>OX235264.1:105976491-108483336 GCA_944472135.2 Trichobilharzia regenti
CAGAGAGAACTCTATTTGTCAAGGAATCCCGAAACAACCAATCAGAAGCCTGCGTTTGTCTACCTAAACAACCAATCAGATGACTGCGCTTGTCTATAATAATGTAGTTGAAAGATGTATAAATACGTGTTGATTTTCATAATAAACGATCTGTTGCCTGGCCCTTGTCTTCTGTTGTTACATTTGGTGTCGCTGCCTACCGACAAATGAAAAGCCTATACCCTGCAGTTTTTGATGGAGACATATGGATCTTCGGGCAGGACTTCAAGGCTTCTGCGCAGTTGAGTGGCGTTCAAGATCTGTCAGCGATGGAGCTGCTACTTGAGACGCTGCTGGGAGGTCGGGCGAAAGCAGCATATGAAGGTGTGGGCCGAAGTATGGACGAATGTTCGACAGGGTCAGGCAAACAGTTTCCAAAGTGGGAAGGACCATATATGGTCACTTCGAGATGGGGTTACGCAGACACAGTCGCAATGGCGAACAATGAGAGGCGCGTGAACGTCAGCGAGCTCCAGAAACGGATACAGCGAGACAAGCCAACGATGACGCCTGCACCAAGTAGATCAAGCCGACTTCAGTCGCACGTATTTGACGGGGGGACGAGTGTGGTGAGAGCAGGCTGCTAGCCGATTGGTTGGCACTAATCTACGTTAAGGTCTAGGTCACTTATATGGGCCGTGAGAAAATATGAACAAGCCTGAGTCAACAACCAATCACAGCAAAGTTAACGTGGCAGAATATGATTCGCAGAGAGAACTCTATTTGTCAAGGAATCCCGAAACAACCAATCAGAAGCCTGCGTTTGTCTACCTAAACAACCAATCAGATGACTGCGCTTGTCTATAATAATGTAGTTGAAAGATGTATAAATACGTGTTGATTTTCATAATAAACGATCTGTTGCCTGGCCCTTGTCTTCTGTTGTTACAGTAGTAGTAGTAGTAGAAGTAGTAGTAGTAGTAGTAGTAGTAGTAGTAGTAGTAGTAGTAGTAGTAGTAGTAGTAGTAGTAGTAGTAGTAGTAGTAGTAGTAGTAGTAGTAGTAGTAGTAGTAGTAGTAGTAGTAGTAGTAGTAGTAGTAGTAGTAGTAGTAGTAGTAGTAGTAGTAGTAGTAGTAGTAGTAGTAGTAGTAGTAGTAGTAGTAGTAGTAGTAGTGTGGTGAGAGCAGGCTGCTAGCCGATTGGTTGGCACTAATCTACGTTAAGGTCTAGGTCACTAATATGGGCCGTGAGAAAATATGAACAAGCCTGAGTCAACAACCAATCACAGCAAAGTTAACGTGGCAAAATATGATTCGCAGAGAGAACTCTATTTGTCAAGGAATCCCGAAACAACCAATCAGAAGCCTGCGTTTGTCTACCTAAACAACCAATCAGATGACTGCGCTTGTCTATAATAATGTAGTTGAAAGATGTATAAATACGTGTTGATTTTCATAATAAAACGATCTGTTGCTTCGCCCTTGTCTTCTGTTGTTACATTTGGTGTCGCTGCCTCCAGAAAATGAAGATCCCGTGGCCAGCTGCGTTTGAAGAAGGAGACATAAGGAGCTTCTTACGTGACTTCGAGGCTGTTGCTGAGCTGGTGGGTGTCAAGGAGCAGGCAGCGAAGGCAGTTGTCTTGGGGACGCTGTTGAGAGGCCGAGCGAAGGCTGCATATGACAGCGTAGACAGGTCAAATGGCACAGCGTCTTGGAAGAAATTGGTTGAACGACTAGTTTCCGAGTTTGACAGCGAAACAGACAGACAGCTAGCAATGCAGCAGTTCCGGTCAATGAAGCTTGGACCTGATGGAGACCCGCTAGTGTTGGCGGTGAAACTGACTAATCTACTTCGACGCGCACTTCCCACTTTAGATGAAGAATCAGAAGCGCAGTTACTGTCTTCCCAATTCATCGAGAGTGTCCCAGACCACATTTCTCAGCGATTACAACTGGTTAACGCAACGCAGCCGATGGATATTAGCGAGCTGGCGAAGGTGACCAGACAGCTGCTGAGCACAACGGTAGCCGCTATAGACCAACCAAAACCAAACGAATATGAGCAGAAAATTGAAGCATTGCAGCGGGAAGTGGCGGCGTTAAAGTTGGCTGATAGAAAAGACCGGTGTTTTGAATGCGGTAAGCCGGGACACTGGAGAAGATACTGCCCAGAAAGGCGGAAAAGAAAAAATTTCAGACGGTATAATGCTTGTTCTTTCTTTCGTATGAACCTAGATTTAGTGGGGGCTATTGAGAAAGGCGCTCTGTATTCGAAGTTGCGAGTGAATGATCGAGAAGTAGTATGTTTGATAGATACAGGGGCGGCCGTGTCGTTAATAGATAAGAATTTATGTAAGAGTGTTAGCCCGTGTTCATTGACAGTACAAACAGTAGGCGGGTATGTGTTGCGTATAACGGGTAGATCGAACTGTACGGTCGTTGTTGGTGGCTGCGAGGTGACGTTTCCTTTCATTGTTGTACCCGAACTACAGCGAACGATATTAGGAGCGGATTTTCTGCGTGAGATTGGTGCCATAATCGACACGCAAGCGAACGTGGTGGTCACGAAATACGGGCATATCAACATGTATGAGACCAGCGAGATAGCAGCGATTAAGCTGCCGACGGTACACAATGTGACAGAGTTAATTAGTAAATACGATCATCTGTTCACTGGAGATGGCGACCCATACGGTTATTGCGATAAGGTGAATCATGAAATTCCGTTAAGTGATCCGAAAGTAAGGTCATTTACAACGCGAAGAGTTCCATGTCATCTGGAAGGCGAAGTGGAGCGACAAGTGCAAGAGATGTTAAAAGATGACATTATTGAGGAAGCTGATAGCCCGTACAACTCTCCAGTGCTGTTAGTAAAAAAAGCGAATGGGAAGTATAGATTCTGTGTTGATTTTCGACAGTTAAACAGTATGACAGAGTTAAGACCGTGTGCCATGCCAACAGTGGTAGAAACTTTAGATCGCCTACAAGGTGCGAATGTGTTTTCGGTTCTCGATCTTCGCTCAGGATACTGGCAGATACCGATAAAACAAGGTGATAGAGATAAGACGGCTTTCATCGTGGGTCAGACACAATATCGATTTAAACGCATGCCGTTTGGACTAGCAGGTGCACCGTTTACGTTCAGACGACTGATGAAGCTATTACTTAGGAACTTGAAAAACGTGGAGGTTTATGGTGATGATCTCGTCATATACAGTCAAAACGAAAACGATCACGTCAACCATGTAGAAGCCGTGCTGCGACGCATCGAAGAGTTTGGACTACGCGTCAACAAAACCAAGTCCCAGATAGCCAAAAAGAATGTTACTCTGTTGGGACATAAAGTGGGAAATGGTGAGATTAAACCACTGCCGGAGAAAATTTTGACGATTAAAACGATTCCAGCCCCGAATTCAAAGAGAAAACTGAGACAATTCTTGGGTAGAGCAGCGTTTTATAGCCGCTTCGTGAAGAACTTCAATGAGATAGCAGCCCCTCTATACAGGCTACTAGGTGAGCCAAAGTTTGTTTGGTCGGAAGAATCGCAGAGGACATTCGACAGAATTAAACAGCTGCTCGACCACCAACAAATGACGCTAAAACTACCTGTGCCAGGAAGACAGTTCACAGTGTGCACAGATGCCAGTGACTACGCTATAGGTGCGGTCCTAAGACAGGACGAGGGAATCGTTGAGTATGCCAGTAGGGTTTTGACACTCGCAGAGAGAAAGTATTCAACGATAGAGAAAGAATGTTTAGCAATGGTATGGGCAGTCGACAAATGGAGACCTTATTTACTCGGCCGGCGGTTCCACATCGAAACTGATCATAAGCCGCTACAATTTTTGAAGACAGCGAGAGACCCACGGGGGAAGTTGTCACGGTGGATGTTGCGTCTTCAGGAGTACGATTTTACGATCTCACACGTTCCTGGAAGTGAAAATGTCTTGGCAGATTTGTTATCGAGACCAGAAGATGAGTCTGAGTTGCCCGAGGTCGCTTACGGAGTGCATGCAGTAGAACAAGACCCACTAAGACTTGCACGTAGGCAGAGGTTGGACGATACGCTGAATACAGTAATACAGGTGATCACCAACGGAATAGAAGTGGATCAAACTACGGCGAGTAAGGAGCTAACCACACTACTCAGACAGAGGGATCGACTCAGAGTGAATGCCTACGGGACTCTGACCTGGCGAGAGAACGACGGAAGCTGGCTGGCTGTCATACCTCAATCGTCGCGCCACGACATGATAGAAGAATGTCACCAGCTAGCGCATACAGGCGTGGCCAGAACGACCGATCTCCTAAGACAAAGTATGTACTGGCCAGGTATGAGAGAAGACGTAGCAAGATACGTACTTGGATGTCCACGGTGCCAGCTGATGAAAGGTGACCGGTGTATACGACCACCACTTCAGTCGATTCCAGTTACCGCGATAGGTGACTTGTGGTCCGTAGATGTCATGGGTCCATTTCCTCAGACATCCAATGGTAATCAGTACCTCTTGGTGATGACGGAACACGCGACACGATGGGTAGACGCCGTAGCAATCCCAGACCAACGTGCAAGAACCGTGACAGATGCAGTAGTTAGACACATTGTTGCAGACCACGGCGTACCGAAGACAATACTGACAGACCAAGGTCCCTGTTTCGAGAGTGAAGAGTTTACTTCCCGTTTGCAACAGCTGGGCATCAAGAGGATCAGAACGACCCCATACCATCCACAAACGAATGGCCTAACGGAGAGAAACAACCGTACACTGAAGGAGTGGCTGGCCTCGAAGGGCGGGAACTGGGAAACGGAGCTTCCACTGATTTTACTAACACATCGGCTACCACTCAGGAAACAACGAAGAAGTCACCCTTCCAACTGATGTATGGTAGAAAACCACGATTACCGGTACACAATGAGACCTGGCCCATGCACCAAAAGTGGAGTACGACGAAATTAAAAGCAGAGAGGAAAGAGGCAGTCAAGAATGTAATACGGAAGCAGCGCAGTGATGTCATGAAGTCTCAGATGAAAGAAAGGACGCAGTGCATTACCTTTGCAGTCGGGGACCAAGTGAAGTGTAGAGACAGGAGATATACAGTTGGAGGCGGGCTAGGTTCACGGAAACTCCTTCCAAAGTGGGAAGGACCATACACAATCACAAAAAGACGGGGTCAAGTATATACCATCCGAAGAGGTGATAAACAGAAACGAGTTAACGCCAGTCAGCTCCAAAGATGGGTACAGTGGGACAAGCCGGTCAGTAACAATCCTCAACTAGAGGATGTAGCACCCAGAAGGTCGGAACGTCTGCGCACGAAGCTATTTGACGGGGGGACGAGTGTGGTGAGAGCAGGCTGCTAGCCGATTGGTTGGCACTAATCTACGTTAAGGTCTAGGTCACTAATATGGGCCGTGAGAAAATATGAACAAGCCTGAGTCAACAACCAATCACAGCAAAGTTAACGTGGCAAAATATGATTCGCAGATAGAGAACTCTATTTGTCAAGGAATCCCGAAACAACCAATCAGAAGCCTGCGTTTGTCTACCTAAACAACCAATCAGATGACTGCGCTTGTCTATAATAATGTAGTTGAAAGATGTATAAATACGTGTTGATTTTCATAATAAAACGATCTGTTGCTTCGCCCTTGTCTTCTGTTGTTACAGTAGTAGTAGTAGTAGTAGTAGTAGTAGTAGTAGTAGTAGTAGTAGTAGTAGTAGTAGTAGTAGTGTGGTGAGAGTAGGCTGCTAGCCGATTGGTTGGCACTAATCTACGTTAAGGTCTAGGTCACTTATATGGGCCGTGAGAAAATATGAACAAGCCTGAGTCAACAACCAATCACAGCAAAGTTAACGTGGCAGAATATGATTCGCAGAGAGAACTCTATTTGTCAAGGAATCCCGAAACAACCAATCAGAAGCCTGCGTTTGTCTACCTAAACAACCAATCAGATGACTGCGCTTGTCTATAATAATGTAGTTGAAAGATGTATAAATACGTGTTGATTTTCATAATAAACGATCTGTTGCCTGGCCCTTGTCTTCTGTTGTTACATTTGGTGTCGCTGCCTACCGACAAATGAAAAGCCTATACCCTGCAGTTTTTGATGGAGACATATGGATCTTCGGGCAGGACTTCAAGGCTTCTGCGCAGTTGAGTGGCGTTCAAGATCTGTCAGCGATGGAGCTGCTACTTGAGACGCTGCTGGGAGGTCGGGCGAAAGCAGCATATGAAGGTGTGGGCCGAAGTATGGACGAATGTTCGACAGGGTCAGGCAAACAGTTTCCAAAGTGGGAAGGACCATATATGGTCACTTCGAGATGGGGTTACGCAGACACAGTCGCAATGGCGAACAATGAGAGGCGCGTGAACGTCAGCGAGCTCCAGAAACGGATACAGCGAGACAAGCCAACGATGACGCCTGCACCAAGTAGATCAAGCCGACTTCAGTCGCACGTATTTGACGGGGGGACGAGTGTGGTGAGAGCAGGCTGCTAGCCGATTGGTTGGCACTAATCTACGTTAAGGTCTAGGTCACTTATATGGGCCGTGAGAAAATATGAACAAGCCTGAGTCAACAACCAATCACAGCAAAGTTAACGTGGCAGAATATGATTCGCAGAGAGAACTGTATTTGTCAAG
Organism: Trichobilharzia regenti; assembly: GCA_944472135.2. Lineage (NCBI taxonomy): Eukaryota > Metazoa > Platyhelminthes > Trematoda > Strigeidida > Schistosomatidae > Trichobilharzia > Trichobilharzia regenti. Next base: position 105,983,115 of record OX235264.1, read on the forward strand.
GAATCCCGAAACAACCAATCAGAAGCCTGCGTTTGTCTACCTAAACAACCAATCAGATGACTGCGCTTGTCTATAATAATGTAGTTGAAAGATGTATAAATACGTGTTGATTTTCATAATAAACGATCTGTTGCCTGGCCCTTGTCTTCTGTTGTTACATTTGGTGTCGCTGCCTACCGACAAATGAAAAGCCTATACCCTGCAGTTTTTGATGGAGACATATGGATCTTCGGGCAGGACTTCAAGGCTTCTGCGCAGTTGAGTGGCGTTCAAGATCTGTCAGCGATGGAGCTGCTACTTGAGACGCTGCTGGGAGGTCGGGCGAAAGCAGCATATGAAGGTGTGGGCCGAAGTATGGACGAATGTTCGACAGGGTCAGGCAAACAGTTTCCAAAGTGGGAAGGACCATATATGGTCACTTCGAGATGGGGTTACGCAGACACAGTCGCAATGGCGAACAATGAGAGGCGCGTGAACGTCAGCGAGCTCCAGAAACGGATACAGCGAGACAAGCCAACGATGACGCCTGCACCAAGTAGATCAAGCCGACTTCAGTCGCACGTATTTGACGGGGGGACGAGTGTGGTGAGAGCAGGCTGCTAGCCGATTGGTTGGCACTAATCTACGTTAAGGTCTAGGTCACTTATATGGGCCGTGAGAAAATATGAACAAGCCTGAGTCAACAACCAATCACAGCAAAGTTAACGTGGCAGAATATGATTCGCAGAGAGAACTCTATTTGTCAAGGAATCCCGAAACAACCAATCAGAAGCCTGCGTTTGTCTACCTAAACAACCAATCAGATGACTGCGCTTGTCTATAATAATGTAGTTGAAAGATGTATAAATACGTGTTGATTTTCATAATAAACGATCTGTTGCCTGGCCCTTGTCTTCTGTTGTTACAGTAGTAGTAGTAGTAGTAGTAGTAGTAGTAGTAGTAGTAGTAGTGTGGTGAGAGCAGGCTGCTAGCCGATTGGTTGGCACTAATCTACGTTAATGTCTAGGTCACTAATATTGGCCGTGAACAAGGCTGTTTCAACAACCAATCACAGCAAACCTAAATGTGGACAAATATGATTCGCAGATAGATGGCTCTACTTTCCGAGAAATATCGAACACAACCAATCATAAGACTGTGTTTGTCTGCTTAACTTCCGAGAAACAACCAATCAGAAGACTGCCTTTTTCTGCTTGCATAAGCCTTATTAATGCATATAAAATATATATAAATACGTGTTGATTTTCGTAATAAAACGATCTGTTGCCTGGCCCTTGTCTTCTGTTGTTACATTTGGTGTCGCTGCCTACCGACAAATGGAAAGCCTATACCCTGCAGTTTTTGATGGAGACATATGGATCTTCGGGCAGGACTTCAAGGCTTCTGCGCAGTTGAGTGGCGTTCAAAATCTGTCAGCGATGGAGCTGCTACTTGAGACGCTGCTGGGAGGTCGGGCGAAAGCAGCATATGAAGGTGTGGGCCGAAGTATGGACGAATGTTCGACAGGGTCAGGCAAACAGTTTCCAAAGTGGGAAGGACCATATATGGTCACTTCGAGATGGGGTTACGCAGACACAGTCGCAATGGCGAACAATGAGAGGCGCGTGAACGTCAGCGAGCTCCAAAAATGGATACAGCGAGACAAGCCAACGATGACGCCTGCACCAAGTAGATCAAGCCGACTTCAGTCGCACGTATTTGACGGGGGGACGAGTGTGGTGAGAGCAGGCTGCTAGCCGATTGGTTGGCACTAATCTACGTTAATGTCTAGGTCACTAATATTGGCCGTGAACAAGGCTGTTTCAACAACCAATCACAGCAAACCTAAATGTGGACAAATATGATTCGCAGATAGATGGCTCTACTTTCCGAGAAATATCGAACACAACCAATCATAAGACTGTGTTTGTCTGCTTAACTTCCGAGAAACAACCAATCAGAAGACTGCCTTTTTCTGCTTGCATAAGCCTTATTAATGCATATAAAATATATATAAATACGTGTTGATTTTCGTAATAAAACGATCTGTTGCCTGGCCCTTGTCTTCTGTTGTTACAGTAGTAGTAGTAGTAGTAGTAGTAGTAGTAGTAGTAGTAGTAGTAGTAGTAGTAGTAGTAGTAGTAGTAGTAGTAGTAGTAGTAGTAGTAGTAGTAGTAGTAGTAGTAGTAGTAGTAGTAGTAGTAGTAGTAGTAGTAGTAGTAGTAGTAGTAGTAGTAGTAGTAGTAGTAGTAGTAGTAGTAGTAGTAGTAGTAGTGTGGTGAGAGTAGGCTGCTAGCCGATTGGTTGGCACTAATCTACGTTAATGTCTAGGTCACTTATATCGGCCGTGAGAAAATATGAACAAGCCTGAGTCAACAACCAATCACAGCAAAGTTAACGTGGCAGAATATGATTCGCAGAGAGAACTCTATTTGTCAAGGAATCCCGAAACAACCAATCAGAAGCCTGCGTTTGTCTACCTAAACAACCAATCAGATGACTGCGCTTGTCTATAATAATGTAGTTGAAAGATGTATAAATACGTGTTGATTTTCATAATAAACGATCTGTTGCCTGGCCCTTGTCTTCTGTTGTTACATTTGGTGTCGCTGCCTACCGACAAATGAAAAGCCTATACCCTGCAGTTTTTGATGGAGACATATGGATCTTCGGGCAGGACTTCAAGGCTTCTGCGCAGTTGAGTGGCGTTCAAGATCTGTCAGCGATGGAGCTGCTACTTGAGACGCTGCTGGGAGGTCGGGCGAAAGCAGCATATGAAGGTGTGGGCCGAAGTATGGACGAATGTTCGACAGGGTCAGGCAAACAGTTTCCAAAGTGGGAAGGACCATATATGGTCACTTCGAGATGGGGTTACGCAGACACAGTCGCAATGGCGAACAATGAGAGGCGCGTGAACGTCAGCGAGCTCCAGAAACGGATACAGCGAGACAAGCCAACGATGACGCCTGCACCAAGTAGATCAAGCCGACTTCAGTCGCACGTATTTGACGGGGGGACGAGTGTGGTGAGAGCAGGCTGCTAGCCGATTGGTTGGCACTAATCTACGTTAAGGTCTAGGTCACTTATATGGGCCGTGAGAAAATATGAACAAGCCTGAGTCAACAACCAATCACAGCAAAGTTAACGTGGCAGAATATGATTCGCAGAGAGAACTCTATTTGTCAAGGAATCCCGAAACAACCAATCAGAAGCCTGCGTTTGTCTACCTAAACAACCAATCAGATGACTGCGCTTGTCTATAATAATGTAGTTGAAAGATGTATAAATACGTGTTGATTTTCATAATAAACGATCTGTTGCCTGGCCCTTGTCTTCTGTTGTTACAGTAGTAGTAGTAGTAGTAGTAGTAGTAGTAGTAGTAGTAGTAGTAGTAGTAGTAGTAGTAGTAGTAGTAGTAGTAGTAGTAGTAGTAGTAGTAGTAGTAGTAGTAGTAGTAGTAGTAGTAGTAGTAGTAGTAGTAGTAGTAGTAGTAGTAGTAGTAGTAGTAGTAGTAGTAGTAGGAGTAGTAATAGTATGAAAAGCAATTCAAATGTTTCTGATTATAATCATAGTTAATAATCAAATGGCATGTGGTAAAACAAATAATGTCAAATATATGGAATTAGTCGTAGGATGTATAGATGTTTGGAAAGGTAGAGTGACAGAAGTCGATCATGTGTTATAGAAAAGAAAAGAGCTTCACATATCCTTCCTTTCTTCCTTGTAATACTGTGCTTGAATATGTTCATGTACATGCGTAGAAAGCGTTCTCTGGCTACATCCAACGTATTCTGCTCCACAAGTGCAGGTGAACTCACAGATGTACACGGAGCTGCCCAGACGAGGTAGATTATCTAGTATATAGATGGAGAACAACTTAGCGCTGGTGAAGTTCAGTTGCAGTTTTGCAGTAAAGAATGTTTTACTAACGAATTTTGAACATGTTCTTTTCGACTACACGACATTGGTTCCCCTTATATAAGTGTCACTGCAACTGCGAGTGAACTTGAAGATACGTTTTGAAGTAGAGTTTACAGAATTTCGTTTTTTAACCGTAGCTCCAGGGATCGATAATATTCGAATGTGGACTTGATGGCTGGCTGAATTCTTTCCGCTGCCAACTGCATAATCTGGTCACCCTTGAATGGTAGGTTAATAAAGACAGATAGCTTTCAGGATTTCATCATGAGCTGACATTAGTTAGAGAACCATTGGAAAACCTGGGAGTACTGGACAGCTGTTTCGTCCTAGTTTGGGACTCTTCACAGTACGCACCCACCAGTACTCCCAGGTTTTCCAATGGTTCTCTCTGGCGACTGGCTCTATTCAGGTAGGTAGTTACTTGGGTTCCAGTGGGAAGTCATGACCAGTAGGGTGCAGCAGGTCGGGTGTGAGGACAAATACTCTACTTTAAACCGTATCTACAAATTCACCTGCAGTTGCAGTGACACTTGTGTAAGTAGAACCAAAAGAATGTTCCAATGTCGTGGTCGAAAAGAACATGTTCCAAAACAGTTATTAAGGCACATAGAAAGCCCCAATGCAATTAATCTGACTAGAAATCCATCATCATCATCATCATCCATTACAAAGCACTTATCAACGTAAGGCCACAAAATCAATATTAATGACTGCTTCACAATTACTTCATCGCACAACTCTAATTCGAGGTTATTCTAGGTGATGGATGCACTTTAGATTAATCACATACATCATACTAAACTATGTGTACAAAAAACACAATAGACTTCAACCTTCCTTTGCCTACCATGTACTGACTACTTGGCCTATTTAAATATGACTGATCATTAGTATGCACTTCTGTATTATATAAGGAAGTAATTGCCACGCATTTTATTGTATTTTACTATTGTGAGCCATTTTAGTTGTTAAGCGGTTTTGTACAGAAACTATGAAATGACGAAATTTGTCTTTTAAGTGCCTTATTCAATTTTAAATGTATCAATTGAAAATGTTGACACTTACCTTCTAACTGGTTCGAGTATTTCAACTAGTCAGCGAGCAATTCCATGATAAGGAGAACCTATCACAACTAGAGACGTACAGAGGGATAATCAATCCTATTTTGTGAATTTCCAGTTTTTCATGCAATGCAGTGTATTAGCAAAAATCAATATTTGAGTGTATTCTGGAAAGCGCTTAGACGCAATTGTATCTCATGGAAAATTCCCATTGTAACATATAGCAAATCAAAACAAGTGATTCAGAGAAGAGACTCTTTTCGACGAATTTATCATCAAGCTGTACAGTCGTATATATATGATTTTTAAGAAGTTATATCCGGTGAGGAAATTAAATCATAGGTATGAATGCATAAAATAATAATAATAATCATATGAAGTTCAATTAAAACTAAAATGTTTGTGATTATAATCGTAGTTGAATGTCAAGTGACAAAGCAAATTAATGTCATATATAGAATAATTCATAGGATGGATAGAACTTAAGGGTGTGCAATTAAAGGATTAGTAGTCAAATCGAATAAAACAAAAAAACGTGTGTGTGAAATTTGACAGCAAAGAATTTAACGTTGTAAAAAAGAATTGATTTCGAATGACAAGTGGAACAAGTGAAATAATGCCGGGGACAGTTCAAAGTGAGAGCAGTAATAATAACAATTGGCGTAATAAGGAAGAGTATACAAACTGAATAGACAAAATGAAAAAATGAAAAATTGGTAGAGCTAAAATATGATTGGGGATTACCATACTTTAGCATAGAGGAATTAAGACCATGAAAGTTGGAGGTGTTGAACGAACTTTTTCTGTACACAGAGATCTGGCTTTTCTGTTTCGATAGCCAAAGATAGCTTCAGCAATACAGATGAGTTGGGTACGTAGCGATTTCGGCAAATTACTTCTTGCCTTGTAGATGACTTTAAAGGCGAAGGCTATAGATATAGGGTGATCATTATTGACCAGATGTTCAATGATCGCGCTTCTTATTGCTCCACTTCCACCTCTTCGTAATTAGCAAACAGGATAGTGTTCTTGCACCCCCTTGGACAAAACTCGAGTCGAACGATCGATATACCTAGCTTCACACGAGCAGGTGAATTGACAAACGCACATAGAGTTGGTCAACATTGGGATCTTGTCCTTCAGGTTATTGAACAATAATGGTCAGCTAGTAAAGGCTATTCTCAGAGATGCAGCAGAGAATGTTCTTTTCAGGGACTGTGTTATCCGTCGTTTCATGATATCGGAAGCTAAGTCCCCTTTGAATTCCAAGCTCATGTAAAGAATTTTCTTGGGTACGGTTGATAAGTCACGTTTTGTAGGCTTTGAATATATATTCTTATCTATAAAACGTCGTGGAAACCCATTTTCTATTAGGATTTTCTTCAAAATGTATAACTCATCTTCCACAGTATCAGTGCTACATATGCTCCGAATACGAGTGGCAAGCGACCGGACCAGGTTTCGTTTTCGACCAACGGGTACCCAGCTGTAGAAATTTGTCAGTTGACCATCCCATGACAGCTTACGATAAATCGACCTCTTCAGAGTTCCATCGGTCCTCCTTGATAAGTTCACATCGAGGAAATGAATGCTAGACTCGTTCCCCATTTCGTGTGTGAATTTCATCGCAGGATGGCAATCATTAAATACATTTAATATATTATTCAAGTTACAATCACTATTACAAATAATAAAGGTGTCATCTACATACCTTTTATACATTTGATAGCTTTGGATTATAGGCTTCAGGGGACCATTTTCTAGACTGGACATAAAACAGTCTGCAAGGAGAGGCGCCAAGAGAGAATCCATTGCAATACCATCCTTCTGTCTGTAGATTGTTTGATTGAAAGTAAACTGTACATTCAATGTACATCTCAAAAGTAGTTCTTTAAGATCTGTAGTGGGTATCCCTATATTCAATTTGTTGTCTTCAATATATTTGCATACAAAGCATATGGTCTCTGTCAGTGGAACATTCGTAAATAGGGATTCTACATCCAAAGACAACATACGTTTATTCGACGTATTTATATCCTGTATACATTCAACAAATTGGAAGGTGTCCCGAAGGGAATTATTAGGTAGTTGTCCCCTGACAGGTTCGAGGATTTCAGCTAACCGCCCAGCTACTGGATGATAGGGCGATCCAGACATATCCAAGATAAAGCGGAGTGGAAAGCCAGCTTTGTGTATTTTCGGTAGACCATAAAGTCTTGGTATTAGAGATCCTGTTGGTCTGATCTTTTCGTATAATTCTTCACGAATGAGATGATTGTTCTTCATTCCCTTTAAAGTTTCGATAAGTTGTTTCTCAATTAAGTCCGTCTTCTTTTCTCGTTCGGTTTCGAGAATTTACTGCTGTCTGAAGGTAGACATGACATTTTATCGATATAATCTTTATTGTATCTGTCCGTATTCGTAAATTTAATGCGCCGTACACTTAGTCGTATTGATGCGATTATTTCCCATAGTGTGGATTAAAGCAAGAACATATCTCTGAGAAGCTAGATATCTTATGTTTGAACTATCAGCCGATGAAAGGCGAAAATTCGTTATCGAAAAACAGTCTCGGTCTGTAACTTTTTATATTTGCCTACTTAATCCTGCAATCATATGGCCGAATCTGACAGCTATAACAAATTCATTGAAAATAGTCTCTTTGCTAAATATTTTGTCTTAGTTTTCTGTGGCGATTGACTATTTCTATCTCTGTATTGTTTAAATACTTACTGTTGATTGTTAATATGTTTCTTATATGAACTGCAATATAATTCCGCTAAATACAAATTCCTGAATTCCGCCCTCTCTGTGTTTTGTTTGGATTCTTGTAATTCGGTCATCTCGAAATACTAATACTACGATTACAATAAATAATGTGTAAAAAACTAAAACAGAACTTACCTAATCTTAGCTTCCCATACTCCTACACATATTATATTCATATTGTTAATGTGGATCAAGTCATATAGGGTGTATGGTTAGACAGGTTCGTCTACGAATTCCTCAACACTTCCCAGCATGATTGAGAAAGAAAGAAAGAAAACTGAGATTCGTACAGACTCTAATCTAACATTTACTGGCATACACCGCAAAAAATAAGATATTTCCACATATAAGCTCTTTGATAGCAGTGAGACTGATCAGGAAGAAAACATACGGAAATTGATCCTCATCTGGCCATTCTTGTACTAAGTATTATTCTCCCTTACAGATACTCTTCTTCTCGCTTTTTTTGAAGACACAGGACTGACTGAAGAAATAATTACTTTTCAATTAGATCTCCGCCCATAACCCTACACTTATATATATATATATATATCACTTCTGACTGAACCAGTCATGCCCCTTAGTAGCCATGCTGAGTAATTAGTTTCCCTTAACACGGTGGAGACAGCTTACTGTCTGCATTAACTGAGGTACTAGGCAGCGTCCGGGATTCAGAAGAAGTCCCATCGGGTTGGTGTTAGTCACTGATTATCCCCATATACAAGAAGGGAGACAAGTCTTCCTGTGATAATCACAGAGGGATTAGCTTGACTAATATAGTATCTAAAGTCTTAGGCTCAATAATCATGCGTAGACTACGTGGTGCTCGGGAGACACAAACACGAGAGAGCCAGGCAGGCTTTAGACCAGGAAGAGGGTGTATTGATCATATCTTCACCCTCCGACAGATTCTAGAACATAGGAATTCCTACCGGCGTCCAACAGTCATTATATTTCTTGACCTAAAGGCAGCATTCGACTCTGTCGATCGGGAAGTTCTCTGGAGATGCTTGGCTGTAAAGGGAATTCCAAGAAAATATATTGCACTGATTAAGGCACTCTACTCGCACTCATACAGCCAGGTGAGGGCTTACGGCGAGCTGTCATCTGAACTGGTGACGACTAGTGGTGTCCGTCAAGGATGCACATTATCCCCTTTTCTATTCAACTTCATCATAGATGTACTAATGGACTTAACCCTAAGTGACTTCAGCAATTCAGGGATTGACTTGCTACCTCGGAATAATCTCGTTGACTTGGAATATGCAGACGATATAGTCCTTCTAGGCGAAGACGCTGACGAAATGCAGAGTCTTCTAAACACCTTGAGCTGTAATCCACGAATGTTTGGCATGCCATTCGCTCCCGCCAAATGCAAGATAATAGTACGGGACTGGACCACACTGACTCCTGGTTTAGAAATAGGGAGTGAAGTGGTAGAGCACGTTGACCGCTTCACTTATTTGGAAAATACCATCAGCCAACGCCAACAGGTTGATCTCTGACGAAATCTCAGCATGAATACAGGGGGCTCATTCCGCAATTGCCAGTTTACGCCGACTCTGGCGTAGACGAGATGTTCGACCAAAGGGCGGGTGTATTGCTCATCAGTCCGCTCCATCCTCCTTTATGGTTTTGAGACCTGGCCATTGAGAGTGGAAGACATGAAAACACTAGCTGTCTTTGATCATAGATGCCTGCGCTCTATTTCCCGTGTAAAGTGGCATAATAAGGTGAGCAACATGGAGGTTAGGCGTCGAGTTCCAGGTAAACAGGGGAAATCAATCGACGAAGTCGTGAAGCTACAAAGACTGAGATGGTTAGGACATGTGGTACGTATGCCAAGCCATCGCCTCCCTCGACGAGCAATGTTAGCGGATATAGGGTCAGGCTGGAAAAAAGCTAGCGGCGGTCAAACAAAAACTTGGCATCAGTCAATGAAATCCACAACAGTTGGTCTAAGCCACGTAGGAAGGTGTAGACTTCCTGGCTGGGGTCCTCGGGACGGTAAAACTCTATGGTTGGAAACAATTGGTAACATGGCTCAAAATCGTTCTCAGTGGCGCAGATGCATCCACTCCTTGTGACTTATGATCTTCAATGAAACTGTTTTGTTTTTCTTTATTACTCCTTTGTCTCACACCTCTGCTCACTGTTTCTATTATGCTTTTCTTGTACTTTCTTCTCTTGCTTCGCGTGCTACACGGAATGTGGCGACTTGAACTTCCGCACATTTGTGCAAAGTTCTATGTCGAAAACAGACAGACAGACATTAACACGTTTTGAATGAACCCGCAAAGAAAATTCTATGTGTTCAGACCTATAGGGATAGGTGAACTTAAATTTGCCTATTGGAGTGGTCGTATGCGAGAATGTCTCCAAATGAGCATGCGTTTAAGAATTTCAAACTAGGTTGAAACAAATGCCCATTGCTCGATGGTTTTCAATGTTTTATTCAAATCCCATCAATCCGTGAGCTGCAAACTTAAAGCCAATCAAATCTTGCTTGAAAATTAATTTAATACACATAAGTGACTACCACAAGACGAAACTCCCTAGAGTCCTGTTGAGATTTTTTGACAAGTGGAGTATACTAGGTTGGAGGTTAGGAAAAATCATCACCGAGGTCACTGGTCAGTAACAGTGGCACTATGTATCACTAATTGACAGAGGCTAAAATTCATCAGCCGGACAGTGAATTCCACTCCGCAAGGCTAAATGGTCAATAGGCGAGTCTCTTAACCTGAAAGTCATGGATTTGTGCGATATCAGTGGGGTTATGCCTGCATACTTTTGTGAAGAGTCTCAAAGTAGGAGGGTGAGACAGCTGTCTAGTACTTACTGATTGTTTTAATGGTTCCCTCACTTATCTAGGGAGCATTGTTTCAACTACAGGAGGAGCGGACGAGGATGTCAAATCGAGAATCGGGAAGGCGAGAAACACATTCATCAGCCTGAAATCAATCTGGAAATCTTCGTCACTCAGCCAGCATCAACAAAAAAATTCGGATTTTCAATACAAGCGTAAAGTCAGTCAGTTCTTCTATACGGATCAGAAACTTGACAGGTCACAAAGAATATTTCCAAAAGGCTGCAGGCCTTTATTAACAACTGTCTTCGCTCAATACTGAAGATCAGATGGCCGGAAAGAATCACCAACAAGGAATTATGGGAACAAACAAAGCAAGAACCAATCGCCCAACAAATATGCAGGAGAAAGTGGAGATGGATCGGACACTCGCTGAGGAGACCGCTGGGTGACATCTCGCGCCAAGCCCTCGAGTGGAACCCAAAAGGGAAGCGGCGTGCGGGACGTCAATATAAAATATACTCAAAACGTAGGTGAGTATATGTTTAAAATATAGGAGACCTAGCCATTGACTTTTCAAATCACAATACACGAAGCTTAATCGCTATCATCTTTGTCACCTGTAATCTGCACAGTGAGTGAGTAACAATCACTAATCTATCGTTTATCAATTTTGTCAACACATGTGAATTCTCCCATTCATCAGTGCAAAATTCTCTTGGATTTCTGCATCACTGTAAGTACTGATGCGAAATCCCTATTTTTTTATGAAAGTTTTCTTATTTTATAAATCCGATGCATATGAATAGTATTCAAGTGAAAAGCAACAAGTTGGCGGTAGAAGAAGCATCAAAGGTAGGACTTTAGATGAACGTAGATAAAACAGAGGTGATGAAGATTCCTGGCCAACACCAACAGCAACAACAACAACAGACAACAATCAGCCATCATGAATAGGAGGAGTCTGAAAGAAGCAACCTCCTTTACCTACCTGGGAAGCATCGTTTCAACTGCAGGCGGAACTGACGAGGATATCAAAACAGCGAGGATCAGGAAAGCAAGACAAGCTTTCAGTACTCTCAAGTCTTTGTGGAGGTCAACAGCACCACTCAGCATGAGAATCAAAATTAGGTCCGGATTTTAAACTCCAATGTGAAATCAGTACTAATACTATACGGATCAGAGACTTGCACTGCTCGTCATAAAGAGTACCTCAAACAATCTACAGACCTTCATTAACAGCTGTCTTCGCTCAATACTATTCAAGATCAGATGACCGGCCAGCAAAGATCAGCAACAGGAATCTCTGGAAATGAGTGAACCAACACAGAAGGAACCGATTGTGCAACAAATAAGCAGGAAGAAATGTAGTTAGGTGGATTGGCCATACTCTGAGTAAACCATCAAGTGACATCACTAGAAGAGCCATCGCTCGAGTGGAACCCCACAGAATGGGAAGCGGCCAGTTGGTCGTCAGTGCAAGGGTGACTTGGAAGAGGTCATGTGAAGAGGAGATGAAAGCATGTGGGCAGACTTGGAGCCAGGTGAAAACTTTAGCAGAGAACCGAACGCAATGAAGACCTGCAGCTGAAGCCCTATGTTCCTCTAGGAACTAAGGGAAATAATAATAGTCAAGTAGATATGAATTACAGATCTGTTTAATATCTAGGGGTCAGTTTGTGACATATGCATGTTCCTATGTATATTGTACGAACATATATGCTGATAATATCAATAATTATAATATTGATTACTCTGGTGATTAGGATGAGCAAGGTGACTAATGGATATCTGACGACTGATAATTACGAAGATGAGGATTTTGTTTTGACCTTTTGAATTTGCATTGCAGGCAACATCCGTAACAAGATGGTCAAATAGTTTTACTTTTTAGGTAGATCTTGTAATAAGAGTGAATCAATAAACTGCTGACCACTATACAAATGCAAAATGGTGAATAAAAGAGAAAGTGTTTTCGTGCGTGTGTGTCAAGAGTCGTGGGAAATGAATTCCATCGAAATCACAGTATCAGAATGACGCGGAATGTTGCAGAATAAAAAACTGTTTCGAGGGCAATTGTAGAGATAAATAAACCTATTTCTCTCTCTCTCTCTCTCTCTCTTAAGACTTGCCTAATTTCTCTACCGACATCCATAGATGTTTACATCACATGTTTACCAATCCGCATGTCATACTTTTCAATCCATAACTAAGAATGATCACACAGTAATAATTGAGTTGATTCATATATATATCTGCTATCTATGCGAGTATATTGATTTAAGTAGCATGGACATTGGCTTACCAACTGAATATCTTAAACAGCCATTATTGAGATGCACACTGAATGTGCAATTAAGATTTAATGAAATAATCTACAATCAAAGAGATGGAGTCGCCATGGAGTCTCCTTTAGGACCTCTCTTAGCGGAAGTCTTCATGGCAAGCTTAGAGAACGGCCCACTAAATGTAACCATCGAGAGTTTGTTCATGTATAAAAGATATATAGATGATACCTTCATTGTCTGTGAGAAAAACTCTTCTACTACCGAACTTCTTCGAATATTTAATGGTTCTCACCCATCTTTGCGTTTCATGATCGAAGAAGAGTCGAATTCCTCGTTTCACTTCCCTGACGTTAAGCTAGATAGAAGAGAGAATGGTACTTTGTTAAGGTCGATTTACCGAAAGCCAACATTCACAGGGCAGTACACTAACTTCAACAGTTGGTTACCTTTAGGTAGAAAGCGAAATCTTATTCATTCCTTATGCTCCAGAATTCGCAAAATCTGCTCTACAGAGACAACTGATAGTGAACTAGATAACCTTCGATCAAATCTCCTTAACAATGGATATCCTACATGGTTTATTGAACGCAATATCAAGAAAGAATCCGCCCCTAGAGAAATCACAGTTTTTTTCCTGCACTTTCCCAGTGGAACATAGGGCTTCAAGCTAGCGGCTTGAAGTTTCTGTAGCAGTGTTCATTTTTACAGGATGGGGTTACTAGCCTCATTGTTGTAATTATTTGTAATCGTAGTATTGGTATTTCGAGATGACCGAATTAAACGAATCCAACAAAAACACAGAGGGGTTGGAATCCAGGAATTTGTATTTAGCGGAATTATTATTCAGTTCATATAAGAAATATATTAAAAAACAACAGTAAGTATTTAAACAATACAGAGATAGAAATTGTCAATCACCACATCCGCCACACGTCGAATGTCTCCTTGCGTATTTATACTGATATCGCGGTTTGCTTGCCAGTCTGTGATCTTCTAACTGATTCTGTGATATTATTTCCATCAGTATCATCTAGACTTATTTCTGAATTGTCTACAAAATTAGGATTAGTAGCGGAATTATATATATCCAAACCAAGTTCACTTTTAACGGTTTGAAAAAATTTGGGCATTGGGTATATGATATTCATTATAATAGAGGTTTTTTTGTATTTCCCAATGAATGGAAAAACAAAACGAGATTGTTTTTACTGACGTTTCGCTATTTAATGCTAATAGCTTTCTCAAAGTATTATTAAACCGGAATTTACAAAATCTCAGCATATATATAACAAAGAATTAGGGGGTGAGAAAAATATAGACTTAGTTCAACTTAAAAGGACATATTGAAAGTCAAAATAACAATGAAGATCGTTCAAACCAAATATCAAAGGTAATAATATATCTGTTATTATATCAAAATAAAGTTTACTAACTTGATCATCGTTCGTTACTCTGGGGTTATTTTTGGTTGTCAAGTTCGAGAATAGGTAAAGGTAACCAAACTAAGTGTAGAATGTGAAATACTTGATTATCGTTCGTCAGTATGAGATCATTTTGGTTGTCATGTTGGGGAGTAGGTAAAGGTAACTAAACTAAGTGTAGGTTGTGAAATACTTGATCATCATTCATCAGTCTGGGTCGTTTTTTTTTTGTCAAGTTAGCGAACTGGTAAAGATAGTAAAACCAAGTGTAGATTGTTGGATTTTGTCAGTGTGTAGAATTATGAAAGTAGTGTGTGTTTACATAGTGAACTTGCTCACCACATTTGCGTTGATTTTGCTATTTCATGAGGGATGGTGGGAAATGAATTCCATCGAAATCACAGTATCAGAATGACGCGGAATGTTGCAGAATAAAAAACTGTTTCGAGGGCAATTGTAGAGATAAATAAACCTATTTCTCTCTCTCTCTCTCTCTCTTAAGACTTGCCTAATTTCTCTACCGACATCCATAGATGTTTACATCACATGTTTACCAATCCGGATGTCATACTTTTCAATCCATAACTAAGAATGATCACACAGTAATAATTGAGTTGATTCATATATATATCTGCTATCTATGCGAGTATATTGATTTAAGTAGCATGGACATTGGCTTACCAACTGAATATCTTAAACAGCCATTATTGAGATGCACACTGAATGTGCAATTAAGATTTAATGAAATAATCTACAATCAAAGAGATGGAGTCGCCATGGAGTCTCCTTTAGGACCTCTCTTAGCGGAAGTCTTCATGGCAAGCTTAGAGAACGGCCCACTAAATGTAACCATCGAGAGTTTGTTCATGTATAAAAGATATATAGATGATACCTTCATTGTCTGTGAGAAAAACTCTTCTACTACCGAACTTCTTCGAATATTTAATGGTTCTCACCCATCTTTGCGTTTCACGATCGAAGAAGAGTCGAATTCCTCGTTTCACTTCCCTGACGTTAAGCTAGATAGAAGAGAGAATGGTACTTTGTTAAGGTCGATTTACCGAAAGCCAACATTCACAGGGCAGTACACTAACTTCAACAGTTGGTTACCTTTAGGTAGAAAGCGAAATCTTATTCATTCCTTATGCTCCAGAATTCGCAAAATCTGCTCTACAGAGACAACTGATAGTGAACTAGATAACCTTCGATCAAATCTCCTTAACAATGGATATCCTACATGGTTTATTGAACGCAATATCAAGAAAGAATCCGCCCCTAGAGAAATCACAGTTTTTTTCCTGCACGTTCCCAGTGGAACATAGGGCTTCAAGCTAGCGGCTTGAAGTTTCTGTAGCAGTGTTCATTTTTACAGGATGGGGTTACTAGCCTCATTGTTGTAATTATTTGTAATCGTAGTATTGGTATTTCGAGATG
Source organism: Trichobilharzia regenti (assembly GCA_944472135.2). Taxonomy (NCBI): domain Eukaryota; kingdom Metazoa; phylum Platyhelminthes; class Trematoda; order Strigeidida; family Schistosomatidae; genus Trichobilharzia; species Trichobilharzia regenti. Next base: position 105,998,797 of record OX235264.1, read on the forward strand.
ACCGAATTAAACGAATCCAACAAAAACACAGAGGGGTTGGAATCCAGGAATTTGTATTTAGCGGAATTATTATTCAGTTCATATAAGAAATATATTAAAAAACAACAGTAAGTATTTAAACAATACAGAGATAGAAATTGTCAATCACCACATCCGCCACACGTCGAATGTCTCCTTGCGTATTTATACTGATATCGCGGTTTGCTTGCCAGTCTGTGATCTTCTAACTGATTCTGTGATATTATTTCCATCAGTATCATCTAGACTTATTTCTGAATTGTCTACAAAATTAGGATTAGTAGCGGAATTATATATATCCAAACCAAGTTCACTTTTAACGGTTTGAAAAAATTTGGGCATTGGGTATATGATATTCATTATAATAGAGGTTTTTTGTATTTCCCAATGAATGGAAAAACAAAACGAGATTGTTTTTACTGACGTTTCGCTATTTAATGCTAATAGCTTTCTCAAAGTATTATTAAACCGGAATTTACAAAATCTCAGCATATATATAACAAAGAATTAGGGGGTGAGAAAAATATAGACTTAGTTCAACTTAAAAGGACATATTGAAAGTCAAAATAACAATGAAGATCGTTCAAACCAAATATCAAAGGTAATAATATATCTGTTATTATATCAAAATAAAGTTTACTAACTTGATCATCGTTCGTTACTCTGGGGTTATTTTTGGTTGTCAAGTTCGAGAATAGGTAAAGGTAACCAAACTAAGTGTAGAATGTGAAATACTTGATTATCGTTCGTCAGTATGAGATCATTTTGGTTGTCATGTTGGGGAGTAGGTAAAGGTAACTAAACTAAGTGTAGGTTGTGAAATACTTGATCATCATTCATCAGTCTGGGTCGTTTTTTTTTGTCAAGTTAGCGAACTGGTAAAGATAGTAAAACCAAGTGTAGATTGTTGGATTTTGTCAGTGTGTAGAATTATGAAAGTAGTGTGTGTTTACATAGTGAACTTGCTCACCACATTTGCGTTGATTTTGCTATTTCATGAGGGATGGTGGGGGTGTTGTAACCAGGTCAGATTCTGTTTCAGTCCATCATTCCTATTCAGGCAATTTGGATTCCACTTGATATGAAGTGCTTCTGATATTAGACGTTCTTTGTGGTTTCTGAAGTTTTTCTGGATTATTTCAATATTATCAAAATCAATTTTGTGGCCTGATTCTATAGCATGTAAACCTATGGCTGATGATTTTTGAAGTTTTTCCAGTTCAACTGGATTTCTTGGTGGTCGAAGAGAAGCTCTACGGTGTTCATTTCTTCTGATTTTGATTTCTCGAGATGTTTGTCCGATGTAGATCGCATCACATTCCGAGCATTTTATTTTGTAGACACAATTAGATAGAGATAGATAGATTCTCTATCTAATTGTGTCTACAAAATAAAATGCTCGGAATGTGATGCGATCTACATCGGACAAACATCTCGAGAAATCAAAATCAGAAGAAATGAACACCGTAGAGCTTCTCTTCGACCACCAAGAAATCCAGTTGAACTGGAAAAACTTCAAAAATCATCAGCCATAGGTTTACATGCTATAGAATCAGGCCACAAAATTGATTTTGATAATATTGAAATAATCCAGAAAAACTTCAGAAACCACAAAGAACGTCTAATATCAGAAGCACTTCATATCAAGTGGAATCCAAATTGCCTGAATAGGAATGATGGACTGAAACAGAATCTGACCTGGTTACAACACCCCCACCATCCCTCATGAAATAGCAAAATCAACGCAAATGTGGTGAGCAAGTTCACTATGTAAACACACACTACTTTCATAATTCTACACACTGACAAAATCCAACAATCTACACTTGGTTTTACTATCTTTACCAGTTCGCTAACTTGACAAAAAAAAAACGACCCAGACTGATGAATGATGATCAAGTATTTCACATTCTACACTTAGTTTGGTTACCTTTACCTATTCTCGAACTTGACAACCAAAAATAACCCCAGAGTAACGAACGATGATCAAGTTAGTAAACTTTATTTTGATATAATAACAGATATATTATTACCTTTGATATTTGGTTTGAACGATCTTCATTGTTATTTTGACTTTCAATATGTCCTTTTAAGTTGAACTAAGTCTATATTTTTCTCACCCCCTAATTCTTTGTTATATATATGCTGAGATTTTGTAAATTCCGGTTTAATAATACTTTGAGAAAGCTATTAGCATTAAATAGCGAAACGTCAGTAAAAACAATCTCGTTTTGTTTTTTCATTCATTGGGAAATACAAAAAAACCTCTATTGGTAGCGGAATCACTAAAATTATAATCGGAACGACCTACTTCATTTATTCTCACTTGATCCAAGTGTCTGTTATGAACTGAATTATCTTCGATGTCTAATATCTTCACCATTCGATTTCCCATTCTTTGTAGCATGATACCAATAGAAGGTCTATAATCATTCCCTCTGTAATAATGTACATCAGAAGTCGTGGACATCAGATGCTTACTGAGAATTTGAGATTTGAATAGTTTTGCAGGACTTTCATGGGTACTTGTATGCTCGGCATTGCGATATTGAAGTAAGAAGTTATCCACACATCTCTCTAGCTCATCAAAATTTTTAGGACTCATTGATGCTATAGCACTCTTTAATGTTCGTACAAAATTTTCTGCCAACCCGTTTGACTGAGGATGACGTGGTGCTGTGTACAAATGACGACAACCTATACGTTTAAGCCAATCATTGAAGTTCTTCTCCGTAAAATGAGTACCATTGTCAGTAACTAAGACATCTGGAATTCCTTCTCGACTAAAAATCTTTCTCAACGCTCTGTGAGTGAATTTGGCATTAGGACTATCTGTAATGATGACTTCTGGCCATCTAGAATAAGAATCCACAATAACTAAAGCATAATATGAATTTAAGAATGGACCACAGTAATCTGCATGAATACGCTGCCAAACCTCACAAGATGCAGGCCACGGTGTCCACGATGACTTCCCATAGGACATTTTATGTAAACAGCTAGAACAGCTCTTTGATCTTTTGTTAATGTCAGCATCAATTTCCGGCCACCAGCATGTTAGGCGTGCTAATGATTTCATCTTATCAGCTCCTAGATGGGCAGAATGTAGATCATCCAAAATCGCAGATCTTAATGTTGGAGGAATAATAATTCTGTCATTCAGACATAGAAATCCTTCAGGATGGACTGAAATCTCATCTCTTCGCTTATAAAAGTCTGGAAATCTTCGCTTACACTGAACATTCCAACCTCTTTTTGTTGCATTTATAACGCATCCGTAATATTTCCGAGTATCATTTACAAGTCGAACTCGATCCACAGGTAACGGCTGGACTAACAAACAATCAGTATCATTAGCAGCATTTTCAAATAATGAATAACGAGATAAGAAGTCTGCATGAGGTATATCCTTTGCCGATCTGTGTCCAATAGTGTAATCATATGCACTTAGTTCTAAACTCCATCTTTGAACCATAGCAGCAGATGATTTATTCAAAGATTTTTCTGAATTGTAAATGAATTTCAAAGCTTGATGATCAGTAACTATGTGAAACTTAGTACCAAAGAGATACTTGTGCAAGCGTCTTATTGCCCATACAACTGCTAGAGCTTCTTTCTGGGTTTGTGAGTACCCTTGTTCACTCTTACTTAGACGTCTTGAAATACAAATAACAGGTTGTCCATTTTGCTCAAGTACTGCAGCTATACCCATAGGAGAAGCATCTGTAGTGAGAACAGACTTATCTTTCGATGAAAAAGGTCTTAAGAAAGCTTGTTTATTAAGAAACTCCAAAGTTTTCCGCAAGAAATTCTCATGTTGTTGTTCCCACTTAAACTGTTTACTGGAGACAATCTCAAAAAGTGGAGATAACCGTTGAGTGAAGTTGGGAATGAATCTGGAGTAAAACTGAAGAGTACCTATCCATGATCTCAACGATGACATATTATTAGGTGACGGTGCTTGAATTAGAGGTGCCAAACGACTAGCATCAGGTCTGAAACCTTCGGAGTCTACTGTGTATCCCAAGCATGATACAGACGACAAAGTGAAATGACATTTAGATGGATTAACAAGAACATTATTCTCACATAAACGCCTGAACAGTTTTAAAAGACGTTCATTATGCAATTCGATATTAGGACCATGAACTATAATGTCGTCTTGGTATGACTCAACACCATCTAATCCATCTATCATCTGATTTATTACATTTTGAAATATTGCAGGTGAAACCTTTAAACCAAAAGGCAAGAACTTATACTTGAACAATCCAAATGGAGTATTAATGGTTGTTAATGCACTAGACGCCTCATCAAGAGGAATTTGCAAATAGGCATCTTTTAGATCTATTTTGGAAAAGTATCTTGAGCCATGTAGCTTGTAGAGAATGTCTTCAGTTTCTAGAGTAGTGCAACTTCGTTGTAGTAGACGACTATTGAGTGTAAGGCGGTAGTCACCACAAATTCTAGGTGTCTTTCCATCAGCCTTTAGTGGCGTAACAATAGGAGTAGCCCAATTTGAAGACTCAACTGGCATAAGTATGCCTTGCTCAACCAACTTGTCTAACTCTTTCTTAACTGCATCTCGCAATCCATATGGAATTAATCGGCGTTTCAGGAAGATAGGATCACCCTCTATTTCAAGATGGATGGGCTGAATCTTCATACCACCTACACTCTTTGAACATTGGAGAAGTAATTCTCTGAACAAAGATTCATCAAACAACTCAGTACAAAGTGAGATTTCGACATTTAACAATCTAAGGGCTTTTAATCCCAATAAAGATGGACCATATTCACTAACAAGAAAGGGAATATTTACAAAATTACCACTGTCTGATTTCAAAGAAATGTTAGTAGCACCGATAAGAGGTAATTTATGACCAGTTATGCCTGTAATTGAACTAGTAGTAGGGTCTATCGGGACATTCCTACAAATCGATTGTAAATCTTTCTTAGAAATTATAGATTCAGTACTCCTATTATCAATTATAAAACAATGGGACTTGCCTGAACTTGTAGTGGAGGTTTTCATTAGATGAGACTGAGTATTTTGAAAAGTTGAAAGACACATTGACTCCATTTTACTAGACAGATTGGGAGAATCGTAAGAATTCTGAGTAACATAAGTATTGGAACTTCTGCAAACAGTCTTGATGTGTCCAACTTTACCACATTTATGACACTTAGCACCCCGAAAACGGCAAGTGCTTCGTAGATGTAACTTTCCACAGGAAAAACACGGTTAAATTTTTTTGATCTCTGGCTGCATTCTATTACCTGTGGACGACAGTTTGGATTTCTTTCCATGAACACTTGTATTTTCGACTTTAGAAAGCATAACATCAGATACTGACGTAGTGAGAGCAGAGTATTCATTATGGACATCTTCATATGTAATACATAAATCTTTAGCAGTTTGAAAGGTACAAGAAGGAATCTGAATTAACTCTTTCTCTAACTTAGGAATATTGATTTCAGCAATTAGACGATCACGTAGTTGTGTATGCAGCTGATCTCCAAAATTACACTTTGAGGCTTGAATTTGAAGTTGAAGAATGAAGTCTCTAATCTTCTGATTGGGAGAACGTACTAATTTGTTGAAGTGAGCCCTCTCTCTCGTCTCAAATGTAGTCACATGAAAGTGATTTGTCAGAAGCTCACGGATCTTGTCATATGACATAGAAATGGGTTTATCTGGAAATGCCAGATTCTTCACCAGGCTATATGCATCAAGACCAATAGCGGTGATGAAATGAGCAGGTATTTTATCATCCCGAACATTCTTGGAAATGCACCACGCATCAAAGCATTCCAAATAATCAGCAATCTCCCGCGGAGAACCATTAAGAGGAAATTTTCCCAGGTTACTTAGCTCCATCGCGACGCCAATTTGTAGTAATTTATTGTACTTGAAGTATTAGTATTTCGATCTGACGGAATTATAAGAATCTAATCAAAACCCAGAGAGAGCAGCACTCAGTAATTTGTATTTAGCGTAATTAGAATGCAATTCATATAAGAAACATATCAACAGTCAACAGTAAGTATTTTAAACAATACAGAGATAGAAATTGTCAATCACCACAGTTGGTTTCTTAGTATTTCATGTGACGACTATTTGATAAGTTAATGCTGCGGGCGCTCTGTTGTCCCATGAGATACGTTTCGATAAGGCAAAAGAACGCAATTCAAAGGCAGAACTTAGGACGACTGCCTTAAAGCTTATGATGACCACTAAAACATCCATTGTTGATGGTGGAAAGATTATGCGATTGTTCAGACGGCATATTCCAAGATTACCAACAAATATAGGACACCTTCTCAAAACTGGCCAGTCATGCCCCTCAACTGTTATTGGTAGTGGAGTTTACTATCATATTGGTTTGCGAAGTATACTTACGCCTATACTGACTTGTTGGTGTCAGTTTGCATCTTTTGATTGCGTTAATCTGCAGCTGAATGTTGATGGATTGTCACTGTTTAACAATGGTACACAGCAAATTTGGCCGATATTGGGTCGACTAGTGAAACTGTTTCTCAGTGATATATTTCTTATTGGAGTTTATGGTGGTTTTCATAAACCGTCTGACTTCAATAACATTTTATTGCCAGCTGTAACTGACATGGAGCACTTATATGCACATGGTTTGCAAATCAATGAGAGGCATATCGTCTTCCTGCTTGACAATGTTATCTGCGACAAACCTGCAAGATCTGACGTCACTTTTACAGCGAGTCAAAACAGTAGGAAAGGGTGTGACAGATGTTGCGTTACTGGCAACTATGTAAACCGGCGCATGGTATTTAAGGATGTTAACAGCTGTAGCAGGACAGATAATAGCTTCAGGAGTAAGGAAGATGCCAATTACCACCGTGGTACATCAGTATTTGAGAGACTTCCAATTGATATGGTTAGTATTTTTCCATTAGATTATATGCTGTCAGTCACGACTCGTAAACCGTCAATGCCCAGCTCTTGCTACGCTGGGACTCACGCTGTTCCTTGAAGTTTCTCAGAAACGCTTAGTAATAACGGACGCAATAACCAAAACACCGATTGGCCACTCGAGAATTCTTTATTGTAACACCAACATATAAAAAATGTTATCACTAAGGTCTGTGAACAAATATTACAATAATACATCACAATATTACTTCTGACGGTTTGCTACTGACTTCTTTCTGAACAGCGATCGATGAGACGATGACTGTCGTATTGATGCCTCCGCGAAAATTGGGGAAGTTGTGTTTGAGCAAACAACCATGAATTGATCGTTCAATCTTCAACTACACTGACACTCCCCGGCAAAAAGGATCTATTCCTTTTTTCCATCACGACCAATACACGTTGACTTGGATGCCATTGCGAGAACCTGGGTCACACGGACAGAGCTGAAATGGAAAACAAACGGAAAAGCCGACACACCAAAAGCATACTCACAGTACAATCTCACACATCAATGACGACCTACGCCTTCCTGTTAAAGGCATCCTCTTGATACATCCTCTTACAACACAATCGCCACTTGCTAGAATGACTCTTGCAGAATGCAACGTGACCATAGCAGCACCTCACGATACTCTACGCAAATCCTCTTATATATTCACTACCAATTACCACTGCAATCGCTTGTCACTCATTCTCCCTCAGTTCTAGTAACGGTGATGTATGCGAGCCTCAGTCGTCTACACTCCGGCTCCCCGGCGTGTGGGACCGCACCTAACAATTATCTCCGTACGCATTTCATTCTCAGCAACAGCCTAGCCTCTCCGGCGTATACAACCCATCTGCTGTCTCTAACACCAATCAATTCATTCACGGATGTAGAAGACAACAAACAACTTCAGAAGTAATCACGACGAACAGTTTAACAAAATTACGTAATGACAACAAGGTACGAGAACAACGAGTAAACACAATGAATCCAAAAACATCAATTGATATGACACACCACACGCATACACAAACAGTACAAATAACCTCGTGGATCATGTCTTGGTGGAATTCCTTCGAAGAATTGCAGGACTTACACCAGTACGCCTACAACCTTTCACAGGTTGACGATTGGAAGTTGTGGAATGTCCGGACACAAACAAGATTAACCAACAATTACAATAATTGGAACTCACACAATTATTTAACACAAACATATGTACAATCAGCACATCAAATGTGGCGGATTCTGCCTCGACGAACTACTTTTGAAGAACTGTAGGACTTACAGCAGTACGCCTACATTCCTTCTCAGGTTGATGATCCAAGTGGAAGTCGTCCGGACACAAACAGAATTACCAACAGCTAGATGACAGATGAAGTCAATTCAGTATATACAATATAAACATATGTTCAAAATCACACACACAAGCACATTGGACTGCTCATTGATGCGCTACCCTTTGAAGAATTGTAGGCTTTACAGCAGTACGCCTACAACCCTTCTCAGGTTGACGCTCTAGGTTGGAAAATCGTCGCAGAGTTCATTTGCTAACTTCCTTCTATCAGCTATATCCTCAAATCTGAACGGCAACACGCTCATGTCATTGTATCGTAGAATATAGATGATGAACAAACACACGACGTATCTGGTCAACCAAGCGTAGACACAGAATAATTTACACTAAAGATAATAGCATTCAATTAGTAACTTGAAACTAGAAATGCCTTTATTCATGCAAGTCAATTTAACAATTACTCTTTCGTTTACACTTGGCTTATTCTCACTAAACTGAGCAATATCTTTTGTCTTTTCAAATGCACCAATACTATCAAAGTCATTGCACAAGATACTTGAGTTGATGGGCGTCCTTTTCATTGTGGATGACAGCACCAACGACGACCGATTGATACCAGTTGATGAAATTAGCGGTGGATCAGAAGCTGTTGCTGTTTGGCTTTCAGAAATTTGTCTACCTGCAAGACCACCACCACTGCTGTCTTTTACTATCAGCTCACGTTTAGCACTAGCATCTGATGATAGGTGGGCTACATGCTGATCAATCACACTGACGGTCTCAAAAGTATGCATGCCTTCTGCAACTGCATCTGCATTCAATTCTATTTCACGTTGTAGTTGTACAGAACCTTTATTCAACTTAGCAGCAGTAGGCATTCCCCTCATTTCATCATGATCAATCAAAGACAAATCTGCCCTATCATGATCATTATCACAAATATTCAATTTACCATCATCTATCTGGTCGACTTCATCAATTTCAAACTCTCTAATAACAGAAGTAGACAATTTTGGTTCCTCCTCACAAATCCTTAAAGGTTTTATAACTTCACTCTGACTAGTTATACTTTGTAAACTTGTAGGGTCAGAACTGCACTCTGAAGCAGTAACTCTCCTCTGTGACACTCTATTCAACAATGGCTTACCAGTTGCAACTACAGACTTCCTGACCGCACCGTTATCGTCACACAATTCGGAGTCAGGCCTGGAGTTTACATTTAGCTTATCACTGAACTTGCTCACTGATTCACAGTTCACCTTTGTATGCACCTCTTGCAAACGTGTAAAACACAACCGTGTTTGCCTTGCATCTTGTAACTTATCTGTTGAGGATGTACTACGTATCCTGTTACACTCACTAGGTCTATATGCATTACTAGACATCATGGAGTCTTCTCGATATCCACCTCTCTGAGGCCTACTCGTCATCAATGATTGCGTTTTCCCCTCAGACCGCTCTATTCTAGGGGTGAGATTCAATATACTGGCAAACTTGCTCATAGATTGATTGACACTATCTTTTACTAGTTTCAGGATATCATCAAATTTTGGCTCGATACCCTCATCCTCCATACGGGAGCTTATCTTCACCCACTTCCTTTGCAGTCGAGTAGGTAGGCGTCTTGCTATTACTTCTAGTATAAAACTCGAGTTGGGGTCACTCATGCAATTCATAGAAATCAAGGTATTCTTATAAGTCATAAAATTATCTAAAAACTCAGTAAGTGCCTTGGAGTCATCTTGAAGTTGACTGCCGTTACCTTTGACAGATTCGTATACGTTCCTTACAATCATTGAAGGTCTTCCAATCTTTGACGTAATATGCTCATAGCCTCAGCGTAACCCTCATTAGAGGGAATGAGCCCACAGCACTGTATAGCTCTTGAAGCATCTCCAGTGCAATACCTCATCAAATACATTTACTTCAATTCATCAGTTAATAGAAAACTACTCAACATGATCTCAAACTCCTTTATAAACTGTAAATAATCAGCCGGGTTTCCATCGAAACAACGTGGTTCTAATTTAGGGAGTTTGATGTTCCTATTATCCCTGAACGGCGAAACAGTAACATCAACCATATCATGCTTAACATCAGACACATCGTTACAAGTTACAGACAAGTCAACATGACTTACTTTCCTGTTTGCATCCAAGACGCTCTGTCCCTTCTTTGACCCAGGCATTGTTGAACTTGACCCAATTCCAAAAATGTTCCAGATATTGCTTGTTCAGAGAGGACTTGACCGGCACCAGGAAAGATGAACAGTGACTATCCAAACTTTCACCAACTGTCTGAATCCACCAGAATCTGTTTCTACCGTCAGAAACTGTCAGCCACGTCTTGTAAACCGTCAATGCCCAGCTCTTGCTACGCTGGGACTCACGCTGTTCCTTGAAGTTTCTCAGAAACGCTTAGTAATAACGGACGCAATAACCAAAACACCGATTGGCCACTCGAGAATTCTTTATTGTAACACCAACATATAAAAAATGTTATCACTAAGGTCTGTGAACAAATATTACAATAATAAATCACAATATTACTTCTGACGGTTTGCTACTGACTTCTTTCTGAACAGCGACCGATGAGACGATGACTGTCGTATTGATGCCTCCGCGAAAATTGGGGAAGTTGTGTTTGAGCAAACAACCATGAATTGATCGTTCAATCTTCAACTACGTTGACATATGCATTTAGTCTGCCTAGTTGTTGTAAGGCGGCAATCGGTATATGGTTGCGTTTGGCAAAAAAACGCCAATTCGGATTAAGCAATGAAACAATTGCTTGTATTAACGAAAGACTACAGGATGCAGAAAGCTGCATTCCTAAGGACTTCCAAAGTAAGTGTCGCAGCTTGGAGTTTCCTCAGTTTTGGAAGGCCACTGAATGCCGGCTATTTCTTATGTAATTGGGCCCAGTTGCATTACATGACCTATCACCCTCTCCACTATACGCGAACTTCCTCAGATTGTTCACGAGTGTCTACATTTTATGTCCACGCCGACGCACACCTGATATCTATGGTCGGCCTGCGAAATTTGGGCTACCGATATCCACGCTGAAAATTCCATACTTGTACCGAAAATACGGTGTGGAATTAAGCTGTAATCAAAAATAAAAAAATAAAATAAAAATAATGTCATCCTCGTTACCACCTTAAATTGTGCGACACCGTAAAACAACAGCTCAGGCAGTATGTACTAAGTTTCGACAGCCTCTACCCTGATGAGTTGGTTTACAATGTGCATGCTCTTCAGCATTTAGCTGAGGACGTCTCTGAACACGGTTGTCTGGATACCTTTTCAGCCTTCCCGTATGAGTCACATTTGTGCCAAATCAAGGGAAGAGTGAGGAGTGGCTTCAGGGTAGCAAAACAAGTAGCCTCTCGAGAAGTCGAAAGATGCGTGTTTGCAAGCTCTACAAATGCAGGTAAGTCACCTGCTGAGCTAACCCCGCCATGCGTTACAGTTGATTTAGCAAAGCAGTCATTTTGTGTCGGCAAGACTTACTATTCAACTGTTTCGCCTGACTGATTCGTAGTAGTAAATGGAGTACCTGGGATTATCTGTGGTGTGGGTGAGGGCAATGTATTCAAATTCAGACCTTGTTTGGATAAGCAACCATTTTTTAATAAGCCTTTCGAATCAACGAAGCTTGATATATACAAATCAGGCCAGTTCTCAGGTGACACTGAATGGGTTGCAATTAACACAATTAAATATAAATGCATTGCAATACCCACAAATCACTTCAACGTTTTCATCCCAATGCCTCACACATCGGCTAGATAAGCTGTTGCCATTGTTAATTTGTGTTGTTCCATTAGCGTCGGTCGCAGTTAATGTGGTTCATGGGTAAGAGCCGACATGATTTACAAAGTGGGTTGGGTTCGCTAGCATATCAGTTTGAGTTAAGACTCTCTATACATTCAAGTAGGGGACTTTTAAGGTATTTCGTTCTTCATTCACTAATGTACCGTTCCCTTCACAATAAATGGGCAAATACCGTATTGCACTGATTGATGGGAAAAATGAGGCAGTGATATGCCGAAGCTCTTGGTCTCTTGGACCTAAGCTTGTTGTCTGCAGCCAAGACAATTGGGATAATGCCTATGAGGAGGAGTACCCCAAGATTGATTGGAAGATGGAGAATTGTGAGGTGATTTTTGAAACAGGTTAGTCGTATCGACACTTAACTATTTATCCAGATAACTTGCAAGAGGCGCTCGCAAAGCACAAGGCCCTGCAAAGAACATATAGCACTGCCAATTGCAGTCAGTCGTCCAAGTCCACTGTAGTTTGCACGCAGAAGCGTCATAAAACGTAAGCATCGTTTCATACTTGAATGAATAAATAGAGCACCGTAAAATGACGTTTTCGTAAGTAACGACTACCCATCTGACCCGATGGACAGGCAGTGTAATGTCTTCGAGGACCCCGATTACGCAGACCTCGATAGCAGTGCATCTGATTCAAAAAAGAACATAAGGTATGACAGATATTCAACCTTACATTACAATGAAGTAGTTTTGGATTACTGGCGAAGAGTTCTTCACACATGTTGGCTGCTACAAGTACACCTATTACGTAAGTAATATCGAACTTAATAGCCATTTTTCTCAGGTCGCCCAAGGATACTAATGTTAAGCGGCCTAGGACGGATTCTGATAATATAGTAGCAGGTGCGGTTCATTCCCGGTTTATGTTTATCCTATAATTATTTGACAGTTTGCCTTCAAAAACTATGTGAAACGCAGGCGCAATTAATTAAACGTGTTGACTTTGCGTTGGCAACTTTCAGTGGTTGCACAGCTGACGATAACGAAAGCGATGTCAGGCTCCCGGTGAAAACATTTGCTATACTGGAAGTTTTTGAGCGAAAACTTAAAAACAGAAAGTATTTTGAGGAAATAGTAAGAAATTCCATCCAAGTTTGTTTAATTGATTCGTTTCAGATGTGCCGATTCTCATTCAAGGTGCAAAATAACCAAACCAGCTCAGCGCGCTGGTTGCTGAGCTCAGTCCTAAATAAAAACCTCGCAAGTTATAAGGGAACTGCAGATAAGACTGGTATCCGTGACTTCACGTTTTTCCAGCTTATAATTGGTATGTTGACTTTTTGAAATAATAAAATTGTATACTTAAAAAATTCAGATGTCATCACTCGTAAGCAATTGCAACTCGGGTCCACCGAGGAGGAAACAATGGAAGTGATTGTAAAAGCCACCAAAAATTGGTGCCATGACCAGCGTGTTCGGAAAAAATGGATTTATCGCCAGAAGAGGTAGTTTTTAATGAAAGTGTTACCAGTTTTTCTGCACTTAATGGGAATTGACGCGTATTTAAATGATTCTCTCTTTCCTTCATTACAGATGTGTGCAGAAGTCATTCAACCTGGGACCAGCAAATCGCCGTCTTTAGAATAATTTATGAAGTCATTTTTTTAAATTTTTTCAAAATATTACTATTTTTATAAATCCGATATTTTACTATATGAAATATAAAATTACTTCACTCCATTGGCCTTGGTTTATATCAGTAGCATAACCATTGAATGTAGTGAAAGAATCGTAAGGCAGTGGTCGCTAAGTTCGTAGCTTTGGTAAGTTCGATTGCATTAGTTACTATAAAGGATGACAGTGTTTAAGCACTTCCTTAGGCCGTTAGTAGGACACTAAGTAATTCTAATAATACGTGCGCTTGCCTAGAAAAAATGAGGGCTTCTTTTCATCACGAAAATAGCTGTAGTGGATGAACAGGTCGTTTAAAAAGTGGGCAATTTGTTCGTTGAAAAGGTGGGAAAACGGGGGGAAAGTGGGTAAATTGTTTGTTTAAAGGTGGGAAAACGGGGTAAAAGTGGGTACATTTTTAATTCAGACACATGGGATAAGTGGGTAAATACGTGGGTCAAGTGGGAAAACTAGGAAAAAGTGGGACAAAAAAATTTTTTACGGACATGGGAAACGGGGAAAAAGTGGGCACTGTGGCCAAAGTGGGTAAAATCGGTTGCATTTACACCATCTTTTGCCCGCGTGTTTGCCGATCAAAATTACCATTTCATCCCACGTTTTGCCCACTTTTCCCATGTGCATTAACCGACTGGGGTAATCAGCAATCTCCCGCGGAGAACCATTTATAAGAAATTTTCCAAGGTTATTTAGTTCCATCACGACGCCAATTTGTTGTAATTATTTGTAATCGTAGTATTAGTATTTCGAGATGACCACCCTACACGAATCCAACCGAAACACAGAGAGGGCGGAATTCAGGAATTTGTATTTAGCGGAATTATTATTGCAATTCATATAAAAAAATTTAACAAACAACAGTAAGTATTTAAACAATACAGAGATAGAAGTAGTCAATTACCACACTCATGCCCAACCTTTCCTTTTCACCAGCATTTTTTCTGGCTTAGCAAGGTAAAGGAGTGCGTCAGTGGCCGGAGATCGAACCCCGGACCATGTGCTTGGTCAGCGAGCGTCCTAACCGCTATGCTACCGGCGCAAAAAATCACGGTACCAAAGAAAAAACTGTTTATGATTCTTGCATTCAAAGGTGAAACCATTTCCGAATTGATTAAAAATCGTTTATCTAAATGTATTAATCGCACTTTTCCTGCAGCTGACTTGCAACAAGTTTTACCATCCGACACATGATTAGATAATGCGTCAAGGTTAGATTACCGCTTATGTCCACATTTATGTGCATTTACTCTTTTACCTGCTGCTGTGGAGCTGATTAGATTGGACGTTGTAAGCGCACTCTCCAAAATCGTGTAGCTGAACACTATCCGGCTTGGTTAATGAAAGGCGAATGTAGAAGTGTAAATTCATCTACTTGTGAACACCTGTTAGAGTCTGGTTATTTAGCCCCACGTGATTCATCCTCCAAGGTTATCTACATGGCAAAATTGAATCGCTCCAAAAGTTTACATTTTCCTCACTTATGCATAACCGAAGCTCTACCTATGTAACAACAGAAGACAAGGGCCGGTAACAGATCGTTTTATTACGGAAATCAGCACGTATGTCAATCACGTCTCAAAAACCGTTAATGCCCAGCTCTCGCTACACTGGGCCTCTCGCTGTCCCTCGAAGCCTTTCAGAAACGCTTAGTACTAATGGACGCGAAATCCAGAACACCGATTGGCGACTCGAGAATTCTTTATTCTAACACCAACATATAAGCAGCATAATAAACTAAGGTCTATGAACAAATATTACAATGATAAATCACGATATTACTTCTGACGGTTTTTCTACGTTCTTTTTGGACAGCAACGTATGAGATAATGACTGGTGTATTGATGCCTCCGCGAAAACATAGCGAAGTTCGTTTTGAGCGAACAACCATGAAATGATCGTTCTATCTTCAACTACATTGACAACTTATTCATATATATTTCATGTACATTATTAAGGCTCATTCAAGTAGACAAACGCAGTCTTCTGATTGGTTGTTTCGGGCAACCATCGAAAACGGGAGCCATCTATCTGCGACTCATATTTGCCCACGTTAAGTTTGCTGTGATTCGTCGTTGAATCAGCCTTGTTCATATTTTCTCACGGCCAATATTAGTGACCTAGACATTGACGTAGATTAATGTCTACCAATAGGCTAGCAGCCTGCTCACGCCACGCTCGTGCCCCGTCAAATAGCTTCGTACACAGACGTTCTTACCTTCTGGGCGCTACATCCTCTGGTTGAGGATTGTTACTGACAGGCTTGTCCCACTTTACCCATCGTTGGAGCTGACTGGCGTTAACTCATTTCTGTTTGTCACCTCTCCGGATGGTATATGCTTGACCCCGTCTTTTTGTGATTGTGTACGGTCCTTCACACTTTGGAAGGAGTTTTCGTGAACCTGGCCCGCATCCAAATGTATATCTTCTGTTTCTACACTTCAATTGGTCCCCGACTGCAAAGGAAATGCACTGGGTCTTTCTTTTCAGCTGAGACTTCGTGACATC
This sequence comes from Trichobilharzia regenti, assembly GCA_944472135.2. Taxonomy (NCBI): domain Eukaryota; kingdom Metazoa; phylum Platyhelminthes; class Trematoda; order Strigeidida; family Schistosomatidae; genus Trichobilharzia; species Trichobilharzia regenti. The sequence continues at coordinate 106,015,028 of OX235264.1, forward strand.
ACTCCGCTGCTTCTGCATTTTATTCTTGACTGCCTCTTTCCGCTCTGCTTTCAATTTCGTCGTACCCCACTTTTAATAATAATAATTTTTATTTCTGCAACAGAAACCAGCCATTTTTACAGGCATGAACATATGTACATTTATGAAAACTTATAGAATATATAATATGATTTGTTAATTTAGAAATAAGTTGAATACTGGTAAATGTGAGAGAAACATTTAAAATGAAGTGTACAAATAAGGAAATAGATATAGCGTCAAATCTAAACTGTGATTGAAAAAAAAGAAAAAAAAATACATGTCAATTTCACGTGGGAATCATAAATGATTGCGTTAGTTGAGGAAGGTAAGTGGCATTTCTGTGAAGGGGCAAGGTCTCGTCGTGTATCGGTAATCGTGGGTTTCTGCCATACGTCAATTGAAAAAGTGACTTCTTCGTGGTTTCCTGAGTGGTAGCACGATGTGTTCGCAAAATCAGTGGAAGTTCCGTTTCCCAGTTACCGCCCTTCGAGGCCAGCCACTCCTTCAGTGTACGGTTGTTTCTCTCCGTTAGGCCATTCGTTTGTGGATGATATGGGGTCGTTCTGATCCTCTTGATGCCCAGCTGTTGCAGACGGGAAGTAAATTCTTCACTCTCGAAACAGGGACCTTGGTCTGTCAGTATTGTCTTCGGTACACCGTGGTCTGCAATGATGTGTCTGACCACTGCATCTGTCACGGTCCTTGCACGTTGGTCTGGGATCGCTATGGCTTCTACCCATCGTGTCGCGTGTTCCGTCATCACCCAGAGGTACTGATTACCATTTGATGTCTGAGGAAATGGACCCATGACATCTACGGACCACAAGTCACCTATCGCCGTAACTGGAATCGACTGAAGTGGTGGTCGTATGCACCGGTCGCCTTTCATTAGCTGGTACCGTGGACATCCAAGTACGTATCTTGCTACGCCTTCTCTCATACCTGGCCAGTACATGCTTTGTCTTAGGAGGTCGGTTGTTCTGGCCACGCCTGTGTGCGCTAGCTGGTGACATTCTTGTATCATGTCGTGGCGCGACGATTGAGGTATGACAGCCAGCCAGCTTCCGTCGTTCTCTCGCCAGGTCCGAGTCCCGTAGGCATTCACTCTTTTAAAGGCATCCATGTCAAGCTTTCCAGCGGGTAGATTTGCAAGAGCATTTTTGCTAGGCTTCGGGCGCTCCTCTTCTTCATCATCATTGGCGGCAGGTTTTTCCTTTTTAGCAGGAGCTTCCTTCTTGGGTTTTTCTTTTGATTCCTTGGGTGGCTTAGTCTCAGTGACCTTTTCATGTAACTCGGCATACTTTTTGGCATCAAACTGGGCAGCCGTAACACGAAACGATGACTTTCCAACCACTTTAATCACTTCCGGCTGGTTAGCAACAGTGGTATACCAACGTACAACATGGGGGAAAGGCTTTCGATGGTTCTCGTCATAAACATGAGTAAACAACGGGTGCCATGCTGGAATATGGTTATGTCAGCTTAAGGCAACCGATCACCTACAAAGAAAGTTACCTTGCTTAGCTGCTCATTGAAAAACTTAAGAACGGACAATAGTGAACTTTTAGCCTTCTCTGTGTTTTGTTTGTTGAACTGTGTGATACCAAGACGCGAATAAACCCATGTCGCGACGGACGGGAGTATGCAGTTGTCTGCATAATTGGCCCACTGAGTAACGAAATTTGAATTCTGACCACCCCCAGCTGATCGGTTCCCAAATAATACGCGATAGCACTCACATCAAATAGGCATGTCCCATCTTGTGCCTCGAATACTGGGACAGTGGATGGAGGAAATTTAGCCAAGAATGACTTATCATTGTCTGTTTCACCGGGGACGAAATTCACTATCTTCAAGGTCACACCACTAAAGTGAGCAGCTATTTGAGCTCTCCAGGATCTGTGGTATCCCTGAGGGGTATATAGTGTTCCTGATATGGCCATTCTGAGAAACTCGGCCCAGGCGTGCTAGTAACGTTTCCGACACGGTAGGGCCTGCAGGAACATAAGCAATTGGTGGGTATGCGAGTTCGACCGCAGCGTCAAGGTAGTGACTATCCATCTGTGTTACCATTCTGTCTCCCGTATATTTCTGCTCATTACGGTTCCTGTGAATTTCTTCCCTTTGTTTATATGTGCTACTTGAAGTGTGGCGAATTCAAATTCTGCATTTCTGTGTTAAGTTTCATTGATATGCTGGCAGTTAGTGGGTCAGATGAATTACTGATTCGGCGAACTAAGGTATAAGGTAGTTGTAAGACTAAAATTTGAGTACCGTAGTAGGGATACAACCCGTGGTACACATTTGATTCTGTTAATTCGACGAAGAATGTCAACTTGTCAGATGAGGAAATGACCACTGTAGATGTTGTCTATCTCTTAACCAGAGTTCCAATGATATAAGCTATAAGCGTTTTCTTCGTAGCTTCATTCAATCCAGGTGCATCGATGTCAATGTACTGACCGATTATCTAAGAGTGCTGTTACTACTTTGCACTTTCAACATCTACAACGCAAGTAACGAAATCTACAGGCAAGTAGAGTATTATTATTGCTCCTTTGGGTTCCTAGTGGAACAAAAGGGGTTCAAATACACGTCTCCACTTGCTTCTGTCTTCTGCTGTACCTTTCACCTGCATTCATGTTAGTCCATACTGACTTTCTCAACTCCTCTTCACACGATCTCCTCCATGTCACCCTTGGACATCGCACACGCCGCTTCCCTTTCGGGTTCCACTCGAGGGCTTGACGAGCGATGTCACCCAGCGGTCTCCTCAGCGAGCGAGTGTCCGATCCATCTCCACTTTCTCCTGCATATTTGTCGGGTAGCGATTGATTCGTGTTTTGTTTGTTCCCATAGTTCCTTGTTGTTGATTCTTCAGTATAGAGCCAGCGATGACAGTTGTTGATGAAGGTCTGCAACAGGCTGTTGGAAATATTGTTTGTGACCCGCTGGCAATGTTTCCGATCCGTATAGAAGAACTGACTGACTTGACGTGTTTATTTTGAAAATCCAACCGAATTTTTTTGTTGATGTTGAGTGGGGGCGGAAGATTTCCAGATATGTTTCAGGTTGATAAATGTGTTTCTCGCCTTCCCGATTCTCGCTCGATTTGACATCCTCGTCCGTTCCGACTTCCTGTGGCTGAGACAATGCTCCCTAGATAAGTGAATGAAGTAACCTCTTTCAAATCCCTCCCGTTGATGGTGATTGACGCTGGATGCTTCTTGGCGGTACGTTCGAAATTGATGACATTTTTGCACGTGTTTGCTCTGAAATTTATTTACTGCTTATTGTCTTATAATTCTTGAAATTATGGTTCAAATCTCTAAAAAACGTGTTCGTAGAAACACAATTGTTTTAGATAGTGGCTCAAATTCGGTTATAACTGCATTACCGCCGTGTAATACAGTATCAACTACTAGCTCTCAAAATGGTTTGAGCGCAGATCTCACTCCTGTGATACAGGTGAAAGATGTTCTGTTAGAGAACTCTGGGTTCTGTAAACTAAACCTCCTTTTGAAAGATATGCAGAGGCAAGTAAGTGAAATTCAGAAAAAATTAGATCAGTTTGATAGTATGTCACTGCCAATCTCAAATACCACGGAGAGCCGTTCTGATATTGGCCAGGTTAAGTGTTTACTGGATGTAACTCAAAATAAGCTTTTGAATTTAGACCCAATAGCCTGTCTTTTAGAAAGGCATCCTAAAATATCTCCAGACAACCTAAATAAAGCTGAAAATCTGATTGACTGCTTGGCTACGGAGGTGATGAAGCGTATAACCTCTTCTCACCAAGCTATAGTTTACAACGTCCCAGATTCTCTGCCCCTGAAAACTGTAAGACACAAAATCCTGATTTGTTGCGGCATGGCTAGTGTTCCATGTGAATGCAAAAGACTTCGTAAAAAGTCTAACCAGGCTAATTGCCCTATCATTTTTAAATTCAGTAATTCCCTTGATGCTAGTAAGTTTACTAAATGTCAGGATCACTTAAGACTGAATAGCAGTTATAAGTCTATAACCGTAGCTCAGGATAAAACACCGTGTCAGCGCAGAATAATGCGTAGTAATAACCTGGTCACCTCCTCTAGCTTTGATTTACCAAAAAGGATCGTGCACAGCAACAGACACCTAGTGCTGAAACTAGCATTCAGCAAACTACACAACAAACACGCTTGCCAATGGAACTAGGAACTGATTTAGATACCAGTACCCCTGTAAATAAAGCCTCATCGAAAGATGTTAAAATGACTAGAACTTCTGCAAGTTGTTCTAAGAAATTTCCCCCCAAACGTAGTAACCTCACCACGATGAACAAATTTCGCAGGGTTGAGACTAATGATGGGGAAGAATACTTTGTATTCAATAAGCCTGCTGAGAGTAAGAATGCCAACAAACCATCACTTGTTACGAAAAACTCCTCTCGAAACATAAGTATATCTGGAGGTGTTCCGCATGCTCCACCTTATAGAAAGTCAGGCTCCAAGACTCCTAAAGTCTTGCAGCCAAAGCACCTTCCTTCACAATTCCCTTTAAGTTATAAAAACAACCCGAAGGTGTATACCGGTATGACGAATAGCAGTTGGATGGGTAGACCTTTTGATGCTATGCCTTTTAACCGTCAACCTAGGCCCAACCTGTACTACCCTTATATCCAGGAACACATGGTAAATTTTCCAGGTGTCCCGAATCACTGGTACGACCCATGGCACCTAGGACCACCTCATTGCACACCAACCCGATGTACAGACACCCAGTCCGACCTCCTTTTCATTCATAAATTCTTGCGGTGCTGACGCACAAATAGATTTAGGTTATGGTGACATTTTAAGCCAGTTTGTAGTATCCCGTGACTTATTCACGATATTGCTAATTAATGCACGTTCCTTAATCAATAAGATATCTGAACTAAGGACATTATTATTAGTCGCCAAGCCTACTGTAGCTCTGATTACTGAGTCATGGTGCTCATCCTCTGTACTTGATGTGCATATAGGTATCGATGATTACACTGTACACCGTGCAAACAGAGATTGCAAGCGTGGTGGAGGATGTCTCATATATATACATAGCTCATTTGTAGTCAGTAAGGTGGAAGATGAAACAATGAATAATGTACCTGACTCACTCTGGGTTGTCTTACATGGAGATAAGTACAAACTTCTCATAGGCTGTGTTTATCGAGCACCAAGCGCAACAAAAGAAACTGATGCGTTATTAGCTAAATCGTTTGCACACGCATCCTCGTTTAGTGCTAATTACAAAATAATTGCAGGGGACTTCAATCTTCCAGAAGTCAATTGGCTAACTAGTTCCGGCCCCCAACGCTTCGACGAATTACTTGCCACTATCGACTGTTATGGATGGCAACAACACGTCCAGACACCTACTCGTGGTGACAACATGTTGGACCTTGTTTTTTGTCATGACACAATCCCAGTCTCCACGTATGTTGGTAATCGATTTTCCAGTAGTGACCATAGAATGGTACTCTGCTCTCTGCCTTTCTCACCACTAAATACAGGAAACAAACAAGACTCAGGAAGCACAATATGTCGTAGTTACAAATATACAGACTGGGGATTAGTCCAAGAACTTATTCGACTCTGTCAATGGGATGACTATTTTACCACTGACTCCCTGGAGGCCGTAGTAACCCTGTTTTACAGGAATGTTACCCTTTGTCTAGATACAGTTGCTCCAAAGAAAATAGTGAAATTAAGTAGACACCGAACTGAATATATTCCAAGGGCACACCGTAATAAGTTAAGGAAGCTGAAGAAACAGTACTATTCCACTAAGGACATATCACTATTGCTCTCAATCCACGAGTCTCTTGAATCTATCAAGCGCCTACGCTCTCAAAAGGACCTCGACGAAGAGTTAACGGCACTTGAAAGTACCTCCAAAGTTTATAACTTAACGGCACTTCTTAAAAAACGAATGCAGTCGGCGAGGGAAATCCCATACTTACTTCACGACAAAGTAATCTACAATGAACCTGCCACTATCTGTGAACTTTCAGTGATTGGTTTGCAAACTTTAGTTTAGAAACACATATGCCTGGTGAAACCGCTCCCCTTACTATCTCTTCCCTTGAAAGCATTGTGTTCACTAATCAATTAATAGTACAAGCAATTAAAAGCCTTAAACCTTCCACTAGTACGGGACCGGATGGCCTCGCTTCGATAATTTTCAAAAACAGTGGGTGTGATATACCCTTGTTACTTCTTAAATTCTTCTCAATATCTATGGACACTGGCACTTACCCTAGTGAGTGGAAAACTAGCTTCATAATTCCACATTACAAATCTGGTGATAGGGCAAACGTCCGCAATTACAGACCCATAAATATAACCCCAGTTATCTCACGAATCATGGAGAAAGTTGTAAAAGATCAATTGTCAGACTACCTAATTAGGGAAGATCTTGTTACAAGGTCTCAACACGGATTTCTCAAAAATAGATCCTGCGTTACTTGCCACTTCGACTTTTTCAACTGCATCACTAGTAGTCGCGAAGCACGTAAGCTAGTCGTTGTTCTCTACTTCGATATATCTAGGGCATTTGACATGGTATCTCACAGTATTCTCTTTGAGAAGCTGTACTCTTGTGGAATTCGCAACCCATTACTGAACTGGTTAAAATCATTTCTAAGCAACAGGGTACAAATAACCAAAGTTGGATCTGTATTGTCTCATCCTAGGCAGATCTCAAGTGGGGTCGTGCAAGGTAGTGTCCTAGGTCCACTTTTATTCACAGTCTACATTAACAGCATTTGCAAGTGCTTCACCTCAGGTAAACCATTCCTATATGCTGACGACCTCAAAGTCGTCTACTCCTGCTACACTCATGAATTAAGCGATATGGTTACTAAAATACATCTTGAACTAAGTAGTCTCTCAACATGGTGTGCTGAATCCTGTCTAAACTTTAACATTGACAAATGCGGCTGGATTTGTATCGGCAACAGTAACCTTGATCTAACTCTTGAAATAAATGGGCGAAAACTAGCTAAGCTCAACTCAGTCGTAGATCTCGGTATTAGATACTCTAGTAACCTAACGTTCGCTGAACAGACTGATTATGCCAGACGTAAAACACGAAGGCTGATAGGATGCATAACACGCAATTTCTTTTGTTGTGAAACTAGGGTTTTATTATACAAAGTATGTGTCCGACCTATCTTAGAATACTGCCCGTTTATTCTTAGCGGACTCAGACAAAATGACAAGCTTAAATTAGAGGGAGTGCAACGGCAGTTTACCTCAAGAACTCTTGGTTTAGAAAGTGGTCTGGAATACCATGAGCGATGCGTAAGACTAAGATTAGAACCCCTCTGGAAAAGACGCCTTAAGCTAAACCTTATCTTTTACTACAAGCTAACTAATCTTCTCTTGCATTCCTCCGAGCCAATAACTAAACCTACCGCTGTCATCAGTTACAATCTTAGAAATCATCACAACCTAGCTGCTATAGAGCACTGTCAGACTTACGTGCGGTACAACTTCTTCTTAAATAAGTTTTCAGTCATTTGGAATAGACTACCAGCTAATGTGCGCGATGCAAACACACTTCCAGTGTTCATCTCCTCAGTCACCAGACTGCTCAAAGATGACAATGCACTTTTGCGCCTGACTCTTACACCTTCTTTTTCACCCTACATAGATATTTTAAGTTCTTTAAACGTGTAGTTACAACAAACTACAATTATAAATTTTAATATCATTGGAACTAGACGATAAACATTTCTACACAGGACAGTAATATTAGTTCACAAATAATTTAAAAGTTAGCACAACGGGACTAGTTAGTTAATGAACAAAAATAACCACAGTTACTAGACAGAATATATATGTATATATTTATTAATCACTCCTTAAGGACTCCTCTTGTTTTCTTTTGCTTTGCTGTTGTTTGTCTTCTTTTTTCTCTCACCATTTCAGCTTCCATTTGACTTTTTGAATGAGAATGAATAATGTGGATGTTTGACCATTTACAATGACAAATGATCTGCAAACATTATTGGTCCCGTATCTTTTAGTTGCCTAGTTAATAACGAATTAACTTTCCCCACGACGCAACCTGGATTGCATTTGTGGAATATACTCTTATACCAATGGAAAAGTATCAATTTGTAATACAACGTCACGATTGTAACTTATAACGTAACTGATCGTATCTGTAAAAATAGCTTCCTTATTACCCAATTTGGATATAAATCAAAAATGAGATTCGGACTTGTACACACCCAAGTTATATTGAGGAATTACTTCAAGCTTTATTTTTTCCCAAGTATTTTTAATCCATCCAAAACATACTTGGGTTTTTTTGTTAATGCGAAGACAATATTCCTATATTTCATGATGTGCTCCATTGAATGACTTGTTATATTGTGGAATAACTTCAAGCTTTATTTTTTCCCAAGTATTTTTAATCCATCCAAAACTTACTTGGGTTTTTTTTAATGCGAAGTCAATATTCCTATATTTCATGAAGTGCTCCATTGAATGACTGGTTATCATATTGTTCCCACAAACCAAAGACAGAAACGTCAGCAACCATGCAATTTAACCATAAACCAAATATATGAAGTTTAAATAATGCTCATCCATGCCTTTACATTTGGTGTGTCCTACACAGGTAGGAAAAAATGTGTATTTTATTAAAACATTATTATTAATTATGATTGCTAATCGTATATGTAATTTGTCATATTGATGATGCCTGTAAACTGGCGTCCCTCATGTACAAAATGAGAATATACTATTCTTATTATATTGTTTGTGACCCGCTGGCAATGTTTCTGATCCGTATAGAAGAACTGACTGACTTGACGTGTTTATTTTGAAAATCCAACCGAATTTTTTGTTGATGTTGAGTGGGGGCGGAAGATTTCCAGATATGTTTCAGGTTGATAAATGTGTTTCTCGCCTTCCTGATTCTCGTTCGATTTGACATCCTCGTCCGTTCCGACTTCCTGTGGTTGAGACAATGCTCCCTAGATAAGTGAATGAAGTAACCTCTTTACAATCCCTCCCGTTGATGGTGATTGACGCTGGATGTTTCTGCTCTTGTTGTTGTCTTTGATTGGTTATTTTCATGACTTGGAGTCCTGTCTTCGCCGGCTGCTTCTTCGACCAGTTTGTCGGTCTTTGCTTGCAGGTCTTCGATTTTGTGTGACACCGAACATAAATCATCGTCGCGTGAAGTCCAGCTCTTCTACGTTCTTCACGTCAGTCCAGGATATGCCTATCTTCTCATTTCCCACTGTCTGAGCATAATCCAGTCCCCCACAATTAGGAATACAATTCATTGGTGATAATAAGCACCCTTGTCTGACTCCTGTGTTTACTCCAAACGCGTGGCTGAGTTTTCTGTTGTGGATCACTTGGCATGTGCCGTTGTCGTACATCTGTATCGCGGTACGTTCAACGTTTGCGTTACATTTTCGCGTGATTCGTTACATAAAATTTATCTTGTTGTAGTACTTGCACAAGTACTATACCACTTCCATACTTGTAACCACTAACTCTCATTTCTAATAGTTATGGTTAATCAAAATAAAAAGCAACGAACCCAATCCCCTGTAAAACTGGTGTCTAATTTAACGTCCTTGATTGCTACATCAAGCAACACCCCCCCTACAAACGGCTATAGTGAGTCACATAACTCACGTGTATGCCGTAAGCGTCGAGATGAAAGTGAGGATAAAACTGTACTGACAGCCAGTATTAGCACTACTCCTGAAAATTCGGTACCCTCTGCTCATACAGAACTCCCTTCACCTTATGTGCTTATGGAGAAACTCCAGCCATCAAGCTCTTTTTCAGTGCTATCTTCAGAAATAGAACTTCTAAAGTTCTCTATAGGAGAACTTAAGGCTGAGTTAAGGGAAATAAAAAACAGTAAGTCAGTAAATGCTGGAAACATTGAAACCAATACCGAGATATCCAAATTATCAGATCAGATCAGCGATATCAGATCGCAGGTCCATGAAATGACACCTCTAACTATCCTCATGAAAACTGTAAACCTTAACAAGCTCGACACAGAATCGGTAACTAAGGTAGATAACCTCACTAAATTTGTTACCACAGAAGTAACAAAACGACTCGACGCAAAACTGAGTGCTATTGTCTACAACGTTCCGGACAATGAGGCACTAAAAAAGGTACAGCGCATCTTACTTAGTGAAGCGAAAATGCCTAACTCCAAGACTAAGTGCTACAGGCTGAAGAAGAGTCAACATGAAAAGTGTTGTCCTATTCGATTTCAGTTCGAAACACCGGCAGAGACCACAAAATTCATCCACTCCCAACACACCCTATCGCAAGCCAGAAACTACAAACATATAAGGGTCGGGGTGGAAAAAACAGTCATAGAAAGGCGTGCATACAATTATCTCGCTAAGACTAATTGTGAAATAGGTAATAGGACATTGCAAGCAGCCATTATTCCCAACCCTGTGAAAGATACAGTAGACCCCACCGCATCACCCCTCTCTTGCTATATAAACTGTTTTATTCCAATGACTACCCCTACCAGAAACCATTAGTTACTTCTAAAACGCATCAGTCATTAGAACACTAAAACGCTCAGACTCATTAATACACATTATGACACTAAATAAACTCTAAGACTTCGCATAAATAAAGTGAAAAGACAACTATAATTAAGAGTAATTTTTTACTTACATGTTATAAAATTGACATAAACATTTCCATATATATATTAATATCCTTTTAATGTTCACATACTTTCTCTTTCTGGTATTCTGCTGCTCTTATTCATCTTCTGGTCGAGGTCGAACAACCCTGCATCTAAACTGAAATGAGGATTAATTCCAAACCATCTATATCATAACCACTCAAATTCCATGAACGATCCAATTCTACCATTTGAAGACGCTGGCGAACATGCTGTAAATGAGTATTCATGATCTGAAATGAAGAAGCAACTGGTTTTCAACAGTTTTCTGAACTTACGAATACAGTCCGCCATGCAGACACAAATGGAGCAAATGGAGAATTCTGGAATCGACCTTGACACCATTTGATGCAGTAAAACAACTTAATATGACCTTATCTAGTTTTCGTATCCACGATCAAATTTCTTTCCTGTTATAAAACTACGATAAGACTGCTGAAAAAATGGAATAAATATATCACTGATCTCAACATAATACATCAATAATCTTTAAGCCAAGGGTGCTGTTCACAACAAAGTTATATAAGAGAATTGACTTCAAGCTTTATTTTTCCCAGATATTTGTATTACGTTCATCTGATGTCTGGGTTTTTTGTTAATGCGAAGACAATATTTCTATATCTCTTTATGTGCTACACAAACAAACTTTATAGCAGACTGTTCCGACTGACTTTGACGTCAGAAAGAACAACCAAACTGTAAATTCATCATACATCAAATTATGTGTAATTTATATAATAACTTACCCATGCCTGTACAATTGGTATGTTCCTGCATAAACAGGAAGAAATATATATTAAAACACACAGAAATGTCCCATCAGAGTGCAACACCAGCCGAAAAGCCACTAGACTGTAACCAAATAAATAATAAAACCATACCACCCATCACCGCAGAATCTAAAATGCCACTAAATAACCCCAGAAAAAAAGTTAAAACCCCCCGAAATTCGACTTTGTCCTCTCCTAGCTATAATTCCATTGGTAAAGATAAGGAAAATATGCCCCTAAATCATACCAACAAAAACAGTGGCAGCTTAAATAAGCCCACACTCCCCACGGTTAATAGTATTAGCACTCACAACGTGCTAAATCGCACCGTGGCACACACTAATATCCAATGTCACAACGATGTCACCCTAAATAGTACAAGTGGTAATAGTCAGAACTCGGCTACCAACAACTCAGGGTCTTCAGAGTATGGCACACAAACAAATTTCGACCGGATATATGGTACAAGTCTGCTGGGAACTAACCCAAAATGCAGTACACACGAAACCCACACAAGGACACAACTAGCATCAAACAATAGGTGGAATAATAAGCCATGGTCATCACAAGGATCCAATCATTTTTTATCCCCCGCGTCCCTGTCAGCGTTGAAAAAACAGCTGGTAGGGATGTTAACACTCCTAAACCACTAGTGCTGGCTCCCTCCTTGCATGAAAACAGGAACGGTCTAGTGCACCCGTATCCATTGGACACACTTGACACTTGCACAAGTATAGGCCAAATAAAGAACCCTACCCACTTCTGTAACCTAACTAAAAATAAAAGTTCCTTAGTCTATAGCAAATCCAGTACTCCAACTCCTAATTCTCCACCGAAAACAGCACACAACAACTCGATAGACATAGGTGAGCATGATGCTGAAACTCCTCTTAACATAGGATCGTCATGTCCAGCAGAACTACTGGGTGCTGAACCATATTCGGGGCTGACTAACGAACTTAAATACTTCAAATGCTACTTCAACTCTCATCTTTACGTAATCCTCATAAATGCTAGATCTGTTCTAAATAAATTGCCGATGCTCAGAGCACTCACAGTAATATACAAACCCCCTGTAATTGTCATCACTGAATCTTGGTGTCATTCGGACATCCTGGATGAAGAAATAAGCTTAGATAACTACACACACTTTCGGTGTGACAGGGAAGGTGGTAAGGGAGGGGGTTGTCTCATGTACTTTCTGAATGCACTTACTGTATCACAGCTAGAAAGTAGTACACTTAACATGCCTGAGACTCTATGGGTTAATGTACACTTAAATAACGTAACAGCATTAATTGGATGCTCCTACAGAGCACCTGGCACCTTTAGTAATTACGAGACCCAACTTATTAATACTCTGGAGCAATTATCCGACTTACAATACGATCATAAGATCCTATGTGGGGACTTTAACTTACCTGAAATCAACTGGGATATACCCACAGGTCCAACTAAATTTGATAAGTTCTTAGACACACTGGATATACTTGGCTGGAAACAAACTGTCACTACTCCCACAAGAGGTAACAACGTACTAGACTTAATCTTCTGCCACAATATAAGCCCCCTTTCAACGCTAGTAGGTTCTGAGTTTCCAGGGAGCGACCACAAAACAGTAATGTGTGCACTGCCAATTCCGCTGAGTAGCAATGCATCTCATACCTCCACTTCACAACAAGTAATATATAGGAACTATAGTAAGGCAAACTGGGCCTTAGTTGAATCGATGCTAAGATCCTCCAAATGGGATGAATACTTCACTACTGATGACCTATCGAGAGCCCTAACCATCTTCTACCATAACTCAAACATATGCTTAGATGCTGTCATTCCACTCCAAACACTAAAGGTTTCCCCACACAGAAAGTCATTCATAAAACCAAAGGATCGTAAGAAACTGAAGAAACTCTCAACAAGTTACTTCAAACACCACGACTTTGGCACTCTAGGTCTAATACTTAAAACCCTTAGCTCCATCACACAAGCTCAAGATTTCCGTATGAGAAAGGAAGAACGCATCGCAGTAGCCAGTCCTGCTAGAGTGTATGCACTCACAGAAATCTTAAGGAAGCGAATGAATCGCAAAAATCACAGCATTTCTCTCCTCATAGACAAAGGCAGGCTATGCACTAACTCTGCAGACATATGTGAACTATTCAACAAAACGTTTGCAGGTAACTACCTTAAGCCCTCAGTCCAGCTACTCGATATACACCCTATTACTAAAATGGCACAAACTCCAACTCCACTCACACCAAACCAAATTAGCACTGTTCAATTCACTTACGCTGATATTAACCAAACTATAAGAACCCTCAAAAGTTCAAAAGGTTTCGGTACCGACGGTATATCATCTTACTTCTATAAATATGGTGGCCCTGACATTCCTCTACTACTGCTTAAAATATTCACAATGTCCCTAGAAACCCAAACTTACCCTGACATATGGAAGACAACATTCATTATGCCTAAACACAAATCTGGCTCGAAAACTGAAGTCAGTAACTACCGGCCAATCAATATCACACCTATAGCATCTAGAATCATGGAGAGACTAGTCAAAGATAACTTAATCAAACATATGCTTAGCTGCAACATCATAAGTCCGAACCAACATGGATTCCTGAAATCCAGATCATGTTTAACATGTCACCTAGACTTCTTCAATTTTGTAACCAGCAGTCGTGACAGACGGCAACTAGTACTTGTCATCTACTTTGACATTTCTAAGGCATTTGACCGTGTTGACCATTTACTGCTAACAAATAAACTGAACTCCTTAGGAATACGTGACCCATTATTAGGATGGCTTAAATCATTCCTTAACAATAGGTCCCAAATAGTTAAACTCGGGTCTGCAACCTCCAAACCTAGCCCTATCACTTCTGGTGTAGTACAAGGTAGTGTCATTGGACCCCTCCTATTTACACTATACATCAATGACATATGCGCTTGCTTCACGCACGGGAAACCATTCATCTTTGCAGATGACCTAAAAGTAGCTTATACATTCCAACGTGATGACTTAGGGAACTTCGAGAATGTAGTACAGAAGGAATTAGATAAAATGGCTGCTTGGTCGTCCCTATGGAATCTCCAATTTAATCTGAACAAATGTGGCTGGATCTGCTTCGGTGCACCCTCAATTGACCTGAAATTAACGCTCCAATCTGCTAACCTAACAAGACTCCGAAGTGTCGTTGACCTAGGCCTGAGGTACTCTAGTGACTTGACATTCTCTGAGCAAGTAGCATCACAGACTAGAAAATCGAGGATGCTCTTAGGATGCATACTCAGGAACTTTCACGACAATGAAGCCAAGCTAATTCTGTACAAAACATGTGTCAGACCACTACTAGAATACTGTCCATTTATTATAAGCAGCACTCGCACACGCGACAAGCTAAGGATGGAAAGTATCCAACGATATTTTACCTCAAAACTGCTTGGCTACGATTGTAAGAAAGACTACATCTCACGGTGCATGATCCTAAAACTCGACCCACTTTGGACAAGGCGACTTATTATAAACCTAATATTCTTCTTTAAGGTCCTTCACAAAATATCATTCTCAGGTAACAGGGACATACAATTCGCACAGGAAGGTTCTTACGATCTGCGTAACCAAACTTCCACAGTGACAACTCATTCTTTTAAGTCAACACTCCGTGAAAACTTCTTCACAGTCATGTATTCTAAAATATGGAATAGCCTACCCCTAGATGTCAGAACTTGCTCTTCGGTTACAAGCTTCAAACGCTCTCTATACAGACTGTTTCACTCTACTGATTATATTAATAAACTATTTACTCCTAGAACGAATCAAGCACTAATCTACTACAGCACCTAAAAGACGCACTTCAACACCCTTAGCAATCTTTAAACTATAAATAAACTAGCAGCATGGATGCATAAAGACATAGTACGGAACATACAGGATTAGTTTACCCTTAGAAATAGGACCTATCCCTCATTGTAACCTTCAAACGCTTGCTATATAAACTGTTTTGTCCAAATGACTATCCCTACCAGAACCCATCACTTATTTCTAAAACGCATCAGTCATTAGAACACTAAAACGCTCAGACTCATTAATACACATTATGACATTAAATAAACTCTAAGACTTCGCATAAATACGTGAAAACAAATACAATATAGAAAAATGTTTACTTAAGTATTATACACAATTAAGATAAACATTTATAAATGCATAATATATAAATGTCCTTTTCATGTTCACATACTTTCTCTTTCTGGTATTTTGCTGCTCCTATTCATCTTCTGGTCGAGGTCGAACAACCCTGCATCTAAACTGAAATGAGGATTAATTCCAAACCGTCTATCTCATAACCACTCAAATTCCATGAACGATCCAATTCTACCATTTGAAGACGCTGGCGAACATGCTGTAAATGAGTATTCATGATCTGAAATGAAGAAGCAACTGGTTTTCAAACAGTTTTCTCAACTTACGAATACAGTCCGCCATGCAGACACAAATGGAGCAAATGGAGAATTCTGGAATCGACCTCGGCACCATTTGATGCAGTAAAACAACCCAACATGACCTTATCTAGTTTTCGTATCCACGATCAAATTTCTTTCCTGTTATAAAACTACGATAAGACTGCTGAAAAAATGGAATAAATATATCACTGATCTCAACATAATACATCAATAATCTTTAAGCCAAGGGTGCTGTTCACAACAAAGTTATATAAGAGAATTGACTTCAAGCTTTATTTTTCCCAGATATTTGTATTACATTCATCTGATGTCTGGGTTTTTTGTTAATGCGAAGACAATATTTCTATATCTCTTTATGTGCTACACAAACAAACTTTATAGCAGACTGTTCCGACTGACTTTGATGTCAGAAAGAACAACCAAACTGTAAATCCATTATACATCAAATTTTGTGTAATTTATATAATAACTTATCCATGCCTGTACAATTGGTATGTTCCTGCATAAACAGGAAGAAATATATTATTATTATAATATTTGGGGCACTGTACGCCGTAGTACTCGAGTAGTTTCCAAATTACCTCACGATCGACGCTGTCGAAGGCCTTCTCGAAGTCTATAAAGTTGAGGTAGAGGTTTGATTTCCATTCCATGCTTTGTTCTGTGATGATGATGCTTAGAGTTGCAATTTGGTCAGAACATGATTTGCCTTTCCTGAATTTAGCTTGTTCTAATCGGAGTTCTGTCTCCATTGCGTCCTTTAATCTCTCCAGGATGATGCGAATCAGGATTTTACTTGGTGTCGGCAGAAGCATGATTCCTCGCCAGTTCTTGCAGAGTCCTAAGTCGCCCTTCTTTGGTAGTTTCACGAGGTAACCTTTCCTCCAGTCAGGAGGCACCCCTCCCTCCCTCCCTCCAGACCTTCTGCAATAATGGAGTGAGTCAGCATGTCTGCTGTAGTCTCTGGGTCTGATTTCAGTGCTTCAGAGGGGAATTCCGTCTGGTCCGGCTGCTTTCCCAGCTTTCTGAAGCTTGATTGCGTTCAAAACTTCAGCTCTCGTTCGAGGATTGGTGTCAACTTGCAGTTGTGTGCGCGCTGTTGTTGGTATTTCTGGACGGGTTGCAGGTGATGGTCGGTTCAAGAGTCCTTTGAAGTAATCAGCCCATTGTTTAATCTGTTTTTCTTCCCTGGTAATTGGGTTCCCTTGACTATCTTTTATAGGTGTCACTTGTGTTGATCTCTTCCCGGATAGAGATCTGGTTATCTGATATAATGTCCTCAGGTCCCTTTTGCCTGCTGCCTTCTCAGCTTCAGTGGCGAGGTTGTCGTAGAATCATCTTTTGTCCTTCCTAGCACTCTTCTTCACTTCTTTGTCCAGTGCTGTGTAAGTTGAGCTCATCGTCTCTTTCTCCTGTCCGTCCTTGCATTGAATCATTTTTTCTCTTTCACCATTCTTCCCTCTTCTATTAATTTCCAAGTGTCTGTTGGGAGCCATTCCTTGTCTTGTCTCCTCTTCCTTCCTAGAACCGTTGAACACGTTTCGTTGAGAATCGCCTTCAGAAACTTCCAATGTTCTTCCACACATGATTCATCAGTGATGTCACGAAGTGTTTCCTGCTTTGCTCTGACAGTTGCAGTGAGTGTCCTTTGTGGTTGTGTCCTTCAGTTTTTGAGTATTGAACACTTGCATTGTGGCCTATCCCCAGCTATCCTCGAGGCTTTTAGTTTCACTTTGAAAGTTCCTTGTACTAGATAGTGGTCTGAACCCACATCTGCTCCTCTCCTCGACCTTGTGTCCAGTAGTCTTCGTCCCCACTTTCTTGAAATTGAGATGAAGTCTATTTGATTCTTGGTGTTTCTATCTGGTGAAATCCATGTCGTCTTGTGTATTTCTCTGTGTTTGTAAACGCTTCCACCACTCACCAAATCATTGAGGGCGCAGAAGTCTGAGAAGAATCCATTTGTCGTTCATTTCACTGAGGGCCTCACGACCCATGGTGAGTACTCTTCCTGTGTTGTCTCCTCCCAGCTTCGCATTCATGTCGCCCATCAGGATTTTGATATCGCCATTCGGGACGTTGTCCATTATTGCTTGTAGTTGTCTGTAGAACGCCTCCTTCTTCTCTCGTTCTGAGACGTTTGTAGGCGTATAGCATTGAATGACTGTAGCTTTCCTTCCTTCCTTTTGAGTTGAACCTGGCTGTCATTATCCTGGAGGAGATTGGTTCCCACTGCATGAGAGCTTTGGTTGCTGTCAGTGACATCATGATGACCACTCCCTCGGTGTGCTCGTGGTTGTCTTCTGGGTGGCCGGAATAGATTATCGTCTCTCCAGTTGCTAGTTGGCACCTTCCAGTTCCGTTTCATCTGCTCTCTCAGATTCCCAACACTTCTATTATATACCTTCTCATTTCAGTGGCTATCTGGGCAGCCCTTCCAGTTTCGTACATTGTACAAACATTCCAGGTACCCATCCTTACTTTTGCTTTCCTCGAAAGAATACACATCGGCTGACTAGCTTCCCGAAGGCTAGCTTTCACCAGCCTGCGTCATTTCGCTTCCCCGATTCCAGCGAAAAATAAGGCTATTGTTTATATGTTTATAATTTTTAATATATTTATTCGTTGAAGTTTCTGTAGCGATTTGGTTGCTCTAGGGAGTGGGGTTGCTAACACCACGCCCCAACCCTCCCTCTTTATCCAGGCTTGGGGCCGGCACGAAAACTGGCGAGCTAGTAATCTAGGCGAGGTTACAGTCAAGTAGATGGATGTAGAGAACTGTCTAGCGAGCTCAATAACATAAGAAGTATGTGAATGAAAACTCAAGTTAGTGAGATGATAGTGTAACAGTTTATTATAAAAAATACAGCAATGAGTAATACTAATTAAACTGTCACTTGGATATACAGTTAAAGTCCACGGTTACAAATTATTAATATAATCCACAGAAGCGTTCACTGCTGGAGTATTGTCTACTGGTAGAAACTGCGTACCGATTTTAGAGTAGTCTTCGGATGAGGATAAGAAGTTCTGTATTTTGGAGAAAGCCAACTCATGTGCAACGGGTCATGCTAATCATTTAATTGAACTTTAGATTTTTTCGTCGACTGATTGAACCGAAATGCTAGGTCTCAGGTTGACATGTCCGGTTCTTGTGAAGGTGCATTGCAGATGCTATTGTGTATCCTTGCCATTATCATAAAATTGGTTATGACTGTTTAAGTGGTGGGTGGTGGCTAGCGGTGGAATCCAGGATGCGTATTCCATCCAATTCAGTAATAATAATAATGATTTACTTTATTCCAAAAACAGTACTTGTGATACAGAATGGAATTTTCAGCATTAATCACAATATTGCATCTAATTTCCTCAAATTATAAATAAAAATTAATCACACAGAAAATTTTCCACATTTAAAATAGAGGTAGTGTCAAAAACATGCAGCATGTAAAATGGAAATAACAATAATAATGATAACAGCTAGGGTAATAATAATAAGGATACAAGTGAAAATTTCCGTTGGCTTGCTTCACACAGTATTGGCAATGTGGTATAGAAATCCTAACATGTTTAAAAATATTGAATATAATGTTCTCTTTACATGATGATGATGGCGAGGGGAAAAACAAAGATTCCAGCCGTCATGGAGATAAGTTAGTGTTTGCAATTATGAGAGTAAAACAAAGAAGTAACATGACCATAAATATCATAGAAATAATAAAAGTAAAACTTGAAGGTATATAAGGATGGATGGATGGAGGAAATTGTTTATTTACTAGATGAGAGAGAAAGGTTAGTTAATTCTTGCCTGACACTATTTTCATCACACAGAATACGTGCCAAGTATGGTATCATAGAATTTTTATACTTAGACGTGCGAGCATACAGTTTTCTGAAGTTACTTCTTGTTCTAGCTGAGGAGATGCAAGGTGAAAGCTGACAGTCTTCAGCATTCTACGAACTGTGACATCGTCTTTTTTAAGCAAACCAGGAAAGAATAAGGGTGAACAATAAAAAAGAATAGGTAGGATGCAAGAGTTTATGAACTGTAAAAGGAGGGGTTGAGTAATACCCGAATGTCCTAACTTCTTAATGTAAAACGTCAGGCGGAATACTTTACTGGAGATTGCTAAGGCATGGGAAGACCAGGAGAGATCAGAAGAGAAAATAAGTCCAAGATACTTAATTTCTGATTTGATTCCTATATCGTTCTCGTCAATTTTACAACTGTCATGAGAATCGATGACTTCTTTTAACTGTCGTTTACATCTTAAGCTGAAATCAACAGTTTGACACTTAGAAGGATTCAGTTCAAGACCGTTAGACTCAGACCATTTGCTGACTCCTGATAGAAAGTACAATCATCAGCGTACTTCACAAAGTTTATTTCATCAGGATGAGGCAAGTCATGTAAGAAGAAAGAAAAGGAGAAAGGACAGCGCCTTGAGGGACACCAGCTTCAGTAGGCAATGAAGTGGAGGACTTCCCTTTATATACGGTGTACTGCTTTCTATCTGAGAAATAGGAATGTAACCAGTTAACAGCCCAACATTCTGTTTGACTAGCTGCAAGTTTATTTAATAAGATGTCCCTAGGGACCGAGTCAAAAGCAGATGCATAGTCTAGGAAGGCACAACGAACAAATTTAGCCCCCTTGTCTAGACTGGAAGCAATGTTATGATATAAGACGGCAGCTGCATCTAAAGTGCTTCTACTGTGCTTCTAGGCAAATTGTTTAGGGTCATTAAAGGATTTAAGCGAAGGTACAAGACTAAGTAAAAGTAATTTCTCCATAGTTTTCAAAAAAGGAGAGGTAATAGCAATGTGTCTAAATTTGACACATGCTCCAGTAGACGATTTAGGTATGGGTACAACTTTAATGTCCTTCCAAACGGCAGGCACAATATTATCGGAAAAAGATTTGTTAAATAGATCAGTGAGAGGGTGACACAGAATATCAGAACATTTTTAAAATATAATACCAGGTACATAATCTCGACCTAAGCTCTGGGAAGGGTTTAGAGACTTGAGGCACTTTTGAACATCATCTGTGTTAAAACCTGGAAAGGGGCTATCATTAACACAAGTGATCCTGAGAAGTATGGCATTTGAGGGAGAGTAAATAAAGGATTTGTTAAGAGTATATACATCAAAAGAATATGGAATATTGTTTATCTGCTTACCACCAGTGATTTCCTTAAACAGTTTCCACATATTAGAAGCATTTTTGCAGAATATGAATTTCTGGTCATATATTACATTCAACCACTGCATTTCAGATTTAATTAAGAAGTTAGTTCTTTTTACGCCACTTTTATCTTTCATCTTATACAGTTTTTCGTTCTCTCTACGGAGCTTATTATGTTGAGGCGAGGAGAAACGGTCAAATTTGACGAACAGTGTTTGTAAGCGCAATATCGCTTGAAATTAAGTCACGCGTAGATAGAGGCAATCCCGGCCCAGAACAAACAAGAAGCCGGTCACTGTTTCTACGGTACTATTAATAAACAAATCAATAATTATATATGCAACAAACCTTAACGGTTTCAAGAGTACAAAGCACAACGCTTAACAGAAAGCAAGGTACCGCTATCAGAGCGGAATAACGTTAGAGCCAAAATTGCGAACTAGCCGGAACCAGACACGACCGTTCAGGTAAGCAGTCAGTAGAAGAATGAACCCAAGTAAGGCATGGCATAAAACAGAGAGTGTTTAAGAGAGACAGACCGAGCATAGGCACAAAGGTAGAATTTAATTGGCTACTTAACCAGGTAGGAAAATACAGATGAAAATCAATAAACAAGGTAAACTCGACAGAATAGTACAAAGTTAGACATGGGTCAGCAAAAATGACAGTTCACAAAATACTCTGATTGGGCCATGAGTTCAACTGTCTGACTAAACGGATCGAGGTAAAAACACATACACACAGTTCATTAAACAATCAGGGATAGACACGTTAGGCATGGATAATTAGGTTGCAACAACGCTAGGCTGATCCGGGACAGGTTGACTTGATTCAAGGATGGGAATAGAATTGATCTTACAGTGTTTCTTTTGGACAGCAGATTTCAAAACAGAATTTCAGATAGGATGTAATATTAGAGATATTGTCATCAAGTGAATCATCATTAAACAAATCCCATCTTGTGTCACTGAGCATGTTTCTAAGATGATGTACGTTCTCATTCGAGTAGCATCTGTGAACAACTTTCTTAGACAAGTTTGAGAAGGCTTTACTGTGTAACTTTCCGTAAATTTTGGGTAAGACTCGTACAATACAGTGTTCAGAATTGAAGAGCCGAGCCCTTTTACGAGCTTCGTATATTCCAGAATCATTTATAAATACTAAATCAAGTGAAGTATTTTGTCGAGTTGGGAAATTAACAACATTTTCATGGGCCAGAAATGTAATAAAACCGCAGTCGCTGGAGTTGAAGTCGCCAGTCACTATAGATAAGGAGTTACCAAACGAAGCAGCAACAAAAATAGTGAATTCATCAGCGAAGATAGATAGTTCTGAGGGACTTCAACAAGGTGTGATATAGATATTCGTGACAAAAATGAAGCTATACTTAGGTAAATGTTTAGATCGACATTTTACAGTTATACAATCAATATTGTCATTTGAGAATTTGAAGCAGACGTTGTTGGCAACACCACCACCTCTCCTCTTCTTTGAGCTGCATCGGTCTTGTCTGTAGATTGTGAAACCACTCAAGGAGACTAAATTATCGTCATATGAGTCGTGGAGCCAAGCTTTTTGAAGAGTTATTACACCAGTATTACAATATACATTTGAGTATAATAGAGAATGCAAGTAGTTAATCTTGTTCGATAATGACCTGCAATTTGTTCTCATAATCACAGAAACAGTCATCTGATGCATTGGAGTACACTTTAATGATCTCTGCCAACCTCCATCATGCTTTTTCTTAAGGTTATTATATACTCGTAAATCAACAGGTTGAAAACATTTAAAATAATCGCGAGAGTAATTAATGCGACTTGGATACATAATTGAATAATTAAAACAAAATAAATCCGAGGAAATAGATGCAATATGTAGGATGGAAATTTTGGTAGCCCAAGATTTAAGCAGGCCGCAAAAATCCAAAATTCAATTAAATAATTGGTATGACTCGTTGCACAAGAGGTGGCTCTCGTCATACTACTGGTCCAGTGAATAAGGCTTTGACGTTTGAAACTATGGGCATAGGGTAAGAGCATCGGTGGGAACATGATAACTCACTGGCGAATGCAGTTACATCCGGATAACAAATCACAAATAGGATGAAATGCGCGTTATCCTGGATTACACTGCCAGTCGCCATCCACCAATTACGTCACAAATACTACGCTACACATAAGTTGTCAATGTAGTTGAAGATTGAACGATCAATTCATAGTTGTTTGCTCAAAACCAACTTCCCCAATTTTCGCGGAGGCATCAATACGACAGTCATCGTCTCATCGATCGCTGTTCAGAAAGAAGTCAGGCCAAATACCGTCAGAAACCTTAGTTGTAACATTGTTTATATGTTGGTGTCACAATAAAGAATCCTCGAGTCGCCAATTGGTGTTTTGGTTTTCGCGTCCGTTATTACTAAGCGTTTCTGAGAAACTTCAAGGAACAGCGTGAGCTCGAGTGCAGCAAGAGCTGGGCATTAACGGTTTACGAGACGTGGCTGACAAACCTAGCTATATAAAACTCTTTTTCTGTGGAATTTCTTGCCAAGAACTTTCGGAAAGTAGTGTAATTATTTGCCTTTCAAACACCGAATCTGCGGATATCATGTTATAGACTGATAATACCTATAACTATCTGCTTGATATATTGTGGATATATCTATAATTGCATATATCTATATTTTATATATTGATTGATTTATGATATGTATCCACATATATATATATGTATATATGTGTGTATGTTGGTCTCTCTTTCTGTTTGCTCTCTTAGTCTGTGACCATTTCGGTTGTATGAACTTGTCTCCTTTAACAACGTATATTCTCCTTATATTATATATAATATGAGTGTTTGTTGACAGTCCGTTGCTTGGTGACATATATCCATATTATATGTTTGGTTGTTGACATGTCTGCTATATGTATATATGGATCGATACTTCATTATAATTAGCCATTCATGTTATGGCTGTCTAATGATTGTTCACACCCTTGTCATATATATTTTGCTCTCACAATTTGTGTGACATTTACTTTGGTGTGATACCACTTTTGCATTCTCCTTGTGTTTGGAAAATAGAAGTATCATCGCAAACCTAGTGGTCTTCTTATTTCCGCCTTCTTGCGTCAGGACATTTAAATTCTCGACCAGTACATAACAATAATTTAGCGACGAGTACACAACAATTTACATGTCCAAGTTGGGTCAATTCGGTGAGTCTATGATTTTGATATCATTTTTTCAACTATATCTGACCATGATACTACTGCAAAGGTTTTTTATCATTGTTGTTGTCGCTTGTTGCACTTCCTGTTGCGAATTATTTTTCCTTTGCTGGTGTTTTTCTGTTTGCTTCACTCCTTGTTTTCCGGGTTTTAAGAGGAGCAACCCACAATATATATTATATATATATTTTAATATAACAATCCCCTTCTCAGTCGTGAGGCTAGCAACCCCGCCATGTAAAAAAATTGCTACAGAAACTTCAACGCGATAAATCTCCTTGCGCAAAAGAAAAGGTTTGTGTGACGGCATGGAACGTCCGCACCATGTAGGAGATTGGCAGTTTCCCAGAACGCAAACGAGATAAGAAGATACGGAATTGAAGTGATGGGGATATGTGAAAGCAGATGAAACGGGAATGGACTCACCAAATTGTCAACGGGTGAGTCATTGATCTACTCCGGTCACCCCAAAGATAACCACAGGAACACTGTCAATGTAGTTGAAGATTGAACGATCAATTCATAGTTGTTTGCTCAAAACCAACTTCCCCAATTTTCGCGGAGGCATCAATACGACAGTCATCGTCTCATCGGTCGCTGTTCAGAAAGAAGTCAGGCCAAATACCGTCAGAAACCTTAGTTGTAACATTGTTTATATGATGGTGTCACAATAAAGAATCCTCGAGTCGCCAATTGGTGTTTTGGTTTTCGCGTCCGTTATTACTAAGCGTTTCTGAGAAACTTCAAGGAACAGCGTGAGCTCGAGTGCAGCAAGAGCTGGGCATTAACGGTTTACGAGACGTGGCTGACAAACACCGAGAGCGTGGATATCATGATATCACTAACATCACCGAATGCCCTGATGCAATCGGAGGTGATCTCACCCAGGATAATAACCTCCATATTCCACTCCAAAGGAAGAAAAGTGTCAATGATACGATTTTATTTTATTTACAGGTTGATTCCACATTGTATTTTTGGTACAAGTATGAAATTTTCAGCATGGATATCGGTAGGCCAAGTTTTCCATGCCGAATACAGGCATCAGGTATACGTCGAGAGATGTTAAGCGTGAAAAGGAGCTAATAATAAAAGATAGCAGTGATCGTAATCCTATAGTAAAACAAACTTCTGAAGGTCTAAAACCAACAGCTTCTGATGCACCGCTCATAAACCGTAAATGCCCAGTTCTTGCTACGCTGGGCCTCACGCTGTCCCTCGAAGCCTTTCAGAAACGCTTAGTACTAACGGACGCAAAAACCAGAACACAGATTGGCTACTCGAGAATTCTTTATTCTGACACCAACATATAACCAGCATTATTGGCATTGCAGACTAATGTCTAAGAACAAATATTACAATAACAAATCACGGTGTTACTTCTGACAGTTTTTTTCTATCTTCTTTCTGAACAGCGACCGATGAGACGATGACTGGCAGATCGATGAGCCGCGAAAATCATGGTGAAGTTGGGTTTGAGCAAACAACCATCAATTGATAGTTCAATTTACAACTACACTGACAGTCGTCTTTGGTGTTGTCATCCACAATGAAAGGGACGTCCATGAACCAATGTGCCTTATGATGTGACTATGCTAGTATCAGTCCGTTTGAAAGGACGAAAGATATTGCTCAGTTTAGTGAGGATAAGCCAACTGTGTACGAGAGTGTAATTGTTAAGCTGACGTGCACGAATAAAGGCCTTTCAAGTTTCAAGTTACTATTTGAATGCTATTATATTTGATGTAAATTACTCTGTGCCTACGCTTGGTTGACCACATACGTCGTGTGTTTGTTCGTCATCTACATTCCACGATACAATGACATGGGCGTGAGACCGCTCAGAGTTGAGGATAAAGATGATAGGAGGACGTCGGAAAATGAACTCTGCAACGATTTGCCGACCTAGGGCATCAACCTGAGAAGGGCTGTAGGCATACTACTGTAAGTCCTACAATTCTTTAAGAGTAGTACGTCGAAGCTCAGTCCACCGTCCTAGGTGTGTTATTTTGTACATATGTTCATGTTGTATATACTGAATTGGTATCATCTGTCATGTATGTGTTGGTTAATTTTGTTTGTGTCCGGACGTCTTCCACTTGTATCGTCAACGCGAGAAGGAATGTAGGCGTACTGCTGTAAGTCCTACAGTTCTTCAAGGGTAGCTCGTCGAGGCGGAATACATAACAATTGATGTATTGATTGTACATACATTTGTTTTAAAAAATTGAATCCACAACATTCGATGTGTTGATTGTACATATGTTTGTGTTAAATAATCGAGTGGGTTCCAATTAATGTAATTGTTGGTTAATCTTGTTTTTGTCCGGACATTGTTTAACCTACTATCGTCAATCTAACAAAGTTTGCAGGCGTACTGGTGTAAGTCCTGCGATTCTTCAAATGAATTATATCAAGACATGATCTGCGAGGTTATGTGCACTGTGTGTATGTATGTGGTGTGTCATATCTTTTGGAGTTTTCGGATTCTTTTTGTTTACTTGTTGTTTTCATATCTTGTTTTTATTGCATAATTTTCTTAAATTTTTCGTCGTGATTACTTCTGAAGTTGTTTCTAGTCTTCCGCATCCGTGAATGAATTGATTGACGTTAAAGACAGCAGATGGGTCGTATACGCCTGGGAGGCTAGCTGTGGTGATTGACAATTTCTATCTCTGTATTGTTTAAATACTTACTGTTGACTGTTGATATGTTTCTTATATGAATGGCAGAATAATTCCGCCAAATACAAATTCCTGAGTTCTTCTCTCTCTGTGTTTTGTTTGGATTCTTGTAATTCGGTCATCTCGAAATACTAATACTAGTGTAACAACAGAAGACAAGGGCGAAGCAACAGATCGTTTTATTATGAAAATCAACACGTATTTATACATATTTCACATACATTATTATAGACAAGCGCAGTCATCTGATTGGTTGTTTATCAGAAGTTAGGCAGACAAACGCAGGCTTCTGATTGGTTGTTTCGGGATTCCTCGACAAATAGAGTTCTCTATCTGCGAATCATATTTTGCCACGTTAACTTTGCTGTGATTGGTTGTTGAATCAGCCTTGTTCATATTTTCTCACGGCCCATATTAACGTAGATTAGTGTCAACCAATCGGCTAGCAGCCTGCTCTCACCACACTCGTCCCCCCGTCAAATAGCTTCGTGCGCAGACGTTCCGACCTTCTGGGTGCTACATCCTCTAGTTGAGGATTGTTACTGACCGGCTTGTCCCACTGTACCCATCTTTGGAGCTGACTGGCGTTAACTCGTTTCTGTTTATCACCTCTTCGGATGGTATATACTTGACCCCGTCTTTTTGTGATTGTGTATGGTCCTTCCCACTTTGGAAGGAGTTTCCGTGAACCTAGCCCGCCTCCAACTGTATATCTTCTGTCTCTACACTTCACTTGGTCCCCGACTGCAAAGGTAATGCACTGCGTCCTTTCTTTCATCTGAGACTTCGCGACATCACTGCGCTGCTTCTTCATTACATTCTTGACTGCCTCTTTCCTCTCTGCTTTTAATTTCGTCGTACTCCACTTTTGGTGATGGGCCAGGTCTCATTGTGTACCGGTAATCGTGGTTTTCTACCATACATCAGTTGGAAGGGTGACTTCTTCGTTGTTTCCTGAGTGGTAGCACGATGTGTTAGTAAAATCAGTGGAAGCTCCGTTTCCCAGTTCCCGCCCTTCGAGGCCAGCCACTCCTTCAGTGTACGGTTGTTTCTCTCCGTTAGGCCATTCGTTTGTGGATGGTATGGGGTCGTTCTGATCCTCTTGATGCCCAGCTGTTGCAAACGGGAAGTAAACTCTTCACTCTCGAAACAGGGACCTTGGTCTGTCAGTATTGTCTTCGGTACGCCGTGGTCTGCAACAATGTGTCTAACTACTGCATCTGTCACGGTTCTTGCACGTTGGTCTGGGATTGCTACGGCGTCTACCCATCGTGTCGCGTGTTCCGTCATCACCAAGAGGTACTGATTACCATTGGATGTCTGAGGAAATGGACCCATGACATCTACGGACCACAAGTCACCTATCGCGGTAACTGGAATCGACTGAAGTGGTGGTCGTATGCACCGGTCACCTTTCATCAGCTGGCACCGTGGACATCCAAGTACGTATCTTGCTACGTCTTCTCTCATACCTGGCCAGTACATACTTTGTCTTAGGAGGTCGGTCGTTCTGGCCACGC
This sequence comes from Trichobilharzia regenti, assembly GCA_944472135.2. NCBI lineage: Eukaryota > Metazoa > Platyhelminthes > Trematoda > Strigeidida > Schistosomatidae > Trichobilharzia > Trichobilharzia regenti. The sequence goes on from OX235264.1 coordinate 106,043,624, forward strand.
CTGTATGCGCTAGCTGGTGACATTCTTCTATCATGTCGTGGCGCGACGATTGAGGTATGACAGCCAGCCAGCTTCCGTCGTTCTCTCGCCAGGTCAGAGTCCCGTAGGCATTCACTCTGAGTCGATCCCTCTGTCTGAGTAGTGTGGTTAGCTCCTTACTCGCCGTAGTTTGATCCACTTCTATTCCGTTGGTGATCACCTGTATTACTGTATTCAGCGTATCGTCCAACCTCTGCCTACGTGCAAGTCTTAGTGGGTCTTGTTCTACTGCATGCACTCCGTAAGCGACCTCGGGCAACTCAGACTCATCTTCTGGTCTCGATAACAAATCTGCCAAGACATTTTCACTTCCAGGAACGTGTGAGATCGTAAAATCGTACTCCTGAAGACGCAACATCCACCGTGACAACTTCCCCCGTGGGTCTCTCGCTGTCTTCAAAAATTGTAGCGGCTTATGATCAGTTTCGATGTGGAACCGCCGGCCGAGTAAATAAGGTCTCCATTTGTCGACTGCCCATACCATTGCTAAACATTCTTTCTCTATCGTTGAATACTTTCTCTCTGCGAGTGTCAAAACCCTACTGGCATACTCAACGATTCCCTCGTCCTGTCTTAGGACCGCACCTATAGCGTAGTCACTGGCATCTGTGCACACTGTGAACTGTCTTCCTGGCACAGGTAGTTTTAGCGTCATTTGTTGGTGGTCGAGCAGCTGTTTAATTCTGTCGAATGTCCTCTGCGATTCTTCCGACCAAACAAACTTTGGCTCACCTAGTAGCCTGTATAGAGGGGCTGCTATCTCATTGAAGTTCTTCACGAAGCGACTATAAAACGCTGCTCTACCCAAGAATTGTCTCAGTTTTCTCTTTGAATTCGGGGCTGGAATCGTTTTAATCGTCAAAATTTTCTCCGGCAGTGGTTTAATCTCACCATTTCCCACTTTATGTCCCAACAGAGTAACATTCTTTTTGGCTATCTGGGACTTGGTTTTGTTGACGCGTAGTCCAAACTCTTCGATGCGTCGCAGCACGGCTTCTACATGGTTGACGTGATCGTTTTCGTTTTGACTGTATATGACGAGATCATCACCATAAACCTCCACGTTTTTCAAGTTCCTAAGTAATAGCTTCATCAGTCGTCTGAACGTAAACGGTGCACCTGCTAGTCCAAACGGCATGCGTTTAAATCGATATTGTGTCTGACCCACGATGAAAGCCGTCTTATCTCTATCACTTTGTTTTATCGGTATCTGCCAGTATCCTGAGCGAAGATCGAGAACCGAAAACACATTCGCACCTTGTAGGCGATCTAAGGTTTCTACCACTGTTGGCATGGCACACGGTCTTAACTCTGTCATACTGTTTAACTGTCGAAAATCAACACAGAATCTATACTTCCCATTCGCTTTTTTTACTAACAGCACTGGAGAGTTGTACGGGCTATCAGCTTCCTCAATAATATCATCTTTTAACATCTCTTGCACTTGTCGCTCCACTTCGCCTTCCAGATGACATGGAACTCTTCGCGTTAGAAATGACCTTACTTTCGGATCACTTAACGGAATTTCATGATTCACCTTATCGCAATAACCGTATGGGTCCCATCTCCAGTGAACAGATGATCGTATTTACTAATTAACTCTGTCACATTGTGTACTGCCGACAGCTTAACGCTGCTATCTCGCTGGTCTCATACATGTTGATATGCCCGTATTTCGTGACCACAACTTCGCTTGCGTGTCGATTATTGCACCAATCTCACGCAGAAAATCCGCTCCTAATATCGTTCGCTGTAGTTCGGGTACAACAATGAAAGGAAACGTCACCTCGCAGCCACCAACAACGACCGTACAGTTCGATCTACCCGTTATACGCAACACATACCCGCCTACTGTTTGTACTGTCAATGAACACGGACTAACACTCTTACATAAATTCTTATCTATTAACGACACGGCCGCCCTGTATCTATCAAACATACTACTTCTCGATCATTCACTCGCAACTTCGAATACAGAGCGCCTTTCTCAATAGCCCCCACTAAATCTAGTTTCATACGAAAGAAAGAACAAGCATTATACCGTCTGAAATTTTTTCTTTTTCGCCTTTCTGGGCAGTATCTTCTCCAGTGTCCCGGCTTACCGCATTCAAAACACCGGTCTTTTCTATCAGCCAACTTTAACGCCGCCACTTCCCGCTGCAATGCTTCAATTTTTGCTCATATTCGTTTGGTTTTGGTTGGTCTATAGCGGCTACCGTTGTGCTCAGCAGCTGTCTGGTCACCTTCGCCAGCTCACTAATATCCATCGGCTGCGTTGCGTTAACCAGTTTTAATCGCTGAGAAATGTGGTCTGGGACACTCTCGATGAATTGGGAAGACAGTAACTGCGCTTCTGATTCTTCATCTAAAGTGGGAAGCGCGCGTCGAAGTAGATTAGTCAGTTTCACCGCCAACACTAGCGGGTCTCCATCAGGTCCAAGCTTCATTGACCGGAACTGCTGCATTGCTAGCTGTCTGTCTGTTTCGCTGTCAAACTCGGACACTAGTCGTTCAACCAATTTCTTCCAAGACGCTGTGCCATTTGACCTGTCTACGCTGTCATATGCCGCCTTCGCTCGGCCTCTCAACAGCGTCCCCAGGACAACTGCCTTCGCCGCCTGCTCCTTGACACCCACCAGCTCAGCAACAGCCTCGAAGTCACGTAAGAAGCTCCGTATGTCTCCTTCTTCAAACGCAGCTGGCCACGGGATCTTCATTTTCTGGAGGCAGCGACACCAAATGTAACAACAGAAGACAAGGGCGAAGCAACAGATCGTTTTATTATGAAAATCAACACGTATTTATACATATTTCACATACATTATTATAGACAAGCGCAGTCATCTGATTGGTTGTTTATCAGAAGTTAGGCAGACAAACGCAGGCTTCTGATTGGTTGTTTCGGGATTCCTCGACAAATAGAGTTCTCTATCTGCGAATCATATTTTGCCACGTTAACTTTGCTGTGATTGGTTGTTGAATCAGCCTTGTTCATATTTTCTCACGGCCCATATTAACGTAGATTAGTGTCAACCAATCGGCTAGCAGCCTGCTCTCACCACACTAGGATTACAATAAATTACTACACTAGTGCTGAGAAAGATATGCACATGGAGATAAGGATTAGCTGTGGAATGCATGATTGAGAACGAATGTTTCTATCTGGGATGTGGTCCAGCATGCCGATGAGCAAGAGTGTACACGACTGAGGCTTGTAAACGTCACCGTTACTAAGACTGAGGCAGAATGAGCGACAAGTGATAGCAGTGGTAATTGGTAGTAAATAGATAAGAGGATGTCTTCAACTGGAAGGCGTAGGCCATCATCAATGAGTGAGATTGTGCTGTAGGTATGCCTGTGGTGTGTTGGCTTTGCTGTTTGTCTTCCATTTCAGCTCTGTCCGTGTGACCTAGGTTCTCGCAATGGCATCCAAGCCAACGTGTATTGGTCGTGATGGAAAAAAAGGATGGATCGGTTTTTTGCCGGGGAGTGTCGATGTAGTTGAAGATCGAACGATCAATTCATGGTTGTTTGCTCAAACACAACTTCCCCATAATTTTCGCGGGAGTCATCGATCCGGAAGTCATCGTTCCACCGTTTTCTGTTCGGTGGAAGACAGAAAGCTATCAGAAACCTTGTGTATAATAGTCTTATAGTTGGTTACATATTGGCGTAAGAATAAAAGATTTTCGAGTCGCAAATCAGTGTTCCGCCTTTTCGCGTTGGTTATTACAAATTGTTTCTGAAAGTCTTCCAGGGACATCGTGAGTTCCAGTGTGGTAAGAGCTGGACATTCACAGTTTCTGAGAGTTGGCTGACAGTTTCTGATAGATTCTGAAAGTTTCTGATGGTTGGCTGACAGAAGCAGAACTACCAGTTAACATCAATCCCCTGACAAAATCAGAAGTCCTGAAGGCAATCAAGATGCTAAAAGCTGGAAAAGTAGCAGGATCAGATGGAATCCCAGCAGAAAAATTGAAAATGCACCTAGAAACAACAGCGGACTTGATGACTCTATTACTGGAGAAGGTGTGGAGAGAAGGCAAAGTTCCGAGGATTGGAAGAAAGGATACTTATTCAAACTACCAAAGAAAGGAGACGTAAGTCAATGCAAAAGCTGGTGCAGAATTATGCTCCTGTATATCCAAAGCAAAATACTAAGCCGCATCATCCTGGAGAGAATCAAACAAGCCCTGGATGAAAACCTTTGACCAGAACAGGCTGCATTCAGGAGAAACAAATCATGTATTGATCAAATTGCCACTCTACGGATCATCATTGAGCAAAGCTTAGAATGGCAGTCACCTCTCTTTCTCCCTCAAATTCATCGACTTTGAAAAAGGCCTTCGACAGCGTCGATCGAGAGGTGATTTGGAAACTACTTCGCTATTACGGGGTCCCATCGACAATTATACATCTCATCCAACAGTTATACGACAATGCTGCATGCCAACTAATCCACAACGGGAAACTTACGGAAGCCTTCGAAGTGAGGACGGGAGTGAGACAAGGCTGCCCACTATCGCCAATGATCTTCCTGATTGCAGTAGATTGGATAAAGCGACAGGCACCTGGCAATGAGGAAACGGGCTGTCAACGAACTTATCCCCAAGTTTCTATGGTTATGAAGACCCTTCGAACCGATAAATACTATGTACTTTCTTCGACTTTAACTCCAAAACACCAGTATTGCAGGAAGGAAGTTATATTGTTTGGTAATTAAAACGGAGAACAGTAAAAGTCTATAAACAAATGTTATATAAAAAATTATTATATACTTTTATTCGTTTTCGTATGTCTTCGTCGAACTTGTACACGATCGAACCATTCGCGCCTTCGAGACGCCCACCAATGGCTACCAGTTCCAGAAACAAACGTTCAATGTTCACATCCATTGACAACCAGCCTGTGGAGATTCAGGATGTTGACGTTCACCGATAAGACGATGTATACTAGGGGAAAATCTATTACCCGCAACTTCTATAGTATTCATCTCGCGTTGACCAAAGGCAGACCAAAACACCAAATTGATCGCCCAACTTGAGAAGGATATTTCAGGACTGAATCGTAGTCCGAGGTCGATTGCATAACTAGCTAGGGATCTTGCATGAAAGAATGAACGAAGGTAACACAACGGTGTGCCAAACAGGGTGGAGGTTTGAGCGTGAGTATCCAGCTAAACAAGTCGATTTAAATGGTGAGGGTCAACATCCGATATCCACTGATGAATGGTGTGGCTAGTAATTTTGGGGAATTACCTACCGCTACAAGCCCATGGAGTCAGTCAACGCTTGTAGCTAATATCAGCCACTTAAGGCGAGAAATGTAGTCTGTCCAACTGCAGTTCACTCAGAATGGCCAAACTTGTTTGGCGAATGGAAATCAGTCGTTTACTCATCGTTTTCTTTTTATTTATTTTTTATTCTTTGGTTACAGCTTGACTCCACAGCGTATTTTTGGTACAAGTGTGAAATTTTCAGCGTGGATATCGGTAGCCCAAAATTCGCAGGCCAACCATAGATATCAGGTGTGCGACGGCGTGGGCTCTAACCCCGCACCATGTGCATGGTCGGCGAGAGTCCTAACCACTGTGACACCGACGATAACTTTCGGACATTTTCTCTCGCCAACGTTTCCTAATTACCACTTTCTATTGCTGTGTTTTGTAAATTGATTAGTAAGTGTGAATTTCTCACAGATTTCTTGTGTGTCATTCTCAGTGAGCTGAGGGTTTCCAAATTCCTAATATTATCGAAGACCACAACCCAAGCTTACTATAATGCTGCTGAATGAAATCTCACGAGTTCTGAACTCACTCTAACATTCTATAGTGAGTAAATTCCGAATCTGATCAGAAATGATTTCTTTGAGTGAACACTCTAGAAGCCACTCAGTGCTGGTTTCAAGCATGACTGGCACTAATTCAGCATCCTGTTCCTTTTCCATACATTTGCGCGAGTAAATCAGAATCTACTGGGTTTGCTCATCAGCGTTCTTCCAGCCCTCTCAGCTCATATTAAGCACTGACTGTCACTACCACTCAATTCAGAACGAAAAGACTGCAACTGATTGTCGTTATCTGTATCCTATGCTGCCAAAATTCATTTAGTTTGCAGAAACAAATCAGTCGTATAATTGGGAGAATTTTGTATTTTGAATTTATAGTACTATGTGACTGCAAATTCGTCAAGTGAGGTCCACTGGTAGCACCCCATAAATAATCGTAATTAAGAATAGTTGAGGAAAATTCTGTTCATCACATTTTCAACATTAACATAACTTTAAATATTCCCATTTATAATATTAGAACAAGACATATAAGCGAACAATATTGTTTTCAATTAGATCTTCTTCAGGCTTTACTCTAATTTACATAGACTTATATATATAAAATTTTAACCAATGACGGTGATTTTGTGGATCAAATAATAATAGTAATCATAATAATAATAGTAATAATAATGTGGTAAATGTTTTGAACGAAGTTAATAGCGATGATTATAATAATAACAAAATATTGTTAATAAGGCTTATATAGGTGATAAGAATAACAAAGTTAGTATATGCATATATGTAGACAATTCAATAAATAAATAAATTAGGTCAAATCAAATGGAACGATAATCAGAGTTTAAATAAATATCATAAAAGTACGAAGGAGAGGGATGATAAGAAAGGGTGGGAGGGTTTTGAACAGAATTCACCTAGGCCAAGGGAGAGACAAAGGTAGAACAAATTTCTTTTGTATACAAAGACTAGGATTGTTCTCTCGAATTCCCATAGCTTCGGCTAAGTGTAAAAGTCGGGTTCTGATTCCGTTCGAAAGGCTTGATGGAATGCGGTAAATAACTTCTAAAGCACTATTTTTGTCCACTTGGTGACCACTATCAATCAAATGTGCCAAAATAGAACTTCGTATGGACTTTATTTGACCTTTTCCGAACCATGAAGGAAGATGCTCATTAATGCGTTTGTTAAGCTGCCTAGTTGTTCGGCCTATATAGCTTTCTCCACAGGAGCAACTAAATTTATAAATACACATGGAAGTGGCACAACTCGGTAACTTATCTTTCACTTGAGCAATCAAAATTGGCCGGCTGGAAAATGACAAACAGAGGGTGGCGGCAGTATAAGTCCGTTTTATCGCTCTCGATAATCTCTGATGTAAGACTTCACTAGCCACGTCCCCATTAAATTGCAGTTTGATGAACAGTTGTTTCTTTTTAACTGTTATCGGTTTCTCTTTATTATACTTCGCATTCATGTGTCTTCTGACAAATCTACTAGGATAACCCATTTGGACTAACGTATTTTGGATGTATCCTAGCTCATTCTCTAGAGAGTCATCTGTACAGATGCGTCTTGCTCTATTCGTCAGGCATCTGACCAAATTGATTTTGTAACGGATTGGTACATAACTGAGGAAATGTGTATATTGTCCTACAGATGTAGGTTTTCTATAGACATCTCTCTTTAGTGAACCATCCTCTCTTCTGCTCAATTGGACGTCAAGAAAATGTAGTCCACCATCATATTCTTCTTCACAAGTGAAGATAAGCGATGGATGTGCATCGTTAAACTTTTTTAACATTTCATTCTTGTCAGCTTTCACATCAAGAATAATAAAGGTATCATCAACATAACGAAAATAAGAATCAGCTTTTTCTATTACTTTTTTCAATGGACCATTTTCAATCTTGGCAAGAAAGAAATCTGCTAAAATTGGCCCCAACGGAGAACCCATGGCAATACCGTCGATTTGCCTGTAGTAAAGGTTGTTAAATATGAAATGTACATTCATAGTACATCTTAAAAGCAACTCTTTCAGACTACTAACCGGTATTCCGATGTCGATCTGTTTTTCTAGTATCTGTTGGCATATGAATTCCACAGTCTCCATAAGTGGTACATTGGTAAATAGTGATGCTACATCGAGGGAAAGCATTTGCTTTCCATTTACATTAATATCATCCACGTTAGCAATAAATTCAAAAACATCTTTAACACTATGATTTACTACCAACTTGTGTAATGGTTGGAGGAGTTCACCTAGCCACTTTGCCACTCCATGGTAGGTAGAGTTTGACATATCCAGGACTGGACGAAGAGGAAGTCCTGGTTTATGTATTTTGGGCAGACCGTACAGACGTGAAGTATTACTTCCAGTAGGTTTAAGACGGTTATATGCTGCCTCTGAGATTATTCCGCTTTTTCTCAGTTCCTTAAGCGTGTTGGTTAACTGCTTTTCAGCCTTTCCGTCCAGATCTATTGGGTTCATAAGGTTTTGGAACTTCATTTCATCATTTAGAAGCGAATTCATTTTGTCTACATAATCACACTTATTCATCAATACTACTCCGTCTCCTTTATCAGGTCTACTGATTATAATGCTTTCATCGTTCCTTAACTTTCTTAGGGCTTCTCGATGCTGTTTAGTCAGTAAACTCTTACTAGAATGACTATTGTTTTTATACTGTTGACAGCTGTCGACTAGTGTTGTTTTGAACCTAGCGAATTCATCGTCTGATGTTGGGGTTAAATCTTTGGTTAAAATTTTATATATATAAGTCTATGTAAATTAGAGTAAAGCCTGAAGAAGATCTAATTGAAAACAATATTGTTCGCTTATATGTCTTGTTCTAATATTAACATAACTGCGACTGTTAGCTCCCCGGTTTCTTTTACATTTGCCTAGAAATAAAAATCACTGTTGTGATTACTACATGTTGAATAAACCGTAACTTACAAATGTGTGGTGATCGACAATTTCTATTACTGTATTGTTTAAATACTTTCTGTTGTTTGTTAATATGTACTATATGAATTTCAAACAATCCCGCTAGGTGCAAATTTGCGAGGTTGTCCCTTACGTGAGTTGTTGGTGTTTTCCCCATAATTAGGCGATTACGAAATCCTACCATTACAGATAGTCACAACATTCTGACGTCGCTATAGAGTTAAGTAGTCTTGGAACGTTTCCTATGAATCGCTCACCACGGGGAATCGCTGATTATCTTGAATGCTTCGACGCATGGTGCATTTCGAAGAATGTTCGTGATGACGAAATTTCAGCCAATTCTATTACTGCGATTGGGCTAAATTCGTATAGCCTAGTGAGAACTCTGTCATTTGCAGGTAAACCCATTTCTCTGCTATATGATTCAGATTCAGGCAAGTCTCACTGTTATATGATTGATACTGGGAGTAGTGAATCTCTAATTTCTAAGAAAGTTTTACTATCGCTTTGTTAGAAAGCCCAAGTAGACCATACTACTAGTTCCATTACAGGTGTTACTGGCCATAAACTACTTCTTATTGGTACTACTAACATTGATTTGAAATCAGAGAGTGTTAGTTTTGTGAATATCCCCATTTTTGTCAGTGAATACACTGTCCATGTTTATTGAGAGTGAATGCTCTTCGATTATGGAATGTCCGAACCCCACTTTGAACTAAGTTGTCTGATGAATCCTTGTTCAGAGAGTTAGTTCTTCAGTGTCCAAAGTGTGTCGGTGTCATGAAGATTCAGCTGGTCCGTCTTGAAATAGGGGGTGATGGTATCTTGCAAAAGCACCGATTAATTGCATGTCATGGTTGTGGTCAATTACGGTCTTCTCGTCTTCAAGTTAATGACGAATTAGTAGACACTTGGTTATTGCTGACATACACATGCGTCTCTTGACAGCTGACAGGATTATGTCTGAAAGGAGTTACGAAAGATCATAGTGAAACCTGGGATCAGTCCATGAAGAATTCAATAGTTGCTTGGAGCCATGCACGGAGAGAGGAGATTTAAACAGCTAGGTTTGAGTACTTGGGATGCTAAGAATCAGTGGAACAGATGTATTCATCTTTTGGGTATCTAATATCCACCAATCCGTCATGCTTTTGCATGTTACTCCTCTTCCCGTTGGGCATTTCTGTTGCAGGGTTCTGTATCAGTCAGGGAGTTCACTGACCACACTTAGGATTTTAATGCGACGATTTCATGAGTGATATCACACATGTGGCGAGCAATCGCACCACTGCGGACTTTTGCACAATTCCGTCACACGTTTCTTGGATTTCGCTCTGGTGCATAGTCCTGAATCCTTTCTTCTCTTTGGGCGATGTGTGTACCTGGATGTGTACACTGTAAATTGGTGCATGCAGTTGTAGGTAACATCAAACGAGGGCGTCGTTACCAACCAAGTGTATTGACGTCATTTTATTCTGTCCAATCTTATCTTCTTATTTTGTACATGTCATCTACTACGTGAATGTCATTTGACTTTTTCACTTTGCATGAATTAGTTAGTGTAGAGCTTGAGCAGTTTCTGATGGGACATTGTACTGGAGCAAAATGTTCAGATAAATCGAGACATCTAGACTTCATTCAGCATGCTAAATTTGTTGTATCTTTCATCGTCTTCCCAACCGCCGTCTCTTTTCGCCTTATTGCTTCGAGTTCTAAGTGGAACATGGGCTGTAAGCTCTAACGTTTGGTTGGCGGTGAATTGTTGAAGGGTTGGTAACCTCACCACCAGAAACTTTTTCTTTTCCGAACTTTCTAACGCCTGGGCGAGGTTTACGATTTCGTTGGTGTCCAGGAATCTAACGTCGACCATTTGCATAGCTGGTAAGCATTCTACGCCTGAACCACGTTGTCTAGTAGCTTCTTGATCTCTTCATTTGACTCTGGGTTGTCTGTGTTGACCGCGTATCATGATGCAGTTCGATATATTTGTGATTGTTGTTGAGTCATTTTCATGAGTCTTCCCAGTGTCTACGTTTTTATCATCTTTCAGATTGTCCTCCGTGGCCGGCTTGTGTACTTTGAAATGATGTCTGGTGCATAAAGCAGTGGAATGGCGTCAGGAGCCAGGTTCTCATACGCCATTTGATCCCTCCGGATTTTGGAATCCATGTACAGCCAACATCGATTGGGAAGCAGGGATTTCCAGCTTCCCTAGGAAGATCTGAGAGTGAAGAATATTTCGTTTGTCTTCAACTACGGAAATTCGCGTTCTGAAAACTCTATTCATTGATATCATGTGATGAGTGTCATTGACTTCGACTCCACCGTTCATATTAATTACCATTGATCTCTGTCGCTAGTTTTCTCCATTCAATTGCATGTTATCCACACAGCAGATGCATAGATATATGTGTTGATTTACGCAAATATTTTCTTTGTTTGTTTGCGTGTGTGTGTGTGTGTTCAGGTTCGTGATATATTCATATATACATATATATTAAACTCATCCACTTCCATTTCAAAATTTTCTATCGAACTAATCACAAAGGCGTCCAACAACTTCTCTGTATTTGCATATTTCTATGTATCCATTCATCAAAATGTTTTTCTTATCATAAATTTACAAAGAATCGTCCGTATCAGTGAGAGGAACAGCTCCGTGTGGACGCCCAACTCTATCAAATTCTACCCTCATTTCCAATATATTGAAAATAATGAATTCACTGCACGTCATCGTTGTTAATTGAGATTGAATAAAGACACGATCTGGTTCGGTGCACAGTACGGACGACACAACTTCCCTATCCAACATCGCTTTTCACTATTGACAGACAACTCTGGATCGTACCTGATGCATACATTCACACTCGGATCGTTTGATTCAATCTCCCTTTCTCTCCGCATACTCTCAAGTGGAGTGAGCAACTGCATACCAAAAAGGACCACTTCACCACTACAATTCTCGACGTCTCTACTTGTGTGTATTCTCGAACAATTATAACTCACCAAGTAAGTAACTGCATTTTGTGAGTATATTAATTTGTGTGGACTGAATTCCCCTCCTCTCCTCTCCACAAACATACATGTTTGTATTTGTTTAGTCCTTTTATTCGCGTATAAACCAGCTTAGCCGTTTAGTCCTCAACAATAATAACACGACTGAGCTGTGTGTACCCTCCTCGAAGGCGCTAACTGTTTCACCGTGATATATATGCCGTGATCATACACTTCCGATTCCGAATTCCATACGAAGATATTGTGATCATTTGCACGTGGTTATTAGCTTCCAAGTGTCCGTTGAGAGCCATTCCTTGTCTTGTCTCCTCTTCCTTCCTAGAACCGTTGAACACGTTTCGTTGAGAATCGCCTTCAGAAACTTCCAATGTTCTTCCACACATGATTCATCAGTGATGTCACGAAGTGTTTCCTGCTTTGCTCTGACAGTTGCAGTGAGTGTCCTTTGTGGTTGTGTCCTTCAGTTTTTGAGTATTGAACACTTGCATTGTGGCCTATCCCCAGCTATCCTCGAGGCTTTTAGCTTCACTTTGAAAGTTCCTTGTACTAGATAGTGGTCTGAACCCACATCTGCTCCTCTCCTCGATCTTGTGTCCAGTAGACACTGTTTGACCTGGCGACCCCCATCATCAAACCAACACTTGACACAAATAGACCACATAGCAATAAGCTATCGTTGGCGTAGGTCGGTAGGAGATTGTCGCTCCTTCTGGAGCACGTGTGTAGATACCGATCACGGACGTAGGAAACAGCTGGCGGTATAGCCATCACGTCCCCAGCTCGACCAGGAAACTAAATCCCTATTTGAGGGAGAACTAGCTAAACACACATCTGAGTTGGACAGCTGTGCTCACCTTGAAGAAGCCTGGAAGAATATCCAGTCTGCCATAGATACAGCTGTAAGAGCTGTGCAAATCCAAAGGTGAATAAAAACCATTGGATTTCGACTGCCTCATCCGAACTGATAGATGCTAGAAGACTTATTCCGGCGAGCTCCGAATTCAATGAGGAGCGAAAGCTGCACAAAAGGAAACTTACGAAAAGTCTCCGCAAGGACCGTGAACAGTGGTGGATGACAAAGGCGAAAGAGATGGAAAAAGCATCGGCGATAGGCAACACTATTCAACTCTTTAGACTCATCAGGGAAACGGGTGGGAGAAGGCAAATCATAAGTGAGACTATTTCTGAGGAAAATGACTCCTTAATTAGCTCTCAGGATAGACGCCTTGGACGCTGGAAAGAACACTTTGAGGAGCAATTTAACTTGCCTACAACCACACTGAACCTCCCCGCCATCCACCACACCCGAATGAGATATAGACACTGGTCCGCCGTCTGTAAGCGAGGTAACAGAAGCTATCTGTAATTTGAAAAGAGGCAAAGCGGCAGGACCCGACGGAATTATTCTGGAGGTGTTTAAATATGGGGGTGACATACTAGTATGTAGACTAACTAAGGTACTAGTCAACGTCTGGGAATCACAGACGGTTCCATCAGACTGGGGTAAGTCACTTATTATACCGATATTCAAAAAGGGAAACAAGTCCTCGCGTGATAATCATAGGGGGATCAGCCTAACGAACATAGTTTCTAAAATCCTAGGCTCAGTAATCATGCACAGAATAAGAAGAACTCGGGAGGAACAGACAAGGGAAAATCAAGCAGGCTTTAGACCAGGTAGAGGGTGCATAGATCATATCTTCACTCTACGACAGATTCTAGAACTTCGACACACTTTTCGCCGTCCAACAATTGCCATATTTCTTGACTTGAAGGCGGCCTTCGACTCCGTGGATCGAAAGGTACTATGGCAATGTTTGACTGTGAAGGGAGTGCCAAAAAAGTACATTGCACTAATCAAGGCACTCTATTCAAACTACTCACGTAGCCGTGTAAGGGCTTATGGGAATTGTCATCTGAATTGATAACAACCAGTGGTATCCGACAGGGATGTCCACTTTCCCCATTTCTGTTTAACTTCATCATAGATATGCTGATGGAAGTATCCTTAACTGAACTTAACAACTTAGGAATCGACTTGTTACCAGGGACTTAGAATATGGCGATGACATAGTCCTGTTAGGGGAGGATTCTGACAAAAGAGTCTTCTGAACACCTTGAGCAGCAATCTTCCTATGTTCTGCAGCATATGATTCGCCCCTGTAAAATGTAAGATGCTGCTACAGGACTGGACTACGTTAACTCCTAGCTTAGTGATAGGGAGTGAAGTGATAGAACATGTTGACCACTTCACCCATTTGGGAAGTTGTATCAGCACCAACGGACTGATTGGCGACGAAATCTCATCACGGATCCAAAAAGCTCGAGCTGCTTTCGCTGACTTACACCATCTCTGGCGTAGGCGTGACATCTGGCTATCAACCAAGGGACGTGTGTACTGCTCAGCAGTTCGCTCCGTCATGGATAAGATTTTATTTTGATGAATCACACAGTGTTGTACAGTTAGTTATATTAACTAATACATATAACTGAACTGTGCGTACCCTACTGAAAGGCGCTAACTGTTTCACCGTGATATATGTATCGTGGCCATAAACTTCCGATTCCGAATTCCATACAAAGATATTTTGATCATTTGCACGTGGTACCACTGACTAAATATGTGTATCATTAATAAAATGCACAGCTGATACTGCACCCCTATGACCATACAATGAATGATTCCGTATAGTACAGTGTTTTACCATAACCGCCAAATAATTCAATTGTACTACTCTCAAGTCCGGCGGCGACAACGATGTCACCAGACATCAAGAGGAGACTGAATTGATTGAACGCTGACTAAGAATGCCAGTTAGTCATCGTTCAATCAATTCAGTCTCCTCTGGATGTCTGGTGACATCGTTGTCGCCGCCGGACTTGAGAGTAGTACAATTGAATTATTTGGCGGTTATGGTAAAACACTGTACTATACGGAATCATTCATTGTATGGTCATAGGGGTGCAGTATCAGCTGTGCATTTTATTAATGATACACATATTTAGTCAGTGGTACCACGTGCAAATGATCAAAATATCTTTGTATGGAATTCGGAATCGGAAGTTTATGGCCACGATACATATATCACGGTGAAACAGTTAGCGCCTTTCAGTAGGGTACGCACAGTTCAGTTATATGTATTAGTTAATATAACTAACTGTACAACACTGTGTGATTCATCAAAATAAAATCTTATCCATGACGGAGCGAACTGCTGAGCAGTACACACGTCCCTTGGTTGATAGCCAGATGTCACGCCTACGCCAGAGATGGTGTAAGTCAGCGAAAGCAGCTCGAGCTTTTTGGATCCGTGATGAGATTTCGTCGCCAATCAGTCCGTTGGTGCTGATACAACTTCCCAAATGGGTGAAGTGGTCAACATGTTCTATCACTTCACTCCCTATCACTAAGCTAGGAGTTAACGTAGTCCAGTCCTGTAGCAGCATCTTACATTTTACAGGGGCGAATCATATGCTGCAGAACATAGGAAGATTGCTGCTCAAGGTGTTCAGAAGACTCTTTTGTCAGAATCCTCCCCTAACAGGACTATGTCATCGCCATATTCTAAGTCCCTGGTAACAAGTCGATTCCTAAGTTGTTAAGTTCAGTTAAGGATACTTCCATCAGCATATCTATGATGAAGTTAAACAGAAATGGGGAAAGTGGACATCCCTGTCGGATACCACTGGTTGTTATCAATTCAGATGACAATTCCCATAAGCCCTTACACGGCTACGTGAGTAGTTTGAATAGAGTGCCTTGATTAGTGCAATGTACTTTTTTGGCACTCCCTTCACAGTCAAACATTGCCATAGTACCTTTCGATCCACGGAGTCGAAGGCCGCCTTCAAGTCAAGAAATATGGCAATTGTTGGACGGCGAAAAGTGTGTCGAAGTTCTAGAATCTGTCGTAGAGTGAAGATATGATCTATGCACCCTCTACCTGGTCTAAAGCCTGCTTGATTTTCCCTTGTCTG
The DNA here is from genome assembly GCA_944472135.2 of Trichobilharzia regenti. Classification (NCBI taxonomy): domain Eukaryota; kingdom Metazoa; phylum Platyhelminthes; class Trematoda; order Strigeidida; family Schistosomatidae; genus Trichobilharzia; species Trichobilharzia regenti. The sequence continues at coordinate 106,059,393 of OX235264.1, forward strand.
TTCCTCCCGAGTTCTTCTTATTCTGTGCATGATTACTGAGCCTAGGATTTTAGAAACTATGTTCGTTAGGCTGATCCCCCTATGATTATCACGCGAGGACTTGTTTCCCTTTTTGAATATCGGTATAATAAGTGACTTACCCCAGTCTGATGGAACCGTCTGTGATTCCCAGACGTTGACTAGTACCTTAGTTAGTCTACATACTAGTATGTCACCCCCATATTTAAACACCTCCAGAATAATTCCGTCGGGTCCTGCCGCTTTGCCTCTTTTCAAATTACAGATAGCTTCTGTTACCTCGCTTACAGACGGCGGACCAGTGTCTATATCTCATTCGGGTGTGGTGGATGGCGGGGAGGTTCAGTGTGGTTGTAGGCAAGTTAAATTGCTCCTCAAAGTGTTCTTTCCAGCGTCCAAGGCGTCTATCCTGAGAGCTAATTAAGGAGTCATTTTCCTCAGAAATAGTCTCACTTATGATTTGCCTTCTCCCACCCGTTTCCCTGATGAGTCTAAAGAGTTGAATAGTGTTGCCTATCGCCGATGCTTTTTCCATCTCTTTCGCCTTTGTCATCCACCACTGTTCACGGTCCTTGCGGAGACTTTTCGTAAGTTTCCTTTTGTGCAGCTTTCGCTCCTCATTGAATTCGGAGCTCGCCGGAATAAGTCTTCTAGCATCTATCAGTTCGGATGAGGCAGTCGAAATCCAATGGTTTTTATTCCCTTTGGATTTGCACAGCTCTTACAGCTGTATCTATGGCAGACTGGATATTCTTCCAGGCTTCTTCAAGGTGAGCACAGCTGTCCAACTCAGATGTGTGTTTAGCTAGTTCTCCCTCAAATAGGGATTTAGTTTCCTGGTCGAGCTGGGGACGTGATGGCTATACCGCCAGCTGTTTCCTACGTCCGTGATCGGTATCTACACACGTGCTCCAGAAGGAGCGACAATCTCCTACCGACCTACGCCAACGATAGCTTATTGCTATGTGGTCTATTTGTGTCAAGTGTTGGTTTGATGATGGGGGTCGCCAGGTCAAACAGTGTCTACTGGACACAAGATCGAGGAGAGGAGCAGATGTGGGTTCAGACCACTATCTAGTACAAGGAACTTTCAAAGTGAAGCTAAAAGCCTCGAGGATAGCTGGGGATAGGCCACAATGCAAGTGTTCAATACTCAAAAACTGAAGGACACAACCACAAAGGACACTCACTGCAACTGTCAGAGCAAAGCAGGAAACACTTCGTGACATCACTGATGAATCATGTGTGGAAGAACATTGAAAGTTTCTGAAGGCGATTCTCAACGAAACGTGTTCAACGGTTCTAGGAAGGAAGAGGAGACAAGACAAGGAATGGCTCTCAACGGACACTTGGAAGCTAATAACCACGTGCAAATGATCACAATATCTTCGTATGGAATTCGGAATCGGAAGTGTATGATCACGGCATATATATCACGGTGAAACAGTTAGCGCCTTCGAGGAGGGTACACACAGCTCAGTCGTGTTATTATTGTTGAGGACTAAACGGCTAAGCTGGTTTATACGCGAATAAAAGGACTAAACAAATACAAACATGTATGTTTGTGGAGAGGAGAGGAGGGGAATTCAGTCCACACAAATTAATACACGCACAAAATGCAGTTACTTACTTGGTGAGTTATAATTGTCCGAGAATACACACAAGTAGAGACGTCGAGAATTGTAGTGGTGAAGTGGTCCTTTTTGGTATGCAGTTGCTCACTCCACTTGATAGTACGCCACTAGCCGTCGTCCGAGGGTACTCGCGGAGAGAAAATTAGATTGAATCAAAGGATCCGAGTGTGAATGTATGCATCAGGTACGATCCAGAGATGTCTGTCAATAGTGAAAAGCGATGTTGGATAGGGAAGTTGTGTCGTCCGTACTGTGCACCGAACCAGATCGTGTCCTTATTCAATCTCAATTAACAACGATGACGTGCAGTGAATTCATTATTTTTGATATATGACAATGAGCGTTCAATCCTTGTGTCTGTTTTTCATCCCTTATGTTCAGCTTATTTTAGTGTAGAGTATGACCATCAAATCGTCTAGAAACATTATCACTCCAAATCCGAGTGACAATTTTCTTTTCTTCTACGTGTTTTATGCGTTTGTTTCATTGAGAAATGTTCATTTCTGACCTTGCATGATTTCATGACCTTTCTTATGATTTCTGTAGCCTTAGCTTTCCTCTCTCGTCATCGTATTGATGAAATCCTGTTCATTTCACTTCACCAAATTCATTATGATTATCGTTTGACAATCATTCAGCAATAGTACTTTTAAGTTTACACCACCTCATCGTTAGTATTAATTTACAATAATTACTGTTGTCGTTCTTTTCAGCCTCGAACTTATGTCTAGTCCACTCCATTCGTTTGTTTATTTTCTGTAGTATTGATATTGTCTCACAGCCTGATTTCACACTCACTCTTGAAACCTGTACTTTTTGACTATATTTATGTATATTCACACACACACACACGTGTAATTAAATTATTTCATCTGATTTTATCTCATGTTCTCATTGACCATGCATCATGTTGACAACTAAGTGACTATTGTTCCATCCCATGTTATGCCTGTTTCATGTCACATATTTGTTATTTCATTATGAACCTCTTATTGAAGTCCCACTATCTCCTCTTTAATGCATACTATTTTGTACTAGCCACTCACCCAGCTGACGCCTTTTATAACCTTGACCTGACTGACTTGTCGATTTTCCTATCCCACAGTCTACGAATCTAATGTGACTAATCACCACTATTGTCTTCCATTTTACAATATTTTGTAATCGATCTCAGCCTAGAACGTTTGTCACAATCGAAAAGTACTACTATTTTTGACATCCATAAGTAATCTGTTATTCTGTGTAAAAATAAATATATCCGCTGCATAACCGGCTATCATTACTGTAACGACAACAGATATTTTATTTTATAATTGTAAGAACCCGAAGAGGGGAAATTATTGTATAGAGTATTCTTCGTTCAGATTGGCTTTTATACTCGTTCCACAATACACTTTGTGATATGATTTTAATTAGCCTTTACTGGCTGGCTGGCTATTGTGCGCTTAGCTTGATGGATTTATGAATGTAGAGCCTGAAGAAGAATGAATTGAATTCACGATTGATCGCTGTAATTATTTTCTTCTGAGTAAATTATGGGAATATTCAAGTTCTGTGTAAATCTTTGTTACTCTGAATTCTTCTGGAAACATTCGGTCAAATCTCGATCACAGTTCATATGAATTAGTGTGTTGAATGTTTTGAACGTCAGTAATAACGATTATTATAATGATAACAAAATTGATAGTAATAATAATAATACTAATGATAAGGTTTATGCAGGTGACAATAAAAATGACAAAGGTGGTAATACGTGTGTATGTTGACAGACTGTAGTCCAATAAATAAATGAGGTCAGATGTTAGAAGTTACGCATTACTGAAGGTGAGGTGGATAGATTAATGTCAGTGAAACGTTTGAGCATTGTGGAATAGGTGAAATAAAGTATAATTATGTTTCGATGGCTTGCACACAGTGATAAGCTTTTTAGTTTCTGGTAGTATTTCGAGCAAAATTCCTGCCCGTGTTCACATCCAGTGTTGGAATTGTTTTGTTTTTAATACACACATTCATGATTTGTACTCCTATATGCATATAGCTCAGTTTTTTGTTCATTAATTTTTGTGTACTCGGAATTCTATTCTTAGGTTGTTGACAATTGTGTTGCTGACTCACCCTTGTTACATGGATCCGGTGTGACCGTTATGAATATAGATTCTGTTATAAGCCTTTCTTTCCATTTGTTCATATCAGTTTTGAGAATACAAACACTGTCCTAATCAATATTGTGGTTTCTGTCCTGTCCTGCATATGCAGGTGTCGATGAATATATTTCTGAATTCTTGTAAGCTTGTGTTCCTGTGGGATAATGACCTTTGTTTATGCAGGCGTTTATGTTCATTCACTCTTATTTTGAGCGATCTGGATGTTTTACGCAAATATTAAGACGAACGCGCACGGCACAAGATATTTTGTAAATTAGATTGTTATTATCCGTCATTTTTCGTGGGATCTTCCAGTTGATTTACTTAATTTTTGATTAGATTGGTCGGTTCTAACGTGGTTCGAATTTCAACATTTTCAATAGTTTGTTTGTAAGGTATACAGGACCCATGGACCATTGAATCGTGTCCCAATGGCTGAATGATATACTAGCTTGTCTTATAACCGAGAAGGTCTTGGGTTCTAACCCTGTCGGTGGGTGCGTACTGTAGATGATCCCCGAACTATAAGATGAAATAGCAGATGTCTGACAGTAAGTACTCCCTGTGGCTGGTTTCCAATGATTCTCTAACTGATATCAATCTGTGATCAACTCATGAAAACCAATACAAATTTCGGTTGAGGTTTCTTCGAATCGCCTGTGATGTACCGATTTTGTATGGTATTGTGATTGTTATTTTGCCTTCCTCCTTCTTTTCATTTTCTGGTTTCGCCCTCTTCCTTCTCTTTTTTTAATATTATCTCTGATGAAATCTTTTGGCTAGTTGTTGTCGAGTAACACTTTGACTGAATGGAACGTTTATTTCTCTACGCTGGTGATCTGTTGTTATTGTTGTTGTGAGTCTACGTATTGTATCTGCAAGGCCGTGTGAGAATGCTCATTTTAGCATGAGTCGATGAGCTGAATGATAATCAAGGAATCTTCCAGAGTGTGTAGTTTTTCTATATAGAGTCGTTTGTATGCTACCATCTGTTACTCTTTGTATTTTGCAGTCTAACACAGCCAGTTCCCCAAATTCACTCTCTATTTACATAGTGAATTTTCTTGAGTCGACAATACTGTTTATGTGTGAGAGGAGTTTGTCAACATCGTTTTTTCATTATTACTAACGTGTCGTCTGCATATCTCCACCATCATTTTAGTGTTGACGTGAATGCGGTGTCTTCTTCAAAATCCATGAACATATCATCTGCTATTGGTGAATCGGCAATCCAATGCCTACTGCTTCCTCCTTGTCGGCGTATTTTTCTTCCAAATGTAAAAATGTTGTTGTCAGACAGAATTGACCCGGCCGACAACTGCTACCTTGTCGTGGTGGTCGGGCTTGAATACCGCAGTGACCTAATGTTACGAAGGTGACTGAGTCTTAGAACGATGAGGGATGCTTGAATCTTGAAAAGACGAATGAACCAAGAATTTAGGCTTTATTCAGTTTACAATTAAGCCGGAATGGCTTAAACGTATAAACGAAAAAAAGCGTGTTAATAGCCGTAGAGATAGGAATATGATTAGATACGTATTATAAGAAAATTTCACAACACCTAACAAGTTAAACTGGCTGGAACTCATGTCCCTGCCGGTCGTACCATGTCACGAAGGTTGTTTGGATAGCGGTTAAACTGAAAGCAGTTACCATGGGGTACATGGACTCCAAAATCCAATCGGATCAAATGGCGTATGAACCCATATGGGTCACCGGAAACCATGGGAATGCGGCTCCTGAAGCTGCTTCGCTGTCTTGCGGATTAGACTCCAAGTGAAAGGCTCGGCGGCTGGTCCCTTAAGAAAACCACCTTCTTCGGTCTGGGCGCCCGCACAGTATCTCAACCGTCACACAAAAAATGAAATAAAATTGTGTGGCGCATCATTTTGTTACCATATTTGTACCAAGTTTTTTTTATGCGTTTAAATAACAGACATGATTGAACTCCTCTTATTATCACCTCTACGGATAACTGTGTCCTGACTTTTAGGCCATTATCTTCTTTGAGTCTCGTTTTCAGTGGATTCTTGGCCATTTGAATAGACATTTTAGTGTAGAGACTGTTTGTCTGTAGTGACCCATTTTATTATTCATCATCGTAGTAAACTTTCACTATGTAATTGGACTTTGATTTGTTTATCAGTCTGAAGATTGTGTGTTAACAACTGGTGCATTGTACTACTCGCTTGACTTTTGAGTGGTCTTGACTACTGTGAGAATACACGTTCGTACTCTTTGTCAAGTGGCTTTTGATTTACGTTGTGGATGTCGAGTGCGAGTAATCACAACGTTACAATGGTACAATGATAAACGCGAAGAAGTACTGGGATATACGTGTGTGCTAGTTTTGCCGAATAGAGCAACACAACATGTTTCCATCAAAGCTGACTAGTATTTCCTCTTCGCCTATTTTACTGATTTAGTCGTCTCACTGATTCACACGAATCTACTGCTCTGGCTTTTAAGTTGTCTCTTGTTAGTCTCAGTGTTGGTTGAGAGAAATTTTGACAGCATATAGGTTGGTGTGTTTCTAGAGTCTACAGTCGGTGTTATCTGGTATCCTTGTTTGTGGAATTTTATGTTGCCATGTGTCCCATGTATATTACATGATTTCGGGATAATTTCAAACCATTTGAATTTACCGATTGCTTGTTTCATCTGTCGAACCACCCTTGCTGTTTCTTTCATAGTTTTGTTTGTGATTGTTTCTGATGATTTGGAAATTAAGATGGTTATAGTGTCCAGATTGTAAATGTCCACTCATCTTTTACGTGTATGTTGCTTAGTCACGTCTTCCTGTTGTGTTTGCCTTGTCTGGTTGAGTGATTAATGACAATGGATTTGTCTGCTTTTATGTCTTGAAGTGCTTTTAGTTCCTTCTTGGTTACATTTAGTTTTTCTGCTTTTTGTTCTTGTTTCAGAATAAATGCACATTGTGTCCGTAGTAATTCTGCTTATTGCTTGTCATGTGCTTCTGGTGCTGTTTCAACCACCGGTATAATATCTTCAGGTTCTAATCTTCTGTTACTGATATTGAAGTTCGTCCCTTTGATCAGTAAGTATGCTTTCCTCTGTTATTCTGTTAGCTTTCTGTCTGGCGTGTTTACAATCCAATTGATTTTAGTTACTTGTATGTGATTCTTGGTTTTTCCGATCATGAGTCTATTGACGGTTTTGATTTGTTTCTTCATAGGTAGTTTCTTTTCGTTTCAGTGCAACTTGTAGTATGCTTTCATACTTTTCCTTCTCAGTTGGTCCTTTCAACTTTTCTTTTGCTTCATTGATATCTTTCCTTATTGTAAATAACTTTCTCAGAATACCATGTAGGTTTTCTTTGATGCATATGTTTTTGAGTCATGTGTGATCGCTGCACTCGCCTCATCAGTCGATATGGGTGATTTCTATCTCATATATGTGCATATATATATGAGTAGAAATCATATATGTGTGAATTAGAAACAAAACAATCCCAAGAGATGGTGTGAACATGGATATAACGTAATTAAAATAGACAGGTGATACCAGTTCAAATAAATATCATAAGAGTACGAAGGAATTGGAAATTATGAAAGGATGGGAGGGTCTTCTAAAAGTTGGAATTTACGTAGGCCAGGTGAGAGACAAATGTAGAACAAGTTTCTTTTGTATACATAGACTAGGATTGTTCTCTCGAAACCCCATAACTTTGGCTATGTGTAACAAGTGGGGTTCGGATTTCGTCTCAATGATCTGATGCAATGTGATAGCTAAGCATTGAAGGTACTTCTTCTGTCCATTTGGCGACCGCTATCATCAATCAAATGCGACAAAATAGAACTTCTTATAGATTTTACTTGGCCTTTTTCGAACCATGGAGGAAGATGCTCATCAATACGTTTATTGAGCTGTCTAGTTGTTCGTCCTTTACAGATTTCTCCACAGAACCAGCTAAACTTATAAATACACATAGAGAAGGGGAACAGCTAGACAGAAACTTATCTCTTTCATTTCGCTTGAGCGATCATGACTGAAAACACCAGTGTACGCTTACATATCTTGATGTATAAGTATCGCAAACAAACAAGTAGTTCTGTTGTACGGGTGTGTGTGTGTGTGTGTTTATGGGTGTGATGAAGTTTGACAGTGAGTGGAAACTCTCAAATGTGATATGATAATATTGGTGTATAGAATTCTGAGTCACAGTTGGTTGGATATATGAATGAATAAGTGACCAGAGATACAATATTCAGCGGAGAGACTTTTCAACAACGAATTTATTATCAAGCAGTACAATCGTTTATATATATATGGTTTTTTTAAAGAAATTATATCCGGTGAGGATATTAGGTCAAAGGTGTGAATACATGAAATAATAATAATAATAGTAGTATGAAGTGCAATTGAAATGTGTGTGATTATAATCATGGTTTAATGTCTAGTGGCAAAATAATTAATGTCATATATAGAATAATACATAGATTTTGGAAAGGGGTACATAATTATAAGATTAGTAGACGAATATAAAATATTACATAACATGGCGTGAAATTTGATAAGATAGAATTCAATATTGTAAAAATAAAATATATAAAAATGAATAATTATGGGTTTAAAATGACAGGTGGGTCAAGTGGAAAAGATTCAGAGTGAGAATAGTAATAATAATAATGATGATGCTGATAATAATAATAATAGTAAAAATAATCCTAGTAACAAGGGAAAAGTACATAGAATAACTAAATATACAAAATAAATAAATGTCTATCCCTCTACGGCCAAGGCAGAAGTAGGGATTGTACATACTTCTTTTGTACACAAAGGTCTGGCTTAAGGTCATGCATTGCTAAGGCCTCAGCTGTCTCTAGAAGTCTGTAACGAAGAAAACGCGGGAGGTTAGCATGGATTCTATATATGCGATCTTGAAATCATAGTCAGGGTTGACAGAAGTTGATCAGGTGTTCCAGAATAGAGCTTCGCACACATTTCCTTTCTCCCTTGTAAAACCATGCAGCTGGAATATGTCCTCGTATCCGCGTGGGGAGCGTCCTTTGACTACGGCCAATGTACCTTGCTCCACGAGAGTAGGTGAACTGATAGATGCACATGGAGGCGGTCATACAGTGGAGCTTATCTTTTACAGAGATAGAGAACAATTTGTGGCTCGTGAACGTCATATGTAATTTTGCTGCAAGGAACGTCTTACTGACTGATTTAGAGAGACGAGTTTTGAGCATATCTGAAGCTTGATCTCCTTTGAATTCCAAGTTCATGAATAAGGTTTTCTTTGGAACTGAGTCGGTGACCAGTTTAGACTGCTTATCTTTCATGAATTTCGGAAAAATTTAAACGTGATGCACTTCGGACACTGGGCAGTTTCCGTCGAATAATTGGCGATACTTTCCAAACGAAGACTTTCATCTTGGACTGTGCTCAGATAATACATGTAAATAAACTTGTTTGTGTTGCAGTGAAATAAAGTTTTCTGCCTAATATTCTCGTGTTTTATTTGCTCTGCATGTGGTGAGAGTACGTCATGCTAGACCAGTACTCCCTAGGACATGAACTCGTTACTATACGTAAGTGTAATTCTGTAGGAACACTATCAATCGATATAAGTGGTGAATTATAAGTAGTTTAGTCGAGCCTAAACATCTGCCTAAAATTACGCGATCACGTCTCCTAGCCATAGGTGAATCTGTAGGGACCAATTACAAAATAAGCTAGCCTGTGTATTTCATAAATAAGAATAGAATGTAGGCACTGCAGTGGAGTTCGATTTCGTATAAGACTAAATGTATTCAAAAGTAGTGCATTACCATTATTATTTCACTTAAAGCGTGGTGTCAATCCACCACATGATTATACTGCAAAATGAAGTCTACATGTGACACGTAATTGAGTAGATGGAGCGGTGGCAGTCGTAGCAATATTCCGCTTACATTGAATTGTGCCACCAATTACTTTCTCAGGTCTCATTGATAAGTCAGGCCTCTATCTCGTCATGATGACAAATTTAGTTTCACTCAGATAGAATAAGAAAAGTATGGTAAGCAGGGTGTTGAATACATATATGTATAAATGAAAAATAATTACAAGCAAATGTCTTTACACAACTGTTTGTCGTAAATATTTCGGCAATGCCGAATTGATGTGACCAGGTTGACTGACGTTACCCGATATCTGCAAATAAGTGAATAAAATGTTGTTTTTTTAAATCGCTGAAGTTATCAAAAGTAATATAAAAGTTAGACGCTTTATGTTCGCCTACCTATGCGGAAAAAGGGTCATTCTCCTTTCTCATTCTTTAGGCCATGACACCATACTTCTGTGGTTTTCACTGTCGTACACACATTGTTCATCTTGTCAAGAATAGCACTAAGCAAATTATAATAATAATACTAATTTAATATGTTGTATAAACGGGTGTTTACAAGCAATGCACACCATTTCTACAGGCACAATAAGTTATGTTATGAATTGCAGTCGTGAAGTATCATAAATTAATGCTTTTTCAAAAGTTTAAATCGCTCGATTATTGTACAAGCAATCAGAACAGGTTATCTATCTTAAATGTTAAATTGTAAACCTTTCACAATGAACACCGTATATTTGGGTAAGTGCTATACCCTCGCGTGATTATAAGCTATCCCAGGAAGATAACAACGACCCGAGAAACTGCATAATGGTATAAAATACAATTACGGATAATACATCCTTGAAAGTACACCTACAAGATATATACGGCAAGTGACTGTAGAGTCCTTGGAATGGTAGTATACACTTGCAATGTTTAATGCTAACCGTATTTGGCCTTATCATGGAAGGTATGACGTTTCCGATGAAAATATGGCTTTGTTTTGGTGTTTTTTTTTTCATTTAAGCAACCAGACTTCAAGCAAGCAACAAATATGAAGAAAGAGTAAGTTCTAGCTTTAATAAACACCTAGGTAATTAAGATAAACTAGAGCATAATATTGCGTGAATCAGAAAATTATCGTGAGGTAGATAATTGATATTTCAGTGAGGAGCGAATTCAACGATCTGGAAGATTAGAACCCCTAAGACAAGACAAGACACGATGACCTGTAAGATGTCTCACGAATTTCTGTAGGGCCCATAGCGTAGTTATTCATGGTCTACATATCTAAATGAGATAGTAACTATGGAAACTGGAGTAGCACTTTCTATCTGTCCAGAGTATTGCTCTTGACGCAGTTTCTTATCAACAATTTGCAGTATCACTAGTGATTTTATAGGAAGCTTCATTTCCTCGTCACTTTCATCAGCGCTGTCCCTTCACGCACAACAGCATGCAGTAAATACATATACTCAAGCATTGTAACCTGAACATCACAAAATCCCTATAGATAACCCGTTGAACAATAAATGGTCCAAAAAAATGAGTCGTAAGTGCAGCTTCCGTATCCTTCATAGCCACAGGTAATTAATTCATGAAGGAGCTCAGAATATCTTAGTAATCTGAAAATGAATGATTATTAGGACTGGTACAACTTACGTAACAGGTGTACTAGTGATAGGATGCAGCTGCTAGCTACTATTCGACAGAAATGTAATACTAACTACAAACTCTGTTACATTTCAGAAGGACCAACCATAATATTATTCTTGTCCCAGTGCACACTGACATCAATCAAGACAAGTTGATGCCATTTAATGCAATGAGCAGTTACGGTCTTCCGAAATCCCATGTGACAATGTACGTACATTCAACTGGTAACACATCTTCGGCTGACCAATTTGAACCAGGAACTTCATCAAAATGGACATAATCACTACGAAATTCAGCTGCTTTTCTCATTCACTGTATGATTTCTTCGATGTGTTATGGGAGATTTCACTCATCACGGATGAAATTAAAACTGCTTAACCTCTTCAGAACATACATCTAACTTATCTCTATGGGCTTATTCTCTTTCAATTACCTGATTCTCACAAATTGACTGCTATGACAACAACCATTGCCCGCAGTCAATTTACAACCTGAAAATCTCGAACAACTCGCAAATAACAAAACTTTAAAGCTCTCAAACGAAAATAATAGTCATTTCTATGCATAACTCCTTTAAATGCATGTCTTTCTTAGCGATAATTTGTCTGGGATATCAAGACACTATTACGCATTAATACAGATTTCAGATTCAGATTTATTGGTTGAGGATAGAAGGCTTGCAGCCTGTGTTGATTCTTTTCTAGTAAATTTCTGTGGTTGTCCGAACCCGTCTTGAATGAGTCACTTGAGGTTGCAGACACCACTCCTTCTGGGAGTCGCTTCTAAGAGTTTACGACTCTGTGTGAGATGTGATTTCTTCTTGGCTTTTGAACCCTCCTGCTATGTCCTCTTAGGTGTTCCGACCTTACAGACTCACACGCTTAACGGCAAGGTGCATTCCCTCCTATCATGGTATTGAATTACGTTATATTAATGCCCTTCACCTTAAGATCAATAACTATGCTACGTGAACAATTTGTGTATTGTCAATAAAAATTTGTTTATTGTTGTGGTACATGTGGTTGAGGGGATCCAACACAGAATTAAATGACTTCACTTGTTCCTGCTTAATTTCTTCTTCAGGTTTCGTTGTGATAAGCATTTTGTGGCTTCCGAGGAAATCGGTTATTTTTCAGATAACTAGTCCTTATGCTAATACACCAATCAGTATAGCTATAGAAGCAGTTAGGTAAGAACTGACTACTGATCCTGAATCCACTCACATAAGACGAAATCACATCCCCGTTGAAGATATTATATTACGAAATTCAATTGTGTTACCTATCTGGTGATTTCCAATATAAGGAGGGGTTTGAGGGAAAATGTAGAGACAAATAGAACGAATGACAAGCGTATCATCAGATGGTTGGAGGTTTAAAGGTTGACGTGATATCTCGTTCAACAACTTCTAATTAATTTATTCTCGCGTACCAAAGACAAAGCAAAAGTCAATAATTGATCGTCCAAACTTCGTAATATATATTGGAACCAAAACAAGCCGTTAGACGAACGCTTAACTAGCTAGTGATCGTGCACGTGACACGACGAGGTACCAAATGGCGGGGATGCTTGACCGGAAGCCTTCAGCTAAACAAGTCGACTTAAACAGTGGTGGTCAGCATCCAATGAGTGATTGCTGTGGTCAATAATTTTGGGGAATTATTTACCGCTACAGCTCACTCCCCCCCTAGTGGGGTCGTGAGGACCCTAAGACAGAACCAGCCGGAAGTAAAAAAAAACTCGATGGTTCCCTTTCGGGTGAAAAAAATCTTCCGAGCGGCTTGGTCTTATGCCTACTGGTTTGTCTGCCTATGCTAATAGGGTGTTTGTACATAGCTTCCTGGTGTTGTTCGTTGGATTCCGTGCTTCGTTTGTTACCCGTCCAGTACCCGTCGCACCTGGAAAAGAAAACAAGAACACTAAGAACCATGTCGAGGAAAATGTACGAAATGACCTTTTTGGTTAAAAAAAATTATGTGCATTTACTATGTAGTAAAATAATGCTAAGTTCAGGACATCGAAAAAAAAATACATCTAATTAATTTTTTTGTGTATGTTACATGAACTGTTGAAAAAAAATTCTTTTTTGTGTTCGGTGGTACTGTATATAAAAAAAATTTATACGTCAAAAAAAAAAATAGTTAGTACCACGAACGAGTGAGTTGCGTGAATCACACGACTTCGTTAAGTCAAATAAGTGTGCAAATGTTCTGGGAACCTTACGTTGCGTCCAGAACGGTTTTTCTTAGGAGACTCAACCTTAGTAGCCAGTGGGCGAATGCCCTTGCAGTCAATAGTGTGACCCAGGAAGTCGAGTGAGTCAACACCGATTTGACACTTTTGAATATTGATGGTAACACCATGTTGGCGTAACCTGTCAAATGCCAAGTCCAAGTGCCGAAGGTGAGTTTCCTTGTCTGGACTGGCAATGAGGCAGTCGTCTAAGTATGCGTATACAAAGTCGAGACCGCGAAATACTTCGTCAATGAAGCGTTGGAATGTTTGGACTGCACTCCGGAGACCGAATGGCATACGTAGAAATTCAAAAAGTCCGAAAGGCGTAATAATAGCCGTTTTCGGGATATCTTCTGTTGCCATCGGGATTTGGTTATACGCTTTAACCAAGTCGATTTTGGAGAATATAGTCGCGCCTGATAAGGTTGCCGTCAAGTCGTGTATATGAGGCAACAGGTAGCAATCAGGGGTTGTTTTGGCATTCACTCGCCGGTAATCACCGGTGGGTCGCCAATCGTTGCTATCCTTTTTCGGAACCATATGAAGTGGGGATGCCCATGGGCTATTCGAAGGTCGAATGATGCCAAGGCTAAGCATATGGTCAAATTCATTCCTGGCGATTCTCAGTTTGTCAGGAGCTAGTCGTCGTGCTTTAGATGTCACAGGTTGTCCTGTGGTAACGATGTGGTGCATAACATTGCTGGTTATGCACGGTAGGTCGTTCGACGGGCAGTTAAGTTCCGGATACTTGCCAACGATAGGTTGAAAAGTTGGATCAATATTCAAAAGTGTCAAATCGGTGTTGACTCACTCGACTTCCTGGGTCACACTATTGACTGCAAGGGCATTCGCCCACTGGCTACTAAGGTTGAGTCTCCTAAGAAAAACCGTTCTGGACGCAACGTAAGGTTCCCAGAACATTTGCACACTTATTTGACTTAACGAAGTCGTGTGATTCACGCAACTCACTCGTTCGTGGTACTAACTATTTTTTTTTTTTGACGTATAAATTTTTTTTATATACAGTACCACCGAACACAAAAAAGAATTTTTTTCAACAGTTCATGTAACATACACAAAAAAAATTAATTAGATGTATTTTTTTTTCGATGTCCTGAACTTAGCATTATTTTACTACATAGTAAATGCACATAATTTTTTTTAACCAAAAAGGTCATTTCGTACATTTTCCTCGACATGGTTCTTAGTGTTCTTGTTTTCTTTTCCAGGTGCGACGGGTACTGGACGGGTAACAAACGAAGCACGGAATCCAACGAACAACACCAGGAAGCTATGTACAAACACCCTATTAGCATAGGCAGACAAACCAGTAGGCATAAGACCAAGCCGCTCGGAAGATTTTTTTCACCCGAAAGGGAACCATCGAGTTTTTTTTTACTTCCGGCTGGTTCTGTCTTAGGGTCCTCACGACCCCACTAGGGGGGGAGTGAGCTGTAGCGGTAAATAATTCCCCAAAATTATTGACCACAGCAATCACTCATTGGATGCTGACCACCACTGTTTAAGTCGACTTGTTTAGCTGAAGGCTTCCGGTCAAGCATCCCCGCCATTTGGTACCTCGTCGTGTCACGTGCACGATCACTAGCTAGTTAAGCGTTCGTCTAACGGCTTGTTTTGGTTCCAATATATATTACGAAGTTTGGACGATCAATTATTGACTTTTGCTTTGTCTTTGGTACGCGAGAATAAATTAATTAGAAGTTGTTGAACGAGATATCACGTCAACCTTTAAACCTCCAACCATCTGATGATACGCTTGTCATTCGTTCTATTTGTCTCTACATTTTCCCTCAAACCCCTCCTTATATTGGAAATCACCAGATAGGTAACACAATTGAATTTCGTAATATAATATCTTCAACGGGGATGTGATTTCGTCTTATGTGAGTGGATTCAGGATCAGTAGTCAGTTCTTACCTAACTGCTTCTATAGCTATACTGATTGGTGTATTAGCATAAGGACTAGTTATCTGAAAAATAACCGATTTCCTCGGAAGCCACAAAATGCTTATCACAACGAAACCTGAAGAAGAAATTAAGCAGGAACAAGTGAAGTCATTTAATTCTGTGTTGGATCCCCTCAACCACATGTACCACAACAATAAACAAATTTCTATTGACAATACACAAATTGTTCACGTACCATAGTTATTGAGCATAAGGTGAATGGCGCTTTATATCACGTAATTCAATATCATGATAGGAGGGAATGCACCTTGCCGTTAAGCGTGTGAGTCTGTAAGGTCGGAACACCTAAGAGGACATAGCAGGAGAGTTCAAAAGCCAAGAAGAAATCACATCTCACACAGAGTCGTAAACTCTTTGAAGCGACTCCCAGAAGAAGTGTTTTCTGCAACCCCAACTGACTCATTCAAGAAGGGTTTGGACAACCACAGAAATTTACTAGAAAAGAATCAACACAGGCTGCAAGCCTTCTATCCTCAACCAATAAATCTGAATCTGAAATCTGTATTAATGCGTAATAGTGTCTTGATATCCCAGACAAATTATCGCTAAGAAAGGCATGCATTTAAAGGAGTTATGCATAGAAATGACTATTATTTTCGTTTGAGAGCTTTAAAGTTTTGTTATTTGCGAGTTGTTCGAGATTTTCAGGTTGTAAATTGACTGCGGGCAATGGTTGTTGTCATAGCAGTCAATTTGTGAGAATCAGGTAATTGAAAGAGAATAAGCCCATAGAGATAAGTTAGATGTATGTTCTGAAGAGGTTAAGCAGTTTTAATTTCATCCGTGATGAGTGAAATCTCCCATAACACATCGAAGAAATCATACAGTGAATGAGAAAAGCAGCTGAATTTCGTAGTGATTATGTCCATTTTGATGAAGTTCCTGGTTCAAATTGGTCAGCCGAAGATGTGTTACCAGTTGAATGTACGTACATTGTCACATGGGATTTCGGAAGACCGTAACTGCTCATTGCATTAAATGGCATCAACTTGTCTTGATTGATGTCAGTGTGCACTGGGACAAGAATAATATTATGGTTGGTCCTTCTGAAATGTAACAGAGTTTGTAGTTAGTATTACATTTCTGTCGAATAGTAGCTAGCAGCTGCATCCTATCACTAGTACACCTGTTACGTAAGTTGTACCAGTCCTAATAATCATTCATTTTCAGATTACTAAGATATTCTGAGCTCCTTCATGAATTAATTACCTGTGGCTATGAAGGATACGGAAGCTGCACTTACGACTCATTTTTTTGGACCATTTATTGTTCAACGGGTTATCTATAGGGATTTTGTGATGTTCAGGTTACAATGCTTGAGTATATGTATTTACTGCATGCTGTTGTGCGTGAAGGGACAGCGCTGATGAAAGTGACGAGGTGTGGTGATTG
The DNA here is from genome assembly GCA_944472135.2 of Trichobilharzia regenti. Taxonomy (NCBI): domain Eukaryota; kingdom Metazoa; phylum Platyhelminthes; class Trematoda; order Strigeidida; family Schistosomatidae; genus Trichobilharzia; species Trichobilharzia regenti. The sequence continues at coordinate 106,076,297 of OX235264.1, forward strand.
ACAATTTCTATCTCTGTATTGTTTAAATACTTACTGTTGACTGTTGATATGTTTCATATATGAATTGCATTCTAATTCCGCTAAATACAAATTCGTGATTGCTGCCCTCTCTGGGTTTTGATTTGATTCCTATAATTCCGTCATCCCGGTATATTAATATTTCAAGTACAATAAATTACTACAAATTGGCGTCGCGATGGAGCTAAGTAACCTGGGAAAATTTCCTCTTAATGGTTCTCCGCGGGAGATTGCTGATTATTTGGAATGCTTTGATGCGTGGTGCATTTCCAAGAATGTTCGGGATGATAAAATACCTGCTCATTTCATCACCGCTATTGGTCTTGATGCATATAGCCTGGTGAAGAATCTGGCGTTTCCAGATAAACCCATTTCTATGCCATATGCTAAGCTCCGTGAACTTCTTATAGATCACTTCCATGTAACTACTTTTGAGACCAGAGAGAGGGCTCACTTCAACAAACTGGTACGTTCTCCCAATCAGAAGATAAGAGACTTTATACTACAACTCCAAATTCAAGCCTCAAAGTGTAATTTTGGAGATCAGCTGCATACACAACTACGTGATCGTCTAATTGCTGGAATCAACATTCCTAAATTAGAGAAGGAGTTAATTCAGATTCCTTCTTGTACGTTTCAAACTGCTAAAGATGTATGTATTACATATGAAGATGTCCATAATGAATACTCTGCTCCCACTACGTCAGTATCTGATGTCATGCTGTCCAAAGTCGAAAATACAAGTGTTCATGGAAAGAAATCCAAACTGCCGTCCACAGGTAATAGAATGCAGCCAGAGATCAAAAACATTAAACCGTGTTTATCCTGTGGAAAGTTACATCTACGAAGCACTTGCCGTTTTCGGAGTGCTAAGTGCTATAAATGTGGTAAAGTTGGACACATCAAGACGGTTTGCAGGAGTTCGAGTACTTATGTTGCTCAACATTCTTATAATTCTCCCAAGCTGTCTAGTAAAATGGAGTCTATGTGTCTTTCAACTTTTCAAAATACTCAAGCTAATCCAACGAAAACCTCCACTGCAAGTTCAGCAACGCAAGTATCAACTGTATTCAAAAATGAGGTAGCCAAGTTGCAATGTGAACTGTCGAAAGCACGAAAAGACCTGAATGAGATGAGAGAGCAATTGAATAAAATTGAGGAATTACTGCATATGCATAGACTACGTCTGGTGAATCCAGAGCATACAAGTTCTTGTGAAAGTCCTGCAAAACTATTCAAATCTCGAATTCTCAAAAAGCATCTGATGTCCACTACTTCTAATGTACATTATTACAAAGATAATAACTACAGACCTTCTGTTGGAATTATACTACAAAAAATGGGAAATCGAGTGGTGAAGATATTAGACATCAAAGATCACTCAGTTCATAACGGACACCTGGACAAAGTGACAATAAATGAAGTAGGTCGTTCCAATTATAATATTATTGATTCCGCTAATAATCCTGATTTTGTAGATAATTCAGAAATAAGTCCAGATAATACTGATGAAAATAATATCACAGAATCAGTTAGCTCGAAGCTACTTGCAAGCAAACCGAGACATCGTTATAAATACGCGAGGAGATATTCGAGGTGTGGCGGATGTGGTGATTGACAATTTCTATCTCTGTATTGTTTAAATACTTACTGTTGACTGTTGATATGTTTCATATATGAATTGCATTCTAATTCCGCTAAATACAAATTCGTGATAGCTGCCCTCTCTGGGTTTTGATTTGATTCCTATAATTCCGTCATCCCGGTATATTAATATTTCAATTACAATAAATTACTACACGAGGAAATGAAGCTTCCTATAAAATCACTAGTGATACTGCAAATTGTTGATAAGAAACTGCGTCAAGAGCAATACTCTGGACAGATAGAAAGTGCTACTCCAGTTTCCATAGTTACTATCTCATTTAGATATGTAGACCATGAATAACTACGCTATGGGCCCTACAGAAATTCGTGAGACATCTTACAGGTCATCGTGTCTTGTCTTGTCTTAGGGGTTCTAATCTTCCAGATCGTTGAATTCGCTCCTCACTGAAATATCAATTATCTACCTCACGATAATTTTCTGATTCACGCAATATTATGCTCTAGTTTATCTTAATTACCTAGGTGTTTATTAAAGCTAGAACTTACTCTTTCTTCATATTTGTTGCTTGCTTGAAGTCTGGTTGCTTAAATGAAAAAAAAACACCAAAACAAAGCCATATTTTCATCGGAAACGTCATACCTTCCATGATAAGGCCAAATACGGTTAGCATTAAACATTGCAAGTGTATACTACCATTCCAAGGACTCTACAGTCACTTGCCGTATATATCTTGTAGGTGTACTTTCAAGGATGTATTATCCGTAATTGTATTTTATACCATTATGCAGTTTCTCGGGTCGTTGTTATCTTCCTGGGATAGCTTATAATCACGCGAGGGTATAGCACTTACCCAAATATACGGTGTTCATTGTGAAAGGTTTACAATTTAACATTTAAGATAGATAACCTGTTCTGATTGCTTGTACAATAATCGAGCGATTTAAACTTTTGAAAAAGCATTAATTTATGATACTTCACGACTGCAATTCATAACATAACTTATTGTGCCTGTAGAAATGGTGTGCATTGCTTGTAAACACCCGTTTATACAACATATTAAATTAGTATTATTATTATAATTTGCTTAGTGCTATTCTTGACAAGATGAACAATGTGTGTACGACAGTGAAAACCACAGAAGTATGGTGTCATGGCCTAAAGAATGAGAAAGGAGAATGACCCTTTATCAGCATAGGTAGGTTATTTTTCAGATAACTAGTCCTTATGCTAATACACCAATCAGTATATCTATAGAAGCAGTTAGGTAAGAACTGACTACTGATCCTGAATCCACTCACATAAGACGAAATCACATCCCCGTTGAAGATATTATATTACGAAATTCAATTGTGTTACCTATCTGGTGATTTCCAATATAAGGAGGGGTTTGAGGGAAAATGTAGAGACAAATAGAACGAATGACAAGCGTATCATCAGATGGTTGGAGGTTTAAAGGTTGACGTGATATCTCGTTCAACAACTTCTAATTAATTTATTCTCGCGTACCAAAGACAAAGCAAAAGTCAATAATTGATCGTCCAAACTTCGTAATATATATTGGAACCAAAACAAGCCGTTAGACGAACGCTTAACTAGCTAGTGATCGTGCACGTGACACGACGAGGTACCAAATGGCGGGGATGCTTGACCGGAAGCCTTCAGCTAAACAAGTCGACTTAAACAGTGGTGGTCAGCATCCAATGAGTGATTGCTGTGGTCAATAATTTTGGGGAATTATTTACCGCTACAGCTCACTCCCCCCCTAGTGGGGTCGTGAGGACCCTAAGACAGAACCAGCCGGAAGTAAAAAAAACTCGATGGTTCCCTTTCGGGTGAAAAAAATCTTCCGAGCGGCTTGGTCTTATGCCTACTGGTTTGTCTGCCTATGCTAATAGGGTGTTTGTACATAGCTTCCTGGTGTTGTTCGTTGGATTCCGTGCTTCGTTTGTTACCCGTCCAGTACCCGTCGCACCTGGAAAAGAAAACAAGAACACTAAGAACCATGTCGAGGAAAATGTACGAAATGACCTTTTTGGTTAAAAAAAATTATGTGCATTTACTATGTAGTAAAATAATGCTAAGTTCAGGACATCGAAAAAAAATACATCTAATTAATTTTTTTGTGTATGTTACATGAACTGTTGAAAAAAAATTTTTTTGTGTTCGGTGGTACTGTATATAAAAAAAATTTATACGTCAAAAAAAAATAGTTAGTACCACGAACGAGTGAGTTGCGTGAATCACACGACTTCGTTAAGTCAAATAAGTGTGCAAATGTTCTGGGAACCTTACGTTGCGTCCAGAACGGTTTTTCTTAGGAGACTCAACCTTAGTAGCCAGTGGGCGAATGCCCTTGCAGTCAATAGTGTGACCCAGGAAGTCGAGTGAGTCAACACCGATTTGACACTTTTGAATATTGATGGTAACACCATGTTGGCGTAACCTGTCAAATGCCAAGTCCAAGTGCCGAAGGTGAGTTTCCTTGTCTGGACTGGCAATGAGGCAGTCGTCTAAGTATGCGTATACAAAGTCGAGACCGCGAAATACTTCGTCAATGAAGCGTTGGAATGTTTGGACTGCACTCCGGAGACCGAATGGCATACGTAGAAATTCAAAAAGTCCGAAAGGCGTAATAATAGCCGTTTTCGGGATATCTTCTGTTGCCATCGGGATTTGGTTATACGCTTTAACCAAGTCGATTTTGGAGAATATAGTCGCGCCTGATAAGGTTGCCATCAAGTCGTGTATATGAGGCAACAGGTAGCAATCAGGGGTTGTTTTGGCATTCACTCGCCGGTAATCACCGGTGGGTCGCCAATCGTTGCTATCCTTTTTCGGAACCATATGAAGTGGGGATGCCCATGGGCTATTCGAAGGTCGAATGATGCCAAGGCTAAGCATATGGTCAAATTCATTCCTGGCGATTCTCAGTTTGTCAGGAGCTAGTCGTCGTGCTTTAGATGTCACAGGTTGTCCTGTGGTAACGATGTGGTGCATAACATTGCTGGTTATGCACGGTAGGTCGTTCGACGGGCAGTTAAGTTCCGGATACTTGCCAACGATAGGTTGAAAAGTTGGATCAATATTCAAAAGTGTCAAATCGGTGTTGACTCACTCGACTTCCTGGGTCACACTATTGACTGCAAGGGCATTCGCCCACTGGCTACTAAGGTTGAGTCTCCTAAGAAAAACCGTTCTGGACGCAACGTAAGGTTCCCAGAACATTTGCACACTTATTTGACTTAACGAAGTCGTGTGATTCACGCAACTCACTCGTTCGTGGTACTAACTATTTTTTTTTTTGACGTATAAATTTTTTTTATATACAGTACCACCGAACACAAAAAAGAATTTTTTTTCAACAGTTCATGTAACATACACAAAAAAAATTAATTAGATGTATTTTTTTTCGATGTCCTGAACTTAGTATTATTTTACTACATAGTAAATGCACATAATTTTTTTTAACCAAAAAGGTCATTTCGTACATTTTCCTCGACATGGTTCTTAGTGTTCTTGTTTTCTTTTCCAGGTGCGACGGGTACTGGACGGGTAACAAACGAAGCACGGAATCCAACGAACAACACCAGGAAGCTATGTACAAACACCCTATTAGCATAGGCAGACAAACCAGTAGGCATAAGACCAAGCCGCTCGGAAGATTTTTTTCACCCGAAAGGGAACCATCGAGTTTTTTTTTACTTCCGGCTGGTTCTGTCTTAGGGTCCTCACGACCCCACTAGGGGGGGAGTGAGCTGTAGCGGTAAATAATTCCCCAAAATTATTGACCACAGCAATCACTCATTGGATGCTGACCACCACTGTTTAAGTCGACTTGTTTAGCTGAAGGCTTCCGGTCAAGCATCCCCGCCATTTGGTACCTCGTCGTGTCACGTGCACGATCACTAGCTAGTTAAGCGTTCGTCTAACGGCTTGTTTTGGTTCCAATATATATTACGAAGTTTGGACGATCAATTATTGACTTTTGCTTTGTCTTTGGTACGCGAGAATAAATTAATTAGAAGTTGTTGAACGAGATATCACGTCAACCTTTAAACCTCCAACCATCTGATGATACGCTTGTCATTCGTTCTATTTGTCTCTACATTTTCCCTCAAACCCCTCCTTATATTGGAAATCACCAGATAGGTAACACAATTGAATTTCGTAATATAATATCTTCAACGGGGATGTGATTTCGTCTTATGTGAGTGGATTCAGGATCAGTAGTCAGTTCTTACCTAACTGCTTCTATAGATATACTGATTGGTGTATTAGCATAAGGACTAGTTATCTGAAAAATAACCGATTTCCTCGGAAGCCACAAAATGCTTATCACAACGAAACCTGAAGAAGAAATTAAGCAGGAACAAGTGAAGTCATTTAATTCTGTGTTGGATCCCCTCAACCACATGTACCACAACAATAAACAAATTTCTATTGACAATACACAAATTGTTCACGTACCATAGTTATTGAGCATAAGGTGAATGGCGCTTTATATCACGTAATTCAATATCATGATAGGAGGGAATGCACCTTGCCGTTAAGCGTGTGAGTCTGTAAGGTCGGAACACCTAAGAGGACATAGCAGGAGAGTTCAAAAGCCAAGAAGAAATCACATCTCACACAGAGTCGTAAACTCTTTGAAGCGACTCCCAGAAGAAGTGTTTTCTGCAACCCCAACTGACTCATTCAAGAAGGGTTTGGACAACCACAGAAATTTACTAGAAAAGAATCAACACAGGCTGCAAGCCTTCTATCCTCAACCAATAAATCTGAATCTGAAATCTGTATTAATGCGTAATAGTGTCTTGATATCCCAGACAAATTATCGCTAAGAAAGGCATGCATTTAAAGGAGTTATGCATAGAAATGACTATTATTTTCGTTTGAGAGCTTTAAAGTTTTGTTATTTGCGAGTTGTTCGAGATTTTCAGGTTGTAAATTGACTGCGGGCAATGGTTGTTGTCATAGCAGTCAATTTGTGAGAATCAGGTAATTGAAAGAGAATAAGCCCATAGAGATAAGTTAGATGTATGTTCTGAAGAGGTTAAGCAGTTTTAATTTCATCCGTGATGAGTGAAATCTCCCATAACACATCGAAGAAATCATACAGTGAATGAGAAAAGCAGCTGAATTTCGTAGTGATTATGTCCATTTTGATGAAGTTCCTGGTTCAAATTGGTCAGCCGAAGATGTGTTACCAGTTGAATGTACGTACATTGTCACATGGGATTTCGGAAGACCGTAACTGCTCATTGCATTAAATGGCATCAACTTGTCTTGATTGATGTCAGTGTGCACTGGGACAAGAATAATATTATGGTTGGTCCTTCTGAAATGTAACAGAGTTTGTAGTTAGTATTACATTTCTGTCGAATAGTAGCTAGCAGCTGCATCCTATCACTAGTACACCTGTTACGTAAGTTGTACCAGTCCTAATAATCATTCATTTTCAGATTACTAAGATATTCTGAGCTCCTTCATGAATTAATTACCTGTGGCTATGAAGGATACGGAAGCTGCACTTACGACTCATTTTTTTGGACCATTTATTGTTCAACGGGTTATCTATAGGGATTTTGTGATGTTCAGGTTACAATGCTTGAGTATATGTATTTACTGCATGCTGTTGTGCGTGAAGGGACAGCGCTGATGAAAGTGACGAGGAAATGAAGCTTCCTATAAAATCACTAGTGATACTGCAAATTGTTGATAAGAAACTGCGTCAAGAGCAATACTCTGGACAGATAGAAAGTGCTACTCCAGTTTCCATAGTTACTATCTCATTTAGATATGTAGACCATGAATAACTACGCTATGGGCCCTACAGAAATTCGTGAGACATCTTACAGGTCATCGTGTCTTGTCTTGTCTTAGGGGTTCTAATCTTCCAGATCGTTGAATTCGCTCCTCACTGAAATATCAATTATCTACCTCACGATAATTTTCTGATTCACGCAATATTATGCTCTAGTTTATCTTAATTACCTAGGTGTTTATTAAAGCTAGAACTTACTCTTTCTTCATATTTGTTGCTTGCTTGAAGTCTGGTTGCTTAAATGAAAAAAAAACACCAAAACAAAGCCATATTTTCATCGGAAACGTCATACCTTCCATGATAAGGCCAAATACGGTTAGCATTAAACATTGCAAGTGTATACTACCATTCCAAGGACTCTACAGTCACTTGCCGTATATATCTTGTAGGTGTACTTTCAAGGATGTATTATCCGTAATTGTATTTTATACCATTATGCAGTTTCTCGGGTCGTTGTTATCTTCCTGGGATAGCTTATAATCACGCGAGGGTATAGCACTTACCCAAATATACGGTGTTCATTGTGAAAGGTTTACAATTTAACATTTAAGATAGATAACCTGTTCTGATTGCTTGTACAATAATCGAGCGATTTAAACTTTTGAAAAAGCATTAATTTATGATACTTCACGACTGCAATTCATAACATAACTTATTGTGCCTGTAGAAATGGTGTGCATTGCTTGTAAACACCCGTTTATACAACATATTAAATTAGTATTATTATTATAATTTGCTTAGTGCTATTCTTGACAAGATGAACAATGTGTGTACGACAGTGAAAACCACAGAAGCATGGTGTCATGGCCTAAAGAATGAGAAAGGAGAATGACCCTTTATCAGCATAGGTAGGTTATTTTTCAGATAACTAGTCCTTATGCTAATACACCAATCAGTATATCTATAGAAGCAGTTAGGTAAGAACTGACTACTGATCCTGAATCCACTCACATAAGACGAAATCACATCCCCGTTGAAGATATTATATTACGAAATTCAATTGTGTTACCTATCTGGTGATTTCCAATATAAGGAGGGGTTTGAGGGAAAATGTAGAGACAAATAGAACGAATGACAAGCGTATCATCAGATGGTTGGAGGTTTAAAGGTTGACGTGATATCTCGTTCAACAACTTCTAATTAATTTATTCTCGCGTACCAAAGACAAAGCAAAAGTCAATAATTGATCGTCCAAACTTCGTAATATATATTGGAACCAAAACAAGCCGTTAGACGAACGCTTAACTAGCTAGTGATCGTGCACGTGACACGACGAGGTACCAAATGGCGGGGATGCTTGACCGGAAGCCTTCAGCTAAACAAGTCGACTTAAACAGTGGTGGTCAGCATCCAATGAGTGATTGCTGTGGTCAATAATTTTGGGGAATTATTTACCGCTACAGCTCACTCCCCCCCTAGTGGGGTCGTGAGGACCCTAAGACAGAACCAGCCGGAAGTAAAAAAAAACTCGATGGTTCCCTTTCGGGTGAAAAAAATCTTCCGAGCGGCTTGGTCTTATGCCTACTGGTTTGTCTGCCTATGCTAATAGGGTGTTTGTACATAGCTTCCTGGTGTTGTTCGTTGGATTCCGTGCTTCGTTTGTTACCCGTCCAGTACCCGTCGCACCTGGAAAAGAAAACAAGAACACTAAGAACCATGTCGAGGAAAATGTACGAAATGACCTTTTTGGTTAAAAAAAATTATGTGCATTTACTATGTAGTAAAATAATGCTAAGTTCAGGACATCGAAAAAAAATACATCTAATTAATTTTTTTGTGTATGTTACATGAACTGTTGAAAAAAAATTTTTTTTGTGTTCGGTGGTACTGTATATAAAAAAAATTTATACGTCAAAAAAAAAATAGTTAGTACCACGAACGAGTGAGTTGCGTGAATCACACGACTTCGTTAAGTCAAATAAGTGTGCAAATGTTCTGGGAACCTTACGTTGCGTCCAGAACGGTTTTTCTTAGGAGACTCAACCTTAGTAGCCAGTGGGCGAATGCCCTTGCAGTCAATAGTGTGACCCAGGAAGTCGAGTGAGTCAACACCGATTTGACACTTTTGAATATTGATGGTAACACCATGTTGGCGTAACCTGTCAAATGCCAAGTCCAAGTGCCGAAGGTGAGTTTCCTTGTCTGGACTGGCAATGAGGCAGTCGTCTAAGTATGCGTATACAAAGTCGAGACCGCGAAATACTTCGTCAATGAAGCGTTGGAATGTTTGGACTGCACTCCGGAGACCGAATGGCATACGTAGAAATTCAAAAAGTCCGAAAGGCGTAATAATAGCCGTTTTCGGGATATCTTCTGTTGCCATCGGGATTTGGTTATACGCTTTAACCAAGTCGATTTTGGAGAATATAGTCGCGCCTGATAAGGTTGCCGTCAAGTCGTGTATATGAGGCAACAGGTAGCAATCAGGGGTTGTTTTGGCATTCACTCGCCGGTAATCACCGGTGGGTCGCCAATCGTTGCTATCCTTTTTCGGAACCATATGAAGTGGGGATGCCCATGGGCTATTCGAAGGTCGAATGATGCCAAGGCTAAGCATATGGTCAAATTCATTCCTGGCGATTCTCAGTTTGTCAGGAGCTAGTCGTCGTGCTTTAGATGTCACAGGTTGTCCTGTGGTAACGATGTGGTGCATAACATTGCTGGTTATGCACGGTAGGTCGTTCGACGGGCAGTTAAGTTCCGGATACTTGCCAACGATAGGTTGAAAAGTTGGATCAATATTCAAAAGTGTCAAATCGGTGTTGACTCACTCGACTTCCTGGGTCACACTATTGACTGCAAGGGCATTCGCCCACTGGCTACTAAGGTTGAGTCTCCTAAGAAAAACCGTTCTGGACGCAACGTAAGGTTCCCAGAACATTTGCACACTTATTTGACTTAACGAAGTCGTGTGATTCACGCAACTCACTCGTTCGTGGTACTAACTATTTTTTTTTTTGACGTATAAATTTTTTTTATATACAGTACCACCGAACACAAAAAAGAATTTTTTTTCAACAGTTCATGTAACATACACAAAAAAAATTAATTAGATGTATTTTTTTTTCGATGTCCTGAACTTAGCATTATTTTACTACATAGTAAATGCACATAATTTTTTTTAACCAAAAAGGTCATTTCGTACATTTTCCTCGACATGGTTCTTAGTGTTCTTGTTTTCTTTTCCAGGTGCGACGGGTACTGGACGGGTAACAAACGAAGCACGGAATCCAACGAACAACACCAGGAAGCTATGTACAAACACCCTATTAGCATAGGCAGACAAACCAGTAGGCATAAGACCAAGCCGCTCGGAAGATTTTTTTCACCCGAAAGGGAACCATCGAGTTTTTTTTTACTTCCGGCTGGTTCTGTCTTAGGGTCCTCACGACCCCACTAGGGGGGGAGTGAGCTGTAGCGGTAAATAATTCCCCAAAATTATTGACCACAGCAATCACTCATTGGATGCTGACCACCACTGTTTAAGTCGACTTGTTTAGCTGAAGGCTTCCGGTCAAGCATCCCCGCCATTTGGTACCTCGTCGTGTCACGTGCACGATCACTAGCTAGTTAAGCGTTCGTCTAACGGCTTGTTTTGGTTCCAATATATATTACGAAGTTTGGACGATCAATTATTGACTTTTGCTTTGTCTTTGGTACGCGAGAATAAATTAATTAGAAGTTGTTGAACGAGATATCACGTCAACCTTTAAACCTCCAACCATCTGATGATACGCTTGTCATTCGTTCTATTTGTCTCTACATTTTCCCTCAAACCCCTCCTTATATTGGAAATCACCAGATAGGTAACACAATTGAATTTCGTAATATAATATCTTCAACGGGGATGTGATTTCGTCTTATGTGAGTGGATTCAGGATCAGTAGTCAGTTCTTACCTAACTGCTTCTATAGATATACTGATTGGTGTATTAGCATAAGGACTAGTTATCTGAAAAATAACCGATTTCCTCGGAAGCCACAAAATGCTTATCACAACGAAACCTGAAGAAGAAATTAAGCAGGAACAAGTGAAGTCATTTAATTCTGTGTTGGATCCCCTCAACCACATGTACCACAACAATAAACAAATTTCTATTGACAATACACAAATTGTTCACGTACCATAGTTATTGAGCATAAGGTGAATGGCGCTTTATATCACGTAATTCAATATCATGATAGGAGGGAATGCACCTTGCCGTTAAGCGTGTGAGTCTGTAAGGTCGGAACACCTAAGAGGACATAGCAGGAGAGTTCAAAAGCCAAGAAGAAATCACATCTCACACAGAGTCGTAAACTCTTTGAAGCGACTCCCAGAAGAAGTGTTTTCTGCAACCCCAACTGACTCATTCAAGAAGGGTTTGGACAACCACAGAAATTTACTAGAAAAGAATCAACACAGGCTGCAAGCCTTCTATCCTCAACCAATAAATCTGAATCTGAAATCTGTATTAATGCGTAATAGTGTCTTGATATCCCAGACAAATTATCGCTAAGAAAGGCATGCATTTAAAGGAGTTATGCATAGAAATGACTATTATTTTCGTTTGAGAGCTTTAAAGTTTTGTTATTTGCGAGTTGTTCGAGATTTTCAGGTTGTAAATTGACTGCGGGCAATGGTTGTTGTCATAGCAGTCAATTTGTGAGAATCAGGTAATTGAAAGAGAATAAGCCCATAGAGATAAGTTAGATGTATGTTCTGAAGAGGTTAAGCAGTTTTAATTTCATCCGTGATGAGTGAAATCTCCCATAACACATCGAAGAAATCATACAGTGAATGAGAAAAGCAGCTGAATTTCGTAGTGATTATGTCCATTTTGATGAAGTTCCTGGTTCAAATTGGTCAGCCGAAGATGTGTTACCAGTTGAATGTACGTACATTGTCACATGGGATTTCGGAAGACCGTAACTGCTCATTGCATTAAATGGCATCAACTTGTCTTGATTGATGTCAGTGTGCACTGGGACAAGAATAATATTATGGTTGGTCCTTCTGAAATGTAACAGAGTTTGTAGTTAGTATTACATTTCTGTCGAATAGTAGCTAGCAGCTGCATCCTATCACTAGTACACCTGTTACGTAAGTTGTACCAGTCCTAATAATCATTCATTTTCAGATTACTAAGATATTCTGAGCTCCTTCATGAATTAATTACCTGTGGCTATGAAGGATACGGAAGCTGCACTTACGACTCATTTTTTTGGACCATTTATTGTTCAACGGGTTATCTATAGGGATTTTGTGATGTTCAGGTTACAATGCTTGAGTATATGTATTTACTGCATGCTGTTGTGCGTGAAGGGACAGCGCTGATGAAAGTGACGAGGAAATGAAGCTTCCTATAAAATCACTAGTGATACTGCAAATTGTTGATAAGAAACTGCGTCAAGAGCAATACTCTGGACAGATAGAAAGTGCTACTCCAGTTTCCATAGTTACTATCTCATTTAGATATGTAGACCATGAATAACTACGCTATGGGCCCTACAGAAATTCGTGAGACATCTTACAGGTCATCGTGTCTTGTCTTGTCTTAGGGGTTCTAATCTTCCAGATCGTTGAATTCGCTCCTCACTGAAATATCAATTATCTACCTCACGATAATTTTCTGATTCACGCAATATTATGCTCTAGTTTATCTTAATTACCTAGGTGTTTATTAAAGCTAGAACTTACTCTTTCTTCATATTTGTTGCTTGCTTGAAGTCTGGTTGCTTAAATGAAAAAAAAACACCAAAACAAAGCCATATTTTCATCGGAAACGTCATACCTTCCATGATAAGGCCAAATACGGTTAGCATTAAACATTGCAAGTGTATACTACCATTCCAAGGACTCTACAGTCACTTGCCGTATATATCTTGTAGGTGTACTTTCAAGGATGTATTATCCGTAATTGTATTTTATACCATTATGCAGTTTCTCGGGTCGTTGTTATCTTCCTGGGATAGCTTATAATCACGCGAGGGTATAGCACTTACCCAAATATACGGTGTTCATTGTGAAAGGTTTACAATTTAACATTTAAGATAGATAACCTGTTCTGATTGCTTGTACAATAATCGAGCGATTTAAACTTTTGAAAAAGCATTAATTTATGATACTTCACGACTGCAATTCATAACATAACTTATTGTGCCTGTAGAAATGGTGTGCATTGCTTGTAAACACCCGTTTATACAACATATTAAATTAGTATTATTATTATAATTTGCTTAGTGCTATTCTTGACAAGATGAACAATGTGTGTACGACAGTGAAAACCACAGAAGCATGGTGTCATGGCCTAAAGAATGAGAAAGGAGAATGACCCTTTTATTCACTTATTTGCAGATGTCGGGTAACGTCAGTCAACCTGGTCACATCAATTCGACATTGCCGAAATATTTACGACAAACAGTTGTGTAAAGACATTTGCTTGTAATTATTTTTCATTTATACATATATGTATTCAACACCCTGCTTACCATACTTTTCTTATTCTATCTGAGTGAAACTAAATTTGTCATCATGACGAGATAGAGGCCTGACTTATCAATGAGACCTGAGAAAGTAATTGGTGGCACAATTCAATGTAAGCGGAATATTGCTACGACTGCCACCGCTCCATCTACTCAATTACGTGTCACATGTAGACTTCATTTTGCAGTATAATCATGTGGTGGATTGACACCACGCTTTAAGTGAAATAATAATGGTAATGCACTACTTTTGAATACATTTAGTCTTATACGAAATCGAACTCCACTGCAGTGCCTACATTCTATTCTTATTTATGAAATACACAGGCTAGCTTATTTTGTAATTGGTCCCTACAGATTCACCTATGGCTAGGAGACGTGATCGCGTAATTTTAGGCAGATGTTTAGGCTCGACTAAACTACTTATAATTCACCACTTATATCGATTGATAGTGTTCCTACAGAATTACACTTACGTATAGTAACGAGTTCATGTCCTAGGGAGTACTGGTCTAGCATGACGTACTCTCACCACATGCAGAGCAAATAAAACACGAGAATATTAGGCAGAAAACTTTATTTCACTGCAACACAAACAAGTTTATTTACATGTATTATCTGAGCACAGTCCAAGATGAAAGTCTTCGTTTGGAAAGTATCGCCAATTATTCGACGGAAACTGCCCAGTGTCCGAAGTGCATCACGTTTAAATTTTTCCGAAATTCATGAAAGATAAGCAGTCTAAACTGGTCACCGACTCAGTTCCAAAGAAAACCTTATTCATGAACTTGGAATTCAAAGGAGATCAAGCTTCAGATATGCTCAAAACTCGTCTCTCTAAATCAGTCAGTAAGACGTTCCTTGCAGCAAAATTACATATGACGTTCACGAGCCACAAATTGTTCTCTATCTCTGTAAAAGATAAGCTCCACTGTATGACCGCCTCCATGTGCATCTATCAGTTCACCTACTCTCGTGGAGCAAGGTACATTGGCCGTAGTCAAAGGACGCTCCCCACGCGGATACGAGGACATATTCCAGCTGCATGGTTTTACAAGGGAGAAAGGAAATGTGTGCGAAGCTCTATTCTGGAACACCTGATCAACTTCTGTCAACCCTGACTATGATTTCAAGATCGCATATATAGAATCCATGCTAACCTCCCGCGTTTTCTTCGTTACAGACTTCTAGAGACAGCTGAGGCCTTAGCAATGCATGACCTTAAGCCAGACCTTTGTGTACAAAAGAAGTATGTACAATCCCTACTTCTGCCTTGGCCGTAGAGGGATAGACATTTATTTATTTTGTATATTTAGTTATTCTATGTACTTTTCCCTTGTTACTAGGATTATTTTTACTATTATTATTATTATCAGCATCATCATTATTATTATTACTATTCTCACTCTGAATCTTTTCCACTTGACCCACCTGTCATTTTAAACCCATAATTATTCATTTTTATATATTTTATTTTTACAATATTGAATTCTATCTTATCAAATTTCACGCCATGTTATGTAATATTTTATATTCGTCTACTAATCTTATAATTATGTACCCCTTTCCAAAATCTATGTATTATTCTATATATGACATTAATTATTTTGCCACTAGACATTAAACCATGATTATAATCACACACATTTCAATTGCACTTCATACTACTATTATTATTATTATTTCATGTATTCACACCTTTGACCTAATATCCTCACCGGATATAATTTCTTTAAAAAAACCATATATATATAAACGATTGTACTGCTTGATAATAAATTCGTTGTTGAAAAGTCTCTCCGCTGAATATTGTATCTCTGGTCACTTATTCATTCATATATCCAACCAACTGTGACTCAGAATTCTATACACCAATATTATCATATCACATTTGAGAGTTTCCACTCACTGTCAAACTTCATCACACCCATAAACACACACACACACACACCCGTACAACAGAACTACTTGTTTGTTTGCGATACTTATACATCAAGATATGTAAGCGTACACTGGTGTTTTCAGTCATGATCGCTCAAGCGAAATGAAAGAGATAAGTTTCTGTCTAGCTGTTCCCCTTCTCTATGTGTATTTATAAGTTTAGCTGGTTCTGTGGAGAAATCTGTAAAGGACGAACAACTAGACAGCTCAATAAACGTATTGATGAGCATCTTCCTCCATGGTTCGAAAAAGGCCAAGTAAAATCTATAAGAAGTTCTATTTTGTCGCATTTGATTGATGATAGCGGTCGCCAAATGGACAGAAGAAGTACCTTCAATGCTTAGCTATCACATTGCATCAGATCATTGAGACGAAATCCGAACCCCACTTGTTACACATAGCCAAAGTTATGGGGTTTCGAGAGAACAATCCTAGTCTATGTATACAAAAGAAACTTGTTCTACATTTGTCTCTCACCTGGCCTACGTAAATTCCAACTTTTAGAAGACCCTCCCATCCTTTCATAATTTCCAATTCCTTCGTACTCTTATGATATTTATTTGAACTGGTATCACCTGTCTATTTTAATTACGTTATATCCATGTTCACACCATCTCTTGGGATTGTTTTGTTTCTAATTCACACATATATGATTTCTACTCATATATATATGCACATATATGAGATAGAAATCACCCATATCGACTGATGAGGCGAGTGCAGCGATCACACATGACTCAAAAACATATGCATCAAAGAAAACCTACATGGTATTCTGAGAAAGTTATTTACAATAAGGAAAGATATCAATGAAGCAAAAGAAAAGTTGAAAGGACCAACTGAGAAGGAAAAGTATGAAAGCATACTACAAGTTGCACTGAAACGAAAAGAAACTACCTATGAAGAAACAAATCAAAACCGTCAATAGACTCATGATCGGAAAAACCAAGAATCACATACAAGTAACTAAAATCAATTGGATTGTAAACACGCCAGACAGAAAGCTAACAGAATAACAGAGGAAAGCATACTTACTGATCAAAGGGACGAACTTCAATATCAGTAACAGAAGATTAGAACCTGAAGATATTATACCGGTGGTTGAAACAGCACCAGAAGCACATGACAAGCAATAAGCAGAATTACTACGGACACAATGTGCATTTATTCTGAAACAAGAACAAAAAGCAGAAAAACTAAATGTAACCAAGAAGGAACTAAAAGCAATTCAAGACATAAAAGCAGACAAATCCATTGTCATTAATCACTCAACCAGACAAGGCAAACACAACAGGAAGACGTGACTAAGCAACATACACGTAAAAGATGAGTGGACATTTACAATCTGGACACTATAACCATCTTAATTTCCAAATCATCAGAAACAATCACAAACAAAACTATGAAAGAAACAGCAAGGGTGGTTCGACAGATGAAACAAGCAATCGGTAAATTCAAATGGTTTGAAATTATCCCGAAATCATGTAATATACATGGGACACATGGCAACATAAAATTCCACAAACAAGGATACCAGATAACACCGACTGTAGACTCTAGAAACACACCAACCTATATGCTGTCAAAATTTCTCTCAACCAACACTGAGACTAACAAGAGACAACTTAAAAGCCAGAGCAGTAGATTCGTGTGAATCAGTGAGACGACTAAATCAGTAAAATAGGCGAAGAGGAAATACTAGTCAGCTTTGATGGAAACATGTTGTGTTGCTCTATTCGGCAAAACTAGCACACACGTATATCCCAGTACTTCTTCGCGTTTATCATTGTACCATTGTAACGTTGTGATTACTCGCACTCGACATCCACAACGTAAATCAAAAGCCACTTGACAAAGAGTACGAACGTGTATTCTCACAGTAGTCAAGACCACTCAAAAGTCAAGCGAGTAGTACAATGCACCAGTTGTTAACACACAATCTTCAGACTGATAAACAAATCAAAGTCCAATTACATAGTGAAAGTTTACTACGATGATGAATAATAAAATGGGTCACTACAGACAAACAGTCTCTACACTAAAATGTCTATTCAAATGGCCAAGAATCCACTGAAAACGAGACTCAAAGAAGATAATGGCCTAAAAGTCAGGACACAGTTATCCGTAGAGGTGATAATAAGAGGAGTTCAATCATGTCTGTTATTTAAACGCATAAAAAAAACTTGGTACAAATATGGTAACAAAATGATGCGCCACACAATTTTATTTCATTTTTTGTGTGACGGTTGAGATACTGTGCGGGCGCCCAGACCGAAGAAGGTGGTTTTCTTAAGGGACCAGCCGCCGAGCCTTTCACTTGGAGTCTAATCCGCAAGACAGCGAAGCAGCTTCAGGAGCCGCATTCCCATGGTTTCCGGTGACCCATATGGGTTCATACGCCATTTGATCCGATTGGATTCTGGAGTCCATGTACCCCATGGTAACTGCTTTCAGTTTAACCGCTATCCAAACAACCTTCGTGACATGGTACGACCGGCAGGGACATGAGTTCCAGCCAGTTTAACTTGTTAGGTGTTGTGAAATTTTCTTATAATACGTATCTAATCATATTCCTATCTCTACGGCTATTAACACGCTTTTTTTCGTTTATACGTTTAAGCCATTCCGGCTTAATTGTAAACTGAATAAAGCCTAAATTCTTGGTTCATTCGTCTTTTCAAGATTCAAGCATCCCTCATCGTTCTAAGACTCAGTCACCTTCGTAACATTAGGTCACTGCGGTATTCAAGCCCGACCACCACGACAAGGTAGCAGTTGTCGGCCGGGTCAATTCTGTCTGACAACAACATTTTTACATTTGGAAGAAAAATACGCCGACAAGGAGGAAGCAGTAGGCATTGGATTGCCGATTCACCAATAGCAGATGATATGTTCATGGATTTTGAAGAAGACACCGCATTCACGTCAACACTAAAATGATGGTGGAGATATGCAGACGACACGTTAGTAATAATGAAAAAACGATGTTGACAAACTCCTCTCACACATAAACAGTATTGTCGACTCAAGAAAATTCACTATGTAAATAGAGAGTGAATTTGGGGAACTGGCTGTGTTAGACTGCAAAATACAAAGAGTAACAGATGGTAGCATACAAACGACTCTATATAGAAAAACTACACACTCTGGAAGATTCCTTGATTATCATTCAGCTCATCGACTCATGCTAAAATGAGCATTCTCACACGGCCTTGCAGATACAATACGTAGACTCACAACAACAATAACAACAGATCACCAGCGTAGAGAAATAAACGTTCCATTCAGTCAAAGTGTTACTCGACAACAACTAGCCAAAAGATTTCATCAGAGATAATATTAAAAAAAGAGAAGGAAGAGGGCGAAACCAGAAAATGAAAAGAAGGAGGAAGGCAAAATAACAATCACAATACCATACAAAATCGGTACATCACAGGCGATTCGAAGAAACCTCAACCGAAATTTGTATTGGTTTTCATGAGTTGATCACAGATTGATATCAGTTAGAGAATCATTGGAAACCAGCCACAGGGAGTACTTACTGTCAGACATCTGCTATTTCATCTTATAGTTCGGGGATCATCTACAGTACGCACCCACCGACAGGGTTAGAACCCAAGACCTTCTCGGTTATAAGACAAGCTAGTATATCATTCAGCCATTGGGACACGATTCAATGGTCCATGGGTCCTGTATACCTTACAAACAAACTATTGAAAATGTTGAAATTCGAACCACGTTAGAACCGACCAATCTAATCAAAAATTAAGTAAATCAACTGGAAGATCCCACGAAAAATGACGGATAATAACAATCTAATTTACAAAATATCTTGTGCCGTGCGCGTTCGTCTTAATATTTGCGTAAAACATCCAGATCGCTCAAAATAAGAGTGAATGAACATAAACGCCTGCATAAACAAAGGTCATTATCCCACAGGAACACAAGCTTACAAGAATTCAGAAATATATTCATCGACACCTGCATATGCAGGACAGGACAGAAACCACAATATTGATTAGGACAGTGTTTGTATTCTCAAAACTGATATGAACAAATGGAAAGAAAGGCTTATAACAGAATCTATATTCATAACGGTCACACCGGATCCATGTAACAAGGGTGAGTCAGCAACACAATTGTCAACAACCTAAGAATAGAATTCCGAGTACACAAAAATTAATGAACAAAAAACTGAGCTATATGCATATAGGAGTACAAATCATGAATGTGTGTATTAAAAACAAAACAATTCCAACACTGGATGTGAACACGGGCAGGAATTTTGCTCGAAATACTACCAGAAACTAAAAAGCTTATCACTGTGTGCAAGCCATCGAAACATAATTATACTTTATTTCACCTATTCCACAATGCTCAAACGTTTCACTGACATTAATCTATCCACCTCACCTTCAGTAATGCGTAACTTCTAACATCTGACCTCATTTATTTATTGGACTACAGTCTGTCAACATACACACGTATTACCACCTTTGTCATTTTTATTGTCACCTGCATAAACCTTATCATTAGTATTATTATTATTACTATCAATTTTGTTATCATTATAATAATCGTTATTACTGACGTTCAAAACATTCAACACACTAATTCATATGAACTGTGATCGAGATTTGACCGAATGTTTCCAGAAGAATTCAGAGTAACAAAGATTTACACAGAACTTGAATATTCCCATAATTTACTCAGAAGAAAATAATTACAGCGATCAATCGTGAATTCAATTCATTCTTCTTCAGGCTCTACATTCATAAATCCATCAAGCTAAGCACACAATAGCCAGCCAGCCAGTAAAGGCTAATTAAAATCATATCACAAAGTGTATTGTGGAACGAGTATAAAAGCCAATCTGAACGAAGAATACTCTATACAATAATTTCCCCTCTTCGGGTTCTTACAATTATAAAATAAAATATCTGTTGTCGTTACAGTAATGATAGCCGGTTATGCAGCGGATATATTTATTTTTACACAGAATAACAGATTACTTATGGATGTCAAAAATAGTAGTACTTTTCGATTGTGACAAACGTTCTAGGCTGAGATCGATTACAAAATATTGTAAAATGGAAGACAATAGTGGTGATTAGTCACATTAGATTCGTAGACTGTGGGATAGGAAAATCGACAAGTCAGTCAGGTCAAGGTTATAAAAGGCGTCAGCTGGGTGAGTGGCTAGTACAAAATAGTATGCATTAAAGAGGAGATAGTGGGACTTCAATAAGAGGTTCATAATGAAATAACAAATATGTGACATGAAACAGGCATAACATGGGATGGAACAATAGTCACTTAGTTGTCAACATGATGCATGGTCAATGAGAACATGAGATAAAATCAGATGAAATAATTTAATTACACGTGTGTGTGTGTGTGAATATACATAAATATAGTCAAAAAGTACAGGTTTCAAGAGTGAGTGTGAAATCAGGCTGTGAGACAATATCAATACTACAGAAAATAAACAAACGAATGGAGTGGACTAGACATAAGTTCGAGGCTGAAAAGAACGACAACAGTAATTATTGTAAATTAATACTAACGATGAGGTGGTGTAAACTTAAAAGTACTATTGCTGAATGATTGTCAAACGATAATCATAATGAATTTGGTGAAGTGAAATGAACAGGATTTCATCAATACGATGACGAGAGAGGAAAGCTAGGCTACAGAAATCATAAGAAAGGTCATGAAATCATGCAAGGTCAGAAATGAACATTTCTCAATGAAACAAACGCATAAAACACGTAGAAGAAAAGAAAATTGTCACTCGGATTTGGAGTGATAATGTTTCTAGACGATTAGATGGTCATACTCTACACTAAAATAAGCTGAACATAAGGGATGAAAAACAGACACAAGGATTGAACGCTCATTGTCATATATCAAAAATAACGAATTCACTGCACGTCATCGTTGTTAATTGAGATTGAATAAGGACACGATCTGGTTCGGTGCACAGTACGGACGACACAACTTCCCTATCCAACTTCGCTTTCCACTATTGACAAACATCTCTGGATCGTACCTGATGCATACATTCACACTCGGATCCTTTGATTCAATCTAATTTTCTCTCCGCGAGTACCCTCGGACGACGGCTAGTGGCGTACTATCAAGTGGAGTGAGCAACTGCATACCAAAAAGGACCACTTCACCACTACAATTCTCGACGTCTTACTTGTGTGTATTCTCGGACAATTATAACTCACCAAGTAAGTAACTGCATTTTGTGCGTGTATTAATTTGTGTGGACTGAATTCCCCTCCTCTCCTCTCCACAAACATACATGTTTGTATTTGTTTAGTCCTTTTATTCGCGTATAAACCAGCTTAGCCGTTTAGTCCTCAACAATAATAACACGACTGAGCTGTGTGTACCCTCCTCGAAGGCGCTAACTGTTTCACCGTGATATATATGCCGTGATCATACACTTCCGATTCCGAATTCCATACGAAGATATTGTGATCATTTGCACGTGGTTATTAGCTTCCAAGTGTCCGTTGAGAGCCATTCCTTGTCTTGTCTCCTCTTCCTTCCTAGAACCGTTGAACACGTTTCGTTGAGAATCGCCTTCAGAAACTTCCAATGTTCTTCCACACATGATTCATCAGTGATGTCACGAAGTGTTTCCTGCTTTGCTCTGACAGTTGCAGTGAGTGTCCTTTGTGGTTGTGTCCTTCAGTTTTTGAGTATTGAACACTTGCATTGTGGCCTATCCCCAGCTATCCTCGAGGCTTTTAGCTTCACTTTGAAAGTTCCTTGTACTAGATAGTGGTCTGAACCCACATCTGCTCCTCTCCTCGATCTTGTGTCCAGTAGACACTGTTTGACCTGGCGACCCCCATCATCAAACCAACACTTGACACAAATAGACCACATAGCAATAAGCTATCGTTGGCGTAGGTCGGTAGGAGATTGTCGCTCCTTCTGGAGCACGTGTGTAGATACCGATCACGGACGTAGGAAACAGCTGGCGGTATAGCCATCACGTCCCCAGCTCGACCAGGAAACTAAATCCCTATTTGAGGGAGAACTAGCTAAACACACATCTGAGTTGGACAGCTGTGCTCACCTTGAAGAAGCCTGGAAGAATATCCAGTCTGCCATAGATACAGCTGTAAGAGCTGTGCAAATCCAAAGGGAATAAAAACCATTGGATTTCGACTGCCTCATCCGAACTGATAGATGCTAGAAGACTTATTCCGGCGAGCTCCGAATTCAATGAGGAGCGAAAGCTGCACAAAAGGAAACTTACGAAAAGTCTCCGCAAGGACCGTGAACAGTGGTGGATGACAAAGGCGAAAGAGATGGAAAAAGCATCGGCGATAGGCAACACTATTCAACTCTTTAGACTCATCAGGGAAACGGGTGGGAGAAGGCAAATCATAAGTGAGACTATTTCTGAGGAAAATGACTCCTTAATTAGCTCTCAGGATAGACGCCTTGGACGCTGGAAAGAACACTTTGAGGAGCAATTTAACTTGCCTACAACCACACTGAACCTCCCCGCCATCCACCACACCCGAATGAGATATAGACACTGGTCCGCCGTCTGTAAGCGAGGTAACAGAAGCTATCTGTAATTTGAAAAGAGGCAAAGCGGCAGGACCCGACGGAATTATTCTGGAGGTGTTTAAATATGGGGGTGACATACTAGTATGTAGACTAACTAAGGTACTAGTCAACGTCTGGGAATCACAGACGGTTCCATCAGACTGGGGTAAGTCACTTATTATACCGATATTCAAAAAGGGAAACAAGTCCTCGCGTGATAATCATAGGGGGATCAGCCTAACGAACATAGTTTCTAAAATCCTAGGCTCAGTAATCATGCACAGAATAAGAAGAACTCGGGAGGAACAGACAAGGGAAAATCAAGCAGGCTTTAGACCAGGTAGAGGGTGCATAGATCATATCTTCACTCTACGACAGATTCTAGAACTTCGACACACTTTTCGCCGTCCAACAATTGCCATATTTCTTGACTTGAAGGCGGCCTTCGACTCCGTGGATCGAAAGGTACTATGGCAATGTTTGACTGTGAAGGGAGTGCCAAAAAAGTACATTGCACTAATCAAGGCACTCTATTCAAACTACTCACGTAGCCGTGTAAGGGCTTATGGGAATTGTCATCTGAATTGATAACAACCAGTGGTATCCGACAGGGATGTCCACTTTCCCCATTTCTGTTTAACTTCATCATAGATATGCTGATGGAAGTATCCTTAACTGAACTTAACAACTTAGGAATCGACTTGTTACCAGGGACTTAGAATATGGCGATGACATAGTCCTGTTAGGGGAGGATTCTGACAAAAGAGTCTTCTGAACACCTTGAGCAGCAATCTTCCTATGTTCTGCAGCATATGATTCGCCCCTGTAAAATGTAAGATGCTGCTACAGGACTGGACTACGTTAACTCCTAGCTTAGTGATAGGGAGTGAAGTGATAGAACATGTTGACCACTTCACCCATTTGGGAAGTTGTATCAGCACCAACGGACTGATTGGCGACGAAATCTCATCACGGATCCAAAAAGCTCGAGCTGCTTTCGCTGACTTACACCATCTCTGGCGTAGGCGTGACATCTGGCTATCAACCAAGGGACGTGTGTACTGCTCAGCAGTTCGCTCCGTCATGGATAAGATTTTATTTTGATGAATCACACAGTGTTGTACAGTTAGTTATATTAACTAATACATATAACTGAACTGTGCGTACCCTACTGAAAGGCGCTAACTGTTTCACCGTGATATATGTATCGTGGCCATAAACTTCCGATTCCGAATTCCATACAAAGATATTTTGATCATTTGCACGTGGTACCACTGACTAAATATGTGTATCATTAATAAAATGCACAGCTGATACTGCACCCCTATGACCATACAATGAATGATTCCGTATAGTACAGTGTTTTACCATAACCGCCAAATAATTCAATTGTACTACTCTCAAGTCCGGCGGCGACAACGATGTCACCAGACATCCAGAGGAGACTGAATTGATTGAACGATGACTAACTGGCATTCTTAGTCATCGTTCAATCAATTCAGTCTCCTCTTGATGTCTGGTGACATCGTTGTCGCCGCCGGACTTGAGAGTAGTACAATTGAATTATTTGGCGGTTATGGTAAAACACTGTACTATACGGAATCATTCATTGTATGGTCATAGGGGTGCAGTATCAGCTGTGCATTTTATTAATGATACACATATTTAGTCAGTGGTACCACGTGCAAATGATCAAAATATCTTTGTATGGAATTCGGAATCGGAAGTTTATGGCCACGATACATATATCACGGTGAAACAGTTAGCGCCTTTCAGTAGGGTACGCACAGTTCAGTTATATGTATTAGTTAATATAACTAACTGTACAACACTGTGTGATTCATCAAAATAAAATCTTATCCATGACGGAGCGAACTGCTGAGCAGTACACACGTCCCTTGGTTGATAGCCAGATGTCACGCCTACGCCAGAGATGGTGTAAGTCAGCGAAAGCAGCTCGAGCTTTTTGGATCCGTGATGAGATTTCGTCGCCAATCAGTCCGTTGGTGCTGATACAACTTCCCAAATGGGTGAAGTGGTCAACATGTTCTATCACTTCACTCCCTATCACTAAGCTAGGAGTTAACGTAGTCCAGTCCTGTAGCAGCATCTTACATTTTACAGGGGCGAATCATATGCTGCAGAACATAGGAAGATTGCTGCTCAAGGTGTTCAGAAGACTCTTTTGTCAGAATCCTCCCCTAACAGGACTATGTCATCGCCATATTCTAAGTCCCTGGTAACAAGTCGATTCCTAAGTTGTTAAGTTCAGTTAAGGATACTTCCATCAGCATATCTATGATGAAGTTAAACAGAAATGGGGAAAGTGGACATCCCTGTCGGATACCACTGGTTGTTATCAATTCAGATGACAATTCCCATAAGCCCTTACACGGCTACGTGAGTAGTTTGAATAGAGTGCCTTGATTAGTGCAATGTACTTTTTTGGCACTCCCTTCACAGTCAAACATTGCCATAGTACCTTTCGATCCACGGAGTCGAAGGCCGCCTTCAAGTCAAGAAATATGGCAATTGTTGGACGGCGAAAAGTGTGTCGAAGTTCTAGAATCTGTCGTAGAGTGAAGATATGATCTATGCACCCTCTACCTGGTCTAAAGCCTGCTTGATTTTCCCTTGTCTGTTCCTCCCGAGTTCTTCTTATTCTGTGCATGATTACTGAGCCTAGGATTTTAGAAACTATGTTCGTTAGGCTGATCCCCCTATGATTATCACGCGAGGACTTGTTTCCCTTTTTGAATATCGGTATAATAAGTGACTTACCCCAGTCTGATGGAACCGTCTGTGATTCCCAGACGTTGACTAGTACCTTAGTTAGTCTACATACTAGTATGTCACCCCCATATTTAAACACCTCCAGAATAATTCCGTCGGGTCCTGCCGCTTTGCCTCTTTTCAAATTACAGATAGCTTCTGTTACCTCGCTTACAGACGGCGGACCAGTGTCTATATCTCATTCGGGTGTGGTGGATGGCGGGGAGGTTCAGTGTGGTTGTAGGCAAGTTAAATTGCTCCTCAAAGTGTTCTTTCCAGCGTCCAAGGCGTCTATCCTGAGAGCTAATTAAGGAGTCATTTTCCTCAGAAATAGTCTCACTTATGATTTGCCTTCTCCCACCCGTTTCCCTGATGAGTCTAAAGAGTTGAATAGTGTTGCCTATCGCCGATGCTTTTTCCATCTCTTTCGCCTTTGTCATCCACCACTGTTCACGGTCCTTGCGGAGACTTTTCGTAAGTTTCCTTTTGTGCAGCTTTCGCTCCTCATTGAATTCGGAGCTCGCCGGAATAAGTCTTCTAGCATCTATCAGTTCGGATGAGGCAGTCGAAATCCAATGGTTTTTATTCCCCTTTGGATTTGCACAGCTCTTACAGCTGTATCTATGGCAGACTGGATATTCTTCCAGGCTTCTTCAAGGTGAGCACAGCTGTCCAACTCAGATGTGTGTTTAGCTAGTTCTCCCTCAAATAGGGATTTAGTTTCCTGGTCGAGCTGGGGACGTGATGGCTATACCGCCAGCTGTTTCCTACGTCCGTGATCGGTATCTACACACGTGCTCCAGAAGGAGCGACAATCTCCTACCGACCTACGCCAACGATAGCTTATTGCTATGTGGTCTATTTGTGTCAAGTGTTGGTTTGATGATGGGGGTCGCCAGGTCAAACAGTGTCTACTGGACACAAGATCGAGGAGAGGAGCAGATGTGGGTTCAGACCACTATCTAGTACAAGGAACTTTCAAAGTGAAGCTAAAAGCCTCGAGGATAGCTGGGGATAGGCCACAATGCAAGTGTTCAATACTCAAAAACTGAAGGACACAACCACAAAGGACACTCACTGCAACTGTCAGAGCAAAGCAGGAAACACTTCGTGACATCACTGATGAATCATGTGTGGAAGAACATTGGAAGTTTCTGAAGGCGATTCTCAACGAAACGTGTTCAACGGTTCTAGGAAGGAAGAGGGGACAAGACAAGGAATGGCTCTCAACGGACACTTGGAAGCTAATAACCACGGCATATATATCACGGTGAAACAGTTAGCGCCTTTCAGTAGGGTACGCACAGTTCAGTTATATGTATTAGTTAATATAACTAACTGTACAACACTGTGTGATTCATCAAAATAAAATCTTATCCATGACGGAGCGAACTGCTGAGCAGTACACACGTCCCTTGGTTGATAGCCAGATGTCACGCCTACGCCAGAGATGGTGTAAGTCAGCGAAAGCAGCTCGAGCTTTTTGGATCCGTGATGAGATTTCGTCGCCAATTAGTCCGTTGGTGCTGATACAACTTCCCAAATGGGTGAAGTGGTCAACATGTTCTATCACTTCACTCCCTATCACTAAGCTAGGAGTTAACGTAGTCCAGTCCTGTAGCAGCATCTTACATTTTACAGGGGCGAATCATATGCTGCAGAACATAGGAAGATTGCTGCTCAAGGTGTTCAGAAGACTCTTTTGTCAGAATCCTCCCCTAACAGGACTATGTCATCGCCATATTCTAAGTCCCTGGTAACAAGTCGATTCCTAAGTCGTTAAGTTCAGTTAAGGATACTTCCATCAGCATATCTATGATGAAGTTAAACAGAAATGGGGAAAGTGGACATCCCTGTCGGATACCACTGGTTGTTATCAATTCAGATGACAATTCCCATAAGCCCTTACACGGCTACGTGAGTAGTTTGAATAGAGTGCCTTGATTAGTGCAATGTACTTTTTTGGCACTCCCTTCACAGTCAAACATTGCCATAGTACCTTTCGATCCACGGAGTCGAAGGCCGCCTTCAAGTCAAGAAATATGGCAATTGTTGGACGGCGAAAAGTGTGTCGAAGTTCTAGAATCTGTCGTAGAGTGAAGATATGATCTATGCACCCTCTACCTGGTCTAAAGCCTGCTTGATTTTCCCTTGTCTGTTCCTCCCGAGTTCTTCTTATTCTGTGCATGATTACTGAGCCTAGGATTTTAGAAACTATGTTCGTTAGGCTGATCCCCCTATGATTATCACGCGAGGACTTGTTTCCCTTTTTGAATATCGGTATAATAAGTGACTTACCCCAGTCTGATGGAACCGTCTGTGATTCCCAGACGTTGACTAGTACCTTAGTTAGTCTACATACTAGTATGTCACCCCCATATTTAAACACCTCCAGAATAATTCCGTCGGGTCCTGCCGCTTTGCCTCTTTTCAAATTACAGATAGCTTCTGTTACCTCACTTACAGACGGCGGACCAGTGTCTATATCTCATTCGGGTGTGGTGGATGGCGGGGAGGTTCAGTGTGGTTGTAGGCAAGTTAAATTGCTCCTCAAAGTGTTCTTTCCAGCGTCCAAGGCATCTATCCTGAGAGCTAATTAAGGAGTCATTTTCCTCAGAAATAGTCTCACTTATGATTTGCCTTCTCCCACCCGTTTCCCTGATGAGTCTAAAGAGTTGAATAGTGTTGCCTATCGCCGATGCTTTTTCCATCTCTTTCGCCTTTGTCAACCACCACTGTTCACGGTCCTTGCGGAGACTTTTCGTAAGTTTCCTTTTGTGCAGCTTTCGCTCCTCATTGAATTCGGAGCTCGCCGGAATAAGTCTTCTAGCATCTATCAGTTCGGATGAGGCAGTCGAAATCCAATGGTTTTTATTCCCCTTTGGATTTGCACAGCTCTTACAGCTGTATCTATGGCAGACTGGATATTCTTCCAGGCTTCTTCAAGGTGAGCACAGCTGTCCAACTCAGATGTGTGTTTAGCTAGTTCTCCCTCAAATAGGGATTTAGTTTCCTGGTCGAGCTGGGGACGTGATGGCTATACCGCCAGCTGTTTCCTACGTCCGTGATCGGTATCTACACACGTGCTCCAGAAGGAGCGACAATCTCCTACCGACCTACGCCAACGATAGCTTATTGCTATGTGGTCTATTTGTGTCAAGTGTTGGTTTGATGATGGGGGTCGCCAGGTCAAACAGTGTCTACTGGACACAAGATCGAGGAGAGGAGCAGATGTGGGTTCAGACCACTATCTAGTACAAGGAACTTTCAAAGTGAAGCTAAAAGCCTCGAGGATAGCTGGGGATAGGCCACAATGCAAGTGTTCAATGCTCAAAAACTGAAGGACACAACCACAAAGGACACTCACTGCAACTGTCAGAGCAAAGCAGGAAACACTTCGTGACATCACTGACGAATCATGTGTGGAAGAACATTGGAAGTTTCTGAAGGCGATTCTCAACGAAACGTGTTCAACGGTTCTAGGAAGGAAGAGGGGACAAGACAAGGAATGGCTCTCAACGGACACTTGGAAGCTAATAACCACGGCATATATATCACGGTGAAACAGTTAGCGCCTTCGAGGAGGGTACACACAGCTCAGTCGTGTTATTATTGTTGAGGACTAAACGGCTAAGCTGGTTTATACGCGAATAAAAGGACTAAACAAATACAAACATATATGTTTGTGGAGAGGAGAGGAGAGGAGGGGAATTCAGCCCACACAAATTAATATACTCACAAAATGCAGTTACTTACTTGGTGAGTTATAATTGTCCGAGAATACACACAAGTAAAGACGTCGAGAATTGTAGTGGTGAAGTGGTCCTTTTTGGTATGCAGTTGCTCACTCCACTTGATAGTACGCCACTAGCCCGTCGTCCGAGAGAAAATTAGATTGAATCAAAGGATCTGAGTGTGAATGTATGCATCAGGTACGATCCAGAGATGTCTGTCAATAGTGGAAAGCGATGTTGGATAGGGAAGTTGTGTCGTCCGTACTGTGCACCGAACCAGATCGTGTCCTTACTCAATCTCAATAATAAACGATGACGTGCAGTGAATTCATTATTTTCAATATATTGGAAATGAGGGTAGAATTTGATAGAGTTGGGCGTCCACACCGAGCTGTTCCTCTCACTGATAAGGACGATTCTTTGTAAATTTATGATAAGAAAAACATTTTGATGAATGGATACATAGAAATATGCAAATACATAGAAGTTGTTGGACGCCTTTGTGATTAGTTCGATAGAAAATTTTGAAATGGAAGTGGATGAGTTTAATATATATGTATATATCACGAACCTGAACACACACACGCAAACAAACAAAGAAAATATTTGTGTAAATCAACACATATATCTATGCATCTGCTGTGTGGATAACATGCAATTGAATGGAGAAAACTAGCGACAGAGATCAATGGTAATTAATATGAACGGTGGAGTCGAAGTCAATGACACTCATCACATGATATCAATGAATAGAGTTTTCAGAACGCGAATTTCCGTAGTTGAAGACAAACGAAATATTCTTCACTCTCAGATCTTCCTAGGGAAGCTGGAAATCCCTGCTTCCCAATCGATGTTGGCTGTACATGGATTCCAAAATCCGGAGGGATCAAATGGCGTATGAGAACCTGGCTCCTGACGCCATTCCACTGCTTTATGCACCAGACATCATTTCAAAGTACACAAACCGGCCACGGAGGACAATCTGAAAGATGATAAAAACGTAGACACTGGGAAGACTTATAAAAGTGACCCAACAACAATCACAAATATATCGAACTGCATCATGATACGCGGTCAACACAGACAACCCAGAGTCAAATGAAGAGATCAAGAAGCTACTAGACAACGTGGTTCAGGCGTAGAATGCTTACCAGCTATGCAAATGGTCGACGTTAGATTCCTGGACACCAACGAAATCGTAAACCTCGCCCAGGCGTTAGAAAGTTCGGAAAAGAAAAAGTTTCTGGAGGTGAGGTTAGCAACCCTTCAACAATTCACCGCCAACCAAACGTTAGAGCTTACAGCCCATGTTCCACTTAGAACTCGAAGCAATAAGGCGAAAAGAGACGGCGGTTGGAAAGACGATGAAAGATACAACAAATTTAGCATGCTGAATGAAGTCTAGATGTCTCGATTTATCTAAACATTTTGCTCCAGTACAATGTCCCATCAGAAACTGCTCAAGCTCTACACTAACTAATTCATGCAAAGTGAAAAAGTCAAATGACATTCACGTAGTAGATGACATGTACAAAATAAGAAGATAAGATTGGACAGAATAAAATGACGTCATTACACTTGATTGGTAACGACGCCCTCGTTTGATGTTACCTACAACTGCATGCACCAATTTACAGTGTACACATCCAGGTACACACATCGCCCAAAGAGAAGAAAGGATTCAGGACTATGCACCAGAGCGAAATCCAAGAAACGTGTGACGGAATTGTGCAAAAGTCCGCAGTGGTGCGATTGCTCGCCACATGTGTGATATCACTCATGAAATCGTCGCATTAAAATCCTAAGTGTGGTCAGTGAACTCCCTGACTGATACAGAACCCTGCAACAGAAATGCCCAACGGGAAGAGGAGTAACATGCAAAAGCATGACGGATTGGTGGATATTAGATACCCAAAAGATGAATACATCTGTTCCACTGATTCTTAGCATCCCAAGTACTCAAACCTAGCTGTTTAAATCTCCTCTCTCCGTGCATGGCTCCAAGCAACTATTGAATTCTTCATGGACTGATCCCAGGTTTCACTATGATCTTTCGTAACTCCTTTCAGACATAATCCTGTCAGCTGTCAAGAGACGCATGTGTATGTCAGCAATAACCAAGTGTCTACTAATTCGTCATTAACTTGAAGACGAGAAGACCGTAATTGACCACAACCATGACATGCAATTAATCGGTGCTTTTGCAAGATACCATCACCCCCTATTTCAAGACGGACCAGCTGAATCTTCATGACACCGACACACTTTGGACACTGAAGAACTAACTCTCTGAACAAGGATTCATCAGACAACTTAGTTCAAAGTGGGGTTCGGACATTCCATAATCGAAGAGCATTCACTCTCAATAAACATGGACAGTATTCACTGACAAAAATGGGGATATTCACAAAACTAACTCTCTGATTTCAAATCAATGTTAGTAGTACCAATAAGAAGTAGTTTATGGCCAGTAACACCTGTAATGGAACTAGTAGTATGGTCTACTTGGGCTTTCTAACAAAGCGATAGTAAAACTTTCTTAGAAATTATAGATTCACTACTCCCAGTATCAATCATATAACAGTGAGACTTGCCTGAATCTGAATCATATAGCAGAGAAATGGGTTTACCTGCAAATGACAGAGTTCTCACTAGGCTATACGAATTTAGCCCAATCGCAGTAATAAAATTAGCTGAAATTTCGTCATCACGAACATTCTTCGAAATGCACCATGCGTCGAAGCATTCAAGATAATCAGCGATTCCCCGTGGTGAGCGATTCATAGGAAACGTTCCAAGACTACTTAACTCTATAGCGACGTCAGAGTGTTGTGACTATCTGTAATAGTAGGATTTCGTAATCGCCTAATTATGGGGAAAACACCAACAACTCACGTAAGGGACAACCTCACAAAAATTTGCACCTAGCGGGATTGTTTGAAATTCATATAGTACATATTAACAAACAACAGAAAGTATTTAAACAATACAGTGATAGAAATTGTCGATCACCACACATTTGTAAGTTACGGTTTATTCAACATGTAGTAATCACAACAGTGATTTTTATTTCTAGGCAAATGTAAAAGAAACCGGGGAGCTAACAGTCGCAGTTATGTTAATGTTGAAAATGTGATGAACAGAATTTTCCTCAACTATTCTTAATTACGATTATTTATGGGGTGCTACCAGTGGACCTCACTTGACGGATTTGCAGTCACATAGTACTATAAATTCAAAATACAAAATTCTCCCAATTATACGACTGATTTGTTTCTGCAAACTAAATGAATTTTGGCAGCATAGGATACAGATAACGACAATCAGTTGCAGTCTTTTCGTTCTGAATTGAGTGGTAGTGACAGTCAGTGCTTAATATGAGCTGAGAGGGCTGGAAGAACGCTGATGAGCAAACCCAGTAGATTCTGATTTACTCGCGCAAAAGGAACAGCGTGCTGAATTAGTGCCAGTCATGCTGGAAACCAGCACTGAGTGGCTTCTAGAGTGTTCACTCAAAGAAATCATTTCTGATCATATTCGGAATTTACTCACTATAGAATGTTAGAGTGAGTTCAGAACTCGTGAGATTTCATTCAGCAGCATTATAGTAAGCTTGGGTTGTGGTCTTCGATAATATTAGGAATTTGGAAACCCTCAGCTCACTGAGAATGACACACAAGAAATCTGTGAGAAATTCACACTTACTAATCAATTTACAAAACACAGCAATAGAAAGTGGTAATTAGGAAACGTTGGCGAGAGAAAATGTCCGAAAGTTATCGTCGGTGTCACAGTGGTTAGGACTCTCGCCGACCATGCACATGGTGCGGGGTTAGAGCCCACGCCGTCGCACACCTGATATCTATGGTTGGCCTGCGAATTTTGGGCTACCGATATCCACGCTGAAAATTTCACACTTGTACCAAAAATACGCTGTGGAGTCAAGCTGTAACCAAAGAATAAAAAATAAATAAAAAGAAAACGATGAGTAAATGACTGATTTCCATTCGCCAAACAAGTTTGGCCATTCTGAGTGAACTGCAGTTGGACAGACTACATTTCTCGCCTTAAGTGGCTGATATTAGCTACAAGCGTTGACTGACTCCATGGGCTTGTAGCGGTAGGTAATTCGCCAAAATTACTAGCCACACCATTCATCAGTGGATATCGGATGTTGACCCTCACCATTTAAATCGACTTGTTTAGCTGGATACTCACGCTCAAACCTCCACCCTGTTTGGCACACCGTTGTGTTACCTTCGTTCATTCTTTCATGCAAGATCCCTAGCTAGTTATGCAATCGACCTCGGACTACGATTCAGTCCTGAAATATCCTTCTCAAGTTGGGCGATCAATTTGGTGTTTTGGTCTGCCTTTGGTCAACGCGAGATGAATACTATAGAAGTTGCGGGTAATAGATTTTCCCCTAGTATACATCGTCCTATCGGTGAACATCAACATCCTGAATCTCCACAGGCTGGTTGTCAATGGATGTGAACATTGAACGTTTGTTTCTGGAACTGGTAGCCATTGGTGGGCGTCTCGAAGGCGCGAATGGTTCGATCGTGTACAAGTTCGACGAAGACGTACGAAAACGAATAAAAGTATATAATAATTTTTTATATAACATTTGTTTATAGACTTTTACTGTTCTCCGTTTTAATTACCAAACAATCTAACTTCTTTCCTACAATACTGGTGTTTTGGAGTTAAAGTCGAAGAAAGTACATAGTATTTATCGGTTCGAAGGGTCTTCATAACTATAGAAACTTGGGGATAAGTTCGTTGACAGCCCGTTTCCTCATTGCCAGCTGCCTGTCGCTTTATCCAGTCTACTGCAGTCAGGAAGATCATTGGCGATAGTGGGCAGCCTTGTCTCACTCCCGTCCTCACTTCGAAGGCTTCCGTAAGTTTCCCGTTGTGGATTAATTGGCATGCAGCATTGTCGTATAACTGTTGGATGAGATGTATAATTGTCGATGGGACCCCGTAATAGCGAAGTAGTTTCCAAATCACCTCTCGATCGACGCTGTCGAAGGCCTTTTTCAAAGTCGATGAATTTGAGGGAGAAAGAGAGGTGACTGCAATTCCAAGCTTTGCACAATGATGATCCGTAGAGTGGCGATTTGATCAATACATGATTTGTTTCTCCTGAATGCAGCCTGTTCTGGTCAAAGGCTTTCATCCAGGGCTTGTTTGATTCTCTCCAGGATGATGCGGCTTAGTATTTTGCTTTGGATATACAGGAGCATAATTCTGCACCAGCTTTTGCATTGACTTACGTCTCCTTTCTTTGGTAGTTTGAATAAGTATCCTGTCAATGGAGTTGAAGATTGAACGATCAATTCTTGGTTGTTTGCTCAAAATCAACTTCCCCAATTTTCGCGGGGGCATCAATACGACAGTCATCGTCTCATCGGTCGCTGTTCAGAAAGAAGAGTAAAACATCGTCAGGAGTAATATTATGATTTATTATTGTAATATTTGTTCACAGACCTTAGTCATACTTGATTTATATGTTGGTGTAACAATACAGAATACTCAAGTCAACAATTGGTGTTTTGGTTTTTTCGTCCGTTATTGCTAAGCGTTTCTGAGAAACTTCAAGCGACAGCGTGAGCCCGAGCGTAGCAAGAGCTGGGCATTAACGCTTTACGATACGTGGCTGACAGTTTCTGACGATAGAAACAGATCTGGCGGATTCAAACAGTTGGTGAAAGTTTGGATAGTCGCCGTTCATTTTTCCTGGTGCCGGTCAAGTCCTCTTTGAACAAGCAATATCTGGAACATTTTTGGAATTGGGTCAATTTCAACAATGCTTGGGTCAAAGAAGGGACAGAGTGTCTTGGATGCAAACAGGAAAGTAATTCATGTTGACTTGTCTGTTACTTGTAACGATGTGCCTGATGTTAAGCATGATATGGTTGATGTTACTGTTTCACCGTTCAGGGATAATAGGAACATCAAACTCCCTAAATTTGAACCACGATGTTTTGATGGAAACTCAGCTGATTATTTACAATTTGTAAAGGAGTTTGAGATCATGTTGAGTAGTTTTCTATTAACTGATGAATTGAAGTTAATGTATTTGATGAGATTTTGTACTGGAGATGCTGTAAGAGCTATACAGTGTTGTAAGTTTATGAAGCCAAAAGAGGGCTACGATGAGGCTATGAGCATATTACGTCAAAGGTTTGGAAGACCTTCAATGATTGTAAGGAACGTATACGAAGCTGTTAAAGGTAACGGCAGTCAACTTCAAGATGACTCCAAGGCACTTACTGAGTTTTTAGATAATCTTATGACTTATAAGAATACCTTGATTTCTATGAATTGCATGAGTGACCTCAACTCGAGTTTTATACTAGAAGTAATAGCGAGACGCCTACCTACTCGACTGCAAAGGAAGTGGGTGAAGATAAGCTCCCGTATGGAGGATGAGGGTATCGAGCCAAAATTTGATGATATCCTGAAACTAGTAAAAGATAGTGTCAATCAATCTATGAGCAAGTTTGCCAGTAAGTTGAATCTCACCCCTAGAATAGAGCAGTCTGAGGGAAAAACGCAATCATTGATGATGATTAGGCCTCAGAGAGGTGGATATCGAGAAGGCTCCATGATATCTAGTAATGCATATAGATCTAGTGAGTGTAACAGGTTTCGTAGTACATCCTCAACAGATGAGTTACAAGATGCAAGACAAACACGGTTGTGTTTTACTCGTTTGCAAGAGGTGCATACAAAGGTGAACTGTGAATCAGTGAGCAAGTTCAGTGATAAGCTAAATGTAAACTCCAGGCCTGACTCCGAATTGTGTGACGATAACGGTGTGGTCAAGAAGTCTGTAGTTGAAACTGGTAAGCCATTGTTGAATAGAGTGTCACAGAATAGAGTTACTGCTTCAGAGTGCAGTTCTGACTCCAAAAGTTTACAAAGTATAACTAGTCAGAGTGAAGATATAAAACCTTTAATGATTTGTGAGGAGGAACCAAAATTGTCTACTGCTGTTAACAAAGAGTTTGAAAATGATGAACTTGACGGTAAAGTGAATATTCGTGATAACGATCATGATAGTGCAGATTTGTCTTTGGTTGTTCATGATGAAATGAGGGATATGCCTACTACTGCTGAGTTAAATAAAGGTTCTGTACAACTACAACGTGAAGTAGAATTGAATGCAGATGCAGTTCCAGGTGTGCATACTTGTGAGACAGTCAGCGTAATTGATCAGCGTGTAGCCCACCTATCATCAGATGATAGTGCTAAACCAGAGCTGATAGTAAAAGACAACAGTGGTAATCTTGCAGTCGGACAACTATCTGAAAGCCGAACAACAACAGCTTCTGATCCACCGCTAAGTTCATCACCTTGTGTCAATCAGTCGTCGTTGGTGTTTTTATCCACAATGAAATAAACGTCCATGAACTCACGTGCCTTATGCAATGACCATGATAGTATTGGTGCGTCTGAAAAGACGAAAGATATTGCTCAGTTTAGTGAGAATAAGCCAATTCTAAAGGAGAGAGTTATTGTTAAATTGACTTGCATGAATAAAGGCATTTCTAGTTTCAAGTTACTAATTGAATGCTATTATCTTTAGTGTAAATTATTCTGTGTCTACGCTTGGTTGACCAGATACGTCGTGT
This sequence comes from Trichobilharzia regenti, assembly GCA_944472135.2. Classification (NCBI taxonomy): domain Eukaryota; kingdom Metazoa; phylum Platyhelminthes; class Trematoda; order Strigeidida; family Schistosomatidae; genus Trichobilharzia; species Trichobilharzia regenti. Next base: position 106,113,886 of record OX235264.1, read on the forward strand.
GTTTGTTCGTCATCTATTTTCTACGATACAATGACATGAGCGTGTTACCGTTCAGATTTGAGGATATAGCTGATAGAAGGAAATCAGCAAATGAACTCTGCGACGATTTTCCAGCCTAGGGCGTCAACCTGAGAAGGGTTGTAGGCGTACTGCTGTAAAGCCTACAATTCTTCAAAGGGTAGCGCATCAATGAGCAGTCCAATGTGCTTGGTGTGTGTGATTTTGAACATATGTTCATATTGTATATACTGAATTGATATCATCTGTCATCTATCTGTTGGTAATTCTGTTTGTGTCCGGATGACTTCCACTTGGATCATCAACCTGAGAAGGAATGTAGACGTACTGCTGTAAGTCCTACAGTTCTTCAAGGGTAGTTTGTCATACCGGAATCCACAACATTTGATGTAGTGATTGTACATATGTTTGTGTTAAATAGTTGTGTGAGTTTCAATTATCGTAATTGGTGGTTAGTCTTTTTTGTGTCCGGACGTTTCACAAATTACAATCGTCAACCTGAGAAGGGTTGTAGGCGATTCTTCAAAGGAATTCCATCAAACATGTTCCGCGAGTTTTTGTGTACTGTTTGTATATATGTGTGGTGTGTCATATCAGTTGGTGTTTTTGGATCCATTGTGTTTACTCGTTGTCCTCGTATCTTGTTGTTATTGCGTAATTTTGTTAAAATTTTCGTCGTGATTACTTCTGAAGTTGTTTCGAGTCTTCTGCATCCATGAATGAATTGATTGATGTTAAGGACAGCAGATGGGTCGTATACGCCGGGGAGGCTAAGCTATTGCTGAGAATGTAATGCATATGGAGATAATTGTTAGCTGCGGTCCGACACGCCGGGGAGAAAGAGTGTAAACGACTGATGCTCGCATGCATCACCGCTACTAGAACTGAGGCAGAATGAGTGACAAGCGATTGCAGTGGTAATTGGTAGTGAGTAGATAAGAGGATGTGCATAGAGTATCGGGAGGTGGTGCTATGGTCACGTTGCATTCTGCAAGAGTCATTCTAGCAAGTGGCGATTGTGTTGTAAGAGGATGTGTCAAGAGGATGCCTTTAACAGGAAGGCGTAGGTCGTCATTGATGTTTGAGATTGTGCTGTGGGTATGTGTTATAACTGTAGGGAATTGAATGAAGACGTTTTCACCTTGCTCTGTCTGCGCCTGAACTAATCTACCTATCTGCTTGTCGTACCTTCCGATTTAGTAAAGCACGCAAATATCAAAAGACAAAGGCTGGACTGTGACTGTGTATTGAAGTGCAACAACGAAAAAGAAAGCCATGGTATTTATACATTTTACAACAATATGGACAGCTAACAGCATTTGAAATAATTTACCTTAATAGCCAATAACAAAGTGCGTGAGAGATGATAATATACCATATGTGCGAGATTGACAGTCAATAACAAAATGTGTGGGAATGATAATATACCATATATACAAGATTAGCAGTCAATACCAAAATGTGTGAGAATGATAACATACCATATATACAAGATTAACAGTAAATACCAAAATGTGTGAGAATGATAACATACCATATATGCAAGATTAAACAGTCAATACCAAAATATGTGGGATCCTATCTGTATGCTTGTGGTGTGTTGGCTTTGCTGTTTGTCTTCCATTTCAGCTCTGTCCGTGTGACCCAGGTTCTCGCAATGGCATCCAAGTCAAAGTGTATTGGTCGTGATGGAAGAAAGGGGTTGGATCCTTTTCTGCCGGGGAGTGTCAATGGAGTTGAAGATTGAACGATCAATTCTTGGTTGTTTGCTCAAAATCAACTTCCCCAATTTTCGCGGAGGCATCAATACGACAGTCATCGTCTCATCGGTCGCTGTTCAGAAAGAAGAGTAAAACATCGTCAGGAGTAATATTATGATTTATTATTGTAATATTTGTTCACAGACCTTAGTCATACTTGATTTATATGTTGGTGTAACAATACAGAATACTCAAGTCAACAATTGGTGTTTTGGTTTTTTCGTCCGTTATTGCTAAGCGTTTCTGAGAAACTTCAAGCGACAGCGTGAGCCCGAGCGTAGCAAGAGCTGGGCATTAACGGTTTACGAGACGTGACTGACATATCCTTTCTTCTAATCCTCGGGACTTTGCCTTCTCTCCAAACCTTCTCCAGTAATGGAGTCATCAAGTCCGCTGTTGTTTCTAGGTGCGTTTTCAATTTTTCTGCTGGGATTCCATCTGATCCTGCTACTTTTCCAGCTTTTAGCATCTTGATTGCCTTCAGGACTTCTGATTTTGTCAGGGATTGATGTTAACTGGTAGTTCTGCTTCTGTCAGCCAACCATCAGAAACTTTCAGAATCTATCAGAAACTGTCAGCCAACTCTCAGAAACTGTGAATGTCCAGCTCTTACCACACTGGAACTCACGATGTCCCTGGAAGACTTTCAGAAACAATTTGCAATAACCAACGCGAAAAGGCGGAACACTGATTTGCGACTCGAAAATCTTTTATTCTTACGCCAATATGTGACCAACTATGAGACTATTTTACACAAGGTTTCTGATAGCTTTCTGTCTTCCACCGAACAGAAAACGGTGGGATGATGACTTCCGGATCGATGACTCCCGCGAAAATTGTGGGGAAGTTGTGTTTGAGCAAACAACCATGAATTGATCGTTCGATCTTCAACTACATCGACACTCCCCGGCAAAAAACCGATCCATCCTTTTTTTCCATCACGACCAATACACGTTGGCTTGGATGCCATTGCGAGAACCTGGGTCACACGGACAGAGCTGAAATGGAAGACAAACAGCAAAGCCAACACACCACAGGCATACCTACAGCACAATCTCACTCATCGATGATGACCTACGCCTTCCAGTTGAAGACATCCTCTTATCTATTTACTACCAATTACCACTGCTATCACTTGTCGCTCATTCTGCCTCAGTCTTAGTAACGGTGACGTTTACAAGCCCCAGTCGTGTACACTCTTGCTCATCGGCATGCTGGACCACATCCCAGATAGAAACATTCATTCTCAATCATGCATTCCACAGCTAATCCTTATCTCCGTGTGCATATCTTTCTCAGCACTAGTGTAGTAATTTATTGTAATCTTAGTATTAGTATTTCGAGATGACCGAATTACAAGAATCCAAACAAAACACAGAGAGGGCAGAACTCAGGAATTTGTATTTAGCGGAATTATTCTGCCATTCATATAAGAAACATATCAACAGTCAACAGTAAGTATTTAAACAATACAGGGATAGAAATTGTCAATCACCGCAGCTAGCCTCCCAGGCGTATACGACCTATCTGCTGTCTTTAACATCAGTCAATTCATTCACGGATGCGGAAGACTAGAAACAATTTCAGAAGTAATCACGACGAAAAATTTAAGAAAATTATGCAATAAAAACAAGATATGAAAACAACAAGTAAACAAAAAGAATCCGAAAACTCCAATAGATATGACACACCACATACATACACACAGTGCACATAACCTCGCAGATCATGTCTTGATATAATTCATTTGAAGAATCGCAGGACTTACACCAGTACGCCTGCAAACCTTCTCAGATTGACGATAGTAGGTTGAACAATGTCCGGACAAAAACAAGACTAACCAACAATTACAATAATTGGAACCCACTCGATTATTTAACACAAACATATGTACAATCAACACATCGAATGTTGTGGATTCAATTTTTTAAAACAAATGTATGTACAATCAATACATCAATTGTTATGTATTCCGCCTCGACGAGCTACCCTTGAAGAACTGCAGGACTTACAGCAGTACGCCTACATTCCTTCTCACGTTGACGATACAAGTGGAAGACGTCCGGACATAAACAAAATTAACCAACACATACATGACAGATGATACCAATTCAGTATATACAACATGAACAAACTTACCTGGCGCCGGGTTCAGGGTGTTCAAGAATGCTCTGACCCCGGGTGGAGGCTCACCATTGCACCTCGGTGGGTTGAAACTCGCGACGGACCCTAATCGGGTGCGCTCGGGCGAATAAGTTTTTTTCAGTGGGGAGGCCTCACGGTCCTCCCTTTAAAATTTTGGGAGGCTCACGAACTGCTGTCTAAAGCCATGGAACTTCCTGATGATAGCGTGGCTAGTAAGAGTGACACGGACTGCCCGTCTGAAGATGACGCAGTAAGTGCCATCATGAATGTTATCACACCGGCGGTTACTATCCCAGTTACCCCGGAAGTAAAACCTACTAGGCGTTCGAAGCGTCTTAGTAAGCGAAAAGGTAACAAAACGGAAGCTGTAAACAGCATCTCAGAACCAGAGAACACCGTAAGCGAAGTTCACCATGAAGGTGATGCAGACACTGATCTTGATTGTACCATCAAAAACTGCAGCAGCCCTGAGAAGCAACTGCAGGCAGATGATAAATGGGTAACAAAAATAAGCAGTCGGAAGAAATATAGTAATATTGATGGTAGGCAAACGTCTGTCACCTGTAGCCAGGCTGCATCAATAGTGGTGAGAAAGGACGTAGCCACTGCTAAATACGACAAGCTCTCCTTAGACTCTAACATAATTGTTGGAAATTTGGAAGAGTCCAAAGAATCTGATCCCGTGAAAAGGCACGATCACGACCTTAAATTAGTGAGTAGTATTATAAGGAAGATGCTCCCAGCGAATTTCCCTGGAGTATCGATTAAAAAGCTGATTAGAATAGGCAAAAGAGATGATGAATGTTCTAGTCAGCGTAGGTTGCTTAAAGTAGTCTTAGGTTCTCCTGATGAACGGAATCATCTACTGGCTAATGTACACAACCTTGCCGGGTCAGGAATTTCAGCCAGACCTGATTTATCTCTTGAAGACAGACTTAAACGAAAAGAAGTTTTGTCCCAGCTAGAAACAAGACGTAAAAATGGTGAGACTAACCTTAAACTGGTGGGTTTTCAAATAGTCAGGTCTTGGAAACGTATGCTTCCAAGACCTGTGTGGATAAGCCAGACCGCATAGGAAGCCTGAAGGTAGTGTACACTAATATACGTAGTATCGGGAACAAATTTCACGAGCTAGGTGTATTAGTAGAAGACCTTAGCCCAGGTATTGTGGCCATTACTGAAACATGGCTGGTTTCGGGATTAGATGACACACCTGAGCTATGCGGATTTAGTTGCTTGCGCAGCGACAGGGTTAAGGGTCGTAGAGGTGGCGGGGTTGCTCTGTACATCAACAACTCCCTACATGTTCGTTCCGTGAAATCTGAAGCTCATGACAGTGGGACAGGTGAGGTAATTAGCTGTGAAGTAAGCTTTGCAACCGGCACTCTACTCATTGGAGTTCTGTATAGAAGTCCCTATTGTCAGTGTGATGACTTCATTTTAGATCACCTCAAACAATGGAGTAAACACAGTAGCTGTCTTATTCTAGGTGATTTTAATGCACCTCATATAGACTGGGTAGCTGTCACATCTCCAGGATCCGCTGATAAGTTTGACAGCCGGTTACTCTTGACAACCATGGAAAATGCCCTGACACAACATGTCTTAGGTAGTACAAGATTCGGTTCTACCCAAGGATCTTCCTTGCTGGACTTAGTGCTTACTCATGACAACGACGACGTGGATGGTCTAGTTATTCATCCACCTCTAGCAAACAGTGATCATGGGGTGTTAGATTTTAACTTAAGGGCTGGCAATTTAGTCAGTTTTCAACCCAAATCCCGGCCTAGTGTTTGGCATGCTGACATAGTGGCTATAAAGGAGCGTGCTTCAACTGCCGACTGGTCAGTCAACATTGTCTCATCCATTGAAGATGAATGGGATAGATTTAAGAATACACTTGAGAGGGTTACCACTGATCTCATCCCCTGGAGGGTTCCTAAAAGGCCAACAAATCGGCCACCATGGATAAATAGACAAGCTATAACACTCCTGAGACGGAGAAAAAGGTTCTGGAATCTCTTTGTTTCTACTGGGCTACAGCAGTTCCGGCTGAAATACTGTGAAACCAGAAACCAGTGTAAAACTTTGATCCACCAGTCAAGGATAGCTTACGAAACCCAGTTAGTTAAAAGTTCACCAGGCTGCCCAAAAAGACTCTTCTCATATATCAAGAGAAGAACACGTAAGAGTGATGCTATCCCACCTCTTATGCTTGAAGATGACCAGACAAACATGGCTGAGGATAACTTGACTAAGGCTGAGGCTTTGTCCAAGCACTTTAGTCAAGTATTCTCTGATAATATTGATACCAGCTTTGTAAATTTTCCAGAAGGTAACTTGAAAATGGCACCCTTATACATTGGAAAGGATACTGTCCTAAAGTGGCTTCTAAGGCTCAATCCTGGTAAGTCCAGTGGCCCTGATGAACTCCACCCACGTATATTAACAGCATTGGCTGAAAGCATAGCCGAGCCATTGTCGGTAATCTTCAATATGTCTCTGGACCAGTCTAAATGTCCAAGAGACTGGAAAGATGCCATCATTAGTCCGGTCTTCAAAACCGGATCTAGAAACTTAGTTCAGAACTATCGTCCTGTTAGTTTGACCAGTATTGTTGTTAAACTACTAGAAAGAATAATTCGTGATGCTATCATTCAGTTCATTGAAGGGAACAAACTTTTCGCTGTGGAACAGCACGGTTTTAGAGCAGGTCATTCTTGCTTGACCAACCTTCTTTTGGCCAGAGAAAGTTGGGCAAGCTCAGCTGATGCTAATATACCGGTGGATGCCATATTCATAGACCTTAGCAAGGCGTTTGACAGGGTTTCTCATTCAGGTCTTCTAGTAAAGTTAGGTAGTCTGGGAATCAATAAAGTGGTTACCGACTGGATTCAAGACTTTCTAAAGGACAGAAGACAAAGAGTACGAGTTAACGGGGTTTTATCAACATGGGAATCGGTTAAGAGTGGCGTTCCTCAGGGTACAATTCTAGGCCCACTTCTTTTCCTGATTTATGTTAATGAGATTCCATCGGTAGTTAAGTCATCCTGCTTACTGTTTGCTGATGACATCAAGATATGGAGGGCTTTGCACGATGACAGTGATCAACTTGCTTTGCAGGAAGATTTAAACTTGTTAAGTGATTGGTGTAAGCACTGGGCCTTGGAGATTAACTTAAGCAAGAGTGTAGTTATGCATGTATCCCATAGTCACGTGCACAATTACTCAATGAATGGCATTACTCTCCCAGTGGTCACTGAGTACAAGGACTTGGGAGTGGTTGTGCAGCATGACTTGAAAACAGCAACAAACTGTAGAACTGCAGCCACTAAGGGTTTTCGAATGTTATGGGCCATACGCAAGGCTTTTGCGAACTTTGACGCTGATATATTTCGTATATTATATCCGACTTATATCAGACCTCATTTGGAATATGGGATCCAGGCAGCGAGCCCGTGTTTCAAATACGAAATAGACTTATTAGAAAGGGTGCAAAGAGTAGGAACTAAGCTAATAAAGGGTTTCTCAACCCTGTCATATGAGGAGAGGTTAAGTCGACTGGGTTTATTTCCACTGTCATACAGACGACTTAGGGGTGACCTAATACTAGCATACCGTATCCTAAGAAATGATTTTGGAGCTAATTTATCTAAATTATTTCTTCCTTCTAGCACCAACCAATTGCGAGGACATCACCTCAAGGTTCAAAAACCACGGTCGAATCGTCTGCGTCTGGAAATCCGTTTTTCGCATCGAATTGTGAACCATTGGAACTCCCTACCGGAACACGTCGTATCAGCGCCATCCGTTGATTCATTCAAGGCGAGATTGGACCTCCTGTATGCAATAAATCGAAAGGATTAACACAGGCATATAGCCTACTATCCTAAATAAATTGTAAACTGTAAACTGTATATGTACAAAACAACACACCGAGGACGGTGGAGTGAGCTTCGACGTACTACTCTTAAAGAATTGTAGGACTTACAGCAGTATGCCTACAGCCCTTCTCAGGTTGACGCCCTAGGTCGGCAAATCGTTGCAGAGTTCATTTTCCGACGTCCTCCTATCATCTTTATCCTCAACTCTGAGCGGTCTCACGCCCATGTCATTGTATCGTGGAATGTAGATGACGAACAAACACACGACGTATGTGGTCAACCAAGCGTAGGCACAGAGTAATTTACATCAAATATAATAGCATTCAAATAATAACTTGAAACTTGAAAGGCCTTTATTCGTGCAAGTCAGTTTAACAATTACACTCTCGTACACAGTTGGCTTATCCTCACTAAACTGAGCAATATCTTTCGTCCTTTCAAACGGACTGATACTAGCATAGTCATATCATAAGGCATATTGGTTCATGGACGTCCCTTTCATTGTGGATGACAACACCAAAGACGACTGTCAGTGTAGTTGTAAATTGAACTATCAATTGATGGTTGTTTGCTCAAACCCAACTTCACCATGATTTTCGCGGCTCATCGATCTGCCAGTCATCGTCTCATCGGTCGATGTTCAGAAAGAAGATAGAAAAAAACTGTCAGAAGTAACACCGTGATTTGTTATTGTAATATTTGTTCTTAGACATTAGTCTGCAATGCCAATAATGCTGGTTATATGTTGGTGTCAGAATAAAGAATTCTCGAGTAGCCAATCTGTGTTCTGGTTTTTGCGTCCGTTAATACTAAGCGTTTCTGAAAGGCTTCGAGGGACAGCGTGAGGCCCAGCGTAGCAAGAACTGGGCATTTACGGTTTATGAGCGATGCATCAGAAGCTGTTGGTTTTAGACCTTCAGAAGTTTGTTTTACTATGAGATTACGATCACCGCTATCTTTTATTATGAGCTCCTTTTCACGCTTAACATCTCTCGACGTATACCTGATGCCTGTATTCGGCCTGGAAAACTTGGTCTACCGATATCCATGCTGAAAATTTCATACTTGTACCAAAAATACAATGTGGAATCAAGCTGTAAATAAAATAAAATCGTATAATTGACACTTTTCTTCCTTTGGAGTGGAATATGGAGGTTATTATCCTGGGTGGGATCACCTCCGATTGCATCAGGGCCTTCGGTGCTGTTAGTGATATCATGATATCCACGCCCTCGGTGTTTGTCAGCCACGTCTCGTAAACCGTTAATGCTCAGCTCTTGCTGCACTCGAGCTCACGCTGTTCCTTGAAGTTTCTCAGAAACGCTTAGTAATAACGGACGCGAAAACCAAAACACCAATTGGCGACTCGAGGATTCTTTATTGTGACACCAACATATAAACAATGTTACAACTAAGGTTTCTGACAGTATTTGGCCTGACTTCTTTCTGAACAGCGACCGATGAGACGATGACTGTCGTATTGATGCCTCCGCGAAAATTGGGGAAGTTGGTTTTGAGCAAACAACTATGAATTGATCGTTCAATCTTCAACTACATTGACAAGTTATGTGTAGGGTAGTATTTGTGACGTAATTGGTGGATGGTTACTAGCAGTGTAGTCCAGGATAACGCGCATTTCATCCTATTTGTGTCTTGTTATCCGGATGTAACTGCATTTCCCAGTGAGTTATCATGTTGCTACCGAGGCTCTTACCCAATGCCCATAGTTTCAAACGTCAAAGCCTTATCCACTGGACCACTAGTATGACGAGAGCCACCTCTTGTGCAACAAGTCATACCAATTATTTAATTGAATTTTAGATTTTTGCGGCTTGCTTAAATCTTGGGCTACCAAAATGTCCATCCTACATATTGCATCTATTTCCTCGGATTTATTTTGTTTTAATTATTCAATTATGTATCCAAGTCGCATTAATTACTCTCGCGATCATTTTAAATGTTTTCAACCTGTTGATTTACGAGTATATAATAACCTTAAGAAAAAGCATGATGGAGGTTGGCAGAGATCATTAAAGTGTACTCCAATGCATCAGATGACTGTTCCTGTGATTATGAGCACAAATTGCAGGTCATTATCGAACAAGATTAACTACTTGCATTCTCCATTATACTCAAATGTATATTGTAATACTGGTGTAATAACTCTTCAAAAAACTTGGCTCCACGACTCATATGACGATAATTTAGTCTCCCTGAGTGGTTTCACAATCTACAGACAAGACCGATGCAGCTCAAAGAAGAGGAGAGGTGGTGGTGTTGCCAACAACGTCCGCTTCAAATTCTCAAATGACAATATTGATTGTATAACTGTAAAATGTCGATCTAAACATTTACCTAAGTATAGCTTCATTTTTGTCACGAATATCTATATCACACCTTGTTGAAGTCCCTCAGAACTATCTATCTTCGCTGACGAATTCCCTATTTTTGTTGCTGCTTCGTTTGGTAACTCCTTATCTATAGTGACCGGCGACTTCAACTCCAGCGACTGCGGTTTTATTACATTTCTGGCCCATGAAAATGTTGTTAATTTCCCAACTCGACAAAATACTTCACTTGATTTAGTATTTATAAATAATTCTGGAATATACGAAGCTCGTAAAAGGGCTCGGCTCTTCAATTCTGAACACTGTATTGTACGAGTCTTACCCAAAATTTACGGAAAGTTACACAGTAAAGCCTTCTCAAACTTGTCTAAGAAAGTTGTTCACAGATGCTACTCGAATGAGAACGTACATCATCTTAGAATTATGCTCAGTGGCACAAGATGGGATTTGTTTAATGATGATTAACTTGATGACAATATCTCTAATATTACATCCTATCTGAAATTCTGTTTTGAAATCTGTTGTCCAAAAGAAACACTGTAAGATCAATTCTATTCCCATCCTTGAATCAAGTCAACCTGTCCCGGATCAGCCCAGCGTTGCTGCAACCTAATTATCCATGCCTAACGTGTCTATCCCTGCTTGTTTAATGAACTGTGTGTATGTGTTTTTACCTCGATCCGTTTAGTCAGACAGTTGAACTCATGGCCCAATCAGAGTATTTTGTGAACTGTTATTTTTGCTGACCCATGTCTAACTTTGTACTATTCTGTCGAGTTTACCTTGTTTATTGATTTTCATCTGTCTTTTCCTACCTGGTTAAGTAGCCAATTAAATTCTACCTTTGTGCCTATGCTCGGTCTATCTCTCTTAAACACTCTCTGTTTTATGCCATGCCTTACTTGGGTTCATTCTTCTACTGACTGCTTACCTGAACGGTCGTGTCTGGTTCCGGCTGGTTCGCAATTTTGGCTTCAACGTTATTCCGCTCTGATAGCGGTACCTTGCTTTCTGTTAAGCGTTGTGCTTTGTACTCTTTAAACCGTTAAGGTTTGTTGTATATATAATTATTGATTTGTTTTTTAATAGTACCGTAGAAACAGTGACCGGCTTCTTGTTTGTTCTGGGCCGGGATAGCCTTTATCTACGCGTGACTTAATTTCAAGCGATATTGCGCTTACAAACACTGTTCGTCAAATTTGACCGTTTCTCCTCGCCTCAACTTAGTAAGCTTCGTAGAGAGAAGGAAAAACTGTATAAGATGAAAGATAAAAGTGGCGTAAAAAGAACTAACTTCTTAATTAAATCTGAAATGCAGAGGTTGAATGTAATATATAACCAGAAATTCATATTCCGCAAAAATCCTTCTAATATGTGGAAACTGTTTAAGGAAATCACTGGTGGTAAGCAGATAAACAATATTCCATATTCTTTTGATGTATATACTCTTAACAAATCCTTTATTTACTGTCCCTCAAATGCCATGCTTCCCAGGATCACTTGTGTTAATGATAGCCCCTTTCCAGGTTTTAACACAAATGATGTTCAAAAGTGCCTCAAGTCTCTAAACCCTTCCCAGAGCTTAGGTCGAGATTATGTACCTGGTATTATATTTTTTAAATGTTCTGATATTCTGTGTCACCCTCTCACTGATCTATTTAACAAATCTTTTTCCGGTAATATTGTGCCTGCCATTTGGAAGGACATTAAAGTTGTACCCATACCTAAATCGTCTACTGGAGCATGTGTCAAATTTAGACCCATTTTTGAAAACTATGGAGAAATTACTTTTACTTAGTCTTGTACCTTCGCTTAAATCCTGTAATGACCCTAAACAATTTGCCTATAAGCACAGTAGAAGCAATTTAGATGCAGCTGCCGTCTTATCTCATAACATTGGTTCCAGTCTAGACAAGGGGGCTAAATTTGTTCGTTGTGCCTTCCTAGACTATGCATCTGCTTTTCACTCGGTCCCTAGGGACATCTTATTAAATAAACTTGCAGCTAGTCAAACAGAATGTTGGGCTGTTAACTGATTACATTCCTATTTCTCAGATAGAAAGCAGTACACCGTATATAAAGGGAAGTCCTCCACTTCATTGCCTACTGAAGCTGGTGTCCCTCAAGGCGCTGTCCTTTCTCCTTTTCTTTTTTCTTTCTTCTTACATGACTTGCCTCATCCTGATGAAATAAACTTTGTGAAGTACGCTGATGATTTAACAGTTTCAATGGCTGTTAACTCCCAGTTAGATTGTGCCAAAATAAATAGCTTTCTATCAGGAGTCAGCAAATGGTCTGAGTCTAACGGTCTTAAACTGAATCCTTCTAAGTGTCAAACTGTTGATTTCAGCTTAAGATGTAAACGACAGTTAAAAGAAGTCATCGATTCTCATGACAGTTGTAAAATTGACGAGAACGATATAGGAATCAAATCAGAAATTAAGTATCTTGGACTTATTTTCTCTTCTGATCTCTCCTGGTCTTCCCATGTCTTAGCAATCTCCAGTAAAGTATTCCGCCTGACGTTTTACATTAAGAAGTTAGGACATTCGGGTATTACTCAACCCCTCCTTTTACAGTTCATAAACTCTTGCATCCTACCTATTCTTTTTTATTGTTCACCCTTATTCTTTCCTGGTTTGCTTAAAAAAGACGATGTCACAGTTCGTAGAATGCTGAAGACTGTCAGCTTTCACCTTGCATCTCCTCAGCTAGAACAAGAAGTAACTTCAGAAAACTGTATGCTCGCACGTCTAAGTATAAAAATTCTATGATACCATACTTGGCACGTATTCTGTGTGATGAAAATAGTGTCAGGCAAGAATTAACTAACCTTTCTCTCTCATCTAGTAAATAAACAATTTGCTCCATCCATCCATCAATCCTTATATACCTTCAAGTTTTACTTTTATTATTTCTATTATATTTATGGTCGTGTTACTTCTTTGTTTTACTCTCATAATTGCAAACACTAACTTATCTCCATGACGGCTGGAATCTTTGTTTTTCCCCTCGCCATCATCATCATGTAAAGAGAACACTATATTCAATATTTTTAAACATGTTAGGATTTCTATACCACATTGCCAATACTGTGTGAAACAAGCCAACGGCAATTTTCACTTGTATCCTTATCATTATTACCCTAGCTGTTATCATTATTATTGTTATTTCCATTTTACATGCTGCATATTTTTGACACTACCTCTATTTCAAATGTGGAAAATTTTCTGTGTGATTAATTTTTATTTATAATTTGAGGAAATTAGATGCAATATTGTGATTAATGCTGAAAATTCCATTCTGTATCACAAGTACTGTTTTTGGAATAAAGTAAATCATTATTATTATTACTGAATTGGATGGAATACGCATCCTGGATTCCACCGCTAGCCACCACCCACCACTTAAACAGTCATAACCAATTTTATGATAATAGCAAGGATACACAATAGCATCTGCAATGCACCTTCACAAGAACCGGACATGTCAACCTGAGACCTAGCATTTCGGTTCAATCAATCGACGAAAAAATCTAAAGTTCAATTAAATGATTAGCATGACCCGTTGCACATGAGTTGGCTTTCTCCAAAATACAGAACTTCTTATCCTCATCCGAAGACTACTCTAAAATCGGTACGCAGTTTCTACCAGTAGACAATACTCCAGCAGTGAACGCTTCTGTGGATTATATTAATAATTTGTAACCGTGGACTTTAACTGTATATCCAAGTGACAGTTTAATTAGTATTACTCATTGCTGTATTTTTTATAATAAACTGTTACACTATCATCCCACTAACTTGAGTTTTCATTCACATACTTGTTATGTTATTGAGCTCACTAGACAGTTCTCTACATCCATCTACTTGACTGTAACCTCGCCTAGATTACTAGCTCGCCAATTTTCGTGCCGGCCCCAAGCCTGGATAAAGAGGGAGGGTTGGGGCGTGGTGTTAGCAACCCCACTCCCTAGAGCAACCAAATCGCTACAGAAACTTCAACGAATAAATATATTACAAATTATAAACATATAAACAATAGCCTTATTTTTCGCTGGAATCGGGGAAGCGAAATAATAATAATAATAATATATATTCTCATTTTTTACATGAGGGACGCCAGTTTACAGGCATCATCAATTCGATAATTTACACGTAATATTAATAAGCATATTTAGTAAAGATAATATAATAAAGTACATTTTTTTCCCCTGGCTATGTAGGGTACACCAATTGTATAGGCATGCATAAATATTGTTTTAATAATAATAATATATTCCTTCCTGTCTATGCAGGAACATACCTATTGTACAGGCATGGATAAGTTATTATAAAAATTACACATAGTTTGATGTATAATAGACTTACAGTTTGGTTGTTCTCTCTGACATCAAAGTCAGTCGGAACAGTCTGCTATAAAGTCTGTTTGTGTAGCACATAAAGAGATATAGAAATATTGTCTTCGCATTAACAAAAAACCCAGACATCACATGAATGTAATACAGATATCTGGGAGAAATAAAGCTTGAAGTCAATTCTCTTATATAACTTTGTTGTGAACAGCACACTTGGCTTAAAGATTATTGATGTATTATATTGAGATCAGTGATATATTTATTCCATTTTTCAGCAGTCTTATCGTAGTTTCATAACAGGAAAGAAATTTGATCGTGGAGGCGAAAATTAGATAAAGTCATTGTCAGCAAAGTCTCATAAACCGTTAATGCCCAGCTCTCGCTACGCTCGGGCCCACGCTGTTCTTAGAAGATTTCTGAGAAACGCTTAGTAGCAACGGACGAATAAACCAGAACACCAATTGTTGACTTGAGTATTATGTATTGTTACACCAGCATATAAATCAAGTATCACTAAGCAAACTAAGAAAACTAAGGTCTGTAAACAAATATTACAATAATAAATCGTTATGTTACTTCTGACGATGTTTAACTCTTCTTTCTGAACAGCGACCGATGAGACGATGACTGTCGTATTGATGCCTCCGCGAAAATCGAGGAAGTTGATTTTGAGCAAACAACCAAGAATTGATCGTTCAATCTTCAACTCCATTGACACTCCCCGGCAAAAAAGGGATCCAACCCTTTTTTCCTTCACGACTAATGCACGTTGACTTGGATGCCATTGCGAGAACCTGGGTCACACGGACAGAGCTGAAATGGAAAACAAACAGAAAAGCCAACACACCACAAGCATACCCACAGCACAATCTCACACATCAATGACGACCTGCGCCTCCAGACAGAGACCTCCTCTTGACATCTTGCAACACAGTCTCCACTTGCTAGAATGACTCTTGCAGAATGCAAAGTGACCATGGCAGCACCTCACGATACTCTACGCACATCCTCTTATCTACTCATTACCAATTACCACTGCAATCGCTGGTCACTCATTCTGCCTCAGTTCTAATAGCGGTGACGCATGCGAGCCTCAGTCGTTTACACTCTTTCTCCCCGGCGTGTCGGACCGCAGCTAACAATTGTCTCCGTGTGCATTTCATTCTCAGCAATAGCCTAGCCTCCCCGGCGTATACGACCCATCTGCTGTCCTTAACATCAATCAATTCATTCATGGATGTAGAAGACTCGAAACAACTTCAGAAATAATCACGACGAAAATTTTAACAAAATTACGCAATAACAACAAGACACGAAAACAACAAGTAAACACAATGAATCCAAAAAACACCAATTGATATGACACACCACACGTATACACAAACAGTACAAACAACCTCGCGGATCATGTCTTGGTGGAATTCCTTTGAAGAATTGCAGGACTTACACCAGTACGCCTACAACCCTTCACAGGTTGACGATTGTAAGTTGTGGAATGTCCAGACACAAACAAGATTAACCAACAATTACATCAATTGGAACTCACACAATTATTTAACACAAACATATGTACAATCAACACATCAAATGTTGTGGATTCCGACACGACAAACTACCCTTGAAGAACCGTAGGACTTACAGCAGTACGCCTACATTCCTTCTCAGGTTGATGATCCAAGTGGAAGTCATCCGGACACAAACAGAATTACCAACAGCTAGATGATAAATGATATCAATTCAGTATATACAATATGAACATATGTACAAGATCATACACCAAGCACATTGGACTGCTCATTGATGCGCTACCCTTTGAAGAATTGTAGGACTTACAGCAGTACGCCTACAACCCTTCTCAGGTTGACGCCCTAGGTTGGAAAATCGTCGCAGAGTTCATTTGCTAACTTCCTTCTATGAGCTAAATCCTCAAATCTGAACGGTAACACGCCCATGTCATTGTATCGTAGAATATAGATGACCAACAAACACACGACATATCTCATCAACCAAGTGTAGAAACAGAGTAATTTACACCAAAGATAATAACATTCAAATAGTAACTTGAAACTAGAAATGCCTTTATTCGTGCAAGTCAATTTAACAATAACTCTCTCCTTTACACTTGGCTTATCCACACTAAACTGACCATTGATATTCGTCCTTTCAAACGAACTGATACTACCATAGTCATTGCAGAAGATACTAGAGTTGATGGGTATCTGTTTCATTGTGGATGAAAACACCAACGATGACTGAGTGACACAAGGTGATGAACTTAGTGGTGGATCAGAAGCTGTTCTCTTTCGGCTTTCAGATAGTTGTCCAACTGCAAGATTACCACCACTGCTGTCTTTCACTACTAGTTCGGGTTTAGCACTATCATCTGATGATAGGTGGGCTACATGCTGATCAATTACACTGACTGTCTCACAAGTATGCACACCTTTTGGAACTGCATCTGCGTTCAATTCTACTTCACGTTCAAGTTGTACAGAACCTTTATTTAACTTAGCAGTAGTAGGCATATCCCTCATCTCATCATGATCAACCAAAGACAAATCTGCACTATCATGATCATTACCACAAATATTCAATTTACCGTCAAGTTCATCATTTTCAAACTCTTTAATAACAGAAGTAGACAATTTTGGTTCCTCCTCACAAATCATTAAAGGTTTTATAACTTCACTCTGACTAGATATACTTTGTAAACTTGTGGAGTCAGAACTGCACTCTGAAGCAGTAACTCTATTCTGTGACACTCTATTCAACAACGGCTTACCAGTTGCAACTACAGACTTCTTCACAACACCGTTATCGTCACACAATTCGGAGTCAGACCTGGAGTTTACATTTAGCTTATCACTGAACTTGCTCACTGGTTCACAGTTCACCTTTGTATGCACCTCTTGCAAACGAGTACAACACAACCGTGTTTGTCTTGCATCTTGCAACTTATCTGTTGAGGATGTACTACGAAACCTGTTACACTCACTAGGTCTATATGCATTACTAGACATCATGGAGTCTTCTCGATATCCACCTCTCTGAGGCTTATTCGTCATCAATGAGTGCGTTTTACCCTCAGACTGCTCTATTCTATGGGTGAGATCTAACAGACTGGAAAACTTGCTCATAGATTGATTGACACTAGTATTTACCAGTTTCAGGATATCATCAAACTTTGGCTCGATACCCTCATCCTCCATACGGGAGCTTATCTTCACCCACTTCCTTTGCAGTCGGGTAGGTAGACGTCTTGCTATTACTTCTAGTATAAAACTCGAGTTGAGGTCACTCATTCGATTCATCGAAATCATTCCATTCTTGTAAATTAGCAAATTATCCAAAAACTCAGTGAGTGCCTGGGAGTCATCCTGTAACTGACCACCATTACCCTCAACAGCCTCGAATAATTTCCCTGCAATCATCGAAGGTCTTCCAAACCTTTGACGTAATATGCTCATAGCCTCATCGTAGCCCTCCTTTGGCTTCATAAACTTACAACACTGTATAGCTCTTGAAGCATCTCCAGTGCAATATCTCATCAAATACATTAACTTCAATTCATCATTTAATAAAAAACCACTCAACATGATCTCAAACTCCTTTACAAATTGTAAATAATCAGCCGGGTTTCCATCAAAACATCGTGGTTCAAATTTAGGGAGTTTGATGTTCCTATTATCCCTGAACGGCGAAACAGTAACATCAACCATGTCATACTTAACATCAGACACATCGTTACAATTAACAGACAAGTCACAATGACTTACTTTCCTGTTTGCATCCAAGACACTCTGTCCCTTCTTTGACCCAGGCATTGTTGAACTTGACCCAATTCCAAAAAAGTTCCAGATATTGCTTGTTCAAAGAGGACTTGACCGGCACCAGGAAAGATGAATGGCGACTATCCAAACTTTCACCAACTGTTTGAATCCGCCAGATCTGTTTCTATCGTCAGAAACTGTCAGCAAAGTCTCATAAACCGTTAATGCCCAGCTCTCGCTACGCTCGGGCCCACGCTGTTCTTAGAAGATTTCTGAGAAACGCTTAGTAGCAACGGACGAATAAACCAGAACACCAATTGTTGACTTGAGTATTATGTATTGTTACACCAGCATATAAATCAAGTATCACTAAGCAAACTAAGAAAACTAAGGTCTGTAAACAAATATTACAATAATAAATCGTTATGTTACTTCTGAGGATGTTTAACTCTTCTTTCTGAACAGCGACCGATGAGACGATGACTGTCGTATTGATGCCTCCGCGAAAATTGGGGAAGTTGATTTCGAGCAAACAACCAAGAATTGATCGTTCAATCTTCAACTTCATTGACAGTCATGCTAAATTGTTTTACTGCATCAAATGGTCCCGAGGTCGATTCCAGAAATGTCGCAGGCTGGTGAAATCTAGCCTTCGGGAAGCTAGTCAGCCGATGTGCATTCTTTCGATGTAAGCAAAAGTAAGGATGGGTACCTGGAATGTTTGTACAATGTACGAAACTGGAAGTGCTGCCCAGATAGCCACTGAAATGATAAGGTATAGAATAGAAGTGTTGGGAATCTGAGAGAGCAGATGAAACGGAACTGGAAGGTGCCAACTAGCAACTGGAGAGACAATAATGTATTTCGGCCACCCAGAGGACAACCACGAGCACACCGAGGGAGTGGCCATCATGATGTCACCAACAGAAGCCAAAGCCCTCATGCAGTGGGAACCAATCTCCTCCAGGATAATGACAGCCAGGTTCAACTCAAAAGGAAGGAAGGAAAGTTACAGTCATTCAATGCTATACGCCTACAAACGTCTCAGAACGAGAGAAGAAGGAGGCGTTCTACAGACAACTACAAGCAATAATGGACAACGTCCCGAATGGCGATATCAAAATCCTGATGGGTGACATGAATGCGAAGCTGGGAGGAGACAACACAGAAAGAGTACTCACCATGGGTCGTGAGGCCCTCAGTGAAATGAACGACAATGAACGACAAATGAATTCTTCTCAGACTTCTGCGCCCTCAATGATTTGGTGAGTGGTGGAAGCGTTTACAAACACAGAGAAATACACAAGACGACATGGATTTCACCAGAAAGAAACACCAAGAATCAAATAGACTTCATCTCAATTTCAAGAAAGTGGGGACGAAGACTACTGGACACAAGGTCAAGGAGAGGAGCAGATGTGGGTTCAGACCACTATCTAGTACAAAGGACTTTCAAGGTGAAGCTAAAAGCCTCGAGGATAGCTGGGGATAGGCCACAATGCAAGTGTTCAATGCTCAAAAACTGAAGGACACAACCACAAAGGACACTCACTGCAACTGTCAGAGCAAAGCAGGAAACACTTCGCGACATCACTGATGAATCATGTGTGGAAGAACATTGGAAGTTTCTGAAGGCGATTCTCAACGAAACGTGTTCAACGGTTCTAGGAAGGAAGAGGAGACAAGACAAGGAATGGCTCCCAACAGACACTTGGAAATTAATAGAAGAGGGGAGAATGGTGAAAGAGAAAATGATTCAATGCAAGGACGGACAGGAGAAAGAGACGATGAGCTCAACTTACAAAGCACTGGACAAAGAAGTGAAGAAGAGTGCTAGGAAGGACAAAAGATGATTCTACGACAACCTCTCCACTGAAGCTGAGAAGGCAGCAGGCAAAAGGGACCTGAGGACATTACATCAGATAACCAGATCTCTATCCGGGAAGAGATCAACACAAGTGACACCTATAA
Source organism: Trichobilharzia regenti (assembly GCA_944472135.2). Taxonomy (NCBI): domain Eukaryota; kingdom Metazoa; phylum Platyhelminthes; class Trematoda; order Strigeidida; family Schistosomatidae; genus Trichobilharzia; species Trichobilharzia regenti. Next base: position 106,134,139 of record OX235264.1, read on the forward strand.
AAGACAGTCAAGGGAACCCAATTACCAGGGAAGAAAAACAGATCAAACAATGGGCGGATTACTTCAAAGGACTCTTGAACCGACCATCACCTGCAACCTGTCCAGAAATACCAACAACAGCGCGCACACAACTGCAAGTTGACACCAATCCTCGAACGAGAGCTGAAGTTTTGAACGCAATCAAGCTTCAGAAAGCTGGGAAAGCAGCCGGACCAGACGGAATTCCCCTCTGAAGCACTGAAAGCGGACCCAGAGACTACAGCAGACATGCTGACTCACTCCATTATTGCAGAAGGTCTGGAGGGAGGGAGGGGTGCCTCCTGACTGGAGGAAAGGTTACCTCGTGAAACTACCAAGGAAGGGCGACTTAGGCCTCACTCTGCAAGAACTGGCGAGGAATCATGCTTCTGTCGACATCAAGTAAAATCCTGATTCGCATCATCCTGGAGAGATTAAAGGACGCACTTGATGCAGAACTCCGTATAGAACAAGCTAGATTCAGGAAAGGCAAATCATGTACTGACCAAATTGCAACTCTACGCATCATTATCGAACAAAGCATGGAATGGCGATCAAACCTCTACCTCAACTTTATAGACTTCGAGAAGGCCTTCGACAGCGTCGATCGTGAGGTAATTTGGAAACTACTCGAGTACTACGGCGTACAGTGCCCCAAATATTCATCAACCTTATTCAACAGATGTACGACAACGGCACATGTCAAGTGATCCACAACAGAAAACTCAGTCAGGCGTTTGGAGTAAACACAGGAGTCAGACAAGGGTGCTTATTATCACCAATGAATTGTATTCCTAATTGTGGAGGACTGGATTATGCTCAGACAGTGGGAAATGAGAAGATAGGCATATCCTGGACTGACGTGAAGAACGTAGAAGAGCTGGACTTCACGCGACGATGATTTATGTTTGGTGTCACACAAAATCGAAGACTTGCAAGCGAAAACCGACAAACTGGTCGAAGAAGCAGCCGGCGAAGACAGGACTCCAAGTCATGAAAATAACCAACCAAAGACAACAACAAGAGCTGAAACATCCAGCGTCAATCGCCATCAACGGGAGGGATTTGAAAGAGGTTACTTCATTCACTTATCTAGGGAGCATTGTCTCAACCACAGGAAGTCGGAACGGACGAGGATGTCAAATCGAGCGAGAATCGGGAAGGCGGGAAACACATTTATCAACCTGAAACATATCTGGAAATCTTCCGCCCCCACTCAACATCAATAAAAATATTCGGTTGGATTTTCAAAATAAACACGTCAAGTCAGTCAGTTCTTCTATACGGATCGGAAACATTGCCAGTGGGTCACAAACAATATAATAATAATAGTATATTCTCATTTTGTACATGAGGGACGCCAGTTTACAGGCATCATCAATATGACAAATTACATATACGATTAGCAATCATACTTAATAATAATGTTTTAATAAAATACATATTTTTTCCTGCCTGTGTAGGACACACCAAATGTACAGGCATGGATGAGCATTATTTAAATTTCATATATTTGGTTTATGGTTAAATTGCATGGTTGCTGATGTTTTTGTCTTTGGTTTGTGGGAACAATATGATAACCAGTCATTCAATGGAGCACTTCATGAAATATAGGAATATTGACTTCGCATTAACAAAAAAACCCAAGTATGTTTTGGATGGATTAAAAATACTTGGGAAAAAATAAAGCTTGAAGTAATTCCACAATATAACTTAGGTGTGTACAAATCCGAATCTCATTTTTGATTTGAGTTATATCCAAATTGGGTAATAAGGAAGCTATTTTTACAGATACGATCAGTTATGTTATAAGTTACAATCGTGACGTTGTATTACAAATTGATACTTTTCCATTGGTATAAGAGTATATTCCACAAATGTAATCCAGGTTGCGTCGTGGGGAAAGTTAATTCGTTATTAACTAGGCAACTGAAAGATATGGGACCAATAATGTTTGCAGATCATTTGTCATTGTAAATGGTCAAACATCCACATTATTCATTCTCATTCAAAAAGTCAAATGAAAGCTGAAATGGTGAGACAAAAAAGAAGACAAACAACAGCAACGCAAAAGAAAGCAAGAGGAGTCCTTAAGGAGTGATTAATAAATATATACATATATATTCTGTCTAGTAACTATGGTTATTTTTGTTCATTAACTAACTAGTCCCGTTATGCTAACTTTTAAATTATGTGTGAACTAATATTACTGTCCTGTGTAGAAATGTTTATCATCTAGTTCCAATAATATTAAAATTTATAATTGTAGTTTGTTGTAACTACACGTTTAAAGAACTTAAAATATCTATGTAGGGTGAAAAAGAAGGTGTAAGAGTCAGATGTAGAAGTGCATTGTCATCTTTGAGCAGTCTGGTGACTGAGGAGATGAACACTGGAAGTGTGTTTGCATCGCGCACATTAGCTGGTAGTCTATTCCAAATGACTGAAAACTTATTTAAGAAGAAGTTGTACCGCACGTAAGTCTGACAGTGCTCTATAGCAGCTAGGTTGTGATGATTTCTAAGATTGTAACTGATGACAGTGGTAGGTTTAGTTATTGGCTCGGAGGAATGCAAGAGAAGATTAGTTAGCTTATAGTAAAAGATAAGGTTTAGCTTAAGGCGTCTTTTCCAGAGGGGTTCTAATCTTAGTCTTTCGCATCGCTCATGGTATTCCAGACCACTTTCTAAACCAAGAGTTCTTGAGGTAAACTGCCGTTGCACTCCCTCTAATTTAAGCTTGTCATTTTGTCTGAGTCCGCTAAGAATAAACGGGCAGTATTCTAAGATAGGTCGGACACATACTTTGTATAATAAAACCCTAGTTTCACAACAAAAGAAATTGCGTGTTATGCATCCTATCAGCCTTCGTGTTTTACGTCTGGCATAATCAGTCTGTTCAGCGAACGTTAGGTTACTAGAGTATCTAATACCGAGATCTACGACTGAGTTGAGCTTAGCTAGTTTTCGCCCATTTATTTCAAGAGTTAGATCAAGGTTACTGTTGCCGATACAAATCCAGCCGCATTTGTCAATGTTAAAATTTAGACAGGATTCAGCACACCACGTTGCAAGGCTACTTAGTTCAAGATGTATTTTAGTAACCATATCGCTTAATTCATGAGTGTAGCAGGAGTAGACGACTTTGAGGTCGTCAGCATATAGGAATGGTTTACCTGAGGTGAAGCACTTGCAAATGCTGTTAATGTAGACTGTGAATAAAAGTGGACCTAGGACACTACCTTGCACGACCCCACTTGAGATCTGCCTAGGATGAGACAATACAGATCCAACTTTGGTTATTTGTACCCTGTTGCTTAGAAATGATTTTAACCAGTTCAGTAATGGGTTGCGAATTCCACAAGAGTACAGCTTCTCAAAGAGAATACTGTGAGATACCATGTCAAATGCCCTAGATATATCGAAGTAGAGAACAACGACTAGCTTACGTGCTTCGCGACTACTAGTGATGCAGTTGAAAAAGTCGAAGTGGCAAGTAACGCAGGATCTATTTTTGAGAAATCCGTGTTGAGACCTTGTAACAAGATCTTCCCTAATTAGGTAGTCTGACAATTGATCTTTTACAACTTTCTCCATGATTCGTGAGATAACTGGGGTTATATTTATGGGTCTGTAATTGCGGACGTTTGCCCTATCACCAGATTTGTAATGTGGAATTATGAAGCTAGTTTTCCACTCACTAGGGTAAGTGCCAGTGTCCATAGATATTGAGAAGAATTTAAGAAGTAACAGGGTATATCACACCCACTGTTTTTGAAAATTATCGAAGCGAGGCCATCCGGTCCCGTACTAGTGGAAGGTTTAAGGCTTTTAATTGCTTGTACTATTAATTGATTAGTGAACACAATGCTTTCAAGGAAAGAGATAGTAAGGGGGGCGGTTTCACCAGGCATATGTGTTTCTAAACTAAAGTTTGCAAACCAATCACTGAAAGTTCACAGATAGTGGCAGGTTCATTGTAGATTACTTTGTCGTGAAGTAAGTAGGGGATTTCCCTCGCCGACTGCATTCGTTTTTTAAGAAGTGCCGTTAAGTTATAAACTTTGGAGGTACTTTCAAGTGCCGTTAACTCTTCGTCGAGGTCCTTTTGAGAGCGTAGGCGCTTGAAAGATTCAAGAGACTCGTGGATTGAGAGCAATAGTGATATGTCCTTAGTGGAATAGTACTGTTTCTTCAGCTTCCTTAACTTATTGCGGTGTGCCCTTGGAATATATTCAGCTCGGTGTCTACTTAATTTCACTATTTTCTTTGGAGCAACTGTATCTAGACAAAGGGTAACATTCCTGTAAAATAGGGCTACTACGGCCTCCAGGGAGTCAGTGGTAAAATAGTCATCCCATTGACAGAGTCGAATAAGTTCTTGGACTAATCCCCAGTCTGTATATTTGTAACTACGACATATTGTGCTTCCTGAGTCTTGTTTGTTTCCTGTATTTAGTGGTGAGAAAGGCAGAGAGCAGAGTACCATTCTATGGTCACTACTGGAAAATCTATTACCAACATACGTGGATACTGGGATTGTATCATGACAAAAAACAAGGTCCAACATGTTGTCACCACGAGTAGGTGTCTGGACGTGTTGTTGCCATCCATAACAGTCGATAGTGGCAAATAATTCGTCGAAGCGTTGGGGGCCGGAACTAGTTAGCCAATTGACTTCTGGAAGATTGAAGTCCCCTGCAATTATTTTGTAATTAGCACTAAACGAGGATGCGTGTGCAAACGATTTAGCTAATAACGCATCAGCTTCTTTTGTTGCGCTTGATGTTCGATAAACACAGCCTATGAGAAGTTTGTACTTATCTCCATGTAAGACAACCCAGAGTGAGTCAGGTGCATTATTCATTGTTTCATCTTTCACCTTACTGACTACAAATGAGTTATGTATATATATGAGACATCCTCCACCACGCTTGCAATCTCTGTTTGCACGGTGTACAGTGTAATCATCGATACTTATATGCACATCAAGTACAGAGGATGAGCACCATGACTCAGTAATCAGAGCTACAGTAGGCTTGGCGGCTATACCTTGCTGGTATAGCGAACACCTTACAACAGGGAAACTGCTTCTTCCCCGAAAGATAGCAAACACCTTATACACACCTAATACCAATAGTAATACCTAAGATTATCATACTAGTATCTCCCATAGCACGCAATATCTAAACGACCAACTACTCACGAGTGACATTTCACAACCCATCCCTAACTATCAAATTAAAGAAACCGTCTCTAGTGATCAAAATGTTGTAATTAATGAATCCAATAACGACTGCACATATTCAGTTGATAACCATAGAGTATTTTATTATGATATTGCCCATACACTAAAACCACTTCGTCAAAGTCTATCCGTCATCCTCATAAATGCTAGATCAGTTCTTAACAAACATTTAGCATTATGTACGTTAGCCTCTATATGCAATCCGTCGCTGATCATGATCACTGAAGCCTGGTGCTCAAGTGATATTGTGGATGGTAGCTTATCAATTGATAAGTACAATCTTTTTCGAGGGGATAGGGAAACAGGTCGTGGGGGTGGAACACTCATATACGTTAAACAACCCATTTGTGCAACGCATTTTAGTCACCCTATTCTGTCACAACTTAATGATTCGGTGTGGGTCGAAATAAAAGTTCTCAGAAGTAAACCTATCCTTATAGGGTGCGTATACCGACCGCCATCATCCAACCGCGAATACGATAACGTACTCAGCAACATATTTAGTGTTGCATCCAATCTCCCCTTCAGTTATAATATAATTGGAGGTGACTTCAATTTGCCTGATATATCATGGCGTACACTTCGTGGACCCTCGAGGTATGATAATCTTCTTAATTCCATCATTACTGGAGGATGGACGCAACACATAAATGTACCCACTAGGTCCAATAACATTCTTGATCTTATATTCACGATCAACGTAGCACCATCTACAATTCATGTGGGACATGAATTCCCAGGTAGCGATCATAAAATAGTTGCATGTTCGTTTAATATTTCTCCAGAAACTATACACAGAAACGAAGTTAGTCGGACACCTATAAGACCATACACGCGGGTTGATTGGGACTTGTATCAGGACTTGATTAGATACTCTAATTGGGATTCCTACTTTACCAATGACTCCTTAGAGGAAGTCCTTAAAAACTTCTATGACAATATACAGTCGGTTAATGATGTCATAGCGCCTGTGAAACTGATTAAATTCAAAATCCCTCAAGGTGATTTTATTCCAATATCATTAAGAAGAAGTTTGCGGAAGCATTCATTAAGTTACTATAGACATGACGACTTATCGTCGTTAATCGCTATCAAAACAATCCTCATTAGAATCCATGAGTTAAAAAATCTAAGTCTTAGGAATAAAGAAACGCGGGCAATTCAGTCGCCACATAACACTGGAGAAATAGCCAAACTCTTCAAAAGTAGGTTAACTAACTCCAAATCAACATATCCAAAAATAATACACCTAGGCGGCATTACTCACGAAAGTGCTGAGGATATATGTGAGGTGTTTAGCACGCACTTTGCCAAACTGTACACTCTAGAAAATGACCAGGATATAGATTTCCCTCGTAAAACAGAAAAGTGTCTAAGCGATGTAGTCTTAAACGCCCAAGAAATCGATAAAGCTATCACAACTCTTAAGCTTACTAATACTCCCGGCCCAGATGGAATGTCTTCCGTCCTCTTAAAAAATGGTGGAAATGACATGAATCTACTTCTTCTCAAGATATTTTCAACTTCGATAAGGAGTGGAACATATCCAAATAGCTGGAAGAAATCCTACGTTGTACCCATTCACAAAACCGGACCTACAGCGGACATAGATAATTACCGCCCCATCAACATTACTTCCGTAGTTTCACGTGTGATGGAAAAGATTGTAAAGAAGCAAATTGTTCAGTATTTGCTCTCGAATGACTTAATATCCCCTTTCCAATACGGTTTCCTAAATAGAAGATCGTGCATTACGTGCCAGTTAGATTATTTCGACCACATTACTGAATGTGTAGACAAAGGTCGTTCGGCAGCAACATTATTTCTAGATGTTAGGAAAGCTTTTGATAAAGTCCCACATAACAGACTCATACTGAAACTCCTATCTTATGGAATAAGTGGAAGGCTTCTTGAGTGGATAACTTCCTTTCTTACAGGAAGAGAACAGTTAGTTAAAGTCAACCATCACTTATCAACATCCAAACCGATAACCAGCGGCGTGATACAAGGTAGTGTTCTTGGCCCTACCCTATTCATTGTATTCATAAATGATATTGTCTCTATGATCAAGTATGGCAAGCCATACCTCTTTGCAGATGACCTCAAAGTTGTCTATGATTTTGACTATAATGATATGAATATTGTTAGTAAAATCCAAGAAGACCTAAATAGTCTATGTAATTGGAGTGAAAAGTGGCAGTTAACGTTCAATCCAGCTAAATCTGGGATAACATACTTCGGACGTTGGAAACCTAGCATGTGTCTATACATGTACGGTGACCTTGTCTCAAACACAAACACAGTCACAGATCTCGGGATAACATACTCAGATCTTACCTTTACTGAACATGCAAATAAGGTGGTATCTGATTGTAAACGTCTAACCGGCTTTGTGCTACGCAACTTTTACACTCCAGAAGCCAGATTAGCCATATATAAGATATGCATTCGCCCCAAACTTGAATACTGTGCCCACTTATACAGTAGCTTTAAATCAGCAGACAGAAAAAATGTTGAAAGTGTCCAAAGATTCCTCACGAAACGCATATTAGGCTATGGTCAGCAAATAGAATACCTTGACAGATGTATTCGACTGGACTTAGAGCCCTTATGGTTAAGGAGAGTGAAGTGCAATTTATTTCTCTTATTCAAAGTTATAAGAAAGCACTGTAACAGTAACTCGTCCATAACCTGGGCTAATCCTAAATCGTATGGACTACGCAACCACAACTACCTTCTCAAGGTTAACACCCATAAACTCACCACTAGAGCTAACTTCTTCACCATTAAATATTGCAAACTTTGGAACCAACTACCCTCTGAGATAAGATCCTGTGAAAGGCCTGACAGTTTCAAAAGGAGCCTAGAAAAACATATAAACATGTCCACCCTAGCCCGCCTCAAAGATCTCAACTGCTGGTAGAGTGGAGAGACAATGGCATTTCAATATTTAACTACAGAAAGTACACTAGTTCCCAGACTAACATAATAATACTTAGTAATTATGTAGGTTCAATACTTGAAATTAGATTGTCATTAAAATACTTAAAATGATTAAAATAGCTATGCGGCAAATGTTCTCTTGGTTTACCGCTCTTATTTCCCTTATAACACTCAGTTATTGAGCCTAATGTATTCTTTGATAATACGAATTATGACACTGACTATGCTCTTATTATACATAGATTGATTTACTTCACGACTACCTGTAGTACTAACTACCCTTCTGTAGTATTGTTAACCAAATGCTGAAATTTTGTTGGTTCTGTTAATATCTTTTTATAATATGTTTAGACACGTTACTTTGCAATGTCAGATGTCTACTATATACAAGACTGTCATGATAATTTAGTACACTAAGTCCTGCCAACCGACCTTACCTTCAGTTCATACTACCTACATTGATCCCTAACTATATTGTTCTGCTGAATCTTGCTTCACTATTCACAAAACCTATTCTTTTTATTCTTTAAGGTTTTAACTTCTTGTAAAGTAATCTGTTCATTAGGACGCATGCATACATATATAATGTTCATAAAGATGTACGCGGAGACCTATTGGAAGCACTCATTAAGAAAGCTAGGGAGATGGAATATGAGGTACGAACATGTCTGGTACCAAGCAATATATTTGCGGTAGCCATAATAATCATAGTCTCAGAGCTTAACATCAAAAAAGGAGGGAGGGTGGCGTTAGCTGATCAGTAGATATGGTGGGGGTCACTAAGGTGAATCGCCCCATTCTGCAGGAACAGCAATATACAAATTAAAGGCTCGAGATATTTCTGATTTTTATGAGGGCTTAGATCTTTATCTTGAAAAAGATAATAATGAACGCCTTGACAGATCATGCTTCTACCTTTAAATATATACCATTCGCTCAGCCTATTGTTGAGATGCGACCACGCGGGATCTGCACAGATTTATGGGGCATCTTATAAACTAACTTGCTGTCCATTGTCGGATCTTTAAATACCACTTCACAATGTCTTATCTCATTCATTTTCTAATAACGTCTTTACTTGATCCTCATTATATCCCATTAAACCTAACATTTTATAGCTGTTTATGAATTTGATTCGACTCATTCTATTCCTATTCTCTGTAGGGTACGGTTGTGCACAAAATGCACAAAAATGCATAAAATAAAAAAAAGCCTTAAGAAAAATGTATTAAAACCAAAAGTGGACATCATGATAGTACGAGATATACGTGTAGCATTATACATTGCAAATGAACGTTGTCAGCCTAGGGAGTTTCGTTTATTAATGCATTTATTAGTGATACTTGCACTTACCCATTTCATTACACTTTATTGATTCACCTTAGCACTTTTACTTTTCTAAAACAGCTTTCAATCCCTTGTAAACGTTGTACTTACCTCAATATTGGTTGGTTATCGTATGCTGACAACCACGGGATGAAAACGAAACGAAGTCGATTTTCCCGCTCAACCTGGAGGACAGTTGTACAATTCAATAACTATACAGCCCAGTTCAGACAATGTGTATTTATATATATATATCAAATATTTAACTGTTGAAACATTATTAACTTGTAGACAATCTACGATTTGATATTATATCATACTTGATCGTGCCTGTAAAAATGGCATGCATTTTCATGTAAATTTATATGTTTATATGAGAATATACATTATTATTATTAATAATAATGTCCTTAGCTCAGATATCTTATTGATTAAGGAGCGTGCATTAATTAGCAATATCGTGAATAAGTCACGGGATACTACAAACTGGCTTAAAATGTCCCCATAGCCGTCAGCACCGGAAGAGTTTATGAGTGAAAGGGAGGTCGAACTGGGTGTCTGTACATCGGGGTTGGTGTGCAATGAGGTGGTTCTGGGTGCTATGGGTCGTACCAGTGATTCGGGACACCTGGAAAATTTACCATGTGTTCCTGGATATTAGGGTAGTAGAGGTTGGGCCTAGGTTGACGGTTATAAAGCATAGCATCAAAAGGTCTACCCATCCAACTACTATTCGTCATACCGGTACACGTATTCGTGTTGTTTTTATAACTTAAAGGAGACTGTGAGGGAAGGTGCTTTGGCTGAAAGACTTTAGGAGACTTGGAGCCTGGCTTTCTATAAGGTGGAGTGTGCCGAAAACCTGCAGATATACTTGTGTTTCGAGAGGAGTTTTTCGTAACAAGTGAGGGTTTTCAAGTATTGGTCATGGTGAAATCCCCCATGCAAGTGAGGGTTTGCTGACACTCTTATTCTCAACAGGCTTATTGAATACAAAGTATTCTTCCCCATCATCAGTCTCAACCCTGCGAAATTTGTTCATCGTGGTGAGGTTACTACGTTTGGGGGGAAATTTCTTAGAACAACTTGCAGAAGTTCTAGCTATTTGAACATATTTCGATGAGGCTTTATTCACAGGGGTACTGGTATCTAAATCAGTTCCTAGTTCCATTGGCAAGCGTGGTTGTTGTGTAGTTTGCTGAATGCTAGTTTCAGCACTAGGTGTCTGTTGCTGTGCATGAACCTTTTTTGGTAAATCTAAGCTAGAGGAGGTGACCAGGTTATTACTACGCATTATTCTGCGCTGACACGGTGTTTTATCCTGAGCTACGGTTATAGACTTATAACTGCTATTCAATCTTAAGTGATCCTGACATTTAGTAAACTTACTAGCATCAAGGGAATTGCTGAATTTAAAAATGATAGGGTAATTAGACTGGTTAGACTTTTCACGAAGTCTTTTGCATTCACTTGGAACACTAGCCATGCCGCAACAAATCAGGATTTTGTGTCTTACAGTTTTCAGGGGCAGAGAATCTGGGACGTTGTAAACTGTAGCTTGGCGAGAAGAGGTTATACGCTTCATCACCTCCGCAGCCAAGCAGTCAATCAGATTTTCAGCTTTATTTAGGTTGTCTGGAGATATTTTAGGATGTTGTTTTAACAGACAGGCTATTGGGTCTAAGTCTGAAAGCTTATTTTGAGTTACGTCCAGTAAAGACTTAACCTGGCCAATATCAGAACGGCTCTCCGTGGTATTTGAGATTGGCAGTGACATACTATCAAACTGATCTAATTTTTTCTGAATTTCACTTACTTGCCTCTGCATATCTTTCAAAAGGAGGTTTAGTTTACAGAACCCAGAGTTCTCTAACAGAACATCTTTCACCTGTATCACAGGAGTGAGATCTTCGCTCAAACCATTTTGAGAGCTAGTAGTTGATACTGTATTACACGGCAGTAATGCAGTTATAACCGAATTTGAGCCACTATCTAAAACAATTGTGTTTCTACGAACACGTTTTTTAGAGATTTGAACCATAATTTCAAGAATTGCAAGACAATAAGCAGTAAATAAATTTCAGAGCAAACACGTGCAAAAATGTCACCAATTTCGAACGTACCGCCAAGAAACATCCAGCGTCAATCGCCATCAACGGGAGGGATTTGAAAGAGGTTACTTCATTCACTTATCTAGGGAGCATTGTCTCAACCACAGGAAGTCGGAACGGACGAGGATGTCAAATCGAGCGAGAATCGGGAAGGCGGGAAACACATTTATCAACCTGAAACATATCTGGAAATCTTCCGCCCCCACTCAACATCAATAAAAAAATTCGGTTGGATTTTCAAAATAAACACGTCAAGTCAGTCAGTTCTTCTATACGGATCAGAAACATTGCCAGTGGGTCAGAAACAATATTTCCAACAGCCTGTTGCAGACCTCCATCAACAACTGTCTTCGCTGGCTCTATACTGAAGAATCAACAACAAGGAACTATGGGAACAAACGAAACAAGAATCAATCGCTACCCGACAAATATGCAGGAGAAAGTGGAGATGGATCGGACACTCGCTCACTGAGGAGACCGCTGGGTGACATCGCTCGTCAAGCCGTCGAGTGTAGCCCGAAAGGGAAGCGGCGTGTGGGACGTCCAAGGGTGACATGGAGGAGATCGTGTGAGGAGGAGTTGAGACAGTCAGTATGGACTAACATGAATGCAGGTGAAAGGTACAGCAGAAGACAGAAGCAAGTGGAGACGTGTATTTGAACCCCTTTTGTTCCACTAGGAACCCAAAGGAGCAATAATAATACTCTACTTGCCTGTAGATTTCGTTACTTGCGTTGTAGATGTTGAAAGTGCAAAGTAGTAACAGCACTCTTAGATAATCGGTCAGTACATTGACATCGATGCACCTGGATTGAATGAAGCTACGAAGAAAACGCTTATAGCTTATTTCATTGGAACTCTGGTTAAGAGATAGACAACATCTACAGTGGTCATTTCCTCATCTGACAAGTTGACATTCTTCGTCGAATTAACAGAATCAAATGTGTACCACGGGTTGTATCTCTACTACGGTACTCAAATTTTAGTCTTACAACTACCTTATACCTTAGTTCGCCGAATCAGTAATTCATCTGACCCACTAACTGCCAGCATATCAATGAAACTTAACACAGAAATGCAGAATTTGAATTCGCCACACTTCAAGTAGCACATATAAACAAAGGGAAGAAATTCACAGGAACCGTAATGAGCAGAAATATACGGGAGACAGAATGGTAACACAGATGGATAGTCACTACCTTGACGCTGCGGTCGAACTCGCATACCCACCAATTGCTTATGTTCCTGCAGGCCCTACCGTGTCGGAAACGTTACTAGCACGCCTGGGCCGAGTTTCTCAGAATGGCCATATCAGGAACACTATATACCCCTCAGGGATACCACAGATCCTGGAGAGCTCAAATAGCTGCTCACTTTAGTGGTGTGACCTTGAAGATAGTGAATTTCGTCCCCGGTGAAACAGACAATGATAAGTCATTCTTGGCTAAATTTCCTCCATCCACTGTCCCAGTATTCGAGGCACAAGATGGGACATGCCTATTTGATGTGAGTGCTATCGCGTATTATTTGGGAACCGATCAGCTGAGAGGTGGTCAGAATTCAAATTTCGTTACTCAGTGGGCCAATTATGAAGACAACTGCATACTCCCGTCCGTCGCAACATGGGTTTATTCGTGTCTTGGTATCACACAGTTCAACAAACAAAACACAGAGAAGGCTAAAAGTTCACTATTGTCCGTTCTTAAGTTTTTCAATGAGCAGCTAAGCAAGGTAACTTTCTTTGTAGGTGATCGGTTGCCTTAAGCTGACATAACCATATTCCAGCATGGCACCCGTTGTTTACTCATGTTTATGACGAGAACCATCGAAAGCCTTTCCCCCATGTTGTACGTTGGTATACCACTGTTGCTAACCAGCTGGAAGTGATTAAAGTGGTTGGAAAGTCATCGTTTCGTGTTACGGCTGCCCAGTTTGATGCCAAAAAGTATGCCGAGTTACATGAAAAGGTCACTGAGACTAAGCCACCCAAGGAATCAAAAGAAAAACCCAAGAAGGAAGCTCCTGCTTAAAAAGGAAAAACCTGCCGCCAATGATGATGAAGAAGAGGAACGCCCGAAGCCTAGCAAAAATGCTCTTGCAAATCTACCCTCTGGAAAGCTTGACATGGATGCCTTTAAAAGAGTGAATGCCTACGGGACTCGGACCTGGCGAGAGAACGACGGAAGCTGGCTGGCTGTCATACCTCAATCGTCGCGCCACGACATGATACAAGAATGTCACCAGCTAGCGCACACAGGCGTGGCCAGAACAACCGACCTCCTAAGACAAAGCATGTACTGGCCAGATATGAGAGAAGGCGTAGCAAGATACGTACTTGGATGTCCACGGTGCCAGCTGATGAAAGGTGACCGGTGCATACGACCACCACTTCAGCCGATTCCAGTTACGGCGATAGGTGACTTGTGGTCCGTAGATGTCATGGGTCCATTCCCTCAGACATCCAATGGTAATCAGTACCTCTGGGTGATGACGGAACACGCGACACGATGGGTAGACGCCGTAGCAATCCCAGACCAACGTGCAAGAACCGTGACAGATGCAGTAGTTAGACACATCATTGCAGACCACGGTGTACCGAAGACAATACTGACAGACCAAGGTCCCTGTTTCGAGAGTGAAGAATTTACTTCTTGTCTGCAACAGCTGGGCATCAAGAGGATCAGAACGACCCCATATCATCCACAAACAAGTGGCCTAACGGAGAGAAACAACCGCACACTGAAGGAGTGACTGGCCTCGAAGGGCGGTAACTGGGAAGCGGAGCTTCCACTGATTTTGCGAACACATCGTGCTACCACTCAGGAAACAACGAAGAAGTCACCTTTTCAATTGATGTATGGCAGAAACCCACGATTACCGATACACGACGAGACCTTGCCCCTTCACCAAAAGTGGGGTACGACGAAATTGAAAGCAGAGCGGAAAGAGGCAGTCAAGAATGTAATGCAGAAGCAGCGGAGTGATGTCACGAAGTCTCAGCTGAAAAGAAAGACCCAGTGCATTTCCTCTGCAGTCGGGGACCAAGTGAAGTGTAGAGACAGAAGATATACATTTGGATGCGGGCCAGGTTCACGAAAACTCTCTCCAAAGTGGGAAGGACCGTACACAATCACAGAAAGACGGGGTCAAGCATATACCATCCGAAGAGGTGACAAACAGAAATGAGTTAACGCCAGTCAGCTCCAACGATGGGTAAAGTGGAACAAGCCGGTCAGTAACAATCCTCAACCAGAGGATGTAGCGCCCAGAAGGTAAGAACGTCTGTGTACGAAGCTATTTGACGGGGCACGAACGTGGCGTGAGCAGGCTGCTAGCCTATCGGTAGACATTAATCTACGTCAATGTCTAGGTCACTAATATTGGCCGTGAGAAAATATGAACAAGGCTGATTCAACGACGAATCACAGCAAACTTAACGTGGGCAAATATGAGTCGCAGATAGATGGCTCCCGTTTTCGATGGTTGCCCGAAACAACCAATCAGAAAACTGCGTTTGTCTACTTGAATGAGTCTTAATAATGTACATGAAATATATATGAATAAGTTGTCAATGTAGTTGAAGATAGAACGATCACTTCATGGTTGTTCGCTCAAAACGAACTTCCCTATGTTTTCGCGGAGGCATCAATACACCAGTCATTGTCTCATACGTTGCTGTCCAAAAAGAACGTAGAAAAACCGTCAGAAGTAATATCGTGATTTATTATTGTAATATTTGTTCACAGACCTTAGTTTATTATGCTGCTTATATGTTGGTGTTAGAATAAAGAATTCTCGAGTCGCCAATCGGTGTTCTGGATTTCGCGTCCATTAGTACTAAGCGTTTCTGAAAGGCTTCGAGGGACAGCGAGAGGCCCAGTGTAGCGAGAGCTGGGCATTAACGGTTTTTGAGACGTGATTGACATACGTGCTGATTTCCGTAATAAAACGATCTGTTACCGGCCCTTGTCTTCTGTTGCTACATAGGTAGAGCTTCGGTTATGCATAAGTGAGGAAAACGTAAACTTTTGGAGCGATTCAATTTTGCCATGTAGATAACCTTGGAGGATGAATCACGTGGGGCTAAATAACCAGACTCTAACAGGTGTTCACAAGTAGATGAATTTACACTTCTACATTCGCCTTTCATTAACCAAGCCGGATAGTGTTCAGCTACACGATTTTGGAGAGTGCGCTTACAACGTCCAATCTAATCAGCTCCACAGTAGCAGGTAAAAGAGTAAATGCACATAAATGTGGACATAAGCGGTAATCTAACCTTGACGCATTATCTAATCATGTGTCGGATGGTAAAACTTGTTGCAAGTCAGCTGCAGGAAAAGTGCGATTAATACATTTAGATAAACGATTTTTAATCAATTCGGAAATGGTTTCACCTTTGAATGCAAGAATCATAAACAGTTTTTTCTTTGGTACCGTGATTTTTGCGCCGGTAGCATAGCGGTTAGGACGCTCGCTGACCATGCACATGGTCCGGGGTTCGATCTCTGGCCACTGACGCACTCCTTTATCTTGCTAAGCCAGAAAAAATGCTGGTGAAAAGGAAAGGTTGGGCATGAGTGTGGTAATTGACTACTTCTATCTCTGTATTGTTTAAATACTTACTGTTGTTTGTTAATATTTTTTATATGAATTGCAATAATAATTCCGCTAAATACAAATTCCTGAATTCCGCCCTCTCTGTGTTTCGGTTGGATTCGTGTAGTGTGGTCATCTCGAAATACTAATACTACGATTACAAATAATTACAACAAATTGGCGTCGTGATGGAACTAAATAACCTTGGAAAATTTCTTATAAATGGTTCTCCGCGGGAGATTGCTGATTACCCCAGTCGGTTAATGAACATGGGAAAAGTGGGCAAAACGTGGGATGAAATGGTAATTTTGATCGGCAAACACGTGGGCAAAAGATGGTGTAAATGCAACCGATTTTACCCACTTTGGCCACAGTGCCCACGTTTTCCCATGTTCGTTAAAAAATTTTTTGTCCCACTTTATCCTAGTTTTCCCATTTGACCCACGTATTTACCCACTTATCCCATGTGTCTGAATTAAAAATGTACCCACTTTTACCCCGTTTTCCCACCTTTCAACAAACAATTTACCCACTTTCCCCCCGTTTTCCCACCTTTTCAACGAACAAATTGCCCACTTTTTAAACGACCTGTTCATCCACTACTGCTATTTTCGTGACGAAAAGAAGCCCTCATTTTTCCTAGGCAAGCGCACGTATTATTAGAATTACTTAGTGTCCTACTAATGGCCTAAGGAAGTGCTTAAACACTGTCATCCTTTATAGTAACTAATGCAATCGAACTTACCAAAGCTACGAACTTAGCGACCACTGCCTTACGATTCTTTCACTACGTTCAATGGTTATGCTACTGATATAAACCAAGGCCAATGGAGTGAAGTAATTTTATATTTCATGTAGTAAAATATCGGATTTATAAAAATAGTAATATTTTCAAAAAAATTAAAAAAATGACTTCATAAATTATTCTAAAGACGGCGATTTGCTGGTCCCAGGTTGAATGACTTCTGCACACATCTGTAATGAAGGAAAGAGAGAATCATTTAAATACGCGTCAATTCCCATTAAGTGCAGAAAACTGGTAACACTTTCATTAAAAACTACCTCTTCTGGCGATAAATCCATTTCTTTCCGAACACTCTGGTCATGGCACCAATTTTTGGTGGCTTTTACAATCACTTCCATTGTTTCCTCCTCGGTGGACCCGAGTTGTAATTGCTTACGAGTGATGACATCTGAATTTTTTTAAGTATACAATTTTATTATTTCAAAATGTCAACATACCAATAATAAGCTGGAGAAACGTGAAGTCACGGATACCAGTCTTATCTGCAGTTCCCTTATAACTTGCGAGGTTTTTATTTAGGACTGAGCTCAGCAACCAGCGCGCTGAGCTGGTTTGGTTATTTTGCACCTTGAATGAGAATCGGCACATCTGAAACGAATCAATTAAACAAACTTGGATGGAATTTCTTACTATTTCCTCAAAATACTTTCTGTTTTTAAGTTTTCGCTCAAAAACTTCCAGTATAGCAAATGTTTTCACCGGTAGCCTGACATAGCTTTCGTTATCGTCAGCTGTGCAACCACTGAAAGTTGCCAACGCAAAGTCAACACGTTTAATTAATTGCACCTGCGTTTCACATAGTTTTTGAAGACAAACTGTCAAATAATTATAGGATAAACATAAACCGGGAATGAACCGCACCTGCTACTATATTATCAGAATCCGTCCTAGGCCGCTTAACATTAGTATCCTTGGGCGACCTGAGAAAAATGGCTATTAAGTTCGATATTACTTACGTAATAGGTGTACTTGTAGCAGCCAACACGTGTGAAGAACTCTTCGCCAGTAGTCCAAAACTACTTCATTGTAATGTAAGGTTGAATATCTGTCATACCTTATGTTCTTTTTTGAATCAGATGCCTTGCGTAATCGGGGTCCTTAAAGACATTACACTGCCTGTCCATCAGGTCAGATGGGTAGTCGTTACTTACGAAAACGTCATTTTACGGTGCTGTATTTATTCATTCAAGTATGAAACGATGCTTACGTTTTATGACGCTTCTGCGTGCAAACTACAGTGGACTTGGACGACTGACTGCAATTGGCAGTGCTGTATGTTCTTTGCAGGGCCTTGTGCTTTGCGAGCGCCTCTTGCAAGTTATCTGGATAAATAGTTAAGTGTCGATACGACTAACCTGTTTCAAAAATCACCTCACAATTCTCCATCTTCCAATCAATCTTGGGGTACTCCTCCTCACAGGCATTATCCCAATTGTCTTGGCTGCAGACAACAAGCTTAGGTCCAAGAGACCAAGAGCTTCGGCATATCACTGCCTCATTTTTCCCATCAATCAGTGCAATACGGTATTTGCCCATTTATTGTGAAGGGAACGGTACATTAGTGAATGAAGAACGAAATACCTTAAAAGTCCCCTACTTGAATGTATAGAGAGTCTTAACTCAAACTGATATGCTAGCGAACCCAACCCACTTTGTCAATCATGTCGGCTCTTACCCATGAACCACATTAACTGCGACCGACGCTAATGGAACAACACAAATTAACAATGGCAACAGCTTATCTAGCCGATGTGTGAGGCATTGGGATGAAAACGTTGAAGTGATTTGTGGGTATTGCAATGCGTTTATATTTAATTGTGTTAATTGCAACCCATTCAGTGTCGCCTGAGAACTGGCCTGATTTGTACATATCAAGCTTCGTTGATTCGAAAGGCTTATTAAAAAATGGTTGCTTATCCAAACAAGGTCTGAATTTGAATACATTGCCCTCACCCACACCACAGATAATCCCAGGTACTCCATTTACTACTACGAATCAGTCAGGCGAAACAGTTGAATAGTAAGTCTTGCCGACACAAAATGACTGCTTTGCTAAATCAACTGTAACGCATGGCCGGGTTAGCTCAGCAGGTGACTTACCTGCATTTGTAGAGCTTGCAAACACGCATCTTTCGACTTCTCGAGAGGCTACTTGTTTTGCTACCCTGAAGCCACTCCTCACTCTTCCCTTGATTTGGCACAAATGTGACTCATACGGGAAGGCTGAAAAGGTATCCAGACAACCGTGTTCAGAGACGTCCTCAGAGAAATGCTGAAGAGCATGCACATTGTAAACCAACTCATCAGGGTAGAGGCTGTCGAAACTTAGTACATACTGCCTGAGGCATGGTTTAAGGTGTCGCACAATTTAAGGTGGTAACGAGGATGACATTATTTTTATTTTATTTTTTTATTTTTGATTACAGCTTAATTCCACACCGTATTTTCGGTACAAGTATGGAATTTTCAGCGTGGATATCGGTAGCCCAAATTTCGCAGGCCGACCATAGATATAATAATAATAATAGTATATTCTCATTTTGTACATGAGAGACGCCAGTTTACAGGCATCATCAATATGATAAATTACATATACGATTAGCAATCATAATTAATAATAATGTTTTAATAAAGTACACATTTTTTCTTACTTGTGTAGGACACACCAAATATACAGGCATGGATAAGCATTAATTAAATTTCATAAATTCGGTTTATGGTTAAGTTACATGGTTGCTGGCGTTTTTGTTTTAATAATAATTATAATAATGTATATTCTCATATAAACATATAAATTTACATGAAAATGCATGCCATTTTTTTAGGTCTGTGGGAACAATATGATAACCAGTCATTCAATGGAGCACATCATGAAATATAGGAATATTAACTTCGCATTAACAAAAAAACCCAAGTAAGTTTTGGATGGATTAAAAATACTTGGGAAAAAATAAAGCTTGAAGTAATTCCTCAATATAACCTGGGTGTGTACAAATCCGAATCTCATTTTTGATTTGATTTATATCCAAATTGGGTAATAAGGAAGCTATTTTTACAGATACGATCAGTTATGTTATAAGCTACAATCGTGACGTTGTATTACAAATTGATACTTTTCCATTGGTATAAGAGTATATTCCACAAATGTAATCCAGGTTGCGTCGTGGAGAAAGTTAATTCGTTATTAACCAGGCAACTGAAAGATACGGGACCAATAATGTTTGCAGATCATTTGTCATTGTAAATGGTCAAATATCCACATTATTCATTCTCATTCAAAAAGTCAAATGGAAGCTGAAATGGTGAGAGAAAAAAGAAGACAAACAACAGCAACGCAAAAGAAAGCAACGGGAGTCCTTAAGGAGTGATTAATAAATATATACATATATATTCTGTTTAGTAACTGTGGTTATTTTGGTACACAAACTAACTAGTCCCGTTATGCTAACTTTTATATTATGTGTGAACTAATATTACTGTCCTGTGTAGAAATGTTAATCATCTAGTTCCAATAATATTAAAATTTATAATTGTAGTTTGTTGTAACTACACGTTTAAACAACTTAAAATATCTATGTAGGGTGAAAAAGAGGGTGTAAGAGTCAGGCGCAAAAGTGCATTGTCATCTTTGAGCAGTCTGGTGACTGAGGAGATGAACACTGGAAGTGTGTTTGCATCGCGCACATTAGCTGGTAGTCTATTCCAAATGACTGAAAACTTATTTAAGAAGAAGTTGTACCGCACGTAAGTCTGACAGTGCTCCATAGCAGCTAGGTTGTGATGATTTCTAAGATTGTAACTGATGACAGCGGTAGGTTTAGTTATTGGCTCGGAGGAATGCAAGAGAAGATTAGTTAGCTTATAGTAAAAGATAAGGTTTAGCTTAAGGCGTCTTTTCCAGAGGGGTTCTAATCTTAGTCTTACGCATCTCTCATGGTATTCCAGACCACTTTCTAAACCAAGAGTTCTTGAGGTAAACTGCCGTTGCACTCCCTCTAATTTAAGCTTGTCATTTTGTCTTAGTCCGCTAAGAATAAACGGGCAGTATTCTAAGATAGGTCGGACACATACTTTGTATAATAAAACCCTAGTTTCACAACAAAAGAAATTGCGTGTTATGCATCCTATCAGCCTACGCGTTTTACGTCTGGCATAATCAGTCTGTTCAGCGAACGTTAGGTTACTAGAGTATCTAATACCGAGATCTACGACTGAATTGAGCTTAGCTAGTTTTCGCCCATTTATTTCAAGGTTTAGATCAAGCTTACTGTTGCCGATACAAATCCAGCCGCATTTGTCAATGTTAAAATTTAGACAGGATTCAGCACACCACGTTGCAAGGCTACTTAGTTCAAGATGTATTTTAGTAACCATATCGCTTAATTCATGAGTGTAGCAGGAGTAGACGACTTTGAGGTCGTCAGCATATAGGAATGGTTTACCTGAGGTGAAGCACTTGCAAATGCTGTTAATGTAAACTGTGAATAAAAGTGGACCTAGGACACTACCTTGCACGACCCCACTTGAGATCTGCCTAGGATGAGACAATACAGATCCAACTTTGGTTATTTGTACCCTGTTGCTTAGAAATGATTTTAACCAGTTCAGTAATGGGTTGCGAATTCCACAAGAGTACAGCTTCTCAAAGAGAATACTGTGAGATACCATGTCAAATGCCCTAGATATATCGAAGTATAGAACAACGACTAGCTTACGTGCTTCGCGACTACTAGTGATGCAGTTGAAAAAGTCGAAGTGGCAAGTAACGCAGGATCTATTTTTGAGAAATCCGTGTTGAGACCTTGTAACAAGATCTTCCCTAATTAGGTAGTCTGACAATTGATCCTTTACAACTTTCTCCATGATTCGTGAGATAACTGGGGTTATATTTATGGGTCTGTAATTGCGGACGTTTGCCCTATCACCAGATTTGTAATGTGGAATTATGAAGCTAGTTTTCCACTCACTAGGGTAAGTGCCAGTGTCCATAGATATTGAGAAGAATTTAAGAAGTAACAGGGGTATATCACACCCACTGTTTTTGAAAATTATCGAAGCGAGGCCATCCGGTCCCGTACTAGTGGAAGGTTTAAGGCTTTTAATTGCTTGTACTATTAATTGATTAGTGAACACAATGCTTTCAAGGGAAGAGATAGTAAGGGGAGCGGTTTCACCAGGCATATGTGTTTCTAAACTAAAGTTTGCAAACCAATCACTGAAAGTTCACAGATAGTGGCAGGTTCATTGTAGATTACTTTGTCGTGAAGTAAGTATGGGATTTCCCTCGCTGACTGCATTCGTTTTTTAAGAAGTGCCGTTAAGTTATAAACTTTGGAGGTACTTTCAAGTGCCGTTAACTCTTCGTCGAGGTCCTTTTGAGAGCGTAGGCGCTTGATAGATTCAAGAGACTCGTGGATTGAGAGCAATAGTGATATGTCCTTAGTGGAATAGTACTGTTTCTTCAGTTTCCTTAACTTATTACGGTGTGCCCTTGGAATATATTCAGTTCGGTGTCTACTTAATTTCACTATTTTATTTGGGGCAACTGTATCTAGACAAAGGGTAACATTCCTGTAAAACAGGGTTACTAAGGCCTCCAGGGAGTCAGTGGTAAAATAGTCATCCCATTGACAGAGTCGAATAAGTTCTTGGACTAATCCCCAGTCTGTATATTTGTAACTACGACATATTGTGCTTCCTGAGTCTTGTTTGTTTCCTGTATTTAGTGGTGAGAAAGGCAGAGAGCAGAGTACCATTCTATGGTCACTACTGGAAAATCTATTACCAACATAGTGGATACTGGGATTGTGTCATGACAAAAAACAAGGTCCAACATGTTGTCCCCACGAGTAGGTGTCTGGACGTGTTGTTGCCATCCATAACAGTCTATAGTGGCAAGTAATTCGTCGAAGCGTTGGGGGCCGGAACTAGTTAGCCAATTGACTTCTGGAAGATTGAAGTCCCCTGCAATTATTTTGTAATTAGCACTAAACGAGGATGCATGTGCAAACGATTTAGCTAATAACGCATCAGTTTCTTTTGTTGAGCTTGGTGCTCGATAAACACAGCCTATGAGAAGTTTGTACTTATCTCCATGTAAGACAACCCAGAGTGAGTCAGGTACATTATTCATTGTTTCATCTTCCACCTTACTGACTACAAATGAGTTATGTATATATATGAGACATCCTCCACCACGCTTGCAATCTCTGTTTGCACGGTGTACAGTGTAATCATCGATACCTATATGCACATCAAGTACAGAGGATGAGCACCATGACTCAGTAATCAGAGCTACAGTAGGCTTGGCGACTAATAATAATGTCCTTAGTTCAGATATCTTATTGATTAAGGAACGTGCATTAATTAGCAATATCGTGAATAAGTCACGGGATACTACAAACTGGCTTAAAATGTCACCATAACCTAAATCTATTTGTGCGTCAGCACCGCAAGAATTTATGAATGAAAAGGAGGTCGGACTGGGTGTCTGCACATCGGAGTTGGTGTGCAATGAGGTGGTCCTAGGTGCCATGGGTCGTACCAGTGATTCAGGACACCTGGAAAATTTACCATGTGTTCCTGGATATAAGGGTAGTACAGGTTGGGCCTAGGTTGACGGTTAAAAGGCATAGCATCAAAAGGTCTACCCATCCAACTGCTATTCGTCATACCGGTATACACCTTCGGGTTGTTTTTATAACTTAAAGGGAATTGTGAAGGAAGGTGCTTTGGCTGCAAGACTTTAGGAGTCTTGGAGCCTGACTTTCTATAAGGTGGAGCATGCGGAACACCTCCAGATGTACTTATGTTTCGAGAGGAGTTTTTCGTAACAAGTGATGGTTTGTTGGCATTCTTACTCTCAGCAGGCTTATTGAATACAAAGTATTCTTCCCCATCATTAGTCTCAACCCTGCGAAATTTGTTCATCGTGGTGAGGTTACTACGTTTGGGGGGAAATTTCTTAGAACAACTTGCAGAAGTTCTAGTCATTTTAACATCTTTCGATGAGGCTTTGTTTACAGGGGTACTGGTATCTAAATCAGTTCCTAGTTCCATTGGCAGGTGTGGTTGTTGTGTAGTTTGCTGAATGCTAGTTTCAGCACTAGGTGTCTGTTGCTGTGCACGATCCTTATTTGGTAAATCAAAGCTAGAGCTAGAGGAGGTGACCAGGTTATTACTACGCATTATTCTGCGCTGACACGGTGTTTTATCCTGAGCTACGGTTATAGACTTATAACTGCTATTCAGTCTTAAGTGATCCTGACATTTAGTAAACTTACTAGCATCAAGGGAATTACTGAATTTAAAAATGATTGGGCAATTAGCCTGGTTAGACTTTTTACGAAGTCGTTTGCATTCACATGGAACACTAGCCATGCCGCAACAAATCAGGATTTTGTGTCTTACAGTTTTCAGGGGCAGAGAATCTGGGACGTTGTAAACTATAGCTTGGTGAGAAGAGGTTATACGCTTCATCACCTCCGTAGCCAAGCAGTCAATCAGATTTTCAGCTTTATTTAGGTTGTCTGGAGATATTTTAGGATGCCTTTCTAAAAGACAGGCTATTGGGTCTAAATTCAAAAGCTTATTTTGAGTTACATCCAGTAAACACTTAACCTGGCCAATATCAGAACGGCTCTCCGTGGTATTTGAGATTGGCAGTGACATACTATCAAACTGATCTAATTTTTTCTGAATTTCACTTACTTGCCTCTGCATATCTTTCAAAAGGAGGTTTAGTTTACAGAACTCAGAGTTCTCTAACAGAACATCTTTCACCTGTATCACAGGAGTGAGATCTGCACTCAAACCATTTTGAGAGCTAGTAGTTGATACTGTATTACAGGCGGTAATGCAGTTATAACCGAATTTAAGCCACTATCTAAAACAATTGTGTTTCTACGAACACGTTTTTTAGAGATTTGGACCATAATTTCAAGAATTATATGACAATAAGCAGTAAATAAATTTCAGAGCAAACACGTGCAAAAATGTCACCAATTTCGAACGTACCGCCGAGACATATCAGGTGTGCGTCGGCGTGGACATAAAATGTAGACACTCATGAACAATCTGAGGAAGTTCGCGTATAGTGGAGAGGGTGATAGGTCATGTAATGCAACTGGGCCCAACTACATAAGAAATAGCTGGCATTCAAAGGCCTTCCAAAACTGAAGAAACTCCAAGCTGCGACACTTACTTTGGAAGTCCTTAGGAATGCAGCTTTCTGCATCCTGTAGTCTTTCGTTAATACAAGCAATTGTTTCATTGCTTAATCCGAATTGGCATTTTTTTGCCAAACGCAACCATATAACCGATTGACGCCTTACAACACCTAGACGGACTAAATGCATATATGAATGTAGTTGAAGATCGAAAGATCAATTCATGGTTGTTTGCTCAAAATCAACTTCCCCAAGTTTCGCGGAGGCATCAATACGACAGTCATCGTCTCATCGGTCGCTGTTCAGAAAGAAGTCAGTAGCAAACCGTCAGAAGTAATATTGTGATTCATTATTGCAATATTTGTTCACAGACCTTAGTGATAACATTTTTTATATGTTGGTGTTACAATAAAGAATTCTCGAGTGGCCAATCGGTGTTTTGGTTTTTGCGTCCGTTATTACTAAGCGTTTCTGAGAAACTTCAAGGAACAGCGTGAGTCCCAGCGTAGCAAGAGCTGGGCATTGACGGTTTACGAGACGTGGCTGACAGTTTCTGAAGGTAGAAACAGACTTTGGCGGATTCAGACAGTTGGTGAAAGTTTGGATAGTCACCGTTCATCTTTCCTGGTGCCGGTCAAGTCCTCTTTGAACAAGCAATATCTGGAACATTTTTGGAATTGGGTCAATTTCAACAATGCCTGGGTCAAAGAAGGGACAGAGTGTCTTGGATGCAAACAGGAAAGTAATTCATGTTGACTTGTCTGTTACTTGTAACGATGTGCCTGATGTTAAGCATGATATGGTTGATGTTACTGTTTCACCGTTCAGGGATAATAGGAACATCAAACTCCCTAAATTTGAACCACGTTGTTTCGATGGAAACCCGGCTGATTATTTACAATTTGTAAAGGAGTTTGAGATCATGCCGAGTAGTTTTTATTAACTGATGAATTGAAGTAAATGTATTTGATGAGATATTGCACTGGAGATGCTTCAAGAGCTATACAGTGCTGTGGGCTCATTCCCTCTAATGAGGGTTACGCTGAGGCTATGAGCATATTACGTCAAAGTTTTGGAAGACCTTCAATGATTGTAAGGAACGTATACGAAGCTGTCAAAGGTAACGGCAGTCAACTTCAAGATGACTCCAAGGCACTTACTGAGTTTTTAGATAATCTTATGACTTATAAGAATACCTTGATTTCTATGAATTGCATTAGTGACCTCAACTCGAGTTTTATACTAGAAGTAATAGCAAGACGCCTACCTACTCGACTGCAAAGGAAGTGGGTGAAGATAAGCTCCCGTATGGAGGATGAGGGTATCGAGCCAAAATTTGATGATATCCTGAAACTAGTAAAAGATAGTGTCAATCAATCTATGAGCAAGTTTTCCAGTCTGTTAGATCTCACCCATAGAATAGAGCAGTCTGAGGGTAAAACGCACTCATTGATGACGAATAAGCCTCAGAGAGGTGGATATCGAGAAGGCTCGATGATGTCTAGTAATGCATATAGATCTAGTGAGTGTAACAGGTTTCGTAGTACATCCTCAACAGGTAAGTTACAAGATGCAAGACAAACACGGTTGTGTTTTACACGTTTGCAAGAGGTGCATACAAAGGTGAACTGTGAATCAGTGAGCAAGTTTAGCAGTAAGCTAAATGTAAACTCCAGGCCTGACTCCGAATTGTGTGACGATAACGGTGTGGTCAAGAAGCCTGTAGTTGCAACTGGTAAGCCATTGTTGAATAGAGTGTCACAGAATAGAGTTACTGCTTCAGAGTGCAGTTCTGACTCCACAAGTTTACAGGGTATTACTAGTCAGAGTGAAGATATAGGACCTTTAGGGATTTGTGAGAAGGAGCCAAAATTGTCTACTTCTGTTATTAGAGAGTTTGAAAATGATGAAGTCGACCAGATAGATTGGTAAATTGAATATTTGTGATAATGATCATGATAGTGCAGATTTGTCTTTGATTGATCATGATGAAATGAGGGGAATGCCTACTGCTGCTAAGTTGAATAAAGGTTCTGTACAACTACAACGTGAAGTGGAATTGAATGCAGATGCAGTTGCAGAAGGCATGCATACTTGTGAGACCGTCAGTGTGATTGATCAGCATGTAGCCCACCTATCATCAGATGCTATTGCTAAACGTGAGCTGATAGTAAAAGACAGCAGTGGTGGTGGTCTTGCAGTTAGACAACTATCTGAAAGCCGAACAACAACAGCTTCTGATCCACCGCAAACTTCATCAACTGGTATCAATCAGTCGTCGTTGGTGTTGTCATCCACAATGAAAAGGACGCCCATCAACTCAAGTATCTTGTGCAATGACTTTGATAGTATTGGTGCATTTGAAAAGACGAAAGATATTGCTCAGTTTAGTGAGAATAAGCCAAGTGTAAACGAAAGAGTAATTGTTAAATTGACTTGCATGAATAAAGGCATTTCTAGTTTCAAGTTACTAATTGAATGCTATTATCTTTAGTGTAAATTATTCTGTGTCTACGCTTGGTTGACCAGATAAGTCGTGTGTTTGTTCGTCATCTATTTTCTACGATACAATGACATGAGCGTGTTACCGTTCAGATTTGAGGATATAGCTGATAGAAGAAAGTTAGCAAATGAACTCTGCGACGATTTTCCAACCTAGGGCGTCAACCTGAGAAGGGTTGTAGGCGTACTGCTGTAAAGCCTACAATTCTTCAAAGGGTAGCGCATCAATGAGCAGTCCAATGTGCTTGGTGTGTGATTTTGAACATATGTTCATATTGTATATACTGAATTGATATCATCTGTCATCTATCTGTTGGTAATTCTGTTTGTGTCCGGACGACCTTCACTTGGATCATCAACCTGAGAAGGAATGTAGGCGTACTGCTGTAAGTCCTACAGTTCTTCAAGGGTAGTTTGTCATGCCGGAATCCACAACATTTGATGTAGTGATTGTACATATGTTTGTGTTAAATAATTGTGTGAGTTCCAATTATTGTAATTGTTGGTTAATCTTGTTTGTGTCCGGACATTCCACAACTTACAATCGTCAACCTGTGAAAGGTTGTAGGCGTACTGGTGTAAGTCCTGCAATTCTTCGAAGGAATTCTACCAAGACATGATCCACGAGGTTATTTGTACTGTTTGTGTATACGTGTGGTGTGTCATATCAATTGATGTTTTTGGATCCATTGTGTTTACTCGTTGTTCTCGTACCTTGTTGTTATTGCGTAATTTTGTTAAACGGTTCGTCGTGATTACTTCTGAAGTTGTTTGTTGTTTTCTACATCCGTGAATGAATTGATTGGTGTTAGAGACAGCAGATGGGTCGTATACGCCGGGAGGCTAGGCTGTTGCTGAGATTGAAATGCATACGGAGATAATTGTTAGCTGCGGTCCCACACGCCGGGGAGAAAGAGTGTAAACGACTGAGGCTCGCATACATCACCGTTACTAGAACTGAGGGAGAATGAGTGACAAACGATTTCAGTGGTAATTGGTAGTGAATATATAAGAGGACGTGCGTAGAGTATCGTGAGGTGGTGCTATGGTCACATCACATTTTGCAAGAGTCATTCTAGCAAGTGGCGATTGTGTTGTAAGATGTCAAGAGGATGCCTTTAACAGGAAGGCGTAGGTCGTCATTGATGTGTGAGATTGTGCTGTGGGTATGCTTGTGGTGTGTTGGCTTTTCTGTTTGTTTTCCATTTCAGCTCTGTCCGTGTGACCCAGGTTCTCGCAATGGCATCCAAGTCAACGTGTGTTGGTCGTGATGGAAGAAAGGGGTTGGATCCGTTTTTTGCCGGGGAGAGTCAATGGAGTTGAAGATTGAACGATCAATTCATGGTTGTTTGCTCAAAATCAACTTCCCCAAGTTTCGCGGAGGCATCAATACGACAGTCATCGTCTCATCGGTCGCTGTTCAGAAAGAAGTCAGTAGCAAACCGTCAGAAGTAATATTGTGATTCATTATTGCAATATTTGTTCACAGACCTTAGTGATAACATTTTTTATATGTTGGTGTTACAATAAAGAATTCTCGAGTGGCCAATCGGTGTTTTGGTTTTTGCGTCCGTTATTACTAAGCGTTTCTGAGAAACTTCAAGGAACAGCGTGAGTCCCAGCGTAGCAAGAGCTGGGCATTGACGGTTTACGAGACGTGGCTGACAGTTTCTGAAGGTAGAAACAGACTTTGGCGGATTCAGACAGTTGGTGAAAGTTTGGATAGTCACCGTTCATCTTTCCTGGTGCCGGTCAAGTCCTCTTTGAACAAGCAATATCTGGAACATTTTTGGAATTGGGTCAATTTCAACAATGCCTGGGTCAAAGAAGGGACAGAGTGTCTTGGATGCAAACAGGAAAGTAATTCATGTTGACTTGTCTGTTACTTGTAACGATGTGCCTGATGTTAAGCATGATATGGTTGATGTTACTGTTTCACCGTTCAGGGATAATAGGAACATCAAACTCCCTAAATTTGAACCACGTTGTTTCGATGGAAACCCGGCTGATTATTTACAATTTGTAAAGGAGTTTGAGATCATGCCGAGTAGTTTTCTATTAACTGATGAATTGAAGTAAATGTATTTGATGAGATATTGCACTGGAGATGCTTCAAGAGCTATACAGTGCTGTGGGCTCATTCCCTCTAATGAGGGTTACGCTGAGGCTATGAGCATATTACGTCAAAGTTTTGGAAGACCTTCAATGATTGTAAGGAACGTATACGAAGCTGTCAAAGGTAACGGCAGTCAACTTCAAGATGACTCCAAGGCACTTACTGAGTTTTTAGATAATCTTATGACTTATAAGAATACCTTGATTTCTATGAATTGCATTAGTGACCTCAACTCGAGTTTTATACTAGAAGTAATAGCAAGACGCCTACCTACTCGACTGCAAAGGAAGTGGGTGAAGATAAGCTCCCGTATGGAGGATGAGGGTATCGAGCCAAAATTTGATGATATCCTGAAACTAGTAAAAGATAGTGTCAATCAATCTATGAGCAAGTTTTCCAGTCTGTTAGATCTCACCCCTAGAATAGAGCGGTCTGAGGGAAAAACGCAATCATTGATGATGATTAGGCCTCAGAGAGGTGGATATCGAGAAAGCTCCATGATGTCTAGTAATGCATATAGATCTAGTGAGTGTAACAGGTTTCGTAGTACATCCTCAACAGGTAAGTTACAAGATGCAAGACAAACACGGTTGTGTTTTACACGTTTGCAAGAGGTGCATACAAAGGTGAACTGTGAATCAGTGAGCAAGTTTAGCAGTAAGCTAAATGTAAACTCCAGGCCTGACTCCGAATTGTGTGACGATAACGGTGTGGTCAAGAAGCCTGTAGTTGCAACTGGTAAGCCATTGTTGAATAGAGTGTCACAGAATAGAGTTACTGCTTCAGAGTGCAGTTCTGACTCCACAAGTTTACAGGGTATTACTAGTCAGAGTGAAGATATAGGACCTTTAGGGATTTGTGAGAAGGAGCCAAAATTGTCTACTTCTGTTATTAGAGAGTTTGAAAATGATGAAGTCGACCGGTAAATTGAATATTTGTGATAATGATCATGATAGTGCAGATTTGTCTTTGATTGATCATGATGAAATGAGGGGAATGCCTACTGCTGCTAAGTTGAATAAAGGTTCTGTACAACTACAACGTGAAGTGGAATTGAATGCAGATGCAGTTGCAGAAGGCATGCATACTTGTGAGACCGTCAGTGTGATTGATCAGCATGTAGCCCACCTATCATCAGATGCTATTGCTAAACGTGAGCTGATAGTAAAAGACAGCAGTGGTGGTGGTCTTGCAGTTAGACAACTATCTGAAAGCCGAACAACAACAGCTTCTGATCCACCGCAAACTTCATCAACTGGTATCAATCAGTCGTCGTTGGTGTTGTCATCCACAATGAAAAGGACGCCCATCAACTCAAGTATCTTGTGCAATGACTTTGATAGTATTGGTGCATTTGAAAAGACGAAAGATATTGCTCAGTTTAGTGAGAATAAGCCAAGTGTAAACGAAAGAGTAATTGTTAAATTAACTTGCATGAATAAAGGCATTTCTAGTTTCAAGTTACTAATTGAATGCTATTATCTTTAGTGTAAATTATTCTGTGTCTACGCTTGGTTGACCAGATACGTCGTGTGTTTGTTCGTCATCTATTTTCTACGATACAATGACATGAGCGTGTTACCGTTCAGATTTGAGGATATAGCTGATAGAAGAAAGTTAGCAAATGAACTCTGCGACGATTTTCCAACCTAGGGCGTCAACCTGAGAAGGGTTGTAGGCGTACTGCTGTAAAGCCTACAATTCTTCAAAGGGTAGCGCATCAATGAGCAGTCCAATGTGCTTGGTGTGTGATTTTGAACATATGTTCGTATTGTATATACTGAATTGATATCATCTGTCATCTATCTGTTGGTAATTCTGTTTGTGTCCGGACGACCTTCACTTGGATCATCAACCTGAGAAGGAATGTAGGCGTACTGCTGTAAGTCCTACGGTTCTTCAAGGGTAGTTTGTCATGCCGGAATCCACAACATTTGATGTAGTGATTGTACATATGTTTGTGTTAAATAATTGTGTGAGTTCCAATTATTGTAATTGTTGGTTAATCTTGTTTGTGTCCGGACATTCCACAACTTACAATCGTCAACCTGTGAAAGGTTGTAGGCGTACTGGTGTAAGTCCTGCAATTCTTCGAAGGAATTCTACCAAGACATGATCCACGAGGTTATTTGTACTGTTTGTGTATACGTGTGGTGTGTCATATCAATTGATGTTTTTGGATCCATTGTGTTTACTCGTTGTTCTCGTACCTTGTTGTTATTGCGTAATTTTGTTAAACGGTTCGTCGTGATTACTTCTGAAGTTGTTTGTTGTTTTCTACATCCGTGAATGAATTGATTGGTGTTAGAGACAGCAGATGGGTCGTATACGCCGGGAGGCTAGGCTGTTGCTGAGATTGAAATGCATACGGAGATAATTGTTAGCTGCGGTCCCACACGCCGGGGAGAAAGAGTGTAAACGACTGAGGCTCGCATACATCACCGTTACTAGAACTGAGGGAGAATGAGTGACAAACGATTTCAGTGGTAATTGGTAGTGAATATATAAGGGGACGTGCGTAGAGTATCGTGAGGTGGTGCTATGGTCACATCACATTTTGCAAGAGTCATTCTAGCAAGTGGCGATTGTGTTGTAAGATGTCAAGAGGATGCCTTTAACAGGAGGCGTAGGTCGTCATTGATGTGTGAGATTGTGCTGTGGGTATGCTTGTGGTGTGTTGGCTTTTCTGTTTGTTTTCCATTTCAGCTCTGTCCGTGTGACCCAGGTTCTCGCAATGGCATCCAAGTCAACGTGTGTTGGTCGTGATGGAAGAAAGGGGTTGGATCCGTTTTTTGCCGGGGAGAGTCAATGGAGTTGAAGATTGAACGATCAATTCATGGTTGTTTGCTCAAAATCAACTTCCCCAAGTTTCGCGGAGGCATCAATGCGACAGTCATCGTCTCATCGGTCGCTGTTCAGAAAGAAGTCAGTAGCAAACCGTCAGAAGTAATATTGTGATTCATTATTGCAATATTTGTTCACAGACCTTAGTGATAACATTTTTTATATGTTGGTGTTACAATAAAGAATTCTCGAGTGGCCAATCGGTGTTTTGGTTTTTGCGTCCGTTATTACTAAGCGTTTCTGAGAAACTTCAAGGAACAGCGTGAGTCCCAGCGTAGCAAGAGCTGGGCATTGACGGTTTACGAGACGTGGCTGACAGCATATAATCTAATGGAGAAATACTAACTATATCAATTGGATGTTTCTCAAATACTGATGTGCCACGTTGGTAATTGGCATCTTCCTTTCTCCTATATCTATTATCTGTCCTGCTACAGCTGTTAACATCCTTAAATACCATGCGCCGGTTTACATAGTTGCCAGTAACGCAACATCTGTCACACCTTTTCCTACTGTTTTGACTCGCTGTAAAAGTGACGTCAGCTCTTGCAGGTTTGTCGCAGATAACATTGTTAAGCTGGAAGCCGATGTGTCTCGCATTGATTTGCAAACCATGTGCATATAAGTGCTCCATGTCAGTTACAGCTGGCAATAAAATGTTATTGAATTCAGACGGTTTATGAAAACCACTATAAACTCCAATAAGAAATATATCACTGAGAAACGGTTTCACTAGTCGACCCATTATCGGCCAAATTTGCTGTGTACCATTGTTAAACAGTGACAATCCATCAACATTCAGCCGCAGATTAACGCAATCAAAAGATGCAAACTGACACCAACAAGTCAGTATAGGCGTAAGTATACTTCGCAAACCAATATGATAGTAAACTCCACTACCAATAACAGCTGAGGGGCATGACTGGCCAGTTTTGAGAAAGTGTCTTATATTTGTTGGTAATCTTGGAATATGCCGTCTGAACAATCGCATAATCTTTCCACCATCAACAATGGATGTTTTAGTGGTCATCATAAGCTTTAAGGCAGTCGTCCTAAGTTCTGCCTTTGAATTGCGTTCTTTTGCCTTATCGAAACGTATCTCATGGGACAACAGAGCGCCAGCAGCATTACCTTATCAAATAGTCGTCACATGAAATACTAAGAA
Organism: Trichobilharzia regenti; assembly: GCA_944472135.2. NCBI lineage: Eukaryota > Metazoa > Platyhelminthes > Trematoda > Strigeidida > Schistosomatidae > Trichobilharzia > Trichobilharzia regenti. The sequence continues at coordinate 106,167,983 of OX235264.1, forward strand.
ACCAACTTTATAAAGTGATTTGCATGTCACTTTGCATGTTTACGACGCTACAAGAAGTTTCATCTACTAGAAATTCACCAGCCTCGATGCTGAAATTGGGAAGTATCATCTTGGCTACGTCACCGAGCAACTCCGACTTCAATCTCTTAGTTCTTCTATACAATGTGGATCGGTGGCCTGTCTCTTTTTCAAACAAACCTAAAGCACAAGGCTATATTAAAGAGAATAAAGTACTTCTAAGACGTCTAGGGGTATTCATATTACTACCACTTGGTACTACTTCACATTCAGTATCCATTTTATTACCTTAAAAAGACATTACTACAAACAATTAACTCATCTAGTCAGGGGTGCACGACGAAGAATTTGAAATCGCGGCTTCGGAAGTCAAACTTCCCATCAACAAACGTGTCAAAATGATTGAGATGAAATCATCACCATTTGTCTTCATGCCACTTACAATGATTACATAGACATTATATAATGTTTATGCTGAAATGTTCCTCACCTCATGCATTCCCCATCTTCGAATGACTGCGCTACAAAAACAAAATCCCCCATTCTTCCCATGTTTCCTATATTTTCCCACATTTCCCACGTCTCCAGAAAATAGTTGACCACGTTTGCCCACTTGGCCCATGTCACTTGACAAACTAACCCACTTCTTCCCACTTTACCCATGTTACAAACGAAAACAGCCCACCTTATCCCACTTTGCCCACATTTGAACGGAAAACTACCCACGTTTTTACCCACATATCCCAGGTCCAAAAAAAGTAACCGACTAGGATCTTGAATGCTTTGATGCATGGTGCATTTCAAAGAACGTTCGGGAGGACAAAATTCCAGCACATTTCACCACTGCTATTGGGCTAGATGCATATAGCCTAGTAAAGACTCCGGCGTTTCCAGATAAACCCATTTCTCTGTCATATGTCAAGATTCGTGAACTTCTGATAAATCACTTTCATGTAACTACATTTGAGACCAGAGAGAGGGCTCAATTCCATAAACTGGTTCGTGCTCCCAACCAGAGGATTAGAGACTTTATTCTTCAACTTGAAATTCAAGCTTCAAAGTGCAACTTTGGAGATCAGCTGCATACTCAACTACGTGATCGTCTAATTGCTGAAATCAATATTCCTAAGTTAGAGAAAGGGTTAATTCAGATTCCTTCTTGTACCTTTCAAACTGCTAAAGATATATGTATTACATATGAAGATGTCAATAGTGAATACTCTGCTCTCACTACGTCAGTATCTGATGTCATGTTGTCCAAAGTCGAAAATACAAGTTGTCAGCCAAGTCTCATAAACCGTTAATGCCCAGCTCTCGCTACGCTCGGGCCCACGCTGTTCCTTTGAGTTTCAGAAACGCTTAGTAATAACGGACGCAAAAACCAAAACACCGATCTGCCGCTTGTTATTTCTTTATTGTTACACCAACATATAAAAGGAATAAACGAACTAAGGTCTGTAAACAAATATTACAATAATAAATCGTTATATTACTTCTGGCGATATTTTACTCTTCTTTCTGAACAGCGACCGATGAGACGATGACTGTCGTATTGATGCCTCCGCGAAAATCGGGGAAGTTGATTTTGAGCAAACAACCAAGAATTGATCGTTCAATCTTCAACTCCATTGACACTCCCCGGCAAAAAAGGGATCCAACCCTTTTTTCCTTCACGAGTAATGCACGTTGACTTGGATGCCATTGCGAGAACCTGGGTCACACGGACAGAGCTGAAATGGAAAACAAACAGAAAAGCCAACACACCACAAGCATACCCACAGCACAATCTCACACAACGATGACGACCTGCGCCTCCAGATAGAGACCTCCTCTTGACATCTTGCAACACAGTCTCCACTTGCTAGAATGACTCTTGCAGAATGCAAAGTGACCATGGCAGCACCTCACGATACTCTACGCACATCCTCTTATCTACTCATTACCAATTACCACTGCAATCGCTGGCCACTCATTCTGCCTCAGTTCTAATAGCGGTGACGCATGCGAGCCTCAGTCGTTTACACTCTTTCTCCCCGGCGTGTCGGACCGCAGCTAACAATTGTCTCCGTGTGCATTTCATTCTCAGCAATAGCCTAGCCTCCCCGGCGTATACGACCCATCTGCTGTCCTTAACATCAATCAATTCATTCACGGATGTAGAAGACTCGAAACAACTTCAGAAGTAATCACGACGAAAATTTTAACAAAATTACGCAATAACAACAAGGTACGAGAACAACGAGTAAACACAATGGATCCAAAAACATCAATTGATATGACACACCACACGTATACACAAACAGTACAAATAACCTCGTGGATCATGTCTTGGTAGAATTCCTTCGAAGAATTGCAGGACTTACACCAGTACGCCTACAACCCTTCACAGGTTGACGATTGTAAGTTGTGGAATGTCCGGACACAAACAAGATTAACCAACAATTACAATAATTGGAACTCACACAATTATTTAACACAAACATATGTACAATCACTACATCAAATGTTGTGGATTCCGGCATGACAAACTACCCTTGAAGAACTGTAGGACTTACAGCAGTACGCCTACATTCCTTCTCAGGTTGATGATCCAAGTGAAGGTCGTCCGGACACAAACAGAATTACCAACAGATAGATGACAGATGATATCAATTCAGTATATACAATATGAACATATGTACAAAATCACACACCAAGCACATTGGACTGCTCATTGATGCGCTACCCTTTGAAGAATTGTAGGACTTACAGCAGTACGCCTACAACCCTTCTCAGGTTGACGCCCTAGGTTGGAAAATCGTCGCAGAGTTCATTTGCTAACTTCCTTCTATCAGCTATATCCTCAAATCTGAACGGTAACACGCCCATGTCATTGTATCGTAAAATATAGATGACCAACAAACACACGACGTATCTGGTCAACCAAGTGTAGAAACAGAGTAATTTACACCAAAGATAATAGCATTCAATTAGTAACTTGAAACTAGAAATGCCTTTATTCATGCAAGTCAATTTAACAATAACTCTCTCCTTTACACTTGGCTTATCCACACTAAACTGACCATTGATATTCGTCCTTTCAAACGAACTGATACTACCATAGTCATTGCAGAAGATACTAGAGTTGATGGGCATCTGTTTCATTGTGGATGACAACACCAACGACGACTGATTGATATCAGTTGATGAAGTTAGCAGTGAATCAAAAGCTGTTGTTGCTCGCTTTTCAGAAATTTGTCTACCTGCAAGACCACCACCACTGCTGTCTTTTACTATCAGCTCGGGTTTAACCTTAGCATCTGATGATAGGTGGGCTTCACTCTGATCAATTACACTGACGGTTTGACAAGTATGCATGCCTTCTGCAACTGCATCTGCATTCAATTCTACTTCACGTTGAAGTTGTACAGAAGGTTTATTTAACTTAGCAGTAGTAGGCATTCCCTCCATTTCATCATGATCAACCAAAGACAAATCTGCACTATCATGATCATTATCACAAATATTCAATTTACCGTCAAGTTCATCATTTTCAAACTCTCTAATAACAGAAGTAGACAATTTTGGTTCCTCCTCACAAATCATTAAAGGTTTTATATCTTCACTCTGACTAGTTATACTTTGTAAACTTGTAGGGTCAGAACTGCACTCTGAAGCAGTAACTCTATTCTGTGACACTCTATTCAGCAACGGCTTACCAGTTGCAACTACAGACTTCTTCACAACACCGTTATCGTCACACAATTCGGAGTCAGGTCTGGAGTTTACATTTAGCTTATCACTGAACTTGCTCACTGGTTCACAGTTCACTTCTGTATGCACCTCTTGCACACGTGTAAAACAAAGCTGTGTTTGTCTTGCATCTTGTAACTTATCTGTTGAGGATGTACTACGAAACCTGTTACACTCACTAGGTCTATATGCATTACTAGACATCATGGAGTCTTCTCGATATCCACCTCTCTGAGGCTTATTCGTCATCAATGAGTGCGTTTTACCCTCAGACTGCTCTATTCTAGGGGTGAGATCTAACAGACTGGAAAACTTGCTCATAGATTGATTGACACTAGTATTTACCAGTTTCAGGATATCATCAAACTTTGGCTCGATACCCTCATCCTCCATACGGGAGCTTATCTTCACCCACTTCCTTTGCAGTCGGGTAGGTAGACGTCTTGCTATTACTTCTAGTATAAAACTCGAGTTGAGGTCACTCATTCGATTCATCGAAATCATTCCATTCTTGTAAATTAGCAAATTATCTAAAAACTCAGTGAGTGCCTGGGAGTCATCCTGTAACTGACCACCATTACCCTCAACAGCCTCGAATAATTTCCCTGCAATCATCGAGGGTCTTCCAAACCTTTGGCGTAATATGCTCATAGCCTCATCGTAGCCCTCCTTTGGCTTCATAAACTTACAACACTGTATAGCTCTTGAAGCATCTCCAGTGCAATATCTCATCAAATACATCAATTTCAATTCATCACTTAATAAAAAACCACTCAACATGATCTCAAACTCCTTTACAAATTGTAAATAATCAGCCGGGTTTCCATCAAAACACCGTGGTTCAAATTTAGGGAGTTTGATGTTCCTATTATCCCTGAACGGTGAAACAGTAACATCAACCATGTCATGCTTAACATCAGACACATCGTTACAATTAACATACAATCCAACATGACTTACTTTCCTGTTTGTATCCAAGACACTCTGTCCCTTCTTTGACCCAGGCATTGTTGAACTTGACCCAATTCCAAAAACATCCCAGATATTGCTTGTTCAAAGAGGACTTGACCGGCACCAGGAAAGATGAACGGTGACTATCCAAACTTTCACCAACTGTTTGAATCCGCCAGATCTGTTTCCATCGTCAGAAACTGTCAGCCAAGTCTCATAAATCGTTAATGCCCAGCTCTCGCTACGCTCGGGCCCACGCTGTTCCTTTGAGTTTCAGAAACGCTTAGTAATAACGGACGCAAAAACCAAAACACCGATCTGCCGCTTGTTATTTCTTTATTGTTACACCAACATATAAAAGGAATAAACGAACTAAGGTCTGTAAACAAATATTACAATAATAAATCGTTATATTACTTCTGGCGATATTTTACTCTTCTTTCTGAACAGCGACCGATGAGACGATGACTGTCGTATTGATGCCTCCGCGAAAATCGGGGAAGTTGATTTTGAGCAAACAACCAAGAATTGATCGTTCAATCTTCAACTCCATTGACACAAGTGTTCATGGAAAGTAATCCAAACTGCCGTCCGCAGTTAATAGAATGCAGCGAGAGATCAAAACATTTTAACCACGTTCTTCCTGTGGAAAGTTACATCTACGAAGCACTTGCCGTTTTCGGGGTGCTAAGTGTCACAAATGTGGTAAAGTTGGACACATCAAGACTGTTTGCAGAAGTTCGAATACTTATGTTACTCAGAATTCTTACGATTCTCCCAATCTGTCTAGTAAAATGGAGTCAATGTGTCTTTCAACTTTTCAAAATACTCAGTCTCATCTAATGAAAACCTCCACTACAAGTTCAGGCAAGTCCCATTGTTTTATAATTGATAATAGGTGTACTGAATCTATAATTTCTAAGAAAGATTTACAATCGATTTGTAGGAATGTCCCGATAGACCCTACTACTAGTTCAATTACAGGCATAACTGGTCATAAATTACCTCTTATCGGTGCTACTAACATTTCTTTGAAATCAGACAGTGGTAATTTTGTAAATATTCCCTTTCTTGTTAGTGAATATGGTCCATATTTATTGGGATTAAAAGCCCTTAGATTGTTAAATGTCGAAATCTCACTTTGTACTGAGTTGTTTGATGAATCTTTGTTCAGAGAATTACTTCTCCAATGTTCAAAGAGTGTAGGTGGTATGAAGATTCAGCCCACCCATCTTGAAATAGAGGGTGATCCTATCTTCCTGAAACGCCGATTAATTCCATATGGATTGCGAGATGCAGTTAAGACAGAGTTAGACAAGTTGGTTGAGCAAGCCATAATTATGCCAGTTGAGTCTTCAAATTGGGCTACTCCTATTGTCACGCCACTAAAGGCTGATGGAAAGACACCTAGAATTTGTGGTGACTACCGCCTTACACTCAATAGTCGTCTACTACAACGAAGTTGCACTACTCTAGAAACTGAAGACATTCTCCTCCAGCTACATGGCTCAAGATACTTTTCCAAAATAGATCTAAAAGACGCCTATTTGCAAATTCCTCTTGATGAGGCGTCTAGTGCATTAACAACCATTAATACTCCATTTGGATTGTTCAAGTATAAGTTCTTGCCTTTTGGTTTAAAGGTTTCACCTGCAATATTTCAAAATGTAATAAATCAGATGATAGATGGATTAGATGGTGTTGAGTCATACCAAGACGACATTATAGTTCATGGTCCTAATATCGAATTGCATAATGAACGTCTTTTAAAACTGTTCAGGCGTTTATGTGAGAATAATGTTCTTGTTAATCCATCTAAATGTCATTTCACTTTGTCATCTGTATCATGCTTGGGATACACAGTAGACTCCGAAGGTTTCAGACCTGATGCTAGTCGTTTGGCACCTCTAATTCAAGCACCATCACCTAATAATATGTCATCGTTGAGATCATGGATAGGTATATATATATTTCTTCCTGTTTATGCAGGAACATACCTATTGTACAGGCATGGATAAGTTATTGTGTAAATTACACAAAATTTGATGTATAATGGATGTCATCAAAGTCTCATAAACCGTTAATGCCCAGCTCTCGCTACGCTCGGGCCCACGCTGTTCTTAGAAGATTTCTGAGAAACGCTTAGTTATAACGGACGCGGAAACCAAAACACCGACCTGCCGTTTGATATTTTGTGTTGTTACACCAACATATAAAGGAATAAACGAACTAATCAACTAAGCAAACTAAGAAAACTAAGGTTTCTAACGATGTTTAACTCTTCTTTCTGAACAGCGACCGATGAGACGATGACTGTCGTATTGATGCCTCCGCGAAAATCGGGGAAGTTGATTTTGAGCAAACAACCAAGAATTGATCGTTCAATCTTCAACTCCATTGACACTCCCCGGCAAAAAGGGGATCCAACCCTTTTTTCCTTCACGAGTAATGCACGTTGACTTGGATGCCATTGCGAGAACCTGGGTCACACGGACAGAGCTGAAATGGAAAACAAACAGAAAAGCCAACACACCACAAGCATACCCACAGCACAATCTCACACATCAATGACGACCTGCGCCTCCAGATAGAGACCTCCTCTTGACATCTTGCAACACAGTCTCCACTTGCTAGAATGACTCTTGCAGAATGCAAAGTGACCATGGCAGCACCTCACGATACTCTACGCACATCCTCTTATCTACTCATTACCAATTACCACTGCAATCGCTGGCCACTCATTCTGCCTCAGTTCTAATAGCGGTGACGCATGCGAGCCTCAGTCGTTTACACTCTTTCTCCCCGGCGTGTCGGACCGCAGCTAACAATTGTCTCCGTGTGCATTTCATTCTCAGCAATAGCCTAGCCTCCCCGGCGTATACGACCCATCTGCTGTCCTTAACATCAATCAATTCATTCATGGATGTAGAAGACTCGAAACAACTTCAGAAATAATCACGACGAAAATTTTAACAAAATTACGCAATAACAACAAGGTACGAAAACAACAAGTAAACACAATGAATCCAAAAACACCAATTGCTATGACACACCACACGTATATACAAATAGTACAAACAACCTCGCCGATCATGTCTTGGTGGAATTCCTTTGAAGAATTGCAGGACTTACACCAGTACGCCTACAACCCTTCACAGGTTGACGATTGTAAGTTGTGGAATGTCCAGACACAAACAAGATTAACCAACAATTACATCAATTGGAACTCACACAACTATTTAACACAAACATATGTACAATCAACACATCAAATGTTGTGGATTCTGACACGACAAACTACCCTTGAAGAACCGTAGGACTTACAGCAGTACGCCTACATTCCTTCTCAGGTTGATGATCCAAGTGGAAGTCATCCGGACACAAACAGAATTACCAACAGCTAGATGATAAATGATATCAATTCAGTATATACAATATGAACATATGTACAAAATCACACACCAAGCACATTGGACTGCTCATTGATGCGCTACCCTTTGAAGAATTGTAGGACTTACAGCAGTACGCCTACAACCCTTCTCAGGTTGACGCCCTAGGTTGGAAAATCGTCGCAGAGTTCATTTGCTAACTTCCTTCTATCAGCTATATCCTCAAATCTGAACGGCAACACGCCCATGTCATTGTATCGTAGAATATAGATGACCAACAAACACACGACATCTCTCATCAACCAAGTATAGAAACAGAGTAATTTACACCAAAGATAATAACATTCAAATAATAACTTGAAACTAGAAATGCCTTTATTCATGCAAGTCAATTTAACAATAACTCTCTCCTTTACACTTGGCTTATCCACACTAAACTGACCATTGATATTCGTCCTTTCAAACGAACTGATACTACCATAGTCATTGCAGAAGATACTAGAGTTGATGGGCATCTGTTTCATTGTGGATGAAAACACCAACGATGACTGAGTGACACAAGGTGATGAACTTAGTGGTGGATCAGAAGCTGTTCTTGTTCGGCTCTCAGATAGTTGTCCAACTGCAAGATTACCACCACTGCTGTCTTTCACTACTAGTTCAGGTTTAGCACTATCATCTGATGATAGGTGGGCTACATGCTGATCAATTACACTGACTGTCTCACAAGTATGCACACCTTCTGGAACTGCATCTGCGTTCAATTCTACTTCACGTTGTAGTTGTACAGAACCTTTATTTAACTTAGCAGTAGTAGGCATATCCCGCATCTCATAATGATCAACCAAAGACAAATCTGCACTATCATGATCATCACCACAAATATTCAATTTACCGTCAAGTTCATCATTTTCAAACTCTTTAATAACAGAAGTAGACAATTTTGGTTCCTCCTCAAAATTCATTAAAGGTTTTATAACTTCACTCTGACTAGATATACTTTGTAAACTTGTGGAGTCAGAACTCCACTCTGAAGCAGTAACTCTATTCTGTGACACTCTATTCAACAACGGCTTACCAATTGCAACTACAGACTTCTTCACAACACCGTTATCGTCACACAATTCGGAGTCAGGCCTGGAGTTTACATTTAGCTTATCACTGAACTTGCTCACTGGTTCACAGTTCACTTATGTATGCACCTCTTGCAAACGAGTACAACACAACCGTGTTTGTCTTGCATCTTGCAACTTATCTGTTGAGGATGTACTACGAAAATTGTTACACTCACTAGATCTATATGCATTACTAGACATCATGGAGCCTTCTCGATATCCACCTCTCTGAGGCTTATTCGTCATCAATGAGTGCGTTTTACCCTCAGACTGCTCTATTCTATGGGTGAGATCTAACAGACTGGCGAACTTGCTCATAGATTGATTGACACTAGTATTTACCAGTTTCAGGATATCATCAAACTTTGGCTCGATACCCTCATCCTCCATACGGGAGCTTATCTTCACCCACTTCCTTTGCAGTCGGGTAGGTAGACGTCTTGCTATTACTTCTAGTATAAAACTCGAGTTGAGGTCACTCATTCGATTCATCGAAATCATTCCATTCTTGTAAATTAGCAAATTATCTAAAAACTCAGTGAGTGCCTGGGAGTCATCCTGTAACTGACCACCATTACCCTCAACAGCCTCGAATAATTTCCCTGCAATCATCGAGGGTCTTCCAAACCTTTGGCGTAATATGCTCATAGCCTCATCGTAGCCCTCCTTTGGCTTCATAAACTTACAACACTGTATAGCTCTTGCAGCATCTCCAGTGCAATATCTCATCAAATACATCAATTTCAATTCATCATTTAATAAAAAACCACTCAACATGATCTCAAACTCCTTTACAAATTGTAAATAATCAGCCGGGTTTCCATCAAAACATCGTGGTTCTAATTTAGGGAGTTTGATGTTCCTATTATCCCTGAACGGCGAAACAGTAACATCAACCATGTCATGTTTAACATCAGACACATCGTTACAATTAACAGACAAGTCACCATGACTTACTTTCCTGTTTGCATCCAAGACACTCTGTCCCTTCTTTGACCCAGGCATTGTTGAACTTGACCCAATTCCAAAAAAGTTCCAGATATTGCTTGTTCAAAGAGGACTTGACCGGCACCAGGAAAACTGAACGGCGACTATCCAAACTTTCACCAACTGTTTCAATCCGCCAGATCTGTTTCCATCGTCAGAAACTGTCATCAAAGTCTCATAAACCGTTAATGCCCAGCTCTCGCTACGCTCGGGCCCACGCTGTTCTTAGAAGATTTCTGAGAATCGCTTAGTTATAACGGACGCGGAAACCAAAACACCGACCTGCCGTTTGATATTTTGTGTTGTTACACCAACATATAAGAGGAATAAACGAACTAATCAACTAAGCAAACTAAGCAAACTAAGGTTTCTAACGATGTTTAACTCTTCTTTCTGAACAGCGACCGATGAGACGATGACTGTCGTATTGATGCCTCCGCGAAAATCGAGGAAGTTGATTTTGAGCAAACAACCAAGAATTGATCGTTCAATCTTCAACTCCATTGACAATGGATTTACAGTTTGGTTGTTCTTTCTGACATCAAAGTCAGTCGGAACAGTCTGCTATCAAGTCTGTTTGTGTAGCACATAAAGAGATATAGAAATATTGTCTTCGCATTAACAAAACACCCAGACATCAGATGAATGTAATACAAATATCTGGGAAAAATAAAGCTTGAAGTCAATTCTCTTATATAACTTTGTTGTGAACAGCACCCTTGGCTTAAAGATTATTGATGTATTATGTTGAGATCAGTGATATATTTATTCCATTTTTTCAGTAGTCTTATCGTAGTTTTATAACAGGAAAGAAATTTGATCGTGGATACGAAAACTAGATAAGGTCATGTTGGGTTGTTTTACTGCATCAAGTGGTGCCGAGGTCGATTCCAGAATTCTCCATTTGCTCCATTTGTGTCTGCATGGCGGACTGTATTCGTAAGTTGAGTAAAATGTTGAAAACTATTTGAAGACCAGTTGCTTCTTCATTTCAGATCATGAATACTCATTTACAGCATGTTCGCCAGCGTCTTCAAATGGTAGAATTGGATCGTTCATGGAATTTGAGTGGTTATGAGATAGACGGTTTGGAATTAATCCTCATTTCAGTTTAGATGCAGGGTTGTTCGACCTCGACCAGAAGATGAATAGGAGCAGCAAAATACCAGAAAGAGAAAGTATGTGAACATGAAAAGGACATTTATATATTATGCATTTATAAATGTTTATCTTAATTGTATATTATACTTAAGTAAACATTTTTCTATATTGTATTTGTTTTCACGTATTTATGCGAAGTCTTAGAGTTTATTTAATGTCATAATGTGTATTAATGAGTCTGAGCGTTTTATTGTTCTAATGACTGATGCGTTTTAGAAATAAGTGATGGGTTCTGGTAGGGATAGTCATTTGGACAAAACAGTTTATATAGCAAGCGTTTGAAGGTTACAATGAGGGATAGGTCCTATTTCTAAGGGTAAACTAATCCTGTATGTTCCGTACTATGTCTTTATGCATCCATGCTGCTAGTTTATTTATAGTTTAAAGATTGCTAAGGGTGTTGAAGTGCGTCTTTTAGGTGCTGTAGTAGATTAGTGCTTGATTCGTTCTAGGAGTAAATAGTTTATTAATATAATCAGTAGAGTGAAACAGTCTGTATAGAGAGCGTTTGAAGCTTGTAACCGAAGAGCAAGTTCTGACATCTAGGGGTAGGCTATTCCATATTTTAGAATACATGACTGTGAAGAAGTTTTCACGGAGTGTTGACCTAAAAGAATGAGTTGTCACTGTGGAAGTTTGGTTACGCAGATCGTAAGAACCTTCCTGTGCGAATTGTATGTCCCTGTTACCTGAGAAAGATATTTTGTGAAGGACCTTAAAGAAGAATATTAGGTTTATAATAAGTCGCCTTGTCCAAAGTGGGTCGAGTTTTAGGATCATGCACCGTGAGATGTAGTCTTTCTTACAATCGTAGCCAAGCAGTTTTGAGGTAAAATATCGTTGGATACTTTCCATCCTTAGCTTGTCGCGTGTGCGAGTGCTGCTTATAATAAATGGACAGTATTCTAGTAGTGGTCTGACACATGTTTTGTACAGAATTAGCTTGGCTTCATTGTCGTGAAAGTTCCTGAGTATGCATCCTAAGAGCATCCTCGATTTTCTAGTCTGTGATGCTACTTGCTCAGAGAATGTCAAGTCACTAGAGTACCTCAAGCCTAGGTCAACGACACTTCGGAGTCTTGTTAGGTTAGCAGATTGGAGCGTTAATTTCAGGTCAATTGAGGGTGCACCGAAGCAGATCCAGCCACATTTGTTCAGATTAAATTGGAGATTCCATAGGGACGACCAAGCAGCCATTTTATCTAATTCCTTCTGTACTACATTCTCGAAGTTCCCTAAGTCATCACGTTGGAATGTATAAGCTACTTTTAGGTCATCTGCAAAGATGAATGGTTTCCCGTGCGTGAAGCAAGCGCATATGTCATTGATGTATAGTGTAAATAGGAGGGGTCCAATGACACTACCTTGTACTACACCAGAAGTGATAGGGCTAGGTTTGGAGGTTGCAGACCCGAGTTTAACTATTTGGGACCTATTGTTAAGGAATGATTTAAGCCATCCTAATAATGGGTCACGTATTCCTAAGGAGTTCAGTTTATTTGTTAGCAGTAAATGGTCAACACGGTCAAATGCCTTAGAAATGTCAAAGTAGATGACAAGTACTAGTTGCCGTCTGTCACGACTGCTGGTTACAAAATTGAAGAAGTCTAGGTGACATGTTAAACATGATCTGGATTTCAGGAATCCATGTTGGTTCGGACTTATGATGTTGCAGCTAAGCATATGTTTGATTAAGTTATCTTTGACTAGTCTCTCCATGATTCTAGATGCTATAGGTGTGATATTGATTGGCCGGTAGTTACTGACTTCAGTTTTCGAGCCAGATTTGTGTTTAGGCATAATGAATGTTGTCTTCCATATGTCAGGGTAAGTTTGGGTTTCTAGGGACATTGTGAATATTTTAAGCAGCAGTAGAGGAATGTCAGGGCCACCATATTTATAGAAGTAAGATGATATACCGTCGGTACCGAAACCTTTTGAACTTTTGAGGGTTCTTATAGTTTGGTTAATATCAGCGTAAGTGAATTGAACAGTGCTAATTTGGTTTGGTGTGAGTGGAATTGGAGTTTGTGCCATTTTAGTAATAGGGTGTATATCGAGTAGCTGGACTGAGGGCTTAAGGTAGTTACCTGCAAACGTTTTGTTGAATAGTTCACATATGTCTGCAGAGTTAGTGCATAGCCTGCCTTTGTCTATGAGGAGAGAAATGCTGTGATTTTTGCGATTCATTCGCTTCCTTAAGATTTCTGTGAGTGCATACACTCTAGCAGGGCTGGCTACTGCGATGCGTTCTTCCTTTCTCATACGGAAATCTTGAGCTTGTGTGATGGAGCTAAGGGTTTTAAGTATTAGACCTAGAGTGCCAAAGTCGTGGTGTTTGAAGTAACTTGTTGAGAGTTTCTTCAGTTTCTTACGATCCTTTGGTTTTATGAATGACTTTCTGTGTGGGGAAACCTTTAGTGTTTGGAGTGGAATGACAGCATCTAAGCATATGTTTGAGTTATGGTAGAAGATGGTTAGGGCTCTCGATAGGTCATCAGTAGTGAAGTATTCATCCCATTTGGAGGATCTTAGCATCGATTCAACTAAGGCCCAGTTTGCCTTACTATAGTTCCTATATATTACTTGTTGTGAAGTGGAGGTATGAGATGCATTGCTACTCAGCGGAATTGGCAGTGCACACATTACTGTTTTGTGGTCGCTCCCTGGAAACTCAGAACCTACTAGCGTTGAAAGGGGGCTTATATTGTGGCAGAAGATTAAGTCTAGTACGTTGTTACCTCTTGTGGGAGTAGTGACAGTTTGTTTCCAGCCAAGTATATCCAGTGTGTCTAAGAACTTATCAAATTTAGTTGGACCTGTGGGTATATCCCAGTTGATTTCAGGTAAGTTAAAGTCCCCACATAGGATCTTATGATCGTATTGTAAGTCGGTTAATTGCTCCAGAGTATTAATAAGTTGGGTCTCGTAATTACTAAAGGTGCCAGGTGCTCTGTAGGAGCATCCAATTAATGCTGTTACGTTATTTAAGTGTACATTAACCCATAGAGTCTCAGGCATGTTAAGTGTACTACTTTCTAGCTATGATACAGTAAGTACATTCAGAAAGTACATGAGACAACCCCCTCCCTTACCACCTTCCCTGCCTGCGTTCTATTTCCCGTGTTAAGTGGCATAATAATGTGAGCAACATGGAGGTTAGGCGTAGAGTTCTAGGTAAACAGGGGAAATCAATCGACGAAGTCGTGAAGCTACATCGACTGAGATGGTAAGAACATGTGTTACGTATGCCAAGCCATCGCCTCCCTCGACGAGCAATGTTAGCGGATATAGGGTCAGGCTGGAAAAAAGCTAGCGGCGGTCAAACAAAAACTTGGCACCAGTCAATGAAATCCACAACAGTTGGTCTAAGCCACGTAGGAAGGTGTAGACTTCCAGGCTGGGGTCCTCGGGACGGTAAAAATCTATGGTTGGAAACAATTGGTGACATGGCTCAAAACCGTTCTCAGTGGCGCAGATGCATCCACTCCCTGTGACTTATGATCTTCAATGAAACTGTTTTGTATTTCTTTATTACTCCTTTGTCTTACACCTCTGCTCACTGTTTCTATTATGCTTTTCTTGTACTTTCTTCTCTTGCTTCGCGTGCTACACGGAATGTGGCGACTTGAACTGGCGCACATTTGTGCAAAGTTCTATGTCGAAAACAGACAGACCTTCCCTGTCACACCGAAAGTGTGTGTAGTTATCTAAGCTTATTTCTTCATCCAGGATGTCCGAATGACACCAAGATTCAGTGATGGCAATTACAGGGGGTTTGTATATTACTGTGAGTGCTCTGAGCATCGGCAATTTATTTAGAACAGATCTACCATTTATGAGGATTAGGTAAAGATGAGAGTTGAAGTAGCATTTGAAGTATTTAAGTTCGTTAGTCAGCCCCGAATATGGTCCAGCACCCAGTAGTTCTGCTGGACATGACGATCCTATGTTAAGAGGAGTTCCAGCATCATGCTCACCTATGTCTACCGAGTTGTTGTGTGCTGTTTTCGGTGGAGAATTAGGAGTTGGAGTACTGGATTTGCTATAGACTAAGGAACTTTTGTTTTTAGTTAGGTTACAGAAGTGGGTAGGGTTCTTTATTTGGCCTATACTTGTGCAAGTGTCAAGTGTGTCCAATGGATACGAGTGCACTAGACCGTTCCTATTTTTATGCAAGGAGGGAGCCAGCACTAGTGGTTTAGGAGTGTTAACATCCCTACCAGCTGTTTTTTCAACGCTGACAGGGACGCGGGGGATAAAAAATTATTGGATCCTTGTGATGACCATGGCTTATTATTCCACCTATTGTTTGATGCTAGTTGTGTCCTTGTGTGGGTTTCGTGTGTACTGCATTTTGGGTTAGTTCCCAGCAGACTTGTACCATATATCCGGTCGAAATTTGTTTGTGTGCCATACTCTGAAGACCCTGAGTTGTTGGTAGCCGAGTTCTGACTATTACCACTTGTACTACTGAGGGTGACATCGTTGTGACATTGGATATTAGTGTGTGCCATGGTGCGATTTAGCACGTTGTGAGTGCTAATACTACTGACCGTGGGGAGTGTGGGCTTATTTAAGCTGCCACTGTTTTTGTTTGTATGATTTAGGGGCATATTTTCCTTATCTTTACCAATGGAATTATAGCTAGGAGATGACAGAGTCGAATTTCGGGGGTTTTAACTTTTTTTCTGGGGTTATTTAGTGGTATTTTAGATTCTGCGGTGATGGGTGGTATGGTTTTATTATTTATTTGGTTACAGTCTAGTGGCCTTTCGGCTGGTGTTGCACTCTGATGGGATATTTCTGTGTGTTTTGAGAGGGGTGATGCGGTGGGGTCTACTGTATCTTTCACAGGGTTGGGAATAATGGCTGCTTGCAAAGTCCTATTACCTATTTCACAATTAGTCTTAGTGAGATAGTTGTGTGCGCGCCTTTCTATAACTGTTTTTTCCACCCCGACCTTTATATGTTTGTAGTTTCTCGCTTGTGATAGGGTGTGTTGGGAGTGAATGAATTTTCTGGTCTCTGCCGGTGTTTCGAACTGAAAACGAATAGGACAACACTTTTCATGTTGACTCTTCTTCAACCTGTAGCACTTAGTCTTGGAGTTAGGCATTTTCGCTTCACTAAGTAAGATGCGCTGTACCTTTTTTAGTGCCTCATTGTCCGGAACGTTGTAGACAATAGCACTCAGTTTTGCGTCGAGTCGTTTTGTTACTTCTGTGGTAACAAAGTTAATGAGGTTATCTACCTTAGTTACCGATTCTGTGTCAAGCTTGTTAAGGTTTACCGTTTTCATGAGGATAGTTAGAGGTGTCAGTTCACAGACCTGCGATCTGATATCGCTGATCTGATCTGATAATTTGGATATCTCGGTATTGGTTTCGATGTTTCCAGCATTTACTGACTTACTGTTTTTCATTTCCCTTAACTCAGCCTTAAGTTCTCCTATAGAGAACTTTAGAAGTTCTATTTCTGAAGATAGTACTGAAAAAGAGCTTGATGGCTGGAGTTTTTCAATAAGCACATAAGGTGAAGGGAGGAGTTCTGTATGAGCAGAGGGTACCGAATTTTTAGGAGTAGTGCTAATACTGGCTGTCAGTACAGTTTTATCCTCAGTTTCAGCTCGACGCTTACGGCATACACGTGAGTTATGTGACTCACTATAGCCGTTTGTTGGGGGTGTGTTGCTTGATGTAGCAATCAAGGACGTTAAATTAGACACCAATTTTACAGGGGATTGGGTTCGTTGCTTTTTACTTTGATTAACCATAACTATTAGAAATGAGAGTTAGTGGTTACAAGTATGGAAGTGGTATAGTACTTGTGCAAGTACTACAACAAGATAAATTTTATGTAACAAATCGCGTAAAAATGTAACGCAAACGCTGAACGTACCGCGATAGGTGTACTCTTCAGTTTTACTCCAGATTCATTCCCAACTTCACTCAACGGTTATCTCCACTTTTTGAGATTGTCTCCAGTAAACAGTTTAAGTGGGAACAACAACTTGAGAATATCTTGCGAAAAACTTTGGAGTTTCTTAATAAACAACCTTTTTCATCGAAAGATAATTCTGTTCTCACTACAGATGCTTCTCCTTTGGGTATAGCTGCAGTACTTGAGCAAAATGGACAACCTGTTATTTGTATTTCAAGACGTCTAAGTAAGAGTGAACAAGGGTACTCACAAACCCAGAAAGAAGCTCTAGCAGTTGTATGGGCAATAAGACGCTTGCACAAGTATCTCTTTGGTACTCAGTTTCACATAGTTACTGATCATCAAGCTTTGAAATTCATTTACAATTCAGAAAAATCTTTGAATAAATCATCTGCTGCTATGGTTCAAAGACGGAGTTTAGAACTAAGTGCATATGATTACACTATTGGACACAGATCGGCAAAGGATATGCCTCATGCAAACTTCTTATCTCGTTATTCATTATTTGAAAATGCTGCTAATGATACTGATTGTTTGTTAATCCAACCGTTACCTGTGGATCGAGTTCGACTTGTAAATGATACTCGGGAATATTACGGATGCGTTATAAATGCAACAAAAAGAGGTTGGAATGTTCAGTGTAAGCGAAGATTTCCAGACTTTTATAAGCGAAGCGATGAGGTTTCAGTCCATCCTGAAGGATTTCTATGTCTGAATGACAGAATTATTATTCCTCCAACATTAAGATCTGCGATTTGGGATGATCTACATTCTGCCCATCTAGGAGCGGATAAGGTGAAATCATTAGCACGCCTAACATGCTGGTGGCCGGAAATTGATGCTGACATTAACAAAAGATCAAAGAGCTGTTCTAGCTGTTTACCTAGAATGTCCTATGGGAAGTCATCGTGGACACCGTGGCCTGCATCTTGTGAGGTTTGGCAGCGTATTCATGCAGATTACTGTGGTCCATTCTTAAATTCATATTATGCTTTGGTTATTGTGGATTCTTATTCTAGATGGCCAGAAGTCATCATTACAGATAGTCCTAATGCCAAATTCACTCACAGAGCGTTGAGAAAGATTTTTAGTCGAGAAGAAATTCCAGATGTCTTAGTTACTGACAATGGTACTCATTTTACGGAGAAGAACTTCAATGATTGGCTCAGACATATAGGTTGTCGTCATTTGTACACAGCACCACGTCATCCTCAGTCAAACGGGTTGGCAGAAAATTTTGTACGAACATTAAAGAGTGCTATAGCATCAATGAGTCCTAAATATTTTGATGAGCTAGAGAGATGTGTGGATAACTTCTTACTTCAATATCGCAATGCCGAGCATACAAGTACCCATGAAAGTCCTGCAAAACTATTCAAATCTCAAATTCTCAGAAAGCATCTGATGTCCACGACTTCTGATGTACATTATTACAGAGGGAATGATTATAGACCTTCTATTGGTATCATGCTACAAAGAATGGGAAATCGAATGGTGAAGATATTAGACATCGAAGATAATTCAGTTCATAACAGACACTTGGATCAAGTGAGAATAAATGAAGTAGGTCGTTCCGATTATAATTTTAGTGATTCCGCTACTAATCCTAATTTTGTAGATAATTCAGAAATAAGTCTAGATGATACTGATGGAAATAATATCACAGAATCAGTTAGAAGATCACAGACTGGCAAGCAAACAGCAATATCAGTATAAATACGCAAGGAGACATTCGACGTGTGGCGGATGTGGTGATTGACAATTTCTATCTCTGTATTGTTTAACTACTTACTGTTGTTTTCTAATATATTTCTTATATGAACTGAATAATAATTCCGCTAAATACAAATTCCTGGACTCCAACCCCTCTGTGTTTTTGTTGGATTCGTGTAATTCGGTCATCTCGAAATACTAATACTACGATTACAAATAATTACAACAATGAGGCTAGTAACCCCATCCTGTAAAAATGAACACTGCTACAGAAACTTCAAGCCGCTAGCTTGAAGCCCTATGTTCCACTGGGAACGTGCAGGAAAAAAACTGTGATTTCTCTAGGGGCGGATTCTTTCTTGATATTGCGTTCAATAAACCATGTAGGATATCCATTGTTAAGGAGATTTGATCGAAGGTTATCTAGTTCACTATCAGTTGTCTCTGTAGAGCAGATTTTGCGAATTCTGGAGCATAAGGAATGAATAAGATTTCTCTTTCTACCTAAAAGTAACCAAATGTTGAAGCTAGTGTACTGCCCTGTGAATGTTGGCTTTCGGTAAATCGACCTTAACAAAGTACCATTCTCTCTTCTATCTAGCTTAACGTCAGGGAAGTGAAACGAGGAATTCGACTCTTCTTCGATCGTGAAACGTAAAGATGGGTGAGAACCATTAAATATTCGAAGAAGTTCGGTAGTAGAAGAGTTTTTCTCACAGACAATGAATGTATCATCTATATATCTTTTATACATGAACAAACTCTCGATGGTTACATTTAGTGGGCCGTTCTCTAAGCTTGCCATGAAGACTTCCACTAAGAGAGGTCCTAAAGGAGACTCCATGGCGACTCCATCTCTTTGATTGTAGATTATTTCATTAAATCTTAATTGCACATTCAGTGTGCATCTCAATAATGGCTGTTTAAGATATTCAGTTGGTAAGCCAATGTCCATGCTACTTAAATCAATATACTCGCATAGATAGCAGATATATATATATATATATATGAATCAACTCAATTATGACTGTGTGATCATTCTTAGTTATGGATTGAAAAGTATGACATGCGGATTGGTAAACATGTGATGTAAACATCTATGGATGTCGGTAGAGAAATTAGGCAAGTCTTAAGAGAAAGAGAGAGAAATAGGTTTATTTATCTCTACAGTTGCCCTCGAAACAGTTTTTTTATTCTGCAACATTCCGCGTCATTCTGATACTGTGATTTCGATGGAATTCATTTCCCACGACACTTGACACACACGCACGAAAACGCTTTCTCTTTTATTCACCATTTTGCATTTGTACAGTGGTCAGCAGTTTATTGATTCACACTGATTTCATATTGGAGTTGAAAATCCGGACCTAATTTTCATTCTCATGCTGAGTGATGCTGTTGACTCCCACAAAGACTTGAGAGTAATGAAAGCTTGTCTTGCTTTCCTGATCCTCGCTGTTTTGATATCCTCGTTAGTTCCGCCTGCAGTTGAAACGATGCTTCCCAGGTAGGTAAAGGAGGTTGCTTCTTTCAGACTCCTCCTATTCATGATGGCTGATTGTTGTCTGTTGTTGTTGTTGCTGTTGGTGTTGGCCAGGAATCTTCATCCCTTCTGTTTTATCTACGTTCATCTGAAGTCCTACCTTTGATGCTTCTTCTACCGTCAACTTGTTGCTTTTCACTTGAATACTATTCATATGCATCGGATTTATAAAATAAGAAAACTTTCATAAAAAAATAGGGATTTCGCATCAGTACTTACAGTGATGCAGAAATCCAAGAGAATTTTGCACTGATGAATGGGAGAATTCACATGTGTTGACAAAATTGATAAACGATAGATTAGTGATTGTTACTCACTCACTGTGCAGACTACAGATGACAAGGATGATAGCGATTAAGCTTCGTGTATTGTGATTTGAAAAGTCAATGGCTAGGTCTTCTATATTTTAAACATATACTCACCTACGTTTTGAGTATATTTTATATTGATATCGTTCATGTGTTGTGTCAGTCTTAACGACTTCTCACTACTTCATGCTTTGTCTTTTGCACTTACATAATAATTGAGTGAAAAATGCAAGTTGTTACAAGAATCAACATACAGACAGTAGACACCTACAGTTAGTTTCTTTTTCTCCACTATAGTAACATCATATCGAGAATGAACTTGTCAGACAATCGTTATGAAAACATGAATCGTTGTGTGTGCCTCTCATTTTAGTTGAGTAATAATGCTTATCTTTAACATATCTCTCCAAAATATAGTATAATTATTAAGGATTGATGTAATTTGAATACGGAGAACCGAATGTTGATGAGGTTGTAGTGGACATTTAACCTCTGAACTTTTGTTTAAACTCACTCACCCCACTTTTGGCACTTCTGAACTTTTTGGTCCGTGACTTTCCTGACGCACTTGGTTCGCTCCCTCGTTGTGCTTTCATACAGCGCACTCTTCGAGCCTACCTCCAGTAGAGTCAGCAGATAAGTTGTACAGTCACTTTATTTATTAAATCTGTTATTCAGTTACATCAAATACAACTCATACTAAGAATTCTTTCCATTTTTAGCCTTTAAATTTTGATTGCGTTAATCAGTACTTACACGTTAGGTAGAGTACTGGTAAAGTTATAAGACGGTGAAGTTTTTAGTAAGTGTGGTGATATCGAGGTCTATTTTAAGTCTAGCCCCAACACTTACAAGGTTACCAGTACATCTAGTTCTCTCGTGTTCCCTTACCTCTCGAACTGATTTGACCGTAAACTAATCTCATTATTATTATTATTGCTCCCTTGGGTTCCTAGTGGAACATAGGGCTTCAACTGCACGTCTCCATTTTCTTCTGTCTTCTGCTATACTTTTCGCCTGCATCCATATTAATCCATATTCTTTCAACTCCTCTTCACACGATCTCCTCCATGTCACCTTTGGACTTCCCACACGCCGCTTCCCTTTTGGGTTCCACTCGAGGGCTTGGCGCGCGATGTCACCCAGCGGTCTCCTCAGTGAGCGAGTGTCCGATCCATCTCCACTTTCTCCTGCATATTTGTCGGGTGGCGATTGGTTCTTGCTTTGTTTGTTCCCATAATTCCTTGTTGGTGATTCTTTCCGGCCCGGCCATCTGATCTTCAGTATTGAGCGAAGACAGTTGTTAATAAAGGTCTGCAGCCTTTTGGAAATATTCTTTGTGACCCGCCAAGTTTCTGATCCGTATAGAAGAACTGACTGACTTTACGTTTGTATTGAAAATCCGAATTTTGTTGGTGATGCTGGCTGAGTGACGAAGATTTCCAGATTGATTTCAGGCTGATGAATATGTTTCTCGCCTTCCCGATTCTCGATTTGACATCCTCGTCCGCTCCTCCTGTAGTTGAGACAATGCTCCCTAGGTAAGTGAGGGAACCATTAAAACAATCAGTGAGTACTAGACAGCTGTCTCACCCTCCTACTTTGAGACTCTTCACAAAAGTATGCAGGTATAACCCCACTGATATCGCACAGATCCATGACTTTCAGGTTAAGAGGCTCGCCTATTGACCATTTAGCCTTGTGGAGTGGAATTCACTGTCCGGCTGATGAATTTTAGCCTCTGTCAATTAGTGATACATAGTGCCACTGTTACTGACCAGTGACCTCGGTGATGATTTTTCCTAACCTCCAACCTAGTATACTCCACTTGTCAAAAAATCTCAACAGGACTCTAGGGAGTTTCGTCTTGTGGTAGTCACTAATGTGTATTAAATTAATTTCCAAGCAAGATTTGATTGGCTTTAAGTTTGCAGCTCACGGATTGATAGGATTTGAATAAAACATTGAAAACCAGCGAGTAATGGGCATTTGTTTCGACCTAGTTTGAAACTCTTAAACGCATGCTCATTTGGAGACATTCTCGCATACGACCACTCCAATAGGCAAATTTAAGTTCACCTATCCCTATAGGTCTGAACACATAGAATTTTCTTTGCGGGTTCATTCAAAACGTGTTAAGGGAAACTAATTACTCAGCATGGCTACTAAGGAGTATGATTGGTTCAGTCAGAAGTGATATATATATATATATATATATATATATATAAGTGTAGGGTTATGGGCGGAGATCTAATTGAAAAGTAATTATTTCTTCAGTCAGTCCTGTGTCTTCAAAAAAAGCGAGAAGAAGAGTATCTGTAGGGGAGAATAATACTTAGTACAAGAATGACCAGATGAGGACCAATGTCCGTATGTTTTCTTCCTGATCAGTCTTACTGCTATCAAAGAGCTTATATGTGGAAATATCTTATTTTTTGCGGTGTATGCCAGTAAATGTTAGATTAGATTCTGTACGAATCTCAGTTTTCCTTCTTTCTCAATCATGCTGGGAAGTGTTGAGGAATTCGTAGACGAACCTGTCTAACCATACACCCTATATGACTTGATCCACATTAACAATATGAATATAATATGTGTAGGAGTATGGGAAGCTAAGATTAGGTAAGTTCTGTTTTAGTTTTTTACACATTCTAATGGGCAGGAACAGACGCCAGGAGTACTTTCGTCTTATTCATGGATTCAAAGAAAACTAAGACAAAATATTTAGCAAAGAGACTGTTTTCAATGAATTTGTTATAGCTGTCAGATTCGGCCATATGATTGCAGGATTAAGTAGGCAAATATAAAAAGTTACAGACTGAGACTGTTTTTCGATAACGAATTTTCGCCTTTCATCGGCTGATAGTTCAAACATAAGATATCTAGCTTCTCAGAGATATGTTCTTGCTTTAATCCATACTATGGGAAATAATCGCATCAATACGACTAAGTGTACGGCGCTTTAAATTTACGAATACGGACAGATACAATAAAGATTATATCGATAAAATGTCATGTCTACTTTCAGACAGCAGTAAATTCTCGAAACCGAACGAGAAAAGAAGACGGACTTAATTGAGAAACAACTTATCGAACCTTTAAGGGAATGAAGAACAATCATCTCATTCGTGAAGAATTATACGAAAAGATCAGACCAACACGATCTCTTAAAGCAAGACTTTATGGTCTACCGAAAATACACAAAGCTGGCTTTCCACTCCGCCCTATCTTGGATATGTTTGGATCGCCCTATCATCCAGTAGCTGGGCGGTTAGCTGAAATCCTCGAACCTGTCAGGGGACAACTATCTAATAATTCCCTTCAGGACACCTTCCGATTTGCTGAATGTATACAGGATATAAATACGTCGAATAAACATATGTTGTCTTTGGATGTAGAATCCCTATTTACGAACGTCCCACTGACAGAGACCATATGCTTTATATGCAAATATATTGAAGACAACAAATTGAATATAGGGATACCCACTACAGATCTTAAAGAACTACTTTTGGGATGTACATTGAATGTACAGTTTACTTTCAATCAAACAATCTACAGACAGAAGGATGGTATTGCAATGGATTCTCTCTTGGCGCCTCTCCTTGCAGACTGTTTTATGTCCAGTCTAGAAAATGGTCCCCTGAAGCCTATAATCCAAAGCTATCAAATGTATAAAAGGTATGTAGATGACACCTTTATTATTTGTAATAGTGATTGTAACTTGAATAATATATTAAATGTATTTAATGATTGCCATCCTGCGATGAAATTCACACACGAAATGGAGAACGAGTCTAGCATTCATTTCCTCGATGTGAACTTATCAAGGAGAACCGATGGAACTCTGAAGAGGTCGATTTATCGTAAGCTGTCATGGGATGGTCAACTGACAAATTTCTACAGCTGGGTACCCGTTGGTCGAAAACGAAACCTGGTCCGGTCGCTTGCCACTCGTATTCGGAGCATATGTAGCACTGATACTGTGGAAGATGAGTTATACATTTTGAAGAAAATCCTAATAGAAAATGGGTTTCCACGACGTTTTATAGATAAGAATATATATTCAAAGCCTACAAAACGTGACTTATCAACCGTACCCAAGAAAATACTTTACATGAGCTTGGAATTCAAAGGAGACTTAGCTTCCGATATCATGAAACGACGGATAACACAGTCCCTGAAAAGAACATTCTCTGCTGCATCTCTGAGAATAGCCTTTACTAGCCGACCATTACCGTTCAATAACCTGAAGGACAAAATCCCAATGTTGACCAACTCTATGTGTGTTTATCAATTCACCTGATCGTGTGAAGCTAGGTATATCGATCGTTCGACTCGAGTTTTGTCCAAGGGGGTGCAAGAACACTATCCTGCTTGCTAATACGAAGAGGTGGAAGTGGAGCAATAAGAAGCGCGATCATTGAACATCTGGTCAATAATGATCACCCTATATCTATAGCCTCCGCCTTTAAAGTCATCTAAAAGGCAAGGAGTAATTTACCCAAATCCCTACGTACCCAACTCATCCGTATTGCTGAAGCCATCTTTGGCTATCGAAACAGAAAAGCCAGATCTCTGTGTACAGAAAAAGTTCGTTCAACCCCTCCAACTTTCATGTTCTTAATCCCTCTATGCTAAAGTATGGTAATCCCCAATCATATTTTAGCTCTACCAATTTTTCATTTTTTCATTTTGTCTATTCAGTTTGTATACTCTTCCTTATTACGCCAATTGTTACTGTTACTATTCTCACTTTGAACTGTCCCCGGTATTATTTCACTTGTTCCACTTGTCATTCGAAATCAGTTCTCTTTTTCACAACGATAAATTCTATGCTAATAAATTTCACACAATATTACGTAACTTTTTTGTTTTATTCGATTTGTCTACTAATCCTATAATTGCACACCCTTTTTCAAGTTCTATCCCTCCTATGAATTATTCTATATATGACATTAATTTGCTTTGTCACTTGACATTCAACTACGATTATAATCACAAACATTTTAGTTTTAATTGAACTTCATATGATTATTATTATTATTTTATGCATTCACACCTAAGATTCAATTCCCTCACCGGATATAACTTCTTAAAAACCATATATATACGACTGTACAACTTGATGATAAATTCGTTGAAAAGAGTCTCTTCTCTGAATCACTTGTTTTGATTTGCTATATGTTACAATGGGAATTTTCCATGAGATACAGTTGCGTCTAAGCGCTTTCCAGAATACACTCAAATATTGATTTTTGCTAATACACTGCATTGCATGAAAAACTGGAAATTCACAAAATAGGATTGATTATCCCTCTGTACGTCTCTAGTTGTGATAGGTTCTCCTTATCACGGAATTGCTCGCTGACTAGTTGAAATACTCGAACCAGTTAGAAGGTAAGTGTCAACATTTTCAATTGATACATTTAAAATTGAATAAGGCACTTAAAAGACAAATTTCATCATTTCATAATTTCTGTACAAAACCGCTTAACAACTAAAATGGCTCACAATAGTAAAATACAATAAAATGCGTGGAAATTACTCCCTTATATAATACAGAAGTGCATACTAATGATCAGTCATATTTAAATAGGTCAAGTAGTCAGTACATGGTAGGCAAAGGAAGGTTGAAGTCTATTGTGTTTTTTGTACACATAGTTTGGTATGATGTATGTGATTAATCCAAAGTGCATCCATCACCTAGAATAACCTTGAATTAGAGTTGTGCGATGAAGTAATTGTGAAGCAGTCATTAATATTGATTTTGTGGCCTTGCGTTGATAAGTGCTTTGTAATGGATGATGATGATGATGATGATGGATTTCTAGTCAGATTAATTGCATTGGGGCTTTCTATGTGCCTTAATAACTGTTTTGGAACATGTTCTTTTCGACCACGACATTGGAACATTCTTTTGGTTCTACTTACACAAGTGTCACTGCAACTGCAGGTGAATTTGTAGATACGGTTTAAAGTAGAGTATTTGTCCTCACACCCGACCTGCTGCACCCTACTGGTCACGACTTCCCACTGGAACCCAAGTAACTACCTACCTGAATAGGGCCAGTCGCCAGAGAGAACCATTGGAAAACCTGGGAGTACTGGTGAGTGCGTACTGATGAAGAGTCCCAAACTAGGACGAAACAGCTGTCCAGTACTCCCAGGTTTTCCAATGGTTCTCTAACTAATGTCATCTCATGATGAAATCCTGAAAGCTATCTGTCTTTATTAACCTACCATTCAAGAGTGACCAGATTATGCAGTTGGCAGCGGGAAGAATTTCAGCCAGCCATCAAGTCCACATTCGAATATTATCGATCCCTGGAGCTACGGTTAAAAAACGAAATTCTGTAAACTCTACTTTAAAACGTATCTTCAAGTCCACTCGGAGTTGTAGTGACACTTATATAAGGGGAACCAATGTCGTGTAGTCGAAAGAACATGTTCAAAATTCGTTAGTAAGACATTCTTTGCTGCAAAACTGCAACTGAACTTCACCAGCGCTAAGTTGTTCTCCATCTATATACTAGATAATCTACCTCGTCTGGGCAGCTCCGTGTACATCTGTGAGTTCACCTGCTCTTGTGGAGCAGAATACGTACATGTACATGAACATATTAAAGCATGGTATTACAAGGAAGAAAGGAAGGATGTGTGAAGCTCTTTTCTTTTCTATAACACATGATCGACTTCTGTCACTCTACTTTTCCAAACATCTATACATCCTATGACTAATTCCATATATTTGACATTATTTGTTTTACCACATGCCATTTGATTATTAACTATGATTATAATCAGAAACATTTGAATTGCTTTTCATACTACTACTACTGTGGTGAGAGCAGGCTGCTAGCCGATTGGTTGACACTAAGCTACGTTAATATGGGCCGTGAGAAAATATGAACAAGGCTGAGTCAACAACCAATCACAGCAAAGTTAACGTGGCAAAATATGATTCGCAGATAGAGAACTCTATTTGTCAAGGAATCCCGAAACAACCAATCAGAAGCCTGCGTTTGTCTGCCTAACTTCTGATAAACAACCAATCAGATGACTGCACTTGTCTATAATAATGTATGTGAAATATGTATAAATACGTGTTGATTTTCATAATAAAACGATCTGTTGACTGGCCCTTGTCTTCTGTTGTTACACTACTACTACTACTACTACTACTACTACTACTACTACTACTACTACTACTACTACTACTACTACTACTACTACTACTACTACTACTACTACTACTACTACTACTACTACTACTACTACTACTACTACTACTACTACTACTACTACTACTACTACTACTACTACTACTACTACTACTACTACTACTACTACTACTACTACTACTACTACTACTACTACTACTACTACTACTACTACTACTACTACTACTACTACTACTACTACTACTACTACTACTACTACTACTACTACTACTACTACTACTACTACTACTACTACTACTACTACTACTACTACTACTACTACTACTACTACTACTACTACTACT
Source organism: Trichobilharzia regenti (assembly GCA_944472135.2). NCBI lineage: Eukaryota > Metazoa > Platyhelminthes > Trematoda > Strigeidida > Schistosomatidae > Trichobilharzia > Trichobilharzia regenti. Next base: position 106,196,371 of record OX235264.1, read on the forward strand.
ACTACTACTACTACTACTACTACTACTACTACTACTACTACTACTACTACTACTACTACTACTACTACTACTACTACTACTACTACTACTACTACTACTACTACTACTACTACTACTACTACTACTACTACTACTACTACTACTACTACTACTACTACTACTACTACTACTACTACTACTACTACTACTACTACTACTACTACTACTACTACTACTACTACTACTACTACTACTACTACTACTACTACTACTACTACTACTACTACTACTACTACTACTACTACTACTACTACTACTACTACTACTACTACTACTACTACTACTACTACTACTACTACTACTACTACTACTACTACTACTACTACTACTACTACTACTACTACTACTACTACTACTACTACTACTACTACTACTACTACTACTACTACTACTACTACTACTACTACTACTACTACTACTACTACTACTACTACTACTACTACTACTACTACTACTACTACTACTACTACTACTACTACTACTACTACTACTACTACTACTACTACTACTACTACTACTACTACTACTACTACTACTACTACTACTACTACTACTACTACTACTACTACTACTACTACTACTACTACTACTACTACTACTACTACTACTACTACTACTACTACTACTACTACTACTACTACTACTACTACTACTACTACTACTACTACTACTACTACTACTACTACTACTACTACTACTACTACTACTACTACTACTACTACTACTACTACTACTACTACTACTACTACTACTACTACTACTACTACTACTACTACTACTACTACTACTACTACTACTACTACTACTACTACTACTACTACTACTACTACTACTACTACTACTACTACTACTACTACTACTACTACTACTACTACTACTACTACTACTACTACTACTACTACTACTACTACTACTACTACTACTACTACTACTACTACTACTACTACTACTACTACTACTACTACTACTACTACTACTACTACTACTACTACTACTACTACTACTACTACTACTACTACTACTACTACTACTACTACTACTACTACTACTACTACTACTACTACTACTACTACTACTACTACTACTACTACTACTACTACTACTACTACTACTACTACTACTACTACTACTACTACTACTACTACTACTACTACTACTACTACTACTACTACTACTACTACTACTACTACTACTACTACTACTACTACTACTACTACTACTACTACTACTACTACTACTACTACTACTACTACTACTACTACTACTACTACTACTACTACTACTACTACTACTACTACTACTACTACTACTACTACTACTACTACTACTACTACTACTACTACTACTACTACTACTACTACTACTACTACTACTACTACTACTACTACTACTACTACTACTACTACTACTACTACTACTACTACTACTACTACTACTACTACTACTACTACTACTACTACTACTACTACTACTACTACTACTACTACTACTACTACTACTACTACTACTACTACTACTACTACTACTACTACTACTACTACTACTACTACTACTACTACTACTACTACTACTACTACTACTACTACTACTACTACTACTACTACTACTACTACTACTACTACTACTACTACTACTACTACTACTACTACTACTACTACTACTACTACTACTACTACTACTACTACTACTACTACTACTACTACTACTACTACTACTACTACTACTACTACTACTACTACTACTACTACTACTACTACTACTACTACTACTACTACTACTACTACTACTACTACTACTACTACTACTACTACTACTACTACTACTACTACTACTACTACTACTACTACTACTACTACTATTATTATTATTATTTTTATTACCTTATGTATTCACAATTTCATTTAAAGTTACTAAAGACTTGACAAGGTTATTTTAAATTACAAAGGTTGCCCGACCCAATAAGAACAATAATGGAGTGAAGTAATTTAGGTGAATAGGAATGAGACAGGTATATTATGCAGATATGATCCACCTCTTACCTGTGAGAATAAGAAGCATTTCACACTAGTGATATAATCGATCTTTAACTGGAGAGACTCAGAAAAATCATCAATGAGAATGAATATCCTACAGTATTCATTGAGAAAAACATGAAAGCGAAGCATAAATCAAACACAGTCGAAAGAGTGGTGAAGTGACTGTTGCTGATACCGAAGCTGAGATTCTAAGACAGTGCTTACCCAGATCGCTGAAAAAAGCTTACTTTTTTGCAGTGAGCAACGGATCAACTTCTACAGTCGAAAAATAATCAGTAAATGTATTCAGGATGATCTACCTCATTCTGGCTACTTCGATGTATGCTTGCTTATCAAGTCCCTGGCACATTTGGAGTTAGTGATATTGGCTGCACGAGTCTCACAATTTCTAAACGCATCTCTGAACATTTTACGACATGGTTATCAAGATGACAATCAAAGATAAGATACTCGATTGATCTTGAAGAACTTGATGAACTCAGGTCACACTCATTCCCATCGGACAAGTCTTTGATAATTATCTACAGGATGATACCGAGTCGTACAATGGGTGTCAGATTTCAGAACTTGTTTATGATGTAGGAGCCATTGATTCTTTAATTCAACCTAAAACTCTGTATGTAGATAAGGTTTGTTCGGTCTGTTATTCTACAATGGTCCTAATCTCTTTCAAAATGGTTGTCTTCTTTTTTTAGTAACTAATTCTCTTTTATCCATCCTTATAGGTTCGTTTTGTATATTTTATCATCCCCTTCACACTTATCTAGTGAACAAAAGAATATCTTCCTTGTCATCGAACGACCATTTCCACCCTAAAAAAACTTCAAATCATTGAGCTGGATAGTTAATTTGCGAAGCTTTCATCGCCCTACTAGGTGACATGTTCAGCGCATACTTCAATTCGAGGAAATGAGCTTTTAGATTTCTCCACGAGTCTATTAATCATCTCTCCTGGTCGGTGACCACTTTGGACGTGATTGATTGTTCTTGTGTGTTTTCATACCTTCTAGACTGCTACTTGTATTGGAACTGATTGTTTCTTTGACTTAAACTGTTACCCTTTGTGTGTGAAGCTTCTTTCTTATCGGTTGATAAATTTTATCTATCTAGATGTGTCTATTGATTGATAATTCATTGGAATACCAGGCAGGCTTCTAAAAATTCTCTAGCATTCTTGTTGTTTCTTCTGTCTATTATTTGAACGTTGATTGTCCTAGTCGAATTGATGTCCGTGGTTGTCTGTATGTAGTGATATGAGCGAGGGAGTGGATATCATGTCTTTTGACGGCTAGTTTATGTTCGTGGATACGAAGACGAAGGAGACGTCCACTTTGGCCAATGTAGTGTTTTTCGCACTTGTTACAGTTTATTTTGTAGATACTGATGTTGGTTTTATCTTCTTTCGCTGTTGAGTCTTTTGGTTGACATAGGACTGAGTGAAGTGACTTTGTTGGTTTTTGCGCGATGTCAATTCCCAAAGGTTTGAAGAGTCTTGTAGTGATTTCGGAGATATCTTTTATGTATGGTAGGGTGATTTTCTTTATGCTTTCCTTGGATGCTATTGATTTGATAGGTTGGCTTGGGGGTATATGTCTTTTGATGAAATTCCGTGGATATCTATTCTTTTGGAAGACGTCCGAAGGTGGAAATGCAACAATGAGTCCTTACCCTCTCACTTTCAGTCGAAGTATGCGCTGAAGATGTCGTCTAATAAGGCGATGAAAGCTTCTCAAATTAATTATCCAGCTCAGATAACACAACCACATCAAAATCATCCACCTGCGCTACATATCATTTCAATCATATCTAAATTTCAAATCCCCTATTTCCACTGTGTCGTTGACTATAACGTAATCTTCAATCTTTAGGAACCACATCTGGGTTATTGTATCAGTTGTCCTAGCCCCCTGTTACTCAGTGATAGACGCCTACACCTTTTCAGTAAATGCTAAGACGAGTGTGCAGCCTCTGACGATGATTTGCTCTGCAAAAAGAAAAGTCTCTTCATTCTGGACAACTTCAAGAAATGCTATGTTAAATGTGTGAGTAAGTTCAAGAATTATTTCCGGTCAAAGGTCAAATGAATAAAATAAAGTCAGGTAGGAAAGACATACATAATAAGATATAATTACCCAGACGTGGCGTTAGAAGTGAGAATAAAAGTTGTAAATTACGTAGTACTCTCGTCGACCATGCACATGGTCCGGAGTTCGAGCCCGCACCGACGCACACTGATATCTATGGTCGGCCTGCAAAACTTGGGCTACTGATATCTATGCTGAAAATTCCATACTTGTACCAAAAATACAGTGTGGAATCAAGCTGTAAATCAAAAAAAAATATAAAAAATAGTATCACTGCTTCTCTTCTGCTTAATACACTTAGTAATTTTATTAATTTGACCTTTGACCGGAAATACTACGTTATTTGCGATGCGTATAGATAACAACAAGATACTGTGGCTTGATATCACTGGATATTATTTCTCTTCTGAACCTACGAATTCACTCAAATCATTCCTCACATCAATTATCTCACCATGCAGTATTCACTGTCAGTGGATTTCGCGACTTTCAGTCGATACAGTTCCAGGTGAAATTTCATCTCACGGTTCCCTTTGAAAACAGAAATTATTCAGATAATAGTATGTGTGATCTAATTGATACCCTGCATAGCAATCAAGAAATCAAGCACATATACGCGATGCAATATACTGCTAATCGGTATATATGAGTAGTTTCTTGCCAGTAGCTAAATAATTCTGTACTGTGAGCTAAGTTGAACTAGGTACACTGCAGATGAGCTCTGTTCCAACAGGTGACACTGTCATCAGGTATTTAAATCACTTCGATCTTGTGTACCAGCCTTATTGGCTTTCTCTAGTGTCTCCCATTCACGGAATGGCTACTCACTGAACACCTTGAACAACCTCGAAACATTTCCTTCTTGTAGTTAATTTAAAAGAAGCAAAAACTGTAAAAAAAAATAGTATTGAATGAATCCATCAATTTCAACATAAGGAATCGTTACATGAATACTCCTCTACAAACATTGTTATTCATACAAGTTCTCTGTGATGGTTAAATAAATACAAACACATGAACATGATGTGACGGCAAACAAGTAGCAATGTCGACAAATATATGTGTGATCTATAAGCGACAAATGAGTGACAGCCTGTTGACTTCATCACCATCATTAAGTGAATAATATTCATGGAGATACACATTAAAAAATGAACTGGAGTTATTGTGATAGAATAGAGATAGCTATTATTTATTGTTATTTCCTTTAATTCCTAGAGGAACATAGGGCTTCAGCTGCACGTTTCCATTGCGTTCGGTTCTCTGCCAACGGTTTCACCTGGTTCCACGACTGGCCACCTGATTTTATCTCCTCTTCACACGACCTCCTCCAAGTCACCCTTGCACTGACGACCAACTGGCCGCTTCCCTTTCGGGTTCCACTCAAGGGCTTGTCTAGTGATGTCACTTGATGGTTTCCTCAGTGTATGGCCAATCTAATTCACCTATATTTCTTCCTGCATATTTGTCGCACAATTGGTTCCTGCTAGGTTAGTTCACTCCAAGAGATCCCTCAGTATTGCTGATCTCTTCTGACTGGCCATTTGATCTTGAGTAGTATTAAGGGAAAACAGCTGTTAACGGAGGTCTGTCGTTTGTTTGAAGTGCTCTAAGTTACGTGCCAAGCCTCTTATCCATTTAGTGGGTAGCACTGACTTCACACTGGAGCTGAAAATTCGGATCTTGTTTTTCATGCTGGGTGCTGTTGACCTCCACACAGACTTAAGGGTAATGAAAGCTTGCCTTGCTTTCCTGATCCTTGCTTTGATATCCTCGTCAGTTCTGCCTGTAGTTGAAACGATGCTTCCCAAGTAATTAGGTAAAGGAGGTTGTTTCTTTCAGATTTCTCTCATTTATCCTGATTGTTGTCTGTTGTTGTTGGCCAGGAATCTTCATCATCTCTGTTTTCTCTATGTTCACCTGAAGGCTATCTTCTCTGGATGCTTCTTCTACCAACTTGTTGCTTTTCACTTGTATATCTTCCAGTTTGTGGGAAGTCAGACACATATCCACGGCGAAGTCCAAATCCTCCAAGTATTTTGTGTGAGTCCAATTTATGCCTGTTTCGTCATTGCCTGTTGTCTGCCGCATTATCCAATCTACTGCAATCAGGAGAATCATTGGAAATAGTAGACAGCCTCGCCTTACTCACGTCCTCACTTCGAAGGCTTCCGTAAGTTTCCCGTTGTGGATTACTTGGCATGCAACATTGTCGTACAACTGTTGGATGAGATATATAATTGTCGGTGTCAACCCGTAGTAGCAAAGTAATTGCCAAATGACCTCTCGATCTACGTTGTCGAAGGCCCTTCCAAAGTCAGTGAAGTTGAGATAGAGAGGTGACCGCCATTCCAAGCTTTGTTCAGTGTTGATCTGTAGTGTGTCGATTTGATCAATACATGACTTGTTTCTTTTGAATCCAGTCTATTCCGTTTGAAGTTTTTCATCCAGAGTGGCGTGTTTGATTCTCTCCAGGAAAAAAAAAAAAAAAAAAAAAAAAAAAAAAAAAAAGCATAATTTCGCGCCACGTTTTGCATTGACTGAAGTCTCATTTCTTTGGTAGTTTGAATAAGTATCCTTTCTTGTAATCCTCGGGTACCTCACCCTCTTTCCACACCTTCTCCATTAGTGGCGTGATCAAAGACAACTATAAACCTCTAGATTCGATGACATTGAAATACAAGGAAACTTCCTTAAGGATAGATAATTAAATTTATATAAATAGACCATACAGGACAAAATAACAAGATTTTAACTATATTTGGTCTGAACTCAAAAGATGGTTTGAACACTCTTCACCAAGATTTGTGCTCTGCTATGATTTTTCGATTTGCACACATCCTAAGGAAACTAACAGTATGTCAGATGGAATAATAATAATAACAGCAACAGCAAAACATTGTAAAGCGAAAAGGGTACGAATGGAGAATTGTATAGGTAAGCTAAACTTGTACTGTCAAGATAGATTTCAGGTAACTGCCGTCTCCTTTTCTACACATAGATCCAGCTTCTTTAATCTGGCTGCAAAGGCTTTAGATCAATGAAGAGCATTTTTATTATCTTACCTATTAATAACTGTAAAGCTTTTACTCACTGTCAGTTTATGGCCACAGTCAGATAAATATCATCTCGCTGAGCTTCTTGGGATGCCATCATGAATAGTAGAATGCTATTTGCAGACGTGTTTGACAACGCCAACCGACAGACTTCTTTCTGTACTCCGAATGCATTTCTTATCACAAATCTGCGTAAACTGATATGCACTTTTCAATCCGGTGAGAATCGGTGTCTTATCTTTCCGTGCTGCTTGCACTCTTCCAGCTGTTGTGTTTGTGAGCAAAATATCAGCTGCATAATATGTTCATTGAACAAATTCTACCATACGATATTTCACGATGTTTCTCCCTTGAGAGGTAACCTTATCTAAAACTTCTTTTTAAAAACTGTCTTTGATATTAATTGACCTTAGTCGTCTTCTGCATACTTATTAATAAACTCTACAAAATAACTATTTCTGACTACTTTCACCCTCGAGAATTTCCCCTCGTATTCTAGTCTGTTTTTATTATTCCCTCACATTCACAGTGGAACATAGGGCTACTTCAAGCTACAGACTTGAAGTTTCTCAGGAAGTGGTGACTATTTTTACAGGATGCGGTTGCTTGCCTCATTCCCAACCTTTCCTCTTTACCAGCTTATTTTTTATTAGTGGCTTCACGTCGGCCGGGGATCGAACCCCGAATCAAGTGGATGGTCGGCGAGCGTTCTAGCCGATGTGCCACCGACGCACATTCCAGTCCGTTACTTGAACATATCATTCTTACCATATCAAATAATGATCTAACCAGACTCCTATTGTATTGGACCAGGAGGAAGGTATTATAATGTACGAGTTTGTAATATGCGTTTAAATCAAATAGGTTAAAATCGTGTTATTTAGCCCTATGTGGTTTGTATATGCTAAATTCATTTATTTGGTTTTTACGAAGTTCCCTTGTAGTTCATTGTCATCGAATTTAGATGTGTTATAGGTGTCGAATGATTTAGCTACTGGCTAGCAACTACTCATATCTACCAATTAGTAGTATATAGCATCACGCATATGTGCTTGATTTCTTCATTGTGGAGTTGAAAGCCTGTTCCCCAGTATATCGCAGCCTGATCACCTTAATTCTAATTCGACTTTAAGTTCACTTAAGTATTCAACAAAGAATTCCGTCCATCAAATAACAAATGAATATTATCACAAACACAAACATTTTATACTATAAGAGCAATAAAATGAAGTAAATATATTTAGTACGGGATTCGTCGTAAAGACGGAGGTTAAATTATTGAAAAGGCAATGAGTAAAACAATAAAATTTACAGAAATACTAAAAAAGAAACAAGAGAACGAGAGAGGGAGAGAGTTGAAGAGGCATCAATCAACCGGATGATGATGATGCATAAATAATCAGGCTTAGTTATTTATACAGTGAAAATTGTGAAGGTTTGGATTGGTATATATGCGATGCAAACATTTGTGGATGTGGACACAGTCACTGGACAGGCTCTGTATTAGAGTGACAAGTCTATTTCTTTTTGCATTTGCCCTTTAAACACCTTTTGCTGCAACATTCCCCGCTGCTATGACACTTTGATTTAGATGGAAGACATCCCATGACACATATGCCTTCTCTTGAATTCATCATTTTACATTCATATGGTTTACAACAGATTCTCCATCCACTCCTATCACAGAATTTACCCTCTGTCAAGCATTTGACTTTTCGGAATCTGGAGCCGGAGCCTACAATGCAAATTCACTCAAGTGAAACAAAGTCATCATTATAATAATCAATAGGTCAGACATTCAATAATCACAGAACAGATAATGAAGTAATTTGGACACTACTTCAACACTATGGAGCTCTGTGCCAATATATTTATCAATCTCATTCAAGAGATATATAGCAATGACACACACACACACACACACACAGGGCAAGTAATCCACTCCGGAAAACTCAGCGAAACCTTTGAAGTGAATACAGGAGTAAGATAAGGCTGTTTACCATCACATGTGTAATACTCCTGTTTGTTTGTGAACTGGATAGTAGGACACACCGTAGATGGGAAGGGAGAGGACAGGAATACGCTGGACCACTGATAAGAAGACTCTAAAAGATCTGGATTTCAAGCGTGGATGATTGATGTCTCGTGCCATACAAACTCGAAGACTTGCAGGAAGGCAGGCAAAAACCAACAAACTGGCTGAAGAGGCTGACAGGCAGTTAATTCAGGACTCTCCAGGTGAACATAGAGAAGAAGGAGGTGATGGCGGTAACCAACCAGCCAAGCAACAACAATAACACACACCAATCACTATCAACGGAGAAATTGGAATGAGGCTAGTTCCTTCACTCATTCAGGCAGCATCGTTTCAACTACAGGTAGTCGATATAGCTGACAAGATCGAACCGGGATGCGAATGGTAGGGTAGGCATTCATCACTCTGAATTCAGTGTGGAAGTTTTCTGTACTCAGGATAGATGACAAGATTTAGGTTTTTAACAATAATGTGAAGTCAGTCACTTCTTCTGTATGCCTGACAGACTTGGTGTGCGCGTTACAAAAAGCATTTCCAACAGGTCACTAAGGATTTCTATCAATACCTGCCTTCGCTGCCTTCATGTTCAAGATCAAATGCCAGGAAGAAAGAATATGCAACAAGAAGCTCTGGGAAGGAATCAACCAAGAACCTATTACCCAACAAATATGTAGAAGACGGATGTAAGTGGATAGGCCACACGCTGAGGCGACCGTTGGGTGTCATGGCGCTAGGTCAGGCAGGCCCTAGAGTGGGAGGGATAACAGGAGTTGGGAGTTGCTTGAAGTATGGTGTGGAGGGGATCGTGTGAGTTGAAGGAGGTGAAGTCGCGTGGCCAGTCAAAGAGGATCACTATACTTTTGGGTATGTTGGAGGTATGTAGATGACACATTTACCACACTTAGAACACAAGATATAGACAGATTTTTTTGAAACTTAATAATTACCCGGATATATTAGTCAGGAAATATGTAGGGAAACATGAAAATAAAATAAATAATGATAGTAGCGATAATGATAATAACAATAATGATAACCATAATAATAATAGTGGTAATAATTAATAATATTAATATTAGTGACGACACCAAGAATGAGGAATCTTAATCATTAGTAGTAATTCTATACAAGGAAGGAACCTCGGAAACCTTACGCAGAATTTTTAACAATGCTGGCAGCAGAAAAGGTGGCATTCAACCCCACAAACTCAATTAGAAACAAGCTTTGTCGGTTACAGGATCATTCCTGTGGAGCCATTAAAACAAAACAATTTAGTTTATCTAATACCCTGCCTATAATGATTGTCAGGTCAAATACGTAGGTCAAACTAGTAGAAAAGAGGCAGTCACAGTAGCCTAACATAAAAACCTAACAAAATCTAGAATGGTTTACCCAAATAAGATAAGAAATCTGGAGAATAGTTCAGCTATACCACTCACCACTTGCAATTACACACAACCATACAATAGCCTGAATGGGATAGGATGACAGTTTTAAAATCTAATGTAATAGGGTGAATGGAGGCAGTGATTGACAACAGAAGCTTTGTTTATCGAATCAACTGCAAATACGTGTAATGGGTATTATTCAACACATGTCCAGTTGGATATCTGGAAAACTCTACTAACCCTAGGATGACAAATAGGAGAGGACAAAGAAAACTATAAAACTCAAGTTTCAAAGTCGTGTGATTACAATTGATGATATGATTATGAAGAATAAATTTTGTTCGAAACGTCATCCAGTAAATACTACTGTTTCACTGACTGTGTGATATATCTAATGAACAAACTAATTTGAAATTATCCTAATGACCACCACAATTAATCAACATTAACATTAGGAATATTATAGAAAAATTCGTTATTGCGGTATATGTGCATACAAGTAGGAATAAATCATACTCAGTGGGAGCTGTGTATTACACATGTCTGGGAATCAAATCATCTCTCCTGGAAGAATAATCACACCTAAACTGAAATATTCATATATGTCAAGGTCAAAAACAAACATCGATTTCACCTCATACTTACAGTGACGCAGAAATCAGGAGTATTATACACTGACAAACATGAAAAAGCACATAGATAGCAGCACCAATACACAACTGATAAACAACAGATTAATGATTGTTACTCACCGTGTACGCTGTAGATGACAATGACAACGACTAAACAGAGGATCATATAGCATCGCATCCTACTACAATTAATACTCTTCGTGTAATGTACTTTAACAAGTCAGTCTGCAGGCTTCCAACATTTATCACATTGCCATCAACATTTATACTAACTCAGTTGATTTAATTTTTTATTAAAGTTCAATGACATAATCGCTCATCTATTGACAGTCTTATTGATTTCTGAGTAAATCATATCTTACCTTCTGCACCTAAATGACAAGTGAGTGAAAAATGCAAGTTGTTACAAGAATAAGAAAACATCGAAACAAAACAACTACAGTTAGTTTCTTTTTCTCCACTATAGTAACATCATATTGAGAGTGAACTAGTCAAACAAAACTTTTCAAATAAGTGTTATGAAAACATGAACCGTTGTGTGTGAATCGCATTTTAGTTGAGTAATAATGCTTAGCTTTAGCATATGTATCCAAAAAGTAGTATGATTATTAAAGATTGATGTAATTTAAATAAGGAGAACTGAATGTTGATGAGGTCGCGAGTGCACTGAGTGCTCTTCTGTTCCCTCACCTCTCGAACTGATTCGACCGTAAACTAATCTCAGTTAGAGAACCATTAAAAAACAACTAGTGAGTACTGGAAAAAAAATACAAAATGTCTTTAAGTATCTATTCACAATAAATGTTATATCACTGTCCCAAGGATGGCTAATGCAGTGATGAGTTTTGACGAAATTGTAAAGCATTCACTAATCAGCCGATACCGATTCACTGGAGGAAAATATTCTGAAAAGGAGAACCTCTACTTCCCTTCAAAGAAAGACCCATCCTGGAGCAACTCATAGAGTGATATTCTCTATCTACCCATTCCTTGTAAACGATGTGAACGATAAACTCTCCTGCATATATGACCACTCCAGTGTGCATAGGTGAGTTCACATTCTTCTTCTGTGGATCTAGGTATACAGGAAGTTCAATGCGCGTCCTTTTAATATTGTGCAAAACGCCTGCAAACAGATGTCTCTGGTTCCGTCAAAAGTGTTATAATTTAACACCTTTTCCTCACCTAGATAAAGTCCTTCTAGGGGAGGACTCTGACAAAATGCAGAGCCTTCTGAACACCTTGAGCTGCAATCTACGAATGTTTGGCATGCCATTCGCTCCCGCCAAATGCAAGATGATAGTACAGGACTGGACCACACTGACTCCTGGTTTAGAAATAGGGAGTGAACTGGTAGAGCACGTTGACCGCTTCACTTATTTGGGAAGTACCATCAGCCAACGCCAACGGATTGATCTCTGACGAAATCTCCGCACGGATATAGAGGGCTAGTTTCGCATATGCCAATTTACGCCGACTCTGGCATAGACGTGATATCCGACTATCGACCAAAGGGCGTGTGTACTGCTCATCAGTCTGTTCCGTCCTCCTTTATGGTTGTGAGACCTGGCCATTGAGAGTGGAAGACATGAAAAGATTAGCTGTCTTTGATCATAAGTGCCTGCGTTCCGTCTCCCATGTGAAGTGGTATAATACGATGAGCGATATTGAGGTTAGGCATCGAGTGTTAGATAAGGAGGGGAAATCAATCGACGAGGCTGTGAAACTACATCGACTGAGATGGTTAGGACATGTGTTACGTATGCCTAGTCATCGCCTTCCTCGACGAGCAATGTTAGCTGATATAGGGTCAGGCTGGGAAAGAGCTAGAGGAGGTCAAACAAAAACATGGCACCAGTCAATGAAATCTGCAACAGTTAGTCTAAGCCACGTAGGAAGGTGTAGACTTCCTGGTTGGGGTCCTCGGGATGGTAAAAACTAATGGTAGGAAACAATTTGTGATATGGCTCAAAATCGTTCTCAATGGCTGGCACAGATGTATCCACTCCTTGTGACTTATGATTTCCAATGAAACTATATTGTTCTTCGTTATTACTATTCCTTTGTCTCACACGTCTGTTTACTGTCTCTATTATGCATTTCTTCTACTTTCTTCTTTTACTTTGTGTGCTACATGGAGTGTGGCGACTTGAACCGCCGCACATATGTGCAAAGTTCTATGTCGAAAACAGACAGACAGACAGACCTTGTAAAAATCTTTCACAGCATCTTACCTGACTCGTCATTCAAAGTCATCTGCAAAGTGAACAGAAACATCTCAAAGGCAGTGTGCTTTCGATTTGTTTGTGCTGGAGAAGATCTCGTCGTTATATGCAACCATAAGTGAGAGCTACATAAATAAAACGAACTCGCCCATTCTATATATTTACCGTGGACTCAATTCTCTTTAAATCTTAGTCTTCATAATAATGTTGATAATGATGGCTGTATTCCAAACACCAACTGGGACATATGTGGAATTTACGGCATATAGTACATGATTACATCTAATTTTCTGGTTTGAGGTGTGGTAATTAAAAGAAGCCATTTACATTGATAATATCTCTTATTGGGGATAAGAATATATAAAATTAAAGCTTAACTGATAATATTATGAACGATATATTAGTGAAAGAGCGAATTAAAGAGGGTCGTTGATTTAGCGTTTTCTCAGTAAGTTAGTACTGTCATGTTTAACACTTTCTTCATCATACAAAATATTATGCTAAATAAGCTATTGAAGAACACTTATACTTCGTCGTCCTAGCATAAATTCTTCCATAGTTGCTTCTATTTCTGTCCACTGAGATGCAGATAGAGAATTGTGCGTTAGGAGAGTTCTGACAGTCTGACATCATGATATCCGCCAGTTCCCTGTATGAGTCCATATGTCATTCTTGATGAGTATTAACGAGTTGGTTTAATGACACTATTCGGAGAGTAATAATGTCTTTTTTTCAATCATTAAAATGTACTATGAATGCTTACTTTGTATTTAGTAAGGAGTTTTACTGTCAAATAGATAAGGGTTGCCGTGATTTTCTCCCTATATCCCGCATTTGTCGATATCTGAGTAACATTAGATTAGGCTGTTCTAGGACAGATTTCGATCAGATTTGATTATTATTACCGTTATGTAGACGATGCGTCTATCGTTTGTGACAATAATGTTTGGATAAACAGCATCTGATGCAAGTCATTAATAATGTGCACCCGGTAATTAAATTCACTTGCCAAAAAGAATATCAAGGAAGCATTTCTTTTTTTGATGTTCTTCGTACGATAATACCAGACAGCAAGTTAAAACGAAATATCTACAGAAAATTGACGTGGAAGGGACAATATATCCGCTTCCATAGTTTCATAACCGCAAATGTAGTCAGGATTGTATTGAATATTAAATCAAATACCTTGGTTATCCTACCAATTCTGTAAAGAAGTATATTTATAAAAGAACTGATAAAGTTAAGCGGGACACAGAGAACAAAAAAAGCCTTATTTCTGAGTGCAGGTTAAAGGTTATATACATCCAGTGATACATTAAGCTATAGGGTGATCAGATTAGTTGAAACAAATTTTGGAGTTGCAGAGCTACACATCACTTTCTCAACCAGAGGAATACTGAGACACCGCACTAAAGATAAGTTATCAAAGATGGCCAAATCAATGTGTGTATATAAATCCAACTACACCCGTTAACTGTAAAAACACTAGTATGTCACCCAATTGTCAATGCACATTTTATCTTTGATTGGACACTAGTAACTAGTGTGATTAGTCTAGTCCCCTTTCTTTGGCGCAGACTGAATTCTATCAGTCAAGTTTGCAATGTAGCCAGCATACGACTAGTTGGCCCACCATCACAGTGCACATTGACTTGATGATATTAACTCAGTCGTAACGTCTCTGATTGCAGTACTCACTCGGTTATGCGGATTTGAATCACAAAAGGAGGGATATGAGTTGATAATTCATTTGCTAAGAATTCTGAAAACATTGTATCAGTAAGCCAGATTAATTGATGATGCCGTATGTCGTAGTAAAATGTAACATAACTCAAGGATTCCTTAGATGTATCGATTTGCTCAAATGTATGTAACTTCGAAGGACTATTTGAATAACTAAAACTTAGGCAAAGAACTGACTCCAAACGATTAGGGTTATCTTATACATACGCCATCACTAGTTCCAAAATCTAAGTCGCATTTATTTCAGAATATTAGCCCTCTAGAAGTCACACTCACATTCGTATTCAATCTGATGATATCGTGAAAAATGCCAAAACTACCCGTATTAATTAGCATTAATCCGTTAAAAATGCGAGTCGTACAATCGAATACCGAGCCGAAATTACACAGTGAAACTGATAGTACTTCCACGCAGTATTTTTTACAAAACAGGAATCAATTCGGAGCACTGAGAATCATGACTGAAACCATTATACAGTAAATAAATACCTATGTGCTACATGAAATACGTCAGCATATCATCCCCCAACCAGATATAAATGCTTGCCTAATCACCCGAAAATAATGTGAAGTACCACGACACGTTGTAAAGCCTCCACCGAAAAGAAATGAATCGATAATCGTACCAGGAAAGATAACATGACCCAAAGACAAAAGCACACACAAATGTTGAAACGTAAACAGCATTATTGGGGTTAAAATAAAATACCACCCGACATATTGAAACTACGAGAATAGCAAAGAAATGCGAAATGGGGTAGGATATTTCAAATCATTATATTTACAACAAAATGTATAAGAATCTGGATGGTGAGATAGGTCGCCCAGATACATCATACACAAATCAACACAAATTCCACATTGACAAAATAATTCAGATCACATTAAAAACTAAATCATTTATTACTATTGACTAACGAAAACTAACAGAGTTAAACAAAGACTACAACAGGTGAAAATGAGAAGAGGGATCAATCATGTAGCGATTACATAATTCTACTCAATAGCAAATCTAATGAAGATTGTGATGAATCTCACTGTAGAAAAGTGAAGAGAGTAGAAATCAGATAGACTGAGAGATTCGACAGAAGGAGATCTATGTTATGGATGTACAAACGGCATCACTACACTTGTTACTACAACATTCGTCATCCCATTGACACCGCCTGTTCAGTTCATGACAATTCCCGACACACATGCCTCCATCGTCTGTCTGTTTGCAATTAAACGGATGACAGCAGTTTTTTGATCCACTCCAATCACATTGTCCATGCTGGGGAATGCAGTTATCACCTGGAATAAAATTTCAGACTACAGAAGCGCCACTATTATTTATTCGTTCAATCACCCTCATCGTTAACATTAACATCAACACTATGGTCATATTTGTCTGCTCTATATATCACAGACACACAGTCACACACACACACATGTCTTACACTGACTTGAAATTTATCTCACATCGGATACATACCACGACACTGAACCTTACACACACGTCGAACGCACATACACATCGCTGTCATTGTCATCTACAATGTGCACGGTGAGTATCTGACAGTTTATGAGACCACTATGTTTTGTGATTTGTATGTGCTTATTTGCTCTTCATGCGTTTCAGTGAGCGCTCACTTCTACCAACTTCTGTATCGACGTGAGTGTCAGCGTGAAGTGAATGTGTGAGATTCTGTGAGAATATTTTTGTGTGTATGTGCGTTCGACGTGTGTGTAAGGTTCAGTGTCGTGGTATGTATCCGATGTGAGATAAATTTCAAGTCAGTGTAAGACATGTGTGTGTGTGTGACTGTGTGTCTGTGATATATAGAGCAGACAAATATGACCATAGTGTTGATGTTAATGTTAACGATGAGGGTGATTGAACGAATAAATAATAGTGGCGTTTCTGTTGTCTGAAATTTTATTCCAGGTGATAACTGCATCCTCCAGCATGGACAATGTGATTGGAGTGGATCAAAAAACTGCTGTCATCCGTTTAATTGCAAACAGACAGACGATGGAGGCATGTGTGTCGGGAATTGTCATGAACTGAACAGGCGGTGTCAATGCGATGACGAATGTTGTAGTAACAAGTGTAGTGATGCCGTTTGTACATCCATAACATAGATCTCCTTCTGTCGAACCTCTCAGTCTATCTGATTTCTACTCTCTTCACTTTTCTACAGTGAGATTCATCACAATCTTCATTAGATTTGCTATTGAGTAGAATTATGTAATCGCTACATGATTGATCCCTCTTCTCATTTTCACCTGTTGTAGTCTTTGTTTAACTCTGTTAGTTTTCGTTAGTCAATAGTAATAAATGATTTAGTTTTTAATGTGATCTGAATTATTTTGTCAATGTGGAATTTGTGTTGATTTGTGTATGATGTATCTGGGCGACCTATCTCACCATCCAGATTCTTATACATTTTGTTGTAAATATAATGATTTGAAATATTTTACCTCATGTCGCCTTTCTTTGTTATTCTCGTAGTTTCAATATGTCGGGTGGTATTTTATTTTAACCCCAATAATGCTGTTTACGTTTCAACATTTGTGTGTGCTTTTGTCTTTGGGTCATGTTATCTTTCCTGGTACGATTATCGATTCATTTCTTTTCGGTGGAGGCTTTACAACGTGTTGTGGTACTTCATATTTTTCTCGGGTTATTAAAAAATTCTTTATATCTGGTTAGTCAGATGGCATACCGACGTATTTCTTGTAGCACATCGCTACTTTTTTATAGTGTAGTTACTTCAGTAATGATTCTGAGTGCTTCAAATTAATTCCTGTTTTTGAATAATACTGCGTGGAAGCACTTCTGTCTTCAGTGTGTAGTTTTGGGCTTGGTTTTCGCGTGTTCGACTCCCGATATCGCCGGATTTATGCTAATTATTTCGGGTAGTATTTGCATTTATATTAATAATAATAATTTTTGCTTTATTCCAATAACAGTACTAATCATACATGAGGTAATTTTTAGCATTCAGTACAATATTGCATCTTATTTACTCAAAAACGACAAAAAGAAATTAAAAATACACATTACATAATAGTAATAACACGAATGTTATAGCAGCTACATAGCAAAATACCGTATGCAATACGGAGAAAAATACGCATTAAGTATAAAATTGTAAAAATAATAGTAAAACCAACTAAAGTAAAATAGCAGATTAATAATTATACGACAGAAAGTGTGACACTATATAATACAGAAAGATGAACTATAAAAGGGTCGATTCACTGTGCTAATTGCATAGTAACTTCTTATATGTTTCACATCTAACAGAGTCTTCGTCACATTAAGTACGGGCTAAATAGGGTATTGTAGAATTTCTATACTCAGTGGTACGAGCATATAACTTTTTATATTGACTTCTCGTCCTACCTGATGAGATACAAGGGGACAGGTGTGAATAAAGGGGGTACAGAGGGTCTGATAGTATAGTCTTTGCCCAATTTTTACAGGAATTTATATGCCTCTTGACTATAGTATTGGCGAGCTCACGCAGTGGCAGACCACAAGCCCTACTCACAGCATTTAATACCCTTCGTGATATGATATAGTCTCTTTTGAGAAGCCCAGGAAAGATTAATAGAGAGCAACAGAGTACAATAGGTAAAATACAGGAGTTTAAAAATTGCAGAACTAAAGGTTGGTTGATACCTGATTGTCTTAACTTTCTAATGTAGAAGGTAAGATGAAACATTTTCTTAGAGATAGATAAGATGTGTGATGACCATGAGATGTCAGAGGAAAGAACTAATCCAAGGTATTTAATGCTTGACTTGGTTTCAATTTCGGTGCCATCTATGCTACAGGCATCATGCGAAATAACTAGTTCATGTAAGTCGCACCGACTCTATCACGATATCATGAGATTGGATATGAATGTGAGTGTGACTTCTAGAGGGCTAATATTCTGAAATAAATGCGACTTTGATTTAGGAAATAGGAAATCCTGTAGTTATGTTACATTTTACTACGACGTACAGCATCACCAGTTAATACGGATTACTGATATGATAGCTTTAGAATTCCTCTCAAATGACTAACTAACTTTAAATTTACTCGCTTCATATCAAATTCATGGGTACACTAGTCTGTAAATCCCTCACGTTCATGACTTCTTCATCAGTGAGTTTACTGGCAGTGAGTGTATTATCAGGCGATTTCTTTGAATTTTCAAATATTAAGGTCCACAAGCGATTCAACATCTATCTGTTTTCTTCACCTTACGAAATATTGTTATAATTAACATATTTATGTACAAGTCTTTCATATGTTCTCCATAAATGCTAAACATTCTAGTGTTACAAGTGTCAATGAAACTCGCTTCCCTGCTTTCAATACAAATGATGTTCTAAAATATCTCCAGTCGCTGGACACTGATTTTAGCCTAGGTGCATATGCTTTGCCTAGTTTTATTCTTAGAAAGGGTGTAGATATCCAGTGTTATCCTCTAATGGACATATTTAGTGAATCTTTTTCCAGAGATGTCGTGCCAGCAGATTGGAAGGACATTCAACTTTTACCTATACCTAAGCCATCTACTGGATCATGTTTTAAGTTTACACCAATTGCTATTACCAATCATTTGAAAAGAAACTATGGAAAAGTTACTCTTAATTAAACTTCAACATCCACTTAAAGCCTTTAAGGATTCCGCATAATTCGACTATGAACACAGTAAAGTAGTTTAGATGGAGCTGCAGTCTTGCATAATAATATCGTCCCAAATTTCATCAAAGAGGGCAAAATTTGTTCGCTGCACCTTCCTAGATTACACGTCTGCTTCTTACTCAGTACCTGGGGATATTTTGTTAAGCAAGTTTGCTGAAACTCAGACTGACTGTTGGGTTGTCAAATGGCTGCATTCTTATTTCTCAAGAAGAAAGCAGTACACTGTGTGTTAGGGATAGTCGTCCACTTCAGTGTTTACTGAGGCTGGTGTCCCCCAGGGCGTTGTACTTTCCCCTTTCGGTTTTCTTTCTTCTTGCATGACTTGCCTCACTCTGATAACGAAATGAACTTTGGTAAGTACGCGGACGACCTAACTATTTCGAAGTCTGTTAACTCAGCGACATAGTACTAAGATGAACAGCTTTCTATCAGGAGTTTGTAAATGGTCTTCTTCTAATGACCTCAAACTAAATCCTTCCAAATAACAGACTAATAATTTCAGCTTCCGATGTAAACGAAAGTTAAACGAAGCCGTCGGTTCCTATGTCCCTTGCAAAATGATATTGATGATACTGATATAGAAACCAAGTCTGAAGTTAAGTATCTTGGATTAATTGTTTCTACTGACCTATCCTGGTCTTCCCATGTCTTAGTGATTTCTAAAAGAATATTCCGTCTGACATTTTAGATAAAGAAGTTAAGGCACTCACGCCTAATCGAAGTCCTCCTCTTACAGTCTGTCAACTCGTGCATCCCACCTATTCTTCATTACTGTTCATCCTTATTCTTTTCTGGATTGCTTAAAAGAGACTATGTCATACTTTGTAGAACACTGAACACTAGCTGTGAGTAGGGCGAGTGGTATCCCATGGGGCCATATCATTGACATTATCATTGATAGGCACTTGATTTCATGCAATAAATCTGTTAAAGGAATTTTGTCAGACTGTGAGCATCCGCTTTACCGACAGCTCCAACCTTGTGTCTCCTGAGGTAAAATAAGAGGTCTTGTCAAAAAACTTTATGCGCCCATGTCTAATTATAGAAATAATTCCACAATACCATATTCAGAACGTACTTTATGTGTGATGAAAAATGTGTCAGACACGAACTAACTAACCTTCATTGCACTACTAAATAAATCATTTTCGCCAACCTGATAAGCCATACGAAATGCCCGGAGAAGATTAACAGACCCTAGTAGGTATGATGAAGACGAAAACAGAGTGTATCATTGATATAAGAATAACACTTGTGCACTGTGGTAGATTGTAATCCCATTATGGGTAAATTTTGTTTTGATAAATCCTCACTGTGTTATACAGTAAAGTTTACTGATATCCTTTCGAGCACAATTTATTTATCATAATCATATCAAGGTAAGCACGCGAGTTCCTAACTTCATTTATATAGTTCCATTATTTTTCACATGATTTTCACTTGATTTGATTGGTAGTAGTATTTTCCACATTTACGATATGAGTGATGAGTCATTCGTGTTTCATGTGTTGGGTGTAGACTCGATGTACCAGTCAGGATTCAGTACTCAACTTCTCCCTCCACCTCCCTTTAAGACTTCTTAGAATTTTAACCCTCTCCCACCATACTATTGTGTCGTTGTGTGTTAATGCATGCAGTGAAATGTAGTGCTGGGCTTTTTTCTAAATTACTTATCTTCGCGAGTGGGGTCAACCATTCTTACTTCAGCTAAATTCTTATGTTCTGACAATCTGACTACGCCTGACCTAATAGTTTGACCTATGTAGTTGACCTGACTCACAGTCATTGGAGGGTATTTTGTAAATTATATTATTTTGTCTAATTGGGTCAACTGGGTCCTTTAACCTACAGAGCTTGTCCTACCTGAGTGAGTTTGTAGGTTTAAATGCCACCCTAATTCGTGCTTTATTTAGAATGCTACGTGGTGAGGATCTCAGATGTCCCCTCTTTATATGGTATAACTGTATGTATGGTGTAACTGTAGATGAATTATAAGTTATTAGAAAAATAGGCATACATGCAAAAGTTGGGTCAAATCAGCTGAGTTGTTTCCACGATACTAGAAATGATTGAGTAGCTTTCTTTTGTATGCATAGTTCTGATCCTTCTCACTGAAAGGCTAGGACTTCTGCAATGCAAAGTAGACGGAAACATATTGTCTTTAGTGGGTTGTTCTTCACATTTTAGATTACTTTGAATGAGGCTCTTGTTGAGATGGAATGACCAGTGGCGACGAGGTGTTCGATCATTACACTTCATGTACGGTCACTACATTCTTTCTACAGCCACGTTGGATAGTGTTCTTTGACCGTTCATGATACGATGTGCGTCACACGACCGATGTACCTGGCTGGCTCTATAGCAACAGGTGAACTGATACATACACATAGAAATGGTCAGGTTCGTGGTCTTCTAATTTGGGCTTCTTTAGGTCAGCGGGAGACTGTAGAATACTACTATCAATGTTGTTGCAAAGAAAGTTCTCCGTAAAGAAGTGGAAATTCTCCTCCTGAAATCGTCACTGAGTAGGTAAGGTATGAAGTCGAGGTTCATTCATTTAAAGTATCCTTTTTTGCACTGATGGTGTCTCTTGCTTTTGGTTTTTTTTTGATGTTTTTCTCTGTGAGTCTTGGTCAATAAGCGTTTTGTATGAAAATTTCCTTCAGGAAGTGTGGCTCTTCTTCCATGGTGTCAGAGCTGCAGACGCGTCGGACGCGAGTAGTAAGAGATCTAATTACGTATTTTTTTGAACTGATTGGTACCCAGGTGTAGAAGCTTGTCAGATGGCCGTTCCATGTGGGTTTCCTACGCATAGACCTTTCTAAAGTTCTGTCATCTTTCCTTTTAAGTTCAACCTGAAGAAAAAGAATTTTAGATTTTTTTTATAAATGTCAAGAGTGAACTTCGTAGTTGAATGTCATTTGTTGAATATTTACAGTAACTGACTTAGATCATGACCATCATCACAGATAATAAAGATGTCGTCCACATATCTATCATACAATATTAATTATAAATATTTGATAGTAGTGGTCCGTTCTCGAGGTTTCGCATGAAGCAGTCTGTCAGAAATTGGCGGAGTGGAGATCCCGTTGCGACCCCATCTTGTTGTCTGTAGATGATATATTTGAATGTGAATTGTATACTCAGTGTACATCTCAGTATTAGTTCTTTTAAGCGAGTCGTCTGTAATCCGATGTTCAGCTGGTTTTCATCTATATACTGACAAATGTGGCCAGACGGTTACTGTGAGTGTAACGTTGGTAAATAGTGACTCAATGTCAAGAGAGAGAGAGAGAGCATATTTTTGTTTGTTACATTGATATCTTGTATATAGTTGACAAATTGAAAGGTGTCATGAAGCGAATAGTGGCACATCTGTTTTATTATACGTTCTAAAATATCAGCTAACCATTTCGCTACTGAATGCTGTGATTTGTATTTTCGTTTGGCCAATTTAATGTACACACACACACACATACAAAACAACCACACATATATTTACGATAGTACAGCTATGAAAATGAATTCATTGGAGAATAGAGACTCTCCGTTGAACTACTTGTCTTCTGTCTGTTTGTGTTTTGACTAACAAAATACCTGAGAATTCAAAGCTTCTGTAGTACTGGTGTGGTGAGAGCAGGCTGCTAGCCGATTGGTTGACACTAAGCTACGTTAATATGGGCCGTGAGAAAATATGAACAAGGCTGAGTCAACAACCGATCACAGCAAAGTTAACGTGGCAAAATATGATTCGCAGATAGAGAACTCTATTTGTCAAGGAATCCCGAAACAACCAATCAGAAGCCTGCGTTTGTCTGCCTAACTTCTGATAAACAACCAATCAGATAACTGCGCTTGTCTACTTGCATAAGCTATAATAATGTATGTGAAATATGTATAAATACGTGTTGATTTTCATAATAAAACGATCTGTTGCCTGGCCCTTGTCTTCTGTTGTTACACTGGCATATAAGATGGGAACATCAGGGACTTGAGGTATAATTTTCAATGTGGCTGGAATTATGTTGGGATTGAAAACAGTCAACTTCCTCAGACATAAAATTGGTCGGCTTAAGGACACGGTAGTACCAATTATGAAAATTAATAGAATTGATCAAATACGATGTCATGACTGTGATTGAGGTCAGTTACCTAGATCAGTTAAACTAGTAGATCGAAGTCAATTAGATTACTGGAACATGAAGATTTAGCTAAACCTAAAATGATTGAGCTTACTTAGTTAAATAACCTAGAAAGAAGGTTGGCTGTTACGTCGCTTTGCATTTACTTGCATGTAATGGGTGTAGAGTGAGGAGAGTATTGAAAAGTAATAGAGTTAGGTGTAGCGATAGTGATAGATTAATCACTGAATCTTTGTCTATCGAGTCATCACCACTACCCGTACAATCACAGGGATGCAACGACTATACTCGAAGGTTACAACGAACAACAATGAAGAGAGGGAGTTAGAGACAGATAAATTCGTACATAAAGGAAATCATGAAGCCGTATGAATAAACTGATATGATTATCGGTAATGAATTCTGCTCAGTCTTACCTAATATCGAATTATACCCTACAGGTGTTCACACGTTTATACTTACAATAACGAAGGTGTTGTTACTGTATACAGATCTGACAATCAAGGGAAAATGGATGAGATTTTCAAGGATCATTCCCATTTTGAAATAAAAATTGGTGTAGGTAATGCGCACCGCCTAATACTACTTAATAATTGAAATCAGTAGCTAATAATAATTTGCTTTATTCCAAAACATTACTTGTGATACAGGATGGAATTCTCACCATTTCACTACAGTATTGCTTCCAGTTAGTAAATTAACAATAAATGAAGTTCTACATAGATGATGGGTAGTCTCCGTTAATTTTGACGACTACGTATTAGCATATATGTAGCAAAGCCGAAATTGATCAGTGTTTGAAGGTGTTAGAAAAGTAGATGCTAGCATATTTACTAGCGTAAGTGGTAACAAAAAGATCGAGATATATAGAGTGTGAATGTTTTAAGTAGAGTTATAGTGTTAGATATCAGAATTCAAGAGGCTTGAACTGTCTGTCTGAAGTGAGTCAGACTAGACATACCAATAGTGAGCGAAATAGCCATTAGGTGCTTCGATCACATCCACCAGACAAGGGTACTTATTATCATCAATGATAATACTAATTGTGGTGGACTGAATTATGCTTCAGACAGTGAGTAGGAAACGAGAAGACAGGGATATCCTGGGCCGACCAACGTGAAGAACCTAGAAGACTTGGATTTCGCGCGTGGATGATTTATGTTTGATGTCACAGAAAATCGAAGACTTACAAGTGAAAAACTTACAAACTGGTCAAAGAAGCAGCCAGAGAAGACAGGACTCCATGTGAACATAGACAAGACGTGGCATCGTAGTGAAAATAACCAACAGACAACCACAACAGCAACATCCAGCGCCAATCACCATCAACGGGAGGGATTTGAAAGAGGTCACTTCATTCACTTATCTAGGGAGCATTGTCTCAACTACAGGAAGTCGGAACGGAAGAGGATGACAAATTGAGCGAGAATCGGGAAGGCGAGAAACACATTCATCGACCTGAAACCAGTCTGGAAATCTTCGTCAATCAGCCACCATCAACAACAAAATTCAGTCGGATTTTCAATACAAACAAACGTCAAGTCAGTCAGCTCTTCTATACTGATCAGAAACTTGGCGGGCGGGTCACAAAGAATATTTCCAACAACCTGTTGCAGACCTTTATCAACAACAACTGTCTTCGCTGGCGCTATACTGAAGATCAGATGGCCGGGCGGGAAAGAATCACCAACTTTAGGAAACTAAGGGAACAAACAAACAAAAAACAAGAACAAATCGCCTAACAACAGCAAATATGCAGGAGAAAGTGGAGATGGATGGATTGGACACTCGCTCGCTGAGGAAGCCGCGCGTCAGGCCATTGCTCGAGTGGAACCAGGCCGAAAGGAAAGCGGCGAGTGGGACGTCAGTGCAAGGGTGACATGGAGGAGATCGTGTGAAGAGGAGCTGAAATAGTCAGTATGGACTAAGATGGATGCAAGTGAAAAGTACAGCAGAAGACAGAAGCAAGTGGAGACGTGTGGTTGAAGCCCTATGTTCCACTAGAAACCCAAGGGATGAATTATAATAATATAACATTTCCAAGATTAGTGTCAACTATTAACAAACAGCATCTATGTCAGTATTATCGGCACATTCCCTCACACAATATAACCTTGGTATGTGCTTACGCAAAGGACGTGACTGTTTATACTTGGTGTAATTTAAATAAGTAGAATTGAATGGTAATGAGGCGGTGAGTGTTCTCAATGCTATGTGAATATATTGCCTCTATAACTCATATCAATATGAAATGGAATCTGCTTTGAAATTGGCCAATCCCGTCTTTACTCATTCGGTATTATTTTCAAGAAATCATAACATTTCTATAAGTGAATATATATATACACTCATGCTTAATGTTACATTATGTTCTCAAGGATGGTTGACGGTGTGATGAGTTTCGACATAATCAGTATAACAGTTATTGATCAACGGATGGCAATGGCTTGTAGTGGTGGCGCTGTATGTATCGTGATTCGGCACAAGTTAGAGTTGATGGGCTTGTAGGTCCCATCCCATCGGCTTATAACCAGAAGGTTCTGGATTCAATCTCCACTCATGAAGTTGTGGCTGAGTTCTTCCTGATAGTCCCAAACTAGGACGAATCAGATATCCAGTACTCACTGGAGGTTTTCAATGGCTCTCTAACTCATATTAGTCTGTGATGGAACTCGAAATGAGTTAGATGTGTTGTTAACTATCTCTCGATTAGAGACAAACTTCTTGTACATATAACTAACAGATTTGTAAACTACTTAAATTCACTGGTATAGGCGCTATCCGGGATGGATGGATGGATGGATGGATGGATGGAAGAAATAGCTGCGAATGATGCAGTGAGTTGACTATTCTATTCATGGCTTTACTGTACATATGCTGACTGCAATCGGACCTCTCCTTTACACTGAGGGCCGACGGTTGGAGGGATATTCCTATTTATTCGACAATTTCTCCGATATCACTGAAATAATAGATGCGTTGTCTATTTGGAGGCATTTCGGCTAAGTGATTCTGATGTCGTAGTATTCACATGGCTCTGAAATGATAATTCGATAGATAGCCAGCCGTATAACTTATGGATATTCGTATGAGATTTAGAAATGGATTCCCACTGATAATTTCATCGGTTGGTTCCATTAAATCAACTGTCATTGTGTATACCGTGGAGTCGTTGAAACTGATGATTTCGAACGGGATATATTTCATAAAGTGCCAGTCATCTTAGTGCCCGAATACTGAAGGCTATCTACACTCCCAACATTGTGGTGAGTTTGACTTCGACGAATCACTACACGTGCTTCTGTACTCTGAACATCGAACTCGGTTAGGGTGAAACCTTCACCAATGGCAGTAAATCCCAGATACAATCCTTTAATGTTGTTAAAGTCTAATCTGTTTGAAAGATGTGTTTGCATATCAGCAAATATTTGGGATGGAATGTGAAAAACAGGACCAATAGCGATGATTTACCATGATCTTCTGCCTGCTGCTTCAACACACTTCGTTCTCAGTTTTGGTTGCCTTCTCACAACTGAATGTGTGTTTCGTCTATTATATTAAACACTGTCAAAAGACAGTGGTATCGCACGCCAAACAGCTATTATTGGTCACGAAAATGAAAACTCAAAGGGATGAGAACAGTCTTGTCAATTGTTCTTTCAGGCGAATACCGACCGTTGAGATTAAGATCTAGAATTTTGTCTGACTCATCCGAAATTCAGCACCGCTTACTACCTGGCAAGTCACCGATCGATACACGGAAATCCTTAGGACGAACTAGAAAAAAAAGAAGGCATTACGCCAGAGTTCATTACTGCAGGCTTCAGGGAGTTAAAAGCAGTCAAATACTGAAAGTGTACACAGTCATTCGAAACGCCTTAAAAGGATACATAAGCTCAGTGTAAATCACGCTAGGAAACAATAAAGCAGCAGCTATCGTGTCTACAATTACATTCATGAATCATATTCATCCTGTATGAATCGCACTGAATGAAAACAATCAGACAGAACATTTCAAAGGATTATATCTTCTACAAAATGTACGAGACACTGTTATGGTGAGGTAGATCTCCCATGTATGTCAAACAAAATCAACATAAATTCCAGATAAACAAATTAATTCAGATCACATTAAAAGTTAGATCATTTATCAACCGTTGACGGAAACTGACAGCATTTTACGGAGATTATGAAAGCTGGCGGAGAAAAGAACAATCGGCTAACTGTGTGACGAATATGTCACTCTGTTATGTCTGAGGAAAAATGTTGAAGAAGTCACACAGATCGAGAGAGACGACAGGAATAGATCTAATCGATTACACAAATGACATCGACAGAGCTATTGCTACAACATTCGTCATCTGATTGACACTGCCTCCCAGTTTCGTGACAGTGTACGACATGCCTCTTCCATTTTCCAACGTCCTGCAACGAATAAGTAGGCGACAGGTATTAAGTCCCCTCCAGTTAAAGGATTTATTCAGAGGAATACGCTGTTGTGTGTCACCTGGAATGAAATAACAGGCAGTAGAAGTGCAATCATTTAGTTTTCAATCACCATCGTCATCATTAATATTAACAATCACAGACATGCACCGAACGTACCCGGAATTTATGTCTCCACGAATAATAACCACTCCATGGAATCATACATACACCTCAAACTCACATCCACATAAAAGCATCACACAGAAGTACGAACACACACACACACTCAAATCACAAATGACATATCAGCGATTGTCACTGTCTCACTCACTCATTCACCGAGTACACTGTAGATGGCATTGACAGCGATAAAGCAAAATCAATCTGAACGAAGAATATTCCTTTCAATAATTTCCCCTCTTCAGGTTCTTACAATTATAAAATGTAATATTTGTTGTCGTTACGATAAAGGCCAGTTATCCGGTGGATACATTTTTAACATAGAATAACAGATAAGTTAGTTATGTGGTTTCAAAATAAATAGTCGTATTCATGTGCTAAATGTCGTGCTAGGCTGAATTCAATTACAAAATGTTGTAAAATGGGAGACAATTGTGGTGATTAATCATAATAGATTCGTAGAGTGTGGGGTAGGAAAATTTACAAGTCAGTCAGCTCAAGGTTATGAAAAGTGTCAGGTGAGTGGAGTGGCTAGCACGAAGCGGTCTGTGTTAAACAGGAGATAGTAAGACTGCAATGAGAGGTTCATAATGAAATAACGAATATGTGAAATGAAGAAACAGGTGGGGGCATATATTGAGAAAAGAGATAATATCACTAATAATAAGTCGGGATAGTGTAAGTGGAAAATTCGATAGTATTGAGAGAATATTTGCATGAAGGGTATAAATTATGACGAGTAATAATAATAATTGTTGTAATAAACGAAGAAAGAAAAACACCAAGAGGGTTAAGGGGAAGGAGTACTCTTGGTGAGAAGAAGAATCATCAGTCCAAGTTTGGCCACGGTAGAAACAGCGTCTGGACATTTTCTTTTCTTTGGATACAAAGTTCCGGTTTAGTCGATCTTATTGCAACTGCTTCAGCTATATGTAGGAGATGTTAGCGAACTGTACGTGATAACGACTTAGGAATTTGGTATATAACCCTGAAAGCTGTGTTGACATCGATGCGATGTCCAGTATCGACCAAGTGTGACAGGATCGAGCTTTTTATGCACTTGATTTTCCCCTGCTGAACCAAGCTGGTAAATGTTCTCAAACCCGTAGACGAACCTGCCTAATCATGAGCCCTATATAACTTGAACCACATGGACAGTTGAAATGGTATATGCATGAAGACGAGCTAAGGTTGAGTAAGACATCTTTGGGTTGCTGCGTGAACATTGGACGACTAATGAAGGATAGACACAGACGTGCAGAGTAGAAAGTTTTCTGGATCGCCCTGGTTGACATCTGAGATTGAATCTCCGCAGGAATATCTCCCTTGAATTGGAGACGAAGAAACAGAGGCTTTTTCTCCACCGTTGCCAGTTCATATGTATGAGTATTGAAACCTATGTCGGCTTTCATGAACTTCTCTGGATATCCGTTCTCGCTTAGAATGTCTCGGATGACTTGGAGTTCTTTCTCTACGCAGTCTTCGGAACAAACAGACCTCGCTCTAAATGCTAAGCACCTAATTAGATTACGTTTGTATTTCATCGGTATGAAACTAGGAAGTGTGTATATTGAGCTTTGGTCTCTAGCTTTCTAAATATGCTTCTCTTGACGGAAACATCCTCTCTTCTCGTTGGTAGGACGTCGAGAAAGTGTAGAGAGTCGTTATATTCTCCTTCGTAGGTGGAATGGAGCAGATTGTGTAGTAACAATCCTACTAATGTTACTATCCGTATATTGAACTCGAAATTGTCACTCAATCAACATTTGATATTTATTACAAACACAGACAGACTTAACGTTTCACACAATACACATTGATCCTTGAATGACCTACACATTGCACATCGTATTTTGCATGCACATCATGAGGAAATATATCTACTTTGACGTGATGACCATTCACACAGTCTCGTTATTGTAGTAATTTATAACCCGTTTCCTCGTTAAAAGTTCAGTCCAATCTTAAAAGTACTACATGAAGGCGACCGTTGAAACTTCCTAAGCGCTACAAGAAATACGTCAGATTATCATCCGCCTAACCAGATATAAATGCTTGCTAATCACCCGAGAATACTATGAAGTACCACAACACGTTGTAAAGTGTCCATCGAAAAAGAGGAGAAGCGATAATCATACTGTAAAAGATAACATGATCGACAGAACAAAGTAAATACAAATGTCGAACGATAAACAGAAACAAAAAGGTATGCAACATTGCGACCAAAACAAAATACCACCCGATATATTCAAACTACGAGAAAAGCAAACAAATACGAAATAGGGTAGAATAATTCAAATCATTATATTTTCAACAAAATGTATAAGAATCTCGACGGTGAGATAAATCGCCCAGATGCATAAAATACAAATCAACACAAATACAACACTGACAAAATAATTTAGATCACATTGAACATCAAATCATTTATTATTATTATTATTATTGACTAACGGAAACTAACAGAGTTAAACGAAAACTACAAAAGATGAAAATGAGAAGAGGGATCTGTCATGTAGTGATTACATGATCCTGCTCAATAATAAATCTAGTGAAGAGTGTGATGAATCTCCCTGGAGAAAAGTGAAGAGAGTAGAAATCAGATGAACAGAGCGATTCGACAGAACGAGATCTATGTTATGGATGCACAAACGCCATCATTACACTTGTTGCTACAACAGTCGTCATCGCATTGACACCGCATGTCTGGATCATGACAATTCCAGACACACTTGCCTGCATCACCCACCATTCTGCATTTGTATGGTGAGCAGCAGTTATTCGATCCACTCCAATCACATGGTCCATCCAGTGGGAAGCAGTCATCTGATGAGTCACCTGGAACACAAAATCAGACAACAGAAACGTCATTATTATTATTTAGTCCTTCAAACACCCTCGTCGTTAACGTTAACATCAACACTATGCTCATATTTGTCTGTCCGGTATATCATACACACACACATTCACACACATGTCTCACAGTAATACCTGAAATGTACCTCACGTCGACTAATAATCACTCTACAGAACCTTTCATACACGTCGAACTCACATCTACACAAACAGATTCACACAGAATCGCACACAATCACTTCACGCCGACACTTACGTCGATACAGAAGTTGGTGGAAGTGAATACTCACTGAAAAGCATGAACACGCACATACACATCACGAAACACAATGGGTTCAGAAATCGTCAAATACTCACCGTGCACATTGTAGATGGCAATGACAGCGATTAAACAGAAGACCAGGTAGTGTTGCATCTCTTCTCCTCTGAATATGCTTCGTGTATTGAACTAGAACAAGCGACTCACTCAACATGAGACAATTCACATAGTCACTCACTTATATACTCACTGTTCATTATTCATCCACACGTGAATAACAAATCACACCTCAGATTTCTCAGGCACGTAATGAAGATATAACTCGACTCTCATGTGATGATGGTTCACACAGCCTTAATATTTGTCATGGTTTATCGGTCATTTACTCACTGATAACACCATCTGCTTCCTCAAATGATGTTTAATTTTCACCAGTGACACGTCAACTCGCCACACACGTTATTGTCAATCATTATAGTTTTCTCTATGAGAATGCGATAATGCAGGGTTTCTTCGACTAACAACCCAAGTGTACGTGTCATCAGAGTGCTGATTCACAACCGATCAACCATTAAGATGATGAAAGTGAATCCGATCATGAATTCAGACAGTATTTTGTATGACTTATTTTGGAGGCAGATGACTGATAAATTATGGCATTAGAATTATCATCACATGAGAATCGATGTATGTCTTCATCATTTTGTCTTCTCAATTGTAATATTTTACATTTTCAGCCTACTTGTCCTCTACCCCCACCCGATTTAATTTCTGCACCTCATTACCACTGTTACTGACTTGACTAACGCTCAATTTCTAGTCATTTATGCTAGTTACGTTATCCAACTTATTCCCTCAATTTCTAATACTACGTTACATTCACGTAGTTACATAAAACTTTTATTTCTGTGGATTTTCTTGACAAAAAGTTGCAAAAACTCTTGTAGTTATGTTATGGATGCACAAACGCCATTGGTGCATTTGTTGCTGGAACATTCGTCATCGCCTGCCTGATTCATGATAGTTTCAGACACACTTCCTTCCATCACCCATCATTCTGCAATTGTATGGTGAGCAGCAGTTATTCGAGCCATCCCAATCATACGGTCCACACAGGGGAACCAATCATCTGATGAGTCACCGGGAATAAAAATTCAGACAACAGAAACGCCATTATTATTATTTAGTCTTACAGTCACCCGCATCGTTAACATTAATATCTACACTATGGTCATATCTGTCTGTTCGATATATCAGACATGATATTTTGAAGGCGCATGATGAAGACATACATCGATTCTCATATGATGATAATTCATACAGCCTTTCTAATGCCACAGTTGATCAGCCATTCCCTCCTCTATAACTTCATCCGCCTCAAAAATAAGTCATACAAAATACAGTCTGAACTCATGATCGGATTCACTTTCATCAGCTTAATGGTTGATCGGTTGTGAATCAGCACTCTGATGACACGTACACTTGGGTTGTTAGTCGAAGAAACCCTGCATTATCGCATTCTCATAGAGAAAACTATAATGATTGACAATAACGTGTGTGGCGAGTTGACGTGTCACTGGTGAAAATTAAACATCATTTGAGGAAGCAGATGGTGTTATCAGTGAGTAAATGACCGATAAACCATGACAAATATTAAGGCTGTGTGAACCATCATCACATGAGAGTCGAGTTATATCTTCATTACGTGCCTGAGAAATCTGAGGTGTGATTTGTTATTCACGTGTGGATGAATAATGAACAGTGAGTATATAAGTGAGTGACTATGTGAATTGTCTCATGTTGAGTGAGTCGCTTGTTCTAGTTCAATACACGAAGCATATTCAGAGGAGAAGAGATGCAACACTACCTGGTCTTCTGTTTAATCGCTGTCATTGCCATCTACAATGTGCACGGTGAGTATTTGACGATTTCTGAACCCATTGTGTTTCGTGATGTGTATGTGCGTGTTCATGCTTTTCAGTGAGTATTCACTTCCACCAACTTCTGTATCGACGTAAGTGTCGGCGTGAAGTGATTGTGTGCGATTCTGTGTGAATCTGTTTGTGTAGATGTGAGTTCGACGTGTATGAAAGGTTCTGTAGAGTGATTATTAGTCGACGTGAGGTACATTTCAGGTATTACTGTGAGACATGTGTGTGAATGTGTGTGTGTATGATATACCGGACAGACAAATATGAGCATAGTGTTGATGTTAACGTTAACGACGAGGGTGTTTGAAGGACTAAATAATAATAATGACGTTTCTGTTGTCTGATTTTGTGTTCCAGGTGACTCATCAGATGACTGCTTCCCACTGGATGGACCATGTGATTGGAGTGGATCGAATAACTGCTGCTCACCATACAAATGCAGAATGGTGGGTGATGCAGGCAAGTGTGTCTGGAATTGTCATGATCCAGACATGCGGTGTCAATGCGATGACGACTGTTGTAGCAACAAGTGTAATGATGGCGTTTGTGCATCCATAACATAGATCTCGTTCTGTCGAATCGCTCTGTTCATCTGATTTCTACTCTCTTCACTTTTCTCCAGGGAGATTCATCACACTCTTCACTAGATTTATTATTGAGCAGGATCATGTAATCACTACATGACAGATCCCTCTTCTCATTTTCATCTTTTGTAGTTTTCGTTTAACTCTGTTAGTTTCCGTTAGTCAATAATAATAATAATAATAAATGATTTGATGTTCAATGTGATCTAAATTATTTTGTCAGTGTTGTATTTGTGTTGATTTGTATTTTATGCATCTGGGCGATTTATCTCACCGTCGAGATTCTTATACATTTTGTTGAAAATATAATGATTTGAATTATTCTACCCTATTTCGTATTTGTTTGCTTTTCTCGTAGTTTGAATATATCGGGTGGTATTTTGTTTTGGTCGCAATGTTGCATACCTTTTTGTTTCTGTTTATCGTTCGACATTTGTATTTACTTTGTTCTGTCGATCATGTTATCTTTTACAGTATGATTATCGCTTCTCCTCTTTTTCGATGGACACTTTACAACGTGTTGTGGTACTTCATAGTATTCTCGGGTGATTAGCAAGCATTTATATCTGGTTAGGCGGATTATATTCTGACCTATTACTAGTAGCACATAGCTATTTTTTACGGTATAATGGTTTCAGTCATTATTCTCATTGCTCCGAATTTATTCCTGTTTTGTGAATAATAATTCGTGTAAGTACTATTGGTTTCACTATGTAATTTCAACTCGGTATTCGCGTGTACAACTCGAATTTATGCCGGATATATATGCACATCGATGCGGGTAGTATTAGCATTTATCACGGTATCATCCGATTGGATACTAGTGTGAGTGTGACTTCTAGATTGTTAAAATTCTGAAATTAATGCAACTTCGATTTGGGAACTAGTGATGTCGTGCGTATGAGATAAACCCAATCGTTTGGAGTAAGTTCTTCGCCTAACATTTATTTGTTCAATTAGGTCCCTGCAGTTAAATACATTTGAACAAATCGATACTTTTAAGGAATCCTGCAGTTATATTACATTTTACTACGACATACCGTATCACCAATTATTCTGGCTTTCTGAGATGACAGTTTTAGAATTCCTCTCAAATGACTAACCAACTTTAAATGTAATAGCTTCATACCAAACTCATGGGTACACTAGTCTGTAAATCCCTCACGTTCATGACTTCTGCATCAGTGAGTTTACTGGCAGTGAGTGTATTATCAGGCGATTTCTTTGAATTTTCAAATACTAAGGTCCACAAGCGATTCAACATCTATCTGTTTACTTCACCTTACGAAATATTGTTATTTTATAATTAACATATTTATGTACAAGTCTTTCATATGTTCTCCCAGAAATGCTAAACGTTCTAGTGTTACAAGTGTCAATGAAACTCGCTTCCCTGCTTTCAATACAAATGATGTTCTAAAATATCTCCAGTCGCTGAACCTTTCTTGTAGCCTAGGTGCATATGCTTTGCCTAGTTTTATTCTTAGAAAGGGTGTAGATATCCAGTGTTATCCTCTAATGGACATATTTAATGAATCCTTTTCCAGAAATGTCGTGCCAGCTGTTTGGAAGGACATTAAAATGGTACCTTTACTTAAGTTATCTACTGGAACATGTTTAAAATTTAGACATATTGTTATTATCTATCCTTTTCTAAAAACTACGGAAAAGTTACTGTCAATTAATCTTCAACCTTCACTTAAAGCATTTAACGATCCCAAGCAATTCGCCTATAAACACAGTAAAAGTAGTTTAGATGGAGCTGCAGTCTTGCATAATAATATCGTCCCAAATTTCATCAAAGAGGGCAAAATGTGTTCGCTGCACCTTCCTAGATTTCAAGTCTGCTTTCGACTTATTATTTAGGGACATTGTGTTGAACAAGCTGGCCGAAATTCAAACTGACTGTTGGGTTGTCAAATGGCTGCATTCTTATTTCTCAGGAAGAAATCAATACATTGTATATCAGTGAAAGTCGTCCACTTCATTGCTTACTGGGGCTGGTATCCCTCAAGGAGCTTACCTTTCTCCTTCTCTATTTTCTTACTTCTTGCATGACTTGCCTCACTCTGATGACGAAATGAACTTTGGTAAGTACGCGGACGAGCTAACTATTTCGAAGTCTGTTAACTAACAGCGACATAGTACTAAGATGAACAGCTTTCTATCAGGAGTTTGTAAATGGTCTTCTTCTAATGACCTCAAACTAAATCCTTCCAAATAACAGACTAATAATTTCAGCTTCCGATGTAAACGAAAGTTAAACGAAGCCGTCGGTTCCTATGTCCCTTGCAAAATGATATTGATGATACTGATATAGAAACCAAGTCTGAAGTTAAGTATCTTGGATTAATTGTTTCTACTGACCTATCCTGGTCTTCCCATGTCTTAGTGATTTCTAAAAGAATATTCCGTCTGACATTTTAGATTAAAAAGTTAAGGCATTCACGCCTAATCCAAGTCCTCCTCTGACAGTCTGTCAACTCGTGCATCTCACCTATTCTTCATTACTGTTCATCCTTATTCTTTTCTGGATTGCTTAAAAGAGACTATCTCATAGTTCGTAGAATTCTGAAGAATGTTGGTCAGTAGAGAGAGTGTTGGTATCCCATGGGGCTATATCGTTGACATTGTCATTGATAGGCACTTGATGTCATGCGAGAAATTCGCTAAAGGAATTTTGTCAGACTGTGAGATCCCACTCTACCCGCCGTTCCAGCCTTGTGTCTCCTCAGGTAGAACAAGAAGTCATTTCAAAAGACTTTATGCGTGCACGTCTAAGTATAAAAATTCCACTATACCATTATTGTTATTATTATTTCCTTTCATTCTTATAAGACCTCAGTGTTCAGGCGCGCATCTCCATTTCGTTCGGTTCTCTGCCAACTTTTTCACCCCACTCCAAGTCTGCCAACACGCTTTCATCCTCTCTTCGCATGACCTCCTCCAAGTCACCCTTGCACTGACGAACAACTCGCTGCTTCCCTTTCGGGTTACATTCGACGACCTGTCTAGTGATGTCACTTGATGGTTTCCTCAGGTTATGACCAATCCATCTATATTTCTTCCTGCCTATTTGTTGCACAATCGTTCCTAGTTGATTTGCTCATTGTCAGAGAACCCTCTTTCTGATCATTTCTGGCCATCTGATCTTCAGTTATATTGAGCAAAGACAGCTGTTAATGAAGGTCTGTAGTTTGTTCGAGATGCTCTTTATGACGCGCAGTGCAAGTCTCTAGTCCATATAGTAAGTAGCACTGACTTCACATTGGAGTTGAAAATCCGGATCTTATATTTGATGTTGAGTGATTTTGACCTTCACACAGATTTGAGAGTAATGAAAGCTTGTCTTGCTTTCCCTATCTTCTCTGCTTTGATATCCTCGCCAGTTGTGCCTCTCGTTGAAACGATGCTTCCCAGTTAGGTAGGTAAAGGAGATTGTTCCTTTCAGGTTCTTCCCATTCATGCTCTTTGTTGCCTGCTGTTGTTGTTCCTGTTGGTGTTGCCCAGGAATCCTGAGCACCTATGTTCACCTGAAGTCCCATCTACTGTGTATGTTTCTTCTTTCAACTTGTTGCTTTTCACTTGCATATCTTCCAGTTTGTGGGAAATCAGACATATATCATAATCGGCGAAGTCCAGATCGTCCACATTTTTGGTGTCTCCTAGTTTCCCGCCAGCTGTCTGTCGCATTGTCCAATCTACTGCATTGGCGATAGTAGACAGCATTGCCTCACTCTCGTCCCCACTTCGAAGGATTTCGTTAGTTTCCCGTTGTAGATTACATGGGATGCAGCATTGTCGTTAAACTGTTGGATGAGATGTATAATGGTCAGCGGCACCCCGTAGTAGCGAAGTAGTTGCCAAATCACCTCTCGATCGATTGTGTCGAAGGCCTTTACAAAGTCGATGAAGTTGAGATAGAGAGGTGACTGTCATTCCAAGCTTTGTTCAGTGTTGATCTGTAGTGTGTCGATTTGATCAATACATGACTTGTTTCTCACGAATACAGCTTGTTCCTGTCGAAGTTTTTCATCCAGGTCGGCTTGTTTGATTCTCTTCAGGATGATGCAGCTTAGTATTTTAATTTAATATGGATTGCCTTTTGTACGAGATAGTGGACTCAGCCAACGTCTCCCCATCATCAATACCATATTCAGCACGTATTCTATGTGATGAAAATAGTGCCAGGCACGAACTAACTAACCTTCTGTGCACTGGTAAATAAACCATTTTCTCCATCCTTATTCCACCAAGCTTTACTGTTATTATTATTCTTAGATTTATAATCCTCTCACTGTTTTGTTTTCATTTTTATTTATTGCCTCATAAGTGTGAACATCATTTAAGCTGTGTTACCACTGTTAATTTTTTGTATTTCCCTTCACCATGCTGAGATATCAACAGAACATTAGATTCAATAATCTATAATAACATGCTAAACTTTTCAAACTGAATCGACACTACTGTTTGAAACAAACTCACTGTTACTATTATTATTATTATTCTGCCCTCGTACTTCGAATATTTTTACCTTTGAATTGTAAGTGTGGACAAATCCGTCTGGTTACTTTTGTTTTAATTCTATTTATACTTTGAGTAAGTCAGATATGAAATTGTGACGAATGCTGAGAATTCCATTTTGTATTATAAGTACTGCTTTTGGAATAAGGTAAATTATTATTATTATTAATAAAATTATGTAGAGAAAGGTGTGACATGTAGATTGGTAAATGTGTGATGCAGACATCTGTGGATAGATAGATAGATAGCGGGATTGGACCGGTGGTAGTGTAGAGATATAGATCTGCTTGTGCCTACTATCTCCCTCGGAGCAGTTGTTGTTTAGGTATCACTCGTCAGTTTGACTCCGTGATCTCGATGGAATACATTCCTCACAGACCTTGATTCACACTCCTTCTCTATCATTCACCGTTCTGCATTTTTGTAGTGTGTCGTAGTTTCTCGCTCCACTCATATAACGGAATTTATCCACTGCCACACAGTTGTTGTTAGCGTTAGTATTGTCACTGTGGCTGTCTTGAGTGTCATATTCGCCACCTTCAATGCAAATTCACGCAGGAGAAACAAAATCATCAGCAGTCATCACTGTCACCACAAACAACACCAATATGATCAAACAATTGATAATTATACTTCAATATTTTGTTCATTTTTACAATTCTAGCTAATTCTATTACCTTGTTTGTATTTAAAGTAGTCTTCTCAGTCATCATTGTTATATATTACAGATTTCTTGATCACTTATCAACTTGTTGCTAATTAATATATGTGTAGAACTTGGGCACTGTGGTAGTAA
The DNA here is from genome assembly GCA_944472135.2 of Trichobilharzia regenti. Taxonomy (NCBI): domain Eukaryota; kingdom Metazoa; phylum Platyhelminthes; class Trematoda; order Strigeidida; family Schistosomatidae; genus Trichobilharzia; species Trichobilharzia regenti. The sequence continues at coordinate 106,235,999 of OX235264.1, forward strand.
GTAATTCCAATATTAGTTTGTTTATTAGATGTATCACACAGTCAGTGAAACAGTATTATTATTATTTACTGGATGACACAGTTTCGAACAAAATTTATTACTGTTCATAATCATTTCATCAGTTATAATCACATGACTTCGAAACTTCAATGTGATAGTTATCTTTGTACTCTTCAATTTTGTCGTCGTTGGGGTAGTGAAATTTTTCAGATAACTGACTTGGCAGGTGTTGAATTATTCCTATTACACGTGTTTGGAGTTGATTCGATAACAGAACCTTTGTATTCCCTCATCATGTGCATGCAAAATACGATGATTGATATGTGAATCATTCATGAGTCAGTGTGTATTGGGTGTAAAGTTGAGTGTGTGTGTGTTTGTAATATATAAATCAAATGTTGATTGAGTGACAATTTCGAGTTCAATATACGGAGAGTAAGATTAGTAGGGGTGATACAACACTATCTGGTCTTCTGGTTAATGGCTGTCATTGCCATCTACAGTGTACTCGGTGAGTGAGTGAATGAGTGGGTGAGTGAGTGAGACAGTGACAATCGCTGATATGTCATTTGTGATTTGAGTGTGTGTGTGTGTGCGTACTTCTGTGTTTTGCTTTTATGTGGATGTGAGTTTGAGGTGTATGTATGATTCCATGGAGTGGTTGTTATTCGTGGAGACATAAATTCCGGGTACGTTCGGTGCATGTCTGTGATTGTTAATATTAATGATGACGATGGTGATTGAAAACTAAATGATTGCACTTCTACTGCCTGTTATTTCATTCCAGGTGACACACAACAGCGTATTCCTCTGAATAAATCCTTTAACTGGAGGGGACTTAATACCTGTCGCCTACTTATTCGTTGCAGGACGTTGGAAAATGGAAGAGGCATGTCGTACACTGTCACGAAACTGGGAGGCAGTGTCAATCAGATGACGAATGTTGTAGCAATAGCTCTGTCGATGTCATTTGTGTAATCGATTAGATCTATTCCTGTCGTCTCTCTCGATCTGTGTGACTTCTTCAACATTTTTCCTCAGACATAACAGAGTGACATATTCGTCACACAGTTAGCCGATTGTTCTTTTCTCCGCCAGCTTTCATAATCTCCGTAAAATGCTGTCAGTTTCCGTCAACGGTTGATAAATGATCTAACTTTTAATGTGATCTGAATTAATTTGTTTATCTGGAATTTATGTTGATTTTGTTTGACATACATGGGAGATCTACCTCACCATAACAGTGTCTCGTACATTTTGTAGAAGATATAATCCTTTGAAATGTTCTGTCTGATTGTTTTCATTCAGTGCGATTCATACAGGATGAATATGATTCATGAATGTAATTGTAGACACGATAGCTGCTGCTTTATTGTTTCCTAGCGTGATTTACACTGAGCTTATGTATCCTTTTAAGGCGTTTCGAATGACTGTGTACACTTTCAGTATTTGACTGCTTTTAACTCCCTGAAGCCTGCAGTAATGAACTCTGGCGTAATGCCTTCTTTTTTTTCTAGTTCGTCCTAAGGATTTCCGTGTATTGATCGATGACTTGCCAGGTAGTAAGCGGTGCTGAATTTCGGATGAGTCAGACAAAATTCTAGATCTTAATCTCAACGGTCGGTATTCGCCTGAAAGAACAATTGACAAGACTGTTCTCATCCCCTTGAGTTTTCATTTTCGTGACCAATAATAGCTGTTTGGCGTGCGATACCACTGTCTTTTGACAGTGTTTAATATAATAGACGAAACACACATTCAGTTGTGGGAAGTCAACCAAAACTGAGAACGAAGTGTGTTGAAGCAGCAGGCAGAAGATCATGGTAAATCATCGCTATTGGTCCTGTTTTTCACATTCCATCCCAAATATTTGCTGATATGCAAACACATCTTTCAAACAGATTAGACTTTAACAACATTAAAGGATTGTATCTGGGATTTACTGCCATTGGTGAAGGTTTCACCCTAACCGAGTTCGATGTTCAGAGTACAGAAGCACGTGTAGTGATTCGTCGAAGTCAAACTCACCACAATGTTGGGAGTGTAGATAGCCTTCAGTATTCGGGCACTAAGATGACTGGCACTTTATGAAATATATCCTGTTCGAAATCATAAGTTTCAACGACTCCACGGTATACACAATGACAGTTGATTTAATGGAACCAACCGATGAAATTATCAGTGGGAATCCATTTCTAAATCTCATACGAATATCCATAAGTTATACGGCTGGCTATCTATCGAATTATCATTTCAGAGCCATGTGAATACTACGACATCAGAATCACTTAGCTGAAATGCCTCCAAATAGACAACGCATCTATTATTTCAGTGATATCGGAGAAAATGTCGAATAAATAGGAATATCCCTCCAACCGTCGGCCCTCAGTGTAAAGGACAGGTCCGATTGCAGTCAGCATATGTACAGTAAAGCCATGAATAGAACAGTCAACTCACCGCATCATTCGCAGCTATTTCTTCCATCCATCCATCCATCCATCCCGGATAGCGCCTATACCAGTGAATTTAAGTAGTTTACAAATCTGTTAGTTATATGTACAAGAATTTTGTCTCTAATCGAGAGATAGTTAACAACACATCTAACTCATTTCGAGTTCCATCACAGACTAATATGAGTTAGAGAGCCATTGAAAACCACCAGTGAGTACTGGATATCTGATTCGTCCTAGTTTGGGACTATCAGGAAGAACTCAGCCACAACCTCATGAGTGGAGATTGAATCCACAACAATTTTCTGGTTATAAGCCGATGGGATGGGACCTACAAGCCCATCAATTCTAACTTGTGCCGATTCACGATACATACAGCGCCACCACTTTAAGCCATTGCCATCCGTTGATCAATAACTGTTATACTGATTATGTTGAAACTCATCACACCGTCAACCATCCTTGAGAACATAATGTAACATTAAGCATGAGTGTATATATATTCACTTATAGAAATGTTATGATTTCTTGAAAATAATACCGAATGAGTAAAGACGGGATTGGCCAATTTCAAAGCAGATTCCATTTCATATTGATATGAGTTATAGAGGCAATATATTCACATAGCATTGAGAACACTCACCGCCTCATTACCATTCAATTCTGCTTATTTAAATTACACCAAGTATAAACAGTCACGTCGTTTGCGTAAGCACATACCAAGGTTATATTGTGTGAGGGAATGTGCCGATAGTACTGACATAGATGCTGTTTGTAGTGATTTGGGATGACAATGATGACTGATGATGATTTTGTTTTGGTTGTGTGAATTCACATCGCAGGTGGCGTATATGAGGCACTCGAGACAGCCACAGTGACAATGCCAACGCTAACAAATGTGTGGCAGTGGATAAATTTATTGGTATGAGTGGAGCGAGAAACTATACACTATATATACTACACAGAAGCAAAACGGCGAATGACAGAGAAGGACTGTGTATGAGCGGCTGTGGGGGATGTATTCCATTGAGTTCACAATGTCGGTGTGTCAAGGAATCTCTGAACAGCATCTGCTCCGAGGGAAATAGTAGGCAGAAGCAGACTTTTTCCTCTACCCCACGACCTGTCCGATCCCTCTGTCTATCTATCTATAATTCCACAGATGTCTGCATCATACATTTACCAATCTACTTGTCACACCTTTCACTACATAATCAAGCATTACCACGTGACGATCATTCAATTGATTACTTTTCGGATGTCACATCCTCATCTTTGTGTCATAACTTCACACTTCATTCAATAATAGATGAATATTTGAAACAATTAGTTCCCTGTGTAACACTCGACAAAGCAATCAGAAGACGTAATTTGTCTGAATCGTGCGTTTTATGTATCCTCGCAACACATTTCTAACAGTCTAATCTCACACACAGACTTGTCATAGGAATATATATGAAATTAATGAAGACTTAAGATGTGAGAAAACAGACAAGTTAGGTCAATTCAAAAGGACATATTGAAGGTCAAAATAACAATGTAGATCACTAAACCAAATAAGAGACGCAATAGTACATCTAACCTGTAATGGTATCAAAACGAAGTTTACCAAGGAGTAATTACTCTGATGACGAATTGTTTTTGAACGCATAAAGGTTGTTTAATCTTCCTGATTGCGAGGTGGGACTTCCGAACAATTTAGGATACGCCCAAAACAAGTTTTATAGATAGGTTCACTAGATGTGTTAACGTCAAGTTTATGCCCTGTCTTTATGATATGTTTCGCAATAGAGGAGCTAGGTCTCCTGTTGTCACCATTAATAGGTACTGGGGATTATATGTGCTTCTAGAGCCATCTAGGAAAATACACTGTGAAGCCAGCCCTTACTTTCAGAGATCGATGAGTCCTCCCTGTGTATGTGTCTCTACACGTACATTCAAACAGGCAAATACAGTGGGATGTGAGATCGTTTTTCGCTTGTTCGAAGGGCTTAGATAGATATATTGGCTTCATATTCTCAATTATTATGATATAAGCTGCATAAAAAGTCTTTTTAACAGCAGCGTTTAGTCTTTGTCTAGTTATCAAGCCGCTATGATGCCCAATATAGGATAGTTTGATGTACGCGTCTTTCTTAGGGTCGAGTTGGAGAGTGGGTCTTGATGTTCTGACTACGTTATATCTCCTGATGAACTTGTCTGGATAATTGTTATCAACCATGGTTTGTGTCAACATTCTATCATCCTCATCAAGTGGGTCTGTCTTCAGTGCATAATCGTTAGATTCTACTTAGGAGTTATCTCACGAATCAGATCGTTCTTTAACTCTTATTACGCAGCATTAATTATCATAAGTTATTCAAGTTATGATGATGCACTCAGAATGATCGATACATTACTATCAACTCACATTTCAATGAGATTTTTGATATTCCAGTGTTGCCTTAAATTGTCTGTTATTGAGCCATTCATCATCAGAATAACTACCATTAATCGAACAATCTGATCAGATCAAATCAACTACTGCATTATATGGGATATATGCGTAGGGAGGTTAATATTTGACAGTAATCGTGGAAATGTAGTCAGATGAAAATTTTCATGATAGTTCAGGTGTAGTGATGAGTTACTGTTGCACACAAACAACTGAGAATTGATTTTGCCAGCCCTTGAAAAGAGACATTTCACTAGCGAATGTTTGCTTGTGGACAAGAAGTGAACTGACGGAGTGAAAATATTGTCCACATCGTGTCTATTTGAGAAATATCTATCTCATGTATTCATTCGTCCATTGTCTCACATGGAATATCTATAACCTTAAATGAAACTGTCAGTTTGCAAATTATTTTTCCATTTGTTATTCACACAATTCTTGATGTAATCTCCTTTGGAAGCCGAAATGATTTAGTTCAAGGTTATGTGATGCGCTTGATATCACTAGGGATATTCAAGAAAGCAGGCATCAGTGCATAAAGCTTTGTACTATTGACTAATTGATTGATTGATTCATCTATATGAGTAGTTGGACACCATCTCCATCAACCAGTAGTGCTTGTTAGACACATTGGAGAATGTGATCGAAGCAAAAATGGGTCAATCCCTCGTTATCGCTATAAAGCATAGATAATCCCCATGAAGTCATCAATAAAAAAAACGCGTAGATCCCCGAAGAGTCTCTTTTCGGCGAATTCATTTTCTTAGCTGTACAATCGCAAATATATATATATGCGTTATTTTGTATGTATGTGTACATTAAGTTTGTGAAACAAAATAAAAATTGGTTATGGTTTTTAACTAAACAGTTGAACACTGGCAATTGGAGTTACGTAATACAAAATCAGTCAAGAAAATTGGGTGTTCATGAAATTAGGCTAGTAACAGAGGTGATGAGTTGTCACAAACAGTTGTTAGAAGAAGTTATGTAATAATAATATGAATAGTTTGATGATTGAATTTGACTCAGGATACGCAAAGGAACAAAGGAGTGCGAAATTACGTAAGAGTTCAAAAGGAATACAAGAATTATAAGCAATTAAAGAAACAGGCAAACAAACAAAATTAAGTCATCAAAAATCAACAAATTTGTTATCGCAACAGTAGAAGTGGTTGAGTAATTCTCTTTTGTATGCCCAGCTCCGGTTTTTCTTTACGAATTGCTAAAACTTCCACAATACAATGAAGACGAAACCGTATTACCTTTGATAGGTTGTTCTTGACTCTTTAGATTACTTTGAAGGAGGCGTTTGTTGAAATGGAATGATCAGTGCTAACCAGGTGTTGTTCAAACATCGCACTCCTTATTGCACCACTGCTATTTCCTTTTCGCAACCATGCTGGATAGTGTTCTTGAATCCTCTTGGACAGGGTGCGTGTCGAACGACCGATATACCTGGCTCTACAGCAGCAGCTGAACTGATATATGCACAAAGAAGTGGTCAGATGCGAGGTGTTGTCCTTGAGGCTTCTGCAGATCAGTGGGCAACTGGAGAACACTATTCTTAGCGTTGCTGCAAAAGATATTCTTCTCAGAGACGATGTGATCCTACTCTTGAGATCATCGCTTGTTAAATCTTCCTTGAAATCCGAGTTCATGTAGAGTCTGTTTTTAGGTGCAAGTGAAGTTTCACTTCTCCATATTCTTGGTTTGATATTTTTGTCAATGAATCTTATTGCGTATCCTTTCTGGATGAAGATTTCTCTTAGAATATCTAATTCTGTTTCCAGAACTTAGGAACTACAGATGCTTCGGATTCGGGTGGCAAGTGATTTAATTAAATTCCGCTTTTTCATGTGGTTGTGTTCTCTGAGCTGGATGGTTAATTTGCGAAGCTTTCATCACCCTATTGGGTGATCAAAATCATCCACCTGAGCTACAAATCTTCTCTATCATATTTAAATTCCGCTTTTTTTAAATAGGCACCCAACTATAGAAGCTTTTTACTTGACCAATCCAAGTAACCTTTCTATGTATCGATCTCCTTAGGCTCCCATCAGTTCTTCATGTTAGTTCCACATCAAGAAACGGAATTTTCGATTCGTTTTCCATTTCAAGAGTGAATTTTATCGCTGGATGGCAACAGTTAAATGCCTTCAGCAGTAGATTGGGGTCATTGTTGTTGTCACAAATAATGAATATGTCGTCTATGTGTCATTTATACAGTCGAAAGTTGTCAATGCTTGGCTTTAGTGAACCTCTCTCGAGGCTTGCCACGAAACAATCTGACAGTAGTGGACCTGACGGAGATCCCATTGCAATACCATCTTTCTGTCTATAGATGGCGTCGTTGAAAGTGAACTGGACATTCCGAGTGCATCTCAGTAGTAATTCCTTCAAACATGTTGTTGGTATTCCAATATTGAGATGGTTATCATCTATATATCTGCATATGAAGGAGACCGTTTCCGTGAGTGGGATATTGGCTAAAAGTGACTCAACGTCGAAGGACAGCATAATTTTGTTAGAGACATTCAGATCTTGTATGCAGTCGATGAAGTGGAAGGTGTCATAGAGCTAATGAGTACATAATTGTTTCCTTACAGGTTCCAGAATATCTGCTAGCCATTTTGCAATAGAGTGGAAAGAAGAACCTGATATATCCAGAATTGAACGAAGTGACAGAGCAACCTCCTGGACATTTGGTGGAACATAAAGTCTTGATATTATTGAACCTGTTGGCCGGATCTGGTCATAGATATCGCCACCGATTAGTTGATTGGCTTTCATTCTCTTCAAAACGTCTGTGAGCTGCTTCTCAACCTGGTCCATTTTGTTTCTTTTATTGGAAGGTTGGGAAAATTTATCTCCATTCGACAGTATATCGTTCATTTTCTCGATGTAGTCTCTTCGATTCAGAAGCACTACACCAGAACCCTTGTCGGGTCGAGTTACAAGCAGATCTTTCTTATCCCTCAACTGATTTAATTCTTCTCGGTGCCGCTTCGTTAGGTGGTTGCTGACTTTTGATTTTGTACTCAAGTATTGGTGGCAGCAGTCCATGATTTTTGACTTGAATCTCTGTGACACGTCTTCAGAAGTTGGGATGAGATCGTTCGTTTGACTGATTAGAATCTCAAACTAGACCTGAGTATGAACGTTGTCGGCGTTGAAATCGATATCGCAGAATTTTGGGACCATGTACGGGACTTCAAGATGCACGTCAGTTGAAGCTACTGAGCAATAATTGAATACAAAACTTTTATGTTCGTCAGGAAGTTTGCCTTAAGGTTTCATCTGCTTAAGGCTGTTGATGAGCTGGGTTACGACAGACTGCGACCGTTTCTTTGCAACTAAGTTGACATATTCGGTGAATCTTCGCCATTCTTCCTGAGTCAATTGGTATATTGGAAGGTAGCAGTGTTGAGTCGATGGACAAACATTCAGTGATTAATCTATCAATATCGCTACACCTAACTCTATTACTTTTCAATACCCTTCTCACTCTACCCCATTACATGCATGTTAATGCAAAGCGATGTAACTGGCAACCATATTTCTCCGCTATTTATATAAGCAAAGTCAACCATTTTAGGTTTAGCTAAACTTTCATGTTCCAGTAATCTAATCGACTTCGATCTACTAGTTTAACTGATCTATGCAACTGACCTCATTCACAGTCATTACATTGTATTTGATGAATGATACTAATTTTCATAATTGGTGCTACCGTGTCATTAAGCCGACCAAATTTATGTCTGAGGGAGCAGACTGGTTTCAATCCCATTCAAATTCCAGCCTCATTGAGAATTATACGTCAAGTCCCTGATGTTCCCTCATCGTATGCCAGTGCAAAAGCTGCTTTGAATTCTCAAGTATTTTGTTAGTCAAAACACAAACAGACAGAAGACAAGTAGTTCAACGGAGAGTCTCTTTTCGCCGACGAATTCATTTTCATAGCTGTACTATCGTAAATATATGTGTGGTTGTTTTGTATGTGTGTGTGTGTGTGTACATTAAATTGGCCAAACGAAAATACAAATCACAGCATTCAGTAGCGAAATGGTTAGCTGATATTTTAGAACGTATAATAAAACAGATGTGCCACTATTCGCTTCATGACACCTTTCAATTTGTCAACTATATACAAGATATCAATGTAACAAACAAAAATATGCTCTCTCTCTCCCTCTGTTGACATTGAGTCACTATTTACCAACGTTACACTCACAGAAACTGTCTGGCCACATTTATCAATATATAGAAGAAAACCAGCTGATCATCGGATTACAGCCTAATCGTTTAGGAAAACTACTCCTGAGATGTACACTTAGTATGCAATTCACATTCAAATATATCATTTACAGACAACAAGATATGGTCCCACTCGGCCCATTTCTAGCAGACTGCTTCATGGGAAACCTAGAGAGTGGCCCACTCAAATCAACTATTGATAATGTCTAATTGTATGCCAGATATGTGGATGACAACTTTATCATCTGTGATGATGGCCATGATCTTAATCAGTTACTATAAATATTCAACAAATGCCATTCAACTACGAAGTTCACTCTTGAAATTCAAAAGGAATCTAAAATCTCACTTCTTGATCTTAAACTTACAAGGAGAGCTGATGGAACTTTTAGAAGGTCTATCCATGAGAAACCCACATGGAACGGCCACCTGACAAGCTTCTACAACTAAGTACCAATCAGTTAAAAAGAAACCTAAATAGACCTCTTGCTACTAGCGTCCGACGAATCTGCAGGTCTGATACCATGGAAGAATAACCACACCTCCGGAAAGAAATCTTCATACAAAACGCTTATCCACCAAGACCCACAGACAAACACAGAGAACAGAAAACCCAAAAGCAAGAGACACTATCCGTGCGAAAAAGGATATTTTAAATGAATGAAATTCGACTTCGAAGGTGGCCTACTCACTGATGTTTCCAGGAGGGGAATTTCCACTATTTTAAGAAGAAGTTCCTTTCCGGGAACATCGATAGTAGTGTTCACCAGTCACCTGGTAATCTGTAGAAGCCCAAGGGACAATATCACGCACGTGACTCCTTCTATGTGTACGTATGTACATCAATAGTTCGACGCGAACTCTGTCATAAACGGTCAAAGAACACTATCCAACGTGGCTGCGGAAAGAACGTAGTGACCATACAAGAAGTGTTATCCTTAAACACATCGTCGCCACTGGTCACTCCATCTCGAAAAACGCCTCCTTCAAAGTAATCTATAAAGTGAAGAACAATCTGCCAACGATAATATGTTTCCGTCTTCTTTGCATTGCAGAAGTCCTAGCCTTTCAGTGAGAAGGATCAGAATTATGCATACAAAATAAAACTAACTAATTGTATTTTCGTTTCACAAATTTAATGTATACACACATACAAAACAATCACGCATATATTAGTGATTTTAAAACTATGAAAATGAATTCGCCGGGAAGAAACTCTTCTCTGAACTACTTACTAGTCTTCTGTCCATTAATGTTCAAAAGAGGATTTCGCATGAATTAAATCACAAATACTCTTTATTTATCGATTCATTACCGCACACGGGAAATCGAAATAAAGCATCGTTTATACGGGAGATAAAGGCGAATACGGAGATATAGAGAAACAGAAAATTTGCGTATAAGCCAAACTGTGAAACAGCGTGGATAAATCGATATGATTACGAGCAGTAGTTTTTGCTAGAAGCGTCACACGGTTATTAATACTGTATCACAATGTGATATTTGAAATAAACTCATCTGTTATGGTAAAATACCTTTGCTATTAGTTCAATTAAGTTAAATAATTACAAAACAGTGACGTTCACAGACAGAATATTTTGTCTGACACAGAAGCAGAAGTTGATATCTGCGTTTTCCAGATTCAAATCGTTGGAATCCTAAAGCAACAATATCAGCCTGACCTGTTTTCAGTTCGAGAACGCCTGCATATGAACGGAATCACAAAACTCTGTGTTGTTTCCGTCTTCATGCTACCGACTATTGTCGGTTTATCCTCGGTGGACATTTCCGATGGCTTATCGACCTGAATGGTCACGAAATTTCAAGCTCAGTTAATAAAGTTCACATTACCAGCAAACTGAATCAACCATGAATTGTTTATGCAACTCGTGAACCGGTAAACTACAGTATTCTCATACTCAGTCTTCGGATACGACACTTGACGAATTGATAAGAAGCATCCAAGTGGCGCGAATCGCATTGAATGCAGACATTCCACGATAGAACACGTTGATAGAATATTTAACATAATTATATATTCAACAAAATGTATAAGAATCTGTACGGTGAGATAAATCGCCCAGATACATCAAACAAAAATCAACATTAACTACACATTGACAAAATAATTTAGATCACATTAGACATCAAATCATTTATGATTATTATTATTGACTAACGGAAACTAACAGAGTTAAACAAAGACTAAAACAAGTGAAAATGAGAAGAGGAATCAATCATGTAGCGACTACATGATCCTACTCAGTAATAAATCTAGTGAAGATTGCGATGAATCTCCCTGGAGAAAAGTGAAGAGAGTAGAAATTAGATAGACAGAGAGATTCGACAGAAGGAAATCTATGTTATTTTTGTACAGACGCCATTCATACATTTGTTGCTGCAACATTCGTCATCGCACTGACACCGCCTGTCTGGTATATGACAATTCCCGACACACTTGCCTCCATCGTCCGTCTTTCTGCAATTAAACGGATGGCAGCAGTTTCTTGATCCACTCCAATCACATTGTCCATGCTGGGGGATGCAGTAATCACCTGGAATAAAGATTCAGACAACAGAAACGCCATTATTATTATTATTTAGTCTTTCAGTCACCCTCATCGTTAACTTTAACATCAACACTATGCTAATATTTGTCTGTTCTATATATCACAGAGACACACATACATGTCTTACGGTGACACCTGAAATGTACCTCAAGTCCAATAATGATCACTGCCCCTGAAACCTCACATACACGTGAAACTTACATCCACACAAAAGTATTCACACAGAATCGCACACATTCACTTCACGCTGACACTCACATCGATTCAGAAGTTGGTGGAAGTGAACACTCACTGAAAAGCATGAACACGCACATACACATCACAAAACACAATGGGTTGAGAAATCGTCAAATACTCACTGTACACATTGTAGAGGGCAATGACAGCGATTAAGCAGAAGACCAGGTAGTGTTGCATCTCTTCTCCTCTGAATATGCTTCGTGTATTGAACAAGAACAAGCGACTCACTCAACATGAAACACTTCACACACTCACTCACTTATATACTCACTGCTCATTATTCATCCACACATTATCAAAATATCACACATCATATTTCTCAGGCACGTGATGAGAATATAACTCGACTCTCATGTGATGATGATTCACACAGCCTTAATATTTGTCATGGTTTATCGGTCATTTACTTACTGATAACACCATCTGCTTCCTGAAATGATGTTTAATTTTCACCAGTGACATGTAAGCGTGCCTTACACGTTATTGTCAATCATTATAGTTTTCTCTATGAGAATGCGATAATGCAGGGTTTCTTCGACTAACAACCCAAGTCTACGTGTCATCAGAGTGCTGATTCACAACCGATCAACCATTAAGATGATGAAAGTGAATCCGATCATGAGTTTGGGTCATGAATTCAGACTGTATTTTGTATGACTTATTTTTGAGGAGAATGAAGTTTTAGAGGAGGGAATGACTGATAAATTATGGCATTAGAAAGGCTGTGTGAATTATTATCATATGAGAATCGATGTATGTCTTCATCATGCGCCTTCAAAATATCATGTGTGATGAAAGAGGCTGCAGTCAGTTTCTAGGTCATGATGAGTTCCTGCGCCTGCTAGTTATATGTTTTCGTGAATTCGTTTTCCATTGAATTTTAAAGGTTTTTCTGGATGTTTTGCTCATTTTGCAGTGTGTAGGTCAGTTTTTGTCACTGGGTGCTACTATTTAGCTTATTTTTAGCCTGAAGTTCACAGTTATTATGTTGGTAGTCAAAGATTATTGTAAACCTGCAATCATTGAGCTAATTAACGTTTACTATGCTAACATAGTAACATAGACTATGCTAGTAATAGTAACATTAAACTCCCTTACTGTTTTGCCATTGTTTGACAGTGAAACTGTGCGCTGATTTTTCAGCATGAGAGGCACTAAATCGAACCTACTGGGTCTGCTTATCAACTTTGTTCCAGCCCTCACAGGACATATTAAGCATGGACTAGCGTTTCTCCTTAGCGGAAAGTTTTGATTCAGCACGCAGCTGTCTTTTTAAGCACGACCTATGTCATTTCAGAACATAGTGGGTAAATATGTTCTTCAGTTACCATAAAAAGGCATTATCGAGGAATAAGTTAGAATAAATTTAGAATTGTTTTAAGCTTGGTGGTGCTGCGGTCTAAGTGATAAATCGTATTAATCACCGTTATTCAGGATATGCTATGAACCGGAAATCCTCAGCTGAAAAACGTATGAATAAGACACAGATCGGTGTAATTTATAACTGACTCCAAATTGCTTTCATCACGAAATAATCAACCAAGGTATGCTTTAAACTGTCGCTCTCAGCCGTTTGAAGGGAAATTTACTTGATTTATGCTGACCTAGTATGCACAAATCCCACATGTCATTGAATTGACGACTTAAAAAAGTAGATTAGTTAATACATACATTTATCTATATGTACTAATTAAGGACACATTAAATTTTTAGAAATTGTAGTTAAATTATATTCGCCTAGTAATAAAAAATGCATACATCCTATTTTGGACTTAAAATAAATGCATCAAAATTATTGTTGATTTATATTCACTTTCTGGACATTCTCATACATCTCAACATACTTAAAACATCAACAATGCATCCAAATAGCGTGTGACTGTCACACTACACTCACACCAAAAAAATTAACACGCCATTATATTATGGTAAGGTAAGCCCGAAATTTTACTGACTGTAAATTTCCGTGTAAAAATAAAGAGATTGGCGCTTTAATTTATATTTTAGACCAATAAAAAGCCAGCTAGCCAACAGCCAATAAAAAACTGCCTATATCTATTTTCCGATGGAGGCATGTGTGTCGGGAATTGTCATATACCAGACAGGCGGTGTCAGTGCGATGACGAATGTTGCAGCAACAAATGTATGAATGGCGTCTGTACAAAAATAACATAGATTTCCTTCTGTCGGATCTCTCTGTCTATCTAATTTCTACTCTCTTCACTTTTCTCCAGGGAGATTCATCGCAATCTTCACTAGATTTATTACTGAGTAGGATCATGTAGTCGCTACATGATTGATTCCTCTTCTCATTTTCACTTGTTTTAGTCTTTGTTTAACTCTGTTAGTTTCCGTTAGTCAATAATAATAATCATAAATGATTTGATGTCTAATGTGATCTAAATTATTTTGTCAATGTGTAGTTAATGTTGATTTTTGTTTGATGTATCTGGGCGATTTATCTCACCGTACAGATTCTTATACATTTTGTTGAATATATAATTATGTTAAATATTCTATCAACGTGTTCTATCGTGGAATGTCTGCATTCAATGCGATTCGCGCCACTTGGATGCTTCTTATCAATTCGTCAAGTGTCGTATCCGAAGACTGAGTATGAGAATACTGTAGTTTACCGGTTCACGAGTTGCATAAACAATTCATGGTTGATTCAGTTTGCTGGTAATGTGAACTTTATTAACTGAGCTTGAAATTTCGTGACCATTCAGGTCGATAAGCCATCGGAAATGTCCACCGAGGATAAACCGACAATAGTCGGTAGCATGAAGACGGAAACAACACAGAGTTTTGTGATTCCGTTCATATGCAGGCGTTCTCGAACTGAAAACAGGTCAGGCTGATATTGTTGCTTTAGGATTCCAACGATTTGAATCTGGAAAACGCAGATATCAACTTCTGCTTCTGTGTCAGACAAAATATTCTGTCTGTGAACGTCACTGTTTTGTAATTATTTAACTTAATTGAACTAATAGCAAAGGTATTTTACCATAACAGATGAGTTTATTTCAAATATCACATTGTGATACAGTATTAATAACCGTGTGACGCTTCTAGCAAAAACTACTGCTCGTAATCATATCGATTTATCCACGCTGTTTCACAGTTTGGCTTATACGCAAATTTTCTGTTTCTCTATATCTCCGTATTCGCCTTTATCTCCCGTATAAACGATGCTTTATTTCGATTTCCCGTGTGCGGTAATGAATCGATAAATAAAGAGTATTTGTGATTTAATTCATGCGAAATCCTCTTTTGAACATTAATGGACAGAAGACTAGTAAGTAGTTCAGAGAAGAGTTTCTTCCCGGCGAATTCATTTTCATAGTTTTAAAATCACTAATATATGCGTGATTGTTTTGTATGTGTGTATACATTAAATTTGTGAAACGAAAATACAATTAGTTAGTTTTATTTTGTATGCATAATTCTGATCCTTCTCACTGAAAGGCTAGGACTTCTGCAATGCAAAGAAGACGGAAACATATTATCGTTGGCAGATTGTTCTTCACTTTATAGATTACTTTGAAGGAGGCGTTTTTCGAGATGGAGTGACCAGTGGCGACGATGTGTTTAAGGATAACACTTCTTGTATGGTCACTACGTTCTTTCCGCAGCCACGTTGGATAGTGTTCTTTGACCGTTTATGACAGAGTTCGCGTCGAACTATTGATGTACATACGTACACATAGAAGGAGTCACGTGCGTGATATTGTCCCTTGGGCTTCTACAGATTACCAGGTGACTGGTGAACACTACTATCGATGTTCCCGGAAAGGAACTTCTTCTTAAAATAGTGGAAATTCCCCTCCTGGAAACATCAGTGAGTAGGCCACCTTCGAAGTCGAATTTCATTCATTTAAAATATCCTTTTTCGCACGGATAGTGTCTCTTGCTTTTGGGTTTTCTGTTCTCTGTGTTTGTCTGTGGGTCTTGGTGGATAAGCGTTTTGTATGAAGATTTCTTTCCGGAGGTGTGGTTATTCTTCCATGGTATCAGACCTGCAGATTCGTCGGACGCTAGTAGCAAGAGGTCTATTTAGGTTTCTTTTTAACTGATTAGTACTTAGTTGTAGAAGCTTGTCAGGTGGCCGTTCCATGTGGGTTTCTCATGGATAGACCTTCTAAAAGTTCCATCAGCTCTCCTTGTAAGTTTAAGATCAAGAAGTGAGATTTTAGATTCCTTTTGAATTTCAAGAGTGAACTTCGTAGTTGAATGGCATTTGTTGAATATTTATAGTAACTGATTAAGATCATGGCCATCATCACAGATGATAAAGTTGTCATCCACATATCTGGCATACAATTAGACATTATCAATAGTTGATTTGAGTGGGCCACTCTCTAGGTTTCCCATGAAGCAGTCTGCTAGAAATGGGCCGAGTGGGACCATATCTTGTTGTCTGTAAATGATATATTTGAATGTGAATTGCATACTAAGTGTACATCTCAGGAGTAGTTTTCCTAAACGATTCGGCTGTAATCCGATGATCAGCTGGTTTTCTTCTATATATTGATAAATGTGGCCAGACAGTTTCTGTGAGTGTAACGTTGGTAAATAGTGACTCAATGTCAACAGAGGGAGAGAGAGAGCATATTTTTGTTTGTTACATTGATATCTTGTATATAGTTGACAAATTGAAAGGTGTCATGAAGCGAATAATGGCACATCTGTTTTATTATACGTTCTAAAATATCAGCTAACCATTTCGCTACTGAATGCTGTGATTTGTATTTTCGTTTGGCCAATTTAATGTACACACACACACACACATACAAAACAACCACACATATATTTACGATAGTACAGCTATGAAAATGAATTCGTCGGCGAAAAGAGACTCTCCGTTGAACTACTTGTCTTCTGTCTGTTTGTGTTTTGACTAACAAAATACTTGAGAATTCAAAGCAGCTTTTGCACTGGCATACGATGAGGGAACATCAGGGACTTGACGTATAATTCTCAATGAGGCTGGAATTTGAATGGGATTGAAACCAGTCTGCTCCCTCAGACATAAATTTGGTCGGCTTAATGACACGGTAGCACCAATTATGAAAATTAGTATCATTCATCAAATACAATGTAATGACTGTGAATGAGGTCAGTTGCATAGATCAGTTAAACTAGTAGATCGAAGTCGATTAGATTACTGGAACATGAAAGTTTAGCTAAACTTAAAATGGTTGACTTTGCTTATATAAATAGCGGAGAAATATGGTTGCCAGTTACATCGCTTTGCATTAACATGCATGTAATGGGGTAGAGTGAGGAGGGTATTGAAAAGTAATAGAGTTAGGTGTAGCGATAGTGATAGATTAATCACTGAATCTTTGTCCATCGACTCAACACTGCTACCTTCCAATATACCAATTGACTCAGGCAGAATGGCGAAGATTCACCGAATATGTCAACTTAGTTGCAAAGAAACGGTCGCAGTCTGTCGTAACTCAGCTCATCAACAGCCTTAAGCAGATGAAACATTAAGGCAAACTTCCTGACGAACCCAAAAGTTTTGTATTCAATTATTGCTCAGTAGCTTCAACTGACGTGCATCTTGAAGTCCCGTACATGGTCCCAAAATTCTGCGATATCGATTTCAATGCCGACAAAGTTCATACTCAGGTCCAGTTTGAGATTCTAATCAGTCAAACGAACGATCTCATGCCAACTTCTGAAGACGTGTTACAGAGATTCAAGTCAAAAATCATGGACTGCTGCCACCAATACTTGAGCACAAAATCAAAAGTCAGCAACCACCTAACGAAGCGGCACCGAGAAGTATTAAATCAGTTGAGAGATAAGAAAGATCTGCTTATAACTCGACCCGACAAGGGTGCTGGTGTAGTGCTTCTGAATCGAAGAGACTACATCGAGAAAATGAACGATATACTGTCGAATGGAGATAAATTTTCCCAACCTTCCAATAAAAGAAACAAAATGGACCAGGTTGAGAAGCAGCTCACAGACGTTTTGAAGAGAATGAAGGCGAATCAACTAATCAGTGGGGATATCTATGACCAGATCCGGCCAACAGGTTCAATAATACCAAGACTTTATGTTCTACCAAATGTCCAGGAGGTTGCTCTGTCACTTCGTTCAATTCTGGATATATCAGGTTCACCTCTAAGGAAACAATTATGTACTCATTAGCTCTATGACACCTTCCACTTCATCGACTGCATACAAGATCTGAATGTCTCTAACAAAATTATGCTGTCCTTCGACGTTGAGTCACTTTTAGCCAATATCCCACTCACGGAAACGGTCTGCTTCATATGCAGATATATAGATGATAACCATCTCAATATTGGAATACCAACAACATGTTTGAAGGAATTACTACTGAGATGCACTCTGAACGTCCAGTTCACTTTCAACGACGCCATCTATAGACAGAAAGATGGTATTGCAATGGGATCTCCGTCAGGTCGACTACTATCAGATTGTTTTGTGGCAAGCCTCGAGAGAGGTTCACTAAAGCCAAGCATTGACAACTTACGACTGTATAAAAGACACATAGACGACATATTCATTATTTGTGACAACAACAATGACCCCAATCTACTGCTGAAGACATTTAACTGTTGCCATCCAGCGATAAAATTCACTCTTGAAATGGAAAACGAATCGAAAATTCCGTTTCTTGATGTGGAACTAACATGAAGAACTGATGGGAGCCTAAGGAGATCGATACATAGAAAGGTTACTTGGATTGGTCAAGTAAAAAGCTTCTATAGCTGGGTGCCTATTTAAAAAAAGCGGAATTTAAATATGATAGAGAAGATTTGTAGCTCAGGTGGATGATTTTGATCACCCAATAGGGTGATGAAAGCTTCGCAAATTAACCATCCAGCTCAGAGAACACAACCACATCAAAAAGCGGAATTTGATTAAATCACTTGCCACCCGAATCCGAAGCATCTGTAGTTCCTAAGCTCTGGAAACAGAATTAGATATTCTAAGAGAAATCTTCATCCAGAAAGGATACGCAATAAGATTCATTGACAAAAATATCAAACCAAGAATATGGAGAAGTGAAACTTCACTTGCACCTAAAAAGAGACTCTACATGAACTCGGATTTCAAGGAAGATTTAACAAGCGATGATCTCAAGAGTAGGATCACATCGTCTCTGAGAAGAACATCTTTTGCAGCAACGCTAAGAATAGTGTTCTCCAGGCGCCCACTGATCTGCAGAAGCCTCTAGGACAACGGCTCGCATCTAACCACTTCTTTGTGCATATATCAGTTCAGCTGCTGCTGTGAAGACAGGTACATCGGTCGTTCGACACGCATCCTGTCCAAGAGGATTCAAGAACACTATCCAGCATGGTTGCGAAAAGGAAATAGCAGTGGTGCTATAAGGAGTGCGATGTTTGAACAACACCTGGTTAGCACTGATCATTTCATTTCAACAAACGTCTCCTTCAAAGTAATCTAAAGAGTCAAGAATAACCTATCAAAGGTAATACGGTTTCGTCTCCTTTGTATCGATGAAGCTCTGGCCATTCACATAGAAAAACCGGAACTGTGCATACAAAAGAGAATTACTCAACCACTTCTACTGTTGCGGTAACAAATTTGTTGATTTTTTATGACTTAATTTTGTTTGTTTGCCTGTTGTTTTAATTGCTTATAATTCTTGTATTCCTTTAGAACTCTTACGTAATTTCGCACTCCTTTGTTCCTTTGCGTATCCTGAGTCAAACTCACTCGTCAGACTATTCATATTATTATTACATAACTTCTTCTAACAACTGTTTGTGACAACTCATCACCTCTGTTACTACCCCAATTTCATGAACACCCAATTTTCTTGACTGATTTTGTATTACGTAACTCCAATTGCCAGTGTTCAACTGTTTAGTTAAAAACCATAACCAATTTTTATTTTGTTTCACAAACTTAATGTACACATACATACAAAATAACGCATATATATATATTTGCGATTGTACAGCTAAGAAAATGAATTCGCCGAAAAGAGACTCTTCGGGGATCTACGCGTTTTTTTATTAATGACTTCATGGGGATTATCGATGATTTATAGCGATAACGAGGGATTGACCCATTTTTGCTTCGATCACATTCCCCATAGTGCTTAACAAGCACTGCTGGTTGATGGAAATGCTGTCCAAGTACTCATATAGATCAAACAGTCAATAAGTCAATAGTACAAAGCTTTATGCACTGATGCCTGCTTTCTTGAATATCCCTAGTGATATCAAGACTATCACATAACCGTGAACTAAATCATTTCGGCTTCCAAAGGAGATTACATCAAGAATTTTGTGAATAACAAATGGAAAAATAAGTTGCAAACTGACAGTTTCATTTAAGGTTATAGATATTCCATGTGAGACAATGGACGAATGAATACATGAGATAGATATTTCTCAAATAGACACGATGTGGACAATATTTTCACTCCGTCAGTTCACTTCTTGTTCACAAGAAAACATTCGCCAGTGGAACGTCTGTTTCCAAGGGCTGGCAAAAGCAATTCTCAGTTGTTTGTGTGCAACAGTAACTCATCACTTCGCCTGAACTATCATGAAAATTTTCATCTGACTACATTTCCACGCTTACTGTCAAATATTAACCTCCCTACGCATATATCCCATATAATGCAGTACTTGATTTGATCTGATCAGATCGTTCGACTAGTGGTAGCTATTCTGATGATGAATGGCTCAATTACAGACAATTAAAGGCATCACTGAAATATCAAAAATCTCATCCTTTAATTGAAATGTGTGATGATACTGACAAATCAATCATTCTGACTGATTCCATCACTATAACCTGAATAACTTGTGATGATTAATACTGCTGAATTAGAGTTGAAGAACGATCTGATTAGTGAGATAACTCTTAAGAAGTACCTAACGAATATGCACTGAAGACAGACACACTTGATGAGAAAGAACGAACGTTGACGAAAACTATGTTTGATAACAGTTCTCCAGACAAGTTCATCAGGAGGTATAACGTAGTCAGAACATCAAGACCCACTCTCCAACTCGACCCTAAGAAAGACGCGTACATCAAACTACCCTATATGGGGCATCATAGCAGCTTGATAACTAGACAAAGATTAAAAGCTGATGTTAAAAAAACTTCTTATGCAGCTAGTATCATAAAAACTGAGTATGTGAAGCCAATATATTCATCCATCCTAATTCTTTTGAACACACCAGAAATAATGTCACATCACACTATTTGTACCTATTTGAATGTAAGTGTGGACTCACATGCATATGGAGGACCCATCAATCTCTGAAAGTAAGGGCTAGCGTATATTCCAAAATGTCTCCAGAAGCAAATAAAATCCCCAGGACCTAATAATGGTGAGGACAGGAGACCAAGATTCTCTGTCGCTTAACATCTTATAGATACAAGGCCAAAATTGACGTTAACAGATCTTCTAAACCTATCCATAAAACGTGTTTGGGGCGTATCCTACACTTTGTGGAAGCCCTAGAAATTTTAAGTTTAGACCACTATTCTGCGTTGAAAGCAACCATTCTTCATCACATTAAACCTTCCTTGGGAAACTTCGTTTTGATATCGTTACAGGATAGATGGATTATTGCCTCTCTTATTTGGTTTAGTGATCTACATTATTATTTGGACCTTCAAAATGTCATTTTAACTTGACCTACGCCTGTTTTCTCGCCCGTTAACGCTTTATTGTTTTCACATGTATATATTCCTATGATAATTCCGTGTGTGACTAGATTGCTCGAAATGTTTCGTGTAGATGCATTACACGATTCAGACAAATTACGTCTACTCATTGCTTTGTCGAGTTTCACACAGGGAACGAACTGTTTCAAATATTCATTTATTACTGAATGAATTTTGAAGTGATAACAGGAATATGATGGAATGAAATCAGAAAGGCAATCAAAGGAATGATCGTCAAGTGGTAATCCTAGATTATGCAGGAAAAGGTGTGACATGTACACATTGGAAAATATGTAATGCATACATCTTTGGAAAGTGAGATAGATAGATAGATAGATAGATAGATAGATAGATAGATAGATAGATAGATAGATAGATAGATAGATAGATAGATAGATAGATAGATAGATAGATAGATAGATAGATAGATAGATAGATAGATAGATAGATAGATAGATAGATAGATAGATAGATAGATAGATAGATAGATAGATAGATAGATAGATAGATAGATAGATAGATAGATAGATAGATAGATAGATAGATAGATAGATAGATAGATAGATAGATAGATAGATAGATAGATAGATAGATAGATAGATAGATAGATAGATAGATAGATAGATAGATAGATAGATAGATAGATAGATAGATAGATAGATAGATAGATAGATAGATAGATGGATAGATAGATAGATAGATAGATAGATAGATAGATGGAAGGATTGGACATATGGTGGTGTATAGAATATTTCTGCATGCACCTACTCACTTCCTCGGAGGACTTTTTGAGCTATAACTTGTCTGTCCGACTCGGTGATCTTGATGGAATACATTCCTCACAGACCGTCATATACACTCCTTCTCTATCATTCACCGTTTTGCATTTGTGTAGTGTGTCATATTTTCTTGCTCCACTCATATTACAGAATTTATCCACTGCCGCACAGTTGTTGTTGGCGTTGGGATTGTCGTTTTGGCTGTCTTGACTTTCATATACGCTACCTGCAATGCAAATTCACAAAATCATCAGCAGTAATCATTGTCCTTCCACATCACTAAAAACAGCATCTATGTCAGTATTATCGGCACATTCCCTCACACAATATAACCTTGGTATGTGCTTACGCAAAGGACGTGACTGTTTATACTTGATGTAATTTAAATAAGTAGAATTGAATGTTAACGAGGCGGTGAGTGTTCTTAGTGCTCTCTGACCATATTGCCTCTCTAACGCATACCAATATAAAATGGAATCTGCTTTGAAATCGGCCAATCTCGATTTTACTCATTCGGTATTATTTTCAAAATGTCATAACGTGTTCTATAAATATATATACTCACGCCTAATTTTACATTATGTTCTCAAGGATGCTTCACGTTTTGATAAGTCTCGACATAATCAGTATAACACTTATTAATCAATGGATGGCAGTGACTTGTAGTGGTAGAGCGCCAAACTCACATACACATAAAAGCATCACACAGAAGTATTCATACACTCACTCAAATCACAAATGACAAGTCAGTGATTGTCACTGTCTCACTCACTCACTCACTCACTCACTCACTCACCGTGTTCTCAGTGGATGGCAATGACAGCGATTAAGCAAAAGTCAATCTGAACGAAGAATATTTATTTCAATAATTTCCCCTCTTCAGGTTCTTACAATTATAAAATATAATATTTGTTCTCGTTACAATAATGATGGCCAGATATGCGGCGGAAACGTTTTTAACGTAGAATAACAGATTCGTTATGGGGTGTCAAAATAAATAGTCGTATTTGCGTGACAAACGTGCTTTGGACTGAAATTGATTACAAAATATTGTAAAACAGGAGACAATGGTGGTGACAAGTCAGTTCAAGATTATCAAAGGTGTCAGGTGAGTGGCTAGCGCAAATTGGTCTGTGTTAAACAGGAGATAGTAAGACTGCAATGAGAGGTTCATAATGAAATAAAGAATATGTGAAATGAAATAGGTGGAGGCGTATATTGAGAAAACAGATAATATCACTAATAATAAGTCGGGATAGTGTAAGTGGAAAATTCGATAGTATTGAGAGAATATTTGCATGAAGGGTATAAATTATGACGAGTAATAATAATAATTGTTGTAATAAACGAAGAAAGAAAAAAACCAAGAGGGTTAAGGGGAAGGAGTACTCTTGGTGAGAAGAAGAATCATCAGTCCAAGTTTGGCCACGGTAGAAACAGCGTCTGGACATTTTCTTTTCTTTGGATACAAAGTTCCGGTTTAGTCGATCTTATTGCAACTGCTTCAGCTATATTTAGGAGATGTTAGCGAACTGTACGTGATAACGACTTAGGAATTTGGTATATAACCCTGAAAGCTGTGTTGACATCGATGCGATGTCCAGTATCGACCAGGTGTGACAGGATCGAGCTTTTTATGCACTTGATTTTCCCCCTGCTGAACCAAGCTGGTAAATGTTCTCAAACCCGTAGACGAACCTGCCTAATCATGAGCCCTATATAACTTGAACCGCAGGGACAGTTGAAATGGTATATGCATGAAGAAGAGCTAAGGTTGAGTAAGACGTCTCTGAGTTACTGGGTGAACATTGGACGACTAATGAAGGATAGACACAGACGTGCAGATTAGAAAGTTTCCTTGATCGCCCTGGTTGACATTTGAGATTGAATCTCCGCAGGAATATCTCCCTTGAATTGGAGACGAAGAAACAGAGGCTTTTTCTCCACCGTTGCCAGTTCATATGTATGAGTATTGAAACCTATGTTGGCTTTGATGAACTTCTCTGGATATCCGTTCTCGCTTAGAATGTCTCGGATGACCAGGAGTTCTTTCTCTACGCAGTCTTCGGAACAAACAGACCTCGCTCTAAATGCTAAGCACCTTATTATATTACGTTTATATTTCATCGGTACGAAGCTAAGGAAGTGGGTATACTGAGCTTTGGTCTCTAGCATTCTAAAGATGGTTCTTTTGACGGAACCATCCTCTCTTCTCGTTAGCAGGACGTCGAGGAAGTGTAGAGAGTCGTTATATTCTCCTTCGTAAGTGAAATGGACTAGTTAGTGTGGTATCACTCCTACTAATCTAACTCTCCGTATATTGAACTCGAAATTGTCACTCAATCAACATTTGATATTTCTTACACACACACACATACTAAACTTTACACCCAACACATACTAACTCATGGATGACTCACACATCACTCATTGTATTTCACATACTCATGGTAAGGAAATACATCAACTCACACGTGATGATGGCTGAGCTATCAACGAGGAAATGACTGATACATCACTACATGAACGAGACTGTGTGAATGATCATCACATGAGAGTTGATTTATTTCCTCAGCATGTGCATGCAAAATACGATGAGTGATATGTATATCACACATGAGTCAGTGTGAATTGACTGTAAAGTTGAGTGTATGTTTGTTTGTAAGAAATATCAAATGTTGATTGAGTGACAGTTTCGAGTTCAATATACAGAGAGTAACATTAGTAGGAGGAGTGATGCAACACTATCTGGTCTTCTGCTCACTCGCTGTCATTGCCGTCTACAGTTTACATGGTGAGTGATTGAGTGTGTGAGTGAGACATTGGCAATCGTTGATATGTGATTTGTGCTATGAGTGTTTGTGTGTGTAAGTATTTCTGTATGAATATTTTTGTATGTATGATTCAATGGAGTAGTTATTATTCGGGGCGACAAAAATTTTGGGTAAGTTTGTTCCATGTCTGTGACTGTAAATGTTAACGATGGCAATGCTGGTTGTAAACAAAATGATGTTATTTTTACCGCCAGCTATTTCATTCCATGTAATATTGACTAATGCGCTCCACTGAATGAATGCTAAGATTCGATTGGATCAAATGCTTGTTACGAAACGTCTAGTTGCGAAAGGCTGGATAATGGTGGAGACAAGTGTGTCTCTAAATGTCACTCGTTGTACGCGTTGTGCAAAAGTGATGACGAATGTTGTAGCAAATACTGTTTCCAGGGCTTTTGTGCAAACGAATTGATCTGCTCCTCTTGTATCTCTCCATCTATGCGATTTCTTTATTCTTTTTCACTAGTCATTTTATCTACTTGGATCATTTGGTCGTCCTACAGTGAGTTGGTCGCTATTACCCTTTAATGGTCTAAAACCATACTCTCTGACCCCCCAACACCCCTCTATCCCCAACTCTCTCCCTGCATCTCATCAGGTAGAACCAGAAATCAGTATAAAATAATATATGCTCGCACAACCAAGTATAGGAACTCAACGATACCATATTTGGCCCGTGTTCTAAGTGACAGAGACAATGTTAGGCGTGAAACCTATGACTTGCTTTGTTGTTAATAACATAATTTTGGCCCTTGTTTTTTCCCCCTTACACTCTCTTATTTGTACTCTATAGTGAACAACCTTCTTAAACATACTTAGCTGCTTAAAATTATTATCATTGGCTTACATTTTTATTCTTTATTCTATTCCTTCTTTGTACATCTACTGAGTCCGACTATATTATCACTATGATTATTAAAAATGGTCCCGTCATTAACCATCATGTAACATTAGTTTTGTGGTTGTTCTTTGTTCGTCACTATTTAACTGACAATCTTGTTTGTTATTGCCACTATCACCATCTTAAAAATTTTGTATTATGCATGATTCCTCACACTGCCACTACAAACAACCTCATTAGTACTGACAAAAAAAAAAACCTGAAATGTTTATCTTATGATTGCTTAGTGTTGTTCAATCAAATTAACTGATCATCTTGGCTATAAACATTTTTTTTTAAGAACATCTCATAATTTCCCGTATGATTATAGCTGTTACTGTTCACCAGGCATACACATATCGTAGCTTCCACTAACTAATACTGAAATATTTTTTTTTATAATACTCCTTTTAAAATGTACGATGAAATTAGATGCAATATTGTAGATATGTGCTGAAAATTCCACACTGTACCACAAGTACTGTTTCTGGAATAAAGCAAAATTGTTATATGTTATATGTTATGTATGTTATATACACCTTCTCTTACCTCCATGAGACGCTTTTAGTAGTTTTCGTTAATTAATAAATGAGTTTATTTTTTGTATAATCCGACTTTCTTGCTTTATCCATAACTGATGTTCACTTGTGGGACATCGTCTACTTCACCGTCACACTGTCTCATATATTTTGTTGACCATATAAATCCTTCATTGAGTTTAGGGAGTTGTGATATAATGAAGTGTTGTCATTATCTCAAATTCTGTTAAGTTGAATGCGATTCATTTGAGCGGTTGAAACTGGGTTGCTTTTTGCTTTTGTTGTTCCTTGTGATATACTCTGTCTCTGTGCATAACAATATCAACAACAGAAGCAGAACTACCAGTGAACACTGACCCCCCGACGAAATCAGAAGTCCTGAATGCCATCAAGATGCTAAAAGCTGGGAAAGCACCAGGACCAGATGGAATCCCAGCAGAAGCTTTGAAAATAGACCCAGAGACAACAGCGGACTTGATGACCCCATTGTTAGAGAAGGTGTGGAAAGAGGGCAAGGTACCTGAGGAATGGAAGAACGGATACTTATTCAAACTACCAAAGAAAGGAGACTTAAGTCAATGCAAAAACTGGCGTGGAATTATGCTCTTGTCCGTCCCAAGCAAGATACTAAGTCGCACCATCCTGGAGAGAATCAAACAAGCCCTGGATCAAAACCTTCGACCGGAACAAGCTGGATTCAGGAGAAACAACTCATGTATTGACCAAATCGCCACTCTACGGATCATCATTGAACAAAGCTTGGAATGACAGTCACCTCTCTATCTCAACTTCATCGACTTTGAAAAGGCCTTCGACAGCGTCGATCGAGAGGTGATTTGGAAACTACTTCGCTACTACGGGGTCCCATCGACAATTATACATCTCATCCAACAGTTATACGACAATGCTGCATGCCAAGTAATCCACAACGGGAAACTTACGGAAGCCTTCGAAGTGAGGACTGGAGTGAGGCAAGGCTGTCTACTATCACCAATGATCTTCCTGATTGCAATTGATTGGATAATGCGACAGACAACGGCAACCAACGAGGGAACAGGCATAAAATGGACTGACACAAAAGACTTGGAGGACCTGGATTTCGCCGATGATATATGTCTGATTTCCCACAAACTGGAAGATATGCAAGTGAAAAGTAACAAGTTGGCAGAAGAAGCATTGAAGATAGGACTTCAAGTGAACATAGATAAAACAGAGATGATAAAGATTCCTAGCCAACATCAACAGCAGCAACAACAACAGACAACAATCAGCATAAGTGGGAAGAACCTGAAAGAAACAACCTCCTTCACCTACCTGAGAAGCATCGTCTCAACTACAGGCGGAACTGACGAGGACATCAAAGCCAGAATCGGAAAAGCAAGACAAGCTTTCATTACTCTCAAATCTGTGTGGAGGTCAACAGCACTACTCAACATGAATAATAAGATCCGGATTTTCAACTCCAATGTAAAGTCACTGCTACTTACTATATGGATCAGAGACTTGCACTGCGCGTCATAAAGAGCATCTCAAACAAACTACAGACCTTCATTAACAGTTGTCTTTGCTCAATACTCAAGATCAGATGGTCAGCCAGAAAAGATCAGCAACAGGGATCTCTGGGAGCGAACCAATCAGGAACCGATTGTGAAACAAATAGGCAGAAAGAAATGGAGATGGATTGGCCATACGCTGAGGAAACCATCAAGTGACATCACTAGACAAGCCCTCGAGTGGAACCCGAAAGGGAGGCGGCGAGTTGGTCGTCAGTGCAAGGGTGACTTGGAGGAGGTCATGCGAGGAGGAGATAAAAGCATGTGGACAGACCTGGAGCAGGGTGAAAAAGTTGTCAGAAAACCGAAGGCAATGGAGGTGCGCAGCTGAAGCCCTATGTTCCTCTAGGAACTAAAGGATACAATAATAATAATAATAAATCCTTCAGTGAGTTTAGGGAGTTGTGATATAATGAAGTGTTGTCATTATCTCAAATTCTGTTAAGTTGAATGCGATTCATTTGAGCGGTTGAAACTGGGTTGTTTTTTTGCTTCTGTTGTTCCTTGTGATATACGCTGTCTCTGTGTTTCGCTCGGACTTTTACATTTTCCTCTGTTTTCCGATTTGAAGATTTTTAACGCCCTTTCGCCCTGCTTCATTCGGAGCGTTGGCGAATACTTGTTTAATGTGGATTTCTTGGTTGAAACTATGACGCAGATTTCAGAACTTTTGAGTGAACTGACAGACATTCATAAGTGATGTCTCCGCAGAATTCACTCGAAAGTACAATCGCCAAAACTGTTGAGACTTTCTGTTGTCCTGTTAATGACGACTGATCGTTTGTTGGCATAAGATAACCTTACATGATAGAAGTGTTGAAGATTATGGCCAAGATCCATATACAATTGAATATAGTTAACCAAAACTGTGAACGATATGTGTTGAATTCGCAAGTAGAACATCTGTTCATTTGAAATCACTGATATTTATCTTGTAGGTAAAAGTCTGACTCTTAGGTTTCCTGAAATGCAAAGACATCTTTCATCGAGATTGAGATAAGACATACAAATGACTTTATACATTACTGGGTAACACTATCAGTAATTAACCAAGTTAGGTAAAGGTATCAACTTGTTCCAATGTGGTGGTCAGTATACAGAAGTACATGCAGTGCAACTAGTACGATTGTCGTCAAACTCAACGCATCGGTTTGACAAGAAACAGTCTTCAACATTCTGGCACTGACATGATTTGCACTGTTCGAGATCATATTCGTTCAAACATAATTAGTGTCAAAGTTGTCATGACATTACACACAGAGATGATTGCGTTAAACAGAACTAGCGAATAAAGCCTGGAAAACAATTCCGTTTGACGTGTCATTACTAAAGTTTATTAATCACACAGTCGTCTACCTCATGACTACTACAAATCCATTTATATATACTGATATGCGACTGGCTTGACTACAAAATACACAACTTCTAATATTACGATAATATCAGCAAAATTATAGTAGAAATTCGGATATCCCCCTCTCAACTCCAGTGAAGGAAACGGTCACGTATGTGATCAGGGGGTTAAGTCACAGATTTTTTTAATAATGATAATTTGCTTTATTCTCAAAAACAGTACTAATGAGACAGCATGGAATTTTCAGCATTCAGTACAATATTGCATCTAATTTTCTCAAAAACGACAAAAAAAATTAAAAATACACGTTAAATAATAATAATAAAACGAATGTTATAGCAGCTACATAGCAAAATACCGTATGCAATACGGAGAAAAATATGCATTAAGTATAAAATTGTAGTAATAATAGTAATACTAACTAAAATAAAATAGCAGAGTAATAATTAAACGACAGAAAGTGTGACACTATAAAATACAGAAAGATGAAGGATGAAAGGGTCGATTCACTGTGCTAATTACATAGTAACTTCTTATATGTTTCACGTCTAACAGAGTCTTCGTCACATAAAGTACGGCTAAATAGGGTATTGTAGAATTTCTGTACTTAGTGGTACGAGCATATAACTTTTTATATTGACTTCTCGTCCTACCTGATGAGATACAAGGGGATAGGTGTGAATAAAGGGGGTGCAGAGGGTCTGACAGTATAGCTTTTGCCCATTTTGTACAGGAATTAATGTTCTCTCGACTATAGTATTGGCGAGCTCACGCAGTGGCAGACCACAAGCCCTACTCACAGCATTTAATACTCTTCGTAATATGATATAGTCTTTTTTGAGAAGCCCAGGAAAGATTAATGGAGAGCAACAGAGTACAATAGGTAAAATACAGGAGTTTAAAAATTGCAAAACTAAAGGTTGGTTGATACCTGATTGTCTTAACTTTTTAATGTAGAAGGTAAGACGAAACATTTTCTTAGAGATAGATAAGATATGTGATGACCATGAAAGGTCAGAGGAAAGAACTAATCCAAGGTATTTAAAACTTGATTTGGTTTCAATTTCCGTGCCATCTATGCTACAGGGATCATGCGAGCTAACTAGTTCAAGTAAGTCACGTCGATGCTTGAAAGTAAAGTCAACTGCCTGACATTTGGAAGGATTTAATATAAGACCATTTGACTTGGACCAGTTGTTGATGTCCAACAGAAAGCTATTAAGTTTGGAGCTGTCAGACTCGGAAGTGATAGGCAGTGATACAGTCAGATCATCTGCATATTTGACAAAGTTAGTTTCGTTTGAATGAGGCAGGTCATGTAGGAAGAAAGAAAAAAGAAAAGGAGAGAGGAGAGCACCTTGTGGAACACCGGATTTTGTAAGCGAGGTACATTAAGATATATATATTATATACAGTATACTGCATTCTATCAGAAAAATAGGAATGCAACCAACTCTTAGCCCAGGATCCTGTTTGTGTCAACGATAGCTTATTTAATAAAAGGCCCCTAGGTACAGAGTCAAAAGCAGATGTGTAGTCTAAGAAAGCACTACGAACATATTTAGCACCTTTGTCTAAACAAGAGACAACATTGTGATATAGGACAACCGCAGCATCCAAGGTACTTCTACCATGTTTGTATGCAAATTGTTTAGGATCATTAAAAGGTTTCAAAGCGGGTTCAAGACGAAGTAAAAGTAATTTTTCCATCAATTTTAAAAAGGGGGAAGTAATTGCAATAGGCCGAAATTTAATATCAGAACCAGAAGATGGTTTTGGTATGGGGATAATTTTAATGTTTTTCCATGCAAAAGGTAGAACGTTACCGGAAAAAGAAGCATTAAAAATGTTAGTAAGAGGATAACACAAAATATCAGCACAATTCCTGAGGACAATGGCAGGTATGCCGTCAGGACCAAGGCTTTGAGAAGGCTTAAGAGACCGGAGACATTTAAGCACATCAAGGGTATTAAAACCACTAAAGTTATTGTCAATATGATTTGTATCATTTGGAAGGGTATCAACAGAAGAGCGTATGAAAGATTTATTAAGAGTGTCAACATTAAGAGATGGAACAGAAATACATCGCTTACCGTTAGTAATTTCTTTGAAAAGTTTCCACAAATTAGAAGGGGTTTTACATGACAAAAATCTTTGATTATTTAAAACATTTAGTCTTTTCATTTCGAGTTTTATCAGAGTATTTAACTTTTTTTCACCAGGCTTATCATTTGTTTTGAACAACAGTTCTTTATCTCTACGTAGCTTTTTGAGATATGGCGAAGATAAGCGATCAAATCGAATGAATAATGTTTCTTTAGGACAACATATTTCGAAACAGAATTTAAGATAATCAGTAGTGTTTGTGATTGTTTCATCTAATGTTTGTTCTGTAAATAAGTCCCAGTTAGTGTCTTTCAACATGCATCTGAGCTTGTCTAGGTTGTCTTGTGAGTAGCATCTCCGTTGAACTTTACTGTAGAGGTGAGAGAGGACACCTTTGTGTGATTTGGAATATATTTTAGGCAGCACACGTATGATGCAGTGGTCAGAGTTAAGTAAGGGAGCACGTTTGCGAGCTTCATATATACCAACATCATTGATAAATACTAGATCCAGTGTTTTACCAAGACGGGTGGCAAAGTTGACAATATTGTCATGACCAAGTGATATAAGGAAGGAGTGATCGCATGAATTAAAATTACCCGTTACTATTGATAAAGAGTTCTCGAAGCAAGCTGCAGCAAAAGCGGTGAATTCATCAGCGAACATAGATAAATCCGATATGGTACAGCCAGGAGAGACATAAACATTAGAAATATAAATGAATTTGTATTTTGACAAGTGTTTCGGGCGACATCTCACAGTGATGCAATCAATGTAGTCATTCGAGAATTTGAAACAAACTTTGTTAGGAATTGACCATTTTGAGTGAATAAAAGTTGCAACACCTCCGCCACATTTTTTCTTGGAACAAACACGGTCTTGTCGGAATATATTAAAATTATTTAGAGACACTATGTTTTCATCATATGAGTCATGGAGCCAGGTTTCTTGTAGAGTGACAATACCAGTATTGTGGTAAATTCCGGACGACAACAGGGACTGAAAATCCAGAATTTTGTTAGGCAGGGACCGGCAGTTGGTACTAATGATAACCGGAACAGTGGTGTGATGTATGGGTGTAGATTTTAAAGCACGTTGCCAACCACCATGGTGCTTTTTCTTGAGTTTATTGCAAATATGAAAGTTTTTGGGTTTAAAACGTTTTATAAAATCCCGGGAGTGGATAATACGATTAGAATGCATAATGGGATATGTAAACACCAATAAAATATGAGTAAATAGATGCAAACTGTACATGGAATATGGTAGTCCAAAGTGTTCAAACAAGCCGCCAAGGTCATCCAGTGTCAGTTAGAAAACCAGTGAAAACCGCTCAGGTTTACTAGATTGCTGTTTTGTCCTAGTTTGTGGCGTACCCATAACCTTACCTCCGGGGATGGAACCGAGGACCCCAGCCTGCTAAGTTAGGCTCATTGATTATTCGCCCACTGGAACGGAATTTAAATGTTCCATAAACTCCAACTTTTGAAGATTTGCGATACACAGCGTCAGCACCGAATGTGAGTGTTATAGGCTTAGGTTGAAAGATAAATGTTTCACTCTAATGTCGATGCATTGGACGTCATGGAGGATTTGGTGTAGAAAACTAGAGACGTCATTTTTTGAAAAGAAAACCTGACTTAGTGAAGAGAGAATCAGTCGATGCCAGAGCAGGTTCCATTCTAAATGGGCGTCAGTTGAAGAGTCTAAACCAAGTCGGAATAGATGTCCACTAATCCTTGATGGTTTACAGAAGTTCTTTAAATGATATTAGTTGGTGTTCGAACTTAGAAACAGTCAGTTCCCCATAAAGTGACTCTGAAAAATCAAGTGGATTCTCTCTAGTGACTGGATTCAGCAACATGTTCTTTGGAGTTGTATTTAGAAACCAGGACCAGTAGAGTCCACCAGCTCTGGTGCGAAGACAAATACTCACCTATAACACTGACCATCAGAGATGGAGAGATTGGCCGGCTAGTTGATTCCATGTCAGTGGCTGGATGATCAAAAGGCCTGTCTTGTAACCTGACAATCATATGCTCGACTCATGGACGAAATAACTGGCCAGTATTCCCTCGGTGTTCTCACTGTTTCTCTGATTAATATCAGTGTGTGATAAGACTCGAAATCATTGGGAATTGTGATGGAACACAAGGGTGTTGAGTACAATCTACCGCCTCATTAACATTCAGTCCACTGTATTTAAACTCCATTAGCAGTTAACAACCACACCCTCCAGGTCCCTGTTAATCAATGTGGAATGCTCATGATTTCTATGCCACTGTAAGTATCAACATGAATAGAATATTTCTCTGTAAACGTAATCTTTTCACGCGGTTTACGCGTGTAAATACCTCAATGTAGCACTGATTCTTCGAGGGGGATGAATTTTGAACATAATAATAGCCTTATTCTCAAAAGTACAGAATGGTGAGTAAGTTTCTTATTGTTGAGTATTCCTTCCTCATGCATGATCTTCAGGCATTATAATAATCGATTAATACACCAGCTGGAGCAATATTGTTCCATGCAAAGTATGCTCCATTACACTGGGACATTCTTTTATTCCCTACAAAACGGTCTTAGAGGTTGGTTGAAACCATTTTGAAAACGTGCCTAGAAGTAAGTTACGATTCATAATATTACGAAGATTATGAGAAGATTATGGAAAAGGATATTTGATACCGCATTTCTGAATTAATCAAAAGAACTCACTCATGATATCGTGTAGAGCTATCTGCGTCAGTTGGTCAAGTTGCAAATGATGCATGCATACATGTTCTTCTATCGAGGAAATATATCAATGAGTTAAAATTATCATCAATTATATTAATGACCATGTTATATCCCATCCCAATAAGAATGGATGACATTGAATGTCCGCTTCCAGAAATGACAGTACACTTATCTTCATTCAATCACTCATCGTACTTAGAGTAGGACATTTTGATATTACCGTTAATACACTCAGTAGTTTGCGTTAACAAACTTCCTACGTAGTCGATTTGCGAACCTACCACTTCGATTGTTATTGACAACAACAACAACGACAAAATATGATACCACCACACAAGAAGATAAAAAGTCAAATCGCTGACGTAAAGAGCTTTCACTGTCTCAAAACAACAGCGATAATGGTTGGTAGCGGTTGCATATATATATGGTTTAAGTGAATTTGACAGACATTAATTACATTGATAAGTTTTAACAGTCAGTAGCCAATAGGGTTTCAAGGGGGAGGATGTGAGTAGCAGTGTATCATTAAGATAAATGTGGTATTCTAGAAAAATGAGGTCTGTATGACACAATAACATCTCTCCATCTCATTTGGTTTTCAGCTGGTTCCATTATCGATTAAATGCTTTCATTTTCACTTCATGTGATTCCCCCATATATCATATTCGAAACTATTCCCAACTCATAGCTTCTCATTAGAATTCCCCACTGTCAACTTTTAAGATGCCTGTAAAAGGTTTTCTAAGCTAAGTGATCACGTGGTAATGTGATGACCAAGTAAGGTGAATCATTTTTTAGCTCTGAAATCACATGTTAAAATTTCTAACTATTTATGCGTATCTCAGCCGTTGAATGGTACAGTGCTCGCCAACGATGTGAGTAAAACAGGTTCCATCATTGACTAGCGCAATTCTGAACCTCATATAGACGGTTAGTTAAATGCTCGCAGTCAGGGGAAGATTCTACCTGAGGCCAGCAGTTCAACTACGTTAAGAAACACCACCACAATTGAAACATCAAAGTGCAAGATCAAAGACATTGGGTGGGGGGGGGTTCTAACTAAATTCGGGTTGCCTGAATTTCCATCCCGGACAACGCATCTTATTTTTTTTCACTCACTGTTGTTATAATTATTCAGTTATACCTCTGGATCTTCGAATGTACTTGAGCACATTTTCAGTTGGTTCGCATCCCGTCGCTGAACATTTCTGTGGGACCGAAGAAAAATACCGAAGTAGATTATTTTATTCTTCAGATCTAACATCACACTGCGTCACATGTTTTACTTCAGATGGTTGATTTAATTGAAACCTCTGGATGAAGATTTAATATTATGCAATAGACTACGCTGAAAACTGTGCATATTGTGTAAGCGTATTGCGCATGATAAGACTTTTGTCATTATAACTAAGGCAAACGAAATCAGCAAATTTTAATGCCGAATAATTCTGATGCTTTCCACAACTTTATGATTCGGCAAACTACGTTGACTGGAGTGAAAGCTCTTGAAGGGACTAACACATCATCGACCCTGAGTAGAATGCAGTTAACATAAAAAATCTACCATCATAGCGCACTTTGTCTTCACGCTGATGTAGATATGATGACCGGACTGTAATACTGGTAGAACCAAGGTATATGTGATTTGAGGAGAAAAGTCGAACGCGTTGAATGAACGGTGGTTGGAAATGGTTGAATTCGAAATTTTGTGATGAAATGGTAAATGAAATCGATATTGTCCCGAAGGAGAACAATAGTGAACAAAGATTCTTTATAAAAAGACCACATATGCATTTCAATAATATTCATTATGTCATAAATGGTAAGTTTTTCAGTTAGCGCTCTAAAGCAGTGTTTTGTTAATGAATGTTTTACAGGTGTAAGAAGTTTCGTAATCCATTCGACAGTTTTTCTCATAATGATAATTTGACATATCTAGGAGGAGTCTTAGTGGGTTCCTAGGCTCGCGCATTTTAGAAAGGTCACTGAAATGTGGGGAATGCGATTCTGCTAATTGATAATTTTTTTTATTCATCGAACAATATATAAATAACATATTTAGCCGACGACTAATCGGTTTTACTACAAGCAAATTGTTATCAGAAAAGTTCTTTTCACCAGATATATTATCGTGTTAGGTCATGTAATTGTCATAGAGTTGATCATTGTTCCCGTTTAACTTCCTGTCATTTTAATGAAACATCAGTTTTGACCTAATATTGAATGTTTATTTTAATTGAGTTTTAGATTTTCCCTTCGATTGATTGGACTGCAGTACTTGGTCTCAGGTTCACATGTCAGTTAGCTTCTTGTGTAGATGCTTCGACGATATCTGGCCATTTAATTAGTACTTAATTGGTGGATAGTGACTACCAGTGGAATCCAGCATCGCCGAAGCATCTGCACAAGAAGCCGACATGTCAACCTGAGACCGAGCACTTCGGTCCAATCAATCGACGGGAAAATCAAAAATTCAGTTCAATAATTAATATTGTGGTGAGAGCAGGCTGCTAGCCGATTGGTTGGCACTAATCTACGTTAAGGTCTAGGTCACTAATGTGGGCCGTGAGAAGATATGAACAAGGCTGAGTCAACAACCAATCACAGCAAAGTTAACGTGGCAAAATATGATTCGCAGATAGAGAACTCTATTTGTCAAGGAATCCCGAAACAACCAATCAGAAGCCTGCGTTTGTCTACCTAAACAACCAATCAGATGACTGCGCTTGTCTATAATAATGTAGTTGAAATATGTATAAATACGTGTTGATTTTCATAATAAAAGGATCTGTTGCCTGGCCCTTGTCTTCTGTTGTTACATTTGGTGTCGCTGCCTACCGACAAATGGAAAGCCTATGCCCTGCTGTTTTCGATGGAGACATATGGATCTTCGGGCAGGACTTCAAGGCTTCTGCGCAGTTGAGTGGCGTTCAAGATCTGTCAGCGATGGAGCTGCTACTTGGGACGCTGCTGGGAGGTCGGGTGAAAGCAGCATATGAAAGTGTGAGCCGAAGTATGGACGAATGTTCGACAGGGTCAGGCAAACAGTTTCCAAAGTGGGAAGGACCATATATGGTCACTTCGAGATGGGGTTACGCAGACAAAGTCGCAATGGCGAACAATAAGAGGCGCGTGAACGTCAGCGAGCTCCAGAAATGGATACAGCGAGACAAGCCAACGATGACGCCTGCACCAAGTAGATCAAGCCGACTTCAGTCGCACGTATTTGACGGGGGGACGAGTGTGGTGAGAGCAGGCTGCTAGCCGATTGGTTGGCACTAATCTACGTTAAGGTCTAGGTCACTAATGTGGGCCGTGAGAAGATATGAACAAGGCTGAGTCAACAACCAATCACAGCAAAGTTAACGTGGCAAAATATGATTCGCAGATAGAGAACTCTATTTGTCAAGGAATCCCGAAACAACCAATCAGAAGCC
This sequence comes from Trichobilharzia regenti, assembly GCA_944472135.2. Lineage (NCBI taxonomy): Eukaryota > Metazoa > Platyhelminthes > Trematoda > Strigeidida > Schistosomatidae > Trichobilharzia > Trichobilharzia regenti. The sequence goes on from OX235264.1 coordinate 106,273,873, forward strand.
TGCGTTTGTCTACCTAAACAACCAATCAGATGACTGCGCTTGTCTATAATAATGTAGTTGAAATATGTATAAATACGTGTTGATTTTCATAATAAAAGGATCTGTTGCCTGGCCCTTGTCTTCTGTTGTTACAATATGACCCGTTGCACAAGAGGTGGCTTTCGTGGCCCAAGTGGCCTAGTGGAGAACGCTTTGGCGTTTGAAACTATGGGCACTGGGTCCAAGCCTCGGTGAGAACATCACCACTCACTGAGAAATGCAGGTACATCCAGTTGACGAGTCCCAAATAGGACGAAATGCGCATCCTAGATTCCAGTGCTAGTCACCATCCACAAATTAAATTCTAATAGTAAATGATATAATTTTTTATTGTGATGTATATTACTTTGCTGACTCATCATTCATTTTGATTTGTGCTCCATGTATGTGTAGGGTCTACCTACCGATCTAGGTGTTCTGTATATTTCCAAACATTCTGTCGAATTGTATCATCATGAGACATTCTTCATTTACCCCAGTTCTCACAGGTTGAATGTGATCCATCGGAGCAATTGCAACAATTATAACTGCTGCGTTCATAGTCTCTGGCGTCATTTATTATTCATATCTGCTTTGTTTCACGTGTTGCATGATTGAAAAAGTTTGATTCGTACTCCCTTGTCAAGATTCTGGCATACTTTTTTCGTCACTCTGAAGTTGATTCACGAGTACGCTCTGTATCGAGAATCGACCAGGTGTTCGACATTAGAGTTTCGGTAAGAGGTATATCTATAAATGTGTATGTCAAGGAACTTAAACTAAGTTCCTTTTATTTGCAAAGACGCTCAGAATCGTTAATTACAGTGAACGATAGTCGAATTTAACTCCAAAACACAAGCACTTGTAATAAGGAAATATATTGTCCGGCAGTTAAATTCTGTATCATACAAAGGTCTACAAATAAATGTTTTACAAGGAATGTACTATACTTTATTCGTATTCTTTCGTCTTCTTCCAACTTGTACACGATTGAGTCATTCGCACATTCGAGTTGCCCGCCAATTGCTACCAGTTCCAATAAATAAACGTTCACCGTTCACGTTCATTTACAATTTATATACCCAAACCCAGAGGAGTATAGGAATTTGTGGATACACATAGATGAGGCTAGCAGCAGTAGTAGCTTATCCTTCATTTTCATACGAGTTGTTGGTTTGTTGGAGTAGGTAAGTAAATATTCTGCTGGGAAGATGACTTTCTGCAAATCTGGGTGGGGAGGGGGGGGGCAATTATTTCCCAGTATTTGTGCTTGTCAGTCTCCGAAGAATTTCAGAATGATATAGAGGAGTATTGTTGGAGAGGTAATTGTGTTTGTGTTTCTTTCTGGTGGTTTAGGCTTCATGGTGGGCATTTTCAATGAGAACCTCTTTTTAGAGATCTCAATCTTCACTCATCAATATATTGTTCACGTCCCTATGTTGTTGATAGAATGCAAATGTTTGAATTACTCGTGTTTAATTCTACCGTGTTTTAATCTCGGACGGATTGGTATAAATCATACGTTCTTACAAATATTTCATCTCTGATGTGGTTTTGTTCTCTGAGCTGGATGGTTAATTTGCGAAGCTTTCATCACCCTACTGGGTGATTAACCAAATTAACCATCCAGCTCAGAGAACAAAACCACATCAAAATCATCCACCTGAGCTAAAAATATTCTCTATCATATCTATTTCATCTCTGGTATTTCCATGACATTTATTCTGATTGGTTTTATCTCGTAATTAAGTGCTTAATTTTCAAACCTTTCGGATTATCACAGATCATTCTACGCCTACTCCAGAGAATAAACAAATTTTAAGTACTTTAATTGGTGGATGGTGACTAGCAGTGGAGTCGAGGATGCGCATTTCGTTCTATTTGGGACTCGTCAGCTGGTCCAGTTAATCGAAGGGAAAATCTAAAATTCAATGAACTTGGCGGCCTGTTTGAACATTTTGGACTACAATATTCCATGAACAGTTTGCATCTATTTACTCATATTTTATTGGTGTTTACATATCCCATTATGCATTCTAATCGTATTATCCACTCCCGGGATTTTATAAAACGTTTTAAACCCAAAAACTTTCATATTTGCAATAAACTCAAGAAAAAGCACCATGGAGGTTGGCAGCGTGCCTTAAAATCTACACCCATACATCACACCACTGTTCCAGTTATCATTAGTACCAACTGCCGGTCCCTGCCTAACAAAATTCTGGATTTTCAGTCCCTGTTGTCGTCCGGATCTTACCACAATACTGGTATTGTCACTCTACAAGAAACCTGGCTCCATGACTCATACGATGACAATATTGTGTCTCTAAACAATTTTAATATATTTCGACAAGACCGTGTTTGTTCCAAGAAAAAATGTGGTGGAGGTGTTGCAACTTTTATTCACTCAAAATGGTCCATTTCTAACAAAGTTTGTTTCAAATTCTCGAATGACTTCATTGATTGCATCACTGTGAGATGTCGCCCGAAACACTTGTCAAAATACAAATTCATTTATATTTCTAATGTTTATGTCTCTCCTGGCTGTACCATATTGGATTTATCTATGTTCGCTGATGAATTCACCGCTTTTGCTGCAGCTTGTTTCGAGAACTCTTTATCAATAGTAACTGGTGATTTTAATTCATGCGATCACTCCTTCCTTATATCACTTGGTCATGACAATATTGTCAACTTTGCCACCCGTCTTGGTAAAACACTGGATCTAGTATTTATCAATGATGTTGGTATATATGAAGCTCGCAAACGTGCTCCTTTACTTAACTCTGACCACTGCATCATACGTGTACTGCCTAAAATATATTCCAAATCACACAAAGGTGTCCTCTCTCACCTCTACAGTAAAGTTCAACGGAGATGCTACTCACAAGACAACCTAGACAAGCTCAGATGCATGTTGAAAGACACTAACTGGGACTTATTTACAGAACAAACATTAGATGAAACAATCACAAACACTACTGATTATCTTAAATTCTGTTTCGAAATATGTTGTCCTAAAGAAACATTATTCATTCGATTTGATCGCTTATCTTCGCCATATCTCAAAAAGCTACGTAGAGATAAAGAACTGTTGTTCAAAACAAATGATAAGCCTGGTGTAAAAAAGTTAAACATTCTGATAAAACTGGAAATGAAAAGACTAAATGTTTTATATAATCAAAGATTTTTGTCATGTAAAACCCCTTCTAATTTATGGAAACTTTTCAAAGAAATTACTAACGGTAAGCGATGTATTTCTGTTCCATCTCTTAATGTTGACACTCTTAATAAATCTTTCATACGCTCTTCTGTTGATACCCTTCCAAATGATACAAATCATATTGACAATAACTTTAGTGGTTTTAATACCCTTGATGTGCTTAAATGTCTCCGGTCTCTTAAGCCTTCTCAAAGCCTTGGTCCTGACGGCATACCTGCCATTGTCCTCAGGAATTGTGCTGATATTTTGTGTTATCCTCTTACTAACATTTTTAATGCTTCTTTTTCCGGTAACGTTCTACCTTTTGCATGGAAAAACATTAAAATTATCCCTATACCAAAACCATCTTCTGGTTCTGATATTAAATTTCGGCCTATTGCAATTACTTCCCCCTTTTTAAAATTGATGGAAAAATTACTTTTACTTCGTCTTGAACCCGCTTTGAAACCTTTTAATGATCCTAAACAATTTGCATACAAACATGGTAGAAGTACCTTGGATGCTGCGGTTGTCTTATATCACAATGTTGTCTCTTGTTTAGACAAAGGTGCTAAATATGTTCGTAGTGCTTTCTTAGACTACACATCTGCTTTTGACTCTGTACCTAGGGGCCTTTTATTAAATAAGCTATCGTTGACACAAACAGGATCCTGGGCTAAGAGTTGGTTGCATTCCTATTTTTCTGATAGAATGCAGTATACTGTATATAACAGTATATCTTCTTCTACCTCGCTTACAAAATCCGGTGTTCCACAAGGTGCTGTCCTCTCTCCTTTTCTTTTTTCTTTCTTCCTACATGACCTGCCTCATTCAAACGAAACTAACTTTGTCAAATATGCAGATGATCTGACTGTATCACTGCCTATCACTTCCGAGTCTGACAGCTCCAAACTTAATAGCTTTCTGTTGGACATCAACAACTGGTCCAAGTCAAATGGTCTTATATTAAATCCTTCCAAATGTCAGGCAGTTGACTTTACTTTCAAGCATCGACGTGACTTACTTGAACTAGTTAGCTCGCATGATCCCTGTAGCATAGATGGCACGGAAATTGAAACCAAATCAAGTTTTAAATACCTTGGATTAGTTCTTTCCTCTGACCTTTCATGGTCATCCCATATCTTATCTATCTCTAAGAAAATGTTTCGTCTTACCTTCTACATTAAAAAGTTAAGACAATCAGGTATCAACCAACCTTTAGTTTTGCAATTTTTAAACTCCTGTATTTTACCTATTGTACTCTGTTGCTCTCCATTAATCTTTCCTGGGCTTCTCAAAAAAGATTATATCATATTACGAAGAGTATTAAATGCTGTGAGTAGGGCTTGTGGTCTGCCACTGCATGAGCTCGCTAATACTATAGTCGAGAGGCATATAAATTCCTGTACGAAATGGGCAAAGGCTATACTGTCAGACCCTCTGCACCCCCTTTATTCACACCTGTCCCCTTGTATCTCATCAGGTAGGACGAGAAGTCAATATAAAAAGTTATATGCTCGTACTACTAAGTATAGAAATTCTACAATACCCTATTTAGCCCGTACTTTATGTGACGAAGACTCTGTTAGACGTGAAACTTACAAGTTACTATGTAATTAGCACAGTGAATCGACCCTTTCATCGTTCATCTTTCTGTATTTTATGGTGTCACACTTTCTATCGTTTAATTATAAATCTGCTATTTTATTTTAGTTGGTATTACTATTATTACTACAATTTTGTACTTTATGCATATTTTTCTCCGTATGGCATACAGTATTTTGCTATGTAGCTGCTGTAACAATCGTTTTATTATTATTATGTAATGTGTATTTTTAATTTTTTTTGTCGTTTTTGAGAAAATTAGATGCAATATTGTACTGAATGCTGAAAATTCCATGCTGTCTCATTAGTACTATTTTTGGAATAAAGCAAAAATTTATTTATTGATTTATTATTTAAATACGATCATAGATACCGATGTAGCCGTGACACTAATTGCTGTTCTATCACTTGTGTATTTCAATATCTGTGCGGTTTCCATGAGGCCGACTTGTATTTGCTCCAGAATCAAGCAAACTGATTTGAGAGGTAGGCGATTTTTCATTACATTGTGAAGTTGGATACGAATATGAGAGTGAATTATGAATTACATAATAAATTGCACTAGCCATATTTTGAATAAAAAATACATACTACTGATTGATTGAAATGAGTAGTAGGGAGCTGTTTATATAAATCTTTAGTCCTAGCTAGTCAACTCAGAAATGATCTAAATTTTGGTTGTGCGATTTCATCATTTCAGCCTGAGTACATTGGCAGTGAGAAAAACTGACTTTGATCAGGGTACTATTGAAGTTGTCAATGTGAGATTAATCATTCCATTCGGAAATTGTTTCTTCCTTGTAATTTCAGACACCGTGACTTGAAAGAGTTTGATAACTGAAGGAGTTTTTGGAACTATATTAAACAGGGGAAACTAATGACAACTCAACGACTGAATGTTCTCGTTCGCGTATAGTTCCTGCCTTTTTTGGGAGCATGTGCATTTCGTAGCTGATCGAGAACTGTGAGTTGTCATTTGCATGAATTGATCACACAATTGAGCGATAGTTTGATGAAGATAGCTATCTTTGCCATGGAAGTTGTGCTACTTCAACCGGTAGTTTCACTTCATTTTTGAAATACAATGATGTCTTCAGGAGATGAACAAGCTAAAAAAGCTCAGAGTACAGAGAGTCGTTCATCAGTGGACGTATCACTTGTAGAAGTTCTTCAGGACCTCGGAAACAGATATTTCATCAAGGAACATGTTTACAGAAGAAGGACGAAACTGGTCAAATTACCATATGTTTCAGTTTGAGTCTGCTAAAGAACCAACAATCGTTTCACTCGCTCACATGAATACACAGAAAAGTAAATTTAGTTTCGAATTTTGATAAATTTGGATATAACTGGCACATTAAGATGAATGGGATTACTTGTGAACTTGTTAAATTGGTACCTGAATCAACATTGTTACCAACAATGAGTGCATTATTCATGAGATATTTAAACAACACAAATCTTGAAAACATACTCTCCATCAAACATGAATCTGTTTTCTGACTGAAGTACAAGAGAGCTTTCCGTTGGGACACTAGCAGCCAAATTGCATACCTTCCTTTGCATGTTGAATGCAGTCTACTCTGTACATGTGAAGACTATTCCTCTGATGTAGGTGGTTGGTAAGGCTTGCTGAATTTAGTTGTTTGTGATGTAATGGTAAGTGAAATTGACGGTGTTGCGAAGCTTCACATTGTTCAAGAAAAGTTTCTTTATCAACGGAGCACATAAACTATTCCTTAGTTTCATTGATATCAAAAATGACAATCAGTTCGATTAAGTTTTCAACGGAGTGCTTTTTTATGATGAAATTTTTTCGGAGTATAAGAAACTTTGTGGTCCGTTCAGAGATTCTTCTAACATTTTATGAACAGACATAACTGGGAGGGGTCTTAGTCGCTTCCCAACCTTGTGAATCGTCAGAAGCTCATAGAAATCTGGAGTGTGAGATTCTCCTGATTGGCAATGTGTTTTATTCGTTGAACTGTATGTAAATAACGTTGAACACCGGCGACTAGTCAGCTCAAAAAAAGGCAAATCATCATCATTAGTGCTATTTACTTAGTACTTGGATGGATCCACAACAGTTTCACCCACTCTATTCTGATTGAGTAGTGCTAGAGTGTAAAGGAAGTAAATAAATTGTGTTTCCTCAAATGTGTTATGAGATTAAAGTTTGACAATAGAGGAGGGATTATACTTGTACACATAGAATGGTGAAGGTGATATCATCAGTTGATTAGATTTCATTTGGTTACTCAGGGGAGGATCGTTGAATATACATCTTCCGAAAGCATGGTATATACTCAGTAGTTTGAATGTCAGTCGCCTCAGTTATATAGAGTACACAAATATAGAGACAATTCGAAGGATTACATGGTATGTGTAGTAATTTATTGTAATCGTAGTATTAGTATTTCGAGATGACCGAATTACAAGAATCCAAACAAAACACAGAGAGAGCGGAATTCAGGAATTTGTATTTAGCGGAATTCTGATGAAATTTACATATGAAACATATTAGCAATCAACAGAAAGTACTTAAACAATACAGAGATAGAAATTGTCAATCACCACAGTATGTTAACAATCACTTTGCCTAGAAATTTTTTTCTATTCTCACTCAATGAGCACTATGAACCAAGTAAGACAAGAAAGATTTTCAGCAGGATTTCATAAGTCTTTCTCCGAAGCACGATCATAGATGTCCGATGAAGCGTTGACCATGAGGCTAGTAGTCTGCCACAAAAAAATGTTTCCGTTGGACCGTTTCAATTCCAAAATACACATCGATATAAAATCGCAAGTTTAGATGACTTAAAGAGTGGGGTGAAACACCCAAGTCAATATTAATACACTACACTGAATTCGCTTATAAAACAAATTGTTTCTGTGAGGGGAACATTGGTGATAAGAGACGTAACATCGAGAGACATCATTTTCTTCCGGGATACATTTTCACCAGTTATTGCTCAATTGACACACACCTATCCTTCCTTACATTCAATAACACTGTTGACCTTACCAAATTTCTAACCCTACTTTCTTGGTTCCACTAAGTTTCACGTAATTTCAAACTCTCACTTTCACATTTCAAGCCTTAACTGAGCAATTGTATCAATAATGTCAACCTTATTACTCAATAATCGAATAGTATACATGTTTGTCAAATATAATTACGACTGTACAGCCTGTGAAGACGATTTCGCCAATAAAGGAGGATTTCATTGGCTCAGTTGTCTTTCCTTTTACTCAATATATCAAGAATAGTGACACAAATGTCTTACAGTCACTTCACGTTGACACTCACGTCGATACACAAGTTGGTAGAAGTGAGAACTGAATAAGGCGAACGAGCAAACAACGACACGACCACACATACAATTCACAAATCACACTTCGATTTCCAGCCATTGTCAACTACTCACCATGCACATTGTAGAGGGCAATGACAGCGACAAAGCGGAAGACCGGATAGTGTTGCATCTCTCCACCAAGTTCTACTACTCTTCTTGTATTTCTTCTTGACAAGTGACTCACACGGCCTCTGACATTTATCACAATCTCACTCACTCAATCACATTTATACTTCCTGCTCACCCGCCCACACACAACTCACAAATCACTTAACACATTGTGCACGCACGTGGTGAGGACAGACACACACTCTCACCTGATGACCATTAATTCACAAAATATTGATGGTTTCATGGTTCATTGAGTATTCGCTTAGTTGTCACTTCATCCGCCCTCACCGATTATATCCGATTGTTTCGACTTGGTGAGCCAATTCTCTAATCTGGTTCAAAGTTCTCATCTTAACTGCGTGTGTCTCAAACTGATCCAGAGAAGTCGAGAAACAGTTAAGACGAGAAAGTTGAATGAGATCACGAAATGAGGTCGCCATTATATCGGAATGACCTAATATGATTGATGAAATGGAGGTGAGGTTACAATAGATGATTTATGGAATGAACCAAGCAACACAAATGAATACCTCAATTGTTTTGTGAATGAAAGACGCAAACATTTCATGCGTCGAATTCGTTGAGAATTATACCAGTTGTAATTTACTGCACAATGGGATAATAACACATGCAGACGACGTTACATGCATATGAAACGGTGAAGAAAATGGTTATCGAAGCCATCGAATAATACGATCCAAATTATGTTGTCTAATTTTACATTATCGACACTTCGACTTGGGGATTTCGCTAGTCCATAATTTACTAGATCACCAGGTGCGGCGTTTCCTACAGGACGTGACATACAATGTCCAGAAGTTCAAATTAGACGCAATCGATAAATTACACTAAGTAAAATCTACACAACACAGAACTTGACTCCAACTGCTATCATGAATCTCATTCAACCGATGAAAATTCCAGATACACGGAAAACATTTCACGATATCATCATGTGATAGAATCTTCAATGATTTATATGTTCAACATAATTTAGTAAATATGTGAGATGCTGGACACAAGCATCTCACATAAATGAAGCACAAATCAACACAAATTTTGGATTAATTGAATGAGGGCAAATCATTCGTTATATAACAAAAGCAAACAGCATTTCATGAAGATGAGAAAAGGTGAAAAGCCGAAGGAAATCAAATGTACAACAACAAGTCATTGGTCATACTGGATAATGTCTGTAATGAAAGGTCTGATGAGTATCTTGGTGGCAATCATTATTCAGAATTGACAAAGCCGTGGTGATCCAACAAAATCAGGTCTATATCACTCCACAAACCCCTTCGAAACAGTTGTTGCTACAACATTCCTCGTCACGTTGACACCGGCTGTACGATGCGCGACATTCACGGACACACTCGCCTGATTGATTTCCGATCTTTCGGCATTTGTTTGGTGAGCAGCATTCTCTGAGTCCACGCCAATCACAAGGTTCTCCCAGTGGAACGCAGATCTTTGAGGCAACTGGCAATAGAATTCAGACAACAGAAACATCAGCATTATTAACATTATGATCCTGATTGTTTATTCAATGTATTGCGGAAAATACACATTGAGTCATGAATGAGATAACAGATGATTCACTGGGAATTCGATAAAATCAGTTACACAGGCTGTACAGTCTCATTTATTATTTTTACGGAAAATGTGTAACTGTCCATTTTTGAGTATAAGGAGTGACATTGTTCGTATAATTGCTCAGAAATGGCCTCCAGAGTAAAAGCGGAAGTTAGAATTCATGCAATACTCTTTGTAAAAGAGAAAGAAACGGTTAGAAATTTGTTAAAGTTCAAATTGTTACTGGATGAGGAGAAAGGTAGTTGAGTGTCAGTTTAACAAGTGTGAAAAGGGAAAGATAACGTGCATAAGGAATATATCAGGGTTACAACAGGGAATTAATCATTAAAGTATGAGCAAAGCAATCATTGAAAATTAAAAATAGAAAATAATAGCAAACGACTATTGAAGAGATTAGCATTGTGGTAGAATATGAGACTAGATAAACGTTTTCTGCACACAGAGTTCGCGGTTGTACTGACGAATTTCGAAAGCCTCCGCCATACAGAAATGGCGAAACCTGACGCCATTTGTACTATTTGGCCTGACCTTGTAGATAATCTTGAATGAACACTCTGGTGAAGCTACGTGTCTAGAGTTGACGAGAATTGAGCTAGTAACATGCTTACATTGTCCTTTTGCTAACTATGCCAAGTAATGTTCAGAGATGCGTTTGTAAATCGTGCGTTTTGTGAGGGCTATGAGACACGCTCCACACGAGTTGGTGAATTTATATACACACAATGAAGTGGCCCATGGTGGTAGCTAATCCTTCACATGTGCATTAATCATTTGTCGGCTGTAGAAATCGATCCCCTAGCTCAGCTGAAAAGAAGACTTTCCTCACCGATCTGGATACGTAGTTCCATAGAATGTCAGCTGCGTTTTCACCTTTCAATTCAATGCTCCTAAAGAGCCCATTCTTCGGTGCCATCTTGGTTCTTTCAGGTTTTCGCTGTCGTTTTATTCTATTCTCGATAAACCTCCAAGGGTATCCATGTTTGTCAAAAAAACTATATTTGTAAAATCTCAGCGATATTGAAATGAGTAATTCCAACGTTTCGTTCGGAAATCTGGTCCGAACTTCTTCAGGGAAATTAATCGAAATTAACATAACAGGTCTATATATAAAAGGACCAGATTGCCGAACGAAACGTTGGAATTACTCATTTCAATATCGCTGAGATTTTACAAATGTCTACTTCTCACTCGGCGCCCAAATATTATAGAACTATTCTGTCAAATCTTGACTACAGTTCATTTGATTTATTTTGTAATCGAATTAAATTAACAAAGAAACTATGTAATTGGCACAATCATCGTGTTTCCACTCTCCGTTGTCAGCAACAGAATGTGTATCCTAAATTCGTAGCTGTCCAGTCACCTGACAACTTCAGTAGGTCGAATAAGGCAGCTGAATTTTCAGAAAGAAGACAAAGTAATAAGTTTGACAGGGTGCTTCAACTAAACTCTAATTCTAAACACCATAATTTTGAAAATACATCTAATCATAAAATTCTAGATACTAACAGTTTGAACCGACATGAAGGTGTCATGTTAGATGACGCATAGGAAATCCTGATTAATAAATAAGAATGGATATGTATCACTAACTAATAATACTTGGTCAAAGTTTCCCGACTGTCTATATCTACTTATGGAGACGTTAAGACATTGTTTTACAACTGTTTATCCGCACACACACACACACACACACACACAGACACACTGTGTTTAAAGTGTTTAACACAGGTAGATCAATATTTGTTAGTCTGAGGTCAAATTTTGATCAAAACTCGTACAATTTTGTGTATTATGCTTGTTAATATTGGTTTTATAAATCATGATTGGACAAAGTTTTTTAAAAATTAAGATGTTCCTTTTATATATAAACCTGTTATGTTAATTTCGACTAATTTCCCTGAAAGAGTTCGGACCAGATTTCCGAACGAAACGTTGGAATTACTCGTTTCAATATCGCTGAGATTTTACAAATATAATTTATTTTACAAATGTCTAATTCTCACTCGGCACCCAAATATTATAGAACTATTCTGTCAAATCTTGACTACAGTTCATTTGATATCCATGTTTCTTGTGAACTTATAAGACTTGCTCTGGTTCACCATCGGTTGAATCCCCAGTGCATATCCTTTCTATTCTTAGGGAGAAGCAGTGGATCAGATTTCTCTTCATTATCTCAAAGCAACCGAACTATGAAAATTCGTGTATTGAGCATTCAACCTTGGTTTCCTGTAGATTGATCTTTTGAAGAGAACCATCAAATCTCTTTTTTAACAAAACATCCGAGAAATGGAATTCCAAGTTCATCTTTGATTCCGATGTGAACTTAATGGCATGATGTTAGTCATTGAAATCCCTAGTTTTTACTTCGATGTTAGCATTCTCGTTACATATAATGAAAGTATAATCCATGTATGTTTGATGCAAAAAAACATTTATCGATAGTGGGTCGTAACACGCTGTTCTCTAGACTTACCAGGAAGTAGACTTCATGTTATGGACACAATAGCGACTCCATTGACACTACATCTCATTGTCACTAGAGTGTGTTATTGAACTTGAACTGGATACTGAAAGTGCATCTCCTTAATAGTTCCTTTAAACATCGGATCGAAACACCCACGTCCATATTAGTATCCATATTGAATTCGCATATAAAACAAATTCTTTCTGTGAGGGGAACATTGGTGATAAGAGACGTAACATCGAGAGACATCATTTTCTTCCGGGATACATTTTCACCAGTTATTGCTCAATTGACACTCACCTATCTTTCCTTACATTCAATAACACTGTTGACCTTACCAAATTTCTAACCCTACTTTCTTGGTTCCACTAAGTTTCACGTAATTTCAAACTCTCACTTTCACATTTCAAGCCTTAACTGAGCAATTGTATCAATAATGTCAACCTTATTACTCAATAATCGAATAGTATACATGTTTGTCAAATATAATTACGACTGTACAGCCTGTGAAGACGATTTCGCCAATAAAGGAGGATTTCATTGGCTCAGTTGTCTTTCCTTTTACTCAATATATCAAGAATAGTGACACAAATGTCTTACAGTCACTTCACGTTGACACTCACGTCGATACACAAGTTGGTAGAAGTGAGAACTGAATAAGGCGAACGAGCAAACAACGACACGACCACACATACAATTCACAAATCACACTTCGATTTCCAGCCATTGTCAACTACTCACCATGCACATTGTAGAGGGCAATGACAGCGACAAAGCGGAAGACCGGATAGTGTTGCATCTCTCCACCAAGTTCTACTACTCTTCTTGTATTTCTTCTTGACAAGTGACTCACACGGCCTCTGACATTTATCACAATCTCACTCACTCAATCACATTTATACTTCCTGCTCACCCGCCCACACACAACTCACAAATCACTTAACACATTGTGCACGCACGTGGTGAGGACAGACACACACTCTCACCTGATGACCATTAATTCACAAAATATTGATGGTTTCATGGTTCATTGAGTATTCGCTTAGTTGTCACTTCATCCGCCCTCACCGATTATATCCGATTGTTTCGACTTGGTGAGCCAATTCTCTAATCTGGTTCAAAGTTCTCATCTTAACTGCGTGTGTCTCAAACTGATCCAGAGAAGTCGAGAAACAGTTAAGACGAGAAAGTTGAATGAGATCACGAAATGAGGTCGCCATTATATCGGAATGACCTAATATGATTGATGAAATGGAGGTGAGGTTACAATAGATGATTTATGGAATGAACCAAGCGACAGTGTTGAATTGCACAATTCTTTTGTTTTTGACGTGGTTGCTTTGTCTGAGCTGTATAGTTAATTTGCGAAGCTTTCATCGGCCTCCTCGGCGTTATCTTCCACGGATCACCTCCAAGGTCACCAGGGGGGATGAATAATAAACTCGTGGAAAAATCTAAATGCTCACTTCAAATTGTAGTATGCACTGATGATGTCGCCTGTTAGGTCGGTGAAAGCTTCGCAAATTAACTATCCAGCTCAGAGGACACGACCACATCGATAACATCCACCTGAGCTACAAATCTTCTCTATCATTTCTATAATTATTTTGTGAATGAAAGACGCAAACATTTCATGCGTGGAATACGTTGAGAATTATACCAGTTGTAATTTACTGCACAATGGGATAATAACACATGCAGACGACGTTCCATGCATATGAAACGGTGAAGAAAATGTCTATCAAAGCACACACTCACAAGTCACAAAACTCACTACGATTGCCTGCGATTGTCAAATACTCACCGTGCACATTGTAGATGGCAATGACAGCGATTAAGCAGAAGACCGGAAGGTGTTGCATCTCGCCTTCTTTCACACTTTATTTCTTGCGTTTGAACAATTCTGTCGTTATTTCTTGTCTGCTGAAGAACTGTTGAGATTTCGGTGGATATAAGTGACTGAAAATTACAAACTTCTATTTTATAATGTAACAAACACACAGGATTTTGTAATTTTTAGCTCATGCAAAATCTAAGAATTTTATAAATTTTTTTCAACTCATTATGATTTTTATTTTAATTTCAAAGTACAAATATGTTGAGGGGTATATGATAGATAAGAGAAACATCTAGTCGAATGTGTTAGCTTACAAGTTTACAACTCAACTCTGTTAAATTATATTTCATAAGTGTGGAATTTGGTCAATGAGCTGAAATCACTGATATCGATGATTAATCAGTATAGTCGGGAACAAATTTCAGTTACCATGGCAATGAGAGATCGATCACACTCTTTTTCTCTGTGTATATGTTTGTCTACAATCATGTAGTAATTTATTGTACTTGAAGTATTAGTATTTCGATCTGACGGAATTATAAGTATCCAAACAAAACCCAGAGAGGGCAGCAATCAGGAATTAGTATTTAGCGGAATTATTATGCAATTCATATAAGAAACATATCAACAGTCAACAGTAAGTATTTTAAACAATACAGAGATAGAAATTGTCAATCACCACATCCGCCACACCTCGAATATCTCCTTGCGTATTTATAACGATGTCTCGGTTTGCTTGCAAGTAGCTTCGACCTAACTGATTCTGTGATATTATTTTCATCAGTATTATCTGGACTTATTTCTGAATTATCTACAAAATCAGGATTATTAGCGGAATCAATAATATTATAATTGGAACGACCTACTTCATTTATTGTCACTTTGTCCAGGTGTCCGTTATGAACTGAGTGATCTTTGATGTCTAATATCTTCACCACTCGATTTCCCATTTTTTGTAGTATAATTCCAACAGAAGGTCTATAGTCTTTCCCTTTGTAATAATGTACATTAGAAGTCGTGGACATCAGATGCTTTTTGAGAATTCGAGATTTGAAAAGTTTTGCAGGACTTTCACGGGTACTTGTATGCTCTGCATTCAACAGACTCAGTCTATGCATATGCAGTAATTCCTCAATTTTAATCAGTTGCTCTCTCATCTCATTCAGGTCTTTTCGTGTTTTCGACAGTTCACATTGTAACTCAGCTACCTCATTTTTGAAAACAGTTGATGCTTGAGTTGCTGAACTTGTAGTGGAGGTTTTCGTTGGATTAGCTTGAGTATTTTGAAAGGTTGAAAGACACATTGACTCCATTTTACTAGACAGCTTGGGAGAATTATAAGAATGTTGAGCAACATAAGTATTCGAACTTCTGCAAACCGTCTTGATGTGTCCAACTTTACCACATTTATGACACTTAGCACCCCGAAAACGGCAAGTGCTTCGTAGATGTAACTTTCCACAGGATAAACACGGTTTAATGTTTTTGATCTCTCGCTGCATTCTATTACCTGTGGACGGCAGTTTGGATTTCTTTCCATGAACACTTGTATTTTCGACTTTAGAAAGCATAACATCAGACACTGACGTAGTGGGAGCAGAGTATTCATTATTGACATCTTCATATGTAATACATACATCTTTAGCAGTTTGAAAGGTACAAGAAGGAATCTGAATTAACTCTTTCTCTAATTAAGGAATATTGATTCCAGCAATTAGACGATCACGTAGTTGAGTATGCAGCTGATCTCCAAAGTTACACTTTGAGGCTTGAATTTGAAGTTGAAGAATAAAGTCTCGAATCTTCTGGTTGGGAGAACGTACCAGTTTGTTGAAGTGAGCCCTCTCTCTGGTCTCAAAAGTAGTTACATGAAAGTGATTTATCAGAAGTTCACGGATCTTGTCATATGACAGAGAAATGGGTTTATCTGGAAACGCCAGATTCTTCACCAGGCTATACGCATCTGGTCCAATAATAGTAATGAAATGTGCTGGTATTTTGTCATCCCGAACATTCTTTGAAATGCACCACGCATCGAAGCATTCCAAATAATCAGCAATCTCCCGCGGAGAACCATTTAGAGGGAATTTTCCCAGGTTATTTAGTTCCATCGCGACGCCAATTTGTAGTAATTTATTGTAATCGTAGTATTAGTATTTCGAGATGACCGAATTACACGAATCCAACCAAAACTCAGAGAGGGCGGAATTCAGGAATTTGTATTTAGCGGAATTATATTGCAATTCATATAAGAAACATATCAACAGTCAACAGTAAGTATTTAAACAATACAGAGATAGAAATTGTCAATCACCACAAATCACTTCATGAAGTCGTAT
Organism: Trichobilharzia regenti; assembly: GCA_944472135.2. Lineage (NCBI taxonomy): Eukaryota > Metazoa > Platyhelminthes > Trematoda > Strigeidida > Schistosomatidae > Trichobilharzia > Trichobilharzia regenti. The sequence goes on from OX235264.1 coordinate 106,290,404, forward strand.
TAAATTTAATATATATTTACCGATTAGGACATTTAGACAAAATGTTGCATATCCGTGAGGTGTCTATGAATTGTATTTTGTGAATAGATATATTTCTATTTAGGTGGAAAATTTTTTTGGACAATGCTCAGAAAACTGGACAGAAGCTATTTTTCCTGTCCTTTCAATGTAATTGGTAACACACTGGCAGATAAACTTGTAGATGCTTTTGGAAATACCATCAGCAGAGTACTTATCCAGTTTACATTGACTTAGTGAGCATGTTTTGCAGTATAACGATAGCAGCTTAGCTACAGGGAGACATCGTTTTACTGCTAGTCTTGTTCTTTTTTGAATTCTTTGGGCTACTGTTTCTCCTTTGAATGCAACAAAAATAGAGGCATGTGGAGTCGATAACTCATCTATAAAACTGAAATATACTGTCTCAGTGCCTTTCGTTTTCTTCGAGTTTTATTCCAGTATTTCGTACATTCCTCTACAGACTTTCTAATTTTCCACAGATGAGGGTTTTATTTTCTCACATTTTTCTCTAATTATACTTGATGATAAATCCCTTGAAGTATTCATTTCCCCTTAGGTAGTTTTTAACAAAACCTATGTGTTCTTCCAGCTAGGGGGATAAAGACAGCTTTCTAACACTACCTTAGAGTGGTCTCACTAGTACAAGCTTACAGCTTATAGGAGAGAAACAGTTTTCGCGAAGATATTATCCGGTCCAGGTTTTATTTCTATAGATGGACTTTTTGGTCATACTATCTTTTTTCTGGGCTTTAATTTTGCGCTACCAAAAATGTCATCTTCCATCATTTTACATTTTGCTACAACTAGCTTCCATATTTTTGTTTTGATCAATCACAAATGCCTTCAAATCGTGTTATTCACAACAGCGTATTTTGAGAGCCTTTTCAGGCAAAGTTAAACTATCGTAGTCAAAGCCACAGTGACCTCGAACAAAAAAGGTTGCATAATCGTTGAAAAATATACTCAAATATATATTTCATACTTGATGTCACACCACATAGTTGTAGCTTATGTGTCGTAAGAATGTCTCCGATTCAACACACAGATGATCTATAGAGAAGTTGCATTTACCATGCGCGATATGCGCATTGGTCCAGATGACTGGTACTTTGAGATCCATTGATATTTCTGATACTACTCTTCAACCTACCCTCAAATCTTACCATAATTCTAAAACTAACTTTAACCCGAAACCTGACCTTAACCCTAGACCCTAAACGTTTAGGATTTTAAGATTGAGGTACCTTCATCTTATATATATATATATATATATGGTGAGCTGGCTGTTAGTCAAAATTGGTGGACAATATTTTACGTCGATGTTCATGTCCCCAACACTGGTCTTGAGAAAAATGAGAACAAAGGCTTTGCGTAGGCAGATACAGTTAACATATAGATGATCTGACATTCAAGAAACAGTCACAAAGAGATGCGAGGTTAACTTTCCGTGAGAAACAACCAGTCAGAGGACTGTGTTTTTCTGCCAACAGTAATCTATAATAATGTACATAAAAATCTATAAATATGTGTTGATTTCCTTAATAAACGATCAGTTTGGCAGGCCCTTGTCTTCTGTTGTTACATATATATACTGGACAGTATTGATCGAACATACGCCATCCTTATTTGTAATTAAGGAGGAAAGGTGCTTGCCGGCTGTGTCTTAGAAAATCCAGTTGATTATATCCACTAGGTGAACGCATGTAACTGGTCTTCAAGAAGACCTATTTTAGAGGCTGGCGGCATTGACGTTTGTACGGAGTATATTAACGCAAGGTATTCGTTCCGCGTAGACCAAAGGCAAAGAAAACACCACAATTGATCGTCCAAAATACGAGATATATTTCGGGACCAAATCGGAGTGCGAGATCATTGCTTAGTTGGCTAGGGATCGTGCACGAATTGACATGACGGAGTACAAAATGACGTGGATGCTTGACCGGAAGCCTTCAGTTAAACAAGTCGACTTAAATAGTGAGAGTCAGCACCCAATGTTCAGTGATGAGTTCTGTGGTCAATAATTTTGGGGAATTATTTACCGCTACAATGCAAACTAATCTCTTCCTAAATAACTTCAGTATCTATGACAACTATTGTATATTAATGCCTGAAACCTGTATACATAAAGAAGATTTATTCAGTCATTAGATGTCAAGTAGATACAGCCGCTTAAAAACTAATAGAAATTTCTCATTTGTAGATTACTTCTTCAATCATGTAGACGTTATTCAGCGAGTAGGATCCGCCAGGCCACCAACATTCGCGTTCAGTGATGTTTGTTAGCACTAAATTTAACTAGGAATGAGGGGAAAGCAACAATCTAGCACAAAAACAATCTTATTAGGAGTCGGATAATATGGTAAGGCGGGGCGTAGGTTTTTATGATGCTATCCCTCGGATACTTTAGAAATATTGGATAATCTTGAAAGGTTGCGTGGTTGTGAATGTGCATTCCAAGGAGGGCAGGAGAGCTCTGGAGGTGGCTGCTCAGTCCTTCAAACTAATTGGCTGTAACATTGACGTAGGATTAGCATGAAAGTTCAGTCGTCCTAATCTTCTAAAAGATTACGGAATAGTAAGTCACTAACTTGAATGTTTTAGGAGACACCTTTCTAAAGAGTGTAAACCACTGGGTAGATATAAAGAAGTCATATAAAGGCATTTACTGAAGGGATACTGTCAGCCAACTCAGAAACTGTCAGTGTCCAGCTCTTACTACGCTGGACCTCACACTGTCCTTGGAAGACTTTCAGAAACAGTGTGTAATAACTGAGACTAAAAACCAAAACACGGATTGGCGACTCGAGAATCCTTTATCCTTAGGCCAATATGTAACCAACAATAAGGTTATTACACACAAGGTCTAAGAATAAATGTTATAACAATAAATCACGGTAATACTTCTGATAGTTTTTTATCTTCCACTGAACAGCGAACGTGAGACGATGGCTGCCGGATTGATGACTCCCACGAAAAATATGGAGGAGTTGGGTTTAAGCAAGCAACCATGAATTGATCGTTCAATCTTCAACTACATTGACAGTAGGCTTCGAGGGACAGCGAGAGGCCCGGCGTAGCAATGGCTGGGCATTAACGGTTTACGAGACGTGATTGACAGTTTCTGACGTTTGGATAGTCTCCGTCCGCCTTTTCTGATGCCGGCCAAGTCTTCTTTGAACAAGCGTTATCTGTAACTTTCTGGAATTTTGGTTACGTTCAGTGATGCCTGTGGTGGACATTTTACTCTGTTAGCTTAGTTACCCAAATTCAAATAGAAAATAAAATACCAAATCAGTTTAGTTACGGGAAGAATATATTAAAGTTTCGTGACTTGGGTTTACAAAGATCCAAAATCCACAATAAACGTAATAGACTCCAGGCGCTGCGGGAAGACTGCTCCAGTACTAATTCTCCAATGTTGACGTTGCCGGAGGTCGACCAAAGTACGAAGGAGGAAACTACGGTGCTCCTGCAAACATTTGAGATAGAAAGCAGGTGATTAAAATTGATCGACGGCAGTTAAGACGGTGGAGAAGACGGTAAGTCGGAGTCAGAACGATATATTTATTCAAAACCCGAGGTAAAGTTCAAAGTACAGAGTTTATGGTTAAAACAAAGTGATGTACAATATGTTCATTTCTTACATAGTAGTAAAAATTGGATAAGTTTATTTTTGAGGACTCCACATGCCTGGGTCAAAGAAGGGACAGAGCGTCTTGGATGCAAACAGGAAGGTAAGTCATGTTGACTTGTCTGTTACTTGTAACGATGTGTCTGATGTTAAACATGACATGGTTGATGTTACTGTTTCGCCGTCCAGGGATAATAGGAATATCAAACCCCCTAAATTTGAATCGCAGTGTTTCGACGGAAACCCAGCTGATTATTTACAGTTTGTAAAGGGGTTTGAGATCATGTTGAGTGGCTTTTTATTAGATGATGAAATGAAGTTAATGTATTTGATGAGGTATTGCACTGGAGTTGCTTCAAGAGCTATACAGTGCTGTAAATTGATGCCCCTTGAAGAACGATACTCTGCAACCATTAGCATACTACGGCAAAGATTCGGAAGACCTTTGATGATTGTAAGGAAATTATTTGAGGCTGTTAAGGGTAATGGTGGTCAATTACGGGATGACTCTCAGGCACCCTCTGAGATTTTGGATAAACTGTTGACCTACATGAATGCATTGATTTCGATGAATTGCATGAGTAACCTCAACTCGAGTTTTATACTAGAAATAATAGGGAGACGCCTACCTACTCGACTGCAAATGAAGTGGGTGAAGATAAGCTCCCGTATGGAGGATGAGGGTATCGAGCCAAAGTTTGATGATATCCTGAAACTAGTAAAAGATAGTGTCAATCAATCTATGAGCAAGTTTGCCAGTACATTGAATCTCACCCCTAGAATAGAGCGGTCTGAGGGAAAAACGCAATCATTGATGATGATTAGGCCTCAGAGAGGTGGATATCGAGAAAGCTCCATGATGTCTAGTAATGCATATAGATCTAGTGAGTGTAACAGGTTTCGTAGTACATCCTCAACAGGTAAGTTACAAGATGCAAGACAAACACGGTTGTGTTTTACACGTTTGCAAGAGGTGCATACAAAGGTGAACTGTGAATCAGTGAGCAAGTTTAGCAGTAAGCTAAATGTAAACTCCAGGCCTGACTCCGAATTGTGTGACGATAACGGTGTGGTCAAGAAGCCTGTAGTTGCAACTGGTAAGCCATTGTTGAATAGAGTGTCACAGAATAGAGTTACTGCTTCAGAGTGCAGTTCTGACTCCACAAGTTTACAGGGTATTACTAGTCAGAGTGAAGATATAGGACCTTTAGGGATTTGTGAGAAGGAGCCAAAATTGTCTACTTCTGTTATTAGAGAGTTTGAAAATGATGAAGTCGACCAGATAGATTGTGGTAAATTGAATATTTGTGATAATGATCATGATAGTGCAGATTTGTCTTTGGTTGATCATGGTGAAATGGTGGGAATACCTACTACTACTAAGTTAAATAAAGGTTCTGTACAACGACAACGTGAAGTAGAATTGAACGCAGATGCAGTTGCAGAAGGCATGGATACTTGTGAGGCCGTCAGTGTAATTGATCAGCGTGTAGCCCACCTATCATCAGATGCTATTGCTAAAGCGGAGCTGATAGTAAAAGACAGCAATGGTGGTAATCTTGCAGTTAGACAACTATCTGAAAGCCGAGCAACAACAGCTTCTGATCCACCGCTAAGTTCATCAACTTGTGTTACTCAGTCGTCGTTGGTGTTGTCATACACAATGAAGAAGACACCTATCAACTCAGGTATCTTGTGCAATGACTATGATAGTATTGGTGCGTTTGAAAAGACGAAGGATATTGCTCAGTTTAGTGAGAATAAGCCAAGTGTAAACGAGAGAGTAATTGTTAAATTGACTTGCATGAATAAAGGCATTTCTAGTTTCAAGTTACTATTTGAATGCTATTATCTTTGGTGTAAATTATTCTGTGTCTACGCTTGGTTGACCAGGTACGTCGCGTGTTTGTTAGTCATCTATATTCTACGATACAATGACATGGGCGTGTTGTTGTTCAGATTTGAGGATATAGCTGATAGAAGGAAATCAGCAAATGAACTCTGCGACGATTTTCCAACCTAGGGCGTCAACCTGAGAAGGGTTGTAGGCGTACTGCTGTAAAGCCTACAATTCTTTAAAGGGTAGCGCATCAATGAGCAGTCCAATGTGCTTGGTGTGTGTGATTTTGAACATATGTTCATATTGTATATACTGAATTGATATCATCTGTCATCTATCTGTTGGTAATTCTGTTTGTGTCCGGACGACCTTCACTTGGATCATCAACCTGAGAAGGAATGTAGGCGTACTGCTGTAAGTCCTACAGTTCTTCAAGGGTAGTTCTTCATGGCAGAATCCGCCACTTCGATGTGCTGATTGTACATATGTTTGTGTTAAATAATTGTGTGAGTTCCAATTATTGTAATTGTTGGTTAATCTTGTTTGTAATAAGGGAAAAGGACATAGAATAATAAAATAAATAAATGTCTATCCCTACTGCTGCCTTGGCCGTAGAGGGATAGACATTTATTTATTTTATTAATCTTGTTTGTGTCCGGACATTCCACAACTTGCAATCGTCAACCTGTGAAAGGTTGTAGGCGAACTGGTATAAGTCCTGCGACTCTTCAAAGGAATTCCATCAAGACATGATCTGCGAGTTTGTGTGTACTGTTTGTATATATGTATGGTGTCTTCTCAATTTGTGATTTTGGGTTAATTGTGTTTTCTCGTTGTTTTTATATCTTCTTGTTAGTGCATAATTTTGTTAAAATTTTCGTCGTGATTACTTCTGAAGTTGTGTCCACTCTTCTACATCCGTGAATGAATTGACTGATGTTAAGGACAGCAGATAGGTCGTATACGCCGGGGAGGCTAGGCTATTGCTGAGAATGAAATACACGCGGAGATAATTGTTAACTGTGGTCCCACACGCCGGGGAGAAAGGGTGTAAACGACTGAGGCTCACATACGTCACCGTTACTAGAACTAAGGCAGAATGAGTGACAAGCGATTGCAGTGGTAATTGGTGGTGAATAGATAAGACGATGTGCGTAGAGTATCATGAGGTGGTGCTATGGTCACGTTGCGTTCTGCAAGAGTCATCCTAGCAAGTGGCGATTGTGTTGCAAGATGTCAAGAGGATGCCTTTAACAGGAAGGCGTAGGTCGTCATTGATGTGTGAGATTGTGGTGTGAGTATGCTTGTGGTGTGTTGGCTTTTCTGTTTGTTTTCCATTTCAGCTCTGTCCATGTGACCCAGATTCTCGCAATGGCATCCAAATCAACGTGTATTTGTCGTGATGGAAAAAGGGGATGGATCCGTATTTTGCCGGGGAGTGTCAATGGAGTTGAAGATTGAACGATCAATTCATGGTTGTTTGCTCAAACCCAACTTCCCTATATTTTCGCGGAGGCATCAATACACCAGTCATCGCCTCATCGGTCACTGTTCAGAAAGAAGTCAGGTCAAATACGGTCAGAAGTCATATTGTGATTTATTATTGTAATATTTGTTCACAGACCTTAGTTGTAACATTTTTCATTTGTTGGTGTTACGATAAAGTATCCTCGGGTCGCCATTTGGTGTTTTGGTTTTTACGTCCGTTATTACTAAGCGTTTCTGAGAAACTTCAAGGAAAATCGTGATTCCCAGCGTAGCAAGAGCTGGGCATTAACGGTTTTCGAGACGTGGCTGACAGGAGCATTGTCTCAACTACAGGCATTAGGAACGGGCGAGTATGTCAAATCGGGCGAGAATCGGGAGGGGAGAAACACATTCGTTCATCAGGCTGAAACCAATCTGGAGATCTTCCGCTGTCACTCAGCATAAACAACAAAATTCGGTCGGATTTTCAATGCAAACGTCAAGTCAGTCAGTTCTTCTATATGGATCAGAAACTTGGTGGATGGGTCACAAGGAATATTTCCTACAGCCTGTTCCAGACTTTACTTTTATCAACGAATGTCTTCGCTGGCTCTATACTGAAGATCAGATGGCCGGGCCGGAAAGAATCACCAACAAGAAACTATGGGAACAAACAAACAAAACAAGAACCAATCTCCAACCAACAAATATACAGGAGAAAGTGGAGATAGATTGGACACTCGCTGAGGAGGCCGCTGGGTGACATCGCGCGTAAAGACCTCGAGGGGAACCAGGCTGAAAGGGAAGCAGCGAGTGGGTCGTCAATGCAAGGGTGACATGGAGGAGGTCGTGTGAAGAGGAGTTGGAACAGTATAGACTAACATGGATGCAGGTGAAAAGTGCAGCAGAAGGAAGACAGACGCAAGTGGAGACGTGCATTTGAAGCCCTATGTTCCACTAGGAACTCAAGGGAGCATTAATAATAAGTCACAGTGAATGTTAATATAGCTGTTAAAAGTAGCCTTAGAAAAAGCAATGAAACACCATATTCTGTAGTCACAAGGGTTTCAGCCAGAGAAGGCAAAATCCCAGGGACAACAACCCCTTTTCGCATACCGGTCCTAAAGACACGTGTAGGTCTCGTCTGTTCTGATACTACGCCTGCATTGCTACAGTCTAACACTGAAGCGGCACAGCCAATACAAGGTGGACAGGATACTACACCCGCATCCACTGAAAGCCGATGCGTGAAACACGGCAAAACAAAAAAGAAACGCTCAAGATGTCATAAGAACTCGAAAGAGTCATCGAGGAAGAGAGATGAATGTTGGGCGTGTAGTTTCATCGTTTTTAAAACTGACTCAGCTTTTGAATGCAACTTTTGCAAACGATGGTTACACTGCCTGTTATGCAAGAATTTTATGACCTTGTAGACTACGAGCGAATCCAGCTTAATGCGCTGGCTAATTCGTCCTAACTCCACGTCAGCAACAACAACAATACCGCCGGCACGCAAGACAAAGAAAGAAGACTGGACGTTGATATGAGAGCTTTTACTGTCTCTACAACGGTCGAAAATGTTGAACTAAACTCCATATTTATACAGTTAGGAAAATCAATGTCACATTAAAAAAAAATTACCAATCAATTATCATGCAGTTGCGAAAATCAATATTGATGAGTCACCAGTTTATTTATCACTGCCGTTGTAACGAAGGGGTGCCGAAGTCATACTACGAGTTAATGCGGAATAACCTATGCCCATGGTTTTGGAATAACTGTCTACTTTCTCTCCCTGGTACAGTCCCACACAACGTGTCTGCGGATAGCAGAAACAACACGCCACTCTTGTGTCTGAACACAGTCTCATGCAGCTCCCCACACTGCCAAAACTCACAGACAGCAAGAAGGGCACTCCAGTCCAACTGACTGGAAATGCCAATCTTCGCAAGGTGAAGAGTCCCAGGGTTGTACCCACAACATCAGGGGAAGATAGAATTAGAAAAGCCTCACTTGCATCCATTAGCAAACTTGGCAACACTGCGCAGACTGGTGAAAATCTGATGGAGCCTAAAGTTACTGACGCTGGAAAGGAATACAAGCATCCAAAGGCCAAATCTATGTCTGAGGTCAGTCGGTCTAATTCTCTTATCCTTTTTAATGTACCTGAGAGCAAGGATAGCTGACTTGAACAACGGGCCCTGTTTGATCAGGAACAGTGGTTCAACCTGTGCAATAAATTACGACTGAACATTAATTCAGAGAAATTGTGAGTGTTGTACAGGGGTGTCCACACGCCTCAGGGTAAGCCACCCTTATTAAGGGTTACACTGGACTCTGCCGAAGGGGCCGGAAGAGTACTATTAATGGCTCAGATACTAGCTATCAGCAGAAATTCGGGCATAAGGGTAAGACATAATAAGCCATGGGCTAACAGACAGATAGCGAGGGAGTCGCCGGAACTGATGCCTTCTACCTCTATAGTCGTACGCGGTGTTCTGGAGCTGGAAACGGGTAATGCGTGTGGATAACACATGCATGACGTACAGCAATGGAGATGGCTGTCATCTCAGATGGCCCTTGGCGCTTCTGGAGCCATCTCCATTCCCGACTACCTCACCTCGCTCATCTCACACTGATTAGCTCTCCAATGCTGCTGAGTGTCACACTCAACTCCCCGAAGCAGTTGGCCATAATACTTTAATGGTGGTATGAGACCAAGGGGAAAACGGGAGGCCACATCAGATGCTGCGAAAGCAAACCTCGAATCATAAGGAGGTAGAAAACTAAGGCTTTAATACGTCCCAAAACTTCAGTGACACCAGAGCGATGCTGTAGGGAGAATCACAGCCTGTGTCACCCAAGTGTCCTACCTGAATCCATGGAAAAAAACTACAACTGGCCGGTTCCATCGAAATCGGAGAGGGGAAAAGTAGTTGAACTCCGAAATCTCTAATCGCTGCTACAACTTAAAACAATCATTCTCACTGAAACCTGGCTAAACCCCACTGTCGCCGACACCGAAATCAGTATAGGTGATATGGTTCTGGTCAGAAAAGACAGGGATAATGAGGAAGGAGGGGGAGTTGCTATATACTTTGACAGGCAAATTAAATGTGTGCGCACAACGGACCCACCACTTATTGAACTTTCAGACTCCATATGGTGTCATCTCACCGTAGGCTACACCAGGCATTTACTACCGATCACACACCTGTGAGGCAGAGCACAACCAGCTACTGCTCAGCACTATACAAGGGATATGGGACTTGGGCTATGACCAAATCAACATAGTTGAGGATTTCAATGCCCCATCACTGAACCTTGGCTCGGGGTATTCTAAGGGAAAATTTGGCCGAAATCTACTGCGAACTATTCTAAAACGTGACTGATTGAGAATGTTGGAGACGACACTAAGTGGGGCTCTAGTGGAAAGTCATCAAAACTAAACTACATTCTAACAAGTGACCAACTACTCGTTGAAAAAATCTGCATCACGACTCCTCTAGGAAGTGGTGACCATGCACTCATAGGTTTCGATCGTGTTCTTCGTGAGAATTCGCAGTGAGACGTTACACGACCATGTCTGTGTTATAGCACGGCCGGCTATGTTGAAATGCGGAGGCACTTGTTTGACGCAGACTGGCCCTTAGCATGGGATGAGTTATCTGTGGACGAACATGGGAAGTGGTAAAAAAGATTATTCATACAGCAGTTGCGGATACCGTCCCTTTAGTCACAACACAGCCCAAAGGTAAGTCATCATGGTTGAAGAGAAGCGTGCAACGTATTCTCTAAGCAAAGCGGAAGGCTCGGTTTACGTGGCGCGTATCTAAGAGTCAGACCGACCATGATGCATACCTGGAACTCAGGAACCAGGACGATGCAAGAGTCAGGAGGAACAGGAGGTCATTCCAGGTCAACCTTGCTAAAAAACTCCTTGTAAACCCCCAAAACTTGTACTGCTTCATATCGGAAAGGAAACCAACCAACCAGGGGGCATGCGCCATAGCAGGCCCAAACGGTCAATATCTCACTAGTCCGGAGATGGCTGAAACATTCGGTTTAGCCTTCGCCAAACATCAATCTGGGTATTAGCGTTACGGACCAAAATGGTGGCACTACTATTTCACAGAGGGAAGACCTAGTGGCTAAACCCCAAATAAAACCGGCAATAGTACCTGGGAAGGTTGTGAAGAAATCGGGCCATCTGTCCTGAAACAGTGCGCCAAAGCTCTCTGTAGACCCTTATGCGGCTTGTTCCAACACTCAATGGAATCGGGAAAACTGCCAAGGGAGTGGAAAAGAGCCACCCTTTCTCCAATCTTCAAGGGTGGGGATAGGCAAAATGTCACTAGTTATAGACCAGTAGCTCTACTCCCTGTTGTATCAAAAGTACTGGAAAGTATTATTGACGATCACATCAGGGAATATTTCGGTAGGTCTAATATACTCCATGAAGTCCAACACGGTTCCAGGAAAGGCAGATCTTGTGTAACAAACCTAATATCAGCTTGAGACGATTGTACATCATGCTGGGATATGAATGTTCCGGTCCATGTGGTCTTCTGAGACTCTGAGAGGGCACTGACACCGTTCACCATGACCATCTCCCACGCAAAATAAGTCAGGCAGGTGAAGGTAAGCCACTTCTGTCATGGTTAAAGGACTACCTAGCTGAAAAGCAATTTTGGACCAAGGTCAATCGAGTCCGACCATCTTGGCACCGTTCGTCATCAGGTGTGTCGCAGGGTTCTATCCTACGACCACTGATGTTTTGATTTTTATCAGTGATCTATCATGCCGTCTAAGCTACCCGACCTTTCTACACGCTGACGACGTAAAGATATGGAGGACGATAAAGTGTTCGGAGGACTCAGGTAGTCCGCAAGAAGATGCAAACCTTCTGAAAGACTGGGCGGTGGCCAGTTGCATGACCTTCAACCTGAAAAAGTGCAAAGTAGTGAAGTTACGCACCTGTAAACTGCAAAATGCAAGTTACACCCTGTGCAATGAATGCTTGTCCCGCACAACGTCGGAACGCGACTTAGGTCTAGTTCTAACGGAAGAAATGGACACAAGCGTAAATTACACGGGGAAATAGCGGGGATACGAAGTCATACACTTCTCACATTGACAGTTAAGTGCACTCACTTTCCAAGGTTGTCCAAAACCTATGTCAGACCACACCTTGAAGCGCATAGTATTATTGCACCCCCAATGCTTAGTAGAAACGCCAATTTCTCGGAAAGAACCCAAAGACGGTCGACAAAGGAAGTGAATGGTCGCCGAAACAAACCATATGATGAAAGGCTGAAGAAATAAGGCCCATAAACAATAAGCTGCCATCGTCTTAGGGGGGGATTTAATTACTGCCTACAGAATAACAAATGACGAGAATCACCCAAACAAAGATGTTCTTCCATTGAGTAGGTATAGGCTTCCTCATTGAAATCCCAGAAGGATAGCTCACCAGAAGGCAAGGACCCGATTGCGCTCCAACTTCTTTTCACTGCGGGTTTGCAACCCTTTGAATTCCTTCCCGGCAGATATAGCTATGGGACAGTCTGTGGACGCTGTTAAGAGAAGGCTGGACGGTCATGCAGCGACACAGGGACTCCGTCCAAATGGCCTATCCGGACACCATTCAGGGGTAGACATCTAAGTTCATCGTTTTTCTTCTTTACATTGTCTCCCGTCTTACTCTCCTGAAAACGCTAGCTACTACACTTATTATTATTACTGATATTATAAATACATATATATATCAAGTTAAAATTTAATCAGCTATCTGTTTTGCGTTTTCTTGATTTCTTTTTCTATCTTTTAGTCTGAATAACTTTACTAATTATACCCATTATTATTATCTCTTTTCTGTTGACGACGATACTGGAGGACTAAGTGGTGAAAGAATCAACTCCATTCACAGTAGTAACAGTCTCAACACACTTCGTACTGCAAGCAACACATAATAATCCCAGCACTACTCCTTCTTGAGTCAACCAAAGGTACGACAGTCGAGTGGCGGGACGAGCTACGCAGAAGTTTACCGAAGATCAGGAACCTATACCTTACAATCAAGAAGCGGGCACGAAGAAATCAAACTGGTTTATACTAGCTCTTAAAAACAATATTGGATATTGGAATGCGACACGTAGGCATCTCTAAATTCATTTTACATCTATTATTATCAACTGTTATCAGTTAATTTTACTGTACAACACTGTGTGATCTATCAAAATAAAATCTTATTCATAATGGAGCTTATAAAGGAATTAAGAAGCATACAGCAATTTTAATAACTGACTCTAATCAACTGAGTATGAAGAAATATACGAAGAAAGTTGTTACGAGTAATTAAAGAAATTATTCGACTCAGTTTTGTTTTTGTTTGTTCGAACTACAATTACGCTGACCTTACTAGTCTTACCTTTTCAAAGTCGCTCAGATGCAGTATTTACATATGTGAGTGCAGGTAAACCGGTATAGGTGAGTCAGTATATTTAAGCAGAACAATATCTTTCTCTAACTTTCAGTTAGCATAACATGTATCGGGGCTTTTGTAAGTTTCCAGACGTCCGTGGTCAGACAATAAGTTCCACGACATAGTTGAACTATATATGATATAATAGCGGAAACCCTAGTGACCTTAGACTGCCACATACAGAAAAGTTGCATAATTGGGGAAAAATACACTGCAAAAAATGCGGACCCAATATTGCACTCCATAGTTGTAGCTTATGTGTTGTAAAAATGTCTCCCAGTCACTAAATAGATGGTCTATGTAGAAACCATACCATGTGCCATATATCCATTCATCCAGGTGACTGTAGGTCATGTTAGCTTGAGGTCCATTGATATTTCTGACTCTATTTTTTAATCTCTTACTAATTCTAACCACAAACCTAGCTCCTAACTTTAACTTCTAACCTCAACCCTTGAACGTAAACTTTAGTCTTAAAAGCTGTAACCCTACTTTATAGTATAGATTTGCTGAAATAGTACCTAGTAAATCAGTGAAATTCCGTATTTATCCTCCCCTGAGTCTAGAAAGGCAGGTCTGTGTCTGATTGGTCGTCGAAGGTCAACTGCATGTTGAAAGACCTTGGCTTTGGCTATGATACTCTAACTTCTCCACTTCTCACACCTATAACAATTACTGCTGTCCTGTCAGCTTCGGTAAAGTTCTAGTCTCTGTTGTGGAAGGGAGGGCTTAGTGAGATTTAAAACGTCATGTGCGGAAGGCAATTTACTATTCCATGGGCGTATTTTGCTTCATCAGGTAGATGTAAATAGTATAGAATGACTGTTTTAAGAATCTAAATGAACAGCTAGGCGGTATTTGTGGTATATATTTGTATTTTATCCAGTGTATTGCATTCCCTTTCAGAATATACAAAACAAGTAACCTAGTCGATTCCACTTCATTGAAAATTTCACTTCAGTGTCGACTAACTTGTGAATCAATTGATAATACCTTGAGCTGCATAATAAGTTCACTAATATTAGTTTGCAGTTAAATTTCGGCAAGGATTAAGAGTACTAGTCATAAAACTGATTGGATTACTTAGGAGAGTATTCGAAAGTGAGAATGTTGTATCTGTGTTGGTTGCGGTTATTTTTGTACCTGCTCCTGCTGAAAAAGCCTGCATAATGCATTCGGTTTGGGATCCTGCTTCATCTACTGGGGTGCAGGCAACTACTTACTGTCAAGACTCGTCATACAAACGGTGTTACTAATTACTAAGTGTTTGAATACTAAAAATGTTTTCTTAATTAAGGTTTTAGTACGACTTCTATACCTTACGGTGCTAACATGTGTTATATTGCTAAGTCCAGTGGTTCTGTGTTGGCTTTTCTAATTTTACATGGTACGTTTGTAAGCGGTTGGTAGCTTAAAGGTCGCTATGGATACCTGGTTATTTTCATCCTTGACAGCTTATTTCGTCATAAATGTATAGAATCTCCACTTCCAAGTCATATTTTTCTTCCACAGTGCCCAAGTTTTATACTTATATTCATATTTTTCTTAGTGATTCAACAGTGTAGTGTGGTAACTAATCACCTTACTGTAAATATTCCTTATAGTTAACTGTTTCAAGTTGAGGTCCATTGCTCACTGATGATGTGTACGCACTTCAGTGAAAGCGCACTGCTGAGCTTTAGTGTCACTTATACCAATGACCGTCAGATTGTATGAGCAGGAGTATTGTTCTATGTATGTATCTATGTATGTGAAAAAAATACTCCGTCTCACTGTAATTCTACCGTAAAATTTTCTTCTTCTCCTTCACGTTCCCAGTGGAACACAGGGCTTCAAGCTAGAGGCGTGAAGTTTCTGTAGCAGTGTTTACTTTTACAGGATGAGGTTGCTAGCCTCATGCTCAGCCTTTTCTCTTTACCAGCTTTTTTATTGGCAAGGTAAAGGAGTGCGTCGGTCGAGGATCGAACCCCGGACCATGAGCATAGTCGGCGAGCGTCCTAACCACTGTGACACCGACGCACTTACCGTAAAATTAGTTTATTTTTATTTTCCATATAGATTTCCTTAAGAATCAATATCATTTCGATAATCCATGGAATCCATAGTGCCTAGATAGCTCTTTTTCGTTTTAGTTTCGGACTGTAGAAGTCTTCAGTTGTAGGGAATATATCCAAAAAAAGTTCAAGTTACGAGTCCAATCCGTTGATCATTTAGTCGGCGGTTTTAAACTTAGTGGATCGTGACTTTTAACTTCTGCTATTTCGCTTTGCTCGACGGATGGGCAATGTTAGCTGACATATGGTCAGGCTGTAAAGGAGAGCTAGTGGCGGTCAAACCAAAACATGGTCTCAGTCCATGAAATCTAGAAGTTAGTTAATGTCAACTACGTGGGAAGTTGTAGGCTTCCCGGTTGGGGTCCTCGGGACGGTTAAAGCCAATGGTTGGAAAGAATTGGTGATGGGGCTCAAACCCATCGTTCTCAATGGCTGGCTGGTGCCGATGCATCCACTCCTTGTGACTCATGATTTCCAATGAAACTATACTGTTCTTGGTTATTACTATTCCTTTGTGTCACACCTCTGTTTATTGTCTCTATTATGCATATCTTCTACTTTCTTATGTTGGTTTGTGTGGTACAAGGTGGGTGTGTGGCGACTTGAAGTGGTGCACATAGGTGCAAAGTTCTATGTAGAAAACAGACAGACAGGCATTTCGCGATATGTTGCTACGGTCACTGATGAATATCCGCTTCACTATTGAAGTGATCGAGCCCACTCGTCGTTTGGGAATCCTTTCAATAATTGTCAAATTGATATCACTTCGTGATGAGATGTACATTAAAGTTTAATCGACATCCTTACAAACCCAAAAAATTGATGATTTATTTTTGTTTGTTTATACATATATATTTCAGGTCCCGTCGTCGTCATCTGAAATCCAATTCCATTGATTTAGCCAAGTGAATTATATTGTGTTTCTCTAATGATTTCTATTTATTTAATTTTTCATCAAACATGTCTTTAAAAAATGACTCGATTATATCTTTATTCTCGGAGTATTTACTTCGTGAACATCGAAGTGATATCTATCGAATATCCCTATTGAACTCAGAACCTCATCAATCTATTATTGTCCATTTTAATAATCTTTGTGAATTTAATAGTATCTTTTCAGAACTTTTACTATCTAAACCTAATGAAACGCTAAATTTGTTGAATCAAAGTGTACGTCAAGTTATACAATCGAATCAACTGGATGAGATTAAAAGTCAGCGTGAAGAATCATCGCTGAACAAATCAAATGTACACATCCGTCTGACAGCCCTACCGATTATCCCAGAAGTGTATAAAAATCATATACCAACATCAAATGATATTGGGAAATTTATTGCACTGAGAGCTATTGTCAGTCGAGTTGGTCCCATCCAAATTATTGAAGGTGAAGCAAAGTATCTGTGTCAACAATGTGGACATATATTCACTGTATTAGCTAATTATGAAAATCAATACAGCATTAAACCACCACGTTTTTGTCCTAAACGTCAAGCTTCATCACAATCATGTTCCAGTATGAATTTAAAACGTTTATCGATCACAGGATCACAGTTTTCAGCGAAAAATTATCAAGAGATTAGAGTACATGAACAATTTGGTTGTCTAACAGTCGGTGTTATGCGTAAATCAATTTGTGTTTCTATTGAAGATGATCTGCTAGAGTGTGTAAAACCTGGTGATGAAGTAGTCGTCAATGGGATTGTAACACGACGATGGCGATCGATGAGAGAAGGACTGCCATGTGAAATATCCACCTACCTGAAAGCAAATTATATTGAAAATTTAACTGAAATTAAAGCAGGTGGTGGACCAAGTCAAATCTCTTATGAAAGAGTATTAGAATTTGAAGCCTACTGGAATAAGCATAAAAGTTTTTGTTCAGCTTTAGAAGCTAGAAATTTACTTCTACGTAGTATATGTCCAGAAGTATATGGAATGTATCTTATCAAGTTATCGTTGGCGTTAATGCTTGCTAGTGCACCGGAATGGCATTCAACATCCGGTAAGTGCTGATAAACACTTGCTGGGGGAGGGTGATTCTATATTTTTTGTTGGTTCTCTTTTTTAATTTTCTCAGGAATTATATTCCATGATTTTAATCAATTTAGGGAACAATTTTAATTTTTTTCGCGAGACTATCTAAAGTAGCTTCGGTCTCTGACTGTTTATTCGTGTCTGGCTGAATCTCGCTGAATTTTGTTTGACACAGAACTTTGCACAGAAGTGAACCAGTTCAAGTTGCCAGGCGCTTCGCATACCACACAAAGGTAAAGAAGAGGCAAAAAAGGGATTGAAATGAACTACAATAAGCAGTAAGGCGTCGAGTGTTAGGTAAGGAGGGGAAATCAGTCGATGAGACTGTGAAGCTACATCGGCTGAGATGGTTAGGACATGTGTTACGTATGCCTAGTCATCTCCTTCCTCGACTGACGGGCAATGTTAGCTGATATAGGGTCAGGCTGTAAAGGAGAGCTAGCAGCGGTCAAACCAAAACATGGTGCCAGTCAGTGAAATCCACAAGAGTTAGTTTAAGCCAGCCAGTCACGTAGGGAGATGTAGACTTCCTGGTTGGGGTCCTCGGGATGGTAAAAACCAATGGTTGGAAACAATTGGTGATATGGCTCAAAACTGTTCTCAATGGCTGGCTCGCACAGATGTATCCACTACTTGTGACTTATAATTTCCAATGAAACTCTATTGTTCTCCGTTATTACTATTCCTTTGTTTCACATCTCTGTTTACTGTCTCTGTTATTCATTTCTTATACTTTCATCTGTTGCTTTGTGTGCTACAAGGAGGAAGTGTGGCAACTTGAAGTGGTGCACATAGGTGAAAAGTTCTATGTCGAAAACAGACAGATCGTAGTTATATATGGGTTATAAAATAGACAGTAACAAGTATTTATTTTATAGGTTTTGTGAGTGTTCGCATGGATGTCCTGCAGCTGTCATGAAAAGTTGGCGCGCAGTAGGATTCATCTTGTCAATGTGAGAGAAGTGTGAATATCCATCTATAGCAGTGGCAGTGATTGGCAGTGGCATTACATTATCACTAATTGACATAGTTAGGATTCACAGCTAGCTCATTGAATTTAGGCACAATTAACTGAATGGTCAGCGAGCTTTACTTCATAACCTGAATGTTCCATGTTCAATTCCTCTCGTTGGCGGGGGGTGGGTGGGTAGTGGCACTAGGTAGGTGAACACTGTTAACAAATAATTTCGACTTTTTTCAAACGAATTTCTGGAGCATCCTTTGTTAACAGTATTCGGTTGTTGTTGTTGGCTTTGTGTAGTTTATTAGGAAGATGACTGTTCAGGATTTCATCATGAGCTGACATTGGTTAGAGAACCATTTGAAAACCTTCAGGAAGTACTGCCAGACGGCTGTTTCACCCTAGTTTGAGACTCTTCTGTAGTACGCACCCACCGCCAATGTCCGAACCCGGGACCTTCTGGTTAAAAGGCGGGCGAGCTCGTAGACCATTAGGCTACTGGGACCCGATCTAATGGCCAACCCATGAATTCTAACTTCTGCCAATTCACGACATAGTTCGACCGCTAGTCTGGGCCCTGAGTTCGAGCCCCGGCGGGTGCGTACTGATGAAGAGTTCCAAACCAGGACGAAACAACTGTCCAGTACTTCCAGTTGGTTTTCCAATGGTTCTTTAACAAATGTCAGCTCATGATGAAATCTTTAAACCAATCAATCAAATCCCTACAAACCAATACTTAAATGTTCAGTATTTGCTTTGTGGTTTGTTTACACTAGGTGTACTGATAATAAACTCTCGATACATTTAATTACATACTGGTAATTGTTTGGAGAGAAAATAAGTTCCACATGATAAATATTGGTGTAGCTAGCTAGCGCTACAGCGATAGTTGAATTGCTTGTCACTAGGGGGTATATAATTAGTTGCATCAATGATTCAAGGGTAAAATGCTCACCAGCTACGCGTGATCCGTGTTTCGATTACTGACCGATGAACTCCCAAATTTCGCCTAGTTAACCAGCCGACAGTAGTCTAGGCAAAAACGGTAGGTTGAGCTTTCGGCTAGCAACTTCACTCTGTAAAATGACACCTTCACTACGAAAAATTCAAAGCTCAAACTTGAAGCTCTGTGTTCCACTTGAAACGCGAGATAATCAGTAAGTAGGTAAGTAAGAGGTAGACACAACTTCGTGTAGTTTACTAGTCCGTTAGTTTTCTAGCTGGCCCCAAGCCCGGGAGGAGAAAGAAGGTTAGGTAGGTGTGGGATCAGCGATCCTATCCTGGAAGATCAATTAAACTGCTACGGGAACTCCGATGCACGGGAGAAATATTAAAAATATAAAATACAAACTTATTCTTCGCTGACATTGGAGAGACAAAATGACGTGGGCCGGCGAAAGCCCTAGGAAAGGAAAAAATAATGATGACATGGAAGTAAGAGGTAGATAATTCATCTTTCACATTCAACATCACAACCGAGTATGTAGCCAAATTTAATCACTTTACAGGCTTTCGGAAGCAATTCTTGGAACTCATTGATTAGTACTTCATTTGAGTACATCGTTTATCTGTGTTTTTCAGAAGAAAAAAATTTTGTTTAAACTCATTTATTTGGAACAGATCCTTCATGTACCAGGTTATTTAACCGTACAAGTATTGTGTGAGGTTTGGTGACAGTACCCACTTGCCCGATATGAAATAGATATTGATCTATTCAAAAGCGGAACCTACTGGCAGAAAGCTGAGTACTTATGTCAATAAACCATCTCACTAATATGGGAAGTTGTATTAACTTCAATGAATTGATTGCTGACGGAATCTCAGCAGGGATACAGAAGTCTGTTATATGGCATCTGTCAAGAGTCATCAGCCTTGAGTGTAAACGTTATATCCGTCTATCGATTGGATGATGTGCGCACTGTGCGGCAGTTCTCTCCGCATCCTGTATTATTTCTTTTTATTCCCTTATGTTTCCAGTGAAACATAGGGCGGCTTCAAGCTAAAGCTTGAAGGTTTCGGTAGCAGTGATGTTGCTAGCCCTTTGTCCAACCTTCCCCCTTTATCAGTCTTTAATACTGCCTTAGCGAGGAGTGCGTCGGTGGCCGGGAATCGAACCCCAAACCACCTATGGCGTGGATGGCGAGCATTCTACAGCTGTGCCACCACGTATAGTTGTGGGAAATTGCCTTTAAAAGTTGGAGACTTGACTCAAGTGACTAGCTTTCTTTGACCACAAATGTTTGCGTTCTCTCTCGAGTGGGTTAAACAGTTCGATGTTTTGAGCAATATTAATGATAGGCGTAGAATGCTAAGTACGGATGGGTAGTCAGTCAACGAGGTTGTAAAGCTGCGTCGACTGAAATGGCTATATGATACATGTTGCACATGCGGAGCTGTCGCTCTTCTCGGCCAGCAATAACAGCTGGCATAGGATTAGATTGCAAAAGTCAGAATATTAGTAAAAATGAAAACATGACAACAATCGGTGAAGTTTTTGACAGTTGATTTAAACCAGCCACGTAAAGTGCGTAGTTGGGCTTCTCGAAACTGTAAGAACCAATATATGTTGAGGCTATTAATGGTATACTTCAATAATTCCCATTTTAGCGTTAAAAACACAATATTCAGCTCCCCCGTCTGGCCCCCTCCATGTGCATCTATCAGTTCACCTGCTCTTGTGGGGCAAGGTATATTGGCCGTAGCCAGAGAATGCTTTCCACACGGATACGAGAACATATTTCAGCAAGGTTTTACAAGGGAGAAATAAATATTTTGCGAAGCTTTGTTCTAGAACACCTGATCGACTCTTGTCATTCTACCAAGATTATCCACCGAATCCATGCTAACTTGTGGGCGGCGTTTTCTTCGTTACAGACTTCTAAAGACAGCTGAGGCCTTGGCAATTCATGACTTTAAGCCAGACGTTTGTGCACAAAAGAAGTATGTACTACTTCTGCCTTGGCCGTAGAGGGATAGACATTTATTTATTTTGTTTATTTAGTTATTCTACGTACTTTTCCCTTATTACTACAATTATCGTTATTATTATTACCATTATCACTGAATTGTTTCCGCTTGTCCCATTTGTCATTCTAAATCTGAAATTTTTTACAATACTGAATTCCATCGTGTCAAATTTCACACCACATTATGTAACATTTTATATTAGCCTACCAGTCCTAGAATTATTCACCTCTTCCCAACATCTGTACACCTTATGCATTATTCTGTATATGACATTAATTGTTTTGCTACTTGACATTCAACTATGATTATAATCACAAATATTTTAATTGCATTTCATACTATTATTATTATTATTATTAATATTTCATGTGTTCACACCTTTGACCTAATTCCCTCACCAGATATAATTTCTTAAAAAAAACCATATATATATATATACGATTATACAGCTTGATAGTAAATCCGTTGTTGAAAAGAGTCTCTTCGCTGAATCACTGGTGTTATTAACGGTATGGCTGAAAATCGTTGTTGCTGGTGGAAATCCACACTCACACTTTGTAATCTTGAAGTTCCATTAAATCCTCTTGTTTTTTTTACTCCATGTTATTGTTCTTTATTCCGTACATTTCTGCTCATTTTGTAACAACAGAAGACAAGGGCCAGGTAACAGATCGTTTATTTACGAAATCAACAGATATTTATAGATTTTTATGTACATTATTATAGATTATTGTAAGCAAAGAAACACAGTCTTCTGATTGGTGGTTTCTCGCTGAACGTTAATCTTTCATCTCTTTGCGGCGGTTTATTGAAGTTCAGATTATCTCTCTGCGAATTGTATCCGCCTACGCAAAGTCTGCTGTGATTGGTTGTTGAAATAATAGAGAAGATTTGTAGCTCAGGTGGATGATTTGTAAATAATAGTGTTCTCTGAGCTTGATTGGTTTAGTTGCAGAGCTTTCATCTTCCTTCTGGACAACATCTTCAGCGCAATATTTTAGCATAAAGTGAAATGATTTAAATTTCTTCATGAGTGATATAATTGCGTCTCCCGGTAACCACCCAATCAAATTAATGTCAATAATTGTCTATGTGCATTTATATGGAAGAATACCTATCGTGTATTTTCACGGCTGATTTGTGTTCTTGGATTCTAATTCGAAGGGGACGGCCGAAATCGTAGACAGAGGAAACACCAAAAGTACCAGGGAATTCCTAGAATATGCATTTAAGAAACACGTCAATATAGACCAAATATACCAACTAATAAAAAGTAAATCAGGTGACCAGAAAGTTTAAAATCCAAGTCAATAGAAAATGATCAATACAACAAATGTAAAGATGGTTACCAGAAGACGCAATTCCACCTCTCATAGAGAAATTTAAATCATTTCACTTTATGCTAAATATTGCGCTGAAGGGGGATGTTGTTCAGAAAGGTGGACGACGAAAGCTCCGCAACTAAACCAACCATCTCTTCAGAGAACACTATTAATTGCAAATTGGTTATTGAGGCAGTCGTTGTTTTTATTTTTCTCATCACCAATACCGGGGACGTAAACACATCGACGTAAATTACTGTCTACCAATTTTCGGCTAGCAGCCATCTCTCACCACAATTATACTTCTCTTGAATTTCTTCTGTCAGTCATATCAATCAAACACATTTCTGTTTTCTTTCTTATTTACTTAGAATGGAGATTTTTAAGTTATTTTGGTTTTCCTTATTATTTCTTCCCCATTCTGATCATTGACAGACAATCTTCCATATATCTACTACTTTTACAATAGTTCACATAGAGAATCTATCCAATACAGGCCAACAATGAATGCTGACTATACGTATTGTAGTGATTCTGGATTTCAGGATTTCATCATGAGCTGACATGCTCGGTCCTTCTCTATGGCTCTGAAACATGGCTAATACGCGTTGAAGACATGAAAAGGTTGACTGTTTTTCATCATAGATGTCTGCGATCTCTTTCTCACGTTAGGTGGTATATAATAAGGTAAGTAATGTTGACGTTAGGCGTAGAGTGTTGGGCGAAGAGGGAAAATCAATCGACGAGGCTATAAAGTTACATAGACTGAGATGGCTAGGTCACGTACTGCGCATGCCTAACCACCGCCTCCCCCGATGGGCATTACTAGCTGATATAGGTGCAGGTTAGAAAAGAGTCAGTGGTGGCCAAACAAAAACATGGTATCAATCCATGAAATCCTTGACAGTTAAACTGAGTGAGTCAGGTAGGGAGATGCAGACTTCCGGGTTGGGGCCCTCGGGGCTCTAAGAATCAATGGCTGGAGACAATAGGTGACATGGCTCAAAATCGTTGTCAATGGCGAAAATGTATTCTGTCTCTTTAATCTTTCATATTTCTTTCTACCATTACCCATTCTGTTTCGCTCTTATACCTGTCAAACTCTATTGATTCTCTTCACATATCTTCTTGTCTACCTTTGTGTGGTGTTTGGAACGTGGCAACTCGAACTGCTGCACTTCTGTGCCAAGTTCTATGTTGAATCCAGACAGACAGACATGAGCTGACATTGGTTAGAGAACTATTGAAAAACCTGGGAGTATTGGACAGCTGTTTCTTCAGCCAAGTTTGAAACTCTTCAACGGTAGGGAGCAGCAGGTCGGGTATACGGACAAATACTCGCCGCCGAAAACATTGGCTAGTGGTCGCGCTATGTCGTGAATTGGCAGAAGTCATGGGTTGGCTATTGGATCAGGTCCCAGTAGCTTAATGGTCTACGAGCTAGCTCTCTCGCCTTGTAACCAGAAGGTCCTGGGTTCGGACTTTGGCGGTGGGTGCGTACTGCTGAAGAGCCCCCAAGCTAACCTGACGAAACAGCTGTCTGGCAGTACTCCCTGTAGGTTTTCCAATGGTTCTGTAACTGAAATCATCTCATGATGAAATCCTGTAACCAATCAAATCCCTACAAACCAACACTCGGATTGTGCATTTATTTATAAAATAGTGTTGTATTTTTGAGACAAATTTTAAATTCATTCAGACATTTATAAAACACAAAATAATTACTGAGGCTGTTGGGATCCATATTAAGAAGCCTAATTTTTGTATCCAAAAGAAGTTAGTTCAAACATTATCCTTACCTTGGCCATCTAGGTTTGCCCGTCCGATAACTGCTACCTTGTCGTGGCGGTCGGGCTTGAATACCGTAATGACCCAACATGCTAAACTGACTGATACTCTGTCCCTGCAGGTCCTACCATGTCAGGAAGGTTGTTTGGATAGCGGTTAAACTAAAAGCAGTTACCATGGCGTACATGAGCTCCAGTATCCAATGGGATCAAATGGCGTATGAACCCATATGGGTCACCGGAAACCATGGGAATGCAGCTCCTGACACTGCTCCGCTGCCTTGCGGATTAGACTCCAAATCAAAGGCTCGGGGGTTGGTCCCCTAATAAAACCACCTGCTTCGGTCTGGGTGCCCGGGCAGTATCTCAGCCCTCACACAATGAATTGAATGAAGCAACAAGCAATCAAGGAAACTTATCGCGTGCTATTACAAGTGTTGCAATTTCCTTCTTTCTTCCCTTCCCGATGATAGTTAACGAATACTGTTTGAACTTGTTAAGCATGACTGTTTTCCTTCCAGATGAAGTTCTTTATCCGTTCTCTACTTATATTTCTTTTCTTTTGATCTGTGTTGTTTTATTATTATTGTGTGGTGCATCCTTCTTGGTGCCATGTTGTACCAAGTTTTGATGCGTTTAAATAAATAAATAAACATCTAGGTTTGAATGATCCTGAATTTTCGTACAAATTTCCCCAGTTTTAGGTTGATATTCTATTTGATATTATATTATTATTTTTATTGTAATTTAAGCATCTTTAATGGGCTGTAATTCCATTGTGATCTTACTTTACAAATCGATATTACTTAAAAAACACCAATATTGTTATTGGCTACTAGTCTAGAATATTCTATGTATATAAACATGTGTAGGTACAATTGTAGAGCCAGAAGAGGAAATTATCGAGAAGAATATTCTTGGCTCAATTATTATTATTTTGGTTACAGCTTGATTCCACACCGTATTTTTGGTACAAGTATGGAATTTTCAGCATGGATATCGGTAGCTCAAATTTTGCAGGCCGACCATTGATATCAAGTGTGCGTCGGCAGGGGATCGAACCTTGGACCATGTGCATGGTAGGCGAGAGTTCTAACCACTGTGCCACCGACGCACATTTTTCTCGAAATTTCAAATTGTAATCAGAGTATAACATATTTTTGACTTCATTATTACTATATATATTTTTTTGAATAGGGGAATCTTCAACAGGAGTTGATGAACTCTCCATGCGTATTCGAGGAAATCCTCATATTCTACTGATTGGTGATCCTGGCACGGCGAAATCAGTCCTTCTACGTGGATGTACAGCTCTTTGTGAAAGAGCTGTATTAACCGCTGCAACAGGAACTACTGCAGCTGGTTTAACTGCTACAGCTGTACGTGATTCTACCGGTTGGACATTAGATGCTGGTGCTCTTGTTTTAGCTGATGGTGGTTTGTGTGCTATAGACGAGTTTACTGCATTGCATGGAGCACATCGTGCTGCAGTTCACGAAGCAATGGAACAACAGACGATTAGTTTAGCTAAAGCTGGTCTAATGGCTAGACTTAATTGTCGGTGTTCTGTTTTAGCAGCTGCTAATCCAACTCCAAGTTCTGTAGCCAGTGGAAGTGAAGATTTCGGATTGCCAACTCCATTGTTAAGTCGCTTTGATTTGATATGGCGATTAGTTGACCCGATTGATTCAGTTGAATGGGATCGTCGAATTGCTAATTTTGTTTTAGATTTAGATCAACCGAGAAATTCGACGATGAACAATGGGAAAAATAAGGTATTCATCCCTTTTCTTTTTCATCTTTTTGAGATGGTTTAATTGAGAGAATAATCGATAATATTGATTTTATGACCAAATATTCATTGGCAAATACTTTGCGATGGATGATACCACATAGATTAATTATGTTTTGGTTTTGTTTAGGAATTTGATAACCTACGGTTGAGAGAATAACACTTGTGCACTGTGGTAGAGTGTAATTCCATTATGGGTAAATTTTGCTTTGATAAAGTCTCACAGTGTTATACCGTAATGTTTACTGATGACGTCTCGAGCACAATTTATTTATCATAACCATATCAAGGTAATCACACTACTTCCTAACTTCATTTCTGCCTGTCTGTCTCTGTCTGGGTTCAACATAGAACTTGGCACAGAAGTGCAGCAGTTCGAGTTGCCACGTTCCAAACACCACACAAAGGTAGACAAGAAGATATGTGAAGAGAATCAATAGAGTTTGACAGGTATAAGAGCGAAACAGAATGGGTAATGGTAGAAAGAAATATGAAAGATTAAAGAGACAGAATACATTTTCGCCATTGACAACGATTTTGAGCCATGTCACCTATTGTCTCCAGCCATTGATTCTTAGAGCCCCGAGGGCCCCAACCCGGAAGTCTGCATCTCCCTACCTGACTCACTCAGTTTAACTGTCAAGGATTTCATGGATTGATACCATGTTTTTGTTTGGCCACCACTGACTCTTTTCTAACCTGCACCTATATCAGCTAGTAATGCCCATCGGGGGAGGCGGTGGTTAGGCATGCGCAGTACGTGACCTAGCCATCTCAGTCTATGTAACTTTATAGCCTCGTCGATTGATTTTCCCTCTTCGCCCAACACTCTACGCCTAACGTCAACATTACTTACCTTATTATATACCACCTAACGTGAGAAAGAGATCGCAGACATCTATGATGAAAAACAGTCAACCTTTTCATGTCTTCAACGCGTATTGGCCATGTTTCAGAGCCATAGAGAAAGACGGAGCGAACTGCTGAGCAGTACACACGTCCCTTGGTTGATAGCCAGATGTCACGCCTACCCCAGAGATGGTGTAAGTCGGCGAAACCATCTCGAGCTTTTTGGATCCGTACTGAGATTTCGTCGCCAATCACTCCGTTGGTGCTGAAAGAACTTCCCAAATGGGTGAAGTGGTCAACATGTTCTGTCACTTCACTCCCTATCACTAAGCTAGGAGTTAACGTAGTCCAGTCCTGTAGCAGCATCTTACATTTTACATGGGCAAATCACATGCTGCAGAACATAGGAAGATTGCTGCTCATGGTGTTCAGAAGACTCTGCATTTTGTCAGCATCCTCCCCTAACAGGACTATGTCATCTGCATATTCTAAGTCCATAAGACTATTCCCCTGGTAACACCTAACTTCATTTATATAGTTCCACTATTTTTCATCTTGATTTTCGCTTGATTTTATTGGTAGTAGTATTTTCCATATTTCAGGTATGAGTGATGAGTCATTCCGACTGCATGTGTTGGGTGTAGCCGCGATGAACAAGGATGAACAAGGAAAATACTACTACAAATAAAGTCAAGCAAAAATCAAGTGGAAAAATAGTGGAACTATATAAATGAAGTTTGGAAGTCGTGTGATTACCTTGATATGATTATGAGCAATAAATTGTGCTCGAGACGTCATCAGTAAACATTACGGTCCAATACTGTGAGACTTTATCAAAACAAAATTTAACCATGATGGAACTACGGATGAGATCATTTTCTTCCCGATGATACTGGAATGGCCACTCACAACTGCAGGGGAACTTTTAGATACAGCGTGACAGGGTAAATAGGATTTCATTCTCTAATCGTTCTAGTAGTTAGAAGAAGGGATGTGTGTAGTAAGAATTGGTTTGTTGATCGAGGCCGATGAGCCATCAACCGCATGGTGTAGTCATCATCGTTGTTTTGAAGCTTTCTTCTTAACAGAGGTTGTCCTATCCAAGGGTAGTTTCTTTTTGCTGTGATAAACAACCGAAATTTTCGGGGTACCAATCAGTCTGCGAAACTGAATGCACTATGCACTGTAGTTCATCAATCAATATGTCACTTGCTCAAAATTTCACAAGACATTGAAATACAAGCATTCCACTAGGTAGTGTTTCTACTGCAATGAAGACATTGGCCGCTGTAATAGTATCGTGAAAGTCAGGGTGGCATATACCAACTTACATCACTTCTGGCACTGCCATAACGGTGGTCCAGCCGTCAAAGGTCAGGTTAACACCACTTTTTTTTGGTGGACGTAGTCCTTGTGTACGTACACCTGGGAAAACCTAAAAATATGTGGCAACTGCCGCGTTTTCGGTTATCATCACTGCCTTCGTACATTTGTTTGCGTCTGATTGCGTCATCATCTAGGTGATGTTAAGGTTAGGCGACATGTATCTGAACACGTTGAGTGTCATGAAGTTATGTTTTCTTTGAGCACCCATCAGCTTCGGTGGCATTGACATGTATTATGAATCTTATCTCAGTGGCTCGCATGCTGTTGAATCTTTGCCAACTCTAGGATTGAATGGAAAAAGCAAAAAGATGATCATTCAATGATTTGGTTCCGTGGAATGAAGAGTGGTTGTGTTAGTCTTGTGCTTCGCAATGCGTTGAAAGGAAGACGGAGACGCCAAGTTGGGCACAGACGCGTTGATCATGAATATCGGCTGACTACGCCAACAACATTATACGACAGCTACCTGTATCCTCAGCCGCCACTACTTAAACGAGAACGCACAATGACGTCGTGAACCGCAAAGCATATTTCACGAAATAGTGTGTGATTCAAAATATCACCAAAGATGTGTCAGTTAGTTTGTAATCACGATCAATAAAATAGTGGGTGTTATTTTACTTTGGCTAATTCTGATTGGTTATTTTCAGGTTGGACCATCGGTCAGTTACATTATGGGTAAAATTTATTTTGATAAACTCTCACAGTGTGCTATACAGTAATATTTACTGATGACCACGTTTCGAGCACAATTTATTGCTCATAATCATATCAAGGCACTCACACAGCTTTCTAACTTCTTTTATACAAGTCCATCACTATTTTTCATCGCTTCACTTGATTGGTAATGGTATTTTCTGTATGAGTGATGATTCATTTCTGTTGCACATGTTGGGTGTAAACTTGATGAACAAGGATTCAGTAATCAACCTCTCTCTCCACCTATCTAGATTACTTTTTAGAATTTTGACTCTGTGCCACCCTTTTTGTGTGGTTGTGTGTTATTACATGCAGTGCAATTGCTGAACTTTTTTCTAAATTACTTATCTTCGTGGGTGGGATCAACCATTCTTACCTCAGCCTAATTTTTATGTTCTGCCGATCAGATTACCCTCGGTCTACTAGTTTGACCTATGGAATTAACTTAACTCACAGTCATTGCAGGGTATTTTGCAAACTATATTATTATGTCTAACTGGGTCCACCGGGTCTTTTAACCTACAAAGCTTGTCCTACCTGAGTGAGTTTCTGGGTTTAAATGCCACTGTGATTCCTACCTTATTAAGAATCCTAGATGGACAGGGTCTCAGATGTCCCCTCCTTATATGGTATAACAGTAGATACCTTATATTCTCTCTTATTTATAATTCCATTATTAGTTTCCCCATTATTTTTATTTTGCTTTAGAGCTTTTCTGATCTTCCTAACGAACTTTATAGGATAGTTAGTTATTTAACACCAACGCCTCTTCTATCTGTTTTATTTCATCGTTTAGGTCTTTTGTTGTACTACTTAGTGTGCTACTGCTCGGTTTGTTAGACACTTAACTAAGCCAGCCTTCAAAAACAGACAACGGATGAGATGAATTAAAGTCTAAATATCTATTAGAATGCGTTGGCCTTTTATAAACACAAGTGTGCAGTTTACCTTCTCCTGTTCGTTATATTTCACAATCTAACACCCCGTAGCTAATTCTTCATGTTCATTTTCCGATTCAAATGTGAATTTTATTCCCTTTACTAGTGAGTTTATACACGTCAAGAAGCTAGAGATATGTTCTGTCCTGTGAGATTGTCATCCACGTACCTCCACCAAATTTTTGGAGTAGGATTAAATGTATTAAGAGCAATATTTTCCCAGCTGTTCATAAATATATCTGTTACGATAGGGGATATTGATGATCCATCCCAATACTTCACCTCCTGTTTGTCTATATATTTTGCCCTGGAATTTAAAGACAGTAGATATGAGGCATTAACGGAATTCCTAAAGTAATTTCCTCAATCGGCAGCTTTGTCCTATGATTGAGTTCAGGATCCGCAGTTAGTTCTTTTCTAACTGCTTCTAAGGCCATATTGACTGGTATATTAGTATAAAGACTAGTTATATCAAAACTAACCATTGTTACATTATTCTCTAATTGAATGTCATTTAGTTTCTTTTTCATCTAATATGAATTAGTCAGCCTAGAGTTCGAATGATTTCTAATGGGACATAATAACAAAGATAAGTATTCTGATAATTCATACGTAGGGGTATTCCTGAAATCTACTATTGGTTGTAGTATCAAGCAACCTGGCTTATGTATTTTAATAGTACCGTACATTCTACTAGCATTATTAGTTTTAGGCATTAAATAAAACCATTGAGACTTGCCCAATAACGGCTTCATTCTGCATATTAAATCCGCTGTAGATTTCTTGACGTGTCTTTGTTCATCGAGTTTACACCTAACATGTGCGATAGGAATGACTCATCACTCATACCGGAAATATGGAAACAAATACTACTACCAATCAAATCAAGCGATGAAAAATAGTGATGGAATTATATAAAAAAAGTTAGAAAGTTGTGTGAGTACCTTGATATGATTATGAGGTGTAATAAATAGTGTTGGAAACGTTGTCATCAGTAAATATTACTGTATAGCACACTGTGAGAATTTATCAGAATAAATTTTACCCACAATAGAATTATTCTCCACCACAGTGAACAAGCTCTATTCTTATATCGATAAGTTGCGTTGGGCAATTCGGATTGGTTTTATTTCCATACCCTGAACATTGACTATGATATCAGTTAGGTTAAAATCAACAGCACATTTCCGTTGCATCCTGTTTTCTACGGTTGACTTTCTTTGTCCCTTCTACGTTTGTCCATAAGCTCCCGTCTGTTTTCTATTCAATGTTCAACTCGAAGGACTGTCTAGCGCGTGATGCCATTCATTGGTCCTCCTCAGCCAATTCCACTTTGCTCCGGCATATTTGTTTGAGTGACATCGTCTTAGCTGTTTTGGTGGTCAGAGTTCCTTGTTACTAATTTTAAGGGGAAAGGGTTATTACTCCATTATTATTATTATTATTATTATTATTATTGTATCCTTTAATTCCTAGAGGAACATAGGGCTTCAGCTTCAAGTCTCCATCGCGTTCGGTTCTCCGCTAAAGTTTTCACCTGGCTCCACGTCTGCCCACATGCTTTCATCTCCTTTTCACATCACCTCTTCCAAGTCACCCTAGCACAGACAACCAACTCGCCGCTTCCCTTTCGGGTTCCACTTGAGGGCAACTCGAACTGCTGCACTTCGGTGCCAAGTTCTATGTTGAATCCAGACAGACAGACTTGAGGGCTTGTCTATTGATGTCACTTGATGGTTTCCTCAGAGTATGGCCAATCCATCTCCAATTCTTCCTGCCTATTTGTTTCACAATCGCCCCCAGAGATCCCTGTTGCTGATCTTTCCTGACCGGCCATCTGATCTTGGGTGGTATTGAGCGAAGACAGCTTTTAATGAAGGTCAGTAGGTTGTTTGCTCTTTATGACGCGCAGTGCAAGTCTCTGATCCCTATGGTAAGTAGCACTGACTTCACATTGGAGTTGAAAATCCGGATGTTATTCTTCATGCTGAGTGCTGTTGACGCCCATTCAGACTTGGGAGTAATGAAAGCTTGTCTTGCTTTTCCGATTCTTGCTTTGATATCCTCGTCAGTTCCGTCCACCTGTAGTTGAAACGATGCTTCCCAGATAGGTCGGTAGGTGAAGGAGGTTGTTTCTTTCAGGTTCCTCCCATTTATGCTGATTGTTGTCTGTTCTTGTTGTTGCTGTTGGTGTTGGCCAGGAATCTTCATCACCTCTGTTTTCTCTAGGTTAACTTGGAGTCCTTTCTTCTGTGGAGGCTTCTTCTGCCAACTTGTTACTTTTCACTTGCATATCTTCCAGTTTATGGGAAATCAGACATATATCATCGGCGAAATCCAGATCCTCCAAGTCTTTTGTGTCAGTCCATTTTATGCCTGTTCCCTCGTTGGTTGCCGTTGTCTGTCGCATTATCCAATCAATTGCAATCAGGAAGATCATTGGTGATAGTAGACAGCCTTGCCTCACTCCCGTCCTCACTTCGAAGGCTTCCGTAAGTTTCCCGTTGTGGATTACTTGGCATGCAGCATTGTCGTATAACTGTTGGATGAGGTGTATAATTGTCGATGGGACCCCGTAGTAGCGAAGTAGTTGCCAAATCACCTCTCGATCGACGCTGTCGAAGGCCTTTTCAAAGTCGATGAAGTTGAGATAGAGAGGTGACTGCCATTCCAAGCTTTGTTCAATGATGATCCGTAGAGTGGCGATTTGATGAATACAGGAGTTGTTTCTCCTGAATCCAGCTTGTTCCGGCCAGTATTGACCAGATATTTTATTATTCCGCTTCTTTATTGATTTTTTATTCGCTTGTAAGGACATCAAGTAAGATATTTTTCGGCTTTGTGTTTTTCGCTTCTGCTTTTATTATCTAAGCAACGTCTTTGGTCTACAAATGATTTAAAAGAATATTTTGTATGGATACGTGATCGTTTCAAACCACAGCTAACACTGGCAGCAGCTAATCTCCTTCAACGATACTATGTATGGCAACGTAGTCAAATGTCTGCTGTTTGTGATGATATCACAGCTGGTGCACATGGTCGACGAACATTACGTTTACTAGAAAGTCTTGTACGTTTGACTAAAGCTCATGCTAGACTAATGTGTCGAAATGAAGCTATTATTGAGGTAAGCGCATTTACTTTTATAATAATAATTATTATTATTGATTATTATGTACTCAAGAAACACACAGATTTGGTACACTGTGGGTGGGTATCAAGAGACATGTTTCTTTATGAAACTACTCGGATAGTCCGTCTCCGTCAAGGAATCGTAAATATATATTCAAATTCCTTTTGTAAAAGGTCATCTGTTCATATCTTTCTTGGTCTGCTCGTAAGACCTTTAACAACATTTCTTTTATATTCAATGGGCGCATAACAAGGAAGTGTGTGTATTGCCCTGTGAATGAGCTTTTTCTATACACACTTCTCCCAAGTGACCCATCTTCTCGCTTACTTACCAAGACATCCAGAAAATGTAGTTTATTCTCCTGCTCCTCTTCACAAGTAAAAGTAAGTGAAGGGTGTATGTTGTTGAATTTCAGCAACAATTCATCTATGTTAACTTTCCCATCAGCTAAGATAAATGTATCATCGACATATCGGTAATATATAGATCAAAATCCTTGATGATGTCTTTCAATTTCCCGTTTTCAAGTTTTGCGAGAAAGAAGTCAGGTAATGATGGGTCTAATGGTGAACCCATAGCTATTCCATCTACTTCTCGGTAGTATGAATTATTGAAGACAAAGTGGACATTCATTGTGCATTTAAGAAGTAATTCTTTGAGGTTACACAAGGGGATTCCTAAGTCGAATTGTCTTTCGGAGATTTTTTGACAAATATAATCTACTGTTTCCATAAGCGGTACATTAAAGAATAGTGATCATACATCCACGGATAACATGCGTTTATATCTCACATTAGTCTCAGATATTTTAGAAATAAAGTCGAAGACATCACTAATTCTATGTTGCACGATTTCTGTGTGCAAAGGACCCAGCATCTTCACGAACCACTTTGCTGTTCCGTGAAATGGAGAGTTATGCATTTTGATGTGGTTTTGTTCTCTGAGCTGGATGGTTAGTTTGCGGAGCTTTCATCACCCTACTGGGTGACATCTTCAGTGCATACTTCAATTTGAAGTGAGTTTTTAGATTTCTCCACGAGTTTATTAATCGTCTCTCCTGGTGACCTTGGTCGTGATTGGTTGTTTGTGTGTGTTTTCACACCTTCTAGGTTACTTGTATTGGAACTGATTGTTTCTTTGACTTGAACTTTGACCCTTTGTGTGTGAGGTTTCTTTCTTATTGGTTGATAAATTTTGTCTATCTCGATGTGTCTATTGATTGATGATTC
This sequence comes from Trichobilharzia regenti, assembly GCA_944472135.2. Taxonomy (NCBI): domain Eukaryota; kingdom Metazoa; phylum Platyhelminthes; class Trematoda; order Strigeidida; family Schistosomatidae; genus Trichobilharzia; species Trichobilharzia regenti. The sequence continues at coordinate 106,324,998 of OX235264.1, forward strand.
ACTGGAATGCCAGCCAAGCTTCTAAAAATTCTCTAGCATTCCTGTTATTTCCTTTGTCTAATATTTGAACGTTGTCCCAGTCGAATTGATGTCCGTAGTTGTCATCAAATTCACAAGGGAAGAGGAATCCGAGAACAAAATACTATTTTCGGACGTCTTAGTCAGGCGAACAACTACAGGAGAATTAGTAACTCAAGTTTATAGTCAATCAACTCACACAGACCAAATACTGAATTACAACAACAACAACCCAATAACACACAAAAGGAATTGCATACAAACACTATTGAAGAGAGCAAGGACCCACTGCAGCACTCCCACCTTAAGGAAAATTGAAGAAAAGTATCTCATGGACGTCTTCCAAAAGAATGGATATCCACGGAATTTCATCAAGAGACATATACCCCCAAGCCAACCTACCAAAGCAAAAGCCACCAAGGAAAGCACAAAGAAAATTGCCTTACCATATATAAAAGATATCTCAGAAATCACTACAAGACTCTTCAAACCTTTAGGAATTGACGTCGTACACAAACCAACAAAGTCGCTGCACTCAATTCTATGTCAACCAAAAGACTCAACAGCGAAAGAAGATAAAACCAACATCAGTATCTACAAAATAAACTGTAACAAGTGCGAAAAACACTACATTGGCCAAAGTGGATGTCCCCTTCGTCTTCGTATCCACGAACATAAACTAGCCGTCAAAAGACATGATATCCACTCCCTCATATCACTACATACAGACAACCACGGACATCAATTCAACTGGGACAACCAACGTTCAAATATTAGACAGAGAAAACAACAAGAATGCTAGAGAATTTTTAGAAGCGTGCCTGGTATTCCAGTGAATCATCAATCAATAGACACACTGAGATAGACGAAAATCATTAACCGATAAGAAAGAAATCTCACACACACAAAGGGTCAAAGTTCAAGTCAAAGAAACAATCAGTTCCAATACAAGTAACCTAGAAGGTGTGAAAACACACACAAACAACCAATCACGACCAAGGTCACCAGGAGAGACGATTAATAAACTCGTGGAGAAATCTAAAAACTCACTTCAAATTGAAGTATGCACTGAAGATGTCACCCAGTAGGGTGATGAAAGCTCCGCAAACTAACCATCCAGCTCAGAGAACAAAACCACATCAAAATCATCCACCTGAGCTACAAATCTTCTCTATCATATCTAGAATTATACATATCTAGAACAGGGTTAAGTGGAAGACCCGGTTTTTGCACTTTTGGTAGACCGTAAGGCCGTGGAGTATTGGTACCCTGCCACGCTAAGGAAAGGAAAATGACTTAGTGGGAAGAGGCTATGTGCGATTGGCTGCATGAGCATTTCGAGAAGAAGATCCAACCATATCCGTACCATGTTTATACAGCGTTTGTATAATCTATTATATATATATATATATATATATATATATATATATATATATATATATATATATATATATTAATGTTATTATTACTATTTTCATACTATTGTTCCCTTGGGTTCCTAGTGAAACATTGGGCTTCAGCTGCACGTCTCCACTTGCTTCTGTCTTCTCCTGTGCTTTTCACCTGCATGCATGTTATTCTATACTGTTTCAACTCCCCTTCACACGATCTCCTCCATGTCACCCTTGCACTGACGTCCCACTCGCCGCTTCTCTTTCGGGTTCCATTCGAGGAATAGCCTGACGCGCGGTGTTTCCCAGCCGCCTTCTCAGTGAGTGTCAATTCCATCTCCACTTTCTCCTGCATATTTGTTGGTTGGCAATTGGTTCTTGTTTTGTTTGTTTTGTTCCCATAGTCTCTTGTTGGTGATTCCTTCCGACCCAGCCATCTAATCTTCTGTATAGAGCCAGCGAAGACAGTTGCTGATAAGTTGTGGCTGCAACAGGCTGTTGGAAATATTCTTTGTGACTGGCCAAGTTTCTTATCCGTATAGCAGAACTGACTGACTTGATGTTTGTATTGAAAATCCGACCGAATTTTGTTTTTGATGCTCAGTGACGAAGATTTCCAGATTGGTTTAAGGTTGTTGAATGTGTTTCTCGCCTTCCCGATTCTCGCTCGATTTGACGTCCTCGTCCGTTCCGACTGCTTGTAGTTGAGACAATGCTCCCTCCCTAGATAAGTGAATGAAGTCACCTCTTTCAAATCCCTCCCGTTGATGGTGATTGGCTGCTGGCTGGATGTTGCTGCTGTTGTTGTTGGTTGGTTATTTTTCATCACCTCCATCTTGTCTATGTTCACCTGGAGTCCTGTCTTCACTGTCTGCTTCTTTGACCAGTTTGTCTGTTTTTGCTTGTAAGTCTTCGATTTTGTGTGACATCAAACATAAATCATCCACGCGCGAAATCTAGGTCTTCTAGGTTCTTCACGTCGGTCCAGGATATCCCTGTCTCCTCGTTTCCCACTCACTGTCTGACGCATAATCCAGTCCACGACAATTAGGAATATCATCGTGGGTGATAATAAGCACCCTTGTCTGACTCCTGTGTTTATTCCAAACGCCTCGATGAGTTTTCCGTTGTGGAACACTTGACATGTTCCGTTGTCGTAAAGCGGTTGGATAAGGTTGATGAATATTTGGGGTACACAGTAGTACTCGAGTAGTTTCCGAATTACTTCGCGGTCAACTCTGTCGAAGGCCTTTTCAAAGTCTATAAAGTTGAGGTAAAAGTTTGAATAAATTATTAAATAGGTATATATATACATATATATGTATATATAATAGCTTGGGTAAAAAGACTTGGGCTTCAGGTATATGATATTCGCTATCATATCAGGTTTTTTTGTATTTCCCAATGAAATTAAAAGCCGAGATGATATTTTTATACTGACGTTCCGATATTCGATACTGTTGGTAGCTTTTTTCCAAGAGGAACACTCCAACAGATATTTAGTCTCGATTCATCAAACCTCGCCAGTGCGAAAGTATCAGTCGTTTAAAGTTTTCTTAGATGAGAACAGATTCTAGAATTTTGCTAACATAATCAACACCAACACCGAATGTGGCTAAAAAGTTATTCCGAAAACGTAGACCACAGAAGTTGTCATTTCTAATAGATTAAGCACATCGGGCGATATCAAGAGAGTATTGAATAATTACAACATCACAGTTTTCTCCAAAACATCAGGCAGACTAAAAAATAACCAATTTTCAAGTATTGGTTTTGTAGGGATTTTGTTTTCAGTGGTTGAAGAATTTCATCATAAGAGAACCATTGGAAAACCTGCAGGGAGTACTGCCAGATGGCTGTTTCCTCCGTCCTAGTTTGGAACTCTTCCGCGGTGTGCACACAGGAACTTCTGGTTACAAGGCGAGCGAGCTAGCTTGTAGACCATTTAGCCACTGAGACCCGACCCAATGGCCAACCCATGAATTCGAACTTCTGCCTATTCACGACATAAAGCGACCACTTCGCAATGGCTTATTTGACGAGTTACTGCCTCACCTTCGGCCTGCTGTACCCAAGTACTGGTCATGGCTTCCCGTTAGAACCCCAGGTAGCTACCTACCTGAATAGGGCCAGTCGCTGGTGAGCAAACTAGCATCCCAAACTAGGCTGACGAAACAGCTGTCCAGTACTCCCTACAGGTTCTCCAATGTTTCCCTAACGGATATCAGCTTATGGTGAAATCCTCTAACCAATCAAAACCATATGTGTAAGATCAAATTCCAAGGAACTCACAATCTAACTGTGACTATAAAAATAAAATGCTTGAAATATGATGAAATATATAGCACTGGAGAGCCTCCATTAAACCACTGAGAAATCCAATGCGTCTAGAACAACTTGAAAAGTCATTAGCCATAACCCTTATACAGAATTGGGCCACGAAATTTATCTTAGACAATATTGAAATCATTCAGAATAATTTCGATAATCAAAACCGACATCTCGTACAAGAAGCATCATATAACACGTGGAATCCAAATTGTGTGAATAGGAACGACAGATTAAGGCAGAATTCGTCTTGTCTCCAACACTCTACCTGCTGTCATGAAGTGACAAAATCAACTCTATACAATCTGAGATTTTGTAGATTCTGGTTTAATTAATATTATTACTTTGATAAAGCTATAAGAAGCATTTTAAAAACGGAAACGCTAGTTAAAAGAATGGCATCAAATCTGAATATGAGCTGACATCAGTCAGAGGATCATTAGAAACCTAACAAAGAGTAGTGAACAGCTGTTTCACCCCAATTTCGGATTCTTCATCAGTACGCACCCATTGGGGTTCAAACCTAGATCCTTCCTTCCGGTTACATATGACGAATTAATGGATGTTAGAATTGATGAGTTATCGTATTTGATCCCTGTAGCTGAACGCCTTACGGCTTTGAGACCCGAATGACCAGGGTTCAATGCCTGTTGGAGTCAGGAGTGCTTGCATCTGAGGATTCTTAAACTAGGACGGAATAGCACTTCACTACTCCGCGGTAGTTCTCTCCAAATGATGTTATTTTGTAACGTAACTTGAAATCGATTAAATTCCTGTGAGGCAGCACTTGAAGATAGATTTGATGGTGGTGTTTATCAGTAAGACCTGAATCTACTAGTCAGACCTCCCTGCTACTTTGACGCTATAGTCAGGCCTACCTATATATCGCAGTGACCCAAGAGGTTACACTAACTGGAACTACTGTTCCTGAAGGTCCCACCATGCGGGAATAGTCGTTCGTCGAAACATCTGTTAGAGTAAAGGTAGTTACCATTATTGTGTAAGTGATTTGCAATGTGTTGGGGTGGGGGTTGTGGTCAAAGTCGTGCTGCTTGCTAGAGATTGGGGTCGTGATAGTACCAAGCTGTTCCCCTTAGGTGGTCATCATGTCAGCTATACTGCCTCTCTGCTCTGGAGAGTGGGGCGGATTAGACTGAGTCAACCCTGAAAATTGTACATTCCGACTTAGCTTGCAGTGGTTTTAATACAGACTTAACGTCATGGCGTTGTGCTCTGGGCCCTGTTGTTACGAAATACTAATCTCCCTTTGCGTTTCAGGTAGTACAAAAAACAAATCAACCTCTTGCTTATGGAGGAGACTTCCGAAAAAGCACACTCAGCGATCAAGTCCTGTTAACCAGATTATCATTCCACTCTAATCACCATATAATTAGTGATCATTACTTAAGATATATGCAATAACTAAGCATTTTGTTTTTACTTGCCTATTTTCTGTAATCCCTTTCCTCACGCACGCCTTGTTTTTTCTAGGATGCTGTTGTCGTAATCTATCTAGTCGACTGTTCGTTATATTCAACTGGTTCTATCAGAGGCGATGATGGTCGTGGTGGTAATACTGAATTCACTCCGACTATTTCATTATCAAAATGTATTTCACCGGAATTAATTGTTTCAACTAATATTCCAGAGAATGCAAGTCATGATTATGCACAAATTGAAAAGTTAATATTAACAACTTTAAATAGCAGCAACACCAATAGCGGTAAGTCTGTTGAACACATTAAACGCGCGGACAATTTAAACCTGGCGAAACAATTCAACCAATATCATGATAATATACAATTAGAACCATTACTTAGTTCAACACAACTTGTAAATAATAACAAAAAGAAAAATATGTTGAAGACGAATAGTCCAGGGGACGAAGTGCAGCAGCAGCAGCAACAACAACAACAACGGTGGCGGCAAGACCTGGGACAACGGCATAATCTATCAGCTAATAATAATCATAATAATAAAAGGCTACATCAACAGGATATGTCATCCTTGTCAGTAGTGGATCAAGAGAATGACACAATACCTGTGGTGATGACATCATCATCGAAAAAGTTTAAATGGATAGCAGTAAACGAATCTGTAGATATTAGTAACAGTAGTAATCATGATAACAGTCACAAGGACTATCTCCTTCCATCGACTTACGATGATGATGGTCATGATGATGAGTATGCTATTCTGAGTGGAAAACCCTTATGCCATAAACATACAATCTCTAATTCATACAATATTCCAGTGAATAAATTGCCGATATCGACAGCTACTAATCTAATGAAAAGTAAAGACGGTGGTGTTAAGTGTTCTTCTATCCTTGATAATGACGACAACAACAACAATAATGAGGATATTATATCATTCGGTTTCAAAATGGTCATGAATAGTGAGAGTATACTTAACAGGCAGTTGAATAGTGAAGATTTTGAAATTGACTTATAGATTAATTATTAAAAATGTAAAAAGAGAATATTTATTTTTCTATTTTTCTCTTTTACTACTTATTTGTATATATATATATATATATATATATATTAATTTTCAATTGATTTACTTGACCCCGACAATATAATTTGGGACACTGTTTTTTTACCTCTATTTTCCTTGGTTTATAATAAATTTTTAGTCATTGACAGGATGAGTAGCTTTCTTTCTCTTGTCTGCGATTTAACTTCTTTCCTATCCTAGTTCATTTGAGTAGTAGGGGTGGGGTGGGGGGGGTCACTCGTTAAGTGGTTTTAGTGTTTACTATCTGTACAAGATGTCTACGTCCGTCTCCTCGCCGATGCACTCTTGGACTACACCTAATTTAATAGCTGACAGACAGTAAGTCGGGAAAGAAAGCAGTGACGACTCTAGCGACGTCTATCAGGGATGCTCACTACCCATATTTTTTGTTAATTGACTTTTTTGCGACTTACTTAGGGGTTTTAGATGTTACCAGGGAGTTAGAGAGTATGAGGGCAAACATGGAGCCAGGTGAAAAAGGTTGGCAGAGAACCAACCAAACGCAATGGAGACGTGAGGCTGAATCCCTATGTTCCTCTAGGAACTAAAGGAAACAAAAATAATAAGAATCTGCTTTCCTGTCATGTTTTGGGGTTGTATCTTCTAGGCTATCCATTTTTTGAATGAAAACTAATCTGATTCCCTCACAGTTTATTCTTGATTATATCACTGGTACGAATCCTTCTAATTTCCGGGGATAAGGAATGGATCAGATTTCGTTTACTGCTCAACAACATCTTGTGGTTCGACCTCTGAAGACAACCTTCATATCTTCTTTACCACGCAAAATCCGGGAGGAAAACGATTACAAAGTAAAACTAACAGGTACAAAGAGTGTTACATTTTGAAATAAAAGAGATCTTCAAGTATTGGTTTTGTTGGGAGTTTTTGTTTGATTGGATGGATGGAGGATTTCATCATGAGCTGATAACAGTTAGAGAAACATTGGAAAACCTGCAGGGAGCACTTGACAGCTGTTTCGTCAGCCTAGTTTGGGATGCTTGTTTTGCTCACCAGCGACTGGCCCTATTCAGGTAGGTAGCTACCTGGGGAACTAGTTGGAAGCCGTGACCAGTACTTGCGTACAGCAGGTTGAAGGTGTGGAAGTAACTCATCGAAAAAAGACATTGCGAAGTGGTCGCTTTATGTCACGAACTAGCAGAAGTTCGAATTCATGGGTTGGCCATTGGGTCGGGTCCCAGTGGCTCAACGGTCTATGAGCTGGCTCGCTCGCCATGTAACCAGAAGGTCTTGTGTTCGAACTATGGTAATGGGTGCGTACTACTGAAGAGTCTCAAACTAGGACGGCGGAAACAGCTGTCTAGCAGTACTCCCTGCAGGTTTTCCAATGGTTCTCTATCTGATGTCGGCTCATATTAAAATTTTAGCTTGGTTGAATGATTATGATGTGGTTTTGTTCTCTGAGTTGATTGTTGGTTAAATTGGAAAGCTTTCGTTCTATCTTTCTAGACACAATATCGATTCAGAGCAGACTACATTATGAAGTGAACTTTGGAAAACTCTACAAACTATTACGTGGAAATTAATCGGATGGATACTCATTTATGACTGACTACAAGACGAAGTTTTTTCGGATTCTGGTGTAAAGTCGTGGCCAGTGTAGTCAATCAGGTCGGTTGTGTTGACAAATACTTGCCTATGACATTGACTGGAGGTAGCACTAAAAATCACGAATTGACAGAAGCTAGCATTGATCGACCATCGGATTCTGTCCAAATGGCTGAATAGTCAAAGAAGTTGATCGCATAACCCGAAGGTTCTGGGTTCGATCTCAAGTGGTGGGGTTATGTGTGCGTACTGATGAAGAGTCCGGAACTAGGATGAACACAGCTCTGTCCAACAGTATTCCCTAGTGGTTTTCAATGCTTTCCTGACTGATATCAACCTCCAGTCAGTCTTGGATAATGTTGGCTGTTGTCCACTCATTTGTCTGGATTCCAGGTTTCTAGAAATCCCCTAAAATATCTAGTCACTTCACCTATTTAGGATTTCTATATTGTTTCAGACAAATTGGTTACCATAGTTATCCAGATGTATTGATTGACGTGAGTAGTTACTTGTCCTACTTTTAGACATCTGGTTGGGCTTCTCGTATACGAAGTCGAATAGGACGCCTCCTTTGATTAATATCATAATACTTACCACAGTTATTTAATTGAATATTTAGATTTTTCCGTCGATTTATTGGACCGAAGTGTACGGTCTCAGGTTGACATGCCTGTTGGCTTCTTGTGCAGATGCCTCGACGATGTCTAGGCAAGTAATTCAAATTTAATCGGTGGATGGTGACTATTATTGGAATCCAAGATGGCTATTCCGTCCTATTTGGGACTCATCAGGTGGATGTACCTGCACCACCCACCAATTAAATTCGAATCACATGCCCAGGCATCGTCGAAGCATCTGCAAAAGAAGCCAACAGGCATGTATGTCAACCTGAGACCGAGCATTCCGATCTAATCTAACGGCAGGATAATCTAAAAATTCAATTAAATAATTAATATGACCCGTTGCGCAAGTGGTGGCTCTTACCAAGATGCATGCAGTTTATTTTGTAGACGTTTATGTATGACAGAAACTCTACGGGGTACTCATTTTGTCCTACTTAGGACTAATCAGCGGGGTATACTTTCACTTCCCCAGTGAAGGGATGATTTTTCCACTGAAACTTGAACACCCGGCACCAATCGTTTCAAACTGCAAAGCGTTTTATCCACTAATTCACTTCTTCCACAAGAAACTCCTCTTGTGCAATGAAGATATAAGTTAGTAATTCGTTTAGGAGGCTGATTTTTGTTCGCCTCACTGACTAATTGACTGCTTCAGTCAAAATGTCAGCTCCCATAGTACGGAATATTCGGCAATGTCTGTGGGATTAACAGAACATTTCGACTGAATCAATCAAACGAAATAAGAAGCTCTGGCGACTCATCAACACAACTCCTAACACCCTTTTTGTGTGTGTGGCTTAGTGTGGGTAGGGAGAAAAGGTTTCTTCAATTGTAGTGTATATTATTTTGATTTGATGAAATCAAGTTACGTAATAACGTTAACTTATTCTTTTGTTTTTATCATCAGCTAATAGTATACGAAAAAAGAGGAAGGTTTAAAACAATATTCAGCAACAAAACCGAAAGAACACATAAGGCAGAATTGCAATCCAATAAAATTATGTTTTTGTTCTATAGGAATTACTTCCGTCACCCCCCCCTCGCCCATATCTTTTCCCATTGTTCAAACGTCCGTAGTGATACAGAATGGAAATATGCAATGATACACCGAAAAATCAGTAAACAGTTACGGCAAAATAATTTCAATCTGTCAGTTAGAAGCTTTTGTAGTCACCAGTTGGACAATATCTTTTCTTTTCTGAGAAAAACTGTCATCTGAAAGATTAGAAAACACATAATAAAATAAAGATATATTTTTGAAAGAAGCATGAAGGACATATTGACACCATTCTCCAATGATCGATTAAATATAGTGTATATATCAGCACATGTCTTTGCCAAGTTATCGGCTTCTTCGTGGGGTAATGCTATTGCTTGACAAAAGATGAGGTTGGAGAATAGAGCTGAATGAATCAAAACTTGAAAATCAAACCATGATCTCTTCAACTGTACTCACTCATCGGGTTCTAAACCCAGGGCCTTCCTGATGGAATGACTCCAGAGGTATTTAAGTACTATGGAGACAGTTTACTGTCCGCATTAACTGAGATACTAGGCAGCGTCTGGGAATCAGAGGAAGTCCCGACGTGTTAATGTAAGTCACTGATTATCCCCATATACAAGAAGGGAGACAAGTCCCCCAACGGATTGATCTCTGACGAGATCTCAGCACGCATACAGAGGGTTAGTTTTGCATATGCCAGTCAACGCCGTCTCTGGATTAGTAGACGTGATGTCCGGCTGGCTATCAACCAAAGGGCGGGTGTACTGCCCATCAGTCCGTTCCGTCCTCCTATATGGCTGGCTGTGAGACCTGGCCATTGAGAGTGGAAAACATCAAAAGTCTGGGTAGCTGTCTTTGATCATAGGTGCCTGCGCTCTATCTCCCGTGTGAAGTGGTGTAATAAGGTGAGCAATATTGAGGTTAGGCGTCGAGTTCTGGGTAAGGAGGGGAAATCAATCGACGAAGTCGTGAAGTTACAAAGACTGAGATAGTTAGGACATATGTTACGTATGCCAAGTCATCGCCTTCCTCGACAATGGGAAATGTTAGCTGACATAGGGTCAGGCTAGAAAACAGCTATCGGCGGTCAAACCAAAACATGTCTTCATCAGTCAATAAAATCCACAGCAGTTAGTTTAAGCCAGTCACCTAGGAAGCTGTAGACTTCTTGACTGGTTGGGGTCCTCAGGACGGTAAAAACCAATGGCTGGAAACTATTGGTGATATGGCGAAAAGTGATTGTTCTCAATGGCTTTCTCAGATGCATCCACTCCTTGTGACTTATGATTTCCAATGGAATTATATTGTTCTTCGTTATTACTATTCGTTTGTCTCACACCTCTGTTTACTGTCTCTATAATGCATTTCCTCGACCTTCTCTTGATTTGTGTGCTACATGGAGTATGGCGACTCGAACTGGTGCACATCGGTGCAATGTCGAAAACACATAGATAGACAGAGGACCTTCCCGTTACAAGGCAAGCCCGTAGATCGTTAAGCTACTGTGCCAGAATCTAATGGCCAGTCTATGAATTCTAACAGTTCGAGATTTTAAGTCGCCCATCAGCTAATGTCATCGGCGGCGAATATTTGTTCTCACTGTCGACCGGCGAAAGGGTACAACAATGGCCACAACTTCTAGTGAGTATTAGATTAATTTTCAAGAGTTTGATTTTAGGGTTGACTGCAGTTCCAGTTCCGGTGGGAAGTTGTGACCAGTGTGCCCCCGCCCCCCCCCCTCCAGTTGGAAGTAAGGAGAAATACTCGCTATTGACACTGGTTGGTGGTCGTGCTAACATCACAAATAGGTAGAAGTTAGAATTTATAAGCTGCAATCGAGTCAGGCTCCAGTGACTGAATGGTTTTGGAACTTGTCTTGCAACCGGATGGTCTTAAATTCGAGCTCAGGTAGTTAGTAGGTGCGTACTTCCAATAAATCTAAAACTTAGACGTAACAGCTATCTAACTGTTCCCCCTGGTTTCCAATGGTACTATAACTGATATTAGTCTGTGATTAAACCTGGATCCTTACAGAAAAACTCTTCAAAGATTTTTGACTTTTGAGTAAAAATTAAGCTAACCACGTTGGCTGAAGTCTTCGAGACTCTCAGAACCGAATGATTGGAGTCTAATAGTGACAATATTCCGAGTCATTATCTATGGATCAATTAGAACCACTAAATCCTCACTAATCTTCGCTTACTTGTGCTTTCTGGAGTAGATTTTGTTTGAATTTTTTCCTACCTTTGGAGGAAAACCAATCATGTACGGTTCAAACTAAAATTCAGCAGCTAGCATAGTATCATTCTCTCCTGTCTACTTCTAACAATATTTACAGCTATATTTTTTTTGGAAAGGTTAAAGGAGGCCTTGGATAAAAGACTTGGAGAGGAACGAACTAGATTCATAAGTAAACAGGTCATCCGGGCATTAAATTACAACAATACACCTCACCGCCATCATCATCGGACAGAGCGGAAAATGGCAGTCACCTATGCAACTCAACTCCAAAGAAATATGCAAACACATTCGACAGCGTCAACTGGAAGGTAATTTGGCGATTAATATAACATTACAGGAAGGAGTACCAGAAACATTTATAAATATCATTTGACAGTGATATAATGACGCCACATGCCAAGTAATTTAATAATAATAATAATATGCTTTATTCCGAAACAGCACTTGTGATACAGAATGGAATTCTCAGCATTTTACTACAGTATTGCTTCCAGCTGGTACATTAACAATAAAATAAAATTCTACATAGATTATGGGTAATCTTAGTTAGTTTTGACAACAACATATTGGCATGTCGGTAGCAAAACCAAAAGTGAACAGAATAATGGTAGGTGTTAGAAAAGTAGATACTAACTAGCATACTTACTGGTGTAAGCGGTAACAAAAATGCTCGAGGTATACAGGGTGTGAAAGAACGAAGAAGAATGTTTTAGGTAGAGAAACATAAGAGCACATAACCAAAAAAAGAGAGAGAGAAAAGGAAAAGAAAGAAAGAAAAACGTTGTACCTATAAATGTGATATGAGTTGGAGAGACGAGATCCAATTGTTCTACTGGCTATTTAATAAGTTAAAGGTTTCACGCCTAATATACTTTCTTTACCGCACAGAACACGAGCTAAGTAGGGTATGGTTGAGATTTTGTACTTGCTAGTGCGAGCATATAGTTTTCTATATAGGCTTCTGGTCTGGTCTGGTCTGGCCTGATGAAATACAAGGGGAGAGTTGTGAATGAAGAGGGTGGTGAAAGTTAGATAGATAAAATGGATTTCGCCCATTTTTCACATGAGTCCAAGTGCCTGTCGACCTGATTATTAACAAGCTGGTTAAGTGGCACACTGCTTACCCTGATGACAACCTTTAACATCCTACGTAATAAGATATAGACCTTGTTCAGTAGCCCTGGAAAAACTAAGGGCCACAATTTACAATGAAAAGATCATCGAAGCATTTTGAAGTGAATACAAGAGTAAGACAAGGCTGCCTAAAATCACTAATGATCTATTTAATTGTGGTAGACTGGATTATGCGGCAGACCGTTAGACTTAACTTGAACATGGAGAAGATAGAGTTATATATGTCAGTAGAAAGTTTGAGCATTGTGGATTAGATCAAATAAAGTATAATTATATTTTAATAGTTTACACACAATGATAAGTTTTGTTATTGGTAATATTTCGAGCAAAATTACTACTGCCCGTGATCACACACCAACTGTTGCAATTGTTTTGATCATTTTCATCCATATATAGTTCATTCTGTTTTGTTCATTCATTTTTGTGTACTCGGAATTATATTCCAGGTTGTTCATAGTTGTACTGAGTCACCCTTGTTACATGTATCCGGTGTGACCTTAATGAATATAGATTCTGTTATAAGTCTCTCTTTTCATTTGTTCATGTTAGTTTTTAGAATACGCACACATTGTTCCAATCGATATTGTGCTTTCTGTCCCATGCATTTGCAGCTATCGATGAATTTTTTTTCAATATTCAATTTTTTCAAATATTCAATATGCAGGCTTGTGTTCCTGTTGGGGTTGACCTTTAGTTAGGCTTTTATATTCATCCACTCTTATTTTGAGTGATCTGGATGTTTGCCCCAAATATTTAGTCGGACAATCAGCACAAGATATTTTGCAAATCACATTGTTTTTATCCATCATTTTTATGGAATCTTTCAGCGGATTTATTTTATTTTTAATTAGATTCGTCGGTTTAAACGTTGTGCGAATGCCAATATTTTTGAGGTTTCTTTGAATTGCCTCTGATGTACCATTTTTGTATGGTATTGTGACTGATTTTTTCCATTCTTCCATCTTATTATTCTTCGGTTTTACACCCCCCCTTTTTTCTTTTTTGTATTATCTTTTATAAATTCTTTTGGGTAGTTGTTGTCGAGTAGCATTTTGAATAGGACGTTTATTTCTTTACACTGGTCCTCTGGTGTTGTCAGTCAACGTATTCTGTCTGCAAGACCTTGTATTAATCCTCAATTTACTGTGATTGGATGAGTTGAGTGATAATCAGGGAATCTTCCAGAGTGTGTTGTTTTTTCTATATATCGTCGTTTTTATGCTACCATCTGTTATTCTTTGTATTTTTCAGTCTAACATAGGCAATTCCCCGATTTTATTCTCTGTTTGCATAGTGAATTTTATTGTGTCGACATGACTGTTTATGTGAGAGAAGAGTTTCTCAATATCGATTTTGTTCACTATTATAAATGTGTCGTCTGCATATCTCCACCAACATTTTAGTGATGACCTGAATGGTTTAAGGGCATTCTCTTCCCAATAATCTATGAATATATCAGTTATTATTGAAATATAATTATACTTTATTTGAGTTATATATAGTTTAGAAATGGTGTGAGCGTCACTGAAAGAATTTCCAATAGACTGGTGGCTTTTATCAATAGCTACATTTGCTCTATACTGAAGGTATACAGATAGCCGGTCAGTAAGTATAAGCAATAAGGAACTTTCACACTGTAACGAACAGGCTGAAAATCTACTGCTACATGTTGTAACTGTATGCCGTTCGTTAAAAGTTTGAACTAACACATGCTACTGACTTGTACATGTAATCGCTTGACCTATTCGATCATCCCCACTTTGATTAAGTTGGCTCCTTGAATGGATGCCTGAATATTATAATAATAATTTCCAAGCAGAAACCGCAGGTAAGAAATAATGCAGAATTATACTTTTTGCACAGTGAATATCTGTAATAGTTCAATGATCTAGTGACTTCGGCCTTTAAAAAAGTGGATATTAGGTTCAAGTCTCACTGGGCAGAAGACTACTCACAGCAGACTGATGTACATCCATATAGTAAGTCTAAGATAGGAAGAAAACCACTTCGTGGATTCCATAAACCGCAACCACTCCGGACACAGGGAACGCATTATTCCATTAGCAGCTTTCTATCAGGAATTAGCAAATGGTCTTCGTCTAACAGTCTTAAACTAAATCCTTTTAAATATCAGACTGTTAATTTCAGTTTCCGATGTAAAAGAAAGTTAAATGAAGCCGTTGCTTCCTATGATCCTTGCAAAATTGATGATAGTGATATAGAAACCAAGTCTGAAGTTAAGTGTCTTGGATTAATTCTTTCTACTGACCAACCTATCCTGGTCTTCCCATGTCTTAGCGATTTCTAAAAGAATATTTCGTGTGACCTTTCACATCAAGAAGTTAAGGCACTTGGGCATAAATCAACCCCTCCTCTTACAGTTTGTCAAAGCTTGCATCTTGCCTATTCTTCTTTATTGTTCACCCTTATTCTTTCGTTCCTGGATTGCTTAAAAAAAGACTATGTCATACTTCCTAGAACTCTGAAGACTGTCGGTCAGTAGGGCGAGTGATGGTATCCCATTGGGCCATATCGTTGACATTGTCGTTGATAGGCACTTGATGTTATGCGACAAATTTTCTAAAGGAGTTGTATCAGACTGTGAGCATCAACTTTACTCTC
Organism: Trichobilharzia regenti; assembly: GCA_944472135.2. NCBI lineage: Eukaryota > Metazoa > Platyhelminthes > Trematoda > Strigeidida > Schistosomatidae > Trichobilharzia > Trichobilharzia regenti. The sequence goes on from OX235264.1 coordinate 106,340,447, forward strand.
AGCTTCCACCTTGCGTCCCTCTTAGGTAAAACAAGAAGTCTTTTCAGATGACTTTATGCACTTACTTCTAAGTATAAAAATTCCACTATACCACATTTGTCACGTACTTTATGTGGTAGAAATAGTGTCAGGCACGAAGCAACTAACTAATTTTCTTTTCACTGCTAAATAAACCATTTCCTCCACCCTTACAACATCAACCTTTATTGTTATTGTACTTGCTACTTTTATAATCCTCTCAATTTTTTGGTTTTATTTGTTTATTTTTTCACAAGTTTGAACATCATTTAAGCTGTGTTATAGCTGTGAATTTTGTTATTTCACCTCACCAGGCTGCTATATCAACAGAACATAAGATCCAATAATCTATAACATGCTAAAATTTCTAAACTGAATCGGCAATACTGTTTGAAACTAACCCACTGTTATTATTATTATTATTATTATATTTAAAATTCTCAATTCGTGCTTCGAATATTTTTGACTTTATATCGTAAACGCTAACAAATTCCCCTGGTTAATTTTGTTTTAATTTTTAATTTTATTTATATTTTGAGTAAATCAGATGCACTATTGCAACAAATGCTGAAAATTCCATTCTGTATTATAACTATTGTTTTTGGAATAAAGTAGATAATAATTATTAATACAGAAATAGATGGCATGTATGTATGCAGTTAGCCAATAACATTGTGCTATGCAATCGTCAGGATTTGTCACTCCACAGGGTATTCAGCATCTCATATGTCTAGTCCTAAGTGTCACTGCTGACAGAATTTCCTTTCGGTCAAATTTAAAAGCTAGAGTACTTTTCACTGAGGTACACTTTTAACTGATTTTTGGACGCAGTCGATACAAAGACGTGGACCAAGAGGTTCTGAATACAAATCTTCTGTGAGTGTAAGGATCGGATAGAGAAACAATAATTCTCCACTGATGGGATCAAATAAGTACCAAACCTAGGTGCAGGCTTTCTTGGTGAATGCCTTCAGATGACTAACAGCTTATTTTCTGTGAATGCATCAGCAAGTATATATACATATATTCCGTTTCAGTAGTGGACGGTATTGCTTTCTAAATGTTATAAAGTAAGGCTGTAAGCCACACACCCAGGCTTCCCTCTCCTTTAGGATTATTATCATTAAGTAAACCAGGAAAGGTTTTTCATTTAACTGTGAATTGGCCAAGAATCGAAACTGGATCATCTGCAGTGTTGGTGGGCATTCTATCATAGTTAATGGATCATTTATATCCGATATCACACTAACTGGAAGATCTACAAGCAAAAATCAATACGAATTAGGCTGTGTCTTCAAAACCACTCCTCTATTGCGTTCGAGAGTAGTAGACAAACTTCCTAATTTCGCCTCTTCCATATGTATCTACCAATTTAACTGCTTCTGCGGAGGCACTTACATAGGTAATACATTTAGGCGTGTTACTTGTCGGATTTTTGAACATCACCTTGCGTGGTTAAGTAAAGGACAAACAAAATCTATTCGCAGCGCTATTCTGTCTCATCTTGTGGATACAGAACACGAGACTGACGTTTAACATGCTTTCACGGTCATTTACCACATACCTACGAACCTGAATTTCGCCTTAAGAGTTCGACTACTAAATATTACTGAGGATGGCTGTTGGGATCCATATTAACAAGCCTAATTTGTGCATCCAAAAGAAGTTAGTTCAGACATTATTATTACGTTGGCTATCTAGGTTTGAATGATCTTCAATTTTTGTGGAATTTTCCTAATTTTAGTTGATATTCTATCCGTTATTATATCTTTATTATTATTATTATTTAAGCATCTTTAATGAACTGTAATTCCACTAATCTTACTTTGCAAATCGATATTATTTAAAAAGCACTAATATTGTTATTGAATACTAATCTAGAATACTTTGTGTACATAAACATGCATATATATGATTAAATTAAAAGCTTTCAGGGAATCAGGAGCTGCAGATAGACCAAAATCCAAGTTCAACACTGAAAAACTGAAGGACCAGGCTACAAAGGACATCTTCATTGCAAGCATAAGGGAAAAAGCCGAGACACAAATCAGCACTAGTGAAGAGGTCGACGTCGAAAAGCACTGGGATAACTTGAAAACGGTGTGGAGTCAAACCTGAATGGAAGTTCTAGGCAGAAAGAAGAGGCAGGACAAACAGTGGCTCACTGCGGACACTTGGACACTAAAAGAAGAGAGAAGGATAGTGAAACAAAAGATTATCCAGTGCACCGACGGGCAACAAAAACAGGAGTTGAATGCAAGCTACAATACGCTGAACAAAAGAGTGAAGAAGAGTGCCAGGGAAGACAAAAGAAAATATTATGAAACCATGGAAAGTGAAGCAGAACAAGCTGCAGGCAAAGGAGACCTCGCCACACTCTACCAAACAACTAGGCACCTTTCGGGCAAAAGTTCGACACAGATTAAGCCGATAAAGGACGACAATGGAAAGTCAATCACCAAAGAGGTGGAACAAAGAAAGCACTGGGCTGAACACTTCAAGTGACTTCTAAACCGTCCGCCACCTACAACGCGCCCAACAATACCAACAACGGAAGCAGAACTACCAGTGAACAATGACCCCACGACGAAATCAGAAGTCCTGAATGCCATCAAGATGCTAATAGCTGGGAAAGCACCAGGACCAGATGGAATCCCAGCAGAGACATTGAAAATGGACCCAAAGACAACAGTGGGCTTGATGACGCCACTGCTGGAGAAGGTCTGGAAAGAGGGCAAAGTACCCGAGGATTGGAAGAACGGATACTTATTCAAACTACCAAAGAGAGGAGACCTAAGTCAATGTAAAAACTGGCGTGGAATTATGCTTCTGTCCATTCCAAGCAAGATACTAAGTCGCATCATCCTGGAGAGAATCAAACAAGCCCTAGATGAAAAACTTCGTCCGGAACAGGCCGGATTCAAGAGAAACAAATCATGTATTGATCAAATCGCCACACTGCGGATCATCGTTGAACAGAGCTTGGAATGGCAGTCACCTCTCTATCTCAATTTCATCGACTTTGAGATGGCCTTCGACAGTGTCGATCGAGAGGTGATTTGGCAACTACTTCGCTACTACCAAGGGGTGCCTCCAATAATTATACATCTCATCCAACAGTTGTACAACAATGCTGTATGCCGAGTAATCCACAACGGGAAACTTATGGAAGCCTTCGAAGTGAAGACGGGAGTGAGACAAGGCTGTCTACCATCGCCAATGATCTTTCTGATTGCAGTAGGCTGGATAATGCGACAGACAATAGGCAATCAGGAAACAGGCATAAAATGGACTGACACAAAAGACTTGGAGGATCTGGACTTCGCCGATGATATATGTCTGATTTCCCACAAACTGGAAGATACGCAAGTGAAAAGCAACAAGTTGGCAGAAGAAGCATCCACAGAAGAAAGGACTCCAAGTTAATATAGAGAAAACAGAGGTTATGAAGATTTCTGACCAACACCAACAGCAACAACAGACAACAATCAGCATAAGTGGGAAGAACCTGAAAGAAACAGCCTCCTTCACCTACCTGGGAAGCATCGTCTCAACTACAGGCGGAACTGACGAGGATATCAAAGCCAGAATCGGGAAAGCAAGACAGGCTTTCATTACTCTCAAGTCTGTGTGGAGGTCAACAGCACTCAGCATCAAAAATAACATCCGGATTTTCAACTCCAATGTGAAGTCAGTGCTACTTACCATAGGGATCAGAGACTTGCACTGCGCGTCATAAAGAGCATCTCAAACAAACTTCAGACCTTCATTAAAAGCTGTCTTCGCTCAATACTCAAGATCAGATGGCCAGAAAAGATCACCAACAGGGATCTCTGGCAATGAGCGGACCAACCAGGAACCGATTGTGAAACAAATAGGCAGGAAGAAATGGATTGGATAGGCCATACTCTGAGGAAACCATCAAGTGACATCAATAGACAAGCCCTCAAGTGGAACCCGAAAGGGAAGCGGCGAGTTGGTCGTCTTGGGGTGACTTGGAGGAGGTGATGTGAAAAGGAGATGAAAGCATGTGGGCAGACTTGGAACGGAATGAAAAAGTTGGCAGCAGAAGCCCTATGTTCCTCTAGGAATTAAAGGATATAATAATAAATATATAATTTCAATATATTAAATATTCCCATAGTAAAATTTAGAACAACACATTTAAGCAAACAATATTGTTTTCAATTAGATCTCATCAGGCTTAACTCTAATATATATAAGTTTACAAATAAAAATACAAATATAAACCAATCATGGTGTTTTGTCTATAGGATAATAAGATGATGAATATAAATTGTGCAATTAGTCAAAATAGTAGTAATGATAATAATAATAATAACAATAATAATAATAATGATAATAATAATGGTCTTATCAATAATGAGGATGAAAAAGTGAGGCAATCTGTGATAACGCGAATAATGAAAAAAAAACAGCATAATTAAACAAACAAATGTTCAAGTAGACATAGTAGTCGATAAAGGCTTGTAAAAACAGATGAACCGATTAAGTAATGCTAGACTGAGCGTAAGGGAAGGAAACGAGACACGTTTTTATTGAAGATGTGATAAGAAAAAGGCATGATAAAAAAGGGTTGAAAATATAAACAAGGGGTGGTGAAGAAGTCGTTGAATATATTCACAATTCTTTGACGGAGGTGGGCTATCCGAGTAGTTTCATAAAGAAAGATATGAAAACATCAGAGAAAAAGCCTGAGACTCTGATCGCAGGTAAGAAACCTCTATTTCGTTTATTTCCCCTACAATGTAACATTACTTAATCGGTTCATTTGTTTTTAATGGTCTTTATGGACTACTTCCACCTGAACATCTCATATTAGTTTGTTTATTGGAATCGTCACACAGTGAAACAGTATTATTTACTGGATAACGTTTCGAACAAAATTTATTGCTCATAATCATATCAATTGTAATCACACGACTTCGAAACCTGAGTTTCATAGTTTTCTTTGTCTTCTCCTATTTGTTGTCGTTGGCGTAGTAGAATTTTCCAGATATCCTGGTGGACACGTGTTGAATCATTCCTACTACACGCATTTGCAGTTGATTCGATAAACAAAGCTTCTGTTATCAATCTATCCCTCCACCCTGCTATTCCACTAGATTTTAAAACTGTCAACTTATCGTGTCATCCTATAGTATGGCTGTGTGTAATAGCCTTCAGTGAGTACCATAACTGAACTATTCTCTAGATTTCTTATCTTATTGAAGTCAACTAATCTAGATTTCGCTGCTAAGTTTTTATGTTCAGCTAGTCTCACTACCCCTTTTCTACTAGTTTGACCTATGTATTTCACCTGACAGTTAACACAGGCAAGGTGTTAGATAAACTAAATTGTTTTGTTTTATAGGCTTCACAGGATTCATCCTTTAAAGCGACAAAACTTGTTTCTAATTGAGTTTGTTGGTAGTTTGAATGCCAGCCACTCTTATTCCTGCCAGCATTAGTAAGAATTCTGTGTAAGGTTTCCGAGGTTCCTTCTCTGTATGGAATTACTGCTGATGATTTAGACTCCCTATTGTTGGTGTTGTCCTTATCTCACGGATCTTTGACATGCATATCGTCACTATTATTACTATTATTATTGTCATTATCACTATCACTAGTATCATTATTTATTTTATTTTTACATTTCCCTACATATTTCCTGTGCTTATAATTGATATGATTATGAACAATAAATTTTGTTTGAAACTTTGTCATCCAGTAAATACCAATACTGTTTCACTTTGTGATACATCTAATAAACAAACTAACATGGAATTACTAACTACCGCAGTGCCCAAGTTTCACACTTATATTAATTTCACCTGAACATTTGTTTGTTCAGTTGTGCTGTTTTTTCATTATTCGTGTTATCACAGATTGCGTCACTTTTTCATCCTTATTATTGATAAAACGATTATTATTATTATTATTACTATTATTATTGTCATTATTACTATTATGACTAATTTTATAATTTATATTTACTATCTTATCATCCTATAGACAAAACACTATGATTGGTTTATTTATTATAATAAAGGTTTTTTTGTATTTCCCAATTAATGAAAAACAAAACGATATTGTTTTTATTGACGTTTCGCTATTTAATGCTAATAACTTTCTCTAAGTATAATAATACTTTGTAAACTTGTATTTCTTAGAGTTAAGCCTGATGAGATCTAATTGAAGACTATATATGTAATTATAGAGCGAAAAGATGGATCTATCGTAAACGGTATTCTTTGTTCAATCACTTTGTGTCTTATGAAAACCAATACCTTGGCAGAAAAGGCATTGAATACAGGACTTGAAGTGAACATGGGGAAGACAAAATTGATGAAGACACCTAACCGACTGTGCTATAACCACACCAATTACGCTATTAACTGATGGTTATTTCTTACGATAAGCTCGTCATACTAGGTATGTTATACGTGTGACCTCGAGACTAACGGTCATCTGCGTAACCGTAGGCGAGTGGTCAGGATCCAGTTCAGACTGCAGACAACCATCCTGTTCTCTTCAATGCATCCGAAATATCTGCAGTTGACCCGAAGAAAATGCTAGCTGGGCATCAACAAGAAAAATGTGTAAGCTGTCACCTTTTCCACATATCTAGATAGCTTCGTGTCACCTACAGGCGGAACGAATGAGTATACCAAAGTTAATTAGGAACTGATATGAAATTTGAGTAGAAACCTGCCTCATTTAACGTAAGAAATGAGATCCGAATCTTCAACACCAACATGAAGTCATTTCTTCTATATCGTTCAGGTACTTGAATCATGCGTGCAAAAAAGCATTTCCAGCAGACTTTGGCAGTGTTATGGACCTGTCGCCAATATACTGTTATGATGCTAGTAGTTAATTGTCCTGACGCGAAAAGGGGAAAATCAGGCCACCACGTTCACGATGATATGTGTATCTTCCAACAAGGGAAATTGACTGTCACACAAGTGTGTGAGTGAAAGGGTACGTAGACTACGAAAGGTGTGAACAAGTGTGTATAAAAGTGTACAATGCAGAGTATATAAGAAAATAACTAACACACACGAACCAATTAGACAGATAGGTAGTTTTTTTACCATCACTGGATTCTGATTGGTTGTAATGTCATGTGACAAAAAGGTCATACATTGTTTATTTAGTTAATGGACAGGCAAAGTATATTGTGAGTTATAATGGAATATCGATCAATATACACATAGCAAAATATATCAGACTGTCAAAAACAAAACACACATCATGTGACTATATATCAGGCAGATTTTCATCAACTTCTACCTTCGCTCTATACTGAAGACCACAACTAATTAGAAAGGAAGATGTCATCACATTAGGAACTCCGGTAAAGAACCAACTGAAAGCCAATTGCCTATATGCAGAAGGAGGTAGATTTTGACTGGATACACAATAAGGCAACTATTGAGTGAGATCGTGAGTCAGGTCCTTAAAGTGGAGTCTGAGGAATGGGAAGTAACGATTTCATGATGAGTCTGAGTGTGACATGGAGAAGACTGTGTGTGTGTGTGTGGTGGGGGGGGTTAAGCGGAAATTCATTGACAGCCGTGGTGTCAGCCCTAATTAAGGTACTGCAGAGAAGTGAGTGAAGTGGTGATGTGCCGTGGACACATAGTGTTCTTCTCCATCGGAACAGACGGAGTAAAAATGGCACTGATAAGTGATTAATAACAGATTTTAAAACTTACATGTTACTTTCATAAAATAATCTTTATCATATGCTGATAAGTCGTCATGTTTATTCTTCCATTTAATTAAGCTGAGCATATCCTGTGAATTGGTTTGAGCAGCAATCATTGTTGTCAAATAATCAACTTCTAATAATTTACCCTTTGCAATTGAATAATATAATTTTAATTGATGAATCAGATCAGTGATAAGGGATTTTTGAAGATTAGTTGTTGCCGCTATTGCTGGGTTATCTTCCATTGTTTGAGCATACTTTAATCCATTTTCAGAAGTCAGCTTAGCTAATTCATATTTATGTGTTTTAGTTATATAGAATTTAGTTAACATTTCATAGGCTTCAAGTAGTATAGTTGGATTATTCCATTGACTTGCACAACTCACAATTGAGCTGTAATTACTTTCAGCTTCATCGATTTTCAATAAACTGAAAATAAATCAATATATATATATATATATTATAAATAATTTATAAAAAAGAAAATAATTTTTCAGGATTTCATCATGAGCAGACATTAGTTAGAGAACCATTGGAAAACCTGGGAGTACTGGACAGCTGTTTCGTCCTAGTTCGGGACTCTTCATCAGTACGCGCCCGCCGGGATTCGAACCCAGGACCTTCCGGTTACAAGGCGAGATCGTATACCATTAGGCCACTGGGACCCGATCCAATGGTCCTTGAATTCTAACTTCTGCCAATTCACGACATAGCGCGACCGCTAGCCAATGTCTTCGGCGAGTATTTGTCCTCACACCCGACCAGCTGCACCTTACTGGTCACGACTTCCCACCGGAACCCAGGTAACTACCTAGCTGAATAGGGCAAGTCGCCAGTGAGCATCTCATTGGTATTGTAACCGGAAGGTCCTGGGTTCGAATCCCGGCGGGTGCGTACTGCTGAAGAGTCACAAACTAGGACGAAACAGCTGTCCAGTACTCCCAGGTTTTCCAATTGTTCTCTAACTAATGTCAGCTCATGATGAAATCCTGAAACCAATCAAATCCCTACAAACCAACACTTGAAAATTATTTTTATTTAGCTTTATGATAGAGAGATACTGGGTCCCAAACTAGGACGAAACAGCTATCCAATACTTTCTGGTCTGCAATGATCCTCTAACTGATATCAGTCCGCTGTAATTCTATATTAGTTTGTTTATTAGAAGCATCAAACAGTGAAATAGTATTAGAGGCAATTCAATTAAATTATAAATTAGAAAGTCAGGAAGGCGAGCTTCCAATGTTAGATTGTAGCGTAAAAAAGAAAGAAGATGGGAAGTTAAACACACACTAGTGTTTACAGGAAACCCAGTGACACATTCAAACAGATATTTGGACTTCAGATCCTCTCATCCTATATCAGTAAAAATAGGATTGATGAAATGTTTAAGTGACAGAGCACAAAATCTAAGTAGTACCAAGGAAAATCTAAGACAGGAAGTGAGGCATATAAGGGAAGCCTTGAAACTTAATAATCACCCTGATAAATTAGTCAGGAGATATGTAAGGAAATGTAAAAATAAAATAAATAATGATAGTAGTGATAGTGACAATAATGATAGTAATATTAATGATGATATGAATGTCAAACATGTGCAAGACAACACCAACAATAAGGAATGTAAATCATCAGTAGTAATTCCATACAAAGAAGGAACCTCAGAAACCTTACACAGAATTCTTAACAATGCTGGCGAGAATAAATGTGGCTGGCATTCAAACCCGAATCAACTGAGAGAGAAATCGTGTAATAGGAATGATTCAACACGTGTCCAGTCGGATATCTGGAAAATTCTACTACTTAACCACGACAAATAGGAGAAAACAAAGAAAACTATAAAACTCAAGTTTTGAAGTCGTGTGATTACAAATGATATGATTATGAGCAATAAATTTTGTTTGAAACGTTATCCAGTAAATACTACTGTTTCACTGTGTGAAATATCTAATAAACAAATTAATATGGAATTACTTACTACCGCAGTGCCCAAGTTTTACACATATATTAATCATCCATTGTCTAACTTGAAAAACAAACCGTATCCCTACAAATCAACTCTTGAATATATTGCATAGGGGATTTCATCATGACCTGACATCATTTAGAGAACCACAGGAAAACTTGGCAGTACTGGACAGCTGTTTCCTCCGTCCTAGTTCGGGACTCTTCAGCGGTATGCACCCGCCAAACCCAGGACCTTCTGGTTAAAAGGTGAGCTCGTGGGTATGTAAGGAATAGATTTGTTTTCTACGAGTCGATCACGGATTGATATCAGTTAGAGAAGCATTGAAAACCAAGTTGTACGCATCCATTTGGATTCCAACTCAGGACTTTCCGGTTACAAGGTGAGCTCGTATACCATCCAGCCACTGGGACACGATTCAATGGCTCATGAATTCTAACTTCTACCAATTCGTGATTTAGCGCGACAACAACCATTGTCGCTAGTGAATTGCTACAGGATGGAGTTTCCTGGAGTTCTAGTGAGAAGTCGTGACCAGTGAGGTCCAGTTAGATGTCACGTGTGTGGATGGATGTCCCACCAACCACAATGGTTGGGGTCGCGCTAAATCACGAATTAGTAGAAGTTAGAATTCACGAGCCATTGAATCGGGTCCCAGTGGCTGAATGGTATACGAGCTTGCCTTGTAACCGGAAGGTCCCTGGTTCGAATCCCAGTGGGTGCGTACTGCCGATGATTCCCAAACTAGGATGAAACAGCAGCTGTCCAGTACTCCCTGGTTTTCAATGGTTCTCTAACTGATATCAATCCGTGATCAACTCGTAAAACATAACTAATCCTTACAAACCAAACTATAGAAAGTTGATCTGATGCTCGCTAGTGACTTGCTACAGGTTGGAGTTTCCTGAGTTCTAGTGAGAAGTCGTGACCAGTGAGGTCCAGTTAGATGTCACGTGTGTGGATGGATGTCCCACCAACGACAATGGTTGTGGTCGCACTAAATCACGAATTAGTAGAAGTTAGAATTCACGAGCCATTGAATCGGGTCCCAGTGGCTGAATGGTATACGAGCTTGCCTTGTAACCGGAAGGTCCCTGGTTCGAATCTCAGTGGGTGCGTACTGCCGATGATTCCCAAATTAGGATGAAACGGCAGCTGTCCAGTACTCCCTGGTTTTCAATGGTTCTCTAGCTGATATCAATCCGTGATCAACTAGTATATATATATATATATATATATATATATATATATATATATATAGTACATCAATTAGATAGGGTGAATACTTAAGATTACGGTGAATAAAGCTCACCTTTCATTGATATTTGCCAATAATTTATATGCTTCTATCTTTTCTAATACATCATCAGTTTGTTCAGCGGCATGTAGATATTTTTCAGCAAACTATATTTTTGGAATTAAAAACAATTAGAACAATAATAATAACGATAATGACATGTTGAAATGTACTAGTGAAATGAACAAATAATTACATGGATAGTAATGCAGATTTAATGCGTTTGCATTGGCAGCAACGTTGGCACACTCCTCTGGTTTATTGAGAACAATTTTGAGCGACGTTACCAACCGTCCCTCAACCATCGGTTTTTGGCGTCTCGAGCACCATAGCCACACTGGTTGGCTCAAACTAACAGTCGTAGAACTCATGATTTGATTCCCTGTTTTGGTTTAAATACATTTAACACTTTCTCAATCTAATTTTATGTTGTTTAGCGTCGCTCAGCTTGGTTTGTGCATTAATCTGGACCTAGTGTAACAACAGCAGACAAGGGCCAGGAAACAGATAGTTTATTAAGGAAATCGACACATATTTATATATTTTCGTGCACATTATTATAGATTATTGTTAGCAGACAAACACAGTCCTCTGATTGGTTGTTTCTCATTGCAAGTTAATCTTTCATCTCTTTGTGTCTGTTTTTTGAATGTTAGATCATCTATATGCTAACTGTATCCGCCTACGCAAAGCCTTTGTTCTTATTTTTCTCATGACCAATATTGGGGACATAAACATTGACGTAAATTACTGTCCACCAATTTTGACTAACGGCCAGCTCCCACCACACTCGTTGCCCCATCAAAGACTTGCGACTGAAGTCGGTTCGGTCTTCTTGGTTCTAAGGGCTTTGCTCGTTTGTGTTGCTGTCTGGAGTCTCTGCACTCGCTGATGTTCACCTGTTTCTCTTTGTTTACTATTGCGATTGTGTCTGCGTAACCCCATTTCAACGTGACCATATGTGGTCGTTCCCACTTTGGAAACTGTTTGCCTGACCCTGTCGCACATTCGTCAGTATTTCGCCCTACACTTTCACATGCTGCTTTCTCCCGACCTCCCAGCAGCGTCCCGACTGACAGCCTCATCGCTGACAGATCTTGAACGCCACTCAACTGCACAGAAGCCTCGAAGTCCTGTCCGAAGATCCATATATCTCCATAAAAAACTACAGGGCATAGGCTTTCCATTTGTCGGTAGGCAGCGACACCAAATGTAACAACAAAAGACAAGGGCCATGCAACAGATCCTTTATTAAGGAAATCAACACAGATCATCTATATGCTAACTGTATCCGCCTACTCAAAGTTTGCTGTCAGACTGTGTTCTTGTTTTCACATGACTAATATCTGAGATATAAACGTTGACGTAAATTACTGTCTACCAGCTTTGCCTAGCAGCCAGCTCTCACCATACTAGCCATCTCATCGCTTTATCTTCCACTCTTATCTAAAACTCTACTCCCTCTTTTCATTCACTATTAGTGATTATATTGTATCAACTAACAAGAGAAATTTTTGGTAGATACTTATCGTGTCAAAGATAACCAGACTGTTCAAGTTTTACACTTGGAACAGCCATTTCCTTACAACTGTATGTAGGTGCCTGCTTTGATAGGAAGCCGGATATCATGCCTAAGACAAATCTGTAACTAATAATAATAATAATAAAAATAACTAACATTTGTTTTTGGAGTAAATGTGAAACATCTGTGTGTAGATGAAAGCGTTCAAAACACAAAATAAAAAATTCTACCACTGTGGTATGTGATACTGATAAAGGTTTGTAAGTAGTATACTGTGTGTATATGCGATGTCTTCTTCAAGAATAATGGAATAAGTGAGCGATGAATCAACTTGTAAAGAGGATAAATGAAAAAAAGTCAGGTCTTATTGGCTGTATGGGGGTATACTGGTTAACTGTGTAACCTGAAGGGGTCTCTCTTGAGTTCAAACTCTGCAGGTGGATGCCTAATGCCAATGAGTCTCAAACTAGACCAAAAACAACTAATTTATCTAGTACTTCTTTTTTGAGGGGTTTTATCAGTGAATCTCTATAGCCTCCAAAGCTTCAGGATGGTCGGGGGTGGGTGTCTTGCGCTGCGGGTTGGCCACCCCCCCCAGTACACCTCTCGAAATGCCCCCATATGACCGTGCGTCTTACATAGCCTCTCCTGAGGAAGTCCTACTCACTGCCTTCACGTGGCGGAGGTGTTTATTTCACCGAAGTGAGAGGGCAAAAGCGGATGCCTGGCGCTCTTCACCGGGTTGACTGTCCATTGGATGACAGTCTAGGGGAGATGGTTAAACTCTGATTCCAAACCTCCAACGACTGGCGTATGAAGCTCACCGGAGTTCACCGGCAGACGTGTGAACAAAGGGCTTATTGGATGCCCTGGATGTCTGACCCCATTCAAAAAGGCGTATGAACCGGACTCCGGTCACTGGCTGCCAATGGATAGTGGACTCCCTACTCCACTCCTACTGCCTTGTAGGTCACACTTGGTTGTGTAAAGGCTAGAGCTGCACTCTCAAACAAAAGGCCGAGCGATTATGGGGACATCATTCGTACCCAATTCCCATGAAACTTCATCAACTCTCTTACAAACATTTGAGATGTTCATGAAGCCGGTTCATCCTCCCGTAGGAGATAGCCGAAGTAAAGTAAGTGAATCTCTAACTGACATTAATCCAGCCCGACCAATTATGATTGCTGAAATGAAAGACAAGCTACCTGGCTAACTGTCCCACTTCTATGTGTATCTATAAATTTAGTTGCTTATGTGGAGATAGCTGGCTATATACGGCAAACAACTAGACAGCTTAACAAACGCATCATTACTGAACATCTTCCTTCATGGTTCGGAAAAGGTCATATAAAATCTATACGAAGTTCTATTTCGGCTCATTTGACTGATGATAGCGGTGAACAAGTTGACAAAAATAGTGCCTTCAAAGTTGTCTATCGCATTCCATCGAGACTGCCTTACGAACGGAATCAGAACCCGTCTTTTACACGAAACTATGGGAATTAATTCGAGAGAACAATCGTAGTCTTTGCATACAACAAAAGAAGTTTGTTCTTCCTTTGTCTCTCCCTTGCTTAGCCTAGGTGAATTCTATTCAAAACCCTCCCACCCTTTCTTATCATCCCTCTCCTTCGTACTTTTATGATATTTATTTAAACTCTGATTATCGTTCCATTTCACCTTTTAAGATTTGACCTAACTTATTTATTTATTGAATTGTCTACATTTACACATATATACATATACTACCTTTGTTATTCTTCTTATCGCCACCTGCATAAACCTTATTATCAATATTTTGTTATCATTATAATCATTGTTATTAATTTACCACATTATTATTGTTATTATTAATATTTGATCCACAAAATCACCGTTATTGGTTAAAAATGAATATATATAAATCTATAAAAATTAGAGTAAAGCCTGAAGAAGATATATTAATATGTGTAAAACTTGAGCACCGTGATAGATTTAGTCAGGAAATACATAGGAAAATGAAAAAATAATATAAATCATGACAGTAGCGACAGTGATAATAATAATAATAATGATAATAATAATACTGATAAAAATAATAGTTATAATAATATTAATAACGACACCAACAATAAGGAATTTAAATCATCAGTAATTGTTCCATACGAGGAAGGAACCTCGGAAACCTTACGCAGAATTCTTAACAATGCCGGCAGGAATAAAAGTGGCTGGTATTCAAACCACCAACAAACTCAATTAGAAACAAGGTTTGCCGATTGAAGGATCAATCATGTGGAGCCTTTAAAACAAAACAATTTAGTTTATCTAATACCCTGCCTCTAATTATTGTCAGGTCAGATACATAGGTCAAACTAGTAGAACAGGGTTAGTCAGACTAACCGAACATAGAAACCTAGCAAAATCTAGATTGGTTGACCCAAATAAGATAAGAAACCTAGAGAATAGTTCAGCTATAGCAAGCACTACATGCAGTTACACACAACCATACAATAGGATGGGAGAGGATGATAGTTTTAAAATCTAATGTAACAGGGTGAATGGAAGGAGAGATTGATAACAGAAGCTTTGTTTATCGAATCAACTTCAAACACGTGTGTAATAGCAATGATTCAACACTAGTCCAGTCGGATATCTGGGAAACTCTACTACCTCAACGACGACGAAGAGGAGAGGACAAAGAAAACTATAAAACTCAAGTTTCGATGTCGTGTGACTGTAATCGATGATATGATTATGAACGGTGATAAATTTCGTCCGAAACTTCATCATCCAGTGAATACTAATACTGTTTCACTGACTGTGTGATACATCTTAATAAACCAACTAATATGAAGAAAATCTAATTGAAAACAATATTGTTAGCTTACATGTCTTGTTTTAACATTAAGCATATTAAATCTTCACAAACTGACTCGTGAAAATGAAAGGATACTTGTGAGACAATATACTGAAGGCAATGAATGGAACGACGAAAGAAGTATAATATGAAGTACATTTAGAAATAGAGATTTCACTGTAGGCTTTATGCATTCAGTGATTGCATATTGATTTAGCCCCCTCCCATGCCAAATATGAAACTGCTACTCAATACAGCAGAAAACTCAGTGAGGCTTTCGAAATGAATACAGGAGTAAGACAAGCTGGCTGTCTATTACTACTAATGATATTCTTAATTGTGGTGGACTGGATTACGAGTCAGTCTGTGCACATGGAGTGAGTGAGTGAGTGAGAAGACAGGAATACGCTGGACTAACCGATAAGAAGACTCTGGAAGATCTGCATTCCTCAGATGACATATGTCTGGTGTCATACAAATTGGAAGACTTACTAGCAAAAACCAACAAACTGGTTGAAGAGGCTCGCAGGCAGCAAATCCATGACCCCAGGGAAGCATAGAGAGGGCGGAGGTGATAAGGATAACCAATCAACAGAGAGAAGAACAAAAACCAGCACCAATCATTGTCAATGGGAGAGATTTAACAGAAATTACCTCCTTCACTTATCTAGGAGACATCGTTACAACTATATATACGGAACGGATGAAGTTGTCATTGCTGGCCAAAATCGGAAAGGCACAAGATATACGCAAGCCTTCATCAACCTGAAACCAGTTTGAAACGTTTCTGCACTGCGCTCAGCTGCTAGCATAAACAACAAGATTCAGATAATCAAGAACAATTTCAAATCGGTTCTTCTATACGGGTCTGAAAATTGCACTGCGTGTCACAAAAATGGCTTCCAACAGCATGTTGCAGACACAATGCATCAACAGCTGTCACCTTCACTGGCTGCCTTCATAATGAAGATCAAATGGGCAGCTAGCCAGAGATAAGCAGCAAGAAGCTCTAGCTAGAAACACACAAACTGGTGAGAGTCAATTGCTCAACAAATATTTAGGAGAAAATGGCGATGTATCGTGCATACATTGAGGAGGCGGTCGAATGACATCGCGTGCAATACATGTCACCACTCCAGTGGAATCTCAATGGGAAGTGGCAAGTGGGTCGTCAGTGTGAGAGTGACATGCAGCAAATCGTGTGAGTTGGAGGAGATGAGAGATTATGGTCAACCGCGGACCAAGATGAAGAGAGGAGTGCAGAAAACAGAACAAAGTGGAGATAATAATCGAATACCGTCGTGTTCTGCGGTCAGACTTTAAGGGATATTTTTTCTCATTCGTTCATCACTGTTGTAACTGTAAGACTTACTAACTATCCTATGATTTTCCCCAGAGCATTCATTTCCATATCAATTCGCTTATTTGATAATCTTCTCAAACTTTGTAACCAATCTATCTACTCCAACTCTACACAGCTTAGAAAAAATCATGTCATATTGTAACGACAGAAGACAAGGGCCAGGCAACAGATCGTTTATTAAGGAAATCGACACATATTTATAGATTTTCGTGTATATTATCATAGGTTATTGTTAGCAGAAAAACACAGTCTTCTGGTTGGTTGTATCTTACAGAATGTAAAGCTTGCACCTCTTTTTGGCTGTTTCTTGAATGTCAGGTCATCCATATGTTAATCGTATCCGCCTACGCAAAGTCTTCTGTGATTGGTTGTTGAGTCAGTCTTTGTTCTTGTTTTTTTTTCACATGACCAATATTTGGGAAATAAACATTGACGTAAATTACTGCCTACCAATTAGGCTAGCAGCCGGCTGCCCTTATAATAATAATTATCTTCATTCTTGTCATCATATGTGTATATTGACTGAGCAATTTTCAGTGCTACTTAACGCCTTTTCCCACATAAATATAAATAGGACTGTACAACTGTTTGAGAATGAAGTATTTTACTGGACAAAAACTGTATTTTGCCTTAATAAAGAATTCCTTAGCTGACAATGTGAAAACTATTCATCAGGCTGTCATTTCCCCCCAAGAATAATTCTTTGCTAGCTGATCTTTATATATCGTATGTTCGTAAATAAATCGTCTGAGCTCGGCAAGATGTAGAGAAGCATAGCAAGATCAGGCAATGATGTGGGAGTATCACTGTATTTTCTTTGGAAATAAACACGTTTATTTGGTGTATAATGACGAGCAGTGGAATTTGGAGTGAGTATTTTGTCCTCAGTATAGCGCATTTCATCGAGCTGATAAGTGTTCAAAGTTTGAAGTGATGGCTGCAGTTATATATGTCCAAACCAAGTTTACTTTTAACAGTTTGAAAAGAAATTTGGGCATCGGGTATCTGATATTCATTATAATAAAGGTTTTTGTATTTCCCAATGAATGAAAAGGTCAAGACGACATTGTTGCTCTTACTGACGTTTCGCTATTTAGTGTTAATAGCTCTATCAAAGTATTATTAACCGGAATTTACAAAATCTCCTCAGCTTATATATAACAAAGAGTTAAGAGGTGAGAAAATAGACAAGTTAGGTAAAGTTAAAGGGACATATTGAAAGTAAAAATAGCAATGAAGATCACTTAACTAAATAACAAAGGTAATACTAACAAAACCAAGCGTAGATTGTTAGATTTTATCAGTGTGTAAAATTATAAAAGTTGTGTGTGTGTTTACATAGTGAACTTGCTTATCACATTCGTGTTGATTTTGTCACTTCATGAGGGAGAGGAGGGAGGTGTTGTAACCAGGTCAGATTCTCTTTTAGTCCATCATTCCTCTTCTGGCAATTTGAATTCCACTTGGTATGAAGTGCCGGCTTCTCATATTAGACGTTCTTTGTGATTTCTGAAGATTTTCTGGATGATGATTTCAATATTGTCAAAATCAATTTTGTGGCCCGATTCTATAGCATGTTGACCTATGGCTGATGATTTTTCAAGTTTTTCTTGTTCAACCGGATTTCTCGGTGGTCGAAGAGATGCTCTACGGTGTTCATTTCTTCTGATTTTGATTTCTCGAGATGTTTGTCCGATGTAGGTCGCATCATATTCCAAGCAAGCATTTTATTTTATAGACACAATTGGATAGGGAATCTTCGGGGATTTTTGTCTTTTATATGGACAAGGTTGCTTTGAAGTGTGTCTGATGTTTTGAAGATGGGTGCAGTGTTCGAGTCCCACTAGGAATGCCATCATTCACAAGGGATTGCAGGTACATCCAGATGACAAGTCTAAATAACAGGACAAAAATGCCATCATCCTGGATTCCGCTTCTAGTCGTCATCAATAGAAATCAATTCGTGTCGAAGTGTCCATACTAGGAATTGGATGACACTACATAACAAAGGTGGACCATTTTGGTTCAATCTATTTCAATGGGAAAATTACAACTGAGAGATTAAAACAAAAGAAAGAGTAGAATTATTCCCCTTTTGATAATTACTCACTTCATAAGCTGTTTCATATTGTTCATTGACTTGATATACCTGACTGATTTGTTTATTGCATAATCCCATGAGTTTTTGATTCTCTGCTATATTCAAATATATATGAAGACAAACACATACAATGTTTAAGGAAGAGAATTAGAAAGAGAGGAGAATATTTGGGCGAAACAAATTGACCCTGTAATATTTGATCAAAGCAGGAACTACAGTTTTAGCAGAATAAAGTGGTGTAACATCTTTGATTTCGTTGCCTTCTGTCAGCTGCTTACAGGCCAAAGACATTATTAAACGCATCTACAAAAACAATTTTAACATACTTGCACAGAGTTCGATTTTAAACAAAAGTCAATCGATCACTATATGCATACAGTAATAATATATATATATATTTATACAATATTAAATACTATTCCGAACAATAATAAGCATACTCAATGGAAACTTTTCAGCATTTCGCATTCGGATGAAAGATATGTATCTGCGGGAGCAGTTACATTGGAAGGACAGAAAGAAGAAGGGCATATCTACGATTTCCTGAACATATACCAAAAAGCTTACGTCTAAAGGGAACAAATGCTTTCTTTGAACAGTGAGATCACCAGGCATCTCCTTGACACGGGTCATGAGGTGGACGTCGAAAAGTCGTTCAAAATTATCAATAGGCAAAAGAACTCAAGTTTGCTGAAGCCATTTCCATCAAGCGCATGAAACCTGATTTATACGTCCAGAAAGAAGCGGTTATCAGTCTTTCTTTACCCTGTCTGGTAACTGGATATTTTTCATCTCTCTTTCATATGAATGCGTACTGCTGAAAAGTTTCTATTGTGTATGATTATTATTGTTGTTTGGAATAGTGTTTAATATTACATATGCTGTATGCATATACTGATCGACTGATTTTTGTTTAAAATGAACTCTTTGCAAGTAGGTTAAAATTGTTTTTGTAAATATAATTAATAATGTCTTTGGCTTGTAAGCAGCTGACGAGAAGGCAACGAAATCAAAGATGTTACACCACTTTATTCTGCGAAAACTGTAGATTTGCTTTGATCAAATTCATTAAGGGGAATAAATATATGAAGTTTCTGCAATATTTGACTATTTAGCTGCTCTACTTTTTGTGATTACGATTTCTTTGAGTAGTGGTTTTACTGGTGGGATACTCGCTGGCCAGAACTTGAGATCTAAGTTCATTTGTTGGCCGACGCAATTCTGAATCTCTGTAGTAGTAAGCCTGAATACAGAAGGGGAAAAATGTGGGCGAGGATGGGGCTGAGGCTAGAAGCAACCTTCCCCATAGAATATAAAAAAACAACAACACCGTTGATGAAGCTTTTAAGCTTGAAGCCGGATGTCCTGCTTGAAGTGCAAAATGAATTAGTATAAACAGCCTTATAACTGTGGAAAGACTTTAATAACAATTTAAATTTATATGATACTGATATAAGTATAAAACTTGGGCACTTTCTGGTGGTAAAGTATAACTCCATTATGGATAAGATTTTATTTTGATATGTCACACAGTGGCGTTATACAGTAATATTAACTGATGACTTGACTTTCTTAAGAGACAATTTTTCCTGATCTTCTAAGTTCTACTCACTGTATTACATACATATAATATATATATATATATATATATATATATATATATATATATATATATATACATCGTAACACTTTAGACACCTTGTAAGTCGCAACGCCTTATTTTATTATGACGCTCTGACAGTATGCTTGCTAATGGATAAAAGTTTGTTAAAATTGTACACATTTTAATTTATCAAAGAATTCAGGCTGTACGCAGCTGATGAGAACCGACGAAATAAGATGGATCCAGATTATTCTGCGCAAACGTTTCTTCTTTTTTTTGTTCAAATTTATAAAATATGTCTCATTGTATGAAAAATGGCTTAGTCGATAACTCTTTTTTAACGGATTTAAAATGATGGATACTGGGTTAAAGCCGCTATGGTGGAGCAATATCACTTATTGGGAAAGATGTAGGTACATTTAGTTGATGAATCCGGAAATTGATGAAATACACATCCTGGGTATTTAGTGTTAGTTACCACCCATCAAATACCGTTATGTTAATTGTCAGTATCGTTGAAGTGCTCGAACTAAGATCTTAATTCTAAACCAGACGTAGAACATTTCGTTCCATCAGTCACAAGGGAAAATCAGGACTGACTGAAGCAACTTTGAAAAAAAAATTTTATTCCTTTACATTTCTAGTGGAACATAGAGTTTCAAGCTAGAGATGAGGTAAAGGAGTGTGTCTGTCGGGGACTAAACAACCCCGGACCACTTTCGAGGTTTAGTCAATTGGTCCAGGATTCAAATCATTGTCCCACCTACTTCAATCATAACCTTTGACATTAAGAAGTCCATGTACCAGGTTAGTTGAGCTCTAGACCACAATATAACGAAATTATACTATTTAGAATGAAGTTAAAAATATCATCAATGTAAAGCTTTTTTGGTTGATCACGACTAGCAGTGGAATCCAGGCTGGAAGCTTTTCACCCTTCTTAGTAACTAGTCAACTGTTTAGTGATAGTGATTGCAGGCAAATGCAGCTGACGAGTCTGAAACAGGACAAAATTTTGGCATCCTGGATTCAACTGCTAGCCCCTACTCACAACGAAACTATAACTTCATATTAATCTATAAAAACATAATCGAAGCCTCCGTACTAAAAGATTCGATCGATATGTCAACAACGAGTCGAATCACTTCGGCTCAACATAATCTCAATCAATCAAAAGGGAATGGAAAAAAAAATGAAAAGATAAGAAATAATAGTCACTTAACACACTTACACTTTTCTGCATAGTCTAAAGCTTCATTTAAGTAGGATAACAATTTTGATGGTTGATCATCATCATCATTATCATCGTTGTCTTCTGAAGATATTCGTGGTTTTGGTTTATAAATAGCCAGTAGTGATTTACATATCTGTTCACAACATAAAATATTTAAAGGAATCACCGGTGTTGTTGTTTTTTGCGGTGTCGTCATCATCGTCACGCTTTCTTCATCTTCAAAAGGATTTATTGAAGGTTTCAATAATTCTGTATGCTTTTGTAATTTTCTACTTAAATGTTTGTATAATTCCAAAGCTTGTTGATATTTTTCTGTAGAAAAGTGTGTTTTGTTTGTGTGTGTGATACAGGGGAATAAAAAAAGCAAAGGTAGATAGAATAAATATATGATTAAGAATATATAATTTACGTTTTTTTGTCCATGTATAGCTAAAGCTTGGGCTATGCATAACTGAAGAAAACGTCAGCTTTTGGGGTTATTGGATTTGGTCCTGTAGATGAATGACCTGACTGCAGAAGGTGTCCACATATTGTGGACTTTGTCGTCCTCTGCTCACCTTTCATTAACCAAACCGAGTAGTGTTCAGTTACGCGTTTACGGAGAACACGCTTACAATGTCCAATGTAATCAGTTCCATGAGAGCGTGTGAATGAGTATATGCACATAGAGGTGGACATAAGCGGTAGTTTATCCTTAACGCGTTGTCGAATCATATTTCGACTGGTAAATACTAAATGTAAGTCAGCTGCATAAAAACACCGTTTAATGCAACACTTAGATAAACGACTTTTAATTACTTCAGAGATACTGTCACGTTTGAAATCCAAACTCATAAACAGTATTCTCTATGGTACTATGGTTTAGCTAAAGAACCGTTTCTTTCTCGACGTTTCTGTCAATAAACATTTCAGGATATCCATTATCTAAGAGGGTTGTATGAAGGCTTTCTAATTCTAAGTTGATGGTATCTACAGAGCGAATTTTCCGAATTCTGAAACACAGAGAAGGGATAAGATTTCTCTTCCTGATAGAATTCAATCTGCACCAATGAGAGGGCTAGACACATCATACTCGTTACTAGTGTCAAATCAAAATATCAACTACAGTCTTACAGGAGGTCAAACGCGAGCCCGAATACCTCAGTGGTAACATCTCTGACTGCAGAACTCACTGGGTCACGCGGGTTCGAATCTCAGAATGAGGGACATAAGTTCCTTCAAGGTTGCAGATACTCCTTGCTGACGAGTGCTAACTATTAAATTTTCCAAAAAGCTCAGCAGTTGAACAATTTTCATTAGCATTTTGTCCTCAAGTGCACTTCCGTCATAAGTTCGAGTTCTTGGTCAGAAATGAGTTGGTTTCTGAGTGCCTCTATAGCCATATATAGCTGCGAGTGCAACTTCGCCTAACCTCCACAGTATTTAAATTCCAGGGGAACCAAACTGAAGGAGTTGCCATGGGATCACCAATATTCCCGGTTGTAGCAGATATATTCATGGATAGGTGGGAAAACATCGTGATTGAAACGTTCACTCCCACCACAAAAGTATGGTGGAGGTATGTAGGTGATGCATTCACTGTACTTAGAACACAGGATATAGATAGACTTTTTGAACACATTAACTCAAAGATGGATGCAATTCAATTCACTTATGATGAATTGGAAAGTCAAGAAGAGGAACATTCAAAGTTAGATTGCAGCGTAAAAAGGAAAGAAGATGGGAAGTTAAACACACTAGTGTTTACAGGAAACTCAGTGACACATTCAAACAGATATTTGGACTTCCGATCATCCTATTCTATGCCAGTAAAAATAGGATTGGTGAAATGTTTAAGTGACAGAACATAAAAGCTAAGTAGTACCAAGGAAAATCTAAGACAGGAAGTGAGGCATATAAGGGAAGCATTTAAACTTAATTATTACCAGGATAAATTAGTCAGGAGATATGTAAGGAAATGTAAAAATAAAATAAATAATGATAGTAGCGATAGTGACAATAATAATATTGATGACGACATGCATGTCAAATATGCGCAAGACAGTACCAACAATAAGGAATGTAAATCATCAGTAGTAATTCCATAAAAGGAAGGAACCTCGGAAACCTTACGCAGAATTTTTAACAATGCTGGCAGGAATAAAAGTGGCTGGTATTCAAACCACCAACAAACTCAATTAAAAACAAGCTTTGTCGGTTGAAGAGTCAATCCTGCGGAGCCGTTAAAACAAAACAATTTAGTTTATCTAATACCCTTTCGACATTGATTGTCAGGTGAAATACATAGGTCAAACTAGTAGAACAGGGTCAGTCAGACTGGCCGAGCATAAAGACCTAGCAAAATCTAGGTTGGTTGACCCAAATAAGATAAGAAACCTAGAGAATAGTTTAGCTATACCAGTCACTGCATGCAATTACACACAACCATACGACAGGATGGGAGAGAATGACAGTTTTAAAATCTAATGTAGTAGCAGGGTGGAGGCAGAGATTGATAACAGAAGCTTTTTTTATCGGATCAACTTCAAACACGTGTGTAATAGCAATGATTCAACAACACCTGTCCAGTCGGATATCTGGAAAATTCTACTACCCCAACGACGACGAAGAGGAGAGGACAAAGAAAATTATAAAACTCAGATTTCGATGTCATGTGATTATAATTAATATGATTATGAACAATAAATAAATTGTCTTTGAAACTGTGTCATTCAGTAAATAATACTGTTTCACTGTGTGATATATATAATAAACAGTCTTTTCGCTTGTTTCACATCCAGCTGGTCAATATTCTATCCCTTTTCACCCCATTTAGGAACTCTAATCACTTCAAATCAATTGATTTCTGATGACCTAATTGGGAAAACTACTAATCGGTTGAGGAACTCAGCCAGAAATGAAAGTAAAAATCGTCGGCTGTTAAGAACGATTTGGTTTGCCTATTGAGCACTACCACTGGCTAATGTTGATGATATCCAACCCAACTCATATACAGTCAATCAAACATTATGAATTTATGTTTGCTTTCTTGATTATCATTCATGGTATCAGTTAGATCACACATACTACGATCTGTTTAAAATTTTGGTTTCGAAAGGTGATTTTGGTGAAATTTTGCCTCAAATTGTGTTATTAGTAAATCACGAGTTAACTTGCAAAAAGTGAAATTTAGATTGATCCAATCAGCATTTAATCATCCTCTTGTTTCGTATTATTGGGTGATGTTTAATCTAACCATCTGTGGGTATTACACCTTAAAATCATTTCATTGGCTAGCGGAATACTTAACAAATCAGTCAATTGAAATTGACATCAAGGTTGATCATGGATTGATATTAATTACAGTAGCACTGAAATCACCACGGCATATTAGACATTTGTTTCACCCTGGGTTTTAGAATTCATCATCATCAGTACGCACCCAGCACTTGCAGGTTATCAGGACGAGTTCGTTGACTATTCAACCACTGAGATTAAATTCAATGGTCTATAATTTCAACTCGTAAGTTTATCTCCACTGCCAGTCAGTGTCATTTGTGAGTATTTGACTTCTCCACACCCGACTAGGTGAACCATATTCGCCAGTCATCACTTCTCACTTCACCGATGATGACATGCGTCTGATTTCCCACAAACTGGAAGATACGTAAGTGAAAAGCAACAAGTTGACAGAAAAAGCATCCACAGAAGGTAGGACTCCAAGTAAACATAGAGAAAACAGAGGTGATGAAGATTCCTGGCCAACACCAACAGCAGCAACAACAGACAACAATCAGCCAGCATAAATGGGAGGAACCTGAAAGAAATAACCTTCTTTACCTACCTACCCACCTAAGAAGCATCGTTTCAACTACAGGTGGACGGAACTGATGAGGATATAAAAGCAAGGATCGGGAAAGCAAAACAAGCTTTCACTACTCTCAAATCTGTGTGGAGGTTAGCAGCACTCAGCATGAGAATGAAAATAAGATCCGGATTTCGAGTGAAACCCAAAAGGGAAGCGGCGAGTTTGTCGTCCAAGGGTGACTTGGAGGAGGTGATGTGAAAAGGAGATGGAAGCATGTGGGCAGACGTGGAGCCAGGTGGAAACGTTGGGAGAGAACCGAACGCGATGGAGACGTTCAGCTGGAGCCCTATGTTCCTCTAGGAATTAAAGGAAATAATAATAATCACTTCTCACTAGAAACTCAGGCAACATCAGATTAGCTTAAAATAGTTCTCTAACTGGGCAAAGTTTAACTTTAAGCACCACTAACTAACTACCAATCAGCAAATAACCTCGAACGCACCAATCACGTGAAGGAGGCATTTTTGTGTATGGATTACACATATATTTATGAAAGAAAATTTATAAAAACTGTAGCAAAGTGTTACAGGGGATACCTTCCTCTCACATGTTATAAAATTAGCTCTCACTTTTAGGTTGCAGTATCAACAGAGTACAATTCCATTGTGCTTGAAATTTATTTTGTCTCACAGTGTTATACAATTATATTTTTACTGAGCAATAAATTGTGCTCGAAACGTGGTCATCAGCAAATATTACTGCATAACATTGTGAGATATTATCATAATAAATTGAATCCGTAATGGAATTATACCATAGTGCACAAGTTTTATTCTTATATCAACAGAGTAACGTAACTACATTCTATGCACGTAATTATTTAGGTCTTCCAAACCTAACAATAACCCTTATCTTTTCTAAACCTAACCCTAACGTGAAAATATCCATAAACTAACTGTAATCTAACTCGAACCAACTCTAATATCGCCTTTTATTAGGTGTTAACCTAACCCTAACTTGCTTGTCCTTGGCTTGAAGCATAACTTAATCTTTCCCAAACCTAAGCTGAAACTTGCCAGATATCCCGTTTAATAATATGATACATTGATGAGCATATTTTATTGATCATGAAAACATTAACTGCCAGGTTTCAGTAACTCGCTCAGTGAACCTTTCAAGGTCACTGGTGTAGTCGCACTCCATTGGTAGTTACTGGTGCTTAAAGTTTAACTTGTCCTCTAACTGATATAGATCCGTAATCAAACTTTCAACCAATCAAATCTCTACAAAATATCACTTCAAAATGAAATCACAAAAAAGAACAAAAAAAAACAACAGTTGTACAATCTGTCACCTGTTTCATATAAATATGTGGCATTATGGAAAACTGCTTCAAGTAGACGCTTTTTTAACACAATTTTCATGTCACACAAATTCTTTTTGATTGATCCATCAGGTGTTTTTTGAGTCCTTAGCATATTTTTAACTGTTATATACGCTTGATTGACAATTTTCATAGACTTTTGTAAAAAATACTCCAATAACCAGTCATCTTTGACACTTGAACGAAATAATCCCGCTAAATATAAATTTTCTTTATATACCTCTTCTATGTGATTTAAACGATAAGCATTTTCTGCATTTATCAAATGTGTCATCAATTCAGCTAATATATCGCGTCTTTCAGTCAGCTGGGTTGCATACCAGTAGGGTGAAGAGATTCCATGTTGTAGGCGTCTTTTTTCTTCGAAATCAATTAGATAGAATATTTCTGAAAATGTTTGATGATAACCATTCTGCAGAAGATTGATAAGAAGATTTTCATGAAGCTGCAAACGAAACCTAAAGAATAACACGAAGAAACATGAGAGATGGATGAAAACTAATGATACTTTTCTTGTTGAGATTGACAAATACACAGTATCAACACTTCATAGGGCACCGTGATGGAAAGCCACTAAGTGTTATGCTGGTCACATTGCAAACTTTGGTGGTTGTGTTCTCTGAGCTGGATATTTAATTTGCGAAGCTTTCATCGCCCTACTAGGTGACATCTTCAGCGCATACTTCAATTTGTTGAAGTGAGCTTTTAGATTTCTCCACGAGTTTATTAATCATCTCTCCTGGTGACCTAGGACGTGATTGATTGTTTTTGTGTGTTTTCACACCTTCTAGGCTACTTGTATTGAAAAATCCAACGAAACAGTCCTATCCCAATTCTACGGCAGACCGAAAATACACAAGCCGAATATCCCGTTACGACCGATTCTATCACTCCCAGGAACTCCAACATATAATTTATCCAAAGAATTATACAGAAAACTAAAACACCTAACGGAATCTTGCGATCACTCCATCAACTCTGCTATCCAATTCCTAGAGAAAATCAGAGGCATCCAAATAGATGAACAAGAAATAATAGTATCATTCGACGTGACAGCATTATATACCTCCATCGGACAAAAACTAGCAAAAGAAACCATGGAGCAATTACTTAGCAACGACGAACAACTTCCACAACAATCAAAAATGCAACACACAAGCTGGATGGAATGCATAAATCTATGCCTAACAACATACTTCCAATTCAACGGCCAAATATATGAACAATTCAAAGGAACACCCATGGGATCGCCAATATCAGGTTTGATTACAGAAGCAGTGATGCAAAGACTCAAAAACATAATTCTACCAAAGATCAAACCCAAGATTTGGATACGCTACGTCGACGATACATTTGTAATAATCAAAAGAAACGAATTAGACAAAACTCACGACTTAATAAACAACGTCTTCAACGACATCAAATTCACAAGAGAAGAGGAATCCAAGGGCGGAATCCCATTTTGGACGTTTTAGTTAGCAGAATAAACCACAGGGGAATTAGAAACTCAAGTTTATAGAAAATCAACTCACACAGACCAAATAACTGAATTACAACAGCAACAACCCAATAACACACAAAAGGAATTGCATACAAACACTATTCAAGAGAGCAAGGACCCACTGCAGCACTCCCACCTTAAGGAAAATTGAAGAAAAGTATCTCATGGACGTCTTCCAAAAGAATGGATATCCACGGAATTTCATCAAGAGACATACACCCACAAGCCAACCTACCAAACCAAAAGCCACCAAGGAAAGCACTAAGAAAATCACCTTACCATATATAAAGGATATCTCAGAAATCACTACAAGACTCTTCAAACCTTTAGGAATTGACGTCGTACACAAACCAACAAAGTCGCTGCACTCAATTCTATGTCAACCAAAAGACTCAACAGCGAAGGAAGACAAAACCAACATCATCTACAAAATAAACTGTAACAACTGCGAAAAACACTACATTGGCCAAAGTGGACGTCCCCTTCGTCTTCGTATCCACGATCATAAGCTAACTGTCAAAAGGCATGATATCCACTCCCTCGCTCATATCACTCACTGCATACAGACAACCACGGACATCGATTCGACTGGGACAATGTTCAAAGATTAGACAGAGGAAACAACAACAATGATAGAGGATTTTAGAAGCTTGGCTGGTATTCCAGTGAATCATCAATCAATAGACACATCGAGATTGACAAAATTTATCAACCGATAAGAAAGAAACCTCACAAACAAAGGCTCAAAGTTCAAGTCAAAGAAACAATCAGTTCCAATACAAGTAGCCTAGAGGGTGTGAAAGCACACAAAAACAGCTAGTAATGTTTCAGGTCACCAGGAGAGATGCCTTATAAACTCGTGGAGAAATCTGAAAGCCCACTTCAAATTGAAGTATGCACTGAAGATGTTGCCTGTTAGAACAATGAAAGCTTCTCCAGTAAACCATCCAACTCAACGAACACAACTACATCAAGATTTCAAGTTCTTTATAGAGAAATGAGTTAATTTCACTATAAATCATTTCAAGGACAAATATCCTTTTAGTACAAACAGTTTCTTACTTCAGGTTTACAAGTGGTCTTAGACTGAATATCTCTAAATGTCAGACTGTTAAGTTTGATTTCAAATGTGGACAAGTCTTGCATGGACTGTATCAGCCCCGTGATTTATATAATATCAATAGCACTGTGATGGGAAATAATTCGAACATTTCCTAATCTTGGTATCACTTTCTCTTCAAATCTTTATGAAACCCTTCAACCAATCAAACAAAATCCCTAGAAAACCAATACTTGAAAATTAATCTTATGCTCACTAGCGACTGGTCATATTCAAATAGTTACCTGGGGTTCTAGTGGGAAGTCGTGACCAGTAGGGTACAGCAGGCTGAAGATGAGGCAGTAACTCGTCGAAGAAAACATTGCGAAGTGGTCGCGGTATGCCACGAATTGGCAGAAGTTAGAATTCATGGGCTGGTCATTGGATTGAGTCCCAGTGGCTTAATGGTCTACGAGCTCGCCTTGTAACCAGAAGGTCCTGGGTTCTAACCCTGTCTGTGGACGCGTACTAGTGAAGAGTCCCGAACTAGGTCGACGAAACAGCTACCTGTCCAGTACTCCCTGCAGGCTTTCCAATGGTTCTCTAACTGATGTCAGCTCATGATATAAAATCCTCCAAGCGATAATGTTTTCTATTCAATCTCCTTGTTAAACCACTATCTGTGAATGACCATTCATTCTGACGAAAAAAATAAATAAGTCACAGTATACTACTGACTGATCGACATAAGTAGTTGGTACTCATTAAACTCAAGTCAACCAGCAGTACTTTTTGGGCATCCAGACAGATTGATATGCTCTAAACGCCGAAAGATCGTTTTTTTTCATTTAAGTTCACTAGCGGTCTACCTCATCTGATGTGAATGGTTTCCAAACATTTTTATCAATCAATTAATCAGTATTATATAGGATAACGCACCTATTCTTGTCTTTTTGACTGTCATTTATTATTTAAAGCAGTTAGTTCCCTTTATGAATTTCGACAACACGAAAAGAAGATGTAGTTTATCTGAAACGTGTAATGTACTGACGCAACACATTTCAGACATTCTGATCACACATCCGGGTACTTGTCAGACACAGTTTTTATAGAAGGCAAGAAGACATGAATAATTGCAATACAGGTCAGATTGTGTACAGGTCAAAGTCACAGATAATGGGTAGGGAAACGCAAAAGGTGTGGGTAAGAAAGAGAAAACACCAGGCAAAGCAGGGATTGAAAATATTATGAAGTAAATTGGTCCTTGATTCTAAATTGGATTACCAAGGCAGGTAGGTTTAAGGTGATAACAAATAACTTTTGGACACATAAGACAGTTTTAAGTCTTTTTATGGCTAAGGCTTCAATGAATTTAAGTATGTGGCCCAACCTTGTTTCATATATCGGCTTAAAGGCATTGTTGAAATCAACCTCATGACCTGTCTCTATAATATGCTTTACTATAGATAATGTTGGACATCTATTTCTGGGGTCATTTGTGTCTGGCAATTTTACTTGTTGTTGCAGCCACTTTGGAATATGTTCTGTAGCCCTAACCTGCAGAGATCGATGGGTCCTACCTATGTACGTGTCTCCACACATACATGTAAATTCATAAACACAGTGGGATGTGACACTATCGTTCGGATAATGTGAGGGTTTACAGGACAGCATAGTTTTCGTTTTCTCTATGAAAATAAGTTTAGCTGCATAAAAGATTCTATTAGTTGCTGCCTTGAGTCTTTGTCCATTGGTCAGACTTTGTTGATCACCTTTTGACGGCAAGGATATGTAAACATCCTTTTTGGGAGCTGGTTGGATTGGTAGAACTCTATGGTTGGCACTTCCGTAACGCCTAATCAATCTCAGCTGGTGATTGTTATCTAACACTATCTCAGTAAGGTGTTGTCTTTCTTCTTCAATTGTATCGGCAGTACAATTTTATTATTATATCAATTGAATTAAATATTCTATACTTTGAAGAATTTCAGTTTTCAAAATGAAACTGTGGTAAAATCTCACTTCAAAAGGCGTAAATCTCAAATCGTAGATTAGTTTGCAAAGTTGCAAAGTAGATCAAAGAAATGACTACTCCTCGATTACAAATTGTGAACTATATGCTGAGAGTATGTTTGCGCGTATGTAGTTCATCACTGTTATTAAGGTTTCCATTCACTTCTTGCATTCTGAATGGCAAATCTCTACTTAACTCGATTCTGTGACATAAATGAGATGTATCTAATTCCACAACTACCCAAAAAAATCCACTTCTGCTTGACATAATCTCCTGGTTACTGTAAGTCGTCGCCTCCACTTGAGAAACTAGTGTCTGTTGTCACTTGAAGGTCCCCTCAGTGTTCATTCTGTAAACCTTCAGCGTATTTTTTTGGGCAGTAGTTTCTTGCTTGTTTTGTTGCTAGAATTTCATGTGTTGCTAATTCTTTCTAACCAGCCATTCAACCTTCGATATCGAGCCAGTGAAGGCAGATACTTATGGAAGCTTGTAGTAGCTTATTTGGTTGAATTGGTTTCTATGGCTGGCTAAATCGCTGAATCATCACGCGCAGTGCAGCATAATATCCACTAATAATAATGAATATTTCAGAATAAAAATTATGATGATATAGTATTTATTGAAAAAGATTATGTATATATGTATTACCTTTCACTAACTGAGTGTCCGGTTTTTTTTGAAGCTATGACGTATGCTAAGCTGTCAACCTCCTGCATGAGTAGTGTTAATTTACATAAAATTAGGTTAGAAAAGAGTTATGAGTGAGCAGAAAAGACACGGTACCGATCCATGAAGTCTTTGAATGATACTTTGAGCTAGTTAGGAAGTGAAGACTACCCGGTTTAAGTCATCTTGACGCCAATAAGTAATGGCTGGAGACCGTTGGTGATATGGCTCAAGATATTTATGAATGCTACACATGCATTCAAATCTTGTGTTTTCACGTATTCACAAATGCAGAGTCTTCTAAACACATTGAGCTGCAGTCTACGAATGTTTGGCATGCGATTCACTCTCACCAAATGCAAAATAATTTTACAGGACTGAACTACTCCGACTCCTACATTAGAAATAGGAAGTGAAGTGGTAGAGCACGTTGACCGCTTCACCTACTTGGGAAGTACCATCAGCCAGTGCCAATGAGTTGATCTCTGATGAAATCTCGGCACGGATACAGAGAGCTAGTTTCGCATATACCAGTTTACACCGTCTCTGGCTTAGTAGACATGATATCCGACTGGCTGTCGAACAAAGGGGAGGTGTGCTGCTCATCAGTCCGCTCCGTCCTCCTTTATGACTGTCAATGAGACATGGCCATTGAGAGTGGAAGACATGAAAAGATTAGTTGTCTTCGACCATAGGTGCCTGGGCTCTATTTCCCGTGTGAAGTGGTATAATAAGGTGAGCAATATTGAGGTTAGGCGTCGAGTTCTGGGTAAGCAGGGGACATCAATCGACGAGGCTGTGAAATTACATCGACTGAGATGGTTAGGACATGTGTTACGTATGCCTAGTCATCGCCTTTCTCAACAAGGGGCAATGTTAGCTGACATATGGTCAAGCTGGAAAAGAGCTGGCGGCGGTCAAACCAAAACATGTCTTCATCAGTCAATAAAATCCACAACAGTTAGTTCAAGCCAGTCACCTAGGAAGCTGTAGACTTCTTGACTGGTTGGGGTCCTCGGGACGGTAAAAACCAATGGCTGGAAACTATTGGTGATATGGCTCAAAACCGTTTTTAATGGCTGACGCAGATGCATCCACTCCTTGTGACTTATGATGTCCAAGAAAACCGTGTTGTTCCTCGCTATTACTATTCCTCTGTCTCACATCTTTGTTTACTGTCTCTATTATGCATTTCTTCTACTTTCTTCTCTTGCTTTGTGTGCTACAAGGACGGCGTGTGGCGACTTGAACTGGTGCACATCGGTGCAAGGTTCTATGTCGAAAACAGACAGACGTATTCACTAAATTCTCATTGTTCTTCTTCCTGTAATTTTTCGTCCATCATTGTTCCCCTATAATTCTTTATTTTTGCCTGTTTCTACTTTTATGTGTGATTTTATGAAGTAAGCCAACTTGAACTGCGGCACCTTTGTGGACAGTAGAGTCTTAAAAATTGAGTTTAGTCCTTTGTTTGGACACTATTAACTAGTGTGACGTGTCTGGTCCTTTCTTTGGTGCAGACTGAATTGTATCAGTCAGCTTTTGCAATGTGGCCACCATTCTTGGGAGCTCACCATCGCGGTGCACATTGATTTGATGATATATTAGACAGTTGGAGGCAACCGGCCACAGGAAGCCTTAGACCTAGGTTTCGTGCTAGTTGGGACTCAAAAGTCAGCAAGGCGCATATTCGACCTCGAAGGAATTCATGTCTCACCGGCGTCACCCAGTGCTGCAGTCAGAGACATTATCACTGAGCCACCTATTTGGGCTCGCGATTGAACTCCTGAGTTTAGTTTTATCAGTCTTTAACTTTGTATTTCACATGCACATACGATAAATGATATTCCAGTTAGAAAAAAGATAAGAAAGCCGACAAGTACACTGAATCAGATGTAGGTTTGAAGTTAGCTTAAAAAACGTGTATAAGGTGAATTTAAAGCAGAACATTATAATATACACAAGTATACACAAGGATTTGTGGATCGAAAACAGTATCTGTTACCATTGCATCGGTGGTTCACTACTAGAATGCTCTCCAGTCTAGCAGATTTTTACGATTCCACTCTCATTTGGTGGACACCTAAACGCTGCCTTGCCTAGTTCACTAGCTTGTAACCCTAACCCGCCGAAAGACAATATAATCGCCACTAAAACTGTATAGCTTAGAGCCCTACTTTTCGCTCGAAAAGAAAGGAACAAATTAGGAGAATTTATTTAGATAATCTTTCCGTAGACCAAAGAGATAACATCCTATCCGGTATTGAACTGAGATATCTTTTGTTCACATGCATCAAAAGAATTCGATCCTTACTTCGCGCATCTTCACAGAGCAATACACGCACTTCCTTAGTTACGTGTCCATTAAATATAAAAGAAATGTTGTTAAATGTCTTATGAGTATAACAAGAAGGTTATGTATAGATGACCATTTACAAAGGGAATTTGAATGTATGTTCATGATTTTAATTAATTTAATTTTTTAATTTTTGATTACAGCTTGATTCCACACAGCATTATTTTGGTACAGGTATGGAATTTTCAGCATGGATATCGGTAGCCCGAATTTTGCAGGCCGACCATAGATATCGGGTGTGCGTCTGCAGGGGATCGAACCCCGGACCATATGCATGGTCGGCGAGAGTCCTAACCACTGTGCCATCAACGCACTTGACGGAGACGAGCTATCCGAATAGCTTTACAAAGAAACACCTGAAAACATTGGGGAGAAAACCTGAGACTATGATTGCAAGTAGAAACACATTTATTTATTAAGTTAAAATTTAGTGATGACTTATCAAGTGAGATATTATTCCAAAGAATTTCTAGGGGTATACAAAGAACATTTTACGTAGCACACCTATGTTTGTCATTCTCTAGCTGAAGAATGATTGGGACGCAAAGAAAGGATAAGCTAGATAGTTTCACCACATCTGTATGCATTTATCGATTCAACTGCACCTGCGGTAACAGTTATGTTGGGCGTACTACTAGACAGCTTAGCCAATGTATCATTACTGGACAACTCTCATCATGGTTTGAAAAGGACAAACAAAAACAATCCATAGCTCACTTTTGTCACATCTAGTTGATAGTGGTCGTGTAGTGGATAAAACGAGAGTTTTGAAAGCAATTCATCATATCCCACCAAATCTTCCCAATAGACTTTGTATTCTTCCGCTACAGGCACACAGATGAGGCGACAGGCATCGAGCTGTTAAACCTAAAATATGCATTCAAAAGAATGTGGCATAATCATTATGCCTTCCTTGGTCTACTAAGATATAAGCAACTGATGACTTCTACACCATCCCTTACTTATATTTTCAACCCCTCTCCTATCATACCCTAACCTTATCACATCTTCATTAAAACATAATTAATCTACTTCCCTCCCATTCTAGTAACATGTAATCGGTTCATTTGTTTTTACTAGCCTTTATCGACTACTTCTACCAGAACATTTGTTTGTTTATTCATGGTGTTCTTCATTATTCGTGTTATTATTTTTCATCTTTGTTATTGATAAAACCATTATTATTAATATCATAACTACTATTATGACTAGTCGTACAATTTGTATTCACCATCTTATTATACTGTAGACAAAATACCATGATCGGTTTATATTTGAATTTCTATTTGTAAAGTTATGTATACTGGGGTTAAGCCTGATCAGAACTAATTGAAAACAATATTGTTCGACTAAATGTGTTGTTCTAATATTCTAATTGTTTAACTTTGAGTCATACATGTAGACAAATAGTTTACAACATATTTATAGTAAATTATAAGTGCTCAATGAAATCATTTCAATTAGGAAATAAATACAATATTGAACAAGTAAATTACCATTAGTTCTAAAATAC
Source organism: Trichobilharzia regenti (assembly GCA_944472135.2). NCBI lineage: Eukaryota > Metazoa > Platyhelminthes > Trematoda > Strigeidida > Schistosomatidae > Trichobilharzia > Trichobilharzia regenti. The sequence continues at coordinate 106,376,367 of OX235264.1, forward strand.
ATGGTACTGAAGGTCATTTAACGATATTTGAATATAATCTTATAAATTTACTTAAAAAATCAGTCCCGAGTGATAACTAACTTCTCAGAAATTCCTTAGCCCTATAAATTAGTATTCATCTGAACAAACTGTTACTAAGTAATCAGCATTGTATCTGAAAGTTAATACATCAGTGGCACAGCAGCAGAATGCTAGCCAACCACACATATGATCTCGGGTTCAATCCCCGGCTGACTCACTCCTATGCCTCGCTGAGCCAGTAATAAGGCTGATAAAGAGGGAAGTTAGGTCATGGGGTTAGCAAACCCATCCCATAAAAATAAGCAACATTGCTACTGGAACTTCAAGGCTCTGGCTTGAAGTAGTCCTGTGTACCACCGTGAACGTAAAAAGAATAAAAAATTCTAAAAGTTTTATCGAGAAATCGAGTCAGGATGTTATTTACCAAATATCGATCATTCCCGTTAAATACACAATCAAAAGCAACACACTCTTACATGCATAATTCTGTGATTTCCAGCAGTTCAAAAGTTGCCAGCAGCCTATGTGAAAATCTAACTCTGAGATATCCAAGACCCTCGCAACTCTAGTCGATAAACTTTAAATAAGGGTAGTTTTAGCTGCCCATAGGGTTGTGCAGCAATTATCAAACTTTTTACAAGAGTGTGATAGTGGAATTTTCAAACTTTTCGAATCCTGTTACCAATGGGATTTATTCAAAAATTGATTTGCGTGGGCAAATGTTTGGTGGAGTAGAATATGTGAATTACTTTTTATGTTTATGGAAACATAATCATTTCTTACCAATTCACATCGTATTTTGAGAGTTTTGGAAGTTCACAACTTTTGAATTTTATGTTCGAAACACTGTTATTAAACTTCTGTTTTATTGTCATTGGTTCTAACTGGTGCAGTTTCTTAGGTATTTTTGCACTACTTTGCTTAGCGCTAGCGTTACGTGACGACCTGTTGCTGAAAAGGCAGTTAGTAAGTTTTTGTATCAAACCTGGTAGGGTCTGCTGACATTTGGACATCCGCGCTTACATTGCCATAGTTACGGTCGGATTTCTGTATCGGATTCTGTATTTCAGTGGTTCAATATCCAGTATAGTTCTTCCGAGCTAATATAACCCAGTTTGATTTAGTTGTGGTCTCTTCATGATCGTGAGTTAAAGGTTCCTGGTCTTCGGTAACCTTCTGCGTAGTTGTGCCGCCACCTGGCTCTCGTAGCTTCGGTTTGATTCCAAAAGGAGTAGGTCTGGGATTAATTATATGTAGTTTATAGTATGCACTGTGTTAAGTCTTTGTCACTACTGTAGGTAGAGTTGATCCTTTCGCCAGTAAGTCCTCCGATATCGTCGTCAAAAGAAAATAGATGATAATAATAACAGATATAATAGATATAATTAGTGTAGGTTGTTCAGACTAAAAGATAGAAAACGATATGAGGAAAACGTAAAAATAGGTGGCCAATTCTATTTGTAGTTGATATATATACATGTATGTGTATATAATATGAAGAATAATAACAAGCGTAAGTGTATTAGTTGGAGTAGTCAAAAGAGCACGACGGGAGAGAATGTAAAGAAGTAAAACGACAAATTTAGTTGTGTACCCCTGAATGATACATAGGATTTTAAGGATATATGCCATTTGAACGCAGTCCTTGTGTCGCTGCATGACTATACAGCCTTCTCTTAAAGGTGTCCACAGACGGTGCCATAGCTATATATGCTAGTAAGGATTTCCAGGGACGGCAAACCCGCAGCGAAAAAAGGTGGGGGCGCACCCGGGTCCTTGTCATCTGGTGAGCTATCTTTTTGAGGTTTCCACGAAGAAGCCTATACTTACTCAATGACAGAACACCTTTGTTTGTGTTGTTCGGACCATCTGTTGTCTTTTTGGGCATTAATCAAATCCCCTCTAAACCAACGGTAGTTAAATGTGAGTTGACTTGATTTCTTCAGCCTTTCATTATTAGTTCAAGTAATAAGTGGGTATTCTGCGTCTGTGTCATTGAACCTTCATCCAAATCACAGTAAATGGTGAATCAAATGGAGTATATTCCAATTTGAAGTCTGTTTGTAAGTGTTCAGAAGATGCCTCCGGATGTCTGAACTGCGGTGGAGTCGTAAACTACATTGGTATAAACAAAATTGCTAGAAAATTTTGACTCTCTTGAGACTTCGGAGGCAAGGAGGCCAGAAATAGAGATTTTGCTCAAATTTCACCAATTCTGATTGAGATTCAAAATGAATCTACCATTAGATGCCCAGGTACAACCCAAGAACACCCTAGGATGTGAGGTTCGACGGAGTTTTCGGTTTGGTTACTGGGATCATCCTGGGGAGCAGCTTACTTATGAGCAGTCCTTACTCAGGACTCACCAACAAACAAAGCACAAACTTCGGACGCGCCGCAAGAGGACGGAAGTGACTGTGTGATCGTCAAACAAAATATCGTTTTTTAAATGCCTCAGACAGCTAGGCACATGGTTACCAAAAAATAATGGATATCTCAGCTAAAGGTATATCAAGAGACTGGTAACTTTGTAGCCTCCCTACCTGTGAGAGAGAATTTATTCACTCTCTTCGAACAACAACGCTATTTCACTGAGCTTGCCAGCGCAGTGATAGTCAAGTGCTCTTGGAAAACAGCAAGCTATTTTTCAACGCACGCCATACTTTCCAGAGAAATTTGAAATGCCCTGTGTTTCCTCTCGCAGTAACAATAAAGTAGGTGTGTTCAGGGATATTGCGAAACCTACTGGTGCTGTTTTCATAGATTTCACCAATAATTTCGACAAAATACATTACACAGAATCGCTCATAGAATAGGAAATTTTGGAATAACGCCGGACCTTCTAAACCAGGTCACGGCACTGTACCGCCCTATACTAACTCTAATTGAACGTTTATAAAACTGATTCATGTAGGCATACTGAACGTTTGCAGAACTTATTTCACAAATGCTTGTGGGATGATTGCTATTGCATTATAGATCGTGTGAAACGCTAGCACGTCATATAGCGTGAGAACGTGGATGTACCGCATTTTTACAATCGGAATCATATTAGGTATGACATAGCATCACTAGTAGGTGTAAGACAAAGAATCAGGTTCAGCTGGGAAATCTGTTCCTGAAAAACGGTATGTGGTGGCGCAGTACAAAGTAGTTCATTCATCTTCTTCATACTTATCCTCTGTATCAGAGAATTATCTGGGCATGTTAAATCACATGACCCAAACATCAAAGAGGAGCTGAAGTGTGATAGCGACATGCTTACGTTGCCAGATCTTGGCACTCTATCAGACTGGTCCAAATAATAGATTGTTCTCCCTTCTGCGGCGAAGTATGTATCAGTGCTCATTGACCACCTGGTGCCAGAACATTCACACCGCAAGTTAAGTTTCTATTTATTTACTCTAAACTCTAACAGAAATTTGCATGCTGACTATCTTAAACTAGGTCTAGTTATAGGAAAGTTAACTTCTGCCAATGGTTTAAGGCCTTCCCAATTTTAGCTTAAGCTTCCGAACGTTTAAGTCTTGCGATTTTGTCTAGATCCTTGCCGATATCAAATGCCATTCTGCCTTCTTCACTATATGACTTGCAGATACGTGATTGCTCTGCATGAAACTGCGGGTATCAGTAAGTAAGACTGTTTACTGTAGTTTCAAGTAGCAGAATAATAAGCAGTATTCAGAACTTGTGACGATAGGGGCATAGGGAATTAAATGCAGACCCAATTCTGTCGCAAATCAAGGACTCGATCAGAGTCGAAGTAAAAGTCATCAGGAGTGAACCTGTACTTATATGTTGTGTGTACCGCTCTACTTCATCCAGTACGGAGTGTGATAACATTCTCAGAAATATTTTTAATGTTACAGTCTGTCAGCCACGTCTCGTAAGCCGTTAATGCCCAGCTCTTGCTACGCTGGGCCTCACGCTGCCCCTCAAAGCTTCTCAGAAACGCTTAGTACGAATGGACGCAAAACCAAAACACCGACTGGCTACTCGAGAATTGTTTATTGTAACACCAACATATAGCCAACTTTAAAATTAAACTTTAAACCAAGGTCTATGAGCAAATATTACAATAATAAATCACAACATTACTTCTGACGGTTTACTGCTGACTTTTTTCTGAACGGCGACCGATGAGACGATGGCTGGTGTATTGATGCCTCCGCGAAAATATGGGGAAGTTGGTTTTGAGCAAACAACCATGAATTGATCTTTCAATCTTCAACTACATTGACACAGTCACTCATCCCTTCAGTCATAAAATTATTGAAGGTGATTTGAAATACTAGAAGTATCATGGCCTTCACTCTGAGGATCACAAACCTATGATAATCTCCTGAATACCACCCTCACAGGAGGGTGGATACAACACATAGATTAACCCACTAGACCTGTAGATATCCTAAACCTTATTTTCACGAACAACATAACACCATCCGCAGTAATGTAGGACATAAATTTGCAGGTAGTGGCCATGAAATAGTAGTGTGTGCTTTTGACATCTTTCCTGAAACAAAATGCAGAGATGAAACTGACCAGACACCTATAAGATTGTGCAGACATACTGACTAGGACTTGTACCAGCTTCCAGTTAGGTGCTCTAATTGGGACTCGTGCTTTCGACCGAGCTCCTGGAGGAAATTTTTAACAATTTCATCCTAGTGTTAATTCGGTTGATGACGTCACTGCACCTGAGAAGATCCTTAGCTTCGAATTCACCCAGAGCGATTATATTCTAATATCGTTGAAGAGAAGTCTACGGAAGCACTTAATAAAACACTACAGATGTCGAGACTTATCATCATTAATCGCCATTACTTTTCTTTTCACTAGAATTAAAGAATTAAAGAACATATGACTCAGAAACAAAGAGATGCGGGCCATTTAGCCACTTCATAACCCAGGAGAAATAGCCAGACTTTTCGGAAGTAGGTTAACAAACTCTAAAACACCCTAACCAAAAATAATAAACTTAGACGACATTGCTTACCAGAATATTGAAGGGATATGCGAACAGTTTAGCAAGTACTTTGCCAGACTAAACACCTCGGAGAACGATCGTGTCATGGATTTCCGACGAAAAACAGACGGATGTCTAAGTGACATACTTTTCACCTCACAGGAGATCGACAGGGCTTTTTCAAATCTTGAGCTTTGTACTACTATTGGTCCAGAGAGTTTATCTTCCATTCTGCTAAGAAACGGTGGTAATGGCATGAATTTAATCCTGCTCAAGTTATATTCAATTTCACTAAGCTATGAGACATACCCTACCTACTGGAAGAAGTATTAAATTGCACCCACCCACATGTACGTCCCTATAGCCGATATCAACAACTGAGTCCCCATCAGCACCACGTCTGTGGTTTCATGTTTAATGGAAAAGATAGTAAAGATTCAAATCATCCAGTACTCGCTGTCAAATGACCTACTGTCCTCATCCCAATACAGTTAATAATAATAATAGTATATTCTCATTTTGTACATGAGGGACGCCAGTTTACAGGCATCATCAATATGACAAATTACATATACGATTAGCAATCATACTTAATAATAATGTTTTAATAAAATACATACTTTTTCCTACCTGTGTAGGACACACCAAATGTACAGGCATGGATGAGCATTATTTAAATTTCATATATTTGGTTTATGTTTAAATTGCATGGTTGCTGACGTTTTTGTCTTTGGTTTGTGGGAACAATATGATAACTAGTCATTCAATGGAGCACTTCATGAAATATGGGAATATTGACTTCGCATTAACAAAAAAACCCAAGTATGTTTTGGATGGATTAAAAATACTTGGGAAAAAATAAAGCTTGAAGTAATTCCACAATATAACTTAGGTGTGTACAAGTCCGAATCTCATTTTTGATTTATATCCAAATTGGGTAATAAGAAAGCTATTTTTACAGATACGATCAGTTATGTTAAATAAATAAATAAACTTATTCTCATGATACAGTACATGAGGGACGCCAGTTTACAGACATCATCAAATTGTTACAGAAATAGGACCATATTATTCAGTCACAATTTACAGTCGATAGCAAAATATGTTTAACATGTACACTGGAGATTATACGTACACTTGATAAATGTTAATCCCAGTAGTATAAAACATCCTTTCCACTTATGTACAATCATTTCTGTGCATAGTTGGAAAAATCCGCTAGATTGTCAGTGAGTGCAACACATCAGGAAATACAGAAGTATTGTCTTCGCATTAACAAAAAAACCAGGTCTTTGGTGGATGGTTTATAAGTGCCTGGGAAAAAAATAAAGCTTGAAGTCAATTTTCGTACATTACTTTGTTGTGTGCAGAGTCCTTGAATTATAGTTCATTGATGTGTTATTTTGAAATCAGTGATATGTTTATCTCATTTGATCTGCAATGTCATTGTTGGGAGTAAAATACATAAGCTTTAGACGCATTAATTAATGGATTTCTACTGCTTGTAGGTATTTACTTCTCGTGAGGAAGGTTTTTGAATTTTAGTTGTTCCGACAGGAGTTGTGGATATTAACTGCTCAGCAACATTGTGGGTATAAGTTCATCACATTATCCCAGGAATGTTGGGTTGTAGTTGGTGAGGCATATATGATGTCCGACGAGCGTACATCTGTCCATGTGATGTTGTGGTGAGTTACATCTTTTTCATGTTGTCGGTTTATGTCCATTTTATTCCACTTATTGTGTTGGGTAGAAGTTTTACAAACGAAACTTCTTGTCTGTTTGAGGGTAAGTATCTTAATCGTTAATGTTTTATCTAAAATTATAAATATAGGCAAAAACAACAGGTGTAGTATTTAAGCTTATACATTAAATGGACCTATAATTTCGGAGGCTCTCAGATAGGAACTAGGACTACTGTCGTTTGCAAACTCTTGTAGTTTGTCGTTAAGCACTTTTTTGAATGAGGCCAATGTACCTGCTTGACGCATTTCCATTGGTAGTTTATTCCATATCTGTGCATACCTAATCAAGTAAAACTTTTGCCTGGTAGCTGTTTTACATTGTTCGATAGCTACTGTACCCTTAGTGTGTCTTAGTTTGTAGCCACTGTCATCTGAAAGTCGAATGCCATTAGTAGAGGTAAAAACTAAGTGGTTTAGAAGCTTATAGTAAAGTGTTAAGTTTAGTCTCAGGCGTCTTAGCCATAGTGTTTCTAATCCTAGGGTGTCACATCTAGTGGAGTAGTTCGCACCATTTTCGGTCCCGAGTAATTTTGACGTGAGGTACCTCTGCACTCCCTCGACTTTCAATTTGTCCTCTATGCGTATACTACTATACATGAATGAACAGTAATCAAATAAAGGACGCACACAAACCTTGTACAACAGAATTCTGGACTCATTTTTGTAAAAGTTCCTGAGTAGAAAGCCGATAAGTCTGCGTGACTTTGACACTTGTTTGGAGATATGTTCAGAAAATGATAAGTCATGTGAGTATTTCAGTCCTAGGTCCAATACAGATTCCAGTCGTAAGAGTGCATGGCCTTGAATTGTCAGGTCAAGTTCTAAATTGTTGCAACCTATGCAGAGCCAGCCACATTTGTCGACATTAAACTGGAGTTGCCAGGTGTCACACCATCTATCCATTTTTTCTAATTCTTGCTGTATGGCGTTTACTTTTATTCCGAGATCTGTGTTCTTGCATTTATAGGTCACTTTTAAGTCATCTGCATATAGTATTGGTTTACCAACACTAAAGCATTCACAGATACTGTTTGTATATATTATGAATAGGAGTGGGCCTAATACACTTCCCTGGATTACACCACTACTTACAGGTTTAGGCCTTGAGTTTATCGAGCCAACTTTTGTTATCTGATTCCTGTCACAGAGAAATGATTTTATCCAGCTCACGAGAGGGTCACATATCCCTAGTGAGCATAACCTGCTGACTAGCAGATTATGGGGGACTCTATCGAAGGCTTTTGTTATATCGAAATATAGCACAATTGCTAGTTCCCTGTTGTCCCTGCTTCGTGTAACTTCATTGAAAAAGTCTATGTGACAGATCACACATGATCTCTTTTTGAGGAATCCGTGTTGTGATGGATTGAAAAATTCATGTTCTAGTAAGTTGTCTGACACTTGGTCTTTAACCACTTTCTCCATTATTCGTGATATTACCGGTGTTATATTAATAGGTCTATAGTTGCATGCATTGGTTTTGGCTCCTGCTTTGTGCTTAGGTAATATGTATGTGGTTTTCCACACTTCAGGATAAGTTCCAGTTTCCAGTGACAGAGTAAATATTCTAAGTAACAAGACTACCATTTCCGTGCTGCCATTTTTGTATATGACGGATGGTATGTCGTCTGTTCCAATACTGCCATTTGGCTTCAATGCTAGCTGATCAGTAGATATGGTGGGGGTCACTAAGGTGAATCGCCCCATTCTGCAGGAACAGCAATACGCAATTTGAAGGCTCGAGATTTTCATGATTTTTATGAGGGCTTAGATCTTTATCTTGAAAAAGATAATAATTAACGCCTTGACAGATCATGCTTCTACCTTTAAACATATACCATTCGCTCAGCCTATTGTTGAGATGCGACCACGTGGGATCTGCACAGATTTATGGGGCATCTTATAAATTAACTTGCTATCCATTGTCAGATCTTTAAATACCACTTCACAATGTCTTACCTCACTCATTTTCTAATAACGTCTTTACTTGATCCTTATTATATTCCATTAAACCTAACATTTTATAGCTCTTTATGAGTTTGATTCGACTTATTCTATTCCTATTCTCTGGAGGGTACGGTTGTGCACCAAATGCACAAAAAGGCATGAAATAAAAACAACTGGCTTGAAAATAATTGTATAAAAGCCAAAAGTGGACATCATGATAGTACAAAATATATTGGTTTTATTATACATTGCAAATGAACGTTGTCGGCCTAAGGATTAATTACTTCCCCATTCTGTTTTCTACATAAATGTGTTTATTAATGATATATTGCACTTGCTTGATTTATTACACTTTAATGATTCACCTTAGCACTTTTACTTTTCTAAAACAGCTTCCAATCCCTTGTAAACTTTGTACTTACCTCAATATTGGTTGGTTATCGTATGCCGACAACCACAGGATGAAAACGAAACGAAGTCGGTTTTCCCGCCCAACCTGGAGGACAACTGTACAATTCGATAACTATACGGCCTGGTTCAGACAATGAGTGTAATCATATATATATATCAAATATTTAACTGTAGAAACATTATTAACTTGTAGACAATCTAAGATTTGACATTATAACATACTTGATCGTGCCTGTAAAAATGGCATGCATTTTCATGTAAATTTATGTTTATATGAGAATAAAATTATTATTATTATATATTAAAATCTATTTCTCCTAATTTGTGGCTACTTTTGCAGGTCATTTGGAAATTTGGGGTCGGGTGCACTCTGGTGTCATTGCAAAACCACTCACTGAGGAGTTCACTTATAACCTGGGGATCGTTGTATATTACACCCCTATGTTCCAAGATGCTTACATTATTGTCTTTACTGCTTTTTAGACGTTTTTGCAATATCCTACAAAGTTCCTGAGTTTTGGTGTTACCCATTAGCGCTTTATTTTCCTCATGTTGTGACTTCATTTTGTGTTTTTCTTCAAGCAGTTTAAGAGTTTCATGTATTTGGTTTAACGCATTAAATTCCTTAAATACATGGTATTTCCTTTCCAATTTCTTTAGTTTTAGTCGCGTTTTCCGGTCAATAAATGGAGTTGGTGTCTTTAGGGCAGATTTTAGGGGCGCGATTGTGTCTCTTGCTGAGCCAACTGTTTTGTAGAAAATCTCAAGTGATACTTCTAAGTTATTGTTGATGAAGTATTCTTCCCAGTCAGAACTTCTCAACAGATCTGATAGGAATTCCCAATCAGCATTCTTATAGTCCCTATATTGATAGCGCACCGGGGAATTTTTAGGTGTGTATTTAGTTGTTAGTCGGAGGGGTAGCGTGCAGTACAATATGTTGTGATCACTGTTATCGAGTTTATTTCCCACCTCTATCGAGATGGGCTCTATGTTATGACAGAGGATTAAGTCAAGAGTATTTTGGTTCCTTGTAGGGAGGCGCACGCACTGCTTCCATCCTCCTATGTCTATAGCTTGTAGTAGCTCTTCATGGATTCTTGGTCCTGTACAGGTATCCCAGTTTACTCCAGGTAAGTTGAAATCTCCACATACTACTTTGTAGTCGAAGTCCAGCGTGGCTACATGCTCTAGTATTTCTGCAATAGTTATATCAGTCATTTCAGGGCTATTGGGGGGTCTGTATATACATCCCACGAGAATTTTACTTTCGTTTGTGTGGATGCTTATCCACTTAGATTCTGGGAGTTTGTCAGTATTTGGGTTATTGAAAGTATTGGAGTTAGTGGATTTATAGGCATATATTAAGCAACCGCCTCCTCTTTTGTCAACTCTATCGTTCCTATAGATGTCGTAGTTGTCTATTACTAGCTTTGTGTCAGGTATATCAGTAGTAAGCCAGGTTTCAGTCACCATTATTAGTGTTGGCCGTTCTATGTATGCCAGGCAGCGAAGCGTTGTTATTTTATTAAGGAGAGATCTAGCATTCAGGAGCATAATTGTTAGTAAACCAGAGTTATTGGAGGAGAGGTTAACATGGTTACTTGTCACTATCCCTACGTTATGTTTGGAGGGGCTCTGAGGTGAGACAGAGTCAGTGTGTGTACTATTTCCTGGATGAACTGTGCAGCGAGTGGGGCTATTGTTTGCTGCAGCCGAAAATAATCCTGTTGCATATTTTGACTATTAGCATCCATGGGTCGGCATCTGCGTTCATCTACTGGTGATATATGGTCTGCCCTGCAATTTGGGTTGTAGTTTGCTGGACCTAGGTACCCTGTGTTAAGATTACCCTGGTAGTTGTACCTCATGGGGCTTTCATAGCCGTATGCATATTGGCTCACGTCACGTGTGTGAGTGAAGTTATTGAGGGGATCAAGTGTCGACCTGTTCTCATTATGTTGATGAGGTTTAACATATATAGTGCGAGAGTTTGGACGAGAATTTTCGTTAATATGGTGCCTATATGAGTCCCGTTTAGTGCTCCATATATCCTGAGGATCCATTCTACGTTGCATTCCCAAGTTATGTGCGTTGTTAGGCATGTTACTTCTAGTTCGGGAAGGGGTATTCCTTCTCACATGCTGCGTGACGTCTTTGGGAATGTGCTTCGTTACCCATGCTTTGTCATTTTTTAGACTGACACGCTGCTTATTAGACTTATTACGAGGGAGGTATGTCGAAGTCTGGGGTGGGACTCTGGGTTTTGTGGTCTTTTTTGCGGTTTCTACTGAGGGACTCTCTGGCTTGGATCCAGATTGAGTGTGGTCTGCCAGTAGTTTCTGGTCAGCCATAGTTTGTGCGTCTATGTCAACCTTATGTAGGTCAGCAGGTTTTCGAGATGTGCTCTCGTGCACTCTAAGATTGCACCCAGTGGCACTGCTCTTACTGAGTTTTGGGTCGCTCTTACTTGCCGTTTTTTCTCCTAACACTATACACGTGACTTGCTGTGCTTCAGTGTCCGTCGACACTTTAGCACTGATACCAGATGTATTTCTCAGTGTTGTCAACTTTGTATCGAAGGAGTTCTTGGTTGCTTGCCTTTGGTTTGGTGTTTTATCCGAGACTACTTTAATAGTCTTGAATTTAGTGGCAGTAGCCAGAAGATCTTCGGCCATCTTAAATCGTTCAGCTGTTATGTAGCTGTCGAACCTAAAGAGTATAGGACAAGGATGCTTTAGGTCTTTTTTGCTTAGGCGAATGCACTGACAAGGTGCATTCAAGAGATTTGCAGCCTTCAGCAATGAGTGCTGGACTGACTTTATGGGCTCGCTATCCGGTACATTATACACTATTGCGTTTTGTTTTGAAGCCAGCCTTCTAACAACTTCGCTGGATAGAAAGTCGATGGCGTTTTCTAACTCCTTCGCACTTTCTGAGTCAGTATGAGTCATTCTAGAGGTCATATTAAAAAGCTTTAGGATTGTAGGATCCTGCAGTTCCTTTTTCATACGTGAGATAGTTTCGGGTATACATTCTAGTGAACTTAATTTCGTTTTTAATTCATCTATCTGTAGCTGCATCTCTTTAATTACGCACGTTAAGTAAGAGAGCTCTACTTTTTCAGACAGAACATCTTCCACCTGTATTACAGGGGTCAGAGTTATGTTCGAGGCTTTTATGTTGGGTGAACTACTAATAATATGGGGTGGTAATGTGTTATTAGACGAGCCGGTGCTATTTTCTAAATTAGTGGTGTTCACACGAACACGCTTTTTAGAATTTTGAACCATCGTTATTAAAGATCAATTATTAGTAACCAATAAATGAATATAAGCGAAAACACGTGCAAAAGCGTCACCTGATTCGAACGTACCGGGCGTTACAGTTTCTTAAGTAAAATGTAGTGTTTTACTCGCTATTTAGATTATTTTGACCGCATTACACGATGCATTGGTAATGGGCGTTCAGTAACAACATTATTTCTCGACGTCAGCAAGGCTTTTGATGAGGTCCCGCTTATCAGACTCTTAACAGAACTCCAATCCCATGGAATAAGTGGAAAGCTTTCCGAATGGATAAATTTTTTTCTCACAGAAAGAGAGCAATTAGTCAAAATTACAACCAGCTGTCTTCTCCGAAGCCGATAACTAGTGGCGTTATACAAGGTAGCGTTTTTGGTTTTGTTCTCTTCTTCTTATTCATAAATGACATATCTTCTGTGATGAAGTATGGAAACCGTATCGCTTAGCAGATGATCTCAAGATAGTATGTTGTGGTGAGAGATGACTGCTAGCGGAATGGGTGGACAGCAATTCACGTCGATGTTTGCGTCCCAAATATTAGTCATGCGAAAACAAGAACAAAAACCGAAAGTGGGTGTCAGCCACGTCTCGTAAACCGTTAACGCCCAGCTCTTGCTACGCTCGGGCTCACGCTGTTCCTTGAAGTTTCTCAGAAACGCTTAATAATAACGGACGCGAAAACCAAAACACCGATTGGCCGCTCGAGAATTGTTTATTGTAACACCAACATATAATAATAATAATTTATTTTCATATAAACATAAATTTACATGAAAATGTTACCATTAAGGTCTGTGAACTAATATTACAATAATAAATCACAATATTACTTCTGACGGTTTACTGCTGACTTCTTTCTGAACAGTGACCGATGAGACGATGGCTGGTGTATTGATGCCTCCGCGAAAATTGGGGAAGTTGGTTTTGAGCAAACAACTATGAATTGATCGTTCAATCTTCAACTACATTGACACTCCCCGGCAAAAAACCGATCCATCCCTTTTTTCCATCACGACCAATACATGTTGACATGGATGCCATTGCGAGAACCTGGGTCACACGGAGAGAGCTTAAATGGAAATCAAACAGAAAAGCCAACACACCACAAGCATACTCATAGCGCAATCTCACACATCAATGACGACCTGCGCCTTCCAGTTAAAGGCATACACTTGACACATCCTCTTGCGACACAATCACCACTTGCTAGAATGACTCTTGCAGAATGCAACGTGACCATAGCACCAACTCAAGATACTCTACGCACATCCTCTTGTCTACTCACTACCAATTACCACCGAAATCGCTTGTCATTCATTCTCCCTCAGTTCTAGTAACGGTGACGCATGCGAGCCTCAGTCGTTTACACTCTTTCTCCCCGGCGTGTGGGACGGCAGCTAACAATTATCTCCGTGTGCATTTCATTCTCAGCAATAGCCTCCCCGGCGTATACGACCCATCTGCTATCCTTAACATCAATCAATTCATTCACGGATGTAGAAGACTCGAAACAACTTCAGAAGTAATCACGACGAAAATTTTAACAAAATAATGTAATAACAACAAGGTACGAAAACAAAACGTAAACACAATGAATCCAAAACACCACCAATTGATATGACACACCACACGTATATACAAACAGTACACACAAACTCGCAGATCGTGTCTCGATGGAATTCCTTTGAAGAATTGCAGGACTTACACCAGTACGCCTGCAAGTCTTCTCAGGTTGACGATTGTAATTTGTGGAATGTCCGGACACAAACAAGATTAACCAACAATTACAATAATTGGAACTCACACAATTATTTAACACAAACATATGTACAATCAACACATCAAAGTGGTGGATTCTGCCTTGACGAACTACCCTTGAAGAACTGTAGGACTTACAGCAGTACGCCTACATTCCTTCTCAGGTTGATGATCCTAGTGGAAGTCGTCCAGACACAAACAGAACTACCAACAGATAGATGACAGATGATATCAATTCAGTATATACGATATGAACATATGTACAAAATCACACACCAAGCACATTGGACTGCTCATTGATGCGCTACCCTTTGAAGAATTGTAGGCTTTACAGCAGTACGCCTACAACTCTTCTCAGGTTGACACCCTACACTTGAAAATCGTCGCAGAGTTCATTTGCTGACTTACTTCTATCAACTATATCCTCAAATCTGAACGGTAACACGCCAATGTCATTGTATCGTAGAATATAGATGACTAACAAACACACGACGTATCTGGTCAACCAAGCGTAGACACAGAGTAATTTACACTAAAGATAATAGCATTCAATTAGTAACTTGAAACTAGAAATGCCTTTATTTATGCAAGTCAATTTAACAATTACTCTTTCGTTTACAATTGGCTTATTCTCACTAAACTGAGCAATATCTTTCGTCTTTTCAAATGCACCAATACTATCAAAATCATTGCACAAGTTACTTGAGTTGATGGGCGTCTTTTCCATTGTGGATGACAACACCAACGACGACTGATTGATACCAGTTGATGAAGTTAGCGGTGGATCAAAAGCTGTTGTTGCTCGGCTTTCAGAAGTTTGTCTACCTGCAAGACCACCACCACTGCTGTCTTTTACTATCAGGTCAGGTTTAGCAATAGCATCTGATGATAGGTGGGCTACATGCTGATCACTCACACTGACGGTCTCACAAGTATGCATGCCTTCTGCAACTGCATCTGCATTTATTTCTACTTCACCTTCAAGTTGTACAGAACCTTTGTTCAACTTAGCAGTAGTAGGCATATCCCTCATCTCATCATGATCAACCAAAGACAAATGTGAAGTATCATGATCCTTATCACGAATATTCACTTTACCGTCAACTTCATCATTTTCAAGCTCTTTAATAACAGAAGTAGACAATTTTGGTTCCTCCTCACAAATCATTAAAGTTTTTATATCTTCACTGTGACTAGTAATACCTTGTAAACTTGTGGAGTCAGAACTGCACCCTGAAGCAGTAACTCTATTCTGTGAGACTCTATTCAACAATGGCTTACCAGTTGCAACTATAGGCTTCCTCACCACACCGTTATCGTCACACAATTCGGAGTCAGGCCTGGAGTTTACATTTAGCTTATCACTGAACTTGCTCACTGGTTCACAGTTCACCTCTGTATGCACCTCTTGCAAACGTGTACAACACAGTAGTGTTTGTCTTGCATCTTGTAACTTATCTGTTGAGGATGTACTACGAAACCTGTTACACTCACTAGGTCTATATACATTACTAGATATCATGGAGCCTTCTCGATATCCACCTCTCTGAGGCCCTTTCGTCATCAATGATTGCGTTTTTCCCTTAGACTGCTCTATTCTATGGGTGAGATGCAATATACTGGCAAACTTGCTCATAGATAGATTGACACTATCTTTTACTAGTTTCAGGATATCATCAAATTTTGGCTCGATACCCTCATCCTCCATACGGGAGCTTATCTTCACCCACTTCCTTTGCAGTCGAGTAGGTAGGCGTCTTGCTATTACTTCTAGGATAAAACTCGAGTTGAGGTCACTCATGCAATTCATCGAAACCAATGCATTCTTGTAATTCATCAGATTATCCATAAACTCAGTAAGTGCCTTGGAGTCACCTTGTAGTTGACTACCATTACCCTTAACAGCCTCGAATAATTTCCCTACAATCATCGAAGGTCTTCCAAACCTTTGACGTAGTATGCTCATAGCCTCGTCGTAGCCCTCTTTTGGCTTCATAAACTTACAACACTGTATAGCTCTTGCAGCATCTCCAGTGCAATGCGTCATCAAATACATTTACTTCATTTCATCAGTTAATGAAAAACCACTTAGCATGATCTCAAACTCCTTTACAAATTGTAAATAATCAGCCGGGTTTCCATTAAAACATCGTGGTTCAAATGTAGGGAGTTTGATGTTCCTATTATCCCTGAACGGCGAAACAGTAACATCAACCATGTCATGCTTAACATCAGACACATCGTTACAAGTAAGAGACAAGTCAACATGAATTACTTTCCTGTTTGCATCCAAGACACTCTGTCCCTTCTTTGACCCAGGCATTGTTGAAATTGACCCAATTCCAAAAATATTCCAGATATTGCTTGTTCAAAGAGGACTTGACCGGTACCAGGAAAGATGAACGGTGACTATCCAAACTGTCACCAACTGTCTGAATCCGCCAGAATCTGTTTCCACCGTCAGAAACTGTCAGCCACGTCTCGTAAACCGTTAACGCCCAGCTCTTGCTACGCTGGGACCCACGCTGTTCCTTGAAGTTTCTCAGAAACGCTTAATAATAACGGACGCGAAAACCAAAACACCGATTGGCCGCTCGAGAATTGTTTATTGTTACACCAACATATAAAAAATGTTACCATTAAGGTCTGTGAACTAATATTACAATAATAAATCACAATATTACTTCTGACGGTTTACTGCTGACTTCTTTCTGAACAGTGACCGATGAGACGATGGCTGGTGTATTGATGCCTCCGCGAAAATTGGGGAAGTTGGTTTTGAGCAAACAACTATGAATTGATCGTTCAATCTTCTTCATCTGCATTGACAGCGGACTTTGCGTAGGTGGATACATGAAGCAGATAGATAATCTGACTCTCAAGGAACAGCCACAAAGATATAAAAGACTAAATTTTATTGAGAAACAACCAATCAGAAATCTGTGTTTGTCAGTTAACAATAATTTAAACCAATGTGCATTAAAATCTATAAATATGTTTTGGTTTCCTTAATTAACAATCTGTTGCCTGACTCTTGCCTTCTGTCGTTACAATATGACTATGGGCACGATGACATGAGCGTTGAAAGTAAGTTCCAGTATGATTTAAACAATCCAAAAGACTAGAGCGAAAAGTGGTAAGTGACTCTGAACCCAGGTAAGTGCGGTATAGCTCACCTTGGACGATGGAAACAAAGAATGTTCCTATATATGTACGGTAAGCTCCTCTCAGAAACGAACAAATTCGCAGATCTCGGGAAAATATACTCAGATTTAACCTTTTCCTATCATGCAAATAAGGTAGTAGCTGACTGTGAACGACTCACTGGCTTCGTAATGCGTGACTTTTACACTCAAGAAGCAAGATTAGCTCTATATCAGACATGTATTCGCCTCAAACTTAAATATTCTGCTCTCATATTCAGTAAACTAAGGTCTGCAGACCGAAAAAAGTCGAAGGTGTCCAGAGGTTCATCACAAAAGTAATAATAGGGTTTGAGCAACAATCGCGATATGTTGACAGGTGTGTACGTCTGAAAATAGAGCCCCTATGGTTAAAAAGAGTGAAATGCAACTTATTTCTACTCTTCAAAGTCATTAGGAAACATTGTTACTATAACTCACCCATAACGTGGACAAGTGCCAAATCATATCAGCCCCCAAGCCACGATCACCTTGTCAAGGTAGCCACCCACAGAAAAACCATTAGGGCACACTTTTTCACCATTAAATATTGCACTTTTTGAAACCAACCACCATCTGAAAATAGATGTTGTGAAAACCTCTATGGGTTCAAACGGAGCCTAGAAAGACACATTAACATATCGAAATTATTTCATTATTGTGCCATAATATAGAATAAAATTCTTTGCAGTTATATTCGATGAGATGTTGTTGCCATTTATACCTACTGACCTTTTTGTGACAATGTCGCTACATATTAGTATAAAACTTGGGCACTGTGGCAGAGTATAATTCCATTATAGATAAGATTTTATTTTGATAAATCGCACAGTGCCCTACAGTTATATGAACTGATGACGTTTCGAGCCCAGTTCAGTTCATATAACTGTACAACACTGTGCGATTTATCAAAATAAAATCTTATCTATAATGGAATATCGCTACATTTTGTTTTTGTTTGAAACGGTCAATAGTGTACTCGCATGAAACTTGCACTTTTTCAAAATGAAGGACTGCGCGGAAACTAAAAACCATCAAGCCAGACTTTGTCACTTGAAAAAGTGGCCGAATTTTAGTGGCTATGGATTCAGCCTACGAACAGACTCTTTAAAAAATGAGCATAGGGTTGAAAACGTTGAACTGCTGTCACCCAGTGAATCAGGGGGTCTCCTCGCCGGTGATATTATTCTATTGGTGAATAACAAAAGTGTAGGCAAGTCTAGATTCATACTTACTGTCATTCAAGTAGATCGTCTTTCTCATATAGAGGTTGTGAAAATGATCAAAGAAAAACAAGATGTGGAGTTACTAGTTGCTCAGCCTTATGATTTAGCATACTTTAAAAAATTCAAAGATCCACTAACTTTAGCGTCTAAGGATCCAAAACGATGCGAGACTTCAGTGGAGGTAACATTTTATATCTGACGTTTAGTTCATAAAAACTGTGGTTTAAACCACAATAAATTTATTATAGGATTTAAACATTTATTTATGATAATAAGTTTATTACCTTTAAATCATTTTTATTGTTGTGATTTTTCGAACCTTTTACTCACACTGATCATGTGATATAATCAATTTTCATTGAGAATAGTCGAAAATTTCACAGTTGGTTAATTTTTAGTACAGTTTTAACATCAGGATCCTTATCTATTTCTTCACAGACTGTTTTGTAAAATTGTAATGTCGTTTAAAAAATTCTCAGTATGATTTGTTTCCTTTTTTGTTTAAGGTGTAGAGTGAATCAACCTACGCTTTCCGTGGTCATTTTTAATGCCTGGTTCATCCCATTTCTTTACCAGCGTTAAAGATGAGGGTGACCAAAGCAAACGACCAACCGGATAACCTTAAGTAGTTTCAGTGAAGTCTTCATAACTATAACGTACTCAATATTTTATTAACCTGTTTAATGAAGTACACTTTCTTCTCACAAAGGATTATGGGAGAATTTGAAAAGCAGTATTCCAGCAATAAGCACGTTGCAAAATGACCTGATATACAATCATTTATAATATTTTATGTACAAAAATTGGTTTGGACTAATACTAAGTACCCTAATGACAAACGGGGAGACACTTCCAGTACATAAAACAGATCATCATCTTTTATAATAATTTTTCTGACATAATTGGCTCACTGTGAACTAATTTAATCCAAAAAAAGCACCTCTGTTGTTCAAAACTACTTTATGGTCCTTTTTTGACTGAGCATTCTTTTCTAGCCGTATTCACATGTCAGATTTGGATATTTTGACTAAGGATAGAATATGTCAGACCTGTATTAATCCTTTTCTAGCGTTTGTGTATGTTTAGCAATTGTATTCCTCTTCAGGGACGTTTAAATATCTGCTCTAATGATTGAGGAAAGAGCTAGAAGAAATGTCACTTCACTATGTTCTCCCCACAAAATCGGTTTATTATTCGTTTGGCCCTAAGCCTAAGTGTAAAACACAGGACAAATAAGTTTGTTAGCTTTTAAGTCTTCAAACCATGATTGCAGACAGAGTGTGCTTCTAAAGGGAATTCTAATGGTTCATTGGTCCCAAGGGTAAGAAAAATCCTTTCGATACGCAGTTTATTTTATTTGAACCAGCTTCTTAATATTCTTTCAGAAACTAGCGCTAGGCGTAAATAAGTTGTGAAAATACTTTAAGACCTGGGAACATTGTCTACATGTCTTTCGAGTTCTAAAGAATATAAAACAAATGTTGTACTGCTTTTCTATACGTTTTAGGCAGCATTCCTTCACGTGATTTGATAAGCTCTTCTGAAGTGTTTCTGCTCTCATCCTTACGAAAGAGACTGCCATCACAAAATTGTGTGACTTTACAGTCACTCTTTACAATGCTTATTGACATGTTTTACCAATAATAATATCATCAACTGTTGTTTCTACTATTTCTGAAGCTTGAATTTCCGCTTGGTGCCATCCACTTTTGTCGGGTTGTTTAGTGTTTAAAGAGTTATATACCACGGTCACTCTATTATTTAACCCTTTCACCGATTTTTAAATTGTGGTTTCAGTTCCATGTTTTGATTTTTCGCAAAAATGGAACCGAAATGGAACAACAAATCTTTTATTGATCTGATATTGTTATTCAACAGCCGCTTGAAATTCTACGCAATTTACAGTGGGGCAACACGTTTGTCATTTGTTTGAAGGCTAGTGATATTACCACGACTTCGAGAACCTTGGTAGTTGGAGTGGGATTCAATCCTTCGATCTCTTGATTGGCAGTAGATCACCTGAACCAATGTGCCACAATTCCATTTTACATTGTGAGTGTCTAAACATTCATCTCAAGTTAATAATGACATCATATTCAGATAAGACGGCCACAGAATATGTGTCGTTATTGATTTTAGTAGCCCACTGAGTCACATTTCTTCGTATTTTGCGACCAAAAAGTACTGATGCTTGTTTCTTAATTTCAGTACTCCTTCAAACTACTCTACTTGGTTTGCAAGTGTCAGGCATGGAACTTTGAAGTATCAGTCATTAGTTTAATATCCACATTAATACCATATATGTGTTAGTTATTGTATGATACGATTGTAACCTTCATCGGCCAATAGGCAAGTAGAACTTATGTACTTTTATTTAGCGACATACTCTTTCTAACTGCTTAGGTACCAGTTTGTTTCTTCTGATGAGATCATGTTTTCTAACTAAGACAGTGAGATCTTTTTATTTTATTTTTTTTATTTTTGATTTCAGCTTGATTTCACACAGTATTTTTTGGTACAGGTGTGGAATTTTCAGCATGTGATATCGTTAGCCCAAATTTTCGCAGGCCGACCATAGATATCAGGTGTGCGTCGGTAGGAGATTGAATCCCAGACCATGTGCATGGTTGGCGACAGTCTTAACCACTGTGCCACCGACGCACATTAAGTAGGTCAGCATTACAACTTACATGTTGAAAAATCTTGTTTATCAACAAGAAGTTGTAGAAAGGGACTACCAATCTGATTAAGACTCTATTGGTAACATTATGTTGTTCACTTTTTTAAGAAGTGAAGTTGAAAGTAAAAAGAAGATTTTGTATCTTTTAGCTGTGGTTCATTTATGTGATACATGGAAAGTAGTTCCAATTTTCTCTCCTTCATTTCTTTGCCTTCCATGTGGAACACACGACTTCAAACTGTAGCTCTGAAGTTTCAGTAGCACTGCAGTTATGTGACTTTTATGCGGTGTGGTCACTAGCCTTACGTATATCAACGAATATTCCTTCTATTTCAGGCTAACTAGGTAAGGTTTAAGAGTGTATCAGCCGGGAGTTAAAGTCGGCAAGCTACCATTGCAGTATTGATGGACGAAGCCATATTACTTTTCTATAATTTGGTTTGTAAGTGTTAGTTATGTTTTTCCCGAGTTAATCACTGAACAGGATGAAACAGCTGTCCAGTACTCCTTGGTTTTCAATGGTTCTCTAACTGATATCAATCCGTGATAAACTCAGAGGTACGCATATTACACCTAATTAATTTATTATTTTGATGGGATTATTGGTGCTGTGGAAACTGCAACGTAAAAAATCACAATAGTTTTCTTCAAAGACAAAAGGGAAAGTCACAAAAACACTTGGGATATTGGACCTATTCAGAAATGTTTTTGGGAATACAATCAACTTCTAAACACTCCTATTTCTTCTTATTATTATCATTAAGTCTGTGTGGAGGTCAACAGCTCACCCAGCATGATAATGAAAGTAAGATCCGGATTTTCAACTCCAATGTGAAGTCAGTGCTACTATACGGATCAGAGACTTGGCGCGTCATAAAGAGCACCTCAAACAAACTTCAGACCTTCATTAACAGTTGTCTTCACTCAATACTTAAGATCAGATGGTCAGAAAAGATCAGGAACAGGAATCTCTGACAATGAGCAAACCAACACAGCAGGAACCGATTGTGAAACAAATAAGCAGGAAGAAATGGAGATGGATTGGCCATACTCTGAGGAAACCATCAAGTGACATCACTAGACAAGCCATTGCTCGAGTGGAACCCGAATGGGAAGCGGCGAGTTGGTCGTCAATGCAAGGGTGACTTGGAGGAGGTGGTGTGAAGAGGAGATGAAAGCATGTGGACAGACTTGGAGCGGAGTGAAAAAGTTGGCAGAAAACAGAAGGCAATGGAGGTGCGCAGCTGAAGCCCTATGTTCCTCTAGGAATTAAAGGATATTATAATAATTATCATTATTAAAAGCATAAACTTGACACATTACTGGCACCAAGACAAGTGTCATACAAAACCAATAAAATAACAAAATATAAGGAAAAAAATGCTAGAATAAATGAGGGAGGTTATGGAGAAACCACGTAAGCATTCATCACTTCATGTTCTTCCCAACTAGGGAAATTGTGATACATAATTTTTATATTTTGATTATAGCTTGAAACCACAAAGTGTTAGTGGTACAAGTATGGAACTTTCGGTATATGATGTCGGTAGCCCAAATTTTGCAGGCCTAGCATTGATATCAGGTGTGTATTGCCAGGCAGTCGAACCTCAGACCATGTGCATGGTCGGCAACAGTCCTAACCGCTGTGCTACCTATGTCATCGTCGCTGACTACGATTCTTGACCATATCTGATAACGTCTCAAGCCACCGATTCTATCTATCTCTCTAACCTCATTCAGGAATTCGCGATTTACCAGCGGAAGACAGTGCAACACATTTTTCATTCCTAGGCGTCACGACATATGCTCACCACCTGTTCACTTTTTATACCTGGTCCCAAAACTAGCGAACATTCATTGGTATGAGAGCCTCTAGGAAACATTTGTAGCACATATTTAAACCCCCCGAAGTTGGTATTTCAAGATGTTCGTGCATCTTTGGGCCAGAGAGGTCAAGTTTTACGGGGGTAGAGCAAGATTGTACTCATCGCAGCATTGTAATCTTGACCTTTAACAGCTAGACCGACGTTATGACGGTGATAGAGGTGGTCTAAAGTGGCGTATACCATGCCAACTTTTACCATACAGAAGGCAGACATTTGTCAGTCACTTTATTAATGCTATAGCTTAGTTTTATCTAGGCCAAAGGTGTTTAATCCATTCTGTCTGCTTATATTTATTCTACCTGGATTTCTTTTTGGAATAAAACGACCAACATGATCCCTGTCTGTTATCTGTCACATGATTAGAAATTGAGGACATTCATTTCCCGGCTTATTTAGATTGTTTTGAATTGTGTTGGCAATGTTGAAATTCAGTTACTGGAGCGGATTGTTTAGGTTTGATTGTATGGAGGATTTCACCATGAGCTGACATTAGTTAGACAACCACTGGAAAACAGCTGTCCAGTACTCCCAGATTTTCCAGTGGTTCTCTAACTGATGTCAGCTCATGGTGAAATCCTCCATACAATCAAACAAAATCCCTACAAAACCAATACTTGAAAATTGTTTAGGTGTCATAGCTTATTCTGTAATAAATGGTGATTTTAGGCGTTTTATGCGTCAGTGGCACAGAGGTTAAGGCGCTCGCCGATCATGCACATGGTCCGGGGTTCGATTTCCGGCCGATGCACTCCTTTACCTCTCTGAGCCAGAAATAATGCTTGTAAAGAGAAAAGGTTGGGCATGAGGCTAGCAACCCCATCCTGTAAAATTAAACACTGCTACAGAAACTTCAAGTCACTAGCTTGGGGCCCTATGTTCCACTGGGAACGTGAAGGAAAGAAAAAAATTTAGGCGTTAACCAGGCCTTAATTTGACGGAATTCCATTTGGATCCAAGACCAACTTTGAAGCAAACAGGCACGTTCGTGATAATAAGATTTTAATGGATCCAGGCGATCTCGAAGAGTAAATACATCCGCATCATTGGAAACGATTTTGAGTCACTTTCCTAACAGTTTCTCGCCATTGATCCCTAGCGTCCCGCAGGCCCAAGTCAAGTAGTCTGTACACCTCTACGCTTTTTTTGTTTACGTTCCCAGTGGAACATAGGGCTACAGGCTAGAGGCTTGGAGTTTCTGTAGCATTGATGATTAATTTTACGGGATGGGGTTGCTAGCCTCATGCCCAACATTCCTTCTTTACTAGTCTTATTACTGGCTTACTGAGATGAAGGAGTACGTCAGCCGGGACCTCTTGCGTGGTCGGCAAGCACTCTACCGCTGTGCCACGTCTACGTGGCTGGCTCAAATCAACTGTTCAACACTTCACAGATTGGTTGGTGTGATGTTCTTAATTGAATTCCGTGTCAATTACCATGCCCAACAAAGAAGTCAATGATATAGTGTGTGGAATGCCTTGTTATGCCAGTGACATATGAGCTTTCCATCAAAAATATTATGTTAAAAAAGTGAGACCTAAACGTTTTGAAGTTTACTCATAGGTGTTTTGAAATTTATTATGATTAGGCATTTGGTTGACCTTGTTTCATAGTAGACACTTGTTGATTCTCAGAAATTCAGTTTTTATGCGTGTATTCATTTGTTAGGTGGTTGAATATATCCTTGAATTCAATTCTGAATCCTGTCTTAGAGCCTACTAATTTCGAATACTGTAATGCACTCCAGGAACCCACTTTCTTTGCAACTAATAGTATTCTGGTTGGTTTAGTTGCTGAGATTTCGTCGTCCATCCGGAGAACATCTTCAGAGCAATATTTAGCATGAAGTAAAATGATTTAAATTTTTTTCATGAGTGTTATAATGGCGTCTCCCGGTAACCATCTTCATGACATATGTATTGATCATTTTCTATTGACTTTGATTTTAAACTTTCTGGTCACATGATTTACGTTTTGATTAGTTTGTATATTTGGTATATATTCAACATTTCTGTTAATTTCATATTCGTTTGGCTTTTAGGAATTCCCTGACTACACTTTCGGTGTTTCCTCTGTCTAAGATTTCGACATTATCCCAATCAAATTGATGTCCATAATTGTCTATATGCATTGTTATGAAACGGGTGTATATATCGTGCCTTTTCATGGCTGATTTGTGTTCCTGGGTTCTGATTCGAAGGGGACTCCCACTTTAGCCTATGTAATGTCTATTATAGCTCACACAATTTATTTTGTAAATGGTGTTTATTTTATCTCCTTTTTCTGTTGGATGGGTCTTTCGGTGTGCATAATATTGAATTAAGCGATTTCACTCGTTGGCTTGTGTGCTATATCTATATCAAACGGTTTAAGTATTCTACCTGTTGTTTCAAACATATTTTTCATGTATGATAGGATGAATTTTCTTTTGGTCTTTGATGACGGTTCCTTGTTGTTGGTGTTGTGATTCGATTTTAAACACTTTTTGATGAAATTTTGTGGATATGCATTCTTTTTGAAGACCATTTGTAGGTATTTTTGTCTTCCATTCTTTTCAATTCTGGAGTGCTACAGTGCTGTGTTTGAATTCTCTTGTGAACAGTGTCTGCACACAGTTTCTTTTGTGAGTGAGTAGTTGGATTATTGCTAGTATAGTTGAGTATTTGATCTGTGTGTGTGCATTGATTTTCTGTATACTTGTGTTTCTTAATTTCCTGTGTTCGATCTTTCTTTCACTTTCGTTATTTATGTATCAATTATTCTCTTCAGGAAATGAATCAGCTAACTGGCGCTGAACGACATTTAATCAAAGCTGATTCAGATACACTGAATGAAATTTATGAACGTAAACGTCATTTAAAGTTGCATAATAATATTGTTGGTCGTTTAAATTCACGTGGCAATATCGGTGTTGAAAATGTTACCATTGACGGTAAATCTTGTATAAATTATGGTTATAGTCATGAAATGGAACACTGAAAATAATGTGGACGATAATTATGTCATTATGAATGATAAGAAGGTGAGTAATTTCATATTAAAAAATCAAAAAAATATTCGAGTATTTCTTTTCATCAAAATTTTTAATTACTTATTTTTGAACTTGAGTAAATGGATATCCGTCAGTCGTTGATTTAGATTGCAGCGTTGAAAAAAGAGAGAAGATGAGAAGTTAAACACTAGTGTTTAGAGGAAAGTCACACATTCAAACAGATATTTGGACTTCAGATCCTCTCATCCTATGTCAGTGAAAATCGGATTGGTGAAATGTTTAAGTGACAGAGCACAAAAACTAAGAAGTAGTAAGGAAAATCTAAGACAGGAAGTGAGGAGTACATGAGAAGCCTTTAAACTTAATAATTATCCGGATAAATTAGTCAGGAAATATGTAAGGAAATGTAAAAATAAAATTAATAATGATATTAGCGATAGTGACAATAATAATATTGATGACGACATGCATGTCAAATGTGCGCAAAGCAACACCAACAATAAGGAATCTAAATTATCAGTAGTAATTCCATACAAGGAAGGAACCTCCGAAACCTTACGTGGAATTCTTAACAAGACGGAAATAAAAGTGACTGGCATTCAAACTGCCCACAAACTCAATTAGAAACAAGCTTCATCGGTTACAGGATCAATCCTGTGGAGCCCTTAAAACAAAACAATTTAGTTTATCTAACACCCTACCCTGCCTCCAATGATTGTCAGGTCAAATACATAGACCAAAGTAGTAGAACAGGGGCAGTCAGACTAGCCGAAAATAGAAAACCTAACAAATTCTAGATTAGTTGACCCGAATGAGATAAGAAATCTAGAGAATAGTTGAGCTATAGCACTCACTGCGTGCAATTACACACAACCATACAATAGGATGGGATAGGATGACAGTTTTAAATTCTAATGTAGCAGGAGGGTGGAGATAGAGATTGATAACAGAAGCTTTGTTTATCGAATCAACTTCAAACACGTGTGTAATAGCAATGATTCAACACTTGTCCAGTCGGATATCTGGAAAATTCTACTACGCCAACGCCAAGAAATAGGAGAAGACAAAGAAAACTATAAAACTCAAGTTTCGAAGTCGTGTGATTACAATTGATATGATTATGAATGGTAATAAATTTTGTTCGCAACTTCGTCATCCAGTGAATACTAATACTGTTTCGCTGACTGTGTGATACATCTAATAAACAAACTAATATGGAATTACTTACTACCACAGTGTCCAAGTTTTACGCATATATTAATTAAGTTCGCGATATCGATTTTGTTCATGAATTGACTTCATTTAGAGAGTAGTTGAAAAACAGAGAATACTGAACAGCCGTTTCGCACTCATCTGAAAATCTTCTAAAGCACCCTTATATTACCCTAACAAGCATCTAATTCAAATGGTCAGTTCATTTAACGTCCCGACACGGATGCAATTGAATACCCCAACAATTCTAACTTATGTCATTTCGTGGTGTATATCGCTGCTGCCAGTTAACGCAGTCGACGAGTATCTGTCCTCATACCCAACTTAGTGGAGCCGACTGGTTAGGATTTCTCACTTGTCAGGCAGTTTCCTTCCTTAGTCATCATTTACTAGTGAGCGCTGGAGTAGTTATGCAAGGAATGCCATCTAATGTTCACAAATTTGAAAATTCATTACAAGATATTTTAAAATATCATTTAACTTTTCAGATTTTGGGATTTCTAAGAATTTTAAAAATTGTTTCATGAAGTGACTTCAGAATGATTGAAAACTATGGAGTAATGGCCAGCTGTTTTGTTCAAGACTGTGACTCTTCATTAGTGTACACCGACGATCCTACTGAAAAGTAGAACTTAAGACCTTGGGTTTTGAATTCAGTCCTTTGAGTATTCATCCGCTGGGTTGAACGGAATACAATTCTTCACAATACATAATGCAGCATTAGCATCCACTTTACAGCTGACGTGCTGAATCCTGCCAACTATGACCTTTCATTAGAACTTCAGGCCATTCACACTTCAGTAACTGATGAGTATCACAGTGACATTCAGGTTTTAAGATTTGTAGGAATTTTGATTAATCATTGTATAGCTTTTTTGGGGATATGATAGTAGTCAGAGAATCAGTAAAAACCAAGCAACACTGAACATTTGTTTCGTCCTAGTTGCGGACTCTTCAATGGCAGTACTACGTTGATGAAATGACAAAAGGTCATGTTCGTAAGTCTTCTTTTTCCAGGTCACTCAGTGAATAATCAACTCGATGACCTCGTAACTTGAAGGTTTGAGATTCCACCCCTGGTGGAACTGTTGGCCCACACACACACACACACTGTTCAAGAGTTCTGAAGTAGAATGTGGAACACCTATTCACTGCTTCCTGTTTTTCAATTATTCTGTAAACAGCGTCTATTTGTGGAGAAATTTACACTAAACTCAGGTTCTCAGTGCCCAGAATATTTGAAATGACCTTAGATATCGGAGAGGCTGTTAATTAAACTGCTGGGTAAACTATGCTGCGCAACTACGCCATAGTAGCAGAAATAATCTCATCTTGTGTATAAGGCATCTATTGGGAAACATAGAGGTAACAAGTTTCAGACTAGCAACGGGTTGACTTTATCATTATAAGTTTATTAATTATTTATCACACTCAGCTTAATGTAATTACTGTCTGTAATTAAATCTACTAATAGTTACTGAGCTTTTCAATGGTTTAAAAATACTAAAGTAGCCAGAAAAATCCAATTTCTAGCTGAGTATTATTTTATTCAGTGGCGAGTAGTAATCACAACCAGGATACATATTTCGTCTTATTGAGAACTCGTCACCTGGAGGATATATCTGCTTCCTATCCAGTGAGTGACTGTATTCTAGCTGAAGGTATTACCGCCTTCCACCCTACCCATCCATTAATTAAAACAACAAAGTACTATCCACGACAGGTACCTTTTGTGCAACGAGTACCAGGTATTGTTTTGTTTCGACCTGGTTGATAATGCGTTTGGCGCTTGAAACGACACATTTAGTGTTCGACGCTCACTCAGTGGGTAGAATGTATAAGAATCCCGGTGACGTCTCCTAGAAAGGATGTAATACACATTCAAGATTCCAGTGTTAATCACCATCAACTGAAACTGCATCATGCTAATCTTCAGACGTCACTGAAGTGTCTGTACTAGGAACCGGCCAACATGTTTGTCAACCGGAAATAAAAGTTTAAGAAAATCATTTGATAACTCACAGTCATTTTAACTGCTCAAATTTGGCTCTTAATTAACAGATTATGTTTGATGTCATACAAAGTTGAAGAATTACAAGCAAAATTCAACAAACTGGTTGAGGAAGCAGCGAAGGTAGAACTCCAAGTGAATATAAAGAAGACAGAGCTGATGAAAATAACCAACCAATCAGCTGCAACAACAAAAATAACCATCACCAGTCACCACCATCACCAGACTTGACGGAGGTTACTTACTTCACTTATCCCACCAGAAAGCATGATTTCAAACACAAGAAGACAGAACGCATGAGGATGTTAAAGGCAGCCAAAATCGGAAAAGCAAGGCATGCCTTCATCAGCCTGATTTTTTTTTCTTCCTTCACGTTCCCAGTGGAACATAGGGCTCCAAGCTAGTGGCTTGAAGTTTCTGTAGCAGTGTTTAATTTTTTACAGAATGGGGTTGCTAGCCTCATGTCCAACCTTTCCTCTTTACCAGCATTATTTCTGGCTCAGTGAGGTAAATGAGTGAGTTGGCGGCCAGGGATCGAACCCCGGACCATATGCATGGTCGGCGAGCGTGCTAACCGCTATACCACCGACGCAGCCTAATACCATTTTGAAAATCTTCTGCTGTCACTCACTCAACCAGCATAAAGAACAAGATCTGAATTTTCAACATGAATGTGAAGTCAATCAGTTCTTCTATCAAGGAGGCAGTGACTTGGACTGTGTGTTACGAGAAAGCATTTCCAACATCCAATCGCAAACTTTTATCAACAGCTGTCTTCACTGGCTTCATATTGAAGACCAAATACCCAGCCAGAGAGAATTAGCAACAAGAAACCCAGCAGTGGAACAAACCAACCAAGAGTCGACCACTCAACAAATAATGTTGGAGAAAATATAGATGGACTGGGCGTACGTGGAGGAGGTCGTTGAATGACATCGCTTGTCAGACCATTAATCGGGTGGAATTCAAACGAGAAACGATGAGCGGATCGTCCGATAGTGACATGGAGGATATCATGTGAGTTGGAGGAGATGAGGAATTATGGACAATCGTGGACACAGCTAAACAGGTTGGTAGAAAATAGAAGAAAGTGGGAATGTCTTGTTCAAGCCCTAGGTTCCACTTGGAACCTATGGGTATAACGAGAATAATTTGGAGCAAATAATATGGTTGGTTAGCAGAAAGATTAAAATTAGAGGGCCAAATCTACCTTTCACCATTATAACTGTTCTCAAAGTCATTGGCACGTTGGCGCCTCTTGGTTATCTATAGTGTAACTTTACTGGAGTTAAATATTAAAGACAGTTCATTTGAAAAGGTAATGTTTTGAATCTTGTAAAAGATAGACACTTTCCCGGTTGTCCGTACACCGTAAAGGTTGTTTGTTCTTTTCTTGAAGCACCTGAAAGGCAAAATAAGGGGTGAATACATCTTATTATAAAATATAACTGATATATTCTTTGCATTTTTTGGTTTTATAGTAGAATACTGGCCGAGAACGCATGTCCTCCGGGTTCAAATCCCTGCTAAAGTACTCCTAAACATCGCTTAGCGAGTAGTAAGCCCAGTGAAGAGGGGAGATTGCTTGTGTGAGCCTAGAAGCCACTGCCACTAGAACATCAGACCTCAAACTTGAAGCTCTAAACTCCGCTCAAAATGCATAAGAAAGAATGAAGTGCTTTAGATCGGTGACGCAAAGGGTTGGTCCATGAGTCCTCAATTATACACCTCATCCAACAGTTATACGACAATGCCGCATGCCAAGTAATCCACAACGGGAAACTTACGGAAGCCTTCGAAGTGAGGACGGGAGTGAGGCAAGGCTGTCTACTATCACCAATGATCTTCCTGATTGCAATTGATTGGATAATGCGACAGACAACGGCAACCAACGAGGGAACAGGCATAAAATGGACTGACACAAAAGACTTGGAGGATCTGGATTTCGCCGATGATATATGTCTGATTTCCCATAAACTGGAAGATATGCAAATGAAAAGTAACAAGTTGGCAGAAGAAGCATCAAAGATAGGACTTCACGTGAACATAGATAAAACAGAGGTGATGAAGATTCCTTGCCAACATCAACAGCAACAACAGACCACAATAAGCATAAATGGGAAGAACCTGAAAGAAACAACCTCCTTCACCTACCTGGGAAGCATCGTCTCAACTACAGGCGGAACTGACGAAGACATCAAAGCCAGAATCGGAAAAGCAAGACAAGCTTTCATTACTCTCAAATCTGTGTGGAGGTCAACAGCAATCAGCATCAAAAATAAGATCCGGATTTTCAACTCCAATGTGAAGTCAGTGCTACTATACGGATCAGAGACTTGGCGAGTCATAAAGAGCATCTCAAACAAACTTCAAACCTTCATTAACAACTGTCTCCGCTCAATACTCAAGATCAGATGGCCAGAAAAGATCAGCAACAGGGATCTCTGGGAGCGAACCAATCAGGAACCGATTGTGAAACAAATAGGCAGAAAGAAATGGAGATGGATTGGCCATACGCTGAGGAAACCATCAAGTGACATCACTAGACAAGCCCTCGAGTGGAACCCGAAAGGGAGGCGGCGAGTTGGTCGTCCAAGGGTGACTTGGAGGAGGTCATGTGAAGAGGAGATGAAAGCATGTGGGCAGACCTGGAGCAGGGTGAAAAAGTTGTCAGAAAACCGAAGTCAATGGAGGTGCGCAGCTGAAGCCCTATGTTCCTCTAGGAACTAAAGGATACAATAATAATAATAATAATAATGAGTCCTCATCCCTTACACGCATAGAACAGCATAGGGAAAGTCAAGAGGCGAAGCTTTTTAAAACTTGCTTTTTCTAGATCGCTCTTCTCCAGAGTATGAAGATAGTGCAATAGGAATACTGGGAGCCTTAAAGGAGAAGTAACTTGCTTCCCTTGTAGTCAGCAATACAGTTTCTCCCCAGCCCCTAGTTTTGTCACAGTCTAATTAACATTCCCAGTCTGATATAACCTTCAGTCTTAACCATAAATTCAAGATAGTAGCTATTATTCCATTCAGTATCATTTGTGAAACTGGTGGTAAGACTATTTCAGAAATGACTGAAGGCAAAAATTGATATTTCAAAAGCACAGTTTAAATAAATACACTTTTTATTGTAGTTTCTCATTAGAAATTCACATGAAAAATTGATAAGTACAGAAATTTGATATCGCATTGTGGTTAACAGGCCCGTATATATAACAGATTTATTCCAAACAGTATTTGTGGTACAGGTATGGAATTTTCAGCGTGCATTACAACATATTGCATCTAATTACCTCATAAATTTTTTAAGATTTTAAAATCAGAAAGCAAAAACCAAAAGAAAAGATAAATAAAAAAATAAAAAGAACAGCGTTGCGTTTACATTTTAAACAATGCACCACACGATATGAAATATAAAATTAGTGTGTAATAGAAGATATGAACAACAATATAATAGTAACGAGGAAAGGAAAACAAAAACTAATGGGAGTATTTGTTAGAGTGCCGCAGTAAGTTGATCGTGTCATACCTATCGGATTTCTCATCACATAACAGCTGTGCAAGATATGGTATTGTGGAGTTTTTGTACTTGGTAGTCCTAGCATATAGTCTCCTATAGCTGCTTCTAGTTCTACAAGATGAAATGCAAGGAGAGAGCTGCGTATAGAGAGGATGCTCGGAGTCTGACAATATTGTATTCACTAGTTTCTTACATGACAATATATGTCTATCCACAATAGTGTTAACCAGTTGGTTTAACGATACCCCACTTACCCTACTAACGGCTTTTAGTGCCCTTCTCAGCAAAGTAAAGCAAAGTCTTTCTTAAGTAGTCCAGGAAAGATTAATGGGGAGCAGTAAAGGGGGATGGGTTAAATACAAGAAGTGACAAACTGAGAAAGCAAAGACTGCTTTATGCCAGACTGCCTAAATTTCCTATCATAGAACGTCAAGCGAAACATCTTTCTTGTAACTAGAAAGATGTGGGAGGACCAGGAAAGATCGGTGGAAAAACTCAGCCCAAGGTACTTGACATTAGATGTATTTTCAACCTCTTTGCCGTCAATGATAGCGGGGCCATGTGAGCTAACTAGTTGTTGTAGGTCACGTTTTCATCTGAAATTGAGATTGACTACTTGACATTTGGACGGATTCAGCTGAAGACCCTCTGAAGAGGATCACTGACTAATTTCCGACAGAAACTTATTTAATTTGGGACAATCTGACTGAGGGTTGACAGGCATAGAATGGTCATAGAGAGGTCATCAGCATACTTAAAAAAAGTGGCTACATCAGAATGGGGCAAGTCATGTAAGAAAAAAGAAAACAGAAAAGGAGAAAGAACAGCACCTTGTGGAGCACCAGCTAAAGTAAGTGAGGTAGTGGAGGACTTTCCATTGTAGATGGTGTACTGCTTCTTATCAGAAAAATAGGAATGCAGCCACTTATTTGTCCAGCTCTCAGCCTGTGTCGCAGCAAGCTTACTTAGCAAGAGAGACCTAGGTACTGAGTCAAGTGCAGATGTGTAATCAGGGGAGGTACACCGAACGTATTTAGCTGCTTTATCTAAACTAGAGATTATATTATGATATAGGACAACAGCGGCATCTAAGGTACACCTACCACTTTTATATACATATAATGGATAACAAGTATTGGATTAGAAATTAATATCAGTTGTAGAAGTGCTGATAACCACCAGGAAGTACTGAACAGATGTTTCTCGCTGGATTAATGCTCTTAACCAGCACGCACCTATAACAACATCAGCGGTTGAATCAAGGATCTTCAGGTCCTGACTCCAGCTTGTCGACAGTCCCGGACTTGGGATAAGAATTTGATAGCTAATGGCCTATAGTCAATGATCTCTGCTTACAAATCATATATTCGCTTCCTAGTGTGGGGTCATTGTTGGTTGGGAAACGGCTTTCAAGTTCTCTCTCGGGATTTAACTGGTTCTCTGACGGATATCAGTTTGCCGTCTAACATTAAACCAACCAAATCCACTCAAACCAACAGAAGCGTAATAGGCTACAAACAATAAAATAACAATAATGCAAATTGTGTATTGCCTGACGGTGATAAGTTGAAAGAAAATCTGGATCGCGGTAAGATACGGACCGATCATCGGCCTTCGGACCATTAGTTCTGTGTTCTTCCAGAGGAGTTTTGAGATTCAAGCGGTAACTAGGACATCGTTTAACTGAAACACCCACACATAATGAACAGGCTCTAATCAACATAAATGCATTACTCATGGTGATTTTAGTGGAATGATAAGGTGGTTAGCAGTTGAGTCTTGGAAATCAGATGGCAGAAGCCTGGAATAATAAATCGGAAACTGCTGTTTCGAATTCTACTGCGACCCAGATTTTCATTTCCCCTTTAGTTGTCAGCTGTCACATCACGCTGACAGTTTTTTAATCTTCAAAACCAATTCATGTAGTTACACTATCAATAATACTAACTAATAACAGCAGCAAGATCATTGTTTTTATCATTATTGCTTCCTTTAGTTACTAGAGGAACATACGGCTTCAAACACACATCTGCATTGAGTTCGGTTCTCTGTCAACGTTTTCATTGGGCTCCACGTCTGCCTACATGCTTTCATCTCCTCTTCAAATCACCTCATCCATGTCACCCCACCATCACACTGATGACCAACTCACTGCTTCCCATTTGAGTTCCACTCGAGTGATGGCCTGTCTCGTGATTTCACTTGACGGTTTGTTTCCTCAGAGTATGGCCAATCCATTCCACCTCCATTTCTTCCTGCTTATTTGTTGTACAGCCGATTCTTGATTGGCTGACTCCCAGAGATCCCTATTGCTGATCTCTTCTGGCCGGCCATCTCATCTTGAGTAGTATTGGGCAAAGACAGCTGTTGATGAAGGTCTGTAGTTTGTTCGATGTGGCCTTCGTGATGCCGCGTAGCGCCAAGTCTCTGAACCAAACAGTAAGTAGTGATGACTTCACATTGAAGTTGAAAATCCACATCTGATTTTCATTTTCATGCTGAGTGCTGTTGACCTCCGCACAGACTTGAGAGTAATGAAAGCCTGCCTTGCTGCCCTGATCCTCGCACTTTTATATCCTCGCCAGTTCTGTCTGCCTGTAGTTGAAACGATGTTTCCCAGGTGAGTAGGTAGGTAGGTTGCTTTTTTCAGATTCCCCTATTCATGCTGATTATTTTTTGTTATTGTTGCTGTTGCTGTTGGTCAGGAATCTTCATCACTTCTGTTTTTCCTATGCTCAGTTGAACTCCTATCTTCTGTGTAAGCTCCTTCTGCCAACTTGTTGCTTCTCACTTGCATATCTTCCACTTTGTACGAAATCAGACATATATCATCATCGGCCAAGTCCAGATTCTCTATGTTTTTGTGCAGGTGTATTTTATGCCTGTTTCCTCTTTGACCGCTGTCTGTCACATTATCCAGTGTAATGCACTCAGAAAAGTCATTGGAGATAGTAGGCAGCCAGTTTGTCTTACTCCCGTCCTCACTTCGAAGGCTTCCGTAAGTTTCCCGTTGTGGATTACTTGGTATGCAGCATTGTAGTGCAACTGTTGGATGAAGTGTATAATTGTTGGCAGGACCCCTTGGTAGTAGCAAAGTAGTCGTTAAATCACCTCTCGATCAACGCTGTCTGCTGAAGGCCTTTTCAAAGTCGATGAAGTTGAGTGAGATGGAAAGGTGACTGCCATTTCAAGCTCTGTTCAATGATGATCCATAGTGTTGCAATTTGTTCGATGCATGACTTGGTCCTCCTGAATCCAGCCTGCTCTGGTCTAAGTTTATCATCCAGGGAGATTGTTTCTGTATATTGTAGTACATAGAATAATAAAGGACTTAGTATTTGTGATAATCAAAGAAATAAGGAGTAAAATTCTATATTGAATAAGTTTATTTTGATGTATAACCCACAACCATGATACAGTTTTAATAACTGGCTGACATTTCGAGTTCAGTTCATTTCTGCTGACAACCGTAATCATCCGAACAAATACTTTAATTCATCTCAGTCAGAATCAGTAAGGATAGATTTAGTTAAATGTTTGTATCATCGGCCCTGGAACCTAACTAGCAAGTCAGAAAATTTAAATAAGGAAGCCGAACAAATTAGGAGAATACTATTAGTGAATAACTATTCCTAAGAGTTGTTGTGTAAGAATTAAATTTGTATACGAGCTCGCCTTGTAACCAGAAGGTCCTAGGTTCGAATCCCGGTGGGTGCGCACTGTTAAACAGTCCCGAACTAGGCTGACGAAACAGTTGTCCAGTACTCCCTGTAGGTTTTCCAATGGTTCTCTAACTAATGTCAGCTCATGATGAAATTATGTAATTAAATTTGTTTTTGAGTTTTGACCTTAAACAGGAACTCTTGAAAATTAATCTGATGCTCTCTAGTGACTTGCTACAGGATGGAGTTTCCTGGAGTTCTAATGAGAAGTATTGACCAGTGAGATGCATTCAGTCGGGAGTAAGGAAGGAGTTCCCACCGATGAAATTGGTTGGTAGTCTCACTAAAATCACGGATTGACAGAAGTTAGAATCCATGAGCTGGCCATTGGCTTCCAGTGGCTGAATGATATATGAGCTTGCTTTGTCACCGGAGGGTTAAAACACATTCGATCTGGTTGATACAGCGAATAATAGGGTGGAGGATTTCATCATGATCTGACATCAGTTAGAGAAACATTGGAAAACCTGGGAGTACTGGACAGCTGTTTCGTCCTAGTTTGCTCATTAGCGACTGGCCATATCCCGGTAGTTATCTGAGGTCCTAGTGGGAAGTTGTGACCAGTTGCGTGCAGCAGGTTGAAGGTGAAGCAGTAACTCATCGACGAATACATTGCGAATTGGCCGCGCTATGTCATTTATTGGTAGAAGTTAGAATTCATGGGCTGGTCATTGGATCGGGTCCCAGTGGCTTAATGGTCTACAATCTCGCCTTGTAACCAAAAGCTCCTGGGTTCAGACCCAGGTGGTGGGTGCATATTGCAGAAGAGTCCTAGACTAGGGTGAAACAGCTTTCCAGTACTCCCTGTAGGTTTTCCAATGGTTCTCTAAATGATGTCAGCTCATGATGAAATCCTCTAACCAAACAAGGCTTCAATCATAAATCACTCCCTACACTTTTTTATTTTAGATTGTAAGCCTACCATCTTATCCCATCCTTCTGTATGGTTGTGTACAACAGCATGTTATACTGCACCTGAACAGTTTTCCAGGCTTTTTTTATCTTGTTAGGGTCAGGTAATATCGATTTTGTTAGCTTTATGAGTTTGTTTAATCTAGCCATCCCTATCCCACAACTTTGGTCTATGTATCTGACTCCACAGTCATTGTGAGGTATTAGATAAACGAGATTGTTATTTTTGTTTAATGTGCTGCACAGGATCCCCTAACCGACATAATTTAAATTGGTCGATGGTAACCAGCAGTGGAATCCAGGATAAAGCGCATTTTGTCCTATTTGGGACTCATCAGATGGATGTGCCTGCATTTCGCAGTGAGAGATGATGTTCCCAGCGAGGCTGGAACCCAGTTTCCATAGCTTTCAACGCCAAAGCGTTATCCACTAGACCACTTGAGCCACGAGAGCCACATCTTGTGCAACGGATTAATTTAATTTAATTTGAGATTTTCTCGTCGATTTATTGGACCGAAGTGCTCGGTCTCAGGTTGACATATCGGCTTCTTTTGCAGACGCTTCGACGATGTCTGGGCATTTACTTAGTATTTAATTGGTGGATGGGCGATTGGATGCGACTTCTATTTTTCATGCTTTGTTAAGAATTCTATATAAAGTTTCAGAGGTTCTATCTTTGTATGGATATATATATATATATATATATATATATATATATATAACAGTCGATGATGGATTGATAATTCAAGTTGTATTTATTGAATCAACTGAGAATCAGTTGTTTTCGAAATTATTATTATTATTGTTCCCTTGGGTTCCTAGTGGAACATAGGGCTTCAACTTCACGTCTCCACTTGCTTCTGTCTTCTCGTATACTTTTCACCTATATCCATGTTAGTCCATACTCTTACAACTCCTCTTCACATGATCTCCTCCTTGTCACCCTTTCACTGACGTCCCACTCGCCGCGTGCTTCCATTTCGGCTTGGTTCCACTCGAGCGATGGCCTAACACGCGCGCGACGTCACCCAGCGGACTGCTCAGCCGGGAGTGTTCAATCCATCTCCACTTTCTCCTGCATATTTGCTGGTTGGCGACTGGTTCTTGTTTTGTTTGTTCCCAGACATAGTTTCTTGTTGGTGATTCTTTCCGGCCCGGCCATCTGATCTTCATTATAGAACCAGAGAAAACAGTTGTTGATAAAGGTAACGTCTGCAAAAGGCTGTTGGAAATATTCTTTGTGACCCGTCATCCTGTAAATAATACCCTTTAACTGTGTGACATATATCTAAAAAACAAAAACGAAACTAATATGGAACTACATGCTGATATAGAGCCCAAATTTCTCACACACACAGTTTGCCCCCTTATGAATCACCTCAGAGAGTCAGATCAGTTCACACCAGTCAAGTGCTGGCTGGTTAGCTCTTTGGGCAAACTCATACTGAGTGTTAGTCACCTACTTCTACGTTTCAATCAATAGAATATAGCATTATAAAACTAGTGCTTACTTTCTCGGTGAGGAATTACCGAAAAGAAAATACGTATTTGCTTCAAATGTGTGTGTATGTATACAGTCTAATTATCATAATGAACA
This sequence comes from Trichobilharzia regenti, assembly GCA_944472135.2. Taxonomy (NCBI): domain Eukaryota; kingdom Metazoa; phylum Platyhelminthes; class Trematoda; order Strigeidida; family Schistosomatidae; genus Trichobilharzia; species Trichobilharzia regenti. The sequence continues at coordinate 106,415,459 of OX235264.1, forward strand.
TAAAAAGATGATTATTGTGACTGAAAAGTCTTGTTTTTACGCGAATTAATTAATTAATACATTCACACTAATTCAATGAACTTTCTAGAAAGATCAAGCCAGATACATTTAGGTTTTTCAGAGTAGTTTCTGTTGCTTTTTTGCATAGAAATCAATAAATTGTCTAGGTTTTTACTGTGCAGGCGAATCGATACGCGTTGCGGAAGAAGTGACTTTTATGGTCTAGTGCACAACGTTTTTTAGTGTCTGAAACTGTGAGTGAGTGCTGAGTACTGGATTCCTGGTGGGAATACTATCACTTGTTTATCTGGATTCATGTGCATTCAGATAATAAGTCTAAATTTACATGTATATGCGAGAGCATTTACATTGAAAGGACAGAAAGAAGAAGGGTGTGTCTACGATTTTCTGAACATGTATCAAAAAGCTTACGTCTAAAGGGAACAAATGCTTTGTTTGAACAGTGCCATCGCCAGGCATCTCCTCGACACGGGCCATAAGGTGGACGTCGAAAAGTCGTCCAAAATTATCAATAGGCAAAAGAACTCAATTTTCCTAAAGTTTGCTGAAGCCATTCCTATCAAGCGCATGAAACCTGATTTATACGTCCAGAAGGAAGCGGTTATCAGTCTTTCTTTGCCCTGTCTGGTAACTGGATATTTTTCATCTCTCTTTCATATGAATGCGTACTGCTGAAAAGTTTCTATTGTGTATGATTATTATTGTTGTTTGGAATAATGTTTAATATTACATATGCTGTATGCATATACTGATCGACTGATTTTTGTTTAAAATGAACTCTTTGCAAGTAGGTTAAAATTGTTTTTGTAAATATATTTAATAATGTCTTTGGCTTGTAAGCAGCTGACGAGAAGGCAACGAAATAAACACTGGTGCTACACCACTTTATTCTGCTAAAACTGCAGTTTTTGCTTTGTTTAAAGTCCATAATAGGATGAAACCTTACTCAGAGATTCACCACCAACCAAACAATAAAGGTTAAGCAGCTGATTTTGTCGTCAATTTGATAATAATGATAATGATAACAATAAAAGTTAGACAAGATATTTTCTAGGAGTAAATGAAACGGTGAATTAATGGTAACAGTAGAATTCGGCACCGTTTTCGCTTTTCGAGTGTAATACAAGGTTGAAAGCTTTTACCAGGTTCCTATAGCCCCGTTGCCGACAGGCTGAGCAACATTTTGAAATGCGTCAGTGGGGAACCAGATCGAGCATGTGACTACCAAATATGCTACCATTGGACCATTCATTCATCTCATCCTACATTATTATTATTATTATATCTTTTAGTTCCTAGAGGAACATAGGGCTTCTAAAATCTCGTTTGCGATTTGGGCAGCTTTCCCAGTCTCGTACATAGTGCGGACGTTCCATGTCCCCACACAGACTTTTTCTTTTGGTGCAAAGAGGTTCATCGTGCTGAAGTTTCTGTAGCAATTTTATTTACAGGGTGGGGTTGCTAGCCTCATGCTTGAGAAGGGAATGGTTACATTCAGATAAAGTTTAGAGAGAAGCGACCTTTTGGGTTGCTCCCCTTAAAATCGGATAACAAGGAATAAAACAATCAGAATAACACCAGCAAAAGGAAAATAATTCACAGCAAAAAGGGCAAAAGGTGACAACAGCAATACAATACAACAACATGCAATACAGTTAAGCACAGTTAACTAAAATAATACCAAAACCACAGACTCACAGTCTATGAACAACATATAGATCCAACAATATATACAATTTTAGATATGAGTTTATGTTAAAAATTTCACAAACCCAAACAGTTAGTTATAGGTATTATCTGTCAATAAGATTATATCCACAGTTTTAGTGTTCGAAAGGTAAATAATTGTAATAATTTCCACAAACTCTTGGCATGAAATTCTACAGAAACGATAGTTTTTATGAAAGTGAGGAAATGTAGCGCAGTAGTCGAAAAGCGCGCTTGATCCCTACCCTCATCTTACATTGGATGAGTTTATCTAAATCTGTCTATCTGTTTTTGACATAGAACTTTGCATCAATGTACAGCAGTTCAAGTCGCCATACCCCATGTAGCACACAAACCCACAAAAGGAAGTAGGAGAAATGCATACTAGAGATAGTAAACAGAGGAGTGAGACAAAGGAATAGTAATAACGAAGAACATTATAGTTTCATTGGAAGTTATAAGTCACAAGGAGTGGATGCATCTGCGCCACTGAGAACGATCACTTTGAGCCATATCACTAATTGTTTCCAGCCGTCATTGGTTTTTACTGTCACGAGGATCCCAACAAGGGAGTCTACACCTTCCTACGTGGCTGGTTGGCTTAAACTAACTGTTGTGGATTTCATTGACTGATGAAACCATGTTTTGGTTTGACCACCTCTAGCTCTTTTCCAACTTGACCCTATGTCAGCTAACATTTCCCATTTTCGAGGAAGACGATGGCTAGGGATGCATGAATTACACATGTCCTAACCATCTCAATCGGTATAACTTCACAGCCTCGTCGATTGATTTCCTTTCCTTACCTAGCATTCAACCGCCACCTAACCTGAATATTGGTCACCTTATTGTACCACTTCACACGAGAGATAGAGCTTAGGAGCCTATTATCAAAGACAGCTAATCTCTTCATGTCTTCCACTCTCAGTGACCAGATCTCACAGACATAAAGGAGGACGAAGTGGACTTCTGAGCAGTACTTCCCAAATAACATCAGCCTCAACTGTCACTCTTAGATAGAAAGAGATGTTATCTAAGTAGGTACGTGCACTGACTTAGTGCTAATCACTGTATAACGTGGTGACCACTATTTATTGCTGATGACTACACCAACGTATTCATAAGGGTTAACAACTTGTTATATATACAGGTTTACTCCTACCTGGGTTTTGATGCAATCTTCCATATATATATATATATATATATATATATATATATATATATATATATATATATATATATATATATCTGAGACTGGTTTCATATCACTGAATCTTGGTGAAGTTATGAGAACGTAGAATTTTCAAAGAAAAGGCGTTCAGTGAGGAGTTACTCTTTTCGGCGGCTTTCTACATCACATAGGATTTTGACTAGATCTATACTAATAAATCTATGGTCAGGTTTAATAATCTAGGAAAATGCCTCGATCATTGCAAGGCATGTGAATACATGCAGTTATACAATACAGTAGGTGGGGGGGGGAGGGCGGAGAAACAGGGTCGAAGTATTCAAAAGTTATATAATTATTTGAAGGGTTAAAAGTTGTTTACAAAATATTCGCTGGTTAATTCATCTCTAAAAAATATGAATTTCCAATTGAACATAGGGCTTCATGCTTGATTCCTTGGATCTTAAGAAGCAGTGTTTTTATTATGAACGTTAGAATTGCTATTCTCATGCCAGAAATTTTCCTCTGTTAACGGAAACTACCAGTTAGGCGTGGTTTGGGAGTCCATAGGTAAGGAATCAATTCCTGGGACTGTATGCATCACCGGCAGGCATTCTATCATTGTGCGTTGGTGGCACAGTGGTTAGGACTCTCGCCGACCATGCACATGGTCCGGGGTTCGAGCCCACCCCGACGCACACATGATATCTATGGTCGGCCTGCGAAATTTGGGCTACCGATATCCACGCTGAAAATTCCATACTTGTACCAAAAATACAGTGTGGAATCAAGCTGTAATCAAAAAAAAAAAAAATAGAACTATGGAGGCAAAGTATTTCTGATCAATTTTGTTTATTCTGCCTAATTATTTCAATCGAACCTTGAAACCAAGAATCTTTGTCACAGTCAAACTTTAGGCATATTCTGATTTAAGGAAAACAAACACATTTTTGATTTTAAAGTGTAAGTTAGTTAACACGGAACTGATTGATTTCGCTTTTGACAATGAATTGAATTCATTTGGAGAACTGTTCAAAATAACCAGGGACTACTGAAAGCCTGTTTCGCCCTGGTGCTAGGGACAGTTAGGGCAGTACCCTCAAGTTACAAGGCTAACTCGCACATCATTGGAAAACTGGCAGAAGTTAGAATTGATAGCCTATTGAATTGCATCCCATTGACCTTAAGGTCATCGGGTCGATCCCTTTAAGGGATGGGGAACTCATGTTTGGGTACGTTTGTGAAGTGTCCTAGACAGAAAAGAAACATCTATCTAGAACATCTCGAGTTATTTTCAACGGTTCTCCAACTGCAATCATTTGGTGGTCAAAATTGAAAGTTTTCTTTTGATTTTTAAAGAGATATTTAATTTCCAATCTTTTTTCCAATAATTTTTCCTTTTCGTAGATACTACTGCTTACATCAGAAGATAGTAATATATGGAATTTTTATTGCTGAAATATACAACTACGCGCTGATCAATACACGCACACTCACACACACACACATATCAAGGTGATAACAGATATAACACACACACACACACACACACACTTTTCCCAGATTTTTCTAATAGCCTATTTCAATACCCTTCTAAAATGTGTAGAGTAATTTACTTGTATTTGATACGAGCTACTTTTGTACTTCACCTTTTTTATCCTTACTTATTACGTCTACCATCCATCTGTCACTGCTGATTGCATGTTTACAGAAAGACATGGTAGCCTTTTGTTATCAGCATTGTTTTTATGGATACATCTCTGTGCCTTGCTTGTGAGGTCGACAGTTGACTCTCATGGAACACACAGATACACGCACACGCGTACATACAGATATATACATACAGACGCCCTCAAATCTTTGCATATCAATGCATTCAGCACATCATACGGTTGTTCATTTTGATTGCTTTCTCGCTTTTTCGACCTTTCTCGAATGATTCACCTCTTTTTTTTACTTATAATTATATATAATAATGTCTTATGAATAAATATTAGTTTATGTTAAATGTTTTAAAAATTTCAGTAGACTGGAAAGTTAGACAACTACAACAGCCACAGCCAGCAACCCTAAGAGGGATCTTGAACAGTCAATCAGAATTCTTTAACCTATTCCAAAACCATTCAACGGGTTCAAGTAATGGGGTCGAGAAAGTTGAAGGAATGATTACCTCGGTGGTAAATGCAACTCAAAGATGGATAATCATGACCATTCGTCCCTTATGGACTGTGCTTCCTAGCATGGTTAGGTGTTGAATTATTGGTATTAATGTGGTGATACTTCTAGTTGACATCGCCTCCACAAAACCTTTACGTGGTTGGTGAAGTATCATAAATTTTAAGAACCCACACTTGATTCGCATTGCTTATTTTAAGCACAGTTTCATCTATTTGGGGGATAATTATAACTTCACCCACACAACTAGTATTCGTCTCCAACTTTCATGATGCTATCTCTGTACAGTGATGATACATTTGTACTCTGGAGACTAGGATGTTTTCCATCTGTGTTGCCGCTGTTCTCAATGGCCTTTACGAAAGGCAATAGTATCTAAGATGTAAAATGTCTGAGAAATACTGTGCTTACTCGCCCTGACAAACTGATTTCCTCCTCTAACAGGCACTACATTTATGGCAATATTTGTCTGCTGCATGGATATACTGCCTTACTGGCATATTTTCCCAAGTACAAATATTTCAGAAAACACTAATCAATCCATATTATTCATACAATAATCAAATATTCGCCCTGCCTTGAACTCTTTCAGCCAAGCGCGGACATCGGGAATGATTTTATTTGTACCTCTTCAAGCTGATTGGTTACTCAGGGTTATGTTTTGCGGACCTTTTACTCTACTAGCTTGCATAGTTTAACTTTGCCTAGCAGTGATGAGGTTGAACATATCCTGTGGAGACTTTTCAGTAACATAATACGAAGAGGAAGTAACAAGTTGGGTTTGAGTTCAAGTGTGGTATACAGAAGGCCATCTGAAGAGGAACTAGAGGCATATGGTCACATGTGAATTTGCTTGGAAGTGATGGCAGAGGACTAGGAGGTACGGGAATGTGCTGCTAAGACCTTATATTCCACCTAGAAGTGAAATAATAAAATAATAATTATTTTTATACGCTGTTACGTTTGTTAATACTAACTGTGATGCACTGAACATCTCTTTGAAGTATACTGTGACTAATAAGTTAAGTGATTTGATATGAAATTCAGGTGTTGCTTTGTTGGGATTTGATTGTTTTCAGGATTTCATCATGAATCAGCATCGATTAAAGGACCACTGGAAAATCTACAGGGAGTACTGGACAGCTGTTTCGTCCTAGTCTGGAACATTTCATCAGCATACATCCACCTACACGATTCAAATCCAGGACCTTCTGGCTATAAGAAAAGCTGGTAAATCATTGAACTACTGCGGTCCGATCCAGTGGTTCATTAATTCCAACTTCTGCCAATTCTCGATATGGTGCGACCATTAGTGAATGTCATCGGCAAGTAATTTTCTTTACAACTGATCTGCTGTACTCCACTGGTCACGAATTCCCACCTACCTCTAACCGATATCAGTTCATAATGAAATCCTGAAACCAATCAAATCTCTGCGAACCAACACTTAGATATCAATCTGATGTTTGCTAGCAACTGGTCCTATTCAGGCAGGTAGTTCGTGACCAGTGGGGTACAGCAGGTCAGTTGTGAGGACGAATACTCGCCGGTGAAATTCGCTAGCGGTTGCGCCATATCGTGAATTGGCAGAAGTTGGAATTCATGGGCTGTCCATTGGTGTGGGCACCAGTGGCTTAATGGTCTAAGAGCTCGCCTTGTAATCAGAAGTTCCTGAGTTCGAGCCCAGGTGGTGGGTGCGTACTGCTGAAGAGTTCCAAACTAGGATGGATGTCCAGTATTCCAAGATTTGATATGGCTTTGAAGTATGCATTTATGTAAGATTTTGGATTCATGAATTTTCATTTGCATTCTAAGTCCTAATGAAACTAACCCTTAACAGAATCTTCATTTTGTTGTTATAAGAAAGCTAGAGCCAACTGCCAGGAAACCTTGCACCTAAGTTTCGTGCTAGTTGTGTTCATCAAGACGTATCAGGAAGAAACTCATGTCCCTTCTGAGATTAAATTACACATCACCCAGCACTGCAATCACAGACATTACCACTGTACTATTTAGGCTCGCAACTGCTCTGATGTAGGACTGTATTGGATATTTTTGACTGGACACTAGTCAGTAAATAGTGTGATGTGTTTAGCTCACTGGTGAAGTCTCTGACTGCAGCACTGGCTGGCGACGCGGGTTCGAATCTTCGAAGGAGGGCTACGAGTTCCTCCAAGGTTGCAGATACGCCTTGCTGATTGACTGGTCAGTGCCAACTAGCACGAAACCCAGCTCTAAGGCTTCCTGTGGCCGATTGCCTCCAACCATGTTGTAACAGCAACTCATAGCTCTCTGTGATGGCGAGCCACCTTGAATAGTGGCCATATTGCAAACTTAACTGACAGAATTCGAATCGTGAAAAATACCCATGGAACATTAGATTGAAAAGAACAAAAAGTTCAGCAAAGACGGAGATTTTCCGGCGGTTTCATTCTCAAAAGCAGCTGTACAATCGCATTTATATAGCATTTAGTTTACATGGATACAATTATTATTTGTTTAATTCCATATAGTAACGAAGGTGATAATAGTAATTTTCAACTTGATATGAAAGTTTGAAGGCGTAAATGAATATAGATTACAAGGGGCGTAGAAACAAGATTGCATAGGATTAGAAAACAGTTACAACGTATGCAAGAATTAATATTTGATAACTGGAGAAACAATTTTAAAGGCGAATAAAAGGTGATAATTGTTTTCAACTTGATATGAATTACAAGAGGTGTAGAAACAAAGAACTACATAGGATTAGAATATAATTGTAAAATGGTTAGTTATTCTAAACGGATTACAAGTGTGATCAGGAGGAGCATGGAAACAAACTTGAAATAACTGACTTAATAACTGAAAAAATATGATGAATTGAATGAAGGCAAAGAGAGAAAATTCCACGCACAGATAACAAAACAAAAAAGGAGGAGGCACTGGTTCAATCAGAAGCACAATAACTGAACACCTCGTCAATACCTGTCACAGAATCTCAACTGACTCATCATTCAGAGTCATTTACAAAGTAAACAAAAATCTACCTACTAAAGGCAGTGTGTTTCCGACTTCTTTGTACTGCGGAAGCTCTCGCCATACGCATCGAAAAGCCGGAGCTATGTGTTCAAAAGAAACTAGTCCAGCATTTACAACTACCACGGACCGAATTTGGTGTGTTCCTTTTTCCTCCAGTTTTTTTTGTTTTGTTATCTGTGCGTGGAATTTTCTCTCTTTGCCTTCATTCAATTCATCCCATTTTTTCAGTTATAAAATCAGTTATTTCAAGTTTGTTCCCATGCTCCTCCTGATCACACTTGTAGTCCGTTTACAATAACCATTTTTACAATTATATTCTAATCCTGTGTAGTTCTTTGTTTCTACACCTCTTGTAATTCATATCAAGTTGAAACAATTATCACCTTTTATTCACCTTTAAAATTATTTCTCCAGTTATCAAATATTAATTCTTGCATACGTTGTAACTGTCTTCTAATCCTATGCAATCTTGTTTCTACGCCCCTTGTAATCTATATTCATTTATGCCTTCAAACTTTCATATCAAGTTGAAAATTATTATTATCACCTTCGTTACTATGTGGAATTAAACAAATAATAATTGTATCCATGTAAACTAAATGCTATATAAATGCGATTGTACAGCTGCTTTTGAGAATGTAACCGCCGGAAAATCGCCGTCTTTGCTGAACTTTTTGTTCTTTTCAATCTAATGACAGAATTCGGTCTGCACCAAAGATAGAACAAGACACATCACACAAGTTACTGACTAGTATCTAATCAAAAATAAAGAATCTTCAAATCTGCATCATCCGATGCCATAGTTGGGAGATTTACAAATTGAAATTAATATATATATATATATATATATATATATATATATATATATATATACATGAGTTTTTAACGCATCGATCATGTTTTGTGTCAACTTTTGTTAGCAATATAAAATACACCTTCCTTAAAACTAACTACACATATGGAGTTCATCGTATTACTTGCATAATTGTCGATTTGAAGATTTACGTTCCATAGTATTTGGGACTAGTCAGGTGGATTGCCGTCAGTTCCCGGTGAGATTCGAAAGCAGAATCTACTGTGTTTCAGTGAGAATACCAGCATTCATTAGATGGGACGCAAATAAATCCAGATGACGAGCTGCAAATACGAAGAAATCCGCATCCCGAATCCACTGACAGTCACCATGACATTAGTCTGAAAGTGTTAAAATGTCAACAGATATGGAGCATTTTGGTCCAGCGCAATCGATCCACACGTAATTCATAAGTAACGTCAACTGAAAGATGCATGTTAACTCCTGGTAAGCACTATGTGTACAGTTCTAACACTGTTCATTGTACTGTTTCACCATAATGGTATCAACAGCCAGTCATCTTTCTTTTTCTCCATTTCAAATTTTGATTAGAACCAAAGACTAGGGGGATATATATTTTTACAAGTTTTGGTTTTTGCGGGAATTTGAATGATTTCAAATTTAGTCATGAACTAACTCTACTTTAAAAAAAGTCCATTGCAAACTGGAGAACACTGAGTAGCCCTTTCGATATGGCTCGAAACTCTTCAGTAGGAGGCATTCATGATTCAACTGGAGGGGATCGAGTCCAGGAGTTTCACATTAAGCGGTGAGCTCGTATTTCGTTTAGCCAATACAAATGAGCATAATGACCTCTAAACTTTAACTTCTATCAATTCGCCAACGTCGTAGGTGAGTATTTGTCCTTTCAGACATGTTGGTGGTTCCTGTTAGTTATGGGCTCCCACTAGAACTTTATGTGCCACGTTATATTGTAGTCAGTTGTTAGTTTTGGTTGGCAAGGATTTTATTAATTCCAAGACTGAAAGATTGAATGCATAGTCATTGAATTTCGTGATTTTGCTATCTCTCTGATTAACTAGACGAAAATGCAAACTTTCTATAGGTAGATGAAGGAGGATTTAATGACTGATCATCCTAATGATATTATCGATAATACTGAAAACAGTATTAAACTAATGCAGTAACAAAAACCACTTTAAGAACACAATATTCAGCGAAGAGACTCTTTTCAACAACGGATTTATTATCAAGCTGTACAATCGTATATATATGGTTTTTTAAGAAATTATATCCGGTGAGGGAATTAATGTCAAAGGTGTGAATACATGAAATAATAATAGTATGAAATGCAATTAAAATATTTGTGATTATAATCATGTTTTAATGTTAAGTGGCAGAATAAGTAATGTCATCACCTCTGTTTTGTCTATGTTCACCTGAAGTCCCATCTTCTCTGGATGCTTCTTCTGCTAACTTGTTGCTTTTCACTTGCATATCTTCCAGTTTGTGGGAAATCAAACATATATCATCATCGGTGAAATCCAAATCCTCGAATTTTTTTCGTTAGGGTGCATTTTATGCCTGTTTCCTCATTGCCCGTTGTCTGTCGCATTATCCAATCTACCGTAATCAGGAAAATCATTGACGATAGTAGTCAGCCAGCTTGTCTTACTCCCGTCTTCACTTCTTCGAAGGATTCCGTAAGTTTCCCATCGTGGATTACTTGGCACGCGTAGCGTTGTCGTACAAGTAACTGTTGAATGAAATGTATAATTGTCGGTGGCATCCCGTAGTAGACTAGTTGATTAGCTGATATTAATTCTGGAATATAAGAAAAGTTTAGTGTGTAGCTATCAGCACTACAACTACTGAAGTTTCAAAAGCCAAGAATCTTCTACAGATAAGAACAAATAAAGCACAAAAAATGTTTGAGTTTATTATCAGAAGGTGATAGTCAAGCTATTTTTAGTTAGCATTAGTCAATCTATCCTTAAATCATCTACTCACAAATTATTTTTACAATAGAAGTACATTTTTATCTATGCATGAGAAAGTTTTATACTTTTCTGTATTTTGTTTCATTTATAAATGAACTACTTATACACACACGATCTACTTACTTATCAATTCAATGTACAATTTACATATTCAATATGTTAAACAGTTTTATAATCAAATATACATGTTTTGTTCAAGGTTAAATGCTTGTAGTTTCTTATCATATACGTTGATATATATGCATAAATCTTTATTAAAATTTGAATAAAAATGAACCGTGTTATGCAAAAGTCAAACAAACCAACAAACAAAGATGTGTAACTTACTATGTGTTAAGAAAGACACCGAAAATACAAGAAATAAAGACGAAAAATCAAACGATTTAATTCTATCTTTTTCAAAAAATTTGAATACCGTTTATTCAAGGTGAAATTTGTTTAAAAAAATGTTTAAAAAGGAAGTATGGAATATGGTTTTTTTCTGTGGCGAAATTTTCGATGAATTTCAATATATAGATTTAGAGAGAACCATTTGAAACCACCAGAAAGTGCTGAACTACTATTTCATCCTATTTTTAGAGTCTTGATTAGTGGGCCCTCTTGAAACCACCAGGCAGCGAAACAGTTACGCCCCCAACTAGATCGAGACACTGAGTCCCTATTTAAGGAAGAAATAGCGAAACGTGTATCTAAGGTAGACAGCAGGACTGCCCCTGAGGTAGCGTGGCACAACAGACATAAAAGTTGTTCATAACTTAAAATCAAAAGTTAATGAGATTCAGTGGATTTCTACCACCTCATCCGAACTGATTCACGCAAGAAGACTCATTCCATCTAGCCCCGATTATGATGGGAACCGAAAGCTACCCACACGCAAACTAACATGAAGCCTACGTAACGACCGTGAACAGTGGTGGGTGACAAAAGCGACTGGTAACACCAGACAACTATTTAGACTTATCGGGGAAACATGTGGTAAAAGGCAAGCGATAGACGGAACAACCTCTGAGAAAAATGGTACCATAATTAGCTCTTAGGATAGACAACTGGAACGCTGCAAAGAACACTGTGAGGATCATTTTAATTGGCCTACAGCCACGCTCAACTAACCGAACATCCAACACCTCCCTAAATGGGATATAGACACAGGCCCTCCGTCTCTGTCACTAGACTGAAACTAGGCGAAGCTGCAGGACCCGATGGAATGACTCCACAGGTATTTAAGTACGGTGGAAACATCTTACTTTCTGCGTTAACTGAGGTAATAGGAAGCGTCTGGGAATCAGAGGAAATCCCGTCGGGGTGTAGCAAGTCATTGATTATCCCCGTATACAAGCAGGGAGACAAGTCTTCTTGCGATAATCACACGGGGATTAACTTGACTAATATGGTATCTAAAGTCCTTGGCCGAGTAATAATGCATAGACTAAGCAGTCCACGGAGGAACAAACATGAGAGAACCAGGCAGACTTTAGACTAGGAAGATTCTGAGACACAGGCATACTTACCGACGTCTAATAATCGTTATACTTCTTGATCTAAAGGCGGCATTCAATTCCGTCGGCCGATATGTATTACGGCAATGTTTGGCTGTGAAGGAAGGAATACCGAGAAAATACATCGCACTGATCAAGGCACTCTACTCAAACTCATGCAGACAGGTGAGAGTTAACAGCGACTTGTCATCTGAAGTGGTGACGACTAGTGGTGTCCATCATGGATGCCCATTATCCCCATTTCTATTCAATTTCATCATAGATGTACAAATGGACTTAACCCTAATCCACTTAAAAGATTGAGGGATTGACTTGCTACCAGGGAATAATCTCGTTGACTTAGAATATGCAGATGATATGGTCCTTCTAGGCGGGGATGCTGACAAAGTGCAGAGTCTTCTGAACACGTTGAGCTGCAATCTACGAATGTTTGGCATGCGATTCGCTCCCTTTGTCAAATGCAAGATGATGTTACAGGTCTGGACTGGACTGGACTACACTGACTCCTAGTTTAGAAATAGGGAGTGGAGTGATAGAGAACCTTGACCAGCATGTCACGAAAAGGATTTCCAGCAGGTTGCTGACTTCCGTCAACAGCTGCCTTCGGTGGATCCACAGTGAAAATCAAACGGCCAGAAAGAGTTAGTAACAGGAAACTCTGTCTGGGAACAAAGCAACTGAGCAAGAGCCGATCACTAAACAGATATGTGCGGAGAAATGGAGGTGGATTGGATATATATTGTAGGGGCCATCGATTGACATCGCGCGATATGCAAACCATTGCTCGAGTGGTATCCGAATGGGAAACGACGAGTAGGTGGTCCGAGGGTGACTTGAAGGAGATCGTGTGAGGGAGAGATGAGAGAGTTTGAACAATTGTGGACCTAGCTGAATAGGACGGCAGAAGATATAACAAAGTGGAGATGCGTTATTGAAGCCCTATGTTCCTTTTCGGAAACCAAGGGAACAATAAAATTTATTCAAGTGTTGGTTTGTAGGGATTTGATTGGTTACAGGATTTCATCATGAGCTGACATTAGTTAGAGAACCATTGGAAAACCTACAGGGAGTACTGGACAGCTGTTTCGTCCTTGTTTGGGACTCTTCATCAGTACGCAACCACCGGGATTCGAATCCAGGACCTTCTGGTTACAAGGCGAGCTCGTATACCATTAAACCACCGGGACCCGATCCAATGGTCCTTGAATTCTAACTTCTGCCAGTTCACGGCATAGTGCAACCGCTAGCCAATGTCTTCGGTGGCGAGTATTTGTCCTCACACCCGACACGCTGCAATAATAGTGTAATAAAACTATTGTTCTCCCATATTATTATTACTCTTTTTCCCTCACACTTCTGTTTATTATCCCTCTTTTGAATCGCTCTTTACTCTCTCATCTTGCTTTGTATGCTACAGGGAGGTAGAGTGGTAACTCGAGCTGTTGTCAACGGTGGTGTCGACATCGAAGTTTTAAAATATGATGTAAAAAGTTAGCAAGCTTTATTGCAATACTGTAAGCTGTACACTTGAAAATAAGATAAGATTACGGACAACAGGGATTCTACTCAGCCAAATTCTAAATGTTATGATTATCATTATTCCCTTGGGTTCCAAATGAAATATACATGGCTTCAGCAGCACATCTCGGCTTCACCTTGTTTTCTGCAGTCTTTTTTTCTATTAGCTGGACATACGACTACTCATAAGCTGCTTCCATTTTCCCCTTCCGTGATCTGCTGTGTGTAACTCTGGTCTGTTAAATGTTCTAATGGTGGTCTCATACATTTTCGCTGCCACATCTGTCAAGAGCAATGGGGCATTACGCGACCTAATGGTTTAATATTTTTTCAATTTATCCACTTCATCTCTACCCCTTATAACACTGTAATTATCGTTATTCTTATCACATATATTTGCATATTGACTGAGCAACTATTTAGTGCCACTTAATAACCTTTTTCTGTAATATAAATACAACTGTACAGCTTGAAAATGAAGTCATTGAAAAGAAATTTCTTCGCTGAACAAAACACTGTGTTTTTACAGATGCTATGTATTCTGGTGCTCTGCTCTGGTAATGTTTAACCCTGCATAGCTTACCTACCAGCCTGTTTAAAACCTAGGAAAGGAATGAAGCCTTGGAGTTGAGCTATTTGTCCTATACCTGAAAATCAATTCAACGGCTACAGAAACCTAAGAGAATGGTGAAAATGTATTTTAAAGAACTTAAATAAATGTAAAGTCTTCTACTTATGCATTAAGTAATGGAGACTGAACATCTCTAGTTGAAATCCTCACTAGACATCAAATACTGTATTAGTGGGGACTTCAAGATAGATTTCGCTTGGAAATATTGTCAAGCATTAGTCACTGACCACATACTAGAGTTTTAATGAAAGTTGCGACCTGTCAAGCGTTCATCAGCCTGCAATGCCGATTGTTGATGACACTACATATTGTAGAAAATCAAACAAAATACATAAATAAGCCTAGTCCAGTGAGTGAATATTGATGTGTTCATCTCGTCGCTGTGATGATATATGATGAGGAAGAAGAATTCCAAACTGCATTGGAGGGTTATCTAATAAATTTCGACGATTTTAAATGACTTTTCAACTGATTGCAGTTCATGAGAAGGTCGTATTGTAAACCTAATACTCCTTTTCTCAGTGAAAATAGATGCATAGGAGGTTCGAACGTAGAATGTTAGACAAACACGCACGTGGCCTGGGGTTTGATCCCCAGTTCACTCACTCCTACACTCCGTGTAGTTCACTAACTGATAATAAGTTTGGGAAAGAGGAAAGGTCGGGATCTAGAACCTAGGAACCCAATCCCTTAAAAAAACAACACAGCTATTGCAACTTCAAGCCTAAAGACCTATTTTACATTCTGAACTCAATTAAATGAAAAAAATGGAAGAAGTGTTCATGTGAATATGTGAACAATTGAATCTAAAACTCTAAAGTCAAGACTTCTTGGAAATCCTTTTTTTATTGTTATATGTTTATTATTTTTGCCCTGGGTTCCAGTTGGAACATATGGATTCAACTGCTGACTTCATTTCATCATCTTTAGTTGGTCCGACGATTGTCCATAAGCTCTGATCTCCTTCATGTCACCCTCAGACCGGTGAACAACTCGACGTTTTCTTTTTACGGTTCCACTAGAGAACCTGGCGCGCTATATGATTTGACGGTTTCCTCAGCCTGTGTCCAATCTACCCTAATTTCCTTTTGCATATTTGATGTGTTGCCAGAGTTCCTTGTTGCTAATCCTTCCTAGCGGGTCATGTGACCTTCGCCATTGAGAACATGCAGCTATTGATAAAAGTTATCAGTAGCCTCTTGGTAATCCTTTTAGTGACGCCTGAAACAAATCATCAAAGCATGAAGTAGCATTGACTGTCTTGACATTAGTGTTGGAAATCTTAGCCTTAGTCTTTGCGTTTAGTGTACTGGGCATCCACGCTGATTTTCAGATTAATGAAGGTTTGTTTAGCCTTTCCGATTCTAACTGGCTTTGACATTATCATCTGTTGAACCTGTAGTTGGAACGGGACTGACGCGATAAGTGAAAGAAACGATTTCCTTCAAATTTCTCCTATTGATAGTGACAACTGGTGGTTGATGTTGTCGGTGAAGCATTTTCATCGCCTCTGTCTGATTGCTAACTTTATTTAAAAATGATATCAATTTCAAACTGGTTGTTTCTAATGAATTATGTCATGTTTTAAAATAATTTAACTGGTTTATGAAATCACTCCTTCGTCATGTTGAAGTCATATCTTTCATTCTCAACTACTTCTAAATACAAATGAATTAACCAATCATATTTAAGGCCATTAGATCGATTTCATATCACATATTGATTTCTTTTGGTCATTGTTTGTATTAGTAATAGATATCATTTATCATTAGAATGAAGTTATTCACATAGTGTGAAAAAAGAATGTTTGTATGTTAAGAATAAACTGAGCAGACAGAAATATCATTTTCTTATATGTTCAAACTTGTCGGATGAAATTTGATAAGAAGTTTAGACAAGAAACATTTTAATAGTGTATATACAGTTAATTTTACTCATATTGGAATCACTAATATCAAGAGTACCATTGTGAGTAAAATTATTATTATTAATATTATTGTTCCCTTGGGTTCCAGGTAGAACATAGAGCTTCAAAAGTACGTCTCCTTTTTTATATAAGTATTAAACTTGGGCACTGTGGTCAAGTATAACTCCAACTAACTGCAGATCCTGAACTCACTCATAAGACAAAGCTGCCGATTGCAAAAAATTATTTTAGGAATTCAATTATGCCTCACATTTACTATGCTTAAATTCCAAGACAAAATATATAGACAAACAGAAGGTGTAGCAATGGGGTGGATGATCATCAATATCCCCTATCGTAGCAGACATATTTATGGACAGCTGGGAAAATATTGCTCCTAATACATTTAATCCTACTCCAAAAGTATGCTGGAGGTATGTAGATGACACATTCACAGTGTTTAAAACAGAACATATCTATCTCAGGCTACTTGAAACATATAAACTCACAAGTAGAGGGAATAAAGTTCACATTTGAAGCTGCAAATGAACAAGGAGAATTAGCTGTGATGTTAGATTGTAAAATAAAACGGACAGAAGAAGGTAAACTACACACGTGCGTTTATAAAAAGCCAAAGCATTCGAATAGATATTTAAACTTTAGTTCATCTCATCCATTAACTGTTAAGGCAGGCTTAGATAAGTGTCTAACAAACCTAGCAGTAGCACTAAGTAGCACAAGAAAAGACCTAAATGATGAACTAAAACAGATATGAGAGGCGTTGGTGTTAAAAATTCATTAGGAAGACCAAAAAAAGCCAGAAGCAAAATCAAAATAATTGTGAAACTATTAATAATAACATAAATAAGAGAAAATATAAGTCATCCACTGTTATATTATTTAAGGAGGGGACATCTGAAACCCTCACCACGTAGGATTCTTAATAAAGCAGGAATGAGGGTGGCATTCAAACCTACAAACTCACTCAGAGACAAGCTCTGTATGATAAAGTGCCCGGTGGACCCAATTAAACAAGATAATATCACTTACAAAATACCCTGCAATGACTGTGAGTTTAGCTAACTATATAGGTCAAACTAGTAGATCAGGAGTAATCAGATTGTCGGAACATAAGAATTTACTGGCTAAGGTAAGAGTGGCTGACCCCACTGGCAAAGATAAGTAATTTAGAAAAAAGCTCAGCACTACATTGCACTGCATGCATTAACACACAATCATACAATAACACTCATATTATTATTTCTGAATGTACATTATCTCATATTGATTTTGATTTGATATCTAGTCAGTTCCACACATGTATATAAATGAAGTCAGGAAGTTGTGTGAGTAGCTTGATATGATTATGAGCAGCAATAGTTTGTGTCCGAAACGTGGTCATCAGTTAATATTACTGTATAACAACACTGTGTGACGTAACAAAATAAAATCTTATCTATAATGGAATTACTTCTCCACTTTACTCTATCTTCTGTTGTCCACTTTAGTTGATCCCACTATTGCCCATATGCTCTTGTCTCCTTCTTACAAGGTCTCTTCCATGTCACCCTTGGATGATGCACTTATCGTTTCCCATAAGAGTCGGTCATTAAGTTTTCTGATACCATCTACACATACACACATGCATACATCAGACGTCATAAAATTCACAGGGGAAAGCGCACTAAAGCATATGATTCAGAGATAGAAGTAAGTCAAGGCTACTTACTACCATCGATGATGTTCCTGATTCGAGGTGAATTGACCCATTGGGACCGACAAAATGGGTATTATTTTGGATAAAAAAGGACTCTAGGAGACCTGGACTTGGTGAAAGATTCATATATAATGTTACATAAACAAAGACATGTTGTGGTGAAAGCTGTCTGCTAGCCAAATTTGGTAGACAGCAATTCACGTCATTGTTTATGTCCCATATCTTGGTCATGAGAAAAACAAGAACAAAGACTTTGCGTGAGTGGATACGATTCGCAGATATATGGTCTGACCATCAGAGAAACGGCCACAAGGCGATGACACGATAACTTTCAGTGAGAAAACAACCAATCAGAAGACGGTGTTTCTCTGTTAATAATTACGCATAATAATGCACATAAAAATATATAAATATCTCTTGATTCCCTCAATAAAGGATCTATTGCCTGGCCCTTGCCTTTTATCGTTACAATACAGGTGAAAGGCAACAAAGCGATAGTACAGGCTACGACGACAAGACTTCAAGATAACGTGAAATGGACAAAAATGATTACTGACAACAACAAACACCAGTTGCCATTAATGGGCGAGTTAAAAAAGGATGTCATCGTTTTTATTTACCTAGGTAGGTAACATCATTTCAAAACAAGAAGCGCAGATAAGACTGAAAAAGCAACACTAGTGTTTTTTTTGCTCTGAGCTCAGTGTGGATATCCACAGCGCTTAGCGAGAAGAACAAGATCAGAATTTTCAGCACTAATTTCAAGTCAGTCAGTGTTCCATATGGTTTAAAGACTTGGTACGAAACGTAACAATATTGTTTCCAGTTTAAACAGAGGTGCTAAACATGCTCATTTTATCTTTCCTAGATTATACACCTGCCTCTGACTCCGTATTTAAGTCGGTCTTGTTAAATTATCTCGTTATGAAACAAACGAGGTGCTAGATTAATAGGTGATTGTATTTTGATATATCACTGGTAACTAGTGTGAAAGAGGTTACTTCATTCATTTATCTAGGCAGCATTGTCTCAACTACAGGCAGTCCAGACGGACGAGGATGTCAAATAGAGGAAGAATCGGGAGGGCGAGAAACACATTCATCAACCTGAAACAACCAATCTGGAAATCTTCGTCACTCATCATCAACAACAAAATTCAGTCGGATCTTCAATACAAACGTCAAGTCAGTCAGCTCTCCCATAAAGATGAGAAACTTGACGGGCGAGTCATAAAGAATATTTCCAACAGCCTGTCGCAGACGTTACCTTTATCAACAACTGTCTTCACTGGCTCTATAATGAAGATCAGATGGCCGGGCCGGAAAGAATCACCTACAAGAAACTATGTCTGGGAACAAACAAAACAAGAACCAGTCGCCAACCAGCAAATATTCAGGAGAAAGTGGAGATGGATTGAACACTCCCGGCTGAGCAGGCCGCGCTGGGTGACGTCGCGCGCGTGTCAGGCCATTGCTCGAGTGGAACCAGGCCGAAAGGGAAGCCCGCGGCGATTGGGACGTCAGTGCAAGGGTGACAAGGAGGAGATCGTGTGAAGAGGAGCTGAAACAGTATGGACTAACATGGATACAGGTGAAAAGTATAGGAGAAGACAGAAGCAAATGGAGACGTGAAGTTGAAGCCCTATGTTCCACTAGGAACCCAAGGGAACAATAATAATGTAATAATAATTATAATATACGGTGTGAAAAGTGTAAGGCGCACGTCTACCAACTTACTGTGGAACACTAAATAAACGGTGCTTATTTGTTCTTTCTTTCAGTAATATATGATTGTTAATATTTCCGCTTTAATTCTAATTCTACATTGATATTCTTTATTGAAATTATTACCAGCTTAAATGTTCTGTTCATTATTTCCCGCCCCCCTCCCCTCCCCAATATTGTAAGGTAAAGAGAAAATTAGATGTTTAAATTGTACTGCATGCTAAAAATTTCGCTCTATATTTAAATGTATTGTTTGAAATAAAACCATAAATTATTGTTATTATCAAAAAATTTTTACAGAAAGCCATAGAATTTCATCAGTGTTTGCCTTTTTACATGATACTGATAATCAGCTGATTGACCACGAAGGATATTTAAAAACAAAACTTTGACAGTCAACAGCTTATTGCTTAGAAAACATGCCGACAGATTTTATAAACACTGAGGAGACCGCTAGGTGATACTATACGCCACACTCCTCTCGTGAGTGACGATGAGTTAGAGGTATGCTAAACTGAACTAACTACATTGAATCATGGGCTGACACTGGTTTGGCGAAAGAACTATTCGGAAACCACCACCTAAGAGTACTGGTGGTACTGTTCCGCCCTAGTCCTGGACTCTTCAGCAGTACGCATCCGCTGACAGTAGCCGAACGAACCCAAGACATCCTGGTCACACAGAGAGCTCGTTGACTATTCAACCGTTAGGACCCGGTCCAAAGGCGCATGAATTCTAGCTTCTGCCAATTCACCATATAGCGCGACCTTTAGACAATGTCATCAGCAAGTATTTGGTTTCATACCCAGAAGGTCCTGATGGATGCGTTCTGTTGAAGAGTTCCAAACTATGATGACAAAACGGCTGTCCAGTACTCCCTGTATGTTTTCCAATGGTTCTCTAACCGATATCAGTTCATGATGAAATCCTGGAAATAATCACACGCCTGCAAGCCAACACTTGAATACAGTGAATCGGTCAAGCAGAACGACAGATGCGAATGCTGTTTACGTCAGATTTAGGTAAACGGGAAGTGGACGAGTACTACAGACTGAAAATTTAGATTATACTAGTCCATAGGGCAGTCACATCACTGTAACAATCACTTAGTTATCAATGAAAGAACTTGAAAATGTCGTGGACCGAAAACTCAAAAGAAGGATAATTTTAACTGAGACAAGATTACTAATGAAGGGTGTAACTGTTGTAGTGAGATACAAACAATGTGTTCCAATGGAATATTATTCTCACATATTCCCACAGATCAATACTGCGTTAGCAACGGAATACTATGCATATTTTAACATTCTCTTTCATGTCGTTTCATGTGAACCAAAATCGCAAGCTCAGGGATTGGTTAGAGAACATAAAACTGTATCTGTATGAGTAGCAGTCTGAACACTTGAAAATGCACCTTGGCTTCCGTTTCTTGCTTTTTGTTATTATATAACAAAATATCAGTAGTAACAGTTAATAATTATTATTGTTTGCTTTTATTCCTAGAGGAACATAGGGATTCAGTTACGCGTCTCCATTGCCTTCGGTTCTCTGCTGAAATTTTCACCTGTCTCCATGACTGGCCACATCCTTTCATCTCCTCTTCACATCACCTCATCCAAATCACCCTCACACTGACAACCAACTCGCCGCTTCCATTTCAGGTTCCACTCGAGCGATGGCTTGTCTAGTGATGTCACTTGATCGTTTCCTCAGAGTAGTGGAAATCCAATCCACCTCCATTTCTTCCTGCGTATTTGTTGCACAATCGGTTCCTGCTGCGTTGGTTCGCTCATTGTCAGAGATCCGTGTTGCTGATCTTTTCTGGGCATCTGATCTTGAGTAGTATTGAGCGAAGACAGCTGTTGATGAAGGTCTGTAGTTTGTTTAAGGTGCTCTTTATAACGTGCCAAGTCTCTGATCCATATAGTAGCGCTGACTTCTCATTAAAATTGAAAATCCGGATCTGATTTTTCATGCTGAGTAGTGCTGTTGGTCTCCACACAGACTTGAGAGTAACGAAAGCCTCCCTTGCTTCCTCGATCTTTGCTTTGATATCCTCGTCAGTAGATAAATGAGGTTGTTTCTTTTAGGTTCCTCCCAGTAATAATAACAGTTAATAAGTAGAAGATATAACCATGGTGGGTTCAAAACGATCCCTATTTACTTCTAAACACAAAGGCCAGACTTATAAACTTTAATTTTACAGGCCTCTGCAACTGTAGGTACCTTTATGTTTGTTTATCTGCTGATAGCGGTGAATGACTTGGCGGCGTCAGTGTCATGTATGTAGCCTATAAGATACCTTGTTGTTGAACACTTTGATAGGTGAACCACAGCCTGTTTCAACTTTTTGGGTGAGTGATCCATTATTCGAGCAGACGATAGCCTTTTCGTTAGACCTCAATACTTCTCCTCACAAATATACTCAAAATGATATATGCAATTCGACATATTCCTAACTGGAACATTCAACTCTTCATCTACCGAGTTAACCAGTAGGCTATTCTGATACTTCAGTGTGTGTTATAATTTTGTGATCAACTTATCTGGTGGCTGAACTGTTTGACTTCGTGTTTTTGGAACAGACCCTTCATTTACCAGAACTAATCGTGTTAGGTATTAATGATACTGCCTAGTGGCTAAGATTAAAGAAGATGCAGAGAGAGAGAGAGAGAGAGACGAAAACCCATTGTACATTGGGTGAAAATCGACTGCTTAAGTCAGTGAAACATATCTCTTCTCTTTAACGGTATGAATTTCTTTCTGCCAAGGAAGTATCAAATTACGTCTCATGTATTATTTAAAATAAACATGAATGCTTAATGATTTTTTTGTTAATTTGAAATAGTATTTCATAAATGTATTGAATAGAAATCTCTTCGACCTAGCTAAAAATAGCTACCAGAGCCATATACTAATTGCAGACCAAGAGTAGAAGATGATTACAGATATTTTAATTATTGATACTTGATTACGAAGAGAGGAATTCAACGGAACTTGGTTCTCTGATATCACATACAAATGATTTTGAAACGAACCACAAGCTTTCTTTCCCGCCAAACATAGTATTCTTCATATCACCTTCTGGCCCAGTCCAAATTCTTCATTTACTATTCAGAATTCACTAGAGGGTGTTTCATGTGATGTGACGTGAATGTTTCCTCAGTGTATGCGAAAAACCGTTATATGATAATTTTCTATAGTTTGCTTTGTAAGAGTTAGTTATGTTTTTACTAGTTGATTACGGATTGATATCAGTTAGAGAACCATTCAAAACCAGGGAGTACTGGACAGCCAGCTGTTTCGTCCTAGTTTAGGAATCATCGGTAATACGCACCCACCACCAGGTTCGAACCCAGTACCTTCAGATTACAAGGCAAGCTCGTGTACCGTTCAGCTACTGGGATAAACTGGTAAAGTCATATTTTATGACTGATTGAGTGATCACTGGGCTTGGATCGTTACCAAAATGTCGATTCCTTGTGAGGCCATGAGTGTATACAGATGTAGAGTTCCCAGCCTGGACGAAACAACCATCTAGTCCTCCCTGATATTGACTGATTTTCTAGCTGATTTGGGATCGCGGAGATAGATGCATCGAAACACAGCGTTTGTTTTGAATATATGGATTAGGTTTTTTTGGGTCATGTTTAACTAGTTTTCTAGCTATGCATAGGTGATGAATGAATTTTGAAGAGAAACCACATTAAGCTCAGTGGTTTGACTTATCATTGTTAGTTATTAGAAGACATCTTATCATCTTATTTTTGATTTTCATCAGTCAAATCGAGTAGGATCCAGCCAACTTAACTCACTTCAGAGACACAGGGATTGACTTGCTACTATCAGGGAATAATCTGGTTGACTTAAAATATGCAGATGATATAGTCTTTCTAGGCGAAAACACTGACAAAAAGCAGAGTCTTCTGAACACGTTGAGCTGCAATCTACGAATGTTTGTTATGCGATTCGCTCCCTCTGTCAAATGCAAGATGATGTTACAGGTCTGGACTGGACTGGACTATACTGACTCCTAGTTCAGAAATAGGGAGTGAAGTGGTAGAGCGGCTTGACCGCTTCACTTATTCGGGAAGTACCATCAGCCAGTGCCAATGAGTTGATGTTTGACGAAATCTCAGTACGGATACAGAGGTCTAGTTTCGCATATGCCAGTTTACGCCTTCTGTGGAGTAGACGTGATATCCGGCTGGCCATCGAACAAAGGGCGGGTGTACTGCTCATTAGTCCGCCCGGTCCGCCTCTATGGCTGTGAGTGAGACCTGGTCATTGAGAGTGGAAGATATGAAAATGCTGGCTAGCTGTTTTCGATCATAGATGCCTACGTTCTATCTCTTGTGTGAGGTGGTATAATAGGAAGGGCAATACTTAGGTTAGGCATCGGTCGGTCAGGCTGGAAAAGAGCCAGTGGTGATCCAGCCGAAAACATGGCTTCATCAGTCAATGAAATCTACAACAGTTAGTTTAAGCCGCGTAAACACACTTACTGTGCGGGGTCCTCGGGACGGTAAAAACCAATGGTTGGAAACAATTGGTGATATGACTCAAAATCGTTCTCAATGGCCAGCGCAGATGCAACCACTCCTTGTGACTTGTGATTTCCAATGAAACTATATTGTCCTTTCTAATTACTATTCCTTTGTCTCACACCTGTGTTTACTGTCTCTATTATGCATTTCTTCTGCTTTGTTCTCTTGCTTTGTGTGCAACAAGGAGTGGAGTGTGGCAACTTGAACTGGTGCACGTTGGTGCAAAGTTCTATGTCGAAAACAGATAGACAGACAGACTAATTCCCAGAGTATTCAAATCATCTGATGCAAACAGCTGTATATGAGCAGGTTAGAGAGTCGTCACACATAGAGCTTGACGTAGGCAGTAATCTATTCTTAGCGTGTTGTCGAATCGTACTTCGTCTGCAGAATACCAGGTTTAAGCCAGTGGCACAGAAAAAGCTCTTGATGACTTTTAGAATACTTCCAAGTACTTTAGAAGTGCTGATACCATTGACTACTGAACTCATAATTAATATGTGTTCTTCGGCAGTATAACTTTCCTAGGAGTGATTTGTTTCTTGATATCTTGGTCAATAAACGTGTCTAGGAAATCGATTTTTTAAACGAATTGCTTTCCAGCTTTTCCCTACAAAACCAATATTTGAAAATTTGTCTGATGCTCACTAGTGACTGGTTCTATTGTCGCAGTTAACCTGAGTTTCTAGTTGTTAGCCGTGACCGGTAGATTGCAGCAGGTTGAATGTGAGGCAGTAACTCATCGAAAAGTCATTGCGAAGTGGTGGCGCTCTCAAATGAATTGGTAGAAGTTGGAATTCATGGATTGGCCATTGGATCAGGTCCCAGTGGCTGAATGGTCTGCGAGCTAGCTCGCCTTGTAAGCAGAAGGTCCTGTTTTCGAAGCCTAGCGGTGAGTATGTACTTTGAAGAGTTCCAAGCTAGGTTGAAAACACAGCTGTCTAGCAGTACTCCCTGCAGGTTTTCCATTGGTTCTCTAACCTATGTCAGCTCATGAAGAAGTCCTCCAGCCAATAAAAAGAAGTAGTTAGTTAAACAATTTTGTAAACCATACTACTTTCTTTCATTTTTCCTACCATCTGTGGTTAATTATGAGCGTCAATGGTTCCAGGGTAGAAATAAAAATTCACCACTTAAAGCTCGAGGCTGTATATCCCACTCGGAACGCGAATGAACAAAAAAAGACAATATAAACTCTGTACTACTAGAGTACCTAACCTGTTATGTGTTCTAATGGTGTTCTCCCGACATTTTTGCCAAATATGCCAAGGACAATGAGATAGTACACGACCTAATGGTTTTGTGCTAAGTTTGAAGAAGGCTGTGTGCTATGTGTATGCGCCTTTCCCTGATAATGTTTTTATGCGTCAGTGGCACAGAGGTACAATGCTCACCAATCACGCATGTAGATAGGTTACGATCCCCAGCCGTCACACTCTTTTACCTCGATAAGTCGGTAATCAGACTGGTAAAGAGGGAAAGTTGGGTATGAGGCTAGCAACCCCATCCCGTGAAAATAAACTCCAATGCTACGGAAACTTCAAGGCTCTAGCTTGAAACTCTATGTTCCATTGGTAACTTAAAGGAATAAAATAAATAATAATAAGTTCGCATTTTTGTCAACCTCATTCAACAGCTACATGATAATGTCACATGTCAAGCAGTTCACAACAGAAACCTCAGCTAGGACTATAGAATGAAGACAGGAGTAAGGCAAAGCTTTCCACTATTACCAATGATAATCCTAATTCTGACAGACTTCATTATGCGAAGGGATGTTGGGAAAGTAGTGACTGAAATACGTTGAACCGATAAATAAAATTCTATAGTATCTGGATTTCGCCAATGATTTATACCTAATGTCAAATAAATTCAAAGAATTACGAGCGAAAACCAATAAGATGGCATAAGAGGTGAACGGAGAATACAAGAGTTGAAGTGGAAATAGGGAAGACTGAGGTAGTTAAGATAACCTACCAACGACTACAAGCACGAATCCCAATCAACGAAGCCACAATCGCTATCAAGAGGCCACTTCCCTCACTTATCTCAGGAAGCATCGTTTCAGTTCCAGATGGCACGAATGGTGGTGTTAAAATCAGAATTGGAGAGGCAAGACTGACCTTCATCACTCTGAATTAGGTTTGGAACTCTTCTGCACTCAGGGAAGAGAACAAAATTCGAATTTTCAGCACAAACCTTAGGTTTGGCAGCTATTCGATATGAGTCATAAACTTGACCAGGGCGTTATGAAAAGCATTTCCACCAGGCTGTAGACTTTCATCAACAACTGCTCTCACTGTATGCTGAAGATCAGACGACCAGAAAGAAAGGATAAGCAACAGAGAACTTTGAGATAAGAGAGTTTAGACAGTCGTGGATCCAGCTGAAGGGGATGGTGGAAAATAGAGCAAAGCGGAGATGTGTTTTTGAAGACTTATGGAACGCAAGGGAACAGCAATAATAATACAGATAATTTTGGAAACGAATTAACCAAGAACCAGTTGTTCAACAAATGTGTCGAAGTAAATGGAGATGTTCCAGACACAGGTTGTGGATACCATTAGATGACATCGCGTTCCACGCCATCTAGTGGAAGCTGAGAGGGAAACGATGAGTTGAGCGTTTGAGTGTGATATGGAGGAGATCGTGTGAGGAGGAGGTGCAAGCTTACACGTAATCTAGGGGCCATCGGAAGAGGACTACAGACAACTAGATGTTCTGTTGAAACTCCATATTTCATTCGGAACCCAATGGAGCAATAGTAATGATATAATATAAGTATCGGTAATAACTTCTGAGAACAAACTTAAGTTGGCTAGGTGTTTATATTTGCTCTCTTTCCCCATCTAAGAATAACCTCGACACTAGTAATTTGTCTGTATAATTCAGGAAATCAAATGACACCAAAATATGCATGTTTTTCTAGGCGGATTTGGTTATCTATTAGCATCTGTTATCCGGAGAATAAATTAAAATCTAGAATCAGTGAAGGTCCACAATAAAGTACCAACCCGATGCTGTTAAACTACGACATCGATACTTTGTTGTCCTAAAAGTTGCTTTAAAGGGTTCAATGACTTATGATTTCTTAGTTATATCTTTAATCATCGTTGAAATATTTCTCCATTGTTGCACTCGATGCTTAACATTTCACTATTATTACTATTTATTATTACTCAACGAGGCGTTCAAAGTGAGTACAGGAGTGAGACAGATTGTATAATATCACCAATGATATTCTTAATTGTGGTGGAGTGGATTGTGAGTCAAACAGTGCACAGGGAGTAAGAAGACAGGAATACTCCAGACCACCGATAAGAAGACTTTAGAAGATCTGAATTTCGCAAGTGGATGATATATATTTAGTGTCACACAAGCTCCAAGACTCACTGGCGAAAAGCGACAAATTGAAAGAATAGGCAGGCTGGCAGCGAAGATAGGACTTCAGGTGAACATAGCGGAGACAGAGGTGATGAAGATAACCAACTTCTTCGTCTTCGTATCCACGAACATAAGCTAGCCGTCAAGACACATTACATCTACTCCCTCATATCATTACATACAGACAACCCCGGACGCCAATTCGAATTGGACAACCAACGTTCAAATATTAGACAGAGGAAACAACACGAATGCTAGAGAAGTTTTAGAAGCCAGCCTGGTATTCCAGTGAATCACCAACCAATAGACACATCAAGATAGACAAAATTTATCAACCGATAAGAAAGAAACCCCACACACAAAAGGACAGAGTTCAAGTCAAATAATAATAATAATAATGATTTACTTTATTCCAAAAAAACAGTACTTGTGAAACAGAATGGAATTTTCAGCATTAATCACAATATTATTGCATCTAATTTCCTCAAATTATAAATAGTAATTAATCACACAGAAAATTTTCCACATTTACAATAGAGATAGTGTCAAAAACATGCAGCATATAAAATGGAAATAACAATAATAATGATAACAGTTAGGATAATAAGAATAATAATAAGAATACAAGTGAAAATTACCGTTGGCTTGTTTCACACAGTATTGGCAATGTGGTATAGAAATCCTAACATGTTTAAGAATATTGAATATAATGTTCTCTTTACATGATGATGATGGCGAGGGGAAAAACAAAGATTACAGCCGTCATAGAGATAAGTTGGTGTTTGCAATTATGAGAGTAAAACAGAAAAGTAACAGGACCATAAATATAATAGAAGTAATAAAAGTAAGACTTGAAGGTATATAAGGATGGATGGAGGAAATTGTTTATTTACTAGATGAAAGAAGGTTAGTTAATTCTTGCCTGACACTATTTTCATCACATAAAATACGTTCCAAGTATGGTATCATAGAATTTTTATACAGAGACGTGCGAGCATACAGTTTTCTGAAGTTACTTCTTGTTCTACCTGAGAAGGAGATGCAAGGGGAAAGCTGAGGGTAAAGTGGATGCTCCAAGTCAGACAAAATCCCTCTAACAAATTTATTGCACGAAGTCAAGTAGGACTATTGACAACGAAGTTAACTATGTGGTCCACTGGGACACCACTCACTCTACTGACAGTCTTCAGTATTCTACGAATTGTGACATAGTCCTTTTTAAGCAAACCAGGAACGAATAAGGGTGAACAATAAAGAAGAATAGGTAGGATGCAAGAGTTTACGAACTGTAGGATGAGGGGTTGAGTTATACCCGAGTGTCTTAACTTCATAATGTAAAATGTCAGGTGGAATATTTTACTGGAGATCGCTAAGACATGGGAAGACCAGGAGAGATCAGAAGAGAGAATGAGTCCAAGATACTTAATTTCTGATTTGATTCCTATATCATTGTCGTCAATTTTACAACTGTCATGAGAATCAATGACTTCTTTTAACTGTCTTTTACATCTTAAGCTGAAATTAATAGTTTGACACTTTGAAGTGCCAATACAAGTAGTCTAGATGGTGTGAAAGCATACAAAATAACCAATCACGACCAAGGTCACTGATCACGAGAGATGATTAATAAACTCGTGGAGAAATCTACAAGCTCACTCCAATTCAAATTGAAGTATTCGCTGAAGATGTCGCCTAGTAGTGGGGCGATGAAAGCTTCCCAAATTAACTATCCAGCTGCGAGAACACAACCACATCAAAAAAGATAACCAACCACCACCAACAGCAGCGGCGACAACAACCAGCACCAATTGCCATCAGCTGGAGAGGTTTAACAGAGGTTACTTCCTTCACTTGTCTAGTCAATAAGCATCGTTCCAGTCACAGGCAAGCGGAATGGATGAAGATATCAGAGCCAGCCAGAATCGGAAAGTTGATATACACCTTCATCAACCTGAAACCATCCTAGAATTCTTCTGCTATCATTCAGCTAGTATAGACAACAGGAATCAGATTTTCATCAATAATGTGAAGTTAGTCACTTTTTCTATATGGATCATAAGTTTGCACTGCGTGTAAGGAAAGGATTTCCCCCAGAATTCAGACTTTTTTATCAAGAGCTGCCTTCGTTTACTGCATACTGGAGTTAAAATAACCATCCGACCGGCCAGCAAGAATTACTAACAAGAAACTGTGGGAGTAAACCAACGAAGACCTGATCACTTCACAGATATGTAGAAGAAAATCGGGATGTACGGGGCATACATTGATGACGCCATTGAATGACATCACGTGCATTGCAGGTCACCGCTCAAGTGGAACTCCAATGGAAAATGGCGGGTTAATTGTGGGTCTGAAGGTGATGTGGAGAGCATAGTGTGAGGAGGAGATGAAAGCTTTGGGCAATCGTTGAACCAGCCGAAGAGGACAACAGAAAATATAAGAAAGTGGAAATGTGTTGTTAAAGCTCAGTGTTTCACTCGGAACGTATGGGAATAATAATGATAATAATAATTACTGCTGATTTCTAGCCTTCCGAATTAAATCCAGAAAAAGTCAACAGCATATCTAGACTGTAGCCAGCTCCATAACTACCGACAAGATTCCATTTCCTTTAATCATAATCTCATTGAAGTCATCTTTGAATCCAAACCCAACTCATCACTTGCCCTTTGGTGTTCACCTCAAGGCTGAAAGCCTACAGCATGATGTTATTCAACGATCGTCTCAGCGTATTTATAGCCAATCTTTACTTGTTTCTGAATATTTCTTGATAGATAAGTTGGTGGCTGATTGTCTCCGAATTCTACAGTTCCTCGGTGGTCATTCCATCTTCTTGGCTATCTAGTCTGCAGTATCAACCCCGAGGAGGCAGCTATTGATAGAAGTTTGATGCTTATTGTGGATTGTTATTGTGATTTTGCTAATTCTTTGAGTCATATAAAATCCCTAGCTGCACATTAGTGTTGAAAATTCAGTTCTTGTCCTTTATTATATTGAATGTAGTATATTCCTTCAGTGATTGAAATACTGGAGAAGATTTGTAGCTCAGGTGGATGATTTGCAATTAATAGTTTTCTATGAGCTGGTTGGTTTAGCTGCATGGCTTTCGTCGTCCACCTTCCTGGGTAACATGTTCAGCGCGATATTTAGCATACAGTGAAATGATTTAAATTTCCCAATGAGTGATATAATTGAGTCTCTCCGTAACCATCTTTACATATGTGGTGATCATTTTCTATTGGCTTGGATTTTAAACTTTCTGGTCACATAATTTACTTTGTATAAGTTTGTATATTCGGTCTATATTAACATGCTTGTTGAATGCATATTCGTTTGAGTACCAGGCTTCTAGGAATTCCCTGACTACACTTTTGGTGTTTCCTCTGCCTAAGATTTCGAAATTATCCCAATCGAACTGATGTCCATACTTGTCTGTATGCATTGATATGAAACAGGAATATATATCGTTTCTTTTCACGGCTGATTTGTGTTCCTGGATTCTGATTCGAAGGGGTCGCCCACTCTGGCCGATGGAATATTTGTTACACTTCATACATGTAATTTATTTTGTAAATGGTAAGAATTTAATCTCCTTTTTCTGTTGGATGGGTATTTCGGTTTGCATAAGATCGAATTAAGCGATTCGACTGGTTTGTGTGCTACATCTATATCAAACGGTTTCAGTATTCTAGCTGTTATTTCAGAGATATTTCTCATGTAGGATGGAAGGATGAATTTTCTTGTGGTCTTTGACGATGGTTCCTTGTTGTTGGCGGTGTGATTCGATTTTAAACACTTTTTGATGAAATTTTGTGAATAACCATTCTTTTTGAAGACAATTTGTAGGTATTTTTGTCTTCCATTCTTTTCAACTCTGGAGTGCTACAGTGCTGTGTTTGAATTCTCTTGTGCACAATGTCTGCACACAGTTTCTTTTGTGAGTGAGTAATTGGATTATTGCTAGTATAGTTGAGTATTTGATCAGTGTGTGTGCTTTGATTTTCTGTATACTTGTGATTCTTAATTTCCTGTGTTGGTTCTCCTGATTAAGACATCTAAAAATGGGATTTTGTTATCTAATTCTTTTTCTCTTGAGGTGAATTTGATGTCTTCAAATATGTTGTTCATTAATTTATGGGTATATTCTAAATCATTTCTCTTAATTATTACAAATAATGTATCATCAACGTGACGTTCTCAGATTTTCGGTTTAATTGTAGGTAGAGCTATTAATTCTAATCTTTGCATGACGGCTTCAGCTAATAGTCCTGTTATGGGAGATTCCAGTGATTTTTAACCGATAAAGACCTGTCTTACTTGTGTGCTTGAAGACCTATGTACTACTTGCAATTCAAATAGATACATATATATATCCCTCAACTAACTGTAATCTAACTCTAACTTGTCATTGGCCTAAATCTTAACTCAAAATTTCACAAACCTAAGGTGAAACTTGCTAGAAATCCCTATTAATGGCATAACACTTCGATGAGCGTGTTTAACCGATGATGACAACATTATCTGCAAGGTTTCTCTAACTTGCTCAGTGAGCGTTTCAAGGTCACTGGTGCGGTCGCACTCCATTGGAATTGAGTGGTGCTTAAAGTTTAACTTAGCCACATATATATATATATATATATATACAGTGAATTATGCAAATCTGTTAGTCAGATTTAGTAAACAACATTAATTGAGCAAATAAATATAAAAGCAAAAAAAATAGAAACATGAACTCAACAGTCTTTTTAAAATAGAAAACATATTAGTTTGGTTTCATCTTTATCATTGATTTATTTTTCTACAGGTCATAATCAATGTGCGCATGAAATTAACTGTTGGGTATAACACAATAGTTTTTGTAGTTGGTACTGAGTTCATCTAGGTAATATTTATTCATTTTAAATATTCTTGTTTAGACCAAGGTGCCAAATATGTCCGTGGTGATTTCCTAGACTACACATCTGCTCTTGACTCTATACCTAAGGTCCCTTTATTAAATAAGCTTTCGTTGACGCAAACAGGATCCTGGGCTAAGAGTCGGTTGTATTCCTATTTTTCTGATAGAATGCATGCAGTATACTGTATATAATGGAAAATCTTCTTTTGCCTGGCTTACAGAAGCCGGTATTCCTCAAGGTGCCGTCTTCTCTCCTTTTCTTTTTTCTTTCTTCCTACACAACCTGCCTCATTTAAACGAAACTAACTTTGTCAAATATGCGGATGATCTGACTGTATCACTGCCCATCACTTCCGAGTCTGACTGTTACAACAGTGCATCTAATTTACTGAAAATTTACAGAAAATTAAAAATTAAAACAAAATTAACCAGACGAATTTCTCCACGTTTACGATATAAAGTCAAAAATATTCGAAGCACAAATTGAGAATATTAAATATAATAATAATAATAACAGCGAGTTTGTCTCAAACAGTATTGTCGATTCAGTTTGGAAACTTTAACATGTCATAGATTATTGAATCTAATGTTCTGTTGATATAGCAGCATGGTGAAGGGAAATACAAAATTAACAGTTATAACACAGCTTCAATGATATTCACACATGAGAAAATAAATAAAACAGTGACAGGATTATAAATATAAGAAATACAAATAACAATAAAGTTTGGTACTGTGAGGGTGGAGGAAATGGTTTATTTAGTAGTGCGAAGAAGGTTAGTTAGTTCATGCCTGACACCATTTTCATCACATAAATTACGTGCAGCGAAGTATGGTATAGTGGAATTTTTATACTTTGACGTATGTGCATAAAATCTTTTGAAAAAAAACATCTTGTTTCACCTGAGGAGACACAAAGTTGGAGCTGTGGATAGAGTGAATGCTCACAGTCTGACAAAATTCCTGTAGCAAATTTGTTGCATGAAATCAAGTGCCTATTAATAATGACGATGTCAACGATATGGCCCAATGGGATAGCACTCACCCTACAGACAGTCTTCAGAGTTCTACAAAGTATTACATAGTCTTTTTTAAACAGTCCAGGAAAGAATAAGGATGAACAGTAAAGAAGAATAGGTAAAATATGCCAGTTGACAAACTGTAAGAGGAGGGGTTGATTTATGCCCAAGTGCCTTAATTTCTTGATGTGAAAGATCACACGAAATATTCTTTTAAAAATCTCTAAGACATGGGAAGACCAGGATAGGTTGGTCAGTAGAAAGAATCAATCCAAGATACTTAACTTCAGACTTGGTTTCTATATCAGTATCATGAACTTAGCAAGGGTCATAGGAATTAACGGCTTCATTTAACTTTCTTTTACATCGGAAACTGAAATATATTACTAGCCTGACCTATGTAACTAACCTCTTAGTAATTACATGTTATTTGTTAAATTAA
The DNA here is from genome assembly GCA_944472135.2 of Trichobilharzia regenti. NCBI lineage: Eukaryota > Metazoa > Platyhelminthes > Trematoda > Strigeidida > Schistosomatidae > Trichobilharzia > Trichobilharzia regenti. Next base: position 106,449,646 of record OX235264.1, read on the forward strand.
TCAAAGTTCTTCATTCACGTGTTTCTTGAAGTAAATAAAGCAGATTCTGCAGCTTTGTGGTACTTCTCTCATTCATCATACACATTTTCATTTCGTATATTATTTAGTTTTGTCATATTAATTCTATGGAGTTCTTCTCTTAGGTATAATATGTTGACATATACTGAACTTCTCATGTTGCTTTGCTTGTTGTTATTGGAGTAATAAAACGAAATCTGTAACATTGATCCCACTATTAGCTAGCATCTATCAGATAACACAAATTTAGTGAGGACATGACGACAGTTTTAAGTACTGATTATGAATGTGGACAAGTAATTTAACACCAATCCACCCATTGATTGGTGGTTGTATTCCATCCTGAGTTCGATGCCTGTTTCGAGTTATGGTTATACAGAGATGAAGACTCTCAAAGTAGGACGAAACAGATCTCCAATACTCCCTGGTAGTTTTCAACAGTTTTCTAAATGAAGTCTGTTCATGGGCAATTTTGAAATCAATAGAATTCTTGCTTACTAACACTTAAGAATTATTCAACATTGCATGGAGGATTTCATCATGAGCTGGCATCAGTTAGAGAACCACTGGAAAACCTGGGAGTACTGAACACCTGATTCCTCCGTCCTACTTTGGGACTCTTCATCAGTACGCACCCACCGACAGGGTTCGAGCCTAAGAACCTTCTAGTTACAAGGCGAGCGAGCTCGTAGACCATTGAGCCACTGGGATCCGATTCAATGGTTCTTGAATTCTAACTTCTGCTGATTCACGACATGGCGCGATCATTTCGCAATGTCTTCTTCGATGAGTTACTGCCTCATCTTCAGCCTGCTGTACCCTACGAAACCAAACCTTGGAAATTAATCTGTTACTCATTAGCGACTGGCCTTATTCAGGCAGTTAAGCTGGGGTTCTAGTGGGAAGCCGTGACTATTAGTAGGGTACAGCAAGTTGATGATGAGACAGTAACTCGTCAAAGAATACATTGCAAAATGGTCGTGCTATGTCGTGAATTGACAGAAGTTAGAATTCAAGGGCTGGCCATTGGATTGGGTCCCATTGGCTCAATGGTCTACGAGCTCGCTCCCCTTGTAACCAGAAGGTCCTGCGTTTGAACCTTGGCGGTGGGTGCGTACTGATGAACAGTCCCAAACTAGGACGGAGGAAACAGCTGTCCAGTACCCCCAGGTGTTCCAGTAGTTTTCCAACTGATGTCATCTCATGATAAAATCCTCCATGCAATCAAGCATAACTGAATAATTAAGTACACCGCATATAGTTAGTTTTATTTCACAGCTAAAGGTAGTTTGTACTCACGGGGACTGTTCTCTCATACAGTACTGGAACATATCGCTATCCACAATTGTGATTTTTCTCAAGTTTAGTATATTAACTTAGAATCAACAGGTTGTAAACATTTCATATACCACTAGGAGTCGTATTTTAATCGGTTGAAGGAAAGTGATATGTATCCACATATATATATTTATGTGTGTGTGTGCATGTTGGTCTCTCTTTCTGTTTGCTCGCTTAGTCTGTGACCTTTTCACTTGTGTGAACTTGTCTCCTTTAATAATGTATATTCTCCTTATATTATATTATATATAATATGAGTGTTTGTTGACAGTCCGTTGCTTGGTGACATATATCCATATATGTTTGTTGGCATGTCTGCTATATTCGCTATGTATAGTTGGATCGACACTCCATTATAATTAGCCATTCATGTTAAGACTGTCTAATGATTTTTCCCACGCTTTGTCTGGAACATTTATATATATTCGCATTCACAATTTGTGTGAACTACTTTACTTTACTTACTTACCACTTTGGTGTGAGACCATTTATTTTCGTCTCCTTGTGTTTGGACAATAGAAGTATCATCGAAAACCTAGTGGTCTTCTGATTTCCGCCTTCTCGCGTCAGGACTATTAGTTTCTCGACCAGTCCATAACAATAATTTAGCGACGAGTACATAACAGAAAGTATAGAAGAGAAACCCAAGTTTTAAGCTGGCCACCGTGAAGTTTTAATTTTTCTTAAATAGCGGAAATACTTGCAAATACTAATTCACTAGAATTTGATTGATATCAATGCGATCGGTTAAGGAACCATGGAAAACTACCTGAGAAATACTGGACAGCTGTTCTGTCCCAGCTTGAGACTCTTCGACAATACAACGCATTCACATGAACCCATCAAGGATCGAGCGTGGGACCTTTAGGCTGCGAGGAAAACTCGTTGATCATTCATTATTGGCTTTAAATACAAGAACATATATCAATACAGTTGAATGGGCTGGCTAGTCTATAGGCTAAACTCGTGATCTGAAGGTTCTAGGCTGGATCCCTGATGGGATATAGATGCGTAGTAGTTTTGAGGGTCAATTAGCGGTGCAACTTGTAATCAATGAAAACAATGTCTCCTTGATTATACATGTTTCTGAGATCGATCAAAGAAAAAATAGTGAAATAAACAAAAGTAGTACAGCGTACTCATTTTCGATAAGAGGTTTACTCCTTTTATTATGTTTGTATGAATTCTATCTAAGCTGGCTAATTTATTCAGATAAGGTTATTAGGTTACAATGCATCGTATACAAAAAAAAAGAAAGATCTATGCATAAATTTATGAAGGACACCATGTTCAAATGTATATCATTTAGGGTAAATTATAGCTTAATTTCTGGAATATCAATCTGAAAAGAGGCAAGTAGAAATAAAAAACAGAGATTTCCCTACAACAACTAATTGTTAAATCACGAGAAATATCCATTTATTCATAAGTGAAAACACAGTTTTTTTTGTTCAGTGAAGAAATTTCTTTTCAACGACTTCATTTTCAAGCCAACTGTACAGTCGTATTTATATTACAGAAAAAGGTTATTAAGTGACACCAAATAATTGCTCAGTTAATATACATACATTAGTGATAAGTGGGTAGAGTTAAAGTGGATGGATTACAAAATGGTTTCACTTCCTTGACGTTAAGCTAGATAGAAGAGAGAATCGCACGCTGTTAAGGTCGATTTACCGAAAGCCAACATTTACAGGGAAGTACACTAACTTCAACAGTTGGGTACCTTTAGGGAGAAAGCGAAATCTTATTCATTCCTTATGCTCCATAATTTGTAAAATCTGCTCTACAGAGACAATCGGTAGTGAACTAGATAACCTTCGATCAAATCTCCTTAACAATGGATATCCTACAAGATTTATTGACAGAAATATCAAGAAAGAATCCGCCCCTAGACAAATCACAGTACCAGGGAAAAAACTGTTTATGAGTCTTGCATTCAAAGGTGACACCATTTCTGAATTGATTAAAAATCGTTTATCTAAATGTATTAAACGCACTTTTCCTGCAGCTGACTTGCAATTAGTTTTTACCAGCCGAAATATGATCAGACAATGCGTCAACGATAGATTACCGCTTTTGTCCACATCTATTGTGCATTTACTCATTTACCTGCTCTTGTGGAGCTGATTATATTGGATGTTGTAAGCGTACTCTCCGAAAACGTGTAGCTTAACACTATCTGGTTTGGTTAATCAAAGGCGAACGTAGAACTTCGAAGTCGTCTATGTGTGATCACCTATTAGAGTCTGGTTATTTAGCACCACGTGATTCACCTTTCAAAGTTATCTACATGGCAAAATCGAATCGGTCCAAAAGTTTACGTTTTCTTCACTTATGTATAGCCGAAGCTTTAGCTATACATGAACAGAAACCTAAATTATGTGTTCAAAAACGTTTTGTCAAACCCCTTTCTTTACCTTGGTCATAGTAATGTTTTTTCTAGATTTTATTTTATTTTATTTTACCATTTGAATTCATTCCACTTCACTTCACATCTTTATTCTTATCGTAATTGTACTCCTAATTTTTAAAAAAATATTTAGACAACACTTGACATTTTAAAACTATTTTTGATATCAATTCACTTATAAAACTATCTTTAATAATTTTGTAATTTATCCACTTCAACTCTACCCCTTATAGCATTTTAATTATCGTTATTCTTATCACACATATATACGTATATTGACTGAACAATTATTTAGTGCCACTTAATAACCTTTTTCTGTAATATAAATACAACTGTACAGCTTGTAAATAAAGTCGTTGAAAAGAAATTTCTTCGCTGAACAAAAAAACTGTGTTTTTAACTAATTGTTAGTAAGACAGTGGCTTGCATTGAAAACTGGTGTGTTTCATCCTGCTCTGGCGCTAGTCACTAAAGCGAGGTGATAACTGAATGCTAAAAAATGCGAATCTAAGATGCGGCAGGTTTTGCAACAGCAGAAGCCTCCAAATCACTTACTAGTCATGTACTACATCAGCCGACCTGTGAGACTCGAATGGTAATTAGCTTATCATTTTACACGGACGCTCTTCAGCATAATGATTCAGTAGCGGCACAAACACTCAGGATGGAACATATGACACGTTGGTTGCCGCCTTGATAACTGATCATCGTAACAGTACATTTTTCATTATAATTTTCTTCGGTTCCTAGTGAAATATATATATAGAGAGAGTGGATGTCATGTCTTTTGACGGCTAGCTTATCTCCACGGATGCGAAGACGAAGTGGACGTCCACTTTGGCCAATGTAACATTTTTTGCAGTCATTGCAAATTATTTTGTAGATGATGTTGGTTTTATCTTCTTTTGATGTTGAGTCTTTTGCTTGATGTAGAGCCAAGTAAAGTGATTTCTACATGATTTTGTCATGAGCTGACATCAGCTAGAGAAACACTGGAAAACCTGGGAGTATTGGACAGCTGTTTCCTCCATCCTAGTTTGGGACTCTTCATCAGTACGTACCCACCGGGGTTCGAACCCAGAACTTTTTAGTTACAAGGCGAGCTCATAGACCGCTAAGCCACTGGGACCCGATCCAGTGGCCAGCTCATGAATTTCAATTTCTGCCAATTCGCGACATAGTGTGACCACCAGCCAATGTCTTCGGCGAGTATTTGTCCTCAAACCCGACCTGCTGCCCCCTACTGGTCACAACTTCTCACTAGAACTCCAGGTAACTGCCTACCTAAATAGCTCAAGTCGCTAGTGAGCATTGCAGAACCCTGGTGGGTACGTACTGCTCAAAATTCTCAAACTAGGTCGAAATAGTCCAGTACTCCCAGGTTTTCCAATGGTCCTCTAACCAATGTCAGCCCATGATGAAATCCTGTAAACAATCAAATCCCTACAAACCAACACTTGAAGTGATTTTGCTGGTTTGTGTGCTGCATCAATTCCTAAGGGTTAGAAGAGTTTTACAGTGATTTCTGAGATGTCCTTTATATAAATATATATAGGAAGATTTTCTTTGTGCCTTCTTTGGGAGCCTTTTATTATGGTATGTTGGCTTGAGGGTAAATGTCTTTTGATTAGGTTCTTTAGGCATCCATTCTTTTTAAAGACGTCCATGAGATATCTTTTTTCAGTTTTCCTTAAGGTAGGAGTGCTACAGTGAGTCCTGCTCCTCTCGAATAGTGTTTGTATATAACTATTTTGTGTTATTGGTTTGTTGCTGGTGTATACGACTATTCGGTCTGTGTTAGTTGATTTTCTATAAACTTGATTTTCTAATTCCCCTGACTAAGATTTTCAAAAATGGGATTTCGTCCTTGTGAATTTGATGTTGTTGAAGACGTTGTTTATTTAGTTGTGGGTTTTATATAACTCGTTTCTTTTTTATGATAAATGTGTCATCTACGCAACGAATCCAAATTTAGGGTTTGATGTTTGGCAGAATTATGTTTCCGAACCTTTGCATCACTGCTTCTGCAATCAAATCTGATATGGGTGATCCTATGAGAGTTCCTTTAACTTATTCATATATTTGTCCGTTGAAGTGGAAGTACGTTGTTAGGCGTAGGTTTATGCATCCCATCCAACTTGTGCATTGCATTTCTTATTGTTGTCGGAGGTGTGACTTATAAACCCATGGAGAAATCTAAAGACTCGCTTCAAATTGAAGTGTGTTCTGAAGATATAGCCTACTAAGGCAATGAAAACTCCGAAAATAAACCACTGAGCTCAGAGAGCAAAACTTCATCAAAATCCTCCACCTCAGCGACAAATCCTCCTCATTTTACCCAACATTTTCTACCTGTATACCTGCCAAGTGATATCACTCAGTGGTTCGCTCAGCGTATGTTCACTCCATCCTCATTTTATTCTGCCTGCTTATTGAGCGACAGATTCTTGGTTGATTCGATGCACTGCAAAGTTCTTGGGGTTGTTTCTCCTTTCTATCTCATCTTCTAATCTTTACTGTCGAGCCAATGAAACGCTGGTGTTGATGATTGTTCACCAACTGTTCTGAATAATTTTGTTGACACGCCGAGTATCGGAATAATTCAGATGCACTGATTTGATATTAGTATTGAAACATCAGGACCATATTCCTTATGATATCTTCACATATGTTAACTAATAGTGGACCACACAGTTAGTGTTGTTGTCGATAGTCACTTGCCTTCGTGCATTAAATTTGCTAGAGAGATTTTGTCCGACTTGGAGCATCCACTTTACCCTCCCTCAGCTTTCACCTTGCATCTCCTCAGGTAGAACAAGAAGCAACTTCAGAAAACTGTATGCTCACACGTCTCTGTATAAAAATTCTATGATGCCATACTTGGAACGTATTTTATGTGATGAAAATAGTGTCAGGCGAGAATTAACTAACCTTCTTTCATCTAGTAAATAAATAATTTCCTCCATCGATCCATCCTTATATACCTTCAAGTTTTACTTTTACTTCTATTAACTTCTTAATTAAGTCTGAAATGCAGAGGTTGAATGTAATATATAACCAGAAATTCATGTCCTGCAAAAATCCTTCTAATATGTGGAAACTATTTAAGGAAATCACTGGTGGTAAGCAGATAAACAATATTCCATATTCTTTTGATGTATGTACTCTTAACAAATCTTTTATTTACTCTCCCTCAAATGCCATGCTTCCCAGCATCACTTGTGTTAATAATAGCCCCTTTCCAGGTTTTAACACAAATGATGTTCAAAAGTGCCTCAAGTCTCTAAACCCTTCCCAGAGCTTAGGTCCCGATTATGTACCTAGTATTATTTTTAAAAAATGTTCTGATATTCTGTGTCACCCTCTTACTGATCTATTTAACAAATCTTTTTCCGATAATATTGTGCCTGCCGTTTGGAAGGACATTAAAGTTGTACCCATACCTAAATCTTCTACTGGAGCATGTGTCAAATTTAGACCCATTGCTATTACGTCTCCTTTTTTGAAAACTATGGAGAAATTACTTTTACTTAGTCTTGAACCTTCGCTTAAATCCTTTAATGACCCTAAACAATTTGCCTATAAGCACAGTAGAAGCACTTTAGATGCAGCTGCCGTCTTATATCATAACATTGCTTCCAGTCTAGACAAGGGGGCTAAATTTGTTCGTTGCGCCTTCCTAGACTATACATCTGCATTCGACTCGGTCCCTAGGGACATCTTATTAAATAAACTTGCTGCTAGTCAAACAGAATGTTGGGCTGTTAACTGGTTGCATTCCTATTTCTCAGATAGAAAGCAGTACACCGTATATAAAGGGAAGTCTTCCACTTCATTGCCTACTGAAGCTGGTGTCCCTCAAGGTGCTGTTCTTTCTCCTTTTCTTTTTTCTTTCTTCTTGCACGACTTGCCTCACTCTGATGAAATAAACTTTGTGAAGTATGCTGATGATTTAACGGTTTCAATGGCTGTTAACTCCCAGCTAGATTGTACTAAAATAAATAGCTTTCTATCGGAAGTCAGCAAATGGTCTGAGTCTAACGGTCTTAAACTGAATCCTTCTAAGTGTCAAACTGTTGATTTCAGCTTAAGATGTAAACGACAGTTAAAAGAAGTCATCGATTCTCATGACACTTGTAAAATTGACGACAATGATATAGGAATCAAATCAGAAATTAAGTATCTTGGACTCATTCTCTCTTCTGATCTCTCCTGGTCTTCCCATGTCTTAGCAATCTCCAGTAAAATATTCCGCTTGACATTTTACATTAAGAAGTTAAGACACTCGGGTATAACTCAACCCCTCATCCTACAGTTCGTAAACTCTTGCATCCTACCTATTCTTCTTTATTGCTCACCCTTATTCTTTCCTGGTTTGCTTAAAAAAGACTATGTCACAATTCGTAGAATACTGAAGACTGTCAGTAGAGTGAGTGGTGTCCCAGTGGACCACATAGTTAACGTCGTTGTCGATAGGCATTTGACTTCGTGCAATAAATTTGCTAAAGGGATTTTGTCTGACTTGGAGCATCCGCTTTACCCTCAGCTTTCACCTTGCATCTCCTCAGGTAGAACAAGGAGTAACTTCAGAAAACTGTATGCTCGCACGTCTAAGTATAAGAATTCTATGATACCATACTTGGCACGTATTTTATGTGATGAAAATAGTGTCAGGCAAGAATTAACTAACCTTCTTTCATCTAGTAAATAAACAATTTCCTCCATCCATCCTTATATACCTTCAAGTTTTACTTTTATTACTTCTATTATATTTATGGTCCTGTTACTTTTCTGTTTTACTCTCATAATTGCAAACACCAACTTATCTCCATGACGGCTGTAATTCTTGTTTTTCCCCTCACCATATCATGTAAAGACAACATTATATTCAATATTTTTAAACATGTTAGGATTTCTATACCACATTGACAATACTGTGTGAAACAAGCCCATGGCAATTTTCACTTGTATTCTTATTATTATTACCCTAGCTGTTATCATTATTATTGCTATTTCCATTTTATATGCTGCATGTTTTTGACACTACCTCTATTGTAAATGTGGAAAATTTTCTGTGTGATTAATTTTATGTTTATAATTTGAGGAAATTAGATGCAATAATATTGTGATTAATGCTGGAAATTCCATTCTGTATCACAAGTGCTATTTTTGTAATGAAGTAAATCATTATTATTACTAATTAATTCTAGACTTTTGTTAATGTTTTTCATTCATTTTGAAAGTTATTTCAACAGAAAGAAGGTGGAATAAATTCACAGTGTACTTGTCTATAAGTCAACTTTTTTTGTTTGATGTTTTTTTTTGTATGTGTGTGTTGTACAAATAGTAATCTTTTCATAACTTGGTAATGTGATTGAATCACTCCAATGGAAGATGGATGACAGTATGATTCATTGGATCACATTTTTGTACTCTATGGGTTATAAAGAATCAAAGATTTGCATACTGAGTCATAAATCACTATCTGTAATAGAAGTGCCATAAAATGTTGTTAGATACAAAGAGAATATTTGGAAACTACACATATTCAAGAGTAATACTCATTTGCTAGTCATATTAAATTGATTGCACACTGAAAGACTATTTAGCTTGTTTGAGTCACAATTCATCAACTGTATACCCTGTTTGACCCTGAACTCAAAGAGTCGAATAACTTCAAACCATCCAAATTCTGATTAATTACTTGGACGTTTCCATAAGGCTGCAGTCCTTGATCAACATCTGTTTTCACTAGCTCCATACTGAAGGGCCTATCGCCATAAAGAATTAGCTACAAGAAACCGTGGGAACGATTAGATATTGGATTAAAAATCAATATGAGATAATGTACACTCAGAAATAATAATACGAGTGTTATTGATCAATTACAATTAGATGGAAAATAATAAGATGGAAAATTTCTGAATGTACATTATCTCATATTGATTTTTAATCCAATATCTAATCGATGCCACACATGTATATAAATGAAGGGAAAAAAGGTTGTGTGAGTGAGTAACTTGATATGATTATGAGTGGCAATAGTTTGTGCTCGTAGCGCGTGGTCATCAGTTAATATAACTGTATAACAGCACTGTGTGATTTTATCAAAATAAAATCTTATCCATAATGGAGTTATACTCTACCACAGTGCCGAAGTTGTGGGAACGAACCAACCAAGAATCTATTACTCAACAAATATTCAGAAAGAAATAGACATGTATCGGATGTATTCTAGATAATCCTTGATTAATGTAAGTATAAAAATTGGGCACTGTGATGGTAGACTATAGCTCCATTATGGATAAGATTTTATTTTGATAAAGTCTCACACAGTGGTGTTACACAGTAATATTAACTGATGACCACGTTTTTAGCGCAAATTATTGCCACTCATAATCATATCAAGTCACTCACTCACACAACTTTTTTTCCTTCATGAAGAAAATAAAAGACGGATTCAGCGAAGAAAATTTTCTTTATCGACGAAATCATCTTCAGAGGCTGTACAGTCGTATTTATACTTAGAAGAATGTATGGTGGTCTATTATTGAATAATAGGGGGTGACATAATTGCTGTAATTAATCATAAGTGGCTTTAGAGGTGAAAATTAAAAGTTGTAAATTACATGGTACTTGACGGAACAAAGATAGAAGTTAGAAAAGGTTAAAATTGCTCTTGAGTGAGAATAAAGTTATTAGAGTGTCAATTTAACAAGTGTGAAGAAGGTGTGAAAATATATGAAATTGATAATAGTGAATTAATTATTAAAGCAAAAGCAAACTAAAAGTAAAATTAAAGATTAAGAACAAAATCAAAAATATTTTTTAACAGGGAAGGATAAGTGAAGAGGTTAAGACCAAGGTAGAATAAGAGACTGGACAAACTTTTTCTGTATACAGAGATCAGGGTTGTATTGATGTATTGCCAGCGCCTCCGCCATACACAAAAGCCGGAACCTGACGCCTTTTGTACAATTTGGCTTCACTTTGTAGATGATGTTGAAAGACGACTCTGGTGGAGCTACGTGGCCTGAGTTCACCAAATGCTCGAGAATTGAGCTAGTAATTGTCTTGCATTGTCCCTTTGCTAACCATGCCGGATAATGTTCAGAGATGCGTTTGGAAAGCGTGCGCTTTGTGCGGCCAATATAACTTGCTCCACACGAGCATGTGAATTTATAAACACACATTGAGGTGGCCCAAAGCGGCAGCTTATCCTTTACACATCCGTTGATCATTCGTCGGCTGTAGAAATTGATACGTAGCTCAGCCATAAAGAAGGCTTTCCTCAGTGATCTGCGTAAGCGATTCTTCAGGATCTCAGCTGCAGTATCACCTTTAAATTCAACGCTCATAAAGAGCGGTTTCTTCGGCACAGTCTGAATTCTTTCGGGCTTTTCTCTTAGCTTCATGTTTTTCTCGATGAATCTTGGAGGATATCCATTCTCTAAGAGAACTTGTCTGAGTCGCTCCAATTCCCCATCGATTGTATCACTTGAACATATCCTCCTTATTCTTGAGTATAAATACGACTGTACAGCCTCTGAAGATGATTTCGTCGATAAAGAAAATTTTCTTCGCTGAATCCGTCTTTTATTTTCTTCATGACTCAATGGGTATTTTCCGTGATTTGAAACAGAGCAAGAACCCTGTGACAGTGAAAGAACTTGATACGTTTCTTAAGTTTTTTTCCTTCATTTATATATATGTGCATACAATGCACAATGTGCATTAACCCTGAGAAATCAAAAGAAGAGAAAATCAAACTTTAAAAAATCGGCAAGAGAACCTCTAATTAGTCTAAAGCTGGATAAAAACATTGTCATCGCAAAAGTTGACAAAGGAAACGCCACCGTAGTTTTGGATAAATCTGACTGTATCAAAAAAGTCACTGAACATATTCAGACGGGTCTATATGAGGAAATTAAGAAGCCTGTAGATACAGTAATGAATAAGGTTAAGAAATTTACAGCGGAATTAATACGCAGAAGGAAGCCGTCACTAGGTGAGTTTAAATTGTTTAATTTAATGCCTAAAACTAAAAATGCTAGTAGACTGTATGGGACATGTATATAAATGAAGGGAAACGTTGTGCGAGTAGCTTGATATGATTATGAGTGGCAATGGTTTGTGCTCAAAACGTCATCACTTAATATTAATGTACAACACTGTGTGACTTATCAAAATAAAATATTATCTATAATGGATCTTTGATAACATTTCGTCAACCTCATGACTAGAATCTGAGTGGAAGACAGCGAGTTGATCATGGATTCCAAGGGGATATGAAGGAGATCTGTGTGAAGAGGAGATGAAAGCTTGCAAGTGATGGTGAAGCTAGCTAAAGAGAATGGACCACAGAGGACTGGATGACATGAAGATGTGCTGTTGAAATTCTAAGTTCCACTCGGAACTCATGGGAATAATAATAACTTGAGTGGACTAGTAATACGTATAAGCAAACCTAACACATCATTAACAAGTTAGCCTCAAACGTTCGAAACAGCCGTCCAATGATATAAGATAGTTGGAGACAATCGGCAGGGAGCCTTGAACCTACGTTTCGCGCCAGTTGGCACTCACCAGTCAGCAAGGAATATCTGCAACCTTGATGGAACTCATATTTCTTCTGAGATTCGAACCAACGTCACCCAGTGAGTACTGCAGTCAAAGACGTTACCCCTGAGCCAGCTATTCGGGCTCGCGATTGACCTCCTGTAGGATTGTTGGGGGTATTTTCATTGGACACTAGTAACTAGTGTGACGTGTCTAGTCCTTTCTTTGGTACAGACTGAATTCTATCAGTCAGGTTTGCAATGTGGCCACCATTCTAGGTAGCTGGCCATCATGGTGCGCATTGGTTTGATGATATTAGATGGTTGGAGGCGATCGGCCACAGGAAGCCTTGTTTGACCTCGGTTTCGTGCTAGTTGGTACTTGTCAGCAAGGCGTATCTGCGTCTGTACCGAAGATAGTACTAGACATGTCACACTGATTACTAGTGTCCAATCAAAATACAGCCATTCAGTGCTTAGAAAATGTTGATCTACCTGACCTAGAAACAGAACTGATTGTGTTATTAATGACATCCAAATAGTCTTGCCAGTCAATCAGTAGCATATCACATTACAAGATCTAACTTCCTTTCTTGAATAAGATTTATAACATCAGATAGATCAAGAATTGGGATATGAATAACTTTACATTAGAAAGAAAACTATGCTGTAATTTCTCATTTTAAAAGTGTGTAATTTGCGAAATAGAGGATTCGCGAAGCATTACGATCTTTGCGGCATTTCATATCATGTTGCAGAGGTTAATTCTTAACTCAAGTGAATTAATGAGCATCTTGATTTTACTGGGTCGGTCAGTGAAACATCGAGAAAGAAAGAAATCACCGGACTTTTGTAATCCACCTTTGCTCTACAGACTGTTTGATCCATTTTATTGAAATGTTTTCAATATTTCTGCACTTTGCAACATCATTACCCTGATCAATTATTCAGGAAATATGTAGGGAAATGTAAAAATAAAATAAATAATGATAGTGGTGATAGCGATAATAATAATAATAACAATGATATTAATGACGACATGCATGTCAAATATGTGCAAGACAATACCAACAATAAGGAATCTAAACTATCAGTAGTAATTCCACACAAGGAAGAAACCTTGGAAACCTTACACAGATTTCTCAACGATACTGGCAGGAATGAAAGTGGCTGGTGTTCAAACCAACCACAAACTCACTTAGTAACAAGGTTTGTCGCTTACTGTTGACCCTGTTGAGCCTTTAAAACAAAACAATTTAGTTTATCTGATACCATGCCTCCAATGATTGTCAGGTCAAAGTAGAAGAACAGGGGCAGTCATACTAGCCGAGCATGAAAACCTAGCAAAATCTAGATTTTCAAGTATTGGTTTTGTAGGGATTTTGTTTGATTGCATGGAGGATTTAATCAAATTACAATCAAACAAAACCCCTACAAAACCAATACTTGAAAATGAATCTGATGCTCACTAGTGACTGGCCCTATTCAGGTAGTTAACCTGGGGTTCTAGTGGGAAGCCGTGACCAGTAGGGTACAGCAGGCTGAAGATGAGGCAGTAACTCATCGAAGAAGACATTGCGAAGTGGTCGCGCTATGTGGTGAACTGGCAGAAGATAGAATTCAAGGACCATTGGATCAGGTCCCAGTAGCTCAATGGTCTACGAGCTCGCCTTGTAACCAGAAGGTCCTGGGTTCGAATCCCTGTGGGTGCGTACTGCTGAAGAGTCCCAAAGTAGGACGGAGGAAACAGGTGTTCAGTACTCCCAGGTTTTCCAGTGGTTCTCTAACTGATGTCAGCTCATGATTAAATCCTCCATTCAAAATCTAGATTGGTTGGCTTAAATAAGATAAGAAATCTAGAGAATAGTTCAGATATACCACTCACTAGATGCAATTACACACAACCATACAATAGGATGGGTAGGATAGAATGACAGTTTTAAAATCTACTCTCAAAGGGTGAATGGAAGGAGAGATTGATAACAGAAGCTTAGTTTATTGAATCAACTGAGAGAGAATACGTTTAATAGGAATGATTCAACACCTTTCCGGTCGGATATATGGAAAGTTCTACTACCCCAGCGACGAAAAATAGGAAAGAACAAAGAAAACTATAAAACTCAACTTTCAAAGTGATTATAGTTGATAAAATGATTCTGAACAGTAGTAAATTGTGTTGGAGACTGTGTCATCCAGTAAATAATACTGTTTCACTCACTGTGTGATACATTTAATCAATAAACTATTATGAAAGCACTTCTGTTATTCTATTCACTGTTTCTGTATTTTCACTTGTCTAATATAAACTTTTTTCTAATGGATAGTTTTACACAATACGAAAACTGTACAGTATTTTGAAATATGTTTTTTTCCGCCAAAATCTATTTTATTTTATGTTTTATTTATTTATTTTTAAACAATGATTTACATTTCAAAAATGTTGCATTTTTCAAAATAAATTTCACCTTCAAAATAACGGAAACAAATCAACTAGACATGCATCAGTCTGTGTGACTATTTTATGATGTTTGTATACAATGTTCAATACACATAAATCTCTCTGTTTTTGTTTTCCTTTCAATGTATCCAATAGCAACAGTTTTAAAGCCTAACAAGAAAAGATTGTTATGTATATATATAATCTTCTTCATAAATAAAAAATTTCACAATGAAATGTATCTAATACTTAATATGTTAAACCTACACATTCACAAATATGCAAAACATACGCTCATACACAAGAAGGTGAGCAAAATTTGGAGCCAAAAATAAATTACGCAAATTAAAACAAATAATTGTAAACATTTGCTCAAAATAAATTTGATATTTGAGGCATAGATTTGAAATTAATTGCATAATTATGATTCTGTTATACTCATATATGTATGTGTTATTATTCAATGTTTCAGTTATTGTTTTTGCATTGAACATTGAATTCGTATCTTTTTAAAAAGAGCGCATTTAAGATGAGCCTTTAAAAAAACAACTAACAGGAACTTTTTTCAGAAAAATTCATAAGACTATGTGTGTGTGTGTGTGCGTGTATCCAGTGTGAGCTGTTTTAATTTTCGGCACACTTTCTCGAATCAACCATTGAATGATGTCTTGTATCTAATCAACAGATCTTTTTATTACATATTACTAAACTACTAATATTGATTTGTTTGTTTCTTCATTTTTGTGGAAGTAGTTACTTGAATAAATGTTGATTCTTTCTTGTCGACTAGTGTATTAGTGGTTTATGATTGGAATACTTTCCAATCATGCAGGCATTCCACGTTCGACTGCCCACTGAAGCACAATCATCAACCTCGTTTAGTTTACTAGCTAATAGTAAGGCTAGACCATTAAGAAGGTCAGGTGTGAGACTAGAAAACCTACTTTGAAAAACATCAGTGTCATAGAAACTGAAAGAGGTGATTTGGTAGCTGATTCGCTACTATGGGGTTCCATCGACAATTATACATCTTATCCAACAATTGTACGACAATGCTGCATGCCAAGTAATCCACAACGGGAAACTTACGGAATCCTTCGAAGAAGTGAAGACGGGAGTAAGATAAGCTGTCTGCCTACTATCGCCAATGATCTTCCTGATTGCGGTAGATTGGATAATGCGTTGGATAGTGGGGCGGGCAGCGAGGAAAAAGGCATAAAATGGACCCTCACGAAAAACTTGGGGGATCTGGACTTCGCCGATGATGTCTGATTTTCCACAAACTGGAAGATATGCAGGTAAAAAGCAACAAGTTGGTAATAAAAGCATCCAGAGAAGATAAGACTTCAGGTGAACATAGAGGGAACAGAGGTGATGAAGATTCCCGGCCAACACCAACAATAACAGAGAACAATCAGCATAAATAGGAGAAACCTGAACGAAACAACCTCATTCGTTTCAACTACGGTCGGAACTGACGAGGATATCAAGGTAAGAATTGGGAAAGCGAGACAAGCCCTCATTACTCTCAAGTCTGTGTATACGTCAACAGCATTACTCAGTATGCAAAATGAAAATTAGGTCCGGATTTTCAACTCCAATGTGAAGTCACTGTCGCCTTATGGATCAGAGACTTGGCGCGTCATAAAGAGCACCTCAAACAAAAAACAGACCTTCAACAACAGTTGTTTTCGCTCAATACTCAAGATCAGATGGCCGGCCAAAAAATATCAGCAACACGGATCTCTGGCAATGAGCGAACCAACACAGCAGGAACCGATTGTGCAACAAATAAGGAAGAAGAAATGGAGGTGAATTGGATTGGCCATACTCTGAGGAAACCATCAAGTGACATCACTAGACAAGCCATTGCTCGAGTGGAACCCGAAAGGGAAGCGGAGAGTTGGTCGTCAGTGTGAGGGTGACATGGAGTATGTGATGTGAAGAGGAGATGAAAGCATGTGGGTAGACCTGGAGCCAGGTGAAAACTTTAGCAGAGAACCGAAGGTAACGGAGACGTGCAGCTGAAGTCCTATGTTCCTCTCGGAATTAAAGGAAATAATAATGAAAATAATAGCAACTGAAACTTCCAAGGTCATGGGTTCAAGCCTTATATTCTAGTCGTAACACGAAAGTAAAGAAATTAAAGTGCCAACCTGTAATGTGGAACACTGATTTTGTGTGGTATAAAGAAATAATATTGCTGTGGTTCTTTATGTTATCAGGGATATAAGCGAGACTAAAATGTTTGTTTAGTAGTAGTTGACAATGGGTTCTAGGGTGCATGTTTTGCCCTGTTCGGAAATCATCCTTAATTGAAAGTATCTGCTCCACAGTGAGCGGCAGTGTTCTTATTTAGACTGGATACCCAAACCCACTGTTTCGAACACAAAGGCGTTATCCTCTAGGCTGTTTGGCCACGAAAGTCAACTCTTATGTCACTGGTAACAGTTTTCGCTTGCTACCAATACACGAAATATTCCCATATTGGGTCATAAGGGAAAGAAGTCAACAGGGGAGAAAATTTTCTTTTCGACGATTGATTTTCGTAAGCTGTACAGTCGTAATAATATTTAATAAAGAAATCATAAGACTCAATCAGAAACTGGCAAGATTTGTACTCGAAAACGTATTACAGAATGTAAGGAGTAACCTAGAAGGGGTGACTAATTGGAAATTAGAAAAGGTGGCAGAAGTTAGCATGACATAATAAGTCTGAGAAAATAACAAATGTTAGGAAGAGGCTAAACACATGCAATTATCAGGTCATTATCATGTCTCATTCAAGTTATTAGCGTGTCGTTGACATGCATTTGTTTCTGCTTTCTGATTGGACGCTTGCACAATTCCAAACTCTCAACCGGATTGGTTGATTTCCAGTCTACCTTATTTTTGTATAAATACAGTCACTTTTGTCATAATAAATGATCCTGGTTTTACCGCTGATTCTCGCGTGTTCTGCTTTACCAGTTAAGTGGGCACTGGTCAGTAGTTAAGCAGTTACCTCGTGACAAAGATCTAGCATCATAACAATTGGCGACGGGGTTTCGAATCCATTGCAGTTCAATACAGTCAAATAAAACCCAGATCATCCAGTGTACATCCAGCCTGTCTTCCAAATGACAATTTCATTTGAACAAATGCAACTTCTCCTTCATCAACAACAGCAACAGTTTGAAGCTTGCCAGCTCAGCTTGATTGAAAAACTTACAAAGCAGTTTTCAATTCAAAATCTCGGCAGTTCCAACTCAGAGAAAACCGAATCTATTGGGAGTTCAATTGTAGAGTTCAATTTCGAACCTTCAACAGGCGTGACGTTTGAAGCTTGGTTTCGACGTTATGAAGATCTGTTCCGGGTTGAATGCGCTCACCTAGATGATTCGGCCAAAGTGAGACTACTCCTTCGGAAACTTGGTCCAGCCGAACATAACAAATATGTCAATCATATTCTACCAAAGAACTCCAGAGAACTCAACTTTGAAGAAACCGTTCAAACGTTAACCAATATTTTCGGTGAACAGTTATCTCTCTTCAGTATCCGTTACAATTGTTTCAAGATATCCAAAGATCCAGGAGATGATATTCTCACCTATGCTGGTAAGGTGAATCGTGAATGCGAGCGATCGAAAATTCGATCACTTACGGATGACCAGTTTAAATGCCTGATCTTTGTCTGCGGTCTCAAATCTTCAGTTGACAGTGATATTCGTACCCGAATCCTTGCAGAGATTGAACGCAAACCGGACATGACTTTACAGGAGGTAACTGCTGAGTGCCAGCGAATCATCAATCTAAAGCATGACACGAAGTTGATTGAGGACGGTCAAGTTCATGAATTTACTTCTGTTCAGGCTGTCAAGTCAAACAATTCTCTGCAAGTCAAACACAAGCCTCCCACAAATTGTTGGTTTTGTGGATCGTGGCATTTTGGTAAATTTTGCCCGTATAAAAGACATAAATGCAGTATCTGTAACAAGTATGGTCACAAGGAAGGATTTTGTCCCCCAGTGAAACCTAGATCAATCCGATCTCACAATACGATGGCACAGTCACGAAAGTTTCGATCTCGGTCGACGAAACCTCAAATCAGCAGTATGTTCGCTACCTTCAAAGTTGACTTCGAGTCAAAAAGAAAGTTTGTCACACTTTCTATCAACCAGAAGCCAGTTCGACTACAGTTAGATACTGCTTCTGATATCACAATCATATCTCCCCAGACGTGGCGGGCACTCGGGTGTCCACCTTATCAGAGAACGGAGCATACTGCAAGAAACGCGTCGGGTGACGTAATGAAATTATCTGGCCAGATTGAATGCGACGTAACTTTCCGGTCGACCTCGTTCCAAGGAACATGCTACATCACCAATCGTCATGATTTGAACTTGCTTGGTATTGACTGGATCGAAAAGATGAAACTCTGGGATGTCCCACTGAACTCAGTTTGTTCCAATGTACAGTGCTCAGATAGTCCTACCAACATGTTGATGCATCCGAACTCGACCGCAAAGTTCATCAGTCATCTTCGCACCAAACACGCTGCCGTTTTTCAAGAGTCTTTGGGTTGCTGTACCGTACAAAAAGCCAGACTATACCTCAAACCTGATGCCAAACCAGTTTTTAGACCAAAACGCCCAGTACCGTATGCCGCATTATCGTCCCTTGATGCAGAGCTGGATCGTTTAGAAAAGTTGAACGTAATCAAGCCAGTCGATTACTCATCCTGGGCAGCCCCCATAGTGGTTGTCAAGAAAGCAAACGGTACCATCAGACTTTGTGCTGATTTCTCAACAGGACTCAATAATGCCCTTGAAGATCAACCGTATCCACTACCAGTACCGCAAGATCTATTTGTCAAACTGAATGGCGGTAAATACTTCAGTAAACTTGATCTAGCTGAGGCATACCTACAGATCGAGGTCGAAGATGATTCTAAAGAGCTTCTGACAATCAACACTCACAAAGGACTGTATCAGTTCCAGCGACTTCCATATGGTGTTAAACCTGCTCCTGCTATATTCCAACAGATAATGGATGCAATATTAGCTGGTGTATCGGGAGTGGCCGTTTACCTCGATGATATCATAGTCACAGGAGAAACTCAATTCGAACTCTTCAATCGGTTGGATAAAGTCCTGACAATACTCAGTGATTCCGGTTTCCATTTACGTCCGGATAAGTGCAATTTTTTCATGACTTCAGTGAAGTACCTGGGATTCATTTTTGACAAAGATGGTCGCAAACCCGACCCCTCCAGTGTGTCAGCAATTCAACAGATGCCTGCCCCTAATAATCTCAGTACGTTGCAGTCCTTCCTGGGGATGATCAGTTACTATAGTGCGTTCCTGCCAGATTTACATCGTCTCAGGGCCCCAATGAATCAGTTGCTCATGAAGAATGCTAAATGGAACTGGTCAGAAGAATGCCAACAAGCTTTCATCAAGGTCAAGAAATTACTCCAGTCTGACCTGCTGTTAACACATTACAATCCAAAGCTGGATATAACATTAGCTGCAGATGCGTCCAACTATGGTATTGGCGCTGTCATTTCACATGTGTTTCCAGACGGTGTTGAAAAGCCAATAGCATATGCATCGCGAACCTTGACAAAGGTAGAGCAGAATTACAGTCAGGTCGAAAAGGAAGGATTAGCGCTCGTGTTTGGGATTCAAAAGTTCCACAAAATGCTGCTTGGCCGAAAGTTCACACTTTTTACTGATCACAAACCACTATTATCGATTTTTGGCTCCAAGAAAGGTATTCCAGTCTATACAGCCAATCGACTCCAACGATGGGCGACTATGCTACTAGGATACGACTTTCAGATCAAGTACAAATCTACAAAAGATTTCGGGAATGCAGATGTCCTCTCGCGTTTACTCAGCTATAACAAGCCCGCAAAGGAGGACGCTGTGATCGCCGGCGTTTCTGTCGATGAAGACGTGTGCCACGTATTGATGACGGCAATAAACACTTTACCTGTCTCAGCCGACATGGTTCAACGAGAGACGCAGCGTGACCCGACATTACAGTCAGTTCAACAGTATCTGCGTTGTGGCTGGCCCTCGCGTATTGATTGTCCAGATTTAAAACAGTTCTATCAACGACGACATTCGTTATCCCTGGTCAATGACTGCATTATGTTTGGCGAACGTGTGGTCGTGCCTCGAAGTCTCCAACAAAAAGTCATGAGTCAACTACATTTTACGCATCCTGGTATTGGCCGTATGAAATCGTTGGCACGCTGTTACGTCTACTGGCCAAATATCGATCGTGAATTAGAAGTGATGGTTCGCTCATGTTCTCGCTGTGCTCAGGCTTTGAAAATGCCTATCAAGACAGACCTACAGCCGTGGCCCAACCCAGGAAAACCGTGGTCAAGAATCCACATAGATTTTGCCGGCCCAATCAATGGCAAACAGTTTCTCGTGGTAATCGACGCGTATTCCAAGTGGCCGGAGGTTTTCATTATGCAAAATACCACAGTGACGATAACATTAAATAAGTTGGTTCAGCTTTTCAGCAGATTTGGTGTTCCAGAGATCATCGTTTCCGATAACGGACCTCAGTTTACAGCTGAACAATTCAAACAGTTTTGTGAGCGGCTAGGTGTTCAGCATATTCGCAGCCCGCCTTACCATCCTCAGTCAAATGGACAAGCAGAGCGTTTTGTTGATACACTCAAGCGCGCACTTCAGAAGTCAAACGGGGAGGGATCGATAGAGGATGTATTGCACAATTTCCTCTTCATTTATCGAACCACAACCAACCCATCATGCCCAAATCAAACATCTCCCGCAGAAGTTATGTTTGGAAGAAGATTACGTACTACTTTGGATACAATTATCCCGATCCCATCAAGACGGAGCAAATGTGGTCGAAATAGTGAATTTTGGTTCAATAGACGTCATGGCACCAAGCAAAGAAGTTTCATGGTTGGTCAGTCGGTACTGGTTCGTGATTACATACGGAGAGATCGCCCATGGGTTTCTGGAGTGATCGTTGGAAGAAAAGGCCAAGTCATTTACAAGGTCAAGGTTGGAGACCTTATTTGGGTCAGGCAAGTCAATCAAATAGGATGATATGTACACATATAACATGTGTGTTTGTTTGACAGTATGCATATTTCCTATGTATATATGGATCGATATTCCATTATAATTAGCCAATCATGTTAAGACTGTCTATTGATTTGTTCATTTTGAATATTCGCTCACACACTTGTGTTCACACACTTGTTCGGACATTCATATATATTTTCGCTCTCACACTCTTGTGTGACATTGATTCTCCTGGTGTTTTGAAAAATAGAAGTATCATCGCAAACCTAGTGGTCTTCTGATTTCCGTCTTTCTTGCGTCAGGACTATTAAATTCTCGACCAGTATATAACATAGGAAATAAACTAGTTGGTAAACAGTTGAACGATTCCATGTCCGCCGACTTACAATTTGAGCTATTGATAGAAACGACGGATCCGAAAACGTCACATGGCCAAAATATTCGAAACAAAGGCAGTGTCCCAGCAGCCAAGGGGATCACAACGACAACCAAGACCGCCAAAGTATCTACAAGTGATTCCGCGATACAAAAGCTACAGGTAGCCCTATCTTAAAAAGGGGGAGGTGTTAGGAAGAGGCTAAACACATGCAATTATCAGGTCATTATCATGTCTCATTCAAGTTATTAGCGTGTCGTTGACATGCATTTGTTTCTGCTTTCTGATTGGACGCTTGCACAATTCCAAACTCTCAACCGGATTGGTTGATTTCCAGTCTACCTTATTTTTGTATAAATACAGTCACTTTTGTCATAATAAAAGATCCTAGTTTTAGCGCTGATTCTCGCGTGTTCTGCTTTACCAGTTAAGTGGGCACTGGTCAGTAGTTAAGCAGTTACCTCGAGACAAAGGTCTAGCATCATAACAATTAATCAATATGATCGTTTGAGGTTTTGGATGTCTAGTGCCTCGGCTATGCCCAGATGTCTCAATGTTACTCCCTTTGATAGATTTCACAAAATATTGTATATTATTTTGAGGGGTTTTTCGAATGGCGTTGAATATCCTGAATTGACCACATATTCTGTCACTGAACTATATATCCGTTTTCATTCTCCTTTTACTAGCCAGGCTGGGTAGTGTTCACGAGCGCGTTTCTCAAGTTGGCGCATGATACGGCTGATATACTCAGGTCCGTAACAGCGAGTAAACTGGTATATGCACGTTGAAGTGGCCCAGTGTGACAACTTGTCTTTCGCGTTCTGGCTTCACAGTTTCTTGCAGGAAAACGTCAGTCGTAGGCTTGCGGAGGCGTTTACCAAGGGTTTCTGATTTAATGTCACCTTTGAATTCCAGATTAAGCAGAAGTATCTTCTTCGGGACGGATTGAACTTGTTCGAAGGTCTTTTTTGATTTGAGATTCTTGTCTATCAACCGAGGCGGAAAACCGCTTCCCGTCAGGGTTCATCGGAGATTACTCAATTCTTCATCAATCACTTCCTATCTGTATATCTTTTGAATCCTCTATGAAAGAACATATATAAGGTTCCTCTTTCTGCTTAGGGACACGAAGCTTTCAAAGTTGATGAATTTCCCAGTCCATGTTGGCTTTTTTATATGGACCTTTTCAGAGAGTCGTCGGTGTTTCTTGTCACATGGACATCGTGGAAATGGAACATTCCGTCGGATTTAGCTTCAAGAGTAAAGTCGATATTTTGGTGGGCATTGTTGAATGTTAGAAGTAAGTTTTCAAGGTCCAGGTTCTCATCACAAATGACGAAAGTATCATCGATGTATCTCTTGTATAGCTGAAGGTCGTCGGTAGTTGATGATACGGGGTTGTTTTCGAGGCTGGCCATAAAACAGTCGGCCAGGAGAGGTCCGAGTGGAGAGCCCATTGCTAAGCCATCTGTTTGCCTGTAGATTTCATCGTTGAATCTGAAGTAGAGGTTGATGGTACGACGTAGTAACAACTCTTTTAGATAATGGATCGGTATTCTGACGTCTATACTGTTGTATTGGATGAAGTCACACAGAAGACATATAGTTTCTGTCAGTGGAACATTGGTGAAGAGAGAGAGAGAGAGACGACGTCTAGGCAGACCATCTTTTTATTTACGAGGTTGACATTCTTAATTGAATCGATGAAGTCGAGTGTGTCGAGCAGGTTTTATATTTACAGCTTTTCTTTCACTGGTCCAAGAATTTCTACCAGCCACTTCACGATTAGGTGATATGGCGAACTAATAATATATAATAGTGGGTGAAGTGGGACCTCCTTTTTGTGCACTTTGGGTAGTCCATACATTCGTGGCGATGTAGAACCGGGTGGGCGAAGTTTTTCATATAGTTCTGTATTAACAATCCATTCATCTTTCATTTTTTTTCAATAAGTTGATTATCTGGAGTTCCATCCATTCAGTTGGATCTTTTTGGATTGTCTGTTTTTGAAATTTGTTGTCATCAGATAGAATTAACGAGAGTTTCTTCACATAGTCTGACTTGTTGAGCAGAACAATTCCAGAACCTTTTTCTAGTCAAGTTATTATCAGGTTTTCATTTGATTTCCATTCTTTGAGTTGCTTCCGATGTTCTTTTGAGAGCATATTACGAAGTTTAGGTTTTTTCTGGATTGCTGTAGTCGAGGCAGCAATTCAAAACAGTTGATTTGAAATGTTCTCCACTGGCATATGAGATTGGGACCAGATCATTTGTCTGACTACTCAAATTCTCGAATTGTACTCTAGTGTTCAATTCGTTTACTTTTGATGATGCATCACAAAATTTTGGTTCGTCCGACAAGAGTTGCATTTAAATCGATGAAAAAGTGAGACATCAGAAAAATTGATCACATATTTCTCGGGACAAGACAGAGAAGCTGCTTCCTTGGTGACAGATTTTAGGCTTTGGTTAAGTTTCATGATGATATTATCTTTTCTCTTCTTTTTGACTGTATCGGCGTAGTGTTCGAATGACGCTCGTTCATCAATAGTCAAATCATAGATTTCGTAGGAGCTCATTTAGACATTTTCTTCCAGTTCAGCTAATATGGATCGGACGGCATCAATGTGATTCTGGGTGTGTCTTCTGAGCGTGCATGAATTGGGAGATATATGCTTGGGTCTCGGGTTTTTTTAGAATGCTTTCAGGTATTCATGCTTATCCAGACAGCTTTTCCAGAAGGAAATCTTCGTATTCGCTTCAGCAAGCTTGAGGGACAAACGTATAAACTTGTTCACTTTCTTTACCGTCGAACGGTCATTGCTCTTTTTCAAATGACGGAATATACTTATTTGATAATAGGGAATAAAAAGACAGTTGCAGCGAAGAAAATTTTGTTTTCTTCGCCGCAAGCCAACGACTGAAGTTTTCCTGCAAGAAACTGTGGAGCCAGAACGCGAAAGACAAATTGTCGCATTGGGCTACTTCAACGCGCATATACCAGTTTACTCGCTGTTACGGAGCTGAGTACATCAGCCGTACCATGCGCCAACTTGAGAAACGCGCTCGTGAACACTACCCAGCCTGGCTAGTAAAAGGAGAATGAAAACGGATATATAGTTCAGTGACAGAATATGTGGTCAATTCAGGATATTCAACGCCATTCGAAAAACCCCTCAAAATAATATACAATATTTTGTGAAATCTATCAAAGGGAGTAACATTGAGACATCTGGGCATAGCCGAGGCACTAGACATTCAAAAGCTCAATTCCACACTATGCATCCAAAAGAAATACGTCCTATCACTGTCCCTGCCATGGCCATAATAAACGGATTATTCTTTTAGTAGTGACCATTCTAATGCCTTTCTTATCTAAACTTCCTGTTTATTCATGTTATTTTTACGTTTTTCTAAAATTCTATTTACACTACCATATTTTCATTTCCGAACTTTCTCTCTGTTTGGTCTTTTATTATTTCTACATATTTAATCCCTCGATTTCAGGTTGACGTATCTGCTTCTTGTACAGATGCTTCGACGGTATCTGGGCAAGTAATTAGTTTAAGCCCTTCGGTTCAATCAGTCGACAAGAAAATCTAAAATCAAATTAATCAATTAATTAATATATGACCTGTTGCACAAGAAGTGAAGTGACTCTCGTGGCCCAAGTGGTCTAGTGGATAAAGCTTTGGCTAGCGTTTGAAACTATGGGCACTGGATTCCAGCCGAACATCATCACTCACTGTGGAATGCAGGTACATCCGGCTGGTCGACGAGTCCCAAATAGGACGAAACGCGCGTTATCCTGGATCCCATTGCCAGCCATCATCCACCAATTAACATCGTAATAATCCACAAACATCATCATAGTTTCTGACATGTCACCAGAGATCGAGTATTTCAGTTTAGTATAATTATTCAATAGGGAATACAGCGTGTTCATCTGAAGAGATAACTGCCCGTTTTGGTTGGTAAAAGGCGAGTATAGGATAAAAAATGTCTTCCACAAATCACATGTGCTTAGCTGTTGAGCACTGTACAACTGAATGACTGTAGATGGTGAGGAACACAAAATAAATGTAGTTTACATTTCCTTTTCTGTTCGAAAAAAATTATTCTGAATAATTTGCCTCTACAGGTGTGCAGGCATGTTGTTGATTTTGTGACTAGATTTTTTTTTAAAGTGACAAAAGGATGGAGCCAAAATTCATCTTTTCTTGAGTAATAAACCAGCAGAAATATCCATATTAGTTTGTTTATTAGATGTATCACACAGTCAGTGAAACAGTATTATTTACTGGATGACACAGTTTCCAACAAAATTTGTTTATTGTTCATAATCATTTCATGAATTATAATCAAACGACTTGGAAACCTGAGTTTTATAGTTTCCTTTGTCCTCTCCTATTTGTCGTCATTGGGGTAGTAGAATTTTTCAGATATCTGGGTAGACAGGTGTTGAATAATCATTCATATTGCATGTATTTGCAGTTGATTCGATAAACAAAGCTTGTTATCAACCTCTCCATCCCTCCATCCTGTGATATTAGATTTTAAAACTGTCATCTTATCTCACCCATCCTATTGTATGGTTGTGTGTAATTGCATCTAGTGAGTGGTATAGCTGAACTATTCTCTAGATTTCTTATCTTATTCGGGTCAACCAATCCAGATTTTGCTAGGGTTTTATTCTCGGCTAGTCTGACTGACTGCCCCTGTTCTACTGTGGTGAGAGCAGGCTGCTAGCCGATTGGTTGGCACTAATCTACGTTAAGGTCTAGGTCACTAATATGGGCCGTGAACAAGGCTGAGTCAACAACCAATCACAGCGAAGTTAACGTGGCAAAATATGATTCGCAGATAGAGAACTCTGTTTGTCAAGGAATCCCGAAACAACCAATCAGAAGCCTGCGTTTGTCTACCTAAACAACCAATCAGATGACTGCGCTTGTCTATAATAATGTTGTCTGAAATATGTATAAATACGTGTTGATTTTCATAATAAAACGATCTGTTGCCTGGCCCTTGTCTTCTGTTGTTACATTTGGTGTCGCTGCCTACCGACAAATGGAAAGCCTATGCCCTGCTGTTTTTGATGGAGACATATGGATCTTCGGGCAGGACTTCAAGGCTTCTGCGCAGTTGAGTGGCGTTCAAGATCTGTCAGCGATGGAGCTGCTACTTGGGACGCTGCTGGGAGGTCGGGTGAAAGCAGCATATGAAAGTGTGAGCCGAAGTATGGACGAATGTTCGACAGGGTCAGGCAAACAGTTTCCAAAGTGGGAAGGACCATATATGGTCACTTCGAGATGGGGTTACGCAGACACAGTCGCAATGGCGAACAATGAGAGGCGCGTGAACGTCAGCGAGCTCCAGAAATGGATACAGCGAGACAAGCCAACGATGACGCCTGCACCAAGTAGATCAAGCCGACTTCAGTCGCACGTATTTGACGGGGGGACGAGTGTGGTGAGAGCAGGCTGCTAGCCGATTGGTTGGCACTAATCTACGTTAATGTCTAGGTCACTAATATGGGCCGTGAGAAAATATGAACAAGCCTGAGTCAACAACCAATCACAGCGAAGTTAACGTGGCAAAATATGATTCGCAGATAGA
This sequence comes from Trichobilharzia regenti, assembly GCA_944472135.2. Taxonomy (NCBI): domain Eukaryota; kingdom Metazoa; phylum Platyhelminthes; class Trematoda; order Strigeidida; family Schistosomatidae; genus Trichobilharzia; species Trichobilharzia regenti. The sequence goes on from OX235264.1 coordinate 106,477,466, forward strand.
GAACTCTGTTTGTCAAGGAATCCCGAAACAACCAATCAGAAGCCTGCGTTTGTCTACCTAAACAACCAATCAGATGACTGCGCTTGTCTATAATAATGTTGTCTGAAATATGTATAAATACGTGTTGATTTTCATAATAAAACGATCTGTTGCCTGGCCCTTGTCTTCTGTTGTTACACTACTAGTTTGACCTATGTATTTGACCTGACAGTCATTCCTGCAGGGTATTAGATAAACCAAATTGTTTTGTTCCAAAGGCTCCACAGGATTTGTGCTTTAACCGACAAAGCTTGTTTCTAATTCAGCTTGTAGTTGGTTTGAATTCCAGCCACTTTTATTCCTGCCAGGATTGTTAAGAATTCTGCGTGAGGTGGTTTCCGAGGTTTCTTCCTTGTATGGAATTACTACTGATCATTCCTTATTGTTGGTGTCATCATTAATATTATTATCATTATTACTATCACTATCGCTACTATCATTATTTGTTTTATTTTAGCAGAAATATCTACTGAAATTCTCAATCAGGATAGAATAGAGGAACTGTCAACTGTAAAGAGTTGAACACTTTATACCGTCACTTTTGGGTCAGGATGATTTTGCAGAGAAAACTGTATTCAATTATCTTCAGCCTGCCTCATAAATACGTTAAAAATGTGATTGACAATTAACGCTTTTCAACAACATGCATTCAAGAGAAGGTTAATATTGCTGGAAACATCATAAAAAAATCAAAAGCAGCTCCTAGCACAGCCATAGTGCCGAAAGAGATATGAATGATAGGTTTAGCAATCAAATGTGACACTACTGTTGAATTAGAAAAAAAAAGACATTTAAAACTTATCAGATTCATTTTCTGTGCCACTGAGTTTTTTCTTGTAGTATGTATCCCTGAGTGTGATTCATTATCACACGAAAAATGAAGTGCTATTCATTCGCATCTCTACCTATATCGAGTCTTTCATATGCTCAGTTGAAGTCGATTGCTGTAATTGGACACTGTGTGGTTAGTAACCAGTGTCATGCATCTAGCCCTTGGTTTGATACAGTGGACTCTACGATATGGTCCACCACCAAGCTAGGTGATTCACCATCATGGTATACTCCAAATTGTTTTTTTTTAGATGGTTGGAGACAATCAGCAGGAAACCCTCTACTTCACCTTGGGTTTTGCGCTTGTTGGCACTCACCGGTTAGCAAGGCTTTTCTACAGACTTGAAGGGACCCTTGTCCCGTCAAAGATTCGAGCACGTGTAAACTAATACTGTAACTTTCCCATCCACTTGATATAAATACACGAACGTGCAGCCTAGATGATGACTTCGGCAAAAGGAAGATTTTCTTCTCTAATAATGTAAATGGAGACGTTACCATTCAGCTATTAGTGATTGCGATGTACCCAGCTTGATTCTTTGAATTACCAGTTAGCCAAAGTAGCTTGCCAGGATTTAGATGATTCTAACTGAATAGACAGGCTGTCAGAAATGCGTTGAGAGGGGTACAGCGCTGATCCACTCGGCCCTACAAATGAGCAAAACAGCCGATCATTGCTTAGACCACTTTTATTTCATCGACTAGTTGGCACTACTCATATCAAATGGTCAGTAGTAGTATATGATGTTGCAGAATTTAGCTTGCTTTCTTGATTACCGTTTATGATACCAAGCCGATTATGTGTTATGTGATCGGAATACTCTCCAGTTTCCCAATAAAGCTGTCATATGATTTCATATACTCAAATTTTGTTCATCGCAAATCATGAATTCGTTTGAAAAAGAGAGGATGTTCAGCGAAGAGACTCTTTTCAACGGCGAATTCATTCACATAGCAGTAAAATCGCATTTATATATAATTATTTGTGTATGTCTGTGTACATGAGGTTTGTCAAGTTTAGATAATTGATCAGGTAATAAAAGAATGATCTAATATAGAAACAAGGTTAATTAGACAGCAACTAAAGTAAGCTTGAGTTAGTAAGTTAGATGACGTAGTATAATTGACTAAAATGTTTCAACTTAGGTCAAGATAGCAACAGAGGTGATTACATGTAGAGACTAAGTAGAAGTGTGGTGGAGAATGATGCCGTTTAAATTAGAACTGAAATTGAGCAAATAAGTTGGATGACGTAACATAAATGACTAGAAATTGACCGTTGGTCAAGTCAGTAACAGCGGTAGTGAGGTGTAGTAATTAAATCGGGCGGTGGTAGGGAACAAGAAAGTTGAAAATGTAAAATATTACAATTGAGAAGACAAAATAATACCAATGAAGAGACAGAAAAAATAGATTAGGTAGAATTTAACTGTCGGGTAATAAGATAGATGACGTCCATTGCAAGTGTATTGATTGAACAAACTTCTGTATGCGGAATTCAGAACTTAGCTGGTGAATCACCATTGCTTCTGCAGTTTGAAGAAGTCTGATTCGTACACCTTTAGGAAGACTGCTTCTTACTCTGTAGACGACTTTAAAGTTTGTTTGAGGCGCAGCTTGGTGTCTGGATTCTATCAGATGTTCTAGGATGAAGCTTCGAGGACATCGTTTTTCTCCTTTGTAAAACCGTGTTGAGAAGTGTTCGGTGATACGTTTAGAAAGCGAACGGTGGGTACGGCCGACATACCTGGCTCCACACGAGCAGGTGAATTGATAAATACACATTGATGAGACCAGCAGCGGTAGCTTATCCTTCACGTTCACATAAATCATAGGTTTTGTGGAAAGGGTTAGTTGTAGTACAGCTGCGAATAAGGTCTTCTTAAGTGAGCCCGACAGTCGGATTTTCAGTATTTCCGCAGATGAACCTCCATTGAATTGAACGTTCATGTAGAGTAGATTTTCTGGACGCTAATCATGGGCGAGTTTTGTGGTCTATGATTCATAGATTTTGCAATAAATTGTTCTGGATAACAATTTTCGACGAAGATTCTCTTGAGATTATCCAGTTCATCTTCTATGGTGTCCCGGGTGCAAATTCTGCGAACTCTGTAGCTGAGTGAACGGATCAGGTTTCGTTTGGTGTATAGAGGTACCCAGCTGTGAAAGTTAATAAGCTCTCCGTTCCACGTCGACTTTCTGTAGATAAATCTTTTCAGTGTTCCATCCTGTGCTCGTCTTGTTAGTTGGACGTCAAGAAAGGATATTTTGGAGTTGGATTCTTTCTCCAGCGTGAACTGAATCGCGGGATGGCAGTTGTTAAACGACTTCGTTTGAAAACTGTGAGTTTGATTAAACAAATAATGAGTGTATAGCTCTCTTGTTTCTAAATTCTGTCAATTTAGCCTGAAAACATTCAGAGTATGTGTGGATGTATTGTTCTTTAGTACTAGTCAGTGTCTGTATTATATATTATTATATCCTTTAATTCCTAGAGGAACATAGGGCTTCAGCCGCGCGTCTCCATTGCCTTCGGTTTTCTGCCAACTTTTTCACCCCGCCCCAAGTCTCCTGACATGCTTTAATCTCCTCCTCCCTCACATGACCTCCTCCAAGTCACCCTCGCACTGACGACCAGCTCGCCGCTTCCCTTTCGGGTTCCACACGAGCGCTTGTCTGGTGATGTCACTTGATGCTTTCCTCAGAGTACGGCCAATCCAATCTACCTCTGTTTCTTCCTACCTATTTGTTTCACAGTCGGTTTCTGGTTGGTTCGCTCATTTCCAGAGATCCCTGTTGCTTATGTTTTCTGGCCGGCCATCTGATCTTGAGTAGTATTGACCGAAGACAACTGTTGATGAAGGTCTGTAGTTTGTTTGAGATGCTCTTTATGACCCGCAGTGCAAGTCTCTGATCCATAAAGTGGCACTGACTTCACATTAGAGTTGAAAATCTGGAACTATTTTTCATTTTTATGCTGAGTGGTGCTGTTGACCTTCACACAGACTTGAGAATAATAAAAGCTTGTCTTGCTTTTCCGATTCTGGCTTGGATATCGTCGTTAGTTCCGCCTGTAGTTGAAACGAATGAGGTTGTTTCTTTCAGGTTCTTTCCATTTATGTTGGGTGATTGTTATCTGTCGTTGTTGTTACTGTCACTGTTGGCTAGGAATCTTCATCACCTCTGTTTTCTCTATGTTCACCTGAAGGATTTCCTATCTCCTCTGGATGCTTCTTTTGCCAACTTGCTGCTTTTCACTTGCATATCTCTCAGTTTGTGGGAAATCAGACTTATATCATCGGTGAAGTTAGATCCTCCAAGTTTTTTGTGTGAGTCCATTTTATGCCTGTTTCCTGATTGCACGTTTTCTGTCACATTATCCAATCTACTGCAATCAGGAAGATCATTGGCGATAGTAGGCAGACAGCCTTGTCTTACTCCCGTCTTCACTTCTTCGAAGGATTCCGTAGGTTTCCCGTTGTGGATTACTTGACATGCGGCATTGTCCTACAACTGTTGGATGAGATGTATAATTTTCGGTGGCACCCCGTAGTAGTAAAGTAGTTGCCAAATCACCTCTCGATCGACGCTTTCAAATGCCTTTTCAAAGTTGATGAAGTTGAGATGGAGCTTTGTTCAATGATGATCCGTAGTGTGGCGATTAGATCAATACATGACTTGTTTCTCCTGAATCCAGCTTGTTCCGGTCGAAGTTTTCCATCCAGGGCTTGTTTGATTCTCTCCAGGATGATGCGGCTTAGTATTATACTTCGAATGGACAGGAGCATAATTCCACGCCAGTTCTTGCATTGACTTAAGTCTCCTTTTTTTGGTAGTTTGAATAAGTATCCTTTCTTCCAATCTTCGGGTACTTTGCCTTCTTTCCACACCTTCTCCAGCAATTGCGTCATCAAGTCCACTGTTGTCTCTGGGTCCGAATCAGTGTCTGACTGAAGATTATTAACCTAGAATATTGATCTCTGTCATTCTTATGGTGAGTTTTATATTCTTGGAAATTATACTAATTAACTGCAGTGTGAAAAAGACCACAGTTACGCTGTACCATTCTTAGGATCTCTTAGTTTGAAACCATCACTTAACTTTTTATTTAACATCAGAAAAATGACACTTTTTGAATCCTAATCGCAGATGAGAAGCGAACATTTTGAAAATAAAGTATTCAAGGTGCTGGTTATTGATTAAATAATCAATTATCGCATGAAAATTAGTAACCTGAAGGTCCTAGTGTGTATCGCTGAAGAGTCTCAAGAAAAGGATAAAACAGCTGCCCAGTACACCATGGTTGTTTCCAATAATTTAAAATCAATACAATCCCTGCAAATCAACACGTGAAAATCAACCTGGTATTTTTTTATTGGCTAACTAAATAATGAGGTTACCTGAATTTCTAGTGGAGAGCTGTGATCCATGGAGTTCATCAGGTTGGGTGTGAGAACAGATACCCCACCCCACCCCCATGATAATGGCATCATATATCTTGAATTGGCAGAAGTTGGAATATCTATGGGTCAATGAATTCCGACTGCTCATGTGAGTGAATAATCAAGGGGCTTGGCATTCGTGACCTGAAGTTCTCGGATTCGATCCCTGATAGTGAGGTAGTGGGTGCTTACTGATGAAGAGTAAGTACTAAAGTAGGACAAAATAGCTGTGTAGAACACCCTGGTTTGCAATGATTCTCTAACTAGTAACAAACAAATGAAATGGCTACAGATGAACTCATAAAATAAAGAATCATTATATGGGGGACTTTTCATGTCCAAGATTGGACGTAGTGTCACGTTCTCTATGTTCACTTTTGGTAGACTATATAAACGGGGAATAATGGAACCGGAGGGTCATGTTTTCTCGAATAATTCAGAGCTGATAATCGATTCGTTCTTCATCTTCTTCAGCATTTGTGTTAGCTTTCCTTCAATTTGTTCCGTTTGATCTTTCTGTGAAGATATAAACCTGAAACTCGCGGATAGCCTCAAAGCCGCTGACACTTATTCACGTTTTCCTGCCACACCAGAAAAATTCGTCTTCAACTACTCTATTATATCATTGACTCCTGTCCAATTATAAGCCTTGTCGTCGGGTTCAAAATTCCCCGAGTAATAGCCGGCTAGCTACTTCAACAGACTTCTAATACACTGGCTCAAATTCACGACTTATAAACTTCACTATTCCATGTGAAATTCCGAAGGTATTCAAATCGCACACAATGTGCGATCTACTTGATACCATAAATACTAACTAAAAAATCGGGAATCACTATATACTGCTGATTGGTTTATACAAAAAGCTGTATACTACTCATGACCGCTTTTTATTTCACTTCAAACATTCGCAATACTGCCACACAGAAAAGGAACCACTGAAGCCTCATGATGAAGGATTTTAAGAAAAGCAGGAATAAAACTGACAATTAATGATCACTGACTCCTGTTCAATTGCAAGCCTTGTCGTCGGATCCGAAATTCTGTGATATTTCGACAAATCCGAGTGACTTGGATATTAAAGTCCAGTTTGAAGCATTGATCCAACAGACAAATGACCCTCCTGCGGTGTCCAACAAATCAAATGAACAATTCAAGTCTACAGTATTGAATAGCTGCCATCAGTACATCACTACGAAACCAAATGACAAAAAATTGATTTCAGCCGAGCACAGAAAGCAACTACGTGAGATCCTAAAGATCAAAGACTTGGTTCTGACACGCCCCGACAAAGGTGCTGGCATTTTCCTGATGGATCACCAAGACTACATCAATAAAATGTTATCAGTCTTGTCAGATGAAAACAAATTTTCAAAAGAAGATAGCCAGAAAGACCAAAAGGAGCAAACTGAAGGAAAGCTAACACAAATGCTGAAGAAGATGAAGAACGAATCGATTATCAGCTCTGAATTATTCGAGTAAATATGACCCTCCGGTTCCATTATTCCCCGTTTATATGGTCTGCCAAAAGTGCACAAAGAGAACGTGCCACTACGTCCAATCTTGGACATGACAAATTCTCCATATCATGCTACTGTCAAATGGCTTGCAGACATCCTCCTACCTATCAAAGAATCACTACTAGTGAAAACCAGCAACCGATCACAACAAAGGTTGTCACTGTGACGACAGTTACATCCTTCATGAAGAATTCAAATACGCTTACACTTTATTTTGAGGTTGAGATGGTCAAGTAGTTTTGTGTCTGGAAAGAGACAATATTCAGCTCAGAGAACATGACCAACTCAAAAAAGATTAATGTAATCTGGGACACAGAAGACTACATAAAGAAAGCAGAGGATTTACTCATCAAAGATAATAATGTATATCAACAGTTGACGGAAAACCCTTTGTAAACATTAAATAACAAAATCAAAACAACGTTAAATAAACTAACAAAATCAGGACAAATTACAAAACAAGATCAATTTCGAATGAAATCTAACAGACCTATTTTACTTCGATTCTATGGTAGACCAAAACTACACAAACCAAACATATTCCCTTACGACCAATGGTTTGACTATGAACAATAAATTGTGTTCGAAACGTCATCCAGTATACAATACTGTTTCGCTGTGTGATACATTTAATAATCGAACTAATATGGGACCAATGGTTTCGCTTCCAGGAACACCAAGATATAATCTATCTAAAGAACCTTTCAGAAAATTAAGTCACGTAACAGAATCATGCGACCATTCTATCAATTCGTCAATCCAATTTTTAGAGAAAATCAAAAACATTCAGGTAGAAGACAATGAAATAATGGTGTCCTTTGATGTCACAGCGTTATATCCTTCAATTAGTCCAAAACTAGCAACAGAAACTATGCAAAAATTACTCTATAGTGATGAAAACATAAAAACGCAGTGATGTTCAACTTGGATAGAACTCATAAAATTATGCCTTACAACATACTTCTAATTCAGTACTCAAATATATGAACAGATAAAAGGAACACCAATGGGATCATCACTCATATCAGGATTAATAGCTGAAGCCATCATCCAAAGATTAGAATTAATAGCTCGACCTATAATTCAACCAAAATCTGGACAGGTACGGTACGTTGATGATACATTATTTGTAATAAATAAGAGAAATGATTCAGAATATACGCATAAATTAACAAACAACATATTTGAAGACATCAAATTCACCACAAGAGAAAAAGAATTAGATAACAAAATCCCATTTTTAGATGTCTTAATCAGGAGAACCAACACGGGAAATTAAGAAACACAAGTATATAGAAAATCAAAGCACACACACTGATCAAATACTCAACTATACTAGCAATAATCCAATTACTCACTCACAAAAGAAACTGTGTGCAGACATTCTTTAGAGGAGTTCACAAACACATTGTAGCACTCCAGAATTGAAAAGAGTGGAAGACAAAAATACCTACAAATGGTCTTCAGGAGGAATGGTTATCCACAAAATTTCATCAAAAAGTGTTTAGAATCGAATCACAACTCACTAACAACAAGGAACCATCATCAAAGACCACAAGAAAATTCATCCTAACATGCATCAGAAATATCTTTGAAATAACAGCTAGAATACTGAAACCGTTTTATATAGATATATAGCACACAAGCCAACCAGTGAAATCACTTAATTCGATATTATGCAAACCGAAAGACCCATCCAACAGAAAAAGGAGATTAAATTGTTACCATTTACAAAATAAATTGCATGTGTGAACTGTAACAGGCATTACATCGGCCAAAGTTGGCGTCTTCTTCGAATCAGAATCCAAGAACACAAATCAGCTGCTAAAAGACATGATATATATTCTTTCATATCAATATATATAGATAATTATGGACATCAGTTTGATTGGGATAGTGTCGAAATCTTAGACAGAGGAAAAAACCAAAACTGTAGTCAGGAAATTCCTAGAAGCTTGGTACTCAAACGTACACGCAATAAATAAACAAGTTAATATGTAGACCAAATGTACTAACTAATAAAAGTAAATCATTTAACCAGAAAGTTTAAAATCCATCCAAGTCAATTGAAAATGGTCAATACATATGTCACGAAGATGGTTACCGGAAGACACAATCATATCACACATTGGGAAATTTAAATCAGTTCACTTTATGCTAAATATTGCGCTGAAGGAGGATGTTGTCCAGCAGGGGGACGACGAAATCTCCGCAACTAAACCAATCAGCTCAGAGAACAGTATTAATTGAAAAGAGAGGTATATTTTATATAATTACAAGTAAATGAAATCAATAAAATGGATGACAGTTGTTAGTATTAATCATAATGAGTGATAATCATTCATTCATGTGGAATAATTTTTATTACTGAAGAATATTCGTCCCTGTGTTTCTGACTTGTTTTTTTTTTGTAAAAACAGTTCCACTAATTTCGCATAAAAAAAGAACATAAAACTACATTTGATTAGTAGAAAAACCTGACCTTAACTCAATAGTATTATTATTAACGGGATAAAGTGTAATATATGTGTTTGTTATTTCTGTTTTTCCTCTGTTCTCCCATTGCTTGTCTCCGCCTGAATAATACCCTGACGTTTCCCCTCAGCAATATTTGATTTTGTCAAGGTAGAAGCAGACGAAGACGAATGTGGTTTAAAGGTGATTGGCAGACATTTTTGACCTTTTTTATTCGCGTATCCTTCAAATCTCTTAATAGCACTTGATACAGGCAGTGTAATAGTTTCACTTAAATTCTCAATATTGTCTACATGTTGTGATTGATGATGATGATGTTGGTGATAATTATTATTCCTGACGACTTCTGTACTATGATCACTGTTCCCCTCTGATGAAATAGAATTCATATTGTCAAGATTTTCTGGTTCACAATGAGAAGTTTCATGTGAATGACCGCCAGTATGCATATCACAGCCATCACCACCACCACTAAAATAAAAACGTATCATACGTTCACGTTCTTCAGCGAATTCTTGTTCTGCAAACTGAGAAAAATAGAAGAAAATTACAAAACTTTTTATTGGTTTTTGAGGATGTACTACTGTGTATGCACAGAAAATAAGTAGTACATATCATAATGTTTGGAATTTTATCTCGAAATGGTAATTTTTATTGTGTTTTACTATAGACTTCATCACGAAACAACACCATTTGTAAGTTTCTGAGAGTCGTCAGGAAGCACACTGGACAACTGTCTCGTATTAGAGAACCATTGGAAAACAACCTGGAAGTATTTGACAGTTGTTTCATCAGCCTAGTTTGGGACTCTTTAACAGTACGCACCCACCGCCACGGTGTGAATCAAAGACCTTCTGGTTACAAGGCGACCTAGCTCATAGACCATTAAGCCACTGGGACCCAATCCAATGGCCAGTGCATGAATTCCAACGTCTTCGTAAAATGACTACCCAAGTAACTACATACCTGAATAGGGACAATTGCTAGTGAGGATCAGATCGATTTTTAAGTATTTTTTTCCTTCACGTTCCCCAGTGGAACACAGGGCTTCAAGCTAGTGGGCTGAGGTTTCTGTAGCAGTCTTTATTTTATAGGATGGGGTTGTTAACCTCATGCCCAATCTTTCCTCTTTACCAGCATTATTTCTGGCTTAGCTAGGTAAAGGAGTGCGTCGGTGGCCGGGGATCGAACCGCAGACCGTGTGCATGGGCGGCGAGCATCCTAACCGTTATACCACCCACGCACAAATCAATTTTCAAGTATTGGTTTGTAGGTATTTTATTTATTGGTTAAAGGTTATCTGGGTTTCTAGTGGGAAGTCGTGACCAGTATGGTACAGCAGGCTGAGTGTTAAGACGAATTCTCGCCGAAGACACTGGCTAGTGGTCACACTATGTCGTGGATTGGCAGAAGTTGAAATTAGATGGCTAGAGGCAATCAGCAGGAAGCCTTGGACCTAGGTTTCGGGCTAGTTGGCACTCATCAGCAAGGCGTCTCTGCAACTTTGAAGGAACTCATGTCCCTTCTGAGATTCGAACCCACGTCACCGAGTGCTGCAGTCAGAGACGTTACTATTGAGCTATTCAGGCTTGTGCGTCGGTGGCACAGCGGTTAGGACGCTCGCCGACCATGCACATGGTCTGCGGTTCGATCCCCGGCCACCGACGCATCCCCTCACCTCATTGAGCCAGAAATAATGCTGGTAAAGAGGAAAGGTTGGGCATGAGGATAGCAACCCCATCCCGTAAAATAACCACCACTGCTACAGAAACTTCAAGCCACTAGCTTGAAGCCCTGTGTTCCACTGGGAATGTGAAGGAAAACATTTAACATTTATTCAGGCTCGCGAGTGACCTCCTGTAGGACCGTATCGGATATTTTTAGTTGCATACTAGTCAGTAACTAGTGTCATGTGCCTAGTCCTATCCTCACTGCAGACTGAATTCTATCAGTCAAGCTCGCAATGTGACCACCATGCTAGGTGGCTCGCTATTACGGTGCACTGTGAATTGTTGTTATTAGATGGTTGGAGGGAATCGATGCACTGGCTGGCCATTGGATCGGGTCCCAGTCACTTAATGGTCTGTGAGCTCACCAGCCTTGTAACCGGGTCTAGGACTCAAACCCAGTTAGTGAATACGTACTATTAATGGGTCCCAAACTAGGCTGATGAAACAGCTATCGAATACTCCCAGGTTTTCCAATGATTCTCTAACCAATGTCAGTTCATGATGAAATCCTCTAAGCAACCAATCAATCAAATCCCTGCAAAGCAACACTTGAATATTTCGTCTTACTTTTGAACTTTTCAGCAATGCACAACTACTACACAAACGTGTATTGAACCCTCGACTTTTAGCTTATGAGACCAAGCTAACTGAGCATTCAGCCACTTGGCCAGGGAATTCCGTGGCTCGTAAATTCAAACTTACGTCAATTCTGAATATCATGCTCTCTCCAACCAATACCTTCGATTAGAATTTGCTTCATCTTTACATGGTGGACCACAGTGGTCACAATAAATAGTAATATGAATGTTGCAGTTGCTCTACTTATCAACAGGATCAGTTTAACTCTCTAATAGATAGCAAGTATGGTATAGTGTAGTATTTAATAAGATATGTGCTGTGTATTAGTGAAGGGTCCTTAACTAGGACCCAAGAGAGAAGACTATTACTTTCTAGTAGCCATTTAAGGTTTCCTGAAAAAGGTTTTCCAACAACATGCTCTTTGGTGAGTTCAAAAGTCGATAGATATCCTTCTCATGTTAACTCCAACTGTGTATACAAATTTACGTGTATCTGCGGGAGCAGTTACATTGGGAGAACAGAAAGAAGGACACACCTCCGATTTTCTCAACATGTGCCGAAAAGCCTACGTCTCAATGGAATAAACTCTTATAGTAGTGCTATTACTAGACATCTCCTCGACACGGGTCATGAGGTAGAAATCGAGAAATCCTTTAAAACTATTGTGGTGAGAGCAGGCTGCTAGCCGATTGGTTGACACTAATCTACGTTAATGTCTAGGTCACTAATATGGGCCGTGAGAAAATATGAACAAGGCTGATTCAACAACCAATCACAGCAAAGTTAACGTGGCAAAATATGATTCGCAGATAGAGAACTCTATTTGTCAAGGAATCCCGAAACAACCAATCAGAAGCCTGCGTTTGTCTGCCTAACTTCTGATAAACAACCAATCAGATGACTGCGCTTGTCTACTTGCATAAGCTATAATAATGTATGTGAAATATATATAAATACGTGTTGATTTTCATAATAAACGATCTGTTGCCTGGCCCTTGTCTTCTGTTGTTACACTATCAATAGACAAAGGAGTTCAATTCTCCTCAAGTATACTGAAGCAATTTTTATCAAAGAAAGAAGCAGTTATTAGTCTTTCCTTGCCGTGGTAACTGAATGTCTTTATTCTTTCATCTGATTGTGTAATCTTTGTCTTTGACCTCACCCTCCCTTTTATAATCTGTAATTTTGCTTGTCTCTTGTTTATGTGGTTTGAGTTAAACCCAGTATATTGTTTACCTAATTTATTAGTCACTCTGTATCTAACGCATATTTCGTCTTTATTACGTAACTCCTTTACCATTGAATGCATACATTTATTTTGTTTAAACCTGAACTGCTTGTGTAAAAACTATATAAGCACAATTTTCTGAGCACTGTTCACTAATTGTGGAACGTTTTGTCAACTGACGACATGTAAAATTTGTAAGCACGTTAAATCTTTTCTGTATGTAAACCTCAAAATTTATTTAGGCTGTAAGCAGCTGATGAGAAGCCAACGAAATAAATGATGGTACCATGTTATTCTGCACAAACCACTGTTGTTCTTGCTCTATTCAGATTCCCGAATTGTGTTGACCTGTAGCGAAATCCATATTGTAACTCATCTAAATCCTTACAAAAAGCTAAAAAATAGATTTTATTCCATGTATAAGTTCATCAGAGTGTCTAGCAAGAATTCAGGTAGTTTCAACTGTTCCACTCCAATAGGGTGATATTTAAAATTATGTGAGTTAAACTTCTGTGATTGACATTCATCTTTTGTTGTACTTTTAATCATGTTATATGAGATTTCAAAAAACTTATCATCTTCATCGAACCTGATTTTCGTTACTTAAATTTCGTCACTATTAGGTATCATCAGATAGAGATCATGTGAAGTAATGATTGTGTAGCTGTTTCAGAATGATATCTGTGAGCGGTATCTCGAACTGGATGACAGGCACTCCTGTTAGATGCGATTATTATTATTGTTCTCCTGGGTTCCTAGTGGAACACAGGGTTCAACTGCACGTCTCCACTTGCTTCTATCTTCTGTTATACTTTTCACCTGCATCCATGGTGGTCCATACTGTTTCAACTCCTCTTCACACGATCTCCTCCATGTCACACTTGCACCGACGTCCCACTCGTCGCTTCCCTTTCGATTTGCACTCGAGCAATGGCCTGACGCACGCGCGATGTCACCCAGTGGCCTCCTCATTCAACGAGTGTCCAATCCATCTCCACTTTCTCCTGCATATTTGTTGGGCAGCGATTTGGTTCTTGTTTTGTTTCTTCCCATACTTTATTGTTAGTGATTCCTTCCGGCCCGGCCCGGCCATCTGATCTTCAGTAGAGAGTCAGTGAAGACAGTTGTTGGTTGATAAAGGTCTGCAACAGGCTGTTGGAAATATTCTTTGTGACGCGCCCGTCAAGTTTCTGATCCGTATAGAAGAGCTGACTTACTTGATGTTTGTATTGAAGATCCGAGCGAATTTTGTTGTTGATGCTGAGTGACGAAGATTTCTAGATTGGTTGTTTCAGGTCGATGAATGTGTTTCTCACCCGCCTTCTCGATTCTCGCTCGATTTGACATCCTCGTCCGCTCCTCCTGTAGTTGAGACAATGCTCCCTAGATAAGTGTCGAATGAAGTAACCTCTTTGAAATCCCTCCTCTTGATGGTGATTGGCGCTAGATGTTGCTGATGTTGTTGTTGTTGGTTATTTTCATCACCTCCGTCTTGTCTATGTTCACCTGGTGTCCTGTCTTCGCCGGCTGCTTCTTCGACCAGTTTGCCGGTTTTTGCTTGTGTACGGTCTTCGATTTTGTGTGACATCAAGCATAAATCATACACGCGCGAAATCCAGGTCTTCTAGGTTCTTCACATCGGTCCAGGATATCTCTGTCTTCTCGTTTCCCACTCACTATCTGACGCACAATTCAGTCAGTCCACCACAATTAGGAATATCATTGGTGATAGTAAGCACCCTTGTCCGACTCCTGTGTTTACTCCAAACGCCTCGCTGAGTTTTCCGTTGTGGATCACTTGACAAGTGCCGTTGTCGTACTGCTGTTGAATAAGGTTGATGAATATTTGGGGTACGCCGCAGTACTTGAGTAGTTTCCAAATTACTTCACGGTCAACGCTGTCGAAAGCCTTTTCAAAGTCATAAAGTTGAGGTAGAGTTTAGATTGCTATTCCATGCTTTGTTCGATGATGATGATGCGTAGAGTTGCAATTTCGTTGGTTGTGATATGTTTCTGATAATTTGTATACCGGTTTATAATATGCATTGAATTGCAAATGATGCTTGCCTTCGTGATGTCACTTATGGTAAAGGTAAGATATTATAATTCACCTAGGTTCTGAGTGCGCCGTTGGGTTTCACCAGCACATCTCTATTTTATTTGCCTCTCTGTAGTCTTTTCTGTTTGGTTTCACAATTACCAACAAGCCGCTTCCACTTCCTTCTCACATGACTTCCTCCACATTAAACTCAAAAAAAGGAGCAACTCATCGTTTCCCTTTTGGAATTCAACCTGAGGGCCTGGCATACAGCATCACTCAACATTCTCCAATTTCATTTCCAATTACTTCTGCATATTTGTTGAGTTATGAACTGTTGATTGGTTTTTCATCAGAGTTTCTTGTTCCTTATCCTTTCTATTCATCTCATCTTCTGTATGGAGTAAAGACAGCCCTCTATTCTGTGTTAGTTTTCACGTGTCCATAGATAGCCATTACATGTCGTATCTATTCTTCTTTCCTATACAAGCATACAGGTTTCCTTTAACAAAACGTTAGGAGATTTCCGTGTATTTCGGTGAGGCTACATAATGTCTCCGACTTTTTTCTGATGGCTGTAGTGAGGGTATCCGTTGTAGTTTCATCTTTCAATTTCTGGGTGTTAGGCTTGAATTATGTTCCATCTACAGATCCTTTGAAGACTTTCAACTTGATCTTCGAGATTCCTTACATATCTGGTCTACTCGTCAAATTTGTGTCGAGAAAGTCCTATCTTTACTTTCTTGAGATTCAAATGAAATTCATCCGATTTTTGGTGTGCACATCTGGTGAAATCCATGTCGTATTGTGTATATCTATTGTGTTTGCACACACTGCCTTTGATCACTAGATCATTAGTGGCGCAGACGCCTGTAAAGGATTCACAATTCTCATTTACTTCGGACCATTAGGAGTTATCGTTATCCCTGAGGAGATTAGTTCTCCCCCACCCCTGCATAAGAGCCTTAGATTTCGTTAGTGAAATCATAATAATTACTCACAAACACACACATACTGTGTGTGTGTGACAATTTTCGTCTGGATGACAGGATTACCAAAAAAAATCCATCAACACGACCTGCAATATGATAGGGAAGATTTGTAGCTGGAGGGTGGATGATTTTGATGTGGTTGTGTTCTTGGACCTGGCTAGTTCATTTGCGAAGCTTTCATCACCCAACCGCTAGATGAAATCTTCAGCGAATACTTCAATTTGAAGTGAGCTTTCAGATTTCTCCACGAATTTATTCAACGTCTCTCCTGATCGGTGACCAACTTGGATGTGATTGGTTGTGTTTGTGTGTTTTCACACCTTCTAGACTGCTACTTATATTGGAACTGATTGTTTCTTTGACTCGAACTGTGACCCTTTGTGTGTGAGGTTTCTTTCTTATCGGTTGATAAAATTTGTCTATCTCGATGTGTCTATTGATTGATGATTCACTGGAATACTAGGGAGGCTTCTAGAAATTCTTTAGCATTCTTGGTATTTCCTTTGTCTAATATTTGAATGTTGACTGTCCCAGTCGAATTGATGTCCGTGGTTGTCTGTATGTAGTGAGGCTATATGAGGGAGTGTATATCAAGTCTTTTGACGGCTAGCTTATGTTCGTGGATACGAAGACGAAGAACAGGGTAGTCCACTTTGGCCAATGGAGTGTTTTTTTCCGCAGTTGTTACAGTTTATTTTGTTGATGATGTTGGTCTTGTCTTCCTTCGCTAATGAGTCTTTTGATTTACATAGAATTGAGTGAAGTGACTTTGTTGGTTTGTGTACGACGTCAATTCCTAAAGGTTTGAAGAGTCTTGTAGTGATTTCCGAGATATCTTTTATATATGGTAGGGCGATTTTCTTTGTGCTTTCCTTGGTGGCTTTTGGTTTGATAGGTTGGCTTGGGGGTATATGTCTTCTGATGAGATTCCGTGGATATCCATTCATTTGGAAGACATCCATGAGATAATTTTCTTCAGTTTTTCTTGGGGTGGGAGTGCCACAATGCGTCCTTACCCTCATGACAACCACGGATATCAATTCGACCGGGAAACAACAAGAAGGCTAGAGAATTTTTAGAAGCTTCGCATTCCAGTGAATTGTCGATCAATAGACACATCAAGATAGACAAATTTTATCAACCGATAAGAAAGAAACCTCACACACAAAGGGTCACAGTTCGAGTCAAAGAAACAATCAGTTCCAATACAAGTAGCAGTCTAGAAGTTGTGAAAACACACAAAAACAACCAATCACATCCAAGTTGGTCACCGATCAGGAGAGATGATTAATAAACCCATGGAGAAATCTAAAAGTTCACTTCAACGCAAATTGAAGTATGCGTGCTGAAGATGTTGTCTGGTAGGGCGATGAAAGTTTCTCAAATTAACTATCCAGCTGCAAGAACACAACCATATCAAAAAGGACCTGTAATCCACGTTGTGGTCAAATAACTAGTATGCAGGAAGCATAGGTCAAAAGCTAACTCTCTATCCAATCATATCTCTAGCAGAAATGATTAAAATGCCAAGTAGAGTTATCACTGGAAATCTCTACTATCAGTGTGACAATAAAGTCAGTGAAAATAACAATAACAGCACCCAACTTACTCTCTGATTAGCTTCCAGTGTAACTGATAGATATGCTGAACGATTATCAACATCCATTTGACATCGTTTAACAGCTAAATTTTCACTTCTTGTCAAGGCCTGTAATTGTTCCATATGTGATTTCATTAAACTTTCTGTTAGTAAATGTTCTTGTTCCAGTATACTTGTCCATAAATCACTTTGACGTGTTGTTAACAAATTTAAAATTGTTTTTGGTAATGATTCATATGCCTAGAAGAGTTAATTTTTTTTAAAAAAAAGAAGTATTAGTATGGTGAGAACTGGCTGCTAGCCAAAAATTAGTGGACAGTAATTTACGTCAATGTTTACCTCCCCAATATTGGTCGTGAGAAAAATGAGAACAAAGACTTTGCGTAGGCGGATACAGTTAACATATAGATGATCTGATATTCAAAAAACAGTCACAAAGAGATGCAAGGTTAACTTTTAGTGAGAAACAAGCAATCAGAAGACTGTTTTTGTCAGCTAAAAATAATCAATAATAATGTACATTAAAATCTATAAATATTTGTTGATTTCGTAAATAAACTCTCTGTTGCCTGGCTCTTGTCTTCTGTTGTTACATTAGTAATAGCAGTGGTTTAAAACACTGAGCATGATTAGTCTTCAAGCGTTGATTCTCAGACATTCAACTGAACTCAAGTTAGGTTATGAACTGACATAAGTTAGAGAATCATTGAAAAACAAAGGGAGTAGTGGATAGCTCTTTCGTCTCACTTTACGACTTCTCAGCGGCATACACCCATGATCTAACTATCGATTAAACGGGACACCATCAGGTCACAAGGCGAACCAGTGAATTCTAAATTACACCACTTCGCGATGTATAGCCCCAATATCAGGCAGTGTCATCAGCGAGCATTTGTTCTTACACTCGACTTAATATAAATTAATAGCAAATAATTTCCATCAAACCCTCAAAGAATTTCGATATGGTTGTGTTCTCTGAGTTGGATAGTTAATTTGAGAAGCTTTTATTGCCCCACTACTAGGCAACATCTTCAGCACGCATACTTCAATTCGAGTTGAAGTGAGCTTTTGGATTTCTCCACGAGTTTATTAATCATCTCTCCTGGTGGGTGACCACCTTGGAGGTGATTGCTTGTTTCCGTGTGTTTTCGCACCTTCTAGTCTACTTGTATTGGAATTCAAGTGTTGGTTTTTAGGGATTTGATTGGCTACAGGATCTCATCATGGGCTGACATCAGTTAGAAAAATATTAGAAAAACACCTGAAAGTATTCGACAGCTGTTTCGTCCTAGTTTGGGGCTCTTCATTAGCATGTACCTACCGGGATTCAAACCCAGGACCTTCTGGGTACAAAGCGAGCTCGTATACGATCAAGCCATTGGGAGACGATCCAATGGCCAGCCCATGAATTCTAACTTCTGCAAATTCACGACATAGCTATGTCGCGAAGTTCCTGGGTTCGAATCCCAGTGGGTGGGTTCTGATGAAGAGTCTCAAGCTAGGACGAAACAGCTCTCCAGTACTCCCAGGTTTTCAAATGGTTCCCTAACTAATGTCAGCTCATGATGAAATCCTGTATTTGTATTGGATTTGATTGTTTCTTTGACTAGAACTGTGACCCTTTGTGTGTGAGGTTTCTTTCTCATCGGTTGATAAATTTCGTCTATCTCGATGTGTCTATTGATTGGTGATTCACTGGAATACTAGGGAGGCTTCTAGAAATTCTCTAGCATTCTTGGTGTTTCCTCTGTCTAATATTTGAATGTTGACTGTCCCAGTCGAATTGATGTCCGTGGTTGTCTGTATGTAGTGAGGCTATATGAGGGAGTGGATGTCGTGTCTTTTGACGGCTAGCTGATGTTTGTGGATTCGAAGACGAAGGTGACTTCAAATTGACATCCATTTGAAGTATGCGCTAAAGATGTGGCCCAGAGATGAGGCAATGAAAGCTTCGCAAATTAACTATCCGGCTCAGAGAACACAACCACATCAAAATCATCTACCTGATCTACAATTCTGCATAATATCTCCATAGAATTTTATCCTGTAGTCAACACTTTGTGTAGACGTAGGGATTCGATTGAATGGGATTGAACAGAACTAAACATGTGTTCAACGTTCCCCTTGCTTTCAATGTCAATTCGTGATGTAAACTTGAAACCACTGCGATACCTGTAAACTGGCATCGAAATTGAATCTATTCCCAATGTACTTACTGGTCATCGTATTCCGTGGGAATATGAAGCGGAAGTCTTTTATCCTTTCACCTTGCACCTTCATCTACACATATTTTTCCCAATTGTTATTTCTGTATTCGACTATTGAACATTTCTGGTGGTAGCAGTTACGTAAGCAGATATCGTGATACTATCTTGACTTTCATCACAGTACAATATTTGTTTTCAGCAGTGACATGATGCTTTTGAATAAGTTCTGGCTTTTAAAAAATTAGTATGGAAATCTATTACGCTTAGCGAAACTAATGCCAAAAAAAGTTAGTGCTCTAATATGGTTAAGAGACTTGCCGCTTACATTACCAAAGACTTTTTTGTTAACAGTTGCCCAGCCGGGCAGGTATCGAGACTACTAAAACCTTATCGCTCAACAAATATGCCATAGGGGAATAGAGATGGACTGAACAACCTTCTTGGGAAGACACGCTAGACAGAGAGTCGAGCGGTACCTAAATATGAAATGACGAACTGTGTCTGACTGAGTCTAAAGGCGACAAGGAGAAGATCATCCTACGAGGATATGAAAGCTTATGGACTGTAGAAAACCAAATGAAATGGTGAAGTGATCCCGAGAGAATAATAATGATCGAAAGGGTAGCTGTCGAGTTTTAAGTGTGTAGGCAAAAAATCGCCATTGAAATACCCTCAAAGAAGATAAAAAATGTACTTCTCCGAAAGAGGATGTATTCACCTTCCTTTCATTTTTAGTAGACCAAGAAAATAATAAGTTGTGAGGAGTTACTATAAATAATGAAAGATAAAATTTGATCAGATAGTCCCGTGGTCAAGACTCCTGTCTAACTAGAATTCTAGGCGAATGTATCTACATTAGCAGATTGTAAATTACCAGTAGATCAATTTTCAATTATATAATTTGAAAAATAGATTTTATTATTTTTTTCGAAGAGGAATATTTTTCTTCAACAAATAAAACTAAGCCCTACCTACAATTCAACCAAAAATCTGGACAGGTATGTTACGTTGATGATACATTATTTGTAATAAATAAGAGAAATGATTTAGAATATACCCATAAATTAACAAACAACATATTTGAAGACATCAAATTCACCTCAAAAGAAACACAATTAGATAACAAAATCCCATTTTTAGATGTCTCAATCAAGAGAATCAACACAGGAAATTAAGAAACACAAGTATATAAAAATCAAAGCACACACACACTGATCAAATACTCAACTAATACTAGCAATAATCCAATTACTCAATCACAAAAGAAACTGTGTGCAGACACTGTTCACAAGAGAATTCAAACACAGCACTGTAGCACTCCAGAATTGAAAAGAATGGAAGACAAAAATACCTACAAATGGTCTTCAAAAGGAATGGTTATCCACAAAATTTCATCAAAAAGTGTTTAAAATCGAATCACAACTCACTAACAACAAGGAACCATCATCAAAGACCAAAAGAAAATTCATCCTATCATACATGAAAAATATGTTTGAAATAACAGGTAGAATACTTAAACCGTTTGGTGTAGGTATACCACACAAGCCAGTCAAATCGTCTAATTTGATATTATGCACACCGAAAGACCCATCCAACAGAAAAAGGAGATTAAATTGTTACCATTTACAAAATAAACTGTATCAACTGTAACAGACATTACATCGGTCAACAAAGTGGGAGTTTCCTTCGAATTAGAATTCAAGAACACAAATCAGCTGCGAAAAGACATGATATATATTCTTTCATATCAATGTATGTGGATAATTATGGACATCAATTTGATCAGGATAATGTCGAAATCTTAGAGAAAGGAAACACCAAAAGTGTAGTCAGGGAATTCCTAGTGTGGTGAGAGCAGGCTGCTAGCCGATTGACAGAGTTAATTAGTAAATACGATCATCTGTTCACTGGAGATGGCGACCCATACGGTTATTGCGATAAGGTGAATCATGAAATTCCGTTAAGTGATCCGAAAGTAAGGTCATTTACAACGCGAAGAGTTCCATGTCATCTGGAAGGCGAAGTGGAGCGACAAGTGCAAGAGATGTTAAAAGATGACATTATTGAGGAAGCTGATAGCCCGTACAACTCTCCAGTGCTGTTAGTAAAAAAAGCGAATGGGAAGTATAGATTCTGTGTTGATTTTCGACAGTTAAACAGTATGACAGAGTTAAGACCGTGTGCCATGCCAACAGTGGTAGAAACTTTAGATCGCCTACAAGGTGCGAATGTGTTTTCGGTTCTCGATCTTCGCTCAGGATACTGGCAGATACCGATAAAACAAGGTGATAGAGATAAGACGGCTTTCATCGTGGGTCAGACACAATATCGATTTAAACGCATGCCGTTTGGACTAGCAGGTGCACCGTTTACGTTCAGACGACTGATGAAGCTATTACTTAGGAACTTGAAAAACGTGGAGGTTTATGGTGATGATCTCGTCATATACAGTCAAAACGAAAACGATCACGTCAACCATGTAGAAGCCGTGCTGCGACGCATCGAAGAGTTTGGACTACGCGTCAACAAAACCAAGTCCCAGATAGCCAAAAAGAATGTTACTCTGTTGGGACATAAAGTGGGAAATGGTGAGATTAAACCACTGCCGGAGAAAATTTTGACGATTAAAACGATTCCAGCCCCGAATTCAAAGAGAAAACTGAGACAATTCTTGGGTAGAGCAGCGTTTTATAGCCGCTTCGTGAAGAACTTCAATGAGATAGCAGCCCCTCTATACAGGCTACTAGGTGAGCCAAAGTTTGTTTGGTCGGAAGAATCGCAGAGGACATTCGACAGAATTAAACAGCTGCTCGACCACCAACAAATGACGCTAAAACTACCTGTGCCAGGAAGACAGTTCACAGTGTGCACAGATGCCAGTGACTACGCTATAGGTGCGGTCCTAAGACAGGACGAGGGAATCGTTGAGTATGCCAGTAGGGTTTTGACACTCGCAGAGAGAAAGTATTCAACGATAGAAAAAGAATGTTTAGCAATGGTATGGGCAGTCGACAAATGGAGACCTTATTTACTCGGCCGGCGGTTCCACATCGAAACTGATCATAAGCCGCTACAATTTTTGAAGACAGCGAGAGACCCACGGGGGAAGTTGTCACGGTGGATGTTGCGTCTTCAGGAGTACGATTTTACGATCTCACACGTTCCTGGAAGTGAAAATGTCTTGGCAGATTTGTTATCGAGACCAGAAGATGAGTCTGAGTTGCCCGAGGTCGCTTACGGAGTGCATGCAGTAGAACAAGACCCACTAAGACTTGCACGTAGGCAGAGGTTGGACGATACGCTGAATACAGTAATACAGGTGATCACCAACGGAATAGAAGTGGATCAAACTACGGCGAGTAAGGAGCTAACCACACTACTCAGACAGAGGGATCGACTCAGAGTGAATGCCTACGGGACTCTGACCTGGCGAGAGAACGACGGAAGCTGGCTGGCTGTCATACCTCAATCGTCGCGCCACGACATGATAGAAGAATGTCACCAGCTAGCGCATACAGGCGTGGCCAGAACGACCGATCTCCTAAGACAAAGTATGTACTGGCCAGGTATGAGAGAAGACGTAGCAAGATACGTACTTGGATGTCCACGGTGCCAGCTGATGAAAGGTGACCGGTGTATACGACCACCACTTCAGTCGATTCCAGTTACCGCGATAGGTGACTTGTGGTCCGTAGATGTCATGGGTCCATTTCCTCAGACATCCAATGGTAATCAGTACCTCTTGGTGATGACGGAACACGCGACACGATGGGTAGACGCCGTAGCAATCCCAGACCAACGTGCAAGAACCGTGACAGATGCAGTAGTTAGACACATTGTTGCAGACCACGGCGTACCGAAGACAATACTGACAGACCAAGGTCCCTGTTTCGAGAGTGAAGAGTTTACTTCCCGTTTGCAACAGCTGGGCATCAAGAGGATCAGAACGACCCCATACCATCCACAAACGAATGGCCTAACGGAGAGAAACAACCGTACACTGAAGGAGTGGCTGGCCTCGAAGGGCGGGAACTGGGAAACGGAGCTTCCACTGATTTTACTAACACATCGCGCTACCACTCAGGAAACAACGAAGAAGTCACCCTTCCAACTGATGTATGGTAGAAAACCACGATTACCGGTACACAATGAGACCTGGCCCATGCACCAAAAGTGGAGTACGACGAAATTAAAAGCAGAGAGGAAAGAGGCAGTCAAGAATGTAATACGGAAGCAGCGCAGTGATGTCATGAAGTCTCAGATGAAAGAAAGGACGCAGTGCATTACCTTTGCAGTCGGGGACCAAGTGAAGTGTAGAGACAGGAGATATACAGTTGGAGGCGGGCTAGGTTCACGGAAACTCCTTCCAAAGTGGGAAGGACCATACACAATCACAAAAAGACGGGGTCAAGTATATACCATCCGAAGAGGTGATAAACAGAAACGAGTTAACGCCAGTCAGCTCCAAAGATGGGTACAGTGGGACAAGCCGGTCAGTAACAATCCTCAACTAGAGGATGTAGCACCCAGAAGGTCGGAACGTCTGCGCACGAAGCTATTTGACGGGGGGACGAGTGTGGTGAGAGCAGGCTGCTAGCCGATTGGTTGGCACTAATCTACGTTAAGGTCTAGGTCACTAATATGGGCCGTGAGAAAATATGAACAAGCCTGAGTCAACAACCAATCACAGCAAAGTTAACGTGGCAAAATATGATTCGCAGAGAGAACTCTATTTGTCAAGGAATCCCGAAACAACCAATCAGAAGCCTGCGTTTGTCTACCTAAACAACCAATCAGATGACTGCGCTTGTCTATAATAATGTAGTTGAAAGATGTATAAATACGTGTTGATTTTCATAATAAAACGATCTGTTGCTTCGCCCTTGTCTTCTGTTGTTACACTAGAAGCCTGGTACTCAAACGAATATGCAATTAACAAGCATGTTAATATAGACAAAATATACCAACTATTAGAAAAGTAAATCTGTGACCAGAAAGTTCAAAATCCAAGTCAATAGAAAATGATCACCACATATGTAAAGGTGGTTACCGGGAGACGCAATTCTATCACTCATGAAAAAAAGTTCAAATCATTTCGTTTATGCTGGAAATTGCGCTGAAGGGGGATGTTGTCAAGAAAGGTGGACGATGAAAGCTCCGCAACTAAACCAACCATCCCAGAGAAGACTATTAACTGCAAAACTAAGACAGTCTCGAAATCGATTCTTATAAGCAAGTTCAATAACTAATTCCACTTGATGAAAAAGAAGAAAGCAATAACAACACATGGTGCAGGATCAAACACAGATCCATTGTTTATTCCTCTGGTATCATGCCAACTGTGTAGAAGAAACAGGCGGTCTGGTGAAATCACTGGGCTATCAAAGTTGTTTTCCAACAGAATGCTTAATTTTCTCTGAATTTATCGTTGTTTTAATTTAATTGTTCGGTTATATCAAATGGCCTACATATGAACTTGCGCGCAGATTTAACTTGCTTCTAAGCGAAAGGCTGTGCAATTCTTTAATGCAGTGAAGATATACTTCAGAATACGCTGAAAATGTTTTTTGGACCATGTGTTCGTAAATTGTCTCAAATAAAGCTTTATTATTAGTAACCTAAATAATTGAATTTAATAGTTCCACTGCAGTCTTAATGTACTTTAATTCATCAGAGATAAAGTGTGGAATAATCATTAAGATTGACTATAACATGTGTACAGAAGGATGGAAATTCTAAATTAGAGCAAACATGAAATACCTCTATGCTCACATGTGTAGTGTGATCGAAGTTCCACTAGTGACTCGCCCTATTCAGGTAAGTAGTTAACTGAGGTTCTAGTGAGAAGTTGTAACCAGTAGGGTGCAGTAGGTCAGGTATGAGGACAAATACTCGCCAAGGACATTGGCTAGGGGTCGCGTTATGTAGTGATTTGGCAGAAGTTGGCATTCATAGGATAGCCATTGGATAGAGGGAATTAATGGTATACGAGCTCGCCTTTTAACCAGAAGGTCCTGGGTTCGAATCCCGGTGGGTGCGTACTGCTGAAGACTCACAAACTAGGACGGAAGAAAAACAGCTGTCCAGTACTTCCAATGGTTCTGTAACTAATGTCAGCTCATAATGAAATCCTGTAACCAATCAAATCCCTACAAACCAACACTTCAAAAAAATAATTGGTAGACAAGGGTAGCTAAATGTAAGTGTAGATCTTAGGCACTGTGGTAGAACGTAGTTCCATATTACATCAGTTTATTTTAAATACCATACAGTATTCGAGGATAAATTATCCCTCATAATCATATCAATTTTTGTCACACGGTTTCACAGGTCTTCTTTTATGTATATTTTCTCTCTTTCTGTCTCGCCAGCTTTCCTCTGTTGTTTGTTGCCACATTCCATATCGTAAGATTTAGATATGATGCAGAAGATTTTTTTAGCTCAGGTGGATGATTTTAATGTGATTGTGTTCTCTGAGTTGGATAGTTAATTTGAGAAGCTTTTATCGCCCCAACACTAGGCGACATCTTCAGCACGCATACTTCATTTTGTTGAAATCAGCTTTTAGATTTCTCTACGAGTTTACTAATCATCTCTCCTGGTGATCAACTTGGATGTGATTCGTTATTTTTGTGTGTTTTCACACCTTCTAGGCCGCTACTTGTATTGGAACTGATTGTTTCCTTGACCTAAAGTTTGACCCTTTGTGTATGGCATTTCCTTCTTAGAGACTGGTAAATTTTGTCTATCTCGATGTGTCTATTGATTGATGATTCACTGGAATACTGGGGGGGGGCTTCTAAAAATTCTCTAGCATTCTTGGTGTTTCCTCTGTCTAATATTTGAATGTTGGTTGTCCCAGTTGAATTGATGTCCGTGGTTGTCTGTATGTAGTGAGTGATATGAGCGAGGGAGTGGATATCATGTCTTTTGGCGGCTAGTTTATGATCGTGGATACGAGGCCGAAGGGGACGTCCACTTTGGCCAATTTAATGTTTTTCGCAGTTGTTACAGTTTATTCTGTAAATGATGTTGGTTTTGTAGTCTTTCGCTGTTGAGTCTTTTGATTGCAATAGAACGAACATAAGCTAGCCGTCAAAAGACACGACATCCACTCCCTCATATAGCCTCACTACATACAGACAACCACGGACATCAATTCGACTGGGACAACCAACATTCAAATATTAATGATAATAATAATAATGATAATAATAATAATCGAAGTAATAAGGGAAAAGTACATAGAATAATAAAATAAATAAATGTCTATCCCTCTACGGCCAAGGCAGCAGTAGGGATACTGCTGCCTTGGCCGTAGAGGGATAGACATTTATTTATTTTATTATTCTATGTACTTTTCCCTTATTACTTCGATTATTATTATTATCATTATTATTATTATCATTATTATTATTATTACGACTCTCATTCTGAATCTTTTCCACTTGATCTACTTGACATTCAAATATTAGACAAAGGAAATAACAAGAATGCTAGAGAATTTCTAGAAGGCTGTCTGGTAGTCTAGTGAATCATCATTCAATAGACACATCGAGATAGACAACATTTATCAACCGATGAGAAAGAAACCTCACACACAAAGGGTCACAGTTCGAGTCAAAGAAACAATCAAATCCAATACAAGTAACAACCTAGAAGGTGTGAAAACACACAAACACAACCAATCACATCGAAGGTGGTCACCGATCAGGAGAGACGTTGAATAAATTCGTGGAGAAATCTGAAAGCTCACTTCAAATTGAAGTATTCACTGAAGATGTCGCCTAGTGTTGGGGCGATGAAAGCTTCGCAAATGAACTAGCCAGGTCCAAGAACACAACCACGTCAAAAATATTCCATAACTCCCGTTTGGGAGTTGCATCATTCCCGTTGTACGTTTGCTGTGAAGAAAGACTTTCTACAGCTACTTTTCCAGTATATAATTAACAACAATCAGCATAAATGGTAGGAACCTGAAAGAAACAACCTCCTTCACCTCCAGACTTGGGAAGCATCGTTTCAACTACTGGCAGGTGGAACTGATGAGGATATCAAAGCAAGAATCGGAAAAGGAAGACAGGCTTTCATTACTCTCAAGTCTGTATGGGGGTCAACAGCACTTAACATGAGAATGAAAATAAGATCCGGATTTTCAACTCAAATGTGAAGTCAGTGCTACTTACTCTATGGATCAGAGACTTGGCGTGTCATAAAGAGCACCTCAAACAATTTACAGACCTTCATGAACAGCTGTCTTCGCTCAATACTTCTCAAGATTAGACGGCCAGAAAAGATCAGCAACAGAGATCTCTGGGAAAAAACCAACCAGGAAAGGATTGTGCAACAAATAAGCAGGAAGA
This sequence comes from Trichobilharzia regenti, assembly GCA_944472135.2. Classification (NCBI taxonomy): domain Eukaryota; kingdom Metazoa; phylum Platyhelminthes; class Trematoda; order Strigeidida; family Schistosomatidae; genus Trichobilharzia; species Trichobilharzia regenti. The sequence continues at coordinate 106,505,510 of OX235264.1, forward strand.
AATGGAGGTGGATTGGCCATACTCCGAGGAAACCATCAAGTGACATCCCTAGACAAGCCATTGCTCGAGTGGATCCCGAAAGGGAAGCGGCGAGTTGGTCGTCCAAGGGTGATTTGGAGGATTTGATGTGAAGAGGAGATGAAAGCATGTGGTCAGACTTAGAGCCAGATGAAAAACCTAGCAGGGAACCGAACGCAATGGAGACGCGCGGCTGAAGCCCTTTGTTTCTCTAGGAATTAATGGAAATAATAATAGTACATATGTCAGGTGATCCACAACAACTGGAAACTCAGCAAATCCTTTAAAGTGAAGACAAGATTAAGAGAAGGCCATGTACTATCACTGTCGATATTCCTAATTGTGGTGGACTGGATCATGTCGCAGAATATTGAGAGGGGTCAGTGAGAATACTGAATAAAAATAAATATAAATGTATCTGAATATCTTCTCGCCATCCTCTATCCTACACCCTCGCCACATCTGAATTTTTTATATTTATTTTTCAAGTGACTCCGATTAAATTACACATATAAGTGCAACAATATTTTGCATTTTACAAATTTAACATTTCGATCACGCTTTATTGTTAGTTCACACTTTATCTCAAAATGAATCGATAAAGTGTGCTAAAAGACTGTAATGGAAATACTGAATTTCCTTATGTGGGTTTTACTCACACTTGAATAGATGCCGAAGAATAAACAATGGATCCGTTTCATCTTCAATCAGGTGTTGTTATAGGTTTTTTCATACTAATTTATAAATCTAAGCAGGTAGAGGAGTAAATAAACTTCAGGATATAATGCTGGGAGTGCAGCTATGCCTGACTTCCAAGGTGTTTACATTTCAAGGGAAAGCATACAAACAATCTGAGGGAGTTGCCATGGTGTCACCAATATCCCCAGTTTTAGCAGATATATTCATGGATAGGTGGGAAAACATAGCGATTAAAACGTTCATCTTTGCCCCGAAATTATGGTGGAGGTAAGTCGACGATACATTCACGGTACTTAGAACACAGGATATACATAGATTTTTCGAAGACATTAACTCGAAGGTGGCGGCTATTCAATTCACTTATGATGAATTGGAAAGTCAGGAAGGGTAGCTTCCAATGTTTGACTGTAGCGTAAAAAGGAAAGAAGATGGGAAGTTAAACACTAGTGTTTACAGGAAAACTACACATTCGAATAGACATTTGGACTTCCAATCATCCCATCCTATGTCAGTAAAAATAGGATTGGTGAAATGTTTAAGTGATAGAGCAGGAAAACTAAGTAGTACCGAGGAAAATCGAAGACAGGAAGAGAGGGATACAAGGGAAGCCCTGAAACTTAATAATTATCCGGATAAATTAGTCAGAAAGTGTGTAGGGAAATGTAAAAACAAAATAAATAATGATAGTAGTGATAGTGATGATAATAATAACAATAATAATGACGATATGCAAGTCAAATATGCGCAAGACAACACCAACAATAAGGAATCTAAATCATCAGTAGTAATTCCATTCAAGGGAGGAACCTCGGAAACCACCTTAGGCAGAATTCTTAACAATGCTGTCAGGAATAAAAGTGGCTGGCATTCAAACCACTCACAAACTCAATTAGAAACAAACTTTGTCGATTAAAGGTTCAATCCTGTGGAGAAGTTAAATCAAAACAATTTAGTTTATCCAATACCCTGCCTGAGATGAATGTCAGGTCAAATACATAGGTCAAACTAGTAGAACAGGGTCAGTGAGTCAGACTAGCCGAGCACCACAAAAACCTAGCAAAATCTAGATTGGTTGGCCTAAATAAGATAAGAAATCTAGAGAATAGTTCAGATATATCACTCACTAGATGCAATTACACACAACCATACAATAGGATGGGTGAGATAAGATGACAGTTTTAAAATCTAATATCACAGGATGGAGGGATGGAGAGGTTGATAACAAGCTTTGTTTATCGAATCAACTGCAAATACATGCAATATGAATGATTATTCAACACCTGTCCACCCAGATATCTGAAAAATTCTACTACCCCAATGACGACAAATAGGAGAGGACAAAGGAAACTATAAAACTCAGGTTTCCAAGTCGTTTGATTATAATTGGTGCAATGATTATGAACAATAAACAAATTTTGTTCGAAACTATGTCATCCAGTAAATAATACTGTTTCACTGACTGTGTGATACATCTAATAATAATTCAATCTTATACTACATGGTGATCACAGTATAGATTTATAAAACAGTTACTCTGAACAAAGCAGAAAATATTCCAACTCCCTTTTCCACTGGCAGTGACCTCTCTGAAAAGCACATAATATTTCAAAGGTGTCGTGTTCGTTAAGATCGATGATAGGTTAGAGAATAAATGCAAACCACAGGGCACTGGACAGCTGTATCCCATCCCGAATTAGGAATCCCAAATTGTTATAGACTGTCAGTGGAATAGACACACCGAAATGAAACTGAATGGTGATGGATAAACCATCCGTCTTTCGATTATACACTTGTTATGCAAAAATATACAACAGACTAACTGTCGCTTGAGTTTCGAGTGGAATATATACCTTTAGAAGCATATCACCATTTCCTTCTGTTCTTTGTAAACTTCCCTAACTGGTTTCACAGTTTCTTTTGATCTGTCATTTTCCCCAACAGCTGATTTCCTCCATGATATATATCAATATAATATGTGTGTTTGTTTGACAGTCTGATATATTTTGCTATGTATATGTGGATCGATATTCCATTATAATTAGCCAATCATGTTAAGACTGTCTATTGATTTGTTCATTTTGAATATTCGCTCACACAATTGTGTTCACACACTTGTTCGGACATTCATATATATTTTTGCTCTCACACTTTTGTGTGACATATTGATTCTCCTGGTGTTTTGGAAAATAGAAGTATCATCACAAACCTAGTGGTCTTCTGATTTCCTTCTTTCTTGCGTCAGGACTATTAAATTCTCGACCAGTACATATCACTCCATATCACCTTCGGACCTACAACCAGCCTTTCGTTTCCCCGTTTAGGCTGCCTCGAGAACCTGGCATGTGATATCGATTGACGGTGTTCTTAAAGTATTTCTGATTCACTGATATAAGAATAAAACTTTTGCACTGTGGTATAGTATAATTCCATTATGGGTAAAAATTTATTTTGATAAGAGTCTCACAGTGTTATACTGCAAGTAATATTTACTGGTGACCACGTTTCGAGAACAATTTATTTTGCTGATCATAATGATATCAAGGTACTCACACAAAATTTTCTAACTTTGTTTATATAATTCCACTATTTTTCATCCCATGATTTGTTTGATTGGTAGTAGTGTTTTCCATATTTCCGGTATGAGTGATAAGTCATTCCTATTGCATGTGTTGGGTGCAAACTCGATGAACACGGATTTAGTAATCAACCTCTCTCTTCACCTACATAGAATATTAACCCTCTCCCACCCTATTGTATCTGTGAGTTTATGCGTGAAGTGCAATTGCTGAGCTTTTTTCTAAATTACTTCTCTTCGCGAGTGGGGTCAATCATTCTTACATTAGCTAAATTCTTATGTTCCGACAATCTGACTACCCTTGACCTACAGGTTTGACCCATATAGTTGACTTAGCTCACTGTCATTGCAGGGTATTTTGTGTATTATATTATTTTGTCTAATTAAGTCTACTAGGTTCTTAGCCTACAGTTATACCATACACGGAGGGGACATCTGAGACGCTACGTAGGATTCTTAATACAGCAGGAATTAGAGTGTCATTTAAACCTACAAACTCAGGGACAATCTCTGTAAGTTAAAGTACCCAGTTGACTACTGCAGCACTAGGTGACACGGGTTTGAATCTTACAAGGGACATGAGTCCCTTCAGGGTTGCAGATACGCTTTGCTAACTGATGAATGCCAACTAGCGCGAAATATGGGTGAAGTAGGGCTTCCTGTGGCCGACTGCCTCCAACCATGTAACATCATCAGAGTCGTATTTACACTGCGTGCAGTCGCCAGCCTTGCTCTCAACCTTTCCTCTTTATTGAACTTGCTGGCAGCTAAATAAGGTTTAAGAGTGAATCAGTGGGACATCAAGCCCAGACCTAATAGGTGGTCTAATAGTGAACTGTTGATTGTTTCTACTACATCTTTTATTTGTCCACACTGGTAGTTACTTCTGAGTATGAAGATTTCGTGGTTGCTCTAGAAACTTAGATTATCATGCTAAGGAACGCTTACCAGTAGAGCTAAATGAAAGTTTGTTGTTAAAACCATCATTGGTTCGATTTTAAACCAGCTCTTCCAGATATGCCATCCTCTATCGGGTACCCAATAAATCGCAAAAAAACGCCATTAGATGCCCAATACGCCAATCACTAGAAGCTAGTGCGTTCGATTAAAATAACTGGAACTCTGAGTACAGAGGCAGTAGGCCCAGCGAATATTGCTATCCTGATTCTCAAGTGGAATCTATAAATTCATATATATATTCTATATTATTTTTTTCGAATTTATCTGATTTAATGATATAACCATTTTAGGCTACATTCTCGTGAATATTATCACATATGTATTCAAGAAAAAGGTTATCGAGGAGAATATTCTTTGTTCTCAGATCTCGGTCTAATGAAATTTATGGTGCTAATTTTCAACCCATTTATTTTTGCAGATTTGAATGACTGACTACTTTTAACATTTTAAGTAGGAACGTGTTTACAGGATAATATTTTAAATTAACTAGGGCCAACGTGTTATTTGAAGCGACTAGACTTATTCAAATTTCTGAATGAAACATTGAAGTGATCCGATAGAAATGTAACTTTCAAGAGTTGTTGTGTGTACATTTCATATCTTTTTTTTTAATTTGACCACCGATTGATATCAGTTAGAGAACCATTGAAAATCACTATGGAGAATTGGACAGCTGTTTTATCAAACTAGTTTGGGACGCATATGCAGTACGAAGCCACCGGGTTTCGAGCCCAGGACATTCCAGCTAAAAGGAAAGCCCATTGGTCATTGGGGCCATTGAGACTGGCCCCAGTGGTCTATGGGTTCTAACTTCCATCAATTCGTGATTTTACCACTAACAACCAACGTCGTCGGCGAGTATTAGCCATCATTTCCGATAGCGTGGCCCCTACTGGTCACGATTTCTCACGGGGACTACAGACAACTTCATCCTGTAGCTAGTCACCAATGAGTTACAAACCAGAACAAAACAGCTGTGCAGTACTTACCAGTTTTTAATGGTTTTCTAACTGATATCAATCAGCTGTCAAACATGAAGTAAATGTAACCGTTCTAAGTCTCATATTTATCAAAATAGAAATAGTGAAAACTGGATGAGTGATAAATTTCTGTCTTTTGGTCTCCAAAGCAATGATGCGTCCGCTTGCGAAACATGTCCGTGATTAATACCCGACTTGACAAGTAAATAGAAAATGGAAGTATGTTTTCACTCTAAAATTAAGACAACATCTAATGAAATCAAGATATTCATTTCAATTTCAGTAATCCTTCAAAGTCTTATACACAAGACAAGAACGAACTTCGCAGTGAGGATGATATCAAGGCATCTAAGCATCTCTTAAAAATTAGCCAGCCAAAAATTCCAGGCAACAATATGTGTTTCAAAAGAAGTACGTTGAACCTTTGTCCACTGCATGGTCATGATAACCAGCCATCATTGTTATTTAATTATATTCATTGTGCAAACTTCTCTAACTATCTTCCAGGTTTTGACCTCTAATCGAATATAGCTGTAACAGACATAACATCGGCCAAAGTAGTCGTCCCCTTTAAATCGGAATCCAGGAACACAAATCAGCTGCGAAAAGGCACGATATATATGTATATTCCTGTTTCATATCAGTGCATATAGATAATTATAGACATCAGTTTGATAACTGGGGTAATGTCGAAATCTTAGGCAGAGGAAACACCAAAAGTGCAGTCATGGAATTCATATAAGCCTGGTACTCAAACGAATGTGCGATTAACAAGCATGTTAATATAGACCAAATATATACCAACTAATAAAAAATAAATCATTTGACCAAAAAGTTTAAAATCCAAGTCAATAGAGAATGCATATGTAAAGATGGTTACCAGGAGACGCAGTTCTATCACTCATGAAAAATTTAAATCATTTCACTTTATGCTAAAACGTCCGCTGAAGATGTTTTCCAGCAGGGGGACGACGAAAGCTCCGCAACTAAACCAACCAGCTCAGAGAACACCATTAATTGCAAATCATCCATCTGAGCTACAAATTTTCTCTTTTTATTTCAAGGCCATTTCCTCCTAGTTTGCTATTCTTCAACAACGCATACCACCAGAGGTTGAAGCTACAACTTTCAGGTTAAGAGGCAAGCCAGTTGAAATTCTAACCCCTAGGTTGGGATCTAGTAGTAAAACTTTGAACTGTAGTGTTGTTATTAGATGTTTAGAGGCCATTGGCAGGGAGCTCTACTTCACGTAGGTTTCGTGCTTGTCGCCAATCACTAGTCAACATGTTATATCTGCAACCCTGAAGAAAGTCATGTCCTTTCTGAGATTCGAACCTGCGTCATTCAGTGCTGCAGTCAGAGACGTGATCACTGAGCTATTTGCACTCCTAACCGATCCCCTGTTGGAATGTATTGGATGATTTGACTGAACGACTGCTTTCAACCATCGGATAAAAATAATTCTGAGCTCTCACCATGACAGCAGACAACCAACCACAGTGGCTACATTGCAGTCTTCACTGATAGAATTCAATCTGCATCAAACCAAGGACTAGAAGCATGACACTAGACATTTAACTACCTAGTGTCCAATCAAGGAATTGAATTGTATATATTCGTTCCTTAAAAATCAAGACTAAGCAATTTTTCGATATTTTATATTTATATTTTATTTTTTATATTTTTGATAACAGCTTGATTCCACACTGTCTTTTTGGTACAAGTATGGAATTTTCAGCATGGATATCGGTAGCCCAAATTTTGCAGGCCGACCATAGATATCAGGTGTTCGTCGGCAGGGGATCAAACCTCGTACCATGTGCATGGTCGGCGAGAGTCCTAACCACTGTGCCACCGACGCCTAAAGGTATATGCAACGGTGAGATTCTCTGTTATATTTCCCAACTAAAAGCAACCGCCACAAATGATGAATAGGCCACGTTGTCTTGTGATGAAAGTCTGCGGAGAAGTCAGTCAAGTGAAGATATAGAAGACAAAGTTGACAGAGGTAACCAAACAGAAAAAGAACAACAAACGCAAATCACCACTACTTGGGGAAATTTAAGCGTAGTCACCTGTGATTCGCTCACCTGATTGGACAGCAACACTTCGCCCTAATGGTGATAAGAATGACGGCGTCAAAGCCAGCCAATCAGCACCAGGAAGGCACCAGAGATATGCATTACTCTGAAGTAAACATAAGGGATGAAATATGAATTTTCAAAAATCATATCAAGTCGTCAGCCAGCGCTTTTGTATCATTCAGTGACTCGGCGGGCGTTCCACTGAAAGCATTTATATTAGCCAGAGTTGGAATCAGATCAATATCTGAAGATTGCATGGCCTACTAGAAGGGATAATCACCAAGGAAGTCTGACACTGTAGAGAACTAAGCAACAACCTATTGCAAGTATGCAGAAGTAAGTGGGGACGGACTCGACATACAGTGATGATATTCTCTAGAAGAAGTCGAATAGGAAGCGGTCAGTTGATGCCAGGGAGACATGGTATCGATTATATGAAGAAAAAATAAATGCTAGTTGGGAGTCGGAGGATAAAGTGAAAGTCATTTCACAGATCCCGCTACAATACAGATAAAAAGGCTGAAGGAAGGCATAAATGAATATATATATATATATATATATATATATATATATATAGACCTTGATAAAAGTATGCAACTTGGGCACTGTGGTAGAGTATAACCCCATTATCGATAAGATTTCATTTTGACAAATCACACAGTGTTGTTATACGGTAATATTAACTGATGACCACGTTTCGAGCACAAACTATTGCCAATCATAATCATATCAAGTTACTTACACAACTTTTTCTTTCATTTGTATACCTGTGTGGAATTGACTAGATATTTGAATAAAAATCAACCAGCATAGTATAATGTACATTCAGAAATAATAATAATATGAGTGTTACTGATCAAATACAATCAGATGGGAAATAAGACGAGTGTTTTTATAGTCATAATAAATAAGTTACTTGTTAGAATGTTGGGATATACGTGAATTGAAATGAAATAGAATTTTGAGATTATTTATTGTCCTCTTCTGATTTGAGTGACTGGTGGTAATAATATCTTCCATGCATATCTCTGGTATTTGCATTGAGTCATTTCTGTTGCATGTGTTAGGTGTACTCGATGAACCGGTCAGGATTCAGTAACCAATCTCTCTCACTCTCTCCACCTACATAGATTACTTCTTAGAATCTTAAGCCTCTCCCACCATGCTACTGTGTGGTTGTGTGTTAATGCATGTAGCGCAATAGTTGAGCGTTTTTCTAAATTACTCATCTTCTTTAGGTCAACCATTCTTCCCTTAGCTAAATTCTTATGTTCCGACAATCTGATTATCCCCGATTCTAGTCTGACCTATATAGTTGACCTATCTCACAGTCATTGCAGGGTATTTTGTAAATTATATTATTTTGTTTAACGGAGTCCACCGGATCTTTTAGCCCACAGAGCTTGTCCTACCTGAGTGGGTTTGTAGGTCTGAATGCCACACATATTCCTGCTTTATTAAGAATCCAACGTAGGGAGGGTCTCAGATTTCCCTTCCCTCCTTGTATGGTATAACAGTAGATGACTTATATTCTCTCTTATTTATATTATCATTACTAGTTTCACAATTATTTTTAATTTGCTCTCAGCCCTCTTCGATCTTCCTAATGAATTTTATAGGATAGTTAGTTATTTAACACCAACGCCTCTTCTATCTGTTTTATTTCATCATTTGGGTTTTTCTAAATGTACATTATCCCACATTGACTATTATTCAAATATCTAGTCAATTCCAGACATGTATATAAATGAAGGAAAAAAGTTGTGTGAGTGAGTGACTTGATATGATTATGAGTGTCAATAGTTTGTGCTCGAAACGTGGTCATCAGTTAATATTACTCTATAACACTACACTGTGTGATTTATCAAAATAAAATCTTATCCATAATGGAATTACATAGAGCTTGTCACTGCCGGTGCTATTCGACGCCTTGCCCCAGAAAAAACACATGGGTGCGGGGTAATTGAATAAATACTTACGCTTATCGTTGAATGAATACTTTGAGCTGATTTCACTCTACGCAGATTGTCATTTTGATGTTCCTGATGCTGATGATGATGATGATCAACAACAAACGATGTTGGCGCATCAGTTTTTATTTCGACACTTTTTAATTTTGATTGTTTTAATCGACGATAATTTTCTTGTTCACATTTTAGCTTATAATCTAATGATGATATTTCTGATGTCTGACTACTTTCATCCACTGAGGTAATACCTATTGGTGAATACATTGACAAGGTTTGATTCCTTTGATGTAAAGATGATGTTGAAAAACGATTATTATTATTATTGACTGGTATACATTCATCGGATGCTGAAATATTCGGTGGTGACTCGACAAAAGGTTCAAACATTGAAGTATGCCTTCCATGTAATTCACTACTGCTATTACCACCGCTTTCCACCAGCATTGTTCCACCATAATTAGACTTATTCATTCTTTCGTCTCTCTTCAGCATATTCTCTAAAACACGTATCATTTGTTTATGTCCTTTAGTTGATTCCTTGACTAATCTACAAGCGGTTTGACGTTCTATCGACTGGGTTGCAGCTAACCGTTTCAACTTCTCTTCACATTGTTTATTACGTAGATTTAATTCATGTGTATGCAATTGAATCAACCATTTTCTTTGGATATCATAATAAGTTTTCGTTTGAAATCGAGTTAAATTTCCCAATGATATAATACGACGTTGTTTTAATTCACCAAGATTATTTAAATAGGCTAAATTTAAAACGAAAAAAGAAAAATATAAAAAATGGAAGAAAAAACAAAAATAAATTAAATACCAAATTTAGAGGATGAAAACTAATTTGAAAAAATGGACTTAATGGAGGGATTGCTGTTGAAATGTAGCATTGCATAGATGTGATGACTGGATATCCATCAAAAGTCTTCTGGACTATTCAGTAGTTTGATCGCTTTAATAATATAAATAATAATATTTTGTATACAATTGGTGGATGGTGGCTAGCAGTGGAATCCAGGATGCGCATTTCGTCCTAATTGGGACTCGTCATCTGGATGTACCTGCATTTCTCAGTGAGTGATGACGTTCCCACCGAGGCTCGAACCCAGTGCCCATAGTTTCAAACGCCTTGGCGTCGAAGCATCTGCACAAGAAGCCGACATATCAACCTGAGACCGAGCACTTCGGTCCCATCAATCGACGGGAAAATCAAAAATTCAATTCAATAATATTTTGCTTTATTCCAAAACAGTACTTGTAATACAGAATGGAATTCTCAGCATTTCACTACATACATTATTGCATCCAGTTTGTACATTAACAATAAAATAAAATTCTATGTAGATTATGGGAAATCTCAGTTAGTTTTTGACAACAACACATTAGCATATCGGTAGCAAAGCCAAAAGTGAGCATAGTGTTTGAAGGTGTTAGAAAAGTAGATACTAGCATATTTACTGGCGTAAGCGGTAACAAAAAGGTCGAAGAAAACGTTGTACCTATAAATGATATTAGTCGGAAAGATGAGATCCAGTCGTTCTACTGACTATTTAATTAGTTATAAGTTTCACGCCTAATGCTTCCTTTATCACACAGAACACGAGCTAAGTAGGGTTTGGTTGAGTTTTTGAACTTGCTAGTTCGAGCATACAGTTTTCTATATAGGCTTCTGGTCTGGTCTGGCCTGAGGAGATACAAGGGGAGAGTTGTGAATGAAGAGGGTGGTGAAAGTTAGATAGACAGAATGGATTTAGCCCATTTTTCACATGAGTCCAAATGCCTGTCGACCTGAATATTAACAAGCTGGTTAAGTGGCACACTGCTTACCCTGATGACAACCTTTAACGTCCTACGTAATAAGATATAGTCCTTCTTCAGTAGACCTGGAAAAACTAAGGAGGAGCATTAGAGAATAATAGTCAGGATGCAAGAGTTAACGAGTCGTGAGAGTGAGGGTTGGGTTATACCAGAATGTGTTAACTTCTTGGTGTAGAAGGTAAGACGGAATATTTCTTAGAAATCATCAAGATATGGGACGACCAGGAAAGATCAGCATATAGAATGACGCCAAGATATTTAATTTCCGACTTGATCTCTCTCTATGTCAGTGCCATCTATGTTGCACACCTCGTGTGAGTGGTAACCAGTTTGTTTAGGTCATATTTATGCCCTGAGGGTGAAATTGACTGTTTGACGTTTAGAGGGGGATTTAAGTTAAGACCATTTTCCTACGACCACTGGCTGATTTCTGATAGAAAGCCATTTAGTTTGGAGCAGTCGCTTTGACATTTGACAGGCAAAGATACAGTCAGGTCGTCAGCATATTTGACAAAATTAATGTCATTTAAAGATGGTCAGTCATGCAGAAAGAAAGAAAGAAAAGAGAAGTGGGGAGAGCACAGAACCTTGGGGTACACTAGTTTCAGTGAGCACAGCAGAGGAGGATTTAGCTTTGTATACGGTGTACTGCATTCTGTTTGAGAAGTAGGAATGCAACCAGTTAGTGACCCAGGACTCAGCTTGTGTCATCGAGAGCTTATTTAGCAAAAGACATCTAGGTACAGAGTCGAAAGCAGAAGTGAAGTCGAGATATGTGGCTGTGAAACATAGCCATTGAAAACAGAAAATATGGAAAGGCTAGTTGCCTTTAACCATAGATGTTTGCGTTCTGCCTCTCTGTCTCGCCTGAAGAGTCAAATCATCGTGAGTAAACTTTTAGGTAGCTGATGAGATTGTTAGGCTAGGATATGTGTTGGGCATATTGAGTCATTACTTTCCTTGTTGTATAATGTTAGTTTGTGGCGTGTTCTACTGACAGGATTTATCAGTAGTACGTCAAGAGACGCCCAACGGTAGAAAAAATATCAAACAGCGGAAAGATAGATTAGGTGTCATGGGGCGAGGTACCACGAGAAGACAAAGAAACACAGTACAAAGAAGGGAAAAAGTAGCACAGTGTTGAAGATCTATACATAATTTCTTTATATGTGTATCTTAGTAAGCAAGCAAACGCTTCGTTACCAAGTCTCCCATCTCTTCCACTTACAAGCTAACACATAAATTCTATTTGAAAATGTTAAGCAATGGTCAGATAAAAATCCGGCATTAGTGAATTCCCGCTCATTAAGTTCCGTTGAGTTTTCCTTCTTTATCTCTACCTCTGGTATATGGAAATTGGCAAGTTCAACCGCTGCATATCTATGCAGAGTTCTCTGTTGGAATGCATTCAGTCGGCCAGTCATTCATTCATTCATTCAGTCAGTCAGTCAGACACTATGTCATTAAGTCGTGCCCGTTAGCTTGAACGTCATTTTGAAGAGTCCATGTTCACACCTTGATGTTACTCACTGTTTTTACTTCCAGCCATAGACCAAATTAAGTAGTCTAGAGAAAATCCTGGCCATCATTATTATTATTATTTCCTTCAATTCCTAGAGGAACATAGGGCTTTAGCTGCACGTTTCCATTGCGTTCGGTTCTCTGCTAAAGTTTTCACCTGGCTCCAGGTCTGCCCACTTGCTTTCATCTCCTCTTCACATCACCTCCTCCATGTCACCCTTGGACGACCAACCTGCCGCTTCCCTTTCGGGTTCCACTCAAGCGATGGCTTGTCTAGTGATGTCACTTGACAGTTTGTTTTCTCGGAGTATGGCCAATCCATCTCCATTTCTTCCTGCATATTTGCTGCATAATCGGTACCTGGTTGATTTGCTCCCAGAGATGCCTATTGCTGATCTTTTCCGGCCATCTGATCTTGAGTACTGAGGGAAGGCAGCTGTTAATGAAGGTTTGTAGTTTGTTTGTGGCCATCGTTAAGCCACCTGTAATCATACACTAGGGTAGAACAAGGTGAATATATTAAAAAGCAGTATAACTAGGTGTTAAAATAGAGACACCGATAGTGGTTATTCACCGAATTAACATTTATTGAACCAACTTCCAACACATACAACCTAAAGGACGTAACATTAACACCGGATACATGGAAAATTGCTTTAAAAACAACTCCGTATGAGCATAACAATGAATTGTGCTTAAAACGTTAGCACACTCACTGTGTTATGTGAAATAAACTTGTTTTATCTACTACTGCCCTTCGTCAGTGCGTAGGTGGCACAGAGGTTAGGACGCTCGCCGACTATGGTCCGGAATTTGATCTCCGGCCACAGATACACTCCTTTACCTCGCTAAGCCAGAAATAAACCTGGTAAAGATAAAAGGTTGGTTATGAGGTTATCAATCCCATCCTGCAAAATTAAACACTGCTACAGAAACTTCATGCCTCTAGCTTGAACCTCTATGTTCCACTGGGAACGTGAAGGAACTAATAACAAAAAATCTACTGCAGTGCTCACATCCTACTCCTATATCCTCAAAACCAGAAATTGTTTACACGACACCGATAATACGTATACATTAGAAAGGAAGTATTACAATGAAACAAGGAAGATTTAAACGTGTGGCATGACTTTCACGCTGTGGGACTGCTAGACTCACTCCCAAACTTCTTCTTCTTCCAAGTTTACAACAAGTGGTTAGTAAAAAGAGGTGAGGCCCAGGAGCACATCTTTTGTGAGTCAAACCTAGGCTTCTTAGGTTACTGGTGGGCATTCTAACGAAGCATTCATGAATGAGAATCGAATGTTTCTTTTTCTTAATTCCTATTTCTAAAGATATTTATATTACGTTTAGAAATTGCATTGTCAAACCTCAGTATAACTGCTTTTAGTTGAGTTTTGTTTAAAGGTCTGACTTGTGTTTTATCCGCCTTTTCGCTACATAAATTCCCACATAATAACACAGACGTCGACAACTTTGAAAGAGTAACGCGAAAATTCATCAGGTCACTGAACATTTCCGAATAAAAAGCTCAACATCAAGATGTTTTTTAGGTGTTTTCATCCTCCTCAAATTTCTCTTGGTTACCATGTTTATTTCGGATAATAATTATAAAATGAGTTTTTACAGCTTTTGAGGATGAAATCGCAGGAAAAATATCCTTTCTGAGTTTCTTGTTCCCATGATTATTCATTGGTAGACTGTCGGTGATGAACTAGTATCACAGAATATTCTGCGATGTTTTTGAAAACAGTTACAAATATCTCACGTCCTAATGAACCAATCAGAATTTAATATTTTTTGACTAAAACAAGTTCTTCCGTCAGACAGTGAGTGGGAAACGAGAAGACAGGGATATCCTGTCTGGATCGACCGAGGTGAAGAACCTAGAGCCTAGACCTGGATTTCGCGAGTGGATGATTTATGTTTGATGTCACACAAAATCGAAGGCTTACAAGCGAAAACCGAAAAACTGGTGGAAGAAGCAGTCGGCGAAGACAGGACTCCATATGAACATAGGTGAACAAGACGGAGGTGATGAAAATAACCAACCAACCAACCAAAAACAACAACAAGAGCAGCAACATCCATCGCCAATCACCATCAACGGGAGGGATTCGAAGGAGGTTACTTCATTCACCACTTATCTAGCATTGAACATTGTCTCAACTACACGCAGACGGATCGGACGAGGATGTCAAATCGAGAATCGCGGGGGGAAGGCGAGAAACACATTCATCAACCTGAAACAGCCAATATGGAAATCTTCCGCTGTCACTCAGCCAGCGTCGACAACAAAATCCGGTCGGATTTTCAATACAAACATGTCAAGTCAGTTCTTTTATACGGGTCACAAAGAATATTTCCAACAGCCTGTTGCAGACTTTTATCAACAACAACTGTCTTCGCTGACTCTCTACTGAAGATCAGATGGCCGGGCCGGGCCGGGCCGCAAAGAATCACTAACAATAAAGTATGGGAAGAAACAAAACAAGAACCAATCGCCGACCAACAAATATGCAGGAGAAAGTGGAGATGGATTGGACACTCGCTCGCTGAGGAGGCCGTTGGGTGACATGGCGTGCGCGTCAGGCCATTGCTCGAGTGGGACCAGGCCGAAAGGGAAGCACGCGGCGAATGGGACGTCAGTGCAAGGGTGACATGGAGGAGATCGTGTGAAGAGGAGTTGAAAGAGTATGGACCAACATGGATGGAGGTGAGAAGCACAGTAGAAGACAGAAGCAAGTGGAGACGTGCAGCTGAAGCCATATGTTCGACTAGGAACCCAAGGGAACAATAATAATATAACACAAGTTCTAGTATTGTTAGTATCAAGGAGTTGTAAACCGTCATATGTTTCCTAAAAAATAATCGAACTCATTTAGACTACAGAATCTGTCTTGTGTGACATAGTTATAGATTCACTGAAAGTTATCAACGTGTACTGGACAGCCGTTTCGTCCTAGTCTGGGATTTTTCATCAGCTCACCCCTTAAACACCAGTTGGGATCAAATCAAGGACCTTCAGGTTACAAATTCAAGTTCGTCGACCATTCAGAAAAGTCTAAATATATATAACGCTACGCTAAACGAATACCTTAGATGAGCACCCATTTCATCTTGACATAGTGGAACATGTCGGTCGCGACTTCTCAATACGGCTTTAAGACATCTGTCTAGTAGCTATAACTATGTTGGAGAGTGATATTTAAACTGTCGGTTTTTCGTAGAGATTTGGATTATTCCATGCTGAAATTAATCCAAATCGTAGTTGAAATGAGTCTGTTATTATGTTCACATACAAGTTGTAGGTATTAGGCTAATCTATACCGATACTTCACCTTGTTCTGTGATGTCCTCTTTATGTAGCTTCCCTACTGCTTGCTGATAAGCTGTCATCTGTTCCATGTCACCCTTAGAGCTGAGGCCACCTCGGTTTTGCCCATTTGGATCCCATACTCGAGGGCCTATGTGGCGTTTTATATCTGTCGCTCTACAGTCTTCTGAATGTGTATCCATATCATCTCGATTTTCTTCTATATATTTATTGCGCGATAATTTCTTGGTGGGTCTGCTTCTCTGTCGAGATTCCTTATTGCTGACCCTTTCCGGTTGGTCAGCGAAGTTAGATGTTCATAAAGTCTGGAGATAGATAATGGAAGTGTTTTTCGTCACGCTGCATATCTCTGCTTCATAAAGAAGCCTTGAACTGTCATTACTGTCGAACATTTGGATCTTGTCTTCTAGTTTGAGCGGAGAGGATCTTCAGACTGACGTCAGTGTAGTGAAGGTGTGTTTCGCTTCTCCAGCTCTACCTTCGACATCCTCGTCTGTGCCGCTTGTAGATAAAATAATACCGCTTCAGTAAATTAAAGAAGTGACCTTGTTGAAATTTCTCTCGTTGACAGTGAATGATGCTTGTCATCGTTGGTTGCCGACTATCCTGATTACCTCTGTATTTTCTCTCTACCCACTTGAAGTCCTGTCTTTACTGTTGTCAATGGACGCGAACATTGAACGTTTGTTTATTGGAACTGGTAGCCATTGGCGGGAAACTCGAAGGCGCGAATGGCTTAGTCGTGTACAAGTTGGAAGAAGGCGAAAGAATATTTAATTACCAAACAATACAACTTCTTTCTTATAAGTACTGGTGTTTTGGAGTTAAAGTCGAGAAGTAATTATCGGTTCGGAGTGTCTTCGCAAATAACAGAAAAACTTAGGGTTAAGTTCCTTGACAACTGTATTTAGCCAGCTTGTAGATTTTAGCCTGTAGATCTGTAAGTGTCTGTGACATCCCAGAGGTTTTAGATATTCCGGAGTCGGCCAAATGTATTCTTGTCTTATCCAACTCCACACTCAACTTCTTGCCCCAGTTGACTACAACCAAAATATTATAGGTTATAGTGTGGTGAGAGCTGGCTGTTAGTCAAAATCGGTCAACAGTAATTTACATCAATGTTTACGTCCCAAATATTGGTTGTGAGAAAAATGAGAACAAAGGCTTTGTGCAGGCGGATACAGTTAACATATAGATGATCTGGCATTTAAGAAACAGCCACAATGAAATTCAAGGTTAACTTTCTGTGAGAAACAACAAATCAGAGGACTGTGTTTTCCTGATAACAATAATCTATAATAATGTACATGAAAATCTATAAATATGTGCTGATTTCGTAAATAAACGATCTGTTGCCTGGCCCTTGTCTTCTGTTGTTACAATAGTAGACAGTCTTGTCTTACTCCTCGGTCGTCAATGTGATAAACTGAAGCGAGTATTAATGCACATCTTCTCGATCGCCTCATCCACATGTGACCTTGATTTAAAAAATTCAGATTCGCTCCTAAATGACTTAGCTAAGTATAATCAATTACAGAATTATTGATTTTTGTTTTTACTTTGATCAGTTATCATTTCATATAAAAGTGAGTAATCTTCATTACTTGACCAAAAAGAATTAATTACGATATTCAAATTAGGTGAGATGAGATTCAACTACGCATCTGAATCATACATGCCATGTGAAATTAATATATGCGTAAAACCTGAACACACTACGGTAGTATATAGCCGTATACTTTTTTTATGCACTAAATATATCGCGCATAGAAGATGACTACGTTTTCAAAGAAGATTCTTTATTGTTCATAATTATATACCACATCGACTGTAACTATAGAACTTTGAAACTCGGTCCTGTTTTTGTTGTTTTGTTTTCGGATTTTTCATCCTTATTCCGCATTTGTTGTTGTAAGCGTAGTAGAAATTTTCGGATGCCCACACCAGGTGTTCCATCATTTCCATGGTATGTGTTCTCATTTGATTTGGTAAATTAAGCCTCAGTTATCAGTCGCAAACCTCCCCTCCCTGGACCAAGTTATATTTTAGATTTGAAGACTTTTGTGTGCAACTGCACATTCTGCTAGAGTTGAGCTTTATTTTCTAGATTTCTTATCTTATCATATAAGGTCCACTGATTTAGAGTTCGTTAAGTTTTTGTGCTCTGCTAGTCTAACTGATCCCGAGTTATTACACTAATTTTAAAGTCTTTGTAGGATATTAGATAAACTAAATTATTATTTCATTTTACGATTGTTCAACCAACACCATTTGTTTCTAAATGAGTTTGTGGGTCGCCAAAAATACCCATTGAGTTATGAAGAAAATAAAAGACAGATTCAGCGAAGAAAATTTTCTTTATCGACGAAATCATCTTCAAAGGCTGTGCTGTACAGTCGTATTTATACTTACACAAAATATTTGGTGATCTATTATTGAGTAATAGGGGCGGGTGACATAATTGATATAATTACTCAGAAGTGGCTTTAGAAGTCAAAATTAAGAATTGTAAACTACGTGGTACTCAACGATGGAACAAAGATAGAAATTTGATAAGGTTAAAATTGCTATTGAGTGAGAATAAAGGGGGTATTTGAGTGTCAGTTTAACAAGTGTGAAGAGGGTTTGAAATGTACAAAAGGAGCATATTGATACGTAGCTCAGCCATAAAGAAGGCTTTCCTCAGTGATCTGCATAAGCGATTCTTCAGGATCTAAGCTGCAGTATCACCTTTAAATTCAACACTCCTAAAGAGCAGTTTCTTCGGCACCGTCTGGATTCTTTCAGGCGTTTCTCTTAACTTCATGTTTTTATCCATAAATCTTGAAGAATATCCATTCACTATGAGGACTTGTCTGAGTCGCTCCAGTTCCCTATTGACTGTATCACTTAAACATATCCTCCTTATTCTTGAGGATTAGGAATGGATTAGATTTTTTCTTTCTTCTCAAAGGGACCCAGCTATGGAAATTTGTGTACTGACCATTCCATGTTGGTTTCCTGTAGATCGACCTTTGAAGAGAATCATCAGATCTCCTTTTTAGAAAAACATCCAAAAAATCGAATTCCGAGTTAATTTCTGATTCTGACGTGAACTGGATGGCATGATGGCACCTGCTGAACTCCTTAGTTATCAATTCGATATCCGTATTGTCGTCACATATGATGAAAGTATCATCCAAGTGTCTTTGGTACAGATGGAAACTGTCGATAGTAGGCCGTGAAATACTATTCTTCAAACTAGTCAAGACGCAGTCTGCAAGTAAAGGACCTAATTGTGACGCCATTTCTATTGCGTCTCTTTGTCTATAAATCGTGTTGTTGAACATGAACTGGACATTTAGAGTGCACCTCAATAGTAGTTCCTTTAAGTAGTGAATCGGAACACATACGTCTACATTATTATCCTCAATAAATTTGCATATAAAGCAGATATTTTCAGTGAAGCGAACGTTGGTGAAAAGCGAAGTAACATCCATAGATATCATTTTCTTCCCGGGTACATTAGCATCACTTATTGAATCGATGAATTCAAACAAATCAGAAACACTATGCTTGCAGAGGTTATTTCTGATAGGTAGGTGGATGTCTGCGAGTCATTTGGGAGTAGCATGATATAGGGAATTTTTCATATCCAAGATTGGACATAGTGTCACGTTCTCTTTGTGCACTTTTGGCAGACCATATAAACGGGGAATAATGGAACCGGAGGGTCGTATTTACTCGAATAATTCAGAGCTGATAATCGATTCGTTCTTCATATTCTTCAGCATTTGTGTTAGCTTTCCTTCAGTTTGCTCCGTTTGGTCTCTCTGACTACCTTCTTTTGAAAATTTGTTTTCATCTGACAAGACTGATAACATTTTATCGATGTAGTCTTGGCGATCCATCAGGACAATGCCAGCACCTTTGTCGGGGTGTGTCAGAACCAAGTCTTTGATCTTTAGGATCTCACGCAGTTGCTTCCTGTGCACGCATGAAGTCAATCTTTTGACATTTGGTTTCGTAGTGATGTACTGATGGCAGCTATTCAATACTGTAGACTTGAATTGCTCATTTGATTTGTTGGACACCGCAGGAGGGTCATTTGTCTGTTGGATCAATGCTTCAAACTGGACTTTAATATCCAAGTCAATCGGATTTGTCGAAATATCACAGAATTTTGGACCCGACGAAAAGGCTTGTAATTGAACAGGAGTCAATGATCATTAATTGTCAGTTTTATTCCTGCCTTTCTTAAAATCCTTCATCATGAGGCTTCAGAGGTTCCTTTTCTGTGTGGCAGTATTGCAAATGTTTGAAGTGAAATAAAAAGCGGACATGAGTAGTATACAGCTTTTTGTATAAACCAATCAGTAGTATATAGTGATTCCTGATTTTTTAATTAGTATTTATGGTATCAAGTAGATCGCACATTGTGTGTGATTTGAATACCTTCGGAATTTCACATGGAATAGTGAAGTTTATAAGTCGTGAATTTGAGCCAGTGTATTAGAAGTCTGTTGAAGTAGCTAGCCGGCTATTATTCGGGGAATTATAACCGGAAAACTTAGCGAGACGTTGCGACAAACACAGGAGTAAGACAAGGGTACTTGCTTATTATCGCCAATGATATTCCTAATTGTGGTGGGCTGACTGGATTATGTGTCAGACAGTGAGTGGGAAACGAGAAGACCGGGATATCCTGGACCGACGTGAAGAACCTAGAACCTAGACCTGGATTTCGCGAGTGGATGATTTATGTTTGATGTCAACCAAAATCGAAGGCTTACAAGCGAAAACCGAAAAACTGGTCGAAGAAGCATCCGGCGAAGACAGGACTCCATATGAACATAGGTGAACAAGACGGAGGTGATGAAAATAACCAACCAACAACAACAAGAGCAGCAACATCCATCGACAATCACCATCAACGGGAGGGATTCGAAGGAGGTTACTTCATTCACCACTTATCTAGCATTGAACATTGTCTCAACTACACGCAGACGGATCGGACGAGGATGTCAAATCGAGAATCGCGGGGGGAAGGCGAGAAACACATTCATCAACCTGAAACAGCCAATATGGAAATCTTCCGCTGTCACTCAGCCAGCGTCGACAACAAAATCCGGTCGGATTTTCAATACAAACATGTCAAGTCAGTTCTTTTATACGGGTCACAAAGAATATTTCCAACAGCCTGTTGCAGACTTTTATCAACAACAACTGTCTTCGCTGACTCTCTACTGAAGATCAGATGGCCGGGCCGGGCCGGGCCGCAAAGAATCACTAACAATAAAGTATGGGAAGAAACAAAACAAGAACCAATCGCCGACCAACAAATATGCAGGAGAAAGTGGAGATGGATTGGACACTCGCTCGCTGAGGAGGCCGTTGGGTGACATGGCGTGCGCGTCAGGCCATTGCTCGAGTGGGACCAGGCCGAAAGGGAAGCACGCGGCGAATGGGACGTCAGTGCAAGGGTGACATGGAGGAGATCGTGTGAAGAGGAGTTGAAAGAGTATGGACCAACATGGATGGAGGTGAGAAGCACAGTAGAAGACAGAAGCAAGTGGAGACGTGCAGCTGAAGCCATATGTTCGACTAGGAATCCAAGGGAACAATAATAATAATAATAACCGATTCAGCTATCTCATTTGAATCAAATATGGTAAAAAAGGCGATGAGCTCTTTCCTAAACAATTGAAACGCCATCCAATGCTGGCTAGAGAGCACTACTGGTTAATGTGAGTAAGTGATAGCCAAATACTCATTTCTGTCAATCAGTAGTATGTAGATACCGTCAATCACTGGCATTTTAGATCGCCTATTATTAATGTTATTGTCTGTTTGTGTGTGTTTGTAATCTATGTTGTCTCTATTGTGTTACCATTTTTAATTCATATAATCCCCTTTGTACTTCCTGATTCATTTATCAGAGTAATTAATAAGCGATGTCGCTTCTCTGAGGCGTCAGTGTTTCAGCTGTAGAAAAGTGACCAACTAATCAAGTGGTCTGGCGTTCGATCCCCGACCAACTCAAATCCTCTACCTCGCTTAACCAGTAGGAAGCCTGGTAAAGAGGAGAGGTTGGACAGGAGGCTAGAAACTTTATCCAATAAAAAATTGCCACTGCCACTGAAGTTTCCAGCTTCAAAATTGAACCCCTATACCCTTACTGGGAACGTAAGGGAATAAAATAAAATCACTTCTCCCATATATCCTACTTCTTAATAGATTTTTTTAATAAAAATTTGCTTAACTCAAACAAAACCTCCACTTTTTAACCAACAGTCTGAGCGGAGAGAAAGTCAGACAGAAATTAGTCAAACGCTGACTGACTACAGAAGGAAGTTATCTGAAGTTTCGGTGAGAAATTCTGATCATTATGGTTATCGGTTTAGGTGTGAGGATAACCACTCACTGACGATATTCATCAGCTGGTGGTGATGATTCTAGGTATCATGAATAAGCAGATGTTAAAACACGTAGGTTCATTTGGATGAATGGTAATGAGGTTGCCCTGTAATCTGAAGGTTGTGGGTTTGAATCCAGGTACGGTTATGGATGCCTATTGCTGAGAAGTTCAAGGCTAGGAGAAATACTCGTTGATGAATTCCAGTGTTTCCTAGACTGATCTCATACCGGGAGGGATCGAATTTGAAGCTTAGCATAAAAAAAAAATTTGCGTAGAAAAAGCACTTGGACAGGACAGATTCGTTCCTATCAGGTACAAAAGAAATTTAGTGAAAACCCACAGCCACATAGTTAGTTAGAGCGATATGGTCAGAAGAAGTAATTAAAGATGAACTAAGCATTGTATATGATACTTTCATTGAAAATAGCTGTCCCGAAAAAACTTATCAAGAAACACATGAGAAAGAAAGCGGCGGAAAAGGACTACTCACTATCTGTAAACAAGAAGCCACTTTATATACGACTGCGATTCAAAGGCGATATACCAAGTGAGATAATTACGAGGAGATTAAGAAAGTCAGTTCAAAGAACTTTTAATGCTGGCGAACTACACGTCTTATTCTCTACACGACCGATGGTGATTTCGCGACTGGAAGATGAAGTACCTAGACTAGCCACTTTAAATTGTATCTACCAATTCAACTGCGCTTGTGCTGGAACGAGTTATATTGGCCGTTGCTCTAGGAACTTGATTTTTCGTGCTCGCTCGATAACATCTCCCACTATGGCTAAGTAAAGGTGTAGTGAAAACTATTAACAGTTCGATATTAGATCATCTGGTGCAAACTGATCGGCCACGAAGCCAGACAGCGTTGAAGAATCCTTCTCTATCATCATCTACAGGGTGCCTAATAAATTGCCAAAATCATCGAAGCATCGCATGCTCCAAACAGCAGAGGGTATTGTGATTCACCTCAAACAACCAGTGCTCTGTGTTTAAAAGAAGCAAGTCCGTCCCCTACTATTGCCTTCGCTTTCAGTAAAAACTATAAACTCATGAATTTGTAATATTATCTTTCCTAATTCTTCTGACATTCGGTTTATTGTTATGCCGATGCTATTGAGCTGTAATCTATCAATATTATTGATTCGATTTTATATAAACAACATTAGTGTTGTTCATAACACTAATTCATCCACTCACTATAATGTATGTATAACTGTAGAACCTGATGATGAATTTATCGAAAAGTGTACACTTTGTTCAGTGTCAATTCTTTCGCTAATCAAATTCTTGTAAATCACCACTTAAAAGAAAAAAGGGTCTCACTGGCTCAATGGTCTACGAGCTCACCTTGTAACCAGAAAGTCCTGGGTTTGAACCCCATAGTGTGGGTGCCTACTGATGAAGAGTCCCACACTACGGCGAAATAGTATTCCAGGGATTTCGGTGCGTCGGTAGCACAGCGGTTAGCATACTCGCCGACCATGCACATGGTCCGGGGTTCGATCCCCGACCGACGCACTCCTTTACCCCACTTACCCAGTAGTAACATTGGTAAAGAGGGAAGGTTGGGCATGATGCTGGCTAGCAACCCCATCCTGTAAAAATTAAAAGCACTGCTACAGAAACTTTAAGCCTCCAGCCTGAAGCCCTATGTTCCGCTGGGAAAGTGAAAGAAAGAAAAAAAGAAAGAAAAAAACGTTGATGACGTTTTAGAGTTGTTTTGCGGCCCCCATCTCCCCACGCACAACGACCACCATCCCTTAACTCTGATTTTAGACAGTTTTTAAATATATGCATAGATTGAAGTTATCGTTAAATATAAGAGAATGAAGAGGTAAGTGAAGAAAATCAGTGTTAATCAACCGATCAATATAAACAGAATAAATTTCATTCAATGAATGATCAATGATTCACTGAACACAGTACAACACTTGAAAAATGAGTGAGACACAAATAATAAATTCACCTAAAGTGTTAGTCCAAATTATACCTAAACTTTGCTCAGCATTGTACACTACAATACATACAAACATACATATTATGTTTACATTCATATATAATTGATTATGCAACTGAATTCAACTGAAATTTTGTACAATTCTGTGTTTTTTGAGGGAAGGGGGACCGGAGTAGAGTAAAGCGAAGTGCGATATATGTATATATATACACGTGCATTATATGCACTACAAAGTAACCCTGACATGCGATATTCAGAAAAAATATGCCATCTATGAAAATAGTGCTAAAGTCCGTAAGATGCCTGCCTATATCGTTTTCTGTTGTTTAGAGCGAGATAGATACATGGAGAGATAGACAGACAAACAAAGGAAGCACTTACACACACACGCACACACACGAATACACTCAAAAGCAGATAGAAACACAAAGAAATATAACCGAAATTTAGCAATAAAGCTCTTAAAAATATTAGAGTAAAAGAACGACTAAAAAATACAATTTATGCATTTTGGACACCATATACATGTACCCACTCAAACAAAACTTTACACTGGAAACAGTTTTCTGTAGAAAAAACCACCAGTTAGTTAGTTAGTTAGTTAGTTAGTTAGTTAGTTAGTTAGTTAGTTAGTTAGTTAGTTAGTTAGTTAGTTAGTTAGTTAGTTAGTTAGTTAGTTAGTTAGTTAGTTAGTTAGTTAGTTAGTTAGTTAGTTAGTTAGTTAGTTAGTTAGTTAGTTAGTTAGTTAGTTAGTTAGTTAGTTAGTTAGTTAGTTAGTTAGTTAGTTAGTTAGTTAGTTAGTTAGTTAGTTAGTTAGTTAGTTAGTTAGTTAGTTAGTTAGTTAGTTAGTTAGTTAGTTAGTTAGTTAGTTAGTTAGTTAGTTAGTTAGTTAGTTAGTTAGTTAGTTAGTTAGTTAGTTAGTTAGTTAGTTAGTTAGTTAGTTAGTTAGTTAGTTAGTTAGTTAGTTAGTTAGTTAGTTAGTTAGTTAGTTAGTTAGTTAGTTAGTTAGTTAGTTAGTTAGTTAGTTAGTTAGTTAGTTAGTTAGTTAGTTAGTTAGTTAGTTAGTTAGTTAGTTAGTTAGTTAGTTAGTTAGTTAGTTAGTTAGTTAGTTAGTTAGTTAGTTAGTTAGTTAGTTAGTTAGTTAGTTAGTTAGTTAGTTAGTTAGTTAGTTAGTTAGTTAGTTAGTTAGTTAGTTAGTTAGTTAGTTAGTTAGTTAGTTAGTTAGTTAGTTAGTTAGTTAGTTAGTTAGTTAGTTAGTTAGTTAGTTAGTTAGTTAGTTAGTTAGTTAGTTAGTTAGTTAGTTAGTTAGTTAGTTAGTTAGTTAGTTAGTTAGTTAATTTCTAATTTAGCTATGTGGTTTGTTTGTTTGTATGTGGTTTAAGCGTACACATAGGACCCTTACTCCATTTTTAAGTTTTTTAAGTCGCGTCGTTATTTTTGATGTTATAATCTGTCCATATTTAAATATGGTTGTTTATTTATCCGAAAAGCTGTAGAAAAATAATAGATAATGTTCTAATGTTGATCTCAGATTGTTTATTCGTTTTCGGAATGAACTAAATTTTACTTAATTAAATATTCAAGTTTTCAATTGAAAGAATATGGAGTAGGTGTGATTTTTACTTTTTTGTACATTGAATGAATAGAAACACCCTCCAGTGTTTGTATAATTTTCATCTGATTTGCTTGAGGTCAACGACTGCTTTCCAGCTACTCAAATCTCCAGTCAGTAGTATATGACCATGTGTGGTTTTGAACATTGGAGTGTAGATCATACTTGTCAGAGATGAGGTAAATTTATTTCAAGATGTTTCAAGTTATGACACCAGCTGATAGGTAAACATTGCTGGTCACTTCCGCTGGTCTATTGTCCTTTTCTAACTGATGTAATACCGGTCGAAATTCGGAAGTAAAATCATTCATCTGATGGCCACTGGATGGGTTGAAACTATTTCGTAGATTTGTAAACTAAATATTGAAGTCACAAAGTTTATAACTAAACTATTCAAGTGTAGGTATTTTCATTTTCATTCTTTGAGCTCCAAGTGGTAGATTTACTTTTTTACTTTTAAGTTTCACAGGCTGCATTATCATATTGGTGGGGTTGTTAATCTCATGTCCAACTTTCTCTTGTTTATGGGCTTACTAATGGTTAGTAAACTTAGTGAGATTTAAGAGTTTGTCGTCTGGGAATCCAACCTGGATCATATGAGTAGTTGGTGCACATTCTACCACTGAACAATTGACAAAAGTATATAGGCATATATCGAACTAAGCAAGAACAATGGTATTTACAAGATAAATGGAGCTCATTCTTATTTTATGGCACTTCATCAACTGCTGACAGCCGAAATCTCGCATAAGTTAATATGAAAAAGTGTAAATACTTGTAAGATTATTATTTCCTTTGATTTCCAGTGGAATACAACGGTGGGCTACAGTTGCACATTTCACCATTTCAATCTGTTTCCTTCAATGTTTTCCCCATAAGCTTTCATCTCTACTTCATAAAATCTCCTCCATGATGTATTTCTACTCACAACCAACTCATCGCTTTCTATCTTGGTTTCATTCAAGTGTCTGGAGTGTGATGTTATTCAACGATCGTTTAAGTGTATGTCGTCGAATCCTTTTCTATTTCCATCTGCATATCTGTTAAGCAATGGGTTCTTAGTTATTTTCTAGTTTTGTTTTGTTTATCTTTCCTGACTGGACAAGTGAACTTGATTATGGAACGAAGGTAGTTGTTGATGAAAGCCTGAAGCTTGTTGTAAATGCTAATCGTGACACGCCAAGTCTCTGAATTTTATATAGAAGCACTGATTTGACTTTATTACTGAAAATCCGAATCGTGTTCCATATGGCAGTTTTGTCTTCTCTATGTTTATTTGAAGTCTTGTCTTTGCAGCTTAACTCTCCTGTCAACTTGTTACAACCAAGTAGCATTGTACAGCTGATTCCTCCTAGCTTGAGACTCTTCAAAAAGCCCTATGCAACCACCAGGAACTGAATCTGGAAACCTTCAGATGACGAAGTCAAGCTGATCGTCTGTACAGTCATTTGGCCTAGAATCCAATAACTCGCAGAATTCGAACTTCTTCCACCACTTGATATAGATGTGACCTGCTAATGATGATGAGTCTAAAGCTAGGACGAAACTTTTATCCAGTCGCCCTTCTGGTTTTCAATGATACCTGAATGATGTCTACTTGTGACGGAGTCTGCATTACAAAAGCAACATATATCATCTGGAGAAAAGGTATAAAATAAAAATTTTCACGTATTGGTTTTTTAGGGTTTTGTTTGATTGGATGGAGGATTTCATCATGAGCTGACGTCAGTTAGTGAACCATTGGAAAACCTGCAGGGAGTACTGCCAGACAGCGGTTTCCTCCGACCTAATTTGGGACTCCTCATCAGTACGCCCCCCCCTGCGGCTTCGAACCAGGACGAAATAGCTGTCCAGTACTCCCTGCAGATTTTCCAGCGATTCTCTAACTGATATCAGCTCATGATGAAATCCTCCATCCAATCAAACAAAATCCCTTCAAAACAAATACTTGAAAATTAATCTGATGCTCACCAGCGACTGGTCCTATTCAGGCAGCCAACCTGGGGTTCTATTGGGAAGCCATGACCAGTAGGGTACAACAGCAGGTTGAAGATGAGGCAGTAACTCATCGAAGAAGACATTGTGAAATGGTCGCGCTATATCATGAATTGGCAGAAGTTAGAATTCATGGGCTGGCCATTGGATCAGGTCCCAGTGGCTTAATGGTCCACGAGGTCGCCAGCCTTGTAACCAGAACGTCCTGGATTCGAACTGTGGTGGTGGGTGCGTATTGATGAAGAATTCCAAACTAGGACGAAACAGCTGTCCAGTACTCCTCGCAGGTTTTCCAGTGGTTCTGTAACTGATGTCAGCTCATGATGAAATCCTCCATGAAATAAAAAATCAACCCTTCTTTCATTCTACGTAAATATTCGTTCTTACTGTGTTCAAACTTTATTCAAGGGGGTCATGTGTATAGTATTCAGTTTACAACTGGCCAATTAAAAGATGAACTGATACGCGAAAAAATGTCCACAGAAGAATAATAATGACCCCTCTGAAGGATTATTTCTGATGAGTACAGTTATTGGAATCTGTTGAAAAGTTATCCAGTGTATTTACTCAGCCAAATAACATCATACCTAATAGTGTATATTATATGACAATATATCAATATTAGTTGGAATTAATAATTGTCTCATATCAAATTACCATGATCTGCATTTTGATGACTGCACTGTACACACCATATATATATATATATATGGTTTTTTAAAGAAATTATATCCGGTGCGGAAAGTTAGCATACATTCTATATATGATCTTGAAATCATGGTCAGGGATGACCGAGTGACAGAAGTCGATCAGGTGTTCCAGAATACAACTTCGTACACACTTCCTTTCTCCCTTGTAAAACCAAGCTGGAAAATGTCCTCGTATTCGTGTGGGAAGCGTCCTCTGACTACGGCCAATGTACCTTGCTCCACAAGAAGAGCAGGTGATCTGGTAGATGCACATAGATTGAGAACATATTCCAGCTACATGGTTTTACAAGGGAGAAAGAAAGTGTGTACGTAGTTGTATTCTGAAACACCTGATCGACTTCTGTCCCTCGGTCAACTCTGACCATGATTTCAAGATCATATATATGGAATCCATGCTAACTTATAGACCGCGTTTTCTTCGTTACAGACTTCGAAAGACAGTTGAGGCCTTGACAATTCATGAGTTTAAGCCAGACAGTTCTTTGTGTACAAAAGAAGTATGTACAATCCCTACTTCTGCCTTGGCCATAGAGGGATAGACATTTATTTATTTTGTTTATTTAGTTATTCTATTTACTTTTCCCTTATTACTGCGATTATTATTATTATCATTATTACTGTTCTCACTCTGAATCTTTTCCACTTGACCTACTTATCATTTTAAACCCAAAATTATTAATTTTTATATTTTTTATTTTATTTTTACAATATTGAATTCTATCTTATTAAATTTCACACCATGTTATATAACATTTTATATTCGTTTACTAATCTTATAATTATGTACCCCTTTCCAAAAATCTATACACCTTATATATTATTCTATATATGACATTAATTTGCTTTACCACTTGACATTAAACCATGATTATAATCACAAATAGTTTAATTGCATTTCATGCTACCACCACTACTACTACTACTACTATTATTATTATTATTATTATTATTATTATTATTATTATTATTTCATGTATTCACACCTTTGACATTAATTCCCTCACCGGATATAATTTCTTAAAAAACCATATATATACGATTGTACAGCTTGATAATAAATTCGTCGTTGAAAAGAGTTTCTTCGCTGAATATTGTGTTCTTATTCCTTATAAACCAACTATAGAAAAATCAATCTGATGCTCACTAGTAACTTGCCACAGGAAGGAGTTTCCTGGGGTTCTAGTGAGAAGTAGTGACCAGTGAGGTCCATCCAGATGTCAAGTGTGAGGATGGATATCCATCCCATCGATGACATTGGTTGGTGGTCGCACTAATTCATGGATTGGTAGAAGTTAGAATTCATAGGCTGGCCACTGAACCGGGTCCTAGTGGCTGAATAGTATATTTGCCTTGTAACCGGAACGTCCTGGGCTGGAACCTGGTGGTGGGTGCGTACTACCAATGATTCCCAAACTACGATGAAATAGTTGTCTGGCAGTACTGCTTGGTTTTCAATGGTTCTCTAACTGATATCAATCCGTAATCAACTCTTAAAATGCATTACTTCATTTTTTGATAAATGTGTAAAAAGACCCATAAGAACAATAAAAGAAGTAATGATAATAATAATAATAATAATAACAATATAAGCAGTTCAAATTGGTCAGTTCCAAACAAAGCCGTCTTCATTAATTTGGCATTCAAAGGTGATTAGGCTTAAGATTAGCTCAAAAATTAGTCTGTCGAAGTCAGTCAGTCAGTAAGACGTTCTTTGCTGGAAAATTACGAATGATGCTTACCAGGCGTAAACTTTTCACCATCTTTGTTAAAGATAAGCTGCCTCGTCTGGCTGCCTCCACCTGAATCTATCGGTTCACTTAACCTAATGCAGCTAGGTACACTGGCAGTAGCTACAGAGAGTATATTATGGCACGGTTGTACAATGGAGAAAAGAAGGGTGTACGAAGCTCTATTTTAGAACACTTTATTGACTCCTATCGCTCTACCAACTCTGACCATGATTTTAGGGTTATTTATCGCATTCATGTTACCTTACCGCGTATACTTTGTCCTAAACTTCTAAAGACACCAAAGGCTTTGTCCATTTGTGAATTTAAGCCAGAATTATGTGTATAAAAGAAGTTTGTAAAATCCCTACTTCTGCCTGGGCTGTAAAGGGATAGACATTTATTTATTTATTGAATTGAATTTTTGATTTTCCCGTCGATTGATTGGACCGAAGTGCTCGGTCTCAGGTTGACATGTCGGCTTCTTGTGCAGATGCTTCGACGATGTCCGGGCATTTTAGTTAGTATACAATTGGTGGCACCGACAAGGTTTGAAACCAGAACCTTCCGGTTACAAGGTGGGCTCGTAGGCCGTCATGCCACTGGGACCCATTCCACTGAACAGTGCACGAATTCCAACTTCTGCCAATTCACGATATAGTGCGACCACTAGCCACTGTCATCCGCGGCGAGTATTTGCCCCCAAGCCCGACCTGTTGTACCCTACTGGTCACGGCTTGAATAGGGCCAATCAAGTCGATCTTCAAGTATTGGTTTTGTAGGGATTTTGTTTGATTGTATGGATGATTTCATCATGAGGTGACATTGCGAAGTGGTCGTACCGTGACGTGAATTGGCGGAAGTTAAAATGCATGGGCTAGGCGCTGAATCCTGTCCCAGTGGTTGAATAGTATACGGGTTTGCCTTGTGAAGATGATATTAGCTGATGCATGGCAAATCCTGACTAATAAATAAAAATTGGATATGTATCAACAATTAATCATACTTGGTCAAAATTCCCGATTGTCTACGTCTTTTTATGAAGAAAATAACAAATGTTTTATGACGGTTCACTCACACACACACACACATAAACACCATTGTATACTGCATATACACACATACTTTAACGAAAGTAGACTAATTTTGAAAGTATGAGGTCAAATTTTGATCACAGTTCATACAATTTTTGTTTATTATACATGCTGATACCTGTTTTATGACTCATATGATTGGAGACAAAGTTTTGAAAACAAAAGATGTCCTTTTCTGTATACAAACCTCTGTTATGTTAATTCCGATTAATTTCCCCTGAAGAAGTTCGGACCAGATTGCCGAACGAAACGTTGGAATTGTTCATTTCAATCTCGGTGAGATTTTACAAATATATTACATATTTTACAAATGTCTACTTCTCACTCGGTGCCCAAATATTTTAGAACTATTCTGTCAAATCTTCATCACAGTTCATATGGATGTATCTCACTGTCACACATTGATTTGATTCTTTGGTATTTGTCATCGTCCTTGCTTAATCTTTAATTGTAACACTTCTCTTTGTGGTTGCTCGACACATTAATAATGTGTTGTTTTATAGAATTAAGCCGATTCTGACCTTGGACTATTTTCAGGAATTGTTGATGTTTGAACCTTGTGGATAAGGGTTTTGTTTCCCACTCTGTTGGGAATATTCTTTACTTGGTTTCAAGTTCTCGTTTTGTACTTAGATTGGACTATATTATTATTATCAGTGTTTCCTTTAATTCCTAGAGGAACATAGGGCTCCACCTGCACGTCTCCATTGCGATCGGTTCTCTGCCAAAGTTTTCACCTGGTTCCAGGTCTGCCCACATGCTTTCATTTCCTCTTCACATCACCTCCTCCATGTCACCCTCACACTGACGTCCAACTCTCCGCTTCCCTTTCGGGTTCCACTCGAGCGACAACCTGGGGTGTGATGTCACTCACTTGATGGCTTGTTTTCTCAGTGTGGTCAATCCACCCCTCCATTTCTTCCTGCATATTTGTTGCACAATCGGTTCCTGCTGGGTTGGTTCGCTCATTGCCAGAGACCTCTGTTGCTGATCTTTTTTGACCGGTCATCTGATCTTGAGTGTTGAGCCGAGAAAATTGTTAATGAAGGTCTGTAGTTTGTTTGAGATGCTCTTTATGACGCGCAGTGAAAGTCTCTGATCCTTATAGTAGCACTGTCTGACTTCACATTGGAGTTGAAAATCCGGATGTTATTTTTGATGCTGAGTGGTGTTGACCTCCACACAGACTTAAGGGTAATGAAAGCCTGTCTTGCTTTCCCAATTCTGGCTTTGATATCCTCGTCAGTTCCGCCTGCGTATAGTTGAAACGATGCTTCCTAAGTAGGTAGGTGAAGGAGGTTGTTTCTTTCAGGTTCCTCCCATTTATGCTGGCTGATTGTCGTCTCTTGTTGTTGCTGTTGATTTTGCCCAGGAATCTTCATCACCCCCGTATCCTCTATGTTTACTTGGAGTCCTATCTTTGATGCTTCTTCTGTCAACTTGTTGCTTTCCACTTACATATCTTCCAGTTTGTGGGAAATCAGACATATATCACCGGCGAAGTCTAGTTCCTTTAAGATTTTTGTGTGGGTCCATTTTATATCTATTTCATCATTGCCCACCGCTGTCTGTCGCGTTATCCAATCTACTGCAATCAGGAAAATCATTGGCGATATTAGGCAGTCTTGTCTTACTCCCATCTTTGGACTATATTACCTGCCTAATAGTTTTGTTGTGATAATTTCGATACTGTTTTATTGCTGTTTAGTGGATCCACGAAATTATTCCTGAATAACCGTCTTTTTTTACCGTCTTTCGTGACTGTGCGTATCCGAAGTAAGTTTGCCAGCTATCCAGCAGAATGCAGAGATCGGTTTCCTGCGTTCACTTCTGGTCGCCAAAATATGGGCATCCCATTGATATGATTGATTATGAGCAGAAGTAAATTGTGTATAAAATCGTCATCGATAAATAAGTTATTCTGCATCACTGTGTTTATCGTTTCATCACATAAAATTATTTTATAATGGAGTTATTAATCTGATCTTGTATTGATTACGATTTCAGGGGGAAGGGTGAGGCCAATAACCAGTCAATCAGCTGTGTGAATTCTAGATCATAGAAGATCTTCACAATAGGTAAGATCGGTCATTTGTGCAGGTTAGCCTATGTGATAAATTGCACAGCGGTGTAAGGGAATGAAAATATGAGATATCTATGCACCGGGTGACGCATATTAACCCACCACTCAGTAGGGTAAGTGGTGTCCCACTGAACCACATAGTTAACGTTGTTGTCCATAGGCACTTGACTTCATGCAATAAATTTGCTAAAGGGATTTTGTCTAACTTGGAGCATCCACTTTACTCTCAGCTTCCAACTTCCGTCTCCTCAGGTAGAACAAGAAGTAACTTCAGAAAACTGTATACTCGCACGTCTAAGTATAAAAATTCTATGATACCATACTTGGCATGTATTTTATGTGATGAAAATAGTGTCAGGCAAGAATTAACTAACTTTTCTTCATCTAGTAAATAAACAATTTCCTCCATCCATCCTTATATACCTTCAAGTTTTACTTTTATTATTTCTATTATATTTATGGTCCTGCTGCTTCACTGTTTTACTCTCATAATTGCAAACACCAACTTATCTCCATGACGGCTGTAATCTTTGTTTTTC
Organism: Trichobilharzia regenti; assembly: GCA_944472135.2. Classification (NCBI taxonomy): domain Eukaryota; kingdom Metazoa; phylum Platyhelminthes; class Trematoda; order Strigeidida; family Schistosomatidae; genus Trichobilharzia; species Trichobilharzia regenti. Next base: position 106,539,595 of record OX235264.1, read on the forward strand.
CCCTCGCCATCATCATCATCATGTAAAGAGAACATTATATTCAATATTCTTAAACATGTTAGGATTTCTATACCGCATTGACAATACTGTGTGAAACAAGCCAACGGCAATTTTCACTTGTACTCTTATTATTATTACCCTAGCTGTTATCATTATGATTATTATTTCCATTTTATATGCTCCATGTTTTTGACACTACCTCTATTGTAAATGTGGAAAATTTTCTGTGTGATTAATTTTTATTTATAATTTGAGGGAATTAGATACAATATTGTGATTAATGCTGAAAATTCCATTCTGTATCACAAGTACTGTTTTTTGGAATAAAGTAAATTATTATTATTAATATTATTATTACTATTATTATTTTGAGACTATGAGTCGTATTATCACAACTTATTGGGTGATTTATGTTTAATATCACAAACACTTGCAAATCTACAAACGAATATCAACAAGGCAGGCAGAGAAGACACAAATTCAAGTGCATACAGAGGAGGAAGTGAGAGATGTTGAAGATATCCGATAACCAACAACGACAAGTATCAATCCCTACCAGTGAGAGAGAGATCTGAAAGAAGTCTCCCTGTCCATTGATATTTAGGCAGTATCGTTTAAACCACAGACCACCCTGCATGGATGAAGATTTCAAATCGAAACAGAGTTGAAAAAAGTCAAATGGATCTTCTCTACTCTGAAATTAGTGTAGAACTCTGCTGGAATCAGCATCATGAACGTGATGCAAACTCTCAAGTTAATCAGCGCCTCGATATGATCCAGATAAATAGTCTTGTAGAAGTCACAAAAAGCATTTCTAACAAGTGGCTGTAAAAACCCTCATCAACAGGTATATTTCTTGGACACTGAAGACTAGATGATTGGCAAGAAAGAATCAGCGAGTAGAAACTCTTACAGGCAAAGAACCAAACAAATATGTTCAAGTAAAAATCGAGACGGATCGAACATAAACTGAGGAGACCTTTAAGCGATATCATGTCATTAACTGATAGTATCATGAAGGGGATCGTGTGAGGTGGAGATAAAATGCTTCTAATGCTCCCCTGGATTATTTTCATATGAATTCAGGGGAATAATAAAAATAATCGGTGGGTCATCCGTCCTGACAGGCGACTGGATGGACCTCACTGGTCACGACTTCTTGATGGAAGTCCAGGAAACTCCGTTCTGTAACAAGTCACTAGCGAGCATCAAGTTACATTAATTGGTGGACGCTCTAAATCACGAATCTGTAGAAATTAGAATTCATGGGCTAGCCGTTGAATCCGGTCCCATTGGCTGAATGGTATACGAATTTGCCTTGTAACCGGATTGTCGGAACATAACAATGGTTGACCCTCAGAAGATCAGTAATTTAGAAAAAACCTCAGCTATTGCACTGCATGCATTAACACACAACCACACAGTAGCATAGTGGGAGATGGTTTAGATTCTAAGAAGTAATCTATGTAGGTGGAGAGAGTGAGAGAGATTGGTTACTGAATCCTGACTGGTTCATCGAGTAAATGTATACCCAGCACATTCAACAGAAATGACTCAATGCAAATACCAGAAATATGCATGGAAGATATTATTACCACCAGTCAGTCAAATCACAGGAGGACAATAAATAATCTCAAATTGTATTCTATTTCAATTCAATTCAAGCACATCGCAAGATTCTAACAAGTAGCTTATTGTGACTATAAAAACACTCGTCTTATTTCCCATCTGATTGTATTTGATCAATAACACTCATATTATTGTTTCTGAATGTTCATCACCCTACATTGAATTTTTATTCAAATATCTAGTCAATTCCACACAGGTATACAAATGAAGTCAAAAGTTGTGTGAGTGAGTAACTTGGTATGAATATAAGTGTCAATACTTTGTGCTTGAAACGTGGTCACATCAGTTAATATTACTGTACAACACTGTGTGATTAATCAAAACAAAATCTTATCGATAATGGGGTTATACTCTACCACAGTGCCCAAGTTGTATACTTTTATCAAGGTCTATATACATTTTTTTCATTTATGCCTTCCTTCAGCCTTTTTATCTGTATTGTAGTGGGATCTGTGGCATGACTTTCACTTTATCCTACGACTCTCAACTAGCGTTTATTTTTTCTCCATATAATCGATACCATGTCTCCCTGGCATCAACTGACCGCTTCCTATTCGACTTCTTCTAGAGAATATCATCACCGAATGTATAATCCATTCCCACTTACTTCTGCATATTTGCAATAGGTTGTTGCTTAGTTCTCTACAGTGTCAGACTACCTTGGTGATTATCGCTTCTGGTAGGCCATCCAATCTTCAGATATTGATATGAGTCCAACTCTGGCTAATATAAATGCTTCCAGTGGAACGCCCACCTAGTCACTGAATGATACAAAAGCGCTGGTTGACGACTTGGTATGATTTTTGAAAATTCATATTTCATCTCTTAAGTTTACTTCAGAGTAATGCATATCTCTGGTGCCTTCCTGGTGCTGATTGGCTGGCTAGTTGGCCGGCTGACTTTGACACCGTCATTCTTATCACCATTAAGGCGAAGTGTTACTGTCCAGTCAGGTGAGCGAATCACAGGTGACTACGCTTAAATTTCTTCCAGTGGGGATGATTAGCGTTTGTTGTTCTTTTTCTGTTTGGTTACCTCTGTCAACTTTGTCTTCTATATCTTCACTTGACTGACTTCTCTGCAGACTTTCATCACAAGACAACGTGGCCTATTCATCATTTGTGGTGGTTGCTTTTAGTTGGGAAATATAACAGAGAATGTCACCGTTGCATATACCTTTAAGCGTCGGTGGCACAGTGGTTAGGACTCTCACCGACTGTGTGACTTATCAAAATAAAATCTTATCCATAATGGAGTTATACCCTACCACAGTTCCCAAGTTTTATAATTATATCAATTCTTACTTCTATCAATCCGTGATTTAGCGCAACTACCAACCAATGTCATCGATGGGACATCCATCTCTCCCCACCTGACTTGTATACGAGCTTGCCTTGTAACCGGAAGGTACTGAATTATAAACTCGTGTGTTGGGTGCGTACTATCGATGATTCCCTGAGTAGGAAGAAACAGCCACTGTCCAGTACTCCCTACTGGTTTTCAATGGTCGTTTCTCTAACTGACATCAATCCGCGATTAACTCGTAAAATTAAAAATAGTCTAATCCTTACAAACGAACTATAGAAAAATAATAATGATAAATCATAATAAAATCATAATAAATTGTGTGTCACACACAAAAAAAACTTACCTCTTCGTAATTCTTGTCTTTCCAGTAGACATTTCCATTCCATTTGAGCAACAGAATTTTTCGAATCCAGTGTACAACATTGAAATCTTTCTTCTAATTCATTTCTAATCTGTTGCATAATATCATGATCAATCCTGTTTGAATCTTTACTATTGCTGTTTTTATTTTTACCGCTATTTTTACTATTCAACGTGTATTCACTTTTACTCAGATGTTTTCTCAATGCCAGTCGAGAATTCGATTTTTTAGCCTCACTTTTGGTATTACTATTATTAGTAGTATTACCAGCATTATTGAAATTCTGAGATGATCCTGTTGATAGCGGAACGGTTGGCATACGTGAATTGGCATTTTCAATGATTGGAGCATTTTGCATAGACGGTGAATTATTATCATCCAGTGAAATCACTGAAGTTCGTATATCGCCTAATTCACTAAGTCGGCTAACACTTTGAGATTTATACTTGTACAACTTTTTTAGATTCTTTTTCTCTGATTTCTACGCGAAATTTAAAAAAAAGAGAGACATACAAAAGGGAAAGAAGAAATTTTACAGGAAAAGATGGTCACATAATTTGTAAAATAGTTCATTAGCTCAAATCCATGCTTTGTATCCAACCCCTGTCCCTGCCATGGCCATCATAAACAGGTAATTTTTTTGTATACAATTGGTGGATGGTGGCTAGCAGTGGAATCCAGGATGCGCATTTCGTCCTATTTGGGACTCTTCAGCTGGATGTACCTGCATTTCTCAGTGAGCGATGATGTTCCCACCGAGGCTCGAACCCAGTGCCCATAGCTTCAAACGCCAAAGCGTTATTAAGGTAATTTTTTTGTTTAGTAATGACCATCCCATCGCCTTTCTTACCTAAACTTCCTGTTTTTTCCAATCCCTGTTTACAACTACCATATTTTCATACCTGAACTTCGAGTTTATTTAATCATTTTACTATTTCTACATATTTAATCCCTGATTGCATAAACAATTATTCGTCACATTAGTTTTTTATCCAAACATCTTGTCTATTCTTGTTATTCCTATATTTCTAAAGCCCAAATGCACAATGTCAATCTTCTTTGTAATTATTATGCTACTTTGTCTAAGTTTTATCCGTTCCCCTGTTTATTATGACATTTTAATAATTCCTAATTGTAATTTTTATTAATTTGCCCCTTAATCGGAAATTATTCTGAAACTTTCCCATGCATTGGATATAAATACACAAATGTACAGCCTAGTTGACGGTGATTTCGTCGAAAAGAAAATTTTCTTCGCTGCAATTGTCTTCTTAATAACTCCTATGACCCAATGTGTATATTCCGTGAGTTCATTAAATGTATAAATCTCAAAGGGGTGTAAAAAGTAATAATATTAGTAGGCAAAGAGCAATACAAACACCCCTTTAGTTACATGCTCATTAAATCTACAAGAAATATTGTTAAATGTCTTATGAACAGAACAAGAAAGTTATGTATGGATGATCATTTACAAAAGGAATTTGAATGTACTGTTCATGATTCCTTGACGGAGATGACTTGACAAGTGATATTCTCTTCCAAAGACTTTCAAAGAGTATACGAAAGAAGTTTTACACAGCAAGCCTATATTTGTCATTCTCTAGCTCACGAATGATTGCGATTCAGACGAAGGATAAGCTTGATAGTTTTGCCACATCTATGTTTATTTATCAGTTCACCTGCACCTGTAGTGACAGTTATGTTGGGTACACTACTACTAGACAGCTTAGCCAACGCGTCACTACTGAACATCTCCCATCGTGGTGATTTGGCAAAGGACAGACAAAAACAATCCGTAGCTCAATTTTGTCACATTTAATTGATACTGGTCATGTATTGGAGATCATGAAAGCTTTCAAGGTGATTCATCGTATCCCACTGAATATTTCCAATAGACATCGTATTCGTCTACTGCACGCACACACACAGCCGAGGTGATGGGCATTCGAACTATTAAGCCTAAACTATGCATTCAAAAGAAGTTCATACCGCCATTATCCCTGATTGGTTTACATTTGAATTTTTATTTGTAAAGTTATGTAGATATATTAGAGTTAAGCCTGATGAAATCTAATTGCGAAAAAAAATATCATTCGATTAAATGTGTTGTTATAAATTTTACTACGGGGATATTTAAGACATTAAAAATAAATGGTGGCAACTGTGATTAACATAACACATTGGTCAGAATGGACGTTCTCTTTGTCTTCGCCTATACGAACATAAACAAGCTGTCAAACGACATGATCTCTATATTTTTTAGTATCAATGCATGCCGATAATTTTTTTTTTATATTTTTTTTTGATTTACAGCTTGATTCCACACTGTATTTTTGGTACAAGTATGGAATTTTCAGCATGGATATCGGTAGCCCAAATTTTGCAGGCCGACCATAGATATCAGGTGTGCGTCGGCGTGGGCTCGAACCCCGGACCATGTGCATGGTCGACGAGAGTCCTAACCACTGTGCCACCGACGCACATACAGTAATTCTGTTGGAAAAATGTAAACATCTCAGAGAAGGGAAACACCGAAAATGTCAGGAGATTTCCAAAAGCCTTGTACTCCGACAAATCTGTAGGTGTGAAACTTGACCATTTTTGTAGTATTTAATTCCATATTATTTTTTGTTTATTGGACATATTATACACAGGGTGAAACATCATTGTTTCAAACACAAGCATTTATTTAATTCACAGTTTAAGATTTTCCAGTCGATTGGTTAAAACAAAGTGCTCGGTCTCAGTTTAACATGTCGGCTTCTTGTACAGATACTTCGACTTGAGACCGAGCACTTCAGTCCAATAAATAATAATGATAATCTACTTTATTCCAAAAACAGTACTTATAATACAAAATGGAATTCTCAGCGTTTGTCACAAAATTGTAGTTGATTTACTTAAAATATAAATAAAATTAAGAATTAAAACAAAATTAACCAGAGGATTTTGTCCACATTTACGATATACACTCAAAATTATTCGAAGTACAAAATGAGATTATTAAATATAATAATAATAACAGTGAGTTTGTTTCAAACACTATTGTCGATTCAGTTTGGAAATTTTAGCATGTTAAAGATTATTGGATCTAATGTTTTGTTGATATAGTAAAGTGAGGGGAAATACAAAATTAACAGTTCTAACGCAGATTAAATAAACAAAAACAAAAAATTGAGTGTTGTAAATACAAAAAATGCAATAACAATAAAGTTTGATGGTGTAAGTGTGGAGGAAATGGTTTATTTAGTTTTGCATAGAAGGTTAATTAGTTCGTGTCTAACACTATTTTCATCACATAAAGTACGTGCCAAATATGGTAATAGTGGAAATTTTATACTTAGACGTACGTGCATAAAGTCTTTTGAAATGACTCCTTGTTTTACCTAAGCGGACACAGGGTGAAATCTGCGGGCAAAGTGGATGCTCACAGTCTGATAAAATCCCTTTAGCGAATTTGTTGCATGACATCAAGTGCCTGTCAATGACACTGTCAACAATATGGCCCAATGGGATACCATCACTCACTCTACTTACTGACAGTCTTCAGAGTTCTACGAAGTATGACATAGTCACTTTTAAGCAATCCAGGAAAGAATAAGGGTGAACACTAAAGAAGAATAGGTAAAATACACGAGCTGACAAACTGTAAGACGAGTGGTTGGGTTATGCCTGAGTGCCTTAACTTCTTAATGCAAGGAGTCAGACGAAATATTCTTTTAGAAACTGGTAGGACGTTGGAAGACGCGGATAGATCACAAGAAAGAATCAATCTAAGATACATTTCTACATCACTATCATCGATTTTGCAAAGACCATAGGGATTAACAGCTTTACTTAACTTTGTTTTACATCGGAAACTGAGGTTGACAGTTTGATTTTTGGAAGGATTTGGTTTAAGACCATTAGACGAATACCATTTTCTGACTCCTGATAGAAAGCTGTCCATCCTAGTACAGTCTATCTGGGAGTTAACAGACATTGAAGTAGTTAGATCGTCGGCATACTTATCAAGGTACGTTTCATCAGAGTGAGGCAAGACATGCAAGAAGAAGGAAAACAGAAAAGGAGAAGGGGCAGTGCCTTGAGGGACACCAGCCTCAGTAAGTAACGAAGTGGACGACTTTCCCTGACATACAGTGTACTGCTTTCTTTCTGAGAAATAAGAATGCAGCCATTTGATAACCCAACAGTCAGTTTGAGTTTCGGCAAGCTTGTTTAACAAAATATCCCTAGGTACTGAGTCGAAAGCAGATGTGTAATCTAGGAAGTTGCAGCGAATAAATTTAGCCCCCTTGTCTAAGCTGGAGACACTGTTATGACAGAGAACTGCAACTGCATCCAAAGTACTTCTACTGTGTTTATAAGCGAATTGTTTGGGATCGTTAAAGGCTTTAACTGAAGGTTGAAGATTAAGTAAGAGTAACTTTTCCATAGCTTTTAGAAAAGGAGACGTAATAGCAATAGGTCTAAATTTAAAACATGTTCCAGTAGACGAATTAGATATAGGTACAATTTTAATGTCCTTCCAAACGGCTGGCACGACATTTCTGGAAGAAGATTCATTAAATATGTCCATGAGAGTATCTGCACACTTTTTAAGAATAACACTAGGCAAACCATCTGGACCTAGACTACAAGAAGGTTTCAGAGACTGGAGACATTTTAGAGCATCATTTGTAGTGAAACCAGGGAAACCGGTTTCATTGACACTTGTAACACTAGAAAGTTTGGCATTTGTTAGAGAATGTATGAAAGACGGGAAAATCTAAAATCGAATTAAATAATTAAAATGAGCTGTTGCACAAGAGGTAGCTCTCGTCGCCCAGGTGGTCTAGTGGGTAACGCTTTGGCGTTTGAAACTATGGGCACTGGGTTGGAGCCTTGGTGGTGGGAACACCATCACTCACTATGCAATGCAGGTACATCCAATTGACGAGTCCCAAATAGGACGAAATGCACAACCTTGAATTCCACTAATAGTCGCCATCCCCCAATGAACAAGTATTTATTATTCATTCAGTTATCAATTGTAACTCTTGTAACACTTTGCTTCCTATTTGTTGTAGGGGTAGAAGAATTTTTCAGATGTTTAGGACAGGGGTTAACTCATTCCTATTGCACGCGCTTTCATTCGATTGGATAAATACAGCTTTTATTAATATCTCCCTACACCATGTTCAATATGGCCGACCTTATTGTATGTTTGTGTGTCCCTGCATGTACACTGATATGACTGACCTTTATTTTCACAACTTCTTAGCTTAGTAGGTAGAGTCATCTAATTTTTTGTACTCCGCTAGTCTAATTTACCTCGTCCTATCATTTTGACCTATGTAACTGACCTCATAATCCTGTCGGGTTATCAGATAAACCAAATTGGTTTATTTAATGAGCTCCACAGGTTCTTTTAACCGACATAAATTGTTTCTAAGTGAGATTGTAGGTTATTGAAGGCTACTTTTATTTCTAATAGTGTGAAATATTATAATAAAGGTTTTTTTTGTATTTCCCAATGAATGAAAAACAAAACGATATTGTTTTTACTGACGTTTCGCTATTTAATGCTAATAGCTTCCTCAAAGTATTATTAAACCGGAATTTACAAAATCTCAGCATATATATAACAAAGAGTTAAGGGGTGAGAAAATAGACTACTTAGGTCAAGTTAAAAGGACATATTCTAGACTGCCTAGTTAAGAGAGAGGAAAACGGACATTTTAGTATATCCATATTCAGGAAGAAAATCCACTCCAAATCATCACACCCCATCAGCGCAAAGATTTCAGTTGGCTCAAGTCTTCTTAGACGAGCACACTCCCTGATAACGGATGAGCAAGAAAAAGAAGAAGAAATATCAAACATCACTGAAACTCTCAAGCAAAACAACTACCCAAAGAACTTCATCAGCAAAATCAACACAGATATTAAGTATGGCCGAAAATGCACTCCGAAAACATGGACTCCAACAGTCGTCATTCCATATAGAGCAGAGACGTCAGACGATATCAGAAGAGTACTCAATCAGCTCGACATTAGAGTTTTCTTCAAAACATCGGACACACTTCAAAACAACCTTGTCCACATAAAAGACCGAATCCCGAAAGATTCTCTATCTAATTGTGTCTATAAAATAAAATGCCCGGAATGTGATGCGATCTACATCGGACAAACATCTCGAGAAATCAAAATCAGAAGAAATGAACATCATAGAGCATCTCTTCGACCACCAAGAAATCCAACTGAACTAGAAAAACTTCAAAAATCATCAGCCATAGGTCTGCATGCTATAGAATCAGGCCACAAAATTGATTTTGACAATATTGAAATAATCCAGAAAAATTTCAGAAACCACAAAGAACGTCTAATATCAGAAGTACTTCATATCAAGTGGAATCCAAATTGCCTGAATAGGAATGATGGACTAAAACAGAATCTGACCTGGCTACAACACCCTCTCCCATGAAGTAGCAAAATCAACGCAAATGTAATGAGCAAGTTCACTATGTAAACACACACTACTTTTCATAATTCTACACACTGGCAAAATCCAACAATCTACACTTGGTTTTGTTATCTTTACCAATTGACCAACTTGACAACCAAAAATGACCCCAGATTAACGAACGATGATCAAGTTAGTAAACTTTATTTTGATATAATAACAGCTATACTATTACCTTTGATATTTGGTTTGAACGATCTTCATTGTTATTTTGACTTTCAATATGTCCTTTTAAGTTGAACTAAGTCTATATTTTTTTCTCACCCCCTAACTCTTTGTTATATATATGCTGAGTGGATTTTGTAAATTCCGGTTTAATAATACTTTGAGAAAGCTATTAGCATTAAATAGCGAAACGTCAGTAAAAAAAGTCTCGTTTTGTTTTTTCATTCATTGGGAAATACAAAAAACCTCTATTATAATGAATATCATATACCCAATGCCCAAATTTTTTCAAACCGTTAAAAGTGAACTTGGTTTGGACATATATAGTGTGAAATATTCCTATATCATAATGAAGTGAAAGTTACCCTGAACGAAGAATATTCTTTTCAGTAAAATTCTCCTCTTCAGGTTCTTACAATTATAACGTATAAAATTTGTTGACGTTACAATAATGATAGCTAGTTATACGGTGGATACATTTTTCAACGTAGAATAACAGATTAGTTATGTGGTGTCGAAATAAATAGTCGTATTTTTGTGTGACAAACGTCGTGCTACACTGAATTCAATTACAAAATATTGTGAAATGGGAGATAATGTTGGTGATTAGTCACAATAGATTCATTGAATGTGGGATAGGAAAGTTGACAAGTCGGTTCAAGGTTATCAAAATGTGTCAGGCGAGTGAGTGGCCAGTACAAAGTAGTGCGCATTAAAAAAGGAGATAGTAAGACTGCAATGAGAACTTCAGCCTGAAATAACGAATGTGTGAAATACAAAGCGGGTGAAGGTATATAACGAGAAAAGAGATAATCTCACTAATAATTAGTCCGGATAATGTAAATGAAAATTCGATAGTGTTGACAGAATGTTTGCATGAAGGGTATAAATTAGAACGAATAATAACAATTGTCAAAGGTTGATTTGTAACGATTAGATTTGTTTTTACGAGTTAATCGCGGATTGATATCAGTTAGAGAACCGACCATTTGATCACCAGTAGGGAGTACTGGACATTAGTTGTTTCGTCCTAGTTTGGGAATTATCGGTAGTACGCACCCACCACACGGGGTTATAACCCAGTACCTTTCGGTTACAAGGCAAGCTCGTATCCCAGTCAGGTAGGGAGAGATGGAGAGAATATACAGAATCTTAGCTTATAAATACATTAACTTATTCTTAGTTTGGTGGATGGTGATTGACAGTGGAATCAAGGACGGGCATTTCGTCCAGTTTGGGACTCGTCATCCAACTGTACCTATATTCCGTAATGAGTGACGGTTTTCGCACTGAAACTCGAACCCAGACAGTACCTATCGTTTCAAATGCCAAAAGTTATCCAGTATACCACTTGGGCCATTATAGTCACCTTTTGTACAACGGGCTGAAGTGAATGTTTAATCATAGTTTTTCGATGTGTGACAGTAAAATGAAATTACAAAATCAGCATTTGCTCACATATAAAATTGCATATTATATTTCCACACGAATACGAGAACATATTCTAGCTGCATGGTTTTACAAAGGAGAAAGGAAGTGTGTGCGAAGCTCTATTCTGGAACACCTGATTGACTTCTGTCACTCGGTCAACCCTGACCATGATTTCAGGATAATATATTTTTTTTTTTTTTTTTTTTTTTTGATTTACAGCTTGATTCCACACTGTATTTTTGGTACAAGTATGGAATTTTCAGCATGGATATCGGTAGCCCAAATTTTGCAGGCCGACCATAGATATCAGAAGTGCGTCGGTGCGGGCTCGAACCCCGGACCATGTGCATGGTCGGCGAGAGTCCTAACCACTGTGCCACCGACGCACATGCTAACTTCCCGCGTTTTCTTCGTTACAGACTTCGAAAGACAGTTGAGGCCTTGACAATTCATGAGTTTAAGCCAAACAGGTCTTTGTGTACAAAGAAAGTATGTATAATCCCTACTTCTGATTTGGCCGTAGAGGAATAGACATTTATTATGTTATGTAACATTTTATATTCACCTACTAACCCTATAATTATGTACCCCTTTCGAAAATCTATACGGCTTATGTATTATTCTACGTATGACACGGATTATTTTGCCACTTGACACTAAACTATGATTATAATCACAAATATTTTAATTGTATTTCATACTACTAATATTATTATTTCATGCATTCACACCTTTGACTTGATTCCCTCACCGGATATAATTTCTTTAAAAAAGCATATATATACGATTGTACAGCTTGATAATAAATTCGTTGTTGAAAAGAGTCTCTTCGCTGAATATTGTGTTCATAATGCTACAACGGGAATTATTAAATTATTATATTTGTGTTGATTTTGTCATTTCATTGAGGGCTGGGGTGGAAGGTATGCTTGTTTCGAAGATTGTTCTAAATGATTTTATTAGCGAAGAAAATTTTCTTTTCGACAAAGTCATCAACTAGGCTGTACATTCGTGTACATATAATAAATGGGTGGGAAAGTTCTACATAGATTTCCGGTCAACGGTCAAATTAATAAAATTACAATTTTCCTATCCAAACTTCCTATCTATTTTGTCATTTTATTATTTCTACATATATTTAATCCCTAACTGCATTAACAATTATTCGTCACATTACTTATGATCCCGCTAAATTATTTTTTATCCAAACATCCTGTCTATTTGCGTTGACTTTGCATTTGCATTCGACTTCGTCGAAAAGAAAATTTTCTTCGCTGCAACTGTCTTCTTATTTACTCCTATGACCCAATGTGTATATTCCGTGATTTGAAGAGGAGCAAGGACCGTTCGACGGTAAGGGAACTGAACAAGTTTCTACGTTTGTCCGTCAAGCTTGCTGAGGCGAACGCAAAGATTTTCTTCTTCAAGAATTGTCTCGAGAAACATGAATATCCCAAAGTATTTTGGAAGCATCTCAGACGAAATCACATATCCCCTAACTCACGTACGCTGAAACGACACACTCTGAATCACATCGATGCAGTGCGATCAAGACTACCTGAGCTAGAGCAGAATATCTCAAAAAGCTCCCACGTTCTCCATGAGTTATCTGAAGACGAGAGAACAGCATTCGAAAACTACTCCAATACGGTTACAAAGAAAAGAACAGATGATGTTATAATGAAACTAAACCAAAGCCTAAAGTCCGTTACAAAAGAAACCGTCTTTCCTACTTGTCCAGAAAAATACGTGTACAATTATTCTGATGTTCAACTATCTCCAATTCAAATGCAAATCTTAGCACTTGGGCCTAAGTTTTGTGATGCAACGTCAAAAGTGAATGAACTCAACACGAAAGTGCAATTTGAGAATTTAATCGACCAGACGAAAGATCTCGTCCCAATCTCATATGAGAATGCAGAACTTTTCAAATCAACCGTTTTAAATTGCTGTCTCGATTATATCAACAAAAAACCCAGCCTCCGTAACGTCCTTTCCAAAGAACATCGAAAGCAGCTGAAAGATGATGAAAACTTGATCATCACGCGACCAGATAAAGGCTCCGGAATCGTCCTGATGAACAAATCAGACTACCTAAGCAAACTCTCGATGATACTATCCGATGATAAAAAGTTTCAGAAACAGTCTCCACAGAAAGATCCCACTGAACAGACGGAGCTCCAGCTAACAAAGATATTGAAGAAAATGAAGGACGAATCCATTATCAGTTCAAAGCTATACGAACAACTGCGCCCATCTGGTTCTACAACGCCACGTATGTACGGCTTACCCAAGGTGCACAAACAAGACGTCCCACTCCGCCCAATACTAGATATGATAGATTCCCCATATCATACAATCGCGAAATGGCTGGTGGAGATTCTCGGGCCGGTGAAAGAGAAGCTGTCAAGACATAACCTCCGCGACACATTCGACTTTGTTGATTCAATTAAGAATGTCAATGTGGCAGAAAAGAAAATGGTCTCCCTGGATGTCGTGTCTCTCTTCACCAACGTTCCACTGACAGAAACCGTATGTTTCCTTTGTGACTACATTGAATCCAATAACATCAATGTCGGTATACCAATCCATTACCTGAAAGAACTGTTACTTCGATGCACCTTCAACGTATACTTTAGTTTCAACAAAGAAATATACAGGCAAGTAGATGGAGTAGCAATGGGTTCTCCCTTAGGACCCCTTCTAGCCGACTGCTTTATGGCTAGCTTAGAGAACAACGCCTTATCACCAACTATCAACGACCTCCATCTCTACAAGAGATACATCGATGATACTTTCATTATTTGTGATGAGAACTGTGATTTAAAAAACCTACTTCAAATTTCAATAATGCCCACCCAAACATCGACTTCACACTTGAGACTGAATCCGACGGAATGTTCCACTTCCTCGACGTCCATCTGACAAGAAACGCCGACAACTCCCTGAAAAGGTCCATATACAAAAAGCCTACATGGAATGGACAATTCATCAACTTTCAAAGCTTCGTGCCCCTGAGCAGAAAGAGGAACCTGATATACGCTCTTTCCTCGAGGATTCGGAAGATATGCAGCGAGGAAGTGGTTGAAGAAGAACTGCGTAATCTTCGAAAAACCCTGATGGAAAACGGTTTCCCGCCCAGGTTCATAGAAAAGAATCTCAAACCTAAGAAGACTTCTGAACAAGTCCAATCCGTCCCAAAGAAAATGCTTCTGCTTAATCTAGAATTCAAAGGTGATATTGAAGCAGAAATCCTTCGCAGACGCCTCTCAAAATCGCTGAGGAAAACATACTTCGCCGCTAGCCTACGACTGACGTTTTCCTGCAAGAAACTGTTCAGCCAGAACGCGAAAGACAAGCTGTCGCATTGGGCCACCTCAACGTGCATATACCAGTTTACTTGCTCTTGTGGAGCTGAGTACGTTGGCCGTACCATGCGCCGACTTGAAAAACGCGCTCGTGAACACTATCCAGCCTGGCTAGTAAAAGGAGAACGAAAACGGGTAAATAGTTCGGTGACAGAACACCTGGTGAATTCAGGACATTCAGCGCCACTCGAAAAATCCTTCAAAATCATTTACAAGATTCGATCAAACCCATCAAAGGGAGTAAAATCAAGACATCTGGGCATAGCCGAGGCGCTAGCTATACAAAAGCTCAAACCCACGCTTTGTATACAAAAGAAATACGTCCAACCCCTGTCCTTGCCATGGCCATCATAAACAGGTAATTTTTAGTAATGACCATCCCATCGCCTTTCTTATCTAAACTTCCTGTTTATTGTTGTTATTTCAAGTTTTTCTTAATCCCTGTTTACACTACCATATTTTCATACCCGAACTTAGTGTTTATTTTGTCATTTTACTATTTCTACACATTTAATCCCTGATTGCATAAACAATTATTCATCACATTAGTTTTTTATCCAAACATCCTGTCTATTTTGTTATTTCTATATCTCTAACGCCTAAGTTCACAATATGTCAATCTTCTCAGTAGTTATGATGCTACTTTGAGTTTTATCCGTCCCCCCCTTGTTTATTATGGCATTTTAATTCCTAATTGAAATTTTATTATTTTGACCCTTGAACAGAAATTTATCTGGAACTTTCCCACCCATTTGTTAGAAATACACGAATGTACAGCTGCCTAGTTGACGGTGACTTCGTTGAAAAGAAAATTTTCTTCTCTGCAACCGTTGTTTTAATTATTTCCTATGATCCAATGTGTATATTCCGTGAGTTCATTAGCATCAAAATTAATTTTTTGTGGCCTGATCCTATAATGCATACACTGCCAATGACTTATAACTTTTCAAGCTTTTCTAGTTCCATTAGATTTCTAGACAATGAAGCACAGAGTCTCTAAAATATTCATTTCCTCTAATTTCGATTTCTCACTAGTTTTGCCTGCGCCATACAATTACAATCGCATTTAAGCACACAATTTTACATGGATACAATTGCATGTTTGATTCCACACATAATTACGACGGCGAATAAAAGGTGGTGATAATTATTTTCAACTAGATATGGTTTTTTACGAGAGGCTTAGAAACAAAATTAACACAGGATTAGAACGAATAACAAGTGTGTGAGAATGAGCATGGAAACAAAATTGAAATAATATTCTTTAACTTGAAATGGGAGTTAGGAGGTGTGAATATAGATTACAAGAGCCTTAGAAACACAAAAATTGTACAGGATTAAGATATAATTGTAAAATAGTTAATTTTAAACGAATTATAAATGAGAACAGGAAAAGCATGGAAACAAACTTAAAATGACTGATTTTATAACTGAAAAATTGGAGTGAATCGAATGAAGACAGAGAGGGTAAGAATCACACACATACACAGCGAATGAAAAAAGATTAAAAAAAGAGAATGAAAGAAAAAACGGAAGCTAAGGAAACATATCGAACTAGGTCGATGGTAGTTGTTGAGGTTGGAATAATTTCTTTTGAACACACAGCTCCGGCTTTTCGATGCATATTGTGAGGTCTACTGCAGTACAGAGAAGTGAGAAACATACTGCCTTTCTGTTGACTATGTGAATTACTTTGAGAGAATCAGTTTAGTTGTTGTGGTGTTGAGGTATTGATCAGATGTTCAATAATCGCACCTCTGACTTAACCGGTGCCTCCTCTTTGCAGCCACGCTGCGTAATGTCCTCTAACACGTTTTGAAAGGACGCGCATACAACGACATATGTACCTAGCTCCGCAGGAGCAGGTGAACTGGTATATGCACATTAAATCGGTCATATGCATTGTTTCGAAGTATTGGACGGCTAGAGAATGTCACTCTTAGTGTCGTTGCAGTGAAGGTCTTCTTTAAAGAGCTGGATATTCTCCTCTTCAGGTAATTGGCTGGGAAATCTCCTCTGAGTGACGTAGCGTGTTAGGGAATCCCTCCATTGGAAGCCGAATTATAAACGACCAAGGATGATGTAAGGAAGATCGTCTGACCAGTTGAAAGCTTATCGGCAATTATGAGGCCTCCTAAAGACGATTGCAGGGCACAGGTCGAAATGGAGATGTGCTGCTGAACCCCTTTGCTCCACTTGGTACCAAAGGGCATAATAATTATTACTACTGTGATGTAGTAATTTGGGTTATCAAATGGCTGGATTCTTATTTCTCAGAAAGAAAGCAGTACACTGTATGTCAGGGAAAGTCGTCCACTTCGTTACTTACTGAGGCTGGTGTCCCTCAAGGCACTGTCCCTTCTCCTTTTCTGTTTTCTTTCTTCTTGCATGTCTTGCCTCACTCTGATGAAACGTACCTTGATAAGTATGCCGACGATCTAACTACTTCAATGTCTGTTAACTCCCAGATAGACTGTACTAGGATGGACAGCTTTCTGTCAGGAGTCAGCAAAGGGTCTTCTTCTAATGGCCTTAAACCAAATCCTTCCAAAAATCAAATGGTCAACCTCAGTTTCCGATGTAAAACAAAGTTAAGCAAAGCAAAATCGATGATAGTGATGTAGAAATGTATCTTAGATTAATTCTTTCTTGTGATCTATCCGCGTCTTCCCACGTCCTACCAGTTTCTAAAAGAATATTTCGTCTGACTCCTTGCATTAAGAAGTTGAGGCACTCAGGCATAACCCAACCACTCCTATCACAGTTTGTCAGATGGCGCATCTTACCCATTCTTCTTTAGTGTTCGCCTTTATTCTTTCCTGGCTTGCTTGCAACGAATTTGCTGAAGGAATTTTGTCAGACTGCCAGCATCCACCGCGGCACCCACAGCTCCAACCTTGTGTCTGCTCAGTTAAAAATGGGAGTCTTTTCAGAAGACTTTATGCACGTACGTCTAAGTATAAAATTTCCACTATCCCATATTTGACACGTACTTTATGTGGTGAAAATAGTGTTAAGCACGAACTAACTAATCTTCTTTGCACTAGTAAATAAACCATTTCCTCCATCCTTATTCCACCAAGCTTTACTGTTATTATTTTTGTTAGATTCATAACCCCTCCCCATTTTTTGTTTATTTCTCTCATAAGTGTGAACATCATTCAAGCTGTATTATAACTGCTGATTTTGTATTTCCCCTCACTATACTATATCGATAGAACATTAGATTCAGTGATCTATAACATGTTAAAATTTCCAAACCGAAATCGACAATACTGTTTGAAACAAACTCACTGTTATTATTATTATTATTTGAGTTATTATTCTCATTTTGTACTTTGCACATTTTTGACTTTGTTCCTACCATAAATGTGGACAAATTCCTGTGGTTAATTTTATTTGTATTTTGAGTAAATCAGATGCAAGGTGTTGTGACAAATGCTCAGAATTCCATTCTTTATTATAGGTACTGTTTTTCGAATAAAGTAAATTATTATTATTATCAAAGCTATTGGTGTCATCTGTTCTCTCATTCACTGGGAGATACAATTGCTTTCTCTAATGACTGTCATGATCCACTCGATGTCTCAGTTTTTTCAAATCAATAAATCTAAGCTTAGTTTGAGCATGCGTCAAGGGTCTTAATATTTGTAACACGAGTAGTCGCAATTGAGGTAAGATTTGATAGTGTGAAATATTCCCATATTATGAATTAAAAGTCAATCTGAACGAAGAATATTCTTTTCAATAATTTCTCTTCAGGTTCTTACAATTATAAAATATAATATTTGTGGTCGTTACAATAAAGATAGCCAGGTATGCGGCTATTTCTAATCGATTTCAGCCTAGCACGTTTGTCACACAAATATGACTATTTATTTTGACACCCCATAAATAATCTGTTATTCTACGTTAAAAAATGTATCCGCCGCATACCTGGCTATCTTTATTGTAACGACCGCAATTGAGGTAGTTTATATATATATATATATGCTTCCTTTGATAAATTTGGGGTTCTAGTGGGAAGCCGTGACCAGTAGGGTACAGTAGGTTGAAGATGAGGCAATAACTAATCGAAGAAGACATTGCGAAATGGTCCCGCTATGTCGTGATTTGGCAGAAGTTGGAATTCATGGGCTGGCCATTGGATCGGATCCCAGGGGCTCAATGTTCTGCGAGCTCGCTAGCCTTGTGACCAGAAGGTCCTGCGTTCTAACCCCGGTGAGGTGGGTGTGTACTGATAAAGAGTTCTAAACTATGATACAGGAAACAGTCGTCCAGTACTCCCTGCAGGTTTTCCAGTGATTCTCTAACTGATGTCAGCTCATGATTAAATCCTCCATGCATTCAAACAAAATCCCTACAAAACCAATACTTGAAAATTTTGGTAAACCAAGAAAGACCATACTGGTAGTATGAAATGACGCCAGCACTTTATTTCACAGGTTTTCATCATATGGGGACCACCTGATGCAGTCTTACTTTTATTATTTCTATCATATTTATGGTCCTGTTGTAACAACAGAAGACAAGGGCCAGGCAACAGATCGTTTTATTATGAAAATCAACCCGTATTTATACATCTTTCAACTACATTATTATAGACAAGCGCAGTCATCTGATTGGTTGTTTAGGTAGACAAACGCAGGCTTCTGATTGGTTGTTTACTCAGGCTTGTTCATATTTTCTCACGGCCCATATTAGTGACCTAGACCTTAACGTAGATTAGTGCCAACCAATCGGCTAGCAGCCTGCTCTCACCACACTGTTACTTCTATGTTACTCTCAGAATTGCAAACACCAACTTATCTCCATGACGGCCGTAATCTTTGTTTCTCCCCTCACCATATCATAATATTCAATATTTTTAAACATGTTATGATTTCTATACCACATTGCCAATACTGTGTGACACAAGCCTACGGGAATTTTCACTTGTATTCTTATTATTATTACCCTAGCTGTTATCATTATTATTTCCATTTTATATGCTGCATGTTTTTGACACTACCTCTATTGTAAATGTGACAAATTTTCTGTGTGATTAATTTTTATTTATAATTTGAGGAAATGAGATGGAATATTGTGATTAATGCTGAAAATTCCATTCTGTATCACAAGTACTGTTTTTTGGAATAAAGTAAATTATTATTATTATTATCTCGGTGGTTATAAAAGAATGACGATGACATACTTTAATGTTTGAATTGTTGTAGAGAAAATGCTGTGTAAATGTAATGCGGCTAAAATGTGAGCATTACAATTGACATTTTTTACGATCGATTTATGCACCTTCAAAGTAGGAAAGGATTAATGGGAGAGAAGACGATGACAAGAAATACGGAAATCTAATCAATAGTGTTCGCATAGTGTTTATAAATTCACATGCACTTGCAGTAGTAAGTACATTGGAAGGATAGAAGAAAGGACTTCTATCTGGTTTTCTGAGCATATTCCACCAAAGGTATATCTAAAAGGAGGCATATACTCACAAAGTGCAACCACTAAACACCTTGAAATTTCCAAATCCTTCAAAAGATTAAACATACAAAGGGTAGCAAATTTACAATGATTAGCTGAAAGAGTTTTAATCAAATCTACGGAATTTCATCAACAGACATATACCCCCAAACCAACCTACCAAAACAAAAGCCACCAAGGAAAACACAAAGAAAATCGCCTTACCATATATAAAGGATATCTCAGAAATCACTACAAGACTTCAAACCTTTAGGAATTGACGTCGTACACAAACCAACAAAGTCGCTGCACTCAATTCTATGTCAACCAAAAGACTCAACAGCGAAAGAAGACAAAACCAACATCATCTACAAAATAAACTGTAACAACTGTGAAAAACACTACATTGGCCAAAGTGGACGTCCCCTTCGTCTTCGTATCCACGAACATAAACTAGCCGTCAAAAGACATGATATCCACTCCCTCATTTCACTACACACAGACAACTACGGACATCAATTCGACTGGGACAACCAGTGTTCAAATATTAGACATAGGAAATAACAAGAATGCTAGAGAATTTTTAGAAGCTTGGCTGGTATTCCAGTGAATCATCAATCAATAGACACATCGAGATAGACAAAATTTATCAACCGATAAGAAAGAAACTTCACACACAAAGGGTCAAAGTTCAAGTCACAGAAACAATCAGCTTCAACACAAGTAACCTAGAAGGTGTGAAAACACACATAAACAACCAATCACATCCAAGGTCACCAGGAGGAATGATTAATAAACTCGTGGAGAAACCTGAAAGCTCACTTCAAATTGAAGTATGCACTGAAGATGTCACCCAGTAGGGTGATGAAAGCTTCGCAAACTAACCATCCAGCTCAGAAAACAAAACCACATCAAGAGTTTTAATCACACATTTCAAGCCAAACTTGTAAAAATACAGAAAAAAAAGTGTGTGATCAACCTCTCACTGCCTTGGTAACTGTAATTTGATTACACTGATTAGTCATCCATATTAGTGATTTCAGTTCACTGAGCAACTCTACAGCCTTTTGAGTTGCTAAGTGAGCATATAAGCAAACACTGTTCATCGGACTTTTTTTGTTTTATAAATCCCGCCCTCTTTTCTACTTTGAAAGAGTTTAAATTGATATTAATATAAACTAAAACTTGTGGTGTTTACATTTCAGCTGCATTAACGTTCATAACATTTTCTCTACTATCATTGCAACATTTAAGTTTATAAATATGTGTGTAAAACTTGGGCACTGTGGAAGTAAGTAATTCCATATTAGTTTGTTTATTAGATGCATCACACAGTTAGTGAAACAGTATTATTTACTGGATGACAAAGTTTCCAACAAAATTTATTTACTGTTCATAATCATATGAGTTTTATAGTTTTCTTTGTCTTCTCCTATTTGTCGTTGTTCGGGTAGTAGAATTTTCCAGATATCTGAATGGACAGGTGTTGAATCATTCCTATTACAAGTGCTGATTTGCAGTTGATTCAATAAACAAACCTTCTGTTAACAATCTTTCCCTTCATTCACCCTGCGACATTAGATTTTAAAACTGTCATCCTATCCCATTCAGACTATTGTATGGTTGTATGTAATTGCATTTATTGAGTGGTACAGCTGAACTATTCTAAAGATTTCTTATCTTATTTAGTCCAACCAATCTAGATTTTGCTAGGTTTTCATGCTCGGCTAGTCTGACTGCCCCTGTTCGACTAGTTTGATCTATGTATTTGACCTGACAATTATTGGAGGCAGGGTATTAGATAAATTAAGTTGTTTTGTTTTAATGGCTCCACATGATTGATCCTGTGACCGAGAAAGCTTGTTTCTAATTGAGTTTGTGGGTGGTTTGAATCCCAACCACTTTTATTCCTGCCTTGTTAAGAATTCTGCGTAAGGTTCCCGACTTTCTTTCTTTGTATGGAATTACTACTGATGACTTAGATTCCTTATTGTTCGTGCTGTCATTATCTTGCGCATGTTTGACATGCATGTCGTCGTTAATATCTTTATTATTATTATTACTATCACTACTATCATTATTTATTTTATTTTTACATTTCCCTACATATTTCCTGACTAATTTATCCGGGTAATTATTAAGTTTCAAGGCTTCTCGTATATGCGTCACTTCCTGTCTTAGATTTTCCTTGGTACTACTTAGCGTCTGTGCTCTATTACTTAAACGTTTCCCCAATCCTACTTTCACTGACATACGATGGGATGATCGGAAGTTTAAATATCTGTTTGAATGTGTAGGTTTCCTGTAAACACCAGTGTTCAGCTTCCCATTTGCTTTATTTTTTACGCTACAATCTAACATTGGCAGTTCCCCTTCCTGACTTACCAATTCACAAGTGAATTGAATAAATAATGATAATAGCGATAGTGATAATAATAATAATAATAATAATAGTGGTAATAATAATAATAACGACATCATATTGTTCATAATCATATCAATTGTGATATGATTATGAGCAGTGATAAATTTTGTTGGAAACTTTGTCATCCAGTAAATAATACTGTTTCACTGACTGTGTGATACATCTAATAAACAAACTAATATGGAATTTAAGTATGTTACTCTGATTTTTTATAATCGTATTAATTCCAGGTAGTTTACAGCTAACGAGAACCTGTGAAATACAGTGTTGACGTCGTTTTATATTGCCACTTTTGTCTTTCTTGCTTTGTCACAATCTAATAATAATATCTTGAAATCAACTTCTCTTCTAGTGTCGTTGTTGGTCGTCACATGCCTTGTTGATTTCTTAGCAAATCATTTGTTTGACTTATTACGTAAAGGAGTTGACAATTTCTGGCATAACTGGACCTATTCTCTTTTATTTTATTAATTCTTGTATTCTAACCATTCTTCTCTACCGTTCCTCCTAATTTCTCTTTGTACTCTTCAGAATGGACTATACTATATTTCGTAGGACATTGAAGATTGTAAGTAGGATCAGTAGAATGCCTTTAACCCAACTAACTGCTTTTGTTGATGACAGGCACTTTGATTCCCGTAAGTATGTGGTGAGAGCAGCCTGTTAGCCAATTGGTTGACATTAATCTACGTCAATGTCTAGGTCACTAATATGGGCCGTGAGAAAATATGAACAAGGCTGTTTCAACAACCAATCACAGCAAACTTAAACGTGAGCAAATATGATTCGCAGATAGATGTCTCCACTTTCCGAGGAACTTGAAAACAACCAATCAGAAGACTGCGTTTGTCTGTTGTTACAAGTAATCAGCCTAAGTCATCTTATCCGACAGTGAGCGTCCTCTTTATTACTCCCATCTTCCTCCTTGTATTTCTTCGGGTGGAACGCGGCGAAATTTCATAAGGATTTCAGCTCGCATCGTACCATATTTAACGTGGGAGTTTGTGAAAAGAGAGAGATTTTAGCAGAGAACTTATAAACTATTCGAGTCAGTATATAAAAAAAAATTATAACAAAATAATCACCTCAATTTTAAATCGAATGCATGAAGTTCAATACAGCACATCACATCTGGACATACTGATTAGTCGACGGATGGCTTGATGGGTCAATAAAAAGATCTATTTATAGAAAACATTACCTGGACAGGACAATATATTAGTTACCATAGTTTCTGCCTGCCATGTTCGGTAAAAAAGAGCCTTAGTAAGGTGCCTCTTCATTAGAATCCAACGAATATGCACTTGATGAAGAAGAAAGAAAGTTGACACAAACTCTGGTTGATAACAATTATCCAGACAAGTTCATCAGGAGACTTAAAATAGTTAGAACACCAAAACCCACTCTACAACTCGCCCCTAAGAAAGACGTGTACATCAAGCTACCCTATATGGGACAGCATAGCAGCTTGATAACTAGACAAAGACTGAACGCTGCAGTTAAAAAGACTTTTTATGCAGCTAATATCATAATAATTCAGAATGTGAAGCCAATATCTCCATCTAAGTCCTTCGAACATGCGAAAAATGATGTCACATCCCACTGTATTTACTGATATGAATGTACGTGTGAACATACATACATAGGGAGGACTCATCGATCTCTGCAAGTAAGGGCTGACTTGAGAGCATATTCTCCAATGGCTCCAGAAACAAATGGATTCTTCAAAACCCATTAATGGTGAGAACAGGAGACCCAGCTCCTCTATTGCGAAACATATTATAGAGACAGAACATAAAATTGACGTTAACAGATCTTTTAAACCTATCTATAAGACGTGTTTGGGGCGTATCCTATAGTTTGTGGAATCCCTAGCTAGCAATTAGAAAGTTTAAACCACCTTTATGAGATCATAGCAACAATTCGTCATCACATTAAACCTTCCATGGTAAATTTTCTTTGATACCAAAACAGATGTACTATTACCTCGGCTATTTGATTTCGTGGTCTTCATTGTTATTTTGACCTTTCTCACCTCTTACCTCTTTATTAATTTCACACATATTCCTATGACAAGTTTGTGTGTGATCAGATTGTTCGAAATGTGTTGCGCAAATACATTACACACACGATTCAGACAAATTACGACTTCTTATTGCTTAATCTACACTGGAATAATAGAAAAGATGCGTAGCTCATATGGATAATCTTAACAGCTGATTTGCGAATCTTTCGTCGTCTTTCTAGAAAACATCTTCAGGTTTTAATATGGAAAGACTTGCACTGAAGATGCTATGCAGAAGGAAGACGAAAGATTCACAATTGAACCATCAACCATCTTAGAGAACAGAATTAATTCAAAAAGCAGTAATTATTATTCAGAAGATTCTTTTTGTATGAAATTTCAGTTTTTGTGGATTTTTTAATTTTACGATTTTATTGATTTATTTGTATTTCAAAGGAGAAAAAATGTCACAATATGTACAACACTCAGAATTTTATTCTGTATAAAATGTCATTGTTTGGAATAAGACGGTTATTATCATAATTAAGTTAAAGCTACAAAGTTCGTAATATCATGCATCTTCCATTTCGTCAAACTACACTTTAGTGATTAAAGTGAGTTCATTAAATATTAACTGAATACATTTTTTAAACCTCTTGTAAATGTTTCAGGTCTTTTTAAAGAGTTATTTTTAAGAGTACATATTCGACAATTCCATATTAGTTTGTTTATTAGATGTATCACACAGTGAAACAGCAGTATTATTTACTGCATGACACAGTTTCGAACAAAATTTATTTACTGTTCATAATCATATCAATTGCAGTCACACAACTTCGGAAGCTGAGTTTGAGAGTTTTCTTTGTTCTCTCCTATTTGTTGTCGTTGTAGAGGTAGTAGAATTTTCCAGATATCCGAATGGACAGGTGTTGAATCACTCCTATTATACGTATTGTCTCTCATTTGATTCGATAAACAGAGCTTCCGCTATCAATCTCTCCCTCTCTCCACCCTTCTATGACACTACATTTTAAAACTGTCATCTTATTCCATCCATCCTATTGTATGGTTGAGTGTAATTGCATGTTGTAATTGCGATAGCTGAACTATTCTCTAGATTTCTTATCTTATTTGGGTCAACCAATCTAGATTTTGTTGCTGGGTT
Organism: Trichobilharzia regenti; assembly: GCA_944472135.2. Lineage (NCBI taxonomy): Eukaryota > Metazoa > Platyhelminthes > Trematoda > Strigeidida > Schistosomatidae > Trichobilharzia > Trichobilharzia regenti. The sequence goes on from OX235264.1 coordinate 106,565,417, forward strand.
TCGATGCTCGGCTAGTGTGACTGCCCCTGTTTTGCTAATTTGACTTATGTAATTCCACACGAGGAAGGAACCTCGGAAACCACCTTACTCAGAATTCTTAACAAGGCAGGAATAAAAGTGTCTGAAATTCAAACCCACAAACTCAATTAGAAACAAGCTTTTTCAGTTAAAGGATCAATCATGTGGAGCCTTTAAAACAAAACAATTTAGTTTATCTAATACCCTGCCTGCAATGATTATCAGGTCAAATACATAGATCAAACTAGTCGAACAGGGGCAGTCACACTAGCCGAGCATAAAAACCCAGCAACAAAATCTAGATTAGCTGACCCGAATAAGATAAGAAATCTAGAGAATAGTTCAGCTATCGCAATTACAACATGCAATTACACGCAACCATACAATAGGATGGATGGAATAAGATGACAGTTTTAAAATGTAGTGTCATAGAAGGGTGGAGAGAGGGAGAGATTGATAACGGAAGCTCTCTTTATCGAATCAAATGAGAGAGAATACGTATAATAGGAGTGATTCAACACCTGTCCATTCGGATATCTGGAAAATTCTACTACCTCTACAACGACAACAAATAGGAGAGAACAAAGAAAACTCTCAAACTCAGCTTTCGAATTCGTGTGACTGTAATTGATATGATTATGAACAGTAAATAAATTTAGTTCGAAATTGTGTCATGCAGTAAATAATACTGCTGTTTCACTGTGTGATACATCTAATAAACAAACTAATATGGAATTACTTACTACCACAGTGCCCAAGTTTTACACACCTATTAACACACTCGAGAAGCCTGATATGTGTCATTTTGGAGCTTTTCTATTTCTACAGGAATGAATATAAACATTCTCACAGTCCGTAATTTTTGTCACATTAGCCAGAAGAGTTCCAAATAACCTCTTTTTATTTTACCTTAAATAGTCTTAAAATTTATTCTATTTGAATACGTTGTTTGTTTTTCAAGGAATATTTCTAAGTAACTGAGCCATTTTCATCCCTGTTTGGTTATCATTAATTACAAGGTAAACAGTTTAGTAATTAACTAGTTATTTGTATACATTATTATCTTACGATAATGTCCATTTCAAATGAAAATTTAATGATTGTACAGCATGACATATAAAAAATATATTAACTCAGAACATACGAGAAATGTTCTGTAATAGCGTGTTACAATACCTGACATTTTGTGATTTATCTGGCAGTCAAATGGTTCACCAGAACTACTACTTCCAAATCAGTGAAAAACTATTCTATAGACATTTATCTTAAGAGTATTTCAGGCAATTTTTGGCCACTATAATTTATATAAAGATAAATGACTTGCTCATATTGATAAAAAAATTGTATGTCACAGTAAAGTTTAATGATTTGAAAAAAATATAAATAAAAATTTCCCTGTGCATATAAGAATACTATGAAAATTGACATCTCCTCATGAACAACACATAATTTGTAAAGAGGACACAAAAACAAAAACAAAACTGAGGAAAAAGTCATGAAAATTAAATGACCTCGAAAAATAAAAATTTCAGCATTTAAGGTACTGGTAAACGAAAGATAATTAACACGAGGGACTCACCAGTTCATTTTCAAGCTTCCTCCTTAGATTTTTCTTGCGTTCTTCAACTTTGACATGAAGATCCTTCAATTGCTTTTTATGGGATTTAAGCAGTAATTTGTAATTATTAGAGTATTCTTCATTCAGGTTCTAGAATCAGTATAAAAACCAAGGAGAACTATTACTTTTTCTTCATTTAAGTAGGTTTCTATCAGAAGTTGTCTTTTTTCTTTACATGACTTTTGAAAATTTCGCAAATCACGAGCTATTTCTTTCTCACAAAACATGGTGCATTCGTAGTCCAAATGTTTGTCTTCGTGCAAACGGTAGCTGTTTAAGGCGAAGTTGTAAATCAAGTATGAAGAAAGAATTGTAGTGTTTTTTGATTTACATTCAACATTTTATGCCGGAAATATAGTCATAAATTTGTTTTATCGAATCACATGTTTAAGAGACAAGGTCGTAATTATTTTAACTTGAACTTGCTCAAGGTCGGTTGCCGTGATTGCTGTTTTTAGGTCTATTGGTTGTTTGTTATCATTGAATTCTTTAGGACTTGTTTAGTTGAAGCATTGAAACAGTTATGTGTTAGTTTATTTACCTGCGATAAATCCTAGACACCTTTTTCAGTTTAGGTTACTTTAATGAAGTAACATTTACAGCAAAAACTTTGCCATCTTTGTACTAATCACTCTGAATAGTATTATTACCGTTATGCGTTTGTTTTTCAGCATTTTTTGCAATTCTTGATCTTCGTTCATGTGTCTTTGTTCGCTGAATTACTCATTTCCAGTTTTGTTCGATATCCTGTATTATTATTATTATTGTATCCTTTAGTTCCTAGAGGAACATAGGGCTTCAGCTGCGCACCTCCATTGACTTCGGTTTTCTGACAACTTTTTCACCCTGCTCCAGGTCTGTCCACATGCTTTCATCTCCTCCTCGCATGACCTCCTCCAAGTCACCCTTGGACGACCAACTCGCCGCCTCCCTTTTGGGTTCCACTCGAGGGCTTGTCTAGTGATGTCACTTGATGGTTTCCTCAGCGTAATGGTTCAACTAGTTTTATGTTAGCTTAACATATATAGCCGACACAAAGTTTACCAAGCCAGTATACGTATATGTTGCTTCTGTTTGGTTAGTATTTAGGATACTGGTGAACAAAAGGTTTTCGTGCGCGGCATTAGTACCTGCTGGGATTTCCATCATATGTAGCGAGAATCTACCCTCCTTTCAGACAGGTAGCGAGGAAAAAAGATCATGCAGTGAAGCAGCGACACAAAAGCAGTTTCAGAATGTGGTTACTAGTTGTGAAGCTTCCATCACAGCGACGAAAAAGTATCTAACGCCGTAGGTTGGGTTAGTGGCAACCACTAATCACAGTTGATAAGTCATCAAACCCTATTAATAACTTAAAATCGTGAGGTTTTTTATGCAAAGTTATAATTTGGAGGAGCCAGACACTGGTAAGCATCCTGTAAGTATTAGGGCTAATATGCTTTGACCATTATGAGTGAAACCTCTTCATAAACCCTGGATAGGTGGGTGCACCTAAGTTTTCAATTGGAAAACAATTATGGACATCAGACCAAAGCGTGGCATCAATCCATGAAGTCTCCGGCTGTTGGTTTGAGTCACATTGTGAGGTGTAGACAATTTAGCTGTGGTCCCAACACAAAAGTGCCAGGAACCAGTAGCTAAAGACTGTTTGTAATATGCCTCGAAGTCGCTTTCCATAATTCAGGTGCATTCATTCCTTGATGCATTAAATCTCCATTAACCTGTTTGTAGTCTTGTTCCTTGTCCCACATATTTTCGTTAGTTTACGTCATAGTTTCGTTATCTACTTTTTTGTGGGCTGTTGCATAGTTTGGCGACTTGAATTGTTGCATTTCCTCTCATAGTTTTACGCTAAAGTGTCAGTCAGTTATATCTAACTGTTATTGGTAAAAAATAAATGATTTCGGAATATATTCATGGGTATTTGAATCGTAGTCTTTTTTTTGAGTAGACCGAATTTTTGGGTGTTTTCGTGATACAAATCACTTCTTGTCTTATTGATTTGTAGGAGCTTTTATTGTTTCTTTGTATACACTTTTCCAAAAGTCTCTACTTACATATTCACATAACTCAAAAATACCAGGAATGCTCACTGTTCTTCTTAGTGGGGGTGTATGATGGTTGGGATGTCGTGAAATTGACTCAAGGAGTTATTTTCAACTGAAAGTACCACGAGTGTTAACTACTGTTAAAGGTTCAGTCTCATAAATGTCACTTGTTTCAGTAGATAGTGGATTTTTGTTCATACCGGCATACAGAGAAACCTGTAGAGTTGCAGACCCCGAAAAACTATGTATCCCAGCTTATGTTACGTTGTTTCGTAGCTGGAAGTGGTTCCCTGTACAGACAAAACTCTACAAACTCAACTTCAGACTGGCTAACATCCACCTTATACCAAACTCACCGGTTTCAACGTAGAACCCTGCACAGATGTGCATCAGTTCGAGTTGTCACTCTCACCCCTCCCCTTGTAACACACAAAGCAAGAGAAGAGAGTAAAGGGAGGTTTAAAAGACAGATATTAAACAGAAGTGTGAGGGAAGAACAGTATAGTTTTACTTGATATGACAAATCATGAAGAGTGAATGCACCTGCGCCAATGAGAACAACTTTCAACCATATTACCAATTGTCTCCAACCATTTGTTTTTTTACCATCCTGAAGACCTCAACCAAGAAGTTTACATCTTCCTACGTTGCTCAAACTAACTGTTGTAGATTTCATTGACTGATGAAACCATGTTTCAGTTTGACTACCACTGGCTCTTCTCCAATCTGATCGGTCCTATGTCAGGCATACATATATTCTCCCTAACATACGCAGCATATAACAAAGTTTTGAGTGTTGGCCTTAATAGGCAAGTTACTTTCCTCCCTTTGATATTTGAATCCTCCCTTCTGTCCTAACGTATTACATCATCAAGTCCTGTTTGATAATCCTAGCATTTCTGTTGTGTTTTTTAAAACGTTGAGGGATAGTGTGTATCTTATATGAATAAAGACTTAGTTGCTAGTACACACCATAGTCCCCACCATATAAGCCATACTTGTGTGTGTAAGGAGCTTATGATACTATTCAATTGATCAGTCTGAGGTTGGGTGGGGGGAATGTGATTCGAACCTGAGACCTTTTTGGCCGAAAGTTGAGCCTTTAAGCGAATTGGCCACATCTCCACGTCTTGTGGCGGTTAATCCCAGCGTTATGGGTTCGAGCCACATGCCGGTTGTCGTCATGTTTTTCCCATGTGTGATTTTCGTATGCTAGTGCAAATAAAACTCGAATTAACCATTTCCCAAATCCCACTTGCTTTAGTTAGAGTGGTCGAGTTGAGTCGTGAAACTTCACACCTTTAATTGTTACATAAGAAACCGTGTTCAATTACTCAATTATGTTCATAAATCTCTATCTATCCTACACTAACTTGTAACTTATCTTGTATATTTTGGGGACATTTAGGAAGAAATCTCTTGAGTTCCGAGTGGAACAGAGGGTTTCGTCAAAACGCTCCCATTTCACTTCGTCTTCAACAGTCTCTTTTACCTGGTGCCACGATTATTGCCCATAGGCTTCTCCATGTCGCCCTCCGACGCATGCCAAACTTGTCGTTTTCCATTCAGGTTCCATTCGAGAGCGGCGGCCTAGTGCGTGATGTCAATCAATGGTCTCAGAGTATGCTCAGAGGAAGTCCGTCGGGTTGGTGTAAGTCACTGATTATCCCGATATACAAGAAGGGAGACAAGTCTTCCTGTGATAATCACAGAAGGATTAGCTTGACTAATATACTGTCTAAAGTCCTAGGCTCAATAATCATGCGTAGACTAAGTGGTGCTCGGGAGGCACAAACACGAGAGAGCCAGACAGGTTTTAGATCAGGAAGAGGGTGTATTGATCATATCTTCACCCTTCGACAGATTCTAGAACGTAGGCATTCTTTTTCCGGCGTAGAACAGTCGTTATATTTCTTGACCCAAAGGTGTCATTCAATTCTGTCGACCAAGAGGTTCTCTGGCGATGCTTGGCTGTGAAGGGGTAAATGACGAGAAAGTACATTGCATTGATCAAGGCACTCTACTCGTACTCATGCCATCAGCCAGGTGAGGGCTTACGGCGAGTTGTCATCTGAAATGGTGACGACTACCGGTGTCTGTCAGAGAAGGATGTCTATTAACATCATTTCTATTCAATTTCATCATAGATATTGTACTAATGGATTTAACCCTAACTGACTTCAGAGACTCAGGGATTGACTTGTTACCGTCAGGGAATAATCTCGCTTACTTAGAATATGCAGATGATATAGTCTGTCTGTCTGTCTGTTTTCGACATAGAACTTTGCACAAATGTGCGGAAGTTCAAGTCGCCACACTCCGTGTAGCACGCGAAGCACGAGAAGAAAGTACAAGAAAAGCATAATAGATGCAGTGAGCAGAGGTGTGAGACAAAGGAGTAATAAAGAAATACAAAACAGTTTCGTTGAAGATCATAAGTCACAGGGAGTGGATGCATCTGCGCCACTGAGAACGGTTTTGAGCCATGTCACCAATTGTTTCCAACCATAGATTTTTACCGTCCCGAGGACCCCAACCAGCTATGAAGTCTACACCTTTCTACGTGGCTTAGACCAACTGTTGTGGATTTCATTGACTGGTAAAGCCAAGTTTTTGTTTGACCGCCGCTAGCTTTTTTCCAGCCTGACCCTATATCCGCTAACATAGCTCGTCGAGGGAGGCGATGGCTTGGCATACGTAACACATGTCCTAACCATCTCAGTCTTTGCAACTTCACGACTTCGTCGATTGATTTCCCCTGTTTACCTAGAACTCTACGCCTAACCTCCATGTTGCTCACCTTATTATGCCACTTTACACGGGAAATAGAACGCAGGCACCTATGATCAAAGGCAGCTAGTCTTTTCATGTCTTCCACTCTCAGTGGCCAGGTCTCACAACCATAAAGGAGGACGGAGCGGACTGATGAGCAGTACACCCGCCCTTTGGTCGATAGTCGAACATCTCGTCTACGCCAGAGTCGGCGTAAACTGGCAAATGCGAAACGAGCCCTTGTATTCGTGCTGAGATTTCGTCAGAGATCAGCCCGTTGGGGCTGATGGTACTTCCCAAATAAGTGAAGCGGTCAACGTGCTCTACCACTTCACTTCCTATTTTTAAACTAGGCGTCGATGTAGTCCAGTCCTGTAACATCATCTTGCATTTGGCGGGAGCGAATCGCATGCCAAACATTGGTAGATTGCGGCTCAAGGTGTTTAGAAGACTCTGCATTTCGTCAGCGTCTTCGCCTAGAAGGACTATATCGTCTGCATATTCCAAGTCAACGAGATTATTCCCCGGTAGCAAATGGTCCTTCTAGGCGCGGAGTCTGACAAAATGCAGAGTCTTCTGAACACCTTGAGCTGCAATCTACGAATGTTTGACATGCGATTCGCTCCCTTTGTGAAATGTAAGATGATGTTACAGGACTGGATTGAACTACACTGGCTGCTAGTTTAGAAATAGGGAGTGAAGTGGTTAGTGAAGCACTTTGACCACTTCACTTATTTGAGAAGCTGCATCAGCCGACGCCAACGGGTTGATTTCTGACGAAACCTCAACATGGATACAGAAGGCTAGTTTCGCATATTCCAGCCTACGCCACCTCTGGATTAGTAGATGTGATATCCGGCCGGCTATCGATTAAAGGGCGGGTGTAATGCTCATCACTCCGCTCCGTCCTCCTATATGACTGGTTGTGAGACCTGGCCATTGAGAGTGGAAGACATGAAAAGATTAGCGGCCTTCAATCATAGGTGCCTGCGTTCTGTCTCCTGTGTGAAGTGGTATAATAAGGTGAGCAATATTGAGGTTAGGCGTCGAGTGCTAGCTAGGTAAGGAGGGGAAATCATTCGACGAGGCTGTGAAATTACATCGATATGTGTTACTTACGCCTAGCCATCGCCTTCCTCGACGGACAATGTTAGCTGACATAGGGTCAGGCTGGAAAAAAGCTAGCGGAGGTCAAACCAAAACATGGCTTCATCAGTCAATGAATAAATCCACAACAGTTAATTTAAACCAGCCGTGTAGGAAAGTGTGGACTTCTTGACTGTCTGGGTTCCTTGGGACGGTAAAAACCAAAGATGGCTAGAGACAATTGATCATATGACTCAAAATCGTTCTTGATGTCCAGCAAAGAGGCACCCACTCCTTGTGTCTTCTGATATCCAATGAAACTATATTGTTCTTCGTTATTACTATTCCTTTGTCTCACATCTCTGTTTACTGTCTCTATTATACATTTCTTCTACTTTCTTCCCTTGTTTTTTGTGCTACATGGAGTGCGGCGACTTGAACTGCTGCATATCGGTGGAAAGTTTTATGTCGAAAACAGACAAACAGTCAGAGTATGCTCAATCTATTTCCTTTGGCATATTTTTTTGGGCAACAGGTTCTCGGTTGGTTTGTTGCATGGTTCCTTCTTGCTTATCCTTTCTAGTTACCTGATCACTATTAGGCCAATTAAGGTGTGGCTATTAAAAGTCTACAATTTGTGCAAATCTGTTTATACCCACCCTGAGGGTGTAGCAGTTAGACGGTATAGCCAGATCACAGATATGACAGGCTTTCAAATTCTTGAATGCTCACAGAATTTTTTTGAGTTGGGCATCTTGTCATTAAAGCAGTGGATAACAGTAAAAGTGATGCGAAGTTTCCAAACTTTTTATTTCTGATAAAAGTCTATCTATGTTATATCCACCTCCTCGTTAAAAACATTTTCTGAATAGTCAACAAACTGGTTTTATAACTAAAAAGGATCTTTAGATGAATCCTTGGTGGTGGTTACTTTGAGTGATTCTCTAACTGGTTTGTTGCTTCATAACGTAATTATCATTTATTATTATTATTCCTTTGGGTTCCTGGTGGAACATAGGGTTTCAGTTGCACGTCTCTACTTGCTTCTGTCTTCTGCTCTGCTTATCACCTGCATCCATGTTGGACCATATTGTTTCAACTCCTCTTCACACGATCACCTCCATGTCACCCTTGCACTGACGTCCCACTCGCCGCGTGCTTCCGTTTCGGGTTCCACTCGAGCAATGGTCTGACGCGCACGCGATGTCACCCAACGGCCTCCTCAGGGGCGAGTGTCCAATCCATCTCCACTTTCTCCTGCATATTTGTTGGTTGGCGATTGCTTCTTGTTTTGTTTGTTCCCCCATAGTTTCTTGTTGCTGATTCTTTCTGGCCCGGCCCGACCATCTGATCTTCAGTATAGAGCCAGCGAAGACAGTTGTTGATGAAGGTCTGGTCTGCAACAGGCTGTTGGAAATATTCTTTGTGACCCACCCGCCAAGTTTCTGATCCGTATAGAAGAACTGACTGACTTGACGTATTTGTATTGGAAATCCGACTGAATTTTGTTGTTGATGCTGATTGACGAAAATTTCCAGATTGGCTGTTTCAGGTTGATGAATGTGTTTCTCGCCTTCCCGATTCTCGCTCGATTTGACATCCTCGTCCGTCCGGACTGCTTGTAGTTGAGACGATGTTCCCTTTCGAGATACGTGAATGAAGTAATTCTCTCCAGTTGATAATTGGCATCTTCCACATCCGTTCCATCTGCTCTCGGAGATTCCCAACACTTCTATTCCATATCTTCTCATTTCTGTGGCTACCTGAGCAGCCTTTCCAGCTTCATACATTGTACAAACATTCCACGTCCCCATCCTTATTTTTGCTTTCATAGAAAGAAGGCAGGCACATCGGCTTACTGGCTTCCCGAAGGCTTTCACCAGCCTGCGTCATTTCACTTCCCCGATTCGAGCGAAAAATTAAGGTTACTGTTTATATTTTTAGTATTTTCAATATATCTTTGTGTTGAAATTTCTGTAGCGATTTGGTTAAGTTTTGGGGGTGGAGTTGCTAGCACCACCATGCTCCAACCCTCCCTCTTTATTCCGGGCTTGGGACAGGCTAGAAAACTAGCGAGCTAGCGATCCAGGCGAGGTTTTCATAATGTAATCCTAATCCTTGCAAAATACATAATGGGGTTTTTCTTTTCCCCTATTTTCTTTTCTGCATAAACATAAGATAATCTTAGTTCTATTGATTTCTTTTAGATTAGTTATGACTTCAGTTGAAGTTACTTCCCATCCAGATACGTTAAAATGGGAGAATTTATCCATAGAAACGTATACTGAGACCCAATATACTGCTCATTCACTCAGCAACAATTTATCACCTAGTTTACGACAAACTCAGCTAAATTTTTCACCTAGTGAAATAAAAATATCCAAAAGAATTAAAGATGGTGGCGTGTTAACTTCTCTGATATTAGAACATACAGGCAATGCAACACCTCTTGATGATGATATCATCGCTAAAACACCTATTAAACAAGAATCAGTCAGTTGTGAATTGAATTCAACAAATCTACAGACTACCATTGTATCTAGTCCTCGTATCCTGAAACAAACTACGCTAACTGGTGCTGTAAGTCCATTGACAGAAGATGCCTTTAAGAAGCCGGTTAGAAAGAAAAAGGCTGGTACTGGAGCTACAAAAAAGTGAGGAGTCTCTGGTTTTTTATGTGTTTTGTAATTTTCATGCCTTTCTAAAAAAAGTGTAATTATTTTATAAATATAGCTAATTTGGTGGATTTATGGGGGAAGACTCCTCGACTTACAGCAACGATGGCTCCTTAGTACGAATCCCTTTCTGTCTACCTCATTAGCCTGTGGCTTGTAGCCTTCGACCTGAGAGACTGAGTTTTCTGAAGTAATAGTAACCAACGGTGTCCGACAGGGACGCCGTACTAATGGATATTAGCTTAATGAACTTTAATGACTCCAGGAGACAGTCTTGTAAATGGTATTTGATTCTGGGTGAAGATGTCGAGTCTTCTAAACACCTTGAGAAGAAGCCTTGCGGTGTTTAGCATGCATTTCACCCCTGTGAAATGTAAGATGATGCTTGCACGAATTGACTCCTAATTTAAAGGTAGGAAGTGGTGAAGTGGTTGATTGCTGTAACCACAGGCAACAAGAACACCATGAGAATATCGCATAGAGTGTACCTTCGAAATTGATTTGCTTCTCAGAGATCTCTTCGAATTTTCCAGTTTTCTTACCTAACTGATAGCTGCTACCTTGACTTGGTTGGACCACTGGTTGGAAGTAATGTTCCTGCAGGTCCTACCATGCCAGGAAGATTGTTAGGATAGCGACTAGACTAAAAGCAGTTACCTGTAAAGCGTAAGATTTCCTTTTTTACACTATGGTCGGGGGTCTGTAGGCGCGAAATCGTACTACTGGGGAAAAAGGATGTAATAGAAGTAAGGTGTTTCCCTCAGATGACTAGCATGCCAGCCACTTATGGCGTCTCTCCACTCTAAAGATTTGGGGTTAATTAAGAAAGGTCTACAGGTTGTACAGCTTTTATCGCACAAATCACCAAATTCAAGGTTATTTCACGGAACACTATCTACAAGTACACTAAGGCAATATTTTCCAGTTTTGTTGTTAGAACGCAGTTAGCCTGAACTGGTCTTTCGCGTGACAGACTGCGAGTCAGACATCTTTTATGAGAACTGATGATATACAGCTCAGTTGCTTAGGTGGAGTAGGATTCGAACCCCAAGACGCATAAGCGTGAAGACTGAGTACTTAAGTCAATAAGCCACTAGTGTTTGGATCATTGCGTCAGTGGTCCATTGTATGAATGTTCGCTAGCCATGCTCACTCGGTCTGGGGTTGAATTCTTGGTCACCAAGGTACCCCTACATCTCGCCTAGCCAGTAAAAAACCTGGTAAAGAGAGCAGCAGGTTGTGTGTGAGGCTAGTGACTCCACCTCTCCCCGCAAGAGCAATAATACTACTTCAAAATGAAACGTAAACGGTTGAGTGTTGTTGGTTTTTTATTATTATATTATTATTATTATTGTATCCTTTAGTTCCTAGAGGAACATAGGGCTTCAGCTGCGCACCTCCATTGACTTCGGTTTCCTGACAACTTTTTCACCCTGCTCCAGGTCTGTCCACATGCTTTCATCTCCTCCTCGCATGACCTCCTCCAAGTCACCCTTGGACGACCAACTCGCCGCCTCCCTTTCGGGTTCCACTCGAGGGCTTGTCTAGTGATGTCACTTGATGGTTTCCTCAGCGTATGGCCAATCCATCTCCATTTCTTTCTGCCTATTTGTTTCACAATCGGTTCCTGATTGGTTCGCTCCCAGAGATCCCTGTTGCTGATCTTTTCTGGCCATCTGATCTTGAGTATTGAGCGGAGACAGTTGTTAATGAAGGTTTGAAGTTTGTTTGAGATGCTCTTTATGACTCGCCAAGTCTCTGATCCGTATAGTAGCACTGACTTCACATTGGAGTTGAAAATCCGGATCTTATTTTTGATGCTGATTGCTGTTGACCTCCACACAGATTTGAGAGTAATGAAAGCTTGTCTTGCTTTTCCGATTCTGGCTTTGATGTCCTCGTCAGTTCCGCCTGTAGTTGAGACGATGCTTCCCAGGTAGGTGAAGGAGGTTGTTTCTTTCAGGTTCTTCCCATTTATGCTTATTGTTGTCTGTTGTTGTTGTTGCTGTTGATGTTGGCTAGGAATCTTCATTATCTCTGTTTTATCTATGTTCACGTGAAGTCCTATCTTTGATGCTTCTTCTGCCAACTTGTTGGTTTTTTAGCCGTACACTTTTATCATGTGTTTTTTTATCACAGCTTGATTCCACACCGTAGTTTTGGTACAGCTATGGAATTTTCAGCATGTGATTTCGGTAGCCCAAATTTTGCAGGCCGACCATAGATATCAAGTGTGCGTCGGCAGGAGATCGAACCCCGGACCATGTGCATGGTCGACGAGAGTCCTAACCACTGTACCACCGGCGCAAAATAATATTATTTATTTATTTAAACGCAATATGAGACCAAGAAAGATGCGCCACACTAAATTTCATTTGTTGTGTGAGGGCTGCCCGGGCGCCCAGACCGAAGCAGGTGGTTTTCTGAAGGGACCATCCCCGAGCCTTTGACTTGGAGTCTAATCCGAAAGGCAGCAGAGCAGCGTCAGGAGCTGCATTCCCATGGTTCCCGGTGACCCAATGGGTTCATACGCCATTTGATCCGATTGGATACTGGAGCCCATGTACCCCATGGTAACTGCTTTTAGTTTAACCGCTATCCAAACAACCTTCCTGACATGATAGGACCTGCAGGAACATGAGTCCCAGCCAGTTTAGCTTGTTAGGTCACTGCGGTATTCAAGCCCGACCACCACGACAAGATAGCGGTTGTCGGCCGGGACGCAAAATAATAATAATAGATTCACTTGGTTGTTCTAACACGTTACCCTAATGGTCGGGTGAGGCGACTGATACTCTCGCCAGCAATCTTGACTAGTGGTCGCGCGCTATTATCGTGAATTGGCAGAAGTTAGAATTCATGGGCTGACCATTGGATTGGGTCCCAAAGGCTGAATTGTCTACTAGCTGCTCACCTTGTAACCAGAAAGCCCTGGATTCGGACCGTGGTGGTGGGTGGGTGTGTGTACTGATGAAACAGCTCTCTAGCAGTACTCCCCGGTGGTGGTGGTTTTCCAATGATTCTCTAACCGATTTCAGCTCATAATGTGAAATCCTGTAACCAAAAACTTCATTAAAATATTTTTTTATTCCTCAATAATAATATCAACACAGATCACAGGTGAAGCGTTCGCACAGTGTTGATTCAAGTCAACCAAATGAAAAAGGCATCACTTCACGTCAACCACCTAATTATAAATCATCAAATGTTAGTCCAAAGAAGAATATACGCCTAGCTGATAAGTCAGCCGTTGTATCTTCCTCTATCTTCCCTTCTGCTCTTACTGATATTCAACCAGACAAATTAGTCAATAACAAGAATAAATCACAATATCAAACACAGTTAACATCATATGGGATTAGAAGAACAGCTAGACAGTATGCTAAAGAGATTGAGGTAAGCGTCTGACTTCTTTTTTCCCCAACTGTTTTCACTTTGATCTGTTACCAAATATCGAAAAAATAAAACGGTGTTCACGTTCATAGTTTTCAAGCGAAGCCGCGCTGATTAAGCGCAGAGTCCTCTGATAAATAGACATTTTAAACTCAGACATCTTCATATATATTCGATATGTGATTTGCTCGTGTCAAATATAAGGTGTAATGATGATACTTCAGGAATAGTCTACACCGACTGCTAGTTTAAGGATAATAAGTTATCATCTGAAGTGGTGACGACTAGTGGTGTCCATCAGAGAGGGATGCTCACTATCCCCATTTTTATTTAATTTCATCGTAGATATTGTACTAATGGATTTAACCCTAACTGCTCACTTCAGCCACTCAGGAATTGACTTGCTACCATCACGGAATAATCTCGTTTACTTAGAATATGCAGATAATATGGTCCTTCTAGGCGGGGATGCTGACAAAGTGCAGAGTCTTCTGAACACCTTGAACTGCAATCTACGAATGTTTGACATGCGATTCGCTCCCTTTGTGAAATGCAAGATGATGTTACAGGATAGGACTGGAATACACTGACGCTTAGTTTAGAAATAGGGAGTGAAGTGGTTAGTGAAGCACTTTGACCACTTCACTTATTTGAGAAGCTGCATCAGCCGACGCCAACGGGTTGATTTCTGACGAAACCTCAACATGGATACAGAAGGCTAGTTTCGCATATTCCAGCCTACGCCACCTCTGGATTAGTAGATGTGATATCCGGCCGGCTATCGATTAAAGGGCGGGTGTAATGCTCATCACTCCGCTCCGTCCTCCTATATGACTGGTTGTGAGACCTGGCCATTGAGAGTGGAAGACATGAAAAGATTAGCGGCCTTCAATCATAGGTGCCTGCGTTCTATCTTCCGTGTAAAGTGGTGTAGTACGGTGAGCAATATTGAGGTTAGGCGTCGAGTGCTAGCTAGGTAAGGAGGGGAAATCAGTCGACGAGGCTGTGAAATTACATCGACATGTGTTACTTACGCCTAGTCATCGCCTTCCTCGACGGACAATGTTAGCTGACATAGGGTCAGACTAGAAAAGAGATAGTGGCCGTCAAACGGAAACATGGCTTTATCGCTCAATGAAATCCACAACAGCTAGTTAAAGTCGTGTAGGAAGGTGTATACTTCCTGACTGGTTGGGGTCCTCGTGACGCTAAAAACTCATGGTTAGAAACAGTTAATGATATGGCTCAAAATGGTTCTCAACGGCTGGCGAAGAAGCCTCCATTCCTTGTGACTTTCCAGTGAAACTATATTGTTTTTCGTTATTACTATTCCTTTGTCTCACTCCTTTGTTTACTGTCTCTATTTTACATTTCTTCTACTTTCTTCTCTTGGTTTGTGTGCTACATGGAGGGAGTGTGGCGACTTGAACTGGTGCACATCGGTGCAAAACAGACAGACAGACAATAAGTTGTTAAGTGTTTGGGTGTGTTGGCCACTTGACGTATTTGGAAAGTTGAGTCAGCCTTAATGGACTGTGATTGTGCTAACAAAATTACGTTAGAAAGATTCATTGACCAACTTAAGTCATCTCTAGCGTATTATTGATATTTGGCTATCGATTAAAGCAAGTGTGTACTGAGCACCAATTCTCACTATCCTCCTATATATCGCATCTCATTGATATTCAAGTATTGGTTTGTACGGATTCGATTGATTGGCCACATGATTTCATCATGAGCTGACATTTGTTAGAGAACCATTTGAAAACCAACTGGGAATACTGGACAGCTGTTTCCTCTGTCCTAGTTTGGGACTCTTCATCAGTACGCATCCACCTGGGTTCGAACCCCAGGAACCTCTGGGTTCGAGGCGGCTCGTAGACCATTGAGCCACTGAGACCTGATCCAATGGACACCCCATGAATTCTAACTTCTGCCAATTCACGACATAGCGCAACCGCTAGCCAATGTCTTCGGCGAGTATTTGTCCTCACATCCGACCTTCTGCACCATACTGGTGACGACTTCCCACCGGAACACCAGGTAGCTACCTGCCTACCTACCACTGTCAGCTCATGATGAAATCCTGTAACCAATAAAATCCCAACAAACCAATACTTAAAGGTATGTACACATTTGGTTTATAAAAAGTTTTGGATTTCTTGTAATAATTCACATATGTACGTCTTATTCTCATTTTGTTTTACAGCGTGAACGTGAAAACAATTTCCTCCTTGCATTAAAAAATAATATTGAAGCTGGTATGAAGGTAAGTCAGTGTCTTTTGTTTTTTGCTCAGCTTTTTTCATTTCATTTTATGTCTCGGTGCATGTATGATCTAGTAGTACTTACGCAGAATTAGGATCTTCTAGTCAAAGCTAGATCAAGGAACATTCAGCCACCGAAATGAAAATCTGATTGTCCATGATGATTCGCAATAATTATAGCGCCACGGGCTACGAGTTCTCTTGGTAAAATAATGCACTTGTATTGGAGTTCCTTTCGGACCTCCGCTTCCATCTGTGGGTAGTGACTGTTCGCAGTGGATATATTTATGTTCGTCTTAGTAAGGAACTATGTTAACCCTGGATAAATTTTGTGTAGATACCCATACTACTAATAAGTAGGTAGAGTGCAATAGCGAAAAATTTGTATACCTCATTTTGTGTCGTTAACTGATATTGATAGGACCGGAATTTCCAACCTTTCTAGTCACTTCATGTTTATCCTCAGACATCGTTGAAAGCGTTCCTACTAGCCACCGACATGTCATCAGAGGCCGAACATCTCTGTATAACAATCATGCAACGGTAAAAGCAAAATTCAATTAGAAACAAATAATAATTGATCCCTGTTGCACAAGAGGATGGCTCTCGAAGTTGTAACGACAGAAGACAAGGGCCAGGCAACATATCGTGTATTGAGAAAATCAATAGATATTTATAGATTTTTATGTACAGTATTGCCAGCGGAGCTGCGACATTTTCTGATCAGTCGTTTTCTTTCTGAAGGTTATTCTGTTAGCTCTTTGTGTTGTGACCGTTTCTCAGAAAGTTAAGTTTCTCATACAACTACGAATCCTAAATGCACACTTTAAGTTGGCTGTGAGATTGGTTTGGTAATTCCTTAACATTAAGCTTTGTTATTGCTTTTTCTCATGACTCCGATTCGGGACGTAACATTGACGTGAATTGCTGTCTAGAATATTTGACTTGCAGCCATCCAGCTCTCTCCACAAAGAGTTAGTACTCTGACGGTTAAGACGAAGAATACCATCACTCAAGTTGTACGATGATAATAGTACACTCCCACGACTAGTCTCAAATATAGGTCGAAATGCGCGGCCAAAGCTAGTCTAGTCAAAGATTTTCCTTTCTCTTTCTTTACATTACTATTGACTAGATCATTCATACAGAAGATAAAGGTCGGGGAATAATTGCTACAAGACCATTCAGTGAAGGTGAATTTGTTGTTGAATATGCTGGCGATTTAATTCCTGAGAAGTTGGCAAAACAACGTGAAGCTGAATATAAACGTGATCCAAATATCGGATCGTATATGTTCTTTTTTGTACATGCGTAAGTTTTGGGTTTGTTTTGTCAAGATTTTATATTTGTTATGTGAGTAGTTTTATTGACACATATATGTGTTTCATTATTATTATTATTATTGCTGCTTTCGGTTCCGAGTGGAACATAGGGCCTATACAGCACATCTCAATTTTTCTCCTATTCTCTGCTGTCCTCTTTAACTGATCCCACGTTTTTCCATAGTGTGTCATCTTCTTTACACACGATCTCTTCCATGTCATTCTCGAACCCACGCTCGGCTCATCGTGTTTCCCATTCGGGTTCCACTGGAATGCGATGGCTTGGAGTGCGATTTCACTCGACTATCTCCTCAGTATGCGCTTGATCCGTCTCGATTTTCTTCGGTGCGTCGGTGGCACAGTGGTTAGGACTCTCGCCGACCATGCACATGGTCCGGGGTTCGAGCCCGCACCGACGCACACCTGATATCTATGGTCGGCCTGCAAAATTTGGGCTACCGATATCCATGCTATGACGATCTGGTCAAATCATTTCTAAATCCCTCGCCATTACCATCTTGGCGATGTCGCAGGGGCGGACAGCTGAAGACATGGCTTGGTACAGTCAAGGCAGATATGGAGTGCCCTGGGCTACAAACCGTCTACGGACTCCGTATGTGGAACAAGAATTAGATATCCCTATCGCAAAACCTTGCTTCAGATCGCCGCGCCTGGGCAGCGATGATTCGAGACGTTCATGAGGCCGGCTCATCCTCCCGTAGGAGATAGCCGAAGTAAAGTAAAGTAAGTATGCTGAAAATTCCATACTTGTACCGAAAATACAGTGTGGAATCAAGCTGTAAATCAAAAATAAAAAAAATAAAATAAAATATTGGTCGGTTTGTTCCCAGAGTTTCTTGTTGCTAATTCTTTCTGACTCATCTGATCTGCAGTACGAAGCCTGCGAAGGCACCGGCTGACAAAACTCCTCTGTGGACTGTCGGAAATGCTTTTCATGACGCATGCGCCAAGTTTAATGGTGTTCATATAGAAGAACTCACTGACTCAATCTTTTTATTGACGATGTGAATCTTGTTTCTGTTGTCCTAGTTTGGGAATCTTCATCAGTACGCCCCCACCGGGGTTTGAACCTAGGTCCTGGTTACAAAGTGATTTCGTGAATTGACAGAAGTTAGAATTCATGGGCTGGTCATTGGATCGGGTCCCAGTGGCTTAATGGTCTACTAGCTCACCTTGCAACCCGAAGGTCCTGTGGTGTTCGGACCGTGGCAGTCGGTGTGTGTACTGATGAAGAGCCCCCAAAGAAGGATGAAACAGCTGATTCCCTAACATATGTCAGCTCATGATAAAATCCTCCAACCACTGAAAAAAAGAACTATCTACAGTTCTAAAAAGGTAATTTTGGGTAGACAGAAACAGAGGTTGATTACACTGAACCCTTGTCCATCGTTTCTACACCCTAACACCATGTAATAGAGTTGATGCATCATCAATAAAACCAAAGATATGAGAAATATTACCTACTAATCAAATCAAGGGATAAGAAATAGTGTGCAATAATGTAAAAGAAGTCGGAAATTTATGCGATCGCATTGATATGATTATGAGCAGTAATAAATTATGCTCGAGACGTCGTCATCAGTAAATAGGTAACTCCCTGTGTGACTGTTATCAAATAAATTTGCTCTTGTATTATAACTATATTCTCCCTCTTTTCATTTCTTATCATTATTGGTTTGTTGAGTTGCACATTCTTATGATATTCGGTTCTCAGATGCGTTTCGGATTGTGAGGGCGATTGTTACTCCCCGGCTGCCCACACCGTGGAAGTTGGTTGCGTGACCGCAGAACCCAGGGGATAACTGCTTGGGGCCGGTCACACGCGGCCTGCTTTTGTTTGTTCTTTGTTGTTTTGTGTGCCTCAGTAGCATATTTATCACTCCTTCCCCTGTGACACGGCAGCAGGAAGCGCGGTCGTTGTTAATCCGGGCCACGGCGGATCCGGCATGAAATTTTGTTATTTTGTATTTATCATGATGTTGGATGGGGTAGCTGCTTTTTGTTTAACCGCTATCCAAACAACCTGTCTGGCATGGTAGGACCTCAAGAGACATAAGTCTCAGCCAGTATAGCTTGAATAGGTCATTGCAGTGTTCAAGCCCGACCACCACGTCAAGGTAGCAGCTTTCGGTCGGGGGTTCTCAGACATCACCTTGGAATGGACTGTCTGTCTGTGTGTCTGTCTGAATTCAACATAGAACTTGGCACCGAAGTGCACCAGTTCGAGTTGCCACGTTCCAAATAGCACACAGAGGTAGACAAGAAGATGAGTGAAGAGAATCAATAGAGTTTGACAAGTATAAGAGTGAAACAGAATGGGTAATGGTAGAAAGGAATATGAAAGATTACAGAGACTGAATACATCTGCGCCATTGACAACGATTTTGAGCCATGTCACCTACTGTCTCCAGCCATTGATTCATAGAGTCCCGAGGGCCCCAACTCGGAAGTCTGCATCTACCTACCTGACTCAGTTTAACTGTCAAGGATTTCATCGATTGATGAGGCCATGTTTTTGTTTGGCCACCACTGGCTCTTTTCCAACCTGCACCTATATCAGCTAACAATGCCCGTCGGGGGAGGCGGTGGTTAGGCATGCGCAGCACGTGACCTAGCCATCTTAGTCTATGTAACTTTATAGCCTCGTCGACTGATTTCCCCTCTTTGCCCAACACTCTACGCCTAACGTCAACATCACTTATCCTGTGAAACCACCTAACGTGAGACAGAGATCGCAGACATCTATGATCGAAAGCAGTCAACCTCTTCATATCTTCAACTCGTATCTTGGAATGGACTACAGGACTGGACTACATTGATTCGTAGCTTAAAGATAGGGAGCGAATAAAGTGGCAGTGGATGTTGACCAATTCACTTATCTAGAAGCTGCGTCGTCAACCAGCGCCATCGGGTTGATCGCTGACGAAATCTTAGCACGGATAAAGAAGGATCGTTTAGCATATGCTAAATTGCACCATCTCTGGCGTGGTCGTGATATCCAGCCGTCGACCAAATCTCGTGTATATTGTTCACTAGTTGACGCTGTCCTTTTTTATGGCTGACTGTGAGACATGTGGCGTTGATGGCATCAAAAGGCCAGTCTTGACTAGTCCGTGTTTAAAGCTATTTGAACAAAAGCTGTTAAAATGTAAGTATTGTCTTTTCTAAGTAGGCTTTCGATAAATTGACTTCTGAAGACTACCGTCTTCTAGGCGTTCCACGGGAATGTCGAGGAAGGGGAACTTTCCATCACTTTCATGTTCCATAGTAAACTCAATATTGGTGTGTACATCACTGAATAATCTGAGTAAGTATGTGAAGCATAACTTTCATTGTTGCACACACTAAAAATGTGTCATCAACATATCGACAGTAGGAAGTTTTGTTTCGTCGATTGCATGCTTCAACTTTGTTCTTTCAAGGTTGGAAATGAATATGTCTGCTAAAACAGGGCTAAAGTGAACTGACTGCCCATAGGTACACCATCTATTTGACAGTCTTTGTTTTTACCAGTGTTGCAAATGTCTACGTTTTCCCACTGAAATTGGTGTCCGTAAAATAGCTGAAATGCATTGATTGATGCGAATGTGAATACAATTCCATGTTAACTTGTTTATTAGAGACAGACATCACGTAATTAAACAGTATCATATACTTGATTGCATGGAGGGATTTCATCATGAGCTGACATCAGTCAGAGAACCACTGGAAAACCTGCGTGGAGTACTGCCAGACAGTTGTTTCCTCCGTCCTAGTTTGGGACTCCTCAGTAGTACGCACCCACACTGCGGGGTTCGAACCCAGGACCTTCTGGTTACCAGGCGAGCTCGTAGACCATTGGATCAGGTTCCAGTGGCTCAATGGTCCTGGGTTCGAATCCCAGTGGGTGCGTACTGAATAGGAGTTCCAGACTAGGACAGAGGAAACAGCTGTTTGGCAGTACTCCATGCAGGTTTTCCAGTGGTTCTCTGACTGATGTCAGCTCATGATGAAATCCTCCATCCAATCAAACGAAATCCCTACAAAACCAATACCTCAGTATTATTTACTGTTCAACGTTTCAAAAACACAATTTATATTTATGGATAGGTGGAAAAAACTGAGCAATTGAAGCTTTCATCCCCACGCCGAAAGTATGATGGAGAGGTAGGTAGTGTAGATGACACATTCACTATATTTAGAACACAGGACATAATATATATATATTTTTCAAACACATTAATCCCAAGGTAGAGGTTATATTCAATTCACTTATGATGAATTAGAAAGTCAGGAATCGAAAGTTCCAGTGATGTTAGATTGTAGCGTAGAAAGGAAGAAAAAAGACGGGAGGTGGCTAAACACTAGTGTTTTTTTTAATACATAACCCACGCATTCATCCCACCCTATGTTAGGAAAAAAATAGGATTAGTGAAGTGTTTGAGAAATAGGGCATAAAAAAATCTAAGTAGTGTAGTATCAGGGAAAATCTAAGACAGGAAGTGAGGCAGCTAGAAAGAAACTTTGAAACGTTATAATTACTCTAATAAATTCATCAGGAAGTAGTAGGTAGGAAAATGTAAAAATGAAATTAATAATAATGGTAATAATAATGTTAAACATGTACAGAATGACTACAAAACTAACAATAAGGAACCTTAAATCACTAGCAATACTTCCAAACACACACAGAGAGAACCAGTGAAACTTGACGTGAAATTTTTGCAGAAAACAGGTGAATGAAAGTGACACTCAATCACTCACAGATTATATCGGTTAAAGGATCCTGTGGAGCCAATTAAACAAGGTTACTGAGTTTACCTAATACCCTGCCTATCCTGCCCGATTTTCAGTTCAATTACATGCATTAAAGTAGTAGAATGAGGTTATTCAGACAAGCGAAGCATAAAAACCTAGCAGCAAAATCTAGATTAGTTGACACTAATGAGATAAGAAATCTGAGGGAAAAATTCATTTGTAGCATTACATGCAATTACACACAATCATGCAATAGAATAGGATAAAACGACAGGTCTAAAATGTAATATTAACAGGATAGAGGGAGAGACTGATAACGGAAGCTTCATTTATATCGAGTCAACTGAAGACAGCAATACTGAGGTCAGGCGTCGAGTGCTAGCTAGGTAGGCAGGCAGGGGGAAATCAATTGACGAGGCTGTGAAGCTACATCGACTGAGATGGTTAGGATATGTGCTACGTATGCCTAGTCATCGCCTTCCTCCATAATGGGAAATGTTAGCTGACATAGGGTCAGCCTGGAAAAGAGTTAGCGGTGGTTCAACGAAAAGCCTGGCTCTATCAGTCAATAAAATCCCCAACAGTTAGTTTAAGCCAGCCAGCCGCGTAGGAAGGTGTGGACTTCCTGACTGTGTGGGGTCCTGGAGACGGTAAAAACCAATTATGGCTAGAGACAATCGGTGGGTGATATAGCTCAAAGTGATCGTTGTCAATGGCTGGCTGGCTCAGATGCATCCACTCCTTGTGACTTATGATTTCCAATGAAACTATATTGTTCTTCGTTATTACTATTCCTTTGTCTCACACCTCTGTTTACTGTCTCTATTATGCATTTCTTCTAATTTCTTCTCTTGCTTTGTTTGCTATATGAATTGTGGCGACTTGAACTGGTGCACATCGGTGCAAAGTTCTGTGTTGAAAACTACCTTTATGACAAATAGGGAAGAATAAAGAAAACTAATGAGATGAAAGTTCCGAAGTTGCTTAGTTACAATTCACAATATGATTATGAACAACGAGGGAATTGTTATGTGAACTGTGATCAAGATTTGACGGGATAGTTGCAAAATAATTAAGCGCCGAGTGAGAAGTGTAAACATTTGGGAAAAAAAATTATACATTTGTAAAAGCTCAGCGAGATTGAAACGACCAATTCCAACGTTTCCTGCGTCCGGCAATCTGGTCCGAACTTCTTCAGGGGAAATTAATCGAAATTAACATAACAAAGGTTTATATGTATAAAAGGAACATTTCTTGTTTTTGAAAAACTTTGTCCCCAATCATCTGAGTCATGAAACAAGCATCAACGTGTATGATAAACAAAATTGTATGATCTGTGATCAAAATTTGACCTCGGACTTACAAATATTGGTCTACCTTTGTTAAACACTTTAAACACAGTGTGTATGTGTGTGTGTGTGTGCGGGTAAACAGTTGTAAAACATTTGTTAGCCTCTCCATAAGAAGACGTAGGCAATCGGGAATTTTGACCATGATTAATCGTTGATACATATCCAATTTTATTTATTAGTCAGGATTTGCCATGCATCAGCCAACATCACACCTTCACGTCTGTTCAAACTGTTGGGATTCACCAATGTATATGTAGGGCTTCCGCACACTATTTAAATGTTTCAACAAAAGTAGATTAATTTTGAAAGTCTGAGGTCAAATTTTGATCGGAGTTCATACAGTTTTGTTTATTATACATGTTGATGCCTGTTTCATGACTCATTTGATTGGACAAAGTTTTTAAAAACAAGAGTTTATGTATAAACCTATGTTGTTATTGAATTGGTGGATGGTTACTAGCAGTGGAATCCAGAATACGCATTTCGTCCTATCTGGGACTCGTCAGCTGGATGTAGCTACATTTCTCAGTGAGTGATGATGTTCCCACCGAGGCTCGAACCCAGTGCCTATAGTTTCAAACGCCAAAGCGTCGTTATCCACTAGACTGCTTGGGCTACGAGAGCCACCTCTTGTGCAACGGGTCATATTAATTATTTAATTGAATTTTAGATTTTCCTGTCGTTTGATTGAACCGAAGTTCTCGGTCTCGACGAATTTCCGAACATCACCCTGTGTAGTTAAGCAAAGGACAAACAAAATCTATTCGCAGCACTATTTTATCTCATTCATCTTGTGGATATAGAACACAAGATTGACGTTAACCATGCTTTTTTCAAGGTCATTTACCGTATACCTACGAATCTGAATTTTGCCTTAAGGGTTCGACTACTACTAAATATTGCTGAGACTGACCGTTGGGATCTATGATAACAAGCCTAGTTTGTACATCGTAAAGAAATTAGTTCAAACATTTTCCTTACCTTGGCCATGTAGGTTTGAATAATCCTGAATTTTTGTGGAATTTCCCTAATTTTAGGTGATATTCTATTTGCTATTATTTCTCTATTATCATTATAATTTAAGCATCTTTAATGAACTGTGGTAATTTCATTGTGATCACACTTTACAAATCGATATTATTTCGAAAACACTGATATTGTTATTGACTGCTATTCTAGAATATTCTATGTATATAAGCATGCATATATAATTGTAGAGCCAGAGGAGGCGGAAATTATCGAAAAGGATATTCTTTGCTCAATCATTTTGTATTTTATAATCACTTCATTCAATATAATGTTGCCTAAAAGACCCAACAATAACAACAATAGCGAGAGAAGGCAAGATCAACATCATCTGCAGAGTGAACTGCATGAACTGTGATCAAAATGGACATGACTATACATCATAGTGTATTGCAGATCATCCATCTATGTATATAATGTATCTGATTGTATGCTTCAAAAATGTACCCTTAAAAAAGCAGTTACCTTGTCAGACTTCCCCCGCATATATGCATGTTATTTCTGTGACTTCAATTAATTAATCCGTTATTCTCTTACACTAATGAAAAAAAAACAGACAGCTAATCTTCCCGGAAATCATTGAACGCGTCCAGAATAGAAGGGATCATCTGATCTTATTATATCGCCTATAATTCTGATTGTTTGTAAAAGGTCATACATACATATATCAAGGCACCTGCTATAGATAGTTTAACTTCGCTGACGTTTGAATTTTGTGTCATTGTTTCGCTGACAGTTTCATCCCAAAAGACTGCAAGAATAATTAAATTTTAAGCAGAGTGGTCTCTGCTTAGTGAGTGGTCACCCGACCGAAAGCTGCTACCTTGACGTGGTGGTCGGGCTTGAACACCGAAATGATCTATTCAAGGTATACTGGCTGAGACTTATGTCTCTTGAGGTTCTACCATGCCAGGCAGGTTGTTTGGATAGCGGTTAAACAAAAAGCAGCTACCCCATCCAACATCATGATAAATACAAAATAACAAAATTTCATGCCGGATCCGCCGTGGCCCGGATTAACAACGACCGCGCTTCCTGCTGCCGTGTCACAGGGCGGGAGTGATAAGTATGCTACTGAGGCACACCAAACAAAAGAGAACAAAAAAAACAGGCCGCGTGTGACCGGCCTCAATCAGTTGTCCCCTGGGCTCTGCGGTCACGCAACCAACTTCCACGGTGTGGGCAGCCGGGAAGTAACAAACGCCCTCACAATCCGAAAGACAGGTCTAGTGCTCTAAGGCTCTAAACTGTCTAGATGTTCTGGTTCATGATGTGTGTGTCTGTCTGTCTATGTTTTCGACATAGAACTTTGCATGGATATGCAGCAGTTCAAGTCGCCACACTCCGTCCTTGTAGCACACAAACCAACAGAAGAAAGTAGAAGATATGCAAAATAGAGACAGTAAACAGAGGAGTGAGACAAAGGAATAGTAATAACGAATAACAATATAGTTTCATTGGAAATCATAAGTCACAAGGAGTGGATGCATCTGAGCCAGCCAGTCATTGACAACGATCACTTTGAGCCATATCACCCACCGATTGTCTCTAGCCATAATTGGTTTTTACCGTCTCCAGGACCCCACACAGTCAGAAAGTCCACACCTTCCTACGCGGCTGGCTGGCTGGCTTAAACTAACTGTTGTGGATTTCATTGACTGATGAAACGATGTTTTGGTTTGACCACCGGTAGCTGTTTTCCAGGCTGACCCTATGTCAGCTAACATTTCCCATTGTAGAGGAAGGCAATGACTAAACATACGTAACACATGTCCTAACCATCTCAGTCGATGTAACTGCTTCACAACCTCGCCTGTTGATTTCCCCTCCCACCTACCTAGCACTCGACCGATGCGTAACCTCAATATTGTTCACCTTATTATACTAGTTCACACGGGATATAGAACGCAGGCATCTATAATCAAAGACAGCTAGCCAGTCTTTTTATGTCTTCCACTCTCTATGGCCAGGTCCTACAGCTATAAAGGAGAACGCAGTCGACTGCTGAACAGTACATGATGTGTATAGGGCGTTGATTCACATATGTTCTTCCTCAATTTATACGCCTAGTTTGTTTCATGAATTTTATTCCAGTTATCTAATTCATGCATCCATTTTACTCTTTCTTTCTCTCACTGTGTACTCTCAGTGGTCAACGTTATTGTGTTGACGCCACAAAAGAAACACCACGACTTGGTCGCCTAATAAATCACAGTCGGTTAAAACCAAATTGTGTTGTAAAAGTCATCCCTGTCGATGGAATTCCCCGGTTGGCATTGTTTGCACGAAAACCAATTTCTCCTGGTAAGTTGTGTTAAAAGTTATTTTGATTTGTAAGGAATGTGGGTTGGAAAAAAATATCTTTTTCAGTCGTAGAAAATTTTTTCTGTTAATATTCTAGGATTTTATTGATCTGATCTGAATGTAGTTTAATTTACGGATGTTCGTCATCATTGTCAGCGTGCTCACACTTCAGCAAGAAATGTGATTTTAGAATTTTGAGGAGAATGTATACTGAACAAAGAGTACTCTTTTCGATAACCCCTTCTTCATCAGGCTCTACAGTTATATATATACATTATAGTGAATGAATGAATTAGTGTTATGAACAACATTAATGTCGTTGTTTAAATAACATCGAATCAATAATAATGATAGATTAGAGCTCAATAGCATCAACATAAAATAAGGTGAATGTCAGAAAACACATCAGGAAAGATAATATTACAAATTCATGAATTTATAGTCTCTACTGAAGGCCGCCGAGGGCAGTAGTAGTGGCCAGCTGGACTTGCTTCTTTTGAACACAGAGCACTGGTTGTTTGAGGCGAATTGCAATAAATAGCCTCTGGTGTTTGAAGCATGCGGTGATTCGATGATTTTGGCAATTTATTAGGCACTCTGTAGATGATGATAGAGAAGGATTCTTCCACACTGACTTTGCGGCCGGTTTGTACCAGGTGGTCTAATATCGAACTGTTGATGGTTTTCACTACACCTTTACTTAGCCATAATAGGAGATGTTCTCGAGCTGGCACGAAAAATCAAGTACCTAGAGCAATGGCAAACGTAGTTGAATTGATAGACACAATTTGAAGTGGCCGGCTGGTCTAGGTACTTCATCTTTCAGTCGAGGTAGCACCATCGGTCGTGTAGAGAATGAGACGTGTAGTTCTCCAGCATTAAAAGTTCTTTTTAACTGACTTTCTTAATTTCTTCGTAATTATCTCACTTGGTATATATCGCCCTTGAATCAAGGTCGTATATAAAGTGGCTTCTTGTTTACAGATAGTGAGTAGTCTTTTTTCGCCGCTTTCTTTGTCATATGTTTCTTGATAAGTTTTTTCGGGACAGCTATTTTCGGTCAAAGTATTATATACAATGCTTAGTTCATCTTCAATTACTTCTTCTGACCATATTGCTCTAACTAACTATGTGGCTGTGGGTTTTCACTAAATTTCTTTTGTACTTGATAGGAACGAAGCTGTGAGAATGTGTATATTGTCCTGTCCAAGTACTTTTTTATATGCACGAATTCTCCACGATTGTGACATTACGTTTTTGGCTAATGCCCATAAACGTTGATTGGTTGTCTGGGGGAAATTTCCGCCGCCGTTTGTCAATTTGTATTTTTATGGCGGATGATTATATGGATGTTAGTGTATATATAGGAGTAGATTGCAAAGAGTGAATGGATTTGCGCGATACTGAGAACGATTTTGAGCCATGGTAACACACTAATATGCATCGAATTATTGACTCCCAGCATTTCCATGACCTTAAGCCGGGCAGTCTACATCCCCCTACCTGGCTGAAATCAAAAGTTGAAGAATTCAGCTGATGTACTGTTATTATTCTTATTATTCCCATGAGTTCCTAGGGGAGTATAGAGTTTCGACAGTGTATCGTTGTTCCACTCTGTTCTTTCCGTTCTTTATTTTGGCTGGCTCCACGATTGCCCGTAAAAGCTTCCATCTCCTCCGCATATCATTGTCACCATTTCACCCTTGGACACACACACACACACACACACGCCTAATTCGTCATCTCCCACTCGAGGGTCTTGTGCGTGTAAGGTCACCTAATCGTCTTCTCAGCGTATGTACAAACCAGTAGGCTGCAGCAGGTCGGATGTGAGGACGAATACTCGCCGAAGGGATTGGCTAGTGGTTGCGCTATATCGTGAATTGGCAGAAGTTGAAATTCATGGGCTGGCCATTCAGGAATCGGGTCCCAGTAGCCTAATGGTCTACAAGCTCACCTTGTAACCAGAGGGTCCTGGTTTTGAACCCTGGTGGTGGGTGCGTACTGATGAAGAGTCCCAAACTAGGACTGGGAAAACAGCTGTCCAGTACTCCCAGTTGCTTTTCCAATGTCATCTCATGATGAAATCCTGTAACCATCTTCATTTTTGTTGGCGTTGACTGTAGTGACTGGTCGGCTTCAGTGTCGAAGTTTTTGTCATTTATTTCCTCTTACTTTTACCACCCATCGAATCTACAGTAGTGGAGCTGTGAATGTCGGAGGTATTGTGTTGATAGAAGTAGCCTGTCGTAAATTCCAAATCTCTGATGGACGACCACCCAGAGAAGTAGTAGTGACTAACTTGCCGTTGTTCTTGAAAATTCAGATCTTATTTGGTTATGCTATGCTAAGTGTTGTAGGTCTGCTGTAGGTGTGTCTCCATGCTGACCGCTAACAAGATTTTGCCTCAATCGCAAAGTCAAATTAGCGCTGTATTGTTATTATTATTATTGTTCCCTTGGATTCCTAGTGGAACATAGGGCTTTAACTGCACGTCTTCACTGTCTTCTGTCGTCTACTGTACTTTTCACCTGTATCCATGTTAGTCAATACTGACTGTTTCAACTCCTCTTCACACGATCTCCTCCATGTCACCATTGCACTGACGTCCCACTCGCCGCTTCCCTTTCGGCCCTGTTCCACTAGAGCAATGACCTGACGCGCGCACCTTGTCACCCAGCTGCCTCCTCCTCAGCGAGTGTCCAATCCATCTCTATCCACTTTCTCTTGCATATTTGTTGGTTGGCGATTGGTTCTTGTTTTTTTTTTGTTTGTGTCAATAGTTTCTTGTTGGTGATTCTTTCCGGCCCGGTTATTTGATCTGATCTTCAGTATAGAGTCAGCGAAGACAGTTGTTGATAAAGGTCTGCAACGCCTAAAACGTTTTGTTTTTGTGACTTTATTATTATTATTATTATTATTATTATTATTATTATTATTATTAGTGATAATTATCATTTCTGGCAAATAAATAGTATGATATTGAACTCTTTCTATAAGTTAAGCACATGTTAAAAAAAACCCAACACTTAGCCGGAAGATCTGATTAAAAAGTATTTTAAAAAGCAGAAGAATATCAAACCTTCGTAAAGGCTCCGAGGATAAAAAAAATAAAAGAATTAATGTCACAAATGTAGGCACTGCTAACGAATGAACAAAATGACGAGTAAGACAATGAATAGTTCTCATTGATACATCACAAACATCTCCCCCTTTTTGCTTCAACTTAGAAATACCTCTAAAGTATTTAAGCTTTCGAAAGAGGGAGAGCCTAGATTACTAGCTCGCTAGTTTTCTAGACGGTCCCAAGCTCGGATAAAGAAGGTGGGTTTGGGCGTGGTGCTAGCAACTCCACCCTGAAAACTCAATCAAAATTGCTACGGAAACTTCAACGCAAATATATGTATTAAAATTACTGAAGGCTAGCACTGTAGTTATATCAAAATTGGATTGAAAATGAAATTTCGTCATTGATTGATTGATTCATTCATTCATTCATTCAAAAAATGGAGGATTAGTGCCCGGAAATAAGATAATATGTAACTTCTAAGCTGACTGTCAAGTCTATGCAATGAAATCTATTCGAAGGGTAACAATACGGTGGCTTACAATAACAAAAGTGTCCGGAAATATTTGCTTAAAAGAGAAACAAATTTATTTTTTGAAATAATAGAGACAATTTATAGCTCTCAGATGGCTGAGTTTGATGTGATTGTGCTTTCTCAACTGGCTGAAATAAAAAAAAGGTAATCAACGTTTTCGCAATGTGTCTTTTTCAATGAGTTACTGCCTCATCTTCAACCTGCTGCACCCTACTGGTTACGGCTTACCACTAGAATCCCAGCTTAACTGCCTGAATAAGGCCAGTCGCTAGTGAGCATCAGATCAATTTTCAAGTTTTGCTTTTTGTTGGGATTTTGTTTTATGCGGTAGAGGGATTCATTATGGAGAACCATTTTAAGTCATATCACTAATTGTCTCTCCAGCCGTCGGTTCTTACCATCCTGAGGACCCCACACAGTCAGGAAGTCTACAACCTTCCTTTGTGGCTGGCTTAAACTAACTCTTGGGGGGAATTCATTGAGCAATGAAGCCATGTTTTGGTTTGACTACCATTATCTTTTTTCAAACCTGATCAATCCTATGTCAGCTAACATTGCTTGTTGAGGAAGGCGGTGGGTAAGAATAGGAAACACATGTCCTAACCATCTCAACCGATGAAATTGCTTCACAACCTCGCCCATTGATTTCCCCATCCTTACCACCTAGAACTCGACGATGCGTAACCTCTCAATATTGGTCACTTATGATCAAAGACAGCTATCCAGGCTTTTCGTGTTTTCCACTTTCAATAGCCATGTCTCACAGTCATTCATAAAGGAGGATCTGTTGGACTGCTGAGCACAACAGTATACACGTCTTTTGAAATTGATAGCCAAATATCACGTCTACACTAGCGAGATGGTTTAAACTGGCTTATGCGAAGCAGGCCTTTTGTATCTATGCTGAGATATTTTTGATTACAGCTTGATTTCACACCGTATTTTTGGTACAGGTATGGAATTTTCAGCAGATGATATCGGTAGCCCAAATTTTGCAGGCCAACTATAGATATCAGGTTTGCGTCGGTGGGGGGGATCGAACCCCGAACCATGTGCATGATCGGCGAGCGTCATAACCACTGTGCCACCGACGCACATCATCTTCAGCAACCTGTTGCCTAGTAAAAGTGATGATGAAAATGAAGGTGGATTTTAGACACACACACACTGACGAAGAAGATCTTTGACGGACATAAGGCACTTATGCTCAGATCCTCTCTAGTGGAATCCAAATGTGAAAGGAGTTTGGTGTGTGCGCGCATGTGTGTTCAAGGGTCATATGAAGGAGATTGTGTAAGTCGGGGGGGGGGAGCGATGTGAACTTGTGCAGGGATCGTGCAGAGAATAGGTTGAAATGGATATGGCCTATATTAGATAGTTGGCGGCGATCTGCCACAGGAAGCCTTCCTTGACATAGGTTTCGTGCTAGTTGGCACTCACAAGTCAGCAAGGCGTATCTCCAACTTTGAAGGAACTCATGTCCCTTCTGAGATTCGAACCCGCGTCACCAGGCAGTACTGCAGTCAGAGACGTTACCACTGAGCCAGCTATTCGAGCTCGCGATTAACCTCCTGTAGGACTGTAGTGGGTATTTTCATTGGACACTAGAAACTAGTGTGACGTATCTAGTTCTTTCTTTGGTGCAGCCTGAATTCTATCAGTCAGCTTTTCAATGTGGCCACCATTCTAGCTAGCTCGTCATCACGGTGCACATTGATTTGATGATATATTAGATGGGCTATTGTGAAGTTCATCCTATATCCCATTCGGAACCCAATGGGAATAATAATAATAATAATCATAATGACAATAATAAAAGCGATCAACTTGGCAGTTCTTTTGATCAGTTAGGTTAGTTATCGTATTCCCCCACCCCACCCCCAAATAAAACAACTATCAGCCTGTAACTAATTGCATAGTTTAGTGTTTTTTTCTTCTGGCAAACGTGAATTGAGTCATCCTTATAAAAAGGTCTGCAAACACAGATATAGGCGTGCGCACCCACGCACGCACGTACGCACTCACACACACACACACACTAACACTCACGTATGGCAAAATATATGTGGGTTTATGCTGATTTAACATTAGGGATTCATATATGTATATATCGTGTCAAGTGTCATATATATATATTCCAAAACAAATTCGTAGGTAAAATTATTTGTTTTTTTCATCTCTGCTGCATATATCTGTATTTGCTGTGTGTTGCTTCTCTTTTCCAATACTGGGTGGGGGGTGGGGGTAGTGGTGGGGTTGGTTAGTTAGGTTGATGCAGAGAGTTCCTCATCTAGATACATGTTCCATTATTTATATATGTCAAAATTTTTTTTTTTAATTGATTCGACGATATTACTGATATTATGTGTGTTTCCCAGTTACTTCAGACTTCTATCATATATATATATATATATATATATATATATATATATATATATATATATATATATATCAAAATGCTTTATTTGCTGGTTATATGATAGGTAAAAATAGATATTTAGACAATGTTTTATACTGACTGACTAACTTAATTTCAACATAGGAGACTAGCTGTAGATATATGTCAGTTTTATGATAGAGAAACGAACGATTCGCAAGAACTATAATGAACGAAACTGTACTATAGGCGATTACCTAGTAGGGAATACATCTGCACCTATAAATACACGTCCTTCGTCCCTAATTGAAGTTATTAAAGCTGTCACTTATCTGAAACAAGGCAAAGTAGCAGGATCTGATGGAATGACTCCAGAGGTATTTAAGTACGGTAGAGACAGTTTATTGTCTGCATTAACTGAGGTACTAGCCAGCGTCTGGGATTCAGAAAAGGTCCAGTCAGGTTGGTGTAAGTCACAAATTATCCCCCATATACAAGAAGGGAGACAAGTCTTCCTGTGATAATATAGTATCGAAAGTTCTAGGCTCAATAATAATGCGTAGACTAAGTGGTGCTAGGGAGGCACAGACACGAGAGAACCAGGCAAGCTTTAGACCAGGAAGAGGGTGTATTGATCATATCTTCACCCCTCGACAGATTTTAGAACATGGGGATTCTTACCAGCGTCCAACAATCATTATATTTCTTGACCTAAATGCGATATTCGATTCCGTCGACCAAGAGGTATTACGGCGATGTTTGACTGTGAAGGCGGGAATGACGAGAAAATACATTGCACTGATCAAGACACTCACTCTACTCGAACTCATGCAGTCAGCCAGGTGAGGGCTTACGGCGAGTTGTCATCTGAACTGGTGACGATTAGTGGTGTCCGTCAGAGAGGGATGCCCATTATCCCCATTTCTCTTCAACTTCATCATAGATATTGTACTAGTGGACTTAACCCTAACTCACTTCAGAGACTCAGGGATTGAGTTGGTACCATCAGGGAATAATAGTCTGGTTGACTTAGAATATGCAGATAATATAGCCCTTCTAGGCGAGGACTCTGACAAAATGCAGAGTCTTCTGAACACCTTGAGGAGCTGCAATCTACGAATGTTTGACATGTGATTCGCTCCCTCTGTCAAATGTAAGATGGTGTTACAGCACTGAACTGGATGGACTACACTGACTCCTAGTCTAGAAGTAGAGAGTGAAGTGGTAGAGCACGTTGACCACTTCTCTTGATTGGGAAGTACCATCAGCCAGCGTCAACTGGTCGATCTCTGACGAAATCTCAGTACGGATACAGAGGGCTAGTTTCGCATATGTCAGTTTACGCCGTCTCTGGCTTAGTTGTTGTGATATCCGGCTGGCTATCGACCAAAGGAGGGAGGTGTACTGCTCAGCTGTCCGCTCCGTCCTCTTTTATGGCTGTGAGTGAAACGTGGTCATTGAGAGTGGAAGACATGAAAAGATTAGCTGTATTTGATCATAGGTGTCTGCGTTCTATCTTCTGCGTGAAGTGGTATAATAAGTTGAGCAATATTGAGGTTACGCATCGGTCGAGTTCTAGATAAGGGGGAGGGGGAAATCAATCGACGAGGCTGTGAAGCTACATAGACTGAGATGGTTAGGACATGTGTTACGTATGCCTAGTCATCGCCTTCCCCGACGAGCAATGTTAGCTTATATTGGGTCAGGATGAAAAATAGCCAATGGTGGTCAAACGAAAACGTGGCTTCATCAGTCTATGAATAAATCCACAACATTTAGTTAAAGCCAGCCACTCGCGTAGGAAGGTGTGGAATTCCTGACAGTGTGAGGTCCTTGGGACGGTAAAAACCAATGATGGCTAGAGACAATCGGTAGGTGATATGGCTCAAAGTGATCGTCGTCAATGGCTGGCTGGCGCAGATGCATCCACTTCTTGTGACTTACGATTTCCAATGAAACTATATTGTTCTTCGTTATTACTATTCCTTTGTCTCACTCCTCTGTTTACTGTCTCTATTTTGCATATCTTCTACTTTCTGTTGGTTTGTGTGCTACAAGGACGGAGTGTGGCGACTTGAACTGGTGCACATCGGTGGAAAGTTCTATGTCGAAAACAGACATACATACAGACAGACATCTTCACCTTTTGAGGTAGCAGTTTTTAAGCATATCATATCAACAGTATTAAATCAATTATTTTTTCACTTATCGTTCCCTTGGGTTCCGTGTGGAACATAAGGCTTCAACAGCACATCTCCAATTTCTTTTATTTTCTGCCATCATCTTCAGCTGGGACCACGATTGCCCGAACTCTCTCATCTTGAACAGCGGTAATAATATCTTCCGGTATTTGCATTGAGTCATTTCTGTTGGATGTGTTCTGTTGGGTGTAGGTAGACTCAATGAACAAGTCAGGATTCAGTAATCAATGTCTCTCTCCATCTACATGGATTACCTCCTAGAATCCTAACCCTCTCCCACCATGCTGTTGTGTGGTTGTGTGTTAATGCATGTAGTGCAATGTAGTGCTGAGCTTTTTCCTAAATTACTTATCTTCGCGAGTGGGGTCAACCATTCCTACCTTAGCCACTAAATTCTTATGTTCCAACAATCTGATTACCCTCGATTTACTAGTCTGACCTATGTAGTTGACCTCACAGTCATTGCAAGGTATTTCATAAATTATATTATTTTGTTTAATTGGTACCACCGGGTCCTTTAGCCTACAAAGCTGGTCTCTGAGTGAGTTTGTAGGTTGAAATACCACTCTAATTCCTGCTTTATTTTAAGTATCGTACGTAGGGTGTCAAATGTGTCCCCTCCTTAGATGGTATAATAGCAGACGACTTATCATTACTAGTTTCACAATTATTTTTATTTTGGTTTTAGCTTTTTTCGATCTTCCTAATGAATTTTATGGGATGGTTAGTTATTTAAACGCCAACTAACCATTCTTCTATCTGTTTTATTTCATCATTTAGGTCTTTTCTTGATTTACTTAGTGGCACTGCTTAGTTTGTTAAACTCTTAACTAAGCCTGCCTTAACAGTTAACGGATGGTAATAATTGAAGTTTTAATATCTATAACCAGAATGTGTTGGTTTTCTTTATAAACGCTAGTGTATAGTGTGTAGTCTCCTTTTTTCTCATATGTCATTCTGTGTGTTCAACGTGGAGTGTAACAAGTCGAACTGCTTCACTTCCCTGCAAATTTTTGTCGTTGTTGTTGACACCAGTCGGTTAATCAGTTTTTTGGTTGGTTGGTTCGTTGGTTTTCATCACTTAAAGCCTCCAAAGCCTCAGGATGGTCGGGAGTGGGTGCCTTGCGTTGCGGGTTGGCCACCCCTCCGCACACCTCTTGAAATGCTCCCATATGACCGTGCGTCTTACATAGCCTCTCCTGAGGAAGTCCTACTCACTGCCTTCACGTGGCAGAGGTGTTTTTCACCGAAGTGAGAGGGCAAAAGCGGATGCCCGGCGCTCTTCATCGGGTTGACTGTCCATTGGATGACAGTCTAGGGGAGATGGCTAAACCCTGATTCCAAATCTCCAACGACTGGCGTATGAAGCTCACTGGAGCTCACCGGCAGACGTATGGACAAAGGGCTTATTGGATGCCCTGGATGTCTGGCCCCATTCAAAAAGACGTATGAACCGGTCACCGGCTGCCAATGGATAGTGGAGTCCCCACTTCACTCCTACTGCCTTGTAGGTCACACTTGGTTGTGTAAAGGCTAGAGCTGCACTCTCAAACAAAAGGCCGAGGGATGCTGGGGACATCACTCGTACCTAATTCCCATGAAACTTCATGAACTCTTGTTCATGAAGCCGGCTCATCCTCCCGTAGGAGATAGCCGAAGTAAAGTAAGTAGTATCACTTAAAGGAGTATAAACTATCTGACTGAAATTATCAAGAGGGTTAGAATGCAATAGCTTCTGATTGTTGATAACATGACTCAGCATACTTCTTAATAGTGTAGATGCATTCACTGTTCTCAGGATTTTTGTATGTGAGTTTAGTATTTTTACTCGCATACATGTTGTGGTGGTTTTTTCCCCTTCACATTCCCCAGTGGAACATAGGGTTTCATGCTAGTGGCTTGAAGTTTCTGTAGCAGTGGTGATTATTTTTACAGGATGGGATTGCTAGCCTCATGTTCAACCTTCCCTCCTTACCAGTCTTACTACTGTCTGAACGAGGTTTGGCTGGGAATCGAACCCAGGACCATGCGCATGGTCAGCGAACGTCCTAACCGCTATGCCACCGACGCACAAAGAGGAGGCGGTCTCCATGCGTCAACCGGGCTGTCACATGGCCACCATTCACAGGCGCTATCCCACTACCGCACCACGCAGGGACTTTTGCCTGCTGGGTTTCCCTCATGTGCTGGTGCGCCCTTCCTTAGTCGACTTGGACAACCCGTCCTCCGACAGGTGATTCATATCGGCGCCGTGCTTAGCGTGGATGCCTGATCAACATGAG
Organism: Trichobilharzia regenti; assembly: GCA_944472135.2. Taxonomy (NCBI): domain Eukaryota; kingdom Metazoa; phylum Platyhelminthes; class Trematoda; order Strigeidida; family Schistosomatidae; genus Trichobilharzia; species Trichobilharzia regenti. Next base: position 106,602,518 of record OX235264.1, read on the forward strand.
CACTCATGTGCCAGAACTCCCGGTACCACTAAATTCCGCATCCTGGCCTCCAAGTAGCTAGATTACAGGCGCATGACACCACGCCCAGCCAAACATTATCAAGGCGAGGCGTATGCATATAGCACACAGCCTTCTTCAAACCTTGCACACAACCATTAGGTCGCTTACTATCCCGTCTGCCAAGGGCCATAATGTAGATGTATTCATTATTCTCAGGATTTTTGCATGTACGTGTAGTATTTTTACTCTCGTACATGTGGTGGTGGTGGTGGTAGGTAGATACATTATAATTCCTTTGAAATTGTATATTTCCCTCTATCTTTCTCTGTGTTATGTATATATAATGTGGAGTGTGTAGCAACCTGAAGTTGGTGTACTTTTTTCTGTTTAAAGGTGTGTTTTTTCTACTTTAAAGAATCAGTTCAGGATTAATTGTTGATATACATATTTATATAATGTACACATAAGAGAGGGGATGCACTTTTTTCCATGATACCCTAATTTTTTCTTAGTGTTTGTTATCTATCAAAAAATGCTTTCAGGTTACTTACTTAACCTCAAAAGGCCCTTTACATCATGTGTATACATTTTATGATTTTTATAGAATTTATAATCCGTATGGTTGGATATTAGCATAGATAAATAAAGCAGTCTCGCCCAGTCGCTACTAATTTGCTACTTTTCTAGCCGGTCGTAAATCCAGGAAAGGAGGGAAGGTTGGGTGTGTAGCTACTGTCCCTATCCCGAAAAATCAATTAAACGAGTACAGAAACTCCAAAAACAAATATAAAAAATTAACGCATTCTTCTCTGGAATCAGAGAGATGAAATGACACAGTGGACTGGTGAGAAAGACTTTGAGAATCCATGTATCAGCCGCCGGTATGTCTATGTTTTTGATGAAAGCAATACTAAGGCTGTGTATGTGAAATGTGTTTGTACACTGTGCAAAGCTGAGAAGGGCTGGGAATCTGCGAGAGCAAGCATTTAAATGGATGTTGACTGTTTAAATTGTCAACTGGTATTATTGTTTCCTTTGATTCCTAGAGGAACATAGGGCTTCAGCTGCGCGTCTCCACTGCGTTCGGTTCTCTGTTTGGGTTTTCATCTGGCTCCAGGTCTGTCCACATGCTTTCATCTCCTCTTCACATGACACATTCTCCAATTCACCCTAGCACTGACAACCAACTCGCCGCTTCCTTTTCGGGTTCCACTCGAGCGGTGGCCAGTCTTGTGATGCCTCTTGATGGCTTGTTTCCTCAGAGTATGGCCAATAAAATCCACCTCCAATTCTTCCTGCTTATTTGTTGCACAATCGGTTCATGATATGTTGGTTCGCTCATTGCCCCAGAGATCCCTGTTGCTGATCTTTTCTGGCCGGCCATCTGATCTTGAGTAGTATTGAGCGAAGACAGTTGTTGATGAAGGTCTGTAGTTAGTTTGAAGTGCTCTTCATGACTCGCCAAGTCTCTGATCCATATAGTAAGTAGCACTGACTTCACATTGGAGTTGAAAATCTGGATCTTATTTTCATTCTCATGCTGCGTAGTGTTGTTGACCTCGACACAGACTTGAGAGTAATGAAAGCTTGTCTTGCTTTTCCAATTCTGGCTTTGATATCCTCGTCAGTTCCGTCCACCTGTAGTTGAAACGATGCTTCCCAGGTGGGTAGGTAAAGGAGGTTTTTTCTTTCAGGTGAGTCAGTAATATACTCCGGTCACCCAGACTGCAACCATCTGTCTGTCTGTCTGGATTCAACATAGAACTTGTCACCGAAGTGCACCAGTTCGAGTTGCCACGTTCCAAATAGAACACAGAGGTAGACAAGAAGATGAGTGAAGAGAATCAATACAGTCTGACAAGTATAAGAGTGAAACAGAATGGGTAATGGTAGAAAGGAATATGAAAGATTACAGAGACTGAATACATCTGGGCTGGCCATTGACAACGATTTTGAGCCATGTCACCTATTGTCTCCAGCCATTGATTCCTAGAGTCCCGAGGGCCCCAACTCGGAAGTCTGCATCTACCTACCTGACTCAGTTTAACTGTCAAGGACTTCATGGATTGATGAGGCCATGTTTTTGTTTGGCCACCACTGGCTCTTTTCCAACCTGCACCTATATCAGCTAGTAATGCCCGTCTGGGGAGGCGATGGTTAGGCATGCGCAGCACGAGACCTAGCCATCTCAGTCTATGTAACTTTATAGCCTCGTCGATTGATTTTCCCTCTCTGCCCAACACTCTACGCCTAACGTCAACATTACTTACCTTATTAAACCACCTAACGTGAGACAGATATCTCAGACATCTATGATCGAAAGCAGTCAACCTTTTCATGTCTTCAAAGCGTATTGGCCATGTTTCAGAGCCATAGAGAAGGACGGAGCGAACTGATGAGCAGTACACACGTCCCTTGGTTGATAACTGGATGTCACGCCTACACCAGAGATGGTGTAAGTCAGCGAAAGCAGCTCGAGCTTTTCGGATGGGTGCTGAGATTTCATCGCCAATCAGTCCGTTGGTGCTAATACAACTTCCCAAATAGGTGAAGTGGTCAACATGTTCTATCACTTCACTCCCTATCACTAAGTTAGGAGTTGACGTGGTCCAGTCCTGCAACCATAAAGATACTAAGGTAGTGAGTGGCTACAATGATGTCACTCATTGACAACAAGAGCCCTAATAATGCGGTGGGAATCAATTTCATCCCACAGGATAATGACAGCAAGATTCAGCTCAAAATGAAGGCAGGAAGATCACAATTATCCAATGCTACTCACGACGCTACAGACAACGCAGAACAAGAGAAGAGAGATTTTTGTAGACAACTGTAAATAATAATGGATAAGATCTTAGATGACAGCATCGAAATCCCAAAGGGATATATGAATACCAACTACACTGGGAGCAGGTAATATTTATGAGGAGAACTTAACATGGATCCGGGGCTTTTGGCGAAATGAATGGTTTCACGTCTGCTCACAGTGTTTTATCTTCTATGGGTATCAACTTTTCTTCAGGTTACTGTGGGTCACCAAATTTACCTCTTTCCGTTTATGTTCCACTCGAAAACCTGTGTGGCATATGATGCCATTTGAAAATATCTTCAATGTTGGCAAATATGCTTCTCCTTTTTTTATTGGTACTGTGGAGAACTGTTTGTTCTTATAGCTCTAATCCCTCGCAGTAATTGAACATTTGATCGATACTGGTCACCTTATCTCCCTATAGCCTCTTCCTGTAAATGTATGTATAAGGCGAAAAAAGGGGGCCAAACAAACGTCTTCAACACTCATCAGTATTTCTGAAGATGTTTCGTCATCGAAGTAGATAAGTCAATTCAGAGCTTTGTTTATCGAAAACTGAAACTCCTCAACCACTCCTTCTTTCATGGTGGTCGTCATCCATCTGATAATTCGCATTCTTGCCCTGACCCTGATTATTTTTCGTCTTATTTATTCAGTTTGTTATTATTTTGGTCATTATTATTATTGTTATTATTATTATTACTGTTATTATTCCATTAAGGATAAGATTTTATTCTGGTAAGTCACACAGTGTTACACAGTTATATTAACTGATAACCACGTTTCAAGCACAAACTATTGCCATTCATAAGCATATCAAGTCATTGCAGGGTATTTTGTAAATTATATTATTTTGTTTAATTGGTGCCACTTGGCACCAGTCAATGAAATCCACAACAGTTGGTCTAAGCCACGTAGGAAGGTGTAGACTTCCAGGCTGGGGTCCTCGGGACGGTAAAAATCTATGGTTGGAAACAATTGGTGACATGGCTCAAAATCGTTCTCAGTGGCCAGCGCAGATGCATCCACTCCTTGTGACTTATGATCTTCAATGAAACTGTTTTGTTCTTCGTTATTACTCCTCCTTTGTCTCACACCTCTGCTCACTGTTTCTATTATGCTTTTCTTGTACTTTCTTCTCTTGCTTGCTTCGCGTGCTACACGGAATGTGGCGACTTGAACTTCCGCACATTTGTGCAAAGTTCTATGTCGAAAACAGACAGACAGAATTGGTGCCACCGGTTTTTTTAGCCTAAAGAGCTTGTTCTAACTGAGTGAGTTTGTAGGTTTGAATGCAAGAGTTAGAGTGGCATTCAAAGCTACAAACTCACTCAGTTAGGAAAAGCTCTGTAGGCTAAAAGACTTGGTGGACGCAATTAAACAAAGTAATATAATTTACAAAATACCCTGCAATGACTGTGAGTTAAGTCAACTATATAGGTCAAACTAGTAGATCGGGGGTAATCAGATTGTCGGAACATAAGAATTTAGCTAAAGTAAGAATGGTTGACCCCACTCGAGAAGATAAGTAATTTAGAAAAAAGCTCAGCGCCACATTGCACTGCATGCATTAACGCACAACCACACAACAGCATGGTGGGAGAGGGTTAAGATTCTAAGAAGTAATCTATGTAGGTGGAGAGAGTGAGAGAGGTTGATTACTGAATCCTGACTGGTTCATTGAGTCTACACCCAACACAACACATTCAACAGAAATGACTCAATGCAAATACCAGAGATATGCATGGAAGATATTATTACCACCAGTCAGTCAGTCAGTCAAATCAGAGGAGGATAATAAATAATCTCAAAATTCTATTTCAATTCAATTCACGTACATCACAACATTCTAACAAGTTACTTATTTATTATGACTGTAAAAAACACTCGTCTTATTTCTCATCGAATCGTAATTGATCAATAACACTCGTATTATTATTATTTCTGAATGTACATTATCCCACATTGATTTCTATTCAAATATCTAGTCAATTCCACACTCGTATATAAATGAAGGAAAAAGTTGTATGAGTTACTTGATATGATCATGAGTGGCAATAGTTTATGCTCAACGGGTGGTCATCAGTTAATATTACTGTGTAACACTGTGTGACACTTTATCAAAATAAAATCCTCTCCTTAATGGAGTTATACTTTACTATCACAGTGCCAAAGTTTTATACGTATATCAGTAATACTGTTATTATTATTATTATTTGCACACTAGGTAGTAGTGTGTGTCATGGGTTCAGTCCGTGATGTTTTGGTATAAAGTGGTTCAAGGCAATCAGTGGGAAGCCTTGCTTGACCTAGATTTTGTGCTTCTCGGCTCTCACTGGTCAACAACAACAACAAGGCGTGTATCTGCAAGCATCTTGAACAAGGAAGCACATGTCCCTTCTGAGATTCGAACTTGACTGATAGAATTCAGTTTTCATTAGACAAAGGAATAGACAAATGTCAGTAGTAGTTAGTGTCTAATCAAATTATCTAATGCAGTCCTCTACAGGAGGTCATTCACCAGTCCGGTCAGCTCAGTGGTAGTGTCTTTGACTGTGGCACTGAATGACACAGGTTTGAATCTCAGAAGGAATATGAGTTCCTTCAAGATGGTTGCAGATACACCTTGCTGTGACTGACTGATGAGTGCCAACTAGCACGAAACCTATGTCAAGCAAGGCTTCCCAAGGGCTGTCTCTTCACTGAATCATCACTTGACGCTACCAGATCGTCTTAACTTTTTTATGCAGAAATTAACTTGATATATAGAGGAGAACCACAAAAATCCGTAGAAAGGCATAAGCCGAGTTGTTATTTTACATTCAACTTCAATACCTTCTATTATTATTATTATTCCCTTGGGTTCCGTGTGGAACATAGGGCTTCAACAACAAATCTCCACTTCGTTCTATTTTCCGCCATCTTCTTCAGCTGGATTCACGGTTGCCCAAACTCTCTCATCTCTTCCCCACACAATCTCATCCATGCAACCCTCGCCTGAACCGACGACCCACTCGTCGCCGCTTCCCGTTGGCGTTCTACTCGAGGGCCTGGTGTATGACGTCATTCGACGGCCTCCTCAACGTATACCCCATAAATCTCCTTTTTCTCCTACATATTTGAACAAAGCAAGAACAACAATTGTACCAGATGACAATATGAGCTCATCGCTTTTTATTATTTCGAGGATTCTTCTCAGCTGGTTACAACCTGAACGATAAAAGATATGAATTACATCCAAGATTTGGACATACTTTTCCACGACCACAAGGAGTAATTGGTAGGAATTAAGAGTAACATTAGTCCGGAATGATTTAACTTATCAGAAGTTACAAACACTGACTATTTATAGAATAATTAGACAATTAGACTTGAAAACAAAAATCAGGGTTGTGTATATATGTTTGTGTGTAGAAATAAGGTTTACCCAGAGAGAGCATAACAAAAGGGTAGATTACGTAACTAAAGAAAACGTCTTATCTAATAGCCAATAGAAAAAGGAAAGAAAAAGGTGGCGTGAGTCATGTTTAGATGAGAGAGTAGAGTTTTCTAAACATGAAAATGGGTGACTCATGAAGGTTGAATATATTTTTTGTTATCACCAGGGCAGTGCAAGATTCACCACTGTCTCTTTCTGTGTACATAGATTTGGTTTAGGTCGTTTGATGGCAATTGCTTCAGCAAAGCGTAGCAAGCTAGGTTTCTTTTGCTTTGTTGATTATTTTGAACGACTTCAGGTTGTCTACAATATGACCAGTGTCGCCAATAGATGACGAGCAATCACACTGTTTAATGCATGCTCGTGGACCTTTCAGTCTCAGGTTCTTTGGTATGTGTTCATAAATGCGGACAATAACCCTTCTCTATGTTCTTCCAATGTATGTGCTTGTAACAACAGAAGACAAGGGCTGGCAACAGATCGTTTCATTACGGAAATCAACACGTATTTATATAAATTTCACATACATTATTATAGCCTAGTCAAGTAGACAAACGCAGTCTTCTGATTGGTTGTTTTCGAGTTCCTCGGAAAGTGGATCCATCTATCTGCGAATCATATTTGCCCACGTTTAAGTTTGCTGTGATTGGTTGTTGAAACAGCCTTGTTCATATTTTCTCATGGCCCATATTAGTGACGTAGACATTGACGTAGATTAATGTCAACCAATTGGCTAGCAGGCTGCTCTCACCACATGCTTTGGCATGTACACGTAAATTGGTAAACACAATTGGAGGTAACATGAGCGGTCGACTCTTTGTAGGTTTGTTCCCAACAGAGTTTCTTATTGTTAATTCTTCCTGGATGGCCGTTTAATCTTCAGTATGTACCCAGAGAAGGTGGGTGGTAGCTATTGTTGGAAATCCTTTTCGTGATACGCGCTGGCCAAGTTTCTGACTCTCGTATAGAGGAACTGATCGACTTCACACATTTTGTGTTGAAAATCCGAATCTTGTTTATTTTATGCTGGTGTGGTGAGAGCAGGCTGCTAGCCGATTGGTTGGCACTAATCTACGTTAAGGTCTAGGTCACTAATATGGGCCGTGAGAAGATATGAACAAGGCTGAGTCAACAACCAATCACAGCAAAGTTAACGTGGCAAAATATGATTCGCAGATAGAGAACTCTATTTGTCAAGGAATCCCGAAACAACCAATCAGAAGCCTGCGTTTGTCTACCTAAACAACCAATCAGATGACTGCGCTTGTCTGTAATAATGTAGTTGAAATATGTATAAATACGTGTTGATTTTCATAATAAAACGATCTGTTGCCTGGCCCTTGTCTTCTGTTGTTACACTGGTGCAGAAGATTTCCAAACTACTTTCAGGTTGATTTCGATCGGCTTTGACATCTTCCTCTGTTCCTGCTGTCAGTAGTTAGAACAATTCATCTTCGTAGATGATAGGTGAAGGAGGTAACCTCTGTTAGAAATCTCTACTCTTGATGGTGATTGGTTTGCTGATTATCGTTGTTGTTGTTGTTGTTGTTGTTGCTGTTGATTGGTTATCTTCATCACCTCCCGTCCGTCTCCTCTATGTTCTGTTCTGCCGTTCTGTCTTCGCTGCTTCTACAATATACGAATTATTATTATTATTCTCTTCCACGCTCAACCTGCCGAACATCCAACACTTCCCTGAATGGGATATAGACACAGGTCCTCCGTCCCTGACTGAGGTTATTAAAGTTGTCACTAGTCTGAAACAAGGCAAAGCAGCAGGAACTGATTGAATGACTCCAGAGGTATTTAAGTACTGTGGAAACAGTTTACTCTCTGCGTTAACTGATGTACTGGGCAGCGTCTGGGAATCAGAAGAAGTCCCATCGGGTTGGTGTGTCACTGATTATCCCCATATACAAGAAGGGAGACAAGTCACAAGTGTGTGATAATCAAAGAGGGATTAGCTTGACTAATATACTATCTAAAGTCCTAGGCTCAATAATAATGCGTAGACTAAGTGGTGCACGGGAGGCACAAACACTAGAGGGCCAGGCAGGCTTTAGACCAGGAAGAGGGTGTATTGATCATATCTTCACTCTTCGACAGATTCTATAACATGGGGATTCTTATCGGCGCCCAACAGTCATTATATTTCTTGACCTCAAGGCGATATTCGATTCTGTCGACCAAGAGGTTCTCTGGGCGATGTTTGGCTTTGAAGGGGGGAATGACGAGAAAATGCCTTGCACTGATCAAGACACTCACTCTACTCGAACTCATGCAGTCAGCCAGGTGAGGGCTTACGGCGAGTTGTCATCTGAACTGGTGACGATTAGTGGTGTCCGTCAGAGAGGGATGCCCATTATCCCCATTTCTCTTCAACTTCATCATAGATATTGTGCTAATAGATTTAACCCTAACTGACTTCAGAGACTCAGGGATTGACTTGCTGTCATCAGGGAATAATAGTCTGGTTGACTTAGAATATGCAGATAATATAGCCCTTCTAGGCGAGGAATCTGACAAAATATAAGATGATGCTGCAGGACTGGATTACACTGACTTCTAGTTTAGAAATAGGGAGTGAAGTGTTTAGTGGAGCACGTTGACAGCTTCACTTATTTGGTAAGTACCATCAGCCAGTGCTAACGGGTTGATCTCTGACGAAATCTCAGTACGGATGCAGAGGGCTAGTGCCGCATATTTCAGTTTACACCATATTTGGCGTAGACGTGATTTTTGGCTGGTATCGACCAAAGGGTAGGTGCACTGCTCATGTGTCCTCTCCGTCCTCCTTTATGGCTATTGAGAGTGGAAGACATGAAAAGCGTGGCTAGCTGTCTTTGATCATAGGTGCCTGCGTTCTATCTCCCGTGTGAAGTGGTGTAGTACGGTGAGCAATATTGAGGTTAGGCGTCGGTCGAGTGTTCTGTAGGTGGAAGGGTAAATCAATCGACGAGGCTGTGAAATACCATCGACTGAAATGGTTAGGACATGTGTTACGCATAGTGGTCTAGTCAGTGCCTTCCTCAACGGGCAATGTTAGCTGATATAGGGTCAGTCTGGAAAAGAGCTAGCGGCGATCAAACCAAAACATGGCTTCATCTGTCAATGAATAAATCCACGACAGTTAGTTTTAGCCAGCCAGCCGCGTAGGAAGGTGTGGACTATCTTACTGTGTGGGGTCCTTAGGACGGTAAAAACCAATGATGACTAGAGGCAATCGGTGGGTGATATGGCTCAAAGTGATCGTTGTCAATGGCTGGCTGGCGCAGATGCATCCACTTCTTGTGACTTACGATTTCCAATGAAACTATATTGTTCTTCGTTATTACTATTCCTTTGTCTCGCACCTCTGTTTACTGTCTCTATTATGCATTTCTTCTACTTTCTTCCCTCGCTTTTTGTGCTACAAGGTGGGGGGGGAGTTTGGCGATTTGAATGGGTGCATATCGGTGCAAAGTTCTATATCGAAAACAGACAGACAGACATTATTCTCTTATCATACTTTAACAGAAATTGTGTGTGTGTGTGTATGGGTTTATTGAGGAATATATTTCTGCCTGATAAATGGCATGATCTAATTAATTAATTATTCAATGCTTTATCATCCCTCTCTTTTCACATCATTGCATAATTTATTACAGGAGAGGAATTACTCTACGATTATGGTGATCGGGATAAGGAAACCCTTGAAGCACATCCATGGTTGAAAACCTAGACAAAGACGGCATCCAGAAGAAAGTGTTCGTGTGCGTGCGCGAGCCAAAAGATTGTCAGATTTATCTATCGCAAATAGGTATATTAATTATTATTATTATTATTAATTGTCCACCTCTTATTATTATTATTTCAGAAGATTAATTCTGACACTTTTTCGTTTCGTTTTTTTTTAATTTCTATTTTCTTATTCAATGGAAATTGTTGTGTTGCTAGTTTATTTTTCTGTGTTTCCGTTCCGTTCCGTTCCGTTCCGTTCCGCACCGCTCCGTTCTGTTTTATTTTTATTTTCCAAATATGCATATGATTGTCTTAGTGTCAGTGTTACAATGAATGTGTTTTACTCCACACCTACCCAATGTCAGCGGCGTCTTCTCCATCTTTCTCTCTTCTGGAGCATTTTATCGTAATGCCAGGCATTTAATTAATATTGTTGTTATTATTATTACCATTTATTATTCATATATAGTGATATTCATATTGTTATAATTGTCGGTGTTAAAGTCTTATTTTTTTATATATATTCACATATATATATATATATACCCCTAACATATATGTATATTAAACTTTTATGTGTGAAGTTCTTTGTTCTCTCTTTCATGTAAACTGTGATCAAGATTTGACCGAGCGGTTGGTTGCAAAATAATTGAGCGTCGAATGAGATAGCAGACATTTGTAAAATATGCAATATATTTGTAAAATTTCAATGAGATTGAAATGAGCAATTCCAATGTTTCCTGCGTTTGGCAATCTGGTCCGAACTTCTTCAGGGGAAATTAATCGAAATTAACATAACAGAGGCTTATACACAGAAAAGGGGGACATCTCTTGTTTTTAAAAAAATTGTTCCCAATCATCTGAGTCATGAAACAGGCATCAACGTGTATAATGAACAAAATTCGTATGAACTGTGGTCAAAATTTGACTTCAGACTTTCAAAATTAGTCTGCTTTTGTTAAAATATATGTGTATATGCAGTATACAGTGGTGTGTGTGTATGTGTGTGTGGGTGAATAGTCATAAAACATTTGTTAGTTTCTCCATAAGAAGACGTGGACAATCGGGAATTTTGATGAAGTATGATTAATTAGTGATACAGGATTTTCCATACTGCAGCTAACATTGCACCTTCACGTCTGTTCAAACTGTTGGGATTCACCCATATATGTAGGACTTCTGCAATCAGTCAGTCTTTCTTTATACGAACCAAAACCTTTCTGTATAATCTTAGTCTTAATAAAGTCGATTTTTTGTATCCCGTTTCTATCGAATGCATTGCAGTCACTGATTTGTTTGCACAGGTCTTTGGAACCACTTTTAGACATTGTTTATGCTTTTATATTTACCTGTCTGTAAATTTCTCCTACATATACGGCGTCACAGTCCCCACAATTGATCTAGCATCCACAATTAGCTGCTGGTTTTCTTTTTCTATTTTACTCTCAACCTTCACCAGTGATGAGCGTAATGTGTTAGTTGCACGAAAATACACTCTTATGTTGTTGTGATCGTTAAAGATTCGCTTTATTTCATCGGTTGTTTCTTTGCGGTGCAGCGGTATCACCGTTGTACTAACCCAATAATTCTTAGCATCAGGTTTCGATTAATTCTTATCTTCACATTTTAAATATCTTTTAATGAAGGCTTTAGGATAATTATTTGACTCAAGAGTAGATTGAACCAATTTTATTTCCTTGCTAATATCTTCCTCCTTAGTAACTAGACGTTTGGCTCTGTTAATCAGATTCTTGGCCACAGTTACTTTGGTGGTAAATGGGTGAGCTGACGGTATAATACATGTCCTTTCTCTCGTATAAAACTAGATGTAGTGGGACTATTGAGAAAGGGGCTATGTATTCGAAGTAGCGAGTGAATGATCAAGAAGTAGTATGTTTAATAGATACGAGAGACGGCTGTGTCGCTAATAGATAAGAACTTATGTAAGAATGTTGGTCCATGTTCATTGACAATTCGAACGGTAGGCGGGCACGTGTTACGCATCACGGGTAGATCGAACTGTACGGTGGTTGTTGGCAGCTGTGAGGTGATGTTTCCCTTCATTGTTGTACCCGAATTACAGCGAACCATACTGAGGGCAGGTTTTCTGCTGGAGATTGGCGTGATAATCGACACGCAAGCAAACGTTGTGATCACGAAATACGGACAAATCAGCATGTATAAGACCAGCGAGATAGCAGCGATTAAGCTGTCGAGGATACACAATACGACAGAGTTAATTAATACATACGATCATCTGTTCACTGGAGATAGGGACCCATACGGTTATTGAGATAAGGTTAATCATGTAATTCCGTTAAGTCGTTCGAAAGTAACGTCATTTACAATGCGAAGAGTGCCATGTCATTTGGAAGGCGAAGTTGAGCGACAAGTGCGAGAGATGTTAAAAGATGATATTATTGAGGAAGCTGATAGCCCGTACAACTCTCCAGTTCTGTTAGTTAAAAAAAGCGAATGAGAAGCATAGATTGTGTGTGGATTTTCGACAGTTAAACAGTATAACACAGTTAAGACCGTGAACCTGCCAACAGTAGTAGAAACTTTAGATCGTCTACAAGGCGCGAATGTGTTTTCGGTTCTCGATCTTCGCTCAGGATACTGGCAGATATCGATAAAACAAGGGGATAGAGATAAGACGACACTCTTGCCTTCTGTCGTTACAGATCTCAGTTTATCCAACTTCAGTTGTACTTAGTAAAAACCAAACAGCATCCATCACCAGTACCTGATTTCCTATGTTCCTCTTGGAACTCAAAGGAAGATATCGCAATGACCTGACGAGATACACGCGATGCCGACAATGTTCTTGCATGTTCTTCCCTACCAGAAAGGGTGTTTCAATACCCGCTAAACTAGAAGCAGTTGTTACCCGTTTTCAAATAGTTTTGGGAGGTTTGTGGGCAGCATATTAGTACTGCTAAGAAATAGAAACAAAGTAGCAGCAGTAAGGTGTTTCTCTCAGCAAACCAGCTAGCTATGCTAACTGTCCACTCTCTGGATTTAGCGTGTTTTAAGTATTGTCTCCCACGAAAATTGAATATTCTGACTTGTCCTGAGATGGTTCCTGGATGACGGACACACTTCTGAAAGACCACTTCAAACAGTCCAGTGTGTGACCAGTCTCAAGCAATTGTTTGTCCCTTGGGCTTTGCTGGTCACACGACACTTAAAGCTCTTTGTGTTTCATTGTAATCGAACATGAAATCAGCTTCATTATGGAGTGTAAGCAGCCGGGAAGTAATAACCGTGCAAACACTTCCATAAGCATATAAAGCCTTACTGATCATCACTCACTGATTATGTGGTACATTTATTTTGGTAGGATTGGTGAAATGGAAATCGGGGTGCCAGCAAGACTGGAACCAGCAGTGATCTATCAGTTGAGTGAACTACGATACTGAAATACTATCGTGAGGGTTGGCTGCTAGCTAAAATTGGTGGATAGTTATTTACGTCAATGTGTACGTCCCCAATATTGGTCATGAGAAAAATAAGAACAAAGACTGACTGACTGACTCAACAAGCAAAAGCAATCACAGCAGACTTTGCGTAGGCGGATACAATTTGCAGATAGATAATCTGAACTTCAAGAAACTGCCACAAAGAGATGAAAGATTAACATTCATCGAGAAATCACCAATCAGAAGACTGTGTTTGTTTCCTTACAATAATCTATTATAATGTACATGAAAATTTATAAATACGTGTTGATTTCCTTAATAAACGATCTGTTGCCTGGACTTTGTCTTCTGTCGTTACATTTTACTACTAATCCGCTTGTCGTTTCACTACAATCAACACGAGTAATGTTCAGATGTCATATGAAATGTATAATGTGTTACAGACGTTTTGGTTTTTATTATAGATTCTGGTCACAAGCAATATATTGGAGAGGGACCCGAACGTGAAGTCATGAAGCTTCGGAGTGGAATAAACTATGTTATACATAAATGGAGAAAATACTTACCAGTCAGAGTGGAGGGTAGGTCAACTACATGGATAAAACTAGTAGATCAGGAGTAGTGAGATTATCAGAACATAAGAGTTTAGCTATGGTAAGAATAGTTGACCCTGAGAAAAAAAGTAATTTAGAAAAAAGCTTAGCACCACATTGCACTGCATGCATTAACACACAACCACACAACAGCATGGTGGGAGAGGGTTAAGATTCTAAGAAGTAATCTATGTAGGTGAAGAGAGAGATTGATTGCTGAATCCCTCCTGGTTCATTGAGTCTACACCCAACACAACACATTCAACAGAAATGACTGCAAATACCAGAGATATTCATGGAAGATATTATTACCACCAGTCAGTCAGTCAGTCAAATCAGAGGATGATAATAAATAATCTCAAAATTCTATTTCAATTCAATTCACGTACATCACAACATTCTAACAAGTTACTTTTTTATTTAGACTATAAAAACATTCGTCTTATTTCCCATCTGATTGTAATTGATCAATAACACTCATATTATTATTTCTGAATGTACATTATCCCACATTGATTTTTATTCCAATATCTAGTCAATTTCACACATGTGTATAAATGAAGGAAAAACGTTGTGTGACTGAGTGACTTGATATGATTATGAGTGGCAATAGTTTATGCTGGACGGGTGGTCATCAGTTAATATTACTGTATAACACCACTGTGTGATTATATGAAAATTGGATTTTATTCATAATGATGTATGCCACTGGTGCTTTGCTTCCGTCTTTAGGACTCAAGCTATCAGCGACAATCATAATAATCCCATGCTGAAGTTAACATCTGCTGTATACAGCTAAGAAATGATCTCCTGATGCGAGAAAGATTGCTTTAAATAAAAAACAAAATTAGACGAAAAAAGAAAATAAAACGAAAATATAACCACTAAACTATTTATTCATATCATTTATAATATTACGCTTCAAATATTTACAAAATTGTGTATTAATCAATATTAACAATGATTGAAAGTTTTGTTGTTAATCAAATAATTAATCAATTAATATTATACGAGGTGTAGGTCATTTGAAGGTTATTCGTTGACCAACAACCAATGAAATTCAAACTTGAATTGTTATGCTGTTTTTTGTTACTTAGTTCTCTGTGGGTATATGACTACTTAAATGGACAATAGTAGTAGTATATGCCTTTTACATCAATTTTTTTTAAACATTTTCTGAATTAGAAATGAAATATTTGTTTGTATGCCTTGTATTTTAAATTGTTTTTTGTTTTGTTTCTTTTCTAAGATTATTTTTGTTGACTATCATTTTGTGCCAGCAATCGATACAAGTGTTCATCACTTAAACATCCTTGAATAAATTCATCTTTTGTCAAAACACTATCAGAATTCACATCCATTTTAGTGAATATTGTCCTTGTCCGTTCAGCTGGTGTCTTATCATTCTTTTCATCAATATCACCAACCATCAGGTGAATAGCCTTTTTAAAGGGAGGGAGAGAGAGCAAAAAACAGAATGCAAAATGTAGTATAAATTACATAGAAGTTTAGTAAAAGAAAAAGGGGGGTGGGACTTTTCTTAAAACATAAGCGTTATCGTAATGTATGCCCTACTACTCTTTGATTGGACGCACGAGTGACTAGTGCGACGTGTCTAGTCCTATCTCTGATACAGACTGAATTCTATCAGTCAATTTTGCAATTTGGCCAGCATTCTAGGTTGCTCGTGATGTACACGGTGCATATTGATTTGATGATATTAGATGGTTGGAGGGAATCGGCAACAGGAAGCCCTACTTCACCTAGGCTTCGTGCTAGTTGGTACTTGTCAGCTCAGTAAGAATGTGTCTGACTGCAATACTCACTGTGTGATATAGTTCGAATCTCAGAAGGGACATGAGTTCCTTCAAGATGGTTACAGATACTCCTTGGTGACTGGTAAGTGCCAACTAGCACAAAACCTAGGTCGAGCAGGTCTTCCTGTGGCCGATTGCCTCCAACCATCTAATATCTTACTATTCTATTGACTTGATTGGTGTATATATATAGAGGCAGTAAACTTTTTCAGTCGAAAGGCATTACGTGTACGAGTTTCCCTATATCTATTTCAGTCTGGGCAACAGGGCAACCATACTGGGTAAACTCTTGATTAAGTGTGTCTGGAACGAGCGGAACTACATTCCGGTGTTTATATTAGTTCAATCTGACTGAGACGTACTAGTTATGGATGTGAGTGGCGTTCGAATAGTAATATCAACCAATTAGTAGTATATATCGTCATGTAGTGATACTTTATTTCCATTTACGGTACCTACCAAGCAGATCACATATTGTTATTTGAATACTGCTGCCTTGCATAGGGAACATATTGCTTTTCATTCCCTCAAAACTGAAAGATATATAAGTGAAAAGCAACAAGTTGGCTTGAGAAGCATTCAGAGAAGATAGGTGTTCAGGTGAACATAGGGAAAACAGGGATGATGAAGATTCCTGGCCAACAGCGACGCCAACAACAACAGAAAACAATGGACAACAATATGAATGAATGGGAGAAATCTGAAAGGAGAAACCTCCTTCACCTACTTACCTAACTACACACCTACTGAGGAAGCATCATTTCAACTACAGGCGAACAGAACTGATGAGGATACAAAAGTGCGAGGATCCAGGAAGCAAGACAAGCTTTCATTACTCTCAAGTTTGTGTGGAGATCAACAGCACTACTCACCATGAAAATGAAGTTCAGATCCGGGTTCTCAACTCCAACGTGAAGTCAGTGCTACTCACTATATGGATCAGAGACTTGGCGCCGCACCGCGTCACGAAGGACACTTCGAACAAACTACACACCTTCTTCATCAACAGTTGTCTTAGCTAAATACTACTCCAGATCAGATAGTAGGCCAGAAACGATGAGCCATAGGGAGGGATCTCAGACAATGAGCGAATCGACCCAGCAGAGGAACCAACTGGGCAAGAAATATGCATGCAGGGAGAAGTGGAGGTGGATTGGGTATCCATACTCTGAGGAAACAAACTCCGTGTTTCATTCAGAACCCCAGGTAATAATGAAATATGTGACTAGAGTGCTTAAGCATCACTGCTATTTTATTTATTTCCTGAAATTTCCATTTTTCATCTCCTGATGAGTCCTAGTGGAGTACGAAAGTTAAATACGACACCGAATAAATAAATATTCCTGCATAAACTCACTTTTATTATTTGTGTCATTTCATATTCTTCAATAGTACCATTCCTATCAATATCATATAATTGGAAAGCTAATTCCAACTTCTCTTCAGGACTTCCAGATTGGGTAATGCTGATAGCCTGTAGATGAATATATCGGAAAGAAAAGACAGAAAATGAAATATATATATATATATATATAAATTTATTAATCACTACTTGAGGACTGCACTTGCTTTCCTTTGTGTTGCTGTCGTTTGTCTTCTTTTTTCTCCCACAATTTTAGCTTCTATATGACTTTTTGAATGAGAATGAATAATGTGGATATTTGACCATTTACAATGACAAATGATCTGCAAACATTATTGGTCCCATATCTTACAATTCCTTCTTGAATTACGCCTTACCTTCCCCCACGACGCAACCTGAATTACAGTTGTGGAATATACCTTTATACCAATGAAAAAGTATTAATTTATAATACTTCACGATTTTAATTTATAACATCACTGATCTTGCCTGTAAAAATAGCTTATATGCCTTGTAAACACCCGTTTATAAGGAAATATAAACTATCATTATTATTATTAGTCTACATTGAGTACAATTCACTTGTGATGTTACGATGAAAATGCTGACAAAAACTATCGCTTATTTTAAATTATTATTACCAAATTTGGATATAAATCAAGAATAAGGCTGGATGCCGTACACACCAAAGTTATATGGGGGAATGACACTTCAAGCTTTATTTTTTCTCCCAAGTATTTGTAATCCATCCAAAACATACTTGGGTTTTCATTTGTTAATGAGAAGACAATAGTTCTATATTTCTTGATGTGCACCATTGAATGACAAGGTATCATACTGTTCCCACAAACCAAAGACAAAAACGACAGCAACTATGTAATTTAACCATAAACCAAATTTATGCAATTTAAATAATACTTATCCATGCCAGTACAATTGGTGTGTCCTCCACAGGTAGGAAAAATATGTATTTTATTAAATCATTATTATTAGGTATGCTTGATAATCGTAGATGTAATTTACCATATTGATGATGCCTGTAAACTGGCGTTCCTCATGTACAAAAATGAGAATATATAATAATGATTATTATTATTATTTAAAGACACAATTTGAGTGAGGTTAGGATAAAAGTGTTAAACCATGATGGTGGAGGTAAAGATCAGTCACCAAACACTTGAGCCAACAGCCACGAGGAATATACCCCCCACAAGCACCCCCCCCCCCACACACACAGTTTGAACAACCTGGGAGGCCCGAAACTGGGAAGACTTTCACATATTCCTCTCGAAATTCTCTCATGTGACCACGCGTTCATAGCCTCTGCCAGGAAAGATACATTCAATGACTTCACCCAGGGAGTCACAATATTCCTTAAAAAAGTGAAACGCCGAATGCGAACTTCTGGCATTCATAGCCAGATTGGAAGGGAGATATGCACATTTACCTTGGTGGATGTGGAAAACTCTATTTCAGAATATATAGTGAGGGAAAATGGATTGAATGATGTATGCATTTGTTAATATGTGTGTAAAACTTGGGCACTGTGGAAGTAAGTAATTCCATATTAATTTGTTTATTAGACGCATCACACAGTCAATGAAACAGTACTATGTACTGGATGACACAGTTTCGAACAAAATTTATTATTGTTCATAATCATTTCATAAATTATAATCACAAGACTTCAAAACCTGAATTTTATAGTTTTCTTTGTCCTCTCCTGTTTGTTATTGTTGGAGTAGTAGAATTTTACAGATATCACATGTATTTGCAGTTGATTCGATAAACAAAGCTTCTGTTATCAATCTCTCCCTCCATTCACCCGGTTACATTAGATTTTAAAACTGTCATCCTATCCCATCCTACTGTGTGGTTGTGTGTAACTGCATTCACTGGTACGGCTGAACTATTCTCTAGAGTTCTTATCTTATTCGAGTCAAATAATCTAGATTTTGCTAGATTTTTATGTTCGGCTAGTCTGACTGCTCCTGTTCTACTACTTTGACCGATGTATTTGACCTGACAATCATTGCAGGCAGGGTAATAGATAAACTAAATTGTTTCGTTTAATCAGCTCCACAGGATTTATCTTTCAACCGACAAAGCTACTTTTTAATTGAGTTTGTGGGTGGTTTAAATGTGGGCTATGTTTACTCCTTCCAGCATTGTTAAGAATTCTGCGTAAGGTGGTTTCCGATGTTTTCTCCGTGTATGGAATTACCACTGATGATTTAGATCCCTTATTGTTGGTGTTGTCTTGCGCATATTTGACATGCATGTCGTCATTAATATCATTATCACTAACACCACTATCACTATTTATTTTATTTTTACATTTCACTACATATTTCCTGACTAATTTATCAGGATAATTATTAAGTTTCAAGGCTTCTCTTATATGTCTCACTTCCTGTCTTAGATTTTCCTCGGTACTACTTAGTTTTTGTCCTCTCTCACTTAAACATTTCACCAATCCTATTTTTACTGACATAGGATGGAATGATCGGAAATCTAAATATCTGTTTGAATATGTGGGTTTCCTGTAAACACACTAGCGTGTTTGAATACCCATCTTCTTTCTTTTTAACGCTACAATCTAACATTGGCAGTTCCCCCTTCTTTATATTCCAATTCATCATAATTGAATTGAATTGCCTCCACCTTTGAATTAATGTGTTCAAAAAATCTATCTGTATCCTGTGTTCTAAGTACAGTGAATGTGTCATCTATATACATCCACCATAGTCTTGGGATGGGGGTGAACGTTTCAGTCGCAATGTTTTTCCCACCTATCTATGAATATATCTCCTTCAACCAGGGATATTGGTGATCCCATGTCAATTCTCTCAGTTTGTTTGTATATTTTTCCTTGGAATTTCAACACTGTGGAAGTCAGGCATAACTGCACTCCCAGCATTATATCCTCGAACAGTAGCACTTTTGCCCTAAGTTCGAGTTCTTGGTCAGAAATAAGTTCGTTTCTGACTGCCTCTAGAGCCATATTTATTCGTATACGTGTATATAAACTGACAATGTCAAAACTAACCATTTTCTCTTCATTATCTAATTTTAAATTATCTAATCCGTGTTTAGGTTCATAAGAATTTCTTAGTCTAGGTTTCGAGTGGCGTTTTAGGCGATTTAATACCATAACTTTGGTTTGGTTACCGGAGAACATAAGAATGTAGCTCCACTACATTGTTGATCATACTTCCAGTTATGGACCTGTGGTTCGGGGTTCTGCTTTAAGACAACATCCACCTGCTTCATTCTGTGAGTTCAGACATTAGCCTAACCGTCACACAAACTATCAGACTGACTTTCCATGTGGTGTGTCTCTCGATGGCCATCATAATTATACACTGAATATATTCAGAAAATTATGAGCTATCATAAGCGATAAGTTTTACTCGAAATGTCATGCAGTTATTATTATTATTATTGTGACTGTATCCCTAGTATTCAATGAACCAGATATGACACGTCTTATCTTTGCTTGTTTACAGAATATATTACTTATAAATGTCACAGCAGTATGTGTGTGTCTGTGTGTGTAGGTGTATTATAAACAAATAATACTGAGGTAAGAAAACAATTGTCACATTTACTTGTCACATCATACTATTGTAAACAAATCTTTAACTAAAAACCTTATAGCTCCTTTGACATTTTCGAAGGGAAAAGCAAATATGCCAGTGAAACAATAAGTGAAAAGTTATGTTGATAGGATGATTTGATTTTTTTTTTGATTTTTGATTACAGCTTGACTCCACACCGTATTTTTGGTACAAGTGTGGAATTTTCAGCGTGGATATCGGTAGCCCAAATTTCGCAGGCCGATCATAGATATCAGGTGTGCGTCGGCGTGGGCTCGAACCCCGGACCATGGTTGGAGGTTGGAGGCTATCAACAGAGATAAAGACAGAGAGATAGCAGGAGTCTTGATTGACCTCGGTTTCGTGCTTATTACCACTCACCAGTTAGCAAGGCGTACCTACTACCTTGAAGAAACACATGTCCCTACTGAGATCCACACCAGGGTCACCCATTGAGTACGATGGAGACAGTTTACTCTCTGCGTTAACTGAGGTACTGGGCAGCGTCTGGGGATCAGAGGAAGTCCTGCCGGTTTGGTGTAAGTCACGGATTATCCGGATATACAAGAAGGGAGACAAGTCACAAGTCTGTGATAATCACACAGGGATTAGCTTGACTAATATACTATCTAAAGTCCTAGGCTCATTAATCATGCGTAGACTAAGTGGTTATCGGGAAGCACAAACACGAGAGTCTGGCAGGTTTTAGATCGGGAAGAGAGTGTATTGATCATATCTTCACCCTTCGACAGATTCTGGATCATAGCCATTCTTACCGGCGTCCAACAATCATTATATTTCTTGACCTTAAGGCGATATTCGATTCCGTCGACCAAGAGGTTCTCTGTTGATGCTTGGCCGTGTTGGGAATGACGAGAAAATACCTTGCACTGATCAAGACACTCACTCTACTCGAACTCATGCAGTCAGCCAGGTGAGGGCTTACGGCGAGTTGTCATCTGAACTGGTGACGATTAGTGGTGTCCATCAGAGAGGGATGCCCATTATCCCCATTTCTATTCAACTTCATCATAGATATTGTACTAATGGACTTAACCCTAACTGCTGACTTCAGAGACTCAGGGATCGACTTGCTACCATTAGGGAATAATAGTCTGGTTGACTTAGAATATGCAGATGATATAGTCCATCTAGGCGAGGACTCTGACAAAATTCGGAGTCTTCTAAACACCCTGAGCTGCAATCTACGAATGTTTGGTATGCGATTCGCTCCCTTTGTCAAATGTAAGATGATGTTGCAGGACTGGACTGGACTACATTGACTCGTAGTTCAGTAATAGGGAGTGAAGTGGTTAGTGGAGCACATTGACTTCTTCACTTATTTGGGAAGTACCATCAGCCAGCGTCAACTGGTCGATCTCTGACGAAATCTCAGTACGGATACAGAGGGCTAGTTTCGCATATGTCAGTTTACGCCGTCCCCTGGCGTAGTAGACGTGATATCCGGCTGGCTATCGACCAAAGGAGGGAGGTGTACTACTCAGCTGTCCGCTCCGTCCTCTTTTATGGCTGTGAGTGAAACGTAGTCATTGAGAGTGGAAGACATGAAAAGCCTCGGTAGCTGTCTTTGATCATAGGTGCCTGCGTTCTATCTCCCGTGTGAAGTGGTATAAAAAGGTGAGCAATATTCAGGGTACACATCAGTCGAGTGCTAGCTAGGTGTAGGGAGAGGAAATCAATCGACGAGGCTGTGAAGCTACATCGACTGAGATGGTTAAGAGATGTGTTACGTATGCTTAGTCATCGCTTTCCTCGACAATCGGAAATGTTAGCTAACATAGGGTCAGTCTGGAAAAGAGCTACCGGTGGTCAAACCAAAACATGGCTTCATCAGTCAATGAATAAATCCACAACAGTTAATTTAAACCGGTTGCGTAGGAAGGTGTGGAATTCCTGACTGTGTGGGGTCCTTCGGACGGTAAAAATAAATGATGGCTAGAGACAATCGGTGGGTGATATGGCTCAAAGTGATCGTCGTCAATGGCTGGATGGAGCAGATGCATCCACTCCTTGTGACTTATGATTTCCAATGAAAATATATTGTTCTTCGTTATTACTATTCCTTTGTCTCACTCCTCTGTTTTTTACTGTCTCTATTATGCATTTCTTCTACTTCCTTCTGTTGGTTTGTGTGCTGCATGGAGGGAGTGTAGCTATTTGAACTTTTGCACATCGATGCAAAGTTCTTTGTCAAAGACAGACAGACAGTGAGTACTGCAATCACAGATGTTACCACTGAGCTATTTTCGGCTAGCAACTGACTTCTTAGAGGACTGTAATAGAGATACTTCTATTGGATACACTCGGTAGTAACTAGTGTCATATATTTAAAGCAATTAGTGTTCTCTTTATGAATTTCAACAACAACTACAACACAAAAAGAAGACGTAGTTTATCTGAAACGTGTAATGTGCATATTTGCACAACACATTTCGAATATTCTGATCACACACCCGGGTACTTGTCATACACAGTTATATGGAGAAGGCAAGAAGGCATGAATCGTTACACTACAGGTGAGATTGTGTACAGGTAAGCGTCACAAATAATGGGTAGAGCGATGAGGCAAAGTTGTGGGTAAGAAAGAAAATAAAAACGAAAACAAAGCAAGGAATGGGTTAAAATGTTATGAAGTAAATTTAACCTTGATTCTAAATTGGATTACCAAGGTAGGTTTAGGGTGATAACAAATAACTTTTGGACACACAAACGGATAGGTTTAAGTCTTTCTATGGCCAAGACTTCAACGAATTTAAGTATGTGAGCCAACCTTCTTTTATATATGGGTCTAAAGGGATTACTGAAATCAGCCTTTCGTGGTGCATAGTGTTGCCGTCAACTAATATTACCAAAGGTCATTGGTTCTTACCACCCCATGAGGACCTCAACCAGCCAGGAAGTCTACACCTCTGTACTTGGCTGTCTCAATCTAACTGTTGTGGATTTCATTGAGTGATGAAGTAATCTTTTGGCTTGATCACCACTGGCTCTTTTCCAACCTGATAAATCCTATGTCGACGCTAGTGGACAGTTGCCAGCAATACAAGAATAATAAACATTCAGTAAATAGTCTTTTATCTAAACAACACAGAGAAGCTCTAAGAGAACTTAGAAGCAACGAAAGTTTAATTATTAGCAAGCCGGATAAAGGTGATGGTATAGTTTTACTGGACAAAAGCGATTATGTTGAGAAAATGGAAGGTATTTTGAGTGATCAAACTAAATTCCAATCGCTTGGTGTTTCCAAAGACCTCAATGTAAGAGCTGAGAAACAAATGACTGACTCCCTCAAAAAACTGAACCAAATAGGAGTATTATCATCAACCACGTATGAGTCCATGAAACCTACGGGTACCAATACTCCACGTCTTTACGGTCTACCAAAAGTGCACAAACCGGGTCTTCCTCTTCGCCCTGTTTTAGATATGTATAACTCTCCATTTCACGGAACAGCGAAGTGGTTAGTTAAGATCCTGGGTCCTTTGCACAGAGAAATCGTGCAACATCGAATTAGTGATGTTTTTGACTTTATCTCTAAAATATCCGAGACTAATGTGAGGTATAAACGCATGTTATCCATGGATGTATCATCACTATTCACTAACGTACCGCTTTTGGAAACAGTGGATTATATTTGTCAAGAAATCACCGATAGGCAATTAGACTTAGGAATCCCCTTGTGTAGCCTCAAAGAATTACTTCTTAAATGCACAATGAATGTTCACTTCGTCTTCAATAATTCATACTATCGACAAGTAGATGGAATAGCTATGGGTTCACCATTAGGCCCAATATTAGCTGACTTCTTTCTCGCAAAACTTGAAAACGGGAAATTGAAGGATACCATCAAGGAGTTGGATATGTATTACCGATATGTCGATGATACATTTATCTTAGCTGATGAGAAGGTTAACATAGACGAATTGTTGGTGAAATTCAACAACATCCACCCTTCGCTTACCTTTACTTGTGAAGAGGAGCAGGAGAATAAACTACATTTCCTGGATGTCTTGCTAAGTAGGAGAGAAGATGGGTCACTTGGAAGAAGTGTGTACAGAAAAAGCACATTCACAGGGCAGTACACACACTTCCTTAGTTACGTGCCCATTAAATATAAAAGGAATCTTGTAAAATGTCTCGCGAGCAGAGCAAGGAAGATATGTACGGAGGACCTCTTACAAAAGGAATTTGAATATATTCACGATTCCTTGACGGAGATGGGTTATCCGAGTAGTTTCATAAAGAAACATATGAAACCATCAGAGAAAAAACCTGTGACTCTGACTGCACATAAGAAACCTCTATTTATTAAGTTACAATTTAATGGGGACTTATCTAGTGAGATTCTATTCCAAAGACTTTCAAGGAGCATACGTAGAACATTTTACGCAGCACACCTATGTTTGTCATTCTCTAGCCGACGAATGATTGGGACGCAAACGAAGGATAAGCTTGATAGTTTTCCACATCTATGTGTATTTATCAATTCAACTGCACCTGCGGTGACAGTTATATTGGGCGTACTACTAGACAGCTTAGCCAACGTGTTAGTGAACATCTCCCATCGTGGTTTGGCAAAGGACAGACAAAAACAATCCGTAGCTCAATTCTGTCACATCTAATTGATAGTGGTCATGTAGTCGATAAAACGAAAGCCTTCAAAGTAATTCATCGTATCCCTCCGAATCTTTCTAATAGACTTCGTATTCGTCTACTGCACACAGCTGAGGCGATAGGCATTCGAACTATTAAACCTAAACTATGCATTCAAAAGAAGTTCGTGCAGCCATTATCCCTCCCGTGGCCTAATAAGACATAACCAACGAAAGACTTCTACCCCCACCCCTTTATTTATATTTCCAACCCCTTTCTTATCATCCCTTAATCTTATCTTATATTCATTATAAACGTGTTTCATTTCCTTCCCTTACAATCTAACATTACGTAATCGGTTCATTTGTTTTTACTAGCCTTTATCGACTACTTCCACCTGAACAATTGTTTGTTTAATCATACTGTTTTTCATTATTCGTGTTATCACAGATTGCCTCATTTTTTCATCCTTATTATTGATAAGACCATTATTATTATTATTACTATTATTAATATTATCATTACCACTATTATGACTAACTGCACAATTTATATTCACCATCGTATTATCCTATAGACAAAACACCATGATTGGTTTATATTTGAATTTTTATTTGTAAACTTATATATATTAGAGTTAAGCCTGATGAGATCTAATTGAAAACAATATTGTTCGCTTAAATGTGTTGTTCTAAATCCTATGTCAACTAACATTGCTCGTCGAGGAAGGCGATGACTAGGCATACGTAACACATGTCCTAAATATCTCAATTAATGTAAGTGCACAGCCTCATCGACTGATTTACCCTCCTTACGTAGCATTTGACCGAAGCCTAACCTCAATATTGCTCACCCTATTATACCACTTCACACGGGAGATGGAACGCAGGCACTTATGACCAAAGACAACTAGCCTTTTCCATGTCTTCCACTTTCAGTGGCGGCCACGTCTCACTCACAGGGGCAAAGGAGGACACAGTGAACTAGTGAGCAGTATACATATCCCTTAATCGGTAGCCAGCCGGATTTCACATCTACGTCAGATGTGGCGTAACCTGACATGTGCCAGACGAGCCTTCTGTATTCATCGCAGAGGTTTCGTCACCAACCAACCTGTTGTAGCTGATGCAACTCCCCAAATAAGTCAAGTGGCCAACACGCTTTACCACTTCACTGCCTCCCTATCTTTAAGCTAGGAGAGAGTTAATAATAAAAGTCCAGTCCCGTAAAGTCATCTTACATTTTACAGGAGTGAATTGCACGCCAGGCATTCACAGGTTGCTACTCAAAGTGTTGAGAAGACTCTGCGTTTTGTCAGTGTCAATGTCTTCACCTAGGAGGAAGGACTATATCACCTGCACATTCTAAGTTAACGAGACTATTATTCCCTGATGGTGGCAAGTCAATCCCTGGGTCTCTGATGTCAGTAAGGAAGGGTTAAATACAAAGAATGACACGAATTTTTGAAGCACACATCCTTGTACACTATTTAACTCGATTTGAACTTCCCAGCTGATTGATTGGAACGAAATTTTCAGCATCTATTGACATTGAAGCAATTTTGGTCCCACCAGTCAACAGGAAAGTCCTAATCGAACTGTGATAATAACTGACACCCACCGCACGAGATGTAACTCCCATATTCGAAGTGCTCGAGTGAATAACTCTTTTGCATTTGAAACGATGAGTACTGGATGCATTCGAGCCCCACTGGGAACACCATCCCTCACTGGGGAATACAGGTAGTCACATCCAGCCAGATGAAGGGTCCCAAATACGACGAAATCCGCATCCTAGATTCCATTGCTAGTCACAATCCACCAGTATTTATTATTATTATTGTTCCCTTGAGTTCCTAATGGAACACAGGGCTTCAACTGCACGTCTCCACTTGCTTCTATCTTCTGCTGTACTTTCCACCTCCATCCATGTTAGTCCATACTGTTTCAATTCCTCAACTCTTCACACGATCTCCTCCATGTCGCCCTTGCACTGATGACACACTCGCCGCTTCCCTTTCGGCCTGGTTCCACTCGAGCGATGGCCTGACGCGCGCGCGATGTCACCCAGCGTCTTCTTCAGAGAGTGTCCAATCCATCTCAATCCACTTTCTCCTGCATATTTGTTGGTTGGCGATTGGTTCTTGTTTTGCTTGTTTTGTTCCCATAGTCTCTTGTTGGTGATTATTTCTAGCCGGGCCATCTGATCTTCACTATAGAGCCAGCGAAGACAGTTAGTTGTTGATGAAGGTCTGGTCTGCAACAGGCTGTTGGAAATATTCTTTGTGACCCACCCGCCAAGTTTCTGACCCGTATAGAAGAGCTGACTGAATTCACGTTGTTTGTATTGAAAATCCGACTGGATTTTGCTGTTGATGCCGGCTGAGTGACGAAGATTTCCAGATTGGTTTCAGGTTGATGTTAATGCGTTTCTCACTCGCCTTCCCGATTCTCACTCGATTTGAAATCCTCGTCCGTTCCGACTGTCTGTAGTTGAGACAATGCTCCCTCCCTAGATAAGTGAATGAATGAAGTATCCCCTTTCAAATTCCTCCCGTTGATGTTGATTGGCGCTGGATGTTGCTGCTGTTGTGGTTGTTGTTGTTGTTGGTTGGATGGTTATTTTCATAACCTGCGTCTTGTCTATGTTCACCTATCCACCAGTATTACTTCAAGGTATATTCTAGTACACTACAGAAAAAGTGGGTGCCATTCAGTTTTCAATCCAATTTTCGTTTGATAAAAAAACACCTCATGTACACACACACACACACACACAACTTTAAAACTGTCGAACATATATATAAAAAAAATGCAAACATATTTGTGTTGTTGTTTTTCAAACAACACATCATCATTCAATGTTTCAATGTTTAAGTGAAGCTGCTGTTGTTGTCTTCAATGTTACCTTTCGCTTTGTTCATTCATAAACTTCTCGTCCCAGATGTCTGTTTTTTCTTCTTCACAATAATTGAAATAAAGACTAGACTTTTTTTAAAATTTGTTTAAAATTTCAATTTACAAAACATAATTCTTGTTGTTGCGTCTTTTCTTAGTTGAGGTGAGGTAGTATTGAGGGGTTAGTGTCACACTGAACATATGTTGGTGAAAAAGACCAAAAGGCGAAGCTTTCCCTTAGAGGTAACACATTTCTACGAGATAGAATCAGAATAAAAAGACGACGAACAACAGATTTGGTTGACTGAAGGAGAAAGACAGTTTGTATGTGTGTGCCTGTGCCTGTGTGTGTGTGTGGGGGGGGGTGATTTCTGCCACAAGCTAAAGTTAGTTAGTTAATTAGGTGATTTGTTTCAAAGCGAAATAATATAATAATAATAATAAATTTTTTGCTTTATTCCAAAAACAGTACTAATGATACAGCAAGGAATTTTCAGCATTCAGTACAATATTGCATCTTATTTACTCAAAAACGACAAAAAAATTAAAAATACACATTACATAATAATAATAAAACGATTGTTACAGCAGCTACATAACAAAATACTGTATGCAATACGGAGAAACATATGCATAAAGTACAAAATTGTAGTAATAATAGCAATACCAACTAAAATAAAATAGCAAATTTATAATTAAAAGATAGAAAGTGTGACACCATAAAATACAGAAAGATGAACTGTAAAAGGGTCGATTTACTGTGCTAATTACATAGTAACTTCTTATATGTTTCACGTCTAACAGAGTCTTCGTCACATAAAGTACGGGCTAAATAGGGTATTGTAGAATTTCTATACTTAGTGGTACGAGCATATAACTTTTTATATTGACTTCTCGTCCTACCTGATGAGATACAAGGGATAGTTGTGAATAAAGCGGGTGCAGAGGGTCTGACAGTACAGCCTTTGCCCAATTTGTACAGGAATTAATGTGTCTGTCGACTAAAGTATTGACGAGCTCACGCAGTGGCAGACCACAAGCCCTACTCACAGCATTTAATACTCTTCGTAATATGACATAATCTTTTTTGAGAAGCCCAGGAAAGATTAATGGAGAGCAATAGAGTACAATAGGTAAAATACAGGAGTTTAAAAATTGCAAAACTAAAGGTTGGTTGATACCTGATTGTCTTAACTTTTAATATAGAAGGTAAGACGAAACATTTTCTTAGAGATTGATAAGATATGGGATACATATATGCGTTTCGTTCTGGCTAGGGACTCCTCATCTGTAGTGTCTGTCACCTTCTTTTTCGCTATGCATACAAGTATTTTGACTATTTATAAATTTACATTTGTAAAATCTCAGCGAAATTGAAATCAGCGATTCCAACGTTTTCTGCGTTTGGTAATCTGGTCCGAACTTCTTCAGGGAAATTAATCGAAATTAACATAACAGAGGTTTATATATATCCTGAACGATCATGACAATATAAGAGTGTATTTACGTGCAACTAACACCTTATGCTCATTACTGGTGAAGGTTGAGGGTAAAATAGAACAAGAAAACCAGCAGCTGATTGTGTATACCAGATCAACTGGGGGGATTGTAACGCCTTATATGTAGGAGAAACTTACAGACAGGTAAATATAAGAGTGAATATAGGAGCATAAACAATGTCTAAAGGTGGTTCCAAAGACCTGTGCAAACAAATCAGTGATTGCAATGCATTCGATAGAAACGGGACACAAAAAAATCGACTTTAATAAGACTAAGGTTCTACAGAAAGGTTTTGGTTCGTATAAAGAAAGACTGACTGATTGCAGAAGTCCTACATATATGGGTGAATCCCAACGGTTTGAAGAGACGTGAAGGTGCAATGTTAGCTGATGCATGATAAATCCTGGCTAGTAAATAAAAGTTGGATATGTCTCAACAACTAGTCACACTTGGTCAAATTCCCGATTGTCTGCGTCTTCTTATGGAGAGACTAATAAATGTTTTATGACTATTCACCCACACACACATACACCATTGTATACTGCATATACACATATATTTTACCAAAAGTAGACCAATATTTGTAAATCCGAGGTCAAATTTTGATCACAGTTCATACGAATTTTGTTCATTATACATGTTGATGCCTGTTTCATGACTCATGATTGGACAAAGTTCCAAAAAACAAGAGGTGTCCTCTTTGTCTGCATATGAACCTCTGTTATGTTAATTTCGATTAATTTCCCTAAAGAAGTTTGGACTAGTTTGCCCAACGAAATGTTGGAATTTCTCGTTTCAATTTCGCTGAGATTTTACAAATATAATTTTTTACAAATGTTTACCTCTTACTCGGCGGTCAATTATTTTGCAACCAACCGCTCGGTCAAATCTTGACCACAGTTCACATGAATTATTTTGACTATTACTACATAATAATAACAACACATAATCTCATGATGATCGAGTAATTTCAGAAAAGTTAAAATCAATTCACAGACTATAATTAACCATCCCATATCAGCCAGCAGACGTTATCTGAATAAGACAGACTTAATACAGATCCCAGCATCACCTCATCGTTTTCGTAGTAGTCAACCTGGAAGTGCAATGTCTTCTTGAGTCGAACTGACCGAATTTGAGTCAGTGATTCATTTTTGTGAGAAACTCCCATGTCTTGTTTTGTCGCGTTGCATTCGGTTGGTCATGAGCTTTTTTATCGGAGAACGTTTGCCGTCTATGATCCGACTGTAGAACCGTACATGACATTACCACTTCTGTCATTAATTAATCCTTTTCTTAATTTACCGTGTTCTACTGTGCAATCTCTAACAAACACACGTGTCCCGACTTCGTAGGACTTCGTAACAACTGGTGACTTATCTACAAGTAGCTTGGGTATTAAAGTGTTGTTAAATGTGGCTTGAAGCATCCTGTCCCTCAGTGAGTGAGAAACTGTGGCACAATCAACACTAGGCTTGAGAACACTAGGAAAATGTTGATTTGTTCCATCGAATGTACACAACTTCTAGACTCTGCTGAATACGGTACGTATTAGTGTCTCTGACAGTCAAAAACTCCCTAGTTAATTAACATCGCGAAGACTGACTTTCATACAAGAAATATGACAAGCTGGTTTTTTAGTAGTATTGAAGAAAAGAATCGTACATTTCGTCGTGAACTAATAAATAAGTTAGCGAATCACTGGAAAACAGCTAAAAGTAATGGACAACTTGCTTTAATAAGAATAGAACTTTGGCACTGTGGGAGAGTATAATTTCACTAGGAAGAAATTTTTATTTTTAGTAACTTGATATGATTATCCGAAATAAATTGCGCTCGAGAAGTCATCAGTAAATATTACTGTATAACACCTTGAGACTTTATCAAATTAGACATTCTGCGTAGGGGATAGAATGCATGGTTGTTTGATCCTTGTTTAGGATCCTGCAATGGTGCGCACTCAGAACATCAACAGGTTAAGTGGTCAACAGGTTGACGATTCTCTTTGTGGGTTGAGGCTGTACCTTTCTCTGGTTTTTGATGAATTCAACGCTGAAGTTAATTTTCTTGTATTAAACACAAAATAATTGAGCAAATAATATCCTTTCCGACAAATTCCTCCTCTTCTGACTCTACAATTAGATATATGCATGTTTATATACACAGAATATTCTAGATTACTAGTCAATAACAATATTAGGGTTTTTTAAATAATATCGATTTGTAAAGTAAGATCATAATGGAATCACAGTTCATTGAAGATGCTTAAATTATAATGATAATAGAGACATAATAGCAAATAGAATATCAACTAAAATTAGGAAGATTCCACAAAAATTCAGGATCACTCAAACCTGGATGGCCAAGGTAAGGATAATGTCTGAACTAACTTCTTTTGGATGCACAAATTAGACTTTTTATTATAGATCCCAACGGTCAGCCTCAGCAATATTTAGCAGTCGAAATCCTTAGGCAGAGTTGAGATTCGTAGGTATACGGTAAATAACCCTGAAAGCATGCTTAACGTCAATCTTGTGATCTATATCCACAAGATGAGACAGAATAGCGCTGCGAATAGAAGTTTGCCTCTTCCGTGTGTATCTACCAATTTAACTGCTCCTGTAGAGTGAGCCAGTTACATAGGCCGTACAATTAGGTGTGTTTCTCGTCAAATTTCCAAACATCACCCTGCCTGGTCAAGCAAAGGACAAACCAAATCTATTTGCTACTATATCTTTGTTATTGTTATAATTTAAGCATCTTCAATGAACTGTGATTCCATTGTGATCTTACTTTCCAAATCGATATTATTTAAAAAACACTAATATTGTTATTGGCTACTAATCTAGAATATTCTATGTATATAAACATGCATATATCTAATTGTAGAGCTAGAGGAGGAGGAATTTGTCGGAAAGGATATTATTTGCTCAATTATTTTGTGTTTTATAGATGTCTGAATCAATATTTTTCCTAGCATTAGTTTGTAGGAATTCGAGTCTTTTTGAAGTTTCACCAAGGATTGATATCAGTTAGAGGACCATTGAAAATCACCAATTGTTGGACAGATGTCTCGTTCTAGTTTTCAACTTCCTGGCAGTACACACCCACCGTGGATCAAACTCAGGACCATTAAGCCACTAGGAGGCTCATGAATTCTAACTGAATTCTACCAAATTGTCATTTAAGTGTGACTACCTGCCAGTGTCCTCACTGGCGAGCATTCCTTCTCTCTTCCGACCGAAAAGAAGTGTTAGTTAAACACGTGAATTCAGTAGTTGAGGCTGCGAAGCTGCAGCTCTCAGTATGTCATTGACTTGCTGTTGACATTCTACTGCCTTTGTTAGCATTCAGTGTCAGTTGACATAGATAGATTTTGGTGGGAAACAGGCTAGCAGCATCAAATTTCGGAGTATTTAACTTTTGGGTTTAGTTGTTTAGACAGGCACAGACTACTTAGCTGGATTTCTCTTTGGCACACTAAGAACCACCGGATGAAGACTGATAATGGTATGGTTCGAAATCCTTCTTTATAGTGCAGACGAAATCACTCTTCATAAACACTCAAATCCATTCAATTCCCAGTATTCTCTGTCTTAATCATATCTTTCTTCTGTACACTTCCGTTTAATATAAAGTTTCTTTTCTATAAAATGATATAGTCATTCTATTTCACAGGTTCTCATCAGCTACCGTAGACTACCTGAGATTACAATGATTTTATAGGCGATAATAACATACTTTAATGTTTGAGTGGTGGTAGAAAAGAGATACTACAAAATTGACGCATCTGAAATGAAAGCATTACAATGTTTTTAGTTTAAGTTTTCATCGTCAATTTATACGCTTTCAAAGTTGAAAAGGGGGTTGAGGGGTAAGACAGAAAACAGGAAAAATTAATTAACAGAACAGTGTTAGCTTGTAGGTTCACATAGCAACTCAAGAAACAAAAACGGTTACAGTTTATGAGATTACGATTTGTTCAGTGAGTTGAGATCACTCAATTAGATGGCTAATCAAAATCAAAATTCAGTTACCAAGAGAGTAAGTGAGATATTAATCACACACTCTTTCTGTATGCATTAGTCTGGTTTAAATCGTTTGATTGCGATCGTTTCGGCAAATCGTAGTAAATTTGCTGTCTTTTGTTTATTTAATATTTTGAAGGGCTTAAAAATCTCTACGAGATATCCGGTATCAACAATATGTATTGTCAGAAAGCAATTACCGGACAGAGATGCTCACTAGCGACTTGCACTATTCAGGTATTTCATACATTTATTCCCCTTAATGAATTTGAACAAAGCAAGAACTACAGTTTTAGCAGTACCATCATTTATTTCGTTGGCTTCTCATCAGCTGCCACTTACAGCCTAAATAAATTATGAGGTTTAAGTACAGACATGTTTTAACATACTTGCAAATTTTACATGTTGTCAGTTGACAGAAGATTCCACAATCAGTAAGCAGTGCTCAGAAGATTGCGCTTATATAGTTTTCACACAGGCAATTAAAGTTAAAACAAAATAAATGTATGCAGAAAATGGTAAAGGAGTTACGTAATAAAGGTGAGATGTGCGTTAGTTGCATAGTGACTAGTAAGTTAGGTAACAATGTACTGAGTTGAGCTCAAATCATAGAAACAAGAGACAAGCAAAATTACAGATTATAAAAGGGAGGGTGAGGTTAAAGACAAAGATTACGTAATCAGATGAGAGGTAGATAGTTACCTGGAGTTCTAGTGGGAAGTCATAACCAGTAGGGTGAAGCACGTCAGGTATGAGGACAAATACTGCCCGAAGACATTGGCTAACCGTCGAGCTCTACCATGAATTCATGGGCCGTTGCATGACGTCCCATTGGCTTAATGGTCTACGAGCTAACTCGCCTTGCAACCAGAAGGTCCTGAGTTCGAACCCCGGTGAGCGCGTACTGCTGAGGAAACCCAAAGTAGGACGGAGGAAAGAGCTGTCCAGTATTCCCAGGTTTTCGTCCGGTCCTCTAACGGATGTCAGCTCATAATGAAATCCTGTTACTGCAAATTTCATCTTCCTTTCTTTATCGAAATTCATCAAGGGAACCAAATGTATGAAGTCTCGTTTCTCTTTATGTGTATTTTTGTAAAGTGCAGTAAATGGAACCGCTGCAGTTCACAGCTCAATGAATAAGAATAATAAAAAAGTGATGTTGATGACTCCCTAGAAGCAGAACTGGATCTTCTGACAATAAGTCGTCGTCCAAAATGGATATTCATCAAGTAACATTTACCACAATATCAAAAAACAAAAATCGAGAGGAAAGAAACATTATGTGGACCTAAACTTCAAAGGAGACTTCACCTCCAATATCCTCAAGGGCAGAATTTCACCCTTTTTTGAGGAAAGATTCTTCTCAGCAATGTCAAGAGTAGTGTTGTCCAGCCGTCCACTGGCCTGCAGAAGCCTTATGGACAAGATCTTGCATCTGACCACTTCTATGTGCATATATCATTCAGTTCATATGTTGCTTTGGAGTCAGATATATTGATCGTTCTATGCGTAAATTGTCTCTAAAAGAGTTCACAGGAGCTCTATCTCGTATGAATGTAGATAGGTGGTACTGGCTGTATTAAGAGTGAGATAATTGAATA
Source organism: Trichobilharzia regenti (assembly GCA_944472135.2). NCBI lineage: Eukaryota > Metazoa > Platyhelminthes > Trematoda > Strigeidida > Schistosomatidae > Trichobilharzia > Trichobilharzia regenti. The sequence continues at coordinate 106,637,920 of OX235264.1, forward strand.
GCTTGTCAATATTGACCATTTCGTCTCAACAAGCACCTCTTTCACAGTAGTCCACGAAAATGAAGAACAACCTGCTAGAGGAAGTATGCTTTTGTCTTATTTGCACTGTTGAAGCTTTAGCCACTGAGTGCGTCGGTGGCACAGTGGTTAGGACTCTTACCGACCATGCACATGGTCTGAGGTTCGATCCCCTACCGATGCAAACCTAATATCTATGGTCGGCCTGCAAAATTTGGGCTACCGATATCCATGCTGAAAATTCCACACTTGTACCAAAAAATAAGGTGTGAAATCAAGCTATAAATCAAAAATTAAGAAAAAACAGAGAAACTGCAAGTATGCTTACAAAAGAAAATTATTTCACCACTTCTACTGTGGTGAGAGCTAGCTGCTAGCCAAATTGGTAGACAGTAATTTACGTCAATGTGTACGTCCCCAATATTGGTCGTGAGAAAAATATGAACAAAGACTGATTCAACAACCAACCACAGCAGACTTTGCATAGGCGGATACAGTTAGCATATAGATGATCTGACATTCAAGAAACAGCCACAAAGAGATGCAAGGTTAACTTTCAGTGATAAACAACCAATCAGAAGACTGTGTTTTCCCCCTAATAATAATCTACAATATGTACATGAAAATATATAAATATGTGTTGATTACCCTTAATAAACGATCTGTTGCCTGGCTCTTGTCTTCTGTTGTTACACTACTATTGCTGTAAATGGAGATGGGTCGGGCATACATTGAGGAGACCGTCAAATAACATCGCGCTAAATGCAGGCCATCATTCGAGTGGAGGTGGCGAGTGGGTCATCGGTGCAAGGGTGGCATGGAGGAGATCGTGTTCATTTTCATCATGAATATCTGGATGGGAGGATTATTCATGAATACATAAAAATATCAGTTGTCTTTTTACTTAACTATTTAGTCCATACAAACCAATACTTGAATATCAATGAGATGCTTACTAGAGACTGGCCGTATTCAGGCAGGTAGTTAGTTACCTGGCGTTCTCGTGGGAAGTCATGGCCAGCAGGGTACAACAGGTTGGGCATGAGGACAGATATATACAGAAAATATGGGCCAGTGTCGTGAACTGGCAGAAATTGGAATTATTGGCTTAATGGTCTATGAGCTCGCTAGCCTCGTAACCAGAAGGTCCTGGGTTCGAAGCCAGCAGTGTGGATGCGGACTGATGAAGAGTGCAAAACTAAGTTGACGAAACAACTGGCTGTCCAGTACTCCCTGAAGGTTTTCCAATGGTTCTCTGACTGATGTCAGTTCATGATGAAATCCTGTAACCAATCAGTCAAATCCCTACGAACCAATACTTGAATATTCAGTTTTTAGTCAGAAGTTTTGATTAATATTTAAGTGTATTGAATAATTACTCACATATATATATATATATATATATATATATATATATATATATATATATATATATATAATATTATTGTTCCCTTCTGTTCTTAGTGGAACATAGGGCTCTAACTGCATTCCATTATGGATAAGATTTTATTTTGATAAATTACACACAGTGTTGTACAGTTAATATAACTGTACAACACTGTGTGTAATTTATCAAAATAAAATCTTATCCATAATGGAGTTATACTCTACCACAGTGCCCAAGTTTTATACTTATACTCCAACTGCACGTCTCCACTTGCTTCTGTCTTCCTCCTACTATACTTTTCACCTGCAGTCATGTTAGTTAGTCCATACTCTTTCAACTCCTCTTCACACAATCGCCTCCATGTCACCCTTGCACCGACGTCCCATTCGCCTCCGCTTCCCTTTCAGCTTCCACTTGAGCGATGGCCTGACGCGCGCGCGATGTCACCCAGCGGTCTCCTCAGCGAGTGAGTGTCCAATCCATCTCCAATTTCTCCTGCATATTTGTTGGTTGGCGATTGGTTTTTGTTTTGTTTGTTCCCAGCCATAGTCTCTTGTTGGTGATTCCTTTCGACCCAGCCATCTAATCTTCAGTATAGAGCCGGCGAAGACAGTTGCTGCAACAGGCCGTTGGAAATATTCTGTGTGACCCGCCCGCCAACTTTCTGATCCCCATTTAGAAGAACTGACTGACTTGACGTGTTTGTATTAAAAATCCGACCGAATTTTGTTGTTGATGCTGACTGAGTGACGAATATTTCCAGATTGTTTTCATGATGATGAATTTGTTTATCGCCTTCCTGATTCTCGTCGATTTGACATCCTCATCCGTTCCGACTGCCTGTAGTTGAGACAATGCTCCCTCCCTAGATAAGTGAGTTAATGAAGTAACCTCTTTCAAATCCTTCCCGTTGATGGTGGCTGATTAGCGCTGGATGTTGTTGTTGTAGTTGTTGTTGTTCTTGTTGTTGTTGGTTGGTTATTTTCACAACCTCCGTCTTGTCTATGTTCACTTGGAGTTCTGTCTTCGCCAGCTGCTTCTTCGACCAGTTTGTCGGTTTTCGCTTGTAAGTCTTCGATTTTGTGTGTGTGATATCAAACATAAATCATCCACGGGCGAAATCCAGGTCCTCTAGATTGTTTATGTCGGTCTAGGATATCCCTGGCTTCTCGTTTCCCACTCACTGTCTGACGCATAATCCAGTCCACCACAGTTAGGAATATCATTGGTGATAGTAAGCAGCCTTGTCTGACTCCTGTGTTTACTCTAAACGCCTCGCTGAGTTTTCTGTTGTGGATAACTTGACATGTGCCGTTGTCGTACACCTGTTGAATAAGGTTGATGAATATTTGGGGTATGCCGTAGTACTCGAATAATTTCCAAATTACTTCGCAGTCAATGCTCTCTGTCGAAGGCCTTCTCAATGTCTATAAAGTTGAGGTAGAGGTTTGATTACCATTCCATATATATATATATATATATATATATATATATAACCTGAAGCTGTTTTCATCGTTGACCTTAATAATGCTTCCATCTTGAACTATTTGTTGTTACTATTATTATTATTATTTTCATTTTGTATCAAGTTTTTCTAAGGAATTTTAACCTAACCTTCCATCAGTTTTAACAAGTTATTTCGAACAGAAATTCCCAGCATTTTTTTCTATGAATTCATACAATTTTTCAATAGAGTATATGTGTGTTGAAGCGGATTACTGAATTGATTGACTGACTGACTGACTAACTGACAGACTGATCGAATGATTGACTGACCGACAGACTAACTAAAAGATGTTGGCTGTCAGCTGTTTAGCAAAAACACTTATGCCTGCTATTCTTCTAAGAATTTTAAAGTTAGCATATTTCTTCGGTTAAGAAAAGCGATTTCCCATTGTTAGTTTGCACAAAAATTTGATTGACTGACTATATATAGGCTCGGTCAAGGGAACTATTGGATGAACCAGTAAAGAGTACTACTGAATGCCCGTTTCTTCTGAGTTCCAGACTATTCTAACATATAGCAATCAGTGATATATATATACCACCACCGTCAACTGATGCCAACGGTGAGTGTTTGTCTTCACATTATTCAACTTGGTGAACCCTATAAGTCATAGCGTTTCATCCTATTTGGGACTCGTCATCTGGAGGTGCCTCCATTCCACATTGGGTGATGATGTTCCCACCACCGAGGCTCAAACCCAGTGCCATAGTTTCAAAAGTCAGCCAAAGCTTTATCGACTAGGCTCACCTTTGGCCACAACAGCCACCTCTTGTGCAACGGGCCACATTATTTATTATTATTATTATTTCCATTAGTTCCTGGAGGAACATAGGGCTTCAGCCGAACGTCTCCATTGCATTCGGTTCTCTGCTAGAGTTTTCACCTGGCTACAAGTCTGCCCACATGATTTCATCTTCTCTTCACATCACCTCCTCCAAGTCACCCTTGGACGACCAACCTGCCGCTTCCCTTTCGGGTTCCACTCAAGCGATGGCTTGTCTAGTGATGTCACTTGATGGTTTGTTTCCTCAGAGTATAGCAAATCCATCTCCATTTCTTCCTGCCTATTTGTTGCAAAATCGGTTCCTGCTGTGTTGGTTCGCCCATTGTCAGAGATCCCTGTTGCTGATCTTTTCTGACTGGCCATCTGATCTTGAGTATTGAGGCAAGACAGCTGTTGATGAAGGTCTGTAGTTTGTTTGAGGTGTTCTTTATGACGCGCAGTGCAAGTCTCTGATCCGTATAGAGTACCACTAACTGACTTTACATTGGAGTTGAAAATCCGGATCTTATTTTCATTCTCATGCTGAGTAGTGCTGTTGACCTCCACACAGACTTGACAGTAATGAAAGCTTGTCATGATTTTCCGATTCTGGCTTTGATATCCTCGTCAGTTCCGCCTGTAGTTGAAAGTATGCTTCCCAGGTAGGTAAATAAAGTTGTTCTTTTCAGGTTCCTCCCATTCATGCTGATTGTTGTCTGTTGTTGTTGGTGGTGGTGTTGCTGCTGGTCAGGAATCTTCATCACTCCTGTTTTCTCTATGCTCACCTGTAGTCCTGTCTTTGATGCTTCTTCTACCGCCAACTTGTTGCTTTTCACTCGCATATCTTCCAGTTTGTGGGAAATCAGACATATATCATCATCAGCGAAGTCCAGATCCTCCAAGATTTTTGTGTGAGTCCATTTTATGCCTGTTTCCTCATTTCCCGCTAGCTGTCTGTCGCATTATGCAATCTACTGAAATCAGGAAAATCATTGGAGATAGTAGACAGCCTTGCCTCACTCCCATCCTCACTTCGAAGGCTTCCGTAAGTTTCCCGTTGTGGATTACTTGTCATGCAGCACTGTCGTATAACTGTCGGATGAGATGTATAATCGTTGGCGGCATCTCTTAGTAGCGAGGTAGTTACCAAATCACCTCTCAATCGACGCTGTCTGTTGAAGGCCTTTTCAAAGTCGATGAAGTTGAGATAGAGAGGTGACTGCCATTCCAAGCTTTGTTCAATAATGATCCATAGTGTGGCGATTTGATCAATACATAACTTGTTTCTCCTGAATCCAGCTTGTTCCGCTCGAAGGTTTTCATCCAGTTCTGCGTTGTTTGATTCTCTCCAGGATGATGCGGCTTAGTATTTTGCTTGGGATGGACAGGAGCATAATTCCGCGCCAGTTTTTTCATTGGACTAAGTCTCCTTTCTTTGGTAGTTTGAATAAGTGTCCTTTCTTCCAATCCTCGGGTACCTTTCCCTCTGTCCACACCATCCCCAGTAATGGTGCCATCAAGTCCGCTGTTGTCTCTGGATCCATTATCAATGCTTCTCGTGGGATTCCATCTGGTCCTGCTGCTTTTCCAGCAATAGCATCTTTATGGCATTCAGGACTTCTGTTCTCGTTGGGGCGTTCATGTTCACTGGTAGTTCTGCTTCCGTTAGTGAATTAAATTTTTCTAGATTTCATGTCGATTGATTAGACCGAAGAGCTCGGTCTCAGGCTGAAATATAGGCTTCTTGCAGCTACCGTGACCCAAGTGGTCTACTGGATAACACTTTGGCGTTTGAAACTATCGGGGCACTGGGTTCGAGCCTCGGTGGTGAGAAAATCATCACTCACTGTGGAATGTAAATACGTCCAGCTGGTTGACGAGTCCCAAATAGGAAGGAACGCGCATTATCCTGGATCCCATTGCTAGTCACCATCCATCAATTAAATTCTATTTATTAGTCAAAACTATCGAAAAAATGACTTGTCAAAGCAAGCACTCAATACAAAGATGATGATGATAATAATAAGTTTTATTAAAAAAGACTTACGGTTAAAAATTCATTGAAATCAATACTTCCACTAGCATCTTGATCGAAAGTTCGAAACAAGTGTTCATAGAATAATCTTGCTTTACCATCTGGGAAGAATTGTGTATACATACTTAAAAATGTAGAACGATTTAGTAGGCCTGAAGGACAGTCTTTCTGTAAAGAAGAAAAAATAAATAAAGAGAGAAAAACCTGTATAAATATATACATATATATTCATTTAAAAAATAATGAAGAAACGTTTCAGGTTTCTGAGGCGATCTTAATGCATTTCAGAGTAGATATCATCACGGACTGGCATGGGACTAGAAGATCATTGTAAAACTAGGCAGTACTCGTCTATTGTGTCATGTGTGAAGCGGAATCTCATCTACGGCTATTCGTTGGCAATGAAAGAACGAAAACGGTTAGAATTCATAGGTTGTTAGTCTCTAACTCATTGACTGTATGGTCCGGCGAGCTCCGGTTATGATGAGGAGCGAAAGGTACTCAAACGAAAACTAACAAGAAGTCTTCGCAACGACCGTGGACAGTGGTGGGCGACAAAAGCTAAGAAGATGGAAAAGGCATCGGCGATTGGTAACACCAGACATCTATTTAGGCTTATCAGGGAAACAAATGGTAAAAGACAAATGATAAGTGAAACAATCCTTGAGAAGAATTGCACCATAATTAGCTTTCAGGATAGACTACTGGAGCGCTGGAAAGAACACCATGTGAAGCAGTTTGATTGGCCTACAGCTACGATCATCCTGCCAACACCTCCCTTAATGGGATATAGACACAGGTCCTCCGTCACTAACTGAGATTACTAAAGCTGTCACTAGTCTGAAACAAGGCAAAACAGCGGGACCTGATGGAATGACTCCAGAGGTATTTAAGTACGGTGGAGACAGTTTATTGTCTGCATTAACTGAGGTACTAGCCAGCGTCTGGGAATTAGAGGAAGTCCTGACGGGTTGGTGTAAGTCACTGATTATCCCGATATACAAGAAGGGAGACAAGTCTTCCTGTGATAATCACACAGGGATTAGCTTGACTAATATACTATCTAAAGTCTTAGGTTCGATAATAATGCGTAGACCAAATGGTACTCGGGAAGCACAGACACGGGAGAGCCAGGCAGGCCTCAGACCAGGAAGAGGGTGTATCGATCATATCATCACCCTTCGACAGATTCTGGAACATAACCATTCTTACCGGTGTCCAACAATCATTATATTTCTTGACCCAAAGGCGATATTCGATTCTACCGATCGGGAGGTTCTCTGTTGATGCTTGGCCGTGTTGGGAATGACGAGAAAATACCTTGCACTGATCAAGACACTCACTCTACTTGAACTCATGCAGTCAGCCAGGTGAGGGCTTACGGCGAGTTGTCATCTGAACTGGTGACGATTAGTGGTGTCCGTCAGAGAGGGATGCCCATTATCCCCATTTCTCTTCAACTTCATCATAGATATTGTACTAGTGGACTTAACCCTAACTGCTGACTTCCGAGACTCAGGGATTGAGTTGGTACCATCAGGGAATAATAGTCTGGTTGACTTAGAATATGCGGATAATATAGCCCTTCTAGGCGAGGACTCTGACAAAATTCGGAGTCTTCTAAACACCCTGAGCTGCAATCTACGAATGTTTGGTATGCGATTCGCTCCCTTTGTCAAATGTAAGATGATGTTGCAGGACTGGACTGGACTACATTGACTCGTAGTTCAGTAATAGGGAGTGAAGTGGTTAGTGGAGCACATTGACTTCTTCACTTATTTGGGAAGTACCATCAGCCAGTGCCAAAGGGTTGATCTCTGACGAAATCTCAGTACGGATACAGAGGGCTAGTTTCGCATATGTCACTTTACGCCATCTCTGGTGTAGACGTGAACTCTGGCTGGCTATCAACCAAAGGGCGTGTGTACTGCTCAGGAGTCTACTTGGTCCTCCAATATGGCCGTGAGACCTGGCTATTGAGAGTGGAAGACACGAAAACATTAGCTGTCTTCGATCATAGGTGCCTGCGCTCTGTCTTCCGTGTGAAGTGGCATAAAAAGGTGAGCAATATTGAGGTTACGCATCGGTAAAGTGCTAGCCAGGTGGGAGGGGAAATCGATAGACGAGGCTGTGAAATTACATCGACTGAGATGGTTAGGAGATGTGTTACGTATGCTTACTCATCGCTTTCCTCGACAATGGGAAATGTTAGCTAACATAGGGTCAGACTGGAAAACAGCTAGCGGTGGTCAAACCAAAACATCGTTTCATCAGTCAATGAAATCCCCAACAGTTAGTTTAAGCCAGCCAGCCGTGCAGGAATGTGTGGAGTTCCTGACTGTGTGAGGTCCTTGAGACGGTAAAAACTAATGATGGTCAGAGGCAATTGGTGCTATTGCTCAAAATCGTTGTCAATGGCTGGCTGGCGCAGATGCATCCACTCCTAGTGACTTATGATTTCCAATGAAACTGTTTTGTTCTGCGTTACTTCTATTCCTTTTTCTCACACTTCTATTTACTGTCTCTATTATGCATTTCTTCTACTTTCTTCTGTTGGTTTGTGTGGTACAAGGTGGGAGTGTGGCGACTTGAACTGGTGCACATCGGTGCAAAGTTCTATGTAGAAAACAGACACATAGACAGATAGGATCGTCAGTAGAATCACCTCACAATCTATGTCAACAATACTGCAAACTCTCAGACAAGGAAAAAACACCTATGCAAAGCTGTTTGATTTTCAGTGATACTCTAACTCACTGTTGTTCGTTAGCGACTAAATGAACCCTGAGAGAGAAATTACTTGTCAAACCTTCAGTTATTCACTTAGTTTGTATAATTCTAACTGAAAATAGAACATATATATTCTCATTTGTCAGTAATTCGCATTGTAAATAGGCCTGATGTTACCACTTTTACACTGTTGTCTCCAGTCTCTTTTATCTGATTTCACGACGGCCCACGAATTTCCTTTTCTTCCTCATATGATCTCTTCCATGTCACCCTCCAGCGCCCAACTCATGTTCCACCCCTATGCCTGGCTTGCGATGTCACTGATGAACAGACTCCTATGCATCTCTACTGTCTTCGGCTTATTTTCTGGGCCTATAGTTCATGGTTGGTTGTTTTCTGGGATTACTTTTTTTCAAATTTCATTTCTTTATGCTCCCAGTGGAGCATAGGGCTACTTCAAGCTAGAAACTTGAAGTTTCACTAGCATTGGTGTTTTTTTTTTGTATTTTAACAGGTTGAGACTGCTAGCCTCATACCCAGCCTGCCTTCCCTACCAGTTATTATTACAAGCTTAGCGAGGTAAAATAATGAGTCGGCTGGAGAGAGAACCCCGAGCCACATACGGCGTTGGCAGGGATTCTACCGCTATGCCACCGACGCACTGTAGACATTCTAGACAGTCATAGAGACAACTAAAAGGGATGACAGAGAAGCGAATGCCATAGAGATGCGTTGCTTACTTACTGTACTCCTCTCAGGAAGCAGAAAAATAATAATAATAAAAACAGTGATACTGTAGGAATCTTTATACCATCACCACACTGAATTCAAATGGGCCTACACTAACATGACTCTACAAAACTGCTGTTTTCTTTCCTTTGCTTCTCAAGTTGAAAAGCTTCAGATTGTGTCTCAGTAAGGGGTTGTAATGTTTGATTGTCACACAGTGAGGAGCTGGCTAGTCTCACATACAACCTTCAATCTTTGCCGGGATTACTACGGCCGAGGCGATGTTTATGAGTTCTTCGGCTGGTAAGTGAAAACGGCCGTGCCTTTTATAGTAAGTTAGTCTCTTGCCCCACTAACACGAAAATCTATCCGATTGAAAATTCTTTAAGCTAAAGAATAAAGCGATAGCATTTTGGATTTTGGTAAAAAAACATAAATAAATTTTGTGTTTCTTCCCTTAATACACTGAACTTTCACTCTTTATGCATATCTGTATACATATTCTCTTAACCTTGATTACCTGAAATAATTTTATTATATTCGTTTACTTATTTATGTATACTTTCCACACAATTTACATTGAACTGTTTACTGTTCTCCCCTTTCACTCCTCACTACTTTTCCTGCTTTAATGATCCTATCCACACACACGCACACACACATAGATACACAGAGAGACACTCAAACAGACACGCTGTCCATGTATACCTTATGAAAGCCTGGATTATATGTAAATATATATATATATTTCACCTAAATTGTGCTTTCTCCCACCTGACCTTCATTTTGGTGCCTAGATATTTTTCCACATGAAGGTCATGCTGTAATTGACTGACAAGCGGGAATTAATTAATTTCATTCTTGTTTAGTGCATAGTGCATCTCGATGGTTTGATAGTAGTAGAATATGTTTGCCAACCACACACACGCGCACGATAGAGAGATGCATAGTTCGACTCCCGGCAGATGCATTCTTTGTTTTTTGATTATAGCTTGATTTCACACCGTATTTTTGGTACATGTATGGAATTTTTAGCATGTAATATCAGGTAGCCCATATTTTGCAGGCCGACTCATTGATATCAGGTGTGTGTCGGGCAGGGAATCGAACCCCGCACAATGTGGAGGGTCGGCGAGAGTCCTAACCGCTGTGCCACCCACGCTTAGTTAACGACTAAACAACAGTAAGCCTGGAGAAAGAGCAAAGGTGGGATAGTGAGGCCAACATCCTCATACGCCGTAAAAATTGAATTACAACAACAACATCATGGTTACTGAAAGCTCAAAACTCATCATTTGAAGGCCTATTTCATTTTTACTCGGAGTGTAAAAGGGATGAACAAAAGCGCTGAATTTTATCGATTTAAAAAAAAAAGCATTCTAGAGACAGCGTAGACAGAGAAGTAATTTGAAAGTTACATCAACACTATGGGGGCGTGCAGTGCCTCAAGTCTTTTTCACTTCATTCAACAGCTGGCTGGCTATATGACTATGCCCTCTGTCAAGTGACCCACAACGGAAAACTCAGCGAGGCGTCCGAAGGGAATACAGGAGTAAGATGAGACCGTCTGTCTTAATTGTGGTGGACTGGATTATGCGTCATACTGTGCAGTGGGAGCAAGGAGTCAGGAATAAACTTGACCACTGATAAGAAGATTGAAGGAAATCTGGATTTCACGCGTGGATGACATATGTCAGATGTAGTTTAAACTCGAAGACTTACAGGTAGAAAGCAACAAACTGGCAGAAGAGGCAAGCTGGCAGTGGAGACAGGTTTCCAGGTGAACATAGAGAAGACGGAGGTGTTGAAGACAATCAACCAGTGGCAACAGCAACAGCGACTACCATTACCAGTAACCACGAATGGGAGAGATTTCACAGGGGTTAACCCCTTCACTAATCGTTTCAACCACAGCTGGTGGAACGAGGAGACAGGTATAAAATGTACCCTCACAAGAAACATACAGGATCTGGACTTCGCCGATGATGATATATGCCTGATTTCTAAAAAACTGGAAGATATGCGAATGAAAAGCAATAAGTTGGTTAAAGAAGCCTCCAGAGAAGATGGGACTTCAGGTTAACATGGAGAAAACAGGGGTGATGAAGATTCCTGACCAACAGCAACAACAAAAGAAAACAATGGACAATAAACCGCATGAATCGAAGAAATCTGGGAGTAACAACCTCCTTCACCTACCCACCCACCTACCTAACTACCTGCCTACCTGGGAAGCATCGCTCCAACTACAGGCGGACAGGACTGATGAGGATATCAAAGTTCGAGGATCGAGTATGCAATACAGGCTTTCGTTACTCTCTCAAGTCTTTGTGGAGATCAACAGAACTACTCAGCATGAAAATGAAAATCACATCCAAATTTTCAACTCTAATATGAATTCAGTGCTACTTATTATATGGATCAGAGACGCCGCCACACCACGTTACGAAGGACACTTTGAACAGACTACACACCTTCTTCATCAAAAGTTGTCTTAGTTAAATAACACTCCAGATCAGCCATAGGGAGGGATCTCTGACAATGAACGAACCGATTCAGCAGGGACCAATTGTGCAAGAAATATGCATTCAGGGAGAAGTGGAGGTGGATTGGATTGGTTGGCCAAATTCTGCGAAAACAAACCATCAAGTGAGTGACATCACACGCGTGTTCTGTCCTTCTCTCTCGAGTGAAACTCGAATGAGAAGTGGTGATTTGGTCGTCAGTGTGAGGGTGGGTTGACATGGAGGAGGTAATGCGAAGAGGAGATGAAAGCAAATGGACAGACGTGTAGCGAGGTATGAACGTTGGCGGAGGACCAAACTCAGTGGAGTCTCGTGGCTGAGTCTCGTCCCTATATTCATCTAGGGATTAAAGGAAACAATAATAATAATAATAGTAATCCAATTATATCTTGATATCTGAAAATTCTTGTCTGTGTTCATCAAAAAGCAATTTAAATAAAATAATGAACACAGAAGGACATTTCGAACAGCACGACGTTCAAAATCATCTCGTTTTAAATATAAGAGTGTGATTTGCCAACCATTTTTATTTTTTATTCCTTTACGCCCTCAGTGGAATATGCGGCTGCTTCAAGCTAGAAACTTGAAGTTTCTGTAGCAGTGGTGTTTATTTTTTACAGGGCGGGGTTGGTAGCCTTATACCCAACCTTCCCTCTTCACCAGTCCTACTACTGGCTTGGCGAGGTAAAGTAGTACGTCAGCTGGGGATTTAAATCCGGATCTCCTGAATGGCTGGTGATCATTAAAAGTCTGTGTGCTAACGATGCCTCATCCGGTTGTAAGTTCAGTAACAAGGCAAGGTTGATTGTAAGGCTGTCAACTCCACTGTATAATGAAAACAACACTACGGTTATTGGAACTTGAAATCTTAAAAGCTTGAGATTGTGTGTAAAGGATAAAAGAAATTGCATAATTAAAGTGGCATGAAATAGAGTAAATAAGATACACTTTAATGGGTGGAAAGATTAGCTGATTATGTGAAATATTCCTTTTTTGAAGTGGAGCCACCTGCTTTATCTTGTGGGGATTAGGGCGCTTCAATAAACAGTCCAAAAATATCCTATGATTAATTTTTAAGGATTAGATTTGTTTTTTAAGAGTTAATCACGGATTAACATCACTTAGAGAATCACTGAAAACCAGGGAGTACTGGACAACTGTTTCATTGTAGTTTAAGAATTATCGGTAGTATGCACCTACCACCAGGTTCTAACCCAGGTCTTTCTGGTTACAAGGCAAACTCGAATACCATTCAGCCACTGGGAACCCATTCAATGACCCATGAATTCTAACTTCTAATAGTTCGTGATTTAGCGCAACCCGAACCATTGTCGTCGGTGGGACATCCATACTCACAAATCTAATCCTTACAAACCAATCATAGAAAATTAATCTGATCCCCGCTAGTGACTTGCTACAGCATGGAGTTTCCTAGAGTCAGTTCTAGTGAGAAGTCGTGACCAGTGAGGTCCATTCAAATGTCAAGTGTGAGGACTGTCGTCGAAACGTCAATATCCAGTTAATGATGCTGTTTCACTGTGTGATACATCTAATAAACAAACTCATGCGCAATGACTGACTAACTGACTGACTGACTACAAGATGAATTCCCCTAAAGTCCCAGTGGAAAGTCGTAACCAATAGAGTTTACTAGGTGGACTGTGAGGACAGATATTCTCCTAGGATAGTGGTCGATAATCACACCCTATATATGTAGAAAATTGACAAAAAATCATTAGATTCCACTGTCTTAGTAAGGGAATCGTTTACAAGCTCACCTTGGAGCTGTTTAAGCTAATTAGCCGTCCGTCAGTTGTTATATTCCATTTTCAATTCAATAGCAATCCAATAACAACAACAATAATAACAATATTTTTATTATTATTGCAAATTACCAGGAGTGTTCATTTTCGCTTCATGTTTTTGCATTTTTCTTTCAAGAAAATGTTTTTCTCTGCTTTCTACATCCTGCTTCCGCCTGAAAACACAGGCGCACACGTATGTACATACACAAACTGTCTATTCCTTGGCTCGTAATGTGAATATATACATATATATATATGCATATATTTCGTGTCTTTGTAGCCACTTTAGCAAACATTTTTGCTTAATTATTATTCTTCAATACATAGTGCCTATTTTTTCGGTTTTTCTACTTTTGCATACTTCATGTATGGGCTTATAGTACTACTGTTTCAGATACTGTTCTTACTGTTTCTCTCTCTCTCACACACACCCACACCCACATCAACACAAGCTGACAAACACATAAACTAAAACTACTTTTACTGCCATATTGGCACCAAATAATGAAATAATCAATGCCTTTTTGCATGCAGTTTTCCACTAAAATAATATTTCCCTGGTCATATTTGACCAGCCTATTTTGAGGTTTGATTAGGAAGTGATTTCAGTTAGACACCCGCTGGAAAAGTTATCAGAGAGGAGTGAACAGCTGTTTCACCCTACTTTTTCGAACTCTTCAGTAGGTTGCACTCAGGACATCCAGATTACATGACTAACGAACCACTGGGATGGGAATCCAATAACCAAACTATGAATTCTATCTTCTTCCGACTGGAAATATACACATCACGACCTCCATTCAGTGCTATTGTAGTGAGAACTGGCTGTTAGCCAAAATTGGTGGACAGTAATTTACGTTAATATTTATGTCCCTAATATTGGTCGTGAGAAAAATGGGAACAAAGGCTTTGCGTAGGCGGACACAGTTAACATATAGATGATCTGACATTCAAGAAACAGCCACAATGAAATGCAAGATTAACTTTCAGTGGGAAACAGCCAATCAGAAGACTGTGTTTGTTTGCTTACAGTAATCTATGATGTGTACATGAAAATCTATAAATATGTGTTGATTATCCTTAATAAACGATCTGTTGTGTGGCCTTTGTTTTCTGTTGTTACACTATCAGCTAGTATGTATCCTTTCACGCATTGAATATGGTGGACTCAATTGGTTCTGATATATAGATATCATGATTTGATAAGAGTTTCAATTTACTGGCTAGTCATCGAAATACGTTCCATTGGGTAGAGATAGTCGATGGGCTTCCTTTTTAGTCCCAACTTCCTAGATTCGATCCCTAGTGGGACCATGTGTGGTAACTGTTGAAGAATCAGATTCCCAATTCGCACAATAATTCACAATTTACACACTTTGAGGTGATTATTCCACGGCGCATTTTCCTTGAGAAACTGAGATTATTTAAATCAAAATATGTGTGATCTGCTTAAAATCATAAATAGTAATGAAGAAAGCAGGCGTAAATGCATAAAAAACATCCACTACTGATTTATTTTTGGTGAGTAAATGCATGCCACCCACTTCAACCAGCAGTTCTTCCTAGACAGATCAAAGTTCCCAGATTGTTAACTAGTTTTCAAATCTGAGTTAGGCTATCAACAGTTTGCCCAGGTTGCTAGCCAGAATTCAGATGGTTTCAACTGATTCCGTTCTCTGAGAGGAATTGGACCGAGTACACTATGAATAGGCTTACCGCCAAAAGTGGAAAACGGCTTTCTGATATTTAGATCAATTCGATTTGACTAGTGGGCACTATTGTTTTTTGATATGAGCAACAATGTAACTACTCATCTCAGTCAATCAGTAGTGCTGAGGAGTCTCAGGTTGGGATGAAACAGTTTTTCAATACTTCCTGGTAGTTTTCCCCTAGTTTTTTTTAACTAAAGACAGTTAGTGATCAATTTTGAGATCAATTCAACCTCTGGAAACAAACCTTTGAATTTAGGTATGATACTTGATGACATATCAAACTCCTGGTGAACATATCTCAATGATATATATATATCTCGTAAGATCATCACGGTGATGTTTATTGGCTTGATGACACCTACTAGTAGGTAGCGGCGCTAAGGATGCTTCTAACATCCTATTTGAATTGAGCATTCCATATCTAACAAAATCAATCAAAGATGTATTTAAAATCGATTCGATACAATAATAATGGAAATCCATTTTGAAAGAGGTGGCTTAACTTACGCAGAATTCTTAACAAGGCTGACAGAAATAAAAGTGGCTGGCACTGAAACCTACAAACTCAATATGAACCGAGCTTTTCGGTTAAAGGATCAATCCTGTGGAGCTTTTAAAACAAAACAATTTAGTTTATCTATTACCCTGTCTGCAATGATTGTCAGGTCGAATACACAGGTCAAAGTAGTAAGGAGGGGCAGTCAGACTTGCCGAACATAAAAAGCTAACAAAATATCTAGATTAGTTGACCAGAATAAGATAAGAAATCTAGAGAATAGTTCAGCTATAACACCCGCTACATGCAGTTGTACACAGTCTTGAAATGAGATGACAGTTTTGAAATCTAATTTCACAGAGTGAACGGAGGGAGAGATTGATAACAGAAGCTTTGTTTATCGTATCAACTAGATGAAAATACGTGTAATGGGAATGATTTAACACCTGTCTAGTCGGATATCTGGAAAATTCTACTACCCCAACGACGACAAATAGGAGAGAACAAAGAAAACTATAAAACTCAAGTTATGATTATGAACAATAATGGATTGTGTTCCAAACTTCGTCATTTAGTAAATAATACTGTTTCACTATGTGATACATTAAATAAGCAAACCATTATGGAATTACTTATTACCACAGTGCCCAAGTTGTACATATATATTAATGCAGGAGCCTTTTGCAGCTCAATAGTTTGGTGGATAACACCCTGGTGTTAGAAATAATGAATGTTGAGATCAATATGTGGTCAGAATGTAGGTGGTCTATATAGTTGACGAGTACAAAAGACAGTGGAATATGAGTACCTTGAATTCTACATGATAACCACACCAGTCAAACAAGTAATAATACACCTTTACAGTTGGCAAATATGTTTATATTTGTCTAATTAACTAATTAAGTTTTCAATCAAGATATTAAAAATTTTTCAGTGTGTTTTTCTATTACTTGTGTCTTGGCATCTGAGGGAAGTATACAGCCTCAGTAGAACATCCCTATCGTGCTCATTTTTTTTCTGTCAGAACTTTCACCTAGCCCCATGACTGCATCAATGCTTTCATCTCTTCTTTACATGACCACCTCCATATATATCACTTTTGAACTTTTTTCCTTACTGATCGTTTATTCTTTCTAACAAGCAATCTGATCTTCACTATCGAGAGAAAGGCATCTCAGTTGGAAACATTCTTGATGAGGCATCGAATCTCCCAACAACACTTTAACACATCGCGCGCCAAGCCCTCGAGTGGAACCCGAAAGGGAAGTGGCGTGTGGGACGTCCAAGGGTGAAATGGAGGAGATCGTGTGAAGAGGAGTTGAAAGAATATGGATTAACATGGATGCAGGCGAAAAGTATAGCAGGAAACAGAAGAAAATGGAGACGTGCAGTTGAAGCCCTATGTTCCACTAGGAACCCAAGGGAGCAATAATAATAATAATAACACTAAGACTCTGAAGACAAATGTTAATGTCAAGACTGACTATGACAAACATATGAGAAGTCATGCACGCGTCCTGATGATGAGTCCTACAATAAAACCAAATATCCGTCTAATACTTCATAATGAAATTAGATGATTGGAGGCAATCGCCCACAGGAAGCTCTACTTCACCTAGGTTTCGTGCTAGTTGGTACTCACCAGTCAGCGAAGGAACTCATGTCCCTTCATAGATTCGAACTCGCGTCACCCAGTGAGCGTTATGAGTCAGCTATTCGGGCTCGCGATTGACCTCCTGTAGGACTGTAGTAGGTATTTTCATTGGATACTAGTAACTAGTGGTTCTCCAACTGACATCTGTTCATTATCTAATTCCAAAATATTTTAAGAAACAAGTAATTAATTGACTTCCGTTTTCAAAGCAGTTAATGTTAGAGATTGATATCAGTGTGTCAGTGATCCAGGGGTAGAATGTTCACTACCTACGCTAAAGTCATGGGTTCGATTCCAAATTAACTCATTCCTAAAACTCCGACAGTTAAATCGCAGATAGAAGGAGGGCTAGGTGTGCGTATTATATATATATATATATATATATATATATATATATATATATATATATATATATATATATATATATATATATATATATACAGAAAAACGGTCTACTGCACAATATCATTCTCAAGATAGGTCCATCAAATGTTCTTCTTAGACAACTGGAAATATGCTGTCTACTCAAACTGTCACGTCTCATTTCTAGGTTCATGAAGAAAGTGTCAGTGTAAAACATTACTGATAGGCCTAATAAGGTTTAAAATTAAATGACTAATACTCAAACCAAAGATGATGGCAGCCGCATCATCCTGGAGAGAATCAAACACGCCGACCTGGATGAAAAACTGCCATCGGGACAGGCTGGATTCAAGAGAAACAAGTCATATTTTGATCAAATCGCCACACTACGGATCATCATCGAACAGAGCTTGGAATGGCAGTCACCTCTCAATCTCAACTTCATCGACTTTGAAAAGGCCTTCAACAGACAGCGTCGATCGAGAGGTCATTTGGTAACTACTTCGCTACTACGCGGTTCCGCCGACAATTATACATCCCAACCAATAGTTGTACGACACTGCTGCATGACAAGTAATCCACAACGGGAAACTTACGGAAGCCTTCGAAGTGAGGACGGGAGTCAGGCAAGGCTGTCTACTATCTCCAATGATTTTCCTGACTGCAGTAGATTGCGTCATGCCACAGACAGCTAGCGGGCAACGAGGAAACAGGCATAAAATGGACTCACACAAAAAGAGACTTGGAGGATCTGGACTTCGCTGATGATGATATATGTCTGATTTCCCACAAACTGGAAGATATGCAAGTGAAAAGAAACAAATTGGCTGAAGAAGCATACACAGGAGAAAGGACTTCAGGTGAACATAGAGAAAACAGAGGTAGGTGATGAAGATTCTTGGCCAACACCACCACAACCAACAACAACAACGGACAACAATCAGCATGAATGGGAGAAATCTGAAAGAAGCAAACTCCTCTACCCACCGATCTGGGAAACATGGTTTCAACTACACGCAGGCGGAACTGACGAGGATATCAAAGTGCGAGGATCGGGAAAGCAAGACAAGCTTTCATTACTCTCTCAAGTCTGTGTGGAGGTCAACAGCACCACTCAGCATGGAAACTGAAACTAGATCCGGATTTTCAACTCCAATGTGAAGTCAGTGCTACTATACGTATCAGAGGCTTGCACTGTACGTCATAAATGGCACCTAAAACAAACTACAGACCTTCATTGACAGTTATCTTCGTTCAATACTCAAGATCAGATGGTCAACCAGAAAAGATCAGCCACAGGGATCTCTGGCAATAGGCGAACCAACCAACACAGCAGGAACCGATTGTGAAATAAATATGCAGGAAGAAATGGAGGTGAATTGGATTGGCCATACTCTGAGGAAACAAACGATCAAGTGACATCACTAGACAAGCCATTGCTCTAGTGGGGCCCGACAGAAAAGGAAGCAGCGAGTTGATCGTCAATGTGAAGGTGACTTGGAGGAGGTCATGTGAAAGGAGATGATGAGATTAAAGCATGTGGGCAGATTGGAGGCAGGGTGAAACTTTAGCAGAGAACCGAACGCAGTGTAGACCCGCGGCTGAAGCCGTATGTTCCTCTAGGAATTAAAGGATATAATAATAATAATAAGTAGATGATGGGAATTTATTGGAGTAATTGAACCGCTGAGTCAGTTAAAATGAAAGAATTTTTAAAAATGTTCAAAGATATCTTATGTAGGATCCCTAATAAAACAGGAATTAAGGTGGAACTTAAATCTACAAATGGACTTAGAGATACACTATGTAGGCTGAAGTTGCCTATTGATCCAGGTAGACAAAATAATGTTATCTAAAAAATAGCCTGCAACGTCTATAAGATCAACTGTGTGGGTCAGATTAGTAGACTGGGGTTATTAAGGCTATCGGAATATAGGAATTTAGATAATTATGAAATGGTTGACAACACAAAGATAAGTAGTTTAGAGAAAAACTCAGGAATTATAAACACACACTAGCCCACACACGCTATCATACAATAGGGTTGGACACACCGCTAACGTTTTGAGAAGTAATACATCTAGATAGAGGTACAGGTTGACCACCAAGCCTTTATTCATTGAATCTTCTACACCTTCTGACATTTACAATAAGAATTGATGTAACTCCAACACCCGATATACAGAAAATGCTATCAATAAAATAAAAGGATATGAAACAGCGGAATCATCTACACGTAGTTTGCAAATGCCTTGATATGCTTATGAGTTGCAGTGAATTGCACTCGAAATGTCATCCCCAAATAATACCGTCATATAAAAGTGAGAGAGAGAGAGAGTTCAGTGAGGAGTTAATCTCTTCACCGATATCATTCTAAACCTCTCACCAGCAAAATGAATATTTCCAAAGATATTTCATTTCAGACAATAAATTACGCAATATTGCAAAGTCAAGAAATATACTTACTAATTCATAAAAGAAAACACAGTTCTTCCTTTGTTCAGCGAAGAAATATCTCTTCTCAACGATGTCATTCTCAAGCCAGCTAAACAGTCGTATTTATATAAAAGTTAAAAAAGCATTGAGGGGCACTAGAAATTTCTCACTGGTCAATATTGCACACATGATACGAATAAAGATAATTAAAATTTATGTGCTAAGGGAATAGAGTTGAAGTGGATGAATTCATTACAAAACTTTTAAAGATGATTAAATGAGTGAACTGGTATACAGATTTTAAAATTTCATACATTTATTCCCCTTAATGAATTTGAACAAAGCAAGAACTACAGTTTTAGCAGAATAAAATGGTACCATCTTTTATTTCGTTGCCTTCTCGTCAGCTGCTTACATGGCAAAGACATTATTAAATATATCTACAACAAGTCATGTGTTGTCTGAAACTATAACAGTAAGGATGACGAAGATGAAGTGAAGTGGAATGATTTCAAGTGGTAAAATAGAATAGAATAAAATAAAAGAACATTACTCTATGACTAAGGTAAAGAAAGGCGTTTAATAACAAAACGTTTTTAAATGCATAATTTAGGTTTCTGTCTATGTATATCTAGTACTTCGGCTATGCATAAGTGGAAAAAACGTAAGCTTTTGGAGTAATTGGATTCGGTCCTGTAGATGACTTTAAAGGATAAATCACCTGAAGGATGGATGACCTGACTCAAGAAGGTGTTCAGAGACTGAAGACTTTGTCGTCTTTTGCTCACCTTTGACTAACCAAACCGGGTAGTGTTAAGCTACCCGTTAAAGGAGATAACGCTTACAGCGTACAATGCAATGTGAATGAGGATATCCACATGGAGGTGAACATACGTGGTAGTTTATCTGTAACTCATTATTGAATCATATTTAGGCTAGTAAATACTAAATGTAAGTCAGCTGCCTAAAAACACCGTTTAATGCATTCAGATAAACGACTTTTAATTACTTCAGAAATACTGCCCCTATAAACGGAAAACTCATAAACACTATCTCCTTCAGCATAGTAATTTGTCTACGGACGGTTTCTTTCTTGATGTTTCTGTCGACAAACCTTCTAGGACATCCATCACTTAAGAAAGTTTTGCAAAGGCTTTCTAATTCTACGTCGACTACCTCTTTTTTTCCTTCACGTTCCAAGTGGAACATAGGGCCTCAAGCTAGTGGCTTGAAGTTTCTGTAGCAGTGTTTAATTTTTACAGGATGAGGTTGCTAGCCTCATGCCCAACCTTTCCTCTTTACCAGCATTATTTCTGGCTTAGCGAGGTAAAAGAGTTCATCGACCGGGGATTGAACTCCGGACCATGTGTATGGTCGGTGAGCGTCCTAACCGCTATGCCACTGACGCATAGAGAACAGATAAGATTTTTCATCCTACCTAGAGGTACCAGTTCACTTATTTAATCATCTTTAAAAGTTTTGTAATTCATTCACTTCAACTCTACTTCGCGCCCTTAGTACATCATTTTTATTATCTTTATTCTTAGAATATGTGGAATATTGACCACCGAGGAATTCCAGTACCAATTAATGCCATTTTTTGTAATATAAATACGACTGCACAGCTGGCTGGAAAAATAAGTCTTTGAAGAGAGATATTTCTTCGCTGAATAATAAAACTGTGTTTTTCCTTATAAATAAGGAAGGCGTTAATCGTGTAGAAACTAAGACTAAATCAAATATGTCAAATGAGTGACGTAATATGACTGATAGGATTGAGTAGAATTCAGCTAAAATTGAAGGCAAGTCAAGTTAGCAAAAGTGGTAATAAGCGGTAGAAATTTAATGGGTGAAGGGGGCTAGGGATGATGCATTTTTGATTATGAAAAATGAGAAGGAAGCGAAGAACACCCTGGATAAATTTAATGAGGTTCATCCTGCAATAAATTTTACTATTGAGAAAGGAAAAAACTCTAGTATTCCGTTTTTAGACGTCTTTATGACCAGAAAAGAGGATGGCACAATACGAAGAAGTGCATATAGAAAACCTACATCAACGGGCCAGTATACACATTTTCTCAGTTTTATGCCCTCGAAATACAAAAGCAATTTGATAAAGTGCCTGGTTCACAGAGCAAGAGCGATTTGTTCGGACGAATGTCTTGATGAGGAACTTAATAATATTAAACGGTTGCTAGGTGAAAATGGTTATCCAGAAAAGTTTACTGAACAGAATATGTATCTTAGCATTTGATTGATGAATGGTGACTAGCAGTGGAGTCTAGGATGCGTATTTCGTCCTATTTGGGACTCGTCATCTGGATGTACCTGCATTTCTCAGTGAGTGATGATGTTCCCACCGAGGCTCGAACCCAGTACCCATAGTTTCAAACACTGAAGCGTTATCAATCGACGGGAAAATCTCAAATTCAGTAAAAAATATGTATCTTAAATCAAAGCAACCCAAGTTGCCAACAGTTCTAAAAACGGCCATATTCTTCCAAATGCAGTTCCATAGGGACAACATCAGCGAGATAATAACACAGCGCCTTAGAAATAAGGCGGTGAAAACAGCATTCCCTGCTGCTGATTTACGCTGTATCTTCAAAACCACTCCTCTTTTGCTTTCAAGAGTAAAAGACAAACTGCCTAATTTCGCCTCTTCCATGTGTATCTACCAAGTTAACTGCTCCTGTAGAGTGAGCCAGTTACATAGGCCGTACAATTAGGCGTGTTTCTCGTCAAATTTCCGAACATCACCCTGCCTGGTCAAGCAAAGGACAAACCAAATCTATTCGCAGCGCTATTCTGTCTCATCTTGTGGATATAGATCACAAGATTGACGTTAACCATGCTTTCAGGGTTATTTACCGTATACCTACGAATCTCAACTCTGCCTAAGGATTTCGACTGCTAAATATTGCTGATGCTGACCGTTGGGATCTATAATAACAAGCCTAATTTGTGCATCCAAAAGAAGTTAGTTCAGACATTATCCTGAACTTGGCCATCCAGGTTTGAGTGATCCTGAATTTTTGTGGAATTTCCCTAATTTTAGTTGATATTCTATTTGCTACTATATCTTTATTATTATTATGATTTACGCATCTTTAATGAACTGTGATTCCATTGTGATCTTACTTTACAAATCGATATTATTTCGAAAACACTGATATTGTTATTGACTGCTATTCTAGAATATTCTGTGTATATAAACATGGATGTAATTGTAGAGCTAGAGGAGGAGGAATTTGTCGGAAAGGATATTCTTTGCTCAATTATTGTGTTTTATAGATATCTGAATGAATATTTTTAGTGAACAACATGAAAGACAAAAATTACGTACCCGGTGTTAGGACAGATCAAGTCCGTCCTAGATTTAATGACTGAACAAACTTCCTCTGTATGCAGAGGTCGGGATTTAACCATGTGAACTGCCATTGCTTCTGAGGTGTGAAGTAGCTTGATTCACACGCTTTTAGCATGGCTCATACATCATCTCTAGTTGGACTTTGAAGTTGGTTTGTGGGTTTATTTTGCTGTCGAGATTCTATGAGGAGATCCAGAATAAAGCTATGGCCCACAAGGGCATTTTCTTTTTTCTCCTTTATAAAACCACCGGCGTCAATATTCAGTTATATGTTTGGAAAGCAAACGCTGTACACAGTGCCAACAAACCTAGATCCACACGAGCAGTGGTCAATTTCGGTTGAACTCTTCTCAATCGCTCTCAGTTATATAATACCGCACTCAATTTACTTATCTAATTTGACATTAATTTCCACCCGATTAACGCTTTCCATTGTTATTATCATTATATCCTTTAATTCCTAGAGGAACATACGGCTTCAGCTGCGCGTCTCCATTGCGTTCGGTTCTCTGCTAGAGTTTCACCCTGCCTCCAATCTGCCCACATGCTTTAATCTCATCATCTCCTTTCACATGACCTCCTCGAAGTCACCCTCACATTGACGATCAACTCGCTGCTTCCTTTTCTGTCGGGTTCCACTAGAGCAATGGCTTGTCTAGTGATGTCACTTGATCGTTTGTTTCCTCAGAGTATGGCCAATCCAATTCACCTCCATTTCTTCCTGCATATCTATTTCACAATCGGTTCCTGCTGTGTTGGTTGGTTCGCCTATTGCCAGAGATCCCTGTGGCTGATCTTTTCTGGTTGACCATCTGATCTTGAGTATTGAACGAAGATAACTGTCAATGAAGGTCTGTAGTTTGTTTTAGGTGCTATTTATGACGTACAGTGCAAGCCTCTGATCCGTATAGTAGCACTGACTTCACATTGGAGTTGAAAATCCGGATCTAGTTTCATTTTTCATGCTGAGTGGTGCTGTTGACCTCCACACAGACTTGAGAGAGTAATGAAAGCTTGTCTTGCTTTCCCGATCCTCGCACTTTGATATCCTCATCAGTTCCGTCAGCCTGTGGTTGAAACGATGCTTCCCAGGTAGGTCGGTAGGTGAAGGAGTTTGCTTCTTTCAGATTTCTCCCATTCATGCTGATTGTTGTCCGTTGTTGTTGTTGGTTGTGGTGGTGTTGGCCAAGAATCTTCATCACCTACCTCTGTTTTCTCTATGTTCACCTGAAGTCCTTTCTTCTGTGTATGCTTCTTCAGCCAATTTGTTTCTTTTCACTTGCATATCTTCCAGTTTGTGGGAAATCAGACATATATCATCATCAGCGAAGTCCAGATCCTCCAAGATTTTTGTGTGAGTCCATTTTATGCCTGTTTCCTCATTTCTCGCTAGCTGTCTGTCGCATTACGCAATCTACTGCAATCAGGAAAATCATTGGAGATAGTAGACAGCCTTGCCTCACTCCCGTCCTTACTTCGAAGGATTCCGTAAGTCTCCCGTTGTGGATTACTTGTCATGCAGCATTTTCGTACAACTATTGGTTGAGAAGTATAATTGTCGGCGGAACCCTGTAGTAGCGAAGTAGTTGCCAAATGGCTAGCGTAGCTGACGACTTTTCTTTAAAGTCTGCAGCAGCCTTTGGAAATGCTTTTCGTGGCAAGCAGTGCAAAGTTATGACTAGTATGGAAGGACTGACCGACTGACTGACTTCTTATATGTGCTGGAAATCCGAATCTTGTTCTTTATGCTGGCTGACTGAGTGAGTGCAGAGCAGAAGATTTCCAAACTGGAATCAGGTTGGTGAAGGCGTATCTTGCCTTTCCGATTTTGACTTTGTTAATGATAATATGCACAAATGTAATGCCACAATTGGATATCAGATAAATTAAATAAAATAACACAGAATTTATAAATACATCGATTCCATCTACATCAAATCAGGGTGACAATAGTAGCTGAGTGTGGTTTGCCTTCCACATACTGCATACTGGGATCACTGTGAATAGTCTCTTATAAATGATTCATTTGAACAGATGAAGACGGTGACATTTACGATATCGTGTTAATTGCATTGGACTAATTCTCGTTGACATTTTCCTCACAAAATCAAAGAATACATTTTTGAATGATGTAATCAGTGAACTAGAATATTATTCTTGTTTACATGGATGACAATGGAGATATGATAGAGAAGATTTGTAGCTCAGGTAGATGGTGTTGATGTGGTTGTGTTCCCTGACCTGGATAGTTAATTTGTGAAGCATACTAGGCGCATACTTCAATTTCTTCACGAGTTTATTAATCATCTCTCCTGGTCGGTGACCACCTTGAACGTGGTTGGTTGTTTTTGTGTGTTTTCACACCTTCTAGGTTACTTGTATTGGAACAGATTGTTTCTCTGACTTGAACTTTGACCCTTTGTGTATGTGAGGTTTCTTTATAATCGGTTGATAAATTGTGTCTATCTCGATGTGTCTATTGATTGATGATTCACTGGAATACTAGGGAGGATTCTAAAAATTCTCTAGCATTCTTGGTGTTGTTTTCTCTGTCTGATATTTGAAAGCTGGTTGTCCCAGTCAAATTGATGTCCGTGGTTGTCTGTATGCAGTGAGTGATATGAGGGAGTGGATGTCGTGTCTTTTGACGGCTAGCTTATGTTCGTGGATACGAAGACGAAGGGGACGTCCACTTTGGCCAATGTAGCGTTTTTCGCAGTCGTTACCATTTATTTTATAGATGATGTTGGTTTTATCTTCTTTCGCTGTTGAGTCTTTTGGTTGACATAGAACTGAGTGAAGTGACTTTGTTGGTTTGTGTACGATGTCAATTCCTAAAGTTGTTTGAAGAGTCTTGTAGTGATTTCTGAGATATCCTTTATATATGGTAAGGCGATTTTCTTTGTGCTTTCCGTAGGGGCTTTTGGTTTGATAGATTGGTTTGGGGGTATATATCTTTTGATGAAATTCTGTGGATATCCATTCTTTTGGAAGACGTCCATGAGATATTTTTCTTCAAATTTCCTTAAGGTTTGATTGCTGCAATGACTGCTGGCTTACCCTCTTGACTAGTGTTTGTATACAATTCCTAACAGTCAGTAACGTCCAGTCTCACCAGGAGAGATGATTAATAAACTCGTGGAGAAATCTATAAGCTCACTTCAAATTGAAGTATGCGTTGAAAATGTCGCCTAGTAAGATGATAGTGTGTTTGGGATTATGAAAGATGGGAATGCTGCAATGAACATCCTTGAAAAAACTTAATCAAGTGTATTCAAGCAATACATTTTACAGTTGAAAAAGACCGAAGGAAATGACAGCATTTCATTCCGAGACATCCTTATGACTAGGTAACGGGATGAATGGTACAATAAAAGGCATACATCGACTGGTGAGTATACTCATCTTTTAAGATTTTTTTCTGTGAAATTTAAACGCAATTTAGTAAATTGTTTGGTTCAATGAACTACAGTAATCTACTCTAATGACCGTCTTATTGAAAAATTCAAGATTATGAAACAAGCACTGAGTGGAAGTGGATAAAACTAACCAGAAAAGTTTATTCATAAAAGTGTTAATTTGAAGGCAAGGAAAGCTGATACGTCAACAGCTATGAAGAAGCTCACTGTTCCTAAAACTACACTTCCTTAGTGATAATATCAGTGAAATAATAAGGCAACCCTTGAAGAATTCAGTAAAAAGAGCATCCAATGCACCAGCATAAGTCTACTTCTTTTTTTTTGTAAACACTCCAATTTTATGTTCAAGGACTAAGGATGAATTACTTAATTTTGCCCCCACTATCAGTTTGACTGCTTCTATGGAGACACTTACATTTGAGCGTATAATTAATTACACATGTTCATTATCAGATTCCTGAACATTAACCTGCATGGAGAGGTCAGGGACAAATAAGGTGTATTCGTAGCTCTGTTTTAGCCTTCTTTGTGAATATTGAGTATAAAGTTGATGTTAACAAGACGTTTCGAATAATCTCAACTTTGCCTTTCGACACTGTCTTTCACACATAGCTGAAGCCATTGGAATTGACCTGGAGAAGGCAGTCGTATGTGTTCAAGCGCGGGGGGGTGTGAGAAGTTATTTCAGACTATTTCCTTTAACCAATCTTTAATACATAATTGTAATAATTCCACAGTTTCTCCTCCCCCGGCCAACCCTCCTACATGTTATTATTGTTATTTAAGCAACTTTATTATTGTAAATTTAATCTGTTGTACTAACCTTATTGTGCATATTATCATGCAAATGCTTTTGAAATATACTCTGTTGATCTCAAAAGCTTGTTATTCTTTAAGATAAATAGCTGACGGAATCTCAGAATGTATACAGAAGGCTCGTTTCGCATATGCCAGTTTACGCCACCTCTGGCGTAGACGTGATATCCAACTATCAACCAAAGGGTGGGTGTGCTGTTCAGCAGTCCGCTCCATCTTCGTTTATGGCTAGCTGTGAGACCTGGCCATTGAGAGTGGAAGAAAAGAAAAGATTAGCTGTCTTCGATCATATGTGCCTGCGTTCTATCTCCCGTGTGAAGTGGTATAATAAGGTGAGCAATATTAACGTTACTCATCGGTCGAGTGCTAGGTAAGGAGGGGAAATCAATTGACGAGGCTGTGAAGCTCCACCGACTGAGATTATTGGGACATGTGTTACGCATGGCTGACTAGTCATCGCCTTCCTCGACAATATGATATGTTAGCTGACTTGGGGTCAAGCTGGAAAAGAGCTAGCATATGGCCGTCAAACCAAAACATGGTTTCATCAATAAATGAAATCCATAGCAGTTAGTTTAGGTTGGCCACGTAGGAAGGTGTAGACTTCCTGACTGGTTGGGGTCCTCGGGATGGTAATAACCAATGGCTGGGAACATTTGGTGATATGGCTGAAAATCGTTCTCAATGGCTGGCTGGCGCAGATGCATCCACTCCTTGTGACTTATGATTTCCAATGAAACTATATTGTTCTTCGTTGTTACTATTCCTTTGTCTCACACCTCTGTTTACTGTCTCTATTATGCATATCTTCTACTTTCTTTCTGTTGCTTTGTGTGGTACAAGAAGGGTGTGTGGCGACTTGAACTGTTGTATATCGGTGCAAAGTACGATGTCAAAAACGGACAGATGTACATATATAACTGTAGAACATGGTGAGAAAGCTATTTAGGAAACGTTTCGTTCAGTCTTCTAGTTTTTATGTCTTGTAAGTGTTAAAATGGATGTTTTCATTTCTGTTTAACAGTTTTATGACATCTGTTTAGTAGTTTGTCAACTGACAATCGATACATTCTCCGTTTTTTTGAAGGTGTATATTAACTGAAGTTTTGAATGACAACGTCTCCTGACATTTATGTCATATTTATGTCAAAATCAGATTTTGTCAATTTTTCTCTTCGTTACAAGCTATACGTTTAGTTCAAAATGAGAATTACCCCCCCCACACACACACACACATTTCTCCTGAAGTCACTAAATAATTGACATCATACACGTAGGCACATACAGTGTGTGTGATCAGGTCGATAATATCATAATTTTCAGTGAAGACAATAACCTAGCTAACGAATCAGATCCCATGTCTATTACCAGTCTACTGAAGTAGCTAGCCAACAGGCCAGATAGAATTCAGGTGATTTGAATCACTCAGTCGATCCACTTACGCCTCAGATAACATCAGTGCTGAACGAGTTAAACGGCCGTCCGCTGTTCAGAAAGTCATGGTTTCCTTCAATGTGACTTCTTTATTCACATTAGACATTATCTGTCAAAACGTTGATCTTCTTCCTCCACCAAAACTGGAATTTAAGCAGCTTCTCGTGTTATGTACTAATGATATACAATTCCAGTTTGACAATAAAATGTATTGAGTCACTAAAAAGACTTAAACAACAAAGTAGCATCATAGAAGGTTTATATGAATCTCTAAAGCCTACTGGCACAATTACACCAAGATTATATGGACTTCCAAAAGTGCACAAAATTGGTTTGCCACTTCGACCAGTGTTAGATATATGTAATTCCCCATATCATGCCACAGCAAAATGGTTAGTGAAGCTCCTGGAACCTCTGCATAATGAGTTGGTAAAGCATAGCGTAAATGGCAGTTTTGAATTTGTTGGAAAAATAAGAGATCTTAATGTGAGGGACAAGTTTATGATATCTTTCAGTGTGTCCTTCTTGTTCACCGATGTACCGTTAATGGAGACAGTGGATTTTATATGTGAGGAGATTACTACACGAAACATAGACATCGGCATTTCTGTATCCACCTTGAAGGAACTTATTTTAAGATGTACAATGAACGTTCATTTCTTATTCAATAAGGAATATTACAGACAAATTGATGGTGTAGCTATGGGTCCCTCATTAGGCCCAATCCTAGCTGATTTTTTCCTCGCTAAGTTACAGAATGGACCACTGAAAGGAGTAATTAGTGACTTGGATTTCTGCTGTCGATATATGGATGATACATTTCTGGTCATGAAAAACGAGGACGATGCAATGAACATCCTTCACAAGTTTAATGATGCTCATTCATCAATAAACTTTGCCATAGAGAAAGAAAGTAATGACAGTATCTCATCCAAAATGGGTTTACTAACCGGCTCAGCCTGAAATCAATCACTCATTATAATTTTACTAGTTCATTCCTAGCCTTCCAAATGAAGCATATGGTTTCAAACTTTCAAAGTCTAAGTAGCAATCAAGTGGTAAATGAACGTGAACATTGAACGTTTGTTTATTGGAACTGGTAGCCATTGGCGGGCAACTCGAAAGCGCGAGTAGTTCAGACGTGTACAAGTTGGAAGAAGACGAAAGAATACGATTAAAAGTACATTATATTTACTTGTAAAACATTCGATTATAGACTTGTACTTATCTTGACTTTAATTGCCAAACAATGCAATTTCTTTCTTACAAGTACTGGTGTTTTTAGAGTTAAAGTCGAAAGGCGGTCACAGGAATTATCGGTTCGGAGCGTCCTTGCAAATAATAGGAACTTAGGGTTAAGTTCCTTGACACTTGCTTTTACATAGAGTTTGATTGTTAACCTCACACACAACCTTTCAACTTCTCTGTGTTCAATAAAGGATAATAAACTAGAAGGGGTTTAGGAATGCATCGGTAGGGAATTGAACCCCCCACCCCATACCTCCTGCTCGACCGTTGAGCATTCTACAAATGAGTTAATCAAATCCTTGTAAGCCAACACTTTGAAAATACATTATATTCACTTATCGATCATTTTATAGAGACACACATAGAAAAACAGGGGGCAGGAGAAATGAGTTGATTTCTGTTGTGATAAAAAGATGAAATAGTTTATACATGAACAAGCAAATCAATAGAATATTGAATTTCGTGAGACAGCTGAAACAGCTGGTGAATTTCAAAAGCAGAGAATAGAAAGGCATAAAGATAGATAAGTAATGGAGGTTGATTTCTCTAAGTTATATCATATTCCAAGGTGGTGGATTGAAGATCCCCACATATATATATATATATATATATATATATATATATATATATATATATGCTCATACAAAAACAATAACCACTCTAGCATTTATTTATAGAAGCAATTAAACTCACTGATTCGTTAATATTGCTCATTAATGTTATACCTTTTCATTGTCAGATGTTTTATTTTATGTTCACCAGCTGTTCGAATTGTCTCACATCGATCAATATTCTACTCATCTGCTTGTTGATGATGGTGATATATGTGAATCATTATCATAACAATAATCTTCTTTCAGTGTTGACTTTTTTCTCACTAACCAAATACAGTTAGAGGTGAGTTCATATATATATATATGTATAGTGAGCATCTCATTGATATTCAAGGAATTGGTTTGTAGGGATTTGGTGGACTGGTTACAGGATTTCATCATAAGCGGACATCAGTTAGAGAACCATGGTAAAGCCTTCAGTGAGTACTGAGATCATGTTTGGTCAACCTAGATTGGGACTCTTCATCAGTATGCTGCTACACTGCAAGGTTTGAACCCAGTGCCTCCGGGAAACAAGTAGAGCTCAATTGACCCTATTCAGGTAGTTACCTAGGATTCTAGTGAGAAGCCTAGGTTGACCAAACAGCTTTCCAGTACTCCCTGATGTCAAATCATGATAAAATCGTCCAACTAATCAAAAAGAATATTTTCAAAAATGTCCCACTAGAATTGTGAATTTGCGATGGCAAATTACATAATGTAGAAAGCGTTAATTAATTAGAAACTAAAATAAGATTCGATATGCAAGTTGAGTGAAGTAACCTCATTGACGGGATTGAGTAGAGCTCAGGTGAAATTAAAACTGAACAAAAGTCAAGTTAGCAACACAGTGGGAAGAAAGGGGTAGAGAGGTGGGGAAAGAAAATATATAATATACAATTAGGAAGAAAACATTCAAGAAAAAGACGAAACAAAAATTACATGTTTAGTGTGAAGATAGGTTAGATCCACTGTAGATTTAATGACTAAATAAAACTTCCTTTGTACGCAGAGTTTAAATTTTATATAAATGAATTACCATTGGTTCTCCGATCTGAATACAGTTCGATTCGTATTATTTTGGCAAGATTCCTACATATTCTGTAGAATGACTTTTGGAATTAATAGTGTTCTCTGAGCTGGTTGGTTTAGTCGCGGAGATTTCGTCGTTCCCCTGCTGGACAACATCCCCCTTCAGCGCAATATTTAGCATTAAGTGAAATGATTTATATTTTCTTCATGAGTGATATAATTGTGTCTCCCAGTGACCATCTTCATGACATATGTATTAATCATTTTCTATTGACTTGGATTTTAAATTTTCTGGTCACCTGATTTACTTTTTATTAGTTGGTTTATTTGGTCTATATTAACGTGTTTGTTAATTGCATATTCGTTTGAGTACCAGGCTTCTGGGAATTCCCTGACTGCACTTTTGGTCTTTCCTGTGTCTAAGATTTCGACATTGATCCCAATCAAATCGATGTCCATAATTATCTATATGCATTGATATGAACGAATTATGGACATTAATTTGATTGGGATCAATGTCGAAATCTTAGACACAGGAAAGACCAAAAGTGCAGTCAGGGAATTCCTAGAAGCCTGGTGGTACTCAAACGAATATGCAATTAACAAACACGTTAATATAGACCAAATAAACCAACTAATAAAAAGTAAATCAGGTGACCAGAAAATTTAAAATCCAAGTCAATAGAAAATGATCAATACATATGTCATGAAGATGGTCACTGGGAGACGCAATTATATCACTCATGAAGAAAATATAAATCATTTCACTTAATGCTAAATATTGCGCTGAAGGGGGGTGTTATCCAGAATGATGACGAAATCTCCGCAACTAAGCCAACCAGCTCAGAGAACCCTAATAATTACAAATCATCCACCTGAGCTACAAATCTTCTCTATTATGACTTTGAAGTTTATCTGGTGTCCTGACTGGATCAAGTGTTTCAGAATAGAGCTTTGCGGGGGGGGACCTTTTCTCTCCTTTATATTTCGTCACGAATCATTAAAAATCGCCATTAGGGGCACTAAAAAGTTGTTTCATCTCCATTTAAAACTCTTCAGCGGTATGCAGCAGTTTTAGGTATCCCAGTATGACAAAACCTACATTTAAACAAATCCTATAAGCTAAATATGAATCTTCAGCTCACCGACGAGTTCTAGACGGATATCCCAAAGCTGTACGGAGAAGTTGTGCCCAGTGGGATTCACCATATCTAGCTGTAGTGAGTGTTCCTCAAAAGCATTGGTTCCTGGTTATGTTACATTGTCACAAATTGACAGAAGTTAGAATTCTAGCTGAAGATGAGGTTGGATTCGTATTCTGAAGTTTCTTTGTTCATCACCTCATGTCTTCATCGATAAACACTGCTGAAGAGTCCCAAACTAGGATGAAGCAGCTATCCAGAGCTACCTAGTTTTCAATGACCTCTAAATGACGTTACTCCAAGACGGAATCTACATTGAAATTGATTCAAACTGTGACCACAAACTATGCCAATCTTACCATGACACCATGACTATCCCCACCCCAAAAGAATGATGTGGTGGAGGTATGTAGATGACACATTCACTGTACTCAGAACACAAGATATAGATAGATAGATTTCTCGAACACATTAACTCAAAGGTGGAGGCAATTCAATTCGCTTATGATGAATTGGAAAGTCAGGAAGCAGGAGAACTGCCAATGTTAGATTGCAGTGTAAAAAGGAAAGAAGATGGGAAGCTACACACTAGTGTGTGCTTACAGGAAAGCCACATATTCAAACAGATATTTGGACTTCTGATCATTCCATCCCATGTCAGTTAAAATAGGATTGATGAAATGTTTAAGTGACAGAGGACAAAAACTAAGTAGTACCGAGGAAAATCTAAGGCAGGAAGCGAGACTTATAAGATAAGCCTTGAAACTTAATAATTACCCAGATAAATTAGTCAGGAAATATGTAAGGAAACGTAAGAATAAAATAAATAATGATAGTAGTGATAGTGATAATAATAATATTAATGACGATATGCATGTCAAATATGCTCAAGGAGCCTCGGAAAACTTACAGAGAATTCTTAACAGTACTAGCAAGAATAATAGTGGCTGATATTCAAACCAACATACTCAATTAGAAACAAGCTTTGTCGGTTAAAGGACAAATCCTGTGGAGCCTTTAAAACAAAACAATTTACTTTATCTAATACCCTGCCTGTAATGGTTGTCAAGTCAAACACATAGGTCGAACTAGTAGAACAGGGGCAGTCAGTCAGACTAGCCGAACAAAAAAACCTAGCCAAATCTAGATTGGTTGGCCTAAATAAGGCGAAAAAATCTAGAGAATAGTTCAGCTTTACCACTCACTACATGCTGTTTCACACAACCATACATAGGATGAATGGGATAAGATGACAGTTTTGTTTATTGGATAAACTGCAAATCAACACGTGTAATAGGAATGATTCAACACCTGCCCAGTCGGATATCTGGAAAATTCTACTACCCCAACGACGACAAACAAGAGAGGACAAAGAAAAATATAAAACTCAAGTTTCGAAGTCGTGTGATTATAATCGATGATATGATTATGAACAATATTGGATTGTGTTCGAAACTGTGTCATCCAGTAAATACTAAAAGTGTTTCACTTTTTGATAGATCTATTAAACAAACTAATATGGAATTACTTACTACCACAGTGCCCAAGTTTTACACATATATAGAATAATGTATATGCTATTTTTGATGTCATTTACTGGATTCCTATTTAGGACTCGTCATCTGGCTGATGTTATTTTTCTTTTCAGTGTATTCTCTCTTTCCCTTTTTACAAAAAATATAAGATGAAAATGAATGATATTCATTTTAGTGTTTGTGTATAAGCATGCATTTATTGTATGCGATGATTAGTCTAACAAGATATTGTTAAATTGTTGATTAATTAATTCATCTACTTTAACACAAAAAAGAAATTATAAAGTAAGTCCGGATTTTTAAGGCGAACTTCATATGATTTTATCAAAGTTCCTTTCAGGTAGGTCTTCTTACTACTTAATGCATGTTTACTTACAATTAAGCATTTAAAAAAATGCATCCTAGATTGAAGGGTGTGTGTGTGTGGGTTAGGTTGAATATGGTACTATAAATGCACGCATATATATATGCATAGCGATATTTATGTGTCTGGTAGCCTGCTAACTACCATTCTAATGACGTCATAGGTTACATTTGTTCGATTTGTTGGTATTTTGTTTTCCCCTCTAACAGAAATCAAAATCATGTAAGTGTCAGTGTTATGCAAAGATAAGCTAAATTAACATTTAATCTTATGAAGACAAGTTATGTACTATATATACATATATATGCGCACAAGTAGTGTGTTTCTACATGTGCACAAAAATCAATCATTCCCTTCGTCTACTTGTCCAAGAACGTAAATTAGCCATCAAAAAAATATGATAGCAAAACATAATAATGTCCTCAAATATTAACATCAGTATCAAATTAGCTTTCATGATTATTTGGTGTTTTTGAAAGTGACTAACAGTGGAATCCAGGAGGTCCCATCGTGAGGACTCATCAACATCTAGATGTGCACCTAAATCCCTATTCGAATTGAAAATCTTTGAACCAGCAAGAAGTGGTTTCTATAACCAGAGTGGCCTAGTGGATAATGTTTGTAAGCACTTGAAATAGTGTGTGTTTTCTCAATGGGAATACTATCAATCACTGGGGATTTCATTATGGATAAGATTTTATTTTGATAAATCACACAGTGTGGTGTTATACAGTAATATTAACTGATGACCACGCGCTACGAGCACAAACTATTGCCACTCATAATCATATCAACTCACTCACTCACTCACACAACCTTTTCCTTTCTTTTATACACATGTGTGAAATTCATGCCTAGACATTTGAATAAAAAATCAGTATGGGAAAACAGACGAGTGTTTATATAGTCATAATAAGTAACTTGTTAGAATGATATTATGTACGTGAAATGAAATAGGAATTTGAGATTATTTATTATCCTCCTCTGATTCGACTGACTGACTGACTGACTGGCGGTAATAGTATCTTCCATGCATATCTCTGGTATTTGTATTGAGTCATTTCTGTTGAATGTGTTGTGTTGGGTGTAGGTAGACTCAATGAACCATTCAGGATTCAGCAATCAATCTCTATCTACCTCCACCTACACAGATTACATCTTAGAATCTCAACCCTCTCCCACCATGTTGTTGTGTGGTTGTGTGTTAATGCATGCAGTGCAATGTGGTGCTGAGCTTTCTTCTAATTTACTTATCTTCGCGAGTGGGGTCAACCATTCCCAACTTAACTAAATTCTTACGTTCCAACAATCTGAGTACCCCCGACCTACTAGTTTGACCAATGTAGTTGACTAAACTCAAAGTCATTGCAGGGTATTTTGTAAATCATATTATTTTGTCTAATTGGGTTAACTGGGTCCTTTAACCTACAGAGCTTGTCCCTGAGTGAGTTTGCAGGTTTAAGTGCCATCACCCCAATTCTTACTTTATTCAGAATCTTACGTAGGGTCTCAGATGTCCCTTCCTTATATGGAATAACTGTAGATGACTTATATTCTCTCTTATTTATGTTATTATTGATAGTTTCATAATTATTTTTACTTTTCGTTTGGCCTTTTTCGATCTTCCTAATGAGTTTTAAAGAATATTTATTCAGATATGATAGAGAAGATTTGTAGCTCAGGTGGATGATTTTGTTCTCTGAGCTGGGTGGTTAGTTTGCGCAAACTAACCATCCAGCTGAAATTCGCTGAGGCGATAATGAGGCGTCAATTTAAGCCTTCTCCGCCACCTGTGTTGTTCAAAAATAATTCATTATCATACTTAATCTACCTAATAGCGTCAATAACTTCCATCCTCATGAATAGGTTCGAAAATAACATCTTTTCAAGCATACTCACGCCTAAAATATATTTGAGATATGTAGATGATACTTTTGTAGTGCTAAAACGAGATCTACAAAATTCATTCCTGGAGAAAATAAACTGTGTATCTCCCAGAGTCCAGTTCACTTCAGAAGCAGAATCAGACGTCGGTAAACTACCATTTCTAGACTGCCTAGTTAAGAGAAAGGAAAACGGATATTTTAATATATCCATATTCAGGAAGAAAACCCACTCCAATAAATATTTAGACTTCAAATCATCACACCCCATCAGCGTAAAGATTTCAGTTGTTTCAAGTCTTCTTAGACTAGCACACTCTCTGATGTTAACGGATGAGAAAGAAAAAGAAGAAGAAATATCAAACATTACTGAAACTCTCAAACAAAACAACTACCCAAGGAACTTCATCAACCAAAATCAACACAGACATTAAGTATGGCCGTAAATGCATTCCGAAAACATGGACCTCAACAGTTGTCATTTCATATAGAGCAGAAAAGTCAGACGATATCAGAAGAATACTCAATCAGCTCGACATTAGAGTTTTCTTCAGAACATCAGACACGCTTCAAAGCAACCTTCTCCATATAAAAGACCAAATCCCTAAAGATTCTCTATCTAATTGTGTCTATAAAATAACATGCTCGGAATGTGATGCGATATACATAGGAAAAACATCGCCGGCGAGAAATCAAAATCAGAAGAAATGAACACCGTAGAGCATCAATTCGACCACCGAGAAATCCCGTTGAACTAGGAAAAATTTGAAAAATCATCTACAATTTATAGGATCAGGCCACAAAATTGATTTTGACGATATTGAAACAATCCAGAAAACTTCAGAAATCACAAAGAATGTCTAATATCAGAAGCACTTCATATCAAGTGGAATCCGAATTGCCTGAATAGGAATTATGGAGTAAAATAGAATCTGACCTGGTTACAACACCTCCCTCCCCTCCCCAACGAAGGGACAAAATCAACACAAATGTGATATGCAAGTTCACTATGTAAACACACACTGCTTTTATAATTTTACACACTGATCAAATCCAACAGTCTACACTTAGTTTTGTTATCTTTACC
This sequence comes from Trichobilharzia regenti, assembly GCA_944472135.2. Taxonomy (NCBI): domain Eukaryota; kingdom Metazoa; phylum Platyhelminthes; class Trematoda; order Strigeidida; family Schistosomatidae; genus Trichobilharzia; species Trichobilharzia regenti. The sequence goes on from OX235264.1 coordinate 106,676,003, forward strand.
AGTTGACCTACTTGACAACGAAAAGTGACCCCGCATACTGAGGAACGGTGATCAAGTTAGCAAACTTTATTTTGATATCATAACAGATGTACTGTTACCTTTCTTATTTAGTTTAGTAATTGATCTTCATTGTTATTTTGACTTTCAGTATGTCCTTTTAACTTGACCTAAGTCTCTTTTCTCCTCTCTTAACTCTTTGTTATATATATGCTGAGATTTTGTAAATTCCAGTTTAATAATTCCACTTTGATAAAGCTATCAGCAGCAATAAATAGCGAAACGTCAGTAGAAACAAGAGTATCGTTTTGTTTTCCATTCATTGGGAAATACAAAACACCTTTATTATAACTTCCATCCTCCTTACTCAGAATAAAAATCATGATCTGGATCTTCAACACTGATATCAACTCAGTCAGTGCTTCTCTAGGCTGTACACACTTACCACTATTATTATTATCTCCTTTAATTCCTAGAGGAACATACGGCTTCAGCCGAACGTCTCCATTGCGTTCGGTTCTCTGCTGGAGCTCTCACATGGCTCCACTTCTGCCCACACACTTTCATCTCCTCTTCACATGACCTCCTCCAAATCACCCTCGCACTGACGACCAAATCGCTGCTTCCCTTTCGGGTTCCACTCGAACGACGGCCTGTCTAGTGATGTCACTTGGTGGTTAGTTTCCTCAGAGTATGGCCAATCCATCTCCATTTCTTCCTGCCTATTTGTTGCACAATCGGTTCCTGCTGGGTTGGTTCCCCCATTGCCAGAGATACCTGTTACTGATCTTTAATGGCCATCTGATCTTGAGTAGAATGAGCGAAGACAGCTGTTGATGAAGGTCTGTAATTTGTTTGAGATGCTCTTTATGACGCGCCAAGTCTCTGATACTTATTGTAGCACTGACTTCACACTGGAGTTAAAAATCCAGATCCGATCTTGATTTTCATGCTGAGTGCTGTTGACCTCCACACAGACTTGGGAGTAATGAAAGTTTTCTTGCTTTCATGATCCTCGCTTTGATATCCTCATCAGTTCCGTCTGCCTCTACCTGAAATGATGCTTCTCAGGTAAGTAGGCAGGTTAAGGAGGTTGTTTCTTTCAGGTTCCTCCCATTCATGCTGATTGTTGTCTGTTGTTGTTGTTGTTGTTGCTGTTGGCCAGGAATCTTCATCACCTCTGTTTTCTCTATGTTCACCTGAAGTCCTATCTTTGATGCATCTTCTGCCAACTTGTTTCTTTTCACTTGTGTATCTTCCAGTTTGTGGGAAATCAGACTAGGCATGCTCGTCATGAAAATATTTTCAACAGGCTACAGAATTTCACCAACATCTACAGTCGCTGCCACCTCAATACTAAAAAAACCAGATTGTTAGGTCAGAAAGACCTGAACCAATCAACATCCAGTTGTCCAACAAATAAGCGGGAAATAATGAAGACGATCGGAATTACTTTGAGAAGACCTTTAGTGCACCCAAAAGGTGAAACAACCAGTTAGGAGTGGGTTTGAGGGTGACGCAATGGAAATCGTGCATGTGGAAGAAACGGAAGCTTATATGAAATCGTGGAGACACATATACGAAGAGCCTGAAGAGAACAGAATAAAATGCAGATGTCCTGCTGAACGTCTGTGCTCCACTCGGAACCCAAGGAAAGAATAACATAACTGTATATACATATATACCTCAGTTTCTCCTGACAGGTAAAAATTCAGTTGACCTTAGGACGCTTTTTTTCAACTTTTCAATGGGCGTTAAATCGTTCACCACCTGGAAACCTCAGCAGTCTTAAGAACTATGCCTTCACAAATCATTGACTTGTCCGAGTACTTCGTATGATGTGCGCAAATGTTTCACACCGTGATACAATGAAATTCCATATAATTCGAATATCCCACATTATTTATTCAAAACACCAATAACTATATCGAAAACTTGTGCTTCCTATGAATTCGTTATCAACCTGTACAATTATAAATCTATTAGTGTGTGTGTGTGTGTGTGTATAAAAAACAGCACCACTACAAGATAGAATAGTAGTCAGTCAGCTTTCACATTAGTTTGTTTATTAGATGTATCACACAGTGATGAAACAGTGTTATATAATGGATGACGTTCCGAACAAAATTTATTGTTCATAATCATATCACTTGTAATCAAACGACTTTGAAACTTGAATTTTATAGTTTTCTTTGTCTTCTCCTACTTGTCGTCGTAGGGGCAGTAGTATAACTTTCCAGATATCCGACTGGACAGGTGTTGAATCATTACTATTACATGTATCTGCAGTTGATTCGATAAACAAAGCTTCGGTCATCAATCTCTCCCTCCACCCTGCTATTATATTAGATTTTTCAAACTGTCATCCTATCCCATCCTATTGTATGGTTGTGCGTAATTGCACGCAGTGAGTGCTATAGCTCAACTATTCTCTAGACTTCTTATCTTATTTGAGTCAACCAATCTAGATTTCGCTGCTGGGTTTTTGTGGTGCTCGGCTAGTCTGACTGCCCTGTTCTACTAGTTTGACCAGGGTATTAGATAAAGTAAATTGTTTTGTGTTAATAGCTCTACAGGATTGATCCTTTAACCAACAGAGCTTGTTTCTAATTGAGTTTGTGGTTTTGAATGCCAGTCACTTTTATTCCTGCCTTGTTAAGACTTCTAGTTAAGATGGTTTACGAGGTTCCTTCTTTGTAAGGAATTACTACTGTTGATTTAGATCCCTTATTGTTCGTGTTGTCTTGCGTACATTTGACTTGCATGTCATCATTAATAATATCATTATTATTATCACTCTCACTAATATCATTATTTATTTTATTTTTACATTTCACCACATATTTCCTGACTAATTTAACAGTTTCAAGGCTTATCTTATAAGTCTCGCTTCCTGCCTTAGATTTTCCTAAGTACTACTTAGTTTTTGTGCTCTGTCACTTAAACATTTCATAAATCCTATTTTCACTGACATAATATGGAATGATCAGAAGTCCAAATATCTGTTTGAATATGTGGGTTTCCTGTAAACACTAGTGTGTAGCTTCCCATTTTCTTTCCTTTTAACGCTACAATCTAACATTAGAAGCTCCCATTCCTGACTTTCCAATTCATCATAAGCGAATTGAATTACCTCCACCTTTGAGTTAATGTGTTCGAGAAATCTATCTATCTATATCTTGTGTTCTGAGTACAGTGAATGTGTCATCTACATACCTCCACCATACTTTTGGGGTGGGACTGAACGTTTCAATCGCTGCGTTTTTCCACCTATCCATGAATATATCTGCTACAACGGGGATATTGGTATTCCCATGGCAGCTCCCTTAGTTTTATACTTTTTTTCATACTTTCCTTTGGAATGTAAATACTGTGGAAGTTAGGCATACCTGCACTCCCAGCATTATATCCTCAAGTGACACTTTCGTCCTAAGTTTGAGTTCTTGGTCAGAAATAAGTTCGTTTCTGACTGCCTCTATAGCCATATTTATTCGTATACGTGTATATAAACTGACAATGTCAAAACTAACCATTTTCTCTTCATTATCTAATTTTAAATTATCTAATCTGTGTTTAGGTTCATAAGAATTTCTTAGTCTAGATTTCGAATGGCTTGTAATAGGAGTGATTCGACACCTGTCCAGTCGGATATCTGGAAAATAAGGAGACGGCAAAGAAAACTATTCAACTCAGTTTTTGAAGTCATGTGAATATAATTGCTGAAATGATGATGAACAATAAATTTAGTTCGGAACCTTGTCATCCAGTGAATAATACTGTTTCATCCACTGTGTGATACATCTAATAAACAAACTAATATGGAATTACCTACTACCACAGTTCGCAAGTTTTACGCATATATTAATAGTCAATCAGTTTTTATAATCACTGAGAATATATGTGATCAATCAGCAAGTAAAATAAAGTCACATGAAACAAGTCAATGCTCTGTGATACAGTGAATAAATACATCGTAAAAATGAAGGTAGAGATTTCAAAGGGGGGGGGGGTTATTTTAGTCAGTCTTTTGAGAGACAATATAACTACTAGAGAGAGAGAAAGAGAAATAAACCAACAAACGGGATACACTAGACATTAATTCATAGATGACAGATGCCTACAGTAATGATGTCATTCTAATTTGTCTTTCTTTGATGGTACCATTAATTGCTGATGATTTGTTTTTTAATTTCAGTGGACTGGATTTATGCGTCAGACTGTGCATTGGGAGTGAGAAGACAAGAATAAGCTGGACCACCGAGATAGTAAACCTCTAGAAGATCTGGATTTCGTGGCTAGATGATTTATGTCTGATGTGACATAAACTCGAAAACTTAAATGCAAAAACCAATAAACTAGCTGAAGAGGCCATCAGAGAAGACAGAACTCCAGGTGAACATAACAAAGATGGAGTTGATAAAGATAACCAATCAATAGCAAGAACAACAACAACAACAATAACCACGACTAATCATCATCAGTCCACGGAAGAGATTCGACAGAGGTGGCTTCCTTGACTTATCCACCCTGGAAGCACGACTGACAACGACTGGCAAACTAAATGGATGGATGAAGATTTCAAAGCCAGTCAGAATCTAAAAGGGCAAGATACGCCTTCATCAATGTGAATCCAGCTTGGAGAATCTTCTGCTGTCACTCACTCAGCCAGCATAAAGAACAAGATTCGCATTTACAACACAAATGTGAAGTCAATCAGTTAACGCTTCTATACTGGTCAGAAACTTGACCAGTGTGTGTCAAGAAAAAGAATTCCCAACAAGCCACTGCAGACTTTATTCATCAGCTGCCACCTTCGCTGATCCCATATTGAAGATCAAATGGCTAGCTAGCCTGCAAGCCAGAGATAATTTGGAAACAAGAAACTCTGGCTGCGAAAAAACCGACAGACGAGAGCCGATCGCTCAACAAATACACAGGAGAAAATGGAGGTGAATCGGGCATACACTGAGGAGACTGTCGAATGACATCTCGTGCAATGCAGGTAGGCCATCGCTGAAGTGGAATTTCAATGGGAAACGATGAGTGGGTCATCAGTGTGAGCGAGGGTGACATGAAGGAGATGAGAGATTATGGACACCTGTGGAGCTAGCCAGCTGAGTAGGAGAGTGGTGAGTTGAAGAAAGTGGAAATGCTCCCCTCTGAGCCCACAGAAATAATAATAGTACAATAATAAAATGCTGACTAATTAATAAATTTATATTAGTAGAGCCTAAAGAAGTTACTGCTCTAATTCTATACAAATTTATTTATTGGATATAACGTCACCTCGTGACTTTGTCTGTCTGTCTGTCTGTCTGTTTTCGACATAGAACTTTGCATCAATGTGCAGCAGCTCAGGTCGCCACACTTCACTCCTTGTAGCACACAAAGCAACAGAAGAAAGTAGAAGATATGCAAAATAGAGACAGTAAACCGAGGTGTGAGAAAAAGGAATAGTAACAACGAAGAACAATATAGTTTCATTGGAAATCATAAATCACAAGGAGTGAATGCATCTGCGCCTGCCAGCCACTGAGAACGATTTTGAACCATATCACCGATTGTTTCCAGCGGTCATTGGTTTTCACCGTCCCGAGGAGAAAGCTTCGAGGATAGGCAACACCAGGCAACTCTTTAGACTCATCAGGGAAACGGGTGGGAGAAGACAAATCATCAGTGAGACAATCTCGGAAAAAAATGGCACTATAATTAGCTCCCAGGATAGACGACTGGATCGTTGGAAAGAGCATTATGAGGAGCAGTTTAATTTGCCCACAACCACGCTCAACCTTCCGAGCATCCAACACCTCCCTGAATGGGATATAAACACAGGTCCTCCGTCACTAACTGAGGTTACTAAAGCTGTCACCAATCTGAAACTAGGCAAAGCAGCGGGACCTGATGGAATGACGCCAGAGGTATTTAAGTACGGTGGAGACAGCTTACTGTCCGGATTAACTGAGGTACTAGGCAGCGTCTGGGAATCAGAAGAAGTCCCATCGGGTTGGTGTAAGTCACTGATTATCCCCGTATACAAGAAGGGAGACAAGTCTTCCTGTGATAATCACAGTGGGATTAGCTTGACTAATATAGTACCTAAAGTCTTAGGCTCAATAATCATGCATAGACTGAGTGGTGCTCGGGAAACACAAACACGAGAGAGCCAGGCAGGCTTTAGACCAGGAAGAGGGTGTATTGATCATATCTTCACCCTCCGACAGATTCTAGAACATAGCCATTCCTACCGGCGTCCAACAGTCATTATATTTCTTGACCTAAAGGCAGCATTCGACTCTGTCGATCGGGAAGTTCTCTGGAGATGCTTGATTGTAAAGGGAATTCCAAGAAAATATATTGCACTGATTAAGGCACTCTACTCGTACTCATACAGCCAGGTGAGGGCTTACGGCGAGCTGTCATCTGAACTGATGACGACCAGTGGTGTCCGTCAAGGATGCCCATTATCCCCTTTTCTATTCAACTTCATCGTAGATGTGTTAATGGACTTAACCCTAGGTGACTTCAGCGATTCAGGGATTGACTTGCTATCAGGGAATAATCTCGTTGACTTGGAATATGCAGACGATATAGTCCTTCTAGGCGAAGATGCTGACGAACTGCAGAGTCTTCTAAACACCTTGAGCCGCAATCTACGAATGTTTGGCATGCGATTCGCTCCCGCCAAATGCAAGATGATGTTGCAGGACTGGACTACATCGACGCCTAGTTTAAAAATAGGAAGTGAAGTGGTAGAGCACGTTGACCACTTCACCTATCTGGGAAGTACCATCAGCCACCAACGCGTTGATCTCTGACGAAATCTCAGCACGAATACAGGGGGCTCGTTTCGCATTTGCCAGTTTACGCCGACTCTGGCGTAGACGAGATGTTCGACTATCGACCAAAGGGTGGGTGTACTGCTCATCAGTCCGCTCCATCCTCCTTTATGACTGTCAGTGAGACCTGGCCACTGAGAGTGGAAGACATGAAAAGACTAGCTGTCTTTGATCATAGGTGCCTGCGTTCTATTTCCCGTGTAAAGTGGCATAATAAGGTGAGCAACATGGAGGTTAGGCGTCGAGTTCTAGGTAAACAGGGGAAATCAATCGACGAAGTCGTGAAGCTACAAAGACTGAGATGGTTAGGACATGTGTTACGTATGCCAAGCCATCGCCTCCCCCGACGAGCTATGTTAGCGGATATATGGTCAGGCTGGAAAAAAGCTATCGGCGGTCAAACAAAAACTTGGCACCAGTCAATGAAATCCACAACAGTTGGTCTAAGCCACGTAGAAAGGTGTAGGCTTCCAGGCTGGGGTCCTCGGGACGGTAAAACTCTATGGTTGGAAACAATTGGTGACATGGCTCAAAACCGTTCTCAGTGGCGCAGATGCATCCACTCCCTGTGACTTATGATCTTCAATGAAACTGTTTTGTATTTTTTTATTACTCCTTTGTCTCACACCTCTGCTCACTGTTTCTATTATGCTTTTCTTGTACTTTCTTCTCTTGCTTCGCGTGCTACACGGAATGTGGCGACTTGAACTGGTGCACATTTGTGCAGAGTTCTATGTCGAAAACAGACAGACAGACAGACAGACCGTCCCGAGGACCTCAACCAGTCAGGAAGTCTACACCTTCCTACGAGTCTGGCTTAAACTAACTGCTGTGGATTTCATTTATTGATGAAGCCATGTTTTGGTTTGACCGCCATGTGCTAGCTCTTTTCCAGCTTGACCCTAGGTCAGCTAACATATCACATTGTCCAGGAAGGCGATGACTAGTCAGGCATGCGTAACACATGTCTCAATAATCTCAGTCGGTGGAGCTTCACAGCCTCGTCAACTGATTTCCCCTCCTTACCTAGCACTCGACCGATGCCTAACCTCAATATTGCTCACCCTATTATACCACTTCACACGGGAGATACAACGCAGGCACCTATGATCAAAGACAGCTGGCCAGTATTTTAATGTTTTCCACTCTCAATGGCCAGATCTAACAGCCATAAAGGAGGACAGAGAGGACTGATGAGCAGTACACCCGCCCTTTGTTCGATAGCCAGCCAGCAGGATATCACGTCTACGCCAGGGACGGCGTAAACTCGAATATGCGAAACTAGCTATCTGTATCCGTTCTCAAATTTCGTCAGAGGTCCACCCGTTGTTGCTGGCTGATGCAGCTTCCGAAACAAGTGAAGTGCTCAACGTGCTCTACCACTTCAATTCCTATTTCTAAACTAGGAGCCAGTTTATTCCAGTCCTATAACATCATCTTACATTTGTTGGGAGCGAATCGTATGCCAAACATTCGTAGATTGCAGCTCAAGGTGTTCAGAAGACTCTGCATTTTGTCCTCGCCTAGAAGGACTATATCATCTGCATATTCTAAGTCAACGAGATTATTCCCTGGTGATAACAAGTCAATCCCTGAGTCTGTCGTGACTCTACCTTTAGTAATCGAATGCTTGCAAACCAACAATTCACAGTAAATCTGATGCCCATTAGTGACTGACTCTATACAGGAGGTTACCTTGAGTTCTAGTGAGAAGTCGTAACCGTTGGTGTCCACCAAGTTAGGTCAGACGTCAATTAACTAGCGTATAACATAGCCTACCGGTTGCGCAGTCGATCTTTGGATCGGGTCCAAATGGCTGGATTGTATACTAGCTCAGCTTGTAACTGAAAGTTCCTGGCTTTGAACCCTGGTGGTGGGTGAATACTGATGAAGAGTCCCAAAGTAGAATGAAACAGTGGTTCTCTAAACAATAACAGGTCATGATTAAACATACTGGGTACATCACTCACTCACAATGAAACACCATTATCTACTGGATGGTAAAGTTTCCAACATAATTTTGTCTTGCTTATTCATAATCATATTTTTTCAGTTGTAACTTGTGTTATTTTTTTACAGTCTTATTTCCTCCTTCAAATGTTTGCTAGAGGTAGTGAAATTCTTCAAATGTCTAGGAAGACAAGTCTTAAATCAATTATCTTGTATTCCCAACTGACTCGATAAATCAAGCTTCATCTAACAATACATAAATCAAAGCGCTATACCAGGGTAAATTAGATTAATAGTGTATAGCAGCTTAGTGAAACGAGGACTAGTAGACCTTCAACCTACTAGGAATAAAAAGTCTAGGAAAACTGATCAACTATAGCACCATATGCAGTTAGATTCAAACGCTCAAAATACGATGAAAATAAAGTGACAATCTTAAGATCTAATATATTGACAATTGAACATTTAGAAAAAACAGAAAGATTGAGCGAAGAAATATTTACTTTTCGATGTTCGAGAAATAAGGATAAACTACTTAAATTCGCCTCCTCTATGTGTATCTACCAGTTTGACTGCAGCTGCGGAGCCAGCTACATTAGGCGTACAATTAGGCAAGTTCGTCGTCGTATTTCCGAACATCATCCAACGTGGTTAAGTGAGGGACAAAAAAGATCTATTCGTAGCTCTATTTTAGCCCACCCCGTTGATACTGACCATAAGATTGATGTTAATACAGCATTTAAAATTATTTATCGCATTCCAACTAATCTTAATTTTGCTTTACGAGTTCGTCTTCTACAGACGGCTGAGGCGATTGGCATTCATCTGAAGAAGCCAAGCCTATGTGTACAGAAAAAAATTGTACAGCCACTTTCCCTACCGTGGCCATCGTCACAAGAATGGATAAACAGGACTGCGTCACCCCCCTCCCTCTAAACCTATAAAATTATATTTGTCTAAATTATTTATTCTATTTTATTTATTTTGACCACTTTATCTTTAATTTACGTGTTATTCTTGTAAAAATTAATTTATTCTATCCATTTCCACCTTTTAAATCTGTATTGATTTTCTTCGTTAACTATTAACCCATTGACACTGTTTAATTATTGTTAACAAACTTATCGCCACTTGATTGGCAAACTGTTGTATTGTAATTAAAATGCTATATATATATATATATATATATATATATATATATATATATATATATATATATATATATATATATATATTAGAGTAGAGCCAAAGATGAGGATCTAATTGAAAAGTAAATATTTCTCCGCTCAATCTTTCTGTTTTCTAAATATGTCTAAATGGGGATTTTTTCTTTAATTGAACATTTGGTTAGAGGATTTCATCATAAGCTGACATCAGTTAAATAAGAGCAGGTTGAAGGTGTGGATAGTTTTACTCATCGAGGAAGACATCGCGAAGTGGTCGCGCTGTGTCCTGAATTGGCAGAAGTTTGAATTCATGGACTGGCCATTTTATCGGGCCCCAATGACTTAATTGGTCTATGAACCAGTTCGCTGGCTTTGTAACCAAAAGGTCCTGGGTTCGAAACCTGGGGGGTGGGTGCGTACTGATGAAAAGTCCCAAACTAGGTTGATGAAACAACTAACTGTTCAGTACTCCTTGCAAGTTATCCAATGGTTCTCTAACTGATGTCAGTTCACGATGAAATCCTCTGACGAATTAAACAAAGTCTCTACTAGACCAATGCCATTCAGGAAAAGGATACTGTTGCACTCACTGTGCTCGGAGACTATCAAAAAAGTTTGTGCTCTATTATACAGCATAATATACTTATAATAGGTTTTAAATGAAGGCGAGAAGAAAGGTTGGTTAGTTGGTTGGTTGGTTGGGAACCCGCAGCCTGCAGATAACCAGGCTAACTTCCTCTTACATAGGAAGCTAGATGTTAGAAGAAGATCTGTCTGACTAGATATCGTAGTTCCATTATGGATAAGATTTTATTTTCATAAATCACACAGAGACAAGCTCTATAGGCTAAAAGACCCAGTCGGTAGACCCAACTAAACAAAATAATATAATTTACAAAATACCCTGCAATGACTGTGAGTTTAGTCAACTACATTGGTCAAACTAGTAGGTCGGGGGTACTCAGATTGTTGGAACATAAGAATTTAGTGGCTAAGGTAGGAATGGTTGACCCCACTCACGAAGATAAGTAAATTAGAAAAAAGCTCAGCACTACATTGCACTGCATGCATTAACACACAACCACACAACAGCATGGTGGGAGAGGGTTAAGATTCTAAGAAGTAATCTGTGTAGGTGGAGAGCGGGAGAGATTGATTACTGAATCCTGACTGGTTCATTGAGTCTACCTACACGCAACACAACACATGTCTGTCTCTGTCTGTCTGTCTGGATTCAACATAGAACTTGGCACCGAAGTGCAGCAGTTCGAGTTGCCACGTTCCAAATAGCACACCCCGACCGAAAGCTGCTACCTTGACGTGGTGGTCGGGCTTGAACACCGCAATGACCTAATCAAGCTATACTGGCTGAGACTTATGTCTCTTGAGGTTCTACCATGCCAGGCAGGTTGTTTGGATAGCGGTTAAACAAAAAGCAGCTACCCATCCAATACCATGATTCAAACAAATTCACAAAATTTCATGCCGGATCGGCCGTGGCCCGGATTAACAACGACCGCGCTTCCTGCTGCCGTGTCACAGGGCAGGAGTGATAAGTATGCTACTGAGGCACACCAACAAAAGAGAACAAACAAAAACAGGCCGCGTGTGACCGGCCTCAAGCAGTTGTCCCCTGGGCTCTGCGGTCACGCAACCAACTTCCACGGTGTGGGCAGCCGGGAAGTAACAATCGCCCTCACAATCCGAAATGCACACAAAACCTCTCTAATCCTCACTTATCTTTGTCTTCATCTTCATCTCTATTACCTTGCCTTCCTCCCACTGATGCAACTCCTCTACTTGATGGCTCCTCACTCCCTCTTCACTCTGTGTCCACTAAAAACGACGAAGCCAAAAAACCACCGATAGTCTCCTAAAGCCACGCCACCAATTTCATATAGGAGCATTTAATGTTAGGACACTTTGCCAAATAGGACAACAAGCATCACTAGCTAAGACCCTGGCATCCGAGCCATTGATGTATGTTGTGTTTCAGAAACACGCATACAAGACCCAAGTGTGGTTATTCACCTAACCCCACCTGGCCAACAGGATGAATCTTCAAAATTCACCTTGAGGGTGTCAGGAGATGCCACAGCTAGTTCACGAGGATTAGCTGGCGTAGGGATAGCTCTGAGTACTAGGGCAGAAAAGACATTACTTGACTGGATCCCAGTAGATAGCCGAATGTGTGCTGTCCGTCTGAACGGATCAGTAAGAAGGAGAAAGGACTGCACTACTCGCCGATGCCTTTTCGTAATCTCCGCCTACGCCCCCACTGACTGCAGTTCGGATGAAACGAAGGATGAGTTCTACCAAAAGCTGTCTAGTTTGGTGGGAAAGGCTAAACGCTCAGATATAGTCGTTCTAGCTGGTGACTTTAATGCTCAAGTAGGGAAATTGTGTCAATCTGAGAAGGATGTCGGTGGCACCTATGGAGTTCCGTGCCAGCGAACCGACAACGGTGACCGTCTCCTACAGTTCTGTTCAGATAATCATTTGTTTCTTGTAAGCACTAACTTTAAACACAAGGAGAGACACTGTTTAACCTGGCGACCCCCATCATCAAACCAACGCTGGACACAAATAGACCACATAGCAATAAGCTATCGTTGGCGTGGGTCGGTAGGAGATTGTCGCTCCTTCTGGAACACGTGTGTAGATACCGATCACGCACTGGTCCGGGCTCGTGTGTGCTTACGACTGAACGGACGTAGGAAACAGCTGGCGGTAAAACCATCACGTCCCCAGCTCGATCAGGAAACTAAATCCCTATTTGAGGAAGAACTAGCTAAACACATATCTGTGTTCGACAGCTGTGCTCACCCTGGAGAAGCCTGGAAGAATATTCAGTCAGCTATAGATACAGCTGTAAAAGCTGTGAATAAGGCAAATCCAAAGGTGAGTAAAAACCACTGGATTTCGACTGCCTCATCCGAACTGATAGATGCTAGAAGACTTATTCCGGCGAGCTCCGAATTCAATGAGGAGCGAAAGCTGCACAAAAGGAAACTTACTAAAAGTCTCCGCAAGGACCGTGAACAGTGGTGGGTGACAAAGGCAAAAGAGATGGAAAAAGCATCGGCGATAGGCAACACTAGGCAACTCTTTAGACTCATCAGGGAAACGGGTGGGAGAAGGCAAATCATAAGTGAGACTATTTCTGAGAAAAATGGCTCCTTAATTAGCTCTCAGGATAGACGCCTTGAACGCTGGAAAGAACACTTTGAGGACAATTTAACTTGCCTACAGCCACACTGAACCTCCCCGACATCCACCACACACCCGAATGGGATATAGACACTGGTCCGCCGTCTGTAAGTGAGGTCACAAAAGCTATCAGTAATTTGAAACGAGGCAAAGCGGCAGGACCCGACGGAATTATTCCGGAGGTGTTTAAATATGGGGGTGACATACTAGTTTGTAGATTAACTGAGGTACTAGGCAAAGTCTGGGAATCAGAGACAGTGCCATCAGACTGGGGTAAGTCACTTATTATACCGATATTCAAGAAGGGAAACAAGTCCTCGTGTGATAATCATAGGGGGATCAGCCTAACGAACATAGTCTCTAAAATCCTAGGCTCAGTAATCATGCATAGACTAAGCAGAACTCGGGAGGAACAGACAAGGGAAAATCAAGCAGGCTTTAGACCAGGTAGAGGGTGCATAGATCATATCTTCACTCTTCGACAGATTCTAGAACATAGACACACTTTTCGGCGTCCAACAATTGTCATATTTCTTGACTTGAAGGCGGCCTTCGACTCCGTGGATCGAAAGGTACTATGGCAATGTCTGACTGTGAAGGGAGTGCCAAGAAAGTACATTGCACTAATCAAGGCACTCTATTCAAACTCACGTAGTCGTGTAAGGGCTTATGGGGAATTGTCATCTGAATTGGTAACAACCAGTGGTGTCCGACAGGGATGTCCACTTTCCCCATTTCTGTTTAACTTCATCATAGATATGCTGATGGAAGTATCCTTAACTGAACGTAATGACTTAGGAATCGACTTGTTACCAGGGAATAGTCTTATGGACTTAGAATATGCAGATGACATAGTCCTGTTAGGGGAGGATGCTGACAAAATGCAGAGTCTTCTGAACACCTTGAGCAGCAATCTTCGTATGTTTGGCATGCGATTCGCCCCTGCAAAATGTAAGATGCTGCTACAGGACTGGACCACGTCAACTCCTAACTTAGTGATAGGGAGTGAAGTGATAGAACATGTTGACCACTTCACCTATTTGGGAAGTTGTATTAGCACCAACGGACTGATTGGCGATGAAATCTCAGCACGGATCCGAAAAGCTCGAGCTGCTTTCGCTGACTTACACCATCTCTGGCGTAGGCGTGACATCCGGTTATCAACCAAGGGACGTGTGTACTGCTCATCAGTTCGCTCCGTCCTTCTCTATGGCTCTGAAACATGGCCAATACGCGTTGAAGACATGAAAAGGTTGACTGCTTTCGATCATAGATGTCTGCGATCTCTGTCTCACGTTAGGTGGTTTAATAAGGTAAGTAATGTTGACGTTAGGCGTAGAGTGTTGGGCAAAGAGGGAAAATCAATCGACGAGGCTATAAAGTTACATAGACTAAGATGGCTAGGTCACGTGCTGCGCATGCCTAACCACCGCCTCCCCCGACGGGCATTACTAGCTGATATAGGTTCAGGTTGGAAAAGAGCCAGTGGTGGCCAAACAAAAACATGGCATCACCAATCCATGAAATCCTTGACAGTTAAACTGAGTCAGGTAGGGAGATGCAGACTCCCGGGTTGGGGCCCTCGGGACTCTAGGAATCAATGGCTGGAGACAATAGGTGACATGGCTCAAAATCGTTGTCAATGGCGCAGATGTATTCAGTCTCTGTAATCTTTCATATTCCTTTCTACCATTACCCATTCTGTTTCACTCTTATACCTGTCAAACTCTATTGATTCTCTTCACTCATATTCTTGTCTACCTCTGTGTGCTATTTCTGTCTCTGTCTGTCTGGATTCAACATAGAACTTGGCACCGAAGTGCAGCAGTTCGAGTTGCCACCTCCCAAATACCACACACACAAAGGTAGACAAGAAGATGAGTGAAGAGAATCAATAGAGTTTGACAAGTATAAGAGTGAAACAGAATGGGTAATTGTAGAAAGGAATATGAAAGAAAACAGAGACTGAATACATATGCGCCATGGACAACGACTTTGAGCCATGTCACCTATTGTCTCCAGCCATTGATTCTTAGAGTCCCGAAGGCCCCAACCCGGGAGTCTGCATCTCCCTACCTGACTCAGTTTAACTGTCAACGATTTCATGGATTGGTGCCATGCCATGGTTTTGTTTGGCCACCACTTACTCTTTTCCAACCTGGACCTATATCAGCTAGTAATGCCCGTCGTCGAGGGAGGCGATGGTTAGGCATGCGCAGCACGTGACCTAGCCATCTCGATCTATGTAACTTTATAGCCTCGTCGATTGATTTTCCCTCTCTGCTCAACACTCTACGCCTAACGTCAACATTACTTACCTTATTAAACCACCTAACGTGAGACAGAGATCGCAGACATCTATGATCAAAAACAGTCAACCTTTTCATGTCTTCAGCTCGTATTGGCCATGTTTCAGAGCCATAGACAAGGACGGAGCGAACTGATGAGCAGTACACACGTCCCTTGGTTGATAACCGGATATCACGCCTACGCCAGAGATGGTGTAAGTCAGCGAAAGCAGCTCGAGCTTTTCGGATCCGTGCTGAGATTTCATCGCCAATCAGTCCGTTGGTGCTAATACAACTTCCCAAATAGGTGAAGTGGTCAACATGTTCTATCACTTCACTCCCTATCACTAAGTTAGGAGTTGACGTGGTCCAGTCCTGTAGCAGCACCTTACATTTTGCAGAGGCGAATCGCATGCCAAACATACGAAGATTGCTGCTCAAGGTGTTCAGAAGACTCTGCATTTTGTCAGCATCCTCCCCTAACAGGACTATGTCATCTGCATATTCTAAGTCCATAAGACTATTCCCTGGTAACAAGTCGATTCCTAAGTCATTACGTTCAGTTAAGGATACTTCCATCAGCATATCTATGATGGAGTTAAATAGAAATGGGGAAAGTGTACATCCCTGTCGGACACCACTGGTTGTTACCAATTCAGATGACAATTCCCCATAAGCCCTTACACGACTACGTGAGTTTGAATAGAGTGCCTTGATTAGTGCAATGTACTTTCTTGGCACTCCCTTCACAGTCAGACATTGCCATAGTACCTTTCGATCCACGGAGTCGAAGGCCGCCTTCAAGTCAAGAAATATGACAATTGTTGGACGCCGAAAATGTGTCTATACAGATGCAACAGAAATGACTCAATACAAATACCAGAAATATGCATGGAAGATACTATTACCGTCAGTCAGCCAGTCAAATCAGATAAGGATAATAAATAATCTCAAAATTCTATTTCAATTCAAGCACATCACAACATTCTAACAAGTTACTTATTATGACTATGAAAAACACTCGTCTTATTTCCCATCTGAATGTAATTGATCAATAACACTCGTATTATTATTTCTGATTGTACATTATCCTACATTGATTTCTATTCAAATATCTAATCATGAATTTCACACATGTGTATAAATGAAGGAATAAATTTATGTGTGAGTGAGTGAGTTGACATGATTATGAGTGGCAATAGTTTGTGCTCGAAATGTGGTCGTCAGTTATTATTACTGTATAAGAACACTAAGTGATTTATCAAAATAAAATCTTATCCATAATGGAGTTATATTCAGTAACACGTTTATCATTTGGGTCTCATAGGTCATTTATCAGATCACCAGTCTCTGGAAGTTCATAGCTCTGGGCTGCATATTCTATTGCAGTCCAGATTACACTTGCATCGCACCTTTTGACCACTGTCCCCGCGCTTGATTTAAAACTAACTAAAATAGTCTCACTATCAAAAATATACATTCATAAAAGCCTGCTAAACACCATGTGTATATGGAAACTACATCTGTTTGAAAGGCGAGCACAGGGTGGGAATTTTACCAGGTTTCTTCTTATGGAGCTTGGAATCCATTGATTAACCTGTTATCCTTGTTTTTAATGTCTTATGTTTTTTTTATTTTCACAATCAACAGGCTACAAATTTTCATCAACACAACTGCCTTCGTTCCATACTGGAGATAAGATGACCGGTCAGAAAGGTCTTTTAATTGCAGGCTGCTTCTTAGCAAGTCTAGAGAATAGTATGTTACAACCCACTAGCGATAGTTTTCATATATATATATATATATATATATATATATATATATATATATATATATATATATATATATATAACAAATATACATGGATTATACTCTCATCATATGTGACGAGAATACTTACATCGAAACGATAACTAAGGAGTTCAACAACTGCCATCATGTTATCCAGTTCGTGTTGGAATTAGAGATGAACATGGAAAAGCATTTTTGGGATGTTATTCTGAAAAGGAAATCTGATGGTTCTCTTCAAAGATCGATCTACAGGGAACTAACATGGAATGGTCAATACATGAATTTTCATAGTTGCATCCGTTTGAGAAATGACACCACTATTGGAGAAGGTGTGGAAAGAGGGCAAAGTACCCGAGGATTGGAAGAAAGGATACTTATTCAAACTATCAAAGAAAGGAGACTTAAGTCAATGCAAGAACTGTCGCGGAATTATACTGCTGTCCATTTCAAGCAAAATATTAAGCCGCATCATTCTGGAGAGAATCAAACACGCCACCCTGGGTGAAAAACGTCAACCGGAACACGCTTAATTCAAGAGAAATAAGTCATGTATTGATCAAATCGCCACACTATGGATCATCACTGAACAAAACTTGAAATTGCAGTCACCTCTCTATCTCAACTTCATCGACTTTGAAAAGGCATTCGACAGCGTTGATCGAGAGGCGATTTGGCAACCACTGCCATCAACAATTATACATCTCATCCAACAGTTGTAGGACTATGCTGCATGCCAAGTAATCCACAACGGGAAACTTACGGAATGCTTCGAAGTAAAGACGGGAGCAAGATAAGCTGGCTGCCTACTATGGCCAATGATTTTCGTGATTGCAACAGACAGTGAACAGCTGAGAAACAGGCATAAAATGGACCCTCGAGAAAAATTTGGAGGATCTGGACTTCGCCTATGGTATATGTCTGATTTTTCACAAACTGGAATACATGCAGGTGAAAAGCAACAAATTGGCAAAGGAAGCATCCACAGAAAATAGGACTCCAGGTGAACATAGAGAAAACCGAGGTAGGAGATGAAGAATTCTGGCCGACAGCAACATGAACAGACAACAATCAACATAAATGGGAGGAATCTGAAAGAAGCAACCTCCTTCACCTATCTACCTACCTACCTACCTACCTGGGAAGCATCGTTTCAACTACAGGCAAACGGAACTGACAAGCATATCAAAGTGCGAGGATCGGGAAAGCAAGACAAGCTTTCATTACTCTCAAGTCTGTGTAGAGGTTAACAGCACCACTCAGCATGGAAATGAAAATAAGATCCGAACTTTCAACTCCAATGTGAAGTCAGTGCTACTACACAGATCAGAGACCTGCACTTCGCGTCATAAAGAGCACCTCAAACAAACTACTGACCTTCATTGACAGCTGCCTTCGCTCGATACTCAAGATCAGATGGCCAGCCAGAAAAGATAAGCAACAGGGATCTCTGTCAATGAGAGAACCAACAAAGCGGGAACTGATTTTGCAACAAATAAGGGGAAAGAAAAGAAGGAGTACTGGTCAAACTCTGACATCACTAGATAGGCCATCGCTCGAGTGGAACCCGAAAGGGAAGCGGCGAGTTGGTCGTCAGTGTGAGGGTGACTTGGAGGAGGTCATGTGAAGAGGAGATGAAAGTATGTGGGCAGACCTGGGGGCAGGGTAAAACTTTAGCAGAGAACCGAAGGCAATGGAGACATTGAACTGAGGCCCTATTTTCCTCTAGGAATCAAAGGAAATAATAATAATCCTTTTAAGAAGAAAGAGAAATCTGATCCCCTCTTTTTCCTCAAGATTAAGAAGGATATGTACCATGATCCAATCTATATTGAACTGAAGCGACTTAAACGAGTTTTCATGGAAAATGGATATCCTTCAAGATTCATTGAGAAAAACATGAAAGGAAAGCAAAAACCCGAAAGATAACACCGAAGGAGCTGCTGTTCATGAAAGTTGAATTCAAAGGTGATATCAAAGCTGAATTTCTGAAGAATCATTTATCCAGATAACTGAGAAAGGTCTTCTTTCTGCTAAGTCATGGATCAGTTTCTATAGCCGACAAATGATCAGTGGATGTGTGAGGGATGAACTGCGGCCTTGGACCACTTCAACGTGTGTTTATAAATTCATCTGCTCCCGTGGACCTAGTTATATTTACCGCACAAAGCGTACGCTTTCCAAATGCATCTCTAAACATTATCCGGTATAGTTAGCAAAAGGACAATGCAAGACAGTTACTAGCGTAATTCTCGAACATTTGGTTTGGTGAACTCAAGCCACACAGCTCCACCAGAGTCGTCTTTCAAGATTATCTACAGAATAAGACCAAGTGGAACAAAGGGTATTAAGTTTCGGCATTTGTGTATAGCGGAGGAGTTGGTGATCCGTCAATACAACCGCGAACTCGGCTCACGGAAAACGTTTGTCCACTCTCTTATTCTACTCTGTAAAAACAATTCAAATTTTTTTTTTAATTTTCAATTTTACTTTGAGTTTGCTTTTACTTTAATAATTAGTTCACTATTATCCCTGTCATATGCTCCTTTTCAACATTTTCTCACCCTCTTCACACTTGTTAAATTGATACTCAACCACCTTTCTTCTCACTACTCAATGACAATTTTAACCTTATCAAATTTCTAACGCTTTCTTCTTTTGTACCACTGAGTACCATGTAATTTACAAGTTTTTTTTCTACTCTTAAAGCCACTTCTAAATAATCCTATCAGCTATGCCATCAATCCCTCTATTACTCAATAAGAGACTACTATACATTTTTGGTAAATAAAAGTACTACTGTACAGCCTCTGAAGATGATTTTGTCCTAAATTACATTTTTTATTTGACTCATTATTAGACGTTCACCTTCATTTTAGTACTGTTTATTGGAGAAATAACATGTGTAAGATGACTCATCTACAAAGACAAAATAATCGAGTAAAGAATATTCTTTTCGATAAATTCCTCTTCCGGCTCTACAATTATGTATATTTCGGGATTTCATCATGAGCTGACATTAGTTAGAGAACCATTGGAAAACCAACGGGGAGTACTGGACTGCTGTTTCGTCCTTGTTTGGGACTTTTCAGCAGTACTCACTCACCGGGATTCGAACCCAGGACCTTCCGGTTACAAGGCGAGCCAGCTCGTATACCACTAAGCCACTGGGACCCGTTCCAATGGTCCTTGAATTCTAACTTCTGCCAATTCACGACATAGCGCAACCGCTAGCCAATGTCTTCCGTGGTGAGTATTTGTCCTCACACCCGACCGGCTGCACTCTACTGGTTACGACTTCCCACTGGAACCCAGGTAACTACCTACCTGAATAGGGCCAGTCGCCAGTGAGCATCTCATTGGTATTCAAGTGATGGTTTGTAAGGATTTGATTGGTTTCGGGATTTCTGCCAATTCACGACAAATCCTGAAATTATGTATATGTTTATCATGAACAAAGCGGATTACTTCGAGAAGATGATTACTATTCTTAATGATAATCTAAAATTCCAAAAAATCACCTCTTCTTCTCTGGATCCGATTGAAAAGATCGAGAAACAGTTAGCGGAAACATTGAAAAAACTGAAACAACAACAACAACAAGGCTTCATCTTACAGAGTCAGTACACATCACTTAAACCCACTAGAACGTTCACACCAAGACTATATGGCTCGCCTAAAGTGCACAAAAATGGTGTACTGCTTCGATGACCAGTATTAGATATGTTAAATTCACCATACCATCCTGTAGCCAAATGGTAAGTCGAACTCTTACAGCTTCTTCATACCGAGTTGGTGAAAGACATTGATGTAAAGGATACTTTTGGATTTGTTGAAAGGGTAAAAGATTTAATTGTTGACAATAAATTCATGATATCATTTGACGTATCTTCCTTATGTACCATTGTACCACTTATGGAAACAGTGAACTTTGTATGCGAAGGACTCAAAAGACGAAACATCAATGTTGGCATTCCTATATCTTTTATGAAAGAGCTTCTCATGAAATGTACAATGAATGTCCATTTTTTATTTAATAAGGAACTATATAGACAAATCGATGTGTGTGACATTTTCCCTGTGAAACTAGAAAATGGACCTTTGAAGGATGTTATTAATGAACTCGAACTTTATTGTCGGTACATGGATGATACTTTTTTGATTATGAAAAACGAGAAGGAAGCGAAGAACACCCTGGATAAATTTAATGAGGTTCATCTTGCAATAAATTTTACTATTGAGAAAGAAAAAAACTCTAGTATTCCATTTTTAGACGTCTTTATGACCAGAAAAGAAGATGGCACAATAAGAAGAAGTGTATATAGAAAACCAACATCAACTAACTGGTCAGTATACTCATTTTCTCAGCTTCGTGCCCTTGAAATACAAACGCAATCTGATAAAATGCTTGGTTCACAGAGCAAGAGCAATTTGCTCAGATGAATGGCCTGATGATGAACTTAATAATATTAAACGGTTGCTAAGTGAAAATGGTTACCCAGAAAAGTTTATTGATAAGAATGTGAATCTGAAACCAAAGCAGCCAAAGTTACCAACAGTTCCAAAAAATGACTTATTCTTACAGATGCAGTTCCTTGGGGAAAACGTCAGCGAGATACTAACACAGTGCCTTAGAAATGCGGTAAAAAGAGCATTCCCTGCTGCTGAATTACGCTGTATCTTCAAAACCACTCCTCTTTTGCGTTTGGGAGTAAAAGACAAACTGACTAATTTTGCGTCTTCCATGTGTATCTACCACTTTAACTGCTCCTGTAGAGTGAGCCAGTTACATGAGCCGTACAACTAGGCGTGTTTCCCGTCAAATTTCCGAACATCATCCTTAATATTGGTTAAGCAAAGAACAAACAAAATCTATTCGCAGCGCTATTTTGTCTCATCTTGTGGAGACAAAACACAAGATTGACGTTAACCATGCTTTCAGGGTCATTTACCGTATACCTACGAATCCTAATTTTGCCTTAAGAGTTCGACTACTAAATATTGCTGAGGCTGTTGGGATCCATATTAACAAGCCTAATTTATGCATCCAAAAGAATTAATATATGTGTAAAACTTGGGCACTGTGGTAGTAAGTAATTCCATATTAGTTTGTTTATTAGATATATCATACACAGTGAAACAGTAGTATTTACTGGATGACGTTTTGAAGAAAATTTATTGTTCATAATCATATCAATTGTAATCACACGACTTCACAACTTGAGTTTTATAGTTTTCTTTGTTTTCTCCTATTTGTCGTCGTTGGGGTAGTAGAATTCTCCAGAATCAACTGCAAATACATGTAATAGGAATGATTCAACACCTGTCCACCCAGATATCTGGAAAATTCTACTACCCCAACGACGACAAATAGGAGAGGACAAAGAAAACTATAAAACTAAAGTTTTGAAGTCGTGTGATTATAATTAATGCTATGATTGTGAACAATAAATTTCCGTCGAAACGTCATCCAGGCACTGAAAAGTTGTTAGTTCAAACATTATCATTACCTTAGCCATCTGTGTTTGAATGATCATGAATTTTTGTGGAATTTTCCTAATTTTAGTTGATATTCTAATTGCTATTATAATAATAATAATTATTATTATTTAAGCCTCTTTAATGAACTGTGGTAATTCCATTGTGATCTTACTTTACAAATCGATATTATTTAAAAAACACTAATATTGTTATCGGCTACTAATCTAGAATATTCTAAGTATATAAACATGCATATATAACTGTAGAGCCGGAAGAGAAATTTATAGAAAAGGATATTCTCTTCTCGATTATTTTGTGTTTTATAGATGTTTGAGTGAATATTTTTGGCATATTGAAATCATCTACAAAGGACTATTTTCTGAAAGACAGAATGAGTCGCGAACTTCAATCATTTACAGTATTTCAGCATGAACTGACATTGGATAGAGAACCATTGGATAACCTGCAGACAGTACTGGACAGTTAGTTGTTTCGTCAACCTAGCTTGTGACTCTTTATCAGTACGCATCCACATTGTGGAGTTCGAACCCAGGACTTTCTGGTTACAAAGCCAGTGAGCTGGTTCCTAGGCCATTAAGCCAATGGGAGCTGATCCAATAGCCAACCCATAAATTCAAACTTCTACCAATTCACGACATAGCACGACCACTAGCCAGTAGCTTCGGCGAGTATTGGTCCTCACGCCCGACCTGTTGCACGCCACTGGTTACAACTTACCACTAGAACACCCAGGTAACTACCTACCTGAATAAGGCCAGTGGCTGGTGAGTATCTCAATGACATTTAAGTATTGATTTGTAGGAATTTTGTTGATTGGCTACAGGATTTCATCATGAGCCAGCATCGCTTAGAGAACAATTACATAAAATACATGTCGAATAAAGTATCGTTGAGTTTTTATATAAGGTCGTTTGGGCATAGTCTTTTAAAATTAATTCCAGTCACGCCTCATGATGCGCAAAGCAGAAGTTGTCTGTAAAGAGGGTGTTCACAGTCTGACAAGATGATATTCTTCAATTTCCTGCACGAGTTGGCCTAGCGATACACTACGACTCCACAATGGCCTTCTTACTTTTCTTTCAGAAAATGCATATAAGTAGGTTGTAATCTATTTGAAACCTATATGAGTGAGTGTAGATAGTGATTTTTTTGTAAGCATCAACTGGATGACCACAACATAATATGAAATGCAGTAAACAGGATGCATTTCGATGAATAGAGAATGCTGAGGAGCCAGCCATATTAAAGAATAGCGAAGAGCATTAGGTACCCTCAAAGGTTCATCAACAAGTATGGAAGACCTGAAGTCACAAATGTAAAACAAATCACAGTGAGTAAAAAGCCAATCTACATTCAGCTTGATTATAAAGGTGAAAACATTGCAGCAATGATCAACAGAAGGTTGAGTACATCACTAGCCAGAGTCTATCCTGCAGTTTAGCTCCTCCCCGTCTATCGAACAACTTGTTCTTGGCTACAATCAAAAATCGATAGATATCCTTCTCATGTTAACTCCAACTGTATACAAATTTACATGTATCTGTGGGGGCAGTTACATTGGAAGGACAGAAAGAAGAAGGGCATATCTACGATTTTCTGGACATATACCAAAAAACTTATGTCTAAAGGGAATAAATGCTTTGTTTGAGCAATGCCATCGCCAGGCATCTCCTTGACATGGGTCATGTGGAGGGCGTCGAAAAGTCGTTCAAAATTATTAATAGGCTAAGAGCTAAATTCTCCTCAAGTTCTCTGATGCCACTACCATCAAGCGCCTGAAATCTGATTTATGCATTTAGAAAGAAGCGGTTATCAGTCTTTCTTTGCCCTGAATGCAAAATGCTGAAAAGTCTCCATTGCGTATGATTATTATCGTTGTTCGGGTTAGTGTTTAATATTACATATATATACATGTATATGTATTATTACTGTGTGCAAATATTGATCGATTGATCTGTGTTTAAAATGAACTCTATGCAAGTATGTTAAACTTGTTTTTGTAGATACATTTAATAATGTCTTTGCCCTGTAAGCAGATGACGAGAAGACAACGAAATAAAAAATGATGGTACCACTTTATTCTGTAAAAACTGTAGTTCTTGCTTTGTTCAAATTCGTTAAGGGGAATAAATGTATGAAATAGCGATAGTACTGATAACATTGAAAGGTACACGCTCAGCAAGTTAATGAAATCAGATAGTGTACTCAAAGAAAACATGTGAAAGTAGCACAGTGATGTTAGTATTCGGATCTTGAATTCAAACATAGTTAGTTGGTGCGTTCGTTCCTGTTGCGTCTTTATTCTTTATTTTAGCCACTTTAGGTAGTTAGGTTATGTTAAATAGGTCTCTTAACCTAACTTAAATCTACTGCTAAGTAACCCTGACTTAGTCCCTTTTATCCTCACTACTTTGCGTCCCGAAAGGCTTCAAGCATGAACTTTGAGGATTTTGAAGTAGTTGTGAGATTGTTAGTTTTACACGCCAGAGCTTCCCTCTTTACCAGGCTTACGATTGTTCAGGTGGTGTTTAAGAGTGTGTCGATGGCGAGTCGAACCCGAACCATTTGTTTGACTGGTGAGTATCCTATCACTAAGCCACACGAACACGACCTAATCAATCCTACACTAATCTTAGAGGTGTCCGGTTCAATATCCTAACTCTTCATTCCAGATCGTTTCACTACTCTACTCTGACTAAATATTCCAAGGTCATGGTGTATTTGTAACTCTCAATGGAAAATAAAAAACGACATCTATCCAACATGTTATAATTATTCTTGATACGCAACTAAAATAAAACAAAAACAATAAAACACAACAGGAAATAAAGAAACAACTTACAATGAAGCCTTTATACCATTTTTTAATTTGTGCTTCAGTGAAATGCGTTTTAGCTGAAAGTTTTTTCAATTCTGCTTTACTAATCCCTTTACTAGAATGAATTGCACCCATGATTTTTATTTATTTATTTATGTTTTGATTATGATTTAAAATTTTGTAATGATTACAATTTTTAAAAATAATGTCAACTGAATGTTATTAATATTATTAACCAGTTATTTGATGAATTTTATTACTGTGTTGTTTAAATAATCCATTGAAACATTGAACTTTTGAGAGGTATATTGAAAATAACAATGGGAAGCACTTCTGTCGCTGCTAATACTACTACTAATAGTCGATCGACAGTAGTATTTCAATGTGATTTTATGTTTGTTTTGGTTTTAAAAATTCTACGTGAATGGATGGAATGACAGACACAACAGTCAACAGGGTACAATATACACCCACGCATCGAATAAACACTAACTTGTATCAGACTGGTTGATGAAGTATGCTGTATGATTGAGTGTATGTCTGTCTATACACGTGTGTTTGTATGTCTATTATTAATCCCATTCAGTATACAGGCAAGCATTAGTCAATATTTTGGTGCAATCAAAAATGCCCACCACTTCCATCAATAGGTCCACCAAATCGCGTGGGTGTACTGTGTCAGTGTGTTAGACCGAGTGTCTGATTGACTACACTACAAATGTGTGTAGGTGTAGGACTAACCTTGAACTAAGGGAAAGATGAGGTTGAAATATCCCTTACAAAAAAGTTAAAAAAAAAAAAGAATTTATATATATCAGCATTTTTATTTAAGATGTAATAGACAGAAGGTATACACACACTACTTCACAATTTTTTTGATATGAGTCACTCAAAACCTCCCGTGTAAAAATGACAGGAGCAAAATCACAAAATATCTGTACATGGAAAAACAAACGAGGCGTGAATTGTCAACACTTTCACTATTTAAATCAATAGTTTCTCAACAACAAAAAAAATAAAAGGAGAAATTAACTATATTTCTGTCAACACAAACGACACTGAAAGAAAAAGGGGATAGAATGGTCAGATTTTGAATTTTAATGATTCACTTTCAGTATTCTGTTATAATTTAGTGTGGTGGCAAATAGCGGTGGAATCTAGGCTTTGCATTTCGTCCTATTTGGGACTCGTCATTCAAATGTGCCTGCATGCTAACTGGTGAGTGATTATGATGTTCCCCCCGTTAGATGTCTCTGGGCGTGATGTTCGCGCGTTTGGCATCGATGCAACACAAGTTCGAGAACACAAATTAAGGTAAGGTTTCACCAGCTTCATGGAGAGCGGTTCCCTCTAAGTCTTGGAATCGCAGATCAGTCTTGAAGTCATTGGGTGATCTCACTCATGATATGTTGAAAAGGGCAGTTTGTAGACCAGAAGTTCAATGCCCTTCTGGTAAAGATGGATTTCACAGAGAGAGAGAGAGCAGCAGTTCCTGCCCTGTATCTTAATAATAATAATAATAATATAATCACTTTATTCCACAACAATAACAATTTACAGCATGGAATTTTCAGCGTTTCTTTTACATATTGCAATGGTTTAGCTCTGTTTATAATTATATAAATATACAAGATGTTAAAATATTGATAGTTAATAGGAAAAAATAAAATCCCCAACAAAATCACACCATTGCTAGGTCATAGTGAATAATAAATAGATAATATAACAAATAACACATGCATTAATATGCATCATTACATTTTATAGTTTAGTTAATGATTTAAAAGTTGTAAAAGTTCGTTTCTGATATTTGTCTCTTCACACAATACTCGTGCCAAATATGGTACGGTCGAATTTTTATATTTTGTAGTACGAGCATAAATGTTTATGAAATTTCTTCTGGTCTTACCCGAAGAGATACAAGGAAACAATTGTGAATAAAGAGGATGTTCACTATCAGATAAGATAACTTTAGCTAAGTGTTTACAAAAATTCATATGCCTATTGACAACAGTGTCATTTAGTTTAATCAAAGGGAAAGCACTGACCCTACTTACAGCCCTCAATGTTCTTCGTAGTATTATATGGTCTTTCTTGAGTAGCCTAGGGAAGAATAATGGAGAACAATAAAGAATGATGGGCAAAACACATGAATTAATAAATTGTATGAGAAGAGATTGGGTTATACCTGAGTGCCTCAGCTTTTTTATTTAATAAGTCAGATGGAAAACTTTCTTAGAAACTATAAGAATATGAGACCACCAGCAAAGGTTTGAAGAGAAACTAATGCCAAGATAAGAAACACTTGACTTACTCTCTATCATGGTACCATCAGTATTACAACAATCATGAGATTGGATCAATCCATGTATGTCTTTTTCACTTCTCAAGCTGAAATCAACAGTGTTACATTTAATTGGATTTAGTTTAAGACCATTTGAGCGAGACCAATCCTTAACTTCAGCTAAGAAGCCATTCATGTGGGGACAATCCGATGTGGAAACTACAGGGACAGAAACGGTCAGATCATCAGCATACTTAATGAAGTTAACTTTGGGTGAGTTCGGAAGGTCATGCAAAAAGAAAGAGAAAAGAAATGGAGAAAGTACTGCACCTTGAGGCACACCACTTTCAGTTAGCTGAGAAGTGGAGCGCTTTCCAGCCAAAACAGTATGCTGTTTCCTATCCTTAAAATAAGAAGACAGCCATCTAGTTTCCCAGGACTCTGTTTGTGCTGAAATCATCTTTCCTAATAAAAGTGTCCTAGGAACAGAGTCGAAAGCTGCAGTATAGTCTAAGAAAGCTGTTCGAACGAACCTAGCACCTTTATCAAGGCAGGAAACAATATTGTGGTGTAGTACAATGGCTGCATCTAATGTACTTCTTCCACACTTATAAGCAAACTGCTTAGGGTCACTAAAAGCTTTTAAAGAAGGTTTAAGAATATTCAAAAGAAGTTTCTCCATAGTTTTCAAAAAAAGGAGATGTTATAGCGACCGGTCTAAACTTTATACCTGCTCCAGAAGATGATTTCTGTACAGGTACAACCTTGATTTCTTTCCAGTCAGCAGGTACCGTTTCCCTGTCAAATGACGCGTTAAAGATTTGAGTAAGAGGATGACACAAGATGTCTGCACGCTTTTGAAGAAGAATCTTCTCAGTTTCTTAACGTCACCAATAGCTTCTATGCCCTATGTGGGAAGCCATAGTGGCCAGCTGCTTTCTTGGGGCCATGCCACCAGTAGATTTATAAGCAGTTTACTTTTTACGAGGTACCCATTGGTTCAGACTTAGAGGAGTTATCGAGTAGATCATTTGGGCTACGAGAGCCACCTGTTCTACCAACTGCGGCCGAACATTTCAGCCTACCCAGTCCACAGGAAAATTAAAGATTGAAGCAAATAAATAACAGCCGGTAGCTGTTGCATAAGAGATGATTATGTCGAATAAAAATGGCTTACTTGAATTTCAACAGCTTCTGCCAAGTGAGATACAAACGAACACTGGTGAAAAAACGATTTTCTGTAGAGCGAAGAGAATATGTTCACCAAATGAACTAATGCTTCTTGAAAAATGCTTGGAAGAAAATGGTTACAAGCAGAGTTTCATTAACAAATATGGCAAGAATGAACTCAAGAAGCTTGATATAGCTACAGTCAGTAAGAAGCCTATTTTCATCAAATTCGACTACAGGGGTGACGACATTATGAGAATGGTTAATAAAAGATTAAGCGCAGCCCTGTATAGGACGTATCCTGCAGCGTTATTAGTCTCTCTATCCCGAACAACCTCCTCTATGGTGCAGTCAAAGATTGACAAGTAACCCTCACATGTTACCTCCAACTGTGTATACCAATTCACATGTATCTGAGACAGCAGTTACATTGGAAGAACAGAGAGGAGGGCCTACGTCAGATTCTGTGAACATGTAGCAAGGAGCGAGCCTCCGGTTAAAGGGACCGAATTGTTTAAGCTCTTCAATCGCCGCCAAACACCTGATTGACACAGGACACCGAGTAGATGTTCTGGAATCATTCAAAATAGTTAACAAACATAGAACCTTAAGTCTTCTCAGGTTTAGTGAAGTTATAGCAATAGAACCATTGAAGCCTGACTTACGTGTCCAAAAAGAATCCGTTGTTGAACTTCAATTAACCTGGTGACTCATATCTTAGTAACTCTTTGTTTTCTAATTTTGTTAACTTATCGTTTCACTGCCTCCGCCTTTATTTTTTGGTTGACTTTCTTAAGAGAAATTTTTTTGATCATCTGAGTTCTGCTCACTGTAGTACACTAATAACTTCTTTTTTTGATGTGGTTTTGTTCTCTGAGCTGGATAGTTAATTTGCGAAGTAACCTAGAAGATGTGAAAACACACATAAACAACCAATCACGTCCAAGGTCACCATCAGGAGAGATGATTAATAAACTCGTGGAGAAATCTGAAAGCTCACTTCAATTCAAATTGAGGTATACGCTGAAGATGTCACCCAGTAGGGTGACGAAAACTTCGCAAATTAACCATCCAGCTCAGAGAACAAAACCACATCAAAATCATCCACCTGAGCTACAAATCTTCTCTATCATAACTAACAACTCGTTTGACCATATGGGCACCAAAATTTGATATTCTCATGTCTCATTACGTAACTATTACTAATATTCCATAGTTACCACACCAAACACACAACTGCTAATTAATCATTTTTTTCAAAAAACTTCTGTTTAGCAATATATATATATATATATATATATATATATATATATATATGTATATATATAATGTAACAACAGAAGACAATGGCCGGCAACAGATCGTTTTATTTCGGAAATCAGCACGTATATATATACACTTCATGTACATTATTATAGCTTATTCAAGCAGAAAAACACAGTCTTCTGATTGGTTGTTTCTGGTTTCTCGGAAATTCAAGCCATATATCTGCGAATTTTATTTGCCCACGTTAAGTGTGCTCTGATTGGTTTTTGAATCAGCCTTGTTCATATTTTCTCACGGCCAATATTAATGACCTAAGCGTTGACGTAAATTAATGTCTACCAATTGGCTAGCAGCCTGCTCTCACCACAGTAACACTTTAGACACCTTTAAACCACAACGCCTTATTTCACTATGACGCTTTGAAAATATGCTTGCTAATGGACAAAAGTTTGTTAAAATTGTACACTTTTTATTCTATCAAAGAATTCAGGTTGTACGCAGCTGCTGATGAGAACCGACGAAACAAAATGGATCCAGATTATTTTACACCAATGTTTCTTCTTTCTTTGTTCAAATTTACAAGAGGGAATCATTGTATGCAAAATGGCTAAGTCGATAATACTTTAAAGGATTTAAACGATGGATTCTGGGTTGAAGCCGCTATGGAGGAGCAATATCACTCACTGGGAAGTAAGTATGTAGATATATTCAGTTGATGAATTCGAAAATAGGTAAAATACACATCCTGGGTTTTAGTGCTAGCTACCATCCATTGAATACTGTCAAGTTAATTGTCAGATATTGTTGAAACGGTCGAATTAAGATCTGAATTCTAGAACACAGGTAGAACATTTCGTTTCATCAGTGAACGGGAAAATCAGGACTGAATAAAACGTTCCTAGTGGAAGACAGGGTTTCAAGCTGCGGACGAGGCAAAGGAGTGAGTCGGCCAGGGACAAAATACCCGGGCCACCTGCAAGGGTGGCTAGCACTCTATTGTTGTGCCACTAACGCACGACTAAAACGGAAAGAATCATTTTTTATTGTTCATAATAATAATTATACCAATTTAGTATTCATAAACAACTTGAAAAAATTGAGTTTTATAGTTTCGATGCTTTTTCCCTCTTTCCTTTTGATTGAATGCATAATTCAAGTTTTAAGGCGCTGATAGCAATGACCTCTGAAAATTTCAAAAGACTTTAACTTACCTTAGTTGTTTATCTGTTATTTTGAAATATTTCAGAATGCATCTATCTGATGTTATGTGACAGTCAGATGTCTTATGACTGCACTACTATTCAAAGATTATTCTCAAGACGTCTTTCTCACCAGGAAGGTGGATGGTTCATAGAGCTAGGAGAATGAATCTGTTCAAACGACTCTCTCAATAAGGAGCTCACAGTTATCCAGAGAGTTACTTAGCAAAATAGAACATTCAAATAGATTCATTGAGAAAATTTTGGATTTAGCACTGAAAATATCCACTAGGATAACATTTCCAAAAAGCTCTTACTCATAAAACTCCACTTCCTCGGTGACAACATCAGCGAAATATTAAGACAATGTCTTAAAAATGTGGCTAAAAGAGCATTCAGTGCAGCAGAGATACGCCGTCTCTTCACTACTACCCCCTATTTTATGTTCAAGAAATAGAGACAAACTACCTAATTTCGCCTCCGTTATGTGCGTCTATCAGTTTGACTGTAGCTGCGGAGTCAGTTACATTAAACGTAAAATTAGGCGGGTTCCTCATAGTATTTCCGAACACTATCCAGCATTGTTAAGCAATGGACAGACAAAATCTATTCGTAGGTAGCTCTATTTTATTTAGCACACCTTGTAGATAATGAGCATAAAGTTGATATGTTAATACAGCATTTAAAATGATTTATTTTGTGGTTGTTTATTTTTGTTCGGCAATATTAAAACTGACAATCTTGGTTATGAACGCCATTATCATCATCTTAAAAAAGTTTGTATTATGCAGGATTACTCACACTACCATTACAAACACCGCATTAACGCTGACAATAAGTCCCTGAAATGTTATTTTTATGATTGTTTAGTGTTGTTCAATCAAATTAACTGATCATCTTGGCTATAAACATTCTTAAGAACATTTCATAACTTCTAGTATGACTATAGCTTTACTGTCACCACGTATAAACATATCATAGCTTCCACTACCCAATACTGAGATATTATTTATTATGTTGTTTATTTTCCTTTCTACTTCTTGCTATTTTCTCGCATTTTTTATTACTTTCCTCTTTTTTGTTTTTGTTGTTGTTTTTATATTTATTTTTTGAAATACTCCTTTTAAATGTTTTGATAAAATTAGATGCAATATTCTAAATATGCGCTGAAAATTCCACACTGTACCACTAGTACTGTTTCTGGAATAAAACAAATTGTTATTATTAACTAATCTGAATTTTGTTCTACGAGTTCATCCATTGCATATATCTGAAGTTATTGGAATCCACTTGAAGGAGTCAAACCTGTGTGTTCAGAAGAAATTCCTACAGCCACTTTGCATACCTTAGTCATTATCACATTACCCGACCGAAAGCTGCTACCTTGACGTGGTGGTCGGGCTTGAACACCGCAATGACCTAATCAAGCTATACTGGCTGAGACTTATGTCTCTTGAGGTTCTACCATGCCAGGCAGGTTGTTTGGATAGCGGTTAAACAAAAAGCAGCTACCCAATCCAACATCATGTCCAATACAAAATTACAAAATTTCATGCCGGATCGGCCGTGGCCCGGATTAACAACGACCGCGCTTCCTGCTGCCGTGTCACAGGGCGGGAGTGATAAATCTGCTACTGAGACACACAAAACAAAAAGAACAAACAAAAACAGGCCGCGTGTGACCGGCCTCAAGCAGTTGTCCCCTGGGCTCTGCGGTCACGCAACCAACTTCCACGGTGTGGGCAGCCGGGAAGTAACAATCGCCCTCACAATCCGAAATGCACACGAAACCTCTCTATTACTCACTCATCTTTGTCTTCATCTTCATCTCTATCATCTTGCCTTCCTTCCACTGATGCAACTCCTCGACTTGATAGCTCTCCACTTCCTCTCCACTCTGCGTCCACTAAAAACGATGGAAGCCAAAAAACCACCACCGACAGCCTCTTAAAGCCGCGCCACCAATTTCATATAGGAGCTCTTAATGTTAGGACACTTTGCCAAATAGGACAACAAGCATCACTAGCCAAGACCCTGGCATCACGAGCCATTGATGTATGTTGTGTTTCAGAAACACGCATACAAGACCCAAGTGTGGTTATTCACCTAACCCCACCTGGCCAACAGGTTGAATCTGCAAAATTCACCTTGAGGGTGTCAGGAGATGCCACAGCTAGTTCACGAGGATTAGCTGGCGTAGGGATAGCTTTGAGTACTAGGGCAGAAAAGACATTGCTTGACTGGATCCCGGTAGATAGCCGAATGTGTGCTGTCCGCCTGAACGGATCAGTAAGAAGGAGGAAGGACTGCACTACTCGCCGATGCCTTTTCGTAATCTCCGCCTACGCCCCCACTGACTGCAGTTCAGATGAAACGAAGGATGAGTTCTACCAAAAGCTGTCTAGTTTGGTGAGAAAGGCTAAACGCTCAGACATAGTCGTTCTAGCTGGTGACTTTAACGCTCAAGTAGGGAAATTGTGTCAATCTGAGAAGGATGTCGGTGGCACCTATGGAGTTCCGTGCCAGCGAACCGACAACGGTGACCGTCTCCTACAGTTCTGCTCTGATAATCATTTGTTTCTTGTAAGCACTAACTTCAAACACAAGGAGAGACACTGTTTGACTTGGAGACCCCCTTCATCAAACCAACGCTGGACACAAATAGACCACATAGCAATAAGCTATCGTTGGCGTGGGTCGGTAGGAGATTGTCGCTCCTTCTGGAACACGTGCGTAGATACCGACCATGCACTGGTCCGCGCTCGTGTGTGCTTACGACTGAACGGACGTAGGAAACAGCTGGCGGTAAAACCATCACGTCCCCAGCTCGATCAGGAAACTAAATCCGTATTTGAGGAAGAACTAGCTAAACACATATCTGTGTTCGACAGCTGTGCTCACCCTGAAGAAGCTTGGAAAAATATCCAGGCAGCCATAGATACAGCTGTAAAAGCTGTGAATAAGGTAAACCCAAAGGTGAGTAAAAACCACTGGATCTCCACCGCCTCATCCGAACTGATAGATGCTAGAAGACTTATTCCGGCGAGCTCCGAATTCAATGAGGAGCGAAAGCTGCACAAGAGGAAACTTACGAAAAGTCTCCGCAAGGACCGTGAACAGTGGTGGGCGACAAAAGCCAAAGAGATGGAGAAAGCTTCGAGGATAGGCAACACCAGGCAACTCTTTGGACTCATCAGGGAAACGGGTGGGAGAAGACAAATCATTAGTGAGACAATCTCGGAAAAAAATGGCACTATAATTAGCTCACAGGATAGACGACTGGATCGTTGGAAAGAGCATTATGAGGAGCAGTTTAATTTGCCCACAGCCACGCTCAACCTTCCGAGCATCCAACACCTCCCTGAATGGGATATAGATACAGGTCCTCCGTCACTAACTGAGGTTACTAAAGCTGTCACCAATCTGAAACTAGGCAAAGCAGCG
The DNA here is from genome assembly GCA_944472135.2 of Trichobilharzia regenti. NCBI lineage: Eukaryota > Metazoa > Platyhelminthes > Trematoda > Strigeidida > Schistosomatidae > Trichobilharzia > Trichobilharzia regenti. Next base: position 106,710,921 of record OX235264.1, read on the forward strand.
GGACCTGATGGAATGACTCCAGAGGTATTTAAGTACGGTGGAGACAGCTTACTGTCCGGATTAACTGAGGTACTAGGCAGCGTTTGGGAATCAGAAGAAGTCCCATCGGGTTGGTGTAAGTCACTGATTATCCCCATATACAAGAAGGGAGACAAGTCTTCCTGTGATAATCACAGAGGGATTAGCTTGACTAATATAGTATCTAAAGTCTTAGGCTCAATAATCATGCGTAGACTGAGTGGTGCTCGGGAAGCACAAACACGAGAGAGCCAGGCAGGCTTTAGACCAGGAAGAGGGTGTATTGATCATATCTTCACCCTCCGACAGATTCTAGAACATAGGCATTCCTACCGGCGTCCAACAGTCATTATATTTCTTGACCTAAAGGCAGCATTCGACTCTGTCGATCGGGAAGTTCTCTGGAGATGCTTGGCTGTAAAGGGAATTCCGAGAAAATATATTGCACTGATTAAGGCACTCTATTCGTACTCATACAGCCAGGTGAGGGCTTACGGCGAGCTGTCATCTGAACTGATGACGACCAGTGGTGTCCGTCAAGGATGCCCATTATCTCCTTTTCTATTCAACTTCATCATAGATGTGTTAATGGACTTAACCCTAGGTGACTTCAGCGATTCAGGGATTGACTTGCTACCTGGGAATAATCTCGTTGACTTGGAATATGCAGACGATATAGTCCTTCTAGGCGAAGACGCTGACGAAATGCAGAGTCTTCTAAACACCTTGAACAGCAATCTACGAATGTTTGGCATGCGATTCGCTCCCGCCAAATGCAAGATGATGTTACAGGACTGGACTACGCCGACGCCTAGTTTAAAAATAGGAAGTGAAGTGGTAGAGCACGTTGACCGCTTCACTTATTTGGGAAGTACCATCAGCCCCAACGGGTTGATCTCTGACGAAATCTCAGCACGAATACAAGGGGCTCGTTTCGCATTTGTTAGTTTACGCCGACTCTGGCGTAGACGAGATGTTCGACTATCGACCAAAGGGCGGGTGTACTGCTCATCAGTCCGCTCCGTCCTCCTTTATGGTTGTGAGACCTGGCCACTGAGAGTGGAAGACATGAAAAGACTAGCTGTCTTTGATCATAGGTGCCTGCGTTCTATTTCCCGTGTAAAGTGGCATAATAAGGTGAGCAACATGGAGGTTAGGCGTAGAGTTCTAGGTAAACAGGGGAAATCAATCGACGAAGTCGTGAAGCTACATCGACTGAGATGGTTAGGACATGTGTTACGTATGCCAAGCCATCGCCTCCCTCGACGAGCAATGTTAGCGGATATAGGGTCAGGCTGGAAAAAAGCTAGCGGCGGTCAAACAAAAACTTGGCATCAGTCAATGAAATCCACAACAGTTGGTCTAAGCCACGTAGGAAGGTGTAGACTTCCAGGCTGGGGTCCTCGGGACGGCAAAAATCTATGGTTGGAAACAATTGGTGACATGGCTCAAAATCGTTCTCAGTGGCGCAGATGCATCCACTCCCTGTGACTTATGATCTCCAATGAAACTGTTTTGTATTTCTTTATTACTCCTTTGTCTCACACCTCTGCTCACTGTTTCTATTTGCTTTTCTTGTACTTTCTTCTCTTGCTTCGCGTGCTACACGGAATGTGGCGACTTGAACTTCCGCACATTTGTGCAAAGTTCTATGTCGAAAACAGACAGACAGTCATTATCACAAGAGTGTATCAAACCTGACGACTTCACCCTCCCACTAAGCCTTTTGAGAATTATCATTGTCCAAATCGTTTTATTTTTCTTTAACAATCTGTTGTGCAGTCAACTTGAGCGCATGCTTATTCCTTAATTACTCTTCATTTTTCCAAAAGTATGCATTACACAATCCATGTGTTGTAACCATTTGTGTAGTGGTCATCACGTCTGTCTGACACACAGAAGGTCCCCAGTTCGAGCCTGGGCTGAAATACCTGCTTTGTTTGTCGGTGGCACAGCGGTTAGGACTCTCGCTGACCATGCACATGGTCTAGGGTTCGACCCCCTGCCGATGTACACCTGATACCTATGGTCGGCCTGCAAAATTTAGGCTACCGATATCACATGCTGAAAATTTCATACTTGTATCAAAAATACTGCGTGGAATCCAGCTATAATCAAAAATAAAAAAGTTTTTACCTTGTAATTGTGTGTATTAATTTCTCTTCGTTAAGTATCATACGCCTTGACGCGATAATAGTGACTAATTATTGTTAACAAAAACATATCTCCATTAGATTGGGAAAGTTCTATGTATTGTATTAAAAGAGTTCTATGTATATTAGAGCAGAGTCACAGATTATGATCCATCTAATTGAAAAGTAAATATTTCTCCGCTCAATCCCTTTGCTTGCAAAATGTTTAAATTGGTACTTTGTTTTTCTGCACTTTCCGTTGGTTTTCAGGAAATCTAAGATAGGTTCATCTTTCTGTTCTTTCAAAAAATATCTGTTTTAATATGGTTGTGTTCTCTGAGCTGGAGAGTTAATTTGCGAAGATTGCATCACCCTACTAGGTGACATCTTCAGCGAATACTTCAATTTGAATTGAAGTGTGCTTTCAGATTTCTCCACAAGTTTATTAATCATCTCTCCTGATGGTGACCGCCTTGGACGTGATTAGTTGTTTTTGTGTCTTTTCACACCATCTATACTACTTGTATTGGAACTGATTATTTCTTTGACTTGAACTTTGACTCTTTGTGTGTGAGGTTTCTTTCTTATCATTTGATAAATTTTGTCTATCTCGATGTGTCTATCGATTGATGATTCACTGGAATACCAATCACGTCCGAGGTCACCAGGAGAGATGATTAATAAACTCGTGGAGAAATCTGAAAGCTCACTTCAATTCAAATTGAGGTATACGCTGAAGATGTCACCCAGTAGGGTGACGAAAACTTCGCAAATTAACCATCCAGCTCAGAGAACAAAACCACATCAAAATCATCCACCTGAGCTACAAATCTTCTCTATCATAACTAACAACTCGTTTGACCATATGGGCACCAAAATTTGATATTCTCATGTCTCATTACGTAACTATTACTAATATTCCATAGTTACCACACCAAACACACAACTGCTAATTAATCATTTTTTTCAAAAAACTTCTGTTTAGCAATATATATATATATATATATATATATATATATATATATGTATATATATAATGTAACAACAGAAGACAATGGCCGGCAACAGATCGTTTTATTTCGGAAATCAGCACGTATATATATACACTTCATGTACATTATTATAGCTTATTCAAGCAGAAAAACACAGTCTTCTGATTGGTTGTTTCTGGTTTCTCGGAAATTCAAGCCATATATCTGCGAATTTTATTTGCCCACGTTAAGTGTGCTCTGATTGGTTTTTGAATCAGCCTTGTTCATATTTTCTCACGGCCAATATTAATGACCTAAGCGTTGACGTAAATTAATGTCTACCAATTGGCTAGCAGCCTGCTCTCACCACAGTAACACTTTAGACACCTTTAAACCACAACGCCTTATTTCACTATGACGCTTTGAAAATATGCTTGCTAATGGACAAAAGTTTGTTAAAATTGTACACTTTTTATTCTATCAAAGAATTCAGGTTGTACGCAGCTGCTGATGAGAACCGACGAAACAAAATGGATCCAGATTATTTTACACCAATGTTTCTTCTTTCTTTGTTCAAATTTACAAGAGGGAATCATTGTATGCAAAATGGCTAAGTCGATAATACTTTAAAGGATTTAAACGATGGATTCTGGGTTGAAGCCGCTATGGAGGAGCAATATCACTCACTGGGAAGTAAGTATGTAGATATATTCAGTTGATGAATTCGAAAATAGGTAAAATACACATCCTGGGTTTTAGTGCTAGCTACCATCCATTGAATACTGTCAAGTTAATTGTCAGATATTGTTGAAACGGTCGAATTAAGATCTGAATTCTAGAACACAGGTAGAACATTTCGTTTCATCAGTGAACGGGAAAATCAGGACTGAATAAAACGTTCCTAGTGGAAGACAGGGTTTCAAGCTGCGGACGAGGCAAAGGAGTGAGTCGGCCAGGGACAAAATACCCGGGCCACCTGCAAGGGTGGCTAGCACTCTATTGTTGTGCCACTAACGCACGACTAAAACGGAAAGAATCATTTTTTATTGTTCATAATAATAATTATACCAATTTAGTATTCATAAACAACTTGAAAAAATTGAGTTTTATAGTTTCGATGCTTTTTCCCTCTTTCCTTTTGATTGAATGCATAATTCAAGTTTTAAGGCGCTGATAGCAATGACCTCTGAAAATTTCAAAAGACTTTAACTTACCTTAGTTGTTTATCTGTTATTTTGAAATATTTCAGAATGCATCTATCTGATGTTATGTGACAGTCAGATGTCTTATGACTGCACTACTATTCAAAGATTATTCTCAAGACGTCTTTCTCACCAGGAAGGTGGATGGTTCATAGAGCTAGGAGAATGAATCTGTTCAAACGACTCTCTCAATAAGGAGCTCACAGTTATCCAGAGAGTTACTTAGCAAAATAGAACATTCAAATAGATTCATTGAGAAAATTTTGGATTTAGCACTGAAAATATCCACTAGGATAACATTTCCAAAAAGCTCTTACTCATAAAACTCCACTTCCTCGGTGACAACATCAGCGAAATATTAAGACAATGTCTTAAAAATGTGGCTAAAAGAGCATTCAGTGCAGCAGAGATACGCCGTCTCTTCACTACTACCCCCTATTTTATGTTCAAGAAATAGAGACAAACTACCTAATTTCGCCTCCGTTATGTGCGTCTATCAGTTTGACTGTAGCTGCGGAGTCAGTTACATTAAACGTAAAATTAGGCGGGTTCCTCATAGTATTTCCGAACACTATCCAGCATTGTTAAGCAATGGACAGACAAAATCTATTCGTAGGTAGCTCTATTTTATTTAGCACACCTTGTAGATAATGAGCATAAAGTTGATATGTTAATACAGCATTTAAAATGATTTATTTTGTGGTTGTTTATTTTTGTTCGGCAATATTAAAACTGACAATCTTGGTTATGAACGCCATTATCATCATCTTAAAAAAGTTTGTATTATGCAGGATTACTCACACTACCATTACAAACACCGCATTAACGCTGACAATAAGTCCCTGAAATGTTATTTTTATGATTGTTTAGTGTTGTTCAATCAAATTAACTGATCATCTTGGCTATAAACATTCTTAAGAACATTTCATAACTTCTAGTATGACTATAGCTTTACTGTCACCACGTATAAACATATCATAGCTTCCACTACCCAATACTGAGATATTATTTATTATGTTGTTTATTTTCCTTTCTACTTCTTGCTATTTTCTCGCATTTTTTATTACTTTCCTCTTTTTTGTTTTTGTTGTTGTTTTTATATTTATTTTTTGAAATACTCCTTTTAAATGTTTTGATAAAATTAGATGCAATATTCTAAATATGCGCTGAAAATTCCACACTGTACCACTAGTACTGTTTCTGGAATAAAACAAATTGTTATTATTAACTAATCTGAATTTTGTTCTACGAGTTCATCCATTGCATATATCTGAAGTTATTGGAATCCACTTGAAGGAGTCAAACCTGTGTGTTCAGAAGAAATTCCTACAGCCACTTTGCATACCTTAGTCATTATCACATTACCCGACCGAAAGCTGCTACCTTGACGTGGTGGTCGGGCTTGAACACCGCAATGACCTAATCAAGCTATACTGGCTGAGACTTATGTCTCTTGAGGTTCTACCATGCCAGGCAGGTTGTTTGGATAGCGGTTAAACAAAAAGCAGCTACCCAATCCAACATCATGTTAAATACAAAATTACAAAATTTCATGCCGGATCGGCCGTGGCCCGGATTAACAACGACCGCGCTTCCTGCTGCCGTGTCACAGGGCGGGAGTGATAAATCTGCTACTGAGACACACAAAACAAAAAGAACAAACAAAAGCAGGCCGCGTGTGACCGGCCTCAAGCAGTTGTCCCCTGGGCTCTGCGGTCACGCAACCAACTTCCACGGTGTGGGCAGCCGGGAAGTAACAATCGCCCTCACAATCCGAAATGCACGCGAAACCTCTCTATTACTCACTCATCTTTGTCTTCATCTTCATCTCTATCATCTTGCCTTCCTTCCACTGATGCAACTCCTCGACTTGATAGCTCTCCACTTCCTCTCCACTCTGCGTCCACTAAAAACGATGGAAGCCAAAAAACCACCACCGACAGCCTCTTAAAGCCGCGCCACCAATTTCATATAGGAGCTCTTAATGTTAGGACACTTTGCCAAATAGGACAACAAGCATCACTAGCCAAGACCCTGGCATCACGAGCCATTGATGTATGTTGTGTTTCAGAAACACGCATACAAGACCCAAGTGTGGTTATTCACCTAACCCCACCTGGCCAACAGGTTGAATCTGCAAAATTCACCTTGAGGGTGTCAGGAGATGCCACAGCTAGTTCACGAGGATTAGCTGGCGTAGGGATAGCTTTGAGTACTAGGGCAGAAAAGACATTGCTTGACTGGATCCCGGTAGATAGCCGAATGTGTGCTGTCCGCCTGAACGGATCAGTAAGAAGGAGGAAGGACTGCACTACTCGCCGATGCCTTTTCGTAATCTCCGCCTACGCCCCCACTGACTGCAGTTCAGATGAAACGAAGGATGAGTTCTACCAAAAGCTGTCTAGTTTGGTGAGAAAGGCTAAACGCTCAGACATAGTCGTTCTAGCTGGTGACTTTAACGCTCAAGTAGGGAAATTGTGTCAATCTGAGAAGGATGTCGGTGGCACCTATGGAGTTCCGTGCCAGCGAACCGACAACGGTGACCGTCTCCTACAGTTCTGCTCTGATAATCATTTGTTTCTTGTAAGCACTAACTTCAAACACAAGGAGAGACACTGTTTGACTTGGAGACCCCCTTCGTCAAACCAACGCTGGACACAAATAGACCACATAGCAATAAGCTATCGTTGGCGTGGGTCGGTAGGAGATTGTCGCTCCTTCTGGAACACGTGCGTAGATACCGACCATGCACTGGTCCGCGCTCGTGTGTGCTTACGACTGAACGGACGTAGGAAACAGCTGGCGGTAAAACCATCACGTCCCCAGCTCGATCAGGAAACTAAATCCGTATTTGAGGAAGAACTAGCTAAACACATATCTGTGTTCGACAGCTGTGCTCACCCTGAAGAAGCTTGGAAAAATATCCAGGCAGCCATAGATACAGCTGTAAAAGCTGTGAATAAGGTAAACCCAAAGGTGAGTAAAAACCACTGGATCTCCACCGCCTCATCCGAACTGATAGATGCTAGAAGACTTATTCCGGCGAGCTCCGAATTCAATGAGGAGCGAAAGCTGCACAAGAGGAAACTTACGAAAAGTCTCCGCAAGGACCGTGAACAGTGGTGGGCGACAAAAGCCAAAGAGATGGAGAAAGCTTCGAGGATAGGCAACACCAGGCAACTCTTTGGACTCATCAGGGAAACGGGTGGGAGAAGACAAATCATTAGTGAGACAATCTCGGAAAAAAATGGCACTATAATTAGCTCACAGGATAGACGACTGGATCGTTGGAAAGAGCATTATGAGGAGCAGTTTAATTTGCCCACAGCCACGCTCAACCTTCCGAGCATCCAACACCTCCCTGAATGGGATATAGATACAGGTCCTCCGTCACTAACTGAGGTTACTAAAGCTGTCACCAATCTGAAACTAGGCAAAGCAGCGGGACCTGATGGAATGACTCCAGAGGTATTTAAGTACGGTGGAGACAGCTTACTGTCCGGATTAACTGAGGTACTAGGCAGCGTTTGGGAATCAGAAGAAGTCCCATCGGGTTGGTGTAAGTCACTGATTATCCCCATATACAAGAAGGGAGACAAGTCTTCCTGTGATAATCACAGAGGGATTAGCTTGACTAATATAGTATCTAAAGTCTTAGGCTCAATAATCATGCGTAGACTGAGTGGTGCTCGGGAAGCACAAACACGAGAGAGCCAGGCAGGCTTTAGACCAGGAAGAGGGTGTATTGATCATATCTTCACCCTCCGACAGATTCTAGAACATAGGCATTCCTACCGGCGTCCAACAGTCATTATATTTCTTGACCTAAAGGCAGCATTCGACTCTGTCGATCGGGAAGTTCTCTGGAGATGCTTGGCTGTAAAGGGAATTCCGAGAAAATATATTGCACTGATTAAGGCACTCTATTCGTACTCATACAGCCAGGTGAGGGCTTACGGCGAGCTGTCATCTGAACTGATGACGACCAGTGGTGTCCGTCAAGGATGCCCATTATCTCCTTTTCTATTCAACTTCATCATAGATGTGTTAATGGACTTAACCCTAGGTGACTTCAGCGATTCAGGGATTGACTTGCTACCTGGGAATAATCTCGTTGACTTGGAATATGCAGACGATATAGTCCTTCTAGGCGAAGACGCTGACGAAATGCAGAGTCTTCTAAACACCTTGAACAGCAATCTACGAATGTTTGGCATGCGATTCGCTCCCGCCAAATGCAAGATGATGTTACAGGACTGGACTACATCGACGCCTAGTTTAAAAATAGGAAGTGAAGTGGTAGAGCACGTTGACCGCTTCACTTATTTGGGAAGTACCATCAGCCCCAACGGGTTGATCTCTGACGAAATCTCAGCACGAATACAAGGGGCTCGTTTCGCATTTGTTAGTTTACGCCGACTCTGGCGTAGACGAGATGTTCGACTATCGACCAAAGGGCGGGTGTACTGCTCATCAGTCCGCTCCGTCCTCCTTTATGGTTGTGAGACCTGGCCACTGAGAGTGGAAGACATGAAAAGACTAGCTGTCTTTGATCATAGGTGCCTGCGTTCTATTTCCCGTGTAAAGTGGCATAATAAGGTGAGCAACATGGAGGTTAGGCGTAGAGTTCTAGGTAAACAGGGGAAATCAATCGACGAAGTCGTGAAGCTACAAAGACTGAGATGGTTAGGACATGTGTTACGTATGCCAAGCCATCGCCTCCCTCGACGAGCAATGTTAGCGGATATAGGGTCAGGCTGGAAAAAAGCTAGCGGCGGTCAAACAAAAACTTGGCATCAGTCAATGAAATCCACAACAGTTGGTCTAAGCCACGTAGGAAGGTGTAGACTTCCAGGCTGGGGTCCTCGGGACGGTAAAAATCTATGGTTGGAAACAATTGGTGACATGGCTCAAAATCGTTCTCAGTGGCGCAGATGCATCCACTCCCTGTGACTTATGATCTCCAATGAAACTGTTTTGTATTTCTTTATTACTCCTTTGTCTCACACCTCTGCTCACTGTTTCTATTTGCTTTTCTTGTACTTTCTTCTCTTGCTTCGCGTGCTACACGGAATGTGGCGACTTGAACTTCCGCACATTTGTGCAAAGTTCTATGTCGAAAACAGACAGACAGTCATTATCACAAGAGTGTATCAAACCTGACGACTTCACCCTCCCACTAAGCCTTTTGAGAATTATCATTGTCCAAATCGTTTTATTTTTCTTTAACAATCTGTTGTGCAGTCAACTTGAGCGCATGCTTATTCCTTAATTACTCTTCATTTTTCCAAAAGTATGCATTACACAATCCATGTGTTGTAACCATTTGTGTAGTGGTCATCACGTCTGTCTGACACACAGAAGGTCCCCAGTTCGAGCCTGGGCTGAAATACCTGCTTTGTTTGTCGGTGGCACAGCGGTTAGGACTCTCGCTGACCATGCACATGGTCTAGGGTTCGACCCCCTGCCGATGTACACCTGATACCTATGGTCGGCCTGCAAAATTTAGGCTACCGATATCACATGCTGAAAATTTCATACTTGTATCAAAAATACTGCGTGGAATCCAGCTATAATCAAAAATAAAAAAGTTTTTACCTTGTAATTGTGTGTATTAATTTCTCTTCGTTAAGTATCATACGCCTTGACGCGATAATAGTGACTAATTATTGTTAACAAAAACATATCTCCATTAGATTGGGAAAGTTCTATGTATTGTATTAAAAGAGTTCTATGTATATTAGAGCAGAGTCACAGATTATGATCCATCTAATTGAAAAGTAAATATTTCTCCGCTCAATCCCTTTGCTTGCAAAATGTTTAAATTGGTACTTTGTTTTTCTGCACTTTCCGTTGGTTTTCAGGAAATCTAAGATAGGTTCATCTTTCTGTTCTTTCAAAAAATATCTGTTTTAATATGGTTGTGTTCTCTGAGCTGGAGAGTTAATTTGCGAAGATTGCATCACCCTACTAGGTGACATCTTCAGCGAATACTTCAATTTGAATTGAAGTGTGCTTTCAGATTTCTCCACAAGTTTATTAATCATCTCTCCTGATGGTGACCGCCTTGGACGTGATTAGTTGTTTTTGTGTCTTTTCACACCATCTATACTACTTGTATTGGAACTGATTATTTCTTTGACTTGAACTTTGACTCTTTGTGTGTGAGGTTTCTTTCTTATCATTTGATAAATTTTGTCTATCTCGATGTGTCTATCGATTGATGATTCACTGGAATACCAATCACGTCCGAGGTCACCAGGAGAGATGATTAATAAACTCGTGGAGAAATCTGAAAGCTCACTTCAATTCAAATTGAAGTATACGCTGAAGATGTCATCTAGTAGAGCGATGAAAGCTTCTCAAATTAATAATCCGGCTCAGAGAACACAACCACATCGAAATCATCCAGCTGAGCTACAAACCTTCTCTGTCATATCTACTACATTCCTGTTTTAGTAGTCACACGTCAATTAAGCTAATAAAGGAAGCGTATCAGTTGATTGCTTGCGACCTCAATGATGAAAGTTATTAGTTTTATTACAAGTCGACTTATTACTTAGCCATTTGTTTAAATTAAGAATTTTCACACCCTTAGTTACAATCTCATCGATATTCACTATTTCAAAAGATATTTTAGCATGTTCGTGGGTGGTTCATTGGTGGAATACCCACCAACCTCCTAGAAGGTCTGGGTTTCAAACCCGACGAACACACAACTATACGTCAGTCAGTTTACTAAGGAGTTATAAGCATGGTATAGACGGAAGGTTAGAACCGAGGATAGGAACTCCAATCCCACCACTGGAACTACACAGGAACACTTTGGCATGCGATTCGCTCCCGCCAAATGCAAGATGATGTTACAGAACTGGACTACATCGACGCCTAGTTTAAAAATAGGAAGTGAAGTGGTAGAGCATGTTGACCGCTTCACTTATTTGGGAAGTACCATCAGCCAGTGCCAACGGGTTGATCTCTGACGAAATCTCAGCACGAATACAAGGGGCTCGTTTCGCATTTGCCAGTTTACGCCGACTCTGGCGTAGACGAGATGTTCGACTATCGACCAAAGGGCGGGTGTACTGCTCATCAGTCCGCTCCGTCCTCCTTTATGACTGTCAGTGAGACCTGGCCACTGAGAGTGGAAGACATGAAAAGACTAGCTGTCTTTGATCATAGATGCCTGCGCTCTATTTCCCGTGTAAAGTGGCATAATAAGGTGAGCAACATTGAAGTTAGGCGTAGAGTTCTAGGTAAACAGGGGAAATCAATCGACGAAGTCGTGAAGTTAAAAAGACTGAGATGGTTAGGACATGTGTTACGTATGCCAAGCCATCGCCTCCCTCGACGAGCAATGTTAGCGGATATAGGGTCAGGCTGGAAAAAAGCTAGCGGTGGTCAAACAAAAACTTGGCCGAACCAGTCAATGAAATCCACAACAGTTGGTCTAAGCCACGTAGGAAGGTGTAGACTTCCAGGCTGGGGTCCTCGGGACGGCAAAAATCTATGGTTGGAAACAATTGGTGACATGGCTCAAAATCGTTCTCAGTGGCCAGCGGAGATGCATCCACTCCTTGTGACTTATGATTTCCAATGAAACTGTTTTGTTCTTCGTTATTACTCCTCCTTTGTCTCACACATCTGCTCACTGTTTCTATTATGCTTTTCTTGTACTTTCTTCTCTTGCTTCGCGTGCTACACGGAGTGTGGCGATTTGAACTTCCGCACATTTGTGCAAAGTTCTATGTAGAAAACAGACAGACAGACAGACGCAGGAACACGAAGAATGAGAAAAAGAACTTCAGAATATTTTGATGACATAAACAATATTCCAGGCTAAATTATTTTTATCGTATTTTGCTATCGGGTAGCAGGGGGATGCATTAAATGCATATCGTTAATAATTTTTTTATTTAATTTTATACTATAATAACTAAAACGGCTGAAAATACTGCTTGCTTAAACGATTGTAATTATTGTTTTCTTTAATTTCTAGAGGAATGTGGGGCTTCAGACACACGTTTCCATTGAGTTCGCTTCTCCACCAACGTTTCCATTACCTGTCTCCACATCTGCCCACATGCTTTCAACTCCTCTTCTTCACACCGCCTCCTCCATATCATACTCACATTGATGACCATCTCACCACTGCCTTTTCGGGTTCCACTCGAAACAGAGAGAGAGCATAGCGTGTGAAGTCACTCACTTGATGGTTTGTTTTCTCAGAGTATGGTCAATCCAATCCACCTCCATTTCTTCCCGTATATTTCTTGCACAGTTGGTTCCTTCTTGGTTGGTACGCCCATTGCCAGATATCCCTCCCTATGGCTGATCTCTTCTGGCCAACCATCTGATCTGGAGTAGTATTTAGCCAAGACAACTGTTGATGAAGAAGGCGTGTAGTTTGTTCAAAGTGTCCTTCGTGAGGCGCGGCGTCAAGTCTCTGATCCATATGGTGAGTTGCATTGACTTTACATTGGAGTTGAAAATCCGGATTTTATTTTTCATGTTGAGTACGGCTGTTGATGTCCACACAGACTTGAGAGTAATGAAAGCCTGCCTTGCTTTCCCGATCCTCCCACTGCGATATCCTCATCAGTTCCGTCGCCTGTAGTTGAAACGATGCTTCCCAGGTAGGTAGGTAGGTAGGTAGGTAGGTAGGTAGGTAGATAGGTGAAGGAGGTTGCTTCTTTCAGATTCCTCCCACTCATGTTGATTGTTGTCCGTTGTTGTTGTTAATTTTGGTACTGCTATTGGCCAGGAATCCTCCTCAACCATGTTTTCTCTATGTTCATATGAAGTTCTATCTTTTGTGTATGTTTCTTCAGCCAACTTGTTGCTTTTCACTTGAATATCTTCCAGTTTGTTAGAAATCAGATATATATCATTATCGGCAAAATCCTGATCCTGCATGTTTTTCGTGTGGGTGGATTTTATGCCTGTCTTCTCGCTGCACGCTGTCTATCGCATCATCCCGTCTACAACACTCAGAGACAGTAGGGACCGCCTTCCTTCTCTTAGTCCCGTCTTTACTTTTAAGGATTTGGTGAGTTTCCCACCAAAATTGTTTCCTCTAATTATTATTATGGGAGTAATTAAATTATTATTTATCATTTATCAAGTTGGCAGAAGAAGCATCAAAGATAGGACTTCAAGTGAACATAGATAAAACAGAGGTGATGAAGATTCCTAGCCAACATCAACAGCAGCAACAACAACAGACAACAATCAGCCAGCATAAATGGGAGGAACCTGAAAGAAACAACCTCCTTCACCTACCTACCGATCTGGGAAGCATCGTTTCAACTACGGGCCAGCGGAACTGACGAGGATATCAAAGCCAGAATCGGAAAAGCAAGACAAGCTTTCATTACTCTCAAATCTGTGTGGAGGTCAACAGCACTCAGAATCAAAAATAAGATCCGGATTTTCAACTCCAATGTAAAGTCAGTGCTACTATAAGGATCAGAGACTTGCGCTGCGCGTCATAAAGAGCATCTCAAACAAACTTCAGACCATCATTAACAGCTGTCTCCGCTCAATACTCAAGATCAGATGGCCAGAAAAGATTAGCAACGGGGATCTCTGGGAGCGAACCAATCAGGAACCGATTGTGAAACAAATAGGCAGAAAGAAAATGAGATGGATTGGCCATACGTTGAGGAAACCATCAAGTGACATCACTAGACAAGCCCTCGAGTGGAACCCGAAAGGGAGGCGGCGAGTTGGTCGTCAGTGCAAGGGTGACTTGGAGGAGGTCATGCGAGGAGGAGATGAAAGCATGTGGACAGACCTGGAGCAGGGTGAAAAAGTTGTCAGAAAACCGAAGGCAGTGGAGGTGCTCAGCTGAAGCCCTATGTTCCTCTAGGAACTAAAGGATACAATAATAATAATAAATAATTATTCCTTTGGGTTTATGATAGGGCATAGGGTTTTAACAGCACATCTGCATTTCACCCTGTTCTCTACAGTCGTCTACAGATGACCCTACAACTGTCCATAAGCCTTCTTCTCCTCCAACTCACGCGATCTTCTCCATGTTACTCTCAGACTCATCACCATCTCATCCTTTCCATTCGTGTTCCACTAGGCAGCTAGCCTATCACGCAATGTCATTCAGCAGTCTCTCAATCCAAATACATTTACTTCAGCATAATTTGTCGGACAATAGGTCTTTGGTTGGTTCACAGCCTTGATGAGTTCCCCTTCTGGTCAATCCTGTCTAGCTAGCTATGTGATCTAAACTTTGAAGCGAAGGGAGCTGTCTATGAAAGTCTGAATTAGCTTGTTGGAAATGGTTTGGGCGACGAGTCAACTCTTTGAACCCTGAGAGATGCACACTGAGTGACTTGACATCAGTGCTTTTCTCATCTCATCCTTGACATCTGCATTCGTACCACCTGTAGTTGAAATGATGTAGCTCAAAGGAGTGAAAGAAATGACATTGTTTACAATTCCTTAAATATTGATGATTCGTGGTTGGTGATCTTCATCACTGCCGTTTTTTCTATTGTTCACTTCAATTCCCGTTCCCCCCCCCCACCTTCACTTCTCTCATTTTGTTGATTTCCAGTTGTAAATCTTCAACATGAAGCATAAATCATCTACGAAATTCAGACGTATTAAGGTCTTTTCATCAATCCATTGTATGAATGTTTCTCTTCTCACTCCTCACAGTCTACCGCATGTACCCATCTTCCTCAATCAAATGGGTCATCTTGCTCTTATCTTCACTTCCAACACGTCTATGAGCTTTGCATTTGTCATCACTATATACAGCGTTTTTAATAGATTTTTTATGAATTTTTGCTTCATTCTTTAGTGTAGAAGCAGTTACCATGGTAATTTACGGTCGACGATGTCAAAGGTCTTATTTATTTATGCATAATAAATTACCTTCTTACATTAAAGGTAATATCTTTTGTACACAAGTTTCTGTGACAAATGCATATCCATTTCGTAGGGATTTTGTTTGATCGGTTACAGGATTTCATCATGAGCTGACATCAGTTAGCGAAGAATTGGAAAACCTGCAGGGAGTACTGGCAGACAGCTGTTTTGTCAACCTAGTCTCGGACTCTTCATCGTACGCATCCACACGTTGCTAGGGTTCGAACACAAGACCTTCTGGTTACAAGGCTAGTGAGACGATTAAGCAGCCACTGGGACCGAATTCACTGGCCAGCCCACTTCATGACATAGCGCGACCACTAGCCAATGTCTTCTTCGACGAGTTACTGCCCCACATTCAACTTGCTGTACCCTACTGGTCATGACTTCTCACTAGAACTCGAGGTATCTACCTGAATAGAGCCAGTCGAGCTCTCCTTGTAATTAAAAGGTCCTGGGTTTTGAAACCCACAGTGTGGGTGCGTACTGCTGAAATCCTCCAACAAATATATATTTATAAATGTCAATCTCAACGAAGAATATTCTTTTCAATAATTTCCCCTCTTCAGGTTCTTACAATTATAAAATATAATGTTTACTGTCGTTACAATAATGATAGCCAGTTATTCGGTGGATACATTTTTAACGTAGAATAACAGATTAGCAGTTATGGGGTGTCGAAATAAACAGTCGTGTTTTTGTGACAAACGTTGTGCTAGGCCGAATTCAATTACAAAATATTGTAAAATAGGAGACATTGATGGTGATTAATCTCATCTCGCGCATGTATGGCCTAGTGAAATTGCATAAATCAGGAGTGCCCCTACACCCCATACTAGACATGTCCCATTCACCCTATCACGAGACGGAAAAGTTGCTGGTACAGCTACTTCAACCCTTGCATGACGAGTTTGTAAAGCATAGCGTCAGAGATGACTTTCAATTTATTGATACGATCAAAAACTTGAACGCGACTGGCAAATACATGGCATCACTTGACGTTTCATCTCTATTTACTAGTGTGCCTCTAGTGGAAACCATCGATTATATCTGTGAACAGATTGTAGAAATGAAATTGTCCACTGATATTCCTATCAGTAATCTGAAACAACTGCTTGTTAAATGCACAACGAATGTTCAATTCCTATTTTATTATGAAATATACGGACAGGTTGATGGAGTAGCCATGGGATCCCCCCTGGGACCTATTTTCGCGAATATATTTCTGGCAAAACTACAAACTAGTCCGTTGAAAGAGGAAATAGCGAAAATGGAAATGTATTGTCGTTACATGCATGACACTTTTGTAGTGTACGATTAAGGGCTAAATAGAGATTTGATTTGGAACAACTTCAATAATGCTCACCCAGTGGTCCATTTCACACACGAAGGAGAATACAACGACTCTCTACACTTCCTCGACGTCCTACTACCGAGAAGAGAGGATGGTTCCATCAAAAGAACCATATTTATACGAACTTCTTATTAGTGATATTATCTGTTTTCTCAATATATGCCTCTACCTGTTTCATTTGACATATTCGTTATCTATTTATGAACCCCTCATCGCAGTCTCACTATCTCCTGTTTAACACAGACCACTTTGAACTAGCCACTCACCTGACACCTTTTATAACCTTGAACTGATTTGTCAATTTTCCCACCCCACAGTCTGCAAATCTATTATGATTAAACACCACCACTGTCTCCAGTCTTACAATATTTTGTAATTGAATTCAGCCTAGCACAGCGTTTGTCACACAAACACGACTAAATTAAATACCTAGGCGTCACTCTATCTTCTGATCTTTCCTGGTCGTCTCATATCTTGACGATTTCCAAGAAAATATACCGTCTTAGCTTCTACATCAAGAAGTTAAGACTTTCTGGTGTAACCCAACCCTTACTCTTACAATTTGTTAACTCCCGTATTCTGCCTATTATTCTCTATTGCTCCCCCTTAGTCTTTTCTGGGCTATTAAATAAAGACTATACCTTATTACATAGCATGTTAAAGGTTGTCAGCAGGGTAATCAGTTTGCCACTTAGCCAGCTTGTTAATATTCTGGTGGACAAGCACATGGACTCATGTGAAAAATGGGCGAAATCCATCTTATCTGACTCACAACACCCTCCACATTCACAACTCTCCCCATATATCTCTTCAGGGAAAACCAGAAGCCTATATAGGAAACTATATGCCCGCACTAGTAAGTACAAAACTCATCCATACCCTACCTAGCCCGTGTTCTGTGCGATAAAGAATGCATCAGGCATGAAACTGTTAACTTATTAAATAGTCAGTAGAACCAATGGATCTCGTCTTTCCAACTCACATCATTTATAGGTACAACGTTTTCTCTCTCTTCATTCTGTATTTATTTTTGTTATGTGCTGCTTTGTTTCTCTCTTCCTTGCAAACTCTACTTAAAACATTCTTGTTCGTTCTTTCACACTCTGTATATCTCGACCATTTTGCTATCGCTTACGCCAGTAAATATGCTGGTAGTATCTACTTTTCTAACACCTTCAAACATTCTGTTCACTTTTGGCTTTGCTACCGACATGCTAATATGTTGTTGTCAAAACTGACTGAGATAACTTTAATCTATGTAGAACTATATTTAATGTTAGTGTACCAACTGGATGCAATATTGTAGTAAAATGCTGAGATTTCCATTCTGTATCATAAGTACTGATTTGGAATAAAGCTTATCTTATTTTATTTATTTCGACACCCCATAACTGCTAATCTGTTATTCTACGTTAAAAATGTATCCACCGAGTAACTGGCTATCATTATTGTAACGACAGTAAACACTATATTTTATAATTGTAAGAACCTGAAGAGGGGAAATTATTGAAAAGAATATTCTTCGTTGAGATTGACTTTTGATTTATTATATGGGAATATTTCACACGACCAAATCATATATGTATGAATCCAAAATTAGTGTAATCAGATAGTATACCTTTCACAGAAATGGCATCATCTGATTTACGAATATCTGTCTTACGTGCAGCGTTTCATCCTCCACTTATCGTCACCCCATCTTTCATGATACTTCTTTTACAGCAGAATTCATCTGGTTCATCCTCCTGTATACCTCTGCATTTGTACAAAACAAACTATACTTATTTTCTTAATTAATCATGGGTAATTCCTTAAAACACTGACACAAGCATAGCCTTCCAACCCACTGTCTCTGCCTTTCTCTCCTTGATTTCTTAACATTAATCACAAAAGCACATTTTCTGATTATTCCTGATCATTAGATAACTGATATTTAATTGAGTGTTACATTTATGCATCTCATATCACAAATACAGGAGTGTTTTAGACTATGATCTATTAACAATCCCTTTGAATATCCAGCCTCTCTTGGAATTATAATTTCAATGATTCCATGCCATTTAGAAAAAACAGTAGCCAATACAATCATTACATGAACTGATGAACAGACTTTATTATTATTGTTTCCCTTAATTCCTAGAGGAACATAGGGATTCAGCCGCTCATGTCTCCATTGCCTTCGGGTTTCTGCCAGCTTTTTCACTCCGCTCCAAACCCCCCCACATGCTTTCATCTCCTCTTCACATGACCTCCTGCAAGTCACCTTCACACTGACGACCAACTCGCCGCTTCCCTTCCGGATTCCACTCGAGCGATGGCTTGTCTAGTGATGTCACTTGATGGTTTGTTTCCTCAGAGTATGGCTAGCCAATCCATCTCCATTTCTTCCTGCTTATTCGTCGCACAATCGGTTCCTGCTCTGTTGGTTCGCTCATCGCCAGAGATCCCTGTTGCTGATCTTCTCTGGCCAGCCATCTCATCTTGAGTAGTGTTGGGCGAAAGCAGCTGTTTATGAAGAAGCTGTGTAGTTTGTTTGAGATGCTCTTTATGACCCGCTGGCCAAGTCTCTGATCCGTAAAGTAGCAGTGACTTCAGATTGGAGTTGAGAATCCGGATCTTATTTTTGATTCTGAGTGCTGTTGATCTCCATATAGACTTGAGAGAGTAATGAAAGCCTGTCTTGCTTTCCTGATCCTCACACTGTGATATCCTGATCACTTCCGTCGGCCTGTAGTTGAAACGATGCTTCCCAGATCGGTAGGTAGGTGAAGGAGGTTGATTCTTTCAGGTTCCTCCAGTTTATGCTGATTGTTGTCTTTTGTTGTTGTTGCTGTTGGTGTTGGCCAGGAATCTTCATCACCTCTGTTTTCTCTTTGTTAACCTGAAGTCCTGTCTTCCTTACATCCTTCTTCAGCCAAATTGTTGCTTTTCACCTGCATATCTTCCAGTTTGTAGGAAACAAGACATATATCATCGGTGAAGTCCAAATCCTCCATGTTTTTGTACGGGTACATTTTATGCCTGTTTCCTCATTGCCGGCTGTCTGTTGCATTATCTAATCTACTGCAATCAGGAAAATCATTTGCGACAGTAAGCAGCCAGCTTACCTTACTTCCATCCTCACTTCGAAGGCTTCCGTAAGTTTCCCGTTGTGGATTACTTGGCATGCAGCATTGTCGTACGACTTTTGGATGAGATGTATAATTGTCGATGGCACCCCGTAGTAGCGAAGTAGTTACCAAATCACCTCTCGATTTACGCTGTCTACTGAAGGCCTTTCCAAAGTCGATGAAGTTGAGATAGAGAGGTGACTGCCATTCCAAGCTTTTTTCAATAATGATCCGTAGTGTGGCGATTTGATCAATATATGACTTGTTTCTCCTGAATCCAGCTTGTTCCGGTAGAAGTTTTTCCCCCAGGTCGTCTTGTTTAATTCTCTCCAGGATGATGCGGCTTAGTATTTTGCTTGGGATGGACAGGAGCATAATTCTGCGCCATTTTTTTCATTGGACTAAGTCTCCTTTCTTTGGTAGTTTGAACAAGTATCCTTTCTCCTAATCCTCGGGTACTTTGCCCTCTGTCCACACCATCCACAGTAATGGTGTCATCAAGTCCGCTGTTGTCTCTGGGTCCATTTCCAATAAAACGTTGTGCAACATTCTTTAAGGAAAAGAAGAAATGGTTCACTCGTCATAGACAATGACATTATGTCAAACAATATACTTCAGACTACAACTTTACATGTGAATCCTGTATGAGGGAGAAGTATTTACAGAGTAAATATGCTGAAAGTATCTGTACTGTTCGTTCACACACGTTATCTGAATTAGAGCTTTATGATTATTATTAAAAATGGAGATTTCGTTGACAACTTATATATATCAGTTAAAAACTTACTGATATCCACCATAGTATAATGGACAACTGTTTTGTCCTAATTTGAAACTCGCTATCAGTGCTCAACCATGATAATACTAGGGATCCGACACAAAGCCTTCAAGTTACAAGGTGAACTCACTGACCATCTAGTCACTTGGATGTAATTTAATTATAAAGTCAAAGCAGTCAACAGTGTAAACTTATTGTTTTGAAATAATTATACTACCTAAAACGTTTATAGTAGCATAAAAATAATCAAACATTTTGTCGTAGGTTTATTGACGCGCTGAAATGAGTTAAAGGAGCATTGAAGAACCATGGGGTACGGAACATGTGTTTTCTCCTAGTTTGGGACTGTTCTGTAGTACACATTCACTGAGATTTTAATCCAGAACGCTTCAGTTATATATGTGTATACCATTTATTGATTGAAACCCGACTAAATGGCCTGCCTAAGGGAACTCCAACTACTGCCCACTGGCGATTTCTAGCTCAACAGACTGCGAATGTCAGCCGAGAGTAAGTGATCTACAATAGGTACTGCATTCTCTCCACCTCTTTTTCCTTTCATTCTGTATGACTTTCCATATTCTTCGATAGTTAATTTCACTAGATATGGCGGTGATCTGACAATTTCTATCTCAGTACTTTCTGATTTCGATTGTTCATGTATGCAGAGATTCTTGTCTGAAATTAACAAATGGTGTCGCCTTAAATGGTCTTCAACTAAATCCCTCCGAAGATCATATTGTTGATTTTAGTTTCAGATGCACATTCGAATTGAGGGGACTGGTTCAGTCTCATGATTTCTGTGATATTAATGGCATTGTGATAGGAAGTAACTTTAATATTTCCTAACTTTCTCTTCAAATCTTAATGGTATACGAGCTCGCCTTGTAACCGGAAGGTCCTGGGTTCGAATCCCAGTGGGTGCGTACTTCTGAAGAGTCCCAAACTAGGACGAAACAGCTGTCCAGTACTCCCAGGTTTTCCAGTGGTTCTCTAACTAATGTCAGCTCATGATGAAATCCTCAAAATCTTCAAATCTTTCTTGGTCATTTCTAAAAACATTTGACGTATTACCTAAAAATGCGGAGACTTTCTGCTAGCATAATTCAACTGATTCTCTTAAAATTTCTGAATTCATGTATTCTGCCCATTCTCCTTGACTGTCCACCATTATTCTTCCATGGACTACTCAAAAAAGACTATATCATATTGTGGTGGTGCGATATAGACAATGTGTTCCAACGGAATATGATTCTCACAAATTCCCAAGTTTCAATACTGCGTCGGTAACAGAATACTATGTGTCTATTTGATCATTCTATTTCATGTGGTTTGGAGGAAATAACCTCCTTTACCTATCTGGGAAGCATCGTTTCAATTACAGGCGACGGAACTGATGAGGACATCACAGTGCGGGGATCGGGAAAGCAAGGCAAGCTTTCATTACTCTCTCAAGTCTGTGTGGAGGTGAACAGCACTACTCAGCATGAAAATGAAAATAAGATCCGGATTTTCAACTTCGATGTGAAGTTAATGCTACTATACGAATCATGAAGAGCATCTCAAACAAACTACACAGCTTCTTCATAAACAGCTGCTTTCGCCCAACACTACTCAAGATGAGATGGCTGGCCAGAG
Organism: Trichobilharzia regenti; assembly: GCA_944472135.2. Lineage (NCBI taxonomy): Eukaryota > Metazoa > Platyhelminthes > Trematoda > Strigeidida > Schistosomatidae > Trichobilharzia > Trichobilharzia regenti. The sequence continues at coordinate 106,733,017 of OX235264.1, forward strand.
AAGATCAGCAACAGGGATCTCTGGCGATGAGTGAACCAACAGAGCAGGAACCGATTGTGCGACGAATAAGCAGGAAGAAATGGAGATGGATTGGCTAGCCATACTCTGAGGAAACAAACCATCAAGTGACATCACTAGACAAGCCATCGCTCGAGTGGAATCCGGAAAGGAAGCGGCGAGCTGGTCGTCAGTGTGAAGTTGACTTGGAGGAGGTCATGTGAAGAGGAGATGAAAGCATGTGGGGGGGTTTGGAGCGGAGTGAAAAAGCTGGCAGAAACCCGAAGGCAATGGAAACGTGTAGCTGAATCCCTACGTTCCTCTAGGAATTAAAGGAAATAATAATATAATTTCATGTCGTTTAATATAAGCCAAAATCACTTACTCAGTGATTGCTTAACGAATATAAACTGTGTACATGTATAAACAGCGGTTTGATTAAGGAAAGACAAATTCACCTTGACTTCCATATCTCGTCTTTTGTTGTTACAATATTACGTAGAATACTGCAAAGGCTGTAAATAGGATTCGTTGTTGTGCTTTTCACTTAGCTAACTGATATTATTGTGTCTAGATAGACATTTTAATCCCTGCAGACAGTTAGCTAAAGTTATATCTAGTCTGATTTCAAACATTCTCTCTACTTATTTGCAACTTTCTACTTGTATCTCTTCGGGTTAAGCCAGAAGAAACTTCATAGGAATTTATTCATGTTGGACTATACCACATTCAGCAGAGCTTTTGTGTATAGAGAAAGTGTCAGATATTAGAACTTATCAACTTTTAAATTAGTAGCTTAAAATTGCCAAATATAAGCAAAGTTTATAATTTTAATTGAATTTTTAGATTTTCCCGTCGATTGATTGGGCCAAAATGCTCGGCCTCAGGTTGACATGTCTGTCGGCTTCTTTATGCAGATGCTTCGACGATGTCCGGGCATGTTTAATTGGTGGATGGTGACCCGCTGTACAAGAAGTGAATCTCGTGGCCCAAGTGGTCTACTGGATAACGACACTTTGGCGTTTGAAACTATGGGGTCACTGGGTTCAAGCCTCGGTGGTGGAAATATCATCACTCACTGCGGAATGCGGGTACATCCAGATGACGAGTCCCAAATAGGAAGAAATGCACATCCTGGATTTCACCCTTAGTCACCATCCACCAATTAAAGTTTATTATTACATGTATTATTTATTTATAACTCATTATGTTCCATTAACTTTCAGTTTTTACGGTTTTATGACTCTTTTTTCAACTTAATGTACATACATATTTATACATGGAGCTAAATTGTTGCAGTAATTGCAAAACACTGAAAATTCCATTCTGTGTCATTATTAATGTTGTCTGGATTAATGTGATTATTATTAGCTTAAAAACTCTCATTGATTCATACTGAAAAAGAAAAGACGTTTAGCGAAGAGACTCTTTTCGACGAATTCATTCACATAGCTGTACAATCACATTATTATTTGTGTGTGTGTGTGTGTGTACATGAGGTTTGTCAAGTTTAGATAGTTAATCAGGTAATACAAGAATGATTTAATATAGAAACAAGGTGAATTAGGTAGCAACTAAAGTAAGATTGAGTTAATAAGTTAGATGACGTAATATAATTGACTAAAATGTTTCAACTTAGGTCAGGATAGTAACAGAGATAATTACAGGTAGAGACTAATAAGAGGTGGGGTGGAAAATAATGCTATTTAAATTAGAACTGAAATTGAGCAAATAAGGTGGATGAGATAACACAAATGACTAGAAATTAAGTGTTGATCAAGTCAGTAACACTGGTAATGAGGTGCAGATATTAAATCGGGTGGGGTAGAGAACAGGAAGGTTGAAAATATAAAATACATCAGTTGAAAAGACAAAATAATACAAATGAAGAGACAGAAAAAAGTAGAATCTACCTGTCAGGTATTAAGACAGATTACGTCCATTGCAAATGTAGTGACTGTGAACGAACTTCTTCTGTATGCAGAGTTCAGGACATAGCAAGTGAATTGCGCTATTTCTTCTGCAGTGTGAAGAAGTTTGATTTGTACACTGTTAGGAAGACTGCTTCGTATTTTGTAGACGACTTTGAAGTTTGTGTGTGTGGTGTAGCTTGGTGTCCGGAATCTATCAGATGTTCTAAGATTGATCTGCGGGGGTATCGATTTTCTCCTTTGTAAAACCATGTTTGGTGTCCGGAATCGATTATTATTATTATTATTATAAAGAACATCAGATTTCAGAAGTAAATGATCATATATAACAGTGAACATACACTATTGATTAGAGAACCATTGGAAAACCTGCGCGGAATACTGGAAGCTGTTACGTTAACTTAGTTTTGGGACTCTTCATCAGTACTCATCCACTGGGGTTCAAACCAGGAATGTTCTGGCTACAGGGTGAGCCCATAGACACTTCAGCCACTGTAACCAGAAATAAGAGCTCATGAATTCCAGTTTCTACGAATTAATGATATATATAAATATTTATTTAGTACAACCACCAATCAGTATCAAAGGCGTGTAACACTATCATCTTGTCTGACTTGGAGAACCCTCCTAGTTACAACTGCACATTTCTTACAATACAGAAGTAGTAGTTGTATTTTATTTACTGATTTTTGATTACAGCTTGATTTCACACCGCATTTTCGGCACATGTATGAAATTTTCAGCATGTGATATCGGTAGCCCAAATTTCTCAGGCCACTCATTGATATATGGTGTGTGTCAGCCGGGGATCGGTAAGCGTCCTAACCGATGTGCCACCTGTCGAGAGACTAATTAATTCATCCTTACTCTTAGAACATAAAATTGGAGTGTTTATGAAAAAGCAGTAGACTTCTGCTGCTGGTGCATTGGATGCTCTTTTTACTGAATTCTTCAAGCGCTGCGTTATTATTTCACTGATATCGCCACCAAGGAAATGTAGTTTTAGGAACAGTGAACTTCTTCGTAGGCGTTGATGTATCAGCTACCCTTGACTTCAAATTTACATTTTTCTAAATAAACTTTTCTGGTTATCCATTTTCACTTAGTGCTTGTTTCATATTCTTGAATTCTTCAGTATGACGGTCATTAGAGCAGATTACTATAGTATTGTGAACCAAATACTTTACTAAATTGCATTTTTTTTATGCGGTTGTGTTCTCTGAAGTAGCTGGATAGTTTATTTGCGAAGCTTTCATCACCCTACTAGGTGACATCTTCAGTGAATACTTCAATTTGAATTGAAGTGAGCTTTTAGATTTCTCCACAAGTTTATTAATCATCTCTCCTGATGGTGACCGCCTTGGACGTGATTAGTTGTTTTTATGTGTTTTCACACCTTCTAGGCTACTTGTATTGGAACTGATTTTTTCTTTGGAAGAAAGTTTTTGTGCTCTCTCACTTAAACATTTTACCAATCCTATTTGCACTGACATACGATGGGATGATCGGAAGTCCAAATATCTCTTTGAATGTGTGGGTTTCCTGTAAACACACACACTAGTGCTTAACTTCCCATCTTCTTTCCATTTTACGCTACAATCTAACATTGGTAGTTGGAAAGAATCCGCACCTAGACAAATCACAGTGCCAAAGAAAACCTGTTTATGAGTCTAGCATTCAAAGGTGACACCATTTCGGAATTGATTAAAAATCGTTTATCTAAATGTATTAAACGTATTTTTCCTGCAGCTGACTTGCATCTAGTTTTTATCAGCCGAAATATGATTAGACAATGCGTCAAGGATAGATTACCGCTTTTGTCCACATCTATGTGCATTTACTCATTTACCTGCTCTTGTGGAGCTGATTATATTGGACGTTGTAGGCGTAATCTCCGAAAACGTGTAGCTGAACACTATCCGGTTTGGTTAATGAAAGGCGAACGAAGAACTGCGAAGTCATCTATTTATGATCACCTGTTAGAGTCTGGTCATTTAGCCCCACGTGATTCATCCTTCAAAGTTATCTACATAGCAAAATCGAATCGATCCAAAAGTTTGCTTTTCCTTTACTTGCATGGCTAGTCGAAGCTTTAGCTATACGTGAACAGAAACCTAAATTATGTGTGTCAAAAACGTTTTGTCAAACCCCTTTCTTTACCTTGGTCATAGTGATGTTCTTTCTAGTTTTTATTTTATTTTATTTTACCATTTGAATTCATTCCACTTCACTTCACATCTTCATTCTTGTCGTAATTGTACTCTTAATTTTTTTTAAAATTCTTAGACAACACTTGACATTTTTTAAACATTTTTGACATCAATCCACTTATAAAACAATCTTTAATAATTCTGTAATTTATCCACTTCAACTCTATGCCTTATAACATTTTAATTATCGTTATTCTTATCACACATATATACGTATATTGACTGAGCAATTATTTAGTGTCACTTAATAACCTTTTTCTGTAATATAAATACGACAGTACAGTTGGCTTGAAAATGAAGTCGTTAAAAAGAAATTTCTTCGCCGAACAAAAAAAAACTGCGTTTCTACTTATGATATGCATAGTCGGAAACTACTCACAGCCTATCCTATTATCAATCAGTAATTTTTCTTCAGTTACAAGATTTCATCATGGGCTGACATTAGTAAGAGAACAATTGCAAAACCCTCCAGGAATACTGGACAGCTGTTTCATCCTAGTCTGGGTCTCTGCATCAGTACGCACCCACCGGGATTCGAACCTAGGACCTCCTCGTTACACGGCTAGCTCGTATAACATTAAGCCACTGGGACCCGTTCCAATGGCCCACGAATTCTAACTTCTGCACTTGAATTTCAATACTTGAGTAATTTATCTACTTTATGATAGATCAATCAGAAAGAATATCCACTCCGATAACAGTATGTATTTTGAATTAGGAGGGAACTCCTAATGAAATAACAGACAACAAGGATAAGAATGTTAATAAGAAGACAATTGCAGTGGAGAAAATTTTCTTTTCGACTAAGTCATCATCTTGGTTGTACATTCGCGTATTTATATCAAATGGATGGGAAAGTTCCAGAATAATATCCGGTTAAGGGTCAAATTAATAAAAATTATTAAAATTAGAAATTAGAATGCCATAATAAACAGGGGGATGGATAAAACAAACAAAGTAGCATCATGATAGCTAAGAAGATTGACATTGTGCAATTAGGGGTTAGAGATATAGAAATAACAAAATAGACAGGATGTTTGGATAAGAACTAATGTGATGAACAATTGTTTATGCAATCAGGGATTAAATATGTAGAAATAGTAAAATGACGAAATAAACACTAAGTTCGGGTATGAAAATATGGTAGTGTAAACAGGGATTAAGGAAAACTTAAAATAACAAGAATAAACAGGGAGTTTAGATAAGAAAGGCGATGGGATGGTCATTACTAAAAGAATTACTTGTTTATGATGGCCATGGCAGGGACAGGGGTTGGACGTATTTCTTTTGTATACAAAGCGTGGGTTTGAGCTTTTGTATAGCTAGCGCCTCGGCTATGCCCAGATGCCTTAATTTTACTCCCTTTGATAGGTTTGATCGAATCTTGTACATGATTTTGAAGGATTTTTCGAGTGGCGCTGAATGTCCTGAATTAACCAGATGTTCTGTCGCCGAACTATTTACCCGTTTTCGTTAACCTTTTACTAGCCAGGCTGGATAGTGTTCACGAGCGCGTTTTTCAAGTCGGCGCATGGTACGGCCAACATACTCAGCTCCACAAGAGCAAGTAAACTGGAAGCATCTCAGACGAAATCACATTTCCCTTAACTCAAGTACGCTGAAGCGACACACTCTAAACCACATCGATGCAGTGAGATCAAGACTACCTGAGCTAGAGTAGAATATCTCGAAAACCTCCCACGTCCTCTATGAGTTATCTGAAGACGAGAGAACAGCATTCGAAAACTACTCCAATACGGTTACAAAGAAAAGAACAGATGATGTTATAATGAAACTAAACCAAAGCCTAAATTCCGTTACAAAAGAAACCGTCTTTCCTACTTGTCCAGAAAAATACGTCTACAATTATTCTGATGTTCAACTGTCTCCAATTCAAATGCAAATTCTAGCACTTGGACCTAAATTTCGGGATGCAACGTCAAAAGTGAATGAACTGAACACGAAAGTGCAATTTGAGAATTTAATTGACCAGACGAAAGATTTTGTCCAAACCTCATATGAGAATGCAGAACTTTTCAAATCAACCGTTTTAAATTTCTGCCTCGATTACATCAACAAAAAACCCAGCCTTCGTAACGTACCTTCCAACGAACATCGAAAGGAGCTGAAAGAACTGAAGGACAATGAAAACTTGATCATCACACGACCAGATAAAGGCTCCGGAATCGTCTTGATGAACAAATCAGACTACCTAAGCAAACTCTCGATGATACTATCCGATGATAAAAAGTTTCAGAAACAGTCTCCACAGAAAGATCCCACTGAACAGACGGAGCTCCAGCTAACAAAGATATTGAAGAAAATGAAAGACGAATCCATTATAAGTCCAAAACTACATGAACAACTGCGCCCATCTGGTCCTACAACACCGCGCATGTACGGCTTACCTGAGGTGCACAAACAAGACGTCCCACTCCGCCCAATACTAGATATGATAGATTCCCCATATCATACAATCGCGAAATGGCTGGTGGAGATTCTCGGGCCGGTGAAAGAGAAGCTGTCAAGACACAACCTCCGCGACACATTCGACTTTGTTGATTCAATTAAGAATGTCAATGTGGCAGAAAAGAAAATGGTCTCCCTGGATGTCGTGTCTCTCTTCACCAACGTTCCACTGGCAGAAACCGTATGTTTCCTTTGTGACTACATTCAATCCAATGGCATCGATGTCGGTATACCGATCCATTACCTGAAAGAACTGTTACTTCGATGTACCTTCAACGTATACTTTATTTTATTTATTTATTTTATTTTTGATTACAGCTTGATTCCACACTGTATTTTTGGTACAAGTTTGGAATTTTCAGCGTGGATATCGGTAGCCCGAAATTTGCAGGCCGACCATAGATATCAAATGTGCGTCGGCGTGGGCTCGAACCCCGGACCATGTGCATGGTCGGCGAGAGTCCTAACCACTGTGCCACCGACGCACAACAAGGAAATTATTATGTACTCGTCGCCAAATTATTGTTATGTACTGGTCGAGAATTCAATAGTCCTGACGCAAGAAAGACGGAAATCAGAAGACCACTAGGTTTGCGATGATACTTCTATTTTCCAAACACAAGGAGAATCAAATTTGTCACACAAGAGTGTGAGAGCAAAATATATATGAATGTCCGAACAAGTGTGAGAGCGAATATTCAAAATGAACAAATCAATACAGTCTTAACATGATTGGCTAATTATAATGGAATATCGATCCATATATACATAGCAAAATATATCAGACTGTCAAACAAACACACAATTTATATGGATACATGTCACCAAGAACAGAATGTCAACAAACACACATATTATATATCATATAAGGGGAATATACATTGTTAAAGGAGACAGGTTCATCTAAGTAAAATGGTCACAGACTAAGAGAGCAACAGAAAGAGAGATCACCATATATATATATATATATATATATATATATATATATATATATATATACGGATACATATCAGAAATATACAGGCAAGTAGATGGAGCAGCAATGGATTCTCCCTTAGGACCCCTCCTAGCCGACTACTTTGTGGCTAGCTTAGAGAACAACGCCTTATCACCAACTATCAACGACTTCCATCTCTACAAGAGATACATCGATGATACTTTCATTATTTGTGATGAGAACTGTGATTCAAAAAGCCTACTTCAAATCTTCAATAATGCCCACCCAAACATCGACTTCACACTTGAGACTGAATCCGACGGAATGTTCCACTTCCTCGACGTCCATCTGACAAGAAACACCGACAGCTCCCTGAAAGGTTCCGTATACAAAAAGCCTACATGGAATGGACGATTCATCAACTTCCAAAGCTTCGCGCCCCTGAGCAGAAAGAGGAACCTGACATACGCTCTTTCCTCGAGGTCTCGGAAGATATGCGGCGAGGAAGTAGTTGAAAAAGAACAGCGTAATCTTCGATAAACCCTGATGGAAAACGGTTTCCCGCCCAGGTTTATAGACAAGAATCTCAAACCTAAGAAGACTTCCGAACAAGTCCAATCCGTTCCAAAAAAATACTTCTGCTTAATCTAGAATTCAAAGGTGATATTGAAACTGTTCAGCCAGAACGCGAAAGACAAGCTGTCGCATTGGGCCACCTCAACGTGCATATACCAGTTTACTTACTCTTGTGGAGCTGAGTATGTTGGTCGTACCATGCGCCGACTTGAAAAACGCGCTCGTGAACACTATCCAGCCTGGCTAGTAAAAGGTTAACGAAAACGGGTAAATAGTTCGGCGACAGAACATCTGGTTAATTCAGGACATTCAGCGCCACTCGAAAAATCCTTCAAAATCATGTACAAGATTCGATCAAACCTATCAAAGGGAGTAAAATTAAGGCATCTGGGCATAGCCGAGGCGCTAGCTATACAAAAGCTCAAACCCACGCTTTGTATACAAAAGAAATACGTCCAACCCCTGTCCCTGCCATGGCCATCATAAACAAGTAATTCTTTTAGTAATGACCATCCCATCGCCTTTCTTATCTAAACTCCCTGTTTATTCTTGTTATTTTAAGTTTTCCTTAATCCCTGTTTACACTACCATATTTTCATACCCGAACTTAGTGTTTATTTCGTCATTTTACTATTTCTACATATTTAATCCCTGATTGCATAAACAATTGTTCATCACATTAGTTCTTATCCAAACATCCTGTCTATTTTGTTATTTCTATATCTCTAACCCCTAATTGCACAATGTCAATCTTCTTAGCTATCATGATGCTACTTTGTTTGTTTTATCCATCCCCCTGTTTATTATGGCATTCTAATTTCTAATTTTAATAATTTTTATTAATTTGACCCTTAACCGGATATTATTCTGGAACTTTCCCATCCATTTGATATAAATACGCGAATGTACAACCAAGATGATGACTTAGTCGAAAAGAAAATTTTCTCCGCTGCAACTGCCTTCTTATTAATTCCTCTGATCCAATGTGTATATTCCGTGATTAGAATGTTGTTGATGTCAGCGAAGTTCAGAGATCAGCGAAGGGAGACATTCGTCATATTGTGAAGTTGCTAATGTAAATCTACTGTATATGCATAATGAACAACACACACACATTTGTTTAACAGTAATATCAAGTCAATCAAGACTTCAGTGGAATGGCATGCATGCACGCACGTCAGTAAAAGAATTTTCACCTGGTGCCTTTGCTACCTTAGTACTGCTGAATTATTCTGTCTTCAAAACCGACCACCCCTATTTTCAGTTCGGGAATAAAAAGTTAACTGCGTAATTTTGCCTCTTCTGAGTGTATTTACTAATTTGACTGCTCCTGTGGAGCCATTTAGTTACATAGGCCACACAATTAGGCGTAGTTATTGTCAGATTTCCGAACATCACCCTGCACAGTGGTTGGTTAAGTGAAGGACAAACAAAATCCATTCATAGCTGTATTCTCTCTCTTCTGGTGGATACAGAACACAAGACTGATGTTAACGAGGCGGCTTTCCAAGTCATCTACCGCATACCAACTAATTTTAAATTCACCTTGAGAGTTAATTTACTACATATGGCGGAGGCTGTTGGGATCCACATTAACAAATCTAAACTATGTCTTCAAAAGAAGAAGTTGGTTCAGACACAATTCTTACCCCGCTGGCCATCAAGGCTTTATTCATCCTTGATTGGTTGTGATTATTATTAATATCTCCTTTAATTCCTAGAGGAACATAGGGATTCAGCTACACGTCTCCACTGCCTTCGGTTCTCTGCCAGCTTTTTCACTCCGCTCCAACTCCGCCCACAGGCTTTCGTCTCCTCTTCACATGACCTCCTCCAAGTCACCTTCACACTGACGACCAACTCTGATCTTGAGTAGTGTTGGGCGAAGACAACTGTTAATAAAGGTCTGTAGTTTGTTTGAGATGCTCTTCATGACGCGAAGTGCAAGTCTCTGATCCGTATAGTAGCACCGACTTTACATTGGAGTTGAAAATCCGGATCTAATTTTCATTTTCATGCTGAGTGGTGCTGTTGACCTCCACATAGACTTGAGAATAGTGAAAGCTTGTCTTGCTTTCCCTATCCTCCCACGTCAGTTCCGTCGCCTGTAGTTGAAACGATGCTTTCCAGGTAGGTAGATGAAAGTGTTGGCTTCTTTCAGGTTCCTCCCAATTATGCTGAGTGTTTTGTCTTCTTGTTGCTGTTGGCCACGAATCTTCATCACCTCTGTTACCTCTATGTTTACCTGAAGTCCTATCTTAGTTTGATATGTATCCACATGATGTGTGTTTTGTCTTTGACAGTCTAATATATTTGCTATGTGTATGGGGATCGATATTCCATTATAACTGACATTTTGCTTTTGTCTGTCCACTAACTAAATAAACAACGTATGACCTTGTTATCACATGACATTACAACTAATCATGGTAAGACGTTATCTTATTGGTTCATGTGTATTAGCCATTTTTATATATACTCTTGCTTTATCATTCTTGTTCCCACGTCTCGTACTTGCGTACCATTTCACTCACACTCTTGTGACATTTATTACATTACTTGACTGGATCCCAGTAGATAGCCGAATGTGTGCTGTCCGTCTGAACGGATCAGTAAGAAGGAGAAAGGACTGCACTACTCGCCGATGCCTTTTCGTAATCTCCGCCTACGCCCCCACTGACTGCAGTTCGGATGAAACGAAGGATGAGTTCTACCAAAAGCTGTCTAGTTTGGTGAGAAAGGCTAAACGCTCAGATATAGTCGTTCTAGCTGGTGACTTTAATGCTCAAGTAGGGAAATTGTGTCAATCTGAGAAGGATGTCGGTGGCACCTATGGAGTTCCGTGCCAGCGAACCGACAACGGTGACCGTCTCCTACAGTTCTGTTCAGATAATCATTTGTTTCTTGTAAGCACTAACTTTAAACACAAGGAGAGACACTGTTTAACCTGGCGACCCCCATCATCAAACCAACGCTGGACACAAATAGACCACATAGCAATAAGCTATCGTTGGCGTGGGTCGGTAGGAGATTGTCGCTCCTTCTGGAACACGTGTGTAGATACCGATCACGCACTGGTCCGGGCTCGTGTGTGCTTACGACTGAACGGACGTAGGAAACAGCTGGCGGTAAAACCATCACGTCCCCAGCTCGATCAGGAAACTAAATCCCTATTTGAGGAAGAACTAGCTAAACGCATATCTGAATTCGACAGCTGTGCTCACCCTGGAGAAGCCTGGAAGAATATTCAGTCAGCTATAGATACAGCTGTAAAAGCTGTGAATAAGGCAAATCCAAAGGTGAGTAAAAACCACTGGATTTCGACTGCCTCATCCGAACTGATAGATGCTAGAAGACTTATTCCGGCGAGCTCCGAATTCAATGAGGAGCGAAAGCTGCACAAAAGGAAACTTACTAAAAGTCTCCGCAAGGACCGTGAACAGTGGTGGCTGACAAAGGCAAAAGAGATGGAAAAAGCATCGGCGATAGGCAACACTAGGCAACTCTTTAGACTCATCAGGGAAACGGGTGGGAGAAGGCAAATCATAAGTGAGACTATTTCTGAGAAAAATGGCTCCTTAATTAGCTCTCAGGATAGACGCCTTGAACGCTGGAAAGAACACTTTGAGGACAATTTAACTTGCCTACAGCCACACTGAACCTCCCCGACATCCAGCACACCCGAATGGGATATAGACACTGGTCCGCCGTCTGTAGTGAGGTCACAAAAGCTATCAGTAATTTGAAACGAGGCAAAGCGGCAGGACCCGACGGAATTATTCCGGAGGTGTTTAAATATGGGGGTGACATACTAGTTTGTAGATTAACTGAGGTACTAGGCAAAGTCTGGGAATCAGAGACAGTGCCATCAGACTGGGGTAAGTCACTTATTATACCGATATTCAAGAAGGGAAACAAGTCCTCGTGTGATAATCATAGGGGGATCAGCCTAACGAACATAGTCTCTAAAATCCTAGGCTCAGTAATCATGCATAGACTAAGCAGAACTCGGGAGGAACAGACAAGGGAAAATCAAGCAGGCTTTAGACCAGGTAGAGGGTGCATAGATCATATCTTCACTCTTCGACAGATTCTAGAACATAGACACACTTTTCGGCGTCCAACAATTGTCATATTTCTTGACTTGAAGGCGGCCTTCGACTCCGTGGATCGAAAGGTACTATGGCAATGTCTGACTGTGAAGGGAGTGCCAAGAAAGTACATTGCACTAATCAAGGCACTCTATTCAAACTCACGTAGTCGTGTAAGGGCTTATGGGGAATTGTCATCTGAATTGGTAACAACCAGTGGTGTCCGACAGGGATGTCCACTTTCCCCATTTCTGTTTAACTTCATCATAGATATGCTGATGGAAGTATCCTTAACTGAACGTAATGACTTAGGAATCGACTTGTTACCAGGGAATAGTCTTATGGACTTAGAATATGCAGATGACATAGTCCTGTTAGGGGAGGATGCTGACAAAATGCAGAGTCTTCTGAACACCTTGAGCAGCAATCTTCGTATGTTTGGCATGCGATTCGCCCCTACAAAATGTAAGATGCTGCTACAGGACTGGACCACGTCAACCCTAACTTAGTGATAGGGAGTGAAGTGATAGAACATGTTGACCACTTCACCTATTTGGGAAGTTGTATTAGCACCAACGGACTGATTGGCGATGAAATCTCAGCACGGATCCGAAAAGCTCGAGCTGCTTTCGCTGACTTACACCATCTCTGGCGTAGGCGTGACATCCGGTTATCAACCAAGGGACGTGTGTACTGCTCATCAGTTCGCTCCGTCCTTCTCTATGGCTCTGAAACATGGCCAATACGCGTTGAAGACATGAAAAGGTTGACTGCTTTCGATCATAGATGTCTGCGATCTCTGTCTCACGTTAGGTGGTTTCACAAGATAAGTAATGTTGACGTTAGGCGTAGAGTGTTGGGCAAAGAGGGAAAATCAATCGACGAGGTTATAAAGTTACATAGACTAAGATGGCTAGGTCACGTGGTGCGCATGCCTAACCACCGCCTCCCCCGACGGGCATTGCTAGCTGATATAGGTGAAGGTTGGAAAAGAGCCAGTGGTGGCCAAACAAAAACATGGCATCAATCCATGAAATCCTTGACAGTTAAACTGAGTCAGGTAGGGAGATGCAGACTCCCGGGTTGGGGCCCTCGGGACTCTAGGAATCAATGGCTGGAGACAATAGGTGACATGGCTCAAAATCGTTGTCAATGGCGCAGATGTATTCAGTCTCTGTAATCTTTCATATTCCTTTCTACCATTACCCATTCTGTTTCACTCTTATACTTGTCAAACTCTATTGATTCTCTTCACTCATCTTCTTGTCTACCTCTGTGTGCTATTTGGAAGGTGGCAACTCGAACTGCTGCACTTCGGTGCCAAGTTCTATGTTGAATCCAGACAGACATTTATTTTCCTTCTCTGGAAAATACAAGTATCATCGTAAATCTGGTGGTCTTCTGATTTCCCTCTTTCCGCGTCAGGACTATTAACTACTCGACGAGTACGTAACATAATTGGCAATCGGGTGAACTACTATTAACCACTCAGCAGCAGTACATAATATATTTGGATGCATCTTCTGCTATCTTGTTGCTTTTCATTTGCATATATTCCAGTTTGTGAAGAACCAGTCACATATCATTATCGTCGAAGTCCAGATCCTCCAAGTTTTTTCTGTGTGGGTCCATTTTATACCTGTTTCCTCATTGCCCACTGTTTGTCGCATTATCCAATGTACCACAATCAGGAAAATCATTTGCGATAGTATGCAGCCTTGCCTCACTCCCTTCCTTACTTCGAAGGCTTCCGTAAGTTTCCTGTTGTGAATTACTTGGCATGCAGCATTGTCGTACGACTTTTGGATGAGATGTATAATTGTCGATGGCACCCCGTAGTAGCGAAGTAGTTACCAAATCACCTCTCGACCTACGCTGTCTACTGAAGGCCTTTCCAAAGTCGATGAAGTTGAGATAGAGAGGTGGCTGCCATTCCAAACTTTGTTCAATGATGATCCGTAGTGTGGCGATTTAATCAATACATAACTTGTTTCTCCTGAATCCAGCTTGTTCCGCTCGAATGTTTTCATCCAGTTCTGCATTGTTTGATTCTCTCCAGGATGATGAGGCTTAGTATTTTCCCTGGAATGGACAGGATCATAATGCCGCGTGAGTTCTTCCATTGACTTAAGTCTCCTTTCTTTGGTAGTTTGAATAAGTATCCTTTCTTCCACTCCTCCGGTACTTTGCCCTCTTTCCTAGTTGTTGGGTAGAGTGTGGCGAGGTCCCCTTTGCCTGCAGCTTGTTCTGCTTGACTTGCCATGGCTTCATAATATTTTCATTTGTATTCCCTAGCACTCTTCTTTACTCTTTTGTTCAGTGTGTTGTAGCTTGCATTCAGCTCCTAATTTTGTTGCTCGTCAGTGCACTAGATAATCTTTTGTTTCACTATCATTCTCTCTTCTATTAGCTTCCAAGTATCCACAGTGAGCCACTGTTTGTCCTGCCTCTTCTTTCTGCCCAGAACTTCCATGCAGGTTTGACTCAACACCGTTTTCAAGTTGTCCCAGTGCTTTTCGACGCTGACCTTTTCGCTGGTGTTGATTTGTATCTCGGCTTTGTCCCTTTTGCTTGCAATGAAGATGTCCTTTGTAGCCTGGTCCTTCAGTTTTTGAGTGTTGAACTTGGCTTGTGGTCTATCTGCAGCTCCTGTTTCTCTGAAAGCTTTTAATTTGATTTGGATTGTCCCTTGTACCAGATAGTGGTCTGAGCCAATGTCTGCTCCTATTCTTACTTTTGTGTCCAGTAGGCTGCGCCTCCATTTCCTTCAGCAGCATTGAGATGAAGTCAATTTGGTTTTTGGTTTGCCCATCTGGTGACACCCATGTAGCCTCGTGGATATCTTTGTGTTTCTATACGCTGCCACCAATCACTAGTTCGTTGAAGGCGCCGAAGAATTCTCCATTTTCATTCATTTCTCCGAGAGCTTCTCTACCCACACAGACTTTTTCTTTTGGAGCAAAGAGATTCATCTTGCTGAAGTTTCCGTAGCAACTTTGTTTACAGGGTGTGGTTGTGAAAATTTCTTTAATTTCAGTTGATATTCTATTTGCTATTACACTTTTATTATTATTATTATTATTATGATTTATGAATCTTTAATCAACTGTAATTCCATAGGTCATTGATTGGCTACTATTCTAAAATATTCTATGTATATAAAAACATATATGTACTTGTAGAGCCAGAAGAGGAAATTATCGAAAAGGATATTCTTTGTTCAATTATTTTGTATTTTATAGATGTCCCAATGAATATTTCCGTTATATTGAAAACCTATGAGTTGAGGATAGATCCAAGGGTGACACATGATAAAGATCGTCTGAGGAGGGAAGGAAAGCTTACGGGCAGACGTAGAACCAGCTAACAACGACTGTAGAAAACAGAGTAAAGTGGAGATGTTTTGTTGAAGCTTTGTGTTTTTCACTGTGAACCACCCAAGGGAACAATAATGTCGATTTAATACAGCATACTAACACAGTTCTATTCTCTTACTTTTTGGTCACTTTCGTCTCAGTGAAGTGGGGGGTACCTTCACCCAATACAATTCTTTAAAACTTTTATAAGTTGACCTCTTCAACAGGTTGAAATCTGTTGATCAATAAATTTGTCCAATGATATAATTCTGTTCAAACACGATCTTTCTTTGAATATATAATCAGTATCGTTTTATGCCCAGTAGTATTTGAAATAGATTCCCTATCAGGATAATTGATGATATTATTTAAAAATTCATTGCAGGTGTACACCAATTTTTCAAACATTCTTTTCATGGAGGATTTAATCATGAGCTGACATCAGTTAGAGAACCACTGGAAAACCTGGGAGTACTGGACAGCCGTTTCGTCCTAGTTTGGGACTCCTCAGCAGTACGCACCCACCGGGATTCGAACCCAGGACCTTCTGGTTACAAGGCGAGCTCGTAGACCATTGAGCCACTGGGACCCGATCCAATGGTCCTTGAATTCTAACTTCTGCCAGTTCACGACATAGCGCGACCACTTCGCAATGTCTTCTTCGATGAGTTACTGCCTCATCTTCGACCTGCTGTACCCTACTGGTCACGGCTTCCCACTAGAACCCCAGGTTAACTGCCTGATTAAATCCTCCATGCAATCAAACAAAATCCCTACAAAATCCAATACTTGAACATTCTTTTCACTTTGGGCTGTGCTACCGATATGCTAATAGGTAGTTGTAAAAACTAACTGAGACTACCCATAATCTATATGGAATTTTATTTATTGTTAATATACAAACTGGATGCAATACTGTATGCAGTGAAATGCTGAGAATTCCATTCTGCATCACAATAATTGTGTTGAAATAAAGCAAATTATAATAATAATAATAATTATTATTATTATTAGATCAGTCATATTTACATACTACCAAAATGGTAGTTAGAGATTTCAGAATATACACATTAGACCACAAGAAATATCAAGAAAGATAGTGTAGCAGCGAAGAAAATTCATTTCTGGACAACGTTATCAGCAGAACTGCCTATACACTCGTGTGTACTGCTAATTCCACCTAACACGCATGTTCTGACTACAAGATTTCACTATCCATACGTAAGCACTATTTGATTTCATGCGTAGAAGCTCAACATAGGTTATGAAGTATCATAATCGCTATATCCTCCAGAACAGTTGCAAGAAACTCCCAGTGAGACATTCTTCTAATCCACAAGTAACTTCACTCACTAAGGCATAAGGTCTTGTAGGTACAATTAGTTTTCGTCTGAACCCCCTGTAAAGGTGTTAGTTGATAACCTTGAATCAAACTCAGTTTGATACTTGACAGCATGTGCAACCAGTTTACTTGCGTCAACCTTTTTAGGATGGCACTTATGGTCATCACCGAATAAGTCTGGTACACGCTAAAGCATTGGTTGGAATACAGGTATGTTCTTGAAGGAGCGCTAGTCCTGCATGCACTCACGCCACTGATAGATGATAGGACTGTGGTGAGGGCTGTCTGCTAGCCAAAAATTGACGTCAATATTTACGTCCCAAATCTTGGTCATAAGGAAGAAAACAAGAACAAAGACTAACTCAACAGCCAATAACAGCAGACTTAGCGCGGGCGGATATGATTAGCAGAAATATCAACGGACTACCTAAGAAACGTCAGCAAAAAGAGATGACAGAATAACCTTCAGCAGGAAAACAACCAATCAGAAGATGTTACCAGTCTGCTAACAATAACGAGTAATAACGTACATAAAAATCTATAAATATCTCTTGATTTTCTCAATAAACGATGTGTTGCCTGGTTTTCTTGCCTTCTGTCGATACAGTAGTATCTCATCATAAATCCAGAAATAGTAGAGACAATTCAGTGACCCTCTCCATCTATAAATTAGAGCTATGTGATCCTCGACTAGATGTCGGAGGTTGTCAAATGTTGCATTGTCTCCGTTTAAGTTTGAAATCAGTGCTGATCAGGAAGACATGATTATCTGAACAGAACTGTAAGTGTCGAAGATGCTAGGAACACATACTTTTCAAAATGACTCACCTTTCCTACTTCGGTATTGAGATTGTCTACCACAAAGACACCCATGTCTAACGAATTTTGATAAAACTCATTTGAACTTTAGTCAGTTGAAGTGTGTATGCGGAAATCGCTAAAAGGTATCGGCGAGTAAGCACAATCCATACTTATTCTTACGGATTCACTCAACGGGGGAGATAGAACACACGAGTGTTCACTGTAATTTACTTGAACAGTAGTCAAAGTTTTCTCGCAGTATGATAAATTAGAATTAAATGGATTTATACCTCTTACATCTTCTGCAATGTGCAATATCCTAGCGAAAACCGTGGAGATTTCACCTCACTACTAGTCAGTATTCTAACACATAGTGTGTATTAGATCGACGTTTATTTACAGAGATTTTGATTGTTTTCAAGTTAAATCACCAGATGACATTAGTTAGAGGAACCTTGGGAACCATCAAGGCGTAGTGGAAAGGGTCAACACATATAATTATCAGGCCAAGAAAAACAGTCATACTTAATCCCAAATTCCTGTGATAATCACAGAGAGATTAGCTGGACTAATATAATATCTAAAGTGCTAGGGTCGATAATATTGCGTAGACTAAGTGGTTCTCGGGAGGCACAAACACGAGAGAACCAGGCTTTAGACAAGGAAGAGGGTGTATTGATATCTTCACCCTTCGACAGAATCTAGAACATAGACATTCTTACTGACGTTCAACAATCGTTATATTTCTTGACCTGGAGGCATCATTCGATTCTATCGACCGAGAGGTTCTCTGGCGGTGCTTGCTTGTAGAGGGAATGGCGAGAAAATACCTTGCACTGATCAAGCCACTCACTCTACTCGAACTCATGCAGCCAGCCAGGTGAGGGCTTACGGCGAGTTGCCATCTGAACTGGTGACGACTAGTGGTGGCCGTCAGGGATGCCCATTATCCCCATTTCTACTCAGTTTAATCTTAGATATTGTACTAATGGATTTAACCTTAACTCAATTCAGCGACTCAGGGATTGACTTGCTACCATCAGGGAATAATCTCATTGACTTAGAATATGCAGACGATATAAGTCTCTCTAGGCGAGGACGCTGACAAGATGTAGTCTTCTGAACACCTTGAGCTGCAATCTACGAATGTTTCGCATGCGATTAGCTCCCGCCAAATGCAAGATGATGTTAGAGAACTGGACTACACTGACTCCTAGATTAGAAATAGGGAGTGAAGTGGTAAGCAGAGCACGATGACCGCTTCATTTATTTGGGAAGTACCATCAGCCAACGGGTTGATCTCTGACGAAATCTCAGCACGGATACAGAGGGCTAGTATCGTATATCCTATCTCTGGCGTAGACGTGATATCCTGCTGGCTGGCTATCGACCATAGGGCGGATGTACTGCTCATCAGTCCGCTCTGTCCTCCTTTATGGCTGTGAAACCTAGCCATTGAGTGGGAGACATGAAAAGCCCGGTTAACTGTCTTTGATCATAGATGCCTGCGTTCTATCTCCCTCCGTGTGAAGTGGTATAATAAGGTGAACAATATTGAGGTTACGCATCGGTAAAGTGCTAGCTAGATGGGAGAAATCAATCGACGAGGCTGTGAAATGACATCGACTGAGATGGTTAGGAGGTGTGTTACGTACCCTTAGTCATCCCTTTCCTCGACAATGGGAAATGTTAGCTAACATAGGGTCAGGCTGGAAAAGAGCTAGCGGCGGTCAAACCAAAACGTGGCTTCATCAGTCAATGAATAAATCCACAACAGTTAATTTAAACCAGTTGCGTAGGAAGGTGTTGTAGATTTCATTGACTGATGAAACCATATTTTGGTTTGACCACCACTGGCTCTTTTACAACCTGATCCATTATATGTCAGCTAACATTGTCCATTGTCGAGGAAGGCGATGACTAAGCATACGTAACACATGTCCTAACCACCTCACCATATGTAACTTTACAACCTCGTTGATTGATTTCCCCTCCTTACCTAGAACTCGACCGATGCCTAACCTCAATATTGTTCACCTTATTATGCCACTTCACACGGAGGGAGATAGAACGCAGATATCTATGATTAAAGACAGCTAGCCAGGCTTTTCATACCTTCCACTATCAATGGCCAGGTCTCACAGCCAGGCATAAAGGTGGATGGAGCGGACTAATGAGCAGTACACCCGCCCTTGGTGACGTGTTCCAATCAATACATGAGATTACTGATCTTCAGTTAAGCCCTTGGGTCTTAAACTGTACTTCTAAAAGTTTTACAATTGACTTTCATCTAGAGATTGTGTCTCACAGGATATACTGTCAATTAATATTTTATCTAAAGACAGTGTGTACAAAGGGAAGATATCGTGCAATTAACTCCTCTGTAAATTTTGTACGTACATTTTATAAATACTGTCCAGAATAAAGATGTTATTATTATAACAAATTAAGATTAGAGAACCACCGAAAACCATCAGGAAGTCCCAGATAGGCGTTTCATACAAGTCTGAGACTTCACCAGTACCGTACATGCCTCTGCTGGGAATTGAATCCAGCGGTTTCGCTGTCACGAGGCGATCCAGTGAACTGTTTATTCAATAGGACAGAATTCTACGAATTCCAACTTTTGCTAATTCACGCAAAACATAAATCCACCTCCCACACACAATGTCATCGGTCACGACTCTTCACTAAGACTCCATCCTTCAATCACTAACTAGTGAGCATTAGATTAATTTTAAAATGTTAGTTTCATAGGGATTTGACTAATTTTAGGACAAATGACAAAATATAATATCACTTACAGAACGCGAGTGTATCTGGTACATACAACCGGACTGGTGGGTATGTAAATCTATTAACCTTTGGAGAACTGAGAAACCCTGATTCTGAACCGCCTGTGGTGGTGGGTGTACATGACCTTCAGAATCGAAAAGAATGCAGTAGTGGCACATAAAGCTGTTTCTTCAGTCACCGGAAGCCATGAGAACGCACAACTCCTGACACTTGCCTTATTGCCTTGTGGATGGATCAGACATCAAGTTAGAAGCCCAAGGGATAGCCTATTATGACACCCACCTGTTTCGGTCTGCTTGTCCGCGGAGTACCACCACCGTAGTCCTCGTAATGTACCAAACTTGTGTGTTAATCAGTAATAATCCCATGATAATAATCGATTTAGATTGAGGATTGATATTCCTATAATTAGGGAACTACAGAAACTGTCTGTCTGTTTTCGACATAGAACTTTGCACAAATGTGCGGAAGTTCAAGTCGCCACATTCCGTGTAGCACGCGAAGCAAGAGGAGAAAGTACAAGAAAAACATAATAGAAACAGTGAGCAGAGGTGTGAGACAAAGGAGGAGTAATAACGAAGAACAAAACAGTTTCATTGGAGATCATAAGTCACAAGGAGTGGATGCATCTGCGCCAGCCATTGAGAACGATTTTGAGCCATGTCACCAATTGTTTCCAACCATAGATTTTTATCGTCCCGAGGACCCCAGCCTGGAAGTCTACACCTATCTACGTGGCTTAGACCAACTGTTGTGGATTTCATTGACTGGTTCGGCCAAGTTTTTTTTTTTGACCACCGCTAGCCTTTTTCCAGCCTGACCCTATATCCGCTAACATTGCTCGTCAAGGGAGGCGATGACTTGGCATACGTAACACATGTCCTAACCATCTCAGTCTTTGTAACTTCACAACTTCGTCGATTGATTTCATCTGTTTACCTAGAACTCTACGCCTAACTTCAATGTTGCTCACCTTATTATGCCACTTTACACGGGAAATAGAGTGCAGGCACCTATGATCAAAGACAGCTAGTCTTTTCATGTCTTCCACTCTCAGTGGCCAGGTCTCACAACCATAAAGGAGGACGGAGCGGACTGATGAGCAGTACACCCGCCCTTTGGTCGATAGTCAACTACAGAAACTACCAAACACCAGGGTTTAATGGACAGCTTCAATGTGTATAAAGTCATCTAGTCACATCTAGTCAAGAAATACTTCTCTTTCAGAATGCATTTCAGTTAGTGGTAATAATAAAATAAGCTTAACTCGTCTAGGGAAATAAGAGAAATCCAAATCTTATATCACAGAAAGAAAGAAAGGAAGGAAGATACTTCCATCCCATTATTCAAAATAGATGATAATTAATTGTAAATCTTAATTACACATGACCAACTGACTGATTAATTAATTAATTAAATAATTACTGAAGATACGGGTGTGCATTGTCAGATACTTTTGTGTACAGTAATAATAATAATAGTGATTAAATCAGATCAAATATGCATAAATCGCCTGTCTCCCATGACACACAGAGAGAGACAGAGGGATCAGTACGATGAGGCGCGCAGGAACAAAGGCAGAAGAAAAAAGACGGCGAGAGAGAGATACAGCGAGAAAAGCACAACAATTACAAGTTGACCAAAATGAAGAAAGAAAAGAACAACAAGTTACTTCACCCATATACAATACAATAGAATGCATTGCATAACAACACCAAGGGGTTGGAAAAAAAGGCATAGTTACACGCAAACACAACTATACAAGGTCAATAATAATAGTGTAAACATTATTCATCACATCCATCAATTTTTTTTCATCGTATACATCATATATTATATCCTGTGATCAGCAGTATTATCATTTATCATGAGTATTATGATTAATAGTACAAAAGAGCAAAATATATTACTATTAGTAGTAATAGTATTCTCATTTACAAGTATTGTAAATGACGGGGATGTTTGTAGAGAAATGAATTCAAGTTACTCAATGAACACATACCGCCCATTACATAACGAATAGCAACTTCTACTCTGTCTTCAAATACTCTGAAAAGAAAATGAAACAACAATTACAAAATTCATAAATGACAACAACAACAAAAAAGTGGCGAATGAACCAGGCCATAAGCATTTCGTCCTATTTGAGAGACTCTTCAGCTAGATAAGACTTGAATCCTGTACTCAGTGAGCCATGGTACTCCTCCTACAAGCAAATAATGACTGGCTTCTTAAGCAGAGTGGATAACGCTTTAGGCATTTGAAACGATGAGCGTAGGGTTCAAGTACCGGTGGGAATACTATCTATCGCACAATGAGGTAGATAATTATACCACTTATATATTTAAAAAAGTGCCAACTTAAAGTAATGGTTTTTAAATTGTGTACTTCAGGGGTAGACTGCTCGCCGATTGCACAGATGATGAAACCTCGTACAGTTTACTAGTCGATAGCAACCCCGGATAGAACGGAAGGTTGGCTGGTGGCGGCGGCGGATAGGAATGTGAGGTTACACAAAACCCATGGCTTAAAATTCATAACACCACGAATGCTGAAACTTTAGAGTTCAAGAGCACGAAGTCCTATTTGCCACTCGGAACGCAGAAGAATGATATAAAAAGTCTTTAAAAATGGATCTATGTCTTAGCGTAATCTAGCTGATAACCCACCATAACCTATTTGTTCCCTAATTATGCGATTACGTTGACAAAATGCATACGCCTATAGACAACACAACGTCAACTCCACAAACGTATTCTGGAACATTGTACAGCCTGGTTAGCCAGAAGAGAAAAGAAGAATAGTAGCAGCTACATCGTCGAACACCTTATCAACTCTGGAAATCGAACACCCCCACTTGCATGAATGCTACACAGAGTCCCACAATATCACACAAAGGGACTTGAAATACCACACATCTGTACATAGCTGAATCATTGGCTATTCAGGATCTAAAATCGAACCTCTGCATTCAAAACCACTGCATACATTCATTCGCCCTACCATGACCACAGTAACATCATTATTATTTCGCTTCTTTTTATCATCTAAGTCTATTGTTATTATTTTATTATCATTATTATTCCCATCATCCATAGTTTATTATCACTCTATTATTGTTTATTAATAACATTGCGTTTTCGTACAGGTTTTAGATAAAAACACTATCATCTTTCCACTAGTTCCTGTCCATTCTACACAATTATCCTCACTAGTCATTCTCTCATACTTGTTAGGTCACGCCCACTTCTGACCCCTTTTCTAATTTCCAATTAATCTTCCCTTCTGGGCTACACACACACCTTACATTGCGTAATGCGTCTTCAAGTAAAAATTTTGCCAGTACCTGAATTCTCTTACGAAACATAATTACGATTGTACAGCTTTTAAAAAATGAATCGTCGGAAAAACATTTTCTTTTTCGCTGTTGAGGTATAATTTCTTATAAAACCAAATCCTATCAGAAAAGCTGAAAGGCAGCTAGCTAGCTAGCTGACAAACCACACTTAAAGAACTATCGGAGAATGAAAGAGTGTCACCTGTAAGACGCGAATCATCACTTCAAAAACTTGGTTGTTTTTGACAAACAAAAGGGTTGACCACATTAAGTGACAATGAAGTTTAACCAGGCTTAAAAACACAGCAGTCAACAGTTGTCAGCGGTAAAAAAATTAATAGATAACCTGTCAAAACCGCGTCGGTGGTTCAGCAGTACAACATCCGCCAACCACGTTAAAGTCCTGGAGGTTCCATCCCAGGCCGGCGCAATCCTAGACCTCGCTAGGCCGGTAAGGAGGGGAGGTTGAGCGTGAGACTAGCAACTCAACCCTGTAAAAATAATCACCACTGACTGGTGCTGAAACTTGAAAGATCTATCTGGAAGTCCTATATTCCACTGGGAGCATAAAGAAATAAAACAGGCCTCAACAAAAGCCTACTGCTCATCAGATAACTTAGGAAAGAACTGAATGTCAGTAAAGGCTGAAACATTGCGTCGATGGCATGGCGGTTAGGACACTTTCCAACCATGCATATGGTCCGGGGTTCGATCCCCGGCCACAGACGCACTCATTTACCTCGCTAAGCAAGAAATAATGCTGATGATAAAGAGGAAAGGTTGGGGGTGAAGCCAGCAGCAACCCCATCCTGTAAAACAAACACTGCTACAGAAACTTCAAGTCACTAGCTTGAAGCCCTATGTTCCACTGGGGAACGTGAAAGGAAAAAAGGCTGAAACCATTAGAATACTAGTGGTTACCAGTAACTGGGACTACACACCGATGTAGTTTATCTTCCTAATCAATTATAGTTAAGAAAAGGATATTCTGATCGATCATCATCAAAGACGTGCATTACGTCCTATCTTTGGATTCATCATCTGAATGTGTGCTTGGATTCTACTCCCTGAATGATGATTCACCCACTGAGATTTGGACTTATCAGCCAGTGTCTAATTCCAAAACGTTATCTAGTGTAAATTACATCAGCAACTACCTCGTGTACGATGAGTTAATCTGAATATCCCATCGATCGATGTCAAAGAGACAATGTGTTCTGAGGTACTTACTGCCTTCATTCAATTCAACCCCTGTGATTTTACAAGAAACTAAGAGGATATTCTAGCTACATCTATAGTCAGTGAAGCTTGACAGTCGCAAAAGAAAAATGCCACTTACATGACAGTGAAAACAATTTTTCTAAAAGGGGGGGGGTCTTTATCTTAGAGTTCGAGGGGGGAGGGTGAGGAACTTATTGCGGCGACACGCATGTATACCATAGACGTTGTGTAATGAATGCTAAAACTTGGTATGGATGGAATGGACACTGACCTTTTTTGACTTTTAATACTAATAAGTAAGTGGGGTTGGTTAGAAGAGGTTGACTATTAAAAATTTGTGAGAATTACTTTGACCAAGCTTACAACTCATTTTACATATCTACCGATAGCGCTGTTACCTTAACATGATGGTTATTCACGTTATATGTTGGGAGTCTGTTAACGAAGTCGTACTGTAGGAAAATGGATGTGTGATGGCGCTACAGCGTTCCCCTCAGATGCATGACAAACCCGCTAGGCTGCCAGTTTCCGCTTTCGAGAGAGAGAGAGAGGAATTGCAAACGGTCGAACCCGAAAATTGTGCATCCCAACTTACTTTGTGACCGTTCATAGCCTCAAGGAGTAGTCCCATGGGTTGGCTCTGTAGTCATGCAACACTAACAAACCTGCAGTGGTTTCAGGTAATCCATGAGGCACTCATCTCGTACAACAGTATGGGCAACCGGGGAGGAAGTAATACCTACACTCACAAAATTTTTTGTATAGGAACCATGATCAGCTGTAATGCATCCATAGACAACACTGCTCCCCACAGAGGTGATAAAAAGTAATACTTTCGAGTCAATGAACCGCATATTTATCGGAGTTGAAGACATTCACCTTATTAATATTATTTCCTTTAATTTCTAGAGGAACATAGGGATTCAGCCGCGCGCCTCCATTGCATTCGGTTCTCTGCTAACATTTTCATCTGGCTCCAAGTCTGCCAACACGCTTTCATCTCCGCCTCGGAGTCACCCTCACACTGACGACCAACTCGCCGCTTCCCTTTCGGGTTCCACTCGAGCGATGGCTTGTCTAGTGATGTCACTTGATGTTTAGTTTCCTCAGATTATGGCCAATCCATCTTCATTTCTCCCTGTCGCCTCCCTCGACGAGCAATGTTAGCGGATATAGGGTCAGGCGGGAAAAAAGCTAGAGGCGGTCAAACAAAAACTTGGCCGAACCAGTCAATGAAATCCACAACAGTTGGTCTAAGCCACGTAGGAAGGTGTAGGCTTCCAGGCTGGGATCCTCGGGACGGTAAAAATCTATGGTTGGAAACAATTGGTGACATGGCTCAAAATCGTTCTCAATGGCGCAGATGCATCCACTCCCTGTGACTTATGATCTTCAATGAAACTGTTTTGTTTTTCTTTATTACTCCTTTGTCTCACACCTCTGCTCACTGTCTCTATTATGCTTTTCTTGTACTTTCTTCTCTTGCTTCGCGCGCTACACGGAATGTGGCGACTTGAACTTCCGCACATTTGTGCAAAGTTCTATGTCGAAAACAGACATTTCTCCCTGTCTATTTGTTACATAATCGGTTCCTGGTCGGATTGTTCGCTTATTGCCAGAGATCCCTGTTGCTGATCTTCTCTAGCTGGCCATCTGATCTTGAGTGGCATTAAGCGAAGTCAGATGTTGAGAAGTTCTATAGTCGGCCAGCTATTTGTCGCATTATCCAATCTACTGCAATCAGGAAAATCATTGGCAATAGTAGGCAGTCAGTCAGCTTGTCCTACTCCCGTCCTCACTTCGAAGGATTCCGTAAGTTTCCTGCTGTAGATTACTTGGCATGTAGCAGTTTTGTCGTACAACAATAAGCATAATGCAAACACTAATATATTCGTGTGGAAATGTGTAGCTTTATATAAGTTTGACCACTCCTCCTCCCTCCCTTCATTTGGTAGGCACTGACTGCACTAGGTTAAAAAATCTCAACCCCAACCCACCCACCTAATTTGGCTTGGGTAGTAAGTAGTATTCTGATGAGAGCAGGGTGCTAGCCAATTGGTAGACATTAATTTACGTCTATGTCTATGTCGCTAATATTGGCCGTGAGAAAATATGAACAAGACTGATTCAACAATCAATCACAGCAGACTTAACGTGGGCAAATAAGATTCGCAGATATATGGCTTAACTTTCTGAGAAACCACTCACGAGCAGTACAAAATAACCTTGAGCAAGAAACAACCAATCAGAAGACTGTGTTTGTCTGCTTGAAAAAGCTATAATAATGTACATGAAATATATATAAATACGTGCTGATTTCCTTAATAAACGATCTGTTGCCTGGCCCTTGTCTTCTGTTTTTACAGTATCACCAACAGTCACACACACAAAAATGGGACACCCACAGCCTAGTGTGATGAATAAGCCTTCATCATTAGGACAACCTGGGATAATCACAATCTTATGATGACTTCATATATCATAACTATTATTATTATTAAACATAACTTACTGAATATTACTGCAATGCAGACTTGATTTAAGTTCCCGTAAAGATTGTTGTATGCTAGAACAATCATTAGTCGACTCTTCATGTTCAGTTAGCGTACGAATTTGTACAAGCATACCGATAAGTTTTGTAGCTAGATCAATTAAGTTTACATCACGGAATTTTCGAGACTATATAATAAAGGATGAAATCAGTAAAAAAAACAAATAAATCAATAAAAAATAAATAAGACAAAACGGAAGAATATATACTGACTGACTGACTGATTGGTTTTAACGTAGAGCTTTGCACAGAACTGTCTGTCTGGATTCAACATAGAACTTGGCACAGAACTGTGCAGCAGTTCAATTCGCCCAACCTTCTACTTAGCACACACACACACACAAAGCGAGAGCAGAAAAAAGTAAACAGAAATGCACAGCAGAGACAGCAAACAAAGGTGTATAAGGCATATAGGAATGGTAATCTGGGAAAACAATGTAGTTTTCAAGTGTTGGTTTGCAGGGATTGGATTGACTGGTTACAGGATTTCATCATGAGCTGAGATTAATTGAAGAACCATTGGAAAACCTGCCAGGGAGTACTGGAAGACAGCTGTTTCGTCAACCTGGTTTGGGAATCTTCAAGAGTACCAACCCACCCACCAACCGGGATTTGAACCCAGGACCTTCTGGTTACAAGGCTAGCGAGCTCGTAGAACATTAAGCCCCTGAGACCCGATCCAATGGCCAATCCAATCCAATATCAGCTATAAGAGTAAAACTTGTGCACTGTGGTAGAGTGTATTGCTCATAATCACACTAAGGTAATCACATGGTTTCCTAACTTCATTTATATAGTTCCATTATTTTTCACTTGATTTCATTGATGAGAAGGTGAGGGTTAAAATTCTAAAAAGTAATCTAGGTAGGTGGAGAGAGAGAAGTTGATTACTGAATCCTTGTTCATCGAGTCTACACCCAACACATGCAATAGGAATGATTCATCACTCATACCCGAATTATGGAAAATACTACTACCAATAAAATCAAGTGAAAAATAGTGGAACCATATAAATGAAGTTAGGAAGTTGTGTGAGTAGTGCCTTGATATGATTATAAGCAGTAATAAATTGTGCTCGAAACGTGGTCATCAGTAAACATTACTGCAAAACACTGTGAGACTTTATGAAAACAAAATTTACGTATGTCAGCTAACAATGCCCATAGAGGAAGGTGACACATATTACTACATATTGCGGATGACAAATTTATGCGAATTTATTAGGTTTCTGTTTAGAAGAGAGGAACACCATTGAAGACATCCAACCAACAACAATAAGAAAAACAAGAAGCACCAATACCAATCTTGAAATAATAGAGAAGATTTGTAGCTCAGGTAGATGATTTGCAATTAGCAGTGTTCCCTGAGTTGGTTGGTTTAGTTGCGGAGCTTTTGTCGTCCCCCTGCTGGACAACATCCCCCTTCGGCGCAATATTTAGCTTAAAGTGAACTGATTTAAATTTTTTTCATGAGTGATATAATTGCGTCTCCTGGTAACCATCTTCAAATATGTATTGACCATTTTCTATTGATTCATATTTAAGACTTTCTGGTCACCTGATTAACTTTTTATCAGTTTGTATATTTCGTCTATATTAACGTGTTTGTTCATTGCATATTCATTTGAGTACCAGGCTTGTAGGAATTCCCTGACTGAACTTTTGATGTTTCCTCTGTCTAAGATTTCGACAATATCCCAATCAAACTGATGTCCATAATTGTCTACATGCAGTGATATGAAAGAATATACATATCGTGTCTTTTCAAGGCTGATTTGTGTTCCTGGATTCTGATTCGAAGGGGACGCCCGCTTTGGCCGATGTAATGCCTGTCACAGTTCATGAAATTTATTTTGTAAATGGTATTAATTTTATCTCCTTTTTTTCTGTTGGATGGATCTTTCGGTCTGCATAATATCGAATTAAGCGATTTGACTGGCTGGCTTGTGTGGTATATATCTATATCAAACGGTTTAAGTGTTCTAGCTGTTATTTCAGAGATATTTCTCATGTAGGATGGTGAGATGAATTTTTTTGTGGTCTTTGATGATGGTTCCTTGTTGTTGGTGTATTGTGATTCGCCTTTAAAGACTTTTTGATGAAATTTTGTGGGTAACCATTTTTGAAGACCGTTTATAGGTATTTTTGTCTTCCATTCTTTTCAACTTTGGAGTGCTACAATTGCAAACCCATACCAATCGTCATCAATGCGAGGAATCTATTACCATCCCTATTTCAGTAGCCTACCTACCTGACGTAGGGACAGTATCCTTTCAACTGCTTTGTACGAAATGCCCAACTAATACAGTCCAAAGTAGATAAGTATCCTTCTCCAAGTGGATTTATCAATCCACATACACTTACAAGTTCCCATTTCGTACAGCAGATGAATGCATAAATGCCATAATAATACTAATAACAATATCATTGTTGCAGAGACGACATATATTTTTTCCTGACGAGTTTAAACAATCACAAAATTTTGCTAAATTTAATTACTAAACAGGATTTGAATCCAGCTAGATTAACAGTATTACATAATCTGACTATTTTAAGGCATGATTGATTGGCGAATGTCTGTCTGTCTGTTTTTGACATAGAACTTTCCATCGATGTGCACCAGTTCAAGTCGCCACACTCTCTCCTTGTAGCACACAAAGCAAGAGAAAAAAGTAGAAGAAATGCATAATACAGACAGGAAACAGGGGTGTAAGACAAAGGAATAATAATAACGAAGAACAATATAATTTCACTGGAAATCATAAGTCACAAGGAGTGGATGTGTCTGCCCCGGCCATTAAGAACGACCACTTTGAGCCATATCACCAATTGTTTCCATCCTCCATTGGTTTTACCATCCCGAGGACCTCAACCAGCCAAGAAGTCTACACCCTCATAAGTGGCTCAAACTAATTGTTGTGGATTTCATTGACTGATGAAGCAATGTTTTGGTTTGACCACCACTAGCTCTGTTTCAGTCTGGCCCTACGTCAGCTAACATTGGCCGTCAGTCAAGGAAGGCGATGACTAGACATACGTAACACATGTCCTAACCATCTCAGTCGATGTCATTTCACAACCTCGTCGATTGATTTCCCCTCCCACCTACCTAGCACTCGACTGATGCCTCACCTCAATATTGTTCACCTTAGTATACCAGTTCACATGGGATATAGAACGCAGGCACCTATGATCGAAGACAGCTAATCTTTTCATGTCTTCCCACTCTCAATGGCCAGGTCTCACAGCCATAAATTGGCAAATATTAACTTTATATTCGATACAATAACGACAGAAGCTGATTATTAGAAGCAACTGTTGACCAGTTAGGTTTTGACGCAGAACTTCATTTAGAAGTGCACCAGTTTAAGAAGTCACACACACACACCGTATAGTATATAAAGATAAGGGGGGAAATGTACAGCAGGTAGAGTAATTACATGGGAAAAAAATGAGAGATAGCCAAAAACAGAATATGTATTTGTATCAGTGAGAACCATTTTCAGTCATGCCACCACCAGGACCTTGGTTAGATAGTATGGCTGCCTCCTCTACAGGGCTAAGGTCGACAGTCGTGAATTGATGCCATGTATTGGCTTTACCCACACACACCTCTAACTCATTTCCAACTCAATCCTATGTCAACTAACACATTTTGATATATGTGTAAAACTTGGGCACTGTGGTAGTAAGTAATTCCATATTAGTTTGTTTATTAGATGTATCACACAATGAAACAGTATTATATACTGTATATATATATACAGTATATAATACTGTTTCACTGTGTGATACATTTAATAAACAAACTAATATGGGACAGCTAACACATTGCTCGACGAATAAAAGAGACGACTCAGTATATATACAGCACACATGTCGTAGCCATCTTGACCAATGTAGCTAGCTCTTCACAACCTCATAGAATGACATGCCCTGTTTATCGAACACTCCAAGCTTAACATCCAGCATTGACGAAATATTACACTGCCACCTAACATAGGAAATAAAAGGCGAACATCTATAATCAAAGATGACCAGTCTTCGCATATCTTCCACTTTAAACGGTGGCAAAGAAGGATGTGGCTTATTCCTGCTACTATATACATATACGATATACGATGAATTGAATTGCTCACCCGCATAGTCCTTATTCGTGAAAGCATTTCATAGGCATCCTCCTCACATCGTTGTTTAAAATCAGAGGTTTGTTCCAGTGGTGTTACACCGTGTTCTTGAGCAATCTGTGAAGGAAAGAGAAGAGCAAAACATGATGAACGACAAAACATAAACTTAACACCATCCCCCTGATGAAAGCGATGAAAATAAGATTTGAAGACATTGACCAGAACTTCTTTAATAAGATTAGACTAAGATGTAAAAACTTGGAGGATCTGGACTTCGCAGATGACATATTTTTGTGTCTGATTTCCCACAAACTGGAAGATATGCAAGTCAAAAGCAACAGATTGCTAGAAGAAGCATCAAAGATAGGACTCCAAGTAAACGTAGAGAATACAGAGGTGATGACGATTCTTGGCCAACAACAACAGCAACAACAAGAGACGACAATCAGCCAGCATAAATGGGAGGAACCTGAAAGAAACACCATCCTTCACTAACCTACATGGGAAGCATAGTTTCGACTACAGGCAAACGGAACTGATGAGGATATCAAAGCAACGAGGATCGGGAAAGCAAAACAAGCTTTCATTACTCTCAAGTCTGTGTGGAGGTCAACAGCACCACTCAGTATGAAAATGAAAATTAAATCCGGATTTTCAACTCCAATGTGAAGTCAGTGCTACACTATATGGATCAGAGACTTGCGCTGCGCGTCATGAAGAGCATCTCAAACAAACTACAGACCTTTATTAACAGTTGTCTTCGCCCAACACTACTCAAGATGAGATGGCCGGTCAGAAAAGTTCAGCAACAGGGATTTCTGGCAATGAGCGAACGAACACAGGAGGAACCCATTATGCAACATATAAGCAGGAAGAAATGGAGGTGGATTGGATTTGTCATACTATGAGAAAACAAACGATCAAGTGACATCACTAGACAGGCCATCGCTCGAATGGAACCCGAAAGGGAAGTGGCGAGTTGGTCTTCAATGCAAGGGTGACTTGGAGGAGGTGATGTGAAGAGGAGATGAAAGCGTGTGGGCAGACTTGGAGCCAGGTGAAAACTCTAGCAGAGAACCGAACGTAATGGAGACGCGCGGCTGAAGCCCTATGTTCCTCTAGGAATTAAAGGATATAATAATAATATGTAAGTAAGATGTAGATAAGACATGGCTCATTGACTTAGGAACTCTTTCGCAATCCAGTCAGTAGACCGGATGGTTTAGTTCTCCACCCCACCCCCATACTTAATTCCTCTAGGGTAACTGAGTAACAACTATCGTCGACTAACAGCTTCGAAAAAGTTAGTGGCAAGTGGAGTGGAGTTTCAGTCTGACACTTACTGATTTTAAAGTTGGGATGTGTTAAGTGATTGCAGCCAATCAACAGGAAACTTTAGATCCAGGTTTCGCGCCTACTTGTACTCGTCAGTCAGTCAGTAAGGTACACACATCTGCACAACCACAATGGAAATGATATCCCTCCTTTTCAGAGAGATTTGAATATTAATATAGCTCATTCTCAGTAGGATAGTGTTTGTGATTACAGGCCTAAAATTCCACTGAGACGGTAAACCAATCACGCAGCACCTATCCCCAACTGACAACACTAACAAGCGTTTCACATTTAGTAATGAAGAGATAGTATTCAGAAAACATTTCCATTTGAATAACAATTTTATCTGAGAGAAGACTTATTAGAGTTTTAAGGTATATAATAATACAGTCCACCAGGCGAAGATCACCAAGTTGGCAGAAGAGGCTGGCAGTGAAGACAGGACTTTAACTGAATGTAGAGAAGGCAGAGGTGTTGAAGATATCCATCCATCAACAATAAAAACAACAACAACAACAAGCTCCAATCACCACCAACGGGGGAAAATCTAAAGGAAATCACCTCTTCCAATTATCTAGACAAAATCGTTTCAATTACAGGCAGCAGGTAGGATGAAGATTCGAAAGCCAGAAAGGATGCGAAAAGTAAAGCAGACCTTCATTACTCTGAAATCAGTAAGCTGATGATTTAACAGTTTCAATGGCTGTTAACTCCCAGCTAGATTGTACCAAAATAAATACCTTTCTGTCGGGAGTCAGTAAATGGTCTGAGTCTAACAGTCTTAAACTGAATCCTTCTAAGTGCCAAACTGTTAATTTCAGCTTAAGATGTAAAAGACAGCTAAAAGAAGTCGTCAATTCTCATGACAGTTGTAAAATTGAAGACAATGATATGGGAAATAAATCAGAAATCAAGTATCTTCGACTTATTCTCTCTTCTGATCTATCCTGGTCTTCCCATGTCTTAGTATTCTCCAGTAAAATATTCCGCCTAACAATTTACAATAAGAAGACACTCGGGTATAACTCAACCCCTCCTCTTACAGTTCATAAACTCTTGCATCCTACCTATTCTTCTTTATTGTTCACCCTTATTCTTTTCTGATTGGCTTAAAAAAGACTCACAATTCGTAGAATGCTGAAGACGGTTAGTAGGGTGAGTGGTGTCCCAGTGGACCACATATTTAACGTCGTTGTCGATAGGCACTTGACTTCGTGCAATAAATTTGCTAAACGGATTTTGTCTGACTTGGAGCATCCACTTTACCCTCAGCTTTCACCTTGCATCTCCTCAGGTAGAACAAGAAGTAACTTCAGAAAACTGTATCCTCGCACGTCTAAGTATAGAAATTCTATGATAGCATAATTGGCACGTATTTTATGTCATGAAAATAGCGTAAGGCATGAACTAACCAACCTTTTTTCATCTAGTAAATGAACAATTTCCTCCATCCATCCTTATATACCTTCAACTCTTACTTTTGTTATTTCTATTATATCTATGGTCCTGTTGCTTCATCGTTTGTTTTACTCTCATAATTTCAAACACCAACTTATCTCCATGACTGCTGTAATCTTTATTTTTCCCCTCGCCATCATCATCATGTAAAGAGAACATTATATTCAATATTTTTAAACATGCTAGGATTTCTATACCGCATTGCCAATACTGTGTGAAACAAGCCCATGGAAATTTTCACTTGTATTATTATTATTTCCACTTTATATGCCGCATGTTTTTGACGCTACCTCTATTGTAAATGTGGAAAATTTTCTGTGTGATTAATTTTATTTATAATTTGAGGAAATTAGATGCAATATTGTGATCAATGCTGAAAATTCTATTCTGTATCACAAGTGCGGTTTTTGGAATAAAGTAAATCAATTTTTTTAAAAATCTACTGAACTGAGCATAAGGAACAAGATCCGGACACCGTCAACACTAATGACAAGTTAATTCTTATATATATATATATATATATATATATATATATATATATATATATATGGCTCATAGGCTTTGTGGGTACTCCGAAAAAAAAGTATCTCCAATCGCTGCCTCCCCTTCACATTGGAAATCTTATAACTATAAAGGATTAGTAAAAAGGCATTCTGAAAGACAACGAAACAACCAAAGACCTACACTAATGTCGTCCAAGAAATATGAAGAATAAAATGGAGATGGGACTGAACACACGCTGAGGATATTATGCGTTGAGTGATATTATGCGTGCCATATGCATCCTGCTCAAGTGGATATTGAACAAGAATAGACGAGTTTCGTGTGGATCGACAGCTGGAGAAGGAGGAGATCGTGAGAGGAGGAAGTGTAAGCGCCAGTTAACAAAGACTACTACGGTGAATAGAGGGGGGAATGGAGGGATCAGAACCCACGAGGGTGTAAATAATAATGATATAATAAGATAAAATGCACAAATATTGAACTTACCTCATTAGCGTATTGTAAGACATGCGCCAAATATTGATTCAATTCCTTATTTAACCGTTCTAAATGCATAACTAGTGTAAGATAGTTGTGTTGAAATTCTAACGAGAG
The DNA here is from genome assembly GCA_944472135.2 of Trichobilharzia regenti. Lineage (NCBI taxonomy): Eukaryota > Metazoa > Platyhelminthes > Trematoda > Strigeidida > Schistosomatidae > Trichobilharzia > Trichobilharzia regenti. Next base: position 106,768,649 of record OX235264.1, read on the forward strand.
TTCAGCTTTATTTGAAATCTATAGATAAGGTGAGACAAACTCTATAAGAGAAAACTACAAAATTTACTACTCACCTTACGTTCTGCTTCATCATTTAAGTCTTGTAATTCATCAACACAACGCTTTTTAACTTCTAATATTTTAGATAATTTCGTCTAGAAAAAATACAAAGACAGGAAATCAGATTCAATTCACAATACAATATAAATAATAATAATAATAATGATTACATTAGAGTTATGTAATCGATGTAAAAGCCTCTACCCCTATCACTAATATTCATATATTTTCTGAAAATGGTGTTAGAGAATTGTAAATTCACGATAAGTGCCTTCGACTACTTCCAACTCCCAACTTTACATGTGATCCACAACGGGAAAACTCAGCGAGGCTTTTGGAGTAAACACAGGAGTCAGACAAGGGTGCTTATTATCACCAATAAATGATATTCCTAATTGTGGTGGACTGATTGGATTAGGCGTCAGACAGTGAGTGGGAAACAAGAAGACAGGGATATCCTGGACCAACCGACGTGAAGAACCTAGATAGACCTGGATTTCGCGCGTGGATGATTTATGTTTTATGTTACACAAAATCGAAGACTTACAAGCGAAAACCAACAAACTGGTCGAAGAAGCAGCCGGTGGAGACAGGACTCCAGGTGCACATAGACAAGACGGAGGTTATGAAAATAACCAGCCAACCAACAACAACAACAGCAACATCCAGCGCCAATCACCATCAACGGGAAGGATTTGAAAGAGGTTACTTCATTCACTCGCTTATCTAGGGAGCATTGTCTCAATTACGGGAACGGACGAGGATGTCAAATCGAGAATCGCGGGGGGAGGGCGAGAAACACATTCATCAACCTGAAACAACCAATCTGGAAATCTTCCACTCCCACTCAGCATCAACAACAAAATTCAGTCGGATTTTCAATACAAACAGCTCAAGTCAGTCAGTTCTTCTATACGGATCAGAAACTTGGCGGGCGGGTCACAAAGAATATTTCCAACAGCCTGTTGCAGACGTTACCTTTATCAACCAACAACTGTCTTCGCTGGCTCTATAGTGAAGATCAGATGACCGGGTCGCAAAAGAATCACCAACAAGAAACTATGGGAACAAACGAAACGAGGACCAATCGCCAGCCAACAAATATGCAGGAGAAAGTGGAGATGGATTGGACACTCGCTGAGGAGGCCGCCGCTGAGTAATATCGCGCGCGCGTCAGGCCATTGCTCGAGTGGAACCCCACAGAATGGGAAGCGGCGAGTGGGACGTCAGTGCAAGGGTGACACGGAGGAGATCGTGTGAAGAGGAGTTGAAACAGTATGGACTAACATGGATGGAGGTGAAAAGTACAGCAGAAGGAAGACAGAAGCGAGTGGAGACGTGCAGTTGAAGCCCTATGTTTCACTATGAACTCAAGGGAACAGCAGCAACAACAAATTTACGTGGAGAGCAACACTATAGGTAGGTAACTAGGTTAAACATAGAGTTAAGTAAGGAAAGGAAATTCTGGCAAAAAATCATCTTTCCAAAGTGTTGAAAAACAAAAACAGGTTTCCAGGTGACCTATGGGATCAATGTCCTTAGTTGATAAGTGATAAGTGGATGTGTGAAGGATAAAAAGCCGCTTCAGGTTACTTCAACGAGTGGAGCTGTATTAATACTTACCACACAAAAAGCACACGCTTTGCAAGCACATCATCACATAACCCTATCCGACATACATAGACGCGTAAAGATGACAATTCTCGAAAATCTGGGGAATTCAACCCGTTGGGGCTGATGGTACTTCCCAAATAGACATTACTTATAAATCCAATTTATCAATTAGTAATAAAGAGTAAGTAACATGACAGGAAAAATCAATAAAAACGACCAATAACTAGTGTAAGTTAACAACTAAACACAACAAAAGTTGTTAGGGGATACAATTGTACCATTGATAGGCAATTCAAACTAGCTAACACTTTATATTGAAGTCAGAACGCGCTGAGGCGATATTGCCCAAAAAAAAGAAAGAATGAAAGCTTTGCAACTAATAAATCCCCCCACACCCAATTCAGAGAACACAACCACATAAAAAAATCAACTGCCAGAGCTACAAATGTTCTCCGTGATTATAATTATAATTATATCACAAAAGCATGATATGCAAATATAAATATATCTTACCACCATGACTAGAAATTTCATTGGATAACCGCCATAAATATCAGCTTCATTGAGTAATAATCGACCACCGGATGGTTCACTGTTATTCAGGGATAAAGCAGCACTACCCATTGTCGCAGCGACATCACCACTACTAATTGCTGGTAGTTTCAGTGGAGTAGACAGAAGACTACTAGCACCTGACATAAAGCCTGCTCTCATGGCTGTATTACTACCGGCTGCTGCACCACCACTACCACCGGCTGCAGCCGCTGCCGCTTCTGACTGACATAACGGACAATCGTGAACAGTTAAATCACCAGATCCACCAATACCAAGACCACCTTGACCTGCACCATGTCCAAATTTATGATGATGCAAGTGATGACGTTTACCCTGAAATGAAAGATAAAAATAGAGAATGAAACTAGCACAGTCAAAATCAATGGCCCTGAATGGCCAATCAGAACTGAGATGCAAACGGTCACAGAGTTATTGAAAAATACACTTGAAAAACATCTTGCAAACATGATATTTTACACTAGATTAATTGTCGCTTATGTATTATCTAAGAATTTCTCCCAGTCACTACGAAGATAATCTATAGAGAAATCATACCATGCACGACCGATATATTCATCAAATGACATTAATTTTGTTAAATACGCTGACGATCTGACTGTATCTTTGCCTGCCTGTCAAGTGTCAAAGTGACTGCTACAAACTAAATGGCTTTTTATCAGAAATCAGCCAGTGGTTCAAGGAAAGCGGTCTTACCTTAATTAAATCCCTCTAAATGTCAAACAGTCAATTTCACCTTTAGGCATAAATCTGACCTAAAAAAACTGGTTAGCACTCACACGAGATGTGCAACATAGATGACACTGAAACAGAGACCAAGTCAGAAGTTAAATATCTAGGAGTCATTCCATCTGCTGATCTTTCCTGGTCGTCTCATATCTCGATGATTTCTAAGAAAATATTCCGTCTCATCTTCTACATCAAGAAGTTAAGACATTCTGGAATAACCCAACCATTACTCTTACGATTCGTTAACTCGGACAAGTTAAACTTTCGACACCACTAACTACCGATCAGCGAACGACGTCGAATTATCCAATGAGATTCACGAATGTAGTTCAGTGTTGCATAGCACTTGATTCTTTTCTAATGCGTGACCTTACAAGGTTACGGTTGCGATTCGAGGAGGACAGTGTTTTCCGGTATTGCCTGGATTTAGGGTTGCTCCGGAAGGAGCGAACTTGTTCGTGTGGTGGTATCATGACTTAAAGAAGCTATAGCAGATCAACTGATGGATTTGTTCATCGTTGTGCTACATGTTTGAAGAATGCTAACATTAGAGAGGGTAAGCTGATAATTTTAATATTTCGTAGGAACTTTTTTCGCTAGGTCGCATCTCTCCCTAACCCAGATTTTGTATATCTGCAACTATTGGGTGTTGAAACAGCCGGTGAGAGCAGCAGCTGCCGAGACGGAGAACAGCCTCGTCTCAACAGTTCAGTGGTACCAGCATTGCAGAGATATTGCTTCGTGGAAAATAGAGAAAATCACTTGTTTGCTGGGTCGATCCCGTTACGAGGACTCATACGAATTCCATTGAAGGGTTTTGGGGCCGCTTGAAAAACAGGATAAGGGCTATAAATGGATCTCATTTATGGTCATTAAGAGGAATATATGTACAGGATGTGGTGTGACTTCTCCATGCTAAACTGGGAGATGTCACTCTCACATGTTTGAGAAAGATACCCCTTGTAACCGTTTTATCTTTTTTTATGCATTTTTCTATAAATATACGTTTCCATTCATCACAAATGCCTCTTTAATGTGATTGGTCCGTTCAAGGTCGTTTGTTGATTCGTTGTCAGTGGTGTTGAAAGTTTAACTTTGCCGTTAACTCTTGCATCTTGCCTATTATTCTCTTTTGTTCTCCCTTACTTTTTCCAGGGCTACTGAAGAAGGACTATATCTTATTACGTAGGGTGTTAAAGGTTGTCAGCAGGGTAAGCAATGTGCCACTTAACCAGCTTGTTAATATTCTAGTCGATAGGCACTTGGACTCATGTGAAAAATGGGCTAAATCCATTCTACCTATCTCTCACCACCCTCTTCATTCACAACTCTCCTCTTGTAGCTCATCAGGCAGGACCAGAAGCCCGCCTATATAGAAAACTATATGATCGCACTAGCAAGTACAAAAGCTCAACCATACCCTACTTAGCCAGTGTTCTGTGCGATAAAGAGGGCATTAGGCGTGAAACTTATAACTAATTAAATAGCCAATAGAACAACTGAATCTCGTCTTCCCAACTCACATCATTTACAGGTACAACGTTTTTCTCTCTACCTTTTTTTCTGTATTTATTTTTGTTATGTACTGTTTTGTTTCTCTCTTCCTTACAAACTCTACTTAAAACATTCTTGTTCGTTCTTTCACACTCTGTATATCTCGAACTTTTTGTTACCACTTACGCCAGTAAACATGCTAGAATCTACTTTTCTAACACCTTCAAACATTCTGTTCACTTTTGGCTTTGCTACCGACATGCTAATATGTTGTTGTCAAAACTAACTGAGATTACCCTTAATCTATGTAGAATTTTATTTATTGTTAATGTATAAACCGGATGCAATACTGTAGTAAAATGGTGAGAATTCCATTCTGTATCACAAGTACTGTTTTGTAATAACGCAAATTATTATTATCGAAGTGACTGTAGATCATGGAACTTTGGGACACTTTTATTTAGCCTACCGTCGTAACACTAACCAACAATCCTAACCCCTAACTCTGTCTTTATCTCTAAAGCTAAGCTGAACCCTGGACCCTAATCTTAATTCTTTAAAAAAATACATAACCCTGTCTAGGAATAGAGATTTACTCTAAGTGTCTAGGGAATAAGTAGAATGCCTACGTGGCTAATTTTTCAGACAACTACCAAAGACTTTGTAGACTGATGCCAGATTTTGGTTTCACTTCCCCCAAATCTTCTCCAGCCTGCTCTCATGTCAACTAATACTGGTCAACGAGGAATGTGATGGCTGGAGAAGCGCAAAACGTACTCTCATGCATATATGATAAGTGTGGCTCTTTGGTTGACTCATTAAAAATTGTTCCGCATAAATAAGATTTCACCAACTAACTGGTGTCACGGATCTGGCTTTTAGTGCTGGTTGTGTCAGGTTTAGAATATGGTGCACAATATTGCGGTGCACTTCAAATAGGTGTTAAACAGTTGAAAGCAGCGGACAGAAAACCCTTGGTTCAAAAATAAACTATTATTATTCCCTTGGGTTCCAAGTGGAACATAGCAGGGCTTCAACAGCACATCTCTGCTTCATTCTGTTTCCGGCAGTCTTTTTCAGCTGGCTTCACAATTGTCCATAAGCGCGATGTCACTCAACCGTGTCCTCAGCGAAAGGCTCTCGATAGGTGCCCTACCTTTCAGAGTTGCTTGTTGCCAATCTTTTCTGGCTGGCTACATCTGATTTTCGGTATCGAACTAGCGAAGGCAGCTATTGATAAAAGTTGGAAGCCTGATGAAGATGCTTTTCATGATGCATTAAGCCTTTAAACCATAGAGAAGCACTCACTTGAGATTAGGCGTTTAAAATCTGAATTTTATCATAAAGATATATTGATATGGATTTACATTCATTAAGAAGTTTCTTCAAGAAAATAAGCAATGGAGGATTTCATCATGAGCTGACATCAGTTAGAGAACCATTGGAAAACCTGGGAGTACTGGACAGCTGTTTCGTCCTAGCTTGGGGCTCTTCAGCAGTACGCACCCACCCCAAGGGTTCGAACCCAGGACCTTCCGGTTACAAGGCAAGTTCGTAGACCATTGAGCCACTGGGACTCGATCCAATGGTCCTTGAATTCTATCTTCTGCCAGTTCACCACATAGCGCGGCCATTTCGCAATGTCTTCTTCGATGAGTTACTGCCTCATCTTCAACCTGCTGTACCCTACTGGTCACAGCTTCCTACTAGAACCCCAGGTCCCAAACTAAGACGAAACAGCTGTCCAGTACTCCCAGGTTTTCCAGTGTTTCTCTAAGTGATCTCAGCTCATAATGAAATCCTCCATGCAATCAAACAAAATCCCTACAAAACCAATACTTGAAAACAAGAAATATTTAAAGGTTATTTGTGAATAAGTCTCGTCCACATGAATTATTCACTGAGAAAAAACCGAAGTTCTTCAATATTACTATTCTTTTTACCTCATGTCTCTGTTTAATGTCTCTATATTTCGCATTTCCTTTTACTCTCCTCTCTTGCTTTCTATGCTACATCGAGTATGGCGACTCGAACTACTGCACATCTGTGCAAAGTTTTATGTTGAAACCAGTCAGTCAAGTACAGAGGAGTGTTTCTGATTTCTTTTTGGCGATCTAGAACTCACGCTCTAATGCTGAAGTAGTTGTTAGAAATGTCATTATGAAAACAATTAAGCGAGTAGGCGATGCTTTAATTTTCTTGCAGTTAACACTAAACACGTTTGAAATGATATCTTTTGTGTACTAGGCGGAGAACCAGATAATTATTGTTAAACAGCTGATGATACTGTGGTTAGAGCTTGCTGCTAACCAAACTGGTAGACAGTAATTTACACCAATGTTTACGTCCCCAGCATTGATCGTGAGAAAAATAAACACAAACACTGATTCAAAAACCAACCACAGCAGACTTTGCGTAGGCGGAAACAATTTGCAGATCGATAATCTGAACTTCAAGAAACAGCCACAAAGAGATGAAAGATTAACGTTCAGAGAGAAACCACCAATCAAAAGACTGTGTTTGTTTGCTTACAATAATCTATAATAATGTACATGAAAATCTACAAATGTGTTGACTTCCTAAATAAATGATATGTTACCTGGCCCTTGTCTTCTGTCGTTACAATACTACCTAGTTTCCCAGTGTGAAGTGTGTAGGACACAATGTGGACCTTGAACCCTTTTAATTGAAAATCAAGTCCCCAAACTAAAAAGTTGCATTTTTTATGTATTATTAGGTTGCATAGATATTAGCGTTTCACTCAACGCCTGCTTTCTTATCATATAAAGATTCACGACTGAAGATTTTGGATGATATGATGTAATTTTTAACTGAAACCTCGGAAATCCTAATAATAGTATGCCATGTCTCCAATTTCGTGCTCAACATTTTAGCCATAGTGGAATATAGGGAACCAAACTTTTTGAAGTTTCAATAACAATGTTGTTTGATTTTTAGGGGGGTGGAGTTGTCACAGTCTTACATCCATCCTTTTCTTTCTACCGGGCTAACTACCACCAGATTATAAACTACACAGGGTCTTGGAATGCGTCGACTGACCCCAAAGCGCATGCGTGGTTGTTAGTGAGCACAACACCTCTGAACTACTTATGCTTAAAAAAGCATCGAATCGCATGTATATCCATTATTAATCTCACCGAAATTTTTTAGGACAGACAAGTCAAACATGAGTTATGTATATACCATGATACATTAAGTTGCAATTAAGTCATAATACTTGTTGATTTAACAAAAACACTTCCAACAAGACTGGAGATCATTAACGAGAACTCCCTTAGCTTCATATTGAAGATCAGATGACTGGCCGGAGAGGATAAGGAACTAGAAGTTGGAGCAATTGCTCAACCTATTGCTCAACAAAAAATGCCGAAGGAAATGCAGATGGACTGGATATACATTGGGGAGACCACTGAGTGAAATCACATCACAGGCCTGACCTCAAGTGGAATGCCAATTGTGAAACGAAGAAATTTGTGTGTCCGAGGATGACATGAAAGTGACCGTACGAGAAAATAAAAGGCTATAAGTAATCGTGGAGACAACTAAAATGGGACTACAAAAAACAAAATGATAAAGATAGGTATTGCTGTTTCGCTGGGGAACCAAGTGAGTAATAGTAATAATATAATTACGCAATCATGAAATTCTGATGTTACAGACCAATAACTCACCTGTAAAGCTGACTGTGCTAGTAGTCGAGCAGGACTCATAAAAAGATTACGACTAGCTTTATGTTGAGTTTTATACGCCGATAGAGGGATAGTTTCTTGTGGTAATATACTTAACACTTCATAATCAGGTATGGAACGAGTACCAAGAGCAGGTTTGTCAAAAGTTACACGATAGCAATGTCGTAATGCGTCAATAGCGTCTACTTTTCCAGTGTATAAACCATCTGTTGGATAACGAACCCTGCAATATGTTTAAATATATTTGAATGAAATGAATGTTAACAGAGATAATTGTATAAATAAAATCTTAACCGCATAGTAAAACAAACATTCAGTGCAGTTTGATTCAGTGATAAGAGGAAAGCTTAATCAAATGTAGTTGTTTGTTGTTGTTTTTTCTCTCCTTGCCTTCCGAATGGAACATAAGAGACTGCAGCGGAGATGCCGCTTTTACGGGTTGGAATTACTAGCCTCACTCCCAACATTCTCTCTTTACCATGTTTACAATTAGCTAGTAAACTACATCATGAGGTTTAGAAGTATGTCTGACGAGAATCGAGCTCGGGACGACATTCGTGGCTGGAAAGTATCCTTCCAGTAAACCACCGACACAATCGCAATTACTAGACATAAAATATAATAATTTGCCTTATTCCAGAAACAGTACCAGTAGTACAGTATGGAATTTTCAGCACATATCTACAATATTGCATCTAATTTCATCGCACATTTAAAAGGAGTATTACAAAAAATAAATATAAAAACAACAAAAAAAACGAAAAAATGAAAAACCAAGTAGAAAGGAAGATAAACAACAATAATAAATAATATTTCAGTATCGGGTAGTGGAAGTTATGATGTGTGTATGCGTCCAATATGAGTTTTTTTAAATAAACAAGAAGTAGGAACCAATTCAACAGTTCCCAAGAATATCTTCACGTTATTATGTACTAAAGTGCATCGTATAATAAAACCACATTCGATAAATACATGCCATAAATTCAGATCATGTGGATCATAACAGCAGAATGACCACTCACCAAGTGCCCAGACACACAACGTCATTAATTAAAAGCTCGAGCATTGGTACGCCTTTACGTGCAACACTATAAGACACACTTAACTATATGATGACACATGGTTCTCCTAATATATAGTGTCCAAACCAAGGTGAGTTGTGTTTCAAGTTTTGATAATGTTGGCTGAAACTTGAACGCGTAAGACATCTTTTGAAAAGTAATAATCCTAATAACACTAATAATGACGGATAATATTAGTGTGCAAGTTAAAGCCTTCATTTCTGAATCAAATAGAAAAAGCCCTCCTGGTACTGAATATTTCATCAGTGAAACTAGAAACACTGAAGAATTTTCCAAACAAATGCTTACAGGATGTCAGCTGACTGTCTAAAGCATTTTTAAACACACCTCTCCTAAATTCCATTGGAGCAAGTCATGGTTTCAAATTAGTTTGATATAAATAACCAATGCAGAGAGAGAAGCTGAACATCAAACAACAGCAGGACAGTTGGGCATCTTGCAGTGCTTGTTGGTGAGGTGAAGATATACGAAGTAAAAGCCTCACCACGAAAACGATCTAATCATTTGTAATTATTTTAATTTCCTCGGCAACTTGGCAAACCCAGCTTTTCCAAGAATGCAGTTGGAGATGAATCATACTTATTGTATGAAGGTTAGTGATAAAGCCTGTGAAATTGCATGTATAATTAACTACCTTAATAGGTACAAATTTAAAGCGGTTTACAAATTGACACAAATGAAAAGCAAATGATCTCCAGAAATACTGATTTTACTGTAACTGACATTTCTATTCTTGTTAAATTCAAACTAGTTAGCTTGGTTGAAAATATTCATTGGACCATGAGGAGAATAAAAGACTTTGGCTGGTGCCTCCCATTACCATAACTATAATTTTAATGATGGAAAAATATTGTTTAACAGCCAGATATTGAACTTTTCTCTACATATCTTATTTGACTGGTACATATAGCTTGTACATCACTTAACCAGATAATTAACAAAATAAAATACCACAGTATCTCTAGTAAGAATTTACAATGTAATCTTATTTGTCCGTAAGAAATTAAAGTGGGGATAAACAAATCAAACGACTACTTCAGTTACACTTAATAAAACTATACTGTTCTTGCATATTACTATTCTTTTTGCCTCATATGTGTTTATTATCTCTCTTTACTCACTTTCCTTGCTTAGTGTGCTAAGTGAAGTGTGGCAACTCGAACTGCTGCACATTGGTGCAAAGCTCTATGCTGAAATCAGCCAGTCATTACTTCGCTACGTCGTCGACTGATGATGCAATGTCACAAAAATAAAGCTAGTGAATATAACTGGTACACTTACCTGGCTGTTATTTTAGTCCCAATTATTAAAGGCATAGGGACATGCATATCATCTGGTAAATCTCTTAAGAACTCCAGCTGGACAGAACGCGTGGTTTGCAGAGTACGTATTTTCTCTCGCTTTTCGTTTAGCGAACGACGCTCTTCGTCGAAAAATGCAGTAGAACAACGTCGTGGCTTCCCCATCAAACGGCGTAACAATGACCAATGTGCACGGGATAATCGTCGAGTTTTAACGTTTGGGAAACTTTCACGGAGGCAGATACGGAAATCATTCTCACCTAGTAACAAAGGTCTAGAGAAATATTATTATAGATTGCAATACCTGTCCAAATTTGAGTAGAACCATTCATAAAATACCCATTTGTGGGCTTTTGGGAGCTTAAGGACATTACGTAAGCGAACAGCATTTGCTTGCGCTAGTCGTCTTTCTGGGTGATGCATCTGGGATCGCCATGGCATATGGCCAATCATAGATTTATGCTAAGGCAAATAGTTGTAATGCTACCAACGTACCATTTTTACAGGCTTCCTAACTTTTTGTGGCATCTCCTCTGCTTGTACTTGAGGCCTTGGAGAATGAAGTACACGAGGTTTGTAACTAGTTGGAGGTTCGTAGTAGTCGTCATCGTAATACCGACTTTTCTTCCGAACCCGAGGAGGCTTCATAAACATTATTACAAGTGAAATATAAGCTTACATTTTTTCTATAAGGACTGTTGTACTCTTCTCCCTCATCCCCAGAATCTACAGAATATGATACACCTACAAGATAAACTTACAGTTTTGGGCGTCCGACGACATTTTGAATCAAAATGCCGGTGACCTAAAGGTAATATAAAGGCCACATGTGTCCAATGGTTCAATGTCAATTAAAGATGGAATTTATGAATGGAGACAATACACGAAAAGACTTATCATTTGAACTGATATGCCAATTTTCGGAATTTTTTTGAGGACAGAAAGTCTTAATTCTGTAGTATCTTTCCTTCAATAAGTGTCTGTGGATGTTTAATTCCTTCTTGAATAAGTCGATTCAGGGAGCAGACACCACTTCTCCTTGAAGTCTTTTCTTACAGTCACGGCCTAGCCGGAGAACACATATTCCGCAAATTTATAGTCTCCCCTTAGATTCTGAATTCTCGTGATAGGTCTTCTGAAGGTGGGATGGATAGGAAATTATGAGTAAAATCAGTCATTTCGAATTTCGAGCATTGTGACCATACCTCTTTTCCCTGTAGTATGGTGTGGAAGCTGATTCCGAATGTTGATTCCCTTTTCGTATTACAAATCTATCATATCAGGAATCATATATGCTGCCTTTCGTTGAGCTTATTACATAATTAGTTACCCTCATTTTAGGCAAGCTTGGAAGTTTAACTTATCCCATGGAGATGAGAACTAAATGGATGCCAGTCCACATCCAGGGCAAGGCACGTTTCCCGGGAGATGGCTGACACAGTGTTGGCACCAAAGGCAGATACTTATATCATTTAAATACTCATATCTGATTCTCACACAGGTGCCTCTCACCACGTACCCTACCCAAACGACAGAGCATCCCTGACAAATAACTCACGGTCCTGCCTGAAGGCTTTCTATGATCCAAAGATAGTGGTAGGTGAGTCTAAAAACATGTATATAGATGATACTCACGGATTATTTTATCAGGGTGTTGTCTGCTCACTGAAACCACGTAGCCAGTGTCTATCTATTATCGTAGTAAATAATAGATGATTTCCAAACAAACACTTGACTCTGAGTAGATCATCTTCCATATGCAGACCGTCAATAATTGTGATCACTGAGGACTGGTACACAATTGAAATCTCCATTGACAGCCTGAGAATTGATAACCACAATCTTTTTCGAAGGAACAGACAGACCGTGGAGGTGGAACACTAACCTACTGTGAACAATCCATGTGTGCAACCCAGTCCAGTAACCTAATTCTGTCACTACCCAATGACTCGATCTGGGTCGAAATAAAAGTTGACAGAAGTAAACCTATATTTCTGGGTTGTGCATACCAGACCTCTTCATCCAGAAGGGAATATGATAATATGCTCAACAACATTTTCAGTGTTACAGCCAATCTTCCCCTCAGTTATAAAATTATTGGAGGTGATTTTAACATGTCAGAAGCATAATGTTCTTCAATCCAAGGAGCCCAAACTAATGAAATCTCCTGAATGCCATGCTCACAGGAGGGTGGATACAACACATAGATTCACTCACTAGATCCGCAAATATCCTAGACCTTATTTTTATGAACAACATAACACCATCTACAGTATATGTGGGACATGAATTTCCAGGTAGCGACCATAAAATAGTAGCGTGTTCTTTTGACATCTTTCCAGAAATAAAAAGCAGAGATGCAGCTGGCCAGACACCCATTAGATTGTAAACGCATATTGACTGGGGTTTGTATCAGCATCTAATTGGATGATCTAATTCGGACTCGTGCTTTCGACTGAGCTAGAGCCAGTTTTTAACAATTTCATCACAATATTAAGTCAATTCATGATTTCACTGCACCTGAGAAGATTCTTGGCTGCAAATTCCCCCACAGCGATCATATTCCAACATCGCTAGGGAGAAGTCTACGAAAGCATTCAATAAAATACAGATATCTTTACTTATCATCATTAATGGCCATTAGATCCTTTCTCACTAGAATTCAGGAGTTAAAAAATATAAGCCTCAGAAACAAAGAAATGCGAGCCATTTAAGCGCCACATAGACTAGGAGGAATAGACAAGCTTTTAAAAGTAGTTTAACAAACTCCAAAACAGCCCACCCAAAAATAATATACTTAGGCGGCACTGCCTAAGAATACTAAAGTGATATGTGAACTCTTTAGCAAGCACTTCGCCAGATTAAACACCTTGGAAAACGAACGTGTCGTGGATTTCCCACACACAACAGACGAATGTCTAAGTGACATACTTTTCACCACACAAGAGATTGATAAAGCTCTGTCAAATCTTGAGCTTAGCAACACTATTGGTCCGGGCAGTGTACCTTCCATTCTTCTGAAAAACGGTGGTAATGACATGAATTTACTCCTGCTCAAGTTATACTCTATTTCACCAAGCGATGGGACATACCCTACCTGCTGTAAGAAGTCTTATATTGTTCCTATCCATAAATGCGGGCCTATGGCTGATATCAACAACTACCGCCCCATCAACACCGCATCTATAGTTTCATGTGTAATGGAAAAGATAGTAAAGACTCAAACCATTCAGTACATGTTCCCAGATGACCTACTATTGCCATCCCAATACGGTTTCTTAAGTAGAAGGTCATGCATCACCTGCCACCTAGATTGTTTTGACTACATTACACAATGCACTGATAATGGACGTTCAGTAACAACATTATTTCTCGACGTTAGCAAAGTGTTTGATAAAGTCCCACATATCAGACTCCTAACAAAACTCCAATCCCATGGAATGAGTGGACAGCCTCTCAAACGGATAAATCCTTTTCTTACAGAAAGAGAGCAGTTAGTCAAAATCAACCACCAGCTGTCTTTACCGAAGCCGATAACTAGTAGTGTAGTAAAGTGTAGCGTTCTTGGCCCTATTCTATTCCCCTTACTCGTAAACGACAGTCTCTATGATCGAGAATGCAAAGCCATACCTCTTTGCAGATGAATAAGGAGAGTGAAGTGCAACTTGTTTCTACACTTTAAAGCCATCAGGAAACAGTAACTCATCCATAACGAGGGCAAATATCAAACCTCATCATCTGTGAAACCACGACACCTTCTGAAGGAGGCTACCCACAGAAAATCCATCAGAGCAAACTTTTTCGCCATTAAATATTGCACTCTTTGGAACCAACTGCCATCTAAAATTAGATGCTGTGGAAACCCCGATGGGTTCAAACGGAGCCTAACATGTCCGCCCTAGCTTGTCTAGAAGACCGAAACTGTTGATAGAATGGTAAATGAAAGCCAGTCCAGTCTTCAGCGTAGCCAATTACGCATAACTCAACTCTACTACTTATGCAGCGAATGTTTACCTAATTTACGAATTTTCTATTCTCCATAATCTTCCAAATGTTATGTTAGTATGTGACTATAGAAACAATTATATTAGCAACCACACCTTTTAATATTTGACATACGTACGTGTAATTAATAATACGCTGTTATTTTTTTGTCGAAATGACTTTATTCAGTCAACAACTACCTATCCTCACATACCTTTCTAAAATGTATAGTTTTATAACATCTCGCAGCATTTTTAACATAACATAATTTGAATTGAACGCCAACGCGCGCTCCTTGAATACGCCGTGCTTTTTCCTCCCTAACCGGAAAATGCTAATTTTGTGAATTATCCGATTGAGAAACCTGTGTGATGGACCTTTTACTCTGTTAGCGTAGTATCCCAAATTCAAATAGAAAATAAAATACCAAATCAGTTTTGGTTACGGGAAGAATGTATTGAAGTTTCGTTACTTGGGTTTACAAAGATCCAAAATCCACAATAAACGTAATAAACTCCAGAGGTACTACGGGAGGACTGCTCCAATGTTGACGTTGCCGGAGGCCGACCAAAGTACGTAGGAAGAAACTACGGTGTTTCTGCGAAAATTTGAGATAGAAGGCAGGTGGTTAGAATTGATCGATGGCGGTTGGGATGGTGGAGAAGACGGAGAGTCGGAGACAGAACTATATTTTCGTTCAAAACCCGAGGTAAAGTTCAAAGTACAGAGTTTATGGTTAAAACAAAGTAATGTACAATATGTTCATTTCTTACATAGTAGTAAAAATTGGATAAGTTTATTTTTGAGGACTCCACACCTGATGTCCCTAGGCGGTGAATTAAATTCGCCCATTACTTACATATTAAATCTATCTGGTAAGTCCAGCTGTCTCTAATTACTGCCAAAGTTTCAGGTGCTACTTCTGTAGCAGCGTCTTCCTCACTCGTTCAGATAAACAAGACTTGTTGGTCTACCACGTGATTGCTGTGAAGCCGATCGTCCAGAAAAGACTAGGTAAAGTCGAAAACCTTTTCTTTTCCTTGTCTTGTACTTTTTCAGTCTTATAGTTGTTCTTTTGGGTGGATACTGTTGCTTTCTTATTCGTTTATAGCACAAGTCATACTGATGGCTAATATGGTTGTCGAAAGTAGCCTTAGAAAAGCCACTAAAACACCACACTCTGTAGTCACAAGGGCTTCAGCCAGAGAAGGAAAAAACCCAGGGACTTCAACCCTTTCCCGCATACCGATCCTAAAGACTCCTGTAGGTTTCGTCTGTCCTGATACTACGCCTGCATTGCCACAGTCTAGTACTCAAATGGCACAGCTAATACCAGGGGGACAGGTCACTACACCTGCATCAACTGTAGGCCAGCGTGTGAAACACAGCAAAACTAAAAGGAAACGTTCAAGACGTCATAAGACCTCGAAGGCGTCACCAAGGAAAGGAGATGAATGTCAGGCGTGCAGTATCATAGTTTCTAAAACTGACTCAGCGTTTGAATGCAATTTTTGCAAACGATGGGTGCACTGCCGTTGTGACAAAGTGGTACGGAAAGCATACTTGGAGTTTATGAGAAATGACCCATGCCCATGGTTTTGGTACGATTGTCCGCTTTGTCGCCCTGGCATAGTCCCACAATGAGTGTCTGCGGATAGCAGAAACAACACGCCGCTCTTGTGTCCCAACACAGTCTCATCCAGCTCCCCACCTGCTAACATCACACTGCCAAAACTTGGCAAAGACAGTGAGAAGGACACACCAGTCCCACTGACTGGAAATGCCAATTTTCACAAGGTTGCATCCACATCAGGGAAAGACAGAATTACAAAAGCACCACCTGCATCCACTAGCAAGCTTGGCAACACAAAAGAGGCTGGCCAGATCCTGATGAAGCCTAGTGTTGTTGATGATGCAAAGGAATACAAGAAGCCAAAGGTCAAATCTAAGTCTGAGGTTAGTCGGTCTGACTCTATTATCCTCTTTAACGTACCTGTGACCAATGATAGCTTGCTTGAACAACGGGCCCTGTTTGATCAGGAACAGTGGTCCAACACGTGCAATAAATTAGGTCTGGACATTAGTTCAGCAAAATTGTGCAGGCTGTACAGGGGTGTCCACATGCCTCAGGGTAGGCCACCTCCACTAAGCGTTACACTGGACTCTGCCGAAGAGGCCGGGAAAGTACTAACAGTGGCTTGGGACATGGACAGAAGTTCGAACATAGGGGTGAGACAAGACAGACCATGGGCTATCAGACATACGGCGAGGGAGTCACCGGAACTGATGCCTTCCACCTCTATGGTGGCACACGGTGTCCCGGAGCTGGAAACGGGCACTGCTTGTGAAAAGCACATGGCAGAAGTACAGCAATGGAGATGGCTGTCATCTCAAATGGTCTTGGGTGCTTCTGGAGCTCCATTTTCCAACTACCTCACCCCGCTCATCTCACACTGATTAGCTCTCCAAAGCTGCTAAGTGTCACATTCACCTCCACGGAGCAGTTGTCCATAGCACCTCAACGATGGTATGAGACCAAGGGAAAAATCGCAGGACACATCCGATGCTGTGAAAGCAGACCCCGAACTATAAGGATGCAGCAAAATGGGGCTTTATTTACGTCCCCAAGCTTCATTGACACTAGAGCGATGCAGTTCTGAGAATAACAGTCTGTGTCACCCAAGTGTGCTGCCTAAATCCATGGAAAAACTACAACGGGCCAGTTCTATCGGAACGGCCAGCTAATCCCAACATTAAGTCCCCCACCAGAAGACAGTTTCACGTCAGCTACTCCACAACACGCTGAGGTTGTTAGACTCACTGTCAGCTGCCTAAAAAACAATGTGAGGGGGCTGAGATGAAAAGTAGGTGAACTCCGAAATCTCCAAGCACACCTACAACTGAAAATGATCATTCTCACTAGAATGTGGCTAAATCCCATTGTCGCCGACTATGAAATCAGTATGAGTAATATGGCTCTGGTCAGGAGAGACAGGAAAAATAAGGAAGGAGGGGGAGTTGCTATATACTTTGATAGGCAACTTAAATGTGTGAGCGCAACGGACCCACCACTTATTGAACTCCCAGACCCCATTTGGTGTCATTTCACCATATTCCACACCAAGCACTTACTGGGTGGCATCTACCGATCTCCAACCTGTGGGGCAAAGCACAATCAGCTACTGCTCAGCACTATCACAGGGATACGAGATTTGGGCTACGACCAAATCACCATAGCTGGAAATTTCAATGCCCCATCACTGAACCTTGGCTAGGGGTATGTCAAGGGAAAATTTGGCCAAAACCTGCTGCACACCATTCGGAACCCGGAACTGACCGAGAATTTCTGAGACGACACTAGGTGGGGCCCTAGTGGAAAGTCATCAAAACTAGACTATATTCTAACTAGTGACCAACTAGTCATCGAAAAGGTCCAGATCGTGACTCCTCTAGGAAGTAGTGACTATGCAGTCATAAGTTCCGATCTTGTTCTCCGTGAGCGTTTGCAGTGGGATGTTACGCGACCATGTCTGTGTTACACCAAGGCTGACTATGCTGAAATGCTGAGGCTCTTGTCCGACGCAGACTGGCCCTTAGCATGGGATGACCTTTCTGTGGATGAACACTGGGAAGTGGTAAAAATGATTATTCATATAGCAATCTCGGATACCGTCCTTTAGTCACAACACAGCCCAAAAGAAAGTCATCATGGTTGAGGAGAGGCACGCAACGTATTCTGCAAGCAAAGCTGAAGGCTTGGTTTACGTGGCGCGTATCTGAGAGTCAGACCGACCACGATGCACACCTAGAACTCAGGAACCGGTGCAATGCAAAAGTCAGGAGGGACAGGGGATCATTCCAGGCTAACCTTGCTAAAAAAATCCTATCAAACCCCAGAAACGTGTACCGATTCATGTCGGAAAGAAAACCAACAAACCAAGGGGCACGCGCCTTAGCAGGCCCAAACGGTCAGTATCTCACTAATCTGGAGATGGCTGAAACGTTCAGTTCAGCCTTCGCCAAACAGCTAAACAGCGATGTGGATATTGCAGTTACCGACCAAAATGGTGGCACCACTATTTCACAGGAGGAAGACCTAGAGGCTACTCTTCAAATAAACCCCGCAATAGTAATTAGGAAGCCAAAGTGACTCACACCTGGGAAGTCCCAAGGTCGTGACGACATCAGACCATCTGTTCTGAAACAGTGCGCCGAAGCTCTCTGCAGGCCCCTGTGGAATTGTTCCAACACTCAATGGATTCGGGGAAACTGCTAAGGGAGTGGAAAAGAGCCATCCTTTCTCCAATCTTTAAGGGTGGGGATAGGCAAAATGCCACTAGTTATAGACCAGTAGCTCTACTCCCAGTGGGATCAAAAGTACTGGAAAGTTTTACTGACGATAACATCAGGGAATATTTCGGTAGGTCTAATATACTCCATGAAGCCCAACACGGTTTCAAGAAAGGTAGTTCCTGCGTTACTAACCTACTGTCGGCTTGAGACGATTGGACATCATGCTGGGATATGAATGTTCCAGTCCATGTGGTCTTCGTAGATTTTGAGAAGGCGTTTGTCTCTGTTCACCATGACCTTCTCCTACACAAAATAAGCCGGGCAGGTATAGGTGAGCCACTTCTGTCATGGTTAAAGGACTACCTAGCTGTAAGGCAATTTTGCACTAAGGTCAATCGAGTCCGATCATTTTGGCACAGCTCGTCATTAGGAGTGTTGCAGGGTTCTATCCTAGGACCACTGATGGTTTTGATTTTTATGAATGATCTACCACGCCGTCTAAGCTGCCCGGCTCTCCTATACGCTGACGACGTAAAGATATGGAGGGCGATAAAGTGTCCGGAGGACTCAGATAGGCTGCAGGAAGATCTAAACCTTCTGGAAGACTGGGCAGTGGCCATTGGCATGACTTTCAACCTGAAAAAGTGCAAAATAGTGAAGTTAGGCACATGTAGACTGCAGAATGCAAGTTACACCCTGTGCAACGAAAGCTCGTCCTGCACAACGTCGGAATGCGACTTAGGTCTAGTTCTAACGGAAAAAATGGACACAAGCGAAAATTACACGGGGGATGTAGCGAGGGCATATGCGGTCATACACATCATACATAGACAGTAAGGTGCACTCACTCCTGAGCTCTTTCTAAAGTTGTACAAAACGTGCGTCAGGCCACAGCTTCAGGTGCAAAATACTATTGCACCACCCATGCTGAGGAGAGACACCGATTCTTGATAAGATTCCAACGACGGGGAAATAAATGAGTGGTTGGTCTTCGAAATAAACCATATGATGATAGGCCGAAGAAATTAGGACTGTTCACACTTAGCTATCAACGTCTGAGGGGGATTTAAATACTGCCTACAAAATAACAACTAACCAGAGTCACACAAACAAAGGTGTTCCACCATTGAGTAGGTATAGGCTCCCTCGTGGAAATCCCAGAAGGATAGCTCACAAGAGGTCAAGGACCCGGGTGCGCTCCAACTTCTTTTCACTGCGGGTTTTCTATCCCTGTAATTCATTACCGGCAGATGTAGCTATGGCACCGTCTGTGGACGCCTTTAAGCGAAGTCAGGACAATCGTCCAGCGACAAAAGGACTGCATCCAAATGGCCTATCCCTTTAAAATCCCATACACCATTCACGGGTGAACAACCAAACTTGTCGTTTTACTTCTTTACATTCTCTCCCATCTTATTCTCCTGACGACTTTAACTACACTTGTTGTTATTACTATTATCATCATCATTATTACCGATATATGTATATATAATTCATATTTTTCTTCAAATTTAATCAGCTGACTGCTGTTACGTTTTCTTATTTCTTTTTCTGTCTGTTAGTCTGGATAACTTCACTAATTATATTTATTATTGTTATCTCTTTTCTCTCGTCGATGATACCGAAGGACTAACCGGTGAAAGGATCAACTCCATTCACAGTAGTAACAGTCTTAGCACACTTCATACTGTAAGCATTGGCGGTACGTTCGAAATTGGTGACATTTTTGCACGTGTTTGCTCTGAAATTTATTTACTGCTTATTGTCATATAATTCTTGAAATTATGGTCCAAATCTCTAAAAAACGTGTTCGTAGAAACACAATTGTTTTAGATAGTGGCTCAAATTCGGTTATAACTGCATTACCGCCTGGTAATACAGTATCAACTACTAGCTCTCAAAATGGTTTGAGTGCAGATCTCACTCCTGTGATACAGGTGAAAGATGTTCTGTTAGAGAACTCTGAGTTCTGTAAACTAAACCTCCTTTTGAAAGATATGCAGAGGCAAGTAAGTGAAATTCAGAAAAAATTAGATCAGTTTGATAGTATGTCACTGCCAATCTCAAATACCACGGAGAGCCGTTCTGATATTGGTCAGGTTAAGTGTTTACTGGATGTAACTCAAAATAAGCTTTTGAATTTAGACCCAATAGCCTGTCTTTTAGAAAGGCATCCTAAAATATCTCCAGACAACCTAAATAAAGCTGAAAATCTGATTGACTGCTTGGCTACGGAGGTGATGAAGCGTATAACCTCTTCTCACCAAGCTATAGTTTACAACGTCCCAGATTCTCTGCCCCTGAAAACTGTAAGACACAAAATCCTGATTTGTTGCGGCATGGCTAGTGTTCCATGTGAATGCAAACGACTTCGTAAAAAGTCTAACCAGGCTAATTGCCCAATCATTTTTAAATTCAGTAATTCCCTTGATGCTAGTAAGTTTACTAAATGTCAGGATCACTTAAGACTGAATAGCAGTTATAAGTCTATAACCGTAGCTCAGGATAAAACACCGTGTCAGCGCAGAATAATGCGTAGTAATAACCTGGTCACCTCCTCTAGCTTAGATTTACCAAAAAAGGATCGTGCACAGCAACAGACACCTAGTGCTGAAACTAGCATTCAGCAAACTACACAACAACCACACCTGCCAATGGAACTAGGAACTGATTTAGATACCAGTACCCCTGTAAATAAAGCCTCATCGAAAGATGTTAAAATGACTAGAACTTCTGCAAGTTGTTCTAAGAAATTTCCCCCCAAACGTAGTAACCTCACCACGATGAACAAATTTCGCAGGGTTGAGACTAATGATGGGGAAGAATACTTTGTATTCAATAAGCCTGCTGAGAGTAAGAATGCCAACAAACCATCACTTGTTACGAAAAACTCCTCTCGAAACATAAGTATATCTGGAGGTGTTCCGCATGCTCCACCTTATAGAAAGTCAGGCTCCAAGACTCCTAAAGTCTTGCAGCCAAAGCACCTTCCTTCACAATTCCCTTTAAGTTATAAAAACAACCCGAAGGTGTATACCGGTATGACGAATAGCAGTTGGATGGGTAGACCTTCTGATGCTATGCCTTTTAACCGTCAACCTAGGCCCAACCTGTACTACCCTTATATCCAGGAACACATGGTAAATTTTCCAGGTGTCCCGAATCACTGGTACGACCCATGGCACCTAGGACCACCTCATTGCACTCCAACCCGATGTACAGACACCCAGTCCGACCTCCTTTTCATTCATAAATTCTTGCGGTGCTGACGCACAAATAGATTTAGGTTATGGTGACATTTTAAGCCAGTTTGTAGTATCCCGTGACTTATTCACGATATTGCTAATTAATGCACGTTCCTTAATCAATAAGATATCTGAACTAAGGACATTATTATTAGTCGCCAAGCCTACTGTAGCTCTGATTACTGAGTCATGGTGCTCATCCTCTGTACTTGATGTGCATATAGGTATCGATGATTACACTGTACACCGTGCAAACAGAGATTGCAAGCGTGGTGGAGGATGTCTCATATATATACATAGCTCATTTGTAGTCAGTAAGGTGGAAGATGAAACAATGAATAATGTACCTGACTCACTCTGGGTTGTCTTACATGGAGATAAGTACAAACTTCTCATAGGCTGTGTTTATCGAGCACCAAGCTCAACAAAAGAAACTGATGCGTTATTAGCTAAATCGTTTGCACACGCATCCTCGTTTAGTGCTAATTACAAAATAATTGCAGGGGACTTCAATCTTCCAGAAGTCAATTGGCTAACTAGTTCCGGCCCCCAACGCTTCGACGAATTACTTGCCACTATAGACTGTTATGGATGGCAACAACACGTCCAGACACCTACTCGTGGTGACAACATGTTGGACCTTGTTTTTTGTCATGACACAATCCCAGTATCCACGTATGTTGGTAATCGATTTTCCAGTAGTGACCATAGAATGGTACTCTGCTCTCTGCCTTTCTCACCACTAAATACAGGAAACAAACAAGACTCAGGAAGCACAATATGTCGTAGTTACAAATATACAGACTGGGGATTAGTCCAAGAACTTATTCGACTCTGTCAATGGGATGACTATTTTACCACTGACTCCCTGGAGGCCTTAGTAACCCTGTTTTACAGGAATGTTACCCTTTGTCTAGATACAGTTGCTCCAAAGAAAATAGTGAAATTAAGTAGACACCGAACTGAATATATTCCAAGGGCACACCGTAATAAGTTAAGGAAACTGAAGAAACAGTACTATTCCACTAAGGACATATCACTATTGCTCTCAATCCACGAGTCTCTTGAATCTCTCAAGCGCCTACGCTCTCAAAAGGACCTCGACGAAGAGTTAACGGCACTTGAAAGTACCTCCAAAGTTTATAACTTAACGGCACTTCTTAAAAAACGAATGCAGTCGGCGAGGGAAATCCCATACTTACTTCACGACAAAGTAATCTACAATGAACCTGCCACTATCTGTGAACTTTCAGTGATTGGTTTGCAAACTTTAGTTTAGAAACACATATGCCTGGTGAAACCGCCCCCCTTACTATCTCTTCCCTTGAAAGCATTGTGTTCACTAATCAGTTAATAGTACAAGCAATTAAAAGCCTTAAACCTTCCACTAGTACGGGACCGGATGGCCTCGCTTCGATAATTTTCAAAAACAGTGGGTGTGATATACCCTTGTTACTTCTTAAATTCTTCTCAATATCTATGGACACTGGCACTTACCCTAGTGAGTGGAAAACTAGCTTCATAATTCCACATTACAAATCTGGTGATAGGGCAAACGTCCGCAATTACAGACCCATAAATATAACCCCAGTTATCTCACGAATCATGGAGAAAGTTGTAAAAGATCAATTGTCAGACTACCTAATTAGGGAAGATCTTGTTACAAGGTCTCAACACGGATTTCTCAAAAATAGATCCTGCGTTACTTGCCACTTCGACTTTTTCAACTGCATCACTAGTAGTCGCGAAGCACGTAAGCTAGTCGTTGTTCTCTACTTCGATATATCTAGGGCATTTGACATGGTATCTCACAGTATTCTCTTTGAGAAGCTGTACTCTTGTGGAATTCGCAACCCATTACTGAACTGGTTAAAATCATTTCTAAGCAACAGGGTACAAATAACCAAAGTTGGATCTGTATTGTCTCATCCTAGGCAGATCTCAAGTGGGGTCGTGCAAGGTAGTGTCCTAGGTCCACTTTTATTCACAGTCTACATTAACAGCATTTGCAAGTGCTTCACCTTAGGCAAACCATTCCTATATGCTGACGACCTCAAAGTCGTCTACTCCTGCTACACTCATGAATTAAGCGATATGGTTACTAAAATACATCTTGAACTAAGTAGTCTCGAATCATGGTGTGCTGAATCCTGTCTAAATTTTAACATTGACAAATGCGGCTGGATTTGTATTGGCAACAGTAACCTTGATCTAACTCTTGAAATAAATGGGCGAAAACTAGCTAAGCTCAACTCAGTCGTAGATCTCGGTATTAGATACTCTAGTAACCTAACGTTCGCTGAACAGACTGATTATGCCAGACGTAAAACGCGAAGGCTGATAGGATGCATAACACGCAATTTCTTTTGTTGTGAAACTAGGGTTTTATTATACAAAGTATGTGTCCGACCTATCTTAGAATACTGCCCGTTTATTCTTAGCGGACTAAGACAAAATGACAAGCTTAAATTAGAGGGAGTGCAACGGCAGTTTACCTCAAGAACTCTTGGTTTAGAAAGTGGTCTGGAATACCATGAGCGATGCGTAAGACTAAGATTAGAACCCCTCTGGAAAAGACGCCTTAAGCTAAACCTTATCTTTTACTATAAGCTAACTAATCTTCTCTTGCATTCCTCCGAGCCAATAACTAAACCTACCGCTGTCATCAGTTACAATCTTAGAAATCATCACAACCTAGCTGCTATGGAGCACTGTCAGACTTACGTGCGGTACAACTTCTTCTTAAATAAGTTTTCAGTCATTTGGAATAGACTACCAGCTAATGTGCGCGATGCAAACACACTTCCAGTGTTCATCTCCTCAGTCACCAGACTACTCAAAGATGACAATGCACTTTTGCGCCTGACTCTTACACCTTCTTTTTCACCCTACATAGATATTTTAAGTTCTTTAAACGTGTAGTTACAACAAACTACAATTATAAATTTTAATATTATTGGAACTAGATGATAAACATTTCTACACAGGACAGTAATATTAGTTTACACATAATATAAAAGTTAGCATAACGGGACTAGTTAGTTTGTGTACCAAAATAACCACAGTTACTAAACAGAATATATATGTATATATTTATTAATCACTCCTTAAGGACTCCCGTTGCTTTCTTTTGCGTTGCTGTTGTTTGTCTTCTTTTTTCTCTCACCATTTCAGCTTCCATTTGACTTTTTGAATGAGAATGAATAATGTGGATATTTGACCATTTACAATGACAAATGATCTGCAAACATTATTGGTCCCGTATCTTTCAGTTGCCTGGTTAATAACGAATTAACTTTCTCCACGACGCAACCTGGATTACATTTGTGGAATATACTCTTATACCAATGGAAAAGTATCTATTTGTAATACAACGTCACGATTGTAGCTTATAACATAACTGATCGTATCTGTAAAAATAGCTTCCTTATTACCCAATTTGGATATAAATCAAATCAAAAATAAGATTCGGATTTGTACACACCCAAGTTATATTGAGGAATTACTTCAAGCTTTATTTTTTCCCAAGTATTTTTAATCCATCCAAAACTTACTTGGGTTTTTTTGTTAATGCGAAGTTAATATTCCTATATTTCATGACGTGCTCCATTGAATGACTGGTTATCATATTGTTCCCACAGACCTAAGACAAAAACGCCAGCAACCATGTAACTTAACCATAAACCAAATTTATGAAATTTATATAATGCTTATCCATGCCTGTATATTTGGTGTGTCCTACACAAGTAGGAAAAAATGTGTATTTTATTAAAACATTATTATTAATTATGATTGCTAATCGTATATGTAATTTATCATATTGATGATGCCTGTAAACTGGCGTCTCTCATGTACAAAATGAGAATATACTATTATTATTATTATTATTACTACAAACCACATATAATTAATCCCAGCACTACTCCCTTTGGAGTCAACCAAAGCTAGGAAAGTCGAGTGGCGGGACGAGCTACGCAGAAGTTTACCGAAGATCTGGAAGCTATACCCTAAAATCGAGAAGCGAGCAAAAAGAAATCAAATTGGTTTATACCAGCTTGTAAAAACCATTTTGGATATTGGAAGGGTTACTTTGCAGTGTCTGGCGTATACCATGTGAAAACCAGCCATGAAAATTTAGGACAACTAGTGGTGATATATAGCTGTTTTTTAAAGATCATTCTACATAATTTCATAACTAATTGTTCTGCTAAACATTTTAATATGCGAAATAGACTATAACTTAGTTTCCGTAATACCAGCTAGTTCCATACATTACATTTCTAAAAAAGAAATCTCCTAATCCTTTGTGACAAATACTTATAAATATGTTGGCAATAAAGTCACAGAAACCGTTAATGCCCAGCTCTTGCCACACCGGGCCTCTCCCTGTCTCTCGAAGCCTTTAAGAAACGCTTAGTACTAACGGATGCAAAAACCAGGACACCGATTGGTGACTCGAGAAATCTTTATTCCAACACCAACATATGAGCAGCATAATAACTAAGGTCTATGAACAAATATTAGAATAATAAATCACGATATTATTTCTGACGGTATTGTGCGTGTTTTCTGAACAGCGACCGATGAGACGATGACTGGTGTATTGATGCCTCCGCGAAAATATAGGGAAGTTGGGTTTGAGCAAACAACCATGAATTGATGGTTCAATCTTCAACTACATTAACACTCCCCGACAGAAACGGATCCATCCCTTTCTCCCATCACGACGAATGCACGTTGACTTGGATGCTACTACGAGAACCTGGGTCACACTGGGAGAGCTGGAGTGGAAAGCAAACAGTAAAGCCAACACACCACAGGCATACCCACAACACAATCTCACACACCGATGACGACCTACACATTCGAACTAAAGACACCCTCTTGACATATTGTACCATAATCGCCACTTGCTAGAATGACTCTTGCAGAACGCAACGAGACCATCACAGCACCTCATGATACTCTTCACACTTCCTCTAATCTACCCACCACCAATTACCTCCGCAATCGTTCGTCACTCATTCTGCCTCAGTTCTAGTAGCGGTGAGATATGCAAGCCTCAGTCGTCTACACTCCCGCTCTCCGGAGTGTGAAACAACAGCTTGCAATTATCTCCGTGTGCATGTCATTCTCAGCAATAGCCTCCCCGGCGTGACCGACCCATCTGCTTTCTTTAACATCAATCAATTCATTCACGGATGTAGAAGACTAAAAACAACTTTAAAAGTAATCACTACGAAAAATTTAACAAAATTATTTAGTAGCAACGAGATACGAAAACAAAAAGTAAACACAATGAATCCAAAAACACCAATTGTCAGTCACGTCTCGTAAACCGTTAATGCCCAGCTCTTGCTACCCTCGGGCTCACGGTGTCACTTGAAGTTTCTCAGAAACGCTTAGTAATAACGGACGAAAAAACCAAAACACCAGTTGTTGACTCGAGGATTCTTTATTGTTACACCAACATATAAATTAAGTATGTCTAAGGTCTGTGAACAAATATTACAATAATAAATCACAATATTATTTCTGACGGTATTTTACTCTTCTTTCTGAACAGCGACCGATGAGACGATGACTGTCGTATTGATGCCTCCGCGAAAATTGGGGAAGTTGGTTTTGAGCAAACAACCAAGAATTGATCGTTCAATCTTCAACTACATTAACACTCCCCGACAGAAACGGATCCATCCCTTTCTCCCATCACGACGAATGCACGTTGACTTGGATGCTACTACGAGAACCTGGGTCACACTGGGAGAGCTGGAGTGGAAAGCAAACAGTAAAGCCAACACACCACAGGCATACCCACAACACAATCTCACACACCGATGACGACCTACACATTCGAACTAAAGACACCCTCTTGACATATTGTACCATAATCGCCACTTGCTAGAATGACTCTTGCAGAACGCAACGAGACCATCACAGCACCTCATGATACTCTTCACACTTCCTCTAATCTACCCACCACCAATTACCTCCGCAATCGTTCGTCACTCATTCTGCCTCAGTTCTAGTAGCGGTGAGATATGCAAGCCTCAGTCGTCTACACTCCCGCTCTCCGGAGTGTGAAACAACAGCTTGCAATTATCTCCGTGTGCATGTCATTCTCAGCAATAGCCTCCCCGGCGTGACCGACCCATCTGCTTTCTTTAACATCAATCAATTCATTCACGGATGTAGAAGACTAAAAACAACTTTAAAAGTAATCACTACGAAAAATTTAACAAAATTATTTAGTAGCAACGAGATACGAAAACAAAAAGTAAACACAATGAATCCAAAAACACCAATTGTCAGTCACGTCTCGTAAACCGTTAATGCCCAGCTCTTGCTACCCTCGGGCTCACGGTGTCACTTGAAGTTTCTCAGAAACGCTTAGTAATAACGGACGAAAAAACCAAAACACCAGTTGTTGACTCGAGGATTCTTTATTGTTACACCAACATATAAATTAAGTATGTCTAAGGTCTGTGAACAAATATTACAATAATAAATCACAATATTATTTCTGACGGTATTTTACTCTTCTTTCTGAACAGCGACCGATGAGACGATGACTGTCGTATTGATGCCTCCGCGAAAATTGGGGAAGTTGGTTTTGAGCAAACAACCAAGAATTGATCGTTCAATCTTCAACTACATTAACACTCCCCGACAGAAACGGATCCATCCCTTTCTCCCATCACGACGAATGCACGTTGACTTGGATGCTACTACGAGAACCTGGGTCACACTGGGAGAGCTGGAGTGGAAAGCAAACAGTAAAGCCAACACACCACAGGCATACCCACAACACAATCTCACACACCGATGACGACCTACACATTCGAACTAAAGACACCCTCTTGACATATTGTACCATAATCGCCACTTGCTAGAATGACTCTTGCAGAACGCAACGAGACCATCACAGCACCTCATGATACTCTTCACACTTCCTCTAATCTACCCACCACCAATTACCTCCGCAATCGTTCGTCACTCATTCTGCCTCAGTTCTAGTAGCGGTGAGATATGCAAGCCTCAGTCGTCTACACTCCCGCTCTCCGGAGTGTGAAACAACAGCTTGCAATTATCTCCGTGTGCATGTCATTCTCAGCAATAGCCTCCCCGGCGTGACCGACCCATCTGCTTTCTTTAACATCAATCAATTCATTCACGGATGTAGAAGACTAAAAACAACTTTAAAAGTAATCACTACGAAAAATTTAACAAAATTATTTAGTAGCAACGAGATACGAAAACAAAAAGTAAACACAATGAATCCAAAAACACCAATTGTCAGTCACGTCTCGTAAACCGTTAATGCCCAGCTCTTGCTACCCTCGGGCTCACGGTGTCACTTGAAGTTTCTCAGAAACGCTTAGTAATAACGGACGAAAAAACCAAAACACCAGTTGTTGACTCGAGGATTCTTTATTGTTACACCAACATATAAATTAAGTATGTCTAAGGTCTGCGAACAAATATTACAATAATAAATCACAATATTATTTCTGACGGTATTTTACTCTTCTTTCTGAACAGCGACCGATGAGACGATGACTGTCGTATTGATGCCTCCGCGAAAATTGGGGAAGTTGGTTTTGAGCAAACAACCAAGAATTGATCGTTCAATCTTCAACTACATTAACACTCCCCGACAGAAACGGATCCATCCCTTTCTCCCATCACGACGAATGCACGTTGACTTGGATGCTACTACGAGAACCTGGGTCACACTGGGAGAGCTGGAGTGGAAAGCAAACAGTAAAGCCAACACACCACAGGCATACCCACAACACAATCTCACACACCGATGACGACCTACACATTCGAACTAAAGACACCCTCTTGACATATTGTACCATAATCGCCACTTGCTAGAATGACTCTTGCAGAACGCAACGAGACCATCACAGCACCTCATGATACTCTTCACACTTCCTCTAATCTACCCACCACCAATTACCTCCGCAATCGTTCGTCACTCATTCTGCCTCAGTTCTAGTAGCGGTGAGATATGCAAGCCTCAGTCGTCTACACTCCCGCTCTCCGGAGTGTGAAACAACAGCTTGCAATTATCTCCGTGTGCATGTCATTCTCAGCAATAGCCTCCCCGGCGTGACCGACCCATCTGCTTTCTTTAACATCAATCAATTCATTCACGGATGTAGAAGACTAAAAACAACTTTAAAAGTAATCACTACGAAAAATTTAACAAAATTATTTAGTAGCAACGAGATACGAAAACAAAAAGTAAACACAATGAATCCAAAAACACCAATTGTCAGTCACGTCTCGTAAACCGTTAATGCCCAGCTCTTGCTACCCTCGGGCTCACGGTGTCACTTGAAGTTTCTCAGAAACGCTTAGTAATAACGGACGAAAAAACCAAAACACCAGTTGTTGACTCGAGGATTCTTTATTGTTACACCAACATATAAATTAAGTATGTCTAAGGTCTGCGAACAAATATTACAATAATAAATCACAATATTATTTCTGACGGTATTTTACTCTT
The DNA here is from genome assembly GCA_944472135.2 of Trichobilharzia regenti. NCBI lineage: Eukaryota > Metazoa > Platyhelminthes > Trematoda > Strigeidida > Schistosomatidae > Trichobilharzia > Trichobilharzia regenti. Next base: position 106,799,252 of record OX235264.1, read on the forward strand.
CTTTCTGAACAGCGACCGATGAGACGATGACTGTCGTATTGATGCCTCCGCGAAAATTGGGGAAGTTGGTTTTGAGCAAACAACCAAGAATTGATCGTTCAATCTTCAACTGCATTGACACTCCCCGGCAACAAAGGGATCCAACCCCTTTTTTCCATCACGACCAATACACGTTGACTTGGATGCCATTGCGAGAACCTGAGTCACACGGACAGAGCTGAAATGGAAAACAAACAGAAAAGCCAACACACCACAAGCATACCCACAGCACAATCTCACACATCAATGATGACCTGCGCCTTCCAGTTAAAGGCATCCTCTTGCAACACAACCGATACTTGCTAGAATGACTCTTGCAGAATGCCACGTGGCTATGGGAGTACCTCATGATACTCTACGCTCATCCTCTTATCTACTCATTACCAATTACCACTGAAATCGCTTGTCACTCATTCTGCCTCAATTCTGGTAACGATGACGTATGCGAGCCTCAGTCGTTTACACTCTTTCTTTAGGCGTGTGGGACCGCAGCTAACAATTATCTCCGTGTGCATATCATTCTCAGCAATAGCCTAGCCTCCTCAGCGTATACGCCCCATCTGCTGTCTTTAACATCAATCAATTCATTCACGGATGTAGAAGAGTGGACACCACTTCAGAAGTAATCACGACGAAAATTTTAACAAAATTACGCAATAACAACAAGATACGAAAACAAAAAGTAAACACAATGAATCCAAAATACACCAATTGATATGACAGACCACACGTATATACAAACAGTACACACAAACTCGCGGATCATGTCTCGATGGAATTCCTTTGAAGAATTGCAGGACTTACACCAGTACGCCTACAACCCTTCACAGGTTGACGATTGTAATTTGTGGAATGTCCGGACACAAACAAGATTAACCAACAATTACATCAATTGGAACTCACATAATTATTTAACAAAAACATATGTATAATCAATACATCACAAATTGTGGATTCTGGCTTGACGAACTACCCTTGGAGAACTGTAGGACTTACAGCAGTACGCCTACATCCCTTTTCAGGTTGATGATCCAAGTGGAAGTCGTCCGGACACAAACAGAATTACCAACAGACAGATATCAATTCAGTATGTACAATATGAACATATGTACAAAATCACACACCAAACACATTGTACTGCTCATTGATGCGCTACCCTTTGAAGAATTGCAGGACTTACAGCAGTACGCCTACAACCCTTCTCAGGTTGACGCCCTAGGTTGGAAAATCGTCGCAGCGTTCATTTGCAAACTTCCTTCTATGAGCTATATCTTCAAATCTGAATGGTAACACGCTCATGTCATTGTATCGTAGAATAAAGATGACTCACAAACACACGACGTATCTGGTCAACCAAGCGTAGAAACAGAGTAATTTACACCAAAGGTAATAACATTCAATTAGTAACTTGAAACTAGAAATGCATTTATTCATGCAAGTCAATTTAACAATTACTCTCTCGTTTACACTTGGCTTATTCTCACTAAACTGAGCAATATCTTTCGTCTTTTCAAACGCACCAATACTATCATAGTCATTGAATAAGGCACGTGAGTTCATGGACGTCCATTTCATTGTGGATAAAAACACCAACGATGACTGAGTGACACAAGGTGATGAAAATAGCGGTGGATCAGAAGCTGTTCTATTTCGGCTTTCAGATAGTTGTCTAACTGCAAGATTACCACCACTGCTGTCTTTCACTACTAGTTCGGGTTTAGCACTATCATCTGATGATAGGTCGGCTACACGCTGATCAATTACACTGACTGTCTCACAAGTATGCACACCTTCTGAAACTGCATCTGCGTTCAATTCTACTTCACGTTCAAGTTGTACAGAACCTTTGTTTAACTTAGCAGTAATAGGCATATCCCTCTTCTCATCATGATCAACCAAAGACAAATGTGCACTATCATGATCATTATCACAAACATTCAATTTACCATCATCTACCTGGTCGACTTCATCAATTTCAAACTCTTTATTAACAGAAGTAGACAATTTTGGTTCCTCCTCACAAATCCTTAGAGGTTTTATATCTTCACTCTGACTAGTAATACCTTGTAAACGTGCGGAGTCAGAACTGTCCTCTGAGACTTTAACTCTCTTCTGTGACACTCTATTCAACAATGGCTTACCAGTTGCAACTACAGACTTCTTCACCACACCGTTATCGCCACATGATTCGGAGTCAGACCTTGATTTCACATTTAGCTTATCACTGAACTTGCTCACTGATTCACAGTTCATCTTTGTATGCACTTCTTGAAAACGTGTAAAACACAACCGTGTTTGTCTTGCATCTTGCAACTTATCTGTTGAGGATGTACTACGAAACCTGTTACACTCACTAGGTCTATATGCATTAGTAGAAATCATGGAGCCTTCTCGATATCCACCTCTCTGAGGCCAACTCGTCATCAATGATTGCGTTTTACCCTCGGACTGCTCTGTTCTAGGGTTGAGATGCAACAGACGGGCGAACTTGCTCATAGATTCATTGACACTATCTTTTACTAATTTCAGGATATCATCAAATTTTGGATCAGTATCCTCTTCCTCCATACGGGAGCTTATCTTCACCCACTTCCTTTGCAGTCGAGTAGGTAGGCGTCTCGCAATTACCTCTAGGAATGAGCTCTAGTTGAGGTCACTCATGCAATTCTTAGAAATCAAGGTATTCTTATAAGTCATAAGATTATCTAAAAACTCAGTAAGTGCCTGGGAGTCATCTCGAAGTTGGCTGCCATTACCTTTGACAGCTTCGTATACGTTCCTTACAATCATTGAAGGTCTTCCAAACCTTTGACGCAGTATGCTCATATCCTCATAGTACCCCTCGTTCGCCTTCATAAACTTACAGCACTGTATAGCTCTTGAAGCATCTCCAGTGCAATACCTCATCAAAAACATTAACTTCATTTCATCACTTAATAGAAAACCACTCAACATGATCTCAAACTCCTTTACAAACTGTAAATAATCAGCTGGGTTTCCGTCGAAACACCGTGGTTCAAATTTAGGGAGTTTGATATTCCTATTATCCCTGAACGGCGAAGCAGTAACATCAACCATGTCATGCTTAACATCAGACACATCGTTACAATTAACAGACAAGTCGCCATGGCTTACTTTCCTGTTTGCATCCAATACGCTCTGTCCCTTCTTCGACCCAGGCATTGTTAAACTTGACCCAATTCTAAAAACGTTCCAGATATTGCTTGTTCAAAGAGGACTTGACCGGCACCGGGAAAAATGAACGGCGACTATCCAAACTTTCACCAACTGTTTGAACCCACCAGAATCTGTTTCTACCGTTAGAAACTGTCAGTCATGTCTCGTAAACCGTTAATGCCCAGCTCTTGATACGCTCGGGCTCACGGTGTCACTTGAAGTTTCTCAGAAACTCTTAGTAATAACGGACGAAAAACCAAAACTCCAATTGTTGACTTGAGTATTCTATATTGTTACACCAACATATAAATCAAGTATGACTAAGGTCTGTGAACAAATATTACAATAATAAATCATTATATTACTTCTGACGATGTTTTACTCTTCTTTCTGAACAGCGACCGATGAGACGATGACTGTCGTATTGATGCCTCCGCGAAAATTGGGGAAGTTGGTTTTGAGCAAACAACCAAGAATTGATCGTTCAGTCTTCAACTCCATTGACAAGGACCTATCCCTCATTGTAACCTTCAAACGCTTGCTATATAAACTGTTTTGTCCAAATGACTATCCCTACCAGAACCCATCACTTATTTCTAAAACGCATCAGTCATTAGAACACTAAAACGCTCAGACTCATTAATACACATTATGACACTAAATAAACTCTAAGACTTCGCATAAATACGTGAAAACACAAATACAATATAGAAAAATGTTTACTTAAGTATAATATACAATTAAGATAAACATTTATAAATGCATAATATATAAATGTCCTTTTCATGTTCACATACTTTTTCTTTCTGGTATTTTGCTGCTCCTATTCATCTTCTGGTCGAGGTCGAACAACCCTGCATCTAAACTGAAATGAGGATTAATTCCAAACCGTCTATCTCATAACCACTCAAATTCCATGAACGATCCAATTCTACCATTTGAAGACGCTGGCGAACATGCTGTAAATGAGTATTCATGATCTGAAATGAAGAAGCAACTGGTCTTCAACTAGTTTTCAACATTTTACTCGACTTACGAATACAGTCCGCCATGCAGACACAAATGGAGAATGCTGGAATCGACCTCGGCACCACTTGATGAAGTAAAACAACCCAACATGACCTTATCTAGTTTTCGTATCCACGATCAAATTTCTTTCCTGTTATAAAACTACGATAAGACTACTGAAAAATGGAATAAATATATCACTGATCTCAACATAATACATCAATAATCTTTAAGCCAAGGGTGCTGTTCACAACAAAGTTATATAGGAGAATTGACTTCAAGCTTTATTTTTCCCAGATATCTGTATTACATTCATCTGATGTCTGGGTTTTTTGTTAATGCGAAGACAATATTTCTATATCTTTTTATGTGCTACACAAACAAACTTTATAGCAGACTGTTCCGACTGACTTTGATGTCAGAAAGAACAACCAAACTGTAAATCCATTATACATCAAATTTTGTGTAATTTATATAATAACTTATCCATGCCTGTACAATTGGTATGTTCCTGCATAAACAGGAAGAAATATATATTATTATATTACGAATGAATCAGTAGTTAGCGTATGAACCATCTCAATATGCACAGCTCTCATTTTCAAAGAGGTGAATAAACAGCCATATCTTTTACATAGGGTTCTGCCTCTCTTGACTACAAAAGGTCCGAACAAATCCATCCCAACGTACTCAAATGGATAATTCCCTTCAGAGGCTTGCCACGCTGGGAGTGGTGCCATCATCTGCTGTACTGGACGAGCGTTTCGGAGTTTACATTCCATGCACTTATCAATTATTTTACGGACAGCAGTACCTCCCTTCACTATCCAGAACTTACATCGAATACTTGATAGTACTTGCGAAGTACCCAAATGACCTTCAAGAACATGGTAGTGTCTTATAATGAGATGAGTGACTGGATGGTAGCAAGGTAATAAAGCCGGATGACGGGTCTCATATGACGATTCTAACATTTGTAGACGTCCACCAACTCTAGCGATCCCTTTGGAAACTATCGGAGATAATCTGTCTAACCGCACCTTGAAATCTGCGAAATCGGGACTATCCTCCTTGGCAATCTCACCCAACGCTTCCCACTGAGCAGCCCTCAAAATCGCTAACTCTGCATTTCTAATATCTTCGACTCTCAAAGGCCCCACATTCATATTTTCGTATCCCGCAAGAAGCATGACCTTTAAATATGTAACATATCGTGTCAACCACGCAACAGCTTTCAGTAGTTTGTACCAAGAAGAATAATATTTAAAAAGTGGATGTAAACCTGAATGTCTTTCTTGAGTAGATGTTAAACTGACACTTGTCTTCAACTCCAAGGCACACTCGTTTATCGGTGGTTCATCTTCTCTACGAGGCCACATACTATCAGCCCTTAGCAAGAACTCTGGACCTTTCCACCACTTATTTTTAACCACATTCATATCAATAACTCCTCGCGAGGCTAGATCAGCTGGATTTTTTCCAGACGGTACGTACCTCCACTGCTCAACAGTTGTTAGTTCACGAATTTGAGATACTCTGTTAGCTACAAAACATGCATATCTTGCTGACTCGTTGGGTATATAATATATCACAGACATCGAATCAGTCCAAAACGTTACGGGATACTTGTAGTAATCCAACTCTTTACACACCGTTGTGAATAACTGCGCAGCTAGTAAGGCTGCAGTAAGTTCTAATCTCGGAATCGAAACCGTCTTTAGAGGTGCAACTCTAGATTTACCCATCACCAGGCTAACATCTATATCATTCCTTAAGGTGGTTCTGATGTATATGGCTGCACCAAATCCAACCTCAGAGGCATCAGAAAAAACATGGAAGTCAATTATATCATGATTCTCGACGGCTTAAATGGACGTGAGACGGAATGTAGATTCAGCATTCTTAAACTGTTAACCCACCCCTTCCACTCTTCTCTCTGCCTCTCACTTAATGGTTCATCCCACTGTAACCCTTTCCTGCATGTCTCTTGAAATAACCTCCTAGCCGGAAGTAGATAAGGTGCTACTAATCCAAGTGGGTCAAACACGGACGACAACACATACAGCACACCTCTCCGAGTAACTGGCTTATCAACATCACCAACACTAAATCCAAAGGTATCAGAGTTCACATCCCATCGCATACCTAATGTGCGTTCAACTGGTAGAGTATCAACAGGCAAATCTCGTACTGTAGGTGCTCTGTTTTCCGGATCCATATGCTTCAAAACGTCTAGGCTGTTCGAGACCCACTTAGTTAGACGAAAGCCGGCCTTAGCTAACACTTCAGTGATGCTTGTTGCAAATCTAACTGCAGACTTATCATCATCGAAGGAGGCTAAACAATCATCCACGTAGAAGCAACAATCTATAACGTCCAGCAAATCATTAGAACCAAATGTGGACACTGCCTTTCGTAGAGCAAAATTAGCACAAAACGGGGAGGACGTGGCACCAAATGGATGGACTGTCATCAATCATGTAACTTAACCATAAACCAAATTTATGAAATTTATATAATGCTTATCCATGCCTGTATATTTGGTGTGTCCTACACAAGTAGGAGAAAAATGTGTATTTTATAAAAACATTATTATTAATTATGATTGCTAATCGTATATGTAATTTATCATATTGATGATGCCTGTAAACTGGCGTCTCTCATGTACAAAATGAGAATATACTATTATTATTATTATTATTATTATATTCTGACACCTTACCACAAGGACCGTCATCAAACCACAAAAACCTCAAGTGATCTCTGTCACTCTCTGGCACCTTCACCTGTAGGAGCATTTCCTCAATATCCGCCGCGACAACAACTGTAAACTTTCTGAATCTTAACAGCAGTCCAACTAATGAGCTCACGCAATCTGGGCCACTATACAGATTATCATTTAAAGGGACTCCTTCATGTTTCGCAGAACAATCAAACACCACACGGAGTTTACCTGGCTTCCTCGAGTTAAAGACGGGATGATGGGGCAAATACCACTTCCCTGGCTCACTATGATCAACTAGAATTTCAACGTAACCCTTCATTATATGTTTATCGACGACTTCCTTATATTTGGACCAGAGTTCTGCATCTGACAGAAATTTCTTCTATAAACCCATTAGTCTCTTAAGAGCAACTTTCCTATCACAAACCAACTGTCTATATTTGAATCTCCATGGTAGGCCAACGCTAAAAAGCCCGTGTCAATGCAGTTGAAGATTGAACGATCAATTCATGGTTGTTTGCTCAAACCAACTTCCCCAATTTTCGCGGAGGCATCAATACGACAGTCGTCGTCTCATCGGTCGCTGTTCAGAAAGAAGTCAGCAGTAAACCATCAGAAACCCTAGTAAAAACATTATTTTTATATGTTGGTGTAACAATAAAGAATCCTCGAGTATCCAATCGGTCTTTTGGTTTTTCGTCCGTTATTACTAAGAGTTTCTGAGAAACTTCAAGTGACACCGTGAGCCCGAGCGTAGCAAGAGCTGGGCATTAACGGTTTATGAGACGTGATTAACAGCCCGTGTTCGTATTTACAAGAGTCCTCGGCTATTTAACTGCTTTTAAGCCTTCTACAGATCGACCCTTCCCTGGGACACCGCAGTCACAAAACTCCTTGTCATACATATTTTTATTCGTAGTTTCTAGTTTGTCCCCATCGTTTGCAACTAATGATTATATGTGGACTATGGGTATAGGTCCTCTCACTTTCCATCCCAGTGGTGTTTTCGTCGCAAACAGATCATCTCTACCTCCAAATCTCTCTTCTAATACCTTGTGAGCTTCTGGCACGCTACATCCAATGAGTACTCTCACTCTTCCATCTTGCAGTGTTGGAAGAGGTATGTCACACAGGTATGGCTTACCGACAACCGTTTCACGACTAGGTACTATAGCTTCGCCAAGTTTCATACTGGAGGTAGTGTAAGCAGTATCCACTTCCACGGTTTCCCCAGTAGCCAAGGATTCTAACTGAAATGACACTCGCTCACATACTATTGTTTTCGCAGAATTGAAAGTATTTACAACCAGGGGTTGCTTTGGGCCTTTAATACCCGAGCAACCAGCCAGTTCAGCATCTATCAATGTAACGTCTGAACCATTATCCAACAATGCATAAGTCTCTGCTGAAGATTTCGGTCCTTTCACCTTAACTGGTAACACCCCTAAGAAAACTTGTGGGGTGTCAAGGGGTCTAGAGATACTATTACAATTAACCGAATTGCCAGGTTCGTTCACTGTTCTCAGAAGTGTGTGCATATCCGTTAAACCACTACTTCTTTTATTTGTCGCCTTACAATTCCACTTTGTATGCCCAATCTTTAAACAACTGAAACACAGCCGCTTCTGCTTTGCCATTTTTAACCTTTCTACGAGTGACAGCGATTAAGCGATTACAATCACTCAATTGATGCATGTTATGGCGAACAATACACTCCTCCTTTCTCGTTGTGTCTTGAGACTTCACCACAAATGCCTTCCTTATATTCCCTGGTTCCTTAGGTACCACCTTAGAATGCTAAATGCTGGCGAATTTGCCCATCGCCTGGTTGACAGGGTCCTTCACCAGTCTAAGAATAACATCAAACATTGGCTGGATACTATCCTCATATATACGAGAGCTTATCTTCACCCACTTCCTTTGCAGTCGAGTAGGTAGGCGTCTCCCTATTACTTCTAGTATAAAACTCGAGTTGAGGTCACTCATGCGATTCATCGAAATCATTGCATTCTTGTAAATTAGCAAATTATCTAAAAACTCAGTGAGTGCCTGGGAGTCATCCTGTAATTGACCACCATTACCCTTAACAGCCTCGAATAATTTCCCTGCAATCATCGAAGGTCTTCCAAACCTTTGACGCAGTATGCTCATATCCTCATAGTACCCCTCGTTCGCCTTCATAAACTTACAGCACTGTATAGCTCTTGAAGCATCTCCAGTGCAATACCTCATCAAAAACATTAACTTCATTTCATCACTTAATAGAAAACCACTCAACATGATCTCAAACTCCTTTACAAACTGTAAATAATCAGCTGGGTTTCCGTCGAAACACCGTGGTTCAAATTTAGGGAGTTTGATATTCCTATTATCCCTGAACGGCGAAGCAGTAACATCAACCATGTCATGCTTAACATCAGACACATCGTTACAATTAACAGACAAGTCGCCATGGCTTACTTTCCTGTTTGCATCCAATACGCTCTGTCTCTTCTTCGACCCAGGCATTGTTAAACTTGACCCAATTCTAAAAACGTTCCAGATATTGCTTGTTCAAAGAGGACTTGACCGGCACCGGGAAAAATGAACGGCGACTATCCAAACTTTCACCAACTGTTTGAACCCACCAGAATCTGTTTCTACCGTTAGAAACTGTCAGTCATGTCTCGTAAACCGTTAATGCCCAGCTCTTGATACGCTCGGGCTCACGGTGTCACTTGAAGTTTCTCAGAAACTCTTAGTAATAACGGACGAAAAACCAAAAGACCGATTGGATACTCGAGGATTCTTTATTGTTACACCGACATATAAAAATAATGTTTTTACTAGGGTTTCTGATGGTTTACTGCTGACTTCTTTCTGAACAGCGACCGATGAGACGACGACTGTCGTATTGATGCCTCCGCGAAAATTGGGGAAGTTGGTTTGAGCAAACAACCATGAATTGATCGTTCAAGCTTCACGTACATTGACACCAATTGATGGGACACACCACATGTATATACAAACAATAGAAATAACTTCGCCGATCGTGTCTCGATGTAATTCCTTTGAAGAATTGCAGGACTTACACCAGTACGTCTGCAGCCCTTCTCAGGTTGACGATTGTAGGTTGTGGAATGTCCGGACACAAACAAGATTAATCAACAATTACAATAATTGAAACCCACTCAGTTATTTAACACCAACAGATGTACAATCAATACATCAAATGTTGTGGATTCTGCCATGACGAACTACCCTTGGAGAACTGTAGGACTTACAGCAGTACGCCTACATCCCTTTTCAGGTTGATGATCCAAGTGGAAGTCGTCTGGACACAAACAGAATTACTAACAGCTAGGTGACAGATGATATCAATTCAGTATATACAATATGAACATATGTACAAAATCACACACAAAGTATATTAGGCTGCTCATTGATGCGCTACCCTTTGAAGAATTGCAGGACTTACACCAGTACGCCTACAGCCCTTCTCAGGTTGACGCATTAGTTTGGAAAATTGTCGCAGAGTTCATCTATATCCTCAAATCTGAACAGTAACACGTCCATTTCATTGTATCGCAGAATATAGATGACTCACAAACACACGACGTATCTGGTCAACCAAGCGTAGAAACAGAGTAATTTACACCAAAGATAATAGCATTCAAATGGTAACTTGGAACTTGAAAAACCTTTATTCATGCAAGTCAACTTAACAATTACCCTCTCGTACACACTTGGCTTATCCTCACTAAACTGAGCAATATCTTTCGAACTTTTAAATGCACCGATACTATCATAGTCATTGCACAAGACACTTGAGTTGATGGGCGTCCTTTTCATTGTGGGTGACAACACCAATGACGACTGATTGATACCAGTTGATGAACTTAGCGGTGGATCAGAAGCTGTTGTTGTTCGGCTTTCAGATAGTTGTCTAACTGCAAGACTAACACCACTGCTGTCTTTTACTATTAGCTCGGGTTTAGCACTATCATCTGATGATAGGTCGGCTACACGCTGATCAATTACACTGACGGCCTCACAAGTATCCATACCTTCTGCAACTGCATCTGCGTTCAATTCTACTTCACGTTCAAGTTGTACAGAACCTTTGTTTAACTTAGCAGTAATAGGCATATCCCTCTTCTCATCATGATCAACCAAAGACAAATGTGCACTATCATGATCATTATCACAAACATTCAATTTACCATCATCTATCTAGTCGACTTCATCATTTTCAAACTCTTTATTAACAGAAGTAGACAATTTTGGTTCCTCCTCACAAATCCTTAGAGGTTTTATATCTTCACTCTGACTAGTAATACCTTGTAAACGTGCGGAGTCAGAACTGTCCTCTGAGACTTTAACTCTCTTCTGTGACACTCTATTCAACAATGGCTTACCAGTTGCAACTACAGACTTCTTCACCACACCGTTATCGCCACATGATTCGGAGTCAGACCTTGATTTCACATTTAGCTTATCACTGAACTTGCTCACTGATTCACAGTTCATCTTTGTATGCACTTCTTGAAAACGTGTAAAACACAACCGTGTTTGTCTTGCATCTTGCAACTTATCTGTTGAGGTTGTACAACGAAACCTGTTACACTCACTAAGTCTATATGCATCACTAGACACCATAGAGCCTTCTCGATATCCACCTCTCTGAGACCCTTCCGTCATCAATGATTGCGTTTTGCCCTCAGACTGCTTTATTCTAGGGGTGGGATGCAATATACTGGCAAACTTGCTCATAGATTCATTGACACTATCGTTTACCAGTTTCAGAATATCATCGAACTTTGGCTCGATACCTTCATCCTCTACACAAGAGCGTATCTTCACCCACTTCCTTTGCAGTCGAGTAGGTAGGCGTCTCCCTATTACTTCTAGTATAAAACTCGAGTTGAGGTCACTCATGCGATTCATCGAAATCATTGCATTCTTGTAAATTAGCAAATTATCTAAAAACTCAGTGAGTGCCTGGGAGTCATCCTGTAATTGACCACCATTACCCTTAACAGCCTCGAATAATTTCCCTGCAATCATCGAAGGTCTTCCAAACCTTTGACGCAGTATGCTCATATCCTCATAGTACCCCTCGTTCGCCTTCATAAACTTACAGCACTGTATAGCTCTTGAAGCATCTCCAGTGCAATACCTCATCAAAAACATTAACTTCATTTCATCACTTAATAAAAAACCACTCAACATGATCTCAAACTCCTTTACAAACTGTAAATAATCAGCTGGGTTTCCGTCGAAACACCGTGGTTCAAATTTAGGGAGTTTGATATTCCTATTATCCCTAGACGGTGAAACAGTAAAATCAACCATCTCATGCTTAGCATAAGGCACATCGTTACAAGTACCAAACAAGTCAACGTGACTTACTTTCCTGTTCGCTTCCAATACGCTCTGTCTCTTCTTTGACCCAGGCATCACTGAACGTAACCGAAATTCCAGAAAGTTCCAGATAACGCTTGATCGAAGAAGACTCGGCTGGCGCCAGGAAAGACGGGCTGAGAATATCGACACTATAGAAAACTGTCACCAACCGTCAGAAATTGTCAATCACGTCACAAAAACCGTTAATGCCCAGCTCTTGCTACACCGGGCCTCTCCCTGTCTCTCGAAGCCTTTCAGAAACGCTTAGTACTAACGGATGCAAAAACCAGGACACCGATTGGCGACTCGAGAAATCTTTATTCCAACACCAACATATGAGCAGCATAATAACTAAGGTCTATGAACAAATATTAGAATAATAAATCACGATATTATTTCTGACGGTTTTGCACATGTTTTCTGAACAGCGATCGATGAGACGATGACTGTCCATGAAATCCTTGACAGTTAAACTGAATGAGTCAGGTAGGGAGATGCAGACTCCCGTGTTGGGGCCCTCGGAACTCTAGGAATCAATGGCTGGAGACAATAGGTGACATGGCTCAAAATCGTTGTCAATGGCGCAGATGTATTCAGTCTCTGTAATCTTTCATATTGCTTTCCACCTTTACCCATTCTGTTTCACTCTTATATTTGTCAAACTCTATTAATTCTCTTCACTCATCTTCTTGTCTACCTCTGTGTGCTATTTGGAACGTGGCAACTCGAACTGCTGCACTTCAGTGCCAAGTTCTATGTTGAATCCAGACAGACAGACAGACGATGACTGGTGTATTGATGCCTCCGCGAAAATATAGGGAAGTTGGGTTTGAGCAAACAACCATGAATTGTTCGTTCAATCTTCAACTATGTTGACACATGTATGCACGTATGAAGGTTATACTGCTAAGGATGCCCTCAAGTATCGGAGTATCTAGTGACCCAATGGGAAGCGCTCGTCCTGGAAGCTAATAATGTAAGGCATACTGTATGACTGGAACGGGCTGAAAGCAATGCAATGCTGCAACTGCAGTTATTGCAAAAACATCTCAGGGCTTAACATCAAAAAGGAGGGAGAGTGGTGCATGCTGATCGGGAGATATGGGTGGCTTTGTTTGAGAAGAATTGTCTTCTACCCTTGGGGACGGTCGATGAAATATACGGTTGCGTTAGGTAGGAGCAAATTTGCCGCTGTTGACACTTTGGAGAATTATTTACCGCTACAGCTCACTCTCCCCCCATTGGGTTGGTGAGGACCCTAAGACAGAACCAGCCAGAAGTAAAAAAAACTCGATGGTTCCCTTTCGGGTGAAAAAATCTTCCGAGCGGCTTGATGGCCTGCCTATTGGTTTGTCTGCCTATGCTAATAGGGTGTTTGTACATAGCTTCCTTGTTGTTGTTCGTTGGATCCCGTGCTTCGTTTGTTTCCTGTCCAGTGCCCGTCGCACCTGGAAAAGAAAACAAGAACGCTAAGAACCATGTCGAGGAAAATGTACCAAATCAGCTTTTTTTGTTAAAAATGATGTGCATTTACTATACAGTAAAATAATGCTAAGTTCAGAACATCGAAAAAAATACATCTAATTAATTTTTTTTGTGCATGTTACATGAACTGTTGAAAAAATATTTTTGTGTTGGGTGGTACTGTATATAAAAAAAATTGATACGTCAAAAAAATAGTTAGTACCACAAACGAATGAGTTGCGTGAATCACACGACTTCGTTAAGTCAAATAAGTGTGCAGATATTCTGGGAACCTTACGGTGCGTCCAGAACGGGTTTTCTTAGGAGGCTCGATAGAAGGTTCGGTAGCTGTCGCTGTGCTAGTGACTTCATCGATGTCTAAACGATCTTCTGTTACTTGTGGATTTTGGGGTACGTTGAGCTCTATGCTAATAGGATTACCCTCCAAGTAAGCCGGTTTCAGACGGTCAATGCTGACGGTGTCCTCGCGGCCTTTTTTGTCCAAGACAAAGAATTTATCAGAACGTTTAATTACTTTATAAGGTCCGTCGTATGGGGTTCCAGGGGTCTGCGCACAGAGTCGCGACGAACAAATACATGTGAAGAAGTTTTCAAACACGGATGAACGAAAACATCAATGGACTGTGGACGAAGGGGAGCAGGTTTAACTGAACGCATTGCGTTTGTAAGCCTGCTGACGTATGAAGCGTGATCTACCACTGGTGGGAAGCTCGAGGGAGAAACAAATTCACCAGGCAGTCGCAGTGTCGTGCCATATACTAGCTCGGCGCTAGTACAACCAGCATCGGTTTTCAAGGCGTTTCGTATCCCTAGGAGAACTAACGGAAGGGATTCAGTCCAATGGGTGTTGTTTGCAGCTGACAGACCAGCTTTCAGCTGTCTGTGTAGACGTTCTACCATACCATTAGCTTGAGGATGGTAGGCTGTTGTTCGAAAACGCATGCAACCTATGATTTTAGTCAGGGCGAAGAATAAGCCACTTTCGAATTGCCGCCCGCGATCAGTTGTTATGGAAGATGGGCATCCAAAGTTAGCGATCCATCTTTCTACGAAGACGCGTGCGACTGTTTCAGCAGATACGTCCTTGATGGGTACTGCTTCCGGCCATCGTGTGAATCGATCGATGCAAGTTAAAATATAGGTATCTCCATGGGATTCAGGAAGGGGTCCAACCAAATCTATATGGACGTGTTCGAAACGAGCGTCAGGGAGAAGAAAGGTGCCAAGTGGGCTTTTGGTGTGTCTTATCACCTTGCACTTTTGACAAGCTAAGCACGTGTGTGCCCATTCCCTTACTTCTTTATTAATGCCAGGCCAACAAAACCGACTAGTTACGAGCTTGACAGTAGTTCGAATACCTGGGTGAGATAAGCCATGCAACGTATTGAAGACGTTACGGCGATAACTTTTAGGCACGATGGGGCGAGGAGTACTCGTGGAAATGTCACATAGAATAGTATCTCTTCCCATACCTAAGGGTTTCTCAGCTAATTGTAGAGTTGTTTTCGACAACTCATGTTGAAGCTCGGTATCTTCTTTTTGAAGACGAGCCAGTTTTACAAGGTCTATGCCGTCGATTTGGGTGAGGGAACAAACGCGCGACAAGGCATCTGCCACAGTGTTGTTTACTCCGGATACATGGCGAATATCTGATGTAAACTGTGAGACGTAATCCAGTTGTCGTGATTCCCTGGGTGAATACTTATCTGAAGGTGAGTTCAGAGAGTACGTCAGAGGTTTGTGATCAGTAAAAATTATGAATTCACGACCCTCTACCGAATGTCTAAAATGTCGTATAGCACAGTACATAGCCAGAAGTTCTCTGCCGAATGTGCTGTACTTCGTTTCAGCTAATTGAAGGCGCCTGAGAAAAAGGCGAGTGGTTGCCACTCTTTGTCAACTAGCTGTTGTAGAACTGCGCCGATTGCAGTGTTTGATGCATCAACCGAGATACTTAACGGTGCCGTTGGATCCTGATACATCAGAAGTGTGGCATTCGCAATAGCTTTTTTAATCTGGGTAAAAGCATTTCGAGCAGACGCGTCAAGTTCTATGGACTTGTTATTCCCTCGAAGGAGGTCTGTCAATGGCTGAATCAAAGAGGCACAGTTGGGAATAAAGCGTCGATAATAACTTACTAAGCCGTTAAAAGTGCGGAGACTTTTCACCGTCTGTGGCTCTGGAAAGTTCAGTATAGCCTCGACCTTAGTAGCCAGTGGGCGAATGCCCTTGCAGTCAATAGTGTGACCCAGAAGTCGAGTGAGTCAACACCGATTTGACACTTTTGAATATTAATGGTAACACCATGTTGGCGTAACCTTTCAAATGCCAAGTCCAAGTGCCTAAGGTGAGTTTCCTTGTCTGGACTGGCAATGAGGCAGTCGTCTAAGTATGCGTATACAAAGTCGAGACCGCGAAATACTTCGTCAATGAAGCGTTGGAATGTTTGGGCTGCATTCCGAAGACCGAATGGCATACGTAGAAATTCAAAAAGTCCGAAAGGCGTAATGATAGCCGTTTTCGGGATGTCTTCTGTTGCCATCGGGATTTGGTTATACGCTTTAACCAAGTCGATTTTGGAGAATATAGTCGCGCCGGATAAGGTTGCCGTCAAGTCGTGTATATGAGGCAACGGGTAGCAATCAGGGGTTGTTTTGGCATTCACTCGCCGGTAATCACCGGTGGGTCGCCAATCATTGCTATCCTTTTTCGGAACCATATGAAGTGGGGATGCCCATGGGCTATTCGAAGGTCGAATGATGCCAAGGGTAAGCATATGGTCAAATTCATTCCTGGCGATTCTCAGTTTGTCAGGAGCTAATCGTCGTGCTTTAGATGTCACAGGTTGTCCTGTGGTAATGATGTGGTGCATAACATTGCTGGTTATGCACGGTAGGTCGTTCGACGGGCAGTTAAGTTCCGGATACTTGTCAACATAGGTTGAAAAGTTGGATCAAGGATTGCCTTTATCTTAACGGGTGACAAACTAGGGCCTATGTAGGTGATGCCTTTGATAGACAGACTAGTAGTATTGTCAATCAGTCGTTTTCGGCGGACGTCTACGAGTAAATCATGATGATTAAGTAGGTCCGTGCCAATGATGGGCATTGTAACGTCAGCGAGAAGGAAAATCCACCGAATAGGTTTGCGTAAACCTACGTTCAGATAGACGTATTTCCTACCAAAGGTTGCGATTGGTTTTCCATTTGCAGCCTGTAAGTTGAAGGTAGGTTCCTTCTGTCGATCTGCTGCTGTAGCAGGAAGGACGCTGACTTCGGCGCCTGTGTCGACTAAGTATCGAGTCTGGCTTATCACATCATGGATGTAAAGTAGGCGGCTAGTGCCACCGGCGACGGTTGCCGCTAACGCGTGCCGGCGGGATAGTTTCCCACAGACTTTGAGACATTTCCGAAGTTACAAGGCTTACGGCAACACTTCGCTTCTTGGCCATAGGTGTTGTGGTACCAGCACCAGTCAGGGTTTTTCAGTGAACGTGGTTTGGACTTAGATCGACCACGTGAGTTCCTGCGTTGAGGAGATTTAGGACGACGGTCGGAGGAGTTAGAATGCATGTTTGACCTAAACATCTGCTGGATGGAGTTGCATAACTCTATCATTGCAGGATCCTTACTCGAAGTCTGCTTAGTCATCGAGCATATTTCGGGAACTGACCGTTTAGTTATTTCTAGAATCCTATCTGCAGTAATAGCTAAGTCCTCTATTACAGTACCTCGAAGTGTCACAAGTACGGTCTGTACAGACTGTGGCAGCTTGGATAAGAAGAGTTCTCTAAATAGTCCTTCGTCGAACTGACTTTGGCCAATCTTCTCTCATTCTTGTCAGCATGCTCACGGCTGACTGATCTCCTAACTCGATGTTACGAAATAATTCATCTAGACGTTGTCGGTCCGTGAGAACGTTTCTCCTGAGGAGGGATGCTTTGAGCAACTCGTACGAGTTACTTACCTCGGGACTGAACATCTGTGATGTTACGTACTTGCTGAATTCCCGCGGTAGGGCGTGAATAACTGCAAGTAACTGTGAACGTTGATCGGTTATCCCATGCTCACAAAAATCTGCTTCAGCTAGCAGAAACCACGTTTCAGCATTATCTGGCCAGTATGGTACGAGCTGAATGGTTTTAGGAGTTGAGCGGATACGAATGACCTTGGGACTAAGATCACTCATGACGAAAATTATGTCGAATAATATATGGTACAAGAACAAATACAAAATGGAACGAACTCACCGGGGTTATCTGCGGATTTATCGTGGATGAAGTTCGCGGTTGGGCTCACCAGTTTAGAGGTTGACGGAATTATCTACACAGCAACTTCTAATTTATTCTCGCGTACCAAAACAAAGCAAAAGCCAATATTTGATCGTCCAAACTACGTGATATATTTCGGGACCAAAACAAGCCGTCAGACAAACGCTTAGCTAGCTAGTGATCGTGCACGTGACACGATGGGGTACCAAATGGGGGAATGCTTGACCGGAAGCCTTCAGCTAAACAAGTCGACTTAAACAGTGGTGGTCAGCATCCAATGGTGAGTAATTGCTGTGGTCAATAATATTGGGGAAATATTAACCGCTAAAACACCATGCGACTTGCATACAAGATTCCGGGTTCATCATCCGACCCTCCATTTACCTTATAGAGAAACTGTCAGTGTCCAGATCTTACTACGCTGGACCTCACGCTGTCCCTCGAAGACTTTCAGAAACGCTTTATATTAACCAACGCGAAAACCAGAAGACTGATTGGCGTCTCAAGAATCCTCTATTCTTACGCCAATATGTAACCAATAATAAGGTTATTACACACCAGGTCTACGAATAAATGTTATAGCAATAAATCACGATAAAACTTCTGATAATTTCTGACCTTCGATTGAACAGCAAACGATGAGACGATGACCGCTGGATTGATGACACGCGCGAAATATATGGAGGAGTTGGGTGTGAGCTAACAAGCATGAATTGATCGTTTAATCCTCAACTACATTGACAGTAATAATCTATAACTTCAGAATTATTGACACCCAGGTTGTCTGCATGTATCAGGAAAATATTAATGCAATGGCAATATCTTCATTTGTTTGAGCAGTATGATTGATGAAATCTGGTTTAATAGATGATAGGAAATGCATGATGTCCGTCAATCACGTATCAGAAACCGTTAATGCCCAGCTCTTGCTACACCGGGCCTCTCCCTGTCTCTCGAAGCCTTTCAGAAACGCTTAGTACTAACGGATGCAAAAACCAGGACACCGATTGGCGACTCGAGAAATCTTTATTCCAACACCAACATATGAGCAGCATAATAACTAAGGTCTATGAACAAATATTAGAATAATAAATCACGATATTATTTCTGACGGTTTTGCACATGTTTTCTGAACAGCGATCGATGAGACGATGACTGGTGTATTGATGCCTCCGCGAAAATATAGGGAAGTTGGTTTGAGCAAACAACCATGAATTGATCGTTCAATCTTCAACTACATTGACAAAAGCCTTACAAATCATAGAGAAAGTATAGTTCATACGTGGTTACTTGTTCTGACCTTCTCCAATCCTCCTTTCACTTCTGCATCTCGGTGGCCGCAACACACCGCTTTTTGGAGGTCCTACAATGTAGAGATGACCCACCGATTTACCTGCATTCATTTTATTTGGGGAATGGAGTACAATATTTATTTCGATGTCAGCATAACTTACAGCAATTCCTCGTTGTGTGGCCAGAGATGATGCCAGTTGTGGTGGCAACTAATATATAAAGAAACTGCAAGAGGAATATGACAAAAATTTGCCTTTTTATGATTGCACAAGAATGCGTTATCTGCAGTCATCAAACTAGAGATTCCGCGAAATAAGTTCTCTCCAAGGTGCAGGCATGCAAAATTTCGATTTGCCTTGTCAATACAATTGAAGATTGAACGATCAATTCATGGTTGTTTTTGCTCAAACCAACTTCCCTATATTTTCGCGGAGGCATCAATACACCAGTCATCGTCTCATCGATCGCTGTTCAGAAAACATGTGCAAAACCGTCAGAAATAATATCGTGATTTATTATTCTAATATTTGTTCATAGACCTTAGTTATTATGCTGCTCATATGTTGGTGTTGGAATAAAGATTTCTCGAGTCGCCAATCGGTGTCCTGGTTTTTGCATCCGTTAGTACTAAGCGTTTCTGAAAGGCTTCGAGAGACAGGGAGAGGCCCGGTGTAGCAAGAGCTGGGCATTAACGGTTTTTGTGACGTGATTGACAATTTCTGACGGTTGGTGACAGTTTTCTACAGTGTCGATATTCTCAGCCCGTCTTTCCTGGCGCCAGCCGAGTCTTCTTCGATCAAGCGTTATCTGGAACTTTCTGGAATTTCGGTTACGTTCAGTGATGCCTGGGTCAAAGAAGAGACAGAGCGTATTGGAAGCGAACAGGAAAGTAAGTCACGTTGACTTGTTTGGTACTTGTAACGATGTGCCTTATGCTAAGCATGAGATGGTTGATTTTACTGTTTCACCGTCTAGGGATAATAGGAATATCAAACTCCCTAAATTTGAACCACGGTGTTTCGACGGAAACCCAGCTGATTATTTACAGTTTGTAAAGGAGTTTGAGATCATGTTGAGTGGTTTTTTATTAAGTGATGAAATGAAGTTAATGTTTTTGATGAGGTATTGCACTGGAGATGCTTCAAGAGCTATACAGTGCTGTAAGTTTATGAAGGCGAACGAGGGGTACTATGAGGATATGAGCATACTGCGTCAAAGGTTTGGAAGACCTGCGATGATTGCAGGGAAATTATTCGAGGCTGTTAAGGGTAATGGTGGTCAATTACAGGATGACTCCCAGGCACTCACTGAGTTTTTAGATAATTTGCTAATTTACAAGAATGCAATGATTTCGATGAATCGCATGAGTGACCTCAACTCGAGTTTTATACTAGAAGTAATAGGGAGACGCCTACCTACTCGACTGCAAAGGAAGTGGGTGAAGATACGCTCTTGTGTAGAGGATGAAGGTATCGAGCCAAAGTTCGATGATATTCTGAAACTGGTAAACGATAGTGTCAATGAATCTATGAGCAAGTTTGCCAGTATATTGCATCCCACCCCTAGAATAAAGCAGTCTGAGGGCAAAACGCAATCATTGATGACGGAAGGGTCTCAGAGAGGTGGATATCGAGAAGGCTCTATGGTGTCTAGTGATGCATATAGACTTAGTGAGTGTAACAGGTTTCGTTGTACAACCTCAACAGATAAGTTGCAAGATGCAAGACAAACACGGTTGTGTTTTACACGTTTTCAAGAAGTGCATACAAAGATGAACTGTGAATCAGTGAGCAAGTTCAGTGATAAGCTAAATGTGAAATCAAGGTCTGACTCCGAATCATGTGGCGATAACGGTGTGGTGAAGAAGTCTGTAGTTGCAACTGGT
The DNA here is from genome assembly GCA_944472135.2 of Trichobilharzia regenti. Classification (NCBI taxonomy): domain Eukaryota; kingdom Metazoa; phylum Platyhelminthes; class Trematoda; order Strigeidida; family Schistosomatidae; genus Trichobilharzia; species Trichobilharzia regenti. The sequence continues at coordinate 106,820,519 of OX235264.1, forward strand.
AAGCCATTGTTGAATAGAGTGTCACAGAAGAGAGTTAAAGTCTCAGAGGACAGTTCTGACTCCGCACGTTTACAAGGTATTACTAGTCAGAGTGAAGATATAAAACCTCTAAGGATTTGTGAGGAGGAACCAAAATTGTCTACTTCTGTTAATAAAGAGTTTGAAAATGATGAAGTCGACTAGATAGATGATGGTAAATTGAATGTTTGTGATAATGATCATGATAGTGCACATTTGTCTTTGGTTGATCATGATGAGAAGAGGGATATGCCTATTACTGCTAAGTTAAACAAAGGTTCTGTACAACTTGAACGTGAAGTAGAATTGAACGCAGATGCAGTTGCAGAAGGTATGGATACTTGTGAGGCCGTCAGTGTAATTGATCAGCGTGTAGCCGACCTATCATCAGATGATAGTGCTAAACCCGAGCTAATAGTAAAAGACAGCAGTGGTGTTAGTCTTGCAGTTAGACAACTATCTGAAAGCCGAAATAGAACAGCTCTTGATCCACCGCTAAGTTCATCAACTGGTATCAATCAGTCGTCATTGGTGTTGTCACCCACAATGAAAAGGACGCCCATCAACTCAAGTGTCTTGTGCAGTGACTATGATAGTATCGGTGCGTTCAACGGGAGGAAATATATTGCGAAAGTCCTAAAAGCTGTGCAACCGACGCACATGCTAAATAAGTGAGAAGAACGATATTGTCGGTATGACTGTTTATGTGTATACATAAGATTCGCTCCCTTTCTGGCACAGGTTTCTTGGAATTTGTTCAGAAATGCTGATAGAAGCCCTTCTTTCCGTCCTTGTAATGTGTTTGCTCCCGAAAGGAAACGTAAATTCATAAAGACAGTTGGATGTGACATCCGCAGTTTTGAGTGGCTTATAGAAGTGGTGTTATGCTATAATGTTATTAGTTTTGCTGCCGGGAAGCTTCTTTTTATTGCACCTTTCAGTCTTTTGTCAATCTTTTGTGACACTACATCTCTTTAGAATGGGAGACAAATAAACACTTTCTTCTTTTCTACAGTTAGGTTTTATCCTTTCTTATCTTTTGATTGATGATGAAAACTTAGACTAAAAATTGTAATGCTTTCATATTGGATGCGTCAATTTTATAGTATCTCTTCTCTACTACCAAACAAACATTAAAGTATGTTATTATCATCTATATAATCATTGTAATTTCAGGTAGTCTTCGGCAGCTGATGAGAACCTGTGAAATATAGCTAATATTGTTTAATTTAAACCGTTTGAGGTGAAATTTCTTCATAGTTTCTGTTTCCAACAGTAAACGTGTCACAGGACTTCATCATGAGCTGACATTGGTCAGAGAACCACTAGAGCATCTAGGAGTACTGAACAGCTGTTTCGTCCTAGTTTTGAACTCTTCAGCAATCCGCACCCACATAATACTAGAAACTGTGTTGTTCTCCGATTTCTTGGAATGTGGTCATTGAGAAGTACAATTGAGCAATAAGTATCACGCTGTTTCATTAGTCTGTTAGTCAGATGAAAAACAAATCATACTTCATCACGTGTTGGGCGTCAACCAATCAGAATCTAGCATGCAGTTGGGCACCTACCGTTAAATTCTTATGATTGGATCAATATATGTCATATACGGATGTACTCCTCGTCTTATTTCATACTTGTTTTGTAAACACATATTTGTAACCCTACCAATATGTCTTCTGGACTTTACTAGTTCGGTTGAGGGAATAATCGACCAGGAAATTATAAAACGTTCATATCATCAATTAGCATCCACACTTACAGTTGGCAACATTATAACATATTCATACTAAAATGTGTGATCTAATTGATCCCACAAAATATAAACCGAGAAATCAAGGATAAAATCACTAAGCTACATACTACTGACTGGTTCATATGAGTAGTTGGATAACAGTTGTTCACATCAAACAGCAGTAGTCGTGTGGTGAGACCTGGCTGCCAGCCAAAATTGGCAGACAATAATTTACCTCACTGTTTACGTCCCTAATATTGGTTGTGAGAAAAATAAGAACAAAGACTGATTCAACAACCAACCACAGCAAACTTTGCGTAGATGATCTGACATTCAAGAAACAGCCACAAAGAGATGCAAGGTTAACTTTCTGTGAGAAACGACCAATCAGAAGACTGTGTTTGTTTGCTTACAATAGTCTATAATGATGTACATGAAAATCTATAAATACGTATTGATTTCGTAAATAAACCATCTGTTAACTGGCCCTTGTCTTCTGTTGCTACATTTGGTGTCGCTGCCTACCAACAAATGGAAAGCCTATGCCCTGCGTTTTATGATGAAGACATATAGATATTTGGGCAGGACTTCGAGGCTTCTGGGCAGTTGAGTGGCGTTCAAGATCTGTCGGTGATGAGGCTGCTAGTTGGGACGCTGCTGGGAGGTCGGAAGAAAGCAGAATACGAAAGTGTGAGGCGAAATAACGACAAATGTGTGACAGGGTCAGGCAAACAGTTTCCCCAAGTAACTAGTCAGGTAGAATTCAGGTGATTTGAACTGATCTGTTTGTTTAAGATGAGTCCGTCCTGGAACACTGCCGACGAGTTCGACTTCAAATAAACGAAACTGCGGTTTTCGATCTTTTGATCACTTCATTCATGCTGGTTGGCTGACAAGCCCAACTGTTTGATGTGAATGAATGACCTAGAACTAGTCGTAAAAACCAATTAGTCAGTAGCTCGCACAGAGCGATGCGTCTATCTGTGTTCATGTTTATTTGCCTAAAATTTCTTCATTATTCCATTAATACAAAAAACACTATCCAAGGTTGTGTTTATTTCAAATTCATTAAATACTCAACATTTCCAAACATTTTAAACAATAATACTAACGACAGTAGCAACAATAATAGTGATAATAACAAGAAACAACAAATAACAAACACATGTATGCTTTGTTTAAATTGGCATTATACAATTTAAACAATAAATTTAAACGATTTTCAAAAACTTTCAACTTGTGTTCAATGTACAATAGACCAGTTTTGGGATAGTTTAAATATTCAACATTCAAATGTTAAATGATAAACAAATCGAAATAAGAACGTATATAAATTTGCATATTTATTTGTTTATTTTTTCGAAATGTAGAAAGTTTTCAATAAAAATATGTTATAATTCTCCAAAAAAAGTATCATCTTCTTGTGGTAAAACATCCACAAATTTTTCCTGATTTTTTATAACATAATTGTTTTTTTAATAATCCTTTTTCTTTATCTCCGCCAATGATACTAAATTTGTCAAATGAAGCATAGAAATTTTGATCTGTAAATAAGAAAGAAAAAAGGGAAAGGTTGTGTTTGGAAGGAAAACGATTTGACTTTCAGATATTGATAGAAAAGCATCTATGAAAACATGGTTGGTAGTGGCTAGAATTCGTTAGCATCTCCAGTGAGTGATAGTGTGTATTCCCCAATGGGACTTATATCAAGCACCCATCGTTTCGAATATCAAACTTCTATCCTTGTAGGCCACGAGATTCACCATTTATAATTTGTTGTAATTTATCCCGTGCTTACCATTGGTTACTATTTGTATTCGACAGAAACGTTGGATTTGATTTGCTTTTAGTACAGCTTGATTTCACACTGTATTTTTGGCACAAGTATGGAATTTTCAGCATGGATATCGGTAGCCCAAATTTTGCAGGCCAATCATAGATATCAGGTGTGCGCCGGCAGGGGATCGAACCTCGAACCATGCGCATGGTCGGCAAGAGTCCTAACCACTGTGCCACCGACTCACGAAATCTCCTCATCATTTAGGAAAGGCATGTATTGGTCACCACGCCGCTGACCCTGTCGATGTGATAAAAGGCGCTTCGTGTATTTCACTGCTACGCACCATCAATAAAATAAAATTATGTTAACTTTCAGACATCGTTACTGTCCGTAGTAGGAGGCGACATGTTAACTAAAAATCTCTGTCCAGTGATTAGTGAGGTTCTGATTTGGTAGTGTTTGTTGTTGCCCAGCGAGTAACGCTTTGGATTTTGAAAGCATGACACCTAGTTTAGAGATTTCAGTGGGAATACCATCAGTCACTGTGGGGGGGGGGCAGGTACATCTAACTGAAGAGTCCTGAATAGGGTGAAATATGGATCACCGATCCAATTGCTAGTTACCATCAACGAAAATAACTTCGTGTTTATATACTGATCTTAAGTCTTAGGTACCAACAGATAGTGTTTTATTGCTATTATTATTATTATTATCCATTTTAGCTCCGAGGCGAACACATAGGGCTTCACAGGAGTGGCTCCACTTCATCCTGTTTTACCTGCCTTCAGGATTTCTCATGGGGTCTCATCTCCTCCTCACACGATCTCCTTCATAAAACCCTCGGAACCACACACATACAACTCATTTGTTCCCATCTGGGTTCAAACTGAGAGCTGGAATGTCGTTTGTCGTCAGATCACTGTCCATTTCCTCCAGCATATTTGTTGAGCGTTAAATAGTCGGAAACAGGATGTTGGAAATGCATTTGCTGACACATCAAGTATATGAGTCTTATAGAATCACTCAGTGGCTTAAAATTGGTGTTGAAAGTTCAAATCCTGTTATTTATGTTGAGTGCAGTAGCTTTCCACACTGGTTTCAGAGTAATAATTGTCTATCATGCTTATATAACCCTAACTTTGAACAGATCGAAGTGCTATTATTATTATTGTTCCCTTGGGTTCTTAGTGGAACACAGGGCTTCAACTGCACGTCTCCACTTGCTTCTGTTTTCCTTCTGCTGTACTTTTCACCTCCATCCATGTTAGTCCATACTGTTTCAGCTCCTCTTCACACGATCTCCTCCATGTCACCCTTGCACTGACGACCAACTCGCCGCTTCCCTTTCGGCCTGGTTCCACTCGAGCAATGGCCTGACGCGCGCGCCATGTCCCTCAGCGACCTCCTCAGCGAGCGTCCAATCCATCTCCACTTTCTCCTGCATATTTGTTAGTTGGCGATTGTTCCTTGTTTTGTTTATTCCCATAGTTTCTTGTTGGTAATTCTTTCTAGTCCGGCCATCTGATCTTCACTATAGAGCCAGCGAGGACAGTTGCTGATAAGTTGTGGCTGCAACAGGCTGTTGGAAATATTCTGTGTGACCCGCCCGCCAAGTTTCTGATCCGTATAGAAGAGCTGACTGACTTGACCTGTTTGTATTGAAAATCCGACCGAATTTCGTTGTTGATGCTGAGTGACTAAGATTTCCAGATTAGTTTCAGGTTGATGAATGTGTTTCTTGCCCTCCCCCGCAATTCTCGATTTGACATCCTTGTCCGTTCCGACTGCGTGTAGTTGAGACAATGCTCCCTAGATAAGTGAGTTAATGAAGTAATCCCTTTCAAATCCCTCCCGTTGATGGTGATTGACTCTGGATATTTCTGCTGTTGTTGTTGTTGTTAGTTGGTTGGTTATTTTCATCACCTCCGTCTTGTCTATGTTCACCTGGAGTCCTGTCTTCACCGGTTGCTTCTTCAACCACTTTGTCGGTTTCCGCTTGTAAGTCTTCGATTTTGTGTGACATCAAACATAAATCATCCACGCGCGAAATCCAGGTCTATCTAGGTACTTCACCTCGGTCGGTCCAGGATACCCCTGTCTTCTCGTTTCCCACTCACTGTCTGACGCCTAATCCAATCAGTCCACCACAATTAGGAATATCATTTATTGATGATAATAAGCACCCTTGTCTGACTCCTGTGTTGACTCCAAACGCCTCGTTGGGTAAAAAGCATGAAATTAATCAATGAGGTCTTTCAATTTTAGTTTGTTCTCAGTGGGGTGTTAACTGTTTAAGTGAGTTTCTCGATGTTTAAGAATCACTGGTTGGAGATTTTGGATGACATGGATCTAAATCCTTTTTTATTAATGTACATAGCTTCACTAGTTGTTTTAATTCCAACTCCAAAAATGCTGAGTAATCCTCACACTTTTGTCCACTCTAGACCCGATATCTTCTTGTTTTCCTCATCATTCTTTTGTGATCTTTCTGGATTGTGGTAAGGTGAACTGGGGCGCTTTGTATGAAATTCTACACTGATAAGTCAACTAGTCAAATATACTTTCAGAATTCCTTGGGTTCCGAGTGGAATATAGGGTTTCATCAGCACGTCCCCATTGCACTCAGTTTTCTTTTACCCTTTTCAATCGACCCTACGACTGTTCATAATCTCTTCTTATGTCCCCCACTATTACCCTTGGAAGCACAACTTGTATTCTCTCAGTCGGGTCCCACGGGACGACCAGACGCGTGATGTTATTCAAATGTCTCCTCCTTTTATGTCCAATCTGTCTTCATTTCATTTCTAAATATTTGTTTGATGATATGTTTCTGATTAGCTAGTTGGCAGAATTTCTTTTTGCTTTTCCTTTCTGGCCATCTAATCTTCACTATCAAAAAGAGGGGGCAGGTGTTTATCAAACTTTGTAACCTGTTGGAAATACTGGTAAAATGCCAGTAAATATTTCGTTACCATTGAATGCCATTTAAAGAAATAAGATTTAGGTTTAGTGTGTGACAATCGAAGGAGAAGTGAACTATTCACTCCACGAAGGGTTCAAACTAGAGACAGATGAATTACTAGTCAGATAATCTACAACATGTGTGTGCTAAGAGTCTAAACTGTTGGCGTGGTCATCATTTCATAGCGATCCCTACAGGTAATACTCCAATGTCATGTGAATTGATGGTATGTGCGTCGGTGGCACAGCTGTTAGGACGCTCACCGACCATGCACATGGTCCGGGGTTCGATCTTCGGCCACAGTCGCACTCCTTTATCTCGCTAAGCCAGGAATAATGCTGGTAAAGAGGAAAGGTTGGGCATGAGACTAGCAACCTCATCCTGTAAAAATTAAACACTGCTACAGAAACTTCAAGCCACTAGCTTGAGGCCCTATGTTCCACTGGGAGAGTGAGGGAAAAAACCCATGGCATCACCAGAAGTTAGATCTAAGAACTTATGGGGCAAAGCTCTTTTATCATTCAGGTACTTGAAGCAGAATTCAATCACCGATGAGTTCTATGTTCTGGCTACCGGTAATGCCTTTGATGCGTTTCCACTACACCTTGATATTAGTGGACTCAGATGGCGAAAATTTCTCATTTCAACTTCTAGACATCCACCCACCCAGTAGCTACCACTGAACTGGAGATCGATTCTTTATATTTTGTAGAAATCTCAGTTAGTTTTAAATATAGGTCTCGTCATAAAAGACGAATACCTGAGTTACGGAGTCATTAAAAAGGAAATGTATAAGAATACAACTGTCCAATGTTATTTTGGTAGCTCTAAATAAACCTCTGGCTGACGTGTCAGTTAGCGATGTAATGCACTCTGAAATATATTGAAAAAATCCCTATGAAATCTAGAATCTGAATTTACATGTTATCTGAAATAATAATAAAAATGAACTTAATCAACACATGGTGAAATGTAGAATTTTATAAGACATACTACTTAAGTAGTCAAAGGGAATAACATAAAATGTAAAGTTCACTTCATATACTTATATTTTCTAATTTAGGTAAATGAAAAACTATCATTTTTTATGCATATGTACATCGGTGGTTCATTGGTAGATTGCTCGTGGGGCTTTGTCTCACTGATTCCAACTCCTTAACTCTCGACAAATGGATAACAAACAGGTTTGAACTAAGTAGTATCACTAGACAGCACACTATCATTGTGACTGATTGCTGACTGCATGAAATTGCTAGTGGTAAGTAACACGGGTAACTAGAATGCTTGTGAACCATGTAGGAGGCTGATAGATCCAATTCGAGTTCGTCGCCTGTTCTAAAACCTAGTCGGGTTTAAGAGACGATGGCAATCTGACATAGGAAGGAAGGTTGGATATAAAGGTTTCTTAAAGCCCTACCTTAATTAAATTACATGAAGAATTTCATTAGTGAGCTGACATCAGTTAGAGAACCATTGGAAAACCTGCAGGGAGTACTCAACAGCCGTTTCGTCCTAGTGTTTGGGACCCTTCAACAGTACGCACCTCCGGGGCTCAAACTCAGGACCGTCTGGTTACAAGGCGGGCTCGTAGACCATTGAGCCAGTGGGACCCGATCCAATGGTCCTTGAATTCTAACTTCTACCAATTCCCGACATTGTGCGACCGCTTCACAATGTCTTCTTTGATGAGTTGCTGCCTCATCTTCAACTTGCTGTAACCTACTGGTCACAGCTTCCCACTAGAACCCCAGGTTAACTGCCTGAATAGGGCCAGTGGTTAGTGAGCATCAGATTAGTTTTCAAGTATTGGTTTTGTGGGGATTTTTGTTTAATTGCAAGGATGACTTCTTCATGAGCTGATATCAGTTAGAGATCCACCGGAAAAGCTTGGAGTACTGGACAGCTGTTTCGTCCTAGTGTTTAGGACTCTTCAGCAGTACGCACCGGTGCATATTTAAGTTAAACAATACCATCGTTACTGGAATTTCAGAGCTTAAGACACGGAAGCTTATCTGAAACATAAAACTGAAAGGAATGAGAAAAAGAGGCCAGCTATCCAAACTTGATTCTTATCGGCCCCATTGCCCTAACGTTTGATATGTTTAATTACATAAGGTCTTGGCTTAGGGTCTCAGTGAGGACATCAGTTAACTTAACTTATAAATTCCCATTGGGTCACACAGAAAAGGGGGTTCGGCGATACCATTCTCAATCCTTATGATCGCATATGTATATTCCAGAGACGTCATTAGAATTGTAAATTTTAGATAACAAATTTCGTCAAGTGAATTCACATGTTTAAACCCAAACTCTGTATACAAAAGAAGTTTGTCCAGTCATTAAATGTATATGGGACCTGGCATATTTTAACACCAAATTCGCAATTTCTGTTTCGTCTTCTTTTGCACCCTTGCTTCTTAATTGTATAATATTTTCCTCCTCCACATCCTATTAATCCTCTACACCCTACAACCAATGTTGCTAACTTCACTTTTGTTCAGTTTTAATTTTAGTTGAGCTCCAGTCAACTCAACTCAACTCAACCAACTATCATCACTGTTCCCAACCAACAGTGGGGTTAGACAGGGTTGCCCAATCTCTCCATTTCTCTTTAACTTTGCCATCGATGACATTCTTGAGTCAGCTCTGATGAATGTGCGCGACGTTGGTGTAGATCTGCTACGTGGAGATAGACTTTTCGACCTCGAGTATGCAGACGATATCGTCTTACTGTGCGATAGCATGCAGGCTGCCCAAATCACACTTAATCGATTGGCGATCAGTGTCTGTAAGTATGGTATGTGCTTTTCGCCGTCTAAGTGCAGAGTACTGTTACAAGATTGGCAGGAGTCTGTACCTGCACTCACTCTTGTGAATGAACCGCTTGAAGTTGTTGATAAGTTTGTGTACCTAAGTAGTTGTGTGAGTGCTGGCGGAGGAGTGGCGGATGAGATTTCCAACCGTATAATGAAGGCTCGGGTGGCGTACATCAACTTGAGCCACCTCTGGCGCCGTCAAGACGTTAGGCTGGCTGTCAAAGGTCGGGTATACAATGCTTCGGTGCGGGATGCCCTGCTCTACGCCTGTGAAACCTGGCCTCTCCGAGCTGAGGATGTGCGGCGACTCTGCGTGTTCGACCACCGCTCTCTCCGCAGGATTGCTTGCGTTCGATGGCATCATCATGTGAGTAATTCTGAGGTTCGTCGACATGTGTTCGAACACAGTGGAGATCACCATTCATTGAATGTCGTCATCTGGAAACACTAGCTCCGGTGGCTTGGACATGTGCTGCGAATGTCACCCCAGAGGCTTCCGTACAGGTCTCTGTTCGCTAGCCCTGGGACGGGATGGAAAAGGCGGAGAGGTGGTCAGTCCATGACGTGGCGTCGTGGGATGAAGGATTTTTGTGCTAGATTAGCATCGGTTTGTGTGCTACGACTCCCTGGTTGGGGTCCGAGAAATAGCTCGAATCGATGGCTCGAAACGTTATCGGATATAGCCATGAATCGTAATCAATGGCGAACGTGTTGCAATTTCCTTATTTCTTCCCTTCCTGATGATAGTTAACGAACAGTGTTTGAACTTGTTAAGCATAACTGTTTTCCTTCCAGATGAAGTTCTTTATCCGTTCTCTACTTACATTTCTTTTCTTTTGATCTATGTTGTTTTATTATTATTGTGTGGCGCATCCTTCTTGGTGCCATATTGCACCAAGTTTTTTATGCGTTTAAATAAATAAATAGTCAACTCGGTCAATTAGATTATGCCACTCAAAATGCTTATTAAATTTTACTTTAGTTTCTTACCAATTAAAGAAATTATTACCTAAAATTTACAATTCTAATTATTTTATTTTTTACCTGATTAACGTTTAATACATTACGTAATCTATTATGCAAAATTTACAATCCTTAAAGGTTGTAGATACGCCTTGGTTACGACAGTTCTCAAGTGTGGAAGTCAGATCCTGGCCTGCTTACAGGTCCTTTCAGACTGAGTCACATTTCTCCATTATCATTAAGATATTATTCACTTTATAATAATAATAATAATAATAATAATTATTATCTCCTTTAGTTCGTAGAGGAACATACGGCTTCAGCCAGAAGTCACCATTGCGATCGGTTCTCTACCAACATTTTCATCACCTGGCTTCATGTCTGCCCACATGCTTTCATCTCCTCTTCACATCATCTCCTCCAGGTTATCCTTGAATTGACGATCAACTCACCGCTTCCCATTCTGTTGGGTTCCACTCGAGCGATAGCCTGGCGTGTGGTGTTACTCACTTGGTGGTTTATTTTCTCAAAGTATGACAAACCCATCGTAATTAATTACTTCATCATTATGAAAATTTATCTGAGAAGAGCATACACTGATACGGTCTTATTTACTGGTAATATTGCGAGCACAGTTTGTTACTCATAATAATAAAATCAAAGTACACGTTCAAATAACCTCCCAGTTTCATGTATATAATCCCATTATTTCTTATCATTGGTTTTATTAGTAGTAATATTTTTCATATCTCTGGTAGTGGAGTTGCCTCATTCTTACTTCACTGTGTTAGGTGTAAAGATTCCATGAACAAACATTCGGTAATCAACCTCTCCCTCCACCTGTCCATATTACTTTTGAGTACTGTAGCTGTGTTCCACCCTATTACGTGATTGTGTACGTGTGTTAGTGTATACATTGCAGTTATTGAGTTAACAGGTTACGTAAGTGCCTTGATAGGTTTTATAAACAGGAATAAATTGTGCTTGGAGCATCAACAGCAAGCAGTACGAAATCACTGTATGACATTATCAAATACATTAACTCTATGATGGAGTCATACTGTACCACACTGCCCAAGTTCTATTCTTGTATCAGAGAGATAACATTTAATTTCGAATTTATATAAAATATCAACTATTGGTTTGGTAGGAATTTTGTTTGATTGCATGAAGGATTTCATCATGAGCTGACATCAGTTTGAGAACCATTGGAAAACCTGCAGGGAGTACTGGACAGCTGTTTCGTCCTAGTGTTTGGGACTCTTCAGCAGTACGCACCCAACACCAAGGTTCGAACCCACGAACTTCTGGTTTCAAGGCGAGCTCGTAGACCATTGAGTCACTGGGACCCGATCCAATGGCCAGCCCACGGATTCTAACTTCTGCCACTTCACGACATAGCGCGACCCATGGCCAATGTCTTCGGTGAGTATTTGTCCTCACACCCGACCTGCTGCACCCTAATGGTCGCGGTGGATGCGTACTTCTGAAGAGTCCCAAACTAGGTTGGAAGAAGCAGTTGTCTTGCAGTATTCCCTATAGGTTTTCCAATGGTTCCCTAACTAATGTCAGCTTATGATTAAATCCCGTAAACCAATAAAATCCCCACAAACCAACACTTGAAGTAAACTTTGACTGGACGCTAGCCAGTAATTAGTGTACGGCGTCTAGTCCTTGCTATTTGGTGTAGACTGAATTCTATCAGTCAGGTTTGCAATTTGGCCACCATTCTAGGTAGCTCATCATCACTTTGATGATTTGATGATACTAGATGGTTTGAGGCAATCGGCCACAAGAAGCTCCGCTCGAACTGGGTTTTGTGCTAGTTGGCACTCACCAGTCAGTCAGTTAGTCAGTCAGCAAGACGTATCTGCAACCAAAGAAAGAACTAGACACATAACACTATTTACTGGCTAGTGTCGAATCAAGGTGTCAAATACAGTCGGTGCTGCAGAAGGTCGGTCACTAGCTCGAATAGCAGGTTCAGTGGTAACGTCTCTGACTGCAGTACTCACTGGGTGATGAGGGTTTGAATCCCAGAAGGAAGGACATGAGTTCTATCAAGGTTGCAGATACGCCTTAGTGAGTGACTGACTGGTGAGTGCCAACAAGCACGAAATCTAGGTCGAGTGGGAATTCCTGTGGTGGACTGCCTCCAACCACCTAATATCATTAACAGCTATGTTTTTTGTGAAAACTCATCACTTTTTGTTACTACCCTCTTTCATGATAAAAGTAGTTTTATATTAGTACGATTGTAAAGCTAGTTAGGAAAGCGAATTCATCGGAAAAAGTCTCTTCACTGAACTAGGTGTTTTGTTTGCTTTTATCATTACTATCTATGCGAACAGCTAAAGAAGTCAATAATTTTCTACAGAATTCTATCAAGCTTCTTGTAATGAATATCAAAAGTAATAGTTGTTTTTCAAGGATTATGTCACTGGTGATGAATATCTGAAATGATTCTGGAAAGCACTCTGACGAAATCAAACTACCATTATTATTTTCTTTAATTCCTAGAAGAACATAGGGCTTCAACCGCACGTCTCCATCGCGTTCGGTTCTCTAGTAGGGTTTTCAAGTCCGTGAGCACCAAGTCTGCCAACATACTTTCATCTTCTCTTCACATCACCTCCTCCAAGTCACCCTCACACTGACGACCATCTCGCCGCCTCCCATTCTGTCGGGTTCCACTCGAGCAATGGCTTGTCTAGTGATGTTACTTGATGGTTTCCTCAGAGTATGGCAAATACAATCCACCTCCATTTCTTCCTGCTCATTTGTTGCACAATCGGTTCCTGCTGTGTTGGTTCGCTCATCACCAGAGATCCCTCACTATTGCTGATCTTTTCTGGTTGGCCATCTGATCTTGAGTAGTATTGAGTGAGGACAGCTGTTGATGAAGAAGGTGTGTAGTTTGTTTGAGGTGCTCTTTATGACGCACCAAGTCTCTGATCCATATAGTGTAGCACTGATTTCACATTGGAGTCGAAAATCCAGATCTTATTTTCATTTTCATGGTGAGTAGTGCTGTTGACCTCTACACAAACTTGAGAGTAATGAAAGCTTGTCTTGCCTTTCCAATTCTGGCTTTGATATCCTCGTCAGTTCCGTTCGCCTGTAGTTGAAACGATGCTTCCCAGGTATGTAAAAGAGGTTGTTTCTTTCACATATATATATCACTTGTGAATACGACCTCATTTAGACATGCTGTCTCATCTATACTAATTTTTTCTCACTTAATTATACTCTTATTTATTATAAATGAATTATTATTATCATTATTATTAAAATTATCATTAATTATTGCCTTTTTGACCTTGCCTAGTAAAGTTTTCTAGTGAAATATATATATATATATATATATTTGTGTTATTCTTCATTCTGTTTTTCCTCACTGTTTTGTCTATTCTGTTCCATTTGTTAAACACCTATTCATCGATGGAGATAGATAGATGGACGGATAGATAGGTATATGGATCAGTTATCAACGTCCCTATCCATATCCATAGATAATGGAATAGGATGGGTGGATAGATTAGATAAATCATAGAAATAGGGGGGAGAGTAGAAAAATGATATATATATATATATATATATATTTACTTATATATATTTATTATTTCTCTTTTAATTGCTTCTTTTAAGAGGACACCATTTCGTCTTATCAAGATTTCAATGAAATTATGTCCATCGATAGAAGAAGATGGGTGAAGCAGAGAGTAGACTTATTCAAAATCAACATATATATATATATATACACATTTATATATATATATTCATTTATTTAAAATATAAAAGAGTTTTATAGAAAATATATATATTACTTAAATGCATTTCATATTGATATATATCGTGTTGTTTATTTTGACTGTTGTAGGATTTCTTAATTTTAAAGCTCAAAAATATTAAGAATTAATAGCAGATAGTAGAAAAAGAAGCTCTTCATGCAAGTGAAAAGCAACAAGTTGACAGAAGAAGCATCCAGAGAAAATAGGCCTTCAGTTGAACATTGAGAAAACAGAGGTGATGAAGATTTCTGACCAACACAAACAGCAACAACAACAAAAGACAACAATCAGCATAAATTGGAGGAACCTGAAAGAAACAACCTCCATCACCTTCTTACCTACCTGGGAAGCATCGTTTCAACTACAGGCGAACGGAACTGACGAGGATATCAAAGCCAGAATTGGAAAGGCAAGACAAGCTTTCATTACTCTCAAGTTTGTGTAGAGGTCAACAGCACTACTCACCATGAAAATGAAAATAAGATCTGGATTTTCGACTCCAATGTGAAATCAGTGCTACACTATATGGATCAGAGACTTGGTGCGTCATAAAGAGCACCTCAAACAAACTACACACCTTCTTCATCAACAGCTGTCCTCACTCAATACTACTCAAGATCAGATGGCCAACCAGAAAAGATCAGCAATAGTGAGGGATCTCTGGTGATGAGCGAACCAACACAGCAGGAACCGATTGTGCAACAAATGAGCAGGAAGAAATGGAGGTGGATTGTATTTGCCATACTCTGAGGAAACCATCACATGATATCTCATGCCAGGCAGTTGCACGAGTGGAAGGCGAAAGAGTAGCGCCGAGTCGGTGGTCAGTGTGAGGGTGACTTGGAGGAGGTGATGTGGAGAGAAGATGAAAGTATGTTGGCAGACTTGGTGCTCACGGACTTGAAAACTCTAGTAGAGAACCGAACGCGATGGAGACGCGCGACTGAAGTCCCGTGTCCCTCTAGAAATTAAAAGAAATAATAATTAACATAACAACCATTGATAATCAGAAGTTTGCTTGTTTAATCCGTCCTTATTTGTGTGTCTTCCAGGGTGTGTTCAGTCTATCTTAACAGACAGCATTATATATAGAACGGTGAGATTGAGTTGGGAGTTAAGTGTTAGTTAAGGAGGATAAAGCACTTGATAAAGCTGTGAAGTTGCATGTAATGCATGAGATGGTTAGGAAATAACATGTATTACGTCTCCCAAGGCGTTGGCTTGCTCGTAGAGTAGTTTTAGCTAACATATACGATTAAGTTGCGAATGAATTAGGGGCAATTGAATCAATCAACATATGGCATAAATCCACAAAGCATTTCACTGTTGGTTTGAACCATTTAAGGAGGTGTAGACTGCCTAACTGAGGTTGTTGAGACATTAAGAAAGTGTTCATCACACCATTTTGAAAGTATTCTCATCCCTTTTGATCTTCCGTATCCGACAAATTTTCATTATTATCAATTAATGATGGGAAAGCGGTGCATCTCAGAAAGTATTTTTAAAATGCTATCATAGACTTTCGTTCACAAACACCGCCATTCTTTGAATCATTACTGAAGATCAAATAAGCAATAATGAGCTTTGAATTGTATTAGACCTACCAATCGAGGACGTGTGTTACCCAACAAAATATGCAGGAAATAGAGATTTTAAAAAAAATTGAATTTCTTTGATTGTCCGGTCGATTGATTGGACCGAAGCTCTCGGTCTCAGGTTGACATATCGGCTTCTTTTGCAGATGCTTCGACGATGTCTGGACATTTAATTAGAATTTAATTGGTGGATGCTGACTAGCAGTGGAATCCAGGATAACGCGCATTTGGTCCCAGTTGGGACTCGTCAACTGGATGTACCTGCATTCCTCAGTGAGTGAGTGAAGATGTTCCCACCGAGGCTCTAACCCAGTGCCCTTAGTTTCAAACGCCAAAGCCTCGATGGGAATAACATCACTCACTGAGACATTCAGGTACATCCAGTCAGATGACGAGTCCCTACAAGGACGAAATGTGCGCTTTCTTGGATTCCACTGTTAGCCACCATCCACCAATTAAATTCTAAGAAATAGAGATAGATTGGATACAAGCTGAGAAATCTGTTAATTGATATTATCACACACACTAAGTTAATCGTTGTTTGGAGTTTGAATTGGAGGATAGGGGTTGAATGTGATTCTGAGATTGACATAGAGGAGGTCATCTGAGTGGGAAGTGAAAGCTTATGGACATTGCCAGTGACAGAGGAAAAATAGCAAATCCGCGCGTACCGCTCGGAATGCAGAATAAGAATAATAATAATAGTGATAATGGAAGAAGTAATAATGAGGTTAAGCATAGAGTTAGATAATGAGGGAAAATTGGTAGATGAAACTGCGAAGCTGCATCGATTGTGGTGGCTAGGATACTTATTACATGTGACAGTCCATTGGCTTACTCAAAGGCCAGTGTTAGCTAACATGTGGTGGTGGTGTGATACAGACAATGTGTGTTTCAGCGGAATATTATTCACACTGATATGTACCCACATGATGTGTGTTTTGTTTTGACAGTCTAATAATATTTGCTACGTGTAAGTAGATCGATATTCCATTATAACTGACATTATGCTTTTGTCTGTCCACTAACTAAATAAACAATGTATGACCTTGTTGTCATATGACATTACAACCAGTCATGTTAAGACTGTCTTATTGGTTCATGTGTATTAGCCATTTTTATACAAACTTTTGTTTGAGAAAATTAAAACAATTAGTCCCTTTGATAAATTTGAACAAGGCATTAAGAAGACAAATTTCGCGAGATGATATCATTTCGTAGTTTCTTTACAACCGCTTTACAACTAACATGGTTAACAATGATAAAATAAAGTTCATGAAATTTACTCAGTTAAATAAAAACAAAAGTACATACTAATGACCAATCATATTAAGATAGGTCATGCAGTCCAGGGTAGGCGAAGATTGAAGTCTATTGATTTTTGTACACACAGTTTAGGCTGTATATGATTAATCCAAAGTGCTTCCATCACCTTCAATAACCTTGAATTAGAGTTATGTGAAATAATTGTGAAACAGTCATTAATATTTATTTTGTGACCAGACATTAATAAGTGTTTTGCAATGGATGATGCTGGATTTCTATTAAGATTAATCGCGTTGGGATTTTCGATATGGTTTACTAGCCATTTTGGAATATGTTCTTTTCGACGACATTGGAACATTCTGTTAGTTCTACCTATATAGGTGTCACCGCAGCTGCAGGTGAACTTGTAGATACAGTTTGAAGTAGAGTCCACAGAATTTCGTCCTTTAATCGTAGGAACAGGGATCGAAAATGTTCGGCAAGTGAGAAGCGGTTGTAAAGAAACTACGAAATGATATCATCTCGCGAAATTTGTCTTCTTAATGCCTTGTACAAACTTTTGTATCAGACACTTGTTCATACTTTCTTGTTCACACACACTTTTTCGTACACTAAGTACCATTCACTCACACTCTTGTGTGACATTTATTTTCCTTGTCTGGAAAATACAAGTATCATCGTAAACCTGGTGGTCTTCTGATTTCCCTCTTTCCGTGGCGTCAGGACTATTAACTACTCGACGAGTACATAACATAATTGGCGACGGGGGAAACTCTTATAACTCACTCAGCAGCAGTATATAACACTCGCATATTCTCACAATTCAATACGGCATATATATATCTATTTGAACATTCTATTTCATGTTGTTTAGTGCAAACCGAAATCACACACTCGGTGATTGGTTAACGAATATAAACTTTAGATGAATGAAAAGCGGTTTAATTAATGGAAAAAATATATCTTGGCTTCCGTGTTTTGCCTTCTCTTGTTACAACAGGAGCAACATAAGGTTGCCCGCTATCACTCGTGACCGTCCTGATTGAGGAAGATTGGATCATGTGATAAAATGTGAGGAGTGAGAAGATAGACAAGCATAAAATAGGTTGATAAAAGCAACTTAATCGATTTGAATTTTGTAGATGATCTATGCTTCATGTTGAAGATTTACAAATGAAAATCAACAAAATGAGAGAAGTCAACGTCGGGGGGTGGGTGGGGAGGAAACAGGAATTCAAATGAACATTAGAAAATCGGTAGTGATGAAGATAACCAAGCGCGAGGAACTGTGAACGAGCTGGTCATTTCTTCCACTTATTTGAGGAGCATTGTTTTAACTACAGGTCACACGGATGGAGATGTCAACGATGGAATCAAAGAAGCAAGACTGACCTTCATTATTCTGAAATCTGTTTGGAAAATTGATGCTGAGTCAGTATAAAGAAAAACAAAATTAAGATTTTCAGCGCTAATGTCAAGTCAGTCAGTGGGGTTCTGCATGGTTCAGACACTTGGCTCATCGCCCAAACCATTTCCAAGAAGCCATTTGATCAGCTGGAAATATGCGTTTGTTTCCTTCTCTTGCCTTCTGTTGTTACAAACATACAATTAGTTTGAAAAGGACTTAGAGGTGCGGGGGAGGGGGGCAAGTTAAAATATCATAGCCAAAGTTAAGGTGTTCCTAAAGTTGACCTCTAAAACCGACAATATACAAGGAATGCTAATGAAATGTTGAATTGAATTTTTGATTTTCCCGTCGACCGAGCCTCAGTGGGAACATCATCACTCACTGAGAAATGCAGGTTCATCCAGCTGACGAGTCCTAAATAGGACGAAATGCGCATCCTGGATTCCACTGTTAGCCACCATCCACCAATTGTATACTAATGAAATGTTATTCCAAATCAAACCATGTCTGTCTCTTTAAACTTAGAGAGGATAGATAATGTGTTCTACATACTCATTGGGTACTTTTTCTGCAAATCTTTACTGTTAGGTAGGGTTATGGCTTTTTAAATTAAGGTTTAGGTCATAGAATTAAGGTAATGTTTTGGGTTAAAGTTAGGGTTAGGAGTGTGGTAAGAGTTAGGAGTAGGTTGCTTTCAGGGTCATTTACCGCATCCCTACGAATCTCAATTTGGCCTTAAGAGTTCGACTACTATATATTGCTGAGGGTGGCCATTTGGGTTCCATATTAAAAAGCCTAATTTATGCATCAAAAAGAAGTTAGTTCAGACATTATCCTTACCTTAGTCATCTAGGTTTGAATAATCCTGATTTATTGTGGAATTTTCCTAATTTTAGTTGATATTCTATTTACTATTATATCTTTATTATTATAATAATTCAAGCATCTTTAATGAACTGTAAATGCATTGATCTTACTTTACAAATCGATATCGTTTAAAAAATCACTAATATTTATATTGACTACTATTCTAGAATATTCTGTGTATATAAAAATATATATAATTGTAGAGACAGAAGAGGAATTCATCGAAAAGGATCTTAAAGTACCAACAATAACCTATAGTCACATAGATGAATGGATATATCGCGCATGGTACAGTTTCTGTATAGATCATCATTGTAGTGAATGGCATACACTCTTATAACACATAACCTACAACACTACAGTGTAAAATTATGTTTGCAATATATTTTTAGTGTTGTTTTTTTCCAACGATTATGCTACCTTTACGCATCTGAATTCTGACTGGTTGTCCAAGGTCATTGTGGTTTTTTCTAAGATAATTTAACTTTGCTCTTAGAGGTGGTTAAATCAAAACAAGTTATCAATTCATGAAGTACCTGACTATTGTTTTTAGCCACGTAGAAAGGTTTGTACTATCTAACAGAGGTCATCTAAACTCCAAGATACAATTAATATAAAGATTTAGTTGAATTTGAGATTTTACCGTCGATTCATTGGACCGAGCACTTCGGGTCTCAGGTTGACATGTCGGCTTCTTGTGCAGATGCTTCGACGATGTCTGGGCATTTAATTAGAATTTAACTGGTGGATGGTGACTAGCAGTGAAATCAACCAGGATGTGCATTTCGTCCTGTTTGGGACTCGTCAACTGGATGTACCTGTATTTCTCAGTGATTGATGATTTTCCCACCGAGGCTTGAACGCAGTGTCCATAGTTTCAAACGCCAAAGCATCGACGGGAAAATTTAGAGATCAGTTGAATAATTAACATGACCCGTGGCACAAGAGTTGGCTCTAGTGGCCCAAGTGGTCTAGTGGATAGTGCTTTGGTGTTTGAAACTATGGGCACTGGGTTCGATCCTCGGTGGTGGCAACACCATCACTCACTGGAAAATGCAGGTACATCCAGTTAGCTGACGAGTCCCAACCAGGACGAAATGCGTGTTATCCTTGATTCCACTGCTAGTCACCATCCACCAGTTAACATATAGATTGTTAGT
The DNA here is from genome assembly GCA_944472135.2 of Trichobilharzia regenti. Lineage (NCBI taxonomy): Eukaryota > Metazoa > Platyhelminthes > Trematoda > Strigeidida > Schistosomatidae > Trichobilharzia > Trichobilharzia regenti. Next base: position 106,840,880 of record OX235264.1, read on the forward strand.
GATATGGCTGAAATGTATTCTCACTAATTCATTTGTAATCACTCTGTCTGATCATCATGAATAATTTTAAAATTCTCATTATTCAACCTGTGCTTATTCTTTCACCCTTAAATTTCTGTCTATAATAGTTTCGTTGCATTAATGTATATTTTCATGAAGTATGGCAATCTGGACTAGTGCAGTGGCTTTCAGCTGACTTCTAGGGTTGAAAATTTCAATTCATTTCAATGTACTAATAAAATACACTATATCAGTAGTATTTTCTATTACAGATCCAGCTATTTAAAGTGAATTATTTAAATTCCAAATTATTTTTTTCTTAAACACGACACTTAATTAACTAACTGGCTGATTGAAGTATCAGCGTACAACATTATATGCTAAAGTAAACGAGTTCAAATTACTACACTTTAATAAAACATACACATAAAAGTAGGGGCAAAAAACAGAAATTTAATTGGTGGATGGTGATTAGCAGTGCAATCCAAGATGCTCATTTCGTCCTCTTTAGGACCCGTCATCTAGATACTTTACAGTGACTTTATTAACTGGTGCATTTCTATTACAAGTTCTACATTGAACGTCAGCACTGAATAAAAAACAGATATGCTGATTGTAATATCTAGGTTGACAGCAGAACGTCCACTAGCAAAACAAATATTGGAATATCTTATTGGAAATTTTTTTAATCAAAATAACACCCACATCTATTTGAACTAAGCAATAAGATTAATCGTTAATTTTTTAAAAAAGTTATTTTTGTGTAAACAATTTAATAAAATTAAAAATTGTGATGAAGATACATTAGGATAATAATATAAAAGAAAAAACTAGAAAAAAGAAATAACTAAAATTGAATAAATTTAAATGATAATAGATTCAAGTTAAATTTCGGTAAATTGACTTTTTTTATTTTACTCTTTAGTATATAATTACTGAAATATGAAGAAGTGGTTCGGTAGTAGGATGCTTGCTAACCACACACACATATTTGGTCTGGAGGTCTATCCCCGGCTGATGCACATCGGAAAACTTTGGCCTAACCAGTAACAGATCCAATCGAAAGGGAAAGTTTGATTATGAGCTGTCACGATAAGGAGTACTGGGCAGCTGATTTGTCCACGACACGGATCTATATCACACTGATGACCTGACGCATGCGTTACACAAAAAACATCTAAAAATCCCATTACTTGTTCGACAGTGAAGATTACATAGCGAGTCTCACAGAAAGTAGTATAGTCAACAAGGAACTCTGGAGAGAAAGAACGAATCGACCAGTAGCGTATCGTCTAACAAATGTGCAGAAGGAGATGAAGATGGAGATGAACGTGATATAGGCTGAGTAGCATCATACACCAGTCAGCTTGTCCAGTGGAATATAAATAAGAAACTACTCCTTTTTGATTGGACACTAGTAACTAGTGTGATGTGTCTAGTCCTTGCTGTTTGGTGCAGACTGAATTCGATCAGTCAGGTTTTCCAGTGTCGCCACCATGCCTCTAGATAGCTCGCCGTCACGGCGCACATTGATTTGATGATATTAGATAGTTGGAGGCACTAGTTACTAGTGTCTAATCAAAATACCCACTACAGTCCTACAGGAGGTCAATCACGAGCCAGAATAGTTCAGTGGTAATGTCTCTGACTGTAATACACACTGGGTGACGCGGGTTCGAATCTTAGAAAGGACATGAGTTCCTTAGAGCTGGTTGCAGATACGCCTTGCTGATAAGTGCCAACTAGCACGAAACCTAGGTCCAAGGCTTCCTGTAGCTGATTGCCTCCAGCTATCTAATATCATCAACACTACTCCTTTGGACAATGTCCAAGGGTGATGTGGAGGTCTGTCTGTCTGTCTGGATTCAACATAGAACTTGTCACAGAAGTGCAGCAGTTCGAGTTGGCACGTTCCAAATAGAACACAAAGGTAGACAAGAAGATGAGTGAAGAGAATTAATAGAGTTTGACAAGTATAAGAGTGAAACAGAATGGGTAATGATGGAAAGGAATATGAAGGATTACAGAGACTGAATACATCTGCGCCATTGACAACGATTTTGAGCCATGTCACCTATTGTCTCCAGCCATTGATTCCTAGAGTCCCGAGGGCCCCAACCCGGAAGTCTGCATCTCCCTACCTGACTCATGTTTAACTGTCAAGGATTTCATGGATTGATGCCATGTTTTTGTTTGGCCACCACTTACTCTTTTCCAACCTGCACCTATATCAGCTAGTAATGCCCGTCGGGGAGGCGATGGTTAGGCATGCGCAGTACGTGACCTAGCCATCTCAATCTATGTAACTTTATAGCCTCGTCGATTGATTTTCCCTCTTTGCCCAACACTCTACGCCTAACGTCAACATTACTTACCTTATTAAACCACCTAACGTGAGACAGAGATCGCAGACATCTATGATCGAAAGCAGTCAACCTTTTCATGTCTTCAACTCGTATTGGCCATGTTTCAGAGCCATAGACAAGGACGGAGCGAACTGCTGAGCAGTACACACGTCCCTTGGTTGATAGCCGGATGTCACGCCTACGCCAGAGATGGTGTAAGTCAGCGAAAGCAGCTCGAGCTTTTTATATCCGTGCTGAGATTTCGTCGCCAATCAGTCCGTTGGTGCTGATACAACTTCCCAAATAGGTGAAGTGGTCAACATGTTCTATCACTTCACTCCCTATCACTAAGTTAGGAGTTGACGTGGTCCAGTCCTGTAGCAGCATCTTACATTTTGTAGGGGCGAATCGCATGCCAAACATACGAAGATTGCTGCTCAAGGTGTTCAGAAGACTCTGCATTTTGTCAGCATCCTCCCCTAACAGGACTATGTCATCTGCATATTCTAAGTCCATAAGACTATTCCCTGGTAACAAGTCGATTCCTAAGTCGTTACGTTCAGTTAAGGATACTTCCATCAGCATATCTATGATGAAGTTAAACAGAAATGGGGAAAGTGGACATCCCTGTCGGACACCACTGGTTGTTACCAATTCAGATGACAATTCCCCATAAGCCCTTACACGACTACGTGAGTTTGAATAGAGTGCCTTGATTAGTGCAATGTACTTTCTTGGCACTCCCTTCACAGTCAGACATTGCCATAGTACCTTTCGATCCACGGAGTCGAAGGCCGCCTTCAAGTCAAGAAATATGGCAATTGTTGGACGCCGAAAAGTGTGTCTATGTTCTAGAATCTGTCGAAGAGTGAAGATATGATCTATGCACCCTCTACCTGGTCTAAAGCCTGCTTGATTTTCCCTTGTCTGTTCCTCCCGAGTTCTGCTTAGTCTATGCATGATTACTGAGCCTAGGATTTTAGAGACTATGTTCGTTAGGCTGATCCCCCTATGATTATCACACGAGGACTTGTTTCCCTTCTTGAATATCGGTATAATAAGTGACTTACCCCAGTCTGATGGCACTGTCTCTGATTCCCAGACTTTGCCTAGTACCTCAGTTAATCTACAAACTAGTATGTCACCCCCATATTTAAACACCTCCGGAATAATTCCGTCGGGTCCTGCCGCTTTGCCTCGTTTCAAATTACTGATAGCTTTTGTGACCTCACTTACAGACGGCGGACCAGTGTCTATATCCCATTCGGGTGTGTGGTGGATGGCGGGGAGGTTCAGTGTGGCTGTAGGCAAGTTAAATTGTCCTCAAAGTGTTCTTTCCAGCGTTCAAGGCGTCTATCCTGAGAGCTAATTAAGGAGCCATTTTTCTCAGAAATAGTCTCACTTATGATTTGCCTTCTCCCACCCGTTTCCCTGATGAGTCTAAAGAGTTGCCTAGTGTTGCCTATCGCCGATGCTTTTTCCATCTCTTTCGCCTTTGTCACCACCACTGTTCACGGTCCTTGCGGAGACTTTTCGTAAGTTTCCTTTTGTGCAGCTTTCGCTCCTCATTGAATTCGGAGCTCGCCGGAATAAGTCTTCTAGCATCTATCAGTTCGGATGAGGCAGTCGAAATCCAGTGGTTTTTACTCACCTTTGGATTTACCTTATTCACAGCTTTGACAGTTGTATCTATGGCTGACTGAATATTCTTCCAGGTGGATATGAATATGAGGTGTATATGGAGGTGATTGTTTGGAGAGGAGACGAGATCTTGTAAACAATCATGAAGCCAGCTAAAGACGACTGCAGTAAACAGGATGAAATGAAGATATACTGTTGAAGCTCGCCTATGTTCCACTAGGAACGTTACAAAATAGAGGACAGTAATAATAATAATAATAGTATTAATGTATTTGGGGGATAACTAATGAACTAATGAAATGAGTATAGACAAAAAGTGACTTTCAAACCTTCCTAGTAAAATGACATTTAAAAAAAGAGCAATAGTCATGTGAAAGTATTTTTTGCTCATGTGAATATGTTCACATTTAAATGGATATTTAAAATTTTAATATTTTTTAAATATTAAGCCTGTCATATGTTTAGTGTATATATATGTCACGTTTTCTTGATCCAATTTCAGGTCGACCTGGCAAGTGTCATTCTAAATTTATGTTCAAGATATAAGGGTATATGACTTTGAATTCGCCTTCTCTATGTGCAACTGTCTGTTTGACTACTCCTATGAAGTTAGTTATATTGGGCGTAGAAATAGGCATACTGATCTTAGATAATTGGAGGCAATCGGCAATAAGCCTTGAATCTAGGTTTCGTGCTAGTTGGGACTCGTCAGCGGGTTCGAATCTCAGAAGAGACATGAGCTCCATCAAGTTTGCAGATACGCCTTGATGACTATTGAGTGCCAGCTGGCTCGAAACTTATGTCCAAGGCTTCCTACCGATTGCCCCCAGCTATCTAATATCATCATATTTATGTGCACCGTGATTACGAGCTACCTAGAATGCTGGCCACATCGCAAAAGCTGACTAATAGAATTCAATATAGATTTTTCGTGCTCGAGAACATCTCCCATTATGGTTAAGTAAAGGTGTAGTTAAAACCACTAACGATTCGATATTTAACAGTCTGGTGAAAACCGGCCACAAAGCCAGCATGGAAGAATCTTTCTGTATAAGCTACTGGGTGCCTAATAAATTGTCAAAATCATCGAATCACCACATGCTTCAGGCAACAGAGACTATTGCAATTCGCCTCAAACAACTAGTGCTCCCTGTGCAAAAGAAGCAAGTCAAGCCAGTCCCTACTACTGCCCTGACCAGCCTTCAGTAGAGACTATAAACTCATGAATTTGTAATATTATCTTTCCTGATGTGTTTTCTGACATTCACCTTATATTATGTTGATGCTATTGAGCTCTAATCTATCATTATTATTGATTCGATGTTATTTAAACAACGACATTAATGTTGTTCATAACACTAATTCATTCATTCACTATAATGTACATATATAACTGTAGAGCCTGATGAAGAAGGGGTTATCGAAAAGAGTACTCTTTATTCAGTATCCTTCTTATTTTTATTGACGTTTTTCCATTTAATGCTGCTAATAACTTTATCAAAGTATTATTAAACTAGAATTTACAAAATCCACTCAGCTTATATATAACAACTTAACCGTCGTTCCTTAGCATGGGGGCAATTTTACGTTGTAAAGTTGGCTAATTGGGAAAGATAACAAAACCTGGTGTAGATTCTTGAATTTGATCAGTGTGTAAAATTATAAAAAAAACAGAGTGTGTTTACATAATGAAATTGCTTATCACATTTGCGTTGATTTTGTCACTTCATGGCGGAGGGGTTGTTGTTGTTGTTTTAACCATGTCAAATTCTGTCTTAGTCCATCATTCCTATTCAAACAATTTGGATTCGACTTGATATGAAGTACTTTTGATGATATTAAACGTTCTTTGTGATTTCTGAAATGCTTCTTCTAGATTATTTCAGTATTGTCAAAATCAATTTTTAATCATGAGCTGACATCAGTTAGAGAACCACTGGAAAACCTGGGAGTACTGGACAGCTATTTCGTCCTAGTTTAGGACTCTTCAGCATTACGCATCCACCGGGATTCGAACCCAGGACCTTCTGGTTACAAGGCGAGCTCGCAGACCATTGAGCCACTGGGACCCGATCCAATGGTCCTTGAATTCTAACTTCTGCCAATTCACGACATAGCGCAACATTGCGAAGTGGTCGTGCTATGTCGTGAATTGGCAGAAGTTAGAATTCAAGGACCATTGGGTCGGGTCCCAGTGGCTCAATGGTCTGCGAGCTCGCCTTGTAACCAGAAGGTCCTGGGTTCGAATCCCGGTGGATGCGTAATGCTGAAGAGTCCTAAACTAGGACGAAATAGCTGTCCAGTACTCCCAGGTTTTCCAGTGGTTCTCTAACTGATGTCAGCTCATGATTAAATCCTCCATGCAATCAAACAAAATCCCTACAAAACTAATACTTGAAAATCAGTTTTGTTGCCTCATTCTATAAAGTGTAGACAACCTATGACTAAGAATTTTTTAAGCTTTTCTAGTTCAGCTGCATTAATTTCTAAGTGGTCGGATAGATGCTTTACGGTGTTGATTTCTTCTGATTTTGATTTCTCGTGATGTTTGTCCGATGTATATCGCATAGCATTCCAAGTATTTCATTTTGTAGACAAAATTAGATAAATAATCCTTAGGGATTTTTTTATTTTTTTATTTTTATTTTTTTTTATTTTTGATTACAGCTTGATTCCACATCGTATTTTTGGTACAAGTATGGAATTTTCAGCGTGGATATCGGTAGCCCAAATTTCGCAGGCCGACCATAGATATCAGGTGTGCGTCGATGTGGGCTCGAACCCCGGACCATGTGCATGGTCGGTGAGAGTCCTAACCACTGTGCCACCGACGCACATCAGGTGCCGATGATTCCTAGACTAGGATGAAACAGCTGTCCAGTACTCCAGTGACTGTGCTCTTCTCAAGTCATCTGGGAGGGGGCTGAGGTGGTTGTTGATAACGCATCGATGGTCTTAAGGTGATGGACTGTCACTTAAGGCCAAATCGGGGTCGTGGAATAATTTCTTATCATAATCTTCCTTAATCTAAGCTTAGCACAAACCAAACCTATTTTTAGTCTAACTATAACCCTAATATTTGCCTAATCTAAGCTCATGTTAACCAGATACCTTTTTAACATTTTTTCAACTTTTAATACTATTGCAATGACCAATAAAGTGTCTGTTATCTGGTTCCCTTGGCTTGCTGTGCCCATTGTTTTAAGGTTATTGGTGTGTTCATTTCCTTGGGCTGGCATTCTTTAATGATATAAGTGTAAAACTTGAGCACTGTGGTACAGTATAACTTCATTATAGATAAGATTTTATTTTGATATATCATACAGTGTTGTTATACAGTAATATTAACTGATGACAACGTTTCGAGCACAAACTATTTCCACTCGCAACCATATCAAGTCAGTCACTCACACAACGTTTTCCTTCATTTATATACATGTGTGGAATTCATGATTAGATATTTGAATCAAAATCAATATGAGATAAGGTACATTCAGAAATAATAATACGAGTGTTATTGATGAATTACGATTAGATGGGAAATAAGACGAGTGTTTTTATAGTCATAATAAGTCACCTGTTAGAATGTTGTGATGTGTTTGAATTGAACTGAAATAGAATTTTGAGATTATTTATTATCCTGTTCTGATTTGACTGACTCACTGGCGGTAATAGTACCTTCCATGAATATTTCTGGTATTTGCATTGAGTCATTTCTGTTGCATTTGGTGTGTTGGGTGAAAGTTGACTCAATGAACCAGTCAGGATTCAGTAATCAATCTCTCTTGCTCTCCACCTACATAGATTACTTCTTAGAATCTTGACCCTCTCCCACCATGCTGTTGTGTGGTTGTATGGTAATGTATGCAGTGCAATGTAGTGCTGAGTTTTTCCTCCACCTACTTATCTTCGTGATTGGGGTCAACCATTCTTACCCTAGCCAGTTAATTCTCATGTCCCGACAATCTGATTACTCCCGATCTACTAGTTTGATCCATAAAGTTTACTTAACTCACAGTCATTGCAGAGTTTTTTGTAAATCATATTATTGTGTCTAATTGGGTCCACCGATTGGGTCTTTTAGCCTACAGAGCTCGTCTTACCTGAGTGAGTTTGTAGGTTTGAATGCCACCCTAATTCCTGCTTTATTCAGAATCCTACATAGGGTCTCAGATGTCCTTTCCTTATATGGTATAACTGTAGATGACTTATATTCTCTCTCTCTCTCTTGTTTATGTTATCATTACTAGTTTCACAATTATTTTTAATTTGCTTTTGGCCTTTTTCGATCTTCCAAATGAATTTTATAGGATGGTTAGTTATTTGACACCAACGCCTTTTCTATCTGTTTTATTTCGTCATTTAGGTCTTTTCTTGTGCTGCTTAGTGCTATGACTCGGTTTTTTAGACACTTAACTTAGACTGCCTTAACAGTTAACGGATAAGATGAACTAAAGTCTAAATATCTAATAGAATGCGTTGGTGCGTTATAAACGCTAGTTTGCAGTTTACCCTCTCCTCTTCGTTTTACAATCTAACACAGCTAATTCTCCTTGTTTATTTTCCGCTTCCAATGTGAATTTTATTCCCTCTACTAATGAGTTTATATACGTCAAGAAGCCTGAGAGAGATATGTTCTGTTTGCAACACTGTGAAAGTGTCATCCACATATCTCTACCATATTTTTGGAGTTATGATACATTACTGTCAGCTTATGATAACACCATTTAACCGCCAACGGATACTTCATCACAAATGAACATTGGTTAGGGAAGCATTGAAAAACAGAAATCACAGAAAAGGGGCTGTTTCGTCGTAGTTTAAGACTCTTTATCAGTGTGCAAACGAAGGTAAAGTTTAAACATCAAGCAATCGCTCACCAATGACTGCAAGATAGATCTTATGAACTTAAAAAAATGAGAATTTAGTACAAATGATTCCAAACATGTTGGCTGCCAAGAAGATCACCTTCTGTGGCACTCAGTCAATAGAGCTAGTAGAAATTAAAATTCCCAGGCTACTGAATACTAACCTAGCTGTTGAAGGGTTAAAAGGTTAGTCTAATAATCTAAACAGTTTCAATTTTTGATCTTTGGTAAGCTGAAAAGGTGTACAGATTTTATTGAAAGTCTCGAACTAGGACAAAATAGCTGATTAGTGTTTTTTAAGTTTCCACTCCTTCTCTAATCGATATAGAGTCATGAACAGTAAACTGACATAAAAATCTTTGATACATGATTTTCCATTTACAAACTCTGTAAAGGAAAGCGAACATTGAACATTGGTTCATTGACTTTGGTAACCATTGGCGGGCAACTCGAAGGCGCGAATGATTCAATCGTGTACAAGTTGAAAGAAGAAGAAAGAATACGAATAAAAGTACAGCACATCCCTATGTAAAACATGTGTTTATAGACTTCTGTATCGATTTCGATTTTAAATGCTGAACAATACAAGTTATTGCAAGTACTGGTGTAACAACAGAAGACAAGGGCCAGGCAACAGCTCGTTTTATTATGAAAATCAACACGTATTTATACATATTTGAACTACATTATTATAGACAAGCGCAGTCATCTGATTGGTTGTTTTTAGGTAGACAAACGCAGGCTTCTGATTGGTTGTTTCGGGATTCCTTGACAAATAGAGTTCTCTATCTGCGAATCCCATTTTGCCACGTTAACTTTGCTGTGATTGGTTGTTGACTCAGCCTTGTTCATATTTTCTCACGGCCCATATTAGTGACCTAGACCTTAACGTAGATTAGTGCCAACCAATCGGCTAGCAGCCTGCTCTCACCACACTCGTCCCCCCGTCAAATACGTGCGACTGAAGTCGGCTTGATCTACTTGGTGCAGGCGTCATCGTTGGCTTGTCTCGCTGTATCCATTTCTGGAGCTCGCTGACGTTCACGCGCCTCTCATTGTTCGCCATTGCGACTGTGTCTGCGTAACCCCATCTCGAAGTGACCATATATGGTCCTTCCCACTTTGGAAACTGTTTGCCTGACCCTGTCGAACATTCGTCCATACTTCGGCCCACACCTTCATATGCTGCTTTCGCCCGACCTCCCAGCAGCGTCTCAAGTAGCAGCTCCATCGCTGACAGATCTTGAACGCCACTCAACTGCGCAGAAGCCTTGAAGTCCTGCCCGAAGATCCATATGTCTCCATCAAAAACTGCAGGGTATAGGCTTTTCATTTGTCGGTAGGCAGCGACACCAAATGTAACAACAGAAGACAAGGGCCAGGCAACAGCTCGTTTTATTATGAAAATCAACACGTATTTATACATATTTGAACTACATTATTATAGACAAGCGCAGTCATCTGATTGGTTGTTTTTAGGTAGACAAACGCAGGCTTCTGATTGGTTGTTTCGGGATTCCTTGACAAATAGAGTTCTCTATCTGCGAATCCCATTTTGCCACGTTAACTTTGCTGTGATTGGTTGTTGACTCAGCCTTGTTCATATTTTCTCACGGCCCATATTAGTGACCTAGACCTTAACGTAGATTAGTGCCAACCAATCGGCTAGCAGCCTGCTCTCACCACACTGGTATTTTGGAGTTAAAGTCGATAATCGATTGTAGTAATTATCGATTTGGAGCATCTTCGCAAATAACAGGAATTTAGGGTTAAGTTCCTTGACATACTTGTCATATATCTATGTCAGTTTGTTCACTTCTCATTAGTTTAATAAATTTAGAAAGTACACTACACTCTGATGAGTGCCAACTACCATGAAACCAAATTACAAACCTTCTTGTCAAGTTCATCTGAACACATCCCTGTTATTTTCTTATATAAAGATGTTTGACTTAAAAATGAATTAAATTATGTCACAGTGAAAGCTGTTAATATGTTACTAGTGGTAAATGAGGCTCCAAGCTACACTCTTCGGAATTTTATTTAGGATAATGTTGTTTGATTTTTACAGGTTGGGTTTTCTAGCCACTTGAGGATATAATGCTCGAAGGTGGAGGTTATTCAATTCACTTATGATGAATTGGAAAGTCAGGAAGCAGCGGAACTTCCAATGTTAGATTGTAACGTAAAAAGGGGAAGAGGTACGGAAGTTAAACACTAGTGTTTACAGAAAACCCACACATTCAAACAGATATTTGGACTTCCGATCATCCCATAGTATGTCAGTAAAAATAGGATTGGTGAACGTTTATGTAACAGAGCACAAATCTAAGTAGTACCAAGGAAAATATAAGACAGGAGGTGATACACATAAAATAAGCCTTGAAACTCAATAATTAGCCTGATAAATTAGTCAGGAAATATGTAGGAAGATGTGAAAATAAAATAAATAATGACAGTAGTGATAATACTAGTGATAATAATACTAATATTAAGGACTGCATACATGTCGTGCGTCGGTGGTATAGCGGTAAGAACGCTCGCCGACCATGCATATGGTCCGGGGTTCGACCCCCGGCCGGCGCACTCCTTTACCTCACTGAGCCAGAAATAATGCTGGTAAAGAGGAAAGGTTGGGCATGTGGCTAGCAACCCCATCCTATAAAAATTAAACACTGCTACAGAAACTTCAAGCAACTACCTTGGAGCCCTATGTTCCACTGGGAACGTGAAGGAAAAATTATTTTTTTTTAAAAAAACATACATGTCAGATTTGCGCAAGACAACACCAACAATAAGGAATCTAAATCATCAGTAATAATTCCATACAAGAAAGGAACCTCGGAAACCACCTTATGCAGAATTCTTAACAATGCAGGCAGGAATAAAAGTGGAATTCAAACCACCCCAAAACTCAATTCGAATCAAGCTTTGTCGGTTAAAAGATCAATCCTGTGGAGCCGTCAAAACAAAACAATTTAGTTTACCTAATACCCTGCCTCCAATGATTGTCAGGTGAAATACATTGGTCAAAGTAGTAGAACAGGTCTCAGTCAGTCGAACTAGCCGAGAACAAAAACCTAGAGAAGTCTAGACTGGGTGACCTGAATAAGATAAGAAATCTAGAGAATAATTCAGCCATCGCAATCACTACATGCAATCACACACAACACTGCCATGAAATAGGATGGGATAGGATGACAGTTTCAAAATCTAATGTCACAGGGTGGAGGGAAAGATTGATAACATAACCTTTGTTTACCGAATTAACTGCAAATACATGTGATAGGAATGATTCATCACCTGTCCAGTCGGATATATGGAAATTTCTACTACCCCAGGGACGACAAATAGGATGGGACAAAGATAACTATAAAACTCAAGTTTCGAAGTCGTGTGATTATAATTGATATGATTATGAACAGTGATAAATTTTGTTCGAAACTGTGTTATCCAGTAAATAATACTGTTTCGCAGACTGTGTGATACATCTAATAAACAAACTAATACGGAATTACTTACTACCACAGTGCCCAAGCTTTACACACATATTAATATGGGTTTTCTAGCCTCACATCAGAACATTCTTTCTTCTCCACTCTTACTAATGTCTCGTAATCAAGGAGAGATTTAGGATTGCGTCAGCCAGACCATTTGTTTGGTTAGTCACAATTCTGACATTGCACAGTGACCAACGTACAAATGAAGAATAATTATTCAGTTTAAAACTCAAAGATAGATAATAAACATAACAAATAATTCAGAAATGTGGGTTATTTAGAGAGAAGGGTGGAGTGGAAATTGACAGGAAGACCAGGGTTGTAAGTTTCAACCTTGATGACCAGTGTCAGTTAAGCATATTTTCAACTTCTCTGAGTTTTAAACTCATGGGTTTGTAGATAAATTGGTACAGCTAGAAATACGAAATGTAAAGTAAATGGTGTCTATCAGTATTCAATTTATATGTCCAGTCTTTTTTTTTGTTCCATTGCATTCGATGGTGAACATAATGTGGTGAATACTACTGATGTAGTGAGGGCAGCCTGCTAGCCAATTGGTTGACATTAGTCTACGTCAATGTCTAGGTCACTAATGTGGGCCATGAGCAAATATGAACAAGGCTGTTTCAACAACCAATCACAGCAAACTTAAACTTGGGCAAATATGATTCGCAGATAGATGGCTCCACTTTCCGAGGAACTCGAAAACAACCAATCAGAAGACTGCGTTTATCTAGTTGACTAGGCTATAATAATGTATGTGAAATTTATATAAATACGTGTTGATTTCCGTAATACAACGATCTGTTGCCTGGCCCTTGTCTTCTATTGTTACACTGATATACCTTATCAGCAGTATATGAAGAGACGTTCATCGCCATAATAACATCAAATAGCAGAGAGACATATATATGATTTCATAGAAGGAAAATGATACAGCGTTGTGGAGACATATGGGAAAGGTGAAAGTAACACAAATAAACACAACATGAAGTTCAAAACTACCACGAAATGAAGATCTGTGTAAATGGTACGCTGAAGATAAGGTAGACACAATTTGATTATATAGAGATATCAATTTCTAAATAATCATCCTTTAACCAAGATTTTCTTTATACCGTTTCAACAGGACTTCGACCAATGGAGTGAGACCGCACCAATAAAGCAAAATTTCAAGAGTTGGTTTGTAAGGATTAAACTTGTTGGCTAAGATAAACTTTAAGCACCACTAGCTACTGATGGAGTGCTACCGCATCAATGACCTTGAAACGCTCACTGAGAAAGTTAATGAAACCTGGCTAATAATATTTGTTATCATGAATAAAATATGCCCATCGAGGTGTGATGTTTTTAAGTGGGATATCTAACAAATTTCACCTTAGGTTTGAGAAAGATTAAGTTACTGTTTTTAAGCCAAGGACAAGTTAGGATCAGGTTAACCTTGAAAATTAATCTGTGCTCACTAGTGACTGGCCCTATTCAGGCAGTTAACCTGGCGTTCTAGTGAGAAGCCGTGACCAGTAGGGTACAGCAGGTTGAAGATGAGGCAGTAACTCATCAAAGAAGACATTGTGAAGTGGTTGCACAATGTCGGGAATCGGCAGAAGTTAGAATTCAAGGACCATTGAATCGGGTCCCAGTGGCTCAATGGTCTACGAGCTCGCCTTGTAACCAGAGGGTCCTGGGTTCGAATCCCGGTGGGTGCGTACTGCTGAAGAGTCCCAAACACTAGGACGAAACAGCTGTTGAGTACTCCCTGCAGGGTTTCCAATGGTTCTCAAACTGATGTCAGCTCATGATTCAATCCTCCATGTCACCTAATATAGGCGATATTAGGATTGGTTCGAGTAAGTTTACATTTAGTTTAGAAATATTGTCACGTTAAGCCTAGGTTCAGGAAAGATTAGGGTTATTGTTAGTGTTAGAAGACCTAAATCGTCAATACAACCCTGAACTCTGTATACAGAAAAGTTTGTCCAGTCACTTATTCTACCTTGGTCTTAACCTCTTCACTAATCGTTCCCTGTAAAAAATTTTGATTTTTTCTTTTTAAATTTTACTTTTAGTTTGCTTTTGCTTTAATAATTAATTCACTATTATCGCTCTCATATGCTACTTCTGTACATTTCACACCCTCCTCACACTTGTTAAACTGACACTCAAATACCTTTATTTTCACTCAATAGCAAATTTAACCTTATCAAATTTCTATCTTTGTGCCGTTGAGTACCACGTAATTAACAACTTTTAATTTTCACTTCTAACGCCACTTCTGTTGATTATATGAATTATGTCACGCCCTATTACTCAATAATAGACCACTATATGTACTTTTTGTAAGTATAAATACGACTGTACAGCCAGCCTCTGAAGATGATTTCGTCGATAAAGAAAGTTTTCTTCGCTGAATCTGTCTTTTATTTTCTTCATGACCTAAATAGTTACGTGTATAGAATGTGGTTAGATTAATCTTTTGATATGAGAATAGAACTTGTGCACTGTGGTAAAGCATAATTTCGTTGCGGGTAAAATTTATTCTGATAAAGTCTCACAGTGTTTTACAGTAGTAATATTACAGTACAGCTATACAGTAGTAATATTGTAATTAATATTAGTAATTTACTGATGACGTTTCAAGCAGATTATATCCCAGTAAATATTACTGCACAACAGTATGAGACTGATAAAATTCAGTCTGCACCAAAGAAAGGACTAGACACATCACACTAGTTACTAGTGTCCAATCAAAATATCCGCTACAGTCCTACAGGAGGTAAATCGCGAGCCCGAACAGCAGGCTCAGTGGTAACGTCTCTGACTGCAGGCGGCACTGGGTGACGCGGGTTCGAATCTCAGAAGGGACATGAGTTTCTTCGAGCTGGTTGCAGATACACCTTGCTGATGAGTGCCAACTAGAATGGAATCTAGCTCAAAGGCTTCCTTTCGATTGCCTCCGGCCATCTACTGTCATCAAAGTATGAGACTTTATCAAAATTAATTTTATTCACAATGGAATTATACTCTGTTGATACTCCAACTTAAAACTGACAGAGCTACTTTTATCCTGTGGGGAGAGGTATCTTGTGTACCACTTTTTATAAGTCTATATGTATTCCGTGCAGAAAAATGCCTCGTTCACGTGATTGGTGGGTGCTTTCGACGTCATTTGCTGATTGGTTGTTACTGGTGCTTAAAGTTTAACCCTACCAAGCAGTGAATAAATACAAAAACTCAAATAAATCCAAAATATCAAAATAAACAAAAAAGTAAATAAATTAATAAACACAACAACTAATGAATCATTAAATAGATAAATAAATAAATGGGTGAATAAATTCACTCATTAAATAAATTAACTTACATTCATCATGACATAAATCATCTATATAGGGTAATTGTTCTAATTTCCAAAAATATTTTTGCAATTTCTCTGTTGATATTGGACTAATACTAATCAATTCATTCTTCCCATTATCATTATCATTAGTATTATTATTGATATAAGCATTATTATTATGAATATATTTTTTAGAAAACTTTTTATGCTTATTATTATGATTATGATTATGGTTATTATTATTGTTATTTGATGATAAACATAAATTAATTAATAGTGTTATAAATACGATAAGTGTATAATTTATATTCTTCAAGAGTATTATTATATCTTTCATTGTGTATAGATAGATGATAATAATATACACAAATTCAAAATAGTTAGTTAAGGTTCAATGTTCAACGTTCAAGTGATTTGATAAATAATTCAATTTTCAATATTGCTTGTTTATATGAATATAAAATCCAAACAAACAAATAAAGAAGAAAAATTCAAAAATAGAAGAGGATTAATTTATTTATATATGATCAGAAGAATGAATAGAGAAATACTTCAACAGAGAATGTGTTTGTGTCAATGACATAAGATATATATATATATATATTATAAACGGAAGTGCATACACACTACTAGACACATGATGTATGCAATGATTTCAAATTTTATGGGAAAATTGACTTTTCGATCGATTCTTTAATGAGATATTATGTATATACCATGCACTCATACAGCTTATATCATTATTACTATTGATTAATAATACTATAAAACATAACGGCTGTAGTCATCATGTGGGAATGAATTTTATTTAATAATTTGTAATATTAGATATGAGTGTTGAAATCTGTTTACCATACTGGGTTAGTAATGCATTTCGTCAGTTGCTGCCTATATTGGTTCAATACTAAAGATCAGATAGCTGATTGGAAAGAATACAAAGCTCAGTAAACCAGTCCGAATAGCTCAGTGGTAACGTCTCTGACTGCAGCTCTGACTGAGTGACGCGGGTTCAAATCTCAGAAGGGACATGAGTTCCTTGAAGCTAGTTGCAGATACGCCTTACTGACTGACTGGTGAGTGGCAACTAGCACGAAACCTAAGTGTGTTCAAGGCTTCCTGTGGCCGATAGCCTTCAACCATCTAATACCATCAAATAATTTATCACCCAATGAATATGCTGAACAGACCGTTCGTTAAAATATATCAAATGCCAAACAGTTGAATGAAGGAGAACTAAATGAAGGAGATCTTGAGATAAGCAAATGAAATCTTATAGATTAGTAAAGGAGACGGTAAAGATCGGAGTGAAATGGAGATGCCCTCCGTTATGTTTCATGCGATACCCATAGGAATAATAATAATAATTTGCTTTATTCCAAAACAGTACTTGTGATACAGAATGGAATTCTCAGCATTTCACTACAGTATTGCATCCAGTTTATACATTAACAATAAATAAAACTCTACATACATTATGGGTAGTCTCAGTTAGTTTTGACTACAACATATTAGCATATCGGTAGCAAAGCCGAAATAGAACAGAGTGTTTGAAGATGTTAGCATATTTATTGGCGTAAGTGGTAACAAAAAGGCGGAGATATACAAAGTGTAAAAGAACAAAGAAGAATGCTTTAAGTAGAGTTCGTAAGGAAGAGATAAACAAAAGAGCACATAACAAAAAAAGAAAACGTACCTATAAATGATATGAGTTGAAAAGATGAGATCCAGTTGTTCTACTAACTATTTAATAAGTTATAGGTATCACGCCTAATGCTTTCTTTATCGCACAGAACACATGAGTCCAAGTGCCTGTCGACCAGCATAGCAATAGAATGTATACTCTGTTTATTTCATAGTCAACTAATTTGTTCCTGTAGTATATCTAATTCCTCTCTGTTAGCTTCCAAATATTTCTTGTGCAACAGGTTGTTGGCTATCTTGTTTCACTGGCAGAATTCCTTGTTACTTGTTGATCTTTACTGAGCATATGATTCTCAGTGTCAAGGTAACAAAGAGAGCTGCTAATAACTAGCACATTAATTGATAAAGTGACACCTTTTAATGGAGACAAGGAGAATGTTTTGTCATCATTTAAGTCTGTTCAACTTTACACAACAACAATATAACAATAATAGATTTATTCAGAAAAATGTCTCTATCTACAATACAGAATTTTCAGCGATTTCCATTTTTGACGTGTCTACTTCTTGTACAGAATCTTCTAATAATATAATTATTCATACATTTGGTTCCCTTGATAAATTTCGATAAAGAAAGGAAGACGAAATTTGCAGTATAAAATGATATCATTCTATTTCACAGGTTCTCATCAGCTGCAGACTACCTGAAATTACAATGGTTATAAATTGATGATGAAAACTTAAACTAAAAACATTGTAATGCTTTCATTTAGATGCGTCAATTTTATAGTATCTCTTTTCTACCACCACTTGAACATTAAAGTATGTTATTATCATCTATATAACCATTGTAATTTCAGGTAGTCTGCAGCTGATGAGAACCTGTGAAATAGAATGATATCATTTTATACTGCAAATTTCGTCTTCCTTTCTTTATCGAAATATAATTATTGTTACTATTTCCTTTAATTCCTAGAGGAACATACGGCGTCAGCCGTGCGTCTCTACTGCTTCCGGTTCTCTGCCAACATTTTCACCTGGCTCCAAGTCTGCCCCTACGCTTTCATTTCCTCTTCACATTACCTCTTCCAAGTCACCCTCACACGGACGACCAACTCGCCGCTTCACTTTTGGGTTACACTCGAGCGATGGCCTGGTGTGTGATATCATTTGATGGTTTCCTCAGAGAATGGCCAATCCAATCCATCTCCATTTCTTCCTGCTTATTTTTTTGCACAATCGGTTTCTGCTGGGTTGGCTTGTTCATTGCCAGAGATCCCTCACTATTGCTGATCTTTTCTGGTTGGCCATCTGATCTTGAGTAGTATTTAGCGAAGACGGCTGTTAATGAAGGTCTGTAGTTCGTTTGATGTGCTCTTTATGACGCGCCAAGTCTCTGATCCATATAGTAAGTAGCACTGACTTCACATTGGAGTTGAAAATCCGAATCTAATTTTCATTTTCATGCTGCGTAGTGCAGTTGATCTCCACACAGACTTGAGAGTAATGGAAGCTTGTCTTGCTTTCCTAATCCTCGTTGTTTTGATATCCTCGTCAGTTCCGTTTGCCTGTAGTTGAAACGATGCTTCCCAGGTAGGTGAAGGAGGTTGTTCTTTCAGGTTCCTCCCATTTATACTGATTGTCGTCTGTTGTTGATGTTGTTGCTGTTGGCCAGGAATATTCATCTGTTTTATAATAATATAATAATCGATAATATATCATATGAAGTAATATTGTTCCATCCGAGGCATATTTTCACTACTACTCAACAATGCTGCTCCTGAAGTTGCTTCGGAAAGTTCCTAGCGATAGGTGGAAACTTATTTGAAATTTTTTGCACGAGTATATATTGCAACTCACTGTGGTAAGTGGAAGATCAAAACAGTTTGAAGGTGAGTAAATACGATGCATTTTGGTGGATAGTAAATTTAGTTATCCAAGTGATTTAAACAGGCCGCTGATAAAATAATATTTCAATCACAGCAGCTGAGGTAATTTATTTATCTATATAGAAGGCAAAAGGTCTGGAAGGAGGGAAAGGTGCCTACTGACTGGAAGAAAGGTTACCTCGTGAAACTACCAAAGAAGGGCAATTTAGGACTCCGCAAGAACCGGCAAGGAATCATGCTCCTGTCGACTCCAAGTAAAATCCTGAGTCACATCATCCTGAAGAGAATAAAGGACGCACTGGAGACAGAATTCCGAAAAGACCAAGCTGGATTAAGGAAAGACAAATCATGTTCTGACCAAATTGCAACTCTACGCATCACCATCGAACAAAGCATGGAATGGCAATCAAACCCATACCTCAACTTAATAGAATTTGAGAAGGCATTTGACAGCGCTGACCGTGAAGTAATTTGGAAATTACTCGAGTACTACGGCGTACCCCAAATATTCATCAACCTTATTCAACAGCTGAACGACAACGGCACCTGCCAAGTGATCCACAACAGAAGACTCAGCGAGGCCTTTGCAGTAAACACAGGAGTCAGACAAGGGTTCTGGCTTATTATCACCAATGATATTCCTAATTGTGGTGGACTGGATAATGCGTCAGACAGTAAGTAGGAAACGAGAAGACAGGGATATCCTGGACCGACCGACGTGAAGAACCTACATAGACCTGGATTTCGCGCGTGGGTGATTTATGTTTGATGCCACACGAAATCGAAGAATTACAAGCGAAAACCGACAAACTGGTCGAAGAAGCAGCCGGTGAAGACAGGACTCCATGTGAACATAAACAAGATGGAGGTTATGAAAATAACCAACCAACAACAGCAACAACATCCAACGTCAATCACCATCAACAGGAGGGATTTGAAAGAGGTTACTTCATTCATTCACTTACCTAGGGAGCACTGTATCAACTGCAGGCACTAGGAACGGACGACGATGTCAAATCGAGAGAGAATCGGGAAGGCGAGAAACACATTCATCAACCTGAAACCAATCTGGAAATCTTAGTCACTCAGCATCAACAACAAAATTCGGTAGGATTTTCAATACAAACACGTCAAGTCAGTCAGTTCTTCTATACGGATCAGAAACTTGGCGGGTCACAAAGTATATTTCCAAAAGGCTGCAGACCCTTATTAACAACTGTCTTCGCTCAATACTGAAGATCAGATGGCCGGAAAGAATCACCAACAAGGAATTATGGGAACAAACAAAGCAAGAACCAATCGCTACCCGACAAATATGCAGGAGAAAGTGGAGATGAATCGGACACTCGCTGAGGGGACCGCTGGGTGACATCGCGCGCCAAGCCCTCGAGTGGAACCCAAAAGGGAAGCGGCGTGTGGGAAGTCCAAAGGTGACATGGAGGAGATCGTGTGAAGAGGAGTTGAAAGAATATGGATTAACATGGATGCAGGCGAAAAGTATAGCAGAAGACAGAAGAAAATGGAGACGTGCAGTTGAAGCTCTATGTTCCACTAGGAACCCAAGGGAGCAATAATGATAATAAATAATATAGAAGGCACATTTCATTCTATTTAAGTCTTGTCTACTGAAATTACGTGAATCCTTAATGAGTAATGGCCTACTCGATGAAAACTGGATCCGTCGCCCATCGTCATCAAACTCTTAATACTGTTTCAATTTTGAACACGGATTGTTATCAGTTAGAGAACCATTGAAAACTGAAGAGTAATGGACAGCTATCTTGTCCTAGTTTGGAACTCGTTGACCATATACGTCAAACGGAGTTCGAATCCAGGACTTTTCGGTTACAAGGAAATCCTGGAGACTATTTAGCCACCGGGACTTCTCCAGGCAGCTTCGTCATGTAGCCAGTCACCAGCTCGTTAGGCGTGACTAGTGTGTGTGTTCCACCCGGTTGGGATTGAGGACAAGTACTCACCGATGACGTTGGCAGGTGCCAGTCACGCTAGAATCTCGAACTGGTGAAACCTGGAATTCGTGGACTGGCCATTGGGTCAGGTTCCATTAGCTGAGTAGCCAGTCGGAGAGCTCGTCTTGTAACCGTAAGATCCTTGGTGGGTGCATATTGTCGATGAGCCCCAAAACTACGACAAAATGACTGGTTGATATTCCTTGGTTTTGAATGATTCTCTAACTGAAATCAGTCCTTCATCAAACTTGAAAAGAATCGCTTTCAAGTGAACATGGTATTATTTGTTTGATAGGATCTGACAGTAGAATCGAAGATGTTTGTATCGTCCCATTTTCTGCCTGTTAGGTGCACAGACATCTAGAGATGGTCATCACACCAAAAATTTAAACCAACAACTCGCAACTTTGAAAATCCATTTTTATAATTCTCTTTATTCCTTCCTATTGGTCATAGAGGTAGCAGAATTTTCCAAAAGTCCAGATGGACAGGCGTTAAATCATTCCTGTTGTATGTACTCTAAGATGATTGAGTAAATAAAGTTTCCACGATCAATCTCCCTCTACATTCACCCTGTTATATAAGATTTCATGTCTGTGATCTTGTCACATCCTATTGTACGGTTGTGTGCGATTACATGTAGTGCTAAACCTGATCTGTTTCCTAAATTTTCTACCATTTCAGGATTGACTAATCTAGATTTTGCTGGAGTTCACCTCAGCCTACTATTATCACCTAAGGATTAATTAACCCAATAATCATTGCAGGTTACTGGATAAAGCAAGTTGCTATTATCCATGAGCCCAGTAAGAACAGTCTTTTATTATTATTAATGTTCCCTTGGGTTCCTAGTGGAACGTAGGGCTTTAACTGCACGTCTCCACCTGCTTCTGTCTTCTGCTGTACTTTTCGCCTGCATCCATGTTAGTCCATACGGTTTCAACTCCTCAACTCTTCACACGACCTCCTCCATGTCACCCTCGGCCTGGCGTCCTACTCCCCGCTTCCCTTTAGGCCCTGTTCCACTAAAGCAATGGCCTGACGTGCGCGCCATGTCACCCAGTGGCCTCCTCAGCGAGCGAGTGTCCAATCCATCTCCCTCCACTTTCTCCTGCATATTTGTTGGTTGGCGATTGGTTCTTGTTTTGTTTGTTTGCTTCCATAGTTTCTTGTTGGATATTCTTTCCGCCCGGCCATCTGATCTTCAGTATAGGGCCAGCGAAGACATTGTTGATAAAGGTAACGTCTCCAACAGGCTGTTGTAAATATTCTTTGTGACCAGCCCGCCAAGTTTCTGATCCGTATAGAAGAACTGACTGACTTGACGTGTTTGTATTGAAAATCCTACCGAATTTTGGTTGTTGATGCTGAGTGACTAAGATTTCCAGATTGATTTCACATTGATGAATGTGTTTCTCGCCTTCCCGATTCTCTCTCCATTTGACATCCTCGTCCGTTCCGACTTCCTGTAGTTGAGGCAATGCTCCCTAGATAAGTGAGTGAATGAAGTAACCTCTTTCAAATCCCTCCTGTTGATGGTGATTGACGTTGGATGTTGTTGCTGTTGTTGGTTGGTTATTTTCATAACCTCCATCTTGTTTATGTTCACATGGAGTCCTGTCTTCACCGGCTGCTTCTTCGACCAGTTTGTCGGTTTTCGCTTGTAATTCTTCGATTTCGTGTGGCATCAAACATAAATCACCCACGCGCGAAATCCAGGTCTATGTAGGTTCTTCACGTCGGTCGGTCCAGGATATCCCTGTCTTCTCGTTTCCTACTTACTGTCTGACGCATTATACAGTCCACCACAATTAGGAATATCATTGGTGATAATAAGCCAGAACCCTTGTCTGACTCCTGTGTTTACTCCAAAGGGCTCGCTGAATTTTTCGTCAAGGACAATAATAATGGTTTACTTTATTCCAGAAACAGTTCTTGTGATACAGAATGGAATTTTCATCATTAATCACAATATTGCATATAATTTCCTCAAATTATAAATAAAAATTAATCACACAGAAAAATCACTCGACATGTGCCATTGTCGTACAGCTGTTGAGTGAGGTTGATG
This sequence comes from Trichobilharzia regenti, assembly GCA_944472135.2. Taxonomy (NCBI): domain Eukaryota; kingdom Metazoa; phylum Platyhelminthes; class Trematoda; order Strigeidida; family Schistosomatidae; genus Trichobilharzia; species Trichobilharzia regenti. Next base: position 106,864,141 of record OX235264.1, read on the forward strand.
AATATTTGGGGTACGCCGTAATACTCGAGTAATTTCCAAATTACTTCACGGTCAGCGCTGTCAAATGCCTTCTCAAATTCTATTAAGTTGAGGTAGAGGTTTGATTCCCATTCCCATGCTTTGTTCGATGATGATGGGTAAAGTTGCAATTTGGTCAGAACATGATTTGTCTTTCCTGAATCCAGCTTGTTCTGGTCGGAATTCTGTATCCAGTGCGTCTTTTATCCTCTCCAGGATGATGTGACTCAGGATTTTACTTGGAGTCGACAGGAGCATGATTCCTCGCCGGTTCTTGCGGAGTCCTAAATTGCCCTTCTTTGGTAGTTTCACGAGGTAACCTTTCTTCCAGTCAGTAGGCACTTTTGATTCCTTTCAGACCTTTTGTAATATTTGAGTTAGCATATCTGCTGTCTTTTAGTCGATATAATCTGTTTATAGGTGAGTTTGTCGGTGACTAAAGAACAGACAATTTTATTACTTCCTGTTTCACTAAGAATCTTACTTCAAGGGGGCTTCTGAGGTCCCTTCTCTGCATATGAAAAACGTGCAATTGTATTCACTTACTGCAGACTTCTAGTTGTCAACCTAGGAGTTATATTTAGTGCAACAAAATTATCTTAAGTAAAAATATTCATTCTGGAAATAATGTCTGTACACAATACAGAATTCTTAATGTAGTTTCTTGCAGAATATTTACTTCACGTAAACAGTCTTCAATGAAGTGTTCATAGACAGTATATCGTACGACGCTATGTCATCCTGTCCCAAATAAGACTCAGCTCTCTACAATCTGCCTTTATTTTGTTCCTGAGGTGCATATTGATAAGCTGGAAGCTAAATATACATTTGACTGAACTCATGTTACGATCCAAGCCGATAACTATGAGATTAAAGCAGCAAATAACAAAGAGGATTAGGTACAATAGGATAGATGAATATCCAGGTACCCCTGTGGTTTAAGCAGGCCCTCAAGCTGCACCATTTTTTATTTCATTATATTCACATAATGTGTGTAACCCTTGATTTTATCAAATGATTTTAAGTGGACGCTATTTATTATCAGAAAAATTTCTACTTTTCAGAGAAATCAGTAGTTTATTTGACATTCTGAAATTTGCTTTGAAAAAGCTTATATCAAATTAATCTCATTTGTTGTCGGGTTAACTCCCATGATAAAACATTACTTAATGTGCCAATAACTGAATTACGTATGGTTCAACTTACGATATTCAGCTATCCAACAAAGAACATGTTTACGGCACAGCATTTGGCCGAGTCTCCTTTAACGGTTGGATGACGTAACCATAGAAAATGGAATATATCAAAAGGTTTACCACAAATGCTTGTGTTCTATCTCTTGTGTTAAGTAGTATACTGAGATGACTAGTGTTAGGGTTGGGAGTAGAGTGTTAGGTGAGAAAGGAAAGCAGATCTATGGCGCTGCGATGTTACATCGATGGAATTGTCTAAGACACGTTGTATACATGTAAAGCCACCGCCTTCATTAACGAGAAGTTTCAGCTAACTAATCGGGAGAAGAGTTCAAGAAGGGTGGTCAAACCAAAACTTAGCATCAGGCCATGAAGTATTTGATTGGTCATCTGAGTTAACTGAGTAGACAGTTGCAGATTACCATGGTTAGGTTGTTGATGGGTTTGGAATCAAAGGCCTGAGATGTTCACTGATATGGTTCAAAACTGTTATCAGTGGCGCAGATGCATAAGTTCTATGTAGTCTTTAAGACCCATCACACCCTCATGCTTTTTTTGTGTTCCCACTCTTCCTCGGGCAATTTTCTTCTCATTATAGTTCTTGTGGGTCCCATTTTTCTCTTTAGCTTTAAGTGCCAGATGAAGTTCGCCAACTTCGACGGGTGCACTTCTGTGCAAAGTTCTACGCTGAAACTCCAGTCAATCACTGACAAATCAAGGTAGACTTTCAAAATCAGTTTATTTAGGTGTTTTCCTCTCCAATCTTTTCTCCCGTAAATATTATACATATATATAGTATTAAACACTATTTAGAACAATAATAATCATACACAATAGAAACGTTCCAGCATTACGCATTTAGATGAAAGAGAGATGAAAAATATCTAGTTACCAGGGCAAAGAAAGACTGATAACCGCTTTTTTCTAAACGCACAAATCAGGTTTCAGGCGCTTGATGGAGCTTGATGGCTTCAGCAAACTTGAGGAGAATTGAGCTCTTTTGTCTATTGATAATTTTGAACAACTTTTCGACGTCCACCTCATGACACGTGTTAAGGAGATGATGCCTGGCGGTGGCACTGTTTTAAGCATTTGTTCCCTTTAGACGTAAGCTTTTTAGTACATGTTCAGAAAATCGCAAATATGACCTTCTTCGTCCTGTCCTTCCAATGTAACCGCTCCCGCAGATACATGTAAATTTGTATACAGTTGGAGTTAACATGAGAAGGATATCTATCGATTTTTGATTGTAGCCAAGAACAAGTTGTTCGATAGACGGGGAGGAGCTAAACTGCGGGATAGGCTATGGCTAGTGATGTACTCAGCCTTCTGTTGATCATCGCTGCAGTATTTTCACCTTTATAATCAAGCTGAATGTAGATTGGTTTTTTACCCACTGCGATTTGTTTTACCTTTGAGACTTCAGATCTTCCATAATTGTTGATGCACATTTGAGGGTATCCATTGCTCTTCGGCATCTTTTCAAGAAACTCAAATTCTTCCTCTTATTTCTCTATAGAGAATATTCTCCTCGCTCTATAGTACATAGTCTTGACTAGTCCACGTTTAAAGCTATTGGGGAAGAAGCTATTAAAATGTAAGTATTATCCTTTCCAAGTAGACTTTCGATAAATTGACTTCTGAAGACTACCGTCTTCTAGACGTTGTATGGCAGTCTCGAGGAAGTGGAACTTTCCGTCTTTTTCATGTTCCATAGTAAAAAACTCAATATTGGTGTGTACATCATTGAATAATCTGAGTAAGTATGGGAAGCATGACTTTCATTGTTGTACACTATATATGTGTCATCAACATATCGACAGTAGGAAGTTGTTTCGTAGATTGCATGCATCAGCTTTGTTCTTTAAAGGTTGGACATGGTTCTGGTAGGAGAACTGATCATATTGTAATCGCTTTATTCACTTTCCTCCTTCTGTTTTTTCCGAATGAATTCAACGGTGCTTATTAATTTACTTGCCTGTTTGATCACCTTGTTGAAATTTACTGACACGCTAGTCAATCTTCTTCTCTGTATTGGCCATTTGCTTGAAACTTTAGCTAACAAAACATTCATCAATCAATATGTATTGCATATAATTTCTCTTATTCAGTTTGTTTAAATCTAGTAAAATATGCCCTCTAATAGTGTGGTTTATTTTGACGGGTATTTAAATTGTTAAAAAAACCTGCTGAGTTGCAAGTTTCCACGAAAAGTATGAAAAAGCAATATCCTGGATGGGAGCTTAGCCGAGTACATCGGATGACTTTGGGTTGAGTGGTGTCCTCGGGTTCACAAAATTTACTGCTGGAATTTATTTTTGGTAATTGGCATTCAATAAAGTGTCGTATACTTCTCGAAGAGGAAGAAGAAGAAGGAGAGATATCATGATGGATCGGTTCACACTTCAGGTCAGATGGAACTAAGTTATACGATCTACTATCAATCAATCAATCAAATCTTTCAATTTAGGATCCTTGACGACGAGAAAATATTATGAATTAAAACAACGGGTGGGATTTGAAAGAGGTTACTTCATTCACTCACTTATCTAGGGAGCATTGCCTCAACTACAGGAAGTCGGAACGGACGAGGATGTCAAATGGAGAGAGAATCGGGAAGGCGAGAAACACATTCATCAATGTGAAATCAATCTGGAAATCTTAGTCACTCAGCATCAACAACCAAAATTCGGTAGGATTTTCAATACAAACACGTCAAGTCAGTCAGTTCTTCTATACGGATCAGAAACTTGGCGGGCTGGTCACAAAGAATATTTACAACAGCCTGTTGGAGACGTTACCTTTATCAACAATGTCTTCGCTGGCCCTATACTGAAGATCAGATGGCCGGGCGGAAAGAATATCCAACAAGAAACTATGGAAGCAAACAAACAAAACAAGAACCAATCGCCAACCAACAAATATGCAGGAGAAAGTGGAGGGAGATGGATTGGACACTCGCTCGCTGAGTAGGCCACTGGGTGACATCGCGCGCGCGTCAGGCCATTGCTTTAGTGGAACAGGGCGGATAGGGAAGCGGCGAGTGGGACGTCAGGGCGAGGGTGACATGGAGGAGGTCGTGTGAAGAGTTGGGGAGTTAAAACCGTATGGACCAACATGGATGCAGATGAAAAGCACAGCAGAAGACAGAAGCAGGTGGAGACATGCAGTTGAAGCCTTATGTTCCACTAGGAACCCGACGGAACAATAATAATAATATAATAATAATAAACCTCTCCAAAATTTCTGTATATTCTATGAAAATTATTGAGAATAAAGCTATTCTTATTACTATTGATTACCTAAACAATGAATCCACACCAATTCTTTTGACAAAAAATGGGATAATCCCAAGTGTTTGTGTCTGTCAGAATACGATTATTGTCTATTTGGATGCTGTTAAGTAAACTTGTCGTTTTATTTCCACCAAGTGTTGGTTTGTAGACATTTGGTTGATTACATGTTGATCATGACTTGACATTATTTAGTGAACCACTGGGAAGCCATGGGGTACCAGGTAGCTGTTTCATCCTGGTTTGCACCTCTTCAGTAGTCCACACCCGCCAGGAGTCGAACCTAGGACCTTACGGTTACAAGACGAGATCCTTGACTATTCAGCCAATTGAACCCAATTAAATGGCCCATAAATTCCAACAATATTCAATGCAATCCCCTCGAAGCTGCCAATTTTAGAAGTCTCAAACAAGCACGAAACAACCATCCAGTGGTTCTCGAACTGATATCGGCTCATTTTGAAACTTGTAACCGATCCAATCGTTGGAAGTCAATACTTGGCAATTAGTCTGATTCTCACTAGTGACTAACTCTGTATAGGAAGTCACCTGCAGTTCTGCTGACAGGTCGTACCTGATGGGGTCAACCAAGTCAGGTAAAGGAACCGTTATCCATTGAAGACACTAACTGGTAGAAGTTAGAATTCATGTGGCATTGAACTGGGTCTCAGTGGCTTAATGGTCTACAAGCTTAACTTGTAATCTGAATGTCCAGAGTTCGAAACCCAGTGAGTGCATGTGGATGAAGAACCCCTAATTAGGAAAAAACATCTATCCAATATTCTATAGTTTAGCAGTGGTTCTCCAAAGTCTTAGCTGAATAAATAACTTTGTAAATAACTTAAATTTTGAATTCTGATTCTTTCCTATTTGAAATAAGCCATTTGCATGTGGTGGAAGCATTAGTAATAGTGGTCCATTAATATTATTGTTATCGATTCATCGTAGGTCAGTATTGCTGAGTCATAAATTTCACGATGATGATGCTGATGACGATGATAACATTGAAAAATAATTAAAGTTTTAAAAATTTAAATATTTCTTTCTGCTTTTCTTTTTTGCTATCCTTATAATCTCCATACAACCTGATCATTTATTTCAAAAGTTATTCTCATTATTAGTACTCATTGACTTTGCTCACCGTTCATTTAACTAACGATATATATATGTGTATATTTGACCTGAAATAGTTAGGAACATGTTTATAAGAGAGAGAGAGAGAGGAGAAGAGGAGTGTAAAGGGAGAGATTTAGGAGAAATCTGAGTAAGTACTTGATTACAAATCACTTGACCTCTACTGTTCAGTAAAGGACTCAATGACTAATTTTTTCACTATAATTGTTTTCGTTGTTCTAACAGAGCAAAAGAAATCGCAAAATTCAAGTGTTGGTTTGTAGGGATTTGGTTGATTAGTTACAGGATTTCATCATGAGCTGACATTGGTTAGCGAACCATTTGAAAACTAACAGGGAGTACTGGACAGCTGTTTTGTCCTAGTTTGGGACTCTTCATCAATACGCACCCACCACAAGTGGGTTCCAACCCAGGACCTTCTGGTTGCAAGGCGTGCTGCTGAAGAGTCTCAAACTAGGACGAAACAGCTGTCCAGTACTCCCTGTTAGTTTTTCAATGGTTCTCTAACCGATGTCAGCTCATGATGAAATCCTGTAACTAATCAACCAAATCCCTACAAACCAACACTTGAATATCAATGAAATGCTCACTGGCGACTAGCCCTATTCAGGTAGGTAGTTACCTGAGGTTCTAGTGAGAAGTCGTGACCAGTGGCGTGCAGCAGGTCGGGCGTTAAGATAAATGCTCGTCTAAGACAATGTCTAGGGTTAGCGCTATATCGTGAATTGGCAGAAGCTAGAATTCATGGACTGGCCATTGGATTGGGTCCCAGTAGCTCAATGGTCTACGAGCTAGCTTGCCTTGTAACCAGAAGGTACTGGTTTCGAACCCGCTGTGGTGTGTGCGTACTGATAAAGAGTATCAAACTAGGACGAAACAGCTGGCTGACCAGTACTCCTAGCAGGTTTTCTTATGATTCTCTAACCAATGTCAGCTCATGATGAAATCGCAAAATAAAGAAGAGAATGAACAATTGATAAAAGTCGTGATCTTTTATTATAAATTTGGATAACGTTATTAGAAGACAGAGATTATCTGAAAAATGTGATGTATCTGTGCTTTACATTTCGAACAATCTGATCACGCATTTACTTGTCAAGTCGATATATATGAAAAAGTTATATTAAACAAAGAAACAAAAAATGGATTTAAGAATGATTAACACAGCGTTTGGTAATCCAGTCAAATAAGGATTGCCAAGGTAGGTTAAGAGTAACAATACACAGGTGGGGGGGGGGGCTTAAGTTTATGAATAGCTGTAGCCTTGGCGTATTTCAATAAGCGCCCTTGACCGCTTTTATAGATGCCCTTAAAGGCTGAGTTAACATCAGTCTTATATTTCATCTCGATTAGGTGTTTAGCCATAAACGAAGTTGGTAGTCTGACAAATAAAGAATAATTATATTTTAATAAACAATTCCTACAGTGATGTGAACACTCGCAGTAATTTTGTTCGAAATATTACCAATAATAAAACTTATCATTGTGTTTAAACTATTGAAATATAATTATATTTTATTTGATCTAACCCACAATGCCCAAACTTTTTACTGATATTGGTAGTCTGACACCTGCATCTATTGGTTTTTCACAGTTCATTTGTTTTTCTAGCCATTTTGGGACATGCTCTCCCACTCTCACATGCAAAGCGCGATTACTCCTCCCTATGTATGTGTGACCACACGTACACACGAAAATTAGCAAATAGTGTGGGCTATGACATAATCACTTGTGCACTTTTGAGGTTAACAGTGAAGCATATTTTTAGCTTTTTCCGCAATTACAAGCTGGACTGCATAATAGGTTCTACGAATGATCGAATTCAACCTTTATCTCAAAATCCTACTGTTTATTTCCCCGTTGTATCGTAATTTGAAGAAAACATTTTTCTTTGGGGGGAGGGTATGGATTGTAGGTTTAGAGACTAATTGACTTCTATATCTGTTTAAAAATTTTTAAAGTATATCCGTTTTCAACAAGAGTATCCATCAATATTTTGTTTTCTTTGTCTATGACATCAGACGTACAAATACGCTGAATCTCCGTTGAATATTCGTCTTTTAATAACTCTATCCAAATTATAAAAGGGACTTATTGTTTGAAAAATCATGGTGTTTTATTATTACAGTCAATTTTCTATATTCAATATTTTTCTATATTTGATTGGTAAGGATTAGTTTTGTTGGGGCCAAGCTAAATCATGAATTGGATGAAGTTAGAATTCATGGGCTGGTCATTGAATCAAGTTGAGCCCCAGTGGCTGAATGGTATACATGCCAGCTTGTCTTGTAACCGGAAGCTCTTTGGTTTCGAGACCTGTTGGTGGTTGCTTACTGTCAATGATTCCCAAACTAGGATGAAACAGCAGCTGTCCAGTACTCCCTAGTTTCCAGTGATTCTTTACGTGATATAAATTCGTGATCAACTCGTAAAAAATATTTAATGTTCAATCTCTACATTTATTCTAATTATTATCATTGAATTTGTGTAAAACTAAGTTTTGACAATAAGTGTGGAGAAAAAAAGATCTAATTAAAATATTTATATTCAATTGAATTTTTCAACGAACTTAGTAATTTAGAAAAAGAAAATTGAGCAAAGAATATCCTTTTCAACAATGTCCTCCTTTTCTGGCTCTACAATTACACATATATATATATATATATATATATATATATATATATATATGCATATGCATATGTCTATAAACACGGAATATTCCTGAATAATAATAGTCAATAACAATATTAGTGTTTTTGAAATCATATCGATTTGTAAAGTAAGATCACAATGGAATTACAGTTCATTAAAGATGCTTCAATTATAATGATAATAATAATAATAAAAACATAATAGCAAATAGAATATCAACTAAAGTTCAAGAAATTTCCACAACCAATTAAGGATCATTAAAATCTTGATAGTTAGCGGGGTAAGGACAGTGTCTGAACCAGCTTCTACTTTTCGATACATAGGTTTCTTAGTGTAGATCCCAATGACCTCAGCAATAGGCCTTAGACGATCTCTTAAGGTGAAGTTAAGATTAGTTGGTCCGCGGCAGATGGCTTGGAAAGCTTCGTTGAGATCACTCTTATGTTCTATATCCACAAAATAAGATAGAATACAGCTACAAATTGATTTGGTTTGAACTTTACTTAACCATGTAGGGTGATGTTCGGAAATCCGACAATAACCACGCCTAATTGCACAGTCTATGTAACTAGGTGGCTCCACAGGAGCAGTCTAATTTGGTAAATGCACATAGAAGAGGTGAAATTAGGTAGTTTGTTATTTACTCCCGAAATCCCGAGAATCCCGGGAAATCCCAAGAAAATATATCACACTGATTAAGGCACTCTACTCGTACTCATGCCATCAGCCAGGTGAGGGCTTACGGCGAGCTGTCATCTGAACTGGTGACGACCAGTGGTGTCCGTCAAGGATGCCCATTATCCCCTTTTCTATTCAACTTCATCATAGATGTGTTAATGGACTTAACCCTAGGTGACTTCAGCGACTCAATGATTGACTTGCTACCGGGGAATAATCTCGTTGACTTGGAATATGCAGACGATATAGTCCTTCTAGGCGAAGACGCTGACGAAATGCAGAGTCTTCTAAACACCTTGAGCCGCAATCTACGAATGTTTGGCATGCGATTCGCTCCCGCCAAATGCAAGATGATGTTACAGGACTGGACTACATCGACGCCTAGTTTAAAAATAGGAAGTGAAGTGGTAGAGCACGTTGACCAATTCACCTATCTGAAAAGTACCATCAGCCAGTGCCAACAGGTTGATCTCTGACGAAATCTCAGCTGAGTACGGATACAGGGGGCTCGTTTCGCATTTGCCAGTTTACGCCGACTCTGGCGTAGACGAGATGTTCGACTATCGACCAAATGGCGGGTATACTGCTCAGTAGTCCGCTCCGTCCTCCTTTATGACTGTCAGTGAGACCTGGCCACTGAGAGTGAAAGACATGAAAAGACTAGCTGTCTTTGATCATAGGTGCCTGCGCTCTATTTCCCGTGTAAAGTGGCATAATAAGGTGAGCAATATTGGGGTTAGGCGTCGAGTGCTAGCTAGGTAAGGAGGGGAAATCAATCGACGAAGTCGTGAAGTTACAAAGACTGAGATGGTTAGGACATGTGTTACGTATGCCAAGCCATCGCCTCCCTCGACGAGCAATGTTAGCGGATATAGGGTCAGGCTGGAAAAAAGCTAGCGGCGGTCAAACAAAAACTTGGCACCAGTCAATGAAATCCACAACAGTTGGTCTAAGCCACGTAGGAAGGTGTAGACTTCCTGACTGGTTGGGGTCCCTCGGGACGGTAAAAATCTGTGGTTGGAAACAATTGGTGACATGGCTCAAAATCGTTCTCAGTGGCTAGCGCAGATGCATCCACTCCTTGTGACTTATGATTTCCAATGAAACTGTTTTGTTCTTCGTTATTACTATTCCTTTGTCTCACACCTCTGCTTACTGTCTCTATTATGCATTCTTGTACTTTCTTCTCTTGCTTCGCGTGCTACACGGTGTGTGACGACTTGAACTGGTGCACATTTGTGCAAAGTTCTATGTCGAAAACAGACAGACAGACTCCTGAACGCAAAATAGGGGTGGTTTTGAAGATGCAGCATAATTCAGCAGCAGGGAGCGTTCTTTTTTCCGCCGTATTTCTTAGGCCTTGCTTGTGTTAGTATTTTGCTGACGTTATCTGCCAGATTGCATGTCATTCTTCTGTCATTTGCATATCATTTGTTGACTTCATTTTATAGTATTTGTCTTTCTCCCTGAGTAACCGCCAATTTTAAGGCTTCTTTTTGTGGTCATACGATACATTGATAGTGTGTAATTTTACAATGTGGTTTTGTTTGAGCGATGAATGAAGGTGATTCTGACATTGGACAATGTGGAGGCATTGTTAGCCTGTGGTTCTTGTGGATAGAGGTTTTGATCCCACCGTATTGGGATTACTCTACTTGACTCTTAAGTACCTCTTATCGGTTAAAGTTTGGTTAACTAATTTTGTTTTATAATGCTGTTTTTGTAATTTAGAAAACTAACTGGACTGTATAACTGCTTAACGCTACTGTTGACTATCCAACTTCATTATTATTCAATAGGATCATACAGATAGATTTATTGATGGATGATTGTGTTGTTTCGGGCTGTGGAGCATTTTGTGACTTTTTATCTCTCATTGAAGTTTTCGACGGCTATGCACTAAAACCCGAAGATCGGCTCACTGAGTTCAGACCACAACAAGATGGTTTTGCTCACTGCAGTAATAATAATTATTATTTCCTTTAATTTATAGAGGTTCTTCACCAACGTTTTCAGCTGGCTCCAAGTCTGCCCACATGCTTTCATCACCTCTTCACATGACCTCCTCCAAATCATTCTTGCACTGATGATCAACTCGCCACTTCCCTTTCGGGTTCCACACGAGCAATGGCCTGTCTAGTGATGTCACTTGATGGTTTCCTCAGAGTATGGCCGGCCACTCCACCTCCATTTCTTCCTTTTTATTTGTTGCACAATCGGCTCCTGCAGGGTTGGTTCGCTCATTGTCAGAGATCCCTGTTGCTGATCTTTTCTGACCGGCCATCTCATCTTGAGTAGTATTGAGCGAAGACAGCTGTTGATGGGGAAGGTCTGTAGTTTGATCGAAGCGCCATTAGTGATGCGGCGCCAAGTCTATGTTCCATATAGTAGCCTAAAACTTCACATTGGAGTTGAAAATCCGGACCTGATTTTCATTTTCATGCTCCACACAGACTTGAGAGTGATGAAGGCTTGTCTTGCTTTCCTGATCTTCTCACTTTGATATCCTCGTCGGTTCCGTCCGCCTGTAGTTGAAACGTGCTTCCCAGGTCGGTAGGTAGTTGAAGGAGGTTGTTTCTTTCAGGTTCCTCCCATTTATGCTGGCTGATTGTTGTCTGTTGTTGTTGCTGCTGCTGGTGTTGGCCAGGAATCTTCATCACCTCTGTTTTCTCTATGTTCACATGAAGTCCTATATTCGCAGGATGCTTCTTCAGCCAACTTGTTGCTTTTCACTTGCATATCTTCCAGTTTGTGAGAAATCAGACATATATCATCATCGGTAAAGTCCAGATCCTCCAAGTTTTTTGTATGTGGGTCCATTTTATGCCTGTTTCCTCACTGCCCGCCACTGTCTGTTGCATTATCCTATCTACCACAATCAGGAAAATCATTGGCGATAGTGGGCAACCAGCTTGTCTCACTCCTGTCTGATATATATCCACATAATATGTGTGTTTGTTTGACAGTCTTTTATATTTTGCTATGTATATATGGATCGATATTCCATTATAATTAACAATCATGTTAAGACTGTCTATTGATTCGTTCATTTTTGAACATTCGCTCATGCACTTGTGTTCACACACTTGTTCGGACAGTCATACTATTTCACTCACACTCTTGTGTGACATTGATTTTTCCTTGTGTTTGAAAAATACAAGTATCATCGTGAACCTGGTGGTCTTCTGATTTCCACTTTCTTGCGTCAGGACTATTAACTACTCGGCGAGTACATAACACTGTCTTTACTTTGAAGTATTCCGTAAGTTTTCCATTGTGAATTATTAGGCATGTAGCATTGTCTTACAACTGTTGGATGAGATGCATAATTGTCGGTGGCACCCCATAGTAGCGAAGTAGTTACAATAAGAATCAATATACATATATATATATACATGTTGACTCGTGATGAAACTTATTACCGAAAGCAATCTGAATCCCTTCGAAGAATACCCATAATCTAACTATCGATTGTAAATTCCTTAATGGTTACACAACGGATGTCCAGATGGTTTGGTGAGGAATAGTGGCTAGTGAAGTCCACAATGTCATGGTGAAGTAGATCCCCATTGACATCATTAGTCGGTGGTTGCGGTGTATACACCACAAACTTTTAGAAGTTAGAGTTCATTGGCCATTGGATTCGCCCACGATGGCTGAAGTGTCAACCAGGTGACCCCGTTGAATGAAGGCTTTAACATTTATCACCTGTAAGGTAATGGTTGTGTATTACTGAAGAGTCCCAGGATAGGACGAAGCACTTCTGCATTACTCCCCGCTTTTCAAGGATTTACTCATTGAAATTAGTTCGTGTTGCATTCACTTAGTGCCAATGCATAGTTTCAGTATAACAGGGTGGAATACAGGGCTTTGGCAGTATATCTTCACTTTTTCCTGTGTTCTGCAGTCCTCTCTAGTTGGTTCAATGATTGCTCATAGTCTGTCAGCTCCTCCGCACTCTGTTTCCTCCATTCCACCAGTCGGGTTCCAACTGACATTGTGTATCCGATTCGTCTGCATAGCCTGTTGGAAATGCTTTCTTTGGATGTTCACGCGAAAGTTCTGACTCACATAGTAGATCAGACTTAACACTGGTGTTGAACGCCTGAAATTTTGTAGTAGGCTGAATGAATGCACAAGATTTCCACACTGATTTCTGAAAGAGATAAAGGTCATTCAGGATTTTCCGATCCCCGTTTTAGCATTTTAAACTATACCGCCTGCTACCTAAATAGGTGAAGCAATTGATCCCTTTTCAACCTCTCCCGTTGATAGTGATTGTTAGCTGTTGTTGTTGCTGCCTGGCTGTTTATTTTCATCATCTCCGTTTTTTCTATATTCACTTGGATTCCAGACTTCTCCATATGTTTCTTCTTCTGCCAACTTGTTCCTTTTTGCCAGCATATCTTTGAGTTTGTGTGACGCTAGACGTTAAGGAGTATTAGTTATTGAATATGTAAACGAAAGTTCAAATATATCAGTGAGAGACAGGTTATCTGATTGTACGTTATGCGTATGATTTCATGTAATTGTTTCTCTTTTTTAATCTTATACTCTCTTATAAGCTTAATATATAATCCTACTTTGCTTTTCCCGCGCATTCGTAACGCTACTTGTAATTCCCACACACTTTGATAGCTAAACTCTAATTGGTTGGTTGTTAATTCTGGAAACTTATCAATGGATTAAGTACTTGTCATTATCCAGCATAGTTATCAAAGGGGGGGGGTAATGTTAGATAATTGCAAGCTTGGCCTTCGACAGCTTGGTGAACTCAAGTTATACAGCTTCAACAGAATCGTCTTTTGAAGTTATCTACAAGGTGATTGAGAAGGGTACTATGTGTATGCAGGCGGTGCTAACGATTCATCAGTGTAACCCCAAACTCTGTGTAAACAAAAGTTCTCTTCGGTCTCTTATTCTTCACCATGATCTTAAGCTCTTTCCCTACATGATCATTTATATTTTCAGTAATTAATTCACTATTAACACTTTAACATGTTGGTTGTGCACATTTTACCACGTGCTGTTTTCTCACTCTCTCCTTTTACGTCTGTCAAGTCGACACTCAGCTACCCTTACTTCTCAGAGGAAAACAATTTTCAGCTTACTGAATTTCTAACTATTATCTCCATTGTGACGTTGTTTTTATTTTATTACTTTATTGTTCACTCCTCAGCGAGTGTCCAGTCTATCTCCACTTTCTCCTGAATATTTGTTGGTTAGCGATAGGTTCTTGTTTTGTTTGTTTGTGCCCATAGTTTCTTGTTGGTGATTCTTTCCGGCCATCTGATATGCAGTATAGAGGGGAAACAGTTGTTGATAAAGGTCTGCAACAGGCTGTTGGAAATATTCTTTGTGACCTGCCTGCCAAGTTGCTGATCCGTATAGAAGAACTGACTGACTTGACGTGTTTGTACTGAAAATCCGACCGAATTTTGTTGTTGATGCTGAGTGACTAAGATTTCCAGATTGGTTTCACATTGATGAATGTGTTTCTCGCCTTCCCGATTCTCTCTCCATTTGACATCCCCGTCCGTTCCGAGTGCCTATAGTTGAGACAGTGCTCCTTAGATAAGTGGTGAATGAAGTAACCTCTTTCAAATCATTCCCGCTGATGGTGATCGGCACTGGATGTTGCTGCTGTTATTGTTCTTGTTGTTGGTTGGTTATTTTCATAACCTCCATCTTGTCTACGTTTACTTGGAATCCTGTCTTCACCGGCTGCTTCTTCGACCAGTTTGTCGGTTTTCGCTTGTAAGTCTTCGATTTTGTGTAACATCAAACATAAATCATCTACGCACGAAATCCAGGTGTTCTATGTTCTTCACGTCGGTCGGTCCAGGATGTCCCTGTCTTCTCGTTTCCCACTCACTGTCTGACGCCTAATCCAATCAGTCCACCACAATTAGGAATGTCATCGTGGGTGTTTATAAGCACCCTTGTTTTACCTGTGTGTTTACTCCAAACGCCTCGCTGAGTTTTCTGTTGTGGATAACTTGACATGTGTCGTTGTCGTAAAGCTGTTGAATAAGGCTGATGAATATTTGGGGTACGTCGTAGTACTCGAGTAGTTTCCAAATTACTTTGTGACGTTGAGTATTGCGCAATTTATTTCATCTTTACGAAACATTTCCAGGTAACTGTATGCGTTATGTCACCTCCTCCCACTATTACTCAATAATAACCTACCATACATTATTGACAAATATAAACACGACTGTACAGGCTTCGAAGATGATTTCGTCGATAAAGGAACTTAAAATATACACATAATCATATCTCTCAACTCTATACTCAGCATTTCTGTGCAGTCAAAGCTGGCCGATGGAAGTAATTAGAGCGATATAAAAAAAGTCTTGTGTTCAATTTTGGTTGGCTTTTTTTGCTTGAGCATCATTGAAGAGTACCGGACAAGGACAAAACACTTATTCAGTACTGTTTGGATTTCATTAATTCTGTAACTTCTCTCAGATGCATTATTATTTCCTTTAATTTCTAGAGGAACATAAGGCTTCAGCCCAACGTCTCCATTGCCTTCGGTTTTCTGCCAACTTTTTCACCCCGCTCCAAGTCTGTCCACATGCTTTCATCTCCTCTTCACATGACTTCCTCCAAGTCACCCTTGCATTGAGGACCAACTCGCCACTTACCTTTCGGGTTCCACTCGAGCGATGGCCTGTCTAGTGATGTCACTTGATGGTTTCCTCAGAGTATGGCCGGCCACTCCACCTCCATTTCTTCCTGCTTATTTGTTGCATAATGGGTTCCTCCTGTGTTCGTTCGCTCATTGCCAGAAATCCCTGTTGCTGATCTTTTCTGACCGGCCATCTGATTTTGAGTAGTGTTGGGCGAAGACAACTGTTAGTGAAGGTCTGTAGTTTGTTTGAGGTGCGCTTCAAGACGAGCAGTGCAAGTCTCTGATCCATATAGTGTAGCACTGACTTCACATTGGAGTTGAAAATCCGGATCTGATTTTCATTTTCATGCTCCACACAGACTTGAGAGTAATGAAAGCTTGTCTTGCTTTCCCAATCCTCGCTGCTTTGATATCCTCGTCAGTTCTGTCGCCTGTAACTGAAACGATGTTTCCCAGTTAGGTAGTTGAAGGAGGTTGTTTCTTTCAGGGTCCCCCTATTTATGCTGGCTGATTGTTGTCTGTTGTTGTTGTTGCTGCTGGTGTTGGCCAGGAATCTTCATCACCTCTGTTTTCTATATGTTTACTTGGATTCCTATCTCAGATGCATAGTGAAATAAGTATTATGCAGTGTATAAATTACTGTCCTCAAACAAGATCCGTTTGAAGGTTTCTATAGTTTCACTAGTGGTAATATTGTGCTTCCGCTGTGGGGTTTCTAGCTTCAGTGACTAACCTCCATTAATTTGCGGGGATTTATAGCAGGCTAGTGTAAACTAGGGCAAGTATGAGCAGTGTAGTGTACACTGCCAACAAAAACCTACAAGAATGCTGTATAGAGAAGCAACGGACATCATTTAGAAGAAACTTAAAATCTTTCATATATTTTTTCTTTGAGTTATGTAAATTTTACAAGTTGCATAAGATTTTTATCTTTTTTGTATTTCTGTGTGTTGGTGAATTCATTTGTGTTTGAGTGTGCATGTGTTTTATGTGAGTGTGTACATGTGCACATGTGTGTGTGTACGACTGTTGTGTTAACTGTTTTAAAAATCTTCTTTTTCTCATAATTTACAAAGTGTATAAATGTGTATACATATATATATGTCAATTTTTAAATAGTGCCAAGGTCATTTCATTCAGTTATATTAGTTCGATCAAACAAAATCAGTTGGAATCGTTGAATTATCATACTGATGTTGATGTTGAGCATTATGCTGATGAGGATTATGATGGAGGTGATGGTGACGGTGATTTCTGACCATATGTATCAATGAACCATTATTATTATTATCATGATTACTATTGTTAGTAATACCAGCAGTTATATTGCTATTATTACTATTATTATTAGATGTGGTGGGGGTTTTATCTTTGAATGTACCACCACATTTACATACTGTTGTTGTATAATTAATACCACACTTATCATTCATTAAATCAATAAGATTAATAGGTGTTATTGATTGATTCGATTGATTTTTTCCTTCAACTGATTGAATACAAGAGGATACAGGTGGTGGCGCCTGATAATAAGAATAGCAATCTTCACTGTTTTTTGAATTATTAAAATAAATCATAGATGAATTTAAATGTTTGGCATTACTTTTAATTTTTTCTTGTAAGTTACTATTGTTATTATTGATCTGTTGAAGTTTTGTATAGTAATCTGAAGGTTTTGATGTAGTTAGTGTATTGTTTGAATTTAGTATTTGAGAAGTTTGTTGAGATGTTGTCACAGTTGATGTGGTTGATGTAGTCGGCGAGTCGAATAGTGATCCAGTCGCTTTGTTTGTTTGAAGAAGAGAATTCCAGGGATCTGAAAAAATACAAAAAAGTTTAATATTATGAGAAAAAATACATACGTGATATCACAAAATCAAAGGACAGAGGGATCAGGCGAAATCCATTCTTTTCGTGACATCCCACCTCAAACCTGTATAGTTAGTTAGTTGGTTAGTTAGTTAGTTAGTTAGTTAGTTATTTAGTTATTTAGTTAGTTAGTTAGTTATTTAGTTAGTTAGTTAGTTATTTAGTTAGTTAGTTAGTTAGTTAGTTAGTTATTTAGTTAGTTAGTTAGTTAGTTAGTTATTTAGTTAGTTAGTTAGTTAGTTAGTTAGTTAGTTAGTTATTTAGTTAGTTAGTTAGTTAGTTAGTTAGTTAGTTAGTTAGTTAGTTAGTTAGTTAGTTAGTTAGTTAGTTAGTTAGTTAGTTAGTTAGTTAGTTAGTTAGTTAGTTAGTTAGTTAGTTAGTTAGTTAGTTAGTTAGTTAGTTAGTTAGTTAGTTAGTTAGTTAGTTAGTTAGTTAGTTAGTTAGTTAGTTAGTTATCGAAAATCCCCATTCCATGTAATGAATAACGCATTAGTCATATTTTCGGAATACGTCAGATGATATCAGAAGAGTACTCAATCAGCTCGACATTAGAGTTTTCTTTAAAACATCAGACACACTACGAAACAACCTTGTCCATATAAAAGACCAAATCCCTAAGGATTCTCTATCTAATTGTGTCTATAAAATAAAATGCTCTGAATGTGATGCGATATACATCGTACAAACATCTCGAGAAATCAAAATCAGAAGAAATGAACACCGTAGAACATCTCTTCGACCACCGAGAAATCCGGTTGAACTAGAAAAACTTGAAAAATCATCAGCCATAGGTCTACACGCTATAGAATCAGGCTACAAAATTGATTTTGACCATATTGAAATCATTCAGAAATTCTTCAGAAATCACAAAGAACGTCTAATATCAGAAGCACTTCATATCAAGTGGAATCCGAATTGCCTGAACTGGATAGGAATGATGGACTAAAACAGAATCTGACCTGTTTACAACACCTCTCTCTCCTCCCTCATGAAGTGACAAAATCAACATGAATGTGATATGCAAGTTCACTATGTAAACACACACTGCTTTTATAATTTTACACACTGATCAAATCCAACAATCTATACTTGTTTTCAATCTATACTTGATTTTGTTATCTTTACCAACTGACCAACGTGACAACGAAAAATGACCCCAGATTAACGAACGATGATCAAGTTAGTAAACTTTGTTTTAATATCATAACAGATGTACTATTACCTTTGTCATTGTTATTTTGACTTTCAATATATCCTTTTAACTTGACCTAAGTAGTCTATTTTCTCACCCCTTAACTCTTTGTTATATATATGCTGAGATTTTGTAAATTCCGGTTTAATAATACTTTGGTAAAGCTTTTAGCATTAAATAGCGAAACATCAGTAAAAACAACGACATCGTTTTGTTTTTCATTCATTGGGAAATACAAAAACCTTCATTATAATGAATATCATATATCCAATGACCAAATTTTTCCAAACTTTTAAAAGTGAACTTGGTTTGGACATATATGACTTTATTGCATATTTGTAAGCTTTCATTTCATGCTAAAATAATCTAACATTGTCTTCTCCATGTAACCGTTGTACCCACCTCCACCTCGTCTGTTCCCATAAGGGCAGATTCCACTTGACAGTCAATTAAATTATTCAATATCTTATTACAGACACATAAATCAATCAATGAATCCCTGGAAACCATGTAGTATTGGGGTTCATTAAGTCGGGTGTGAGGACATATATTAGCCAATAGCATCATTGGCCAGCACTGGAGACACAAATCTCAGAAGCTAAGAGTTAGGCGTATATCTACTGGCTGTGTGAAGGGTCGCTTTTCTCTTAGTCTGCAGGATGTTAACCCCAACCCCCCCCAGTGACACCACGGGTGCAAACTATTGAAGAGTCCTTAAATAAGACGAAACATTTGTTTGGTACCTTCTACTTTTCAGTAACTCTCTGTCTCACTAATGCTGAAAATTCATGATAGAATCCTAGTTGAATGAAAGGATAGAAAAACAAAATAAATGGAACACAAAAAAACCAATACTGACCTTTATGTGTGTCATTGGGATCGGTAAATATGGTAACATTTGCATCTAATCTTGGCGACGTGTGATCACGATTCTTCCTGTTCGATGAAACTGGCGGGGATGATGACTTAAAAAAGGGAGGATATGAAAGACCAAGAAAAAAAAGAAGAAGAAGATAACAATACAGAAATAGGGTGTGTAAGTTTTTAACTATTTGAGTGTCTTTCGAAATAGTGAATAATTTTGGATAGCTTATTATTATTTACCTCTTGAGCATTTCTTGGCAATCATATTAAACGCAAAATCGAAACAGATGTTCATTAGGGCTAAATCAAAGTCAGTCAATACTTCACTATGTGAATCAAAGACTTGGTGCACACATCACGAAAGTTATTTCCAAGAAGTCACTACAGACTGTCATCAACACATGCCCTCGTATGATAACTGAAGATTCCTTTTGTTTTTCCTTTTTTTTCCTTCACGTTCCCAGTGGAACCAAGCCAGAGGCTTGAAGTTTCTGTAGCAGTGTTAATTCTTACAGGATCGGGTTGCTAGCCTCATGCCCAACCTTTCCTCTTTACCAGTCTCACTACTGGCTTAGCAAGATAAAGGAGTGCGTCGGCGGGAAATCGAACCCCAGACCATGTGCATGGTCGGTGAGTATCCTGAAGATTAGATGACCACAAAAAAGGATAGGCCAGCAACAAGAAACACTTAAAGTTCACTGAATCAGTGGGGAATCTGCTAATGAAAGAAGTTTCGAAAGAAATTAAAACTACCGCCAACCAATATCACACGCCAGACTCCCGGATGAACGCAGACGGATAGTTACTGGTTGAACGTCTGAGAAGGTCATGGGTCAGTTGCGGAGGGAGCTAAGAAAGATGATAGGAAACGGAGGACATTGGAGATATGATTCTGAATACCTGTGTCCCGTAAGAGACTCAAGTTATCAATAATAATCATAACAACTATACCAAATACCTAGTGTAGATCTCTGTGTCGGTAGTTAAGTGGTAGAAAACTGGCCAACCACGAAAGTGGTCCAAGGTTCGAGCCCTGGGCGGCACACTCCTATACCTCACTTAGCTGGCAATAAGTCCGGTAAATTGGGAAGGTTGGGAGCGTTAATCGCTACAGCAGACAGAGAGACAGACAGACTGAATGGTAGCCTAGTGACCAATAAGACCTGCACTTGTCTGGCGTGATTATCGTATGGTCAAAACAATGGAGATTTTATGCTAAAACCTGCACTGAAGATGTTGTTTAGAAGGACGACAGAGGCTTTGCAGTTAAATCAACCAGCTCCTCAGAGAACACAACTAAATAAAAATATCGTGTGGTTATTGGTTATCATAATGTGGCCATTTATTTGCTATGCAGTAGATGATGGATTCTTCAATGTTGACTTTGTAACCGGTATATACCAGGTGGACTAACATCGAACTGTTGATGCTTTTTACTACACCTTTGCCTAAACACACTGGAAGATGTTCCAGAGTGATCACGAAGAATCGAGTTCGTAGATCAGCGGCCAATATAACTCGCTCATTGGTCTAGGTACTTCATGTTTCAATTGAGGAATCACCACATGTCAGTCGTGTAGAGAATAAGACGTGTAGTTTGCCAGCGTTAGAAGTTCTTTCAACTGATTTTTTTTAACTTATTCGTAATTATTTCACTTGGTATATCGCCCTTGAATCGCAGTCGTATATAAAGTGGCTTCCTTTTTACAAATAATGAGTGTTCCATTTCCTTTTCTTTGATCAGAGTGCTTCATTCTAATTGGTCAATTCAGGGTCATAGACTGGTTCGTTCGCTTAGGTCGCCTGTTATTGGTTAATTTTGCCAGTTAGCTGGTGCATAGAGGCATAGAAACATTAAAATAAACTAATTCGTTAGTGAGAAACTTTTCTTTCATTCAGTGAGGATAACAGTAATCTTAGGGTGTTTCCGCGCTTACAGTAGGTGTACAGCACAGCAGATATACGACCTTTATGACAAAACACGCTGACAAGACAGCCAAATGAAAAATCTGTTGTTGACTATACATCTGCTTTCGACTCGGTCCCTAGGGACATCTTGTTAAATAAACTTGCTGCTAGTCAAACAGAATGTTGGGCTGTTAACTGGTTACATTCCTATTTCTCAGATAGAAAGCAGTACACCGAATATAAAGGGAAGTCCTCCACTTCATTGCCTACTGAAGCTGGTGTCCCTCAAGGTGCCGTTCTTTCTCCTTTTCTTTTTTCTTTCTTCTTGCACGACTTGCCTCACTCTGATGAAATAAACTTTGTGAAGTACGCTGATGATTTAACGGTTTCAATGGCTGTTAACTCCCAGCTAGATTGTACTAAAATAAATAGCTTTCTATCGGAAGTCAGCAAATGGTCTGAGTCTAACGGTCTTAAACTGAATCCTTCTAAGTGTCAAACTGTTGATTTCAGCTTAAGATGTAAACGACAGTTAAAAGAAGTCATCGATTCTCATGACAGTTGTAAAATTGACGACAACGATATAGGAATCAAATCAGAAATTAAGTATCTTGGACTCATTCTCTCTTCTGATCTCTCCTGGTCTTCCCATGTCTTAGCAATCTCCAGTAAAATATTCCGCTTGACATTTTACATTAAGAAGTTAAGACACTCGGGTATAACTCAACCCCTCCTCTTACAGTTCATAAACTCTTGCATCCTACCTATTCTTCTTTATTGCTCACCCTTATTCTTTCCTGGTTTGCTTAAAAAGGACTATGTCACAATTCGTAGAATACTGAAGACTGTCAGTAGGGTGAGTGGTGTCCCAGTGGACCACATAGTTAACGTCGTTGTCGATAGGCATTTGACTTCGTGCAATAAATTTGCTAAAGGGATTTTGTCTGACTTGGAGCATCCGCTTTACCCTCAGCTTTCACCTTGCATCTCCTCAGGTAGAACAAGAAGTAACTTCAGAAAACTGTATGCTCGCACGTCTAAGTATAAAAATTCTATGATACCATACTTGGCACGTATTTTATGTGATGAAAATAGTGTCAGGCAAGAATTAACTAACCTTCTTTCATCTAGTAAATAAACAATTTCCTCCATCCATCCTTATATACCTTCAAGTTTTACTTTTATTACTTCTATTATATTTATGGTCCTGTTACTTCTCTGTTTTACTCTCATAATTGCAAACACCAACTTATCTCCATGACGGCTGTAATCTTTGTTTTTCCCCTCACCATCACCATCATGTAAAGAGAACATTATATTCAATATTTTTAAACATGTTAGGATTTCTATACCACATTGACAATACTGTGTGGCACAAGCCAACGGCAATTTTCACTTGTATTATTATTATTATTACCCTAGCTGTTATCATTATTATTGCTATTTCCATTTTATATGCTGCATGTTTTTGACACTACCTCTATTGTAAATGTGGAAAATTTTCTGTGTGATTAATTTTATTTATAATTTGAGGAAATTAGATGCAATATTGTGATTAATGCTGAAAATTCCATTCTGTATCACAAGTACTGTTTTTGGAATAAAGTAAATCATTATTATTACTATTATTATTATAGGAAATCATTCATGACCTCAGACAACACCAAGCTGTAATGTGACTGTCTTTGTTCTATCCAATCAATGGAGTTGATTTTAGGAGGGAAATGATTACATTTCGGATAATGGTCACTTGCAGGGAAATCCGTGATATGCCCTTCGTCTTATTCGGTATCACTCAGCTGGATCTGTCTATGTTTGCAAGCTAGCGATGTTGTTCGCATTTAGACGTAAGTAAACCCAGGACCCATCATTTCGAATGTCAATGCACTATCCACTCGACAACTTGGAACACAAGAGCCATCTCTAGTGCAATAAGTATTAGGTATTATTTGTTTTTAATTCACCTTCCTCCCCCTTTGCCTGGGTTATAACCAGCTAAGCGTGGTTGAGGAGTACGTCGGCCGGTGATTGAACCCCGGGCTAAGTGAGGGGCTGAGGAATAACTTGAAGTAATCTGACTGATGATGAGTAGCAGGAGAATCTAGAATACCCATTCCGTCCAATTCGATCCGGACCTGCCTCCTAATTGACAAAAACCGAAAAACAACATACATATTTAAAAGAAGTGAACTCAAACAATTTATATATCAACTTACATGATTTATATGCGGTATAAAGATATATTCACAACTTTTTGAACTTTTTAAATTACTACTCCTCTTCCTGGAATCGTCATTTAAACAATGCCTATTGTTGTTCAATGTACAATGACCATTATGTGTTGTTTCTATCAAATGATCAGGCATTACACATAATTCATTCATTATTTGTAAGGCTTTATCCGATTTTTTACATTTTAATGATCGTGTATGATAGGCAGGAGTATATTTACTTGTTATATTACTATTTACAATATCATTAGTTTCAATGGGAGCATTAGTATTAGTATTGTTATTAGCAGTTGTAGCAGTAATAGTAGTTATAGTAGTTGTGGTATTAGAATTGGTCTCTGTAACCGTTGTGTCTATTGACTTGTCATTCAACTCATATTGTTCTTCCCTACTATCATTCTCCGAGGATTGATTTTGCGCTTGACGTAGACACTGGTATCCTTTCGATGCTATGAATGACACCAGTCTCTGATCATATTGATTCTCCGCCGAGGCTGAATAACTATTATGGCTATCTTTCAGCGTCCAATACTTTTCACAGTTTTGTTTTAATTGATCATTTAACATCAAGGGGGAAATTTGTAGCGGAATATACATTGAATGGTGCTTTTCATCTAATGGCAGACTAGTGTAATTTGTCAAACAGTTAGATGAATGCTCTGACAGTGGTAAAAATGTGGTATAACCTCCTTCATGATGAGATGAATGTTTCTCCTGTTGTCCGTGACCTTGTTCAATAATATTCAATGGTGTTAAACGTATTGATTCAGTTTGACCTTCAATATAATCTTCTGCATTATTCATAACTGTTGAATTATTAGTTGAATCAATATGACAGTGTAGGAGATTCCCACTGTCTTTATCGATCAGTATTGATCTATTTGGATATAAAGTTAGATTGGGTGTATGAATATTACTATGACTATTGTGATTCGAGTTTAAAATTGTTTTCCAATGAAGTTTTTCATCAGTTATCTTATGTAAACTATTGATTGAATTAGGATTCCGTGTTAAATACTGCGTTCGATAATTATTACTATTATTATGATTATTATTTCTATTAGTATGATATCGTAGACTCTGAAATCCTCGTCGACCACAAACATAAACTGTAATCCCTAGAAGAACCAGTATGATTGCACAACTTAGTGCAACAATAGAAATAAGTATTGATCCGGCACTAATGAAATTCTCATCAGGATTGCTGGAGTATTGTTCACCGACTCTTATCAGCTTGCCTTGTTCATTCATTGTATAGTGGTTATTATTATCTTTGAATCGACGTTGTAAACTCAGGCTTGATATATCCTCACCAGTTGGATTTTCATGTTGACTGGTGAATCTGTGTGAATAGGCTCGTGGTGGGGAATCTGTTACCTATGGTGTGATTAGGAGTAGAACAGAAAAACGTGAAATTTTATTAAAAGAGATCAGAGAAAAGGTGAGATTATTAAGAAACATTGTGGTAGATAAGATGGAGAAGATTTGTGGCTCAGGTGGATGATTTTGATGTGGTTGTGTTCTCCGAGCTGGATAGTTATTCTGAGAAGCTTTCAGCGATACTTCAATGTGAGTCGAAGTGAGCTTTTAGATTTCTCCATGAGTTTATTAATCACCTCGCCCCACAGGTGACCTAGGACGTGATTGGTTGTTTTTGTGTGTTTTCACGCCATCTAGGTTACTTGTATTGGAACTGATTGTTTCTTTGACTTGAACTTTGATCCTTTGTGTGTGTGAGGTTTCCTTCTTATGGGTTGATAAATTTTGACTATCTCGATGTGTCTATTGATTGATGATTCATTGGAATACTGGGCTGGCTTCTAAAAATTCTCTAACATTCTTGGTGTCTCCTCTGTCTAATATTTGGACGTCGGTTGTCCCAATCGAATTGATGTCCGTGGTTGTTTGTATGTAATCATATAAGGAAGTGGATGTCATGTCTTTTGACGGCTAGCATATGTTCGTGGATACGAAGACGAAGACGACTAAATACAGGCAACCACGGAAATCAGTTCGACCGGGACAACGTTCAAATATTAGATAGAGGAGACACCAAGAATGTTAGAGAATTTTTAGAAGCCAGCCCAGTATTCCAGTGAATCATCAATCAATAGACACATCGACATAGACAAAATTTATCAACCCATAAGAAGGAAACCTCACACACACAAAGGATCAAAGTTCAAGTCAAAGAAACAATCAGTTCCAATACAAGTAGCCTAGAAGGTGTGAAAACACACAAAAATAAGCAATCACGTTCAAAGTCACCTGCCAGGGGAGATGACTAATAAACTCGTGGAGAAACCTAAAAGCTTACATCCTTGAATTGGAGTATGCACTAAAGATGTCTCCTAGTAGGTCGATGAAGGCTTCGCAAATCAACCAGCCAGCTCAGAGAGCACAACCACACCAAAAATTCTGGTAGATGAATTTGTGATAACCTCCAGATCAATGGAGTGGATTGATCGTCTCTTGAGTAGATCACTGCAGTCTGGTTGGTTAGCGAGCACTATTCAATGATATAAGTGGTTTCCTACTACTTATATCAACCCATCAGTAGTATATAAATGGAATGGCCGTTTTAATCAAAGATTGATCCAATTTTAACCAAATAGGAAAGCGGAATTTGTTTAAATGGGTTGACCTCTGAATAGCTACACTTTGATGGACTGGTAGACCTTTTCATCGAACTCGCAATTAACAGTTTACGCAGTTTAGGGAGATAAGACTCCTTCACAGATTCCTATGGAAACAGAGATTATTCCGACCACAGTGTGGGATCTGTTTTTTATCATTAAAAACAATCAAGAACGAAATTATTAATGCATGATGCTGTGTGCTACTGACTGATTATCACATGTGGTTGAATAACCCTCAGGTGCTCGTAATAAATCAACAGATACTGTTATGAATAAGGTTAAGAAATCTATGGCGGACCGTATACCCTGAATGAAGCCGTTTCTAGGTGAGTCGAAGTGGCTTAATTTAATGCCCAAAACTAATAAATCCAGTAGGATGTATAGTGCTGTTAAAGTTCATAAGTCAGGATACCCTATTAGACCCATAGTTGATTTTAGAAATTCACCTACTCATGAATTATCTAAATATTGAGCCATGGTATTGAATCCCCTTAAAAGCCGATCAAAATCTAGACTAACTTATTCTTATGAACTAAAACACAGATTAGATAATTTAAAATTAGATAATGAAGAGAAAACGGTTATTTTTGACATTGCCAGTTTATTCACACGTATACCAATAAATATGGCTATAGAGGGAGTCAGAAACGAACTCATTTCTGACCAAGAACTCGAACTTAGGACGAAAGTGCCACCTGAGGACATAATGCTGGGAGTACAGCTAGCTATGCCTGACTTCCACAGTATTTAAATTCCAAGGGAAAATATACAAACAAACTGAGGGAGTTTCCATGGGATCACCAATATCCCTAGTTGTCGCAGATATATTCATGGATAGGTGGGAAAACACGGCGATTGAAACGTTCACTCCCATCCCAAAAGTATGGTGGAAGTATGTAGATGATATATTCACTGAATAACACTCACATCATTCAGAAATGCATGCTAGAAAGATTGAAGAAATCTAAATACAAAATGGACCTTTTGAGTTTCATTGTTTGTATACCCAGTTACACATGCTGAAATTCGATTCTATATCCATATATCAGTTCACTAATTGCTGTGAAGCTTTTTACATCGGTCGTTCAACGCGCATCCTGTCAAAACTGGGTTGAAAAACACTTTCCAGCGTGGCTACAGAAAGGAAGTAGTAGCCATATACGGAGTACATTAATCGAACATCTTGTCACCACCGGCCATTCCATCTTAACAAACGCTTTCTCCAAAAAAAACCTACAAAGTGAAGAACGACCTGCTAAAGACAATACGTTTCTGTCATTTTTTGTATTGCAGAAGACCTAACCATTCAGTTAGCAGAACCAGTACTACGCATACAAAAGAGAGAATTATTCAGCCACTTCTACTATGATGGTAAAAACTCTGTTGATTTAACTTAAATTCTGCTTTTTTGCTTGTTTTTTTCTAATTACCTAAAACTCTTACGTAATTCCGTATTTTATTTTGTTTCCATACATACCTTGAGCACAACTCTTTTATCAAACTCTTTGTGTTATTACTAACTCTTCTTTAACTATAGTTTGTGACAACTCATCACTTTTGTTACTAACCCCTAACATCAACATTCAATTCCTCTGAATGCAATTTGTATTACGTAACTCCAGTCTACTGTGCCTAGTCCTTTGCTTGGTGCAGACTGAATTCCGGCGGTCAAGTTTACGACGAGGCCAGCATTCTAGGTGGCTCGCCATCACAGTGCATTTTGAACTAATGACATTCGATGGCTGGATGCTGCGTTCGAATCTCACAAAGAATATGTGTTCCTTCAGGGTAGCAGATATGCCTTGCTGACCAGTGCCGACTGGAATGAAATCTAGGTCTAAGGCTTGCAGCCAGTCGTTTCCAACCATCTAATGTCAACAATTTAAAGTGTACTCTGATGGCGAGGCACCTAGCATGATGTCAAAATTGGAAATCTGACTGATAAAATTCAGTCCACATCACACAAAAAAGGACTAGACATATCACCCTAACTACTAACTAATGTTCATTCAAAGGCTGTTCGTCTTAATATATGTGTAAAACTTGGGCACTGTGGTAGTAAGTAATTCCATATTAGTTTGTTTGTTAGATGTATCACACAGTGAAACAGTATTATTTACTAGATGAGGTTTCAAACAAAATTTATTGTTCATAATCATATCAGTAATAATCACACGACTTCAAAACTTGAGTTTAATAGTTTTCTCTGTCCTCTCCTATTTGTCATCGTTGGTGCAGTAGAATTTTCCAGATATCCGACTGGACAGGTGTTGAATCATTCCTATTACATGTATTTGCAGTTGATTCCATAAACAAAGCTTCTGTTATCAATCTCTCCCTCCACCCTGCTATTACACTAGATTTTAAAACTGCATCTTATCCCATCCTATTGTATGGTTGTGTGTAATTGCATGTAGTGGGTGCTATAGCCGAACTATTCTTTAGATTTCTTACCTTATTCAGATCAACTAATCTCAGTTTTTCTAGATTTTTATGTTCGGCTAGTCTGACTGACCCTGTTCTACTAATTTGACCTATGCATTTGACCTGACAATCATTGGAGGCAGGGTAGGGTTTTAGATAAACTAAATTGTTTTGTTTTAAAGGCTCCACAGGATTGATCTTTTAGCCGACAAAGCTTGTTTCTAATTGAGTTTCTGGGTGGTTTGAATGCCAGTCACTATTATTCCTGACAGCATTATTAAGAATTCTGCATAAGGTGGTTTCCGAGGTTCCATCCTTGTATGGGATTACTACTGATGATTTAGATTCCTTATTGTTGGTGTTATCTTGCGCATTATTTGACATGCATATCGTCATTAATATTATTATTACTATCACTACTACCATTATTTATTTTATTTCTACATTTCCCTACACACTTTTTGACTAATTTATCCGGGTAATTATTAAGTTTCAAGGCTTCTCTTATATGTTTCACTTCTAGTCTTAGATTTTTCTTGGTGCTACGCAGTTTTTGTGCTCTGTCACGTAAACATTTCACCAATTCTACTTTTACTGACTTAAGATGGGGTGATCGGAAGTCCAAATATCTATTTAAATGTGTGAGTTTCCTTTAAATACACACTAGTGTTTAACTTCCCGTCATCTTCTTTCCTTTTTACGCTGCAATCTAACATTGAAAGTTCCCCTGCTTCCTGACTTTCCAATTAATCATCAGTGAATTGAATTGCCTCCACCTTTGAGTTAATGTGTTCGAAAAATCTACCTATCTATATCCTGTGTTCTAAGTACAGTGAATTAGTCATCTACATACCTCCAGTGTGTTCGTTCCTTCTTTGATTAAATTTGAAGAAAATCAACTAGCCACTTGGCTAGTTGGCCGAAAATGACAAGCAACAAGGAGCTTTAAAAAAATGAATCATCCAAGAGCCTGTTGTTCACCATTTCAGAGGAAATGGAAGTGGATAAGGGATACACTCCATGGTAACCATTGAGTAATACCACTTGCCATCGCCTCGAGTAGCACCCGAATATTGGAGTGACTGAGAGTGATGGTGATATAGTGAAAATTGTGTGAAGAGAAGATGACAGCCCTAATAGCTGTTGTGGAGCCAGGCTTATAAAGACTTGAGGAAACAGGCAGAAATGGAGATGTGCTTTTGAAGTTTTATGTTCCAGTAAGAACCTAAAATAAAAATAATGGGAATATAGTTTTTCTACCCAATATTGAATGTCTTATCCTTCTTGACCTTTGCTGTATAGCTACATACGTACACACACACATACAAATGCAAAAACGGGCACGTATACATACGCAGATAAATGTACATATATATATATATATATATATATATATATATGTAGATAGACACACCTACGCACACACATAAATATACAATACAGACATACACACAAGCATATACTCCCGGACACATATATACACACGCACACCCACCCGCACACTTCCGACAACATTTTTTGGAATCATTCTTAAAGTGTCTGAAAAATGAAAAGAATTATTGAGTCATAAAAGAAGAAACAATGGGAAATATCAGAGAGGAGGAAATTAGTAAAAAGCAAAAAAAAGCGACAACCGGTAATTTACTGCTTTCTTTCGCTGTCTCCTCCTCCTTGTCCTCCCCTCCCTGGACACATCAATTCTTCCATTATTTTGTTATGAATTTGATGTATGTTTGTATGTGTGTATATATATGAAACACTATCAAACATATTGCCTTTTGAGACTTTTATCTTCCTTTGTAGTAACTGGGGTTATGAAATGAAAATCCCAAGATGATACAACCATCCTTTATCACAAACATGTACATTCACACACACACACACAAGGAATACAGATATAAACATCCAAACTGATAATGTGTTTTTTTAAAATTTCATTGTTATATGTTGGTAGTGTGAGTAAGCGAATTGAAAACTATTTCATTTGAGGTCAATTCAAGGTTAATTACATGGTTATTATGCTCATCAAAAGTTTTTTCATTGAACCGGGGGAGAGAAAAAGAAATACGAATATAATTTTCGAATTTTGATAGACAGTTGTCTGTAAAGTCTACGATTCACGTCCTCGGTTTTGTTTACAAGTCAACTGCTCAGTGGAGTGGATGCATGCTAGTGAGTGTGATAGGATTGAATCATACTATATACCAGTATATAGGTGGTTCAGAGGTAGGTTGCTCTTCAGCCTCTTATGTACTTCGAGGTTCGATTCCCCGCTTAAGCATTTCAAAACTTGCTTAGCTGATATAAGTATAAAACTTGGGCACTGTGGTGGTAGAGTATAACTCCATTATGAATAAGATTTTATTTTGATAAATCACATATTACTGTTATACAGTAATATTAAATGATGACAATGTTGCAAGCACAGATTATTGCTCCTGTGATTTCACTGGTGGTAATAATATAAGTGTTATTGAATAATTACAATCAGATGGGAAATAAGACGAGTGTTGTTATGGTCATAATAAATAAGTAACTTGTTAGAATGTTGTGATGTACGTGAATTGAATTGAAATAGAATTTTGAGATTATTTATTATCCTCCTCTGATATGACTGACTGGCGGTAATAATATCTTCCATGCATATCCCTGGTATTTGCATTGAGTAATTTCTGTTGCACGTGATGTGTTGGGTGTAGGTAGACTCAATGAACCAGTCAGGATTCAGTAATCAATCTCTCTTGCTCTCCACCTGCATAGATTACTTCTTAGAATCTTAACCCTCTCCCACTATGCCATTGTGTGGTTGTGTGTTAATGCACGTAGTGCAATGAAGTGATGAGCTTTTTTCTAAATTACTGATCTTTTCGGGTGGAGTCAACCATTCCTACCTAATTCAGTAAACTCTTATGTTCCGATAATCTGACTACCCCCCGATCTACTAGTTTGATCTACATAGTTGACCTCACTCACAGTCATTGCAGGGTATTTTGTAAATTATATTATTTTGTTTAATTGGGTCCACTGACTGGGTCTTTTAGCCTACATAGCTTGTCGTACCGGAGTGAGTTTGTAGGTTTGAATGCCACCACCTTAATTCCTGTTTTATTAAGAATCCTACGTGATGAGGGTCTCAGATATCCCCTCCCTCCTTATACGGTATAACAGTAGATGACTTATATTCCCTCTTATTTATGTTATCATAACTAGTTCTACGATTATTTTTATTTTGTTTTTGGCTTTTAACTGACCTCCCTAATGAATTTTTTAGGATAATTATTTGATATCAACGCTTCTTCTATCTGTTTTATTTCATCATTTAGGGGTCTTTACTGAATATACATTATCACATATTGATTTTTATTCCAATATCTAGTCAATTCTATACATGTATATAAATGAAGTCAAGAAGTTGTGTGAGTGAGTGACTTGATATGATTATGAGTGTCATTAGTTTGTGCTCTAAACGTTGTCATCAGTTAATACTGTAACAACAGAAGACAAGGGCCAGGCAACAGATCGTTTTATTATGAAAATCAACACGTATTTATACATATTTCACATACATTATTGTAGACAAGCGCAGTCATCTGATTGGTTGTTTATCAGAAGTTAGGCAGACAAACGCAGGCTTCTGATTGGTTGTTTCGGGATTCCTCGACAAATAGGGTTCTCTATCTGCGAATTATATTTTGACACGTTAACTTTGCTGTGATTGGTTGTTAAATCAGCCTTGCTCATATTTTCTCACGGCCTGCTCTCACCACAATACTACTTACTGTACGACAACACTGTGTGACTTATCAAAATAAAATCTTATCCACAATGGAATTGCCTAGCTGGTTAGAAGCCTGA
Source organism: Trichobilharzia regenti (assembly GCA_944472135.2). Classification (NCBI taxonomy): domain Eukaryota; kingdom Metazoa; phylum Platyhelminthes; class Trematoda; order Strigeidida; family Schistosomatidae; genus Trichobilharzia; species Trichobilharzia regenti. Next base: position 106,896,731 of record OX235264.1, read on the forward strand.
TAAAGAGAGAAAGTGGGGCGTACAACTAGCAACTCTACCCTGTAAAAAACAATCACTGCTTCTGAAACTTCAAAGCTCTAGCTTGAAGTAGTCCTGTGTTACACTCGCGACGCAAAGAAATAAAATGAAATAATAAGTTGGATATGAATCATTTCGGAAACTACTCATTGAATTTAAGTGGTAATAACTATTAACCGAAATGAATCTGAAGTGATCGAAACACCAAACGGTCATTTGGCCATTTAGTCAGATTCATAAGTGGTAAGTTACTTCACAATTTATACAGTTCATGGTGATTATTGAGCTGTGGTTTCCTTCTTCGGAAACCGAGATCATTCTGATCATATATTGTGTATGTTTTCTCCACCAACAAATGAACCAAAAGTGTTGCATTATATGGCTGCACGACAGTATCAGCAACTTTCGTCAGTAAAACGACTAGATACATGTTCATTATCCAATTGGAATATTAATCGCGTATCTTTGAGATCAACAGTATACTGATAACAGGGACAATACCACCAACCGAGAGAATGAGCCAAGTGGCACCCTTATCAATAGTCACATAACTCTGATTCTTTTTTCACTACATCTAAAACACAGTTGAGCACTTTCATACAGTGACCCTCCATCCAATTAATCCCCGTTCCACTCTGCGCAAATAGGGAGTTATTTGGACAAAACGCTTGTCAGAAAAGTCCAGCAAGAACACCCCCGTTGTTCTAGGTTCTAGATCCACTAAGATAGGTCGATGGACATACCTTCCATCAGATCAAAGTCGCCATGATATGTTACCATAGGGTCTGTTCCACGCTCATCTGTGATGACTTTTCAAAATTGGCACTGATCTGGGTTCCACAGTGACCAGCTTGAATACACACAATCTCTTTCATGACAACCTATCAGTAAATTAGTAGAAGTCCTCTAAACAAAAATTACCTGCATCTCATTTAATTCTAACTGACACTGGAGTTAAACTTGATCAGTTTCACAGTCCCTGATGGTTTTCCGTAGAATAAAAAGCATTAGTGTATGGAATGGTGGATCAAAAACATGGAAGGAGCTAGGATTAACTTGAAGTTCACATGCAAAGAGGAATCGCAAAATAGAATTGCCCTCCTAGATATCTTCCTTACAAGAAAATCAGATGGTGGTATAAAGAAAAATTTGCATAGGAAAAGCATGTGGACAGGACAATATACACAATTTCACATCTTCATTTCTCTCCAGTAGAAAAGAAATTTAGTAAGTACCCTCAGCCGTAGGGTTAGAGCTATATGCTTAGAAGAAGTAGTTGAAGATGAACTAAGAATTGCGTATGATACCTTAATTGAAAATAGCTGTGCAGAAAAGTTTACCAAGAAACAAATGGCCAAGAAAGCAGAAGAAGACTATTCTTCATCTGTAAATAAGAAGCCTTTATACATACGACTGCAATTCAAGTGTGGTATACCTGGCTAAATAATTACGAAGAAGTTAAGAAAATCAGTTAAAAGAACTTTTAATGCTGGCAAATTACAAGTCATGCTTTCTAAACAACTGGTGGTGATTCCACGACTAAAAGATGAAGTACTTAGACTAGCTAGCCACTTCGAATTGTATCTACCAATTCATCTGCGCTTGGAGCGAGTTATATCCGCCACTGATCTAGGAACCAGATTCTTTATGATCGCTCTGGAAAATCTTCCAGTGTGGCTAAATAAAAGTGTAGTTAAAACCACTAACAGTTTCATATTGGACCACCTGATACAAACAGGCCACAATGTTGGGCATTGACGGCAAATAAATTGCCAAAAACATCCAGGTACTAACCGCATACTTTAAACAGCAGAAGTTATCACAACGTGCCTTAAGCAGCGAGTGCTTTGTGTATGGAGAAAACATGTCTAGCTAGCCACTTCTACTTCCCTGGACGCAGGCCGTCAATAGAGACTTTAAATTCATGAATCTGTATTATTATCTTTCCCAATTTCTTTGATATTCAGTAAGTACTGGGATGTTGATGCTATCGAACTGTAATTCAATGATATTATTATTATTGATTCAATGTTATTTAAACAACATTGATGTTGTTAATAACACTATCTTGGCATTAGTTTCTCTTCAAACCTTTGCTGATCGTCTCATATTCTTATAGTTTCTAAGAAAGTTTTCCGTCTGACTTATCACATAAAGAAGTTGAGGCACTCAGGTATAACCCAATCTCTTCTCATACAATTTATTAATTCATGTGTTTTGCCCATCATTCTATATTGTTCTCCATTATTCTTCCCTGGGCTACTCAAGAAAGACCATATAATACTACGAAGAACATTGAGGGCTGTAAGTAGGGTCAGTGCTATCCCTTTGACTCAACTAAATGACACTGTTGTCAATAGGCATATGAATTCTTGAAAACACCTAGCTAAAGTTATCTTATCTGATAGTGAACATCCTCTTTATTCACAATTGTTTCCTTGTATCTCTTCGGGTAAGACCAGAAGAAATTTCATAAACATTTATGCTCGTACTACAAAATATTAAAAAAATTCGACCGTACCATATTTGGCACGAGTATTGTGTGAAGAGACAAATATCAGAAAAGAACTTTTACAACTTCTAAATCATTAACTAAACTATAAAATGTAATGATGCATACTAATGCATGTGTTATTTGTTATATTATCTATTTATTATTCACTATGACTTAGAAATGGTGTGATTTTGTTGGGGTTTTATTTTTTTCCTATTAACTATCAATATTTTAACATTTTATACATTTATATAATTATAAACAGAGCTAAACCATTGCAGTATGTAAAAGAAACGCTGAAAATTCCATGCTGTAAATTGTTATTATTGTGGAATAAAGTGATTATATTATTATTATTATTAATTCATTTACTATTATATGTGCATATATAATTGGCGTCGGTGGTATAGCGGTTAGGGCGCTCGCCGACCATGCACATGGTCCGGGGTTCAATCCCCGGCCGACGCACCCCTTTACCTCACTAAGCCAGAAATAATACTGGTAAAGAGAAAAGGTTGGGCATGAGTCTAGCCACCCCATCCTGTAAAATAAACACTGCTACAGAAACTTCAAGCCACTAGCTTGAAGCCCTATGTTCCACTGGGGAACGTGAAGGAAAAATTATTATTATTAAATTATTATATAACTGTACAACCTGATGAGGAAGGGGTTATCCAAAAAAAATATTCTTTGTTCATTAGGCATTCTTTTAACTTGAAATGTCTAACACTTATAATATTAGCCTCCTTTCACCAATATATTGTTCGAAAACTATGCATTAAAAAACAACGAGTATTCACATGTATCATACCATGAGATAAATGCGAAAAGGAGAACAGTTATTTCTCTAAACGTTTAACAAAAATTGACAAAAAATTAATAAATATTTACTTGAACCATAAATTTTACTTCTGTCGTTCTCGATGGTATACCAGAATCTTGTATATGTATCACTAACGGATAGGTGCCAATATCCTGTTCGGTTAATTCACGATCAATAATTAATTCAGCTGATGTACTACCAAGACGAAATACTGAGGCTTGATTACCAGAATATAAAATGAAATGTAGTAAGGCATTATGACCTTCATCGGGATCGCGTGCTTCAATGCGTGCTACTACCTAGACAAAAAAATTAATATATTTATATATATAATTACAAAACAAGATCAATAACAAATGAAGTCTAACGAGTAGCTGTTTGCTAGTCGCATCAACTTATAGTGTTTGCTAACCAGATCTAAGTGATGCAAGCACTGGATGGTGAGTTCGCTTGTTTGGGGTCAAGCTCATCAGTAGTATACCCGTTGAATTCAGTTCAGTTTCTGGTCAGCCACTTCGGTGAACTGGTTATGTTGTAAGTCAAATTCCCAAATAGCCAGTAATTCGTAATTCATGCACTTCTAGGTGATTACATCACTATAGTCTATTTTTCGGAAACCGTGATTTTCTAACCAATGGCACTTGGTTTCTTGAATACCATTCATGTTATGGAGCAGATACATATTGTGATCTAAATACCTTGGCTGGTTTCTAGAGGAAACTATGACAAGATGAACACCTTGAACTGTGTAAACTGCAAGCAAATTTGCGATCTGTGAATATGAACTACACAGAGGAAACACTGCCATAAGATCAGTCATTTTGCTATAAGGAACACGAAGATGTGATCAATGCGAAAAAATGTTTGAATCCTGAATACTTCTTCATCGAGTGGTATAGTAATGATTGATCACTCGCACTTGAAATATGGAAAATATCACTGCTACCAACCAAGTTAAGCGATGAAAAATAGTGGAATTGTATGAGCGATGTTAGAAAGTTGTGTGAATACCTTGATATGATTATAATCAGTATTAAATTGTGCTCGAAACGTGATTATCAGTAGATATTACTTGCTGTATAACACTGTGAGACTTTATCAAAATAAATATTAATCGCAATGGAATTATATCCTGCCACAATGCACAGGTTCTGTACGTTTATCAACTTTTGAAAGAACCGGAATCATGAAACCATTCTACCGAGATTCCCGAACCGAATTTTACAAAAAATAATTCAGAAACATTCAAGCAGATGACAGTGAAATCATGATTTGCATAGAAAAAGTACTTGGACAGGACAATACACACATTTTCACAGCTTCGTTCCTATCAAGTACAAAAGAAATTTAGTGAAGACCCTCAGCCCTGGAGTCAGTTATAGCTATATGCTCAGAAGAAGTAATTGAAGATGAATCAAGCATTGTATATGATACTTTGATCGAAAATAGCAATCCCGAAAAATTTGTCAAAAAACACATGACAAAGTAAGCGGAAAAGGACTAATCACTATCTGTAAACAAGAAGCCACTTTATATACGGCCTTGATTCAAGGGCGATATATACCAAGTGAGATAATTACGAAGAAATTAAGAAATTCAGTTCAAAGAACTTTTATTGCTGGAGAACTACACGTCTTACTCTCTACACGACCGATGTTGATTCCTCGACTGAAAGATGAAGTACCTAGACTAGCTAGCCACTTCAAATTGTATCTACCAATTCAACTGCGCTTGTGGTGGAGTGAGTTATATTGGCCGTTGCTCTAGGAACTTGATTTTTCGTGCTCGCTCCGAAACATCTCCCACTATGGCTAAATAAATGTGTAGTTAAAACTATTAACAATTCGAAATTGGATCATCTGATACAAACCAGCCACAAAGCCAGTGAGCCAGCCAGCGTGGAAGAATCCTTCTCTATTATCATAACATGTATGTATATAAAAAAATCTTCAATTCTTATGATTTACTTACCTCCCCTGGTGGTTCACGAAAAGATACACTGACATTGCCTTTCCCATGTACAGGGAATACAACGATCGGATCATGATCATTCGTATCAGTCACATGAATATGTATCTTTGCTGTAGCTGACCTTGGAGGTTTACCCTTATCCATAAGCAGTACAATTAATTCATAATTGGTTTGTTTCTCTCTGTCTAAACTTTGCAGACTGGTCAATTCCCCTGTGGTTTGATTCACTCTAAAGCTTAATGATGAACCAACAAGACGAAAACGTAATTCAGCATTCTCATCAATATCAGCATCTGTTCCGAGAAGAATTCCTGGATTTTGTCGGACAGAAATAAACATCGGTAGATCAATAAAATTTAGAAATTATCGAAATTAATACAAATCGATATTTGCAGTTAAGTAGTAGTTTTTAGGTATTTTTTTTTGAAGGAATTCGATTGGTCTTAACTTTGAGAACATGCTGGTTTCCATCAGAGAAGGAGTGATGAACAGCTATTCGGCAGTACATACTGATTGCCCTTCCAGGGGGGGGGCGATTGAAGCTAGGTATTTCAGGCTATAAGACGAGCTCGCCGAATATTTCGCAACTGTGACTGAATTCGGACTTCTGCCAATTGGTAATAACTACCTCAACTGCCAGCCAAACAAAGAGAAAATAGCTGATCAGCAGTACTTCACAGTGGATTTTCAATGGTTCTGAAACTGAATTCGGTTCATGATGGTACTTGAAATTAATATTTGGTTCCGTTTTCATCCCATGGAAGATTTCTTCATGTAATGAGTACAGGACTCTCAGGTTACAAGGCATTCGGGTTGACTATGAGATACTAGCTTGCTAGGCTACTGGCTTACTAGTTTTCTCGCCGGTCCCAAGCCGGGGTAAAGAGGGAGGGTTGGGGCGTGGTGCTAGCAACTCCACCCCTGTAAAACAACCAAATCGCTACAGAAACTTCAACGAATAAATATATTAAAAATTCTAAAAACATAAGCAATAGCCTTACTTTTCGCTGGAATCGGGGAAGTGAAATGACGCAGGCTGGTGAAAGCCTTCGGGAAGCCAGTCAGCCGATGTGCCTTCTTTCGATGAAAGCAAAAGTAAGGATGGGTACCTGGAATGTTCGCACAATGTACGAAACTGGAAAGGCTGCCCAGATAGCCGCTGAAATGAGAAGGTACAGAATAGAAGTGTTGGGAATCTGCGAGAGCAGATGGAACGGAACTGGAAGGTGCCAACTACCTACTGGAGAGACAGTAATCTATTCCGGCCACCTAGAGGACAACCATGAGCACACCGAGGGAGTGGCCATCATGATGTCACCAACAGCAACCAAAGCTCTCATGCAGTGGGAACCAATCTCCTCCAGGATAATGACAGCCAGGTTCAACTCAAAAGGAAGGAAAGTTACAGTCATTCAATGTTATGCGCCTACAAACGTCTCAGAACAAGAGAAGAAGGAGGCGTTCTACAGACAACTACAAGCAATAATGGACAACGTCCCAAATGGCGATATCAAAATCCTGATGGGCGACATGAATGCGAAGCTGGGACGAGACAACACAGGAAGAGAACTCACCATGGGTCGTGAGGCCCTCGGTGAAATGAACGACAATGGTGAACTCTTCTCAGACTTCTGCGCCTTCAATGATTTGGTGATTGGCGGTAGTGTGTTCAAACACAAGGATATACACAAGACGACATGGATTTCACCAGATGGAAACACCAAGAATCAAATAGACTTCATCTCAATTTCAAGAAAGTGGAGACGGAGCCTACTGGACACAAGGTCAAGGAGAGGAGCAGATGTGGGTTCAGACCACTATCTAGTAGAAGGGACTTTCAAGGTGAAACTAAAAGCCTCGAGGATAGCTGGGGATAGGCCACAATGCAAGTTCAACACTCAATTACTGAAGGACACAACCACAAAAGACACCTTCACTGCAACTGTCAGAGCAAAGCAGGAAACACTACGCGACATCACTGAAGAATCATGCGTGGAAGAACATTGGAAGTCTCTGAAGGCGATTCTCAACGAAACGTGTTCAACGGTTCTAGGAAGAAAGAAGAGACAAGACAAGGAATGGCTCTCAACGGACACTTGGAAATTAATAGAAGAGAGGAGAATGGTGAAAGAGAAAATGATTCAATGCAAGGACGGACAGGAGAAGGAGACGATGAGCTCAACTTACAAAGCATTGGACAAAGAAGTGAAGAAAAGTGCTAGGAAGGACAAAAGACGATTCTACGACAATCTAGCTACTGAAGCTGAAAAGGCAGCAGGCAAAAGGGACCTGAGGACACTATATCAGATAACCAAATCTCTATCCGGGAAGAGACCAACACAAGCGAAACCTATAAAAGACAGCCAAGGGAAGCCCATTACCAAGGAAGAAAAACAGATTAAACAATGGGCGGATCACTTCAAAGGACTCTTGAACCGACCATCACCTGCAACCCGTCCAGAAATACCAACAACAGCGCGCACACAACTGCAAGTTGACACCAATCCTCCAACGAGAGCTGAAGTCTTGAACGCAATCAAACTTCTGAAAGCTGGAAAAGCAGCCGGACCAGATGGAATACCCCCTGAAGCACTGAAAGCAGACCCAGAGACGACAGCAGACATGCTGACTCCATTATTGCAAAAGGTCTGGAAGGAGGGAAAGGTGCCTACTGACTGGAGGAAAGGTTACCTCGTGAAACTACCAAAGAAGGGCGACTTAGGACTCTGCAAGAACTGGCGAGGAATCATGCTCCTATCGACGCCAAGTAAAATCCTGAGTCGCATCATCCTGGAGAGATTAAAGGACGCACTGGAGACAGAACTCCGACCAGAACAAGCTGGATTCAGGAAAGGCAAATCATGTACTGACCAAATTGCAACTCTACGCATCATCATCGAACAAAGCATGGAATGGCAATCAAACCTCTACCTCAACTTTATAGACTTTGAGAAGGCCTTCGACAGCGTTGACCGTGAAGTAATTTGGAAATTACTCGAGTACTACGGCGTACCCCAAATATTCATCAACCTTATTCAACAGCTGTACGACAACGGCACCTGCCAAGTGATCCACAACGGAAGACTCAGCGAGGCGTTTGGAGTAAACACAGGAGTCAGACAAGGGTGCTTACTATCACCAATGATATTCCTAATTGTGGTGAACTGGATTATGCGTCAGACTGTGGGAAACGAGAAGACAGGAATATCCTGGACCGACGTGAAGAACCTAGAAGACCTGGATTTCGCGGATGACTTATGTTTGATGTCACACACAATCGAAGACTTACAAGCGAAAACCGACAAACTGGTCGAAGAAGCAGCCGGTGAAGACAGGACTCCATATGAACATAGACAAGACGGAGGTTATGAAAATAACCAACCAACAACAACAGCAGCAACATCCAGTGCCAATCACCATCAACGGGAATGATTTGAAAGAGGTTACTTCATTCACTTATCTAGGGAGCATTGTCTCAACTACAGGAGGAACGGACGAGGATGTCAAATCGAGCGAGAATCGGGAAGGCGAGAAACACATTCATCAATGTGAAATCAATCTGGAAATCTTCGTCACTCAGCATCACCAACAAAATTCGGATTTTCAATACAAACGTAAAGTCAGTTCTTCTATACGGATCAGAAACTTGGCGGGTCACAAAGAATATTTCCAAAAGGCTGCAGACCTTTATTAACAACTGTCTTCGCTCAATACTGAATATCAAATGGCCGGAAAGAATCACCAACAAGGAATTATGGGAACAAACAAAGCAAGAAACAATCGCCCAACAAATATGCAGGAGAAAGTGGAGATGGATTGGACACTCGCTGAGGAGACCGCTGGGTGACATCGCGCGTCAAGCTCTCGAGTGGAACCCGAAAGGGAAGCAGGGTGTGGGAAGTCCAAGGGTGACATGAAGGAGATCGTGTGAAGAGGAGTTGAAAGAATATGGATTAACATGGATGCAGGCGAAAAGTATAGCAGAAGACAGAAGAAAATGGAGACGTGCAGTTGAAGCCCTAGGTTCCATTAGGAACCCAAGGGAGCAGTAATAAATAATAATAATAATAATGAGATGGGATCCAGTTGCCTGTGATTTATAACCTCCACCTATTTGTGATATGTAGTCTTATTGGATACACGGGTCTTCGGTGAGTACTTATCCTAAAACTTTATTTGGTAGAGGCTATTAGCCACAACGCTTCACTAGAACTCCATGTAATTTCCCCTGGTGGTTAGCCACTACTGAGCAGTAGATTCTAGTCTTCTGGTGTTCGTTTGTGAAACTTTCATTGTTTTACATATTGGATATACTGACGAGTTGAATTTATTTGAAGAATCTTCAAGTTTTGGTTTGCGCGGATTTGATTCGTCGCAGGATTTCATCAGTCAAATGGTTTTATGTTAAATCCTTCCACCAAATGTCAGGCAGTTAGCCTTACTTTCAAGCATCGACGTGACATACATCAACTAGTTAGTTCCCATGATGCCTGTAGCAAATATGGCACTGAAACGGAAACAAAGTCAAGCATTAAATACCTTGGATTAGTTATTTCCTCTGACCTTTCTTGGTCATCCCACATCTTATCAGTCTGTAGGAAAATGTTTCATCTTACCTTCTACATTAAAAAGTTAAGACAATCAGGTATCAAACAACCTTTACTTCTGCAGATTGTAAACTCCTGTGTTTTACCTGTTGTACTCTATCGCTCTCCATTAATCTTTCCTGAGCTTCTCAAAAAAGACTATATCATATTAAGAAGGGTATTAAATGCTGTGAGTAGGGCTTGTGGTATGCCTCTGCGTGAGCTCGCCAATATTATAGTCGAAAGATACAATGTGCGTTGGTGGCACAGTGGTTAGGACTCTCGCCGACCATGCACATGGTCCGAGGTTCAATCCCCTGCCGACGCACACATGATATCTATGGTTGGCCTGCGAAATTTGGGCTACCGATATCCATGCTGAAAATTTCATACTTGTAACGAAAATACGGTGTGTAATCAAGCTGTAATCAATAATAAATAAAATAAATAAAATCTTGTACAAAATGGTTAGAGGCCGTACTGTCAGATTCCCTGCCCGCCCCCTCATTTATTCACAACTATCCCCTAGCATCTCATCAGGTAGGACAAGAAGTCAATATAGGAAGTTATATGCTCAAACTACTAAGTATAAAAATTCTACAACACCCTATTTAGCTCGTATTTTATGTGATGAAGACTCTGTTAGACGTGAAACACATAAGTTACTATGTAATTAGCACAGTGAATCGACCCTTTCATTGTTCATCTCCCTTTAATTTTATGGTGTCACCCCTTCTATCTTTTAATTATAACTTTGGTTTTTTATTTTAGTTTTTATTACTATTATTACTACAATTTTATAGTTTATGCATACTTTTGTCCATATTGCATACAGTATTTTGCTATGTAGATGCTATAACAACGTTTTTTATTATTATTATTATTGTTGTTTAATGTTTATCTTTTGTCGTTTTGAGTGAATTAGATGCAATATTGTACTGAATGCTGAAAATTCCTTGCTGTCTCGTTAGTACTGTTTCTAGAATAAAGCAAGAATTATTATTTTTATTATGAACTGATATCGGTTAAAGAACCATTGGAAAACAAGGGTGCATTGGACAGTCGCTGGACTCTCGTTGGGAACTCTTAAGCAGCATGTCTTCATGGGTGCACCATTAGGGTCCAGCATGTTGCGCATGAAGCGCAGATAATATCACGAACTGGTGAAAATTAAAAGTCATAGGTTACTGCATATCACTTTGATGACAAAATGGTTAAAGAGCTTAGCCTGGTAGCCCTAAAGTTACCGGTTGAAACGTTAGTGAGATGTATTTGCGTGCAGATGAAGAGTTCCCGACTCAGACGAAACAGCTTCGCAGTGCTAACTAGTTTTCAGTGATTTTCAAAAATTCATATGAAACCTCAAAATTTATTAGTATACTGGACTGCAATAACAGCCATAGGCCACCACCGTCGAGAGGAGAAATCTAAGGGGAGTTATCTCTTTTTACCTAGCAGCATTGTTTCGACTACCGAGTAGGTGGTACACCTGAGGACATGAAAGCCACCTGGGATCAGAAAATCACGTGACACAGGCGCCACCAAAAGTATTTCCAACAGGCTACTGCAGATCTTCGTCAACAATCGCCTTCTCTGACTATATTCTTTAGATCAAATGGCCAAATCGGAAAGGATAAGCAACAAATAACTCTAGCAGAAAACTGATCGAGTTGCACAACGAGTGTATGCAGAATGAAGTAGAGGTGGATGGTACACACAAACGCACGCACTTAGGGTATAGTCGAGTGATGTCACACACCAGGTAAGGCGTCGAGGGGAGAAGCGAAAGAGAAACGACAAGTTCGGCGTGAATCCGAGAGTTGTGACATGGAGGAGGTCATGAGGGCGCGGCGGAAATCATGAAGCTATCTAAAAAAATAGTGCTAAGAAGAGGAGTAATGTTGTTATCCTATGTCATACTCAAAACCCAAGCGATGAATAATGATAAAGCAAATAACTTTGATTCATTTATACGCTCCTTCTTTTAAAATATAAACTTCTATTACGCATTGGAGATTGAACATTGTACAATGATAGAGGTAATTTAAACAAATATAATGCAGTTATCTAGATACATGTATATGCTTCCAAAAGATTTTAATTCAGTTTTTTAAACTTCAGTTATTAGAAGAACAATATGAAAGGCTAGAGAAATTCTTTGGTTGAACTGCCACAAAGGATGCCTCTTTAGCCCATAAGATTGAAGATCCTAGTTTCGATCTTTGGTGGGTTGCCGGGTGCGCGTGGCGGTTGAGTCCGAACATAGGATGAAACAACTATCTAGTATTCTCTAGTGATTTTTAGTGATCTCTAACTGGTGTTACTTCATGGCGAAATCCACATGGTTTTCAGACGTCATTCTCTAAGCCCATGATGGACTCATTCAAGAAAGGAGTAGACTAGTGGATATCCTTATGAGAAGACGCTTGATGGAAGCTTGATGTATTTCTTAATCTTAGCCAAATATCGCAAATCTGAATCTAATTATATCAGATTATTTCATTTCTACATCCCATGTTCAGTGGATTGACATGGTATTTACGAGTTGATCACGCATTGATATAAGTTGGAGAAGCATCAAAAACCAGGGAGTACTGGACAGCTGCTGTTTTATCCTAGTTTGGGAATCATCAGAAGTACGCAGGACTCAGGACCTTCCAGTTACAAGGCAAGCTCGTATACCATGGTTGCGGTCGCGCTAAATCACCAATTGGTAGATGTTCGAATGTATGCACCGCTGATTGAATCGGCTCGCAGTGGCTGAATGCTATACGAGCTCGCCTTGTAACCGGAAGGTCCTGGGTTCGAATCCCGGTGGGTGGGTACTTCTGATGATTCCCGAAACTAGGATGAAACCACAGTTGTCCAGTACTCCATGGTTTTCAATGGTTCTCAAACTGACGTTAATCCGTGATCAACTCGTGAAAACATAACTAACCCTCACAAATCAAACTATAGAAGATATAGTATTTGTCAGAAAAAATGTGAATGGACGAAATGGCTCAAAACTACTCAAATTTGTCGAGGTGACCCCTATATAAAAACGCCGGAAACCTGATTTACTTGTTTAGAAAGAAGCGGTTATCAGTCTTCCTTTATCCTGGTTATTATATATTTTCTTTATTATAGCTTGATTCCACACCATATTTTCGGTTCAAGTATGCAATTCTCAGCATGTGATACCGGTAGCCCAAATTAAGCAGACCGACGACTAATATCAGGTGTGCGTCAGCAGGGGATCGAATCTCGGATCATTTGCATAATCGGCGAGAGTCCTGAGCCGACTATGCACACCGACGTTCATTTCATTAGGTAGTCTTTGGCTTTAACCCTATCCTCCCACCTCCGAACGTTAATATAGTGTAACTTTGCTTATCCTTTGTTTCTATGGTTTATGGTGAACTCACTACATTGTTACCCAATTTATTATAGTGATTCATCATCCTTTTCATATCTTGTCCTTGTTACATAACCCTTTTTATCACTGATTTCTCTTTCAACTTGAACTCTCTGGGTAAAAGCTGTATGAGTGCAATTTTCTGAGCACTGTTCAATAAATTTAGAGCCTCCGTTGTCAACTGATATCATGTGAAATTTTGCAAGGATGTTAAAATTGTTCTGTACAAAAATATAATATTGAATTCTTTAGACTGTACTCATATGAGGAGAAACCAACGAAATTAACGGTGGTGGTATCATCTTATCATGTACAAGCCAATGTAGTTCTTGGTTTATTCAAATTCATAAAGGGGAATAAATGCATGAATGATGGAGAGAACGACGACGTGCATATTGATGAGATGGATACACAGGATGGTCAGAAATATGAGAAAGTCAGATAGGCAAAGGAGGACTGCATCCTCGACTAACACATTATTGAAGTTGATGTTTGTGGTAAGTGAATAAAACACAAGTTGAAAATATTTTCTATACGTTTCTTGTTGCACATGTGCATGTGTGCGTGTCCGGATGTACACAGTATCATTCAACAGAAGTTAAGATTACAAGATGGTGAATATAAATTGTGCAATCAGTCATAATAGTAGTAATAATATTAATAATAATGGTCTTATCAATAATAAGAATGAAAAAGTGAGGCAGTTTGTGATAACACGAATAATGAAAAAAACAGCATGATTAAACAAACAAACAAATGTTCAGATGGAAATAGTCGATAAAGGCTAGTAAAATCAAATAAACCGATTAAGTAATGTTAGATTGTAAGGGAAGTAAATGAAACACGCTTTTAATGGATATGTGATAAGATAAAGATAAACTGGCGGCCTGCTTAAATCTTGGGCTACCAAAATTTCCATCCTACATATTGCATCTATTTCCTCGGATTTATTTTGTTTTAATTATTCAATTATGTATCCAAGTCGCATTACTTACTCTCGCGATTATTTAAAATGTTTCAACCTGTTGATTTACGAGTATATAATAACGTTAAGAAAAAGCATCATGGAGGTTGGCAGAGATCATTAAAGTGTACTCCAATGCATCAGATGACTGTTCCTGTGATTATGAGCACAAATTGCAGGTCATTATCGAACAAGATTAACTACTTGCATTCTCTATTATACTCAAATGTATATTGTAATACTGGTGTAATCACTCTTCAAGAGACTTGGCTCCATGATTCATATGACGATAATTTAGTCTCCTTAAGTGGGTTCACAATCTACAGACAAGACCGATGCAGCTCAAAGAAGAAGAGAGGTGGTGGTGTTGCCACTTTTATTAATTCTCAGTGGTCTACTGCCAACAACGTCTGCTTCAAATTCTCAAATGACAATATTGACTGTATAACTGTAAAATGTCGACCTAAACACTTACCTAAGTACAGCTCCATTTTTGTCACAAATATCTATATCACACCTTGTTGCAGTCCCTCAGAACTATCTATCTTCGCTGATGAATTCACTATTTTTGCTGCTGCTTCGTTTGGTAACTCCTTATCTATAGTGACTGGCGACTTCAACTCCAGCGACTGCAGTTTTATTACATTGCTGGGCCATGCAAATGTTGTTAATTTCCCAACTCGACAAAATACTTCACTTGATTTAGTATTTATAAATGATTCTGGAATATACGAAGCTCGTAAAAGAGCCCCGCTCTTCAATTCTGATCATTGTATTGTACGAGTCTTACCCAAAATTTACGGAAAGTTACACAGTAAAGCCCTCTCAAACTTGTCTAAGAAAGTTGTTCACAGATGCTACTCAAATGAGAACGTACATCATCTTAGAAACATGCTCAGTGACACAAGATGGGATTTGTTTAATGATGATTCACTTGATGACAATATCTCTAATATTACATCCTATCTGAAATTCTGTTTTGAAATCTGTTGTCCAAAAGAAACACTATTCGTCAAATTTGACCGTTTCTCCTCGCCTCAACTTAAAAAGCTTCGTAGAGAGAAGGAAAAACTGTATAAAATGAAAGATAAAAGTGGTGTAAAAAGAACTAACTTCTTAATTAAGTCTGAAATGCAGAGGTTGAATGTAATATATAACCAGAAATTCATATCCTGCAAAAATCCTTCTAATATGTGGAAACTATTTAAGGAAATCACTGGTGGTAAGCAGATAAACAATATTCCATATTCTTTTGATGTATGTACTCTTAACAAATCTTTTATTTACTCTCCCTCAAATGCCATGCTTCCCAGCATCACTTGTGTTAATAATAGCCCCTTTCCAGGTTTTAACACAAATGATGTTCAAAAGTGCCTCAAGTCTCTAAACCCTTCCCAGAGCTTAGGTCCCGATTATGTACCTAGTATTATTTTTAAAAAATGTTCTGATATTCTGTGTCACCCTCTTACTGATCTATTTAACAAATCTTTTTCCGATAATATTGTGCCTGCCGTTTGGAAGGACATTAAAGTTGTACCCATACCTAAATCTTCTACTGGAGCATGTGTCAAATTTAGACCCATTGCTATTACCTCTCCTTTTTTGAAAACTATGGAGAAATTACTTTTACTTAGTCTTGTACCTTCGCTTAAATCCTTTAATGACCCTAAACAATTTGCCTATAAGCACAGTAGAAGCACTTTAGATGCAGCTGCCGTCTTATATCATAACATTGCTTCCAGTCTAGACAAGGGGGCTAAATTTGTTCGTTGTGCCTTCCTAGACTATACATCTGCTTTCGACTCGGTCCCTAGGGACATCTTATTAAATAAACTTGCTGCTAGTCAAACAGAATGTTGGGCTGTTAACTGGTTACATTCCTATTTCTCAGATAGAAAGCAGTACACCGTATATAAAGGGAAGTCTTCCACTTCATTGCCTACTGAAGCTGGTGTCCCTCAAGGTGCTGTTCTTTCTCCTTTTCTTTTTTCTTTCTTCTTGCATGACTTGCCTCACTCTGATGAAATAAACTTTGTGAAGTACGCTGATGATTTAACGGTTTCAATGGCTGTTAACTCCCAGCTAGATTGTACTAAAATAAATAGCTTTCTATCGGAAGTCAGCAAATGGTCTGAGTCTAACGGTCTTAAACTGAATCCTTCTAAGTGTCAAACTGTTGATTTCAGCTTAAGATGTAAACGACAGTTAAAAGAAGTCATCGATTCTCATGACACTTGTAAAATTGACGACAATGATATAGGAATCAAATCAGAAATTAAGTATCTTGGACTCATTCTCTCTTCTGATCTCTCCTGGTCTTCCCATGTCTTAGCAATCTCCAGTAAAATATTCCGCCTGACATTTTACATTAAGAAGTTAAGACACTCGGGTATAACTCAACCCCTCCTCTTACAGTTCATAAACTCTTGCATCCTACCTATTCTTCTTTATTGCTCACCCTTATTCTTTCCTGGTTTGCTTAAAAAGGACTATGTCACAATTCGTAGAATACTGAAGACTGTCAGTAGGGTGAGTGGTGTCCCAGTGGACCACATAGTTAACGTCGTTGTCGATAGGCACTTGACTTCGTGCAATAAATTTGCTAAAGGGATTTTGTCTGACTTGGAGCATCCGCTTTACCCTCAGCTTTCACCTTGCATCTCCTCAGGTAGAACAAGGAGTAACTTCAGAAAACTGTATGCTCGCACGTCTAAGTATAAAAATTCTATGATACCATACTTGGCACGTATTTTATGTGATGAAAATAGTGTCAGGCAAGAATTAACTAACCTTTTTTCATCTAGTAAATAAACAATTTCCTCCATCCATCCTTATATACCTTCAAGTTTTACTTTTATTACTTCTATTATATTTATGGTCCTGTTACTTCTCTGTTTTACTCTCATAATTGCAAACACCAACTTATCTCCATGACGGCTGTAATCTTTGTTTTTCCCCTCACCATATCATGTAAAAGAACATTATATTCAATATTTTTAAACATGTTAGGATTTCTATACCACATTGCCAATACTGTGTGACACAAGCCAACGGCAATTTTCACTTGTATTCTTATTATTATTACCCTAGCTGTTATCATTATTATTGCTATTTCCATTTTATATGCTGCATGTTTTTGACACTACCTCTATTGTAAATGTGGAAAATTTTCTGTGTGATTAATTTTATTTATAATTTGAGGAAATTAGATGCAATATTGTGATTAATGCTGAAAATTCCATTCTGTATCACAAGTACTGTTTTTGGAATAAAGTAAATCATTATTATTATTATTATTATTAGGGGATGATAAGAAAGGGGTTGAAAATATAAACAAAGGGTGGTGTAGTTTTCATTAGTTGGTTATGTCTTAATAGGCCAACAAGGGAGGGATAATGGTTGTACGGACTTCTTTTGAATGCATAGTTTAGGTTTAATAGTTCGAATGTCTATCGCCTGTCTCAGCTGCGTGCAGTAGACGAATACGAAGTCTATTGGAAAGATTCGGTGAGATACGATGAATTACTTTGAAAGCTCTCGTTTTCTCCACTACATGACCACTATCAATGAAATGTGACAAAATTGAGCTACGGATTGTTTTTTGTCTGTCCTTTGCCAAACCACGATGGACGGAGAGCGTTCACTACAATATTCACTAAGCTGTCTAGTAGTGCATAACTGCCCAACATAACTGTCACCCCAGAGGCAGTTGAATTGATAAATTTAGAACAGCACATTTAAGCGAACAATATTGTTTTCAATTAGATCTCATCAGACTTAACTCTAATATGTATAAGTTTACAAATAAAAATTCAAATATAAACCAATCATGGTGTTTTGTCTATAGGATAATACGATGGTGAATATAAATTGTGCAATTAGTCATAATAGTAGTAATGATAATATTAATAATAGTAATAGTAATAATGGTCTTATCAATAATAAGGTTGAAAAAGTGAGGCAATCTGTGATAACACGAATAATGAAAAACAGTATGATTAAATAAACAATTGTTCAGGTGGAAGTAGAATTGATAAATGCATGTAGATGTGGCAAAACTATCTAGCTTATCGTTCGCTTGCATCCTAATCATTCCTTGGCTAGAGAATGACAAACATAGATATGCTACGTAAAACGTTCTTCGTATACTCCTTGAAAGTCTCTGGAATAAAATCTCACTTGATCGGTAACCATTCAATTGTAACTTAATAAGTAGAAGTGTTTCACGTGTAGTCAGAGTCTCAAGTTTTCTCTCTGTTGTTTTCATATATTCCTCCTATGAAACTAACCAGTAGCCCATCTCTGTCAAGGAATCATGTGCGTCGGTGGCACAGTGGTTAGGACTCTCGCCGACCATGCACATGGTCCGAGGTTCGAGCCCGCGCCGACGCACACCTTGATATCTATGGTCGGCCTGCGAAATTTGGGCTACCGATATCCATGCTGAAAATTCCATACTTGTACCAAAAATACAGTGTGGAATCAAGCTGTAATCAAAAATAAAAAAATAAAAATAAAAAATATTGAAATTCCTTTTGTAAGAGGTCATCCCTACATATCTTTCCTGCTGTGCTCATAAGATATTCAACAACATGTCTCTTATATTTAATGGGCACGCAACTAAGAAAGTGTGTGTATTGCCCTGTGAATGTGCTTTTTCTATACACGCCTCTCCCAAGTGACCCATCTTCTTCTCTCCTACTTAGCAAGACATCTAGGAAATGTAGTTTATTCTCCTGCTCTTCTTCACAAGTAAAGGTAAGCGAAGGGTGGATGTTATTGAATTTCGGCAACATTTCGTCTATGTTAACATTCCCATCAGCTAATATAAGTGTAACATTGACATATCGGTAATGCATATAAATACAATATCCTGTCTTCAAGTTTTGCTATTATGTCTATGTCCCTCTCACTCTTGTTTGTTTTAATTGTTGTCATGGTGAAATTCAAATTTATTCTGTTTTTTATGATTTCAAATAATAATTTTCAAAGTTGATTTATCAGTTTGTCAATAAATGACATTCACCTGTCAATAAATCGAAGTGTTTTCATTGTCTAACTCATGTTTATTATTTTGCAGTAGTTAAGATGGAAACATTTGGGGTTACATATAAAAAAAACTATTATACTGTAACAGACTAGTTGGTTAGTTACTCACAAAGCTTCATTAACAAATATGGCAAGAATGAACTGTCAAGAAGCCTGATATAGCTACAGTCAGTAAGAAGCCTATTTTCATCAAATTCGACTATAAGGGCGACGATATTATGAAAATGATAAATAAAAGATTAGGCGCAGGCCTGTCTAGGACATATCCTGCAGTGTTATTAGTCTCTCTACCCTGAACTACTTCTGCACTGGTGCAGTCAAAGATTGACAAGTACCCTTCACATGTTTCCTCCAACTGTGTATACAAATTCACATGTATCTGCGAGAGCGGTTACATTGGAAGAAGACAGAGGAGGGCCTATGTCAGATTCTGCGAACATGTACCAAGGAGCGAGCCTCCGGTTAAAGGGACCGAATTGTTTAAGCTCTTCAATCCCCGCCAAACATCTGATTGACACAGTACACCGAGTAGATGTGCCGGAATCATTCAAAATAAATAACAGACAAAGCACCTCAAATCTTCTTAGGTTTGCTGAAGCTATAGCAATAAAACAATTGATGCCTGACTTATGTGTCCAAAAAGAATCTGTTGTTGAATTTCAAATACCCTGGTGACTCACTGCTTACTAACTCACTGTTTTCTAATTTTGTTAATTTATCTTTTCATTCCACCCCTTTATTTTTCGCCCAACTCTCGTAAGAGATAATTTTTCCTGGTCTTCTGAGTTCTGCTCACTGTATTATATCATCAAATTCCCATCTGACCTAATGTGCACCGAAATTTTGATCTTCTCTAATCTAATTACGTAACTATTACTAATTTTACCACTGCAACAACGCAACTGTAAATTAATTTTTATTTCAAGAAAACTCTCTCTAACAAGACATATATATATATGTGGTAACCGTTTGGACACCCTGTAAATCGCAACGCCTTATTTTATCATGATGCTTTGACACAATATGCTTTCTAATGGACAGAGATTGTACGCGGCTGATGAGAACCAGCGAAATAAAATGTTTCCAGATTATTCTGCGCCAATGTTCCTTTTTTCTTTGTTCATACTCTATTATTAATATTATTATTACTATCACTATTATTATTGTTGGCTTAGTCGTTCCTTGGTTCCTGATTGTAGTTTAGGAAACGCTTCAATGACACATTACCACTCTGTTGTCTGCAGTCTGTTTCAGCATAGTTCGTCAAAGTTTTCATAAGCTTTCATTTCGCCCTCACACGATATCTGTGGTGGGGGCTGGCTGATAGCCAAAATTGGTAGACAGTAATTTACGTGAATGTTTGTGTCCCCAATACTGGTCATGAGAAAAATAACAACAAAGACTGACTTAACAACCGACCACAGCAGATTTTGCGTAGGCGGATGCAGTTAACATACGAATGATCTGACATTCAAGAAACAGCCACAAAGAGATGAAATATTAACGTTCAGAGAGAAACCACCAATCAGAGGACTGTGCTTTTCTGCTAACAGTAATCTATAATAATGCACATGCTAATCTATAAGTATGTGTTGATTTCTTAAATAAACGATCTGTTGTCTGGCCCTTGTCTTCTGTTCTTACATTTGGTGTCGCTGCCTACCAACAAATGGAAAGCCTGCGCTCTGCAGTTTTTGATGGACACATATAGATCTTCGGAAAGGACTTCGAGGCTTCTTCGCTGTTGAGTGGCTTTCAAGATCTGTCAGAGATGAGGCTGCTACTTGAGACGCTGCTGGGAGGTCAGGAGAAAGCATCATATGAAAGTGTGAGGCGAAATACCAACGAATGTGTGACAGGGTCAGGCAAACAGTTTCCAAAGTGGGAAGGACCACATGTGGTCACTTTGGGATGGGGTTACGCAGACACAATCGCTATGGTAAGCAAAGAGAAACAGGTGAATATCAGCGGGCGCCGAGATTCCAGGCAGCAAGACAAACGAGCTTAGCCCCTAGAACCGAGCCGACCGAACCAACATCAGTCGCAAGTCTTTGATGGGCGGGGGGAGACAAGTGTGGTGAGAGCTGACTGTTAGCCAAAATTGGTAGACAGTATTCTACGTCAGTGTATACGTCCCCAATATCGATCATAAGAAAAATAAGAACAACGACTGACTCAACAACCAATCGCAGCAGACTCTAGCTTTACTTCAGCGATGGCCTGGTGCGCAATGTCAATTAATGGTTTCCTCAAAGTGTGTGTTTGATTTATCGCCACTGTCTTCTGCATAATTGTTGAGTAGTCACATTTTAGTTACTTCATTCCCAGGTAATATAAGTCACTTGTAAAGTGGAGATCTTCTACAGTCTGCTTATCGATGGTCCAACGTATTCTTGTTTTCTCACTCCCATGCACAGACAGTCTGGTGCAGTCAAACCCAACTAAGAATATCATCGGTGATAAAAGTCAACCAGCTTTTCTTACTCCTGTATTCACTTCGAACGCCTCATTCAGTTTACAGCTGTGGACCACCTGAAATATGGCGCTGTCATACAGCCTACTGTTCAATGAGGTTGGTAAAGACTCCAGCACGGCACGCCGTAGTACTGAAGTAGTTTTCAAGCTACTTCTCAGTCAACGCTGTTTGTTGACGGCCTTTTCGAAGTCAATGGAGTTGAGGTGGAGTAAGGTTTGACTACCATTCTATGCTATGTTCTTTGATGATGACGATGGGTAGAGTTACAATTTGATCAGCGAATGATTTGCCCTTCCTGAATCCGGCCAGCTTGTTCTGGTCGGCAGGGTGGAGTTCTGTATCCAGTGCATCTTTAATTTTCTCCAGGATGATGCAACTTCGTAATTTTACTTGGTGTGGGTGGACAAGAGCATTCATTACTTGATGCAACATCCTCCGGAGGCATAAGTAGTCCTCATTCCTTGTTAGTTTAACAAGGTGGCCAGCTTTTCCTCCCTTGAAGTCTTTTGCAATTAATGGTGTGATGATACTTACTGTGACCTCTAGGTCAGTTTTTAGTGCTTGCAGATGATTTGCATCTGGTAATGCTGCCTTCCCGGTCTTCAACAACTTTTATTACATTCAAGATTTCTGACTTTGTTGGAGAACTTGTGTCCACTGCAGCTCTGTGACTATTGGTGGTTAATTTTAGACAAGTTGCAGATGATAGTCAACTGAAGAGTCTTTTGAAATAAATTACTTGATATAAGTGTTAAAGTTAGGATCATGTTTCTGTTGATAAAGGATGCAGACCTAAAAAAAACACTTACTTCATCAAGCTTTGCTGATTGGCTATGACATCTTTGTGGCTGTGCCGCATATTTTTTCGACACTATGTTGCTTAAGCATGTAGGTAAAAGAGACAATTTATTTCAGATTTCCCTCCTCCCATTCTCTTAAAGTAGCTTTTAAGAACATCGTCTCGTTGTTCACTATTGTAAAACTGTTTTCACAACAGTTTAGATAGATTTATAGATATGCTTCCCTCCATATTTCTTATCTTAGTAGTCAGAGGTTACTAGTCTAGATTTTGCTGTGATTTCAAGTGATCACATCTGTCCACTACTTTGTCTTATTGATTTGACCTCATAATCACTGGAAAGTATTATATTTACTAAATTATTACGTACAATGGTGTCAACAGGTTTAGTTCTATAACCAACACAATTAGTTTCTAAGATCTGTGTGATTGAATGCCACTTTTATTCCCTCTTGGCTTGTTAAGAATGCTATGTAGGGATCTTTTGGGAAGTACTGGACAAGTGTTTCGTCTTTCTTTAGGACTCCTCACCACCGCGTACCAGTGGTCATTCAAAGGGTCTAACTCGGGACTTTCAGATCGCCAGATGGGAAGGATATTGACATAAGTAAGAATAAAATGGACTACTGGGTTGCATCTCTGTGGGTGTATAGTCAACGTGCTCACCTTATAAGCTGAATGACCTCGGTTCGGTGCTTTAATGGAGCCACTATTTTGCACCATTTAAGAGGTTAGAACTTGAACGAAACAGCTGTTCAGTATCCCCTGGTTTTCAATGATTCTCCAACTTGAGCTCAGTTTTAGAGTTTGTCATTTTGTATGGTAGCAGTACTCGTGTTTTAAAAAAATTCCTTTGTGTTTGTTATTCTTATCGTCCAATTATTTTGTTTGTGTTAGTTGAAGAGTTAATTTATAAAAAAATCAGTAAATAATTAAAAATCAATACTTACCAACATATGTATTGGCAGGTTGATTTTCAGCTATTCTAAAATGATATGCATCATCACGATCTAGACCAACAAATACTGGCGTGTTATCATTCACATCAAGAATATTGATTTCAACAGTTGTTGTAGCTGTCAGTGGTGTCGGTTGACCATGATCACATGCAAACACTTGAAATCGATAACTATGCAAATTTTCAAAAACGAGGAAAAATAAAAACAAAATTGAGAAACAGAATATGAATTAATTAAATCATCCGTTGATTAAACACTATGCTTCATATGTTATACAGTTAGAGACACTCGATAGAAAGCCGTACTTGTCACAGGTTTCGTGCTAAATTTGAACTCATCGGCAAGGCAGATCTTGAATTCATAATAGGGAACTAACTAGTATTGACAGTCTGCCTAAAACTTAGACTACAGAAAACCTCAATCAATCAATATATATGGTTACAGGATTTCATCATGAGCTGATACCAGTTAGAGAACTATTGGAAAACCGAATAGGAGTACTGGACATATGTTTCATCCTAGTTTGGGACTCTTTATCAGTACGCACCCACCACGGGAGGTTCAAACCGAGGACCTTCTGGTTACAAGGCGAGCTAGCTTGTATACCGTCAAGCCACCGAGACCCGATCCAATGGCCAGTCCATGAATTCTAACTTCTGCCAACTTACGACATAGCACGACCACTAGCCAATGTCTTTGACGAGTATTAGTCCTCACACCTAATCTGCTGCACCCTAATGGTCACGACTTCTCGCTAGAACCCAAAGTAACTATCTAACTGAATAAGGCAAGGCGTTAGTGAGCATCCCACTGAAAATTAAGTGTTGTTTTGTAGGGATTTGATTGACTGCTCTTGTTCTGCTAGTTTGACCTATGTATTTGACCTGACAATCATTAGAGGCAGGGTATTAGATAAACTGAACTGTTTTGTTTTAAAGGCTCCACAGGATCCTGTAACCGACAAAGCTTGTTTCTATTTGAGTTTGTGGATTTGAATGCCACCTGTTCCAGATATCTGGAAAATTCTACTTCCCCTATGACGACAAATAGGAGAAGACAACGAAAACTATAAAACTCAGGTTTTGAAGTCGTGTGATTATAACTGACGAAATAATTATAAACAATAAATAAATTTTGTTCGAAACCTTGTCATTTAGTAAATAATACTGTTTCACTGTGTGCTATGTCTAATTAACCAACTAATATGGAATTACTTACTACCACAGTGCCGACGTTTTACATATATATTAATAAATTCATTTGATCTAATACACAGTGATAGCGCGTTCAAGTGGTGTAACGCAGCTAGTCAAGCGTGCAAGGTAGTCAGCAAGTTGCATAACTTGCCGTAAGGAGCACACTTTGTGTAGAAAAATCACTTCCTTAAAAGGTCGTAGATACACCATAACTGATTTCTGCCAATAAACACAAAATCTATACAAACCGAAGTACCTGATGATGACCTTCAAACGCTGAAAATCAATAAAGTCGTTAATAACACAGCATAATATAAAGAAAAATCTATGATCCAGTTCACATGAGAATAACGGGCAAGACAACAAACAAACGAAGAAACACACACAAAATGGGCCATATTACGTAATAAGTGCAAAAATAATCTAAACATATTGAAAGTGCAAGGAAAAAGAAAGATAAACTAAAGAGTCTCTTCGCTGAAAATTGTGTTCTTAGATAAACTAAAGTCTAGAAAAGAACAGATCAATATGCTGGTTAAGACTTTTGTTAACAAATGGGAAAAGAAAGTGCTGAATTTGAAAGGTATGAAGGAAATGAAACATTTACCTTAACAGTATCGATATAGTTTAATTTATCACAAAATAAATTTGTGATTTCAGGATTTCATCATGAGCTGACATTAGTTAGAGAACCATTGGAAAACCTGTCAGGGAGTACTGGACAGCTGTTTCCTAGTTTGGGACTCTTCAGCAGTACGCACCCACCGGGATTCGAACCCAGGGCCTTCCGGTTACAAGGCGAGCTCGTATACCATTAGGCCACTGGGACTCGATCCAATGGTCCATGAATTCTAACTTCTGCCAATTCACGACATAGCGCGACCGCTAGTCAATGTCTTCGGCGAGTATTTCTCCTCACACCCGACCAGCTGCACCCTACTGGTCATGACTTCCCACCGGAACCCAGGTAACTACCTACCTGAATAGGGCCAGTCGCCAGTGAGCATCTCATTGGTATTCAAGTGTTGGTTTGTAGGGATTTGATTGGTTTCAGGATTTCATCATGAGCTGACATTAGTTAGAGAACCATTGGAAAACCTGGAAGTACTGAACAGCTGTTTCGTCCTAGTTTGGGACTCTCCAGCAGTACGCACCCGCCGGGATTTGTGATTGGTGACTAGCACAAGTGCCCAAGATGCGCTTTTCATTTTATTTGGAACACGTCATTTGGATTTACGTGCATTTCCCAGTGAATGGTGTAGGGTGTTCCCACCGAGGCTCAAACCCACTACCCCTGGTCTCCAACTTGAAAGTGGTATCCACTACTGGGAGAGTTCAAAGTGAATTCAATAACTGCTAATACCCACTGCTCAAGGGGTGATTATCTGTCGTGCCCCAAGTGGTCTAGTGGATGATTTTTTGGCGTTTGAGGCTGTAGGCACTGGATTCGAATCCCAGTGGGAACATCACTATTCAATGAGAGATGCAGGTACGTCAAATGACGAGTCCCGAAGAGGATGAAACGTATGTCATGCACTAATTTACTTCAAGTTAAATAAACAGACATAATTTGTCACGAAATGTTTACCAAAGATGCAGTAAAAAAATTAAATTATCAAAGAAGGACAGGTAAAAGTGTTTATTGATTTCTTTTGTGGAACCTGAATGCTTTGTCTGTACCCATATGCTGACTTCTGGTAGAGAGACGCTTTGATTGTGTCAGAAGGTTGGAGGTAATTGGTAGGCAACTCTGGATTTACGTTTCATGCTTGTTGGCACTACTCATCAACAAGATGTATCTATAAAATTGATCGAACCAATCTCTTCTCTGAGATTCTCACCCGCCTCATTCAGTACTGAAATCAGAGATATTGCCACTGATCTGTTCACATTCACTAATGACTCACGATGAACATGATGTTATCTGACCGCTTGTGGTTAGAAATACAGTCCAGAATGCACGCCGGCATTTTGTACCACTTGATAAATGTCAACTGGATGCATTTTCATCTTTAAAAGGTCATGATATTCCCAATGGAACTCGAATCCAGAGCTCATATTTTGAAACTATCAGGTATTATTCATAATTCAGAATGTGAACACAATTACTCACTGTGTAGGATACAGGTACTTCGGCTTGATGAGCTCCAAATGGGACAGAGTGTTTGCGTCATCTAGATACTACTGCTAGTCACTGTCATCCAAATCTCATAATGTTAAGCTTCAAGGATGATTCAGGGCCTTCCTACTGGTAGCCCACATGGCAAAAGAGACATTGAGCGATTTGTTCCAATAAGGGAATCAAGGAATGGGAAGTGAAGATTATCACTTCAGTGAATAAGAGTCATGCTGTTCACTCAATTCCATAAGTTCGATTCATTCAGATTACAACCCTTTTTTTCAAAATTATTATTTAAACAGTTTTTTCTTCTATTTATAAACGAAGTAACTTTAAACAGTCAACAACTGATGCAAAACTATGAATTAATTGGTCTGGTATTTGACATATTTACATTTTATTCTGCAAGTAAACATAGAGAAGATAGAGGTAATAAAAAGAAACCAGCTAACAGCGACAATCACCAGTCACTTTGAACTGGAAAATTTAAAGTAGGTCTTTTCCTTCACTTATCCAGGAACAATCATTTCAGCTACAGGCAGATGACATGGAATATTATTATTGTTCCCCTAATTCCTAGAGGAACATAGGGCTTCAGTCGCACGTCTCCATTACGCTCAGTTCTCCGCCAACGTTTTCAACTGGCACCTCGTCTGCTCACATGCTTTCATCCCATCATCACATTACCTCCTCCATGTCACCTTCACACTGATGACCACCTCGCTACTTCCCCTGAAGGTTACACTCAAGCGATGGCCTCGCTTGTGATGTCACTTGATGTTTTGTTTCCTAGGAGTATGGTCAATCCACCTCCGTTTCCCGCTGCTTATTTGTTGCACAATCGGTTTCTGTTAAGTTGGTTTAATCCTAGAGATCCTTCCATATTGCTGATCTTTTCTGGCCATCTGATCTTAAGTATTCAGCGAAGACAGCTGTTGATGAAGGTCTGTAGTTTGTTTGAGGTGCTCTTCATGACGCGCAGTACAAGTCTCCGATCCGTATAGTGAGCAGCATTGACTTCACATTGGAGTTGAAAATCCGGATCTTATTTTCATTTTCATGCTGAGTAGTTATGTTGACATCCACACAGACTTGAGAGTAATGAAAACTTCCCTTGCTTTCCCGATTCTCTCTTTGATATCCTCGTCAGTTAGCCTGTAGTTGAAACGATGCTTCTTAGGTAAGTAAATGAGATTGTTTCTTTCAGATTCCTCCCATTTATGCTGATTGTTGTCCGTCGTTGTTGTTGCTATTGGTGTTGCCCAGGAATTTTCATCACCTCTTTTTGGTCTCTGTTCACTTGAAAGCTTATTTTCTCCGAACGCTTTCTCTGCCTACTTGTTGCTTTTCACTTGCATATCTTCCAGTTTGTGAGAAATCAGGCAAATATCATCGGCGAAGTCCGGATCCTCCAAGTTTTTCGTGAGGGTCCATTTTATGCCGGTTTCCTCGCTGCCCGCCACTATCTGTCGCATTATCCAATCTACTGCAATCAAGAAAATCATTGTCGATAGTAGGCAGCCAGCCAGCCTTGTCTTACTACCGTCCTCACTTCGAAGGATTCCGTAAGTTTCCTATTGTGGATTACTTGATATGCGGCGTTGTCGTACAACTGTTGGATGACATGTATAATTGTCGGCGTCACCTCGTAGTACCGAAGTAACTTTCAAATCACCTGCTCATCGACGCTGCGCTGTCGAAGGCCTTTTCACAGTCGATGAAGTTGAGATTGAGGAGTGACTGCCATTCAAAGCTTTTGTTCAGTGATGATCCGTAGTGTGGTGATTTGATCAATACACGAGACGACATGGAAAGGGATGTCAAAACCAGAATTGGAAAGGGAAGGCAAATCCTCATCACCCTAACGCGGGTTTAACATGTCTCCTGTACTCAGCATAAACAACCAAAAACTCGAATTTTTAACACTCCAGTGTTATATCGATTCTTCTAAGTAGTTCGGAGACTCGAAGCTCCACGAGAAACATTTCCGTTGGGCTACTGAAAACATTTTTCCAACAGATGTCTTCATTGCATACTAAAGGTAAAAGGGCTAGAGCCAATAAGCGACAACACACTCCGGGGACGGTCCAACCAGGGAACTACTGCTCAGGAAATAAGTAGAAAATAAGTAAGCACAACAGCATGGTCGGAGAGGGTTACGATTCTAAGAAGTAATCTATGTAGGTGGACAGCGAGAGAGATTGATTACTGAATCCTGACTGGTTTATTGAATCAACTTTCACCCAACACACCAAATGCAACAGAAATGACTCAATGCAAATACCAGAAATATGCATGGAAGGTATTATTACCGCCAGCGAGTCAGTCAAATCAGAAGAGGATAATAAATAATCTCAAAATTCTATTTCAATTCAATTCATATTCATCACAACATTCTAACAAGTTACTTCTTATGACTACAAAAACACTCGTCTTATTTCCCATCTGACTGTATTTGATGAATAACACTCATATTATTACCACCAGTCAAATGAGAGGAAGGTGGTCATCAGTTAATATTACTGTGCAACACTATGTGACACTTTATCAAAATAAAATCTTATCCATAATGGAGGTATTAAATATTCATCTGTAGATCTTCGAGTGCATTTCAAAACGTCAACAATAAGTTATCATAAATATTGAAATACGTTCTACAGTTTTGTTTCGATTCAAATAAGACGAAAGTGTAATCAAAGTCCATATAACAACAGACAACCAACATATAGACATCTCTAATGTCAATCAAAATTAACTTGGTGAAAGTAAAAATTAGATTTTTTCATAAAAATAACCACAAGAAAAAAATGGAAGGAGGCTGTGGAAAACACAATCTCGACACGAATAGAGGAAAGAAGAGGCGAAGGACGACAGAGACAGATGTTTCAGAGAATAATTAAACGGACTTAATTTTTAAAAAAAAAGCTTTTTCTGGACTAGTTTGGCTGTGATGCTGTTGAATAAGTAGAGAGGAAAGTAAAAAAGGCATGTGTACATGGGGTGGGTGCGATGGATGGGGGAGGTGGGTGGTTGAAGTGGTTATCACACTTAAAAATAGGATGATGATGATGATGATAACTGTGCTTTTACATACTTTACATACGCTTGTGTACGCAGAGTTATGTAATCATGTGATACTTCTGATAGAAAAATAATAATAGAATTAATTATTTCAAATGGTTTTTACTGTCTCCGATTAGACGATATTCAAAATAAAAATAATAATAATAACAATTTTTGCTTTATTCCAGAAAGAGTACAGTAGTGGTATAGTGTGGAACTTTCAGCACATATCTACAATATTGCCTCTTATTTTATCAAAACGTTTAAAAGGAGTATTTCAAAAAATAAATATAAAAAACAACAACAACGAAAACAAAAATAATAAAAATACGAAAAAATACAAAGAAGTAGAAAGGAAAATAAACAACATTATAGATAATATCTCAGTATTGGGTAGTGGTAGCTATGATATGTTTATGCATGGTGATTAGTAAAAGCTATAATCATACAAGAAGTTATGAAATGATATTTAAGAATGTTTACCGCCAAGATGATCAGTTAATTTGATTGAATTACACTAAACAATCATAAAATAAACATTTCAGGGTTTTTATTGTCAGCTCTAATGCGGTGTTTGTAGTGGTAGTGTGAGTAGTCCTGCATAATAAAACTTTTTTAAGATGGTGATAATGGCGTTCACAACCAAGATTGTCAGTTTTAATATTGCCGAACAAAATAAACCAACCACAAAACTAATATTACATGGTGGTTAATGACAGTACAATTTCGTAATACTCATAGTGCTAATATAGTCGGAACCAGTAGATACACAAAAGAAGGAATAGAATAAAGTACAAAAAAGTGAGTCAATGTTAATAATTTAGGTAGCTAAGTATGTTTAAGAAGGTGTTCACTATTGAGTACAAATAAGAGAGAATAAGGGAGAAATAAAAGGGCCAAAATTATGTTATTACCAAAAAAGCAGTGCGTCGGTGGCACAGCGGTTAAGACGGTCGCCGACCATGCACATGGTCTGGGGTTCGATCCCTGGCCGACGCTACAGAAACTTCAAGCCAGTAGCTTGAGGCTCTATATTCCACTGGGAACGTGAAAGAAAGAAGAACAACAAAGCAAGTCAAAGGTTTCGCGCTTAACATTGTCTCTGTCACTTAGAATACGGGCTGGCCAAATATGGTATCGTCGAGTTCCTGTACTTGATTGTACGAGCATATATTATTTTATACTGATTTCTGGTTCTATTTGATGAGATACAAGGAGAGATTTTGGAATAGAGGGGGTGTTGGGGGGTCGGAGAGTATGGTGGTTTTAGACCATATTTCGCATGTATTCAGATGCCTTTCTCCTAATGTATTGACGAGTTCACTGAGTTTTACACCACTTGTCCTACTAACTACCTTCAACATCCTTTTCAGGATGGTAAAGTCCTTTTTCAGTAGTACAGGAAAGACTAATGGGGAGCAGTAAAGTAGAATACGTAAGATACGAGAGTTGGCAAATTGTGAAAGTAAAGATTGGGTGATTCCAGATAGTCTAAGTTTCTTAATATGGTACGTTAGACGGAACACTTTCTTAGAAATCGTTAGGATATGATATGACCAAGTAAGGTCGAAAGATAGAACTAGACCGAGGTATTTTGCATTGGACTTACTTTTAATTTTAGTCCCCTCAATGCTACAGGCTTCATGAGTATCAGCATAAATAAGGAATATATACATATATGCATTATTAAAAAGGTTTGATTGTACTCTTGAAGATATAAGTCATGAAGAAATTCAGCCTACTATTGTTTTGTCAAGACAGTTAGTTGCCTACAAACAACCGGAACCAAATATATATATATATGCATGATAGAAGAGACGTCTGTCCACCTCGTTATATCATGGTGATTAAGTTTTACATAAGCAACTTATGGTATTCCTATTGCGTGATTCAGTTTCATGTGTACCTCCTGTTATGTTTCAAACTTATATGATGCTATATTACTTACCGACTGATTTACAGGAGTGATTGGAAACCACTCACATCAACCATTCAGGTTTGGTATTAGATCGTTGGAGACAACCGGCCACAGAAAGCCTTGGGCCTAGGTTTCGTGCTAGTTGGCACTCATCAGCAAGGCGTATCTGCAACCTTGAAGGAACTGACGTCTTTTCTGAGATTCGAACCCGCTTCAATCAATGCTGCAGTCAAAGGGTTCAATTTTAAGAAGTACTAGTTTTTCCATTAGCTTTAGAAACGATGAAGTAGTGGGAATGGATCTGAACTTTACGTTCTTGCTATTTTCAGGTTTAGAGACAGGGACTATTTTAATGTCTTTCCGTGAAACAGGTACAGCATCTTTGGAAAAAGAAGCATTTAGGATATTAGTAAGTGGAAAACATAAAGAGTCTGCACATTGTTTTTAGAACATAAGCAGATACACTATCAAGGCCAAGGCTATGTGAGGGTTTAAGCGTTTCAAGACATTTAAGCACATCAAGAGTATTAAAGTCATGAAAGTCATCAACTGCGTGATTTATAACACTAGAAGTAGTTATAGTAGAAGGAGAGTGTATAAAAGACTGATTAAGAGCGTTCACATCATAACGGGCTGAAACATTGCATCGCTTACCATCGTCATTGTCGCCAACCTAACACCCAACTTTTCCTCCTTTCCGGAATGCTTGTTTTTATAAAATTTAGGAATGCACCAGCAAGAAAACAAACTTTGGGTTAAATGCATGATCAGCAAGCATTCTAGCCTCGAACCACTGACATTTTACACACACATAATAACAGCTTTTGATTCCTTTCATAGTGTTTTTTGTTAATTTCATCCGAATACTGCTCATGCTAATTTTTTCTACTATTGTAAGTTACTATTCGCAGTTGTGAAATCTCTTTATGGTAATAATGTTTCTGACTAAATATTGTCGAATGATATTAAGGCATACTTCATTGGTTAAAAGTTAGATCTGGAAGGGATATCGGTAAGAGAGTATTTCATAGCTACCATAGGGTTCTCAACAGCTGTTATTTTTTTCTAGTTTAGGAGTCTCAAAGAGCAATGATTATTCAATGATTCAGGAATCCCAGGTCACGTGTCGAACTAGCTAATCATTCAGCCACTAGAATGGAATCCAGTGTCATTAGTTGGCAGTGTACAGTGTTCCGATGAGTCAAAGTTATCAGAGAGTATTTGTCGTTGCACTCAACTTGATGGGTCCTTTTACTCAGGACGTTTCACCAGGACTCCATCATGCAGGCCATCACTAGTGAGCATAAGAGTTATTTTCGAGTGTTAGCCTCAAGGGATATAACTGATTTTAGGTTAGATGACAAGTGGACAGCGGTTGAGGAGTCAGTGAAAGCCGTCAGTGGAGACTGGGCAATTCGTTAGAATTTATCCTATACCATTGTTATTATTTATTATTATTGTTTCCTTGGGTTCCTAGTGGAACATAGGGCTTCAACTGCAAGTCTCCACTTGGTTATGTCTTCTCCTGTACTTTTCGCCTTCATCCATGTTAGCACATACTCTTTCAACTTCTTTTCACACGATCTCCTCCATGTCACCCTTGCACTGAAGACCCACTCCCCGCTTCCCTTTAGACCTGGTTCCACTCGAGCAATGGCCTGACGTGCACGCGATGTCACATAGCGGCCTCCTCAGCCGTGAGTGTCCAATCCATCTCCACTTTCTCCTGCATATTTGTTGGTTGGCGATTGGCTCTTGTTTTGTTTGTGCCCATAGTTTTTTGTTGGTGATTCTTTCCAGGCCGGCCATCTGATCTTCAGTATTGAGCCAGCGAAGACATTTGTTGTTGATAAAGGTAACGTCTCCAACAGGCTGTTGGAAATATTCTTTGTGGCCCGCCAGGTTTCTGGTCCGTATAGAAAGAAGAACTGACTTGACGCTGTATTGAAAATCCTACCGATTTTTGTTGTTGATGCTGGCTGAGTGACGAAGATTTCCAGATTGGTTTCAGGCTGATGAATGTGTTTCTCGCCTTTCCGATTCTCGCTCGATTTGAAATCCTCGTCCGTTCCCACTGCGTGTAGTTGAGACAATGCTCCCTAGATAAGCGAGTGAATGAAGTAACCTCTTTCAAATCCCTCCCGTTGATGGTGATTGGCGCTGGATGTTGCTGTTGTTGTTGGTTGGTTGGTTGGTTATTTTCATCACCTCCATCTTGTCTATGTTCACATGGAGTCCTATCTTTGCCGGCTGCTTCTTCGGCCAGTTTGTCGGTTTTCGCTTGTAAGTCTTCGATTTTGTGTGACATCAAACACAAATCATCTACGCACGAAATCCAGGTGTTCTATGTTCTTCACGTCGGTCGGTCCAGGATGTCCCTGTCTCCTCGTTTCCCACTCACTGTCTGACGCATAATCCAGTCCACCACAATTACGAATATCATTGGTGATAATAGATTTTTTTTCCATTAGCTAGCCCAAACCTAAGGTACCCAATTCAATCTCCTATAAAACTTATGCAGGTATACTGTAGCTAAAGCGTCACAAACTCACTGGCTCTCTCTTAATCTGCTAAAAACTACATTTATTACAATAAAATGACGAATTCTGATTGGTTACTGACACTGGCGGTAATTTTAAAGGGGACTTGAAACACACAGTTTTGGCGAAACATTTGAAATTAAAATTTCTTAAAAATGAATTTTCTATCTTGTTTTTTTGTGTTACTTTTAACTTTATTTTAATTCTTATCAAGGTACATGATGAAGAAAAGGAGGAATAAACAATGGAGATTTCGTGATTGCCATGATTTCAAGATTGAATTACACACACACACACACACACACACACAAAACACTTTCTCTCTCATTTCGGAAATTTAAAAAAAAAGTTGTTTTATTTATTTGACTTAGTACAAAGATGAAAGTAGAATGTATATCTTTTATATCCATCCTCTTGGAGCATCAATAAACATAAATTTATCATCTTTGAAATTCTGCTTTACTTTTATTTTATGTTCATTTTTACTTTGACCAAGGCCGGTTGGGTCGGGCGCGGGTTGTGGGGCGGAGGTGATCGTATTTCATCAGATCAAATGTATTTCAGCATGTGTGTTTTTTATGTAGCTTATCTAATAACGCACATCTCGAACACGCAGATTTAATTAACCAGAGTATTAATAATGACATGTGTTTTCATATCGTACGTTCTTAGATGAATATATACATGTAGGGGGAATTCAAGTCGTTTTTTTGTTGTTGAAGATTCACTAGGGATTGTGTAGATCAGGTTTTTTATTCATGGAGTGACGTTGTTTGGATTGCAAAGTAATTCTAGTATTTCGTTTAGTAAAATGTTTTGATTCCGAGAAAGGATGAATATATTTTTACATATAAATATGCATGGAAATATGACCGCCGCCTACAACGCGACCGATAATACTAACAACGGAAGCAGAACTACCAGTGAACATCAACCCCCCTCGACGAAATCAGAAGTCCTGAATGCAATCAAGATGCTAAAAGCTGGAAAAGCAGTAGAACCAGATAGAATATCAGCAGAAGTATTGAAAATGGACCAAGAGACAACAGCAGACTTGATGACGCCATTACTGGAGAAGGTGTGGAAAGAGGGCAAGATACATGAGGGTGGAAGAAAGGCTACTTATTCAAACTTAAGTCAATGCAAGACCTGGTGCGGAATTATGATCCTGTCCATCCCAAGTAAAATACTAAACCATATCATCCTGGAGAGAATCAATCAAGCCACCCTGGATGTAAAACCTCCACCAGAACAGGCTGGATTCAGGACAAACAAGTCATGTATTGTTCAAATCGCCCTAATACGGATCGTCATGGAACAGAGTTTTGAATACCAGTCACCTCTCTACCTCAGCTTCATCGACTTTGAAAAGGCCTTCGATATCGCAGCGTTGGTCGAGAGGTGACTTGGCAACTTCTTCGCTACTACGGGGTGACTACAACATTTATACATCTCATCCAACAGTTATACAACAACGCTGCATACCAAGTAATCCTTCGAAGTAAAGACGGGAGTAAGGCAAGGCTGTCTACTATCACCAATGATTTTCCTGATTGTAGTAGATTGGATAATGCGCAGACAGCGGGCAACAAGGAAACAGGCATAAAATGGATCCACACACAAAAAGCTTGGGGGGGGTCTGGATTACGTCGATAATACAGGTCTGATTTCCCTCACACTGAAATATGTGCAAGCGAAAAGCAACAAGTTGTCAGAAGAAGCACACACAGAAGATAGGCCTTCAGGTGAATATAGAGAAAACAAAGGTGATAACGATTTTTGCGCAACCACAACAGCAACAACAACCGAGACTAATCAGCATAAATGGGAGGAACCTGAAAGAAACAACCTCCTTTACCTACCTATTCACTTGGGAAGCACCGTCTCAACTACGGACGGACGGAGCTGACGAGGATATCAAAGTGCGAGGGTCGGAAAAGCAAGACAAGTTTTCATTACTCTCAAGTCTATGTGGAGGTCAACATAACTACTCAGCATGAAAATGAAAATCAGATCGGCATTTTCAATTGTAATGTGAAGTCAGTGCTACTTACTATATGGATCATCAATAAAATACAACCAGATGGTTTCGGGTTTGAACCCCAATGGGTGAGTACTACTGAAGAGTCCCGAAGTAACCTGATGAAACAGCTGTCCAGGTTTTCCAATGGTTCTCAAACCGATGTCAGCTCATGATGAAATCCTAAAAAATGAATCAATCGAATCCCTAAAAATCAGCACTTGAATACACACAGCTCATGGTGATTTGAGTAACAGATGGTAGCATTAAAAAGAAGCTATATAGAAAAACTACACACTCTGGAAGATTCCTTGATTATTATTCAGCTCAGCGACTCACGCTAAAATGAGCATTACTACAAGGCCTTGCAGATACAATACGTAGACTCACAACAACAATAACAACAGATCACCAGCGTAGAGAAATAAACGTCCCATTCAATCAAAGTGTTACTCCACAACAACTAGCCAAAAGATTTCATCAGAGATAATATTTACAAAAGAGAAGGAAGAGGGCGAAACCAGAAAATGACAAGAAGGGGGAAGGCAAAATAACAATCACAATACCATACAAAATCGGTACATCACAGGCAATTCGAAGAAGCCTCAAAAATATTTGGATTCACCCAACGTTTAAACCAACGAATCTAATTAAAAAATAAGATAAATCAACTGAAACATCCCATAAAAAATAATGGATAAAAACAATGTGATTTACAAGCAGATATCTTGTGCTGACTGTCCGACTAAATATGTGGGT
This sequence comes from Trichobilharzia regenti, assembly GCA_944472135.2. Lineage (NCBI taxonomy): Eukaryota > Metazoa > Platyhelminthes > Trematoda > Strigeidida > Schistosomatidae > Trichobilharzia > Trichobilharzia regenti. The sequence goes on from OX235264.1 coordinate 106,933,882, forward strand.
CAGGCGTCTAGATCACTCAAAATAAGAGTGAATGAACATAAACGCCTGCATAAACAAAGGTCATTATCCTACAGGAACACAAGCTTACAAAAATTTAGAAAAAAAAACATTCATCGATTACTGCACATACAGCAGGGAACAAAAATCACAATATCGTTTGGGACAATGTTTGTATTCTAAATGTAAACTAATATGAACAAATGGAACAAGAAACTTAGAACAGAATCCATGTTCAATAAAGTCACATCGGATACATGTAACAAGGGTGAGTCAGCAGGACAACTGCCAACAACCTGGAATATAATTCTGAATACACAGAAATGAATGAACAAAACAATATAATTATACTTTATTTGATCCATTCTACAATGCTCAAACGTTTAACTGACATTACTACACCTAATTCTTATGTCATGATACATTTTCTTATTTTATACGCTCACAAAATAAGTGGAAAAAACATTAACCAAAGTGTATGTATCCAGATACCTTTTTTCTAATAACATATGTTCAAATATATTGATTAGAAGTTAAAAAAAATTCAAATTCAAAATTTAAAATGATACATTGATTTTAAACATTTCAATCAATACATGTGTGTGTGCATTCCTCCCAACCAATAAGAACCCAGCTATATGAGACATTTTATCAGTCAGATATCAAATGATTATTGGCACATGGGATATTTGTAGTTCGATCGTGAACTAATATTCAGTTAGTTAGACAGACATAGAAAAGTACCAGAGAGTATTTGGAAGCTCTTTCGTCCCCAAAACTTTGAATAACTCCAGCACACCAGAGACCGAAACGAGGACTATGACTTTACTACACCAATTCGTTAACTATACAGTCACTTGAGACAGAAGCCAATGGCTCATGTATTCCAACTTCTGTTAGTTGGTGACATATAGTGTGATTGCCACTTAGTGCCTTTCTAATTGGGGTGAATCATCACATGACGCAGTTGCCCAAAGTTCCACAGAGAAGTCATCACCAGTGGAGTCGACCGAGTTGGATGTGAGCAGATGTACTCACCGAAATTATTGGCTGGCGGTCGCAGATATTAGAATAACCGAGTACTACCGAAATGTGTCTCAACAGTCAGCCAGCTTGCCTTGAAAGCTTGAGTGAAATCTTTGATGCTCGTTGAAAACACCCATATGGACATTAAAAAGAAGCGAACAAGAAGTTCAGAAAAGATAACTGTCTTTTCGGCGATTTCATTTTCAAAAGCTGTACAATTGCATTTAAATACATAATTTTACATGGATACAATTCTTGTTTGATTCCACATAATTACGACGGTGAATACAAGGTGATAATTATTTTCAACTAGATATGGTTTATGAGAGGCTTAGAAACAAAATTACATGGCATTATAGCGAAGGTATCCAACTATAGAAATGCGTTTGAGCCGAAAAAGAGCTCTCATCATCGCACTAACCCATCGAATTAGAAAAATCTGCAGCAGCGATTGCATGGAAGAGGAGCCCCTATTCCTCAAAAATATCCTGGCTTAAAATGGCTACCCGACATGTTTTGTCGAATAGAACATGAGACCTTTACCAAAAAGAGAAGAATGCAATTCAGCACCAAAGAAAACGCTGTATCTGAATCCGAAATTCAGGGGAGATTTGGCAGCCGACGTCCTGAAGAGGAGAATATCCAGGTCTTTAAAGAAGACCTTGCCTGCAGCAATACTAAGAGTGACATTATCTAGCCGTTCAATACTTCGAAACAACGCGAACGACAAACTCTTACATATGACTAATTCAATGTACATATACCAGTTTACCTGCTCGTGCGGAGCTAGGTACATAGGTCGTTGTATGCGGGTCCCTTCAAAACGTGTTAGAGAACATTACCCAGCGTGTCTGCGTCGGTGGCACAGTGGTCAGGACTCTTGCCGACCATGCACATGGTTCGAGGTTCGATCCCCTACCGACGCACACCTGATATCTATGGTCGGCCTGTGAAATTTCGTGCTACCGATATCCATGCTGAAAATTCCATACTTGTACCAAAAATACAGTGTGGAATCAAGCTGTAATCAAAAATATAAAAAAATAAGGAGGCATCGGCCAATCAGAAGTGCCATTATTGACCATCTGATCAACACCTCCCTCAACATCCCAACTGACTCTTTCAAGGTGATTTACTAAATCAACAGAAACATACCAAAAGCAGTATGTTTCCAACTTCTCTCTAATCCAGAAGCCCTCGCAATGTACAACGAGAAGCCGGAGTTGTGTGTTCAGAAGAAATTAGTTCAACCTCTACAACTACCATCGACCTAGTTCGATATGTTTCCTTAGCTTCCACTTTTTCTTTCGTTCTCTTTTTTGATCTTTTTTCATTCGCTGTGTGTGTGTGTGTGATTCTTACCCCTCTCTGTCTTCATTTGATTCACTCCACTTTTTCAGTTACAAAATCAGTTATTTTAAGTTTGTTTCCATGCTTTTCCTGTTCTCGTTTATAATTCGTTTAAAATTAACTATTTTACAATTATATCTTAATCCTATGCAACTTTAGTGTTTCTAAGGCTCTTGTAACCTATATTCACACCTTCTAACTCCCATTTCAAGTTAAAGAATATTATTTCACTTTTGTTTCCATGCTCATTCTCACACACTTGTTATTCGTTCTAATCTTGTGTTAATTTTGTTTCTAAGCCTCTCGTAAAAACCATGTCTAGTTGAAAATAATTATCACCTTTTATTCGGCATCATAATTATGTATCCGTGTAAAATTATGTATTTAAATGAGGTTGTACAGCTTTTAAAAATGAAATGGCCAATAAGATATCTTTGCTGAATTACATGTTCTCTTCTTTGCAATTCTTTGATGATCTCATTGGCGGTTACTGCCGAAAAGTCAAAAGTAGGCTGATGTAACAGCAGTCTCTAACTTTCTAACTGAGGTTATTTTCCTACCAAACCAGTTAAACCAGTTAAATCCGTCCCTACACACACGAACACTGATTATTTAAAAAATTTAACTTGATTATGCCATCTAGTTGAACAATGAAACGTTCGCCAGATCAAGGAGGAAAAATATACACACAAATGTCAATTATTAGAATGCATCGCCATTTTGAAACACTAAAATGCATAGTTAAATATAAGATGGGGAGGAATGCGCCGGGAGGGTGTGTGTGTGTGGAAGAAAGGCCATTAAAGACTCTTTATTATTTTTATGCCCCTTTTTCCTCGCATTATCAATGAATGGCATTCCATTGAAGATGTGAAGCAATAAAACAATGTGTGAGGATAAATTTATATTGGTACAGTTAAATGATTAGGGCCATAAACTGAAAGTGGATTAAATAGTTAGGAGGGCTATGAATACATTGCTAAGTAGACACAACACAACGCAACACACAAACTAGTAGAGGGTTAGTTAGTTAACGAATAAAAGGTGGTGGATGGCGGGTGGGGGTGGAGAAAGACGTCTTTATGGAAGAAGAATTTAATTGCCAAGTGAAATGACAAACTCAAATAGCCTACTTAGAAGAAAAAGCAAAAAAACTTCTTGTGAAAAGTTATTTATCACAGGACAATAAAAATGAGTGCATGACGAAAATGCAGAGGGTAGTAAAAAAAAAGTAGGAGATGTCGCATACCAGGGGAGGGTACCAGGGTTGGGAAGGGGGAGTACGGAAGTCAGGAAGACAATTTCAAAGAAGATAAGGGAAGGAGAAGAATCCGGCAGTCCAGGGATATTATTCACTGATTTATAGACAGTTAAAAACTGTAAGTTTTAGTAGGTGAAGGAAAATGAAATCTTTGGAAAACCGGCTCCATGTGGTTAGAAAAATAATAAATAGATGTCGATAGATAGTTAAAGTACTTTTCTTGACTTCCTTTTATTGTTTTTTCAGTTACTTGATGTTACTAAGTGACACAAAAGAAGGAAAGTATTTTATAACACAGTGGAACAATTAATTGAACTTTATGAGTTTGTCTGAGATAGGGCAAAATAACTGGTTTGCATGAAATTACTTGATTGATTGATTGATGGTGTCTGAAAACGGTGAAATTCAGCAGGCTGTGTTCCGTTTCAAGCTTGAATAATATATAGTATCTAAAATTCTAAGGTCAGTAATCATGCACATACTGAGTGATGCTCAGCAGATATATGCTCGAGAAAACTAAGAAGACTTTAGTTCAGGAAGATGGTGTGTTAATTATATCTTCGGCAGTGAACAGATCCTGGGAGATTGTGATACATACATCACTAAGAGAACCCTCATAGTATAAATTATTATCATAATTGTTGCATTGGCTTTTCAGTGGAATATAAAACCTCAGCAGTATGCGTTTATTTTTTATCTATGTTTTTTTCTTTCTGGCTTTTTTAGCCGACTTCACGATTGGTCACAAGTTTTCATTTCCTCCTGAAATAATCTCCTCGATTTTCCTCCTAGACTGACTGTCAACTCGTGTCTGCCTGTTCAGATTCCACTCGATGGCATTTTGTCTGGTGTCAATCAGCGGTCATATCAGCGTATATCCAAGCCTTTCTCGATATTTTTCAGGCAGTAAGAACCCCCGTGGCAACTAATATTCTTTCGAGGTGACAGATAAACATGCTTTGACCACATGGACTAAAAAGAATGAAACTTAAAAGGCATATTCATACAAATGTCTACTTCTCACTCGGCGCCCAAATATTATAGAACTATTCTGTCAAATCTTGACTACAGTTCGTTTGATTGATGCATATTCATAAGATTAACATTTATTATTATTATCAGTATTTAAGACGAACTGAACAGCAAATTTATTGAGAGTAAAACTCACTTTTGACGTAATTCTCTATCGAATACCAAATTTGTATAAATACTTCCGTCTAACTGATTAATATTAAAGAATTCTTTGCCTTCATTGTTAATTTGATACTTGATTTCAGCATTTTTTCCACTGTCAGCATCACTTGCAATCACCTTGTTGACAAATGTATTCACTGCACTGTTCTCTTGGACTGCAAACTACCGTAATAGGGAGAAGAAAGGTAAAAATAAAAGTTGCGTGGCGGTCAAATCAAAACTAGACACCAATCAGTCAACTTACTAAAATTTTCAAGTATTGATTTTGTAGGGATTTTTGTTTGATTGCATGCGGGATTTCATCGTGAGCTGACATCAGTTAGAGAACCACTGGAGCACCAGCTGAGAGTACTGGTAATCTGATACTCACTAGCGACTGGCCCTATTCAGGTAGGTAGTTATCGGGGATTCTAGTATGAAGCCTTGGCCAGTAGAGTACAGCAGGTCGAAGATGAGGCAGCAAATCATCATAGAAGAAGACATTGTGAAGTGATCGCGCTATGTCGTTAATTGGCAGAAGTTATAGTTCAAGGACCATTGGTCCCGGTGGCTCAATGGTCAACGAGCTCGCCTTGTAACCAGAGAGGTCTAGGTTTGAACCCAGTTGTGGTGAGTACGTACTGCTAAAGTGTCCCAAACCAGGTTCTACTAAAATTTGTTGACTGTTAATTCATGCAATGTAAGAAGCAGGAGACTGTCTGACTAAGGCCTGAGATTGGCTTACAATCAGTAGCTGGGGATTAGTTCGTTAGTAGCATAGCTCTATTTAGGAAATCAAAACAAGTGATTCAGCGAAGAGACTCTCTTCAGCGAATTTATCATCAAGCTGTACAATCGTATATATATATATATTTTTTAAGTTATATCCGTTGAGGAAATTCAATCATAGTTGTGAATGCATAAAATAATAATAATAGTATGAAATGCAATTTAAATGTTTGTGATTATAATCATAGTTAAGTAGCAAGTTGTGTGAGTAACTTGATATGATCATGAGTGGCAACAGTTTGTGATCGAAACGTCATTAGTTAATATTACTGTGTAACACTGTGTGATTTATCAAAATAAAATCTTATCCATAATGGAGTTATAGTCTACCCCAGTGGCCAAGTTTTATACTTATATCAATAATTTCTATGAGTTTCATTGAAGGTGTTAGCAATCGGCAGGATGGTATTAAGTAAGCCCTATTCACTCCTGGAATTGAGAAATTGGGCTTTCAGGCCTTCGAGAAGCGATAGTTTAAGCCATGCAAGGTGAGTGTGAAGTCTTCTTCGTTGATTTGATGATCTAGTATCCCGTATCTGCCAGGCTTTGGATTATGACTCTGCCAAAAATAAGCTGAATTCATGTCTTCCTGTAAAAACCACTCTCATTAAGTTATTTAAATTAATTTTCCATTATCAATACTTTACATGTCGATAAATCACTTTCAAGTAGAAACAACCTGGTACTGATTCCTGTGAAGTGTATTAATGAAGGTTATAGAGTACTGACGGCAGAATGTGATGAGCATATATTGAAACGGCTTTAAAAAAGCTGAAACCTTAAACTTCGATAAGTGTAGGAGGTAGATGACCAGCTTTTTATGGAGCCAGACAATTGATTCATATGAGTTAGGAGTTTGGCGACAAGTCTGCTCTTAAGAATATGTAGAAAGAGAGGCTCAGGCGATATAAATTCATAAAACAAGTCACTCCTTCAAAATTTAAAATATTTGGAGGCGATCGGCAGGAAGTCTTGGGTCTAGGTTTCGTGCCAGTTGGCACTCACCAGTCAGCAAGGCGTATCGGCAATCCTGTAAGAAATCAACAATTCAGAGTGCACCACGATGACAAACCACCTAGCATGGTGGTCACAATTTGAAACTTGACTGATAAAATCTAGTCAGCGCCAAATAATGGACCATACACATTACAGTAGTTACTGAACAATGTCTAATCAAAGTAAGTTTCTCCTTGACTGTGTACAAAGCCAGTTCATTTCTGCACTCAACTTACCATGGTTATTTTTACATAATTTTTTTATAACAGTAATTTCAATTCTTAACCCTTCTTCTTTGAAAACAGTTCATATTTAATCACCCCTTTCATATGGCTAACAAGCAAATGTGTTTGAGGTGATTGTCTGAAATGTACATTAAAGAGTGCATCGCACTTTACGTACTGTAAATGCTATCTTTTAATAAGTTTCTGTTGATAGGATTTTCGCCAAGTGAAAACAAATGCCTGAAAGGAAGCAGATATTCCCAGAGTGCAATTACCAGACACATTATTGATACCGGACATCTCGTAGAGATTTCTAAGTCCCTCAAAATATTAAACAGACAAAGGATAGCAAATTTACTACGATTTGCCGAAGCAATCGCAATCAAAAGACGTAAACCAGACTTATGCATACAGAAAAAGAGTGTGATTAACCTCTCACTGCCTTGGTAACATAATTTTGATTTTGATTAGTCATCTAATTCAGTGATCTCAACTCACTGAACAAATCTTAATCTCATAAACTGTAACCGTTTTTGTTTCTTGAGTTGCTATGTGAACCTACAAGCTAACACTGTTCTGTTAATCAATTTTTTCTGTTTTCTGCCTTACCCCTCCCCTCTTTTCAACTTTAAAAGCGTATAAATTGATGATGAAAACTTAAACTAAAAACATTGTAATGCTTTCATTTAGATGCGTCAATTTTATAGTATCTCTTTTCTGCCACCACTCGAACATTAAAGTATGTTATTATCATCTATATAACCATTGTAATTTCAGGTAGTCTGCATCTGATGAGAACCTCTGAAATAGAACGATGATATCATTTTATACTGCAAATTTCGTCTTCCTTTCTTTAACGAAAACAAATTCAATAGTAAACTATATTAGTGATCAATGTGATCAGTGAAAGAAATTTGATTGAGGTCACTTCTTCCTCTTAGCTGGACAGCACCGTTTTAGTAAGAGGCGGAAGGGATGAGAATTGCAAAGAGATGACCAGAAAGGTAAGCCGTAGATTTATTATAGAGAATCAAAACAAGTGATTCATTGAAGAGACTCTTTTCAACAACAAATTTATCATCAAGCTGTACAACCGTATATGTATGGTTTTTAAGAAGTTATATCCGGTGAGGGAATTGAATCACTGGTGTGAATGCCGAAAAATAATTGTAACAATAGTGTGAAATGCAATTAAAACTAAAATGTTTGTGATTATAATCATAGGTAAATGCCAAGTGGCAAAACAAATTAGAATGACAATGTTCCAATTGTCATTATAGATCAATTCCTTTTTACAACGTTAAATTCTATGCTATCAAATTTCACAGAATATTACGTAACATTTTTATTTTATTTTATTCGATTTGTCTACTATTCCTATAACTGCATACTCCTTTTCAAGTTCTATCCATCCTATGAATTATTCTATTTATGACATTAATATGTTCTGCCACTTGACATTTAACTATGATTATAATCACAAACATTTTAGTTTTAATTGCATTTCATACTACTATTATTATTATTTTATGGATTCACACCTATGATTCAATCCCCTCACCGGATATAGCTTCTTAACAGAAAACCATATATATGCGATTGTACAGCTTGATGATGAATTCGTTGTTGAAAAGAGTCTCTTCACTGAATTACTTCTTTTGATTTTATATATGTTACAACGGGAATTTTCCATAAGTTAAAAAATAGCTGTATTTATCGTCTGTACTCTTCAGCATATTGAGAGGAATGATGGGAGGGGTTGCAAGCTATGAAATCTCACTATTGGTGCTGATGTTCGATTCCTACACAGTGGGATTGCTAGCTCCATGTTAAAGGTTTCCCGTTTTCTGGGTTCGCTACTGGCTAGTAAACTGCACATCAACTGGAAATGGAACCCCGGACCTTGTCTGGCATATTAAAGAGTATTCTAACCTTATCGAACCACGGACGTACATACTGTATTTTTGCCTATGAAGCAAATCACACATTATGGTTTAAATACTCGGTTACTTAGAACTCCGAACTATAAAGTTTGCAAATGATGTATGTAGTCTGACTAAGGTGTATTAAATGCTACGTAACAGATACTATAAGTTATTTACAATTGAAAAGAACTGAAGAAATCAAGTAGATCCAATTGGTTTAATACTAAATTTGGGTTTGCTTTAAAGGATGCATGCATCACTATCTATTAGTGAGTAATGCGAGGTGTACCATAAAGGATACAACCACTTTTATGTGGTTCCTGAAGATGAAAATAAATTTCGTAAAAATACTTTCAAATTTCATTAGATGGAAACCGTTAGTAGATGAGAAACAAGGCGCTCTCCTGAACAGTAAACATTTGTCAATACCACCTGGAACTCTGATTGCAGATGGGGTTTTCCATGTCTCTTATCCTACCATCGGCACTGTTATCACTCTTTTATCTCACCTTCTTCACAATTGTAAACTGGACAGTCGACCATCTTGGTTCTTTCTTATCTGATAATAATTTTCATCTTATCAGTTTTTGAACTATAACTTCTGTTGTGTCGGTAAATATTGAATAACTTTCATTCTTTCTCTATAAACTGCTTCTAACTGGCGGTATTAATGATGTCGCTCCAAACTTATAAGACAATAATAGGCGTATCTGCAAACTTGAAAGAACTCATGTCCGTCCTTCTGAGATTCCAACCCGTGTTACCCAATGCTTCAGTCAGAGACGTTGCCACCGAACTGTTTGGGCTCGCGATTAGCCTCCTGTAGGACTGCATTGAATATCTTTTTGGTTGAACACTAGTTGGTAAGTAGTTTGATTCGCCCAGTTCTTGGTTTGATGCAGAATAATGGTCACATTGTAAACCTGACTGATAGAAAGGACTAGAAACATTATACTAGTCACTGGCTAGTGTCCAATCAAAGTACTCCACTGAATTGTTGTATTTTATTTTCTTTATGGTATCGTGTATTTACCTCTGGTCATCTAGGTAGATGAATTCATTAGTCTTGCTAGAGAGTTGAGCCTAGAATTCCTGGACTGCATTGCAAAACTTATCTATTTTTAACATATCTCTAGAGAAATCCTGCTGTCTATGATCATTAACGAGTTTGAGCGAAATGTTATAATTTACCTCATGTAAACAATTGCTCAAATAATTAAAGACTCAGTTCCATGCTATATCTGACTGTCTGTCGAAGGATGTGTGTGGACAGCATCGTTATACTACTTTCATTTCTGAGCAGTGAAATATGATCATTGAAAGTGTAAGACACGAAGTAGTTAGCTGTCTTCGACTGCAGGTACCAATATAAAGATGAAGTTGGTTGTCGACTGTGAGATAACTAGGGGTAAATGGATCAACGATACTGTGAAGCTGCATTAAATGAGATGCAAATAAAGTGTATTAGCCATCCAGATTATGCCTATCCTCACTTCCCTGACCGTCAGATTGCATAAAATAAGGTTGGCATGGTTAGGAGTGGTTATATTGAGAGGTATAAACTGTTAAGTTGAAACCCTGAACACTCTAAGATCCAATGGCTCAAATCTGTTTTCACTGAAGACATCACCTTTTATAACGTTTCAGACTCACTAGATCCTTACTAATTACTCATTATGTGGATATTTCTTCTCCTGTACCCTTCTTATTTCATGATAAATACCTTGCATTCTGATGTTTTCCTTATCTTTATGTTTGATTTTATGAAAGTGTGCTAAATTGTGAAATGGTACAGGATTTGTGTAAAGCTCTGCGAAGATAAGGATTTGGTTCATATAGTCATATTTGATTGATTAATACTTTAAATCAATTTTCAAATGACAGTTTCAAATATAATTTTAAAAGAATGCTTGGTTTCACTAGACTTCTAGAAATAATGGCTGGAAAGGTGTTATTCGTACACAGCTAACTAGTCTTGTCTAATACGAAACACTTGGATGGCGGCCTGACTTAAACTTGGGCTACCAAAAACTTCCATCTTTCTCTATCGCATATCTTTTCTCTGGTTATCTTTGTTTCAACTGATTAAGAATATGACCTCTAATGATATTATCTACTTCTGTGTGTGTGTGTGTAATTAAAGTGTTTACGAGCTTCTCATTCCCCAGTTCTAACTAAACTTGATGAAAGGCCTGATTGTGAGGGGGGGTGGGGGAACTAATGTGTTCCAGTACATGAGATAACTGTTCTTCAGTTATCTCTTTGGGTCTAACTGAGTTTGTGAGTTTGAATGCCAGCCGCGTTGGTGTCTGCCTGCATTATTAAGAATTCTGCATAAAATCTCCGACGTTACTTCTTTGCATTGTATTTTTATTACAGCTTGAGTCCACACCGTATTTTTTGGTACAGGTATAGGATTTTCAGCATGTGATGTCGGTAGCCCAAATTTTGCAGGCCGACCATAGATATCAGGTGTGCGTTGGTAGGGGATTGAACCTGAGATCACGTGCATGCCAGGCGAGAGTCTTAACCACCGACGCACAATGCAATAAAATTGCCTGGCATTCAAACCCAAAAACTCAATTAGAATCAAACTTTGTCTGTTAAAAGATCCTGTGGTGTATCTCACACTCTACTTGAATGATTGTCAGGTGATATACATGAGTCAAAGTAGTAAGGCACGGTCAGTCAGACTAGCTAGACATAAAAACCTAGCAAAATCTAGATTGGTTGACCCGAATAAGATAAAAAATCTAGAGAATAGTTCAGCTATACCACTCACTACATGCAATTACACACAATCATACAATGGGATGGGACAGGATGGCAGTTTTCAAATCTAATGTATTAGCAGGGTGGAAGGAGAGACTGATGACAGAAAATTGGTTTATCGAATCAACTACACACACACGTGTAATAGGAATGATTCGACACCTGTCCGAGATAAACGAACCCAAGTAGGTGCCTGTTGATAAAGCGTTCTTAACTAGGACGAAACAGCTGTCTAGTACTCCCAGGTTTTCCAATGGGTCTTTAACCGACGTCAAAACATGATGAAATCCTGTAACCAATCAGTCGAATCCCTACAAACCAATACTTAAAAACTATGAAGTTCTAGTTTTGGAGTCTTTTGGTTATAACTGATATGGTTATGAATAATAAATTGTGTCTGACATGTTACCCAGTAAATAATTCGAGTGTTTCACTGTATGATATAACTAATAATCAATATAATATGGTATCACTCAATACCATGCAGAAAAGTTACACATATATAATTATTTGGTTAACTAATTTTTTCTACAGTACTAGTTTCGTAGCAGCAACGTATCTCATATATGTGTGGCGGCTTTATAGCACAGTCGAAATCATTTTAGTGTTTGATATTTCTATTGTTCAACAGAACCACATTGATATATCAACAAATAATCTTCCATATGTTGTCTGTGGGGAGTTTTTGTAATTGTACGTATTTCTCAAGGATGTTTAGATCATATGATTGGACAGAGTTTGTAAAAACAAGAGATGTCCCTTTTATACATATAAACCTCTGTTATGTTAACTTCGATTAATTTCCCTGAAGAAGTTCTGACCAGATTGCCGAACGCAGGAAACGTTGGAATTAATCATTTCAATTTCGCTGAGATTTTACAAATATAACTTCATAGATGTTTAGATCAGTTATGCATTAAGACGCAGAGATCGGTTCCCTACCTTCAGACCACAATGAGTTGATTTCAAATGTTACAATTACAGCTTAAATTTACGCATATATTCCACTGACAAAGTAATAGTATGCAAGCATATAACCACCAAATCAATTAAAAAAAAAGTGCGCAGTTAATAAAAATTCTAAAATTTGTCTTACATTATAATAACCTTTTGAAAATATCGGTTGGTTATCATTTAAATCTTGAACGAATACTTTGACCAGATGACTCGATGTAAGACTTGGTTCACCGTTATCAATACAGACAATCTACAGAAAATATGGACAAGAGGAAAGAAAGGGAAGATGAACGGACAAAGATACGACGGAGTAAAAGTCATATTGATTTTGCAAAGTAAAAAAGCCCATTGAAAACATAAAAGCGATATATATATATACAGAAAGCCGATGAAGGCACCAACTAGGCTGTACATTTGTGAATATATGCGACCAATTGACTGGTCATCAGAGTGTAATCAATGTGTCGTATGCGTCTAGTCTTTGGAGTTTCTGCTGACTTTTTTATAACGCAGAGGACCACGCAATATGCATCGAGAAGTCGGAGCTGTGTGTTCAAAAGAAATTAGTCCAACGTCTACAACTACCATCGACCCAGTTCGGTATGTTCCTTTTGCTTCCGTTTTTTTCCTCTTTTTTTCGTTCTCTCTGTTCTTTTTGAGCATTTTTTCGTTCGCTGTGTGTATGTGTGTGATCCTTACTCCCTATGTCTTCATTTGATTTACCCCATTTTTTTCAGTTTTAAAATCAGTTATTTTAGGTTTGTGTCAATGCTTTTCCTGTTCACATCTAGAATTCGTTTAAAATAACTACTTTACAATTATATCTTAATCCTGTGCAACTTTTGTGTTTCTAAGACTTTTGTAATCTATACTCGCACCTCCTAACTCCCATCTCAAGTTGAAAATTATTATTTTAATTTTGTTTCCATGCTCAGTTTTACACACTTTTTATCCCTTCTAATCCTGTGTCATTTTGCTTCTAAGCCTCTCGTAGAAACCAGGTCTAGTTGAAAATTAAAAAAATCAGTCAACTTTGCAATACGGTCATCTACCAAGTTGACAATGGCTATCTCGGTAGTCTTTGAATAGATACTTGATGATTAGAGGCAATAAATATGTAGAAGTAGGTTGAGGAGGGTTTCATGTTTGTTACCTGTCATCAGCAAGTTGTATCTGCAATGTTCAAGGAGCTCACAGCTGCTCGAAAATTTAAAATGCGGACAGAAGCAAGACAACCTTGCCTGGTATCGTCAGATTTTCTCCTCAATATGGTTAGTCGGAAAAAACAGTAGACTGTGAGAGGTAACTTAGGCATACATTCGACCAGCGAAAAGACTTGTAGACGAGTATTTCAAAGACGATTTGCGTCTTTGATCACCACATACCGGCAGATTCATAAGCGCAAACCAATAAATCATCAGTAACAGCAGTCAAGTTGGGCTTACTAGCGAAATTAGAAAAATTGGAGGCGATCAAGATACATAACCAACTACAAGAATCATCAGTCATTATGGCACGTGGAAATCAAAAGGAAGTCGTGTCTTTCGCTCACCCAGGTGGCATAGATTCAAATATAAGCAGCGCAGATGTAGAAGATTAAGAAAGCTGGATTCAGCTAGTCATACTGACTGGATTTCACTTTGTCATTAGACGACTGAGACGTACAAGATTAGATCGATAGAATGTAACAAAAATATTCATTCTGACATCTATAAAACACAAAATTACCGAGCAAAGAATATTTTTTTCGACGAATGGTTGCTATGAAGAAAATAAAAGACAGATTCAACAAAGAAAATTTTCTTTATCGACGAAATCGTCTTCAGAGGCTGTGCAATCGTATTTATACTTAGAAAAATGTATAGTGGTCTATTATTGAGTAACAGGGGGTGACATAATTGATATAATTAATGGTTGCCAAGTGAAAACGGTTATCCTGAAAAGTTTACTGATAGGAATATGAATTTGAAACCAAAGCAGCCCAAGTTACCAACAGTTCCAAAAAAGCCCTTATTCCTTGAGGACAACACCAGCGAGATATTAACACATAGCCTTAGAAATGCAGTAGTAGGAGCATTCCCTGCGGCTGAATTACGCTGTATCTGCGAAACCAGTCCTCTTTTGCATTCGGGAGTAAAAGACAAACTGCCTAATTTCGCATCTTCCATGTGTATCTACCAGTTTGCCTGCTCCTCTGGAGCCAGTTACATAGGCCATACAATTAGGAATGTTTCTCGTCAAATTTCTGAACATCACCCTGGGTGGTTAAGCAAAGGACAAACGAAATCTATTCTCCGTGCTAGTCTGTCTCATCTTGTGGGGACAGAACACAAGATTGACGTTAACCATGCTTTCAGGGTCATTTACCGCATACCTGAGAATCTCAACTCTGCCTTGAGAGTTCGACTACCAAATACTGCTGAGGCTGTGAAGATCCATATTAACAAGCCTAATTTATGCATCCAAAAGTAGTTAGTTCAGACATTATCATTACTTTGACCATCCAGGTTTGAATAATCCTGAATTTTTTGTGGAATTTGCATAATTTTAGTTAATATTCTATTCGCTATTATACTTTTATCATGACTATAATTTAAGCATCTTTATTGAACTGTAATTTCATTGATCATCCTTTACAAGTCGATATTATTTAAAAAGCACACTAATATTGATATTGACTACTATTCTAGAATATTCTATGTATATCACCATATATGTATATGTGTAGAGCCAGGGAAGAAAGAAATTATTGAAAAGGATATTCTTTGCTCAGTTATTTTGTGTTTTATCGACAGAATATGTCAAAAAGATGACTGTAACTGCATTAGTTTCAACAAACGTTATAACTGGCTGATAACCAGATAGATTAATATAATGATATACTTATGAGAAGCCACTGGCATGAAATATTCGAGTACATGAGAACTTTCATACTGGTGACTGATTGCTTGATATGGCTAGTTGCATACCGCTCATTTCAACAGATAGCACTGTCTAACTAAGTCGAAGTGATTTCAACACTTATATGATCAACCATATCAAGGCAAAGTGAATGTCAGTCAAGAACTGTAGCGCGTTAGTGAAATATTAACAGATGCTTCATTTTCTATAGTTTGTTTGTGAGGGTCCGTTTTCTTATTCCTAGTTGATCACGAATTGCTATCAGTTAGAGAATCATTGAAAACCAGGAGGTACTGGACAGCTGTTTCATCCTAGTTCGGAAATCATAAGCTGTACGCACCTACGGCCAGATATTGAACCCAGGATCTTTCGATTACAAGCCAAGCTCGTATACCACTCAGTCAGGCGTGAGGAAGGATGTCCTACCAACGACATAGGTTGGGGTCACGCTAAATCACGAATTGGTAGAAGTTAGAATTCATGCACTAGCCATTGGGCAGTCGGGTCTCAATGGCTGAATGGTATACGAGGCAGCTCGCCTTGTAACCGGAAGGTCCTAAGTTCAAACGCTGGTGGAGGATGAGTACTGCTGTGGTGACAGCAGGCTGCTAGCCAAAGTTGGGAGACAGTATTTTTCGTCAATGTTTATGTCCCAAATATTGGTAGTGAGAAAATATGAACAAGACTGATTCAATAACCAATCACAGCAGACTTTGCGTAGGCAGATACAGTTAACATATAGATCATCTGACATTCAATAAACAGTCACAAAGAGATGCAAGGTCAACTCTCTGTGAGAAACAACCAATCAGAAGAGTGTGTTTATTTGCTTGAATAATCTATAATAACGTACATTAAAATATAAAAGTACGTGTTGATTTCCTTAGTAAAGGATCTGTTGCCTGGTCCTTGTCTTCTGTTGTTACACTGCCAATGATTTCCAATCCAGGATGAAACAGCTGTCCAGTACTCCCTGGTTTTCAACGGTTCTCTAACTGACATTAATCCCTGCTCAACTCGTAAAAAAATGCTTAAATATTTAGGTCACTGAATTTCAACTCAATGGCTAAGCAATCAGACAGGTGATTTCACAAATTGCAGCTCCTTGTTTCGATACAAAATAGGGTCATGCTTAGACACTATCAAACAGTATTTTGATTTGGCACTAGTAACTAGTGTGATGCGTCTAGTCCTCTGATTGGTGTAGACAGAATTCTATCAGTCAGGTTGTAATGTGACCACTATTCTAGCTAGCTCGCCATCACAGCTCACCTTGCTGACGAGTGCCATCTAGCATGAAACCTAGGTCCAAGGCTTCCTGCCGATTGCCTCCAACCATCTAATAATACCAAACAGTCTTGAACTGCAATGAAACATCTGTCTAATGCATCAGTAAGATGTTCATTCGAAGGAGTTTATTGTGCACACAGCTTATACTACTGAAGAGAAGGGAAGAGAACTATGAGACGTTCTGATTGAAAATACCTATCCCGTAAAATGAATGCATAGACGAGAATATGCTTAACGTACTGCTGTAGGGCTGCTTTCCTTTAATGCGTTAGTTAGTTAGTTAATTGAACAAAGGAGCTCGATTCTGATGCAAATGCTTGGTAGTGCCTTCAAGAAAACCTTTAGATCCTCACGTATTTGGTTGAAATCTCAGTAGAAATATATTCGAGTGGAATAATTTCTTTTCATGAGAATGAAATGTTATGGTATTTTCAATGAATAAGAGATTAATCACGTGAAATCGTATTCGCTCTTGTCGATGTATAACACCACTATTTAATGCCTTATCTACAGCGATTGAACAGGCAGGCGTTTCAATGCAATTATTGTCATTGAAGAGCTGGTGTTAAAGCTGATAATTTTTACTAGTGTTGTTGGAATTGATTTACAAAGTCAAAGCATTCATTAATCCAGCTTTTATATATTACCATCGATTTTCTGAGTGTTAAAGCATACTCTTTAACTTGCAGCCACTAAAATAGGAAATTCTTTTGTTTCGCTTTTTCACAGTAAAACGGTAACAGTAATGCAGAGATATAGCGCTTCATAGTAAGTGGAGAATGTAATACTGTGGTGAGAGCTGGTTGTGCGTCGGTGGCACAGTGGTTAGGACTCTCGCCGACCATGCACACGGTCCAGGGTTCGAGCCCACGCCGACGTACACCTGATATCTATGGTTGGCCTGCGAAATTTGGGCTACCGATATCCACGCTGAAAATTCCATACTTGTACCAAAAATACAGTGTGGAATCAAGCTGTAATCAGTAATTTACGTCAATGTTTATGTCCCCAATATTAGTCGTGAGAAAAATAAGAACACAGACTTTGCGTAGGTGGATACAGTTAACGTATAGATGATCTGACATTCAAGAAACAGTCACATAGAGATGCAAGGTTAACTTTCAGTGAGAAACAATCAATCAGAAGACTGTATTTGCCTACTAAAAATAATCTATATTAATGTACACGAAAATCTGTAAATATATGTTGATTTCCTAAATAAACGATCTGTTGCCTGGCCTTTATCTTCTGTTGTTACATTCGGTGTCACTGCCTACCAAAAAATGGAAAGCCTTTGCCTTGCAGGTTTTAATGGAGATAATGGATCTTCGTGCAGTGCTTCGAGGCTTCTACGCAGTTGAGTGGCGTTCAAGATCCGTCAGCGATGAGGCTGCTACTTGAGACGCTGCTGGAAGATCGGGCGAAAGCAGCATATGGAAGTGTGGGGCGAAATACCGATGAATGTGCAACAGGGTCAGGCAAACAGTTTCCAAAGTGGGAAGGACCACATATGGTAACTTTGAGATGGGGTTACGCAGACACAATCGCAATGGTAAACAAAGAGAAAGAGGTGAACATCAGCGAGAGCCGAGATTCCAGACATCAAGACAAACGAGCAAAGCCCCTAGAACCAAGAAGACCGAACCAGCTTTATTTGCAAATCTTTGATGGGGGGACGAGTGTGGTGAAAGCTGGCTGCTAGCCAAAGTTAGTAGACAGCATTTTTCGTCAATGTTTATATCCCCAATATCGGTCGTGAGAAAAGTGAGAACAAAGACTTTGTGTAGGTGGATACAGTTAACGTATAGATGATCTGACATTCAAGAAACAGTCACATAGAGATGCAAGGTTAACTTACAGTGAGAAAAAAATCCATCAGAAGACTGTGTATTTTTGCTAACAATAATCTACAGTAATGTACATGAAAAGGTATAAATATGTGCTGATTTCCTTGATAAACGATCTGTTGCCTGACCCTTGTCTTCTGTTGTTACAATACTATTACTGGGAGGAGAAGAAATTCATGTTATAACGCACAATGATAATTACCAAATACCCAATCAAGGACGTTCACAAATCCAACAAATAACTTCTGAATTATTCAGTGATGTGATGCATACCTCTGGAAGGTAAGCACCGAATAAACTAGTAGACACCAAGTCAGCAACTTCAATTCCTATGCTAAAAAGACATGTCAAACCAAGAACAACTATCAAAGATTGATAAATAGCTTATCGTCTCTTCGCAGTATTCATCAGAAAGTCAAACATACGTATGGATCTTGTAGGATCTTTGACACGGTGACCCACGCGGACTTCACTGAAGGACAGTGGGTTCTAGTAACCAGCAAAATAACACGAGTTTATTAATCATCTCTCCTGGTGACCTACGACGTGAATGGTCGTTACATTTCATTGACGTCTTCCAAAAGAATTGATACCTATGGAAGTTCATCAAAAGATATATACCTCCAAGCCTACTTATCAAACCAAATGCCCCCAAGGAAAGCACACAGAAAATCGCCTTACCATTTATAAAGGATATCTCAGAAATCACCACAAGGCTCTTCAAACCTTTAGGAATTGACGTCACACACAAAACAACAAAGTCACCTCACTCAGCTGGTTCTATGTCAACCAAAAGACTCAACAGCGAAAGAAGATAAAACCAACGTCATCTACAAAATAAACTGTAACAACTGCGAAAAACACTACATTGGCCAAAGTGGACGTCCCTTTCGTCTTCGTATCCACGAACATAAGCTAGCCGTCAAAAGACATGATATCCACTCCCTCATTTCACTACACACAGACAACTACGGACATCAATTCGACTGGGACAACCAACGTTCAAATATTAGACAGAGGAAACAACAAGAAGGCTAGAGAATTTTTAAAATCCCACCTGGTATTCCAGTGAATCATCAATCAATAAATACATCAAGATAGACAAAATTTACCAATCGGTAAGAAGTAAACCTCACACACATAGGGTCAAAGTTCAAGTTAAAGAAACAGTCAGTTCCAATACAAGTAACCTAGAAGGTGTGAAAACACACAAAAACAATCAAAGAGTCACGTTCAAGGTGGTCACCATCAGGAGAGATGAATAATAAACTCGTGGTGAAATGTCAAAGCTCACTTCCTCGAAATGAAGTATTCGGTGAAGATGTAGTCTAATAGGGCGGGGAGTCAAGGCTTCGAAAATTAACTATCCAGCTTAGAGAACACAACCACATCAAAATCATCCACCTGAGCTATAAATATTCTCTATCATATCCAAAATTTATTAACGTTCATAATCATATCAATTATAATCACACGACTTCGAAACTTCGAGTTTTATAGTTTTCATTGTCCTCTCCTATTTGTCGTTGTAAGGGCAGTAGTAGAAATTTCCAGATATCTTGGCGGACAGGTGTTGAATCATTCCTATTACATGTATTCGCAGTTGATTCGATAAACAAAGCATCCGTTATCAATCTCTACCTCCATTCACCCTTTGACATTAGATTTTAAAACTGTCATCCTGTACCATCCTATTTTATGATTGTGTGTGATTGCATGTAGTTAGTGGTATAGCTGAACTAATCTCTAGATTTCTTATCTTATTATTAGGATCAAATAATCTAGATCTTGCCAGGATTTTATGCTTGGCTAGTCTGACTGACCCTGTTCTACTAGTCTGACCTATGTATTTCACCTGACAATCATTAGAGGCAGGATATTAGATAGACTAAATCGTTTTGTTTTAAAGACTCCACAGGATTGATCCTTTAACCGACAAAGCTTGTTTCTAAATGAGTCGTGTGATTATAATTCATGAAATGATTACGAACAATAAATTTTGTTCGAAACGTTGATACCCCAGTAAATAGTAATACTGTTTCACTGACTGTTTGATACACCTGATAAACAAACTAATATGGAATTATGCTATTTTCTTCAATACAAAATATACATTTTTCATATGAATACACCTCAGTGCATCATTTTGGTCTTGGTTCTTTAACATAAGAGTGAACAATTACTTATCTTCTGCTCATATATGTCCCCTTCAGCATTTTTACTAAATTTAATTGATAATTTCTTTCTTTTTTTTTAAATCCAAGAACTGACTGCTGTTTATTGAATAGTTCAACAGAGGCAATCTAATCAACACTGAATTTGACCAAATGAAATTAGGGTAACAAGCCTAAACCATCCCCGGCCCCCCTCCCCATCACCCAAGTTTTTACTCAGTTCGTTTTCCTTTTCTTTTCCCTGTAAGTTTATCCCTAATAATCACGTTGAAAAGATGATTACAGTAATGATGTATGATTTATTTCATCAAATATGTCTGCTTAATGTTCAATATATTTAGTTATAATGAACAGAAAAAAGTTGTGACTTGACTGTGTGGTTTGTTTGTTTTTTTCTGATGATTTATTTGAAAACCACTGGATTACGCAAACTTTCCATCCGCTTTTTTCTCAGTGTTTCTTGTTTGTTGTCTAACTAAGCCTTTCAGTTGTCTGCTTGGATAGCAGCATAAACGCATACAAAACATTTGAATTGACTTCCAAACTATCATTGTGCATTTCAAGTAAAATACAGAGAATTCACTACTGTCTTCGAGCGGAATTTCTACATTCAAAACTGATTTTATTATGGTTACACATCGTCTTTTTGGATAACATTGCTTCACTTATATATGTCTAAGCCAAGTTCACTTTTAACAGTTAAAAAAATATCTGGGCATCGGGTATATGTGATATTCATTATAATGAAGGTTTTCGTATTTCCCAATGAACGAAAAACAAAACAATATTACCATTTTTACTGATGTTTCGTTATTAAATGGTAATAGCTTTATCAAATTATTCTTATCTTCTATAGTTTGGTTAGGGTTAGGGTTAGTTATGTTTTTACGAGTTGATCACGGATTGATATCAGTTAGAGAATCATTGAAACCAAGCAGGGAGTACTGAACAGCTGTTTCGTCTTAATTTGGGAGTCATCGGAAGTACGCACCCACCACAGAGGGTTATAACACAGGACCTTCCGGTTATAAGGCGAGCTGGCTCGTATGCCATTCAGCCACTGGGATGCGATTCAGTAGCTAATGAATGAATTCTAACTTCTACCAATTCGTGATTTAGCGCGAACCCAGTTGCTGAGTGGTTTACGAGCGAGCTAGCGTTGTAACCGCAAGGTCCTGGGTTCGAATCCCAGTGAGTGCATACTGTCGATGATTCTCAAACTAGGATGAAACAGCTGTTCAGTACTCCCTGCTTGTTTTCAACGATTCTCTAACTGATACCAATCCGTGATCAACTCGTAAACCAGAATTTACAAAATTTCAGCATATATATAACAAAGAGTTAAGAGGTGAGAAAATATACTTAGGTCAAGTTAAAGGGACATATTGAAAGTCAAAATAACAATGGAGATCACTAAACCAAATATCAAAGGTAATAGTACATCTCTTATGATATCGAAACAAAGTTTACTTGATCAATGTTCGTCTGTCTGGGGTCATTTTTCGCTGTCAAGTTGGTCAACTGGCAGAGATAACAAAACCAAGAGTAGATTGTTGGATTTGATCAGTGTGTAAAATTATAAAAGCAGTATGTATTTTTGCATAGTGAACTTGCATATCACATTCGTGTTGATTTTGTCACTTCATGAGGGAGGGGAGAGAGGTGTTGTAACCAGGTCAGGCTCTGTTTTAGTCCGTCATTCCCATTCAGCTGAGACAATTTGGATTCCACTTGAAATGAAGTGCTTCTGATGATGTGAGACGTTCTTTGTGATTTCTAAAATGCTTTTTCTGGATTATTTCAACGTTGTCAAAATCAATTTTTGTGGCCTGATTCTACAGCGTGTAGACAAGGTGTGGCTGATGATTTTTCAAGATTTTCTAGTTTAACCGGATTTCTCGGTGGTGGAACAGAGTAGGCTCTACGGTGTTCATTTCTTTTGATTTTGATTTCTCGCCGGCGATGTTTTTCCTATGTATATCGCATCACATTCCAAGCATTTTATTTTATAGACACAATTAGATAGAGAATCTTTAGGGATTTGGTCGTTTATATGGATAAGGTTGTTTCGTAGTGTGTCTGATGCTTTGAAGAAAACTGTTATGTCGAGCTGATTGAGTACTCTTCTGATATCGTCTGACGTTTCTGCTCTATATGGAATGACGACTGTTGGGGTCCATGTTTTTCCAATGCGTTTTCGGTCATACTTAATGACTGTGTTGATTTTGTTGATGAAGTTCCTTGGGTAATAGTTTTGCTTGAGAGTTTCAGTGATGTTTGATATTTCTTCTTCTTTTTCTTTCTCATCCGTTATCAGAGAGTGTGATCAAGTTAGTACACTTTGTTTTGATACCATAGCAGATGTACTATTACCTTTGATATTTGGTTTAGTGATCTTCATTGTTATTTTGACTTTCAGTATGTCCTTTTAACTTGACCTACCTTTGTATATTTTCTCACCTCTTAACTCTTTATCATTTATATATGCTGAGATTTTGTAAATTCCGGTTTAATAATACTTTGATGAAGCTTTTAGCAGCAGCATTAAATAGTGAAACGTGAGTAAAAACGATAATATCGTTTTGTTTTTCTTTCACTGGGAAATAAAAAACTTATTATATAATGAACATTGCTTCAGCCTTAATTCCAATGTTAAATAAGCGTTAGTCATTCTTCATGGATGTAATCTGTGTTACTCGCGGTGACTGGCATGTGATTGGCTGTCCCTGGACATTTTTTACAAATGTATTCGCTTACATTTTTATATTTCCCCATTTTTAATATGTTATTAATAATGAATACGTTGAAATTGGAAATAATGAGTCCGACTGATAGTCATCAGAAGAGGTAGTTATAGGATTCATGGGAATTCCAAAAGATTGAGTTATATTGAAGTCGGTGCTGAAGCGGTTTTAAGTCGAATTCGCGATTCTCAGTTTACTCAGCCCAAGAATGTGAAATTTCACTGCAGTTCCCTCCAAGTAACTGAAATCACAGTATATAAATGACCGCCTCATACCTTAAGTTGCAATCAAGAAAGGAACCATAAGTGTATCTTGCTATATACTACTGACTGGCTGAAATGAATAGTTGAATACTACTTGCCCACATCAATTGATGGGGTACTGTGGAAATTGTAAACTGTGAAACAATTTCTTAATTGCAAATTCGCCTGAGTGTATTTCCAGCTCATATGGACCATTCAACAAAGCACATACATATATTGAATTTACTATGGAACATGAAAGTGACGGAAAGTTTCATTACCTTGACGTTGCCATGCAACGTCTGGAAGAGAGTTGTCTCCAGTTGTCAATTTACTGAAAGCCGATATGGAGTGGGCAATACTTACATTTCTGTAGTTTTGTTCAAATGGCTTTAAACGAAGCCCGGGAGAACGGAAATAAGGGCAAACCTCCGATTTTCTCAACATGTACCAATAAGCCTACATTTCAAGGAAACAAATGCTTTCAACAGTGCCATCACCACGCATTTCCTTGATTGAATATCGCAAGATCGTTCGAAATTATCAATAGGCAGAAGAGTTCAATCCTTGGTAAGTTTGCCGAAGAAATCTCTACCATGCGCCTGAAACCCCATTTATGTGTGTGTGTGTGTTCAGAAAGAAGCAGTTATCAGTCTTTCTTTACCCTAGTGACTGTGTGTTCTCATTCACTCTTTCATTTGACCATATTATCTTTGACTTTTACCTCTTGCCTTTATTACATATATGATTTACTATTCTGTGCACACACTGATCTTTTGTTTAAACTTGAACTCTCTGTCAACCGGAACAACATGAAAATTAAGAGCATCTTTTGGCTGTAAGGAGCTGATGAGAAGACAACGAAGTAAACGATAGTACCACATTATCCTGAATAAACTGTTGTTATTACTTTCTTCAGATTCACAAAGGGTAATAAATTGTATTGAATTTTCAGTTAATTGACCTCAGGGGACGGAAATGTTCAGTTAACCTGTTGGTGTCTAGTATACAGGATTCTAAGATGAACATGAAGAAACTAGATTGATAATAGTTACTAGTGGAATAAAGGACACATATTTCTTCCTTCTATAATATTGTCAACAAGACTCAGAACCGAAACCCATGTATTCAGACAGCAAGTTGCCTTTATCCACCGGTCCACTGAGCCATGGTAGTCAACCCTTTGGTAGCGTCCATACCATGAGCGGATACACCAACAGGAAATAACAATTCCTTACGTATTGTTTCTGGAGGTTGACCAGCCCTGTGTATAACGCTTTCCTCGATGAAATGATGGATGCTAAGCAGGCTTCACAGGATGAGCCCATCTTACACTGGGAGCGCATACACCTGGAGGAAAGCAAGTTGGATACAACATTCGTCTTGGATCCCATTGCTAGCCACCGTTAACCAACTTTGTTGAGTTTTCCTTAGAATATTTAGGAAGATAACTTTCACTACAAAGAACCAGGAATTCACTGACTCTTGGCTTCAGCCACACACATATACGGGGGAGTAGACACCCAGGTGTGGTTCCTACGGATGCTCAGAACCAATGACTTGATACGTTATGTGATATAGCTGCCAAAAATCATCATATTTTCCGATGCTGTTATCCTTTCCGCTTCTTATGCTTCTTTCGATTTACCTTTTCCTTACACCTTGTGCGCCACGTCAACAGTTTGGGAACTTGAGTGGGTGCACCTTCATTCAAGTCCTGTGATGGAACTCAGTAGGTCAGTCAGCTAGTCAATTACAAAGAAACAAGTTGGGCATTTCGCAAATTACACGATTTGCTGTGGAGACTAGTCACAGCTTGAGGTCAAAATATGTGAAATGTAGTGATAACATGAATGTCAGTGACTGGTAATCCTTCACATCAAACACTGGTGTTGTGAGCCAGCCAGACCAAAGCCGTGTGAACACCAGACTGTGGTTTCGCCTGTTTGAAGCCAGTCAGTTTCCAACTACTCATATCAGTCTCTCAGCAGCATGTAGTACCAAACTTTTATCACAGCTCAAATAAATTCCCAGTTTAAATGTTTTCGTGCACTGAGTATAACTATTTTTTTTTAAAAACATCCAATAATCGTAAGATTCTGTGAATGACCTTGACGATAATGTATTCAAACAAAGCAATGACTTACCCTCACTGACTCTAACTGACTAAATTCATAATCAAATCCACCAAGCGTAATCAGTTCAAAATTAGCACTAGAAATTGGATTCAACTGGAATCCTCCCACAATAGAACTTTGACTATTACCAGGGAATTGTTGTGAAAAACGATTCATTTTCTGTTCATTGTCCAATAGATGCTGAGGTGAATAGAATAGTTTATCCAGACGATTTATTTCCCTCAGTGAAGAGGAATGTGATGCTGACTGATAATTTTTATGGTTTCTATTGGTATTACTATTACTCATACTGACTGCTTCTAAATGACATTGGAAATTACCGCCTTGTCCTGTGTCTGGATCACTGACGACAACAAAGGCTAATAACTGTGTCATTGTGGAGGATAGAGGTACATCTTCAAGGTTATAAGAATCAAAATTTGTGTTCATTCGACTACTGATCTGATTAATAGGTCCCGGTGTCTCATTTATATACAACTGTAGTACATTCTTCCTATTCTCTTGTGATTCCTCCTTTGCTTTACTTGAGGCGATTCCACTGACTGATTCGACAGTGATCTGTGGTGGAACATCATTCACATCGGTGACAAATACACTGACAATTGCTTCATCAAATCCTGGATGACCTGATTGATCACGGGCAAGAACACGGATTAGATGATGCTTTGCTTTTTCATAGTCTAATCGTCCACGTGTCATCAGCCAACCAGTTTTAGAGTCGATTTCAAACAATCCCTTCCGAGAATCGCTATTATTATTATTATTGTTATCATTATTATTGTTATTATTGCTAATTTTATCCACACCCTGATTTACTAGACTATAGACCACTTGACCGGATATCCCATCGTCTGGATCATCTGCAATTAACTGGATCAAGTGTACACCTTCAGGAGAATTCTCTGGTACATAGACAACTAGACTTTTGTTTCGAAAAACTGGATGATTGTCATTTTCATCTGTTACAATAATCTGCGAATTGTGCGTATTTGGAGGGTAGAAGGCGTTGGAAGAATGGAGAAAAAAGAAAGAAAACAACATAATTAACTGATTATGCAATAGATGATGGTGAAAAATCAATCAAGAAATCAATAACTTTCAATTTTCAAATATGATCTTAGATCAGATTTGTAATTTGTACCACAATTTCCTCTGAAAACAGAGATTATTCCAATCACAAAAAATGTGATCTGCTTCATATCGTAAACGGTAGTCATAAAGGCAAGCATAAACAAGACATTAAAATAGTCGCTGTCCCTAAACCTGGAAATAGCAAGAACGTAAAGTTCAGACCCATTGCCATCAATTCCCCGTTTCTGAAGCTAATGGAAAAACTAGTACTTCTTAAACTTGAATCCTCCTTTAAAGGTTTTGAAGACCCTAAACAATTAGCATATAAACAGAGTAGGACCACTTTAGACGACGCAGCCGTCTTACACGACAGTATCGTCTCATCATTAGATAAAGGTGTCAAATAAGTCCGCTGCACCTTTCTCGACTTCGCTTCTGCTTTTGACTCTGTACCTAGGTATGTCTTTTGCTAAATAAACTGTCAGTGACACAAACTGTTTCCTGGGTCACGAACTGGTTACATTCCTATTTCTCAAACAGTATGCAGTACACTGTATACAAAGGTGAATCTTCCTCTGCTGTGCTCGCTGAAGACCGTGTCCCTCAAGGTGCTGTACTCTCCCCACTTCTCTTTTCTTTCTGTCTACATACTTTACCATCTTCAAATGGCATTAATTTTGTTAAATATGCTGACGACCTGACTGTCAGATGTCTAAGTGACTGCTCTAAACTAAATGGCTTTTTATCAGAAATCAGTCAGTGGTCCAAGGAAAACGGTCTCACCTTAAACCCCTCCAAATGCCAAACAGTTAATTTCACCTTACGGCACAAATCTGACCTAAACAAACTGATGGTTAGCACTCACGAGGTGTGCAACATAGATGGCACTGAAATTGAAACCAAGTCGGAAATTAAATACCTAGGCGTCACTCTATCTTCTGATCTTTCCTGGTCGTCTCATATCTTGACGATTTCTAAGAAAAT
Source organism: Trichobilharzia regenti (assembly GCA_944472135.2). Lineage (NCBI taxonomy): Eukaryota > Metazoa > Platyhelminthes > Trematoda > Strigeidida > Schistosomatidae > Trichobilharzia > Trichobilharzia regenti. The sequence continues at coordinate 106,961,743 of OX235264.1, forward strand.
ATTCCGTCTTACCTTCTACATCAAGAAGTTAAGACATTCTGGTGTAACCCAACCCTTACTCCTACAATTTGTTAACTCCCGTATTCTGTCTATTATTCTCTATTGTTCCCCCTTAGTCTTTCCTGGGCTTTTGAAGAAAGACTATACCTTATTACGTAGGATGCTAAAGGTTGTCATCAGGGTAAGCAGTTTGCCACTTAGCCAGTTTTTTTAATATTCTGGTGGACAGGCACATGGACTCATGTGAAAAATGGGCTAAATCCATTCTATCTCTCTATCTCACACCACCCTCTCCATTCACAACTCTCCCCTATCTCATCAGGCAAAACCAGAAGCCTATAAAGGAAACTACATGCTCGCACTAGGAAGTACAAAAACTCAACCTACCCTACTTAGCTCGTGTTCTGTGCGATAAAGAAAGCATTAAGCGTGAAACTTATAAGTGATTAAATAATCAGTAGAACAACTGGATCTTGTCTTTCCAACCCGTATGATTTATAGGTACAACGTTTTCTTTCTTTCTTTTCCTTTTCTCTCTCTCTCTTTTCTGTTATGTGCTGCTTTGTTTCTTTCCTCCTTACAAACTCTATTTAAAACATTCTTCTTGTTCGTTCATTCATACTCTGTATATCTCGACCTGTTTGTTACCGCTTACGCCAGTAAGTATGCTAGTATCTACTTTTCTAACACCTTCAAACATTCTGTTCACTTTTGACTTTGCTACCAATATGCTAATATGTTGTCAAAACTAACTGAGATTACCCTTAATCTATGTAGAATTTTATTTATTGTTAATAAACAAACTGGATGCAATAATGTAGTAAAATGTTGAGAATTCCATTCGGTATCACAAGAACTGTTTTGGAATAAAGCAAATTATTATTATTAAGAGTATGTCCCATTAATTGAGTGACGGATATGACCACTTGGATACGGCTTACACCAGATTGAAAGGATTTAAACACATGTGAAATGCTTCTCTCGGTTTTTTACACGAGCTCATTAGCGATGCATGCATTTTGACTTAAATCAAAGAGCAGGATCATTTCAAATCATACGAATTCTGACTAAATCACTTCAGACTAGCTGGGTAGCAAGAGATATTGGTTGTGATGTAATTGTTACCCGGTTATTCATATCAACCAGTCGGTAATATATATATATATGGCACCACACAAATATATCCCCATCCTTGAGTGTTGCTCAGATGGTTAATTTATTTATTTCATCTTTGAAATTCGTTATTTGAGATTGCACCATTGAGATTTATGAAAACTATGACATCTTCCAATCCATTAGAACACAAATGAATATTTTCAGTGTCGGTTCTACCTCGGAGAGACATCGATAGATTAAGATTCGCTACGGCAATTTGAAAATTAGAACAACTGGAAACGGAGTAAAATTAAGGTAACCCAGTGATTTAAGCAGGCGGTCGTATCTTCATCACCTCACTTAAAATCTCCTCTTTGCAGTCTGCCTCCACTGTTCACTTGCTGGTTATCTCTTTTAGATTTTCAATTTGTGTAACATAAAGTATAAGTCATCCACAAAGTTCATATGTTTTGGAAACTTTTAGTCGCTTCAACGTATGTCTCTCTTTTGGCTGTCCACTAACGTTCTTCTGGATGGTGCAATCCAACATAGTCAAGCATATTATTGCTGATATATGATTGAATTCACTTCAATTCTGAACTAAAATGTAACGATGGGCACTGTTGTAATAAGTAATTTCGTACTAGTTTGTTTATCAGATGTATCACACAGTAAGTGAAACAGTATTATATACTTGATGACAAAATTTCAAACACAAATAATTATGGTTCATAACCATTTCATTAATTGTAAACACACGACTTCGAAACCTGAGTTTTATAGTTTTCTTTGTCCTCTCCTATTTGTAGTCGTTGGGGTAGTAGAATTTTTCAGATATCCGACTGGCCAGGTGTTGAATCATTCCTATCACACGTATATGCAGTTGATTCGTTAAACAAAGCTTCTGTCATCAATCTCTCCCTCCATTCACCCTTTGAGAGTAGATTTTAAAACTGTCATTTTATCCTACCCATCCTATTGTATGGATATTTGTAACTGCATGTAGTTAGTGGTATAGCTGAACTATTCTCTAGATTTCTTATCTTATTTCGGTCAACTAATCTGGATTTTGCTAAGTTTTTATGTTCGGCTAGTCTGACTGACCCTGTTCTACTAGTCTGACCTATATATTTGACCTGACAATCATTAGAGGCAGGGTATTAGATAGACTAAATTGTTTTGTTTCAAAGGCTCCACAATATTGATCCTTTAACTGACAAAGCTTGTTTCTGATTAAGTTTGTGGGTTTCAGTGTCAGCAATTTTATTCGTGCCTTGTTAAAAATTCTTCGTAAGGTTTCCTAGGTTCCTTCCTTGTATGGAACTACTGCTTTCAAACAAAATTTAGTTTATCTATTACCCTAACTACAATGATTGTCAGGTCAAATACATAAGTGAAAGTAGTAGAACAGGGGCAGTCAGACTAGTCGAACGTAAAAGCCTAGCAAATCTAAATTGGTTGACTCGAATAAGATAAGAAATCTAGAGAATAGTTCAGCTATACCACTCACTACATGCAATTACACACAATCATACAATAGGATGGGACAGGATGACAGTTTTAAAATCAAATGTCGAAGGGTGAATGGAGGTAGAGATTGATAACGGATGCTTTGTTTATCGAATCAACTGCGAATACATGTAATAGGAATGATTCAACACCTGGCCAGTCGGATATCTGAAAAATTCTACTACCCCAACGAATACAAATAGGAGAGGACAAAGAAAACTATAAAATTCAGGTTTCGAAGTCGTGTCATGATAACTGATATGATTATAAACGGCAATAAATTTTGTTCGAAACTTTGTCATTCAGTAAATGATACTGTTTCACTGTGTGTTACATGCAATAAACAAAATAATACGGAATTTAAATGTAGCAATTTTTGTAGTTTATTTCTTTTTGCAACATTTGGATAAGAAATCATTTTTATTCTCATTTCTTATGGCATTCCTAATCAGTGATTACGAAATATTTTTCCTGTGTTGGTTTGCTTAGATTTCACTGGTTTCAGGTTTGATCGAGAGATGGTATCAGTTAGAGAACCAGTGGAAACCACCAGGTAGTACTAGGTAGTACTTTTTCCTAGTTAAAGAGTCTTCATCAGCACGTACCCACCGGAGTTCGAGCCCAGGACCCTACAGTTACATTGTGAGGTTGTGTGCCATTCAGTCATTGGGACTCAATTCACTGGCCCATGAATTCTCACATCTGTAAGTTGGAAGTATACAACATGACTATCTACCAATACCTTTGAAAAGTACTTCACTCCATACTCGACATGATGGACCGCAGTGATCATGACTTCTCCCTAGAACTGTAGGCAAATAATTCTTGTAGTCATTTACTAGTGAGAGTCTTGATTTGTCTTAAATTTGATTATGGATTAATATCAGATAGGTGACCATTGTGTGCGTCGATGGCACAGCGGTTAGGACGCTCGTCGACCATGCACATGGTCCGGGGTTCTATCTCCGGCCGACCCAGTCCTTTACCTCGCTAAGCAAGAAGCAATCCCGGTAAAGAGTAAATGTTGGTAATGAGGCTAGCAACTCCATTCTGCAAAATTAAACACTACTACAGAAACTTCAAGCCACTAGCTTGAATCGCTTTGTTCCGCTGGGGAATGTGAAGGAAAAAAAGGTGACCATTGAAAATTACCGAGACGTACTCATCACCTTTTACAGAGAACACTTACTTCAATATTCATTTGACCAGTGAACGCCGGTGAACCATTATCTTCAGCAGTTAATATAAAATTATAACTACGTTTTGTCTCCCAGTCTAATTGTTTAGCTACTTTTAAATAGAGCTGTTCTGGCCTGGTTTGTTGTAGCTGTTGTTGAGGTAGTGACTGTAGATGATGTTGACTAACAGCCATGAGAGATCTAGACGATGAAGGATGGTAGGCAGTATAAGAGCTGTCCACTTGTCCATAAGGGAGGAGATTATTATAATAATCAGAATTTGATGATGAGTAGGCAGGTTGATTTGAAGAGGTAGACGATAACATAGGAAGACTTGGAAATTCACTGGATAACTGGACCAATTCAAATGTATCATCACCTTGTGTGATCAGTTGATATCTGAGTGAAAAAAAATGGATGAAAATATATTTTTTTAATTTTAATTTTCAAGCAAAGCTGAGAGAAAATTGGTATATAACACTAAATCATTTAAATAATTAGTTAAACATGATAATTAAATATTTTGCATGAAGGATTTCATCATGAGCTGACATCAGTTAGAGAACCGTTGGAAAACCTGCAGGGAGTACTGGACAGCTGTTTCCTCTGTCCTAGTTTGGGACTCTTCATCAGTACGCACCCACCGAGGTTCGAACCCAGGATCTTCTGGTTACAAGACAAGCTCGTAGACGATTGAGCCAGTGGGACTCGGACTAATTCTCTAACTGATGTCAGCTCATGATGAAATCCTCCATCCAATCAAACAAAACAAAATCCCTACAAAACTAATACTTGAAAATTATTCTGATGCTCACTGAAGACTGATCCTATGCAGGCAGTGACTTGGTATTCTAGTGGGAAGGCGTGACCAGTAGGGTACAGCAGGTTGAAGATGAGGCAGTAAGTCATCCAAGAAGAAGACATTGAGAAATGATCTCGCTACGTTGTGAACTGGCAGAATTTAGAATTCATAGACTGGCCATTGGATTAGGTTCCAGTGGCTCAATTGTCTACGAGAAGGTTCTGGGTTAGAACCCCGGTGGATGCATACTGCTTAAGAGTCTCAAACTAGGACGAAACAGCTGTTCAATACTCTCACTCGGTTTTCCAGTGATTCTCTAACTGATGTCAGCTCATGGGGAAGTCCTCCATGAAATCAAACCAAATCCCTACAAAACCAGTGCTTGAAAATGAAGTATATTGTTTAATATGGTGTGCCCCAAACCTTTATCAACCTCATTCAGCTGCTATATGAGTTAGACAAAGTTGCCTTCTATCACCGATGCTATCCCTAATTGTCATGGACTGGATTATGCGGGAGATTATGTGCTTAGGGAGAAAAAAGGAATACGTGAGGCAATTTGTGATAACACGAATAATGAAAACAGCATGATTAAACAAACAAATGTTCAGGTGGAAGTAGTCGATAAAGGCTAGTAAAAACAAATGGACCGATTCAGTAATGTTAGATTGTAAGGGAAGGAAATGAAACACGTTTTTAATGGAGATGTGATAAGATTAAGGGATGATAAAAAAGGGGTTGAAAATATAAGTGAGAAGTGGTGTAGAAGTCATAATTTGGTTATGTCTTAATAGGCCAACAAGGGAGGGATAATGGCTGTACGAACTTCTTTTGAATGCATAGTTTAAGTTTAATAGTCCGAATGCCTCTCGCTTCAGCTGTGTGTGTGTGTGTGCAGTAGATGAATACGAAGTCTGTTGGAAAGATTCGGTGGGATACGATGAATTACTTTGAAGGTTCTCGTTTTCTCGACTACATGACCACTACCAATTAAATGTGATAAAATTGAGCTTTGGGTTGTTTTCGTTTGTCCCTTGCCAAGCCACGATGGGGGATGTTCAGTAATGACACGTTTGCTAAGGTGTCTAGTAGTAGTACGCCCAGCATAACTGTCACCGCAGGTGCACTTCAACTGTTAAATACACATAGATATGACAAACCTATCTAGCTTATCCTTCGTTTGCATTCCAATCATTCGTCAGCTAGAGAATGACAAACATAGGTATGCTGAGTATAATGTCTTTCGTATACTCCTGGAACGTTTCTGGAATAAAATCTCAATTGATAGGTCACCATTCAATTGTAACTTAATAAATAGAGGTTTCTTATGCGCAGTAAGAGTCTCAGGTTTTTTCTCTGATGTTTTCATATGTTTCTTTATGAAACTACTCGGATAGCCCATCTCCGTCAAGGCATAACCAAATAATGACTTCTACGCCACCCCTTGTTTATATTTTCAACCCCTTTCTTATCATCCCTTAATCTTATCACATCTTCATTAAAAACGTGTTTCATTTACTTCTCTTACAATCTAGCATTACTTAATCGGTTCATCTGTTTTTACTAGCCTTTATCGACTACGTCCACCTGAAAAAAGGACTATGTTTAATGTCACATAAACACGAAGACTTCTAGGCGAAAACCAATAAGTTGTCAGAAGAAGCATGCAGCGAAGACTGGAGTGCAAGTGAGCATATAGGAGACAGAGGTTATGAAGATGACCAGTCCCTCCCTATCAAGGGAATAATTTTAGAAGGGGTCATTTCCTTGACTTATCCAGGAAGTATCATTACAACCAGGAAGGAAGTCAGCACGGATAAAGATGTCAAAATCAGAATCGAGAAAACAAGGCAGACAGGCCTTCATCCTTCTGAAATCAGTTTGGAAATGTTCACCGCTCAGCCTGAAAAATAGAATCCGGATTTCCGGTATCATTGTCAAATCAGTTATTCTATATATGGGTCAGAAGCTTGGAAAACGCGTCACGAAAAGCCCTCCAAAAAGCCCTCTGTGAACTTTTATCAACAGCTGTCCTCTCTGACTATGTACGGAAGATCAGATGGTCGGAAGTAATTCATAAGAAGAAACTCTGGGAACCAGTAAATTTAAAATCTTTTGTTCAATAAATTATTAGGAAAAATGGACACAGATTGATGAGACCATCGAACATCATCTCGCACAAGGCCATCACTCGAGTAGAACCCTAACGGAAAACAGTAAGTTTGACATGGATCAGAAGCTGACACAGAGGAGGTCGTGAGGGTAGGAGGAGTTGAGAGACTGTTGGCGAACATGGAGCCAGGTGCAGAGGACTTCATAGATCACGACAAAGTGGAGATGTAGTACTGAAGCCCAAATGTCCCTCTTGGAACCCAAAGCGAGCAACAACAGTAGTGTGAATAATAGCTACTCTTGATTACTTACCAGTAAGAAATTCACTGGAAGTTACTCGAGTACTATGGCGTACCCCAAATATTCATCAACCTTATTCAACAGCTGTACGACAACGGCACCTACCAAGTGATCCAGTGATCCACAACGGAAGACTCAGCGAGGCGTTTGGAGTAAACACAGGAGTCAGACAAGGGTGCTTACTATCACCAATGATATTCCTAATTGTGGTGGACTGGATTATGCGTCAGACTGTGGGAAACGAGAAAACAGGAATATCCTGGACCGACGTGAAGAACCTAGAAGACCTGGATTTCGCGCGCGGATGACTTATGTTTGATGTCACACACAATCGAAGACTTACAAGCGAAAGCCGACAAACTGGTCGAAGAAGCAGCCGGTGAAGACAGGACTCCATATGAACATACACAACACGGAGGTGATGAAAATAACCAACCAACAACAGCAACAACATCCAACGTCAATCACCATCAACGGGAGGGATTTGAAAGAGGTTACTTCATTCACTCACTGATCTAGGGAGCATTGTCTCAACTACAGGAGGAGCGGACGAGGATGTCAAATCGAGCGAGAATCGGGAAGGCGAGCGAGGAACACATTCATCAGCCTGAAACCAATCTGGAAATCTTCGTCACTCAGCATCAACAACAAAATGCAGTCGGATTTCCAATACAAATACGTCAAGTCAGTCAGTTCTTCTATACGGATCAGAAACTTGGCGGGTGGGTCACAAAGAATATTTCCAAAAGGCTGCAGACCTTTATTAACAACTGTCTTCACTCAATACTGAAGATCAGATGGCCGGGCTGGGCCGGAAAGAATCACCAACAAGGAATTATGGGAACGAACAAAACAAGAACCAATCGCCCAACAAATATGCAGTAGAAAGCGGAGATGGATTGAACACTCGCTCGCTGAGGAGGCCGCTGGGTGACATCGCGCGTCAAGCCCTCGAGTGGAACCCGAAAGTGAAGCGGCGTGTGGGACGTCCAAGGGTGACATGGAGGAGATCGTGTGAAGAGGAGTTGAAAGAAGATGGATCAACATGGATGCAGGCGAAAAGTATAGCAGAAGACAGAAGCGAATGGAGACGTGCAGTTGAAGCCCTATGTTCCACTAGGAACCCAAGGGAGCAACAAAAAAAAGAAATTCACACTGAAGTTCATATCGCTAGAAAGGATCGTATTCTAGGCTTACTTCTCAAGGTAACAGTGCTTAATGAGACGCAAGCAGGTGACTGATAGATAAATCAATGTCATACAGACGTGATCAATAAAATCAGACAGTTGTATGATTGATAATCGTAATATGGTCATGAAATCGAGAAACTATGCTCACTATGTTATCACCAGAGGGAAACATGTATTTCAGTGAGAAAATTACGCTTTCTTGAAAAATTGATACCTGGTGCACCCTTCACGAAAAGCGTTACTAACGGGCTTCTGAAGACTTTTGTCATCAGCTCATCATTTCGCTGCATAGATACTAACGATTACATACTTAGGATTAGATGGTTGTCTGGAAGGGATAAGCAAACAATAAGGAGCTCTGGAGGTTGAGTGAACCAGCCTAAAGCTTGTTGCTTAACAATTATGCCTAAGTCAGTGGTGATGGCATATTCTGTTCAGAGCATTGAGTGATGCTGCGCTTCAGGAAGACCCTAGAGTGAAACCGGATCGGACAACGATGAGTTAGTTTTGAAATTGGGGATAAAATTGACAACAATGGTTCAATGGTTCCCTAGCTGATATCAATCCGTGATCAACTCGTAAAAACATAACTAAACCTTACTAACCAGTCTGATGTTCGTTAGTGACTTGCTACAGGATGGAGTTTCCTGGAGGTCTAGTGAGAAGTTGTTACCAGTGAGGTTCATGCAAATGTCACTTGTGAGGATGGATGTCCCGCCGACGACAATGGTTAGGTCGCGATAAATCACAAATTGGTAGAAGTTAGAATTCCTGCACTGGCCATTGAATTGGGTTCCAGTGGCTGAATGGTATACGAGCCAGTTCGTTTTGCAACCGGAAGGTCCTAGGTTCGAACCCACTGTGGTGGTTGCGTAATTTCAATGATTCCCAAACTAGGATGAAACAGCTATCCAGTACTCCCTGGTTTTCAATGGCTCTATAGCTGGTATCAATCGGTGATCAACTCGTAAAAGCAAAACTAACCCTTACAAACCAAACCATAGGAAATAAAATTGACAATCACGAAAACAGCTAACCAAGATCGGAAAGAACAGAATTAACTGGAGATGTTCTCCTATAGGCCTATGTTTCACATGGAACCCAAGGGCGTAATAATAATAATAATCATAAATGTTAACTCAGGCTTTCATCATACTAAGTTTCTTGTAAATTATCTGTGAATATTGATTTATTTAAGTGTTAGGTGTTAAGTGAGTACTCTTCATCTACTCATTTATGTTTTTACGAGTTGATCACTTATTTATTTATTTCTTCTAATTATCGAGTTACATTGTTATTTTTCAGGTGAGGATTGGTTAAAATTCTCTCCATATATAATAATGACCTTTATGCTTCAATTGATTTCATATGAATTCATCTTAACCCTTTAATGAGATGAAATGTTTGTCTTAATTACAACATATTAGTACTGTTATGGTTATTATTAAGGTTATTTATGCTTTTATTATTATTATTATTATAATTCCTTTTTTGTCAAGTTAACAAAATCTAAAGTTTAACAGTATAAGTACAAATAAGCAAAAATGAATAGTTTCCTAAAAGAGATTTCATTATACTTATTTGAATATATATATCAAGGCTTGTTTTGTAGGGCCTTGATAAAATACACGCTTGATCGTGAGTTGGCAACATTTAAAGAACAATTGGGAAACGACTAGGGAGTATCAGAGAGTTGTTTCTTCCTAGTTTAGGGTACATCATCAGTACGCACGTATAATGAATCAAATCCCTGTGCGTCGGTGACACAGTGGTTAGGACTCGCGTTGACCATGCACAATGTCCGAGCTACCTTGGGAAACAAACACAGGAAGAGTTTCTCTTCCCCTGTCTCCACCTAGTTCTTTAACACATCAAGATTTTAAATTATTACTAATGATATTGTTAGTATTTGAAGGATTTCATCATGAGCTGACATCGATTGGAGAACCATTGGAAAACCGAATGTGTGTGCTGGACAGTTAACTGTTTTGTCTTAGTTTGGGATTCTTCACCAGGACGCATCTCCAGGTATGGTTCGAAGCCAGAAACTTCCGCCTACAAGGCTAGTGGGCTTGTAGACCATCAAGCCCCTGGGACGCAACCCAATGGCCAGCCGATGAATTCTAACTTCTGTCAATGAGTTCTTGCCTCACCTTCAACCCGCTGTACTCTACTGGTCACGACTACCCATTGGAATTCCATGTGGAACACAAAGCTTCAACAGCATGATTAGACCCTTGCTGACCATGCATATGGTCTAAGGTTCGATCCCCTGCCGATGAACACCTGATATCTATGGTCGGCCTGTAAAATTTGGGCTACCAATAACACATGCTGAAAATTCCATACTTGTACCAAAATACGGTGTGGAATCAAGCTGTAATCAAGAAAAATTAATTAATCTGCTGATTACTAGTGACTGGCTGTATACAGGAAATTACCCGGAGTTCTACTGAAAAGCCATAGCCAAGTTACGTAAAAGATCAATTACTCATCTGTGACATTGGCAGATGGTCTCGGTAAAATCAAGAATTGGTAGAAGTTGATATTCATGAGCCATTTGGATCGGATTCTAGTGTTTGAATGCTCTGAAAGCGCACCTTGTAAGCGGATGATCCTGAGTTCAAATTCTGGTCGGTGCGTACTACTGAAAACTTCCAAACTAAAATAAAAAAGTTGTCTAGTGCTCCCTGATGGTTTCAAATGGTTCTCTAATTCATGACAACTCGTGATCAGACTTTTTTGAATATTGGTTACAGGATTTCATCATGAGCTGACATCAGTTAGCATATCTTTGGAAAACAGAATGGAAGTACTAGAGAGTTAACTGTTTCGTCCAAGTTTGGGACTCCTCAGCATTGTGCACCCACCACAACTGGGTTCGAACCCAGGACCTTCTGGTTACAAGACTGGTGAGCTCGTAGACCATCAAGCCCTTAGGACCCACCGACTCAATGGCCGGGCGATGAATTCCAACTTCTGTCAATTCATGACATAACGCGACCGCTAGCCAATATCTTCGGCGAGTATTTCTCCTCACACCCGATCTGCTGCACCCTACTGGTCATAACTTTTTTGAATATGTTGTTTTGGTTTTTAATTTTGTATTTCCCATTAAGTGGACTGAAACGCTTAGTTGACATTTCCGCTCCTTCACACAGATGCCTCGAGGATGTACATTTGTCCCATTCGTGTCTCATCAGCTAGAAGTAACTGTAGGGTAAGTGATAGTGCTCCTACCGAGAATCACACTGACCACCGGAGACTGTTTCAAATGCCAAAGCGTTATCTAGCAGTCTCCTTGGACTAGCTTTCCTGATGGAAAAATTCAGATGAAGAGCCTCAAAGACGACGAAATTTGAATCCTCAATCTCACTTCGACTCACTTTCATGTAGAGAATTTGAATTTGCCTCATTGAAAAGGAATTAGGAATTTCACTTCATCATTAAATAGTTATTCCTCCCATTTCATCTAATTTTTCATAAATTTGACTATAAGTCGAAAATAACTCAATGGTTTGCAAATATTACGCAACCTTCGAGATTTTCGTAATTTTTCATTCACTTTTTTTGAAAACTCACCTCTCATCAATTGCTAACACCTTTAACCTATCAATGAATTTATAGCTTGTGAATGTTGTTTAAAACCTCTCAACTAAGCATTATTATCTTGTGCTCTAACCGTTGTTTCAAAACGGTGAAAAATGTCTTTGCAATGATGATGTAAATTCGAATCCTTGAGTGTATATCGGTTCCCTGGAGGTTACATACATACGCCTTTGTGAAAAGTAACCTGTTCTATGTTCTGTGAAGCTCCTGTGGAGTCAGTTGCATAGGCCGTACATTAAGGTGCGTTTATCATCCAACTTCCGAACATCATGCTGCATAGTGTTCTATACTATCTTATCTTGTGGATAAGCAAAACATAAGATTGATGTTAAAAAGGCGGCTTTCAAAATCATCTACCACATAGCAACTACTCTTAGCTTTACCTTGAGAGTTCATCTAATGTTTATTGTTAAGGCCATTGGGATCTACATTAGGAAACCTGATTTATGTATCCAAAAGTAGTTGGTTTAGACACTGTCCTTAACCCTCTGGCTATCAAGGTTTTATTGATTCTCAATTTGTTATGGAAATTCCCTGAATTTTATGTGATATTTTATTTGCTATTACATTTTTATGCTTATTATAACTTATGCATCTTTCGTGAACTGTTATTTTATTGATAATACTTAACAAACCGATAGTCTCAAGAAAACACCAATATTCAAGTGTTGGTGTGCAGCGATCTGGTTGGTTACAGGATTTCATCATCAGCTGACATTAGGTAGAGAACCATTGAAAAACCTGGGAGTACTGACAGCTTTTTCGTCAGCCCAGTTTGGGACTCTTCATCAGTACGCACCCACCAACAAGGTTCGAACCAAAGTCCTTCTGGTTACAAGGAGAGCTCGTATACCATTCAGCCACTGGGACCCAATCCAATGGCCCATGAATTCTAACCTCTGCCAAATGACGACATAGCACGACCCTTAGCCAATGTCTTCGCTGAGTATTTGTTCTCACACCCGACCTGCTGCTCTGTGTCGTGAATCAGCAGAAGTTAGAATTCATGCACTGACTATTGAATCCGGTCCCAGTGGCTAAATGGTATACGAGCCAGCTCACCTTGTTACCAGAAGGTCCTGGGTTTGGACCGTGGCGGTAGGTGCCTACTGTCAATGTTTGCCAAACTAGGATGAAACAGCAACTTTCCAGTACTCCCTGGTTTTTTATTGCTCTCTAACTGATATCAATCCGTGATCAACTCGTAAATATATATATAATATAATTGTAGAGCCAGAAGAGGAAATTATAGGGGAGAATATTCTTTGCTCAGTTTGTCTACTTTTGATAAACGTTCTCGTTAATCAGGCTCCTTTGTCAATTGTCTCCAAACGTTCATTATCAATTCAGAACGTTGATGCCTTGACTAGATGTTTGTCAGGGAACTATATTCACACCTTGTTATGACTATCAGCAACGAATTGTTTTCATAATGGGATTTATATATTTGACGCTGAGCTGCTTTGAATACGTGATGTGACCTAGGGACCTGGACTTTAGAGACTTGCACGTTTCCTGTGTACCCTATCTAACCGACTTTTACATGGTCCAATGATTACCAGCCTTTGAATGAGATACGAAGATAGAGGAGAAATGATCAGCCTATAAAATGGCACTATGAGGTGGGGCACACTGAGAATATATTCAATATATGTGGTTTAAAACCTGATTTCAATATCTAGAAAATTCCACTACTCCTATGATAATCAATGAGAAACAAGAACTTTGAAAATCCCACTTTAGAAGTAGTAGAGTTACAGTCGATGATATAATTATGAAAAATAAAGAATAGTTTTTGAAACTTTGCCATGAAGTAAATGATACTGCTCTTTCGGTGTATGTATTTATATGTGCGCGATATGCAATAAGGAGATTATGTTGTGAAAAAAAACCCACCTGATTTCAGAGAAGTAAAACGAATCAGTAGGGAAAACCAAGTTAGAACCCCTGAATGTTTGTCAAAGCTCATTTCTATATTAGTTTGTTTATTAAATGTATCACACAGTGAAACAGTATTGTGATAATTTGTGTGATACACCTAATAAACAAACTAATATGGAATTACTTACTACCACAGTGCCCAAGTTTTACACATATATTAAAAGCTCATTTCTACCTCCCGTTTATTAATGATATTTTACTTGAGGAGATTCGCCTATTCATTAATATCTAGGTTCATAGTCCTGATGCTATAAGGACATCTGATGACTCACATGATGTATTCTGGTGGTTGATGGCTAGCAGGAGAATTCAGGATGAATATTTCTGAGACTGTTGCATCGAATCTCGTCAAGAACACCACCACCATACACCATGTAGGATGTAGAATGAAATAGACATTTTAGATTCCACTGCTACCCATCACTAACCAAACAAAGCAAGAGAGAGAGAGTTCGCCAACTGAATGAATATCCTGAATATCTAGTGAGTAGTCATGGCCAGTGGGGTCTACCACATCAAGGTGTAGTAGGTGCTCGTGACCGGTGGAAATGTTTGAAGAAAGAGTTGCATTACGAATTGACAGAAGTTAGAATTCCATGGAGGATTTCATCATGAGCTGATATCAGTTAGAGAACTGTCGGAGAACCTGGGAGTACCAGACAGCTGTTTCGTCAGTCTAGTTTGGGACTCTTCAGCAGTACACACCCACCACAGGGGTTCGAACACAAGACCTTCTGGTTACATGGCGAGCTGGCTCGTATACCATACAGCCACTGGGACTTGATTCAATGGTCCTTGAATTCTAACGACATAGCACGACCATTTCGAAATACCTTTTTAAAGGACCATTGGATCACGTCTCAGTGTCTCAATGGTCTACGAGCTCGCCTTGTAACCAGAAGGTCCTGTGTTCGAACCCCTGTGGTGGGTGCGTACTGCTGAAGAGTCCAAAACTAGACTGACGAAACAGCTGTCTGGTACTTCCAGGTTCTCCGACAGTTCTCTAACTGATGTCAGCTCATGGTGAAATCCTCCATGCAATCAAACAGAGTCTCCTGGACTACCGATAAGAAGAACTAGAAAATCTGGACTTCGTAGCTGGTATATGTCTGGTGTTACAGAAACTTGAAGACTCGCAAGCGGAAACCAACAAACTGGCTGAAGAGGCATTGAAAACAGGATTTCAGGTGAACACAGAGAAGATGGGGGTGATGAAGATAATCACTAAACAGCAACAACAACAACCAACACGAATCACCATCAAAGAGGAAAATTAAACAGAGGGTACCTCCGTCACCTGTCTGGGAAGCATCCTTACAAATACAGGTGGAACGGACGAAGATGTCAAGGCCAGCTAGTCAGAATCAGAAAGGCAGAATACACCTTCATTAACCTGAAACCAGTTTGGAAATCTTCTGCACTCACTGTAAGCAACACGATTGGTATTTTCAACAGATTTGAAGTCAGTCAGTTAGTCACTTCTTCTATAGGAGTCAGAAACTTGGCCAGCATGCCAGGAAAAGAATTTCCAACAGATATTAGACTTTCATCACTGGCTCCATACTGAATGTCAAATGGTTAGAAAGACTTAATGACAAACAAGCTACTCTGTCTAGGTACAAACCAACAAAGATCCGATCGCCCAACAAATATGAAGAAGAAAGTGGAAATGGATCTGGCGCAATGCAGGTCGTTGCCCGAGTGTAATCCCAACTGGAAGTGACGAGTGGTTCATCGGTTTTTGGGGTGACATGAAGGAGATCATGTGAGTTGGATGAGTGATTATGGGTAATCATGGACCTAGCTGAAAGGGATCGCAGAAAATAGAACAATGTAGAGGTGTATTGTTGAAGCCCTGTGTTCCAAGAACCGCTGAACTCTGACCCAACTGACTGAATGATTAACTAGCTTGACTTCGAAGCAACCAAACATCCTATATTCCATCCTAAGTGAGGGCATCAGTGCGCACCTCTGAAAAATCTCAAACTAGAATGAAACAACTGTCTAGTACTTCTAAATTGAAATAAAA
Source organism: Trichobilharzia regenti (assembly GCA_944472135.2). NCBI lineage: Eukaryota > Metazoa > Platyhelminthes > Trematoda > Strigeidida > Schistosomatidae > Trichobilharzia > Trichobilharzia regenti. The sequence continues at coordinate 106,977,508 of OX235264.1, forward strand.
TCTCAATCCCTACCAAAAAATCATCAATAATCCAAATAAATGAATCAACTGGCGTCTCTAACTTTCTAACTACTTTTACAGCGCCCTGTTAATCAAATCTTGTTTAAGGAAGATGTATTTGTGGCGTACACGTACACATACGCGTGTGTGTGTGTGCGTGTGCAAGGAGCAAACCTTTCACCCGTCCGCCCCACTCCCAATCCAGCTAAGGAAACAACAAAGCATTAAAAAAACTGTTCATCTACACTTCTGTTTTTTTTTAAAATTTTTTCTAATAATTTAATTTCATTAAAATTTAAATTGTTTTAATTGTAAGCACTTTGTTTTGTTATTTTTTTATTAAACTTCAAGTATTTGTATTGTTCCAGTTAAAAGCTAAAAATGCTTCTTATATTTGTGGATTTGTATAGATGGGTACACATATGAGTGTATTTAGGCTTTCAAAAATTATTATTGATTATTCAAGTAAACGATATAGGCATATATAAATATATATATATATATATATATAAATCCTGAAGGCAATCAAGAAGCTAAAAGCTAGAAAAGCAACAGGACCAGATGGAAACCCAGCAGAAGCATTGAAAATGGACCCATAGATAACAGCGGACTTGATGACGCCATTGCTGGAGAAGGTGTGGAAAGAGGGCAAAGTACTCGGATGTTGGAAGAAAGGCCACTTATTCAAACCGCCAAAGAACGGAACTTAACTCAACGCAAGAACTGGAGCTGAATTATGCTCCTGTCCATCCCGAGCAAAATACTAAGCCGCATCATCCTGGAGAGAATCGAACACCCCAACCTGGATGAAAAACTTTGGCGAGAACAGGCTAGAATCAGAAGAAACAAGTCATGTATTGGTCAAATCGACACACTACGGATCATCATTGAGCAGAGCTTGGAATGGTATTCACCTCTCTATCTCAACTTCATCGAATTTGAAAAGGCATTCAACAGTGCAGCGTCGATCGAGAGGTGATTTAGTGACTACTTCGCTACTACCAAGGGGTATCGCCGAGAATTATACGTCTCATCCAACAGTTATACGACAATGCTGCATGCCAAGTAATCCACAACGGGAAACTTACGGAAGCCTTCGAAGTATAGACGGGAAAAAGACAAGGCTGACTGACTGCCTACTATCTCCAAAGATTTTCCTGATAGCGGTATACTGGATAATGTGACAGACAGACAAGGGACTACGAAAAGACAGACATAAAATCAACACAAACACAAAATACTTGGAGGATCAGGACTTCGCCGATGATCATATATGCCTGGTTCTCCACAAACCGGAATATATCCAAGTGAAAAGCAACAAGTTGGCAGAAGAAGCATCAAAGATAGAGCTTGAGGTGAACATAGAGAAGTCAGAGGTGATGAAGATTCCTGGCCAACAGCAGCAGCAACAGCTGTAGACGACAATTAGCATAAACAACATCCTTTACCTACCTACATAGGAAGCATCGTTTCGGCTACAGGCGGATATGATGAAGATATCAAAGCAAGGATCGGGAAAGCAAGAAAAGCTTTCATTACTCTCAAGTCTGTGTGGGGGTCAACATAGCTATTCAGCATGAGAAATAAGATCCGGATCTTCAACTCCAATGTGAAGTCAGTGCTACAATACGGATCAGAAACTTGGCGCGTCATGGAGAACACCTCAAACAAACTACACACCTTCTTCATCAACAGCTGTTTTCACTCAATACTACTCAAGATCAGATGGTCGGTCAGAAATAATCAGCAACAGGGATCTCTGGAAATTAGCGAACCAACGCAAGAGGAACCGATTGTGCAACAAATAAGCAGGAAGAAATGGAGGTGGATTGACCACACTCTGAGGAAACCATCAAGTGACATCACAAGACAAGTCATCGTTCGAGTGGAACCCGAAAGGGAAGCGGTGAGTTGGTCGTCAGTGCAGGGGTGACTAGGAGGAGGTGGTGTGAAGAGGAGATGAAAGCATGTGGGCAGACCTGGAGGAAGGTGAAAACTTTAGCAGAAAACCGAACGCAATGGAGACGCGCGGCTGAAGCCTTTTGTTCCTCTAGGAATTAAAGGATATTATAATATATATATATATTAAGTGCAGAGAAAAAAAGGATCATGCAGGAGACTGTAAGGAGTAACAGGGCAGGAATACGTTTGACCAGTAAAAATGCCTTAGAAGATTTGGAATTCGAGGATGACTTATGTCTAATGTTACATAAAGACGAAAACTTACAGGCGAAAACTAGCAAGTTGGCAGAAGAAGCAGGCGGCGAAAAGACAGAAAGAACGTCAAGCCAACACAGAGAAGACTGAAGTAATGACTATAACCAACCAACAACACCAAAACCCACAAGCAACAATCACTATCAACAGAAAAAATTTGAACGAGTTCACTTCTTCCGCTTATTTAAGTAGCACTTTTCCAATCACCGGTGACAAAATAGATACAGATGTCAAAAAAGGGTTGGAAGTTTATTTCGAAACCTTCTGCACTCTGTGGAACAAAGAAGAAAACTTGGATTATCAACACCACGGTGAATAAGGAAAAAGCCTAATTTGAGAGTACAGCTCAAAAGTGATATACTCAGTGACATACTAAGCCGGAGGTTGATCAGATCAACTGAAAGAACTTTCAGTGTTGAAAGCCTACACAGCAATTTCGCAACCAGACCGTTAAGGACACAATAAATCTGAGATAAATTAACAAAGGAGACCACATCAGACAACGAACATTACATCAAATTAGAAGAGTCATTAAACGCTGTATATCAAGTACCAAATAATCTGCCTAGAAACATACGATTACCTGACATAGCTATAGTGAAAGCCAAAAAGGTTAATAAGAAAAAGCCTGACCTATGTGTGCAAAAAGCGCATTCATCCTCTTTGTTTACCCTGGCCTACTGTAAGGTCAGCAGAGACATAATTATCTATGGTTGCTCAGAGGCCAATAGAATATCATTTTGGCATTTAAAACGATAGATGCAAGCAGGGTTTGAATCCCTGTGGGGACAACCGTTCTTACAGTGAGGAGTTAAACGGTAAATCTAGCTGATGCATATCCTGGATTCCAAAGTCGGTCACCATTTTAATTACCAGACATAGTCAAAGCATTCGCTCTAGTAGCTGACATGTCGACAGGGACCTAGCATTTCACTCCAACATAGTCTGTCAACGGCAAATAAACCTGAAAACAAATAATAACTCTAATACTAGCTACATAGAGTGTAACTCTTGTCGCATAGTGGATAACGCTTTGAAGCTTCAGATGATGAGCTCTAGGACTGAGACTTAATATAAACAGGATCGCTCGTCATATGGTGAGAGCTATCCGCAAGCCAGATGTGTAGACATCAATTTACGTCAATGTTTAGGTCTCAAATCGAGGTCATGAGAAAAAACAAGAGCAAAGCGTTACCTTGAGGAACTCAACAACCAATCACAGCAGACTGAGTGTTTGTCACTACGATTCGCAGATATATAGGTAACTCTATAAGCAACAGTCATAAGCAGTACAGAATAACCTTCAGCAAGAGAAACCAATCAGAAGACGTTGCTTTTCTGCTGAAATAACGAATTGATTTTCTCAATAAAGGATCTGTTGCCTGGTCCTTGTCTTCTGTCATTACGATCCCACTTAGGAATCAGGTGCATCTAACACACCAGTCCAAAGTAGATTGGAGAGAGTATTATGGATTTTACTATCAACCAATATCAGAGAATCACTGAAAACCTGGGAAAACTTGAAAACTGTCGCCTTCTGATCTGCAACTCTTCCTCAGCAGGCACCGATGACCCCATGATGGATAGAAACTAAGACCTTTTAGATTACGAGGTGAATATATTAACCACCGTAGTCACTTAGCAAGAAGTCAAATGGCTCATAAATTCGATATTCTGACAACTCACTATATTTTGCCTACATGCTTAAGAGTTTCATATCAAGACAGAATAGCTGGTCATCACTCCATAATGGATTTCAGTGCTTTCTCCGATTGATGTTAGTTCCTCACCTAACTTGAAATTACTCAGGTTCGGGGAATTAGTAAGCTGTTGAAATCAGTTACAATCTCAATGTTTATTAGTCAAACAGTAAGACGCAACAGTCATCTAAATTAACTGACATCGAAAACGTCACAATGGAATTCATTAGATTTGTTGACTTTCCTGAAATGACAATAAGGCCATATTTTTTTTCACCTAAGTATATAGGCAGTCGAGAAAAACACATTTTATCTCCCTTTCGTATTTACTTCTTAAATAGCATACAACAGAGGTGGTCAGTTTATATCCTAATTTTCTCAGGTAGTCAGTATCGTTTATGATGATTCAATGTGATTTTGGATTATGCCTTTTCAGGGAATACTGTAAATGATTAACATTTCTGTGTTTTAAAAGTGTTTTATTTTTCACACAGTTGTACCGTGCGCGACATTTCCCTTGGGAAATTGCTTTTACCTCCAACCACTTTTCCCCTTATCTAAAAAAATTCAAAAATCCCACAAAATTCCAAACAATATTACTGACGTATTTAATTAGTGGATGGTGACTAGCAGTGGAATCCAGCCAGGATAACGCGCATCTCGTCCTATTTGGGACTCGTCAGCAAGCTGAATGTACCTGCACTTCACACTGAGCGATGATTTTCCCACCACCAAGGCTCACACCCAGTACCCATAGTTTTAGATGCTATAGCGTTATCCACTAGACCACTTGGGCTACGAGAGCCACCTCAATTCTTGTGCAACGGGTCATATTAATTATTTAACTGAATCTTAGATTTTCTCGTCAATTGATTGGACTGAAGTGCTTGGTCTCAGGTTGACATGTCTGTCGGCTTCTTGTGCAGATGCTTCAACGATGTCTGGGCATTTTAATTAGTATTTAATTGGTGGATGGTGACTAGCAGTGGAATCCAGGATAACGTGTATTTCGTCCTACTTGGGACTCGTCAGCTAACTGGATGTACCTGCATTCCCCATTCAGTGAGTGATGATGTTCCCACCACCGAGGCTCGAACCCTGTGCTCATGGTTTCAAACGCCAGTCAAAGCGTTATCCACTGGACCACTTGGGCCACGAAATGCGCGTTATGCTGGATTTCTCTGCTAGTCACCATCCACCAATTAAATACTAATTAAAATGCCCAGACATTGTTGAAGCATCTGTACAAGAAGCCGACAAACATGTCAACCTGAGACCGAGTACTTCGGTCCAATCAGTCGACGGGAAGATTTCAAATTCAACAAAAAAAATATAAAACATTACTGACGAATTAAAACAAACTAACTCTGGTGACGATCAATGTTCAATGACTCCCTGTAGTTCAATATTCAATCTAAGCAGCTAAATAAAGTTCATCTTACAGTTTTTTTTTCAAAAAAATAGATTTTATTTCTAGAAATATGTTTTTGTTGTCTTTTCTGGTGAATATTAATAATAATAATAGTAAAACAATAGGAAAAAGGACCAAAAAATAAATAAACAAAGACACGGTAACATATTACATTGACTTTGTTTATCTTCCGTGTAATAATAATAATAAAACATTTCTATGCACATTTAAGTGAGTCCGTGTATTATTGTTTTTATATGCATGAATTAATTAATCTATTGAAACATTTAATCCTGATAACTGACAAATAATTCACCTACATTGTATGTCGTTCCGGTTTTAGTGTTGAGTCGATTGAGCTTAGGGGAGGGGGGAGATATTCCTACTTATATGTTTACACTGGCGCGTATAATGAAAGCTTAATGAAGCATTATTTATTTAAACAAGGAATAAATATCTTCATAGTTCAATGTGTTCAATATACATGTTTATCTGGTTTACTGACAGAGTTGTAGAGTTATACAGTTATAGTGTATAATAAATAGACTCCGGAAATAATTAAGAATAATTACCCAAACTGATCACAATTATCATTTTTATTATTATTATTAGCATCATAATTATTAGAAGTAGTATTTCCTTTTATAACCGTTATATTTCTATCCGTGTGTCATTCAAGTATCAGGAAACCATGAATACATTTCACTGTTGTATACTTTTTTCCCGTATAGCCTGACGACTACTTTATAATTCTACATAAAAAGTATTTATGAAGTAATGAACCATAGGTTTGTGTATATATCCGGGAGAGGCAAAAACAAATTAAAAATTTCTGTATTATTTATATGCGTTGAGGAGCGTTCAACAGTGGAATGGTCCATGGATCGATTCCCAGCTGATGCATTCCTACAAACCCAAGCTAGTTTACTAGCTGATATAGCAAGGACCGATAAGTTGAAAAAATTGAACGTGAGGAGATTAATAGCTCCCTCAGCTGACTTTCTGTTAACAAAACACGACTGCTTCTTCTTAAAACTTCCATTCAGAAAGCTAACAAATGGAATGATGCCGGAAGATGTTCAGATTGAAAACGATAATACCTAACAACAGTAGTATAACTAAGGGTTAAAAAGTAGGTTAATTGAGTAGGCACAAAAAGAATATTCATGTGAGTTTTCAGGAATATGATCGGTTTCAAGTGTCATCAAGGACTGGTACCAATAATCAGAGAACCGCTGATAGGTGGGAAGTACTGAACAGCTGTTTCATTCTAGTTTGATGCGGTTTAGCATTACGAATCAATGGCACCAGTGACAATTGATTTCTAGTAAAACAAATGGTCGCCTGTGGACTCAGACTCACCGAAAACATTTGCTGATGGTGGCACAGAAGATCAGGAGTTTTACAGCTCACGTCTCACTGAATTCCTTTCTATTAGATGAATGACAGATGAGCTCACCTCATAGGCTAAAGATCTCCTAGATTGGATTCCCTGTGGATTCATAGCCACGTACATCTGAGAAGTGCTAAAAACTAAGAAGTAACATGTGTCCAGTACTCTCTGGTGGTGTACAATAGTTTTCCAATTGATGTCACCAATTTATCTGGTCTAACCAGCAATTATTATGGTTATTATTCTAAAGTTCTTCACTGGGGAAGGTTCCGGAAAAAACCATTTGAATATGTATCTATGATAGTACACCTTGAAAAGAAACGTTTTGTTTCAAATACTGTGATAGTAATATTTTTGGTGGGAATTAATTACTCATGCAAAGGCATAAAGACTGGCTGGTTATGGCATTTCATCATGAGCTGACATCAGTTACAGAACCATTGGAAAACCTACGAGTATTGGAGGGCTGTTTCGTCCTAGTCTGGGATTCTTCACCAATAATAATGATAATAATAATATTAGTGATGACACGCATGTCAAATATGCGCAAGATAATGATAACACCAACAATAAAGAATCTAAATCATCAGTGTTAATTCCATACAAGGAAGGAACCTGGGAAACCTGACGCCGAATCCTTAAAAAGGCAGAAAGAAAAGTGACTGGCATTGAGACCCACAAACTCAATTAAAAACAAGCTCTGTCGGTTGAAGGATCTTGTGAAGCCCTTAAAAAACAATTTAGTTCATCTAATACCCTGCCGATGGCATTGTCAGGCCAAATACATAGGTCAAACTAGTAGAGCAAGGGCAGTCAGACTAGCCGAACAGCATAAAAACCTAAGGAAATCTACATTGGTTGACCCGAATAAGATAACAAATCTAGATAATAGTCCAGCTATACCACTCAATACATGCAGTTACACACAACCATACAATAGGATGATGGGATAAGATGACAGTTTTAAAATCTAATATAATAGCAGGGTGGAGGGAAGGATTGATTAGAGAACCTTTGTTTGTCGAATCAACTGCGATTACATGTAATAGGAATGATTCAACACATTTTCACCCAGATATCTAGAAACTTCTGCTATCCCAACGGCGACAAATAGGAGAGGACAAAGGAAACTATAAAACTCAAGTTTCAAAGTTGTGCGATTACAATTGATATGATTATGAACAATAAATTTTTTTCGAAACTGTGTCATCCAGTAAATAATAAAATTTCTCTGTGTAATATATCTAATAAACAAATATGGAATTCACCAGTACGCACCCACTAACAGGGTTCGAACCCAGGACCTTCCGATTACCAGGCAATCTCATGTAACATTATGCCACTGAGACCTGAGTCAATGGCCCATGAACTCCAACTTCTGCCAATTCTATCTTGTAACCAAAAAAATCCTAGGTTCGATCCATTTCTGTTGGTGTGCACTAATTAAGAGTACCGAACTAGGCTGATGGAACAGGCTGTTCAGTACTTTCATTTGATTTTCCGATGGTTCTCAAACCGATGTAATCTCATGTTGAAATCCTGTAACCAATCAGTCAAAATCCCTACAAACCAATACTTTAATATATAAGGATCAACTTAATACACATATCAAGGCTCACACTGTGGTGGTTGTTTTATTAAGTAGAAACTAGTCGTAGTGATTTATCAATGTCATGATATGATACAATTATGTTTATACAAAGTATAATTAGTCATATTAATAGTCATCATAATTCTGTTAGTAGTAGTGACGAAAAAATGGAGTGATGATGCTTTGTGGCAGCTAAGACATTAAAAAACGACATGATTCCACAGACAAATGCTCACATGGATGTAGCAGTAGATAAAAGCATAAGAAAAAGACATAATCTAATTATGTATGTATTGCTACAGTGTAAGAGAAGTAAATGAACTTCGTTTTACTGTACGAGGTCCAGTAAGATTAAGGATTATCAGATGGTTGAAGGCAACCTGCAGCAAGCCTTGAAAGTAGGCTTCAGGCTTGTTGATACTCATCAAAGATATTATCACTGGCTTGTTCGGGCCTGCGATCTACCTCCCGGAGAATTGTATTGGATACTTGAACTGGACACCAAGAACTAGCTTATGTCGGACCTCTAGTCCTCTGACTCGAGAAGATTGAATTCTATCAGTTAAGATTAAAGGTTGATAAAACATAATGTGGTGATTGCATAATCCGTTGCTTAGCTCTAAACTTTTCAAGGATGAGACAATGACTGTACAAACTTCTTCTAATTGCATAGTTTAGGTTCAACAGTTCTAATGGGAATCACGTCAGCTATATATATATATATATATATATATATATATATATGACGAATAAAAAATCCATTTGAAAGACTGGATATGATGTAATCAATCCCCTTGAATGATTTCATCTTTTTTTCTTTGAATGACTTCCTGTCAATTAAATGTGACAAAACGGAATAATGAAGCAAGAACAACAGTGGTGGTTTGTGCAGAATAATATGGTACCATCATTTATTTCGTTGGCTTCTCATCATTTGCTGGTGCTTACAGCCTAAATAAAGTATGAGGTTCACATAGAGAAAAGTTTTAACATACTTGCAAATTTTATATGTTGTCAGTTGATAGAAAAATCCACAATTATTGATCAGTGCTCAGAAAATTGCGCTTATATAGTTTTTTACACAGGCAGTTCAAGTTTAAACAAAATAAATTTATGCATATAATGGTAAGGGAGTTACGTAATAAAGATGAGAGATGCGTAAGATGCTGAGTGACTAATAAATTAAGTAACAATGTACTGAGTTGAACTCAAATCGTAGAAACAAGAGACAAGCAAAATTACAGATTATAAAAGTCTCTGTACTATAAAGTGAGGAGAATATGCTCTGCAGAGAAACTAGAGGAAGAATTTACGAATCTCGAAAAGGTGCTGAAAAACAACGGTTATCCACAAGGATTCATTAACAAATATGGACGATGTGAAGGCTCAAATACCAAACAAATCACAGTTGAAAAAAGCTGGTCTTCATTCAACTAGATTTTAAAGGTGAAAATATTGCAGAAATGGTCAACAGAAGGCTGAGAACGTCACTAGCCATAACCTATCCTGCAGTTAAGTTGGTTCCCGTCCATCGAACAACATGCTCTTTGGTGCAGTCAAAGGTCGGTAGATACCCTTCTCATGTTAACTCCAACTGTGTATACAAATTTATATGTATCTGAGGGAGCATTTATATTGGGAGGACAAAAGAAAGGCACACTTCCGATTTTCTGAACATGTACCGAAAACCCTACATCTCAAGGGCGCAATTTTCTGAGCACTGTTCACTTAATGTGGAACATTTTGTCAACTGACAACATGTGAAATTTGCAAGTATGTTAAAACTTTTCTCTATGTGAACCTCATACTTTATTTAGGCTGTAAGCAGCAGCAGCAGCTGATGATGATGAAAAGCCAACGAAATAAACAATGATGGTACAATATTATTCTACAAAAGTCCATGTTGTTCTTGCTTTATTTAAATTCATCAAGGAGAATAAATGCATGAATGGAATAATGGATGGTTTTTCGCCGGTCCTTCACCAGAACAATGTCGAAGATATTCATTCAATGATACATCGGCTAAGCTATCTAATAGTGTAACCTCAGAACAGCCGACTGATATGATTTAATTGCAGGCGATATTGTTTGGCTACTCATGTTTTCCTAGATATCACAGCTACTGTGGTAATCATTAAGATCCTTTTCTTGTCGATATCGTCCATCCAATCAAACTAACTCCCTAAAAGACCAATACTTGAAATTATTTTCATTTTCACTAGTGACTGGCCCTATTCAGGCCAGTGACCTGGAGTTCTAGTGGGAAGTCGTGACCAGTAGAGTACAGCAGGTTGAAGATGAGGCAGTAACTCATCCAAGAAGAATACATTACGAAATGGTCACGCGATGTCATGAATTGGCAGAAGTTAGAATTCATAGGCTGGCCATTGAGGAATCGGTTCCCCGTGGCTGAATGGCATACGAGCCAGCTCGTCTTGTAACCAGAAGGTCCTGGGTTCGAACCCCTATGGTGGGTGCGTACTGGTGAGGAGTCCCAAACTAGGTCGGAGGAAACAGCTGTCCAGTACTCCCATTCGGTTTTCCAGTGGTTATCTAACCAATGTCAGCTCATGAAGAAATCCTCCATGCAATTAAATCATATACCACAACAACAAAAAAATAAGAGAAATCAACAACTATTTTTTTCAAAATTTCTTTTAAACTGATCAGAAAAGAATTGTTTATTTGAAAAAAGCAAGAACTACAGTTTTAGCAGAATAAAATGGTACCATCTTTTATTTCGTTGCCTTCTCGTCAGCTGCTTACATGGCAAAGACATTGCCACGTTCACGACTAAACTGAATTTCAATATATTTTCCAAATCGAGATGAATTATCATTCCGAACAGTTTTAGCATTTCCAAAAGCTTCCATTATAGGGTTTGAGTCGAGTATCTGTTGTTCTGTCCAAGAATGTTGACCACTGACAGCAGCTAAAAACTGTGAAAGTAATTTTGTACTTTCCGTTTTACCAGCTCCACTTTCACCACTGATTACTATACATTAATCCGTAGCATATCTTCTCATATTGCTGTATGCATTATCACCTATAGCAAATAGATGAGGTGGTAGTTCACCAAATTTTCGTTTTCGATACATTTTGATATAATCAGCATTATAAATAGGCAGAATCTGATAGGGATTTAGTGCCACGAATATTGATTCTGTGTAGTTATAAATTTGATTTTGACTATAACGCATACAAAGATTCCAAAGAATTCCACCCTCATTAAGTTCACCCAAGTCAATCATATCGTCGACACCTTTGATAGAGGATGGATGCATTAGTTTCATATTGTTGTCTGTCGAAACTTTAAGAATTCGACCGTTATCATCCTCAACAATATAATGATTCTGTTCTATCCTTCGAACGATACTACCAATTGGAACTGATAAATCAACATCTTCTGAATTTGTAAGCCATATATAATCATTCACGTTTAAAACAACCATTATTTAATGTTAACTTCACTGAGATTCACAGCTGGGAAGCACAAAGTTTGGTTACCGAAATCTCTGTTGCTTGGTTGGAAAATCTCTGTTCCACATGAAGTTGCTATGTAAGCAACTGACGAGAAGGCAACGAAATAAAAGATGGTACCATTTTATTCTGCTAAAACTGTAGTTCTTGCTTTGTTCAAATTCATTAAGGGGAATAAATGTATGAAACTGTTTATTTGTTTTTCCTCTATTATTTATGATTTCCGTTACCGTTATTGTTACCATCTATCTCTATGTTGACAAGTAAAAATCATTTTTTTTGATTGCTGTCTCTCTAAGAATGGAAGATATTTTCATCATCAACACCAGGGTGATGAACACCATCATCAACATCACTGTTGTTTATTCTACTTATGCATCAATCGTAAATTGAATCTGATGGATAGGTGAAGACAATTGATTTGTTGTTGTATAGGGGTGAGTGACTGAGGCTGTAGAAGTGTGAGTGTATGAGTGTACACACACAGACAGAATAAAATCAGAGTAAAATACCAATTCATACGTATTTCTGTGGGGGAAAAGATGACACTGTGGTGTTTAAATAATAATAAAACTAATTACTGATTTGATCACGAGATAAAATCAGTGAGGGAACCATTCCAGAAACAAATAATAGAGTATTGGAGAGCTGTTTCGTCTTAGTTCAGGGATCTTCAGAGGTAACTGTCCATCTGAGTTTAAACCTCGGACCGGATCCAAAGGCTGATGAATTCCAAGTGCCTGACCAATGAATCAGAATCAAGTGGCGAAAAAAAAATTTGTACGGGCTGTCCTAATAACTGGAAAATCCTGGATTTGAATCGCGGTGCGTACCTATTGCTAAAAAGTTTAAACCAGAACGAAACAGACTTTTAGTACTGTCTGAAGGTTTTCAATGGTTCTCTGAGGGAAGTCAGTTCATGATTAGTCCTGTAACCGATGAAATTTTAGGTGAAGTGACATTTGACAAGTAATGATGATAATAACTTTCAGTTTACTTTTTACGAGTTGATCACGGACTGATATCACTAAGGGAATCATTGAAAACCAGCAAAGAGTACTGGACAGCTGCTGTTTCATCCTACTTCAGGAATCATCGACAGTACGCACCCACAGGAATGGTTCGAACCCAAGACCTCCCGATTACAAGGTTGGCTGAGTCGTATACCATTCAGCCAATGAGATCCGATTCACTTGCTCATGGTTTTCAGTGGTCCTGTAACCGATATCAATCCGTGATCAACTGGTAAAACCTTACAAACCAAACCATAGAAGATTAATCTGATGCTCGTTAGTGACTTGCTACAGGATAGAGTTTCCTGGAGTTCTAGTGAGAAGTAGTGTCAGTTTACTGCCTACCATGCTATTCTGCATAATTTACAAGAATATATGTCCACTTATTTAATATCTTGAAGTTTCTATAGACACTGGGAAAGGCTTATAGCAGTAAATAGTGTGAAGTAATTTGAAAATCGATTCTGTAATATGATTGAAGTACTGCAAAACCTATATCAGCCTGATCCAACAGCTTTATGATGCCATATATCAGTTGATTCACAACAGAAAACAGGGTAAAGACACAGCTGGCTGCTGTCACCGATGATACTCGTGATTATGGTAGAGAGTGAGAAGCCAGAAGGCCGGAGTACGTTAGACCGACAAGAAGGCTCTAAAGAGTCTGAAATTCGCGTATGATCTGCGTGTAACTTCACACAAACTCAAAGATCCACAGGTAACAACCACACAACATGTTATCAGAAGAAACTGCATAGACAGGATTTCAAGCGAACATAGAGAAGAAAGAGATGTTGAAGTCATCTGAAGACCAACAAAATCAATCTATGAGAGGCAGTATCGTTTCAACTACAGGTAGGTGGCACTGATGAAAATATCGAAGACAGATAAGATCAGATTGGAAAATCAAGATATACTATCATTAATAATTTGAAATTAGTGTAGAAAATCTGCTGTATGTGGTTCAGAGACATGGTACACGTGTTTTGAATGGCATACCAAACAGTTAACTGCAGAATTTCATTAACAAATAATATGCCTCCATAATGAAGATCAGGCGATCCACTAGAAAAAATAAGCCGAAAAGAATTCTAACAACGAAGAAATAAAAAAAACTATCACCCGACAAATATCTTGAAGAAAGTGGAGATGGATTGGATGCACGCTGAAGAGGTCGTTGAATAACACAACGCGATAGGAGTACCTTAGAGTCAAACCTAAATAAAGGTCCAAGAATGACATGCAGGAGATCGGGTGAAGGGGAGATAAGAACTTATGGATAATCAAGGAGTGAGCTTACCAGTATTGTGGAGATTAGAATCAAATGGGGATATGCTGTTGAAGCCCTGTGTTCCACGTGGACTTTCACTGGGTAGCCGTGACCAGTAGAGTACAGTGGGTTGAAGGTGAGGCAGGAACTCATTGACAGAATTTAGAATTCATCGGCTGGCCATTGGGTTGGGTTCCAGTGGCTTGATGGTCTACAAGCGCACTAACCCTGTAACCCGAAGGTCGCTGATTCGAACCATACCTGCGGGTGCGTTCTAATGAAGTGTCTCAAACTAATACGAAATACCTAACTGTCCAGTACTCTGATTCGGTTTTCCAATAGTTCTCTAACTGGTGTCAGCTCGTGATGAAATCCTTCAAATAATAACAATATTATTAATAATTTAAAATCGTGATATGATAATGATTCTGATAGGAGTACAATAATTATTGAATTCAGTGAAGAACATTCGGCTATGAAATTCACATGCTAAGAGGAATCCTAAGACAGAATTGCTTTCATGCCTGTCCTACTTACAATAAAACCAAATAGTAGCATAAAAAGAAATTTGTATGGAAAAAGCAAGTGGACAGGACAATATGCAAATTTTCACAACTTCGTTCTTATCAAGTACAAAAGAAATTTAGTGAAGACCCTCAGTCACACAGTTAGTGAGAGCTTTATGCTCAGAAGAAGCAATTCAAGATGAATTAGGCATTGTATATGCTTGAAAATAGCTACTCCGAAAAATTTATCAAGAAACACATGACAAAGAAGGTGGCGGAAAAAGACTACTCACTATCTGTAAAAAGAAGCCACTTTATATACGACTGCAATTCAAGAGCAATATAGCAAAAAAGATAATTACGAGGAAATTAAGAAAGTCAGTTAAAAGAACTTTTAATGCCGAAGAACTACACGTTTTATTCTCTACACGACCGATGGTGCTACCTCGACTGAAAGATGAAGTACCTAGGACTAGCTGGTCACTTCAAATTGTATCTAACAACTCAACTGTGCTCGTGGTGGAGCGAGTTATATCGGCCGTTGCTATAGGAGATTGATTTTTTGTGCTCGCTCGATAACATCTCCCACTATGGCTCAGTGAAGGTTTAGTGAAATTTATTAACAGTTCGATATTGGACCATCTGGTGCAAACCAGCTACAAAGCCAGCCAGCGTTGAAGAATCCTTCTATATAATCTACCAGGTGCCTATTAAATTGCCAGCATCATCATCGAAGCACTGAATGCTCCAAACAGCAGAGGCTTTATTGCAATTCGCCTGAAACAACCAGTACTTTGGGTTCAAAAGAAGCATGTCCAGCCCTACTACTGCTCTGAATGGCCTTCAGTAGAAAATATGAACTCATGAATTTGTAATATTATCTCTCCTAATTTTTCTGATATTCAGTTTATAGTGGTTATGTTGATGATATTGAGCTGTAATTTATCAATATTATTAACTCGATATTCATAACACTGATTCATTCATTCACTATAATGTACATATATAACTGTAGAGCTTGATGATGATGATGATGAAGGGGTTATCGAAAAGAGTACTGTTTGTTCAGTATCCAATTTTTTTGAAAATCTTGATGTGTTAAAGAACTAGGTGGAGACATGGGAAGAGAAACTCCTCCTGAGTTTATTTCCCAAGGTAGCTCTTATCTCTGTATTTAATTATTTGCTGAAATGGGTGGGTGCATCTATTCTGTATTCATTACGTAACCATCCGAATTTCATGTTTTGCGAGAATTAAACTATATACATATTATACATATATATATATATGCATATTAAAATTAACACTGATGTCATGTTTTCCTTATTTTTTTTCAGAAAAATGAAATTTTGTGATAGCTTGAAATGTTTCTTTTTTTTCATTTTGGAAACCAGTCAATTCTCATCAACTAAACAGTCATTCATTGTAACATTCGCCTAAGTTATCTATTTATTTATGCCCAACTGTCAATATTCAATGCTTCCATTCTTATGAGAGAGGACAGCTCGTTCAGTCATTCACTCAGCCACCACTGTCCATCATCACATAGAGAAGAAATATTTGCACTAATACATTATATTATATTATGCTTAATAATTTCATCAAATTGTGACAGCTCCTGTGAATGCTAAAAAGTTATGAAATGAAATGAATGTCGAATGTGTATTACTATTGTTTTACATGTCAAATGAGAGAGAAAAAAAATGTTTTGACAGCCATGTCAGCGTGAAATGGACGCCTATTGATGGTAGGGTGGTTCATATACGTATATATATATATATATATCACTAATTTAAAGAAGTTAGAATTTGTAGATCACTGTATGCCATACCTAGTGAGTGAATGGTCAACGAGCTGATCATGTAACCTGAAGATCTACGATTCGTATTGAACTAGTTGTGTTCTCTGAGCTGGACGATTGATTGAATTGCGAAGATTTTGTCGTCCGCCACTTCTAGACAACATCGCTATTCAGCACAGGTTTTAGTATAAAATAGACTTATTTCAAATTATGCATGAATGATGTATTTTTATCGTCTGGCAACCACTGTCATGAATGGTTGTTTTAATTTACGGCTCTATTGGGCGTACTTTTTATTATTCAAGTGTTGGTTTGTATGGATTTGATTAGTGACAGGATTTCATCATGAGCACTCACCGTTCGAACCCAGGACCTTTCTGATTACAAGGTGAGCTAGGTGGTAGACCATTAAGCCACTGGGACCCACCGATCCAATGGCCAACCAGTGCATGAATTCTAATTTCTGCTAATTCACGATATAACGTGACCCCTAGCCAATTTCATCTGTGGAGAGTATTTGTCCTCACACCCGACCTGCTGCAGCCTATTGGTCACGACTTCTAACTAGAACCCTAGGTAACTAACTACCTACCTGAATAGGCCAATTTGCTAGTGAGCATCTCATTGATATATTCAAGTGTTGGTTTTTAGGGATTTGGTTGATTGGTTACAGGATTTCATCATGAGCTGACATTAGTGATATCTACGATTCGTATTGAACTAGTTGTGTTTTCTGAGCTGGACGATTGAATTGAAAAGATTTCATCGTCCACCACTTCTAGACAACATCACCATGCAGTGCAGACTTTAATATAAAATGAACACATTTCAATTCTGCATGAATGATGTATTTGTTTCGTCTGGCAACCACTGTAATGAATGGTTGTTTTTATTTACGTCGCCATTGAGCATATTTTCATTGACTTTGAGTTTGAACTTTTAAATCACCGAAAATACTCATTGAGTCATGAAGGAAAGAAAAGACAGATTCAGCGAAGAAAATTTTCTTTATCGACGAAATCATCTTCAGAGGCTGGCTGTACAGTGGTATTTATACTTACAAAAAGTACATATAGTGGTCTTTTATTGAGTGATAGGGGGTGACATAATTGATATAATTAATCTTAAGTGGCTTTAGAAGTGAAAATTAAAAGTTGTAAATTACTTGGTAGTCAAAGGCACAAAGATAGAAATTTGATAAGGTTCAAATTGCTATTTAGTGAGAATAGAGGTATTTGAGTGTCAATTTAACAAGTGTGAAAAGGGTCTGAAAATATACAAAAGGAGCATGTGAGATTGATAATAGTGAATGTATTACTAAAGCAAAAGCAAACTAAAAGTAAAGTTAAAAATTAGAAAAAAAGAAAAAGAAAAATCAAAATTTTTACAGGGAATCAATAGTGGGGAGGTTAGGACCAAGGTAGAATAAGAGACTGGACAAACGTTTCCTGTATACAGAGTTCAGGGTTGTATTGACAAATTGCCAGCGCCTCCGCCATACACAAAAGCCGAAACCTGACACCCTTTGTACCATTTGGCTTCATTTTGTAGACGATCTTGAAAGACGACTCTGGTGGAGCTACGTGGCCTAAGTTCACCAAATGCACGAGAATTGAACCAGTAATTGTATGGCGTTGTCCCTTTGCTAATCATGCCGGATAATTTTAAGAGATGCATTTGAAAAGAGTGTACTTTCTGCTGACAATATAACTAGCTCCACACGAGCTAGTTACACTTTCTCGTCATGTGATGATTTACTTTTTATTAGCTGATAAGTTCGTTCCATACAAATGCGTTTGTTGATGATCCCTGACTGATTCACCTGAGCACCAATCAAGCATCTAGGAATTCCCTGATCGCATTGCTGGCGTTTCCACTGAGTTTAAAGTCTTCTCATTATCCCAATCAAACTGGTATCCATAATCATCCACATGAAAGAATATGTATCATGCATCGTAGCTATACCCTCTTGTCTAGTTATTCTATAATTACAGGGTTGCATTATAAGCTGAAATTTGTTACAGAACCATTGGAAAACGGTTCCTTCCTAGTTTGAAACTCTTTGACAGTACTCGCCTACCGGGGTAGAACCCAATAACTTCAGGTCTCCAGGCGGTGAGCTTGTAGACCACTAAGCCAATGGGACCCAATCCATTGGCCATCCCATGAATCCCAATTTCTGTTGATCCACAGTATAGCGCAACCACCAGCTAGTGTCATCCCTGGTGAGTATTTGTCCTCATACCCTCATAACCCAGCTAACCAACACTTGAATATTCTACAAAAAGTTACTCTTTTAAAACTAGATAATTCGTCTACTCACGTAATCTTTGAGATTACGGTGCTGATACTCTCTATCTGTTACTCGAAATTACTGTGAGAATGGTGTGTTCATAAGTTTTATAACTTATAATTTGAAGTTGTTTAGCATGCACGCAGCTGAAGAGAATCAACAAAATAAAAAGGGTTCGTATTATCTTGTAAATATGTTCATTCTTTATTTATTCAAACTAATCAGTGGAACCGATTATATGAAAAAGAATTTATTGGTATGAGAATTGTTCGCTGTGATTATTCTTGTTATGAAAGTATTATGAGGGATATTTAAAAATTGTCTAACTTTGTCAACAAATGCCTCTGACTTTAACTGTTGTCGCTTTGTGAAGGAATTCAATAAGTGACACTTGTTAGTTACTAATGTGATGTGTTTAGTCCTTGTATGTTTGGTGCAGACTGAATTCTATCAGGCCGCCATGCGGCTAGGTGGCTCTCCATCACAGTGCACATTGAATTAATGGTATTGGATGGTTGGGGGCAATCGGCTACGGGAAGACCTGCTCGAACTAGGTTACGTGGTAGTTGGCACTCACCAATCAGTTAGCAAGGCGTATCTGCAGCCACTTTGAAGGAAGTCTTATTCCTTCTGAGATTCGAACCCATGTCACCCAGTGAGTGCTGCAGTCAGAGGCGTTAAAATTGAACCAGTTATTCATGCTCACGATTGACCTCCTGTAGGACTGCATTGGATATCTTTTTGATCATACACTAGTTATTTACAGGTGTTATATATCTAGTCGTCTGTTTGGTGCAGACTGAACTTCATCCACATTTCCTGCAAATCTCATGGTTTTAAAAATAAACTGACTAACTCTCTTTTGTGCATCGGTGGCACAGCTGTTAGGACGCTCGCCAACTATGCACATGTTTCAGAATTCGATCCCCGGCCGACGAACTCCTTTACCCCGCTAAGCCAGTAGTGAGACTGCTAAAGCGTAAAGGTCGGGCATGAGGCTAGCAACCCCATCCTGTAAAATAAACACCACTGTTACAGAAACTTCAAGCCTCTAGCTTGAAGTCATCCTATGTTCCACTGGGGAGCGTAAAGGAAAAAAAATGTACATGAAAATGTATAGATATGTGTTGAAAGAACGTGAAAGAAAAAAAACAAGTAAAATAATAATTCTGTTTCACTGAGTAAATTCCGACACCACTTACTACTTATGCGGAATATAAGTAGTGCATGATTGACATTTGAAAAATAAAAAAGTATAAAAAAAACAAAACAGTACTCAGAAAAGAATACAGACAACTCTTGAGCAGTAAGTACACACACTCCTTTTGTAGCATTCTACTGATTTCAAAATCTTCCGAAAGAGAAATTTTAACCAGAAAGATGTAAAGGGAAAAAAATTATTTCAAACTTTATGATTTCCCCCACCCACCCCTGCACACATACACACACATCAATGGAAAGTAACACCGAATTAGTTGTCAATCGACTCGCCCTATTATTCTTTAATTATAAAAAAAGCATACTTCAAAAATCATCATAGTCTGAAAAAATATTAGAAGTGAAATTTAAAATTTAAAATTCTTTTTTTAAACATCATTCCTTCACTTATATATGTGTATATATTTATACAGGGAAAAGAGAGAGAGAGGGGCTGGCAATGGATGAAGAGAGGGGATTGTAGTCCCTTCTAGGAATTTATAGTAACTGATGAACTAGAGAACTTACCAACTCACTAACTAACCAACTAACTAACTAACTAACCAACCAACTACTTAAATAATCAATTGAGTAGTTATAAAGTGGCCACTTTGTTACAAAAGATTGACTTATGCTTTCTGTTTTATTATTATTATTCTAATACTACTATTGCTGCAATTTATTTAAAAAAACACTTAACTTTTTATATGTCCATGGGAAGAAAAAACAAAATTGTTTTCGTTTTCCCCTGTTTTCATCGTGTTTTTGCTTCCTGTCTCCTGCGCTTCTATCTCCCATTTTGGGGGGTTGTTGTATTTTTACCAAAGAATTGTAAGTTACTCAGAAAGAAACGCAAAACACTACTAGGGTATAAATAGTTTCAAGTGTCTGTTCTATTCTATTCTGTTATTCCGTTTCTCTTTTCTTTTTTTTATTTATTTATTAAGAATGTGGTTTAAATTCACTTTGCTAAACTTTACTTAATCATTTGTAAACTGACTAAGACTTGAAATGAGCGCGCGCGCGCACGCTTGCACGCACGCACAAATAACAAACAAACGAAATGCAAGCCTTTTTGGTTCAGAAATTCAATTTAGTCAAAAAAAATACCTGTCAATTATTGGTTTTGTGGGGATTTGTTTTTTTTTTTGATCGGTTGGAGGATTTCATCATGAGCTGACATCAGTTAGAGAACCACTGGAAAATCACCTGGAAGTGATGGAAATTTATCTCCTTCGTATTAGTTTGGCATTCCTCAGCAGCACGCACCCACCGTCAGCATTCAAACCCAGGTTGAAGATGGGGCAGTAACTCATCGAAGAAGAAGACATTGAGAAATGGTCGTGTTATGTCGTGAATTGGCAGAGGCTGGAATTCATGAGCTAGCTGGCCATTGGATCGGGTCACACATGGGCTCACTGACCCTCGCCTTGTAACCAGAAGGTCCTGGGTTCAAACCATGGTGGTGGATGCGTACTGACGGAGAGTGCAAAACTATGACGAAATAGCTATTCTGTATTCTCTGCAGGTTTCCTTTTGTGGTTCTCTAACTGATGTCATCTCATAATGTAATCCTCCATCCAATCAGAAAATAACTGTATTACTTTTTATTATTCGTTTTAATAGTAGTATGTGGTTTTTTGTCGTAGTTCATGAGCTCATAAGCTTTATATTCCTTGTGACTGTTTATTAGATGTCTAGAAAGGTGGGTCATGAAGGTAACCAATTAATCAACCAATACTACTGACAACAAACACCGATTATTATCAGTGGAAGGAGTTTGAAAGAGGTTACTTGTCTCACTTATCTCGCCAGTGCAGCACTGTTGTTTCAACTATAGGCGGCACTGATGAGGATGTATCAAAATAGAATCCCTTATGTGAAATCAATCTGGAAAACTTCTGCACTCTGTAGCATGAGGAACAAAATTTGGATCTTCAACAGAAATGAAAAACTGAAGACTTTTATCAACAGCTTCCTTCATGACTGCGTACTGAAGATCTAGATGACCAGCAAGAAAGAATTAGCAAATAGGAGCTCTGGCAGCGATGTAACTACACATCTACTGAACACCAAATATGTCAAAGAAATATATACAATTTTCAAGTATTGGTTTTTGTAGGGATTTTGTTTGATTGCATGGACGATTTAATCATGAGCTGACATCAGTTAGAGAACCATTGGAAAACCTGGGAGTACTGGACAGCTGTTTCGTCCTAGTTTGGGACTCCTCAGCAGTACGCACCCACCGGAATTCGAACCCAGGACCTTCTGGTTACAAGGCGAGCTAGCTCGTAGACCATTGAGCCACTGGGACCAGTAGGGTACAGCAGGTTGAAGATGAGGCAGTAACTCATCGAAGAAGACATTGCGAAGTGGTCGCGCTATGTCGTGAACTGGCAGAAGTTAGAATTCAAAGACCATTGGATCGGGTCCCAGTGGCTCAATGGTCTACGAGCTCACCTTGTAACCAGAAGTTCCTGGGTTCATTTGACCCATACTAATATTAAGTTCATCACTGGACAGGGTAGAATTCATTTATGAGCTCTACTAGCAACTTATATTTATCAATTTCTTATTATAACTGGCGATATATATATATATATATGTGTATATCAAAACCACGAACCGGCCTAACTTGGAGAACCACTAATAACTACCAGGAAGTACTGAATAGGTGTATTCTTCACCTTGGCTTGAGACTCTTAAGTCATCTGTCCACCTCTAGAAATCGGAAGCAGAGCCTTAAAGCTACAAGGTGAGCTCGTGGACAACTGTAACTTCTTCCATGAAAAAGCGCAACTACCAGTCAATGTTATAGGCAAGTAATTGTCTTCGTACCCAACTTTATCGACTACGCTGATCGTGACTTGTCAATAGAACTTCAGATAGTACTTCATCTTGTAGTCAGACACCAATAAGTGCTAGAGTAATTAATTTTCAAGTGCTGGTTTGTCAGGATTTCATTTTCAAAGTTTCAGCTAATTCTATAAACTTGTTAGATATCTTCTTAATAATATATATTTGTTAAT
The DNA here is from genome assembly GCA_944472135.2 of Trichobilharzia regenti. NCBI lineage: Eukaryota > Metazoa > Platyhelminthes > Trematoda > Strigeidida > Schistosomatidae > Trichobilharzia > Trichobilharzia regenti. The sequence goes on from OX235264.1 coordinate 107,000,412, forward strand.
TGTTTTGATGAATTTTAAACTCTTCGTTTCCCCCTCCCCAGCTGTGCGTCGGTGGCACAGTGGTTAGGACTGTCGCCGACCATGCACATGGTCCGGGGTTCGAGCCTACGCCGGCGCACGCCTGATATCTATGGTCGGCCTGCAAAATTTGGGCTACCGATATCTATGCTGAAAATTCCATACTTGTAGCAAAAATACAGTGTGGAATCAAGCTGTAAATCAAAAAAAAAAATCAAAAAAAAAAAATACCCAAAACTCAAACTTGCCAAAAACATTGACTAGCGGTCGGGCTATATCGTGAATTGACAGAAGTTAGAATTCATGGACTTGCCATTAGATCGGGTCCCAGTGGCTTAATGGTTTACGAGCTAGCTCGCCTTGTAACCAGAAGGTCCAGGGTTCGAACCCTGATGGTTGGTGCGTACTGATGAAGAGTCCCAAACCAGGACGAAACAGCTGTCCAGTACTCCCTTCAGGTTTTCGAATGGTTCTCTAACTAATATCAGCTCATGATGAAATCCTGTAACCAATCAGAAACCAACACTTGAATGTATATTTCTTCGCTCAGTCCGTCTTTTTTCTAAATGCGTAAATGGAAATGTTAAGTTGTAGTGATTTGATTGATTCCAAGTTTGTCTATGGATTGATATCAATAGGAGGACTGTTAAAAACCGTCTGCAAGCACTCGAAAGCTAAGTGAACTACTCTATTGAACGCACAAAGAGGATCGAAGTGGTGAATTTCAGGTCAGTGGAGTAAGCTGGTTTACTATTCAGCTACTGGGATTGGATCCTATGATTAGTCCATGAATTCTTTCATGTATTATTTCGCGACTTTCAGTACCATAACCAGCTATTATCATCGGTGAGTACTCAAAGGTTTTCAATAGTTCTCTTACTGATATTAATCTGTGACCAATTGTACTTTTTAGTATTTAACTGGTGGATGGTGACTAGCAGTGGAATCCAGCCAGGATAACGCGCATTTCGTCTTACTTGGGACTAGTCAGCCAACTGGATGTACCTGCATTCCTTATTCAGTGAGTGATGATTTTCCCGCCCCCGAGGCTCGAACCCAGTGCTCATAGTTTCAATCGCTAAAACGTTATCCACTAGACCATTTGGGGCACGAAATGCGCATCCTGGGTGATTCTACTGCTAGTCACCATCCACCAATTAAATTCAAATCCCATAAATCGTGGAAGCATCTGTACAAGAAGCCGACACGTAAAATTTAGACCGAGCACTTCGGTTTAATCAATCGACGGTAAAATCTAAAATTCAATAAAATTGTACTGTTTTTCCCTTCTTTTATCCTCCTCATCCTCTCACTAATGATTGTTATCCCAGTGATCTGAATATTAATGAATAAAAAGCAAATTATTTGATAATTATTTATTCAGATAAAAGTATGAATAAGTGAATGAAGAATATTAACCTTATTTTATGAAGTAATTTAGGTAGATACTACTTAAATTGCTGACCGTAATAAATTAATTAAAGAGTCATTGAGAAATACGTGCCCTTTTGTGTCAGTTAGTTAGTTGGTTAGTTAGTTATTTAGATTTTAGATTGTTTATGGATTTTGATGAACTCACTTATTTATTTACAGTTAGTTCATCACGAAAAAACATGTCAGTCAGAAAATCATTGACGAAGACAAGTAGCATGATATAAATCTCTTTTTCCTGATCTCTGATTCATCAACGGTAAGTTCTCTCCACAACTCTATCATAACCTTTAGATTATGAGGAAGGTTAGTTAGTGACAGAGAGCTTTTACCGCATCATTCAAAAATTAAATCAACTGATAGGGAGGCTGACTATATACACATAAGTTTTAATTGACCTCATAATCATTATTTGCTTAGTTTCAGAGTGCAAAATAGGACTTCGGTGGCCTGTCTCTATATCATTCTGTTCCCTGCATTCCCTTATTAGCTGGCTCTACGATTTCCTCTTAAGTTCTCGCCTTCTTCTTCTTCTTCTTACGAGAACTCTTTCATGTCTGACTTAGAAGAAAGCCAAACTGGTCGTCTGTCAATTGAGGGTTCCACCCGATGGCCTATTCGGTGTATAATGTCGCTCAATGGTCTTCTCAGCATATGGCCAATCTCTCTGAGTTTTAGTTTGATAATATTTATTGAGTGATAGATGACTGATTGATTTGTTCCCAGAGTTCCTGCCAGCTATCTGATTACAGACCAGAAAGAGCTGGATTCAGGAAAGGCAAATCATGTTCTGAAAAAATTGCAACTCTATGCATCATCATCGAATAAAGCATGGAGTGGCAATCAAACCTCTACCACAACTTTATAGACTTCGAGAAGGTCTTCGACAGCGTTGACGGCGAAGTAATTTGGAAACTACTGGAGTACTACGGCTTACCCCAAATATTCATCAACTTTATTCAACAGCTGTACGACAACGGCACATGCCAGGTGATCCACAACGGAAAACTCACCGGGGCGTTTGGAGTAAACATAGGAGTCAGACAAAGGTGCTTGTTATCACCAACAATATTCCTAATTATGGTGGACTGGATTATGCGTCAGACAGTGGGAAACGAGGAGACTGGAAGGGATATCCTGGACCGACGTGAAGAACCTAGAAGACCTGGATTTCTCCCGTGGATGATCTATGTTTGATGTCACTCACAAAATCGAAGACATACAAGCGAAAACCGACCAACAAACTGGTCGAAGAAGCAACCGCCGAAGACAGGACTCCAGGTGAACATAGACAATACGGGGGTTATGGAAATAACAAACCAACCAACCACAACAACAACAGCAACATCCAGCGTCAATCACCATCAACGTGAGGGATTTGAAAGAGGTTACTTCATTCCCCACTTATCTGGGAAGCATTGTCTCAACTACATGCAGTCGGAAAGGACGGCGATGTCAAATCGAGCGAGAATCGGGAAGGCAGGCGAGAAACACATCAACATCATCAACCTGAAAACAATTTGGAAATCTTCGTCACTCAGCCAGCATCAACAACAAATTCATTCGGATTTTGAATACAAACGTCAAGTCAGTTCTTCTTTCTATACGGATCAGAAACTTGGCGGGTGGGTCACAAAGAATATTTCCAGCAGCCTGTTGCAGACTTTACCTTTATCAACAACTGTCTTCGCTGGCTCTATACTGAAGATCAGATGGCCGGGTCGGGCCGGAAAGAATCACCAACACAAGAAACTATGGGAACGAACAAACAAAACAAGAACCAACCGCCAACCAACAAATATGCAGGAGAAAGTGGAGATGGATTGGACACTCGTGGCTGAGGAGGCCGTTGGGTGACATCGCGAGCGCGTCAAGCCATTGCTCCAGTGGAACCAGGCCAAATGAGAAGCGGCGATTGGGTCGTCATCGCAAGGGTGACATTGAAGAGACCGTGTGAAGAGTAGTTGAAACAGTATGGACTAACATGGATGCAGGTGAAAAGTACAGCAGGAGACAGAAGCGAGTGGAGACGTGCAGTTGAAGCCTTATGTTCCACTAGGAGCCCAAGGGGACAATAATAATGATAATCTGATGAAAGAGAAAGCGACAACTGTTGATGAAAGTCCTCGACAAGCCTTTAGGAATGCTTTTTGTGATTATGCATGGAGTTTGTTCATCATGTCGCAGCAGTAACAGACTAGATGTGAGTGTTAAAAATCCGAATGTTGTTCTCTTTATTCTGACTGCAGACGATTTGCATATTGATTTCGGAGCAACAAATATTTGACTTGTTTTTCTTATCCTTCTGGATTTGTTATCCTTACCTGTGCTGTTTATAGTTGAAACGATGCTACATAAATTAGTTAAAGAAGATACGCTGTTCAAATTTCTTGCGTCAATAATGATTGGTATCTGTTATTGCTAGCTGGCCAATTCTCTAGTTTACTAGACTCTTCCAAGTCAGAAAAATAAGGGGAGGTTGGGAGAGGAGCTAGCAATTCTACATTGGAAACTCATTTCAGTCGTCCCAGAGGCTTAGAAGCACAGTAAAAATATATAGAAATAAGCTGAAATGAATTTGACAGTTAGACACCAAGTGTTTTAACCACCATTGACGTGTATTCACGGTCTCTACCTCCACAAGATATACACTGATGATACTTCCATTATTTGCGGTAAGAATTTTGACCTAAAAACCTACTCCAAACGTTCAACAACGCCCATTCAAAATATTGACTTCACTCTCAAAGTTGAGACTGACTCAATGTTTCATTTCCTTGTTGTTCAACTGCGAAAGAATGCCGACAACTCGCTGAAAAGATTCATCTACAAGAAACCCGTATGGAATGGACAGTTAATCAACTTTCATAGTTGTCAGCCTCTATGTGGGAAGAGAAATTTAATGTACTCTATTTTCTCAAGGATCCAGAAAATTCTCACTGATAAGTCAACTGACAAAGAGTTTCTGAGGGACCTTGATAGAAAATGGCCTTCCATCCGGATGCATAGACAAGAGTCTAAGACCAAAGAAAACTTTTGAAAAGGTCCATGTCGTCCTCAAAAAGAAGCTGATGGTTAACTTCGAATTTGAATGAGTGATAATGAAGCAAAACTTCTTCGAAAATCGCTTTCGGAGTCCCTCGGTAAAGCACACTTTTCCACCAGCCTACGAGTAATACTTTTCTGTAAGGAAACTATTCAGCCGGCATGTGAAAGAAAAATTGTCCCATTAGGCCACTTCACCATGCATATACACTAGTTCACTTGCCCGTGTGGATCGAAGCATATTGACCATATCATTCATTCGCCTGGAAAATCCACTCGGAAACACTATCAAGCCTGGCCAGCAAAAAGAAGACTAAAGTGTGTACACAGTACAGTAACAGAATACCATCAAGTATTGGTTTGTAGGGGTTTGGTTGATTGGTTACAGGATTTCATCATCAGCTGACATTGATTAGAGAACCATTGGAAAACCTGGGAGTACTGGACAGCCTGTTTCATCAGCCTAGTTTGGGACTCTTCATCAGTACGCACCCACCGCAGGGATTGGAACCCATGACCTTCTGGTTACAAGGCAAGCTCGTAGATCATTAAGTCACACTGGGACCCAATCCAATGCCCAGCTCATGAATTCTAACTTCGGCCAATTCACGATATAGCGCGACCATTATCCACTGTCTTCGGCGGGTATTTGTCCTCATACCTGACCAGCTGCAATCAAGCAAATCCCTACAAACCAATACTTGAATATCAATGAGATGCTCACTAGCGACTGGCCCTATTCAGGTAAGTAGTTACCTGAGGTTTTAGTGGGAAGTCGTGACCAGTAGGATGCAGCAGGTCACATGTGAGGACAAATGCTCACCGAAGGCATTGGCTAGCGGTCGCGCTATGTGGTGAATTGGCCGAAGTTAGAATTCATGGACTAGCCATTGAATCAAGTCCCCGTGGCTTAATGGTCTCCGAGTTCGCTAGCCTTGTAACCAGAATGTCCTGCGTTCGAACCCTGGCGGTGGGTGCGTACTGATGAAGAGTCCCAAACGAGGGTGATGAAACAGTCTGTCCAGCACTCCCAGGTTTTCCACTGGTTCTCTAACTAATGTCAGCACATGATGAAATCCTGTAACCAACAGAATATCTAGTGAGCTCAGGATATTTACCTACATTTGTTAAGCCTTTTATATATAAGACCATACTTAAATCCCATAAAACATCCCACTGATCCTTTCAGAAGAAGGAAGATTAAGGCATCCAGGTATAGGTGTAGCACTGGAGATCCAAAAGTTCAATCCTACACTATGTATTCAAAAGAAATATGTACAACTGTTGTTCCTTTCTTTGGCTATCATGAAAAGTCAATCCCACCAATAATGGTTACCGAATTAAAATTTGTATCCGTTTATCAATAGGCACCCATAAGCACATGGATGATGGAATCAAGGAAAGTTTAGGTTTGGGTTTCAGTCATGCATTCTACTACAGCTGGGAAAATATTGCTCTTAATACATCTAATCCTATTCCAAAAATATGGTGGAGTAGTGTGGATGACACTTCCGCAGTGTTAAAAACAGAACATATCTCTCTCAGGCTTCTTGACGCATATAAATTCACAAGTAGAGGGAATAAAATTCACATTTGAAGCAGAAAATGAACAAGGAGAATTAGCTACGGTGTTAGATTATCAAATAAAACGAATAAAAGAAGGTAAACTGCACACTAGTGTTTATAAAAAACCAACGCATTCTAATAAATATTTCAACTTTAATTCGTGTCATCCGTTAACTGTTAAGGCCGGCTTAGTTAAGTGGCTAACAAACCGAGCCATAGCACTAAGTAGCACAAGAAGAGACCTAAGTGATGAAATAAAACAGATAGAAGAGGCGTTGGTGTTAAATAACTAACCATCCTATAAAATTCATTAGGAATATCAATAAAGGCCAAAAACAAAATAAAAATAATTGTGAAAATAGTAATGATACCATAAATAAGAGAGAATATAAGTCATCCACTGTTATACCACATAAGGAGGGAACATCTGAGACCCTCACCACGTGGGATTCTTAATAAAGCAGGAATTAGGGTGGCATTCAAACTTACAAACTCACTCAGGGACAAGCCCTCTAGTTTAAAGGACCCTGTCGGTTGAACCAATTAGACGAAATAATATAATTTACAAAATACCCTGGGGTGTCAGCCCATTGTTCATTTTGGTCAGTTAATTGTGAATTGAATAACCTATGGAATTAAAAATAAACTCCTACTACGCGATGTCTCACATACATTTCACACATATAAAATGGTGGATCCTACAGGCCTCTACGTTATTATCGGCTTCCTAACTCGAAGGTCCTGGGTGTATCATATGTTGCTATCATGGGTGCAAACCAATGAATAAGTATCAGAAAGCAAGAGAAGCTATTCACACTTCAGTTTTAGCTTCGTAATGACCCTATAATTATTGTGGTATGAGATAAAATTAAAGTCTTCAATTAAAACTTAGGTAGGACGCTAAAGATAATTCAGTATATGACATTATAAAAATGCGTTCTTCAATCAAGGCGTGGTCTAAAAACCCAGGGAAACTGATATTTGAAAAAAGAAAAGAATACCAATGATATCCAACGATGTATGCAGAACAACTAATGAATAAAACAATGAAATATCCATAAGTGAGAAAAAACCTTGGCGGGAAGTTTCTTTTTCAGTTTGAAATAAATTAAATTAGTTAATTAGCACTGCTGAAAAGGAAAGAAATAACTGGTATCTAACACTTCACACTTTAGGCTTTTCTCTCTCCACTTTCTTTTTTTTGTCTTCACTCTCTCTATTTCTCCTTCGTCACACCTTCAAACTCTTTTGTTTACCATGTTTATCTATTTGTTTATTTATTTATTTTATCTAATAAATTTTGAGATAAACTTTAGGATGAATAGGGAAATAAGTAGAAGCTTTTTATTTACTTAACCAGTTTGTAAATCTATAAGGTTTGGTGCTTTTTGTGGAGGGGGACTAGCAGTGGAATCCAAAGCATACGGATTTCATCCTTTTTTGAATGTCCTCAGATGAATGTACAGAAATCCTAACCAGCGGATGACTGAGTAATTAAGTGATAGTGTTTCACCTAATAGGACTCGAGTCCAGGATTTATCGTTTCAAACAACAGAAGGCCTTATCAGCAAAAATACCATCACTCACTGGGTAGAATGCAGTAACATCCAGGCAACGTTTAATTTAATTTTAATTTTATTCCCTTACATTTCGAGATGAACAAAGGGCTTTAGGCTAGAGCTATAAATTCAATTGGTGGATGGTGACTAGCAGTGGAATCCAGCCAGGATACCGCACATTTCGTCCTAGTTAGGACTCGTCAACTGACTGGATGTTCCTGCATTTCCCAGTAAGTGATGATTTTCCCACCACGGAGTCTCGAACCCAGTGATCATGGTTTCAAACGCTAATGCGTTATCCACTAGACAACTTGGGCCACGAAAGCCACCCCACCTCTTGTGGAACAGGTGATATTAATTATTTATTTGAATTTTAAATTCTCCCGTCAACCGATTGGACGGAAGTGCTCGGTCTCAGGCTAACATGTTGGCTTCTTGTGCAGACGCTTCTACGATGTCTGAGCTATGAAGTTTTGGCAGCAATGGGTTTTATTTTGACAGGATCGGGGTTGCAAGTTGTGAGTGGATCTCAGTGTGACATGATGTAGATGGGCTATGGATAATGAGCACACAAAAGCCTATGAGCAATCGTGGAGCCACATGAGAGATAAAAAGCTTCACAGAGAAGGACGTGAAATTGGGACGTGCTGCTTAAGCACTATGATTTATAAAGAACCCAAAGGATAAATAATAATGATATTAATAATAAAATCGAGTGGACTGTTAAACAGACATAATTATAAGGTTAATATACGTTTTCAATCCGCTCAACAGTAACATCCAGGAAATTATATACAATTCTCAAAAAAGGGAATTGAAACAGATGGGTCTCATTAGTTGAAGAGTATGCCGACTAATCTAATACTACGACCTAACGATGAGAGTAACTCCAGTATGGATAAGATTTTATTTTGATAAGTCACACAGTGTTATGCGGTAATATGCACTGATGACCACGTTTTGAGGACATATTATTGCTCCTCTAATTTGACTGGTAGTAATAATATGAGTGTTATTGATCAATTACAATCAGATGGGAAATAAGACGAGTGTTTTTATAGTCAAAATAAGTAACTAACTTGTTAGAATGTTGTGATGTGCTTGAATTGAAATGAAATAGAATTTTGAGATTATTTATTATCCTCCTCTGATTTCACTGACTGGTGGTAATAATATCTTCCATGCATATTTCTGGTATTTGCATTGAGTCATTTCTGTTGCATTTGGTGTGTTGGGTGAAAGTAGACTCAATGAACCAGTCAGGATTCAGTAATCAATCTCTCTCGCTCTCCACCTACCTATATTACTTCTTAGAATTTTAACCCTCTCCCACCATGCTGTTGTGTAGTTATGTGTTAATGCATATAGTGCAATGCAGTGCTGAGATTTTTCTAAATCACTCATCTTCGCAAGTAGGGTCAACCGTTCTTACCTTAGCTAAATTCTTATGTTCCAACACATCCAAAAGAAATGAATCAACGCAAATATCAGAAATGTGCATGGAAGATAATATTACTCCCAGTCAGTCAAATCAGAGGGGGATAATAAATAATCTTAAAGTTGTATTTCAATTCAATTCACGTACATCACAACTTTCTAACAAGTTACTTATTATGACTAAAAAAACACTCGTCTTATTTCCCATCTGATTGTAATTGATCAATAACACTCATATTATAATTTCTGAATGCACTTTATCTCATATTGATTTTTATTGAAATATTCAGTCAATTCCACACATGTACATAAATGAAGGAAAACAGTTGTGTGAGTAACTTGATATGATTATGAGTGGCAGTAGTTTGTGCTCAAAACGTCATCAGTTGATATTACTTTATAACATCGCTGTGTGGTTTATCAAAATAAAATCTTATATATAATGGAGTTATACTCTACCAGCACAGTGCCCAAGTTTTATACTTAAATCAATAATACGTCTTCTTAATGTGTTTTCGAAAAATACCTCCAAATGTGTATGGAAATTTACATGTATCTGCGGGAGCAGTTACATTGGAAGGACAGAAAGAAGGGCATATCTACGATTTTCTGAACATGTACCAAAAAGCTTACGTCTAAATGGAACAAATGCTTTAAACAGTGCCATCACCAAGCATCTTCTCGACACGGGTCATGAGGTGGACGTTGAAACGTCGTTCAAAATTATCAATAAGCAAAATAGCTCAATTCTCCTTAAGTTTGCTGAAGCCATTTCCATCAAGCGCCTGAAACCTGATTTATGCGTCCAGAAAGAAGCGGCTATCAGCCTTTCTTTGCCCTGGTAACTGGATAATTTCACCTCTCTTTCCTCCGAATGTGAAATGCTAAAAGTTTCCATTGTGTTTGATTATTATTGTTCGGAATAGTGGTTAATATTGCATATTTATATATGTATATATTTTTAGTGTATGCGTATATTGATCAATTGATATTTGTTTAAACTTAACTCTGTGCAAGTATGTTAAAATTGTTGTTGTAGATATATTTTATAATATCCTTACCATGTAAGCAGCTGACGAGAAGGCAACGAAATAAAAGATGGTACCATTTTATTCTGCTAAAACTGTAGTTCCTGCTTTGTTCGAAAAATATCTATTTCATATTTAAACTGTGCTAAGACATTTTCATAAATCAAACACACATTTTATCTTATCCATATTCTTTAACGCTTCCTTTTGCCCCCAATGAATCCCCGTTAGGACGCAAAATTTTGATAGGCAAACGTTTTACTAACTTGATGAACACCATAACCAGTATAATCCCATAAAACGTTGGTGCTAATTCACTAGTGGATTAGTGAATCATGCCGTTTTAATTTAACTTCATTATTATTGGCTAATTTACAGACAAAATATGTTGGCGGATATTACTTAAATCTGATTGGTTCAAATCCTACCTAGTCCATGTCAACTAACAAATAATTTGGTTATGTAGTTTTCTTCTTTTTTTGCAGACTGATGTGGTTGGTATTTATTATCAACCGATTATTATTATTATTATTAGATTTCTGATACTTCTTGATAATCGATAATTGTTGTCTCACATATATCAAAAGAGGAAACTCAGATTTGGAAAAAGACACAAAAATAATAAATAACACTTCTTTTGAATTGCAATCAACTCAAAAATCACGGTGACAACAACAACGACTAGAATAACAAGATTTTGATCTCTGATTTACTTAGTACAAAAGAATTTAGTCAGTCAGTTAGTCAGGAAGTTGAAAGAGGGGTAGGATTCGGAAATCACTTCAGAATATTTATTTGTTCTTACTGTTGATTTTGATATATTGTCACCATTGCTATTGTTGTTGTTGTTGCTGTTGTTGTCATTGTTATTGATTGTCGTCAGTGTTCGCGTGGTTTTTTTTCTTTTATTGCTGAACATAATTATTTTCTTTCTTTTTTGATGATTTTTTATCATGTCAGTCCTGTTTCTGCAAGTTTCTTCCTTTCTTTGTTTCAATTGATTGTTTTGACGGGATTGTAATGTCCAGTATCCATTTCAGTCATGCTTATTCCTTGTAAAGGATGTTTTGGTGATATCTGAAGGTTAAGGTAATGTAATTATAGTTGATGATGGCTAGGGTTTCATCCTATTCCTGAATGCTACTCAGTGAATGACGACGTTCCTGCTGAAATTTGAACCTAACATGAATTGTGACCTGTCCTCCAGGCCAGTGTATCAGGACAGCTATAACTGGTCAGCTGGATTTACTTTAATTCAACCCATCGTGTGATGACGTGTGCATTGGGTAGACGACTCTTCTTTTAATAGTACATCTCCGCAATATTCTGTTCCCTGATGAACATATTTTCAACCTGCCCAGTGAGCACCCATTAGATTCTATTTCCTCTACCTCCATATTATCCTGGGTCTTATGCCCATTTGGTTTCCCCACAAGTGCTGTATAAATGAGTCGTTTAGGTGGCTAAATCCTAAATGAAATTAATACTCAAGTATTGGTTTGTGGGAATTTGGTTGATTGGTTAAAGGGTTTCGTCATGAGCTGATATTGGTTAGAGAATCATTGGAAAACCTGCAGGGAGTACTGGACAACTGTTTCGTCCTAGTTTGGGACTCTTCACAGTACGCACCCACCACTCCAGTTCGAACCCAGGACATTCTGGTTACAAGTCTGGCGAGCTTGTAGACCATTAAACCACTGGGAGGCAAAATAAATATCATTACTTCATATATGAATCTATAACCAAACACAGTAAGCGTTATGGCATGTACCACTGATTTATGTAGGTAGTCGACGGCCAGTGATGTCATGCAGTAGTGTGGGTAAAAGTTCAAGTAGTCTGAACTCATTCGACTCTCTGAGCTGGGTCACAACCAGATGCACCACTAATGGATTATTCAATGTTTAGATCTCTCTTTTTCCCTAGATATCTATTCACACTACTGATCGGTATGGTTATTTTCTAGTTACTCACACCAGTCAATCAGTAGTAGATACCATCATAAATGAAAACAATGAACCAATGAACAATAAGAAAATTGAATAGAAATAACTTGAAGAAGATACTGCTAGATGGCCTAAGTTTCAGGAGTACTGCCTCTATCATCACATAAGGGATATAACTCATAAGCTTTAGGTCACTAGGTGAGATCGTCGATTGTACAGTTACTGGGATTGAATCCAACGGCCCATGAATTCAAACTACTGTCAATTCACCAAGGGGTCATAGGTGCCTACTGATGAAGACTTCCAAATTAGGACGAAACAGTTGTCCAGTACTCCTGTGTTGGCTTTTGATGATTCTCTAAATTAAAAAAGTTTATGATCTAACTTAAAATCAATAAAATTTCTACTAAGTAATATCATGTATCGTTTATTTGTCATATATATTACTAAAATACTTTCTGAGTAGTACACCATCACATAAACAACCTTAATATAAGTAAGATGGTGCGTTGGTGGCACAGTGGTTAGGACTCCCGCCCACCATGCCTACTGTCCGAGGTTCAATCCGCTGCCAACGCACACCTGGTATCTATGGTCGGTCTGCGAAATTTGGGCTACCGATATCCTCGCTGAAAATTCCATACTTGTACCAGAAATATAGTGTGGAACCAAGCCTCAATCAAAAATAAAAATATAAAAAAAATTATTTGTGTGATGAGTAGTTGGAGGCAACAGACATCAACTAATAGCACAAGCAATGAATTCAGCGGGAGGTTTGTCCTGATTTGGCTGTCTGAATTGATTTTTACGCGTTGATCACAGATTGATATCATTTAGAGATCCATTGAAAACCAGGAAGTACTGGACAGCTGCTGTTTCATCCTAGTTTAGGAATCACCAGCAGTACGCACCTACTGATGTTCGAACCCAGGGCCTTCCGGTTACATGGCGAGCTGGCTCGTATACCATTCAGCCACTTGGACCTGATTCAATGGCCAGTACATGAATTCTAACTTCTACCAATTCATGATTTTGCACGACTACTAAACAACGTCATAGATGAGAACTCCATCCTAACACTTGACTGGATGGAGCTCACTGGTCACGACTTCTCACTAGAACTCCAGGAAACTCCATCCTGTAGCAAGTCACTAGCGAGCATCGGATTACTATTCTATAGTTTTTTTTGTAAGGGTTAGTTTTATTTTTACGAGTTGACCCTTACAAACCAAACTTTAGAATATCTGAATTGAGTTAAAACTGGATACATCACTATTGAAGTATCTGGTATTTAAAAATGCTTCATTTTGTCTATCAGAAACTACTACTGATTGGCATGAATGGGTCACTCACTACCCGCATCGATCAACCAATTCATCAGTAGTATAAACAATCAGATATATGAAAATGCTCTACTAAAATGGTAAAATCATCGAAATGAATTTATATTTTCTCATCGATTGATTGGACCGAACTGCTTGCTTGGTCTCAGGTTGACTCAATTAAATAATCAACATGACCCGCTGAACAAGAGGTTGGGTGGCTCCCGTCACCCCAGTGGTCTAGTGGATAACGCTTTGGCTGGCGTTTGAAACTATGGACACTGGGTTCGAGCCTTGGTGGTGGAACATATCATCACTCACTGAATGGGGAATGCAGGTATATCCAGTCAGTTGACGAGTCCCAAATAGGACGAAATGTACATCCTGGATTCTACCAATGAAACGTTAGATAAGTCAATAAAAAGTGTCATCCATTTAGTACGCATATATACATATGTATGCATATACTACTAAAATGGTTTCTCAGTAGTACACACTCACATCTTTTTTATAAACAATCAAAACTGATAAACAAGAAGGCCAGAAAAGCAAGAAGAAAAAACTATAAAACTGAGGTAGTAAATTATCTTAATATATATAAGTAGGTTATACAATACGTATATATATATATATATATATATATATGCGTACGTATGTATGTGTATGGTTGATTTATTGAAGAAATACTACAATTTTACAACTTTCTCTGTATAGATATTTGACAAGTATAAATCATAGTTAAATGACGATGCACTTCCACTAATGCCTGCCATCCCCACCCCGCCCCCAACCACCGACACAAATCTACCTTAGATAACGATGGTTTCATATCTTTAATCTGGTTTTAAGTATCATTAGTTATTTTTATTCCTCTTATTATCATTATTATTAATTCTATTAGTATTATCTTTATTTAGTGATCTGATACGATTATATGCATTTGTGTATATATGCCATAGACAGGCATATACATATATATATATACTTGGCTTACACACTTCAGTTTTGTGGTTTAAATGGGATAAACGAAGGAGAGAGGCACACAGACGAACAAAGTGGACATCTGATTGTTTCAATTTCAAAACCACAATTAGTTCTTTTAATCATTTTCTTTTTCTTATAAAAGACAAATATCTTTTGGGAAAAAAGGCAGTTAATCTTCGAGAGAAGTAAAAATAGTAAAAAAAAATTACGCTTTACTACCCCTTTTTACGGCTTCTTGAAGGTCTATACTACTAACTGACTGAGTTGAGTACTATTATTATTTATTGTTCCATTGGGTTCCTAGTGGGACATAGGGCTACAACTGCACGTCTCCACTTGCTTCCTCCCTTCTTCTGCTGTACTTTTCACCGCCATCCATGTTAGTCCATGTTAGTCTGTTTCAACTCCTCTTCACACGATCTCCTCCATGTCAACCTTGCACTGACGTCCCACTCGCCGCCGCTTCCCTTTCGGCCTGGTACCACTCGAGCAATGGCCTGACGCGCGCGTGATGTCACCCAGCGGCCTCCTCGGCGAGCGAGTGTCCAATCCATCTCCCTCCACTTTCTCCTGCATATTTGTTGGTTGGCGATTGATTCTTGTTGACCTGCCCGCCAAGTTTCTGATCCGTATAGAAAGAAGAACTGACTTGACGTTTGTATTCAAAATCCGACTGAATTTTGTTGTTGATGCTGGCTGAGTGACGAAGATTTCCAGATTGTTTTCAGGTTGATGATGTTGATGTGTTTCTCGCCTGCCTTCCCGATTCTCGCTTGATTTGACATCGTCGTCCGTTCCGACTGCATGTAGTTGAGACAATGCTCCCCAGATAAGTGAATGAATGAAGTAACCTCTTTCAAATCCCTCACGTTGATGGTGACTGGCGCTGGATGTTGCTGTTGTTGTTGGTTGGTTGGTTGGCTGTTTCCATAACCTCCATCTTGTCTATGTTCACCTGGAGTCCTGTCTTTGCCGGCTGCTTCTTCGACCAGTTTGTCGGTCGGTTTTCGCTTGTATGTCTTCGATTTTGTGACAGTGATATCAAACATAAATCGTCCACGGGAGAAATCCAGGTCTTCTAGGTTCTTCACGTCGGTCCAGGATATCCCTCCCCGTCTTCTCGTTTCCCACTGTCTGACGCATAATCCAGTCCACCATAACTAGGAATATTATTGGTGATAATAAGCACCCTTGTCTGACTCGTGTGTTTACTTCAAACGCCTCACTGAGTTGAGTAGTTGTATACACTCAAATCAACCAATCAGATTGAAATGGTTATAAATGCTGGACGGCTTTGAGTTCAGTCGAAACGGGTACACCTGTGGTGAGAGAGATTAGCGAAATGGCCGTTTATTTTTTAGATCGCCTTAATCTGGCTGGCTGGCAGTCAAGAGCACTACTGGTTGCTGTGAGTGGCAGGGAAATACTTGTCTGAGCTGTGCAGCCATTATGTGATCTGAGTCATTCCGGTTTCTAAGCGAAACTGTGTTGAAATTTTACCATGTCGAATTGTGTAAATTGCAAATTACCAGTTTAGTTTCTTAAAACGTTTTTATTGCAGGGTTGGGACAATACGTGTTCAAAAAGGTCGAGTATTAGCATTGACTACTCACTGATGGCACTACACTGACTGTCAAGTTATGTATATATAACTTGAAAGTTCTAGTTTCGGTGCCCAGTGAAATGTCCCAGAATCCAGGCGAAAAAAGGCTTTTCAAGATTATTTGCCATCTCGCGTGGTCTGGCGGTTAGGATTCCTGGCTTTCATTCAGATGGCCCGGGTTCGAATCCCGGCGTGGGAGCGCTTTATGCCTCGGTGGCACAACGGTCAGGACGCTTGCCAACCATGTACTTGGTCCAGGGTTTGATCCCCGGCCGACGCACTTCCAGAAATAATGCTGGTAAAGAGGAAAAGTTGGGCGTGAGGCCAGCAGCAACCCCATCCTGTAAAAACTAAACACTGCTACAGCAACTTCAGGCCACTAGCTGGAGGCCTTATGT
Organism: Trichobilharzia regenti; assembly: GCA_944472135.2. NCBI lineage: Eukaryota > Metazoa > Platyhelminthes > Trematoda > Strigeidida > Schistosomatidae > Trichobilharzia > Trichobilharzia regenti. Next base: position 107,016,749 of record OX235264.1, read on the forward strand.
TCCACTGGGAAAGTGAAGGAAAAACAAAGATTCTTTGAGGACCTTCAATAGTACTTCTCTAACTGAAGTTATTACCATTGCCTCTATCTATGGATTTGATACATCGTCACACAAAATATATGTATATATATATATATACACACACACTTGGCAAATACACACAATCATTTTCACAGTCACTTTCTTGTTTTAGTCTAAACAGGTGGCAAGAAAGACAGCAGGAGAACACAGTGGGGACATCTTAGACATGCTTAGATTCTAAAACACACGAAAAAACTGCAACAAAAGTTTTCCTTGTTATTTTTATATATTCAAAAGGTAAATACTTTTAAAAGTCGTTTATTTTTTCAAAAGAAGTTGAAAATTAGAGGTAAAACAGTTGAAATAAACTGTTTCTTTATTATTATTATTATTATTGGATTGTTTTTCTTCTTATGTGATGTTTCAAGATTTCATCAAAGCTGGGTGTAAGGACAAATACCGATCTATGCCATTGGTTGACATTGGTAGCAATTCGGGGGGGGGGGTGATGAAATATCTAGGCAATCACTTTCCAGTCATGGTGTTCTCGTCAGTTGTGTTACTAAATTTACCAAGGGAGATGGAATAGTGCTCCACCTAATGAATGGCTGTGTGCAACGTTCGAAGATATCTGTATGCTATATTCATGCACCCCAACATGATAAAATTTTTGGCGTTGCTGGCTCAGAGGTAGTACACTCGACAACTACATATTTGGTTCAGGGCTAGATTTCCGGGAAACGCACTCTTAAGCCAAGATTAAGTGAGGTTGGCAACCCCATCTCATATGGTCACTGTGGTAGTAAGCAATTATATATTAGTTTGTTTATTAGATGCATCACACATTGAGTGAAACAGTATCATTTACTGGATGAGGTTTAAGTGACACAGCACAAAAACTAAGTAGTACTAAGGAAAATCTAAGACAGGAAGTGATACATGTAAGAGAAGCCTTGAAACTTAATAATTAACCTGATAAATCAGTCAGGAAATATGTAGGGAAATCTAATAATGAAATAAATAATGATAGTAGTGATAGTAACAATAATAATAATAAAGATATTAACGACGACATGCATGTCAAACATGCGCAAGATAATGACAGCACGAACAATAAGGAATCTAAGTCATCAGTAGTAATTCCATACAAAGAAAGAAAGTCGGGAACCTTACGCAGAATTCTTAACAAGACTGGAATAAAAGTGGCTGGCATTCAAACCAACCGCAAACTCAATTAGAAACAAGCTTTCTCGGTTAAAGTATCAATCCTGTGGTGCTTTAAATAAAACAATTTAGTCTATCTAATACCCTGCTGAAATGATTGTCAGGTCGAATACGTAGATCAAACTAGTAGAATAGGGGCAGTCAGACTAGCTGAACATAAAAACTTAGCAAAATCTAGATTGATTGACCCGAATAAGATAAGAAATCTAGGGAATAGTTTAGCTATAGTACTACATTCAATTGCACACAACACAGCCTCACAATAGGATGGGATAGGATGACAGTTTTAAAATCTAGTGTAATAGTAGGGTGTAGGGAGATTGATAAAAGAACCTTTGTTTATCAAATCAACTGCAAACACGTGTAATGAGAATGATTCAACACCTCTCCCGGATATCTGGAAACTTCCACTACCCCTACGACGACAAATAGGAGAGAACAAAGAAAATTATAAAACTCAAGTCGCGAAATCATGTAATTATAATTGATGAAATGATTATGAACAATAAATTTTGTTTGAAATGTCAATATGCGGTAAATAATACTGTTTCACTGTGTGATACTACAATTGATAAACAAACTAATATAGAGGAATTGATTCGGCAGAATTTTGATTCAGTTCAAGCAGTTGAATTGCATACATACTGACCTTGTAAGCTGAAGAACTAGGGTTCAGTCCTCGCTAATAGGTTCATTAGTACATACTGTTGAGGAGTCCTAAACCGCTAGGAGTAATAACCTCTGGTAGTTTTCAGAGGTTCTCTAAATTAATTAAGTCAATTTGAGATCAGTCTTGGAAATGCCAGTTTCTAATACCGTTATTAAGTGACCTGATATAAACATATTGCATCTGTGCACACACACACTGAATCAAAGGGTGGATAGACGAATATTCACTTGGCACATAAATTTACGTTCTTGTATGAACTTTTTTGTGTGGTTTAGACAAGAAGAGAGTGTGTGTGTGTGTGTGAGGAATAGAGTGGAGATTCAAGTGATTCGATTTCAAAAAATAACCAAAGTTTTTCTTTATTGGTTTTTTTGAGAGACAAGTCTCTTCAAAATTAGTTTTTCTTAAAAAGAAGTTAAAAAATTAGATAAAAAAGAAAGTGAAATCAATAGTTTTACTACTATTATTTTTCAGGTTTCTTAAAGTCTAGTTTTTCTTTTGGGAGTGGGTGTTTAGACGTTGATTCTGTTTTTAAATTTTTTAACAGACAAGTATCCATTACTACAACTGACCTTTTAATAAGGCATTAGGAAAAGACAAATATAGCTGAATGATATCACTTAGTAGTTTCTTTGTGATATGGTGATCGATGTCCAGTATGATCTGGAAATAAACCAATCAGAATTGGCCGACGTAAATGATCGATGTCCAGTCTGGAAGTAAACCAATCAGAGTTTGGCCCACGTAAAATAACACTCAATATTTTATTGATCATGATTACAGACTAAGTGACATATTCTTGGCAATATTTTGAAAAATACAGTATTGCGTAATGCAGTACTTTACGGCTGACGTCGTAATGTGTTATCGTTTAAGTAGTGTTAGCTGGGAAAATCAGTAGTTGTCATAGAATGCTGTTGGGATAGTCAAGTGGTACTCGTGATCGTCGAGTATGTGTTGAGCTCGGTGTCTCTCCTTTAAAAAACTGACGTATTGCTGAACATAACACTTTACGATTCCTTTACTACTAAGTAACATGGCTCATAATTATTCAATTATATGAAACCGAAGAACACGCTAAAAACCAATTATATTTCAGTAGGTCAAGTAATCCGCCTATGGTAGAAAAAGTTTGAAGTCTATTGTGTTTTCTGCACACCTAGTGTGGAATGCATATTAGGATTAATCCAAAATGCTTCCGTCAAGTTTAATAACCACTAATTAAAGTACCAAATACACGTGTCAAGAAGTTGTCTGGCAACGGCACTGTTTAAAGCATTTGTTCCCTTTTCACATATGCTTTTTGGTACATGTTCAGAAAATTATAGATATGCCCCTCTTCATTCTGTCCTTCCAATGCAACTGCTCCTGCAGATACATGTAAATTTGTATATACAGCTGGAGTTAACATGAGAGGGATATCTATCGATTTTTGATTGCACCAAAGGAGAGTAAGTTGTTCGACAGACGGGGAGGAGCTTAGCTGCAGGATAGGCTCTAGCTAGTGACGTACTAAGTCTTCTGTTGACCATTGCTGCAATATTTTCACCTTTATAATCAAGTTGAATATAGACTGGCTCTTTCACCTTTGTGACTTGTTTTACTTTAGAGATTTCCAAACTTCCATACTTGTTAGTGAACTTTTGAGGGCAGCCATTGCTCTTCAACATCTTTTCAAGAAACTCAATTTTTTCCTCTAATTTCTCTATAGGGCATATTCTCCTCGCTCTATAGTACAGAGTCTTGAGTAGTCCGCGTTTGAAGCTATTTGGACAAAAGCTACTAAAATGTAAGTATTGTCCTTTCCAAGTAGACTTTCGATAAATTGACTTTTGAAGACTACCGCCTTCTAGGCATTGCATGGCAATGTTAAGGAATTGGAACTTTCCATCACTTTCATGTTCTATAGTGAACTCAATATTGCTGTGTCCATCGTAATACTTACTTATTTAATAATGTCTTAAGCCCGTAAGCAGCTGACGAGAAGGCAACGAAATAAAAGAATGTACACCACTTTATTCTGCAAAAACCATTGTAGTTCCTGCTTCGTTCATATCGATCTGTTATCAGACATTCTATCTTATCCTTATGAACTAGGTTAGTTAATTGAAAAGCAAGCAAGCAAAAAAACCGATGAAATGATCCCTTCGTCTTGCAACACATTTGTCTTCTTAATATCTTGTAGGAAAAATTTATCAAAGGGACTTATTTTTTTCCAGGAATTAATGTCTTATCAGTGGAATGGTGCGTGTTAGGTTGTTGTGGATGAGGGGCTGCGTGCGTGTGTGTGTGTGTGCGTGGGTGCGCATAGGTATACATGTATCCATACGTGAGTGTTTCTATTAAGTGAGTGTTAATGACGAAAGATAATGAATGTCCTATTAATTTTCTAAAAAAAATGATAAATGATGATAAAATTTTTGGAAAGAGAACAAACAGGCTAACTAAGGAGAAACAGCTGTTCTGCTGATACAGTCTAGATGATTTCATTTTTGTTTGATAATCTTTTACCAATAATATTCACTGGTTGTAGTTGGGAGAGGGAGAGGCAGGCATGAAAAATATGGCTAACTGTCTTTAGTCAGCAAGAAGTAACTTTCAATGCGGAATGGTTCAAAGGCATTTATGCTGAGGTGTGGTAAAGATAAAAAAGATGATAGGAGGACGATGAAGCACTCAACTGTAGTTGAAGACAGGAAGGAAGAGTAAGACAAGTCTACAAGAGCAGTTGAACTGGCAGATGTATATGAAGGCGGCCAGACGGGGGAGCTTATCTTTTACAAAGGTAGAGAACAACTTGCGGCTCGTGAACGTTATATGTAATCTAGCTGCAATGAACGTCTTACTGAGTGATTTAGAGAGATGATTTTTGAGCATATCTGAAGCTTGATCACCTTTGAATTTTAAGTTCATGAATAAGGTTTTCTTTGGAACTGAGTCAGTGATCAGTTTAGACTGCTTATCTTTTATGTTGATGTCAATAAATCGGTTCGAGTAACCGTTTTCTGCGAGTGTGGCTTTTAAGAAGTCAAGTACTGTATAACAGTTTGTGACTTATCGAAATAAAATCTTTAGACAGAGAGATGGTTTTGCCATGGGATCACCACTGGATCCCTTGTTGGCTGATGGTTTTATGGCGAAACAGGAAAATTCTCAACTTAGTCAAACCATCGGTCATTTTGACATTTATAAAAGATACGTAGATGACACTTTCGTCATCTGCGATAATAACGTAATTCTTGATGATGTCTTGTTTGCTTTCAACAACTGCCATCCTTCCATTATGGGTAAATTTTGTTTTTTTAAAGTACCACAGTTTTATACAGTAATGTTTACTGTTATCTTGTGGGGCAAGGTACATTGGCCGTAGTCAGAGAACGCTCTCCACACGGATAGGAGAACAAATTCCAGCTGCATGGTTTTACAAGGGAAAAAGGAAGTGTGTGCGAAGCTCTATTCTGGAACATCTGATCGACTTCTGTCACTCGGTCAACCCTGACCATGATTTCAAGATCATATATAAAATCCATGCTAACTTCCCACGTTTTCTTCGTTACAGACTTCAAAAGACAGCTGAGGCCTTGACAATTCATGACTTTAAGCCAGACAGGTCATTGTGTACAAAAGAATTACGTACAATCCCTACTTCTGCCTTGGCCGTAGAGGGATAGACATTTATTTATTTTGTTATCCTATGTACTCTTCTCTTATTACTTCGATTATTATTATTACTATTCTCACTCTGAATCTTTTCCACTTGACCCACTTGACATATTAAACCCAAAATTACTAATTTCTATATTTTTTTATTTTTACAATATTGAATTCTATCTTATCAAATTTCACACCATGTTATGTAACATTTTACATTCGTCTACTAATCTTATAATTATGTACCTCTTTCCAAAATCTATACACACCTGATGTATTATTCTGTACATGACATTAATTATTTTGCCCCTTGATATTAAATTATGATTATAATCACAAATATTTTAATCGTATTTCATACTACTACTACTACTACTATTATTATTATTATTTCATGTATTCACACCTTTGACCTAATTCCCTCATCGGATATAATTTCTTTAAAAATGACCATATATATACGATTGTACAGCTTGATAATAAATTCGTTGTTGAAAAGAGTCTCTTCGCTGAATCACTGGTGTTCTCAACGCTACACAATGGGAATTATTAAATTGCAAGACAAGACTGTCTAATATCATCGATGGTATTTCTAAAACGGGGGGGGGAGGGGCGGGAAACAAGTTGATAATTAGAAGAAGCAACAAAGATTGGACTTCAAATAAAAGTAGTGAAGACAGAGTTGATGAAGACAACCAACTCCTATTGGTAGGCAAAATTTGATAGACACCAGTATTTTACACAATCTTGGCTAGGCGGCATCGTTTCAACTACAGATGATTGCATGGATGATGCCAAAACTATTATAGGAATTTCAGGAGAGACAGTCATCATTCTGAAATCAGTTTAGAAATCTACCGCACCCACTACATAAAAACAATATTTGGATTTCCGGTGTGGTGAGAGCAAGCTGCTAGCCGATTGGTTGACACTAATCTACTTTAATGTCTAGGTCACTAATATGGGCCGTGAGAAAATATGAACAAGGCTGTTTCAACAACCAATCACAGCAAACTTAAATGTGGACAAATATGATTCGCAGATAGATGGCTCTACTTTCCGAGAAATATCGAAAACAACCAATCATAAGACTGTGTTTGTCTGCTTAACTTCCGAGAAACAACCAATCAGAAGACTGCCTTTTTCTGCTTGCATAAGCCTTATTAGTGCACATAAAATATATATAAATACGTGTTGATTTTCGTAATAAAACGATCTGTTGCCAGCCCTTGTCTTCTGTTGTTACACCGGCACCTACTTTAAGTCGGTCACTTCTTTATAATAAAGGTTGTTTGTATTTCCCAATGAATGAAAAACACAACGATATTGTCACTTCTACTGACGTTTCACTATTTAATGCTGCTGCTAAAAGCTTCATCAAAGTATTATTAAACCGGAATTTATAAAATCTCAGCATATATAAATGACAAAGAGTTAAGAGGTGAGAAAATATACAAAGGTAGGTCAAGTTAAAGGGACATACTGACAGTCAAAACAACAGTGAAGATCAATCACTAAACTTAATAAGAAAGGTAATAGTACATCTGATATGGTATCAAAACAAAGTGTACTAACTTGATCACACTCTCTGATAACGGATGAGAAAGAAAAAGAAGAAGAAACATCAAACATTTCTGAAACTCTCAAGCAAAACAACAACCCAAGGAACTTCATCATCAAAATCAACACAGTCATTAAGTATGACCGAAAACGCATTGGAAAAACATGGACCCCGACAGTCGTCATTCCATATAGAGCAGAGACGTCAGACGATATCAGAAGAGTACTCAATCAGCTCGACATAACAGTTTTCTTCAAAGCATCAGACACACTACGAAACAACCTTATCCATATAAACGACCAAATCCCTAAAGATTCTCTATCTAATTGTGTCTATAAAATAAAATGCTTGGAATGTGATGCGATATACATAGGAAAAACATCGCCGTCGAGAAATCAAAATCAAAAGAAATGAACACCGTAGAGCCTACTCTGTTCCACCACCGAGAAATCCGGTTAAACTAGAAAATCTTGAAAAATCATCAGCCACACCTTGTCTACACGCTGTAGAATCAGGCCACAAAATTGATTTTGACAACGTTGAAATAATCCAGAAAAAGCATTTTAGAAATCACAAAGAACGTCTCACATCATCAGAAGCACTTCATTTCAAGTGGAATCCAAATTGTCTCAGCTGAATGGGAATGACGGACTAAAACAGAGTCTGACCTGGTTACAACACCTCTCTCCCCTCCCTCATGAAGTGACAAAATCAACACGAATGTGATATGCAAGTTCACTATGCAAAAATACACACTGCTTTTATAATTTTACACATTGATCAAATCCAACAATCTACACTTGGTTTTGTTATCTCTGCCAGTTGACCAACTTGACAGCGAAAAATGACCTCAGACAGACGAACATTAATCAAGTAAACTTTGTTTTGACATCATAAGAGATCTACTATTACCTTTGATATTTGGTTTAGTGATCTCCATTGTTATTTTGACTTTCAGTATGTCCTTTTAACTTGACCTACCTTTGTATATTTTCTCACCTCTTAACTCTTTGTTACATATATATATATGCTGAGATTTTGTAAATTCCGGTTTAATAATACTTTGATGAAGCTTTTAGCAGCAGCATTAAATAGTGAAACGTCAGTAGAAGTGACAATATCGTTGTGTTTTTCATTCATTGGGAAATACAAACAACCTTCATTATAATTAATATTATATACCCAATGCTCCAATTTTTTCAAACTGTTAAAAGTGAACTTGGTTTGGACACGTATAATCAGTCAGTTCTTCTCTTTGGGTCATCACTTCGATTGGCACGCCACGGAAACCATTTCCAACAGTTTGCAAACTTGTCAACAACAGACTTCTCTCCATTCTCAAGATAAAGATGGACAGGAAGGACTAACAACAAAGGACTTTTCGGAACAAATAAATCGAGAATTCATTGTTCAACAGATCTGACAAAGGAAATGGAGATGGATGAGACACAGACTCAGGAGACCATTAATTGACACCATGAGCCAGGGCCTCAAGTGGAACCCAATAAGGAAATTACTGGTTAGTTAGTTAGTTAGTTAGTTAGTTAGTTAGTTAGTTAGTTAGTTAGTTAGTTAGTTAGTTAGTTAGCTAGTTAGTTAGTTAGTTAGTTAGTTAGTTAGTTAGTTAGTTAGTTAGTTAGTTAGTTAGTTAGTTAGTTAGTTAGTTAGTTAGTTAGTTAGTTAGTTAGTTAGTTAGTTAGTTAGTTAGTTAGTTAGTTAGTTAGTTAGTTAGTTAGTTAGTTAGTTAGTTAGTTAGTTAGTTAGTTAGTTAGTTAGTTAGTTAGTTAGTTAGTTAGTTAGTTAGTTAGTTAGTTAGTTAGTTAGTTAGTTAGTTAGTTAGTTAGTTAGTTAGTTAGTTAGTTAGTTAGTTAGTTAGTTAGTTAGTTAGTTAGTTAGTTAGTTAGTTAGTTAGTTAGTTAGTTAGTTAGTTAGTTAGTTAGTTAGTTAGTTAGTTAGTTAGTTAGTTAGTTAGTTAGTTAGTTAGTTAGTTAGTTAGTTAGTTAGTTAGTTAGTTAGTTAGTTAGTTAGCCCTTACTCTTATTGTTATCCTTATTTTCTTTTCTAGTTATAACTGAATAGTGGCTCTAATTGAGCGGTGTTTCTTTCTTTCTTTCTTTTTCATTTACTGAAAATGACCAGATTTTGTGAGAAATTCTTTCGTATTTATTTTTCTTTTTCATCTTTGGTCGTCCGTATTCTTTGCGCACTGATGAAAACCTTGAACGAAATTACTTTCTCAATCTCTTTGCCCGCCCCCTCCCCAATTTTTTCTTCCTTCCTTACTTGAGTACTAGACAATTTGAACTGTCAATCATTATTTCGGTAGTTGTATTAAGTAGGATAAAGAAATATAGTCATAATAATAAAAATAGTAATAATAAAAATAATAAGTGAGCAACTGAGTTGAATGTAGTCTTCTCTCTCTCTTTCTCTCTGTCCATCTTTCTGAAACACACCCTTTATCTTTGTTTACTCATGTATAGCTACTCGAAGAAACGACCAAAAGTAAGTACTAGAACAACAATGCTGACAATGACGATGCCATTGACAATAAAAACGGGTATTGAATATGAAGCAAGTGGACGGAACACAAAAGGCAGGACAAAAATAGTCTAAAAACGCATAAAATCAGCATTGCATTTCTACTCATTTAAATATGCTTCGCAATGTGTAGTCTATGCGTACACTTCTACCACTCCCACTGTCTGATGACTACAATACACATACTATATGTATGTGTATATACGTATGTATGCATACCTGTGTCGGTCTACATATCAACTTCCTGTTACCCTTGAATATGTTTCTTAGAAAGAATTACAAAAGACAAAAATCTCTTTCTCTTCTATTTTTGTATTTTGTTGTATTCATATAGATTGTTACGGGTAGTATTGTTTCTTACTATTTTACATAGAGAATTTGATTTTAAAAGGATTGATTAAAAATAGCATTGCTTTTTTAGGGTTTGATACAATTACACTATTGGGTTGGCTTTTTTGTCAACTTGTTAGGTGGATTGGTATTAGTGAGTTTAGTGAGACAGAGTATCATTATTATTATTATATACCTGAATGATGCAGGTAAGCAAAATTGGATTATTTCACTAACTGACCATTAGTTAAGAAATTAGATGACTACTTTTTTCCCCTTCTTCCTGGAGTCATCAGCAGTATACTCGTATAGAACAGGCAAGGATGGAGCCGAGAAATTTTCAGGCCACCAGTAGAACAGGTTTTTGTGCGGTAGTTAGGAGGAAGTTGAATAATACTTGAAGTTTAACTTGTAGGTGTTTTTAATGTGGTTGTATTCTCTCATCGCCCTACCAGGCGACATCTTCAGCGAATACTTCAATTTGAATTGAAATGAGTTTTTAGATTTCTCCACGAGTTTATTAATCATCTCTCCTGGCTGGGTGACCTTGGACGTGATTGGTTGTTTTCGTGTGTTTTCACACCTTCTAGGCAGCTACTTGTATTGGAATTGATTGTTTCTTTGACTTGAACTTTGCGCCTTTGTGTGTGTGAGATTTCCTTCTTATAGGATGATTAATTTTTGTCTACCTTGATATGTCTATTGATTGATGATTCACTGGAATACCAGGCTGGCTTCTCAGAATTCTCTAGCATTCTTCGTGTTTCCTCTGTCTAATAATTGAACGTTAGTTTTTCCGGTCGAATTGATGTCCGTGATTGTCCGTATGTAGTGATATGAGCGAGGGAGTGGATGTCATGTCTGTTGACGGCTAGCTTACGTTCGTGGATACGAAGACGAAGGGGACGGCCACTTTGGCCAATGAAGTGTTTTTCGCAGTTGTTACAATTTATTTTGTAGATGATGTTGGTTTTATCTTCTTTCGCTGTTGATAAAACCAACTGCCTAGTATCCCAGTGAATCGTCAATCAATAAACACATAGAGGTAGACAAAAATTAATCAACCGATGAGAAAGAAACCACACAAACACGAAGGTTCAAAGTTCAAGTCAAAGAAACAATCAGTTCCAATACAAGTAGCTGCCTAGAAGGTGTGAAAACACACAAAAACAACCAGTTACATTCAAGTTCACCCACCAGGAGAGATGATTAATGAACTCGTGGAGAAATCTAAAAGCTCACCTCTACGGATTGAAGTATGCACTGAAGATGTCACCTAGTAGGGCAACGAAAGCTTCGCAGCTCAGAGAACAAAACCACATCAAAATCATCCACTTGAGCTACACATCTTCTGCATCATACTTGTAGGTGTGTATAGTGCCAACGTTTCCCAGTGTTATTGGTGATTATTTGTCCCCATAAGACTTTGCATACTTTCCTTTTAGGAGTTTAAGTAAAATAACATTCATAAAAATTCCCCAAAAATTGAGCATTTCACAGAATTAATCCACTGCTCATTAGATGTTAGAGTTTTGGTAGCTAGTGACTAGGAGTGGAATCTGGTCGGATTTATTAATGTATAGAAATTAGTTTCACTTATCTGTGAGAACTCTAATGAGAAATTAGGAGACTTTCTTGCAATACATACAGGAACGTTTCCCTACGTAACTATTTTTTAACATTTTTCTAAAATACGCTCCTTTACTTCGGACTTTTGTGATTGGTCAACTTGAAGATTCCTCAGGGTCATTATAAGTTAGTTTTGTTTTAGGTCGCCGTAGTTTATAGTAATTGCTTTGGAGTTTGAAAAATGGGGTGTTTGTTTCGAGTTTTAGTGGACATGCAATGGTAGAAGACTAGAGAATTGGTAAAGAAATGTTTATGTAGAATTCAGTATCCCTATAAAGCGAAATTATGTACATCCTATCTACCCTCAACAGTCACCATAGCGTACGTCCAACTAATCCTCGTCCCCTTCTGGCTAGTTGCTAGGTTTCTGACAGCTTTACTGTCACATTTCGTTGTTATCTGCTCTTTCTGGTCAGGCATCTAACCTTCAGTGCTGATAAAGCGAAATCAGTTGTTGATAAAAGTTTGTATTAGCCTGTTGAAAATGATTTTTCGTGACCAGCCATTTCTCCGAACTATATCTAAACACTGAATTGCTAATGGCTTTGAAGACACGGATTTTGTTTCTTATTTAAAACCATTACATAACCTACGTAATCCGTATCGGCGCCAAGTGTTGTAACTCTTACTGTAAAAGTTGAATGCTCATTTGTCTACGGCGAGTCTTCATTCCTAGTTTTCAATCACTAATGACAGTTGTGTTTTGCCTCTGATTTAAACTTTGATTTTCAAGTACTGGTTATGTAGAGATTTCTCTTTGGTTGCATGGAGGGTTTCTTCATGAGCTGACATCATTTAACGAACCACTGGAAAACCTGGGAGTACTGTACAGCTGTTTCCTCCGTCCTAGTTTGGGACTCTTCATCAGTACGCACCCACCAGCGTCTAACCCGGGACCTTCTGGCTACAAGGCGAGCTCGTAGAAGTTAGAATTGAAGAACCATTGGATCGGGACCGAGTGGCTCGCCTTGTAACCAGAAGGTCCTGGGCTAGACCCCGGTAGGTGGTTACTGATGAAGAGTCCCAAACTAGGACGAAACAGCTTTCCAGTACTTCCAGGTCTTCCAGTGGTTGTTTAAATGATATCAGCTCATGATGAAATCCTCCACGCAGTTGAACTGTGATTGTCAGTTTGAGTAGGTTTTGTTAAACCAATAAGTTAGCATTACTGGAAGTCTAATTGGTAGTACCACTAATCATATGAGAAAGTCTTATCCCACGAAACAGACACACAACTCACTTCACAGATATCATAGCTAAGCAAAAACCTCCGAGGTCGGGTCTATTTTTCTATTCACAAGAAAATGCTGTACATGGAACTCTATGTCAAGACTGACACCAAGCCCAGCTGACATTCTGAACAGAAAGATTACAAACTCGATATGAGGAAAGATATTCTTTACAAAATCAATATGATTAGTATTCAACAGCTGTCTATCATCAATTTGTAACCGCTTGAAATGATCACAACCTCTGTTGTAATGCAAATATCTATGTAACCAAGAAATCAGTTGCATATTTGAAACTAAACATATTCATCGTTTGATGTTCGTTCTAGCCAGAAAATGTTCCCAGTAAATTATTGCTTGACTCAGTTCAGAGAGGTAAATCAGCTTAAAATACCCGGATTCTGTCTCTCTGGCTACATGAACAAACCGGTAATACAATAGGTCAAATACATTGTCGGCAAATTTTACAAGGTTCAGGGTGAAATTTCACCAAAGCCGCATTTTGGAAATTGACACTGTTCAGATTAGAATATGTTGTTTGCTTGACATCATAAATGATAATCGGAAAAGAAATGATTGACAGGGGTAGTTTGATGTTATCTTTACCAACCAGTACCATTTGCTGGCCAGACTGAAGTGATCTAAGGACCAGACGGTCGTCTTACTCCTTTGAGACCGAGATGATTGTAGTGCAAATAGGGTATTAATTTGCAGAGTGTAAATTTTTGCTTTTGATCATTTATAACTCAAGTTAAGAAAGCGCGTTGGCTGGATAGGGCGTCTTATAGATTCATTTACGGCCAGCATTGAGACCTAAACACCCTGGTGACAAAACAATGTATACTTCAATCTTTAGTTTCATGCTTAAATTTCAGTCCAGGTGCGTTGGTGTTCCTTGATAGAATCCTAGCCAACTGCGCAGATGTCTCGGATTCGATTCCCAACAAGCACACTCCTTATTCCCGTCTAGCTGAAAGTAAGTCTGGTAAATACGGGAGGTGTTGCACATGAGACTAGCAACCGCATCCCTTGAAAGCAACGCCAGGTCTACTAAAACTTCAGAAGAGCTCAACGCCATATTTCTCACTCGGAATACAAAGGTTGTTGCTATCGATCTGCGGGTCATTTATTATGCACAGTAAAGAAGGTTGGTTTGTTTCAAATTAGATATCTGATTTCCATTAAATAATAAAAAGTACGGGGAAACCCTACAAGTCTACATCGTAAATGTTAACTCTAGCCGTGGGATTTGAATTCAATCAGCACCAGAACCAATAAAGACAAGCTACTTGATCAGTTACTGGTCAGTGTGCCCGTCAAAGTATTCTACACAAAGTGTCTGGTAACATCTTCGATGTCAGTGAATGACGTGGGTTCATGTCTCCAGTGGAAGTATCCCTTTCCTCAAGATTGCAGATCAGCCTTCCTGGCAGCTCCTCAGGTCTTCCTGCTGACTATTTTCAATAGCCTAAAATCAATTTAAGGAAGTGCCACTCTGCAGAGCATCTCTTTGATTCAGTTAGCAAAAATACTGAAAAACCGTATTCTGAGTCCTTCGGTATTTCAATGCTAGAATTCTCATAGATCAGACACATGACCCAGGTTTGATTCCCTACAAATACACTGCTAAAAACATTGCCTGGTCGCAACCTTGTAAACAGGGAAGGTTGTGGACATGACGCTATCAAAATCACCTTATAAAGCCAATTGAAATGTATCTGAATGTGGAGTAGGGGAATCGTAATCTAAAACTTTGTGTACAAAATGAATAATAATTGCAGAAGATTCGGACGAGCCAATTTATGACAAATTATTATGAAAATGGAAATGTTGAAAGAAATATACAAAAGGGAAATTGACAATTGAATACTATTTTACATTGTTTTAATATATATATATATATATATATATATTCCCATTTCCCTATACAATTAGTCAGTAATGAATGAATCATTAAATTAAGGTCACCACAAAAGTCAGGGTCAACCTTTGAGTTTATTACAGCGCTACCAGCAATAACAAAAGAAATAACAAAAATACTTCAGTAAAACAAAATAAAATGAGATTCGATCAATCGTCTCAGTTACTTACATCTTATCGGTTATTTCGAGCGTAAGTAACAGTTTTTCGGTTGTTTGGTTTCATGTTAGGTCATCAGGTCACACGAGTGAGAAACTGACTGAAAAACAGCAGGGAGTATTGGGCAGAGAATTCGTTCCACTTGGAGATTCTCCATTAGTACGCTTCCATGATCCCATGACTAGTGGAGTACACCAAGTTGCAGGTGCGGATAGCTACTCACCGACAACAGTGGGTACAGATTAATTCTGTTCCAGTTTGCTGGATGATAGGAAGACTAACATCGTGACCTGTAATTACTGGGTTTAACCCTCAGTGGGATTATGAATGTACAGCACTGAGGAGCTCAAGAGTGGGACATAAGGACTACTTAGTACCCCCTGATTCTCAAACTGGTGTTAGTTCATGGCTTAAATCAAGTAAAAATTTATTACTGATTTACTTACTGAGCATTATTTTTAGTTTCCTTTACAGACTATTTGTTTAAATTATTTAATTGAATTTTAGATTTTCCCGTCGACTAATTGGACAGAAATGCTTGGCCTCAGGTTGACATGTCCATCGGCTTCTTGTGCAGATGCTTCGACAATGTCTGGGCACGCAATTATTTGAATTCAACTGGTGTATGGTGACTAGCAGTGGAATCCAGGATGCGCATTTCGTCCTGTTTGGGACTCATCAACTAGATGCACCTGCATTCCCCACTGAGTGACTGAGACCTAACACATCGGTCCAATCAATCGACGGGAAAATCTTAAATTCAATTAAACAATTAATACGACCTGTTGAAAAAGAGGTGACCAGCTCTCGTTGCCCAAGTGGTCTAGTGGATAACGCTTTGGCGTTTGAAACTATGGGCACCAGGTTCCAGCCTCGCTGGGGACATCATCACTCACTGAGAAATGCAGGCGCATCCAAATAACGAGTGCCAAATAGGACGAAACGCGCAACGTGGATTCCACTGCTAGTCACCATACACCACTCATCAGTAATCGGTATTGATCGTTTTTATCAACTGAAACCAGTTGGAGAACCACTAGGATAATTCACAAGATGAACTGTCCATCTGACTGATATTGATCTATAATTGAATTTCCCCTTGAAGTAGGTTAATTATCAGGCAGAAACTTATGCATAAACAAGAAACCAATTCTGACTAGTTTATAATTTTAAAATGGCGGACAGATTAAAACTTGAGCTACCGAAAACCTTCATCAATATACTGCATATGGTTTCTCTTGTTCATTTTTGTTTTGATCTAATAAGTTATGATCTAAAACAGTATTATTTAGTCTGGCGAGTATTTAGAATGCTCACAACCAGGTGATTCTCAACACATAATCGTGAATAGCAACTAATGCTACTACACGAGAGAAATGCTCATGATTTGTGTCCTTGGTTCTCAAAATACACTCTTGAAACTTCTATCATTTACAACCAACCAAATGTCACGCATTTCCTAAGGAAAGCAGAGAAGAAACATCGTAATGGATTGGTTTGCGCTTCAGGTTAGACAACACTGTGCTACACACAATTTACTGTCAATTCATATTTTATTTTAAGATCCTGAACGAAGAGGAAATATCATGCAGTTAACTCCGCTGAAAAAGTCCACAGATTACATGAATACTGTCCAGAACAAAGATATTATTATTACTATTATTAAAGTATCTGATCCAAAGCCTAAAATACTTATGACCTACTCCTTATAAAGATATCATTCTTGGCATTATTAGTGCATACTTATCAGTTTACTTGCGTGTAAAGTTTATTGCTAACAAACATCCTCGAGTATGATTGTCTAAATCAGAACGTAAAACTAGAAGTAGGTCAATTCTGGAGTAAATGATTACTCCTGATCATGTAACGTCGGCAGATAACACTCATTCAGAGTCGATTAAAAGAATTTTGTTCACGTCAATTTTCCTGCGCTAAAGTTCTGAATACTCATGTGGAAATACTTGAACATTGAGTTCGGAAATGTCTTGTCAAACTTGTTCTACTAACACTTTCACAGTGTTAAAAACAGAACATATCTCTAGCTTCTTGGCACACACACACACAAACTCACTAGTAGAAGGAATAAAATTCACATTTGAATAGCAAAACAAACAAGGAGAATTAGCTATGTTAGATTGTAAAATAAAACGAATAGAAGAAGGTAAACTACACACTAGTGTGTACAGAAAACCAACTCATTCTAATAGATACTTAGACTTTAATTCGTCTCATCCTTTAACTGTTAAGGCAGGCTTAGTTAAATGTTTAACAAACCGAGCAGTGCCACTAAGTAGAACAAAAAAAGATCTAAATGATGAATTAAAACAGATAGAAGAAGCGTTGGTGTTGATTAACCGACTGTCCTATAAAATTCATTAGGAAGATCATTGAAGGCCAAAAACAAAATAAAAATAATTGTGAAACTAGTAATAATAACATATATAAGAAAGAATATAAGTCATCCACGGTTATACCATATACAGAGGGGACATCTGAGACACTACGTAGGATTCTGAATAAAATAGGAATTAGGGTGGCATGTAAACCTACAAACTCATTCAGGTAGGACAAGCCCTGTAGACCAAGTGGACGCAATTAAACAAAATAACATAATTTATAAAATACCATCCAATGACTGTCAGGTTAACTACATAGGTCAAACTAGTAGACCGGAGATAATCAGATTGTCGGAACATAAGAATTTAGCTAAAGTAAGAATGGTTGACCCCACTCGCAAAGGTGAGTAATTTAGAAATAAGCTCAGCACTACATTGCACTGCATGCATTAACACACAACCACACAATAGGATGGTGGGAGAGGGTAAAGATTCTAAGAAGTAATCTGTGTATGTGGAAAGAGACAGATTGATTATTGAATCCAACCTGGTTCATCGAGTCTACACCCAACACATGAAATAGGAATGATTCATCACTTATACCTGAAATATGGAAAATACTATTACCAATCAAATCAAGTGAAAATCAAGAGAAAAACAATGGAGCTATATAAATGAATTTAGGAAGTCGTGTGATTACCTTGATATGATTATGAGCAATAAATTGTGCTCGAAACGTCATCAGTAAAGATTACTGTATAACACTGTGAGACTTTATCAAAACAAAATTTACCCATAATGGAATTACACTCTACCACAGTGCACAAGTTTTATTCTTATATCAATGATACATATGGTCTTCCTACTAGGAAGCTTATCAGCAAACTCACACGACTTAGTCAAGCTGAAGCAAGATTTACAAATCATCGGATTTTTAACAGTCGATGTTTAAAAAGCCATATAATTCCGAAATATTTACGTCTACGTACTCCAATTACTTCAAACAAAATAACATCAGCCGCAGAACATGTCAGTAAATTATTTCTAAGAGAAGAATTACGTCGAGTTACTGTAAAACTAAATAATATACGAAATCAAATTGAAAAACTCAAACATAAACTCAAATGTATGATCAATGACAAAGATTATATAATTGTTGTTGAAACACCCAACAAAGCTAGAGAATCCGCATTAAGAAAATCAAAAATCACGCAAATCAAAAAATTCAACAAACTAATAGAAGAAAAGAACACAACAAATGAAACTGATATCAATGCTTCATCCTCTATCGACAGAACAAAGTGGGTGATCAACCTCTCATCAAGGAAACTAAACTCTAATGAGATAAAAGTACTTGAAAAAGGACTAAATTTCAACGTAAAAGTTAATAAATTAAAACCAGAGGACGTCATTCCTAACGTAGAAGCAGCACTAAACTCAATAGATAAGACTACAGCAGAAGAGGTTCGAGCACAATGTGCATTAACCCTAAAAAATCAAAAGAAAACAAAATCAAACTTAACAAAATCGGAAAGGGAAGCTTTAATTAGTCTAAAACAGGATACAAACATTGTCATCGCAAAAGCTGACAAAGGAAACGCCACCGTAGTTTTGGATAAATCTGACTACATCAAAAAAGTTACTGAACAAATTCAAACGGGTCCATATGAGGAAATTAAGAAGCCTGTAGATACAATAATGAATAAGGTTAAGAAATCTACAGCAGAACTAATACGCAGAATGAAGCCGTCACTGCTAAACTCTGTGTAACAATTTTTTGTTTGACGCACTTTTAATTGAATTTTCAGCACTAATGTCAAGGTGGTCAGTGCTTCTATGCGGTTCAAAGACTTACAGCGTTGTTATACAAATTCCCAGTAGCCTAATGTATACTTTTTATTAAACGGCTTTCATCTCTAGCTCGATAGTGAAAGTGAGATGGCTAACATCTCTCCATACTGAAGATCAGATTCCCAGACAGAAAGAATAGGTAACAAGGAAATCCGCAGTGTGACAAAACAACCAAGAACCTACTTCCGAAAACCTATGTAAAAAGCAAATGAAGATGGATCAAACACATGCTGAAGAGACCATTGTGTGACAACATTACTCGCCAAGCAAACCCTTGAGTGAGTTTCAAGTGGAGCCTGTATCCGAATGAGACATGGTGCAGATCGTATCAGGATGAAATAAATGCCTAAATACGGTTATGGAGACAACTAAAAGACAGTGCAAACAAGATGAAATAAGAATATGCTTCTAAAGCCCCGCTATGTTCCATTTGGAGCCCAACGGGACAATAATGATTATTATTATATAAATCCCTCAATGTTCAAGTATTGGTCGAAGGGATATGATTAATCGCTTACAAGGTTTCATCATGAGATGACGTCGGTAAGAGAACCAATGAAAATCCCGAGATTACTGGAGAGCTGTCCTGTCCTAGTCCGGGTCTTCTCGTTTAGTTTACACCCACCGTCACTGTCTGAACCCTGGGTATTCTGGTTGCGAGGCGAGCTTGTAGATCATTGAGCCACTGGGACCCGATCCAATGGCCAGTCCATGAATTCTAACTTCTGCCAATTCACGACATAGCTGAATGTTATACGAGCTCGCCATGTAACCAGAAGGTCCTGGGTTCGAATCCCGGTGGGTGCGTACTGATGAAGAGTCCCGAACTAGGACGACACAGCTTTCCAGTACTCCGAAGTTTCTCAATAGTTCTCTAACTAATGTCAGCTCATGAGGAAATCCTGTAAACCCCTCAATGACTGTAAAGCTTTGAAGAGGAATTGTGACAACAGACATCTTAACTGGCTGACTTTTCCACATTCTTTGACTTTTGAGTAGAAAATCAGGCTTCCAAGGGTTCCCTCCCTTACTGACTTACTAACCACTAGTATACTAGGTGAGCGTTAAAGAATAAGTTGATCAGGAGTCGAGTCTTTGACCATCTGCATGGTTTGCAAGGAGTCTACCAAATGAACCACCGAGACCGTGTATTCTTAATTAACAGCATATAGGATTTCTTGGCAGGCATACCATACCATAAAGAAATCTTAATTCATCTATTTAAATGCACAAGTTTAAATAGATTTTCTATACCTCTGTACCAAAAAAAGAAGGTTGATCTTTCTTGACATTTTGATATACACAAGAGAATTCAAAGCGTCTTTTATGTATGTATGTATATATATTTATTAAAATGATTAGTTAATACTTCTAACTCCCCGTCTCTCTCTCTCTCCCTCACTGTTTCTATCGTTCTATTCCCCTCTGTTACCCCCTTTCTTCTTCTATCAGTTCTGCGATATCATTTTACTGATAGACAATAATGATTTTGATATTACCATAATATAATAATAAGCGCGGTGTTTATTTCTACTTAGATTGAGCCAAAGCTTTAGCAGCAAAAGAAGAGTTTTTATACGCAATGATTTTGGCAGATTATGTCTTTCTAGTCTTATAGAATACTCGCCAACTATGCACGTGGTCAGAGGTTCGATTTCCGACCGACTTACTCTCAAACTCCACTTACTCAGTAATAGTGTCAGTGATAATGTTCCACATTCCAAGTGAAACACAAGGCTTCAAGCTAGAAGACTTGGAGTTTCTGTAGCAGTGTTTATTTTTACAGGATAGGGTTGCTAGCCTTATGCCTAACCTTATCTATTTACCAGCTTTATTACTGACTTAGCAAGGTGAAGGAGTGCGTCGGTCGGGGGATCGAACATGGTTGGCGAACGTGCTATAGCCAATGACGCAAATGTCGCCATTAGATGGTTGGAGGCAATCGGCCAAAGGAAGCCTTGGACCTAGTTGGCACTCATCAGCAAGACGTTTCTGCAACCAGCTTGAAGGAACTTATGTCCTTTCTGAGATTCGAACTCGCGTCACTCAGTGCTGCTGTCAGAGACGTTACCACTGAGTTATTCAGGCTCAGAAAAATATGATAAAAAGCAGTACCATTAGAGGTAGTGGAATTCCAAAGCTGAAGAATTAGGCCGTATATATTCCATGTGGAAGGCAAATGGAACGAACGAAAGGATAATTTTTTGAAGGAAGACGTTGTGGAAATAAGATATTTTGAGCTTCTTTTGTAGCTCCACTGACACATCTTCGTAGTCAGACACGGTATTATTCTTTGAAATATCTAGATTTCTTTTAAAAACGCTGCGTCAACCAACGGATATATCTAGCTCCATAGGAGTAAATGAGCCAGGAAACACACCGAGATCTAATTAACTATGAGACGTTGTCATTAAGGTTCCTGAACCGCGAAATTCGACTAGAAAGCATGATACTCAGTGATACTGCAACGGATATACCCTTAAGAGATTGTAGGGATACTTCTTAATAAGAAGTCGACAGGTTGGGCATAGAAGACACTGAAGTTTAGACTAAGTCGATTGTTAAATATCTTGGATTACAAATATATTTATCGTTTTTAGTCTTGCCCCCATCATACTGATTTCCAGAGATATATTGTGACTAACCTTCTACAGTTGGAAATAAAGATAATCGTTTGTCAATCAGCCTCTATTTTTGCAGTTTGTTAACGCTTACATCCTGCGCATTCTTGATCACATCGTGAGGGATACTAAAAGATGTCTTTCTGTTTGTCTGTTTTTGACGTAGAACTTTGCACCGATGTGCATCAGTTCAAGTCGCCACACTCCATGTACCACACAGAGCAAGAGAAGAAAGGAGAAGAAATGCATAATTGAGACAGCAAACAGAGGTGCGAGACAAAGGAATAGTAACAACGAAGAACAATAGAGTTTCATTGATAATCACAAGTCACAAGGAGTGGTTGCATCCGAGACAGCCATCGAGAACGATTTTGAGCCATATCACCGATTGTTTCAACCCATTGGTTTCATATATATATATATATATATATATATATATATATACATACATGCATACATAAAGTTGGCAACAAGAATTCACAAGACTGAAAGTATTGTTTTCCTGACTGAGATTACTACTAATGGTCACAGAAGCTTGAATAACCCACCTACAGAACAGTACTATCACTGGAAGGAAAGCAAAATGCGGAAGACGGGTGTATGCAGAGTTGCTCTAGACTCTGGAAACCAATGGCTGACGACTTTCTTAGATCTACTTCTAAGTAGTTGTCATTCTCCATGGTGTCTAAGGTTTTTTATGCTCTATTTAAACATTCTACTGACTTTACACTTCTTATTAAAGTCTCTTCCCATTTGTTCAGCCTTTTCTATTGTTATGTATATATATATATATATATATATATATATATATGTATATATATAGATATGATGAAGAAGATTTGTAGCTCAGGTGGATGATTTAGATGTGGTTGTGTTCTCTGCGCTGGATAGTTAATTTGCGAAGCTTTCATCGCCCCCCCCCAACTAGGCGACATCTTCAGCGAATACTTCAATTTGAATTGAAATGAGCTTTTAGATTTCTCTACGAGTTTATTAATCATCTCTTCTCGTGGGTAACATTGGACGTGATTGGTTGTTTTTCTGTGTTTTCACACCTTCTAGACTACTTGTATTGGGACTGATTGTTTCTTTGACTTGAACTTTGTCCCTTTGTGTGTAAGGTTTCTTTCATATCGGTTGATAAATTTTGTCTATCTCGATGTGTCTCGATGTGCGGCATCAATCCCTGTAATTTTCTTTGTACTTTCCTTGGGGACCTTTGATTTGGTAGTTTGGCTTGGGGGTATGTCTCTTGATGAAATTTCGTGGATATCCATTCTTTTGGAGGACGTCCATGAGATATCTTTCTTCAATTTTTCTCAAGGTTCGAGTGCTGCATTGCAGACAAAATTTATCAACCGATAAGAAAGAAACCTCACACACAAAGGGTCAAAGTTCAAGTCAAAGAAACAATCAGCTCCAATACAAGTAGCAGTCTAGAAGGTATGAAAACACACACAACAAAACAACCAATCACGTCCAAGGCGGTCACCAGGAGAGGTGAATAATGAAGTCGTGGAGAAATCTAAAAGCTCACTTCAATCCAAACTGAAGTATTTCCTGAATATGTCGCCTAGTAGGGCGATGAAAGCTTCGCAAATTAACTACCCAACTCAGAGAACACAACCACATCAATATATATATATATATATTTTTATATATATATATATATTGATGGAGTTTGTCAACTTGGATCATGGAACTGTTGTGTAAAGTTCTACTTTGAAACTTCAGTGCAGAGCATATGTATATATATATCAATATAGACTTTGTCACCAATTAGTATCAGCTAAAGAGATCATTCAAAACCAGAAAACACTGGACAGCTTTTACCACCCACTTCAGGATTCTCCGAAAGTGCACACCCACAAACTCAGGACCTACAGGCTATGAGGCCAAGTTTGTAAAGCATTCAACCAGTTGGACAGTCAGAATTCAATAAGCAATGAATTCTTACCACTGTTAATTTATGTGATATATCTCTACACTCACCCAATACATTGGATAAGCATTGGGGACCTCAGTCATGGTCATAACTTCTCAGTGGCCATCAGTAAATTGTCCGGGTTCATTCCCTAGTATGGTTATGTTTTCCATCCGCTAAAGAATCCCAGCTTAGGGTGAACCACTTGTCCAATACACTCTGGTTATCAATCATCTCTATAATTGGTGTGGGTTCCTGATGAAATCCACATTGAAATTAACGCAAATCTCCACAAAAACCAACAATCCATATATGTATATATAGTATTTGTAGACAGTAATATGAACGTGTTTTTATCTTCGCCTTTTAGTGATATTTTTAAAACACAATGTTTCACCTTTAAAAGTATTTCCTGTGACAATCACATCTCATCATTGTACATTGATCAGGTATAGTAGTGACAGCCTACGCATATGGAATTCATAGAATTTAAAAATCAAAATGATATTTGAAAGCGACAACTTTTGTCTATCAGACCTATATCTGTATGTGTAAGTGCGTGTGCATGCGTGCCTTAACCTTGACAAAAAAATACTTCAATGTACTATTTGCATAACCTTCACAGGTTGTGAAACCAGGATGTATGATCACTGTTATGTGTCTTGACTTGAATGTGTTGATAGAATTCATTCAGTTTACCTTGTAATATATAACCAGTATACAAACTAGATGATGTCACAATGCTTAGAGACATGTAATTTCTTGGAATAAGCATTTTGTCTTACACGGGGCTCGTCATCTGGATGTACCTACCTACATTTTCCAGAAAGTGATGGTGTTTCCAATGAGTCTTGAACCCAATATCCATTGTTTCAGACGTCAGAATGAAATACGCATCCTGGATTCAATTGCGGGTCACCATCCAATCCTCAAATATTGTAGAAACATTTGATTGGTGGATGGTAACTAGCAGTGGAATCCAGGATGCGCATTTCGTCCTATTTGGGACTCGTCAGCTAGACCATTTGGGCCAGGAGAGCCAGCCCACCTCTTGCGCAACGCGTCAGAATAATTTAACTGAATTTTTAGATTTTCCCGTCGATTGATTGGACCGAAGTTCTCGGTCTCAGGTTGACATATCTGTCGGCTTCTTGTGCAGATGCTTCGATGATGTCTGGGCATTTAATTAGTATGTAATTGGGAACATTTTCTGATCCAGGGTAGTATTAAAAACTAAATGTATGACACTAGTCAGTCCTCTAGTTACTAATAAATGTATTCACTACAGTACTCTACGAGATACTGCTCTCTCTGTCGGAATAGTTCAATGATAATCTCTCTGATTCCAACACTGAATGAGGTGGTTTCCAATCTGAAATGGGTTAGGAGTACTTTTGAGATCGCCGATATGCCTTATTTCCAAGTAACAGTTAGCACAATCTATCCTACCTACCGACGACAATTAATTTAATAATTTATTTTACTTTATTCCAAAAACAGTACAAAAACAGTAATATTCAGAAGTATGGAATATTAAGTGAATTAAACGTCTGTCTCGAAAAAAAACATATTCCTTTTCAACAGATTATTTTTAGGTTCTTAAAGTTATGAAATTTTGCATTCATTGATACGAATGAAAGCCACCAGTGCATGGTGCTACACACTACTGATTGAACTTTGTTAAGTATGCCGATGATCTAACTATTTCAATGTCTGTTAACTCCCAGCTACACTGTACCAAGATGAACAGCTTTCTATCAGGAGTTAGCAAATGGTCTTCCTCTAACGGCCTTAAACTAAATCCCTCCAAATGCCAGACTGTCAATTTCAGTTTTCGATGCAAACGGAAGTTAAATGAAGCCAATGGTTCCTATGACCCTTGCGAAATTGATGATACTGATATAGAAACCAAGTCTGAAGTTAAGTGTCTTGGATTATTTCTTTCTTCTGACCTAACTATCCTGGTCTTCCCATGTCTTAGCGATTTCTAAAAGAACATTTCGTCTGACTTTTTACATTAGGAAGTTAAGACACTTAGGTATAATCCAACCATTCTTCTTACAGTTTGTCAGCTCGTACATTTTGCCTATTCTTCTATACTATTCGCCCTTATTCTTTCCTGGATTGCTTAAAAAAGACTATGTCGTACTTCGTAGAACACTGAAGACTGTCGGTTAGTAGGGCGAGTGGTGCTATCCTATTAGGCGATATCGTTGACATTGTCATTGATAGTCACTTGATTTCATGCAAGAAATTCGCTAAAGGAATATTGTTAGACCGTCAGTATCCACTCTACTCACAGCTTCAACTTTGTGTCTCCTCAGGTAAAACAAGAAGTCATTTCGAAAGACTTTATGCACGTATGTCTAAGTATAAATATTCCACTATACCATATTTAGCACGTACTTTATGTGATGAAAATAGAGTCATAAGTGTGTACATCATTTAAGCTGTGTGAATAACTGCTAATTTGGTATTTGCCCTCACTATAGTATATCAACAGTACATTAGATCCAAGAATTTATAACATGCTAAAATTTGCAAACTGAATCGACAATACTGTTTGAAACAAACTCACTGTTATTATTATTATTATTATTAATATTTAATGATCTCAATTCGTGCTTAGAATATTTTTAACTTTGTATCGTAAATGTGGACAAATTCCTCTGGTTAATTTTGTTTTAATTTTTAATTTAATTTCTATTTTAAGTAAATCAGATGCAAAGTGTTATGACAAATGCTGAGAACTCCACTCTGTATTACAAGTGCTCATTTTGGAATAAAGTAGAGCATTATTATTACTATTAGGATATGAGTAGTTTAATACCACACACACATCATAATCAATAGTGCTGAACAGTCAGACAATCAGATAGATAGAAATGATCTAAGCACCAGGCAGTCATTTCACTCGTTCGACGCCAAACGCATCAGTAGTGCTTCCAGTTTGACTCAACGAGTCAAAATCCAAATCCTGGAATTTTAGGTACTTGGTTGAATTGACGGAGTGAAATCTGGTACACCACTAATTAGTTTAACCTTGAACATGCAAATTGGCTATCTGGTGGTTAGATCCCTTCGACTTGATCTGACTGACTTAATGGCAGACACTACTGGGTGTTGATTGAGGTGGTAACCAACTACTCACATCAATCAGTCGGCAGTATATATAGTCAAGAATATCTTGGGAGATATAAGGTGAAGTTCAAAAGAAAACAATGAGAGAGAGAGAGAGAAAATCAGATAGGAAAGGTAATTTATATCATGAATTCTGCTTAAATGAACAGTTTGTATTTAAGACACGGGGAAGAATGGCATGGTGGGTGGAGCAGTTCACAAAATACATCGTCCCAAACCGACGTCTGATGACATTAGGCATAATTAATGAACTAGAATTTATATACGTATTTAAGAATAGCGTAGCAATAATGTCCTGCACCCTGTCAAGTTAAATTACCCAAAATTATCAAGAAAAAGACATTGAAATGGCACTGAAATATATAATAAACAGAAGTGT
Source organism: Trichobilharzia regenti (assembly GCA_944472135.2). Lineage (NCBI taxonomy): Eukaryota > Metazoa > Platyhelminthes > Trematoda > Strigeidida > Schistosomatidae > Trichobilharzia > Trichobilharzia regenti. Next base: position 107,043,936 of record OX235264.1, read on the forward strand.
TACGCCGTATACTACTGCCGGTCTCATTCGCATCGTGCAGAGCTCTTCAATGATGTACCCAAATTGACTAAGCTCATGTATCCGAATCAGTCGAAACTATCGGAACTCTGCTTGGCTTTCTTGGTTGCCAAGAAAATTGCGATCTGAATAACAATTTCAGTCTTTGTAACAAACTGTAGTTAATTAAATTTCACCTTGAATTTGCTTTGAAACTGCAAATTACAAATTTGATATAGAAAAAGATCGAAGGAAAGTTTCGTCAACATAGGATTTGCAAAGCAACGGTCTCCGAATCCTTCAACTAGTGGTTTACCTTCTAAGCTGCAAGGCCATCAGTTGGCATTCTTTTACTGTGTTCCTAATTCATCAGGGATTAAGATTGACCTGACAAAAACCCATTAGTTGATCCCTACTTATGATGATCTCAAAGCTTTAATGACCTGGTTCCCAGTCAGATTTCGTATCTCACCGTTGTCTGGTAAAAACACTCATTAAGCAGCAGCAGATTGGCGGGTACTGGTACGAATTGTGTCACAATCCAGGTTTCACTACCTTGAGGCACTACCGATCACAATAACATCGGTGTAACAGCCAGTCATCCAACGCAAAACTCTCTCAGACATGCTCATATTCCTTTAATAAACAAGGAGTTGACATTAAAATCGAATAAGAAAAGTATCTTGATGATAATGATATACTCATAAATCAATAATGAAAGCTGGAAACGTGTTATTTATTGTGGACATCAAAAATAAAAAAAATAAGAAGATCCATTCTGCCTTTTTTCAATAATCAATAACTTGGAAATTTCAGTTTCATCTGTTTCAGATGATGAATTAAGAAATGTCGTGATGAAGGCTTTTGGTACTTTGTTTGCATTTGTGAGTGCGTGTGTGTGTGTGTGCGCGCGTGTATGTTTCACAGGGGAGGCCAAATGATGTTAAAATACGAAAGTTTATAGTTGTACAGCCAGCACAGAGTGATGATTTTGTATACTTTTACGTTGAATGACAAAAATGACACATTTTGTATATCTCTTTTGTTTTAATTGACATCTTTGCTTGGGAAAACACAACTTTTTTTTAAACACTCTAAAGGATATGGTCACTGTCTCTTTGCTGCGTATACTTACTCTCTGTAACTGTTGGTATGCGCTTACTTTTTACAGGAACTATCAGATTGTCATTCACAACGTAATGAAAAAAGTCGATTAAACTATCATCGAAGTCTACCCCTTTGATGTATCTTATTACAAGTAACTTTAAAATGTATATAAATGTATAACGGCCAATCTATGTTCTACCGTATACCCTACAGAACTTCGGTGAGATGCCTGTTATCAGAAAACGTTCTCAACGCAAGGAAAAGTTTATTCTTTTTTTTCAATATTTCGGCTATTCTCAACACTTTTAATTGAATTTGAAATTTTCCCATCGATTGATTGGACCGAAGTGCTTGGTCTCAGGTTGATATGTCCGCCGGCTTCTTGTGCAGATGCTTCGACGATGTCTGGGTGTTTTATTTAGAATCAGTAATTAAGAAAATAGCTCAGCAATTGCACTACATGCATTAACATACAACCACACAATAGCATGGTGGTAGAGAGTTAACATTGTAAGAAGTAATCTATGTAGGTGGAGAGCGAGAGAGGTTGATTACTGAATCCTGACTGGTTCATTGATTTTACCTCCATCCAACATAACACATGCAACAGAAATGACTCAATGCAGATACCAGAGATGTGCATGGGAAATATTATTACCACTAGTCAGTCCAATCAAAGGAGGATAATAAGTAATCTCAAAATTCTATTTCAATTCAAGCACATCACAACAGTCTAACAAGTTACTTATTACTGATGACTATAAAAACACTCGTCCTATTTCCCATCTGATTGTAATTGATCAATAACACTCATATTATTATTATTTCTGAATATACATTATCACATAATGATTTTTATTCAAGTATCTGGTCAATTCCACACATGTATATAAATGAAGGAAGAAAGTTGTGTAACTCGATATGATTATGAGTAGCAATAATTTGTGCTCGAAACGTTGTCATCAGTTAATATTACTGTATAACAGTCCACTGTGTGATTTTATCAAAATAAAATCTTATCTGTAATGAAATTTATATTAGAGCATAAAGACTGCAGTTTGTGTTTACAAAATATCTACACAGTGTACAGTGTATTTTATTGCAGCATATTTTCTCTTCATCCAAGATTTTCAAGTATAACGGCAATCTATAGTGACGCAACGCTGTTCAATTTGTAGCATATGCTAATCTCTATTCATATTTTTTTTACTTGCCTTCATTACTAATAGCGAAAAAGTCAATCAGAAATGTACATGAATAAATTTCGCAGCTCAGGAATATAACTGAATTTTTGAAAACGATAAGAAATATACTGTACTGTGTTGGATTTCTGAGGCTCGATCCCTGGCCGACGCACACCTTTACCTCGCTAAGCCAGAAATAACGCTGGTAAAGATGAAAGGTTGGACATAAGGCTAGCAACCCTATTCTATAAAAATAAACACTGCCACAGAAACTTTAAGCCACTAGCTAGAAGCCCTAGGTTCCACTGAGAGCGTCAAGGAAAAATTAAAGTTAATCATTGAAAAACGATAAGAATTTGACCAAATAGACTGTACTATGTTGGATGGAAATTCAAGCAGTCCAATCAATCAAATAGTTTGCCCAACGCAGGTACTATTGGGGACAGGCACTGCTTGATGAAAACGATTATGATATATATTTTTTTTCCTTTAAAATCTTTCAAGGACACGACAGTTGATAGACTAACATGATTTTGGGCATGAATGAGCTCGCCTTGTAATCTAAATCATCCTGATTTCAGTCCTTTTTCAGTGAAGTTATTGTTACGTTTACTCATGATAAGCCTCAAACTAAAACAAAAAAGCTATTCGGAACTCCTTGATGGCTTTTTTAATGACTGATTCCATGAAGGATTTCATCATGAGCTGACATCAGTTAGAGAACCAGTGGAAAACCTGGAAGTACTGGTTAGCTATGTCATGAATTGGCAGAAGTTAGAACTCATAGACTGGCCATTGGATCGGGTCCCAGTAGCTTAATGGTCTACGAGCTAGCTAGCCTTGTAACAACAAGGTCTTGAGTTCGAACCCCAGTGAGGTTGGGTCGTACTGCTGAAGGGTCTCAAACTAGGACGGTGGAAACAGCTGTCCAGTACTCTCTGTCGGTTTTCCAATGGTTCTCTAGCCGATTTCAGCTCATGATGAAATCCTCCATGCAATCAAACACAAAATCCCTATAAAAGCAATACTAGAAAATAATAACTGAGTCTTTGACCGATATCAGCTCGTAACGAAATTTGTAAATAAAAGAATTTGACTAAATCTTTGACTGATTAAAACAAAAGTATTAGACAATAATTTTAAATAATATTGGACTGAATGGAAGACGGCATTTTGGTGTAGCAAAGTTCAGAAATTGACGGTAATAATAATCATAATAATATCACGAAATTAAGACTGCTAATAACACTTCTGTTTGTTTCATGGTCATACACATTCGACATATTTCGAATGCTTCTTCAGTGACACCAAAATATACTTAATGAATAGTTGAAACTGAATCAACGTGGTATTAATAAACGTCTAGTTTGTCTGTGAATGCATTATATGTTCTAAGTTTTGTTTCGGTAGGAGGTATATGCATCCGAACAGGCTCTTTGTATTTTGCCTGGTAACGCGCACATCTTCAAAGGCTTTAGTTCAGACATACATGATGACTTTGCTAAATAACCTTTAGACTTTATTCCAGAGCACATCCTGAAATAATTGAGTCTTTTCCTATTTGCGTTTTGCTAACATAAATAGGCACAGAAGGCCTCAATGGACAGCATGATACAGAGATGGGCTGTTCAAGCCCTTTGTTCCACTATTTGCTCAAAGGGATCCTAATAATACAAAATAAATAATTATTTGAATTTATCTGTTAAATATAAATGGGATTAGATAGTTGCTTTGGGAAATGATTTCACGTGAAAAAATATTTCGCCCCCTCCCATTAGTGTCTTTCGTTACTCCCAAGTCTGTGTGGAGGTCAATAGCACTCAGCATGAAAAATAAGATCCGCGGTTTCAACTCCAATGTAAATCAGTGATACTTGCCATATGGATCAGAGACTTGCACTGCGCATCATAAAGAGCATCTCAAACAAATTACAAACCTTCATCAACAGCTGTCTTCGCTCAGTACTCAAGATCAGATGGCCAGCCAGAAAATATCAGCAATAGAGATCTCTGGCAATGAGCGAACCAACACAGCAGGAACCTATTGTGCAACAAATAAGCATGAAGAAATTGAGGCGAATAGGATTGGCCATACTCTGAGAAAACAAACCATCAATTGACATCACTAGACAAGCCATCGCTCGAGTGGAACCCGAAAGGGAAGCAACAAGTTGATCGTTAATGCAAGGGTGACTTGGAGGCAGTTATGTGAAGAGGAGATGAAATCACGTGGGCAGACCTGGATCCAGGTGAAAACGTTGGCAGAGAACCGAAGGCAATGGAGATGTACGGCTGAAGCCCTATGTTCCTCTAGGAATTAAAGGAAATAATAATAATTCTATAATTATTAATTCACTGTTTATTAATAACACTGCATTCCTCAAATAAATCTTATATATTTGAGCACTTCCACTATCTTCTGTCCATTTCAACAAATTTAGACTGATGATATCATTGTGCCAAAACCGATCACTCACTACCAACATCCGTGATTTCGACGATCACTTGTGGATTTCCTTCTAGATTACACATGATATTCCACAACATGCATCGGTGACACAGAGGTAGAATGCTTGCCAACCCCAACCCATATGGTCCGGGTTTCAATTCCCGTCCAAGGAACACACTCCTTTACCTCACTCAGCCAGTAATCAAACTGGTAATGAGGGAAGGTTGCGCTGGGCTTGAGGCTATCAATCCCATCCCATAGAAGAATAAATACCACTACTACTATCGAAACTTCAAGCCCTTAGCTTGAAGTAGCCCAATGTTCCACTGGGAATGTGAAGGAATAAAAGTAATTCCACAACATACATATTCCAGTATACAGTTACAAGTACATATTAGATTAGATATGAAACAGACACGCGTTGGAGGAAACTACTGGGTGACATTACGTACGTACCAGTTCATCGTTTACGTGGGACCCTAAATGAGAAATGAAGTGTTCAGCTTTCGTCCTAGGCTAACATAAAGCAGATCGTATTAATGAGGAGATAAAAGCTTGTGTGGATGATTGTGAGGTTAGGCAAAGAAGACCTTAATGGACAGTATGATACCGAGATGGGCTGTTCAAGCCCTTTGTTCCACTTTCTGCTCAAAGGGATCATAATAATACAAAATAAATAAATATTTGAATTTATCTGTTAAATATAAATGGGATTAGATAGTTGCTTTGGGAAATGATTTGGCGTGAAGAAATATTTTCCTCCCTTGTTAATAATATTAATAATAATTTGATTTATTCCAAAACAGTACTTGTGATACAGAATGGAATTCTCAGCATTTTACTACAGTATTGCATCTAGTTATTACATTAACAATAAATAAAATTCTACATAGATTAAGGGTAATCTCAGTTAGTTTTGACAACAACATATTAGCATGTCGGTAGCAAAGCCAAAATTGAACAGAGTGTTTGAAGGTGTTAGAAAAGTAGTTAGTAGCATATTTGCTGGCGTAAGCAGAAGAAAGAAACAAAGGAGCATATAACAGAAAAAAAGAGAGAAAAGGAAAAGAAAGAAAGAAAACGTTGTACTCATAAAAGATATGAAGTGGAAAGACGAGATCCATTTGTTCTACTGACTATTTAATAAGTTATAAGTTTCACGCCTAATGCTTTCTTTATCGCACCGAACACGAGCCAAGTAAAGTATGATTAAGTTTTTGTACTTGCTAGTGCGAGCATATAGTTTTCTATGTAGGCTCCTGGTCTGGTCTGGCCTGATGAGATACAAGGGGAGAGATGTGAGTGAAGAGGGTGGTGTGAGTTAGATAGAATGGATTTAGCCCATTTTTCACATGAGTCCATGTGCCTGTCGACCAGAATATTAACAAGCTGGTTAAGTGGCACGTTGCTTACCCTGCTGACAACCTTTAACATTCTACGTAATAAGGTATAGTCTTTCTTCAGTAGCCCTGAAAACAATACAGAATAATAGGCAGGATGCAATAGTTAACGAACTGTAAGAGTAAGGGTTGGGTTATTCCAGAATGTCTTAAATTCTTGATGTAGAAGGTGAGACGGAATATTTTCTTAGAAATCATCAAGACATGAGACGACCAGGAAAGATCAGCAGATAGAATGACACCTATGTATTTAATTTCAGACTTGGTCTCCATTGCAATACCATCTATGTTGCGCACCTCGTGAGTGCTAACCAGTTTGTCTTTATTTTTCTGTGACTCAATATATGAGAATTTCATATAACCAGTTCCTTTGACTAATTTGAACTAACACACGAAGAGCGAGAGAGGGAGGGAGGCAGAGAACATACTTACGGGATTAAAATGTGGTCACGTGTTTTTTCTCTTACGACTTCTCATCAGCTGCGAATAGTCTAAATATGACATAAGTTAATAATGAATGCAAGCAAAAAGTATGTGTGGCACACTTCAAAAACTATTCCGTCTCAAATGCCATTGATGTGGAACAAGTGGTAGGGAAAGAAGATATCAAAAAAGGATATTTCCAGTTGCTAGACTGGTTCATATTTTATATAAAAGTGAAGTAATAATCTGCATATACAGAGAAAACCCTTGCTACGTCATTCCACAGAAGTTAATACTATCAAACGATTCCGAACTTGAACTGTGTATACAGAAAGACAGACAGACAGATAGTGAAGGTGACTAATCTCGTACTACTCTGGTAACTAGACGTGTCTACTGTGTTTATGTTGAATCGGCATGCTTATTTCGAATACAATTCAGTAAGCTCAACTATCTAGGCATCATTGCCTCAACTACAGGCGGTCGGACTGGACGAAGATGTCAAATCCAGCGAGAATCGGGAAGGCGAGAAACACATTCATCAACTTGAAACCAATTTGGAAATCTTCGTCACTCAGTATCAACATCGAAATTCGGATTTTCAATACAAACGTCAAGTCAGTTCTTCTTTCTATACGGATCAGAAACTTGGCGGGTGGGTCACAAAGAATATTTCCAATAGCCTGTTGCAGACATTACCTTTATGAACAACTGTCTTCGCTGGCTCTATACTGAAGATCAGATGGCCGGCCGGGCCGGAAAGAATCACCAACTTCGGGAAACTATGGAAACAAACAAAACAAGAACCAATCGCCAACCAACAAATATGCAGGAGAAAGTGGAGATGGATTGGACACTCACTGAGGAGGCCGCTAGGTGACATCGCGCTTGCGTCAGGCCATTGCTCGAGCGGAATCTGGCCGAAAGGGAAGCGGTGGCGAGTGGGACGTCAGTGCAAGGGTGACATGGAGGAGATTGTGTGTAGAGGATTCAAAACAGTATGAACTAGCATGGATGAAGGTGAAAAGTACATCAGATGACAGAATCAAGTGGATACGTGCAGTTGAAGCCCTATGTTCCACCAGGAACCCAAGAGAACAATAATAATAAGCTCAACTTATTATTCATCATTCCATTTACTTAATTATTATTTGATTACGCAATAATTTCAATTCTGTCTACTAATTCTTGCCGCTCCCACCATCTCTCTATTCCAGTCTCCCATCAAATTATGCATAAATAAAATGAACTTGTTAGATAACGAATTTACATGAGTAAAGGAAAACCACTGAGAAGAAGGGAGTGTACTTTCATATAGGCATTTCGCCTCAGTTTCCGACTCTTCAGGAGTATGCAGTCGCCACAGGACCATCCGGTTACAAGGCAAGCGTGTAAATCACTCAGTCATTTGAAACCCTCGTTAATCTTCAGCCGACAAATTCTAACGTCTACCACAATTGATGTTCTTAGCGTGACCATGAGCCAATGCCATCAGTGAGTACTATTGTCCTCTGCCGAACGCATAGCTCATACTAGTCATGACTTACCACTAGAATTCGGGTGAACTTCGGTTTGTAGCCAGTCCCTGAAGAATATCAGATTTTATTTTGAAAAGTTAGTTTTTGAAGGAGTCTGATTTGTTCTCAAGTTTACCCCACGGATTGATTTCAGCTAGACGACTACCTATCTCTTATTCCACAACTATACACGTTAAGTTGAAATGCTTTTTGAATTTTGTATTTGTGCTAATTTATGTCATATTTAGGCTATTGGCAGCTAATGAAAAACCAAAGAAAATATTTTTTGAACAAAGCAAGAACAACAATCGTACCAGAAGATGATATGAGCTCATCGCTTTTTATTATTTCGAGGATTCTTCTCAACTGGTTACAACCTGAACCTTAAACAAATATGAATTACATCCAAGATTTGAACATACTTTTCTACGATCACAAGGAGTAATTGGTAGGAATTAAAAGTAACATTAGTCCGGAATGATTCAACTGATTAGGAGTTTTTCAAGTATTGGCTCAATGGTCTACGAGCTCCCCTTGTAACCAGAAGGTCCTGGGTTCGATTCCCGGTGGCTGCGTACTGATGAAGAGTCCCAAACTAAGACGAAACAGATGTCCAGTACTCCCAGGTTTTCCAGTGATTCTCTAACTGATGTCAGCTCATGATTAAATCCTCCATGCAATCAAACAAAATCCCTACAAAACCGATACTTGAAAATTGTATATATTTCTTGTTATCACCAGGGCAGTGCAAGATTCACCACTGTCTCTTTCTGTGTACATAGATTTGGTGGTTAAAGTCGTTTGATGGCAATTACTTCAGAAAAGCGTACCAACCTAGGTTTCTTTTGCTTGTTAATTATTCTGAACAACTTCAGGTTGTCTACAATATGACAAGTGTCCAATAGATGACGGGCAATCGCACTGTTTAATGCTTTCGGACCTTTCAGTCTCAAGTTCTTTAGTATGTGTTCATAAATGCGGACACTAACCCTTCTCTCTGTTTTTCCAATGTATATGCTTCGGCACGTACATGTAAATTGGTAGACACAGTTGGAAGTAGCATGAGGTGGGTATGTTCTTTCTAGCTAAACCTTATTTTCGTATACACACATATATATACACACTCCTGTCTTTTTGCTTCCAAGCCTAATTGTCTAATTATTCTATAAATAGTCAGTGTTTGTAACTCCTAATCAGGTAAATCATTCCGGACTAATGTTACTTTTAATTCCTACCAATTACTCCTTGTGATCGTAGAAAAGTATGTTCAAATCTTGGATGTAATTCATATTTGTTTAAGGTTCAGGTTGTAACCAGTTGAGAAGAATCCTCGAAATAATAAAAAGCGATGAGCTCATATTATCTTCTGGTACGATTGTTGTTCTTGCTTTGTTCAAGTTTTTTAATGGGAAGAATTGCATGAAGTTTTTAGAAAATATTTTTGTAAAAGGAACTCCTTTTATCCTGCATTCTCTGTGTGCTCAATATTAAGAGTTTCCGGCCCACCACATAATCGAAGCGTAATGTACTAAGAGCTACAGCCATTTGAATGATGATTTTATCCATTCCTTTTTTTATCAGTATAACGTTGTAATCGATTATCATGAGGCGAATTAGTAAACATAGGTGATATCTGACCCTGATAACTAGTTTGATAATGGAACGTTTTCCTGATTAGGAGAAACGCTCGTACTTCTACACTCATACACACAAACGTGTTGGAAAACAGAATGTCAGACGAATTACATAACAATAAGAAAGGCACGTAAGGGACTTACCGAACAATATTATAATCTAAAGAATCTAAATCCTCAGCCAATGGTAATGGGAGACGTGATCCAATGTGTATGCCTTCAGAAATATGTACTGTATGCAAAGAATTTGGAAATTTCGGGGGATTATCATTGATATCAATTAATTTAATTTGGAGTGTAAAAAATTTTGAGCGTAAACTATTTATACTACTGCTACTTGTAGTGGTAGTAGTAGTGGTACTTGTAGTATTACTAAGAGTAGTAGTAGTATCTGTACCAAGGATACCAGTAATATCTTCTTTGCCAATACCTATCTGTACAAGTATATTCAGGGGAAATATACACTCCTTCATACGATTTATACAACAGACTCTTAGTGAATCTAACGATGTAGTCAGTTGGGTGTCTGTCAGAGAATTACTACTGCATAATTCCTCTCTGTCAACATGTTGTACAGTCATCAGGGTATAATTATTTGCATCAATTTTCAGATATTTCGCCAATGGGTTAGCTGTTGTAATAACTTTTATATTAAATAATTGAATTTTTTGTAGTTTTAGCTGTATAATTTGTTGCCTAGACAACAGTTGACATGTATTTGTGGTTATCTCATCTAGAAGGATCCTATTCGCGGGTGTTTCATCATATACAATACACTGATAACTGATTTGAGTTAATTCACTGCCATCTATTGTAGCTATTGTAGCCTTCAAGGCTGCTACTTCTGATGCCTTTCCACTTGACGATTCCAATATCTGTCGGCGTATACGACTGATAGGATGATGATGATGATAATGATAATCTTTGGTGATATTCGTCGACTGGATTAATTTTAAAATCCAAGTATTATACAATATAAGTAGCTGACATGAATAATATACTAAAAGACGGATTTGATAACTATTCACACTTCTGTTGGATCCCATGTTATAATAGTTATGAGAACTATTAGAAAGATAATGCCATCATTCTTAAGAGTTCTGTTGACACTGATAATACTGACGAGGATTTGAAGCATATAAGGAATGTCGACAATGTAATTCCACTGAAATCATTCTGCAAATTATTTTGGTCAATTTATTTTGTCCCAACTAGCCACAATACCTCCTGTGAATATCTAATCCCATGTACATAAGTAAGTAGTCTTACTAGTGATCGTAGTATAAGGCTAAACGGTATTTTCTGTGTGTTATGTACACATAAAAGGTTTGTTGATGACAGATGTTTCATTACGTATGTGTGACTCTCTGTGTTCATGTGTATTTGCGTGTATATTTGTGCATATTTATATGGGTGTGTAATACAGCGAGCGTGTCACACAGGGAAGAACAGCACCACATATTATTATCCTTCTTCTAAAGTCATTCTTATTATTTTCAAAATGTACTACAAATATCTGTCTGTCTCCCCTTGTATGTGCGTGCGTGTCTACACATGTCAGCATAAAGATAGACACGCGACGGACGCACACAAACACATACACGCACGTACACTCAGAGAAAGAATACAGACAGGTACACATGATGATCTTTACAAAATATGTGATACTTCCTCCATGCTACTTACGATAGTAGACAGACACACCCATGCGCATACATACATGACTACAGAAATAGAGACATCATGATTTTTGTCGTTGTCGTCGTTGGTGTCGCGTCGTCCTTTTTGTCTCGTCAGTTGTTGTTATCGTCGTCATCACGTTGATTTTTTTTTATTAGAAAAAAATTTTTATCGTCACCATCTCTCTGATGTTAATCTCATCAACATCATCAGTATTAACTGTTTTGTAATTGGCTTATGCTTTACTTCATTTTAGTGTATTTGTACGTGTGTGTACGCAGGTGTGTGTATGTGTGTGTGGGTGCGTGCGGATCGTGTATGTAAAGCGATACTTAAGTAGAAGACAATGAAAGAGGAAATACTGAATGACTTCCGACAGTATGAAGGAATGGAGTGGTGATGGATGGATGGTTGATGGTGGGTGGGTTGAGGGATTAAAACAGTTGACCTTTCTCTTCCCAACTCTATCCACATCTCACGTTCTCGCCACATGGATATGCATGCATACATACATAAGCTACAGCTACACACGCATGTTTAAGTAACCACTACTACTACTAATCACAATTGCCTGTTATTGCATTAATTGTATGGGATAACTATCGATAGATAGACAGGCGGAGGTGCGTATGTGCCTGTCTCTACACACGTGTTCAATGTAGAATTGAGTGACTATGACATTTTTGATTGGATGATTCATCTATACAAGTCAAGCAACTGTTTTATTTTTATATATAGCTGGACGTCAATTCACACGAGAATCACATTTTTATAGTGGAAATATTAATTACAGGTCTGTTGACTAGCTGACATCAGTTAGAGGACCATTGGAAAACCACCACTGGAGTACTGGAGAGCGGTTTCTTCCCGGTTTGAAAGTCTTCAAAGTACACAACCACTGGGGATCGAAATAAGGAGATTCTGATTCTTGAGGGAACTCAGACTCAAGCCTATGAAATCCAACTTCTATATGTCATGAATTAGCAGAAGTTGGAATTCATGGACCATTCATTGGCTCGGATCCCAGTGTCTGGATAGTCCACGTGGTCACTTTGTGAGGGGAAGGTCCTGTGTACGAACCCTAGAGGTTGCTTACTGCCGATGTGCCTCGAAAACTAGGATGAAACAGCTGTCTGGGAGTACCCCTGCCGGTTTTCAATAGTTCTGTAACACTTATCAATTTGTGATCAACCTTGAAATAAATCAGATGCTCTTGGATCTGACCTTTAAGAGCAAAATCAGAGAAATAGTCATCAAAAGAGACAAAGGCTGTCGGAGAGGTGCTTCGTCTTAGTTCTGGACTTATTAGCAATGTTCATCCATGAATCCAACTGGGATCGAAACGGCTACCTTTAGGTTACGAGGTCATCCTGTCCACCATTTAGCCACTTGTGCCAAAATTCACTAACCTGTGAATTCATGACAAGATGTAGCGTTACCACTAGCCAATGCTACTGACAAACGTCCACTTGACATAGGTGTATCCCACTCGCCACGAATTCTTATTATAAATTTAGCACGTTAATATGGCAGGCACAAATGAGTTGGATTATAAGTACCTCAGGAATATGAATAAAATTTTACTAAGACTTCAATGTGAACCAAAATCAGTTAGCGAGATCATTGAAAACCATGAAGAACTGGATAGTTGCATTGATCTTGTTTGAAACCATTGAGAAGTGTACACGGTCGACCCAATTAGGCGGTATTCATTCCCGAATTGTCGTTAGTACGTGATCAAATGAGAATTAATCAATATTTCTACAATCGCCAGCTCATGAAGAGCAACACTAAAAATATCTTAAACTTCTATAGAGAAGTAGTAGTTGAGGAAGGAGGTCCACTACGTCAAGACGGAGGCTATACTTTGAATCGATAGGAGTTAGGACTCATGAGTTCTTGGATTCATACCCAATATGGTAATATTCGATAGACGCCTAGTTACCTGAAGCTCCTGAGTTTAATCTCTGGCAGTAACATGAATACATTTCTGAACACATACGAAAGAACCTGAGACTGAAAGGTCCGAAAACATTAAACAATGCGATTGCCCGTCATCCATTGGACACTGGTCATATTGTAGACAACCTGAAGTTGTTCAAAATAATCAACAAGCAAAAGAAACCTAGCTTGCTATGATTTGATGAAGCAATTGCCATCAAACGACTTTAACCACCAAATCTATGTACGCAGAAAAGACAGTGGTGAATCTTGCACTGCCCTGGTGATAACAAAAAATATATACAATTTTTATGAGTCACCCTTTTTCATGTTTAGAAAACTCTACTCTCTCATCTAAACATGACTCACCCTACCTTGTTTCTTTTCTTTCTTTTTTTCTATTGCTTATTAGATAAGACGTTTTATTTAGTTACGTAATCCACTTTATTTTTTATGCTTTTTCTAACAAAACCTTGTTTCTATACACACATAGATATACTCAACCCTGTTTTTTTGTTTTGAAGCCTATTTGTCTAATTATTCTATAAAATAAAAGTCAGTCTGAACGAAGAATATTCTTTTCAACAATTTCTTTTCAGGTTCTTACAAAATGAAAACATAGTTATTACCAGACCGGATAAGGGACCGGGGATAGTAATAATGGATAAGCAGGACTACATCATTAAGATGAACTCCATACTAGCTGACCGAAGCAAGTTTCAGAAGCCAAAAGCGATGAAAGATAATACGGAGAAAATAGAGAGAGAAATAACAAACTTATTAAAGGATTTGAAGGGTAAAGGCTATTTATCACCAAAAACTTTCGAAAACATAAAACCTACAGGGAGTACCATCTCACGCATGTATGGTTTACCGAAAGTGCATAAATCAGGAGTGCCCCTACGCCCCATACTAGACATGTCCCATTCACCCTATCACGAGACGGAAAAGTGGCTGGTACAGCTGCTTCAACCCTTGCATGACGAGTTAGTAAAGCACAGCGTCAAGGATACCTTTCAATTTGTTGATAAGATAAAAAACTTGAACGCGACTGGCAAATATATGGCATCACTTGATGTTTCATCTCTATTCATGAATGTGCCTCTAGTGGAAACAATCGATTATATCTGTGAACAGATTATAGAAAAGAAATTGTGCACTGATATTCCTATCAGTAATCGGAAACAACTACTTGTTAAATGCACAACGAATGTTCAGTTCCTATTTAATAATGAAATATACAGACAGGTTGATGGAGTAGCCATGGGATCCCCACTGGGACCTATTTTCGCGAATATATTTCTAGCAAAACTAGAAAATAGTCCGTTGAAAGAGGAAATAGCGAAAATGGAAATGTATTGTCGTTACATGGATGACACTTTTGTAGTGTACGATGAAGGGTTAAATAGTGATTTGATTTTGAACAACTTCAATAATGCTCACCCAGCGGTCCATTTCACCTACGAATGAGAATACAACGACTCTCTACACTTCCTCGACGTCCTACTAACGAGAAGAGAGGATGGTTCCATCAAAAGAACCATATTTAGAAAGCTAGAGACCAAAGCTCAGTTTACACATTTCCTTAGCTTCGTACCGATGAAATACAAACGTAATCTAATCAGGTGTTTAGCATTTAGAGCGAGATCCATTTGTTCCAAAGAGTGCGTAGAGAAAGAACTCCAGATCATCCGAGACATTCTAAGCGAGAATGGACATCCAGAGAAGTTCATTAAAGCCAACATAGGTTACATTAGTAGTAAACATGAACTGACAACTGTGGAGAAAAAGCCTCTGTTTTTACGTCTCCAATTCAAGGGAGATACTCCTGCGAAGATTCTATCCCAACGTTTAACCAGGGCGATCAAGAAAACTTTCTACTCTGCACGTCTGTGTCTATCCTTCACTAGCCGTCCAATGTTCACCCAGCAACTCAAAAATGCCTTACCTAACCTTAGCTCTTCTTCATGCATATACCATTTCAACTGTTCCTGTGGTTCAAGTTATATAGGGCACACGATTAGGCAGGTTCGTCTACGGGTTCGCGAACACTTACCAACTTGGTTCAGCAGGGGGAAATTAAGTGCATAAAAAAGCTCGATCCTGTCACACTTGGTCGATACTGGACATCGCATCGATGTCAACACAGCTTTCAGGGTTATGTACCGAATTCGGAAGTCATCATCACGTACAGTTCGCTTACGTCTCCTACACATTGCTGAAGCTGTTGCAATAAGATCGACTAAACCGGAACTTTGTATCGGAAAAAAAGAACATGTCCAGACGCTGTTCCTACCGTGGCCAACCTTGGATTGAAGATTTTTCTTCTCACCAAGAGTACTCCTTCCTCTTAACCCTCTTGGTTTTTTTTTACTTTGCCTATAATTATAAATATTATTATTTCAGTTATTATTATTCGTCATAATTTATGCCCTTCATGCAAACATTCCCTCAATACTATCGAATTTTTCATTTATACGGACTTATCAGGACTTATATTATCTGTTTTCTCAATATATGCCTCCACTTGTTTCATTTAACATATTCGTTATCTAACCATGAACCTCTCATTGTAGTCTCACTATCTCCTGTTTAACTCAGACCAATTTGTACTAGCCACTCACCTGATACCTTTTATAACCTTGAACTGATTTGTCAATTTTCCTACCCCACACTCTACAATTCTATATGATTAATCACCACCATTGTCTCCCGTTTTACAATACTTCTAATCGATTTCAGCCTAGCACGTTTGTCACACAAATATGACTATTTATTTTGACACCGCATAACTAATCAGCTATTCTACGTTAAAAATGCATCCGCCGCGTAACTGGCCTTTATTGTAACGACCACAAATATTATATTTTATAACTGTAAGAATCTGAAGAGGGGAAATTATTGAAAAGAATATTCTTCGTTCAGATTGACTTTTAATTGATAACATGGGAATATTTCACACTATCAAATATATTATTCATTGTAATCTTCATGTACGCTTTCATGTACATATTATAGATTATTGTTAACAGAAAAACACAGTCTTCTGATTGGTTGTTTCTCACAAAAAGTTGATCTTGCATCTCTTGTGACTGTTTCTTGAATGTCAGATCATCTATATGTTAACTGTATCTGCCTACGCAAAGTCTGCTATGATTAGTTGTTGAATCAGTCTTGTTCATATTTTCTCACGACCAATATTTGCGACATAAACATTGACGTAAATTACTGTCTACCAGTTGGCTAGCAGCCACCTCTCACCACAGTATTATCCTGGTACAATTGTTGTTCTTGCTTTGCTCAAGAATACATTTCACTTGACAGTCCTAAACTAGGAAGCAACATCTTTCCAGTACTCCTAGGTTTCCTGTTCAACACTAATTGATGTCATTCTGTGATAACATTTTCTAATGGAATAGACAGAATACCTGTAAAATCCAAAATCTAAATAGTTTTAAGCGTTGTAATATCTGATTCCAAATCTTTAAATATTCCCATTTATAATATTAGAACAAGACATATAAGCAAACAATACTGTTGTTTTCAATTAGATCTTCTTCCGGCTTTACTGTAATTTATATGAATTTATATATATTTTTAACCAATGACGGTGATGTTGTGGATCAAATCATAATAATGTGGTAAATGTTTTGAACGTAATTAATAACGATGATTATAATGATATTGATAATAAGATTTATGCACGTGGCGATAAGAATAACAAAGATAGTATATGTATATATGTAGACAATTCAGTAAATAAAATAGGTCAAACCTTAAAAGTTACATAATACTAAGGGTGAAGTGGACAGATAATCAGAGTTTAAATAAATATCATATCATGTGCGTCGGTGGCACAGTGGTTAAGACTCTCGCCGACCATGCACATGGTCCGGGGTTCGAGCCCACGCCGACGCACACCTGATACCTATGGTCGGCCTGCGAAATTTGGGCTACCGATATCCACGCTGAAAATTCCATACTTGTACCAAAAATACGGTGTGGAATCAAGCTGTAATCAAAAAAATTAAAAATAAAAATAGGAAGGAGAGGTCATCATAGTAGATTTGTAAGGAGACACATGAACACCAAGTACAATAAAGAGAAACTGACAACAGTTGAAAAGAAACAACTGTTCATGAAACTGCAATTTAATGGGGATGTGGCTAGTGAAGTCTTACATCTGGGATTATCGACAGCGATAAAACGAACTTATACTGTCGCCACCACCCTTTGTTTGTCATTTTCAGCTGACGACCAATTGTGATTGCTCAAGTGAAAGACAAGCTACCTAGCTATGCCACTTCTATGTGTATCTATAGAGTGAGTTACTTCTGTGGAAACAGCTATATAGGGCGAACAACTAGACAGCTTAACAAACGCATTAATGAGCATCTTTGTTCATGGTTCAGAAAAGACGAAATAAAATCAATAAGAAGTTCTATACTGGCTCATCTGATTGATAGCGGTCACCAAGTGGACAAAAGTAGTGCCTTCACATTTATCCATTGCATTCCATCGAGACTTTCGAACGGAATTCGAATCCGTCTTTTACACATAGCCGAAGCTATGGGAATTCGTGAGAACAATCCTAGTCTTTGCATACAAACGAAGTTTGTTCTACCTTTCTCTCTTTCTTGCTTAGCCTAGATGAATTCTATTCAAAACCCTCCCAGCCTTTTTATTTTCCACCTCCTTCGTATTTTTATGATATTTATTTAAACTCTGATTATCTGTCCACTTCACCCTTAGTATTATGTAACTTTTAAGGTTTGACCTATTTTATTTACTGAATTGTCTACATATATACATATACTATCTTTGTTATTCTTATCGCCACGTGCATAAATCTTATTATCAATATCATTATAATCATCGTTATTAATTACGTTCAAAACATTTAACACATTATTATTATTATTAGATACACAAAATCACCGTCATTTGTTAAAATGCTTTGTATATAAATCCATGTGGCGTGTCATGCACTTAGCTGTTAAGTCAAGCTATTCGCTTGTTGTGCAACGGCTGTGATTTCGGAATCTCAGAATAGTAAGTATTTACACCTTAGTTTAGGAACAATTCAATGTGGGAGTCAAGATCCTCAGTTGACTAATTAAGGTTCCTTTCCCCGTAGTGGTACTAAAACGCTTTTTATGACCAGGATACACAAAATCATATGGAATTATGCATATTTAATAGAAAAATTGCCGATTTTTCGGAATTGTCTTTCTGTTGTGATATTGTAGGTGGTGGTGCTGGTGACACCAGCCACATAATTCAAGTAACCGTTGCATTCTCATATAATGAGATAGAAGTTCAGATCTTTACAGAAAGACAATTTTTGGCCATCAGAATGGTTCAGTCACTGATTTTCAGGCTGTTTATAAAAAAGATATTAGCTTTCTTCCAGCGAAATTATATTTTTTAGAAGTGAAATCCATGAGAACTAATTTACCATCCTGGATAATCAGACAGACAGACAGACAGTGGGCTACGAGGAGACAGGGTTGAAATGAACCCATACAAACCTTGGAGGGTCTGGTCTTCGCCGATGATATACGTCTGATTTCTCACAAACTGGAAGATATGCAAGTGAAAAGCAACAAGTTGGCTGAAGAAGCATCCACCGAAGATAGGACATTAGTAGAACATAGAGAAAACAGAGGTGATATAGATTCCTGGGCAACATCAACAGCAGCAACAACATCAGACAATAATCAGCCAGCATGAATGCGAGAAATCTGAAAGAAGGAACCTCCTTTACCTACCTACATGGGAGGCATCATTTCAACTACAGGCGAACGGAAGTGAAGAGGATATCAAAGTAAGGATCGGGAAAGCAAGACAAGCTTTCATTTCTCTTAAGTTTGTGTGGAGATCAGTAGCAACAAGCATAAGATCCGGATTTTCAACTGCAATGTGAAATCAGTGCTGCTATACGGATCACAGACTTGGCGCATCATAAATACCACTTCAAGCAAACTACAGACCTTCATTAACAGTTGTCTTCGCTCAGTATTCAAGATCAGATGGCCATCCAGAAAAGATCAGCAATAGGGATCTCTAGGAGCAAACCAACCAGGAAACGATTGTGTAATAAATAATCAGGAAGAAATGGAGGTGGATTGGATTGGCCATACTCTGAGGAAACCAACAAGTGACATCACTAGAGAAGCCATCGCTCGAGTGGAACCCGACAGAATGGGAAGCGGAGAGTTGGTGGACAGTGCGCGGGTGATATGGAAGAGATTATGCGAAGAGGAGATGAAAGCATGGGGGCAGACGTGGAGCCAGGTGAAAACGTTCGCAGATAACTAAGCACAGATGAGACGTGCAGCTGAAGTCCTATGCTCCTCTAGTAACTAAAGGAAACAATAATAATTTTTATTTATAAGGATTAGAATTGTTTTTGGAGTTTGACCGCCGATCGAAATCATCTAGGGAACCATTCTTCTGCATTCTGTGTATAACATACGACTTCAACCTTCTACTCAACCTCCCCTCTTTACCACTTGTATTACAAATTAGAAAACCAATTGAAGTCTAAGAGTGCATCGGTCGTTGGAAATCCAACTCCTTACCACATGCATAGTTGGTAAAAATTCTACCACTTGCGTGAATATAAGCGTAAAACAGTAACAAACAAGATGAATGAAATGTCTTTCCGGTTTTAGAGTTCTTAAAAATTTAAAAAAAAACACATCATAAAAAATGAGATAATCAATAAACAAACAAGTTCTCACATCTTTCTGTCCCCTCCTCTCTCTCTCTCTCCCTCTTTGCCTTTCTCTCCTTGTTTTCATTTTTCCCAACAGTCTGTAAATGTTGATGAGTACCGCACCGTTGGAGAATACAGGAAGAAATAAATATAATAAAAGTGGGAATTGTGGGAGAGTTTGGGTGGGTTGGTTTTGGGAGAGTCAGAAAGACCGAAAAAGCTGGAGAATTCAGAGAGGCTGACGACAATAACATGACGTTGTTGTTGTTGTCGTTGTCATTGCTGACAGTATTCAATCATTTCTATTATTGTCTTATTTTATTGTTAGGAATTTCATGATCATTTTTATTCTGTCTCCAATAATTGAGATGAGTTGTATTCAACAACCTTTCCATGTCCTTTATGTCAAGTGAATTAAAAAAGCAAACAAATAAACTGAGGAAACGATAAATTGTGACATCTGTAAAAGAAATAAATATAATGAAATACTTCTAGACTTATATATATATTTCCGTGCATGCTTAGTGGGTCTTGTTGTTTAGCGGTTAGCA
The DNA here is from genome assembly GCA_944472135.2 of Trichobilharzia regenti. Lineage (NCBI taxonomy): Eukaryota > Metazoa > Platyhelminthes > Trematoda > Strigeidida > Schistosomatidae > Trichobilharzia > Trichobilharzia regenti. The sequence continues at coordinate 107,064,539 of OX235264.1, forward strand.
CAATATTCAGGCGTTCGCTGGTGGGGATTTGATCAGTTTCAAGTTTGACGAATTATTACTAGTATTTCCTTTAGCCGAGCGTTTCCAGTGCGTCCGGTTCTCTGCTAGAGTTTTCACCCGGCTCCAAGTCTGTCCACATGTTTTCATCTCCTCTTCACATGACCTCCTCCATGTCACACTCGCCGCTTCCCATTCGGCCGGATTCCACTCGAGCGATGACTTGTCTAGTGATGTCACTTGATGGTTTCCTCAGAGTATGGCCAATCCAATCCACCTCCATTTCTTCCAGTAGATTTGTTGCACAATCGATTCCTGCTGTGTTGGTTCGCTCATTTCCGGAGATCCCTGTTACTGATCCTTTCTGTCTGGCCATCTGATCCTGAGTAGCATTGGGCGAAGACAGCTGTTACTGAAGATTTGTAATTTATTCGAAGTGCTATTCATGACGCGCCAGGTCTCTGATCCCTGCAGTGTAGCACTGACTTCACGTTGGAGTTGAAAATCTGGTTCTCATTTTCATTCTCATGCTGAGCGCTGTTGATCTCCACACATACTTCAGAGTAATGAAAGCTTGCCTTCCTTTCTCGATCCTCGCACTTTTGTATCCTCATTGGTCCTGTCCGCCCGAAGTTGAAACGATAATTCTCAGGTAGGTGTTGTTTCTTTCAGGTTCATTCCATTCACGCTGGCTGATTATTGTTTGATGTTGTTGCTGCTGTTGGTGTTGGCCAGGAATTTTCATCACTTCTGTTTTCTCTGTGTTCACCTGAAGTCCTATCTTCGGTGGATACTTCTTCTGCCAACTTGTTGCTTTTCACTTGCATATCTTCCAGTTTGTGAGAAATCAGACGTATCTCATCGGCGAAGTCCAGCTCCTCTAAGTTTTTTGTTTGTTGGTCCATTTTATGCCTGTTTCTTCGTTGCCCGCTGTCTGTCACAATCAGAAATATCGTTGGCGATAGTAGGCAGCCTTGTCTTACTCCAGTCTTCACTTCGAAGTTGGACGAATGAGTAGTATAAATTAGTGAGAAAGTGAGGGTCATCAGGGAGTACTGGTTAGCTATTTTACTATCGTTTGGTACTCTTTAGCAGCAAACACACACAGCATAATGACTCATTATGCTCTGAACACAGGAAACCGTCCTATGCATCCTACTGCATAACTGACTGAAACTTCCATCAGATGCACACTCACACCTAACGCTCCAAAGACAACGAAAGGATGATTATTTATTCTTGTGATCTATGTGGTTCTATTCGAGAATCCAAAAGTATAGAAAACTCCAAAATAACCTGAAACAATGCAGTTAGGCGGCTGTACAAACAAGAGATTTTTATAGTGAAAAAATACGTAATGCAGTACAAAATTATTTAATCAAAATTCAACTGTAAGAAGCAACTGAGAATCGATTACAGGACTTCCTCACGAGCTGACGTTGGTAAGAGAACCATTGGAAAACCTGCTGGAAGTACAGAATAGCTGTACTATGGTATTCCTTAGCAGTACGCACTCACCGATGTTGGAACCCAGGAGCTTCCTATTACAAGGTGAGCTTGTAGACCATTAGGCCACTGGAACCCGGTTCAAATGGCCTATGAATTAGAAGATTCTGCCAACTCACGATATAGTGCGACCACTAGATAATGTCATCGCTGGTAAGTGTTTGTCCTCACATCCGACTTGCTGTATCCCACAGGTCACAACTTCTCACTAGAACACCAAGTAACTATCTACCTGAATAAGACCAGTCGCCAGTCAGCAAAAGTTGGAATTCACAGGCTGGCCATTTGATCGGGTCCCAGCAGCTGAATGATCTACGAGCTCGCTTTGTAACCAGAACATCCTGGGTTCAGACAGTGGCGGGGGTTGCGAACTAAGCGAGAAGACCCAGACTACAACAAAACAGCTGTCCAGTAGTCCTAGGAGTTTCATTGGTTCTCTAACCGATGTAATCTCATGATGAAATCTTGTAACCAATCACTCAAATCCCTTCAAACCAATACTTGAATTTTTGAGAATCAGTTAAAATATTTTATCAACAAACTGGAATCTCTGTTGGCGAAAATCTTACACCAATAATTCACACAGACACTCCAAAGTCACAGTCATCTTGATTCCCTGAAGCAGACTAGCATCCTAAAATAACACTTTACCAATGTCTAACACAACCAAAAGTAGAAGCATTGAAATTAGAGATTAGACATGGATGAAGACAAATAATAGCGGTGAAGTCGATATGTGATATGCAAATGTCGGGATACTGATATTAGTAAAACAGATGATAATTACAGAGTTAAGTATAAATATTATAATTAGATAGTCGATGAGAGATTTTCCAAACAGTTATTTCATTATATCCATGAACCTACTGCCAGCGGTCGAATCCAAGACCTACAGGTTACGAAGTGAGTCTGTCTACCACTGAACTACTGGTATGAAATCTTCTGGTTGTTCAGTCAATGTCACCATCAAGATTTAGTCCTCCAATCCGAGTTGGTGGATCCCGATGGTCATGATGCCTTCTTAAAGAGTATAGTGCTACTTCACCCTGTAGTCAGTAATGGGGTTATATTATTGAGATGACGGAGTTATATCAGATAATGAACAATGAAAAATTTCACAATCAAAGCTGCTTCACAGAATTTCGAAAGAATTACTGAAAACCACGGAGCACTAGCAGGATAAATCATCCCGCTTTTCAATTATTCAGCAGTACCTATTTTTAATATAAGTAAAGCCAAAGTGCATACCCCAAATATTCATCAATCTTATTCAACAGCTGTACGACAATGGCACATGTCAAGTGATCCACAACGGAAAATTCAGCGAGGCGTTTGGAGTAAACACAGGAATCAGACAAGGGTGCTTATTATCACCCACGATGATATTCCTAATTGTGGTGGACTGGATTATGCGTCAGACAGTGAGTGGGAAACGAGAAGACAGGGACATCCTGGACCGACCGACGTGAAGAACCTAGAACCTAGACCTGGATTTCGCGTGTGGATGATTTCCGTTTGACGTCACACAAAATCGAAGACCGAACACAAGCGAAAACCGACAAACTGGTCGAAGAAGCAGACAGTGAAGACAGGACTCCAGGTGAACATACACAAGACGGAGGTTATGAAAATAACCAACAAACAACAAAAACACCAACAACAGCAACATACAGTGCCAATCACCATCAACGGGAGGGATTTGAAAGAGGTTATTTCATTCATTTATCTGAGGAGCATTGTCTCAACTACAGGCAGTCGGATGGGACGAGGATATCAAATCTAGAAGGCGAGAAACACCCACATTCATCAACCTGAAACAGCCAATCTGGAAATCTTCGTCACTCAACTCAGCATCAACAACAAAATTAAGTCGGAATTTCAATACAAACAACGTCAAGTCAGTTCTTCTATACGGATCAGAAACTTGGCGGGTGGGTTACAAAGAATATTTCCAACAGCCTGTTGCATACCTTCACCAACAACAACTGTCTTCGCTGGCTCTATACTGAAGATCAGGTGGCCGGGCCAGAAAGAATCACCAGCAAAGAACTATGGGAACAATAAAAACAAAACAAGGACCAATCGGCCAACAAATATGTAGGAGAAAGTGGAGATGGATTGGACACTCGCTCGCTGAGGAGACCGTTGGGTGACATCGCGCGTCAAGCCCTCGAGTGGAACCCGAAATGGAAGCGTCGAGTGGGACGTCAGTGCAAGGGTGACATGGAGGAGATCGTGTGAAGAGGAGTTGAAACAGACTAACATGGACTGACATGGATGCAGGTGAAAAGTACATCAGAAGACAGAAGTGACAAGTGGAGACGCGCAGTTGAAGCCCTTTGTTCCACTAGGAACCCAACGGAATAATAATAATATAAAGTCAAAGTGCAATAGCTCAAACAAACACGTCCACAAATGACGTTCATTTGACCAATCGGACCGGAACAAGCCAATTTTCTCGTTAAATATATTTAAAGAAGTATAACAAAAGTACTAAAGGGGATCCCTTATCTTGAAGTATTGCAAAATATAATTCCTATGGTCATTCTTCATCCTGCTGACTATTCTTTAACGTCAGAAAGTAGAGTTACAAGATGTCACTATGATTCAAGGTTAGGGTTGGGTTCCAGCCAACTTTTAACGATTCAATCTTTAGTGAACAGAATTCACTGCTAATAACAGACTCAATTTCTATGTTGTCAACTACGATTGACTTTTTTAAGACTATTCATGTGCTTGTTGCCTTTCACTGTTATTCTTTAACTCTAGTGCAGTAGCCATTTAAACGCCGAATGAAAGAACTTCATTTTACTAAAGAGGAATCCAGTAACAACTACGATAATTTATTGCTTTGTTCCAAACAATATGTTTATATGCATTATAGATTTCTTAGTGTGCATTACTTGACATGATATAGTATGATCTAAAGCGCTATGATGTACCACAGTCTTCTGATTGGTTGTTTGTCACAGAACATTAACCTTGCATCTCTCTGTGGCTGTTTCTTGAATGTCAGATTATCTATACGTTAACTGTATCCGTCTACACAAAGCCTCTCTTCTCATTTTTCTCACGAACAATATTGAGGACATAAACACTGACGTAAATTACTGTGCACCAATGTTGGCTAACAGTCAGCTCTCACTACACCCTGTGTTATCCTCCAATTTCCCGCTGAACGATTATTTTTCGATTGAAATGTTCGGTTCTTCTGTTGATATTTGGCCTATTTGGCAAGGAAGGTTCTACGATAGGTGAGGATTAACATGATGTTATCTAAGGTTAATAGTGACTAGAACTGGAATCCAGTTAGCGTATTTCGCCTAATTTGCGTTTTGTCACCTGGATGTACCTAAATTCTCAAAGACTCAAACCGTAGATTCATTGTTTCAAACTCTAAAGCATTATTCGGTAGGCCTCAGCGGGAAGGCTAACAGTCACTAGGTCAGATACAGGAACATACAGGTGGTGACGAATCCCAAATGGGACACAAAATATGCTTCTTGGATTACATCACTAGTCACCAAATGACACAGCAGTTGACTAAAATTCGCAAGGTCAATGAACACAGACCCAAATTAATGGCGTTCACCGGTTACTTAAAGTTTCAAGTATTGGTTTGTAGGGATTTCGTTGATTGATTACAGGATTTTATCATGAGCTGATATTGGTTAGAGAACCATTGGAAAACCTGAAGGGAGTACTCGACAGCTGTTTCTGTTGCACTCCTTTAGGACTCTTGATCAGTACGCACCCACCGTCAGGGTTTGAACCCGGGGACTTCTGGTTGCAAGGCTGGCGAGCTCGTAGACCATTAAGCCGCTGGGCTTCGATCCAATGGCCAGTTCATGTATTATAACTTCTGCCAATTCACGACATAGAGTGACCCCTAGCCAATGTCTTCGGCGAGTGTTTGTCCTCACACCTGACCTGCTGCACCCCACTGGTCACGACTTCTCACTAGAACCCTAGGCAACTACCTAATTAGAGTTTGTCAATCATAGCAAACACAATTTTACTTCAGGCAAGAAAAGTATTTGAAAAAATATGCAACTGTTGATCACTGTTCATGTTCTTTAAAATGCGACAACAGTAATTTCCAGTGACTCAAAAGTGCATCAATATTTATCCCAAAAGGTTGGCGAACTATAGTTACTATTTACGGATAGGATGATTAGGAGGAAGGTTTCACAATTCGGGTGTTTCGATATTTGTCCCCGACTGTAGTCAGATTTTGGGAGTGAGGAATCAGGAATACTCTGGAGGACTGATAAGAAGAGTCTTGAGGATATGGATTTCACAGATGATATATGTCTAATGTCACATAGACTCGAGGACTTGCAAGCAAAACCCAACAAACTGCCTGAAGAGGTAGCGAAAACAGGAATGCAGGTGAAAGCAGAGAAGACAGTGGTGATGAAGACCGCCACCACCAGCACCAGCACCAGCACCACCACCACCAACAACAACCGGCACCAATCACCATCAACCGCAGAGATTTAACAGAGGTTATTTCATAGCATTACTAATTTAAGCAGTAAGCATCATTTCAACTACAGGCGGAACAGACGAAGACGTCAAAGTCAGAATCGGAAAGGCAAGATACGCCTTCATCAACCTGAAAGCAGTTTGGAAATCTGCTCTTCTGCTCTCAATCAGCGCATAAGGAACAATATTCGGGTTTTCAAAACCAGTGTCAACTCGGTCCTTCTATACGGCTCAAAACCTTGCAGTGTGTGTGTGTGTGTGTAACAAGAAGGATTTCCAACAGACTAGTGCAGACATTTTTATCAACAGCTGCCTTTGCTCCATAATGAAGATCAAATGGTTAGAAAGAATAAGCACAAACCAACCAAGAGCCAATAATCACTCAACAAATGTTTAGGAGAAAGTGGAGATGGATCGGGAGACTGTCGAATGAGAACGTACGCCAGGCCCTCGATTGGAATCCAAATGGGAAGCGACAGGTGGGTTGTCCTAGGATGACTTGGAGATGATGTGAGGAAGAGATGAGAGAGTTTGATCAATTGTGGACCCAGCTGAAGAGGATGCAAGAAGCTGAACAAAGTGGAAATGTATCGTTGAAGCCCTATGTTCCACTCAGAACTCAAGAGAACAATAATAATAATAATAATACAAGGCTTCTAAGCATCACTGATGATATTCCTGATGGTGGTGAACTTATTGAGGACTAAATGGCTAAGCTCGTTTATGCATGAATAAAGAGGACGAAACAAATACAAACATGTATGTATGTGGAGAGGAGAGGAGAGGAGGGGAGGGGAATTCAGTCCATACAAATTAATATACGCACAAAATGCAGTTACTTACTTGGTGAGTTATAACTGTCCGAAAATTCACACAAGTAAAGACGTCGAGAATTGTAGTGATGAAGTAGTCCTTTTTGGTATGCAGTTGCTCACTCCACTTGAGAGTATGCCAATTGCCTGCCCGAGGGTATTTGAGGAGAGAAAAGGAGATTTTATAGCAAAGGATCCGAGTGTGAATGTATGCATCAGGCACGATCCAGAGATGATTGTCAATAGTGGAAATCAAGAAGCTGGAGAAAGGAAGTTGTGATGTATGTAGTGCGTGCTGAACCAGATCGTGTCCTTATTCAATCTCAATTAAACAATCGTGATATGCAGTGAGTCGATTATTAGATGGTTGGAGATAATCGGCAGAAAGCCTTGGACCTAGGTTTCGTGCTAGTCGGCAGTCGTCAGCAATTCATTATTTTTACTACTTTACAGTGAGCGTATAATATGATATGTTTTGGCCTCCACAGAAGAAGATAGGGACACACTGGGCCAAAGAGAAAACCCTAGAATAGCGGAACTTCGCAGAGGATTTACGTCTAATATCGCACTTAATTCGAAGATCTACAGATGAAAGAAACAGATAATCTGCCAGAAGAAGCAGCCAAGACAATACTTCAAATGAACACGAAGGAAGACAAAGGTGATGAAGATGCTTAATCAGCAAGAAAAAGAAGACGAAGCGTGAATCACGACCAGTTGAATAAATTCGAATGAGTTCACTTCTTTCACTCATATACGCAGCATCGTCTCAATGTGCATACGGGAGAGATGAGGATGTCGACTTCAGACAGAATCAGAAAAGAAAAATAGACTTCCTAAATGGTGGATGGTGACTAGCAGTGGAATCTAGGATACGCATTTCGTCCTAATTGAGATTCGTCAACTGAATGTACCTGCATTTCCCAGTAAGACTTTCATCACTCTGAAATCAGCGTGGAATCCCGCTGTAGTCAACGTGAATATCAGGATTCGGATTTCCAACATTAATGTGAACTTAGCGCTCCCATATAGCTCATAGACTTGGTGTGTGTTTAACAGGCCTCGGACTTTTATTAAGAGCTACCTTTACTCCATAAAAGAAGATCAGATAACTATCCAGAAAGGACTGGCAATAAGGAAATCTAGGAATGAACTAACTAAGAATGTATCGTCTAACAAATAAGTATAATAGAAATAGAAATGGACGAGACACAATTTGACGAGACCATCGGATGTTATCGTGCGCCATCTCTCCAGTTAAAGCCAACTGGGAAACGGAGAGGTGGGCGTACGTCCCAGTAGGACACAGAGGAGATCACATGAATAAGAGATGAAAGCTTATGGATTATCACAGAGGCAACTAAAGATAACTGTAGTAAACTGGGTGAAATGGTGGTGTCCTGATGAATTAGTGGGTTCCATTTGGAACCTAAAGGAAGAATAATAAGAGTACTTTAAATGGCCACTTCAAGGTTAATCATGCTGTCATTAGTATGACTCACTCTGTTCATTAACTTAGTTAAGAAATCTACGTAAATCCTGTGCTAAGTGTCTGACTAAATATGTGGGTCAAACGTCCAGATTACTCAAAATAAGAGTGAATGAAAATAAACGTCTATCTAATCAAGGGTCATTATCCCACAGGAACACAAGCTTACAAGAATTTAGAAAAAAGTTTATCGATAGCTGTAGTACATTCAGCATGTGACAAAAACCACAATATTGATTGGAACAATGTTTGTATTCTGATAACTAATATGAACAAATGGAGAGGCTTATAACACAATCTATATTCATAATGGTCACACCTGATACATGTAACAAGGGTGAGTCAGCATCACAACTGTCAACATCCTGGAATATAATTGTGACTAAACAAAAATGAATGAACAAAATAATGATCTATAAATATATATGTATGAGTACAAATCATTAATGTGTGAATTAAAAGCAAAACAAATCCAGCAGTGGTGTGAACATAGGCAGTAATTTTTCTCGAAATACTACCAAAAAAAACACAAAATTATCACTGTGTTTAAACCATTGAGATGTAATGATACTTTATTTGAAAGAAATTATTCGATATTTTATAACTTAAAATAATCGATTCTTTCTACGACTTCGAAGATGGTTATCAACTAATTTCACTCTGAGTAGTAGCGGTGTCTAACTACTTGTATTTATACACAATAGTCATGTATAGTCATACTATTGTTTCTTGTTTAGACGAAGGTGCCAAATATGTTCGTGGTGCTTTCCTAGACTACACATCTACTTTTGACTCTGTACCTAGGGGCCTTTTATTGAATAAGCTTTTGTTGACGAAAACAGGATCCTGGGCTAAGAGTTCGCCACATTCTTATTTTTTTGATAGAATGCAGTATACTGTATATAATGGCAAATCTTCTTCACCCTCGCTTACAAAATCCGGTGTTCCACAAGGTGCTGTCCTCCCTCCTTTTCTTTTTTCTTTTTTCCTACATGACCTGCCTCATTCAAACGAAACTAACTTTGTCAAATATGCAGATGATCTGACTGTATCACTGCCTATCACTTCCGAGTCTGACTGCTCCAAACTTAATAGCTTTCTGTTTGATATCAGCAAGTGGTCTAAGAGTTAAATGGTCTTATGTTAAATCCTTTCACCAAATGTCAGGTAGTTAACTTCACTTCACTTTCAAGCATCGACGTGACATACAACAACTAGTTAGTTCCCATGATGCCTGTAGCATAGATGGCACGGAAATCGAAACCAAGTCAGGCATTAAATACCTTGGATTAGTTCTTTCATCTGACCTTTCATGGTCATCCCACATCTTATCAATCTGTAGGAAAATGTTTCATCTTACCTTTTACATTAAAAAGTTAAAACAATCAAGCATCAACCAACCTTTAGTTTTGCAATTTTTAAACTCCTGTATTTTACCTATTGTACTCTACTGCTCTCCATTATTCTTTCCTGGGCTTCTCAAAAAAGACAATATCATATTAAGAAGGGTATTAAATGCTGTGAGTAGGACTTGTGGTATGCCACTGCGTGAGCTCGCCAATATTATAATCGAGAGACACATAAATTCGTGTACAAAATGGGCAGAGGCCGTACTGTCAGACCCCCTGCACTCTGTCCTTTATTCACAACTATCCCCTTGCATCTCATCAGTTAGGCAAAGAAGTCAATATAAGAAGCTATATGCTTGCACCACTAAGTACAGAAATTCTACAATAGCCTATTTAGCCTGTATTTTATGTGATGGAGACACTGTTAGACGTGAAAAGTGTAAGTTACTATGTAATTAGCAAAGAGAATCGATCCTTTCATCGTTCGTTCATCTTTCTGTAATTTTATGGTGTCACTCCTTCTATCGTTTAATTATAACTTAGCTATTTTATTTTAGTTGTTATTACTATTATTACTACAATTTTATACTTTATGCATATTTTTCTCCGTATTGCATACTGTAATTTGCTACATAGCTGCTATAACAACAACTTGTTATTATTATTACTATTGTGTAATGTTTATTTTTTGTCGTTTTGAGTGAATTAGATGCAATATTGCACTGAATGCTGAAACTTCCTTGTTGTATCATTAGTACTGTTTTTGGAATAAAGTGAAATTATTATTTAAAACAATTGGTTCCCTTTATGAATGTAAATAAAGCAATAAGAAGACGTAATTTGTCTGAATCGTGTGTGTAATGTATTTGCGCAACACATTCCCAACAATCTGATCCAGTACACATGGACTTGTCATAGGAATATATATGAAATTAATAGAGAGGTAAGAGGTGAGAAAATAGACTACTTAGGTGAAGTTAAAAGGACGAATTCAAGGTCAAAATAACAATGAAGATCACTTAAACCAAATTATTATTATTGCTCCCTTGGGTTCCTAGTGGAACATAGGGCTTCAACTACACGTCTCCACTTGCCACTTCTGTCTTCTGCTGTACTTTTCACCTCCATCCATGTTAGTCCATACTATTTCAACTCCTCTTTACACGACCTCCTCCATATCACCCTTGCACTGACGTCCCACTCACCGCTTCCCATTCTGTGGGGTTCCACTCGAGCAATGGCCTTACGCGCACGCGATGTCACCCAGCGGTCTCCTCAGCGACTGTCCGATCCATTTCCACTTTCTCTAGTAAATTTTTTGTCTAGCGTTTGGTTCTTGTTTTGTTTGTTCCCATAGTTCCTTGTTGGTGATTCTTTCTGGACCGGCCATCTGATCTTCAGTATAGAGCGAAGACAGTTGTTAATAAAGGTCTGCAACCTTTTGGAAATATTCTTTGTGACCCACCAAGTCTCTTATCCCCATATAGAAGAACTGACTTGACGTTTGTATTGAAAATCCGAATTTTGATGTTGATGGTGGCTGAGTGACGAAGATTTCCAGATTGGTTTCAGGTTGATGAATGTGTTTCTCGCCTTCCCGATTCTCGATTTGACATCCTCGTCCCATCCGACTGCCTGTAGTTGAGACAATGCTCCTCAGATAAGTGAATGAAATAACCTCTTTCAAATCCCTTCCGTTGATGGTGATTGGCGTTGGAAGTTGCTGCTGTTGTTGTTTGGTTATTTTCATAACCTCCATCTTGTCTATGTTTACCTGGAGTCCTTAAACCAAATAGCAGAGGTCATAGTACATCCGCTATGATATCAAAACAAAGTTTACCAAAGAAAGTTTAATGTGATGACTAATTGCTGCTTTGAAGATGGTTTAAACTTCCTAATTACCAGCTAGGGCTTCCAAAAACTTTAGGAAACGCCCAAAACATGCTTTACAGATCGGTTCAAAAGATCTATTAACGTCAATTTTATGTCCTGTCTCTATAATATGCTTCGCAATAGAGTAGCTAGGTCTCCTGTTCTCACCGTCAATAGGTTCTGATGATTCCATTTGTTTCTGGAACTATTTAGGAATATACTCTGAAGTCAGCTCTTACTTGCAGAGATCGATGAGTCCTCCCTATGTATATGTGTCCACACGTACATTCAAATTGGTTTAGTGGTCTTCATTGTTATTTTGACCTTGAATATGTCCTTTTAACTTCACCTAAGTAGTCTATTTTCTCACCTCTTACCTCTCTATTAATTTCATATATATTCCTATGACAAGTCCATGTGTACTGGATCAGATTGTTGGGAATGTGTTGCGCAAATACATTACACACACGATTCAGACAAATTACGTCTTCTTATTCCTTAATCTAGAATTATTATTATTTATTTTGACAATGTATTTTTCTCCGCCTTCTTAATCGCATTTTCAAAGTCAAACAGGCATCATATTCTGAAATAATTTAAGGTTTCTAAATGACAAAACATTTCGCCTGACATCTTATCTTTCTCACCAAAACATTCACCTGCACACTCATGCTGCCCCCGCCCCCGCGTCAACAACAAATTCACAATCTAATTATGTCATCTCATTTTATTCTATGTGAAACAATACATCTACACACATACACACACTTGCAAACAGAAAGGCATTTAATGAGGGGTTTTCCGATTTCCGTTATATTTACCATCCGCGTCTCTCTCTCTCTCTCTCCTTAAGTCTGTTTCACTGGCTTCATCTCTAATGTGTTGTTTATACTTTCCCACATCTTTTATTTCCTCTTCTTCTGTTTTATTGTTATTCTTCTTCCTATTTGAAAGACTGAATTGAGAATTTTTGCTGTCATCTGGCATTTTGTGGGGAAAATCATCTCTCTGTAGAGTGTGTCGCATCACTTATATCATCATCATCATTATCGGCATTGTCGCTTTTGTTGTTATCTGCTAATTTCCGTAAGCATGTCTGTGTGTGTGTGTGTGTGTGCGTATCTGTATCATTGAACGAGTGGGTGGGTGGATGGGTCAGTGGTTGATCATTTTCCCTGCTTCACTGATATACATATATCAGCAAATGAATCAATCAATAAACAAATTATTGATTTTTTTTTGTGGATAATTAACGTAACAAGTGTCATAGGTGTTTTCAAGTTCAAGTTACCTTTTGAACAATACAACATTTGAGTAACAAATTGGACTCTATCAAGTTTTTGATCAATAACTGATATCAGTTGTTAGAGAACGAACCATTGACAACCACAAGGAAATATCCGAGAGCTGTTTCGTCCTAGTTCGGGATGTTCTAGCAGTGTGAAGACTGAGAAGCTAACTCTTGAACATTAATTTGATGCTTGGAAGTGATTGATAGCAAAAAGAAGTTGAGCAAAGCAAGAACTACCAGAATAGAGTGATACCATCTTTTATTTCGTTGCATTCTCGTCAGCTGCTTACAGGCAAAAGACATTATTAAATATATCTACAAAAACAATTTTAACATAACTGCACAGAGTTCATTTTAGACAAAAATCAATCGATCAATATACGTATGTATAAAGTAATAATATATACATATATATGTAATATTAAACACTACTCTGAACAATAATAATCATACACAATGGAAACGTTTCAGCCTTACGTATTCAAATGAAAGAGATATGAAAATATCCAGTTACCAGGCAAGCCAAAGAAAGACTGATAACCTCTTCTTTCTGGACTCATAAATCAGGTTTCAGGTACCTGATGGAAATAGCTTCAGCAAACTTAAGGAGAATCGAGCTTTTTTGCCTATTGATAAATTTGATTGACTTTTTGACGTCCACCTCATGACCCGTGTCAAGGAGATGATGCCTGGCGATGGCATTGTTCAAACAAAGCCTTTGTTCCCTTTAGGCATAAGCTTTATGGTACATGTTCAGAAAACCGTGGACATGCCCCCCTTCTTTCTGTTCTTCCAATGTAACTGCTCCCGCAGGTACATGTAAATTTGTATATACAGTTGGAGTTAACATGAGAAGGATATCTATCGATTTTTGATTGTACCAAAGAGCATGTTGTTCGATAGACGAGGACGAGCTTAGCTGCAGGAAAGGCTATGCCTAGTGATGTACTCAGCCTTCCGTTCATTATTGCTAGTAAGGAGCCGTGGACACTGGAGTCTACCTGGTCGGGAGTAGATACAAGTACACATCGATGACACTGATTGGCAGCTGCGTTAAAATCAAGAATTAGTAGAAGCTAGAATTCATAGGCCATTGAGCCAGATCTCAGTAACTGAACAGTCTCGGGTGGGCTCTCGTTGTTACAGGAAATTCCTAAGTTCGAACCCCGGTGGGTTGGTACTGCCTATAAGATGAAACAGCTGTCTAGTACCCGTAAGTTTTCAGTGGTTCTGTAACTGATATCAATCGGTGATCAACTCGTAAAAACAAAACTAACCGTGACAAACCAAACTATAAAGAATTAATCTGACACTTGCTAGTGACTTCCTACAGGATGGAGTTTCCTGAGGTTCTAGTGAGAAGTCGTGACCAGTGAGGTTCATCCAGATGTCACGTGTGAGGATGGATTTCCCACTGACGACATTGGTTGGGGTCACGATGAACCGCGAATTAGTAGGAGTTAGAATTCATGCACTGGCCATTGAATCGGGTTCCAGTGGTTGAATGGTATACGAGCTTGCCTTGTGTCCGGAAAGTCCTAGAATCGAACCCCACTGGGTGCATTCTGCCGATGATTCCCAAGCCAGTACTCCTGGGTTTTCAATGGTTCCCTAACGGATATCAATCCGTGATCAACTCGTGAAAAAAATATGATACGAAATTTCATCTTGTAAAAACTTGCTACCTTTAGATATTTTTTACCACTTCATACGCTTACCAAATCTAAAAATCTAACACACGTGTTGCCACCCTTATTATTCCCTTTAGTTCTGAGTGGAACATTGGGTTTCAACAATACATCTCCACTCCGTTGCATTTGGCGTTGTCCTCTTCCTCTGGTTACATGATTGCCCACGTCACCCTCGGACGACCTACCTGTCGCTTCCCTTCTTTTGTAGATGCGTGGCATTGGATAACTGTAACCTTCCTGTTGAGGTGAATCTTGCTGTCATGATTCTAAATGAAACTATTTCCCGTTGCATTAGGACTCTGGCTGACACTGGTGACGTCATTATAGTTACTCACTACCTCAGTGTCCTTGTGACTGTCCTCTGGGAGTAGCTAGAGTGGTTTACTGACTCTCCTGTTGACAATTTGGATTATTCACATCGATTCCATCTGCCGTCTCAGACTCTCCACATTACTATACCAAACTTTCTCATTTCTTTGGCTACCTGGGCAGCCTTCTCAGCCAGCCTCTTAATTTGTACGTGAATTCCACATCCCTATTCTTGTTCTTGTTCTCAACGAGGGAAGACACAATGGCTGCCTGAGGGGCTTCCCGAAGTCTTTCACCACTCCGCCGTGTCATTTCGAATCTCCGATTCCAGCGAAGAATAATTTTTCTTTTTATATTTTCGGAATTTGTAATTTTTATATAGTACGTTGAAGTTTCTGTAGCACTTTGATTGGTTTTGTGGGTTTTGATCGCCAGCCCCACGCTCACTCCTACCTCTTTATCCGGGATTGGGACCGATGGGAAAACCAGCAAGCTAGTTGACTACGCGAGGTTATTGTCATCTTTACCAATTCATATCCATTGGACAAAGTGAAAATTACCTCATACTGAAGAACTATGAATAAATATTAGCTATCCATTGCACAAGAAATAACGATCATAGTTCATGTGGTTAATTGGTGGATGACGCTTCGAAGTTTGGAATGATAGGTTAGTCGGCTCTTGTCTCGGTCTTTCATACCATATCATTCCCTAGGTGCTTCTATCTGACAAGTCTCGATTAAAATGGAATGCACATCCCGGACTCCACTGACAGCCATTATCCACCAGTCTACAATTAAGTTAATGTTTATAAGCTGAGAGAGTTTGTAAATTCTGTTATAGAATTACTCCTTCGATGAGGCCATGAGCATCATTTTAAATGAAGAAATGTTGGTGAAACAACAAATGTCATCATTATCCAACCGGCTCCGCAGCGTATGTCCAATTTCCCATTTCCATTTTCTTTGGAATATTTCATACTAATAAATAATATCATATCATTTGGCAACTACTTCGCTACTACGGGATGCCGCCAACAATTATACATCTCATACAACATTTGTACGACAGTGCTGCATGCCAAGTAATCCACAACAGGAAACTCACGGAATCCTTCGAAGTGAAGACGGGAGCAAGACAAGACAGGCTGGCTGCCTACTATCGCCTATGATCTTCCTGATTGCAGTAGATTGGATAATGCGACAGACGACGGGCAATGAAGGAACGGATATAAAATGAACTCACACAAAAAACTTGGGGGATCGGGACTTTGCCGAGGATATATGTCTGATTTCCCACAAACTGGAAGATATGCAAGTGAAAAGCAACAATTTGGCAGAAGAAGCACCCAGAGAAGGTAAGAAGTCAGGTGAATATAGCAAAAAAGAGGTAGGTGATTGCAGATTCCTGGCCAACAGCAACAACAACAGACGACAATCTGAAAGAAGCAGCATCTTTTACATACCGACCTGGGAAGCATCGTTTCAATTAAAGGCGGAACTGACAAGGACATCAAAACAAGAATAGGAAAAGCAGGTCAAGCTTTCATTACTCTGACGTCTGTGTAGGGGTCAACAGCACTCAGCATGAAAATGAAAATGAGATCCGGATTTTCAACTCCAATGTGAAGTCATTGCTACTTACTATATGGATCAGAGACTTGGCGCGTCATAAAGAGCACATCAAACAAACTACAAACCTTCATTGACAGTTGTCTTCGCTCAATACTCGAGATCAGACAGCCAGAAATGGTCAGAAACCGGGATTTCTGGCAATGAGCGAACCAACCAGGAACCGATTAATGGAGGTGGATTAGCCGTACTCTGAGTAAACCATTAAGTGACATTTTATTTTATTTTTTATTTATTTTTGATTACAGCTTGACCCCCACACCGTACTTTTGGTAGAAGTATGGAGTTTTCAGCGTGGATATCGGTAGCCCGAATTTCGCAGGCCGACCATAGATATCAAGTGTGCGTCGGCGAGGGCTCGAACCCCGGACCATGTGCATGGTCAGCGAGAGTCCTAGCCACTGTGCCACCGACATCACTAGACAAGCCCTTTCGAAAGGATACCGAAAGGGAATTGGCGAGTTGGTCGTCAGTGAGATGGTGACTTGGAAGAGGTAATGTGAAGAGGAGATGAAAGCATGTTGGCAAACTTTAAGCCAGGTGAAAACCTTAGTAGAGAACCGAAAGCAATGAAGACGCGCGACTGAAGCCCTATGTTCCTCTAAGAATTACAGAAAATAGTAATAATAATATCCCCAATACTCAAATGTTTCGAACTGTTTAGAGTGAACTTCGTTTGAATAGATAAATATGCCTCAAAGTATTGTCTTTGGAGGTGTGTGTGTGTGTGTTTGCGTGAATTAGTTTCTAGATGAAGACAAGGTGATGAAGTAGGTTGGTGGAAAGAATAGACACAAGACGAACTAATTGACTCTATCACCATCATCATCGTTATTATCATCACCGTCCCTCCTTGTTAGTGAGTCTAATCTAAATCATAAGTTTATTTATCATTAATCATTTTAAATTCCCAATGGGAAAATCATCAAATCAACGAATGAAGTAGGAAATCAAACAAACAAACTCACTAAATGAGATGGCGAAGTTGATTATTTCTGCTTATTTATTTGTTTATTTCCCGGAGTCCTCTTCCTATTCTTCTTCTTCTCTTTTTCTTGCACCCTTAAACTGTCTGTGTCTATGTGTTCTCGCGCGTGTATGTATTTGCCTTATAGGAAGTGATTAAATGGTGTTCAATAGTATAACAAAGATTTCGCTTAATTGAACATTGAATATGCATACTGTTCAATTGTTCCAATGATACATATGTAAAGTTTTGTCCGTCAAATTATTATTGTTTTTCTCCACTTTCATTTCATAATTTTTTTCTTGTTCTATTTTATTTATTCATTTATTTATTAGCGCAAAATTTTTGTCTGCTTTGGTATATTTTCTTTTCTTTGATATGATTATAAGCAATAATTTGTACTGGGAACGGCATCAGTCAATTTTTCCTGTACAACACTGTGTGATTTATCACAAAATACAAAGAAATATGTCTTTATTTATTACCGTTAGTCCATAGGTAGTATGAATATCTTTCACACCACATTAGCTCCAGGAAAGATATTTCGTTTAGCCTAAGACCCACAGAAATTAAGAAAATCTTGTGTCAGTCAATCTCAGCTTTCGACTTAGTACCTGGGGACATTTTTTTACACAAGCTTGTTGATACTCAGACTGACTGTTGGTTTGTCAAATGGCTGCATTCTTATTTCTCAGGAAGAAAGCAGTACACTGTATGTCAGGGAAGGTCGTCCACTTCATTGCTTACTGAGTTTGGTGTCCCTCAAAGTGCTGTCCTTTCTCCTTTTCTGTTACTTTCTTCTTGCATGGCTTGCCTCACTCTGATGAAAAAATGGACTTTGTTAAGTATGCCGATGATCTAATTATTCCAATGTCTGTTAACTCCCAGCTAGACTGTACTATGATGAACAGCTTTCTATCAGGAATTAGTAAATAGTCTTCGTCTGACAGCCTTTAACTAAATCCTTCTGAATGTCAGACTGTCAATTTCAGTTTCAGATGTAAAAGAAAGTTAAATGAAGCCGTTGGTTCCTATGACCCCTGCAAAATTCATGATGCTGAGGTAGAAATCAAGTCTGAAGTTAAGTATCTTGGATTAATTCTTTCTTCTGATCTATCCTGGTCTTCCCATGTCTTAGCGATTTCTAAAAGAATATTTCGTCTGACTTAAGAAGTTGAGGCACTCAGGCATAACCCAACCACTCCTCTTACAGTTTGTCAACTCGTGCATCCTACCTATTCTTCTTTACTGTTCACCTTTATTCTTTCCTGGATTGCTTAAAAAAGACTATGTCGCACTTCGTAGAACTCTGAAGACTGTCAGTCAGTACGGCGAGTGGTATCCCATTGGGCCATATCGTTGACATTGTCACTGATAGGCACTTGATGTCATGCAACAAATTTGCTAAAGGAATTTTGTAAGACTCTGAACACTCACTCTACCCACAGCTCCAACCTTGTGTCTCCTCAGGTAAAACAAGAAGCCTTTTCAGAAGAATTTATGCATGTGCGTCTGAGTATAAAAATTTCACTATACCATATTTATCACGTACTTTATTTGATGAAAATAGTGTCAGGCACCAAGTAACTAACTAACCTTCTTTGTACTAGTAAATATACCATTTCTTGCACCCTTACAACATCAACCTCTATTGTTATTGTGCTTCTTATTTATTTTCTCATAAATTTTAACATGATTTGAACTGTGATATAACTGTTATTTTTCGTCTTTCCACTCAACATACTACATCAGCAGAACATTAGATTCAATACTCCATAACATGCTAAAATTTCTAAACTGAATCGACGATACTGTTTGAAACAAACTCACTGTTATTATTATTATTAATATTTAATGATCTCAATTCGTGCTTAGAATATTTTTGACTTTATATCGTAAACGTGGACGAATTCCTCTGGTTACTTTTGTTTTAATTTTTAACTTTATTTACATTTTAAGTAAATCAAATGCAATACTGTGACAAATGCTGAGAATTCCATTCTGTATTATAAGTACTATTCATGGAATAAAGTAGATTAGTATTATTCTAAGTTAGCTAGTTCCTACTATTTTATCCTTCCCTCTTAGTCTTTCTGGCCTACTTAAGAAAGACTTTTTTATACTGCGAAGGGCATTGAAAGCTGTTAGAATGGCTAGTGTGGTATCGCTAAATAAACTAGTTACTATAATTGTACATAGACACACTGACTCATTCAAGAAATCAGAGAATATTATTTTGTTGAAACCTGACCATCCTTTCTATGCAAATCTCTCCCACTTGTATCTCTAATCCGAGAGAACTTGAGGCAGTTATGAAAGACATTGTGCGCGAACGATTTAGTATAAAACCTTAACAATACCTTTTTGATGTGGTTGTCTTCTCTCAGTTAACTTGCGAAGCTTTCATCGCCCTACTAGATGACATCTTCAGCGCACACTTCAGTTTCAAGTGAGCCTTTAGATATCTCTATGAGTTCATTGGTCATCTCTCCTGGTGACCTTGCACGTGATTGGTTGTTTTTGTGCGTTCTAGGCTACTTGTATTGGAATTGATTAGTTCTTTAACTGTATGTATTGATATGAAGGAGTGTGTGTCATGTCTTTTGACGGCTAGCTTCTGCTCATGGATACGAAGACGAAGGAAACGTCTAGTTTGGCCAATGTAGTGTTTTTCGCAGTTGTTACAATTTATTTTGTAGATGATGTTGATCTTATCTTGTTTCGCTGTTGAGTCTTTTGGTTGACATAGAATTGAGGGAAATGACTTTGTTGGTTTGTGTTCAACCACGGAGATCAATTCGACTGAGACAACCAACGTTCAAATATTAGACGAACAGAGGAAACACCAAGAATGCTAGTGATTTTTTCTAAGCCAGCCTGGTATTCCAGTTAATCGTCAATCAATAGACACATTCAGATAGGCGAAAGTAACTAACAGATAAGAAAGAAACCTCATACACAAAGAATCAAAGTTCAAGTCAGAGAACTACTCAGTTCCAATACAAATAACCTAGAAGGTGTGAAAACACACAAAAACAACCAATCGCGTTCAAGGTCACTCACCGTGAGAGATGATTAATAAACTCGTGGAGAAATGTAAGAGCTCACTTCAGACTGAAGTGTGCTCTGAAGACGCTGCCTAGTGGGGTGATGAAAGCTTCGCGAATTACCTTTCCAGCTCAGAAAACACAACCACATCAGAATCATCCATCTGAGCTACAAATCTTCTCCATCATATCTAGATAAGTTCTAATATTTAATTATCATATTATTATTGCTCCCTTGAGTTCCTAGTGGAACATAGGGCTTCAACTACACGTCTCCACTTGCCACTTCTGTCTTCTGCTGTACTTTTCACCTGCATCCATGTTACTCCATACTGTTTCAACTCCTCTTCACACGATCTCCTCCATGTTACCCTTGCACTGACGTCCCACTCGACGCTTCCATTTCGGGTTCCACTCGAGCAATGGCCTTACGCGCACGCGATGTCACCCAGCGGTCTCCTCAGCGATTGTCCGATCCATTTCCACTTTCTCCTGCATATTTGTTGGTTGGCGATTGGTTCTTGTTTTGTTTGTTTGTTTGTTCCCATAGTTCCTTGTTGGTGATTCTTTCCTGCCCGGCCACCTGATCTTCAGTATAGAGCCAGCGAAGACAGTTGTTGTTGGTGAAGGTGTGCAACAGGCTGTTGGAAATATTCTTTGTGACCCACCCGCCAAGTTTCTGATCCGTATAGAAGAACTGACTTTACGTTTGTATTGAAAATCCGACTTAATTTTGTTGTTGATGCTGAGTTGAGTGACGAAGATTTCCAGATTGGTTTCAGGTTAATAAATGTGTTTCTAGCCTTCCCGATTCTCGATTTGACATCCTTGTCCGTTACAAATTAGAAGGATTACGCTATTAAATGCTGTAAGTTCCATATTCTCATTAAATTCACTGTTTGGTATAAAGCCGTTATTAAAGGACGGTTACTGCAAATTCATCAACTAGGCTGAACATTCATGTATTAATGGTAAGTGTGCTCATTACACGGTATGATTTTATTAATTTAACCTTTGACCGAAAATAATTCTGGAGTTTTCTCATACACTTACTGTAAATACATGAATGTACATTATCGTTGATGAATTCGTCGAAAAGGAAATTATCTTCTTTGTAACCTTCTTTTTTAATAATTCTATGATTCAAATAAAGCCATTATTGTTACCATCGTGAAGACTTACAGGCGAAGACCAACAAAGTAGCTGAAGAAGCAGCAGCCAGAGAAGACATGACTTCAAGTGAACAAAAAGAAGTCAGAGGTAATGAAAATCAACACTTCATAATTGCAATAAGCACTAATCACTTTTTCAAAAGGGAGAAATTTAAGAGGGATCACTTCCTTCATTTATCCAGGTAACGGCATTTGTTAATAGAGGCAAAAGCATGGTGGAGGATGTCAAAATCAGAATTGAAAATGCAAGACACACATTCATTACTCTAAAAACACTTTGGAAATCTTTTGCGGACACTATAAAGAAGAAAATTAGTATCTTCAACAAAAACGTTAAATCAATTCTTATATGTGAATTAGAAAGTTCAACTGCACGTCACAGAAAGCATTCCCTACAGGCTACATCATGCCTTATCAACAGCTGAATTCGGTACATACTGAAGATCAGATAGCCTAGTTAGAATAAGCAACAAGGAATTCTTACCATGAAACCAATCAAATATAAATGTTGCTCATCAAATATTCAGAAGAAATTGTAGATGGGTTGGAAACACACTGAGAAGGCAGCTGGGCGACACTGCACTTCAAGTAATCGATTGAGTGGAACCTGGTCGGGAAGCGACATGTGGGCCGTCAGAGGGTGACATGGAAGAGGTCATGTTAGGAACAGTGGCAAGCTATGGGGCCAGCTGAATAGCACTGTGTAGATGTGCCGCCGAATCCCTGTATTCTACTCAGACCCCAAGTGAATAATTACAATATTAATAGAGGTTTGAAATGTTGGACTGACCGCTGGATTCTGTTCGCGTAGCTAGATGGTTAACATATGTCCGCCTTGTAGTCTGAATGTCCTATGTCCAATCCTAGACGACGACGTTAACAGCTTCTGTGAGGAAAAAAGAAACAGCTATCTAGCACCTTCTAGTGGTTGTCAATTGTTCTTTAAATGAAGTCAGTTGGTTGATTCCATCGTATCAAAATCCTTCTGTCCCTTTTGATATGCTGTCTCCTA
Organism: Trichobilharzia regenti; assembly: GCA_944472135.2. Lineage (NCBI taxonomy): Eukaryota > Metazoa > Platyhelminthes > Trematoda > Strigeidida > Schistosomatidae > Trichobilharzia > Trichobilharzia regenti. Next base: position 107,087,172 of record OX235264.1, read on the forward strand.
CTATGAACACGATGTCCCAAGATTAACAAGACATTATTTGGTTATCAGTTGTTAGGAGTAGAATCTAGAATGAACGCACAATACCACAAATCAGGCTGTGACATGTAAGCTCAAAAAGAGGTCACCAGTTACCTATTTTTTTTCGACAATATCAAGCAGGAAATCAAATCACGAGAGAATGAGAGCTTGTAGGTAGTTGTATAGCTGCCAGCTGAAAGCGACAGTAGATAAATGAGTTCCGCAGAGACGTCCCGTTGAACTCGGAAAAAATGATAAAGCATATTGTAACAGTAAATCCTTATATCGAAATCTTCATTTGCAAATATTCTTCATTTTTTTCTGTATTGTTTCATAAAAGGATCTTTCATTTCTTCTCCTAGCCATAGAATCCATCCTTTCGTTATTCAGTATCCTTGCGCGAGCCCCGACCAATTTCATAGAAAAGTAACCGTCCTATTGTCAGGCTTGATGGACCCTGCTAGAAACAACTTCTCATTATGGGCAGAGCTAGCTGATAGTCAAAATTAGAATAATTTTTTCAAATGTTATTTTACAGTATGGGTACAAAGTACTGAAGAGTTCCAAACAAGGACGAAATAACTGTCTAGCAGAACTCCTTGGTTTTACAATGGTTCTCCAAATGATATATCTATACATGTATACTGATAAAAGAAGTGTAAAAAATAAAGAAAGGCATTAAAACTCCCCAAAAATAAACAAAATAAAATTGGGAGAAATGAAAATAATAATAATGCGGAAACAGATGAGCAAATCAGATATTATCATCATCATTGTTATTATGATTTACATGGTTGAATAGATTTTTTCTGGGGGTTTTTCTGTTTTTCAGGATGAAAAGCATCGCAATCCCCGATCTGATTATATTTATTTATTTTTTTTGTTGTTATGATAATTTGATGACAGATACACCAACACATTCACACACACACACACACTGGGACACAGTATCCAGGCGATTCAAGAATGCCAATTCTCCTTCTATTTTCAAAGATGGTATAATTATGCACCAGTTTTTGGGATAAACATACGGTATACATATATATATATATGTCTAGTAGCCTTGCTCTTAGGGTTAATTCAATTTATTTGCATAAAGTTAGGCAAGTTTAATGATAATACACATCGTCTATCAATTTCGAATGTTATTCATTCACTCATTCATTCATTCTCTGGCTCACTCATTAGCTGCCTCCCTCTCTCTCTCTCTCTCCCTCCACGTACCACTTACTCACTCACTCACCCACTCACTAACTATCTAACTTACTAACTTACTTAATTTAATTTTCAATTTTGTAATGTAATCGTCATAATTCCATTTGTTCTTATCGTGTGACTTTGTTTGCGCCATCTAGTTGTTTTCCCTTTATCGCAGTCTCAATTATGCATATATTTATAATTCAAGTGCTCTTGATTGAATTATTGATCGATTTTCTAATCAGTTAGCACATTGGCGAAAATATATTTTACTCAGTGTGAACCTATGCTTTTATCATTTTTTCAACTAGTGAATAATTTTCACTCAACCAAAGTGTATTTATCAATGCAGCTGCTAGCCTCGATTTGGAGACAGCTATACTCGGGTGTAGGTCCCTGTGGCTTAATGGTCTATGAGCTAGCTCGCCTTGTAACCAGAGGGCTACTGGGTTCGAACTCCGTTTGCGTGCATACTGATGAAAACTCTTAAACTAGGATGGAGGAAACAGCTGTTCAATACTCTCAGGTTTTGCGCGTCGGTATTGCAGGGATAGAATCCCCGCAAACCACGTATGTGGTCCGAGGTTCGTTCCTCGACCAAGAACGCACTCCTGCTACCAAAACTTCACAGCCTCAGCCTGAAGCCTTATGTTCCATTCGGAACGTTTAAGGAATAAAAAAAATACTTGGCGTACTACTACTAGGGAGCTTATACAACGTGTCCGGCGTTAAAGGACAGACCAAAAGTATTTGAAACTCTATATTATTGTACTTAGTTGGTGGTCACTCAGTGTAATTCATGTTAATTAATTGCAACCCTACAGAATCATTACAATGGAATCTGTATTCCAGCTTACTGCAAACAAGCTGACGTGAAGTCTATAAAGTCTAAACCATGCATTCAGCCCTTTTCTCACTCTCTAAGTTAGTTATGACCTAACCAACTTAATACACACTCTGCTTTCTTATTGTAACTTTCCTCACAATCTAGCGTAACGTTATTGAACTATTTGTCTTTTCTTAGCCTTTATCAACTGCTTATATCTTAACGTTTGCTTGTATAGTCATGTCATTTTTCGATACGCCTGTTAGCAAAAATTGTCCTATACATTCAATTTAGTTATTATTGTAATTATTATTATTGTTATTATTGTGATTAATCATATATTTTATATGCCCAATCTTACCATCCTACTGACAGGTAACTATGACTAGTTTGTCATTATTATTTCCTTGACTTTCGAGTAAGACGCAGGGTTTCAACGGCACATCTCCACTTCCTCCTATTCTCTAAAGTCCTATTCAGCGGGCCACATGATTACCTGCCTGTAAGCTCTCATCTGTTCCTCAGATGGTCTCTTCCATGTCACCCTCAGACGACCCAATGTTCGCTTCCCACTCGGGTTCCACTCGAGTGATTAGCTGGAGTGCAATAACACCCAACGATCTGCTCCGATCTACGTCCATTTTATTCAGAATGTTTGTTGAGCAATATGCTCTTGATTGATTTGTTCCTAGAGTATCTAGTTATTTCCGGCAGGCCATTTTATCCTCCATATGGAGCCGGTGAATGTAGCTGTTAATAAAGCATGATGTAGCCTGTTGAGAATGCTTTCCGTGACACTCGGTGGAACCTTATGACCTATATATAGAGGAAGTGTATTAACGCTTGTGTTGAAAATCTGGATCTAGTTCCTGATAGTGATCAAAGAATATTTCCAAGGTGTTTTCAGAGTGATGTATGTGTGTCTTGCATTGTAAATTCTGGTTTTGACATCGCCATCCGTGTGGCGTGCGTGTAGTTGAAACGATGCTTTCTCGATAAGTGAATGAAGTGATCCCATTTAAAATCTTTCCATTGATGGTGATTGGTTTTTGTAGTTTTCGTTTTGGTTGTTTGGTTATTGCCATTATCTCTGTCTTCTCTAAGTTCAGCTGAAGTTCTGTTTTTGAATTTTACTTCTTAACCTTCTAATTTATGTTACTTGAGTTGTGAATCATCCTCGAAATGCAAATCTTTTGGCGTCTTTCATCCGTATAACGTATTCTTGTTTTTCGAGGTCCTCACAGTCTTCCGCGTAATCCAGTGCAACACAATTAGCTATATATATATATATATATATATAGCATTATTTACCTTAGAATAAAGCTGAATGAGAACTAACTTCAAACAATATTGATCACTCCAGAACTTGTCATTTTATGGCAAAAAAAGATGTTTACAAGACTAAAGATGAGTGAGTATAACTGCCACAAAGTAGGAGAAAACAGCTGTCCAGTGCTTTCTATTGGTTGTCAGTGTTATCCAAATGATGACGGTTTGGGAAGATATTTACACTGAAATCGATACAAATACATATAAAATCTCACAATCTATATATCAGTCTCCATATCACTAGTGGCTACTGAGCGGATGTCCTGAAGCTTTGCTTATAATTCTTAGTCACTGCGGTATATACCATGTCAAGGTGAAATGGATACTCGTCCAAGGCACTGGTTGAGAATAGTACTCTACTACGAACTGTCACAAACTGAAATTCACGAGTCATTGAATTCCTGTTCAAGTGCCTGAACGGTCAAAGAGCTTGGCTTTGAGATCTAAAAGTTCCGAGTCCAATAATGTGGTGGGGTGTGTGCAGTGATGACGGCTCCCAGTCTAAGATGAGACAGCTGTCCTGTGCTCACCACTGCTTCTCACTATTCCCTCTAACTGATGTTGGTATGTGACGAAATCTATGCTGAAAGTAAATAAAAGAGAATGCTGACATTACGGCAGCGAAGACTGATATTCGCGACGGTAAACAGTGATGACCAACGACAGCATGCAGGTTGGTGCCAACATTATCAGCGGTTGAGATAGGTGATAGCTTATATCGCACGAAGACGGTTCTTTTGGACAGCAGAGGCTGCTTGTAAATTGTCCATCAATACTTTAGCTTTTCAAGTGCTAGTGTTTTTGATTATCATATGGAGTAGGTTTTGAAGTAATAAAGAAGATATATAGCTCGGGAGTATATTTTGATTATGTCCCCCTAGTCGGAGAGAAAAATTACAAAGTAATCATCATCTTTTTGAAAACCACCTCTAAGGCGCTTAATTCAAGTGTGAAGGCCATTGCCTGCCAATAAAAGTGGATGGCAGTGGCTCTATATATCTCAAACTGATAAAAGTGGAATACGTGGGTCAGCAATCGGATCCCATCAATTTGGGTAGGAAGTCAACCGGTTCGCCTAATAACCTGGAGGTTGTGAGTATGATCTTGAGTGGTATCATCGACGCGTACTGAAGAAAAGTCTAGAATAAGGACAATCGACCTCTAATCTCTTTTCAGTAGGTGTTCAATCTTCAAACCAGTCAAATCCCTTGAAACCAACACTTGAAAACTAATAAAAGTGACAATAACGTTACTTTACATAAACAGTTTGTGCAAACTCATTTGATTCTACTATTTTTGTTGCATTTTCTTTAGTATTTGGCCTCTTTCTTTTATTTTACCCGCTATCCAAAAATATCACTCAACCTTCTTTATTTCTGTTGTCAGACCAACAGGTATTCATCAGTCGAATCATATGACTTTTAACCGACATTAGTGTACTTTGCGCACCTTCAGATTAAGAGTAAGAGTCTACTGATTATCATAGTACAAGACGAAATATCTGATGGTGAATATTAGAAGTTGTAGCCAGTGGTGTTCAGTATGCCAGCTATGAAGTGGATGCTTACAGATGGTCTTGGACAGCTTTGTCGCTATCTATCCTAAATCAATGTAGGTTAGACTAGTGGATTCCAACCTCGAGTAACTGAATAGCCAATATGATTTGCCTCATAACTTGAAGGTCCTAGGAGTAATGAATGCTGGGGAGTTCCAGAAATTGGACGAAATAGTTATTGAGTGGTCTTCTCATGATATACACTGAAAATTTTTTTATACTGTTCTTTTCCTCATTGTGTTACTATGTTTACAGAGATAGAAAAGACAAGGTGATTTGCAAACTTCACTGAGATACATCTGTTCAACCATTCTGACTTACCTATACACACATATACATACTAACATTCAATATAAAATACAATAAAAAACAATAATGGTGATAACAGTCATCGTGAAAGCAATATATACATAGCTGAGATTGTACTAGAACCGAATTTCCCACCACCCACCCCCCCAACTGCCTTAAAATAGCATAAGAGGGTTGCTAAGATAAAACTCATGTTTGCTTTTCTTTACATGTGTTGTTATTTATTTATTTTATGAATTTTAACAGGGCCACGTTTTTAGAGAAGAATAGAGTTTGAGCCCAGGACAAACTAGGCCAGATGTGAGGACAAATGAATGTCACTGCTACTGGTTGACGGGGACGATATGAATTGCGAATTGACACAAGTTTAAATTCATTGAATGGCCGTTGGATTCTCTTCTGATGCCTAAATAATCGATGGATGGGTCTCTGTGTAACAGCCGAAACCGACCAGCTGTAGTCTGAAAGCAGGAAACTGTTCTTTGTATTCTATTGTATTGCTGATCAAAACTTTTTTGAGAGATGTACAGTTACAGAACGCTCAGAAGACAACAAAAAGACGGTTATTCTTTGATAGGTCTTTGTGATTCTTTTGAATAACAGTGACATAAAAAATTCAAAATTAAACCAGTACTGCCGTTACCCAGCTTGGCTAAATAATTTTGTAGTACAAAACAGGTAATCCAGAAGGAAATTAGTGAAACGCAGCGTCGAAGATGTATTTGAATTCGTAGACAAAATCGTGGATATTAATATCAAAGATGAAACTATGATATCTTTGAACAAAGGGTCTTTATTCACATTTACCCCTTTAGTAGAAACAGTTAACTACATATGTGAACAAGTGGTTAACCAGCTGATAAGTACTGGCAGTGCAATGGAAATCCTAAAAGAAATGTTATTTAGGTATACCACGAATGTAAATTTCGAATTTGATAGCACACTTTACAGAAAAGTGGACTGGATGAGAATGGGCTCCCTACTGGTTTCTATTTCAGCAGATTTCTTTCTAAGTAAACTAGAAAATGAACCTTTAAACAACCTTATTAGAAAATTTTCATTTCATTGCCGGCATATATTCTTTGTGATAATGATATTCTCAATAATAAATCAATCCAATGAAGTACATTCTGCTGTGAAACTCACGTAAAAAGAGGAATCCCAAAATAGAATTGCCTTCCTGGATGTCCTCTTTACAAGAAAACTAGATGGTAGCATAAAGAGAAATTTGCATATGAAAGGCACGTGGACGGGACGATATACACATTTTCTTAGCTTCGTTCCTAGCAAGTACTGATGAAATCTAGTGAGGACCCTCAGCCACAGGGTTATAACTATATGCTCAGAAGAATTAATTGAAGGTGAACCAAGAATTATATATGATACCTTGATCGAAAATACCTATCCCGACAAATTTTTCAAGAAAAGTATGACAAAGAAAGCAGAAAAAGGCTACTCATTATCCGTATATATGACTGCCATTGAAAGACAATATACCTAGCAAAATAATTAAGAAAATCAGTTGAAAAACTTTCAATGTCGGCAAACTACAAATCTTATTTTCTACACAACCGACGGTGATTCCTCGATTGAAAGATGAAGTACCTAGACTAGCCACTTCCAATTGTATCGACCAATGCAACTGCGTTTACGGAGCCAGTTATAGTGGCCGCTGCTCTAAGAACTTGATCTTTCATGCTCGCTGAGAAACATCTACCTGTGTGGCTAAATAAAAAGGTATAGTGAAAGTCATCAACAATTCTATATTACCAATACTTGACAATTCTATATTAGGCAACCTGCTTCAAACGGGCCACAAAGCCAGCATCGACAAATCCTCCTCTCTCATCTACGGGTTACCAAATGAATTGCCAGTAGCATTCAGGTACCGCGACTCTCGTGAAATAACCAATGCTCTGTATGTAGAAGAAGCAAGTCCAGCCTCTACTACTGCCCCGGCATTCAGTGGGGAATGATTATTATTATTATTTTCCCTAATTTTTCTGATATACAATGTGTAGTGTTATTTTGGTGCCATCAAACTGTAATCCATTGATATGATTATTATTATTATTATTGATTCGATGTCATTTAAACAAGATTAATAACATTCTTCTTAATTCATTCACTACAATGCATATATAACTGTAGAACCTGATGACGAAGAGGTTATTGCAAAGAGTATTCTTTGCTCAGTAACCAGTCTTTTGAAAAATATTTTGGGCATTTATAATCAGCTAAAAAGGATATCAGTGGGATTGAAAACCAATCAGGAACAAAGACAAAATAATAAGATCAAGTCAACATATGATATGCAAATGTCAGAATGATGTTACGCAGTTAGTTGAAATATTTAAATAAGTATCAATATTGTCATCGGATTGTTCAAGGAGTGATTTTTCCAAACAATTATTCCGTCCAAGGGTGAGTCATGCTGAAGAGTCTCAAAGTAGGGCGAAATAGCTGTCCAGTACTCTCTAGTTATAAATGGTTCTCTAGCTAATATTTTATTTTATATTTTTTGTATATTTTTTGTTTACAGCTTGATTCCACACTGTATTTTTGGTACAAGTATGGAATTTTCAGCATGGATATCGGTAGGCCAAATTTTGCAGGCCGACCATAGATATCAGGTGTGCGTCGGCAGGGGATCGAACCTCGGACCATGTGTATGGTCGGCGAGAGTCCTAACCACTGTGCCACCGACGCACAAAAGAAATATGCATGCTTTTCTATAGTTTGATTTGTAAAGGTTAGTTATGTTTTTACGAGTTGATCATAGATTGATATCAGTTAGAGAACCATTGAAAACCAGGGAGTAATGGACAGCTGCTGTTTCATCCTAATTTGGGAATCATTGGCGGTTTCCTGTAGTTCTAGTGAGAAGTCGTTACCAGTGAGGTCCAATTAGATGTCACGTGTGTGGATGGATGTCCCACTGACGACAATGGTTGGGGTCGCGTTAAATCACGAATTGGTAGGAGTTAGAACCCATGAGCCCTTGTATCGGGTCCCAGTGGCTGAATTGTCTACGAGCCAGCTTGCCTTGTAACCGAAAGGTTCTGGGTTCGAACCCCAGTGAGGTGGGTGCGTACTTCCGATGATGTTCAAACTAGTATGAAACAGCAGCTGTCCAGTACTCCCTAGTTTTCAATGGTTCTCTAACTGATATCAATCCGTGATCAACTCGTAATATGAATGTATTAGGTAACACAAAAATTGTCAAATTAAACAAATAGTTTCCACAAACTAATTTTAGTGAAATTTTCTGTTGTATTCAGCCTGTTTCTTTCCATATTAACGCTTTTCACATTTTCGATTCCGTTTGTTTCCCTTGCTGCTTTCAGCTGAGCATGTGTTAGTTACCAGTCTATTCATGTTACTTTTAGTCGAAGCGAAATGCATTCTTCAGCTTGAAGTCGACAGCTAGCGTTCATATTTCTATCAGAATGAATTTCATAAAGTGTTCATTGACAAGCTATGACTGGTAGCATCCACTATATGTTGTAAACTGGAAATTCATAAAAACAAAACACGTAGTTCAGCGAAGAGTCTCTTTTCGGTGAATTCATTTTCTTAGCTGAACAGTATACTGTCGAATATAGATAAATTTTCTCAACCTTCCAATTAAAGAAACAAAACGAAACAGATTGAGAAGCATCTCACAGACGTCTTGAAGACAATGAAGACCAGTCAGCTAATCAGTGGTGATATCTATGAATAGATCCGGCCAACAGGTTCAATAATACCAAGACTCTATGGTCTATCAAAGGTACACAAGGTTGGCCTCCCACTTCGTCCAATTCTGGATATGTCAGGTTCCCCTTACCACTCTATTGCAAAATGGCTAGCAGCTATTCTGGAACCTGTAAGGAAACAATTATGTACGCACTCACTCCGTGACACCTATCAGTTCATCGACTGCATACAAGATCTGAATGTATCTAACAAGATTATGCTGTCCTTCGACACTAAGTCACTTTTCACCAATATCCCACTCACGGAAATGGTCTGCTTCATATGCATATATATAGACGACAACCATCTCAATATTGGAATGCCAGCATCATGTTTGAAGGAATTACTACTGAGATCCACTCTGAACGTCCAGTTCACTTTCACCGACACCCTCTACAGACAAAAAGATGGTATTGCAATGGGATCTCCGTTGGATACACTACTCTCAGACTGCTTTGTGGCAAGCCTCGAAAAACGTCTACTTAAGCGGAGCACTGACAATTTACGACTGCATAAAAGATACGTAGATGACATATTCATTATTTGTGACAACAACAATGACCCAAATCTACTGCTGAAGACATTTAATTTTTGCCATTCTGAAATAAAATTCACTCTTGAAATGGAAAACGAGTCAAAAATTCCGTTTTTTGATGTGGAAGTAACAAGAAGAACTGATGGGAGGAGCCTAAGAAGACCAATCCATAGAAACCCTACGTGGAATGGTCAACTAATAAGCTTCTGTAGCTGGGTACCCATTCAACAAAAGCAAAATTTAATTAAATCACTTGCCACCCGCATCGAACGCATCTGTAGTCCCGACGTTCTTGAAACCGAATTAGATATTCTAAGAGAAATCTCCATCCAAAATGCATACCCAATAAGATTCATCGACAAAAATATCAGGGCAGTAATTCGGAGAAACGAAACTTCACTTGCGCCTAAAAAGAAACTCTACATGAACTTGGATTTCAAGGAAGATTTGACAAGCATTATTCTCAAGACAAGGATCACATCATTTCTGAGAAGAACATTCTTTGCAGCAACACAAAGAATGGTGTTCTCCAGTCTTCCACTGATCTGCAGAAGCCTTAAGGACAAGATCCCGAATCTGACCACTTCTTGGTGCATATATCAGTTCACCTGCTGCTGTGGAGCCAGATATATCGGTCGTTTGACGCGCATCCTGGGGGATTATCCATGAATTAAACCTGAACCTTCGTTGAGTGGCATTTGATAACGACGTCACTGCATATTCCAAACTGACATAAGTTAGCTGAAGAGTCTCGAAAGAGGACGAAACACTCAATCATAAAAACAGTTGACGACATGATTCATGAACATCACTCACTTATATCTATCTATTCACACTTGAACACACATTCACATACGCGCGCACGCACGCACACACACACACATACAAATAGTCAATAGAACACAATGACACACAAATATAATGATAATCAAAGTGAAGGTAATTCAATCAAACAATATTCTTTTTGTTATTGTTATCACTGATACATCATCTGTTTATTTATTTATTTTCTCGTTTAGCTGAAAATCTATTTCTACTCTTTATTTCTTTATATGCCTATTTATTGAATCTCATGGGTAATCAAAACTTTCATTACATCAAATTCGCCTTTTGTTTAATGATGATGATGATTCTGTTTGCTCTTTTCTTATACTTTATTGTCTCTCTCTCTCTAGCTCATCTTGTTTTGAAATTTTTTCTATCTATCCAACTGATTTTTGTCCAGTAATAATCACAATAATAACAGCAACAAAAAAAAGCGAATTCTGCAGCATACTTGACTGAATTTTATTACATCTTGTGAATGAATATTTGTCAATCCAATGCTAAATATAAAACTATTGAGTAACATAAGACAGTACTACTAGATGGACGTTTCGTCCTGCTTTGGAACTCCTCAGCGAACCCCACGTCATCAAGAATGGAACCCGCGACCTTGAGTTCAGATGGTAAGCTCATGAAACATCCAGCCACTGAGAAGAAATACATTTACCAGTTGATAAATTCGTATTATTGAATTTCTTTTGATGTGGTTGTGTTCTCTGAGCTGGATAGTTAATTTGTGAAGCTTTCATCGCCTTCCTTGGCAACATCTTCAGCGCATACGTTAATTTGAAGTGAGCTTTTAGATTTCCCCACGAGGTGAATAATAGTCTCTCCTGGTGGGTGACCACCTTGGACTTGATCGGTTGTTTTTGTGTGTTTTCACATCCTCTAGGTTACTTGTATTGGAAGTGATTGTTTCTTCGACTTGAACTTTGACCCTTTATGTGTGCGGTTTCTTTCTTATCAGTTGATAAATTTTGTCTATATCGATGTGTCTGGTGATTGATCATTCACTGGAATACTAGGCTGGCTTCTAAAATTTTCCTGGCATTCTTGTTGTTTCCTCTGTTAAATGTTTCAAAGTTTCTTGTCCCAGTCGAACTGATGTCCGTGGTTGTCTGTATGCAGCGTGTGATATGAGCGAGGGAGTGGATGTCATGTCTTTTGACGATTAGCTTATGCTCGTGGATTCGAAGACTAAGAGGACGGTAGTCCACATTGGCCAATGTAGTGATTTTCGCAGTTGATACAGTTTATTTTGTAAATGATGTTGGCTTTATGTTCTTCCGTTGTTGAGTCTTTTGGCTGACACAGAGCCAGCTGAGTGAAGTTATTTTGTTGGTTTGTGTACGACGTCAATTCCTAAAGGTTTGAAGAGTCTTGCAGTAATTTCTAAGACTTCTTTTGTATATGGTAGGGCGATTTTCTTTGTGCTTTCCTTGGGGGCTTTTGGTTTGACAGGTTGGCTTGAGAGTATGTGTCTTTTGATGAAATTCCGTGGATATCCATTCTTTTGGAAGACGTTCATGAGATATATTTCTTCAATTTTCATTAAGGTATGAGTGCTGCGATGAATCCTTGCTCTCTTGAATAGTGTTTGTATGCAATTCCTTTTGTGTGTTATTGGAATGTTGCTGTTGTAATTCAAGATTTGGTCTGTGTGAGTTGATTTTATATAAACTTGAGTTTCTAATTCCCCTGTGGTTGTTCGCTTGACTAAGATGTCCAGGAATGGGATTTGTTTCTCGGATCCGAGAGGCCTTACGCTCAAACTTTACTCCTTAAAAACTTACTACCAGCCTAGATTGGTGCATCAACTGAGGATGGAACCCCGGATCGCAAACTTGTTTGATGACTGTTCTACTGTTAATCCACTGACGTGCAAAACCAAGGTGTACTGGACAGTTGTCACGTCTTAGTTTGGATGCAAAAGCTTCCTGTTACAAAGCAAGTTCGTAGATCACTGGAATCCTCATGATTTCTTATTTCTGCCAAGTTGTATGTGAGCACAAATATTCGCCGATACCAGTGACTGCCAATAATGATATCAGGGTACTCACACAACTTTCTAGCTTCGTTTATATAATTCCATTATATTCCTTTGTTTGACTTGATTTGTAGTAGCACCTCCCATATTTTCGGTATGAGTCATTCCTATTGCACGTGTGGGGTGTAGATTCAATGAACAAGGATTAAGTGACCAATGTCTCTCTCTCTCTCCACATACTTAAATAACTTCTTTGAAATTTAATCCTATCCCGCCCTATTTTGTGGTTGTGTGTTAACGCATGCAGTACAACTGCTGGGGCTTTTTTAAGTTACTTATCTCCACGGCATCAACCATTCTAAACTTGGTTAAATTCTTATGTTCCGACAATCTGACTACCTCCAACCTACTAGTATGACCTATGTAGTTGACCTCACTCACAGTCATTGCAAAGTATTTTGTAAATTACATTATTTTGTTTATTTGGGTCCATCGGGTCCTTTAGCCTACAGAGCTTGTCTCACAGTAAGTTTGTAGGTTCCAACGCCACTCTAATTCCTGCTTTATTGCGAATCCAACGTAGGGTTTCAGATGTCCCCTCCTCATATGGTAAAACCACAGTAGATGCCTTACATTCTGTCTTATTTATGTTATCATTACTAGTTTCACCATTATTTTTAATTTGCTTTTGGACTTTTTCGATCTTCCTAATGAATTTTATAGAACGGTTGTTTATTTAACACCAACGCTTCTTATTCTTCTTCTATCTGTTTCATTTCATCATTTAGGTCATCATTTAGGCCTACACGATTGTCCATAAGCTCTTTTCTCCTCCTCCTAACAGAAAATCCTTGATGTAAACCGCGGTTAGACAAATGTCCAACTCATTGTTTCCTAATTCCATACTAGTTTGTTTATAAGATGTATCACACAGTCAGTGAAACAGTATTACTATTTACTGGATGACACAGTTTCGAACAAAAAAATTTATTGTTCATAATCACTGCATCGATTATAATCACACGACTTCGAAAATTGAGTTTTATATATTTCTTTGCTCTCTCCTATTCACCGTTGTAGGGGTAGCAGAATTTTCCAGATATCTGGGTGAACAGGTGTTGAATCATTCCTATTACATGCATGTGAAGCTGGTTTGATAAACATAGCTTCTGTTATCAATCTCTCCCTTCATTCACCCTGTTACATTAGATCTTAAAATTGTCATCTTATCCCATCCAGCCTATTGTAGGGTTGTGTGTAATTGCATGTAGAGAGTGGTACAGCTGATCTATTCTCTAGATTACCTATCTTATTCGAGTCAACCAATCTAGATTTAGCTAGGTTTTTATGTTCGGCTAGTCTGACTGCTCCTGTTCTACTACTTTGACCTGTGTATTTAACCACCACAGGATCGTTTAACCGATAAAGATTTTTCTAATTGAGTTTGTGGTTGGTTTGAATACCAGCTACTTTTATTCCTGCCTTGTTAAGAATTCTGCCTAAGGTGGTTTCTGAGGTTCCTTCTTTATATGGAATTACTACTGATGATTTAGATTCCTTATTGTTGGTGTCGTCATTAATATTATTATTATTATTATCACTATCGCTACTATCATTATTTATTATATTTTTACATTTCCTTACATATTTTTTGACTAATTTATCCGGGTAATTATTAAATTTCAAGATAAGTTTCCTAGATATCTGGAAAATTTTACTAGCCCTACGACGGTGAATAGGAGAGAACAAAGAAAACCATAAAACTCAAGTTTCGAAGTCGTGTGAATACAATTGATGATATGATTATAAACAGTAATAAATTTTGTTCGAAACTTTGTCATCCAGTAAATAATACTATATCACTCACTGCGTGATACATCTAATAAACAAACCAATATGGAATTACCTTCTACCACAATGACCAAGTTTTACACATATATTAATCATTGTTCCCTGTTCAGGTTCCGTTCAAACATTGGCATGATCGATGGTTTCCTTAGCACGTATGCATTCTTACTCCATATTCCTTGGTATATTTTTTTCGCAGGCAATAGGATCTTAGTTCATTTGTCCCCAAATTTCGTTGTTAAGAATCCCTTCTAATCTTCTGATTTTCAGTATGAAGCGAAGACAGACATTGATAAAATTCTATAGGAAATTTCCGTTGTATATGTTGCACCTCAAGCAAAGACGAAACAGTACTCCCAACAGCGACCTTTAGTGTTTCTGTAAGTGGAGAAACACTTCGAAAAATTCATTCATTTTGAAATAAGACCGTTATACTCAGGTAGATAAACGCGCACCTATTGAACACCTTGAAAATCATCATCAAAACTAAAAAGCAAGCGTTAAATATTCAATATTTTTAAACAAAACCAAAAATATACCATCCGATTAAAACAACACTTCTAATGTGACCAAAAAATAAACAAGAAAACACGAAAGTGAGGACAAAGAAGAGAAAAATTGGGGCGGTGACCAGGATGAACTTGTCATATTCAATAAGAATAAAAAAGAGAAATTAATGAATACTTAAGTAAAACGTGAAAAAAAACGTCCTTTTTCTCTGTGTTTTCCTTTCTTCAGTTTCTTCTTCTTTCCTCACACTGGCATGCTCCTAGGTCTTATATGGATATATATGTATATATGTATCTATATACCTTTTCAGTTTCTAAAAAATAACGAATTAGGGAGGAAATGTATCTTAAGGGTCAGATGTAATCTTATATGCATGCGTATATATATATTTCCTATCTTAACTTTGCATTCAGTTTTAACTGGCAGAAATAAGTTCATTAATCAGATTTCAATTAAAAATCATGAACAATGATTGAGTTATTGAATTCGAAGTTATTTGTTTGTTTTGTAGTTGCAGTTTTTATTTATTTATTTATTTATTTAAACGCAGAAAAACTTGGTACAATATGGTGCCAAGAAAGATGCGCCACACAATAATAATAAAACAACATAGATCAAAAGTAAAAAAGAAATATAAGTAGAGATCGGATAAAGAACTTCATCTGGAAGGAAAACAGTCATGCTTAACAGGTTCAAACAGTATTCGTTAATTATCATCGGGAAGGGAAGAAAGAAGGTAATTGCAACACGTTCGCCATTGATTACGATTCTTGGTCATATTCGATAACGTTTCGAGCCATCGATTCAAGCTGTTTCGCGGACCTCAACCAGGGAGTCGTGACGCATCAACCGATACCAATCTAGCACAAACATCCTTCAACCCACGACGCCACGTACTGGACTGACCACTCCTCCGCCTTTTCCATCCCGTCCCACGGGTGGCTAGCGATCAGAGACCTATACGAAAGCCTCTGGGGTGACATTCGCAGCACATGTCCAAGCCCCTGGAGCCGATGTTTCCAGATGACGACGACATTCAATGAATGGTGATCTCCACACTGTGTTCAAACACACGCCGCCTAACCTCAGAATTACTCACGCGATGATGCCATGGAACGCAAGCAATCCTGCGAAGACAGCGATGATCGAACACGCAGAGTCTCCGCACATCCTCAGCTTAATAAGAAAGGCCAGGTTTGGCAGGCGTAGAGCAAGAAAGCCAGCTTCGGAGCATTGTATACCCGACCTTTGGCAACCACGCTAACGTCAAGACGGCGCCAGAGGTGGCTAAAGTTGATGTATTCCACCCTAGCCTTCATTATATGGTTGGAAATCTCATCCGTCACCCAGTCACACAACTACCCAGATAAACAAACTTATCAACAACTTCAAGCGGTTCACCCGCAAGAGTGAGTGCCAATCTTGTAATAGTACTTTGCACTTAGACGGCGAAAAGCACATACCATACTTACAGACACTGATCGCCAACTGATTAAGTGCGATTTGGACAGCCTGCATGCTATCGCATGGTAAGACGATATTGTCTGCATACTCGGGGTCGAAAAGTCTATCTCCAGGTAACAGATCTACACCACCTTCACGCACATCCTTCAGAGCTGACTCCAGAATGTCGTCGATGGCAAAGGTAAAGAGAAATGGAGAGACTGGACAGCCCTATCTAACCCCTTTTGTTGGTTGGGAGCAGTTGTGATAGTTGGTTGTATGCCCTCACTCTACCTGAGGTGTTTCTGTACAGGGCTTTCAAGATGTCAACAAATTTCTCAGGCACACCTCTCTCTAACAGACAGTTCCAGAGCACAATTCTGTCCAATGAATCGAAGGCAGCCCTAATTTCAAGAAACACAACGATCACTGGCCTGCAATACGTGTGGCAGTGTTCTAACAACTTATGAAGGGTGAACACATGATCAATTCATCCACGACCCGTAGTAGTAGTAGCTTAGACTTTAGAATCTAAACCGAAAGTTTCATCCTATCCTGGGACTCATCATCTGCATGGAATTTCTGTTCGAAGTATGTTGTCAAGCTTACTCATTGTAGCAAAGTTCGAGAGTTTTCTGTCGTCTGAAGAGGTGTGTAAATGTGACTACTATGTAAGAAGAAGAAAGGAATAATCGAGTTAGGATGATACTTCCTACTAAAATGGTTGATTTTCTTCTCTTGTGAAAACTGTTCTTTTTGTCGAAATAGACTCCATTTCGATGAAGACTTCATTTGCTTTGTTAGTTACCAGGAGTTTTCTCGGTTATTTAGAGAGAAGCTGTGATCCTATTTTGTCTCTCGCCACTTTTTACTCGCTAGATGACCTACCGGTCTGCTGACTTCATCAAAAATTTAATTAGTTAATATGACCATCATGAATATTTAAATCATCTGGTGGGTGGTAGTAACTAGCAGTGATATCTAGGATGTGCATTTCGGTCCCGTTTGTGATACGCCAAAAGGAAGTAACTGCATTCTCGCAAGGTCGGCAATATTCCCAAAACTTGATGACAAGTTCCAAGTTGGCCAAAGTGAGCATTCTGACTTCCACTGTTAATGATCAAATGACACTGTGTTAATTCTCAGGCGTCGTCAACGCATCCGTGCTAGAAGTCAATATATAACCACAGAGATCAATGAGATGCTGATTTCCAGTCTCTTAAAACTCCCAGAGCCTGAGGAATTAAGGATAGAAAACAGACACGTTCTAGTGTAACAACAGAAGACAAGGGCCAGGCAACAGATCGTTTTATTATGAAAATCAACACGTATTTATACATATTTCAGACAACATTATTATAGACAAGTGCAGTCATCTGATTGGTTGTTTAGGTAGACAAACGCAGGCTTCTGATTGGTTGTTTACTCAGGCTTGTTCATATTTTCTCACGGCCCATATTAGTGACCTAGACCTTAACGTAGATTAGTGCCAACCAATCGGCTAGCAGCCTGCTCTCACCACACTAGCAGGTGAGAACAATTAGTCTTCATTACACAAAAATACGTGATTAGTACACCTTTTGAAATTCTAGAAAATAACAAATTAGAGAGGAAATGTAATCTTATGTGCATGCATATATATTTATATTTCCTGTCTTTACTTTGCATTTAATTTTGTTTGGTAGAAATAAGCTCATTTTTCAAATTTGAATTAAATATCGTGAATAATGATTGAATTATTGAATCCCAAGGTATTTGTTTGTTTGATTGTATTTGTAACAACAGAAGACAAGGACCAGACAAAAGATCGTTTGTTAAGGAAATCAACACATATTTATAGATTTTCATGTACATTATTATAGATTATTTAAGCAAACTAACACGGTTTCCTGATTGGTTGTTTCCCTCTGAAGGTTAATCTTTCATTTCTTTGTTGCCGTTTTTTTAATTTCAGATCATTTATCTGCAAATTGTATCCGTCTACACAAATTCTGCTGTGATTGGTTGTTGAATCAGTCTTTGTTCGTATTATTCTCACGACCAATATCGGGGATGTAAATATTCACGCAAATTACTGTCAACCAATTTGACTAGCAGCCAGTTCTTACCACACTTGTCCTCCCCCCCGTCAAAAGACTTGCGACTGAAGTTGGTTCGGTCTTCTTGGTTCTAGGGGCTTTGTTAGTTTGTCTTATTGTTGTCTCGGCACTCGCTGATGTTCACCTGTTTCTTTTTGTGTGCCATTTCGATTGTGTCTGAGTAACCTGATCTCAAAGTGACCGTATGTGGTCCTTCTCACTTCGGAAACTGTTTGCCTGACCCTGTCGCACATTCGTCGGTACTTATCCATACACTTCCATATGCTGCTTTCTCCCGACCTCCCGGCAGCGTCCCGAGTCGCAGCCTCATCGCTGACAGATCTTGAACGCCACTCATCTGCGAAGAAGCCTAGAAGTTCTGCTCAAAGATCCATATCTCTCCATCAAAAACTGCAGGGCATAGGCTTTCCATTTATTGGCGGACAGTGACACCAAATGTAACAACAGAAGACAAAGACCAGGCTACAGATCCTTTATTAAGAAAATCAACACATATTTATAGATTTTCATGTACATTAATATTGATTATTGTAAGCAAACAAACACAGTAGTAATAGTAGTAGCTAAGACTTTGGAATCTAGATTGAAGGTTTTGTCCTATTCCAGGACTCATCCCGGGCGTTCCTCTATAACTATTTAGACAAAACTGTTCAAAAAATAGGCATTGCCTATTCCATTTCGGTAAATTTGGTAAATTGACTACCATCTTCCAAGCGTTGCATGACGGTATCAAGGAGATAAAACTTACCAGCATACTTATGTTCAATAGTAAATTCAATATTTTTAACTCCGTCACTGCCGCACACAACAAAGATGCCATCGAAATATCGACAATAAGAAGTTGTTCCGTTGATCACATGCTTCATCATTTTGTTCTTCCATGGTTGGTTTCAAATTCTCTAGTGACAATATCGACTGCCTCGCCGTTAAGTGTTGACCCAAACATATGCCGAAATATAACTACATTTACATCTCGAACATTTATATTGCTCCTGGATGCAATTCCACAGAATTGTCTTTATTTGCGGATGAATTTACCTCCCTTGCTGCCACCTCCTTCGGAAATTCCTTGTCTATAGTTACTGGAGATTTTAATTCTAGTGATCACAGCTTCCTAATTTCACTTGGACACGATAACATTGTCAACTTCCCGACTAGAATGGATAACACTCTTGATCTTTTGTTTACAAATGACACAGGAATATTTGAAGCTCGAAAAAGAGCCCCACTACTAAATTCAGATCACTGTATCATAAGAATATTGCCCAAAGTATATGGAAAGCAGCACAAAAGGGTCTTCTCATACCTTGGAAAGAAAACACAACACAGATGTTATTCCCATGACAACATACTGAACCTAAGGTCCATGTTAAAAGACACAAACTGGGATTATTTACTGAACAAGCTCTTGATAACACAATTGCCAACATAACACATTATCTTAATTTCTGTCTTGATGTTTGTTGTCCAAAAGAGACACTTCTTAAAATTCGATCGCTTCTCCTCTTCTCAACTCAAAAAGGCTGTTCAAAATAAAAAATAAATCTGGTGTTAAGAGAATGAACACTTTGATTAAGCTTGAATTACAAAGATTGAATGCTCTCTATAACCAGAAGTTTCTTTCATGTAAATCCCCATCAAATATGTGGAAGTTATTAAAGGAAATCACAGGTGGTAAGCAAATGATGAATGATATTTCTGTAGATGTTAACATGCTTAATGAATCCTTCATATGTATCCCAGCAAATGTTATGATTCCTAACTCAAATAGTGTAAACAATGACTGCTTCTCATGCTTTAACACGAATGATGTCCTCAAGTGTCTTCAATCTCTCAAGCCTACTCAGTCCCTTGGTCCTGATGGTGTTCCTGCTGTTATCCTTAAGAAGTGTGCCGACATCTTGTGTTCCCCATTAACTGACATTTTCAACGAATCGTTTTCCAAAAGTATTATACCTGAATCATGGAAAAATATCAAGATCGTTCCAGTGCCTAAATCAACAAGTGGACCTAATGTTAAGTTTAGACCCATTGCTATTACCTCACCTTTTTGAAAGTTATGGAAAGACTTATTTTACTTAATCTTGATCCCTCTTTAAAGCCTTTCAACGACCCCAACCAGTTTGCTTATAAACATAGTAGGAGTACGTTAGATGCCGCTGTTGTCCTCCACCATAGCATAGTCTCTAGTTTAGATAAAGGAGCTAAATACGTTCGCTGTGCCTTCCTTGATTACACATCTGCATTTGACTCTGTTCCCAGGTCTCTCTTGCTAAGTAAGCTTGCTGCAACACAGGCTGAGAGCTGGACAAATAAGTGGTTGCATTCCTATTTTTCTGATAGGAAGCAGTACACCGTCTACAATGGAAAGTCCTCCACTACCTCACTTACTTTAGCTGGTGTTCCTCAAGGTGCTGTTCTTTCTCCCTTTCTGTTTTCGTTTTTCTTACTGTTTCCTGACTTGCCTCATTCTGATGTAGCCACTTTTGTTAAGTATGCTGATGACCTCTCTGTTTCTATGCCTGTCAACTCTCAGTCAGATTGTTCCAAATTAAATAACTTTCTGTCGGAAATTAGTCAGTGGTCCTCTTCAAACGGACTTAAGCTTAATCCGTCTAAATGTCAGGTAGTCAATTTCACTTTCAGACGTAAACGTGACCTACAACAACTAGTTAGCTCACATGGCCCCACTATCCTTGACGGCACAGAGGTTGAAAATACATCTAATGTCAAGTACCTTGGGCTGAGTTTTTCCACCGATCTTTCCTGGTCCTCCCACATCTTGCTAGTTACTAGAAAGATGTTTCGCTTAACGTTCTACGTTAGGAAATTTAGGCAGTCTGGTATAAAGCAGTCTTTGCTTTCTCAGTTTGTCAATTCTTGTATTCTACCCATATCCCGTTTACTGCTCCCCATTAATCTTTCCTGGACTACTTAAGAAAGACTTTGCTTTGCTGAGAAGGGCACTAAAAGCTGTTAGTAGGGCAAGTGGGATATCGTTAAACCAACTGGTTAACACTATTGTGGATAGACATATAATAATGTCATGTAAGAAACTAGCGAATACAATATTGTCAGACCCCAAGCATCCTCTCTATACGCAGCTCTCTCCTTGCATTTCATCTGGTAGAATTAGAAGCAGCCATAGGAGGAGGCTATATGCTAGGACTACCAAGTACAAAAACTCCACAATACGATATCTGGCACAGCTGTTATGTGATGAGAAATCCGTTAGGTATGACACGATCAACTTACTGCGGCACTCTAATAAATACTCCCATTAGTTTTTGTTTTCCTTTCCTCGTTACTATTATATTGTTGTTCATATCTTCTATTACACACCAATTTTATACTTCATATCCTGTGGTGCATTGTTTGAAATGTAAACGCAACGTTGTTTCTTTTTCTTTTTCTTTGTCTTCTTTTCTTTTGGGTGTTACTTTTTGATTTTTAAATCTTATAAAATTTATGAGGTAATTAGATGCAATATATTGTAATGTACGCTGAAAATTCCATACCTGTACTACAAATACTGTTTGGAATAAAGCTGTTATTCTTATTATGCTTTGTTTTTTTTCAAGAGAACCATTGGAAAACCTACACGGAGTACTGCACAGCTGTTTCTTCCTAGTTTGGGACTCTTCATCAGTACGCACCCAATGTCTGGGTTCGAACCTAGGACGTTTTGGTTACACGGTTAGCTAGCTCGTAGACCATTAAGCCACTGGGAGCCGAACCAATGGCCAGTCCATGAATTCTACCTTCTGCCAATTCACAATATGGCACAACCGCTAGCCAATGTCTTCGGCGAGTATTTGTCCTCACACCCGACCTGCTGCACCCTGCTAGTCACGAGTGCCCACTAGAACCCCAGGTAACTAACTACCTACCTGAATAGAGCCAGTCGCCAGTGAGCATCTCACTGATATTCAAGTATTGGTTTGTAGGGATTTGGTTGATTGGTTACATTGGATTTCATCATGAGCTGACACTGGTCAGTCATTGACTTCTTTAAGGTTTTTGGGACTCTTCAACACTGAGCACCCATAACCTTTCAGGGATCAGGATATAATAATAAAAGCTTTTTTTTGTACAGCGTTTGTATACTGCATAAGATTTTCAGTACAGTTTGTTGTATGATGCTTTTTACTTCATCCTGGATCTTCAAATAAAATATCACGTGACGGTGGATCACGTTAACCAATTCCGCTTAACATAAAGCACATGCCGAAACGTTATGATGTTTCTTCTTTGTCTTCTTCAGCAAATTTATGTAATTTGGTCGAATGGAAATAAGAAAAGCTTCAGGAGTCTGTTCTGTGAACTAAATACACAACCCAAGAACAACTACTTATCTCTTGCATTGCAATAGGCCTCAACCTACGATTATGTTTTTATCACGATGACTAGAAACTTACGAATCAGCAAAATGTAAACACATTGAATACTCGCCAGAGTATAGAATGTATTTTAAAGTTCACATTTTATCGGATTTTAACAAAACTGAATGGGAGGAAACATCGGTGAAATATCAGGACTCAATGTTTTGCCTTACATCATTCAATCAAGAGATAGAAACAGCATAACGACATGCTTGTTTCACTGTTTCATTTTCTTTTTATTTATTTCGACGAAACTTTAAACGAAGAAAATTACTAAAGTGAGAATACGTGTTTTGTTCAATCACTGAACTTCTCGGTTTCCATTAACGATGATTTTAAAGGTGGATGGGCAATGGGTGATGGAAGACAACTGTCATGACAAGCAATCGGATGTGAAACAGATTGATGATTATAAGGAAAATAATAGTAAAAACTGTAGAATAGGGAGAATTACAGTGCTCAGATCAGGAGCTTTTATTATTTCTAGGATAGAACAACACAGAATAACACAGCGAAGAAATGAAAGCATAAAATGACACGTAACATTTTCACCAATTACATTGAACATATAAACGATGAATATATACATATATATATATTACATATGTGGTGGCTCTTTTTGGATTCGGTAACAATAAGTAATACCAAACATAATTAATGTAATATAAACGAATCAAAAGTGTAAATTACAATTACTAGGAATGTTAAAATTTCAGAATACACACTCACATTGTGGTGAGAGCAGGCTGCTAGCCGATTGGTTGATACTAATCTACGTTAATGTCTAGGTCACTAATATGGGCCGCGAGAAAATATGAACAAGGCTGATTCAACAACCAATCACAGCAAAGTTAACGTGGCAAAATATGATTCGCAGATAGAGAACTCTATTTGTCGAGGAATCCCGAAACAACCAATCAGAAGCCTGCGTTTGTCTGCAACCAATCAGATGACTGCGCTTTTCTACTTGCATAAGCTATAATAATGTATGTGAAATATATATAAATACGTGTTGATTTTTATAATAAAACGATCTGTTGCCTGGCCCTTGTCTTCTGTTGTTACAACATGAAGGTAACGTTTTCTCCAAATGTATTGATATAATCCATTTGTCGTCTACTTCGTTGATTGTTATACATTGGGGATTGGTCAGTTTGGTGGTTGACTCTTCTCAGGGCTCAGGATATGAGTATCATGTTAGTCCTGGATACCTGCGATCAAACACTATACTGCAAATCAGGTAGCTAGATTGAAGGCGAACCCAATGTATGAGTGAACGCCTCTAAATATATTTTATGTTACATGGGCAAAGTTGAATCTTCAGAGAATGTATGCGAACGTAAGAGCGTATTATTGTATGCTTAGCATCTTTGGAGCGTTTTGCCACTGTGCTTTTCTCAAGAAAGTTGGAGACAGATTTAGGTCAGGGCGTAAGGATTACCTTCCAACTGATGCCTTTCAGCTTATGATCAAACTTAAAGTCAAGCGGATTGCATTGCAAACTTTCAACACTTGAAAATAAGAATAACTTTCAAATTGATCTTTCAAAAGGGAAGGAAAATCAATATTTTCAAATAGTTCAGAATGAAATCGAAATAAAATATTATACTACGCTTATAGGCACATAAATGTATAGTTTTAATTTGAAGTGAAACACCTGTTTCCTCGTGTGACTTCTAATTTCAATGATGAGGATGAAGTGGAGGTTGGGAGAGAGAGAGAGAGACGATGATGCTAGTATGGTAGAGGAACATCTGTTTATCTAATATATATGTATAAAGATCTCTCTTTCTTTATCCATATTATCTAAAAATACTTATTAAGAGTTTGTACACAAGTGACAATTAAAGTAATCGTAAAATTGCAAGTGAATACACAATTGTAGAAATGTTGATCAAATTGATCTAAGCTCGACTGATTGACCAAGTTTGAAGAATTTTTATGAATAACATTAAAGACTAGATATTATTAGATCGGTTTAAGGCATTCCTTTATCAATAATATTCTGACGTTGGGATCCTAGTGGAATACACAGCCTCAGTGAGAAATCTGCATTGCTAACGGCTCTCTTCTTTTAATAATAATAATAATAATGATTTACTTTATTCCAAAAACAGTACTTGTGATACAGAATGGAATTTTCAGCATTAATCACAATATTGCATCTAATTTCCTCAAATTATAAATAAAAATAATCACAGAAAATTTTCCACATTTACAATAAAGGTAGTGTCAGAAACATGCAGCATATAAAATGGAAATAGCAATAATAATGATAACAGCTAGGGTAATAATAATAAGAATACAAGTGAAAATTGCCGTTGGCTTGTGTCACACAGTATTGTCAATGTGGTATAGAAATCCTAACATGTTTAAAAATATTGAATATAATGTTCTCTTTACATGATATGGTGAAGGGAAAAACAAAGATTACAGCCGTCATGGAGATAAGTTGGTGTTCGCAATTATGAGAGTAAAACAGAGAAGTAACAGGACCATAAATATAATAAAGTAATAAAAGTAAAACTTGAAGGTATATACGGATGGATGGAGGAAATCGTTTATTTACTAGATGAAAAAAGGTTAGTTAATTCTCGCCTGACACTATTTTCATCACATAAAATACATGCCAAGTATGGTATCATAGACTTCTTATACTTAGACGTGCGAGCATACAGTTTTCTGAAGTTACTCCTTGTTCTACCTGAGGAGATGCAAGGTGAAAACTGAGGGTAAAGCGGATGCTCCAAGTCAGACAAAATCCCTTTAGCAAATTTATTGCACGAAGTCAAATGCCTATCGACAACGACGTTAACTATGTGGTCCACTGGGACACCACTCACTCTACTGACAGTCTTCAGTATTCTACGAATTGTGACAGTCTTTTTTAAGCAAACCAGGAAAGAATAAGGCTGAGCAATAAAGAAGAATAGGTAGGATGCAAGAGTTTACGAGCTGTAGGATGAGGGGTTGAGTTATACCCGAGTGTCTCAACTTCTTAATGTAAAATGTCAAGCGGAATATTTTACTGGAGATTGCTAAGACATGGGAAGACCAGGAGAAATCAGAAGAGAGAATGAGTCCAAGATACTTAATTTCTGATTTGATTCCTATATCGTTCTCGTCAATTTTACAACTGTCATGAGAATCGATGACTTCTTTTAACTGCCTTTTTCATCTTAAGCTGAAATCAACAGTTTGACACTTAGAAGGATTCAGTTTGAGACCGTTAGACTCAGACCATTTGCTGACTTCCGATAGAAAGCTATTTATTTTAGTACAATCTAGCTGGGAGTTAACAGCCATTGAAACCGTTAAATCATCAGCATACTTCACAAAGTTTATTTCATCAGAGTGAGGCAAGTCGTGCAAGAAGAAAGAAAAAAGAAAAGGAGAAAGAACAGCACCTTGAGGGACACCAGCTTCAGTAGGCAATGAAGTGGAGGACTTCCCTTTATATACGGTGTACTGCTTTCTATCTGAGAAATAGGAATGCAACCAGTTAACAGCCCAACATTCTGTTTGACTAGCAGCAAGTTTAACTTTCATCTTTTCTCGACGTGATCACCTCGACGCTAACCTTGGCTATTCAACTTGTCACTTTTTTATTTGTCTTCCCCATTTAGGCGCCTGCCTGACGAATAATTTCCTTTGAAACGTGACTAATCCATCTCCAGGGCAAAAAAATTATAGACGGACAGAAGGTGTAGCAATGAGATGGATCACCAAATATCCCCTATTGTAGCAGATATCTTTATGGACAAACGGGATAATACTGCTGTTAACATGTTTAATTCGACTCCAAAAATATGGTAGAGATATGTGGATGACACTTTCATAGTCTTTAAAAAAACAGAACATATCTCTAGTTTCTTGACACACACCCATAAACTCACTAGTAGAGGGAATAAAATTCACATTTGAATCGGGAAATGAACAAGGAGAATTAGCTACGGTGTTAGATTGTAAAATAAAACGAATAGAAGAAGGTAAACAGCACACTAGCGTTTATAAAAATAAGCCAACGCATTCTAATAGATATTTAGACTTTAATTCATCTCATCCGTTAACTGTTAAGGCAGGCTTAGTTAAATGTCTAACAAACTGAGCAATAGCCTTTCTAAGTAGTACACATCTAAAAACCTAAACGATGAAATGAAACAGATAGAAGAGAAAGCACTGGTAATAAATAACTAACCATCGTATAAGATTAATTAGGAAGATCAAAAGTGGTCAAAAGCAAAATGAAAATAACGGTGAAACTAATGATGACAGCATAAATCAGAGAGAATATAAGGCATCTACTGTGGCTTACCCATATAAGGAGGGGTCATGTGAGACCCTACGTAAGATTCCTAACAAAACAGGAATTAGAGTGGCATTCGAACCTAAAAACACATTCAGAGACAGCCTGTGTAGGCTGAATGACCCGGCGGACCCAATTAGACAAAACAATATAATTTACAAAATACCTTGCGAGTGCTGTAAATGAGGTCAACTACACAGGTTAAACTAGTAGGTTGGAGGTAGTCAGATTGCCGGCACATAGAAAATTTAGCTTAGGTTAGAATGATTGACCCCATGAAGATAAGTAATTTAGAAAAAAGCTCAGCGATTGTACTGCATGCGTTAACACACAACCATACAATGAGGTGGGTGTGACAGAGTGAAACTTCTAAAGGTAATACAGGTACGTCGAGAGAGAGAGATTGATAACTGAATCATTGTTCATTGAATCTTCATTCAACACGTGCAATAGGAAGGACTCGAATAAAATACCAGAGATATGAAAGATATTATTGCCAGTTAAATCGGAAAAATAATAATATATAATGTTAAAATGTATTCAGTCCATATTCTAACATTCTGACAGGCTGCTTACTTTTTCTGTAAAAACATCCTGTTTCCTAAGGTTTATCTTTATACCATCTCCATTTAATCCTTCATATATGTTGTACAATAGATTGTTAGCCTATTCTCTGAATTACTTGAGTCGTGTGACATTAGACATAAGTCGCCCGCGAAATCCAGATCTTCTGAATTCTTCTTTTCAATCTAACTAATGCCTTTTTTCTCGCTTCCAGAGTTCTTTCGTGTGATCCAGCCCCCCACCCCCACCCCAACAATCAGCATTATCATCGGTGGTAATTGATCTGCATTCAATTTCAAAGGCTTCTCTGAGTTTCATGTTGTAAATCACTTGCCATATGATATCTTCGATTTTTAGCTACTGAATGAGATTGATACAGATTTGAGGCACTCCATGGTGATGAAGTTATTTCCCAATTACTTAGTGGTAAACTCTGTCTAAGGCTTTTTCATCTGGAGAAACTCTTCTTGATTCCTCTATCTCCTTGTGCTTTTGCATTCTGCCTGCAGTTACCGTGTTATTGAAGTCTGCAAAGACTTCTCCGTACTCATTCATTTCGCTGAATGCGAGCCCCTTGATCCATTATGACTGTTTTACATAACTTATTTCACATAATTCTAATTCAGAGTTGGTTATTGAAGGTGATGGAAGAACTTTGGGGGATTAAGCACATGCAACCTAAACTGTGTGTACAAAAACAAAAGACTTCAATCTTTGCCTATCATGAACTACATGACCTATTTAAATATGATTGGTCATTGGTATGTACTTTTGTTTTTTTATTTAACTGAGTAATTGTCATGATCTTTATTTTATTATGATTGTGAACCTTGTCAGTTGTAAAGCGGTTGTAATGAAACTACGAATTGATGATATCATCTCGCGAAATTCATCTTCTTAATGCCTTATTCAAACTTGAAAGCATCAGATTCGTTATCCGGTTATACCCTACTGTCTATAATATAACTTGAAGTTGAACAACACGTGATTAGCTGCTGCGTTAATTGTCTATAACGAATCAATAGCTTATCAGTCGATTGTTTCATTGATCCACATTTTATATATATATCAATCAAGTAGAAAAAAAAAAGATCAGTCACACATCCACCCATCCCCATTCATCGACACAGATACACATACATACAGCCGACTAATTTCCTGATAATAGTGAAATTCACTCAACGGAAATTAACAGACAACAGAAAGTGACAATATCAATGAGAATGATGCCGATGATGAGACACTCCAGAAAGATTATTTCTCTACAAAAAAGTCAGACAACAGGAAATTCTCATTTCATCCTCTCTGTCTCTCTCTCTCTCATACAAGTAGAAGAGGAAACAAAAGATGTGAGAAATTAAAGGCAACGCATATTTGAAGACAGAGACAGCGACAGAGAGAGAGGGAGAGACAAAGAGGGGGTTTGTCAACACAAGTTAAATTGAAAGGCTTAACTTTAAAATGACTTTCCGTATGTATGTGTGTGCGGTTAACTGTTTTATTTCCTTGCAGAGCTTTACATAAAATGAAATGAGATAATAATATCAATAATTTTCGGTTGTGATCACAGATTGATATCGATTAGAGAAACACTGAAAACCACTGAGGAGTACCAAACAGCTGTTTCATACTAATTCGGATACTCTTCACCAATATGCACCCATCGAAGTTCAGCTGTTTACAGAAACAGGTTGCCTGGAATTCTAGTGAGAAGTCGTACCCAGTGAGTGCTATAGCTGAACTATTCTCGATTTTTTTTCATCGTACTTGAGTCAACTATTCTAGATTTTGATAGGCTTTTATTCTTAGCTAGTCTGACTCATAGTATTCTACTACTTTAACCTGTGTATTTGACCTATCTCGTTGACTTGGAATATGCAGACGATATAGTCCTTCTAGGCGAAGACGCTGACGAAATGCAGAGTCTTCTAAACACCTTGAGCTGTAATCTACGAATGTTTGGCATGCGATTCGCTCCCGCCAAATGCAAGATGATGTTACAGGACTGACTGGACTACATCGACGCCTTGTTTAAAAATAGGAAGTGAAGTGGTAGAGCACGTTGACCGCTTCACTTATTTGGGAAGTACCATCAGCCCCAACGGGCTGATCTCCGACGAAATCTCAGCTGAGTACGGATACAGGGGGCTCGTTTCGCATTAGCCAGTTTACGCCGACTCTGGCGTAGACGAGATGTTCGACTATCGACAAAAGGGCTGGTGTACTGCTCATCAGTCCGCTCCGTCCTCCTTTATGGCTGTGAGCGAGACCTGGCCACTGAGAGTGGAAGACATGAAAAGACTAGCTAGCTTTCTTTGATCATAGGTGCCTGCGCTCTATTTCCTGTGTGAAGTGGCATAGTAAGGTGAGCAACATTGAAGTTAGGCGTAGAGTTCTAGGTAAACAGGGGAAATCAATCGACGAAGTCGTGAAGTTACAAAGACTGAGATGGTTGGGACACGTGCTACGTATGCCAAGCCATCGCCTCCCTAGACGAGCAATGTTAGCGGATATAGGGTCAGGCTGGAAAAAAGCTAGCGGCGGTCAAACAAAAACTTGGCACCAGTCAATGAAATCCACAACAGTTGGTCTAAGCCACGTAGAAAGGTGTAGACTTCCAGGCTGGGGTCCTCGGGATGGTAAAAATCTATGGTTGGAAACAATTGGTGGCATGGCTCAAAATCGTTCTCAGTGGCGCAGATGCATCCACTCCCTGTGACTTATGATCTTCAATGAAACTGTTTTGTTTTGCTTTATTACTCCTTTGTCTCACCCCTCTGCTCACTGTATCTATTATGCTTTTCTTGTACTTTCTTCTCTTGCTTCGCGTGCTACACGGAGTGTGGCGACTTGAACTTCCGCACATTTGTGTATAGTTCTATGTCGAAAACAGACAGACAGACAGTATTTGACCTGACAATCATTCATGTAGGGTACTAGTTAAACTGAATTGCTTTCTTTTATTATTTCTACAGGATTTATCCAACAAACGACAAAGCTTGTTTCTAATTGAGTTTGTGAGTGGTTTGAATACCAGCCACTTTTATTCCTTCCTCGTTAAGAATTCTGCGTAAGGTTTTCGAGGTTCCTACTTTTTATGGAAGTAATCCTGGTGATTTATATTCCCTATTATTGGCGTTCCTAATATTCTGTACATGTTTGTCATACATGTCGTCATTAATTTTATTATTAATGTCACTATCGCTATCATTATTAATCATATTTTTACATTTTCCTACATACTTTCTAACTAATTTATCAAGATAATTGTTAAATTTCAAGGCTTTCCTTATGTGTATCACTTCCTGTCTTATATTTTCCTTGGGACTACTTAGCTTATGTACTCTGCCACTTAAACACTTCACCAATCCTATTTTCACTGACATAGGATAGGATGATCGGAAGTCCAAATATCTGTTTGAATGTATGGGTTTCCTGTAAAAAGTAGTGTTTAACTTCCCATCTTCTATCCTTTTTACACAATAATCTACCATTGGAAGTTCCCCTGCTTCCTGACTTTTCGATTCATCATAAGTGAATTGAATTGTTTCCACCTCTGAGTTAATGTATTCGAAAAATCTATCTATCTAAATCTTGTGTTCTAAGTACAATGAATATGTCATCTACATACCTTCATCATACTTTTGAAGTGTGGGGTGAACGTCTCAATCGCTATGCTTTTCCACCTATCCATGAATATATCTGCTACAACCGGGGATATTGGTGATCCCATGGCAACTCCCTAAGTGTGTTTGTATATCTCCCTCTGGAATTTAAATATTGTGAGGTGTGAGGTCAAATACTTGCGATGAAATCGGCTGGTGGCTGCTCTAAAATCTTCAATTGGTAGAAGTTGCAAATCATGGGCCACTGAGTCGTATCTTACTCATCAAATGGTCAACAAGCTCGACTTGTAATCAGAAGGTCCTAGTTAATAACTCCTGTGAGGGGTGCTTACCGCCGGTGAGTCTTAAACAAGCATAAAACAGGTGTTCAGTACTCCCTGGTGACTTTTAGTGGTTTTCAATGCAAGGTCAATCCTGAAACCAATCAAGTCCTTACAAACCACCTCTTGAAAATAAGAAGTTTATTCGAAAAACTTTGTCAATATACAATGAAGTGTTTACCAGCATGTTTCGTTGCTTGGTGTTATTTTGTTCCATATTCAAAATTTTCAGGCATTATAATAGTCGATCATAAATACAAATCACTTGAAACGATCACATTCCGTATGAAGCATGCCTCAATAGTACTTCGTAATATTTTCCATCCTTCCCCAGATCCTTCAAAAAAGAACTTCATATCGGTATATAGAAGGCTACTTCAAAAATATGCGTGAATATATAGATTGCAATTCACAGAGGTAACTGGATGATCAAATCGCGTAATGAAATGGAGGGAATAAGATGGATTTTGATGAGACCAGATGACATAACTAGGCAGTGTATGTATGTTTCTATGGTTGGAAGGGATTGGGTGTTCGGAGAGGAAAAGATAACATATTAGAAAACATTTTTTCAATGTATGCAGAAGCAACTTGACTTGAGTAGGTGTGGTTAAGTAATCTGTCGAATAAACTATTGACTGTCTTACCTATTTTTCAAATCATTCCTAGGACTAAAAAAGGATTTTGTTGTATTGACCCAAACCGAAATATTGTTTTGTGAACTCAGAAAACCAATCACTGCACTCCACTGTACAAATAACCAGACTTCCTTGAGTTGCTCACCATCTTAAAATATCCTGTCGAAGAAAACAGAAACGCAGCTATATGCGATACAAATCTACGGTATTATTGAAGAACAATATCGAAAACTCAAAGCTACCTAAGTAATGCTGTTAGGCACCTACACAGTCCGAAGGTTTCTCAAGTGTAAAAAGACTATACCACCCTTAGAAGGATGTTGAAGGTAGTTAGTAAGACTAGTGGTGTAAAACTCAGTCAGCTCGTCACTACATTAGTAGAAAGGCAACTGAATACATGCGAAAAATGGTCTAAAACTATACTCTCCTACCCTCAGCACCCCCTCTATTCCTAACTCTCTCGTCGTATCTCATCAGGTAGAACCAGAAATCAGTATAAAATAATATATGCTCGTGCAACCAAGTATAGGAACTCGACGATACCATATTTGGCCCGTGTTCTGTGTGACAGAGACAATGTTAAGCGCGAAACCTATGACTTGCTTGTTGTTAATAACATAATTTTGGCCCTTTTATTTCTCTCTTATCTGTATTCTATAGTAAACACCTTCTTAAACATACTTAGCTACCCAAATTGTTAACATTGGCTTACTTTTTTGTACTTTACTTTATCCCTTCTTTTGTGTATCTACTGGTTCCGACTACATTAGCACTATGAGTATTGCAAAATCGTCTTGTAATTAACCCTCATGTAATATTAATTTTGTGGTTGCTTTTTTGTTTGGCAATATTAAAACTGACAATCTTGGTTGTGAACGCCATTATCACCATCTTAAAAAAGTTTTTATTATGCAGGATTACTCACACTACCACTGCAAACACCGCATTAGAGCTGACAATAAAAACCCTGAAATGTTTATTTTATGATTGTTTAGTGTAGTTCAATCAAATTAACTAATCATCTTATGGCGATAAACATTCTTAAATATCATTTCATAACTTCTAGTATGACTATAGCTTTACTATTCACCACGCATAAACATATCATAGCTACCACTACCCAATACTGAGATATTATTTATTATTGTTGTTTATTTTCCATTCTACTTCTTGGTATTTTTTCCCGCATTTTTTATTATTTTTGTGTTTTTTACTTTTTGTTGTTGTTGTTTTTATATTTATTTTTTGAAATACTCCTTTTAAATCTTTGATAAAATTAGATGCAATATTGAAGTTGTGTGCTGAAAATTCCACACTGTACCACTAGTACTGTTTCTGGAATGAAGCAAAATTATTATTATTATTATTAAATACATGAGAATGAAGTAAAATTTTCCAAAAAGCAAGGCAGAATAAAAACTCCTTTAGAAAGAATTAAACGCTTCAATTACTTCTTGATGACAGTCTGGGGTTAAATTTCATCCAATAGTATAACCTTGACTACACTTAAGCAGAAACACAGTCGTAAAACAATACATTGTCAATACTGTCACACAACCGCAAAGAGAAAAGCAGTAAAATGAGTGGTGAAACAAGAATAACAGGGAATAAGTCGACAGGTCATCGGTAGCATAGTGGTTAGGACGCTCGCCTACTATGCTAATGGTCCGGGGTTCGAGCCACGGCCGACACACTCCTTAACCTCTATAAGCCAGAAACCAAGTTGGTGAGGAGCAAAGGTTGGGCATGAGACCAGCAACCCCATCCTGTAAAAATTATTATTAATAGATTTATTATTAGTTTTAGGCATTAAATTAAACCATTTAGACTCACCCAGTGACGACTTCATTCTGCGTATTAGAGTTCTGCTGTAGATTTCTTAACCTTATTCATTATTGTATCTAAAGGCTTTTTAATTTCTTCATATGGACCCGTTTGAATATGTTCAATAGCTTTTTTTGATAAAGTCAGATTTATCTAAGACTACTGTGGTGTTTCCTTTGTCAGCTTTTGCGATGACAATATTTTTATCCTGTTTTAGACTAATCAGAGCTTCACTTTCCGATGTTGTTAAGTTTGGTTTTGCCTTCTTCTGATTTTTCAGGGTTAATGCACATTGTGCTCCAACCTTTTCTGTTGTTGTCTTTTCTATTGAGCTTAGTGCTACTTCTATGCTAAGAATGACATCCTCTGGTTTTAATTTACTAACTGTTACATTGAAATTGAGTCCTTTCTCAAGTACTTTTATCTCGCTAGAGCTTCCTTCCCTTGAGGAGAGGTTGATCGCCCATTTTCTTCTGTCAATAAAAGATGAAACGCTGACGTCAGTTTCATTTAATGTGTTCTTTTCTCCTAGTAATTTGTTGAATTTTTTTGATTTGTGTGGTTTTTGATTTTCTTTAGGCTGATTCTCTAGCTTCTTTGGATGTTTCAACAACAATTACATAATCTTTTTCACTGACCATACATTTGAGCTTGTGTTTGAGTTTTCCGATTTCATTTCGTATATTATTCAGTTTCACAGTAATTCACGAGTTTGAAGATAATCTGAAGCTTGTACAACCACACAATGTGAGATGTCGGAATTCTCAAAAGACACAAACACTCAAAATCTTTTCTTCTTGAAGAGGTCATTATTTACAGACAAGCACCAAATACTGTAAGTTACTGTGAATTTTTTATATTCGTGATGAGCAATTTTTTTATTCTTAACGTTCTCAGTGGCATACAGGACTTCAAGCAGGTGTGTTTCTACTTTTATGGGATGGGGGTGCTAGCCTCTTGCTCAGCCTTCCATCTTTACCAGTCTAGTTACTGGCTTAGCGAAGTAAAGGAGCGCTTCCGTGGCTGGAGGCCGAACCCCAAACCATATGCGTGGTTGGCGAGCATTCTACCGGCGTACAACCGACTCACACGACGAGTAATAATAATGCATAATATAATTAGTGTTTATCAAGATTAGGCGTCCAACTGACTTGTATATCCCTCTCTCCATTTCTCTTTCGCCCTGAATAGAGAACTTACTGGAATTTCGACCTTTAATTCCATGGTTATATCTTTGATGAAAAGGTTTAAACTACACTGGAATAGTTTTTTTCAGTTCTGCTCACTGGTTTTCAGCGATTCTGTAACAGATGTGACAGTTTTGGATGAAAGCTACACTTGAAGTTAACCAAAAATCGTAACAATGTAGCGCAGAATTTCAATGATTAGTTAAGAGTAGACAGCAACAATGTAACTAAGAGAGGAAACTTTTTCCTCTGAATGAAACATTTATAAAGGTGTGATAATCAGAGAATTCAATGATATCAGTCAGATTTTTGCCGTTATTTTACTGGATTCCTAGTGCAATACATGGTTACAGCAGCACATCTGTTTTATTCTCTTCCCTGCAGTTTTTTAATTGGCTAAACGACTACCAACTGGGCTTCCACTCCTCATAACTTAAATAACCTTGACCAACCAGTCGTTTTTCAGTGGTGTTCCGCTCGACTACTGGCTTGGCATGCACTAAGACTCAAGCACCTCTTCAGTGTATGTCAAAATCCCCGCCAATTCATTCTTCGTATCTGTTGAGCAGCAAAATTCTTGGTTCGTTTGTCGCCAGAGTTCTTTTTTGCTTGCGTATCTTTTAGGGTCGGCAATTCGACCTGCATTGGGAAATAAAGCAGATAACGGCTGATAAAAGTCTACAGTAGTCTACCAGAGTCTTTCGTCATGACATAGTGGCGAACTCCCTGAACTGCATAGAAGAACTGACTGGCTGCTGACTTCACAGTAGTGTTTAAGACTCAGGTAGCTTTTCGTAATGCTGAGTGCGGAAGATTTCTACGCTGTTTTGTTTTTGTGATCAGCAGCTGCTCCTGTGGAGAAAGCTATATAGGCCGAACAACTAGAAAGCTTAACAAACGCATTAATGAGCATCTTCCTTCATGGTTCGGAAAAGGTCAAATAAAGTCCATACGAAGTTCTATTTTGGCTCATTTGATTGATAGTGGTCACCAAGTGGACAAAAATAGTGCTTTCAAAGTTATTTACCGCATTCCATCAAGTCTTTCGAACGGAATCAGAACCCGTCATTTACACTTAACCGAACCTATGGGAATTCGAGAGAACAATCCTAGTCTTTGTATACAAAAGAAATTTGTTCTACCTTTGTCTCTCCCTTGCTTTGCCTAGGTGAATTCTATTCAAAACCCTCCCACCCTTTCTTATCATCCCTCTCCTTCGTACTTTTATGATATTTATTTAATCTTTAAATATTCAAATATTTATTTAAACTCTGATTATCGTTCCATTTGATTTGACCTAATTTATTTATTTATTGAATTGTCTACATATATGCATATACTAACTTTGTTATTCTTATCACCTATATAAGCCTTATTAACAATATTTTGTTATTATTATAATCATCGCTATTAACTTCGTTCAAAACATTTACCACATTATTACTACTATCTATTATTATTACTACTATCTGGGGCCCCTGTTAGCAGATATATTTATGTCGAAATTAGAGAAACAAATACAAGGTATGCTTGGAGGATTTATGCTGTATAAACGTTATGTAGATGATACTCTTATTATTGGTAATAATAGTGAATCTATTGAAAACTTCATTACTCTATTTAATCATATTCATCCAAATATTCGAGTGACTTCCGAACTAGAATCGAATAACAAACTTGGTTTCCTGGATATTACTATGATTAGGAGAAATGATGGAACGATTCAGCGCTCTATTTTTCGTAAACAAACATGGACTGGACAATATCTTCATTTTACCAGTTTTGTTCCTATCCAGTATAAACGTTCCCTAGTGAAATGTTTGTTCTCAAGGGCCCGAAAAATATGCACGAGTGACACACTGATGGATGAGCTTCGACATGTACATTCAGTTTTATTAGCTAATGGTTATCCGGAGAGCTTTATCACTTGTCACAGCAAAGAAAAACCACATCTCGAAAAGACAGCTTCTGTACCAAAGAAAGCCATCTTTATTAATCTACCATTCAAGGGCGACCAGATTGTGCAGTTGACAACTCAAAGACTTCGATCAGCCATCAAACGCACATTCTACGCCGCATCTCTTTTTCTCACTTGCCGAACATTTTCGATCCCTGTTCCTACGATTAAAGGACGAAATTCTGTGGACTCTACTTCAAACTGTATCTACAAGTTCACCTGCAGCTGCGGTGACACCTATATAGATAGAACTAACAGAATGTTCCAATGTCGT
This sequence comes from Trichobilharzia regenti, assembly GCA_944472135.2. Classification (NCBI taxonomy): domain Eukaryota; kingdom Metazoa; phylum Platyhelminthes; class Trematoda; order Strigeidida; family Schistosomatidae; genus Trichobilharzia; species Trichobilharzia regenti. Next base: position 107,124,469 of record OX235264.1, read on the forward strand.
CGAAAAGAACATATTCCAAAATGGCTAGTAAATCATATCGAAAATCCTAACGCGATTAATCTTAATAGAAATCCAGCATCATCCATTGCAAAACACTTATTAATGTCTGGTCACAAAATAAATATTAATGACTGTTTCACAATTATTTCACATAACTCTAATTCAAGGTTATTGAAGGTGATGGAAGCACTTTGGATTAATCACATACAGCCTAAACTGTGTGTACAAAAATCAATAGACTTCAATCTTCGCCTACCCTGGACTGCATGACCTATCTTAATATGATTGGTCGTTAGTATGTACTTTTGTTTTTATTTAACTGAGTAATTTTCATGAACTTTATTTTATCATTGTTAACCATGTTAGTTGTAAAGCGGTTGTAAAGAAACTACGAAATGATATCATCTCGCGAAATTTGTCTTCTTAATGCCTTGTTCAAATTTATCAAAGGGACTAATTGTTTTAATATTATTATTATGATTACTATTATTATTTGATCCACTAAATCACCGTCATTGGTTGAAATTTTATATATATATAAGTCTATGTAAATTAGAGTAAAGCCTGAAGAAGATCTAATTGAAAACAATACTGTTGGCTTATATGTCTTGTTCTAATATTATAAATGGGAATATTCAAAGATTTGTGATCTTGGCTGACAAGCAGTTAACATAGTTATCCGTTTTTGTACGTTGTTGAAATGATCCTACCTAGATAAGTGTATGGCAGAACTTCCTTTACATTTCATTCACTGGTGATTACTGGTGACATTTATTCCTGGTAAGGTGTATTCCATAAAAAAATACTTTACTTATTGTCAGGAATAACCTAAAAGCGAACTAATAAATTGGACTTAAGAAATGGAGATAGGTGTTACGTAATACTGAGTGACGTAAAAATGGCGTAAACATCCATCAAAATGGATGTAAGTCAGGAAAAGACAAAGTTTTTAAAGAAACTCATGGAATAATAGAGACGTTTCCCAGCTGAAGTGCATGCTTTTAGTGTGGCTATGTTCACTTAGGTGGATGGTCATTTCATTGAGAAGGTTTCAATGTCTTTCTAGACAACATCTTCAATGCTAACAAATAATAGAATTGTATCTGCTGACAACCTTTTTGATTAGTGATACAATTTACACTAATGGTGATCGATTTCGTTGACTCATAATTTGATATTTTTTTAATTATTTGGTTGATTCTTTACTAGTTGAACATACACAAAATACGGAGGTGAGATAGATGAAAATAACTCAACCAACAGAAACAACAAAAAAACAACCACCCGCACCAATACACATTAAGCGGAGATATTTAACAGAGGTGACTTCCTAGCTTCACTTATCTAGGCAGCAAGCATCGTATCACAAACAGTCAAACGAAACGGATGGAGAAGATGTTGAAACTGGCCAGCCAGGAAAAAGGAAAGGCAATATACACCTTTATCAACTTAAAACCAGTGTGGAAATCCTCTGATTTATTCACTCAGCAAGTAAAGAGTAAGATTTACATTTTCAACACCAATTTCAATTCAGTCCTTCTATACATGTCAGAAGGTTGAACTGCATATCACGAAAAGTATTTCCGACAAATTACTGCAGGCTTTCATCAGCAGCTGACCACTTCGCTCTATGCTGAAGATTAAAATGCCAGCTAGCCAAAAAAAAAAATTAGCATCAAGTCAATCTAGCTGGGAAAAAACAAACCAAGAGCCAGTCGCTCAGCAAATATGTCGGAGAAAATGGAGATGGGTGGGTGAGGAATACATTGAGGAGGCTCAGGGGAATGACATCTTGCGCAATGCAGGCTATCGCTGAAATGGAATCCCAATAGGAAACGATGAGTGGGTCGTCGTTTCGGGCGAGAGCGACATGGAGGAGATCGTGTGTGAGAAGGGACAAACGAGAGGTTATTTTCAATCGGGGACTCATCTGAAGAGGACAACAGAGAATAGAACAACAGGGAAGATGTGTTTCTGAATCCCTGCGTTACACTCGGAACTCAAGGGAATAATTAATAATAATCTGTTGATCGCTCTGTAGGGATTTCCGTTTGACTGCATGAAGAATTTCATCATGAGCTTACAGCAGTTAGAGAACCACTAGAAAACCTGAAGGTATTGGACAACTGTTTCATCCTAGTTTAGGACTCTTCAGCAGTACGCATCTACCGGGGTTCGAACCCAGGAGCTTCTGGTAACAAGGCAAGCTCGTACACAATTTAGCCACGCAAGGGTGCGTACTGATGAAGAATCCCAAACTAGGCTAACGAAACAGCTGTCCAGTACTCCCTGTAGGTTTTCCAGTGGTTCTCTAACTGATGTCAGCTCATGATGAAATCCTGCATGCAATCAAACAAAAATCCCTACAAAACCAATACTTGAAAACTAATCTGATGCTCACTACTGACTGGCCCTACTTAGGTAGTTAACCTGCGGTTCTAGTGAGAAGCCGTGACCATTAGGGTACAGTAGGTTGAAGATGAGGCAGTAACTCATCGAAGAAGACATTTCAAAATGGTCGCGCTATGACGTGAATTCGTAGAAGTTAGAATTCATGGATTGGCCACTAGATCGGTGGGTCACAGTAGCTTAATATGTCTACAAGCTAGCTCGCCTTGTAACCAGAACGTCCTGGGTTCGAACCCTGACGGTGAGTACGTACTGATGAAGAGTCTGAAAGTAGGACAACATAAAAAACCCTGTCTTCCTCCAGGTTTTCCAATAGTTCTCTAGCTGATGTCAGCTCATGATGAAATCCTCCATGCAATCGCTGATCTGTCTGAGTATCATAAAAATAAAATTATTAATTTTATTGTCAATATTACTTTTGGCACAAATCTAGAATATTCAGCATGTAATACAATAAAGCCACTGATTTTACAGGGGCAATAATTAAAATAGAGCAATTGCATTAATAGTAATTTGTATTAATAATATTTTTCAATCAGAATTTAAAATATAAAATTAAATCAAGTGAAAATATTAGCGACAGTGTCACACCGAGAACAAAAAGGTGCCGTTTTTAACTTAGAGTCACTCAGTTAGCTGGTAATTTCCTGTCCTACCCACACTTTTCTCGTCATATGAAATGTCTTCTGTCGAAATAAGTTATTATTGAGTTTTTGTACTTAGTCGTCCGAGCACATAGTCTTCAATAGTTGCTTCCAGTTCTACCCGATAGATGAGATGCAAGGCGAAAGTTGTGTATGGAGAGGATTTTCAGAGTCTGACAGGATAATATTTGCGGGAATTTCTTGCAGGAATCCAAGTGACCATCTGCAGTAGTATTAACGAGTTGGTTTAGAAACACCCCTTTAGCCCTGCTGATGGAATATAACAAATTCCTTCTTAAGTAGCCCGGGAAAGATTAAGGTGTGGAGAGCAGTAAAGAATTTAAAAAACGGCAAAAGTAAATACGGAACAATTCCAGATAGTGTAAATTCCCTACACAGGACGTCAAATGAAATATCTTTCTGGAAATTAACATGATATAGAAGACCAGGAAAGATAAGAAGAAACACGCAATCTATACGATATAATTTCATCTTCAGTGACACCTATGATAGTGGAGATTTGCAAACTAACCAGTTCATTTAAGTCGTCTTTGCATCTGAAAGTTAGATGAACAGCCTGACATTTGGAGGGATTAAGCTTAAAACCATTTGACGAGGACCACCGACTAATTTTTGACTAAGAGTTATTTATTTTGGAACAGTCTGTCTGAGAATTGACTGGCATAGAAACAATCAGATTATTGACATACTTAACAAAATTGGCTTCTTCAGAATGAGGCAAGTCATATAAGAAGAAGGAAAACAGAAAAGGCGAAAGAATAGCTCCCAGAGGAACACCAGCTAGAGTAAGTTAAGCAGTGAAAGACTTACCATTGTAAATAGTGTACTTTTTCGTATCAGAAAAATAGGAGTGCAACCAATCGGGAATCCAGCACTGTGCGTATGACGCAGCAAGCTTGTTTAAAAAAGAGGCCCAAGTACAACAGTGTCGAAGATAAGTGTGTAATCAAGGAAGGTATACCGAACATATCTGGTACTTTTATCTAAACTAGAAGTAATATTATGACATCAGACGATAGTTACACCATGAATTTTGTGGTATTTTTTGTCTGTCCATCGTTTAAAACTTCATTTTCGCAATCAAATTAGTATCCAAAGTTGTCTAAGTTAATCGATATGAAAGAATACATGTCTGTCGTGCCTTCTCACAGCTAGTTAATGTTCTTGGACTCAGAATCCAAGGAGGACTCCCACTGGTCAATTTAAACAGTAGCGTCCAAAGTGATGCGAATGCACGAGTGGCCTTGAGCCAACCAACCATAAAAACCAGTGAGTTGCACAAATGATGACTCTTTTTTTACAAGAAAATGAATGATGTCACACTAAACAGAGTATCTTTCTTCGATATAACTTAAAATAAGTCCCATTTACTATGAGGAGTATCGAACTTTAATTTAGACCAGCTTCGATACACGTATTCACCGAGGAAACTTAAGGTGAGCGGTTTTTTCGATCAATTCATCGCTCTTATCCTGTTTCGCAGTCTTCTAATCGTAACGCTGACCCTAACGAGCTTCTAATAAATTATCCGAACAGTACTTAAAAAACGTGATCTGGGTTAAAGTTTCCTTCTCAATTGGTGAATATGAATCATATTTCCACAACTGTAGTGACAAGCCTCCCTACCTGATGACTATCGTGCGTTCAAGGTTATTGGAATGTTCGCACCCCTGGGACGCTATTCTTTAAATTATCGTGCTTACGTTTACCAATATGGTGTTTATCACAAATCACGAAGTATAAGTTATAGATGGCATTGATCTTGTCTTCATTTGCCACCAAATCATTTGGTCCGCTTAGTAGTGAATGAAGTGATTATGTCGGCTGGTATGCATAATGTATTTCAAATAATTTTAACTCCAACAAGGAACCATCATCAAAGTATACAAATAGATTAATCTTACCATACATAAAGAATATGGATATTAGGCAAACCGAAAGATCCAACAGGAAAAGCAGACAAAATTAATATCATTTACAAAATAAATTGCATGTATAAACTGAAACGGACATTACATCAGCCAAAGTGGGCGTCTCCTTCGAATCAGAGTCAAGGGACACAAATCAGCCGTGAAAAGACGCGATTTTTATTCTTTCATATCAATGCACATAGACAATTATGGACATCAGTTTGATTGGGGGGGATAATGTCGAAATCTTAGAGAGAGGAAACACCAAAAGTGCAGTCAGGGAATTCCTAGAAGCCTGGTGGTACTCAAACGAATATGCAATTAACAAACACGTTAATATATAGACGAAATATACCACCAACTAATAAAAAGTAAATCAGGTGACCAGAAAGTTTAAAATCCGAGTCAATAGAAAATTATCAATACATATGCCATGAAGATGGTTACCGGGGGATGCAATTCAATCACTCATGAAAAAAATTTAAATCATTTCACTTTATGATAAATATTGCACTGATAGGGGATGTTGTCCAGTAGGGGGACGGCGAAAGCTCCACAACTAAACCAACTAACTCAGAGAACACTACTAATTGCAAATCATGTACCTGAGCTACAAATCTTCTCTATTATTTCAGAAATATTATATATATATATATATATATATATATATATCTGAAAGGATAAGTTTTCTTGTGGTTCTGTAATGACTGCTTCCCGTTGCTGGTTTGATTTGAGTCCAGATATGTTTTTGATGAAATTGTAAGAGTAAACATTTTTCCTGAAAACACTAAGTACATGTTTCCTTTCTAACCTTCTCATAAGTGTGGTGATGGACTGTATGTTTAAGTTTATTTTTGATGATTGTTTGTACACAGTTTATTTTGTATGTTGTTGGATTAATGCTGTTATAGTTGAGTAGTGTACATTTATGATTCCATGAAGGGATCTAACCATATATCTTCAAGTTACACTTCGAAGCGTTTGATTCTCACTGACAGCCAGGCACAGTCCTTAACTTCGTCTAGTTTACAACCCCATAGGACAGACAGAAATGAAGGGAAGCTGGGCGTAATAATACAAAGTTCAGTGCTACAAAAACGTCACCGCTTGAGTCTCAGTGTACTGCCAGGAACTAGAGGAATGAAAAAAGTTGTGTGGATGAAGACGATAGAACCCTTTGGTCAAACACTATTTAGTAACTTGTGGAATTCATCTAGTTGTATCACTGGCGCAGACTGAAGTCTATCAAACACGTTGTTAATGTGGCCAGCATTCTACCTGGCTTGCCATCACGGTGCACTTTGAATTCTTGATGTTAGATGGTTGGAGACAATCGGCAGGAAGCCTAGGATCCAGGTTTTAAGCTAGTTGGCACCATTCAACGACGTGTATCTCTGACCTTGAAAGAACTCATTTCTCTTCTGAGATTCAAATCCGCGTCACCCCAGTACTGCAGTCAGAGACGTTACCACTGAACTATTCGAGCTAGCGATTAATCTCCTTGTGAGATTGTAATGGATATGCCTTGCTAACGAGTGCCAACTAACAAGAAACCTAGGCGGAGTGGGACTTTCTGCCAATTTCCTCCAATCAAACTAATATGATAGAAGCCTGTTTCACAAATAATCCCAATAAATTCACAATTGGATCTGTTTCGTGATTTTTTTTCATTACATCATAATGTTTACATGATTTTTGTTTTGTTATTTTCATTTTGATAAGCTGAACTCATCATTATTAATCCTTTTTTTTCAATTTAGCTAATTGTTTTATTGACGTCATGTTTTTTCTGTTTTACTCTTACTTACTCCATTTACCTTCGCATCCATCTACTCTTAACCCATCATTTTACAATAATAAGTAAATAAGTAAATTCTACCTGTCTGAGTATTTCAGCATATTAACTATGCTCTATTTAGGCGTTGTGTTCCATTATTCTATTTAGAATCTGAATAGTTAATGATTCCGCTAAGTACAGGTGGAGTATGCGAAGTCCCTTTGTACGATATTGAGGGACTCTGTGTGTGTATCAGTGTGAAGCATTCATGCAAGTGGCGAGGGGTGCTCACTGTCCGGAGATGACAAGGGGTTCGTGGATAGAGCTTCTGCTAATCTTCTTTTCTCCTCTGGCAGGCTAACCAACCTGGACAATGTTCCAGAATGCGCTTGTGGACTTGACGTTGCGTACGGTTGATAATTATACATTGAATTGGCCAAAAGCGGTACCCGTTATCCTTAACTTTAGACTGGATTCACTGTCTGCTGGAGAATGTGATCCGTAAGATGGCTGCTTGAAATGTCATATTTATTTGAGCAATATGCATTTTTAACAGTCTGATCGCAAACATACTTCTAAATGTAAATGAATTTATTGGGAAAATGAAAGGCTAATTCAAAAATACAAAATCATTAGGGGTATTTAATAACAGATTCAGTTCGGAAATCTTTTGAACTATGCATGAACAACAAAACTGGTCTTTTTAAACACTAATATTTAGTCAGTCAGTTCTTCTGTATGAGTCAGACAAAAACTTGACTTGATTTTCCCGCAGAGCACTTCCAACGGCTCTCTGAAGAATATTATCAACAGCTACCCCTTCCTCTGGCTCCAAAATGAAGATCATAATGTTAGCTAAAAAGAATTAGTCATGAGAAACTCTAGGAATGAATCCGTTGAGATTTTATTTAAGTGTTGGTTTGTGGGGATTGGATTGATTGGTTACAGGATTTCATCATGAACTGACATTGGTTAGAGAACAACAGGGAAACCAGCCACATGGAGTACTGCACAGCTGTTTCTGTTGTCCTAGCTTGAGACTCTTCATCAGTACGCACCCACCATCAGGGTTCGAACCCAGGACGTTCTGGTTACAAGGCAAGCTAGCTAGTAGACCATTAAGCTACTGGGACCCACCAATCCAATGGCCAGTCCATTAATTCTAACTTCTGCCAATTCACGACATAGCGCAACCGCAAGCCAATGACCTCGGCAAGTATTTATCCTCACACCAGACCTGCTGTACCCTACTGGCCACGAATTCTTACTAGAACCCCAGGTAACTACCTACCTGAATAGGACAAGTCGCACAGCAAATATTCCAAAGAAAATGGATGTGAATTTGACGCATGCTGAGAAGACTGCTGGGTGATGTGGCACGCTAGACAATCACTTTTGCGAACTGGAGATAAAGACCTACGGGCAGTTGTAAGGCCAACTCATGAAGGCTGAAGATAACAGGAGAAAATAGAGAAGGCTTTTGAAGCCCTATGTTCCACTTAGAACCCAAGAGAATAATAATGATCATTCCTACCCTTGTCTATAATGAAGCACTAAATTTAATATGAATCTCAAGACTTATATCGAGACAGTTTACAAAATTACCACAAAACATCACCAGAGACTCATACTGCACTATATTTTTATTTTTTTATTTATTTTATTTTTTTATTTTTGATTACAGCTTGATTCCACACCGTATTTTTGGTACAAGTGTGGAATTTTCAGCGTGGATATCGGTAGCCCAAAATTCGCAGGCCGACCATAGATATCAAGTGTGCGTCGGCGTGGGGCTCGAACCCCGGACCATGTGCATGGTCGGCGAGAGTCCTAACCACTGTGCCACCGACGTTATCCTTAAAATAAACCCTGGCTTAAATATGCATCCGTGGTTCACCGGTAAAACACTGGCCAACCATGCACGAAATTTGAGATACACTTCTGCGCCAGCGTGCTCTTAAACCTCACTGTTTTTATTTCTGTAGGTTCCTAGTGGAACATAGGGCTACTTTCAGATAGAGGCTTGAAGTTTCGGTAGTAGTTGTGTGTTTTTACTTTTACGGGATAGGGTTGCTAGCCATATGCCCAACCTTCCCTCTTTACCTGTCTTATCAATGGCTAAGCGAGGTGTAGGAGTGCGTCTGTGGCTAAGAATAGAACTCTAGACCATATGGGCTGAGGTTGGCAACATTCTACTGCTGTGTCACAGAATGAAAAAACCTCACTTAACCGATAATGAAATCAGAAAAGAGGCGAGATTGCGAGTGTTCCACCTTGAACGTTAAAAGAAATTAAATATACTGGTAAAATAATCACTGTTTTTTTTAATAAAAAGCAGTTTATTAATACTCTACCTAAACTCTCTCTCTTGGTAATCCCTATCTGATGATATTATGAAGAATAGGATAAGTAATTATCCCTTTTCCCCTTTTTTTGTGTATTTTAAATGGCTCTTTATTTTTCACATAAACTCATTTGACAAGTACATGTGTGTGATCAGATATTCTTCAAAATCCAAATTGTCCACTTAAACCACAGCGGTTTCAGTGTATCTCTTCCATCTACCGATAATGTTATCTAAAATGCATTAAAAAGGTCTCATTGTTCTGAATTTTAAGATGACTTTAATAAATGCTTTAATAATAATAATAATTTACTTTATTCCAAAACAGACAGTACTTATAATAGAGAATGGAATTCTCAGCATTTGTCACAATATTCCATCTTATTTATTCAAAATATAAATAAGGTTAAAAATTAAAACAAATTTAACCAGAGGAATTTGTCCACGGTTACGATATAAAGTCAAAAGTATTCGAAGCACGAATTGTGAATATTAAATATAATAGTAATAGTAACAGTGAGTTTGCTTCAAACAGTATTGTCGATTCTGTTTGGAAATTTTAGCATGATATTATAGAGTATTGAATCTAATGTTCTGTTGATATATTGTAGTGAGTTGGAGTGACTCACAACAGAATTTTCTTTGGCAGTTTGAATAGGTATCCTTTCTTGCAGTCCTCGGGTACCTTGGCCTCTTTTCACACCTTCTCCAATAGTGGGGTCATCAAGTCCGCTGTTGTCTTAGGCTATGATTAGTATTATTATTATTATTGTTATTTCCTTTAATTCCTAGTGGAACATAGGGCTTCAGCCTCGCGCGTCTGTTAATGGTTTCCATCACACCTTTTATTAAACCCTACTCGTAGGTGTTTGCAAGCATAAGCGACTTTCAACGTTGTTAATAGCAATAATTCTTCAATTATGATAACTACATATATCTGTAGAATCTGCTATATAGAAAACTGTCGAAAAGAATATTCTTAATTCACTCATTAATCATCACAGTCGTTTAAAATCATTCTTCTATCTAACATTATATATTTAGTTAGTCACTTAGACATATTCTGAACAACTGTCCACATTCATCTCTCTCCATCGAGAGATATTTTAAAATACTGATAGAATTAGTGAAAAAGTCAACCTTAACAGCAAAATAAAAAGAAGCTTTTAGATATGCCATAGTGATGACTTTAGACTAAAAATAGTATTCTAAATTCCACATCATCCCCCCTCACAATACAGAAATTGAAACATGTAAACCTAATGGTATAATTATAGATACAACAAATACCTCATATTTTTAACCTCAGTAAAATAAATAAAATGAAGAGTATCGTTTTTATTTGACCATTTGGATATGTGAATGTACTAAGGTTTTATTGATTCGCTTGTGTGCAAATGTGTGCGCGTGTAAGAATTTAAACTTGGCTGAATTGAAAGTGTCATCATTAATTTATTATGTATAAATATGTACATAATTCTTCACCCTTTTTCCGAGCCTACTATTGGCTAGGCCGGGATTTCAGAGATGATGAAGTTATCCATCTCTAACGACAATTAAAAACTATCAGAGGAAGACGATAGTGACTCTGTCAAAAATTAGTCACAGTTGATGAAACAAGGATCAGCCTTAGGTTTGCGTCGAAGAAGCTTAATTTATGTTGCCGGCGTTTGTCATAAATGCTCATAATAACTGTTTCCCGGAGTTATGCATCCCTCCTACAAGACATATAAATCAGTAAGTGGTAATACTAGGAATGTCCTGGATGGTCTTTTTAGCATGTACACTACAGTGGAGCTAGCCACTGATATTCTCTTCTTTCAGTGGCTCCCATTCTACTACGAAGCTAATACTTTGTTTGTTATCTGGTGGTTAGTTACACCAGTCACATCAGGATATAGTTTCACATTTACCGGAAGATTATTCACCCTGTGAACTTATCAAGAGGGGAAGATGAAATTGAACAAGTAATTAACTAATAGAGCAAAGGGTATTGAAAATTTGGAGATTTTGGTGCGAATGGGGTTAAATTAGGCTGATAAAGATGTCCTCTATGGTGCTATGCTGCTGGGTCAAGACATTTTGGTTGATCGTCTTGGAAAACAAGGTTCAAGTATGTTCGAACTTAATCGTCGATCACAGGTGGGTTGTCTAAGATTGGGTGCTGGTGATACTCTAGATTATGAAGAGCCAGATTTTCGAGAGAGAACAAATCCAGAGGATGACGCATTTGCACTTAACTCCCTTCAAATGGGATCAATAGGGTCACTAGGGCGACATTGGAGATCGGGTCTCAAAAGGTCTGAGTAATGTACCTGAGGATTCAGAACATTCCATTGAAGAGTCTCAGTCGGTTTCATCCAACCGATCGGTTTTGACAATACGTACAAATGTTGCTCAGGAATCTATGCCACGTCGTATATCAACACGTCCTGGAGGTGTATGGAAATTAAGACAAGGTACAAAATAGTAATTTTTTGTAACAGTTACGTCAAATCAATTCATTTAGACGTCATCAAAAGTATCTCCATTAGGTGGCGGACTTGCATCATTACCTGCCTTCGCTCGATAATGAAGGCCAAATGATCAGAAATGACAAGCAGTAAAAAAACCCGGCAACGTATCTACTACCTAGCATATAAGCTGAAAAAAATATAGATGTATTGGATTTGTAGGGATTTTTGTTGATTCCATGGAGGATTTCATCATGAGCTGACATCAGTTAGGGAACCACTGAAAAATCTTGGAGTACTGGACAGCTGTTTCTTAAGTATAGTTTGAAACTCTTCACCAGTGCGCACCCACACAGTGGGGTTCGAACCCAGGACCTTCTGGTTACAAGGCGAGCTCGTACACTATTAAGCCACTGGGACCCGATACAAGGTCCTGGGTTAGAACCCCGGTGGGTGAGTTCTGCCGAAGAGTCCCAAACTAGGACGCAACGGCTGTCCAGTACTCCCAAGTTTTCTAGTGGTTCTCCAGCTGATGTCAGCCCATGATGAAATCCTCCATGCAAACAAATACAGATGTATCGGATATATATACTCAGGAGACCTTTGAGTAATATCATGTCTCAAGCAGACTCTCAAATGTAAGCCGAGTAGGTACTGACGAGCTGGGCATTCTAGCGTGGAGATGAAAGATGATGGTCGATCGTGGAGTCAGCTAAAAACGACTCCAGTGAACTGGATCAATTGATTACATACTGGTGAAGGTTTATGTTCCCCTTAGGACCTAAGGCAATAATAACGTCAAGTCACTGAGCGCATGGTCTACTAGTTCTCTAGTTTTTCAGTGTTAACTAGGTGGGCTGAAAGAAGGAAAGATGGGTGTGTGTTTAGTGACCCTAAACTGTGAACCCAACCTAAAGCTTCAAAAGCCCAAAAAGTAAATATATTCTTGACTGGAATTGGGTAGACGAAATGACGTCGACTGGTAAAAGCCATTGGAAAGCTAATTTGCCGATGTGTTTTTCTTCAACGAAAACAAAAATAACCATAGTAACGTGGAATGTACGAAGCTAGGAAGGCTACCCAGGTCTCCAATGAATTGAGAAGATACGGCTTGTAAGTACCAGGAATCTGTGAGAGAAGGTGGAATGGATGTGAACTTTCCTAATTGTTAACTGGACAGTCAATAATGTACTCTGGTGACCCAGATGACAACGATGAGCACATTGAGCGAGTGGCTGTCATGATGTCACCAAGAGCAACCAAGGTTCTTATGCAGTGGAAACTAATCTCCTCCTCTTCCAAGATTATGATAGCAAGATTTAACTCAACAGGAAGGAAGGTAACAGCTGTGGAACACTACGATTCAGCGAATAACGCATACGCAGTAGCGAAGAGTGCGTCGGTATCACAGGGATTAGGACGCTCGCCCACCATGCACATGGTGTGTGTGGTTTGATTCCTTGCCATGGATGCACTCCTTTACTTCACTAAGCCAGAAATAATGCTGGTAAAGAGGAAAGGTTGAGCATCAGGCTAGCAACCCCATCCTGTAACAAAAAGAAACACCGCTACAAAAACTCCAAGCCTCTAGCTTGAGGCCCTATGTTCCACTGGGAACGTAAAGGAAAAAAATAGAGAAGAAGTAAGATTTGATTAGAAAACTGCGAACACAAGTGGATAAGATCTCTAATGGCGATATGAATACCAGTCAAACCGAGAGCAGACAACACAGGGATGTATATGCATGTATTTGTGCAATGAATAATATACGCACATGAGTATTATTAGAAATATTTGTATTTGTATTGCATAAAGCCTGGTGGCGTTAATTGTTGTAGTCGTAACAGTTCTTGCATACTCTTATGACTACAAAAACGTAGCAAGTGGAAGTATGTAATACATATTGGATAGTTGTAGGCAATACGCAGCAAGACCTGGCTGATTTAGGTTTTTGCTTGTTGGAGCTCGCTCACAACTATACAACAGAGAAGGAATTCATACCTTCCGTGGGATCCGAACCCCTAACACCCATTACATTAGTCATAAACAATATCACTAAGCTACTTAGAACCACGGTTGACCTCATGTAGGACTGTAATGGATACACCGCAGCGACGATCGCGAACTGAATCATCGAAAAGTAAGTGGTACTTAGCAGTTGTTTCTTCACAACTCGAAACCCTACACCAGTCCAGGGTATCTAAGCATTCATCGATTGGTTTCTCCTCCAGCTCATCTTCTTCTAAATCATTAGTTACGCTCTTCATTGGAAATTCAGACACCACTTCTCCCCTACCCATATATGCTTTGAGACAATATAACAGCCTCACTTAGAATAGCACGCGAATACCATCTGGCTGCGAGCAACCATCAGAAAAAAACCAAATATAGTCGACGAGTGTACAGAGAGACATGTACACCGGTGGCAGTGTTTGATTATACCAACCACTTGTTTGTTATTCAGTGACATTCCATTAAGTTAGCTTTCCCGTGGCAGGGACCTAAGAAATCATCTACAAACGTTCTCCTGTCCCATTCGTTGTATGAAACCTGCAACGGCCAGGTGAAGTCCTGCCTGTACATTAGAATCAGGTGAATTATTATTAGTATTTATTATTTCCTTAAATTCCTAGAGGCACATAGGGCTTCAGTCCCGCGTCTCCACTGCGTTCAGTTCTCTGCTAGAGCTTTCACCTGGCTCCAGGTATGCCCATATGCTTTCATCTCCTACTCACATGACCTCCTGCAAGTTACCCAAGCACTGACGACCAACTCGCCGCTTCCCTTTCGGGTTCTACTCGAGCGATGGCTTGTCTAGTGATGTCACTTGATGGCTTGTTTCCTCAGAGTATGGCCAGTCCATCTCCATTTCTTCCTGCAGATTTGTCGCACAATCGGTTCCTGCTAGGTTGGTTCGCTTATCGCCAGAAATCCTTGTAGGTGATCTTTTCTGTCTATCTGATCTTGAGTATTGAGCGAAGGCAGCTGTTGGTGAAGAATGTCTGTAGTTTATTTGAGGTGCTCTCCATGATGCGCAGTGCAAGTCTCTGATCCACATAGTAAGTAGCACTGACTTCACATTAGAGTTGAAAATCCGGATCATTTTTTCATTGTCATGCTGAGTAGCGCTGTTGACCTCAATAGAGACTTGAGAGTAATGAAAGGTTGTCTTGCTTTCACGATTCCTGGTTTTATATTTTCGTCAGCTCCGTCCTCCTGTAGTTGAAACGATGCTTCTCAGGTAGATAGGTGGGTAGTGGAGGTTGTTTCTTTCAGGTGATGCTAACAGATTATCCAACCGTGTCAACCACTACCACGCTGCCAATGGTGGCCGAATGTAAAGTTCTAGGTGGTGAAGGACTGCATTATCCGATTCAGCGTACATGCAATGGGATAGTGCCTTCTCTTTCAACAAGGAAAAGGAGCATAGTAGTAACATTTGCGAAACTAATATGTGTATGTTTTCCTAATTATCACAGACAGCAATGTGTTTAGCGAATCTGTTCTGTGATTATAATAATAATTATTATTATTGGTAGTATTTCTCTTGTCTAAAATCACATCTTTTACACATAACGGCGTCTTCTTGTTTTGTTTTTTTTAGTATAAGAAAACTTTCGCATCTGGGAAAAAGCATCTTCTTCTTTCATATGGATCAAATTACTTTCTCTAAAATTTATTAATTGAAGTTTAAACTAGAATAAATAATGAAAGTAATAAAATTATTATTTTCTGTTTTGCAGTTAATAGTGTTTTCTCAGCTGGTTGGTTTAGTTATGGAGCTTTCGTCTTCCCCCTGCTTGACAACATCCCCTATCAGTGCAATATTTAGCATAAAGTGAAATGATTTAAATTTTTTTCATGAGTGATTGAATTGCGTCCCCCGGTAACCATCTTCATGGCATATGTATTGATCATTTTCTATTGACTTGGATTTGAAACTTTCTGGTCACATGATTTACTTTTTATTAGTTGGTATATTTCGTCTATATATTAACGTATTTGTTCATTGCATACTCGTTTGAGTACCACCAGGCTTCTAGGAATTCCCTGACTGCACTTTTGGTGTTTCCTCAGTCGAAGATTTCGACATTATCCCAATCAAACTGATGTCCATAATTGTCTATGTGCATTGATATGAAAGAATATATATCGTGTCTTTTCACCGCTGATTTGTGTTCCTGGATTCTGATTCAAAGGGGACCCCCATTTCTGGCCGATATAATGCCTGTTACAGTTCACGCATGCAATTTATTTTGTAAATTGTGTTAATTTTCTCCCATTTTTCCGTTGGATCTTTCGGTTTGCACAATATCGAATGAGGTGATTCAACTGTGTCGTGTGCTGTATCTATTTCATATGGACTTAATATTCTAGCTGTTATTTCAGAGATATTTTTCATGTATGGTAGGATGAATTTTCTTGTGGTCTTTAATGATGGCTCTTTGTTGGTGCTTTGATTCGATTTTAAACACTTTTTGATGAAATTTCGTGGATAAATATTGTTTTTGAAGACCGGTTGTAGGTATTTTTGTCTTCCATTCTTTTCAACTCTGGAGTGCTACAGAGTGTTTGAACTCTTTTGAACAATGTCTGCACTCAATTTCGTTTGTGAGTGAGTAATTGGATTATTGCTAGTATAGTTGAGTATTTGATCAGTGTGTGTGCGTTGATTTTCTATATACTTGTGTTTCTAAATTTCCTGTGTTGGTTCTCCTGAATAAGACATCTTAAAATGGGATTTTTTTATCTAATTCTTCTTCTCTTGTGGATTTGATGTCTTCAAATATTTAGTATATTAATTTACGGGTATATTCTAAACCATTTCTCTTAATTATTACGAATATATCATCAAAGTAAAGTACCCAGATTTTCGGTTTAGTTATAGGTAGGAAGGGCTATTAATTCTAATCTTTGCATGATGGCTTTAGCTATTAATCCTGATATTGGCGATGATCCCATTTGTATTCCTTTTATTTGTTCATATATTTGAGTATTGAATTCGAAGTATGTTTTAAGGCATAATTTTATAAGTTCTATCCAAGTTGAGCATTGTGTTTTTATTTTTCATCACTGTAGAGTAATTATTGCATAGTTTCTGTTGCTAGTTTTGGACTAATTGAAGTATATAATGCTGTGACATCAAAGGACACCATTATTTCATTGTCTTCTACTTGAATGTTTTTGATTTTCTCTAAAAATTGGATTGACAAATTGATAGAATGGTCCTATGATTCTGTTATATAATTTTATTTCATGAAAAGTTCTTTAGATAGATTATATGTTGGTGATGTTCCTGGAAGCGAAACAATTGGTCGTGAGAGAATGTTTGGTTTGTGTATTTTTTGTCTACCATAGAATTGAGGTAAAGTACGTCCGTTAGATTTCATTCGCCATTGATCTTGTTTTGTAATTTTTCCTGATTTCGTTAGTTTATTTAACGTTGTTTTGATTTTTTTAAACTAATTTTTGTATAGAGTTTTTCGTCAACTGTTGATATACATTATTATCTTAGAGTAAATCCTCTGCTTTCTTTATATAGTCTTCTGTGTCCAGGATTACTGTTGTTCTTCCTTTATCAATCGGTAGAATAACTATATCTTTTGTATTCTTCAGTTTCTTCAATGCATTTTGCTCTTCATTGTTAAGTCGGGAATTATGTCTTTTCTGCTTGAGTATAGGTGTGATACATATTGACGTATTTCTTGTTGTACTTCCTCATTTAATTTTGATAATTTGAGTGATGATTCTAAAGAAGCACAGAAATCTGTTACTGAAGTGTCACCAGTATTGCAGTTGAGTCCTTTCTGAATAAGTTTTTCTTCTTTTTCCAATAATGGTTGTTTCGATAGATTTACCACGCAATCACTTAGAGTTTCTTCAGATGGTTGTCTGGATATCTTAGCTAGTTTTCCTTTGAGGACAACTCGTCTTCATTTATTGTGTCGTTCACTTAATATTTTAATGACAGCATTCGAAGTTGACAGATGTTCTGGAGTAAGAGTCTGTTCGACGTTTTCTTTTTAAAATCTAATCATATGCTGGTATTTTTTAATCCTATTGTGTGCATCCGTGATCACTAATTTCACCACTTGTTTTCCATGTTGTTTTTGGCCAGTTTCCAGCCTAGAGGGCAGTTAATTGATGGTTTATATTTGACACCAGCTGGAAGAATCTGCTGACCGAGACATTCATGAATAAAGAATAGTTGTTCTTCTGTAAAAACTTGCCTTTTAGCGAAATCTTCCCATTTTTGACAGCAGTATACACATGACGTAGGGGTGCTGAAGACACTCAACTGCCCATAATGAATAAAGATTTCCATCTCGGGAAGAAATTTACTTAACTGGGCAATCATCGTCTACGCAACAGTCAGCACGGATGAGAATTTCAAATCTATCCATTAAGGATTAGGTAGTTGTTCTCTACTCTCAAAACATTCTAAACATCTGCAACATTCAAATGGTGCAAGTAATGTGATCCACTTTTTTCAAAACTCATGTCAAGTCAGTCAGAAAGTCAGTCTACCCGTCACTGAAGAGCATTATCAACAGGCCTCTGCAGACTTTGACCGAACAGCTGCCGACTTCAGTGAACTTGATACCCCAAAAAATCAAATGACCAGCCAAGAAGTATAGGCAAGAAGGAATTCTGGCAGTGCTGTAAAGTACCTTGACACCTATGATGAAGTAAGTTGGGATGGATTGAACATACTCTGGAGAGGCTTTCAAATGACATTACACATCACGCAGGTCATTAATTGGAAATTGAGTGGAGAGCTACGGATTAAGCACATGAATGTGGGCTAACCGACTGGATTAATAGGTGCATATAAGGATAAAACAAGATGATAAGCGAATCAACAGGGTCTTGGATACAGTAATTATATCTCACAAATATTCCCCGTCACTGAATGACAGAATTATCAGAAGGTAAAGACTAGTTTTTGACTGTAAAAATAGCTTTTTCTAATAAGTGTACACTATAAACACACTTAAAATCATGTTAGGTTAGTGAAGAAGAAAATCAGTAATGCTAATAATAATAATTTTTGCTTTATTCCGAAAACGGTGCTTAAGATACAGCGATGAATTTTCAGCATTCAACTCAATATTATTATTATTCCCTTAGGTTCCTAGTGAAACATAGGGCTTCAACTGCACGTCTCCACTTGCTTCTGTCTTCTCCTGTACTTTTCACCTGCATCCATCTTAGCCCATACTCTTTCAGCTAATCTTCACACCATCTCCTTCATGTCACCCTTGCACTGGTGACACGCTCGCCGCTTCCCTTTCGGCCTGATTCCACTCGAACAATGGCCTGACGCCCGCGATGTCACCAAGCGGCCTACTCAGCCGTGAGTGTCCAATCCATCTCCACTTTCTCCTGCATATTTGTTGGTTGGCGATTGGTTCTTGTTTTGTTTGTTTGTTCCCATAGTTTCCCATAGTTGATGATTGTTTCTGGCCCGGCCTGGCCCGGCCCGGCCCGGCCCGGCCGTCTGATATTCAGTATAGAGCTAGCAAAGATAGTTGTTGGTGAAGGGCTGCAACAGGCTGTTGGAAATATTCTTTGTGACCCGCCCGCCAAATTTCTGATCTGTAAAGAAGAACTGACTCGACGTGTTTGTATTGAAAATCCGAATGAATTTTGTTGTTGATGCTGAGTGGGAGCGGAAGATTTCCAGATTGGTTTCAAGTTGATGAATGTGTGCGTTTCACGCCTTCTCGATTCTAGTCGATTAGACATCTTCGTTCGTTCTGACTGCCTGTAGTTGAGAGAATGTTCCTTAGATAAGTGGTGAATGAAGTAACCTTTTTCAAATCCCTCTCGTTGATGGTGATTGGTGCTGGATGTTTCTGCTGCTGTTGTTGTTGGATGGTTATTTTAATCACCTCCGTCTTGTCAATGATCACTTGGAGTCCTGTCTCCACCGGCTGCTTCTTCGACCGGTTTGTCGGTTTTCGCTTGTAAGTCTTTGATTCTGAGTGACAGCATGCATAAATCATCCACAGGTGCAACCCAGGTCCTCTAGGTTCTTCGCGTCAGTCCAGGATATACCTGTCTTCTCGTTTCCTACTTACTGTCTGATGCATAATCCAGTCGACTACAATTAGGAATATCATCGTGGGTGATAATAAGCATCCTTGTCTGACTCCTGTGTTTACACCGAACGCCTCGCTGAGTTTTCCGTTGTGGATCACTTGACATGTGCCATTGTCGTACAGCTGTTGAATAAGGTTGATGAATATTTGGGGTACGCCGTAGTACTCGAGTAGTTTCCAAATTACTTCGCGGTTCAGTGCAATATTGCAACTAATTTACTCAAAACAACAAAAAATAAACAATACATAATTATAATAACAAGTTGTTGTTATAGCAGCTATGTAGCAATTTACAGTATGCAATACGAGAAAAATAGGCATAAAGTATAAAATTGTAGTAGTATTAGTAATAACAACTAAAATAAAATAGCTAAGTTATAATTAAATGATAGAAGGAGTGACACCATAAAATTACAGAAAGATGAACGAACGATGAAAGGGTCGATTCATTTTGCTAAGATGTCAGGCGAAATGCTTTGTCATTTAGAAACCTTAAATTATTTCAGAATATGATGCCTGTTTGACTCTGAAAATGCGATTAAGAAGGCGGAGACAAATATATTGTCAAAATAAATAATAATAATTAATTCTAGATAAAAGAATAAGAAGACGTAATTTGTCTGAATCGTGTGTGTAATGTATTTGCACAACACATTCCCAACAATCTGATCCAGTACACATGGACTTGTCATAGGAATATATATGTGAAATTAATAAAGAGGTAAGAGGTGAGAAAATAGACTACTTAGGTGAAGTTAAAAGGACATATTCAAGGTGAAAATAACAATGAAGACCACTAAACCAATTTGAATGTACGTGTGGACACATATACATAGGGAGGACTCATCGATCTCTGCAAGTAAGAGATGACTTCAGAGTATATTCCTAAATAGTTCCAGAAACAAATGGAATCATCAGAACCTATTAACGGTGAGAACAGGAGACCTAGCTACTCTATTCCGAAGTATATTATAGAGACAGGACATAAAATTGACGTTAATAGATCTTTTGAACCGATCTGTAAAGCATGTTTTGGGCGTTTCCTAAAGTTTTTGGAAGCCCTAGCTGGTAATTAGGAAGTTTAAACCACCTTCAAAGCAGCAATTAGTCATCACATTAAACCTTCTTTGGTAAACTTTGTTTTGATATCATAGCAGATGTACTATTACCTCCGCTATTTGGTTTAAGTGATCTTCATTGTTATTTTGACCCTGAATATGTCCTTTTAACTTCACCTAAGTAGTCTATTTTCTCACCTCTTACCTCTTTATTAATTTCATATATATTCCTATGACAAGTCCATGTGTACTGGATCAGATTGTTGGGAATGTGTTGTGCAAATACATTACACACACGATTCAGACAAATTACGTCTTCTTATTGCTTTATTTACATTCATAAAGGGAACCAATTGTTTTAAATAATAATTTCACTTTATTCCAAAAACAGTACTAATGATACAGCAAGGAATTTTCAGCATTCAGTGCAATATTGCATCTAATTCACTGAAAACGACAAAAAATAAACATTACACAATAGTAATAATAATAACAAGTTGTTGTTATAGCAGCTATGTAGCGAATTGCAGTATGCAATACGGAGAAAAATATGCATAAAGTATAAAATTCTAGTAATAATAGTAATAACAACTAAAATAAAATAGCTAAGTTATAATTAAACGATAGAAGGAGTGACACCATAAAATTACAGAAAGATGAACGAACGATGAAAGGATCGATTCACTTTGCTAATTACATAGTAACTTACACTTTTCACGTCTAACAGTTTCTCCATCACATAAAATACGAGCTAAATAGGCTATTGTAGAATTTTTGTACTTAGTAGTGCGAGCAAATAACTTCTTATATTGACTTCTCATTCCACCTGTTGAGATGCAAGTGGGTAGTTGTGAATAAAGGGGGTGGGGGCGGTGCAAGGGGTATGACAGTACTGCCTCTGCCCATTTTGTATAGGATTTTATATTTCTCTCGACCATAATATTGGTGAGCTCATGCAGTGGCATACCACAACCACTACTCACAACATATGATATATATGATATAGTCTTTTTTGATTGGTTCTATACAGACTCAGTGATATTATCATTTTCCTGTTACTGAATCAATCCCAAAATTGAAATATAATCGTTCCTGATTCTCCAGATGAAACAACTTTTCTGCCACTAATTGATTCCTCTTAGAAATAGGAGATGAGCAGGAGGAAATCAGAGTTAGTAAACAATCATGGGGCCAGCTAAAATCAATGCCTCAGAACCAATGGTGATGAAGAGTTCTGGTTTCAGGATTTCATCGTGACCTGATATCAGTTAGAATACCAATAGAAAACCTCCATGGAGTATTGAACAGCTGCTTGCTCCTTTCTAGTTTGGCAGTCTTCATCAGTACGCACCCAACGATCAGGTTCGATACAAGGACCGTCTGGTTACATGGTGAGCTAGCTCGTAGACCATTAATTCATTGGAACCCGATCTAGTGGGCCATGAATTCCCACTTCTGCTAAGTAGGCAATTACCTGAGGTTCTGTTGGAAAGCCGTGGCCAGTAGCGTACAGCAGATCGGGCGTGAACATAAATACTCGCCGAAGACATTGCCCAGTGATATCGATATGTCATGGATTGTCATAAATTAGAATTCATTGGGTGGCCATCACATTGGATCCCAGCGGTTTAATGGTCTACGAGCTAGCTCGCCTTGGTACCAGAAGCCCATGGGTTCGAAAACTGGCGGTAGGTGAGTACTGATGAAGAGTCTCAAACGAATTGGATGAAATAGCTGTTCAGTAATCCCAGGTTTTTCAGTGGTTCTCTAACCAATGTCATCTCATGACGAAATCCTTCAACCAATCAAATAAAATCCGCGCAAAAACAATACTTGAAAACTGGAGATATATCTGATGTTATTTTTTTCCTGTGGTAGAATGTTCGCCTATCTAGCACACGATCCTGGTTCATTTCGCTCCCTACTCACTAATTAACTTCACCTAGCCTCCAACAGACTTGGATCAGGAAGCAAACTGAGAGTAAGGGTTAGTAATACTATTCTCCTAAATCAACATTGCCACTTCTACAACTTCAAAAGCGTGAATTCCTGTGTATTTCACTCACAGCCTGATGAATGAAACGGAACACAAAACAAACATTATTCAACATGCTTATATAAAAGTAAATCTAAAGTCATTATTTAACGAGGCTGTGTTCATTCATAACCGAAAGTCATCATACTGACATCATTAGGAAGATTCATAGGCAGGCGAGTAACACTGATTAATCGAAGTAAGGAATCTTTAAATCTATGGTCATTCAAGACATCGATCGACACTACACACACACATGATGTTCAAATCAGTAGACAGAAAATACCATCCACATTTGCCATCTGTCAAGTTAATGAACTCGGAATAGAGGATATATGGCCATCAGAAAAGTATGGCAGAAAACAGCATTATATCACAGAAGATACACCGTAATAAGCAACTTATTAGGATTAGAGGTTAGGTAATATTAGTGGCTAAAATCTATCATTGGTTTATTTACCCATCTTGATAAAGTCATCAATAATATAAGCTATGAGTATCCATCAATTACTTTTGAACCTAAGAGTATTTGACTGCTGTTTCATTGTAGTTTGAGACCCTTTAGAGGTGTGCACCCCCTGGGGTTCGAATACAGGACCATTCTGGTTACAAGGCTAGGCCTTAGACCACTCAGTCACTGGGACCCGATCCAATGACCCATGAATTCCAACTATTATCATTTTGCAGTGTGCATACCACACAACCACCAACCAATGCCATCAGCAAGTAACTGATATCTTACCTCACTTCATGGAATCCTCTACCAAGAATATTTGCGCTATGTGATGGATGTGCGGAAGTTGAAATTCATAGGTCCCTGGATCAGGTCTCAGGAGCGGGATGCCTAGAGGTCTAGTCACGTATTCAGAAGGCTGCCAGCTACAAACCCCATTTGGTGCATACTTCTCGGTTACCTCAAACTAGGATGAAACTGCTGTCCAGTATTCCTGGGAATTTTCCAGTTGTTTTCCAACTTATGATCAAACCTGTAACCTATCAAACCCCTGCAAAGCAACACTTCATAGCTATTTTTGAGTTTTTAGGTGGTGAAAACGGGATCACGGACCATACTGGATAGCAATTTCTACTGACTAACGTGGAGCGTACCTGTCTACTGCCATCAGTCAGTCCGTCGCCTAGGGTTTTGTGCATTTATGCCTGGTTCCCCAACTACCAGCTGTAATATCAAGCTGATCATAATATTGTGAAGCGAATAATTTCGGTTTCGACAGAAAACTATGTTGGAACGCAGCGTCGAAGGGTTTAAATTGCGTATTGTGCATCTGATTTAGGATCCTAGCTAGAAATCAGGTGGTTGATATATATTGTTTTGGTTCTTTGAACCAAGTCAAACCTTAGTGTATGCCTCAGTGGAGAGCTCAGCCCCAAACAAACAAAATTGTCATCCAGCGTTTAGATCACTTCTGTCTGACTACTGGCTAGCAAGCATTCAGCTCAGACAGCCATATTACTTCAAGCCATTGAAAGTTTCTTCTAGCCATTTGGATGAAATGGTAATGTTTAGAACGTCTGGTTAATGTCAGTCATGTCCACCTAGTCGTAACAATCAATCAGTAGTATATAAACAATTTCAAACATGGATGAGTAATTTTGTTAAATTCTAATTGGTTGAATTTTTCATTGATAAATATTCGAATTATAATTGGCTGATGGATAAAAAAAGACACCTATACGATTCTGATTGGATAGAAATTCTGACATAATAGATATCAGCTGATTAGAATGTGTAGTGAGAAGAATAAGTGATCACTTTCGTAGACGACGTTTTCATTTTTTTTTACACAAAATGGAAACAGCTTGGAATGAAGGATGCAGATAATCCCTGGTCGTGACCAGTGAGGTTCATCCAGTCAAGTATGAGGATGGATATCCCACCGATGACATTGGTTGTTGGTCGCGCTAAATCCCGAATTGGTAGAAGTTGGAATTCATGGGTCACTCAATCCGGTCCCAGTGGCTGAATGGTATGGCAGCTTACCTGGTAATTGGAAGGTCCTTGGTTCGAACCCTGTTAGTGGGTGCATACTGCTGATGATTCACAAAATAGGATGAAACAGCTGTTCAGTACTCATCGGTTTCCAATGGTTATCGAAGTGATATCGATCCATGGTCAAACTCCGAAAAAACAAATCTAATTCCTACAAACTAACCCTTGACAACTATTATTATTAATTTAACTTCTAAATTTTCCAACATACTTCCTGATTAATTAGTCAGGGTAATTATTAGGTTTCAAAGCTTTTCTTATATGCCTCGCTTTCTGTCTTATATTTTCCTTGGTACTATTTATTTTTTGTGCCCGATTAGTTAAACATTTTGGCAAAGAGTTGCCTGCGATATTATCAAAATATCTCGCCAGCTCTTGAAGTCTTTGGGCCGAGTAGGAAGGGTATAGACTGCCTAGAAGAATTGTTAAAGACACTTAGGAAAATTAGCTTGAGGCTGTTGATGATTTGGTCGAAAATCATCTTTTTGACACAGTCGTATTTTTACTATTTCCTATTTCTCGAAGAGCTGTGAAGTGTTCATGTTTCTCTGCATAATTATTTTTTCTCTCAAAAAAAACGGTCTTGGAATTCTAGAAACACTGTTTTATCTGTTAAAGTAAACCGCCCAACTGACAAGCGGGTCATTGAAACCATCATAAACAACAGTCATCTGTTATGCGTGTGAATGATACATTACTGTTTGTTTATGATCATACTAACTAACAAGCCAGATCTTCGCTTATCACTTCCAACCATTGAACTCAGTATACTATTACTCAGTTTATACGCTACTCATTATTTTACTCATCTCTTACCATTATGATGTAACTCTCTTACCACTGTATACAAACATTTATTTTTGTTTTAACTTCAACTTCCTACGTATAAACTATATAGGCATAATTTCCTGAGCATTGTTTATTACGTTTAAAGCCTTCTGTCAACTGAAATCATGTTCCATTTGCAAATATGTTAAAATTACTCTGTATACAAACTTAATAATTTCTTCAGGCTGTAAGTGGCAGCTTATGACAAGTCAAAGAAATAAACACTGATGGCACAATCATATTCTGCACAGACTATTGTTCTTGCCTTATACTACTGGTATTCCCTCGTTGGCATATGTACATCAATTCACATAGGCAACTTGACAGTTAATATCTTCATATATGAAAGTAAAAATATACTGACCAGTCGATCCCCTAACGTAAACAGGATATTCATTCTTCAATATTCTTCTTTGCCTGACTAACATTCAAAGGATTCACAGTCTCATATGTGATTTAGAGGCTGACGGTATTGAAGTTCCCGGATTTTATGGAGTATGCCAACGCAAGATCTTATACCAACAACTTCTATAGTATTTGTTTCTCGTGGACAAAAGGCAAAGTAAAACAAGTGGATTGGTTGTCCAAATTACAAGATATATTTCGGGTCCAAAATGGATTGCGAGTTGATTGGTAAACTGACTAGTGATTGTGCACGCACGTGACACGACGGAGTACCAAATAGTATGGATACTTGATCGGAAGCCTTCAGCTAAACAAGCCGACTTAAACAGTGAGGGTCAGCATCAAATGTTCAATGATGATTGCTGGGGTCAATAATTTTGGGGGATTATTTGCCGCTACAGCTCACTCTCCCACCCCCCTAATGGGGTTGTGAGGACCCTAATTGGTAGCACAGCGATTAGGACTCTCGCCGATCATGCACATGATCCGGGGTTCAATCCCCTGCCGTTCCTCATCTGATATCTATGTTCGGCCTGCAAAATTTGGGCTACCGATATCACATGCCGAAAACTGCATACTTGTACCAAAAATACGGTGTGGAATCAAGCTGTAATCAAAAATAAAATAAATAAAATAATAATCTAGCTTTCCCCAATTTGTGGTAATGACACGTGCTAAGAATTGTGTCTATCAAAAGACACTAATTTTCAGTTGTTCAGATAGGAAAGGATCCTGAACCTAGCTAGTGCTTCTACATAAAACGAATCTCTTCGACAAAATACTATAAGCGGTAGGCGGTTCAACAATATAAGAACTTAGATAGGCAATTCGAAGGTTGTTTATTTCTTCCCAGACAAGGAACTACGACTACAGGGTTATTACAACACAAAGTCTATGGATAAACACCAGCATAAATCATAATACTTCTTCCAGTGTTCTGCCAATAGCATGAAATTATGGCACGGCCACCATTTATGCTTCCCTCCAAAAATAGAGATCTGTTTAAATAAAAAAGCCATATATCACTTATTCAATGTTTACCAACACTGACATCAATTAATGTGCATACAAGGCGATCATTTTACAGCTTTCTATAGAATTCTTGTATCAAAATATTCCAACAAAAACTACATTCAATAATTCGAAATGAAATCTCTCCGATTGAAGATTTCAAACTTATATTAAAATACATTTCCTTGTGTAATGTGTTTTCGGGACACTGAAAAGCGGGAAAGACGTTTAATTTGAAATTTTCCCGAAATACACAGGATTAGTGAATTATTTATACAACCACTATGACAGTGCTACATGTCAGGTGAATCCCAACGAAAAACTCAGAGAGGCTTTCGCAATGAATACAAGAGTAAGACAAGACTGTCTGCCAATTATTACCGATGATATTCTTGATTACGGTGGAATCGATTATGTGCCTGAGTGTGAAACCCAAGGAGACAGAAAAACACCACACAACACTGACAGATAAGAAGATTCTAAAAGATCTGGATATCTTAGATGGCTTATGTTCGATGTAACACTAACTGGCTGGAGAGGCAGCCAGAATAGAGAGGACTACAGAAAAAGATAGAGAATATGGAGATGATGCAGATAACCGACCGACAACAACAACAAGTACCAACCACCATCAATGTGAGAGATTTAACAGAGGTTACCCCATCCACTTATACTGTTAGGAAGCACGGTTTCAACCACAGATGGCAGCGTGCATGAAGATATCACAGTCAGTCGGTCAGTCAGCCAGCCAGAATCGAAAATGTAAGATACACCTTCATCAACTTGAAACCAGTTAGGAAGTCTTCTCCACTGCACTCAGTCATCATGAAGAACAAGAATTGGATTTTCAACACAAATGTGAAATCAGTCAGTCAGTCAGTCAGCTATTCTGCATGGGTCAGAAACTAGGACTGCGTGTCACGACAACGACTTCCAACAGACTACTACAGAATTTCAACAATGGCTGCCACGTTTGCTTGCTGGCTTCACATTGAAGATCAAATGGTTGGCTGGCTGGCTGGCTGGCTGGCTGGCTGGCTGGCTGGCTGGCTGGCTGGCTGGCCATACAGAATTGGTAACAAGAAACTCTGTAGTGGAGAAAACCAACAAAGAATTGATCGCCCATCAAACATGTAGGGCGAGACGGTGATGTATTGGGCATAAATTGAAATGGCCATCGAATGAAATCGCATGCATTGCAGGCCATCACTCTAGTGGTTTGCGAACGCGAAGTGGGTAGTGGGTAGTCATTGCGAGGGTGACATGTATGAGATCGTTTGAGTTGGAGGAGATGAGAGATTATGGCCAATCGTGGACGCGTCTGAAGAGGACAGCAGAGGATAGAACAAAGTAGAGATGCGTTGTTGAAGCTATATGTTTCACACGGAATGCAATGGAATACTTATAGTAAAATATTTATCCGATCGTGAAAGAAGACGCACTAAGAGTGAATTGTCTTCATCCAATAATCAGACAAGGTTTCTTTGTATACCATGACTAAATATACTACACCAGTCGACTTCACATTTCAATAGCTTTAAATAATAATAACAAACCTTCAAATAATAAAAACAAATCTTAAGACATCAAATTCACAAGAGAAGAAGAATTTGATAAGAAAATCCCACTTTTAGATGTCTTAATCAGGAGAACCAACAGAGGAACTCGAGAAACGCAAGTGTATAGAAAATCAGCGCATACACATAGATCAACATACTCAACTATGCTAGCAATAATCCAATTACTCACTCACAAAAGAAACTGTGTGCAGACATTGTTAAAAAAAGAATTCAAACACAGCACTGTAGCACTCCAGAGTTGAAAAGAATGGAAGACAAAAATACCTACAAACGGTCTTCCAAAAGAATGGTTAACCACAAAATTTCATCAAAAAGTGTTTAAAATCGAATCACAACACTAACAACAAGGAACCATCATCAAAAATCACAAGAAAATTCATCCTACCATACATGAAATATACCTCTGAAATGACAGCTAGAAAACTAAGACCGCTTGATATAGATATATACCACACAAGCCGGTCAGTTGAATCGCTTAATTCGATATTATGCAAACCGAAAGATCCAACAGAAAAAGGAGACAAAATTAATATCATTTACAAAATAAATCGTTTGAACTGTAACAGGCATTACATCGGCCAGAGTGGGAGTCCCCTTCGAATCAGAATCCAGGAATACAAATCAGCCGTGAAAAGACACGATATGTATATTCTTTCATATCAATGCACATAGACAATTATGCACATCAGTTTGATTGGGATAATGTCGAAATCTAAGACAGAGGAAACACCAAAAGTGCATCCAGGGAATTCCTAGAAGCCTGGTGGTACTCAAACGAATATGCAATTACCAAACATGTTAATATAGACGAAATATACAAACTAATAAAAAGTGGACCATGTGACCAGAAAGTTTCAAATCCAAGTCAATAGAAAATTATCAATACATGTGTAAAGATGGTTACCGGGGGACGCAATTCTATCACTCATTAAAAAATTTAAATCCTTCCACTTTATTAGGCAATTAGGCAGGTTCATCATTGTATTTCCGAACATCATCCAGCATGGTTAAGCAATGGGCAAACAAGATCTATTAGTAGCTCTATTTTAGCACACCTTGTACATAGTGAGCATAAGGTTGGCGTTAATACTGCATTTAAAATTATTTATCACATTCCTACTAACCTTAATTTTGCTTTACTAGTTCGTCTTCTACATACGACAGCTGAAGCAATAGGAATTCACCTGAAGAAGTCAGCCAAACTTGTGTGTTCAGAAGAAATTTGTACAGCCATTTTCCTTACCTTGGCCATCGTTACATGGTTGAATAAACCGGACTACTTCATCCCCCTCCCCCTAAAATAATTTTTTTAATTATAAAAACTATAATTCATGAATAATTCCCATTTGAACATTAGTAGACAGAAGACAAGTAGTTCAGCGAAGAGTCTCTTTTCGGCGAATTCATTTTCATAGCTGTACCATCGCAAATATATATGGTTATTTTGTGTGTGTGTGTATACATTAAATTTGTCAAACGAAAATACAATTAGTAAGTTCAGATGAATTGGATGTTGATAAGAGGATAGCAACAAAAGTGATGAGTTGTCAAAAGATTGTTAAAGAGGAGTAAGTTCAGGTGAATTGGATGTTCATATAATAGGATAGTAACAAAAGTGATGAGTTGTCATAAATGATTGTTAAATAAGAGTTACGTAATGGCATGAATAGTTTGATGTATGAGTTGTGCTCAAAGGGTGTACATGGAAACAAAATAATATACAGAATTACACAAGGGTTTTAAGTTAGAAAAATAAGCATACAAACAGAAGTAAGGTCAAATCAAACAAACAAAGAAAAGTTAGGTCAAATCAAAGGAGTAGTTACCATGCGAGTAGAAGTGGTTGGATAATTTTCTTTTGTATGCATAGTTCTGGTTCCTCCGACTGGATGGCTAGGGCTTCTGCGATGCAAAGAAGACGGAATCGTACTGTCTTTGGAAGGTTGTTCTTCACTTTGTAGATTACTTTGAAGGAGGCGTTCGTTGAGATGGAATGACCAGTATTGACGAGATGTTCGATTATTGCACTCCTTATATGGCCATTATTTCCTTTCTGTAGCCACGCTGGATAGTGTTCTTTTACCCTTTTAGACAGGATGCGCGTTGAACGACCGATGTACCTGGCTCCACAGCAACAGGTGAACTGATATATACACATAGAAGTGGTCATGTGCGGAATCTTGTCCTTTGGGTTTCTGCAGATCAGCGGGCGACTGGAGAACACTATTCTTAGTGTTGCCGCAGGGAAAGTTCTTCCTAAAGAGGTGGAAATTCTCCTTCTGAGGATGTCACTAAATAGGTCTCCTTTGAAGTCTAGGTTCATATAAAGTATCTTTTTTGGCACGGATGGTGTCTCTTGCTTTTGGTTTTTCTGTTTGATGTTTTTCTCTACAAATCTTGGTGGGTAGCCATTTTGTATGAAGATTTCTTTCAGGAAGTTTAGTTCTTCTTCCATGGTGTCGGAGCTGCAGATGCGTCTGACGCGAGTGGCAAGGGATTTAATTAGGTTTCTTTTCCGACTGATTGGTACCCAGCTGTAGAAACTTGTTAATTGTCCGTTCCAAGTCGGTTTCCTATGGATTGACCTTCTTAAAGTTCCGTCATCTCTCCTTGTAAGCTCAACATCAAGAAAAGGGATTTTAGATTCATTCTCAGTTTCCAAAGTGAACTTTGTGGCTGGATGGCATTTGTTGAATATTTGCAGTAGTTGATTGAGATCGTGACCGTCATCACAGATGATAAAGATGTCGTCAACATATCTAACGTACAACTGGAAATTGTCGATGGTTGATTTGAGTGGGCCATTCTCGAGGCTTGCCATGAAGCAGTCTGCTAGTAATGGGCCCAGTGGAGATCCCATTGCGATCCCATCTTGTTGTCTGTAAATAATGTCGTTGAATGTGAATTGCACATTTAGTGTACATCTCAGTAGTAGTTCTTTTAAACAGGTCGTCGGTAATCCGATGTTTAGCTGATTTTCGTCGATATAGTGACAAATATAAGAGACAGTTTCTGTGAGTGGAGCGTTGGTAAATAGTGATTCAATGTCGAGGGAGAGCATAGTTTTGTCCAAATTATTTTATTTTTCTGACTACTTCATCTTTAATTACGTGTTATCCTTGTAAAAACTATTTTATTCTTATGACCACTTCAACTTTAGTTGCAAATTATCATTGTCCAAATTGTTTTATTTTCTTTAACAATCTGTTACGTAATCAACCTGTGCACACGCTTATTCCCTAATTGCTCTTCATTTTTCCAAACTTATTATGCATTATGCAATCCACTTGTTGCAACCATTTCTATCCTTTAATTGCGTGTATTAATTTTCTTCGTTAATTATCAACCCATTTGACATTTTGACACTGACTAATTATTGTTAACAAACATATCAGTGTCACTTGATTGGTAAAATGTTGTGTATTGTAATAAAAATACTATATTATTATTATATTATTATTGTATCCTTTAGTTCCTAGAGGAACATAGGGCTTCAGCTGCGCACCTCCATTGACTTCGGTTTTCTGACAACTTTTTCACCCTGCTCCAGGTCTGCCCACATGCTTTCATCTCCTCTTCACATGACCTCCTCCAAGTCACCCTTGGACGACCAACTCGCCGCCTCCCTTTCGGGTTCCACTCGAGGGCTTGTCTAGTGATGTCACTTGATGGTTTCCTCAGCGTATGGCCAATCCATCTCCATTTCTTTCTGCCTATTTGTTTCACAATCGGTTCCTGATTGGTTCGCTCCCAGAGATCCCTGTTGCTGATCTTTTCTGGCCATCTGATCTTGAGTATTGAGCGGAGACAGTTGTTAATGAAGGTTTGAAGTTTGTTTGAGATGCTCTTTATGACTCGCCAAGTCTCTGATCCGTATAGTAGCACTGACTTCACATTGGAGTTGAAAATCCGGATCTTATTTTTGATGCTGATTGCTGTTGACCTCCACACAGATTTGAGAGTAATGAAAGCTTGTCTTGCTTTTCCGATTCTGGCTTTGATGTCTTCGTCAGTTCCGCCTGTAGTTGAGACGATGCTTCCCAGGTAGGTGAAGGAGGTTGTTTCTTTCAGGTTCTTCCCATTTATGCTTATTGTGGTCTGTTGTTGCTGTTGATGTTGGCAAGGAATCTTCATCACCTCTGTTTTATCTATGTTCACGTGAAGTCCTATCTTTGATGCTTCTTCTGCCAACTTGTTACTTTTCATTTGCATATCTTCCAGTTTATGGGAAATCAGACATATATCATCGGCGAAATCCAGATCCTCCAAGTCTTTTGTGTCAGTCCATTTTATGCCTGTTCCCTCGTTGGTTGCCGTTGTCTGTCGCATTATCCAATCAATTGCAATCAGGAAGATCATTGGTGATAGTAGACAGCCTTGCCTCACTCCCGTCTTCACTTCGAAGGCTTCCGTAAGTTTCCCGTTGTGGATTACTTGGCATGCAGCATTGTCGTATAACTGTTGGATGAGGTGTATAATTGTCAATGGGACCCCGTAGTAGCGAAGTAGTTTCCAAATGACCTCTCGATCGACGCTGTCGAAGGCCTTTTCAAAGTCGATGAAGTTGAGATAGAGAGGTGACTGCCATTCCAAGCTTTGTTCAATGATGATCCGTAGAGTGGCGATTTGATCAATACATGATTTGTTTCTCCTGAATCCAGCCTGTTCCGGACGAAGTTTTTCATCTAGGGCTTGTTTGATTCTCTCCAGGATGATGCGACTTAGTATCTTGCTTGGAATGGACAGAAGCATAATTCCCCGCCAGTTTTTACATTGACTTAAGTCTCCTTTCTTTGGAAGTTTGAATAAGTAACTGTTCTTCCAATCCTCGGGTACTTTGCCCTCTTTCCACACCTTCTCCAGTAGTGGTGTCATCAAGTCCGCTGTTGTCTCTGGGTCTATTTTCAAAGCCTCTGCTGGGATTCCATCTGGTCCCGGTGTTTTCCCAGTTTTAAGCATCTTGATTGCATTCAGGACTTCTGATTTCGTCGGGGGGTCAGTGTTCACTGGTAGTTCTGCTTCCGTTGTTGGTATTGCTGGACGTGTTGTAGGTGGCGGACGATTTAGAAGTCTTTTGAAGTGTTCAACCCAGTGCTTTCTCTGTTCCACCTCTTTGGTGATTGACTTTCCATTGTCGTCCTTTATTGGCTTAATCTGTGTCGAACGTTTGCCCGATAGGTGCCTAGTTGTTTGGTAGAGTGTGGCGAGGTCTCCTTTGCCTGCAGCTTGTTCTGCTTCATTTGCCATGGTTTCATAATATTTTCTTTTGTCTTCCCTGGCGCTTTTCTTCACTCTTTTGTTCAGTGTATTGTAGCTTGCATTCAGCTCCTGTTTTTGTTGCTCGTCCGTGCACTGGATAATCTTTTGCTTCACTGTCCTTCTCTCTTCTATTAGTTTCCAAGTGTCCATAGTGAGCCACTGTTTGTCCTGTCTCTTTTTTCTGCCTAGAATTTCTATGCAGGTTTGGCTCCACACCGTTTTCAAGTTGTTCCAGTGCTTTTCAACGCCGACCTCTTCGCTAGTGTTGATTTGTGTCTCGACTTTGTCCTTTATGCTTGCAATGAAGATGTCCTTTGTAGCCTGGTCCTTCAGCTTTTGAGTGTTGAACTTGGCTTGTGGTCTATCTGCAGCTCCTGATTCCCTGAAAGCTTTTAATTTGATTTGGATTGTCCCTTGTACGAGATAGTGGTCTGAGCCAACGTCTGCTCCTCTTCTTGCTTTTGTGTCCAGTAGGCTGCGCCTCCACTTCCTTGAGATTGAGATGAAGTCGATTTGGTTTTTGGTTTGCCCGTCTGGTGACACCCATGTAGCCTTGTGGATATCTTTGTGCTTGTATACACTGCCACCAATCACCAGTTCGTTGAAGGCGCAGAAGTCGGCGAAGAGTTCTCCGTTTTCATTCATTTCTCCTAGAGCTTCTCTACCCATGATGAGTTCCCTTCCCGTATTGTCTGGTCCCAGTTTGGCGTTCATGTCTCCCATTAGTATTTTCATGTCGCCAGCTGGAGTATTGTCCATTGTTGCCTGTAGTTGCCTGTAGAATTCTTCTTTCTTCTCGAGGTCTGCGTTGTTTGTGGGTGCATAACATTGTATGATTGACACTTTCCTTCCTTTGGAGTTGAACCTGGCGGTCATTATCCTGGACGAAATCGCCTCCCATTGTATCAGGGCTTTCGTTGCCGTTGGTGACATCATGATAGCCACGCCCTCGGTGTGCGTGTGGTTATCTTCTGGGTGACCGGAGTAGATCACTGACTCACCTGTTGACAATTTGGTGAGTCCACTCCCATTCCATCTGCTCTCACATATTCCCAGCACTTGTATTCCGTATCTTTTCATCTCGTTGGCGATCTGGGCAGCTTTTCCAGTCTCGTACATAGTTCGGACGTTCCATGTTCCTACACAGACTTTTTCTTTTGGTGCAAGGAGGTTCAGCATACTGAAGATTCTGTAGCAATTTTTGTTTACAGGGTGGGGTTGCTAGCCTCACGCCTGAGAAAAGAATGATTACATTAAGTAAAAGTTTAGAGAGAAGCAACTTTTTGGGTTGCTCCCCTCAAAATCAAAAAAAAACGGACAAACAATGAGAACAACATCAACAAAGGAAACAGTTCACACAAAAAAGGGCAAAAAGCGACGACAACTATACAATAAGACAACATGCAATATAGTTCAGTATATGTAACTAAAATGATATCTTAACCATAAACTCACTGACTTGGAGCAACTTGAACATATAAATCCAACAATATATACAATTATAGATGTGTTTATGTTTAAAAATTCCACAAATCCAAACAGTGAGTTATGTGTATTATCTGTCAATAAGATTGTATTTTTTGGATTCAGTGTTCGAAAGGTTAATAATTGTGATAATTTCCGCAAACACTTTGCATAAAATTTTAGAGTAATAAGATATTTTATTTATGACCAAAATGTAGCGTAATAGTCGAAAAGCGCGCGCTCATAAAATATATATATATATATATATATATAAGAGTAGAGCCAGAGTTGAGGATCTAATTGAAAAGTAAACATTTCTTCGCTCAATCTTTCTGTTTTCTAAATGTCTAAATGGGGATTTATTTTTCTATATTTGACATTATGCTATATATTGTGCTGAAGGGGGGATGTTGTCTAGCTGGGGGATGACGAAAGCTCCCCCCCTAACCCTAAACCAACCAGCTCAGAGAACACCATTAATTGCGGACCTTCACTGCACTCACAATACAAGGCTTATTCACACCCATTAACGTTGTGAAATGTAAGTTTTTTTTTAATGTTGATTTCCTTTGACCTAAACATATTTTTCATTGTCCTGTTATCCTTGATAAGTCCATATCCACTGTTTTTATGTACACACGTGAGAGAGAGAGAGACAATCGAATGGCAATAATCTATCAGGAAATTTTGCATTTCAGTGGTGTCTGAAGATTTTGTAAATCAGACGATATATGTCTGATTTCCCACGAACTGGAAGATATGCAATTGCAAAGCAACAATTTGGCGATAGAAGCATCCAGAGGAGATAGGCCTTCAGGTGAACATAGATAAAACAGAGGTGATGAAGATTCCTGGTCAACAGCAACAGCAACAACAGACAACAATCAGCCAGCATAAATGGGAGGAATCTGAAAGAAACAACCTCCTTTACCTACCTATCTGGGAAGCATCGTTTCAACTACAGGCAGACGGAACTGATGTCGATCGGGAGACCAAGATAGACTTCCATTTCTCTCAAGTCTGTGTGGAGGTCAACAGCACTACTCATCATGAAAAAGAAAATAAGATCCGATTTTCAACTCCAATGTGAAGTCAGTGCTACTTACTATACGGATCAGAGACTTGGCCAGCGCGTCATAAAGAGCGTCTCCAATTGGTATGTACTGCTGCTGAGTGAGTTATTAGAGTTTTCCCCGTCGCCAATTATGTTATGTACTCGTCGAGTAGTTAATAGTCCTGACGCGGAAAAAGGGAAATCAGAAGACCACGAGGTTTACGATGATATTTGTATTTTCCAGACAAGGAAAATAATTGTCACACAAGAGTGTGAGTGAAATGGTACTTAGTGTACGAAAAAGTGTGTGAACAAGAATACAGTACCAAAGTATATATGGAAATGACCAATACACATGAACCAATAGACAGTCATCTTACCATAATTGGTTGTATCGATCCATATACACATAGCAAAATATAATAGACTGTCAAAAACAAAACACACATCATGTGGCTACATATCACAAACAAACTACAGGCCTTCCATAACAGTTGTCTTCGCTCAATACTACTCAGCAATCAAGATCAGATGACTGGTCAGAAAAGATCAGTAACAGGGATCTCTGACATTGAGCTAACCAACCCGGCAGGAACCGATTGGGAAACAAATAGGCGGAGAGAAATGGAGGGGGATAGGCCATACTCTGAGGAAACCATAAAGTGACATCACTAGGCAAGCCCTCGAGTGGAACCCGACAGAATGGAAAGTGGCGGGTTGTTCGTCAATCCAAGGATGACTTGGAGGAGGTCATGTGAAGAGGAGATGAAAGCATGTGGGCAGACTTGGAGCGGGGTGAAAAAGTTGGCAGAAAACCGAAGTCGATAGAGACGCGCAGCTGAAGCCCTATATTCCTCTAGGAATTAAAGGATATAATAATAATATTATTATTAATAATGAAAATTTTCATTCTTCCTAAATCTGTAGTCCCTCTCTATATAAAATCTGACCGTTATCAACAGATAGGAAAGGACTCACATGAGTAACTGAATCAGTGAGATATAGACACATCATCTATTTGGAAATTAATTCATTGGTGACCTATAATTGTCAACTGATAACAGTGCACTGAAACATACTCATAAAAAAGCACACTCATATATACATATCTATATAATAGCAATCTGAATTATCCAAACATAAATCTTCTCACAGAGAATGACAGAAATAGAAAGACAAATATGAGAATTTAGAAACTCAAGCTACTGATGACCATATACGATTATCTCCATTAGATCT
Organism: Trichobilharzia regenti; assembly: GCA_944472135.2. Classification (NCBI taxonomy): domain Eukaryota; kingdom Metazoa; phylum Platyhelminthes; class Trematoda; order Strigeidida; family Schistosomatidae; genus Trichobilharzia; species Trichobilharzia regenti. Next base: position 107,162,073 of record OX235264.1, read on the forward strand.
ATTCAGTAAAGATCAACAACTACAGACAATCTGTCCAATCAAATTCAATTTATGATGATTAATGTTTCCCCAAACACTGACCTTCATACTTTATCAGTTTGTTTTATCAGATTTGATCATCTTTTATCTGTCTTTCCACTTTTCTCTACAGGCTAAAGATACTACTGTTAGTATTGTTGTTAGTAGTAGGGCTATCAGTTTCGCGATTGATTCTATTACGCTTATCATTTGTTTAGTAATCATCTGCAAGATTTAAATTGTACACCAACTGTTCAATTGCTCAATGGTTCAATTAGTATTGTTTAACTATGGTGCACACAGAAGAATAATATTTGAATAAGGCATCAAGAAGACAAATTTCGTGAGATGATATCATCAATTCGTAGTTTCATTACAACCGCTTTACAACTAACAAGGTTCACAATCATAATAAAATAAAGATCATGACAATTACTCAGTTAAATAAAAAAACAAAAGTACATACTAATGACCAATCATATTTAGATAATTCATGTACTCCATGGTAGGCGAAGATTGAAGTCTATTGTGCTGTCTTTGTACACACAGTTTAGGCTGTATGTGATTAATCCAAAGTGCTTCCATCACCTTCAATAACCTTGAATTAGAGTTATGTGAAATAATTGTGAAACAGTCATTACTATTGATTTGGTGACCTGACATTAATAAGTGTTTTGCAATGAATGATGCTGGATTTCTACTCAGATTAATCGCATTGGGATTTTCGATATGATTCAGTAGCCATTTTGGAACATGTTCTTTTCAACCACGACATTGGAACATTCTGTTAGTTCTATCTATATCAGTGTCATAGCAGCTGCAGATGAACTTGTAGATACAGTTTGAAGTAGAGTCCACAGAATTTCGTCCTTTAATCGTAGGTAGAGGGATCGAAAATCTTCGGCAAGTGAGAAAAAGAGATGCAGAATAGAATGTGTGTTTGATGGCTGACCGAAGTCTTTGAACTAGCTGTCAACTGCATAATCTGGTCCCCCTTGAATGGTAGGTTAATGAAGATAGCTTTCTTTGGTACAGAAGCTGTCTTTTCGAGATCCACATCTCTTTCTTTACTGTGACAAGTGATAAAGTTCTCCGGATAACCATTAGCTAATAAAACTGAATGTATATGTCGAAATTCATCCATCAATGTGTCACTCGTGCATATTTTTTGGGCCCTTGAGGACAAACATTTCACACTAGGGGACATTTATACTGGATGGGAACAAAACTGGTGAAATGAAGATATTGTCCACTTCATGTCTGTTTACGAAAAATAGGTCGTTGAATTGTTCCATCATCTCTCCTAGTCATAGTAAAATCCAGGAAAGCGAGTTTGTTATTCAATTCTATTTTGGAAGTCACTCAGATATTTGGATGAATATGATTAAATAGGGTAATAAAGTTTTCAATAGATTTACTATTATCACCAATTATGAGAGTATCATCTACATAACGTTTATACAGCATAAATTCTGCAAGCATACCTTGTATTTGTTTCTCCAATTTCGACATGAAAATATCTGCTAACAGGGGCCCAAAGAGGGCTCCGCATCGCAACACCATCGATTTGTTTGTATACCTTTTCTTGGAAGGTGAATCTAATACTTTCTGTACACATTAAGATGATGTCTCTGATGTAAGTTACAGGAAGAGGTTAGAAGAAGAAGAATAATCAATTTTTAAATCTGTTACCGGGCAAAACGTTACGATACAAGTTGAACCAGTAGACAAGAAGATAATAATGATAAAAATTATTCGAAATTACATTCATAAAATAATGACAGGAAGTGAAATGAATACCTTTTTGTGAATTTCAACTGAACACTGCTGGTAAAAAAAAACTTGCTATTGAAACTATTGGATAAATAATCGGTTTTCAGTTGCTTATTCAAAAGGTGTTTAGACAATATTCACTGTGAATCTTAAAATAATAATTTATACCCTTGTAATAGAGTTTGTAAACTTTTACTTTTGAGAAATAACTAAACAATTTTTACTTCATCTCTCTCGAGGTGTTTACGAGTAGCCTTCATGGTTGACTGTCTTAAATTTCTTCATTCATTCAATTCATAATTAAGCCACATACGTTAATTGGTTACCTGCATAAAGAATCGGGCTACCTGAGATCCGATGAAGCGTAAAATGTCTAATTTTCCAGGTTCTTCGTGTGTTAAGCTTCTGTTTATGTACTTGGATTATAAAGTGAATTCATGCAAAAATATGTTAACTAACTTCCAACCTATTCATGCTCATATTATTAAGGAGAAAGTGAATAGGAAGTGTTGAGGAAGAGTGAATCTTGTTTCACAAACAACGATTTTGCGCCACACCGTATTCTGTCGAGGAATGATTCACTTGAAGGTTCTAAACACAAAGTAAACGTTTCGCTAGAAATTACAAACGTCTACACAGAAGAGTCGATTTTAGTGACTGTACTCAATGAAACATCTTCAACGATGATATATCTCTCGAGTTAAATGAATGACAAGTCATCAGATATTGAAATTACTTAGTTCCATCTCACTAATTTGAGTCTACTGTTTATTGTTTGTCTCAATCACACAACACTTTCACTATCCTCAGGTAGATTGGCTCACTTTCTCAACATAAATTCCACTGAGTGGCGAAGTAACTCACGATCACCTAGTCACTACTGTGTATATCCATGTAAATCTGTCAGATACGTGGAGTGATAGTATACTGTAAAATGTACGTCAACTCTCATATCAATGAGAGGAGACTGTTGAATAACATCAGTGCAACTGTCATTTCCACAAGTAATACATTTAATTACATTGTTGTGACATGAGATGGGGCATAGAGGGAAAGGCCATACCTTCTTTTCTCTGATAATCAACAAAAAGCCTGCTTGTCGACGCAACAAACGCTTCCAGTAGTGCCACTTTCACGTATCTTGTTGATACAGGTCATGTAGCGGATACTCTGAAATCTCATAAGATTATATCTCGACAGTGTATTCCGATTCTGTAGGTTTGCCTGTCAAGTGTCAAAGCGACTGCTCCAAACTAAATGGCTTTTTATCAGAAATCAACCAGTGGTCCAAGGAAAACGGTCTAACCTTAAATCACTCCAAATGCCAAACGGTCAATTTCACCTTCAGGCATAAATCTGACCTAAACACACTGGTTAGCTCTCACGAGGTGTGCAACTGAAATAAAAACCGAGTCGGAAATTAAATATCTTGGTGTCATTCTATCTGCTAATCTTTCCTTCCTGGTCGTCTCATATCTTGTTGATTGCTAGGAAAATATTCCCTCTTACCTTCTACATCAAGAAGTTAAGATATTCTGGTATAACAAAACCCTTACTCCTACGATTCGTTAGCTCCCGTATTCTGCCTATTATTCTCCATTGTTCCCTCTTAGTTTCTCCAGGGATACTGAAGAAGGACTATATCCTATTATGTAGAATGTTGAAGGTTGTCAGCAGGGTAAACAATGTGCCACTTAACCAGCTTTTTAATATTCTGGTCGACAGGCTCTTGGACTCATGTGAAAAATAGGCTAAATCTATTTTGTCTAACTCACACCACCCTCTTCATTCACTACTCTCCCCTTGTATCTATCTCATCAGGCAGGACCAGAAGCCTATATAGAAAACTGTATGCTCGCACTAGAAAGTACAAAAACTCAACCATACCCTACTTAGCTCGTGTTCTGTGGGATAAAGAAAGCAATAGGCGTGAAAATTATAACATATTAAATAGTCAGTGGAAGAACAACTGGATCTCGTCTTTCCAGCTCGTATAATTTATAGATACAACGTTTTCTTCCTTTCTTTTCCTTTTCTCTCTCTCTTTTTTCTGTTATATGTTGCTGTCACCCACTGGCTTCATTACGCAACTCCTTTTCTGTTGAATGGAAACACTTGTTATTTTTGTTGGTTTTATTCTATTTCAGCTCAAACCTTCTGTGTATCATTGTATATAAGTGGAATTTCTCAGCTTTATTTCACAGACTTAGAGTCTCCTGTTAAATGACATCATGTCACCTTTACAAGTACGTTAAATATCCTCTGGTTATAGAGAAGTCGACAAGACAAATGATTTACACAGTCTATTCTGCATGCACTTTTGATTTTGCTTTATTCGCAACCAGAAATGACATCAAAATTCAACAACTTATTGAATGTACTTACAGAGTGACTCTGACACTGTAGAAATCATATTCTGCTCTCCATGATAACACTGGTCTTCCGAAGGCGTCATTGATGAGCGGAAATGAAACTGGATTCTGAAAACAAGAGTCCCCTTACTGTTTACGTCTCGGATATGACAGCACAATGAATAAGTAATCACAAACATTCCGTTTTACTTCTAATCACACAATGAATGGTTCCAGTGTACGTTCCCAAGTCACTACTGCAGAACGTTTGGAAGGAAAGGAAGGTACCTAGTGATTGGAAGAAAGGTTTGACAACATTTCAAACCACCAAAGAGGAATGAATTAGGCCTCTGCAGTAACTGGCGAGGAAATACGATTTTGTCCAAGGCAAGCTAATCACTGAGTCGAATCATCCTGCAGAGAATAGAAGATGGACTAGATTCTTCCTTAGAAAACTCTGCTCTCTCATCTAAACATGACTCACCCTACCTCGTTTCATTTCTTTCCTTTTTTCTATTGGCTACTAGGTTAGACGTTTTCTTTAGTTACGTAATCCACTTTATTTTTCATGCTCTTCCTAGCTAAACCTTGTTTCTATACGCAACTCTGTTTTTTGTTTCCAAGCTTAATTGTCTAATTATTCTATAAATAGTCAGTGTTTGTAACTCCTAATCAGTTAAATCACTCCGGACTAATGTTACTTTTAATTCCTACGAACTGCTCCTTGTGATTAAGGAAAAGTATGTTCAAATCTTTAATGCAGTTCATATTTTTTTATCGTTCAGTTTGTAACCAGTTGAGAAGAATCCTCCAAGAAATAATAAAAAGCGATCAGCTCATATTGTCATCTGGTACAATTGTTGTTCTTGATTTGTTTATGATTTAAGATTATCGCCACTATTACTTGTACTACTTCTATTACAAGTGTGACTAACTTCACTGCTTTCATTTGTGAATATGTAAAAAAATTATAGAATGTTTATAAGATCTGAATAAAACTCCTGTATTTTTTGTACAAAATATTGAATCCATTAGTAAACAGCTGCTTTTCTTTTCGGCTAAAGACATATGGAACAAGCCGAGGCACTAGTGTCTCGTATTGTAAATGCATGTATATGGCTGAGGGATAGATGGGTAGGTGGTGGGAAGAGAAATAATATATATTTGCAAGTGTTTCCGATAAAGTGTTTTGTCTTTTAGGGAATTTTTTGCAAAATAAATGTTTGATACACCTTAATTGCAAGTTTATAGGTTCCAGAAATATTTTCAGATAAATGTGTCATACTACTGATATATATATCCATATAATATGTGTGTTTTGTTTGACAGTCTGACATAATTTGCTATGTATATATGGATCGATATTCCATTATAATTAGCCAATCATGTTAAGACTGTTTATTGATTTGTTCATTTTAAATATTCGCTCACACACTTGTTCGGACATTCATATATTTTGCTCTCACACACTTGTGTGACATATTGATTCCCCTTGTGTTTGGAAAATAGAAGTATCATCGCAAACCTAGTGTTCTTCTGATTTCCGTCTTTCTTGCGTCAGGACTATTAAATTCTCGACCAGTACATAACAACTACTGAGTGCATAATACACTCATACACAAGCATTTTTATTCGCAGCCCAATACAGTAATGACAACATTCCATTATTTGCGTATTATTATTATTATTCCCTTCAGTTCCGAATGGAACATAGAGCTTCAACGACGCATCTCCACTTTGTTCTATCCTCTGCTGTCCTCTTTAGACGCGTCCACGATTGGCCATAATCTCTCATCTCCTCCAACTCAAACGATCTCCTCCATGTCACCCTAGCAATGACTACCCACTACCCACTTCGCGTTCGCATAACACTTGAGTGATGGCCTGCAATGCACGCGATTTCATTCGATGGCCATTTCAATTTATGCCCAATACATCACCCTTTCGCCCTACATGTTTGATGGGCGATCTATTCTTTGTTGGTTTTCTCCACTACAGAGTTTCTTGTTACCAATTCTTTATGGCCAGCCAGCCAGCCAACCATTTGATCTTCAATGTGAAGCCAGCAAGTAAACGTGGCAACCATTGTTGAAATTCTGCAGTAGTCTGTTGGAAGTCGTTGTCGTGACACGCAGTCCTAGTTTCTGACCCATACAGAATAGCTGACTGACTGACTGACTGACTGATTTCACATTTGTGTCGAAAATCCGATCCTTGTTCTTCATGATGACTGAGTGCAGTGGAGAAGACTTCCTAACTGGTTTCAAGTTGATGAAGGTGCATCTTACATTTTCGATTCTGGCTGGCTGACTGACTGACTGACTGTGATATCTTCATGCACGCTGCCACCTGTGGTTGAAACCGTGCTTCCTAACAGTATAAGTGGATGGGGTAACCTCTGTTAAATCTCTCACATTGATGGTGATCGGTACTTGTTGTTGTTGTTGGTCGGTTATCTGCATCATCCCCATATTCTCTATCTTCTTCTGTAGTCCTCTCTACTCTGGCTGCCTACTTTTTCAGCCAGTTTGTTGGTTTTTGCTTGTAATTCTTCGAGTTTGTTTGACATTAAACATAAGTCAACTGCGAAATCTAGATCATCTATAATCCTTTTACCGATCAGCATGGTGTATTTCTGTCTCCTTGTGATCCACACTCTGGAACATTTTCCTTTCGGTAATAATTGACAGACAGTCTTGTCTTACTCCTGTATGCACTTTGAACGCCTCACCGAGTTTTTCTTAGTGAATCACCCTTCACGTGGTATCATCATATAGCCAGACGTTGAGTATGGGATTGCCAGCCCCACGCCCAATCCTCCTTTTTTATACCTCGGCTAGTTACCGGCTATAAAGCTGGCCAGCTTGTTAACTAAGCGAGGTTAATATCTGCGTAAGCTGCTCATAAATCACTCAGTATATTACTACTGTAGTGAGCTCTGGCTGCTAGACAAATTGGTTGACAGTAATTTACGTCAGTGTTTACGTCCCCAATATTGGTCGTGAGAAAAATAAGAACAAAGACTGATCCAACAAACAACCACAGCTGTAGACGCATGCAGTTAGCATATAGATGATGTGACATTCAGGAAACAGCCACGAATAGATTAAAGATAAACTTTCACTCTTCTGTTGTTAAATTTGGTGTCGCTGCCTACCGACAATTGGAAAGCCTATGCCACTCAGTTTTTCACGGAGACATATGGATCTTCGGGCAAGACTCCGAGGCTTCTGCGCAGTTTAGTGGCGTTCAAGATCTGTCAGCGATGAGGCTGCTACTTGGGACGCTGCTGGGAGGTTGAGAGAAAGCAACATATGAAAGTGTGATGCGAAATACCAAGGAATGTGCGACAGGATCAGGCAAACAGTTTCCAAATTGCGAAGGACCACATTTGGTCACTTTGAGATTGGGTTCCGCAGGCACAATCGCAATGGCGAACAGAAAGAAACAGGTAAACATCAGCGAGTGCCGAGATTCCAGAGAGCAGCACAAACGAACAAAGCCCCTAGAACCGAGAAGACCGAACCAACTTCAGTCGAAATCTTTGACGGGAGGACGAGTGTGGTGAGAGCTGGCTGTTAACCGAAATTGGTGGAGAGTAGTTTACGTCAATGTTTACGTCCTCAATATCGGTCATGAGAAAAATAAAAACAAACACTAATTCAACACTCAACCAAAGAGGACTTTGTGTGGGTGGATACAATTTGCAGGTAGATAATCTGAACTTCTAGAAACGGCTACAAAGAGATGAGAGATTAACGTTCAGTGAGAAACATCCAATAAGAAGACTGTGTTTGTTTGCTTACAATAATCTATCATAATGTACATGAAAATCTATAAATATGTGTTGATTTCCTTCATGAAAGATCTGTTACCTGGCGGTTGTCTTCTGTTGTTACAATACTACTACAATAAACGGTAAAAAACAAAGTTTCACGACCCAAATGGTCTTGAACAAACATTCATATTCTTCTTCGCCCTAATTTATGCCAAATATGAGATCCATGGTGATTCGGTGATCCAATAGTAGAATGAAGGCCAACCACACAAGTGTGATCTAAGGTTTAACTATAGCTCGATGTCCCTCCAACCTATTCTGGTTTACACGCCATTACGTGTGAAAATGAGAAAATGTTATGAGTCAGGCTAGTATTTCCATTGAGTGGCTTCATTACATATTACATAATGTAACAACAGAAGACAAGGGCCAGGCAATAGATCGTTTTATTAAGAAAATCAACGCGTATTCATATATATTTTATGTACATTAATAAGGCTTATGCAAGCAGAAAATGTAGTATTCTAATTGGTTGTTTTTCGGAAGTTAAGCAGACAAACACAGTCTTCTGATTGGTTGTTTTCGATATTTCTCGGAAAGTAGAGCCATTTATCTGCGAATCATATTTGCCCACGTTTAAGTCTTCTGTGATTGGTTGTTGGATCAGCCTAGATTAATGTCTACCAATCAGCGTCGATTAATGTTTACCAATTGGCTAGCAGCCTGCTCTCACCACATCATTACATATCCTCGCTAATTTTACCTAATTCGATTCCGCTGCTATGGTTGTGTATTATTGAATATTCATGAAACCTGCTGGTATATTTCGGCCTATTAATAAAAACGTAACAATACCCATAGGAGGAAGCAGGTTGAACCACTTCAAAAAAGGATATTCCACATAATTGCCCAATCCCATCTCTGAATAAAACAACACCACTGCAGCTGAACCATAAGAAAAAAATCTCTGAAGTCTTACATCCTCCTCGGAATAGAAGAAATCAGCAAAACATGTATGAATCATCCTGTCATTTCTGTCTGAATGAAGTATATAGCTGTGTTTTTAGGAATAGAAAGTAGTTTAAATTTTTCCACACCAGACTTCATGAGGCAGCTGGACATATTCGTGCAATACCATGTTGTGTAATATTTTAGTATAGCAAATATATTCATTCAGACATCTATAAAACACCAAAATAATCGAGCAAAGAATATCCCCCTTTCGATAAATTCCTCCTCCTCTGGCTCTACAATTATATATACATGTTTATATATATAGAATATTCTAGATTAGTAGTCAATAACAATATTAGGGTTTTTTTCTTAAGTAAGATCGCAATGGAATTACAGTTCATTAATGATGCTTAAATTATAATAATAAAAATATAATAGCAAATAGAATATCAACTAAACATAGGAAAATTCCACAAAAATTGACGATCATTCAAAAGTGGATGGCCAAGGTAAGGATAATGTCTGAACTAACTTCTTTTGGATGCACAAATTAGGCTTGTTAACATGGGTCCTCACAGCGTCAGCAATATTTAGTAGTCGAACTCTTAAGGCGAAATTGAGATTTGTAGGTATGCGGTAAATGACCCCGAAAGCACGGTTGACGTCAAACGTGTGTTCTATATCCATAAGATGTATTTATAGTTCTCAAAACAAGCAGTTCCTTCGATTGATTGACTGGTCAGTATTGCTTGCCGACCAGCCAGCCAGACAGAAGCCATCTAAACAACAGATGGTCACTTCGCTCGTTTGAAATCCAGTCGATAGTTTATTCTCTAATGATGTAAACACTAGCTTTCTTGATCAAGCTGATGGCATATTGTGAGCAGCATCATTTAGGCTTCAAAACAAACCGTCATTGAAATTCCACTTCGAAATGTTCAACCTGAAAATCGTAAATTTATTACTCGAAATTGCGAATTTTGTTCAAGTTATACCATTTATCTTTTTGTAATACATTCATAACTGATTGTTTTAGACCATTGATAGGTCGTTCAGTCAAATTACACCACTGTATGCTGACCCTATAAACATTTGAAACTTTTAGAAAAATTTCAACTTTTCAGTGTCACATGAAACTTAATTGGCGGGTGGTGACTAGCAGTGGAATCCAGGATGCGCATTTCGTCCTATTTGAGACTCGTCAGCTGGATGTACCTGCATTTCTCAGTGAGTGATGATGTTCCCACCGAGGCTCGAACCCAGTACCCATAGTTCCGAACGCCAAAGCGTTATCCACTAGACCACTTGGGTCACGACAGCCACCTCTTGTGCAACGGGTCATATTAATTATTTTAATTGAATTTTAGATTTTCCCGTCGACGTTTTGGCGTTTGAAACTATAGGCGGGAACAGCATCACTCACTGGGGAATGCAGATACACCCAGCTAGATGACTAGCCTCAAATAGGACGAAGTGCGCATCCTGGGCTCCACTGCTAGTCACCATCCACCAATTCAATTCTAATTTCATGCCCAGACATCGTCGAAGCATCTGCACAAGAAGCCGACGGACATGTCAACCTGAGGCCGAGGAGCACTTCGGTCCAATCAATCGATGGGAAAATATAAAATTCAATTAAACAATTTATATGACCCATTGCACAAGAGGTGGCTCTCTTGACCCAAGTGGTCTAGTGGATAACGTTTTGGTGTTTGAAACTGTGGGCACTGGGTTTGAGCCTCTGTGGGAACAGCATCACTGACTCTCAGGGGGAATACAGGTACACCCAGACAGATGATGACTCTCAAAAAAGGACGGAAAGCTCATCCTGGATTCCAGTGCTAGCTACCACCCACCAGTTGACTTCAAGCTGCTGAATAAATTGTCAAAAGACCTGCTTACCGAATACTTCAAACAGTATAGGTTATTGTAATTTGCTTAAAAATCAATTGAAGTTCTGTGTTCAGAAAAAAATATTACATCCAGTCACTGTTGTTATTCTGGCCTCCTGTACAACCTACAAATCTATAAATTCTCTACTATTACATTTTTTCAATTTATTACATGCTCAGTTTAGTGTTATGCTGATACACATTATCAACCACAGATACTTCTGAACTATAGTCAATGTTATTTAATCCATCGTTATTCTTAATAAGAACAAATGTTTGAATATATATATATTCCTTCCCGTTCCCGGTGGAACATAGGGCTTCAGGCTAGTGGCTTGAAGTTTCTGTAGCAGTGTTTAATTTTACAGGATGGGGTCACTAGCCTCATGTCCAACCTATCCTCTTTACCAACATTATTTCTGACTTAGCGTGGTAAAGGAGTGCGTCCTTGGCAGGGAATCGAACCCAGGACCATGTGCACTGTCGGCGAGCGTCCTAACCGCTGTGCCATCGATGCAATTCTTTTAATACTGTAGACAAATAACTGTAGAACTTGATGAAGTACAGATCAACGAAAAGAATACTCGTTTGTTCACTAATGTCTCAGTCTTCAGAAATTATTTAATAAATAAATATACGCAGAAATCAAAACATAGTCTAATCAATAAAAAACCATAATGTAAATTTTGAAATAAATATATTTTTCAATAATAAAACGGCCTACATCGTTCTGATCAAGTTAAGACTAGGAAGGGCATCATTGTGACCATATCAACCACAGAGAGAGAGAGAGAGAGGCACGGGCAGAAAGAAAGAGGAAATCAGGAGAAAAGAAAATGGGAAAAACACCTAGAAGAAGAAGAATAACCCAAAAATAACTCATGAATGGAAGACTGACAATCTGTACACATACATAGATACATACATACATACATAACTCCTACAATATTTTTACCTCATCTCCATGAGTAGCTGAACAGAAGAGAAAAAATCAAAAGACAGGAAGCAGGAAGTCACTGTCAAATGGCTGACTGGTGCATGTAAATATATGTAGGTTTATTGTTATATAGGATTTATTTTTTAACAAACGAGGGGTAAAGTAGAGGGGAAAATATTGAAATTGAGGTTTTTTATAGGAAATAAAATTAAAATTCCATTGTAGATGTGTTTGCCTGGAATAGATATCAGCATGCTAGAAGGAGCATAGGTAATGGTTGATGATGAAATGAACATCTGAGCTATACGAGGATTCATATCAGTAGCGTCCGGATTAATAGCTCGATGTCTCGATGACTCCAGGCCACAAGTGATGGCAATTTGAGGAGTTGCTTGGAATTCAGTGTCTCTCAAGGTGATGTTCTCTCTCGTTCTCTGTTTTTCTTACTTCCTGCATGACTTTCGCTGTTTGGAAGAAGTCAACTATGGTAAATGCGCTGAAGATCCAAACTGTCTCGTTACCAAGTACTTCTCGACCTGACTGTTTCTAACTGATTGAATAACTTTCTGCCCGATAGTAGCCAGTGACTTAAGGCTTAATGGTCTTACTTTATGGCCCTCAGAATGTCAGAGAGTTAACTTCACCTTTAGGCATAAGCAGGGTCTACACGAACTGGTCCGTCTACAAGAAACTTTTAGAATCGACGGCACTGAAATAAAACTAAGTCAAGCATAAAATAGCTCAGAATAGTTATATATGCCCAAACCAAGTTCACTTTTAACAGTTTCAAAACATTTGGGCATTGGGTATATGATATTCATTATAATAAAGGTTTTTTTATTTCCCAGTGAATGAAAAACGAAGCGATATTGTTTTTGCAATACTGTGGCTCAAACCTCGGACCTTCTGGTTACAAGAAGAGCTCGTAGATTATTAAACCACTGGCACCTGATCCAATGGCCCATGAGTTCTAACTTCTGCCAATTCATAACATAGCGTGACCCCTAGCCAATGTCTTCGGAGAGTATGTGTCCTCACACCCGACCTGCTGCACCCTACTGGACACGACTTCTCACTAGAACCACAGGTAACTACATACCTGAATAGGGCCAGTTGCCAGTGAGCATCGATATCCAAGTATTGGCGACTTGCCCTATTCAGGTAGGTAGTTACCTGTGGTTCTAGTGAGAAGTCGTGTCCAGTAGGGTGCAGCAGGTCGGGTGTGAGGACACATACTCTCCGAAGACATTGGCTAGGGGTCACGCTATGTTATGAATTGGCAGAAGTTAGAACTCATGGGCCATTGGATCAGGTGCCAGTGGCTTAATGGTCTACGAGCTAGCTTGCCTTGTAACCATAAGGTCCTGGATTCGAATCCCGGTGGTTGCGCGCTGATGAAGAGTCCCAAACTAGAACGAAACAGCTGTCCAGTACTCCGTCCAGGCTTTCCAATGGTTTTCTAAGTGATGTCAGCTCATGATGAAATCCTGTAAGCGAACTACTTGCTTGTCTCGCTTACATTCTACCGTTAAAGCTTTACTATCCATCTAGAAAACATCTTCAGTGCTAACTGAAATGAAATTTGAAGATTATTGAATAAACTAGACAGATCAGAAGAAGGCAACCACACTCCAAAAACCATCTATTTGAACTGTTAGACCTTCCTCGTTTTTATACTTTCAGTTGGAACTAGTTATTGGACATATTGGGTTTCTTCAATTCATCTGAATAACTTATGACGTGTTGTCATCAGAGCAAGGGCAGGATACACACCAAACACACAAGGGATGTGTGACCTCGATCCCTTGTAGACACACTCCTGAATCTCTCCTGATTCACTAGTCGGCAGCTGCTGGCTTGAAAAGGAAAGAAGGTTGAAAATATGAGCCTAACAACTCCATCCAGTAAAACCAATACCACCTCTACTGACGCTACCAAGCTTGAAGCCTTTGATAGTGAAATCAGCTCCACGATGAGATAATTCTGTCAATAGGGAAACATACTCACACACACACACATGCACATAATCATAATGTATATATATATATATATTCTAGCACAATGTGAAAATTATAACCACAGCTGTTATAGTTCCCTTCCATTAGTATTATTATTATCACTATTATTATTACTCTCTTCATCTATTGACTGGTAATAAAAAAAATAACCCACAGTCAGGAGTTTCCGTCCTCCCCCGTCTCTCTCCTTCTCCTAATCAAGAAGTGTTTTGTGTATTTGTGTGCGTGAAAGTATGCCTGCACGAACGCACACACACACACACTCAAACAAACGCAAACGGAAAACGCCTAGAAGTCAAGCTCGACCACGTGCATTACTACACATGCATATTAAAACCATCTTGCTAATTAATTGAAAACAAATGGCGTGAGAACAGCTGTGTGAATAAATTTCACACCAACACTATACTATACTATATATACATATATATAGGCTTTGATATTCAAGGGTTATGAAATAGCAGCAGGCGTTAACCTCCTTCTCTCTACCAAATTCACATGAAAAAACCAAGAAAGAAAGAAAGAAAAAGCTTTCTGATAGAAACCTAGTAGACTAAAAGATGGGAAAGGGAGAAATATTTGGCGGAGAATAAGAAGAAAAAGAAGAAGAAGAAATATTGTGTGAGAAGACAAAATAACTCTGTTGGCTTGACTAATTAAGTTTATTTATTTGCTTTGTTTGTTTATTATTTATAATTAACTGGGTGGATTCCAGCTAGAATGAATGGTTGTTAATCTTGTTGTACAAAATTCATTCGTCCTTGTTTAAGAAGATTCAACTTCTCTTTATTAATATTTGTCGGTTAAACTATTTGTCTTCATCTTGGGTTTATTATCATTAGTATCATTGTTATTATTATTAATATTCCCTTGGGTATCGGGGGGATTTGGTGAGCGTTCACCAGTAGACCTTCATTTTATCGTGTTCTCTGAAGTCCTCTTTCTTTAGCTCTAAAATGGCCTCTATGCTCCTATCCCCTCCTAACACGACCTCCTCTATGTCACCCTTGGACTGACGCACAAATAGTTGGTTTTAATTTGGGTTCCAGTCGAGGGCTGATATAGCTCGCCATGTCGTGTAAGCCTTCATTTACTTGGTCAAACTTGTTGAGCGAAAGGTTCTTAAATTGGTTCTTCCCCAGAGTCCCTTTTTGATAAATCCTCATGACCATCCGATTTTCTATGTGGAACAAAGAGAAAAGCTATTGATAAAATTTTGCAGTAGCCTGTTGAAGGTGCTTTTCATGAGATGCCAATTTTCTGACTCATATAGAAGAATCGACTTAACCTCGTCTACTTTACCAGTTCATTAGCTTTCTAGATGGACCTAGTGACCCTACCAAGGAAGATCAATTCGATTGCTACACGAATATAAAGCAAGCATCTTACTTTGGGTTAATGAAGTGCTATTACTACTTCTGGTGTGTGTTATTTTGCTTCTTTACGTTCCCAGTGGAACATAGGGCTACTTCAAGCTAAAGGCTTGAAGTTCTGGTAGCAGCAGTGTTTATTTTTACAGGATTGGGTTGTTAGCCTCATGTCTAACCTTCCCTGTTCACCAGTCTTATTACTGGTTTAGTAAGGTACAAAGGAGTGCATCCGTGGCCGGGGAATGAACTCCAAACAGTATGCATGGTTGGCGAGTGTTCCACAGCTGTGCCACTGCCTTATGAACTGCTTTAAATAGTACATGATCTATTTTGTCGAATTATTATTTCAGAAATATCATACATATACTTATATACAATTCTTTAAATATTCCAATTTTTAATATCAGAACAAGACATATAAGCGAACAATATCGCTGTTTTCAATTAGATCTTCTTCAGGCTTTACTCTGATTTACATAGATTTATATAAGAAAATTTTTGACCAATGACGGTGATTTTGTGGATCAAATAATAATAATGTTGATAATTAGGTTTATGCAGGTGGTCGCGATAAGAATAACAAAGGTAGTAATATGTGTATATGTAGACAATTCAATAAATAAATTAGATCAAATCTTAAAAGTCACGTAATACTAAGGGTGAAGTGGACAGATAATCATAGTTTAAATAAATATCATAAAAATTCGAAGGAGGTGGAAAATAAGAAAGGCTGTGAGGGTTTTGAATAGAATTCATCTAGCCTAAGCAAGAAAGAGAGAAAGGTAGAACAAACTTCGTTTGTATGCAAAGATTAGGATTGTTCTCTCGAATTCCCATAGCTTCGGCTATGTGCAAAAGACGGATTCAAATTCCATTCAAAAGACTCGATGGAATGCGATAGATAACTTTGAAGGCATTATTTTTGTGCACCTGGTGACCTCTATCAATCAAATTAGCCAAAATAGAACTTCTTATAGATTTTATTTGACCTTTTCCTAACCATGAAGGAAGATGCTCATTAATGGATCTGTTAAGCTGTCTAGTTGTTCGCCTTATATAGCTGTCTCCACAGAAGTAACTCACTTTATAGATACACATAGAAGTGGAACAGCTAGCCAGGTAGCTTGTCTTTCACTTGAGCAATCATAATTGGTCGTCAGCTGAAAAATGACAAACAAAGGGTGGTGGCGACAGTATAAGTCCGTTTTATTGCTCTCAATAATCTCTGATGTAAGACTTCGAGAGTCATGTCCCCATTTAATTGCAATTTCATGAACAGTTGTTTCTTTTCAACTGTTCTCAGTTTCTCTTTATTGTACTTGGTGTTCATGTGTCTGCTTACAAATCTACTAGGATAACCCATTTAGACCAGCGTATTTTGGATGTATCCTAACTCATCTTGTAGGAAGTCATCTGTACAGATACGTCTTGCTCTAATCGTAAGGCATCTGACCAAATTGACTTTGTATCGGATTGGTACAAAACTGAGGAAATTTGTATATCGTCCTACAGATGTAGGTTTTCTATAGATATCTCTCTTCAGTGAACCATCCTCTCTTCTGCTCAATCGGAGATCAAGGAAGTTTGGTCTAACATCATTTTCTTCTTCACAAGTGAAGATGAGCGATGGATGTGCATCATTAAATTTTATAAGCATTTCATTCTTGTCAGCTTTCACATCAAGAATAATAATAAAAGTATCATCAGCATAGCAAAAATAAGAATCGGTTTTCTCTATTATACTTGTTTCAGTAGACCGTTTCCAAGCTTAGCAAGACAGAAATCTGCCGAAATTGGCTCCAACGGAGAATCCATGTCAATACCATCGATTTGTCTGTAATAAAGGTTGTTGAATGTGAAGTGTACATTCATAGTATGTACAACTGTATAAGTTTGATAAGAAATGCGTTGAAAAGAGTCTCTTAACTGAATAATTTCTTTTAAATTTTCTATATCTCCTATTAGTTATTTTTCATGGATTTGTGATATTTTCACTGTAATTTTTCATGCTGTCGGATGTACTGGGTGATAAAATCAAAATCTGAATCACCTCAGAAATGAGTCCAGTGGCGTGAAGATTCAACCAATGACCACTTCCCTCATCTGTGCCACATATAGTTGAGAGGATGTTGCTGTAACAACTATCTTGCTTCAGTTCGTAAAAGGGTTTAGTTTTGACATTTTCAGTTTATATACACGTATACCAATAAATATGGCTATAGAGGCAGTCAGAAACGAACTCATTTCTGACGAAAAGCTCGAACTTAGGACAAAAGTCCCACTCGAGGACATAATGCTGGGAGGGCAGCTATGCCTACCTTCCACAGTATATTAATTCCCCGGGAAAATATACAAACAAACTTAGGAAGTCGCCATGGGAACACCAATATCCCCGGTTGTAGCAAATATATTCATCGACAGATGGGAAAAGATAGCGATTGAAACGTTCACCCCCACCCCAATAGTATGGTGGAGGAATGTAGATGACACATTCACTGTACTCAGAACACAAGATATAGATAGATTTTTCGAACACATTCACTCAAAGGTGGAGGCAATTCAATTCACGTGTGATGAATTGGAAAGTCAGGAAGCAGGGGAACTTCCAATGGTAGATTGCAGCGTAAAAAAGAAAGAAGATGGGACGTTAAACACTAGTGTGTGCTTACAGGAAACCCACACATTCAAACAGATATTCGCAGTTCCAATCATCCTATTCTATGCCAGTAAGAATAGGATTGGTGAAATGTTTAAGTGACAGAGCACAAAAACTATGTAGTACCAAGGAAAATCTAAGACAGGAAGTGATACACATAAAAGAAACCTTGAAACTTAATAATTATCCGGATAAATTAGTCAGGAAATATGTGAGGAAATGTAAAAATAAAATGAATAATAATAGTAGCGATAGTGGTAATAATAATGATAACAATATTAATGATGATAATAATAATAATAATAATAGTGATAATAACAATAATATTAATGACGACACCAACAATGAGGAATCTAAATCATCAGTAGTAATTCCATACAAGGAAGGAACCTCAGAAACCACCTTACGCAGAATTCTCAACAATACTGGCAGGAATAAAAGTGGCTGGTATTCAAACCACTCACAAACTCAATAAGAAGCAAGCTTTGTCGCTTAAAGGATGAATCCTGTCAAGCCTTTAAAACAAAACAATTTAGTTTATCTAATGCCCCGCCTGCAATGATTGTCAGGTCAAACACACAGCTGTAATAAGTAGGCTAGTCGACTAAACTTTGACTCATTCAGCTGATGGGTTTGGTGCTTCTTGTTGTTCTTTTGTAAAGTATCTTCATCACTTTTGTCTTCTCTGTGCTCAAAAGAAGCCCTGTTGTCACCGCTGGTTTATTCTTCCTGCTTGTTAAGTTTCACCTGGAGATCTTTGAGTTTATACGATATTATGCATAAAGCGTCCACCGCAAAGTCGACATCTTTTGGGAGCTTCGGTCAGATCCAGAGTATACCCATTCTCTTATTTCCCACTATCTACCACACAGTCTAGTCCACCAGAATTAGGAGGATAGTAGAAATGTTTTTTGAAAGACAAAAATCAAAGTTTATTAGTTATCCCGTTTTTTTTCTGTAAAAATATCAGTCCACTTATAATTGCATAATTTACTACCCATATCGACTGATATGATCTATGCTTACTATTGAAGTATATTGATTATGATGATGAAATGCCAGGAAATATGAAGGAACTCATCGTATATTATAGATAGATGAATAGATGCCATAATGGTACCTGGACACTTACTGTTTTAAGCTTCCCATTTTTTCCGTATATCTAATTACATTCAGCGACTTGAGTGCTTTTAAGTTGCATTTATTAATTTACTCTTTTCGACCTTAACTACAATTAGTGATATTTTTGTTGTCTGATTTGCGCAAAAACGTTTGATCAATTCTAATCATATTTCGGTGGACTGAACTATGTGATTAACGTTGGGGAGTAAGAAGATAGCCATTCGGAGCACCGACAAAATAACTCTGTAGGATCTAGAATGAATGTCACACAAACCCGAAGAATGAGAGACAAAAACCTACAGGTTAGTATGATGTGTCTAGTCCTTTCTTCGCTGCAGACTGAATTCTATCAGTCAGGTTTGTAATGTGGCCACCATGACACTAGGTAGCTTGCCATCACAGTGCACATTGATTTTAGTGATAATAGATGGTTGGAGGCAATCGGCCACAAGAAGCCTTGGACCTAGGTTTCATGCTAGTTGACACTCACCAGCCAGTCAGCAAGGCGTATCTGCAACCTTGAAGGAACTCATGTCAAGGCGTCACCCACGCCTTGGTGATGAGTGCCAACTAGCATGAAACCTAGGTCAGGCAAGGCTTCCTGTGGCTGATTGCCTTCAACCATCTAATATCATCAAATCAATGGGCACTGTGATGGCGAGCTACCTAGTGTCATGGTGGCCACATTACAAACCTGACTGATAGAATTCAGTTTGCACCAAAGAAAGGACTAGACACATAACACTAGTTACTTGTGTCCAATCAAAATATCCACTACAGTTCTACAGAAGGTCAATTGTAAGCTCGAATAGCTCAGTGTTAACTTCTCTGACTGCAGAACTGGGGGATGCGGGTTCGAATCTCAGAGGGGACATGAGTTCCTTCAAAGTTGAAGATACGCTATGCTGATGACTGCCAACTAGCAAGAAATCTAGGTCGAGCAGGGCTTCCTGTGGCCGATTGCCTCCAACCGTCTAATAAACCTACAGGTTGGCAGAAAAAGCCAAGAAGATAGGATTTAATGCCAACAATTTAAAGAAAAGAGATAAGGAAGACACCCGGCCAGTAACAACATGCATCAATCACTATCAATGCGAAAATCTACAGGAAATTGTCTCGCCACGGTTGAAGATGTGAACTCCATTCAGGATCAGGTCGGGAGAGTTAGATAGACTGTTGCTGGTCTCAAATCAGTCTGGGTATATATGCAGTAATCAGCATATAATGAAAAACGCACGTATTTTTTTATAAAGAAAGATGTCGCGTCATTTCTTCTGCATACTTCAGAAATTTGGCACACCTTGAAAAGCATTTCTAGCAGGCTGAAGAAAATCATCAACATCTGCCTTCATCCAGTCAAAAAGGACTGGCGGCAAAGAATTTCACAGTGAAAACAAGCAACTAGGTACTCCTGTTCAACAAGAGACCATTGAATGACTTCTCACGCCAAGCTGTAGATAAGAACGGGAGACGAAGAGCTGGTCATGGATCCGAGGATGGCATGGTAAGATCGAGCAGGGATGATGCGATGAGAGCTGATGGACGATCATATAGACAGCTGAAGAGGACTACAGAAAACATGATGAAGACATCTAATCTCCTCATAACATAAAGGAATAAAAATAATACTAATATTATATATATTAGTTTATTTATTAGATGTATCACGCAGTCAGTGAAACAACAATTTTTACTGGATGACAAAGTTTCAAACAAAATGTATTGTTCATAATCATACCAGTTATAATCACACGACTTCGAAACTTGAGTTTTATAGTTTTCTTTGTTCTCTCTTATTTGTCGTAGGGGTAGTAGAATTTTCCAGATATCCGACTGGACAGGTGTTGAATCATTCCCACCACACGTGTTTGAAGCTGATTCAATAAACAAAGCTTCTGTTATCAATCTCTCCCCACACCTTGCAGTGACATTAGATTTTAAAACTGACATCTTATACCAACCTATTGTATGGCTGTGTGATTGCATATAGTGAGGGGTATAGCTGAAATATTCTCTAGACTTCTTATATTATTCGAGAAAATTAATCTGGATTTTGCTAGACTTTTATGCTCCGCCAGTCTGACCGCCCCTGTTCTACTAGTTTGACCTATGTATTTCACCTGAAAATCATTGCAGGCGAGGCATTAGATAAACTAAATTAATTTGTTTTAAAGGCTTGACAGGATTCATCCTTTAGGCGACAAAGCTTGCTTCTTATTGAGTTTGTGAGTGGTTTGAATACCAGCCACTTTTATTCCTGCCAGTATTGTTAAGAATTCTGCGTAAGGTGGTTTCCGAGGTTCCTTCCTTGTATGGAATTACTACTGATGATTTAGATTCCTCATTGTTGGTGTCGTCATTAATATTATTGTTCTTCAGCAGAAATACTGAGAAACCGCCTGTGCCGTTCACTGAAGAAAACCTTCTTCGCAGCGGAACTCAGACTAACTTTCTCTACGAAACCAATGATTCACACGAACGTGAAGGATAAGCTTCCACTGGGGCCCTCATCAATGTGCATCTACCAATTCACCTGCTCATGTGGAGCTAGGTATGTCGGCCGTACCCAGCGTTTGCTATCCAAACGAATCAGCGAACACTTACCTTCATGGTTTTATAAAGGAGAAAGAAGATCCCCCCGCCACAGCTCTATCCTAGAACACTTGATCGAATCCGGACACCAAGCAAACCCACAAAACAACTTCTCAGTTATCTACACAATAAGTGGGAATCTTGCCAAAAGAGTACGAATTAAACTTCTTCAAACTGCAGAAGCAATGGCAATTCACATATTGAATCCTGAACTCTGCATACAAAAGAAGTTTGTTCAGTCACTAAATCTACAATGGTCCTGATCTATCTTAACACCAAATACGTAATTTTGTCTTACCTCTTTCTTCTTTGTTTGTCTATTTCTTAATTGCATTATTTTCTACCCCCACCCTCTATTAAATCTCTACACTCATGACAACTGTTGCTAACTCGATTTTCGTTTATTTTTAAGTGAATTCTACTCAGCTTATTAACTTAACTCTCATTCATTTTCAAGTGAATTCTACTCAGATTATTAACTTGACTCTCATTCATTTTTTCATTGAACCTTATCAATTAGATTACGTCACCCAACCTACTTTTGTAACTTTATTTTAGTTTCTAACCGATTAACGCCTTCAAAATTACGTAATTTGTTTGTCAAAAACTAACAATTGCATTAACACATCTTTGGAAATATTCCTTTTGTTGCCAAGACAAATTACTATAAATTTTCGATTTGTACAGCTTGAGAATGATATCGCCGAAAAGAGTAACTCTTTGCTGAACACCTTTTCTTTTCAATATTATTGTTATTATCACTATTATTATTATCATCATTAATATTGTTATCATTATTATTACCACTATCGCTACTATTATTATTCATTTTATTTTTACATTTCCTTACATATTTCCTGACTAATTTATCCGGATAATTATTAAGTTTCAAGGTTTCTTTTATGTGCCTCACTTCCTGTCTTAGATTTTCCTTGGTACTACATAGTTTTTGTGCTCTGTCACTTAAACATTTCACCAATCCTATTTTTACTGACATAGAATAGGATGATTGGAACTGCGAATATCTGTTTGAATGTGTGGGTTCCCTGTAAGCACACACTAGTGTTTAACGTCCCATCTTCTTTCTTTTTTACGCTGCAATCTACCATTGGAAGTTCTCCTGCTTCCTGACTTTCCAATTCATCACAAATGAATTGAATTGCCTCCACCTTTGAGTGAATGTGTTCGAAAAATCTATCTATATCTTGTGTTCTGAGTACAGTGAATGTGTCATCTCCAAATCTCCATCCCACTTTTTGGCTTGGTGTGAAGTCACAGTTATGAATAAATATATATTTTAATATTCCGTGGAATTAACTATTCTCCTTGATGAAGTCAAGAATATACACTGTGGAAAGGCTTTTTTTTCTTGAAGGAAAGATGAAAACACCTGGTCAACGTCGTCTATTTTTTCGCATACAAAACTATCGATTTTTTCAGTTAGTGTTTTTTGTGTGAATTTTCTTTCTTTTAATATTTTTTGATTCATGAAGAAATTTCACTTCGCGGTGAAGACACATTAATAAAGTCAAAATATTTTTTTACACTTTCTTCCCAAAACTATCTTTCACATTAGGTGAAAACGAATAAGATCCTTTTTTACGAAAAGAAAAACTGAACCGCCAATAAGTTTTTTGGGGACTTTTACCTCTAGTCAGTGATTTTCTTCTTATTCCTTTGCATAAGACAAAATGCAGAGTCTTCTGAACACCTTGAGGAGCTGCAATCTACGAATGTTTGGCATGCGACTCACTCGCTTTTTCAAATGTAAGATGAAGGGGTTACAGGACTGGACTACACTGACTCCTAGCTTAGAAATACAGAGTGAAGTGGTTGGTGGAGCGTGTTGGTCGCTTCACTTATATTTGGGAAGTACCATCAGCCAACGCTAACGGTTGACCTCTGACGAAATCTCAGTACGGATACACAGGGTTAGTTTCGCATGTGACAGTTTACACCGTCTCTGTCGTAGACGTGATATCCGCCTGGCTGTTGACCAAAGTGTGGGTGTACTCCTCAGCAGTTCGCCCCATCCTCCTTTATCGCTGGCTGTGGGGCCTGGCCATTGAGAGTGGAAGACATGAGAAGATTAGCTGTCTTCGACCATAACTCCATGCGTTCTATCTCCCGTGTGATGTGGTATAATAAGGTAAGCAATATTGACGTGAGGCATCGATCGAGTGATAGACAAGGATGGGAAATCAATCGACGAGGCTGTGGAGTTACACCGATTTGAGATGATTAGGACATGTGTTACGAATGAATGCGTAGTCATCGCCTTCCTCGTCAATGGGAAATGTCAGCTGACATAGGGTCAGACTGGAAAAGGGCTAGCGGTGGTCAAACCAAAACATGGTTTCACCAGTCAATGAAATTCACAACAGTTAGTTTAAGCCAGCCAGTCACATGGGAAGGTGTAGACTTCTTGACTGTTTGTGGGCCTCGGGACGGTAAAAACCAATGACAGCTTGAGATAACTGGGGATATGGCTCAAATTGATCGTTCTGAATGGCTGGCGCCTGTGCATCCACTCCTTGTGACTTATGATTTCCAATGAAACTATATTGTTCTTCGATATTAGTATTCCTTTGTTTCACACCTCTGCTTACTGTCTCTATTATGCATTTCTTCTACTTTCTTCTGTTGATTTGTGTGCTACAAGGAGGGAGTGTGGCGACTTGAACTGCCGCACATATGTGCAAAGTTTTATGTCGAAAACAGAAAGATAGATACCTTTGCGTTGCTGGTGGAACATAGAGCTTCAAGCTAAAGGCTTGAAGTTCTGGGAGCAGTGGTGTTTATTTTTACTATGGGATTGGGTTCCCAGCCTCACACCCAAACTTCCCTTTTTATCAGTCCTATTACTGGCTTAGTGAGGTAATGGAGTGCATCTGTGGCCGGGGAGCATTCCACCGCCGTGCCACTAACATGCAATGATCACTGATTTTCAAGCAAAAAAGATACATAAAAACTGTCAGTACTGATCGGCTTTCAGTCATGATCAAACAAATATTTCCAGAATATATTTTGATGATTCATTGGTAGGCAGGTAGCTAGATTGGTTAATGATCTAAGTTCCACTGGGTTTTCATGCCATGACTAATTTTGGAGGGGATGAATGTTCTTTTGCAATTCAGACTATCGTGCTCAAAGATCCCTGGTGAATTTCTGCGCACACACTTTTTTTCCTCATCTTAACATGAGTTATATGAAATACATAGAAAGATCAGATTTCAAGTGAATGATAACTAAACTTTTGATCGGAATTTAACTAGTAACATGTGTCAAGTCCTTTGTTTATTACAGACTGAATTCAATCAGTGGAGTTTTGCAATGTGGTCACCATGCCACTAGGTGGCTGGCTCGCCATCATGACGCACTATGAATTGTTGGTATTAGATGGTTTGAGGCAATCTGCAGGAAACTTAGCTTGACCTGGGTTCCGTGCTAGTTTACACTCACTAGTAGTCAGCAAGGCGTATATTCTGTCACCTTGGAGGAACTCATATCCTTTCTCAGATTCAAACCCACGTCACCTGGTACTGCAGTCAGAGACGTTATCACTGAGATATTCGAACTCGCGATTAACATCCTAAAGGATTCTATTAGAGACTTTTGATTGGATACTCACCGCTGTCATGTGTCAAGTCTAGATATGATAGAGAAGATTTGTAGTTCAGGTGGATGAGTCTTGTAATGACTCTTCAAACCTTCAGGAATTGACATCGCACACAAACCAACAAAGTCACTTCACCCAATTCTATGTCAACCAAATGACTCAACCGTAAAAGAAGATAAAACCAATATAATCTACAAATTAGGTTGTAACAACTCCGAAAAACACTACATTGGCCAAAGTGCACGTTGCCTACGTCTTCGTATCCACGAACATAAGCTAGGCGTCAAAATACAAGATACCCACTCCCTTGCTCATATCATTATATACAGACAATCACGGACATCAATTCGACTGGGACAACCAACGTTCAAATATTAGACAGAGGAAACAACAAGAACGATAGAGAATTTTTAGAAGCCAGCCTAGACAAAATTTATCAACCGATAAGAAAGAAACCCCCCTCACACACACAAAGGGTCAAACTTCAAGTCAAAGAAACAATCACTTCCAATACAAGCAGCAGTCTAGAAGGTGTGAAAACACACACAAACAACAAAACAACCAATCAAGTCCAAGGTGGTCACCGACCGGGAGAGATCATTAATAAACTCGTGGAGAAATCAAAAAGCTCACTTGAATTCAAATTGAAGTATTCTCTGATGATGTCGCCTAGGCGGGGGGGCGATGAAAGCTTCGCAAATTAACTATCCAACTCAGAGAACACAACCACATCAAAAATATGTCTAGTCTTCTTTTTACTGCAGACTAAATTCGATCAGTCATGCTTGCAATGTGGTCACCATGCTAACGATATTTTTGTCAAGATGACATCGATTTGACCTAATATATATATTCACTAACGATTGTTTAAGAAAACAGTTCATTCTGATTAAGGAAACAAACAGAAACATTCAGTAGCAGTGAAGAAGATTTTCTTCTCAATTAGGTCTTGAACTAGGATGTACATTTGTTAATATATAACGGAGGGATGAAAACGGTCCTGAACCATCTCCTACTGAGGGCCAAACTATCACGAACAATGGAATTACAAATAGGGATTAAAATGTAGCAATAGGAAAAATAAACAGGAGACTGCATAAAAAGCATAATCGAATAATAATAATAACTTTTATTTGTTGCCTTGCTGGGACTCGACTGGTTACAGGATTTCATCATGAGCTGAGGTCCACTGTGAGAACAAACACCCTGCGCGGATGACATTGGCTAGTGGTTTTGCTATATCGTGGATTGTCGGAAGTTGGAATTCGTGTGTGTGTTTGAATAGAATCTCAGTGATATCATTTGTAAACAAGCGGATCTACTACCATTACCGGAAACAGAGATGAAGTGAATTCTACTGCTCTGCACAAGTGATACACAATACAAATTCAACAATCAACTTTACCGACAAATTGATGGGGTCGTGACGGGTTCGCCTCTGGGACCTATCTTGGCTGATATCTTCATGGGCTACCTTGAACAGACACAACTCAGTTCTGCTATCAGTAGAACAGCCTACTCTCACCGATATGTTGATGACAAATTTGTTGTTTGCAATGATATGGATGATGGCCTAAATGAGACCCATCCAAACATCAAATTCATCATGGAAAATGAACATAACAATGAGTTTAATTTCCTGGATCTAAATGTAGAAAGAACAAGCGAATGCTAGATCGAAAGTCCATATATCGAAGAGATACCTGGAGTGGGTAATATCTTCACTATAACAGCTTTTGTCCCATAAGCTATAAACGTGGATTAGTGAGGACTTTGTACGACAGAGCCAGGAAGCTATGTTCACTAAATACGGTCGAAGAAGAATTAGGTTTCGTTGAGAAATGCCTAAGAGAAAATGGATACCCTAAGGGATTTATACAGAAGTATAGCAGAGAAAAAGTTAAGAAAGAAAAACACCCAACTGTAGAAGAGAAGAAAGTGTTTATTTGTCTCCCATTCAAAGGAGATGCAGTGTCACAAAAGATTGACAAAAGACTGAAAGGTGCAATAAATAGAAGCTTCCCGACAGCAAAACTCATAACAGCATACAGCACTACTTCTCCTATAAACCACTCAAAACTGGATAAATACCCGGCTGATGTCACCTCCAACTGCGTTTATGAATTCACGTGCACTTGCAGGAGCAAGTACATTGGAAGGATAGAAAGAAGGGCTTCTATCCAGTTTTCTGAGTATACTCCAAGAAAAATGTGCCTAAAAGGAAGCAAATATTCTCATAGTGCGATTACCAGACATATTGTTGATTCCGGACATCTCGTAGAGATTTCTAAGTCCTTCAAAATATTAAATACACAAAGAACAGAAAATTTACTACGATTTGGCGAAGCGATCACAATCAAACGATTTAAACCAGACTTATGCATACATAGTGCGTCGGTGGTATTGCGGTTAGGACGTTTGCCGACCATGCATATGGTCCGGGGTTCGACCCCCGGCCGGCGCACTCCTTTACCTCACTGAGCCAGAAATGATCCTGGTAAAGAGGAAAGGTCGGGCATGAGGCTAGCAACCCCATCCTGTAAAAATTAAACACTGCTACAGAAACTTCAAGCCACTAGCTTGGAGCCCTATGTTCCACTGGGGAACGTGAAGGAAAAATTATTATTATTTATGCATACATAAAAAGAGAGTGTGGTTAACTTTTCACTGCCTTGGTAACTGAATTTTGATTACATTGATTAGTCATCTAATTCAGTGATTTCAACTCACTGAACAAATCTTAATCTCCTGAACTGTAACCGCCTTTGTTTTTTGGAGTTGCTATGTGAACAAGCTACAAGTCAACATTGTTCTGTTAATTAATTTCTTCTGTTTTCTGTCTTACCCCTGCCCACTCTTTTCAACTGTAAAAGCGTATAAATTGATGATGAAAACTTAAACTAAAAATTGTAATGCTGCTTACATTTTGGATGCGTCAATTTTATAGTATCGCTTTTCAACTACCACTCAAACATTAAAGTATGTTATTATCATCTATATAAACATTGTAATTTCAGGTAGTTTGCAGTTAGCTGATGAGAACCTGCGGAATAGAATGATAACGTCATTTTATACTGCAAATTTCGTCTTCCTTTCTTTATAAGAATCTCAGTGACTGAATTGTTTACGAGCTCACCCTGTTATCTGAAGGTACTGAGTTCGAACCTTGGTCGATGCGAACTTATAGACAGTCCTAAACTAAGACTAAACAGGTGTTCAATACTTCCAGATCTTCTAGTGCTGCTCTAACTGATGTCAGCTCAGGATATCAACATGAGATGCCTAATAATTACTGAGTAAATTGACTGGTCTCGTAATGACAAATGTTTTAAATACATAATGGAATTCCATCCATATTCTGATAACACAGCACCTCGTTAACTTGGAACATTTAGCATCATCTGAAAAATCTTTGAAAGTCGCACACAGTGCCCTATTTAAACCTTTCAAAGGAAGTGAGTTCAAGGCATCTGTGCCTATCTGAAACCCTAGAGGTTTAAATATTCAAGCCAACCCCCTGTGTATTCAAAAAAAGATGCCCAACTCTTGTCTTCACCATGGTCATGATAAATAAACAGCCAGTTTGCTTATTAATAGTTATCCGGTTACAGTTTTTATCCGAACCCACCTCTTCATTTTCTTGTCAATACATTTGTATTGCATATTGTATAACAGGTTTGTAATCCTCATCAGACCCATCCTTCTGATTTCTGCTTTATTTATTCAAAACCTCAAGCATCATATACTCACACACTATCAATTTTCAGTTCATTAAAAAGACACAATGTTTCTAAGATAATCTTACGTGTTCAGGTCAGTTTGTATTTATTTGACTCATAAAAGTTTTAAAACATCCATCAATCTATGCCTTAGATATTCCCCTCTCTACTTAACCTTGAAATATCTAGTTTTCAAGCTATCCAATATAAGTGAATACGTTTTCCTTAGGGTTTTTTTCTACCACCCAACCTTTACTTAGGTCTTCAAAATGCAAGAAGCGTATATCTATTACAGTTCAATTTGAAATTCGCCTTAAGTTGACCGTTTTAAAATTTGAATCAATGTCCAATAGCTCTACCTCCATTTTTACAGTTGTATTTAAACAAATGATAAATGGCTTTGTGGAATTTTAGAAATATCTGTGTGTATATATCTGACAAAAGTGCATAGCTTGACTAGTATTCAATAAATTTCTTTTTGACATTGACTTAATATTTCTGTCAGTGTTATGCTATTCTGGGTAGACGTATGTGCCAATATGTTTGTTTGTGTGTGTGGTTGGCGAAGATTTTAAAATTTCGTATGTTAAATACCTAACTAAAAGAGTGACCAGTGTTTCTATTTTAAACAACCACGAAAATTCCTAGTTAACAATGAAGTTTAGATGTGGTTGTGTTCTCTGAGTTGGATAGTTAATTTGCGAAGCTTTCATCGCCCCCCCCGCCTAGGCGACATCATCAGAGAATACTTCAATTTGAATTCAAGTGAGCTTTTTGATTTCTCCACGAGTTTATTAATGATCTCTCCCGGTCGGTGACCACCTTGGACTTGATTGGTTGTTTTGTTGTTTGTGTGTGTTTTCACACCTTCTAGACTGCTGCTTGTATTGGAACTGATTGTTTCTTTGACTTGAACTTTGACCCTTTGTGTGTGTGAGGGGGGTTTCTTTCTTATCGGTTGATAAATTTTGTCTATCTCGATGTGTCTATTGATTGATGATTCACTGAAATATTAGACTGGCTTCTAAAATCCTCTATCATTCTTGTTGTTTCCTGTGTCTAATATTTGAACGCTGTTTGTCCCAGTCGAATTGATGTCCGTGGTTGTCTGTAAGTAGTGAAGTGAGTGAGGGAGTGGATGTCATATCTTTTGACGCCTAGCTTATGTTCGTGGATGCAAAGACAAAGGGGACGTATACTTTGGCCAATGTAGTGTTTTTCGGAGTTGTGACAAGGTATTTTGTAGATGATGTTGGTTTTATCTTCTTTCGCTGTTGAGTCATTTGGTTGAAATAGAACTGAGTGAAGTGATTTTGTTGGTTTGTGTTCGACGTCTATTCCTAAGTGTTTGAAGAGTCTTGCAGTCATTTCTGGGGTGTATTTTATATATGGTAAGGCGATTTTCTTTTTGTTTTCCTTGGGGGCTTTTTGTTTGATAGGTTGGCTTGGGGGTATATGTCTTTTGAAGAAATTCCGTAGATATCAATTCTTTTGGAAGACTTCCATGAGATATAACAACCAATCACATCGTAGGTTACCAGGAATGATGATTAATAAACTCGTGGAGAAATCTAAAAGCTCACTCCAATTCAAATTGAAGTATGCGCTGAAGATGTTGCCTAGTAGGGAGGCGATGAAAGCTTCGCAAATTATCTATCCAGGTCAGAGAACACAACCACATCAAAATCATCCACCTGAGCTACAAATCCTCTCTATCATATCTAACAATGAAGTCCTTATATAAATGATTATATGTCAAAACGAAGATCATCTTTCCCCCCTTATTACTCCTTTCTTCTTATAGGAGGGCAGCTAAGAAAGGACTTCAAAGTGACCATAGAGAAGACAGAGTCAATGTGAAGATAGCTGTCCAACCAACAACACGAAGCAACCATAAAATTATATTAGTAAAATCTCAGCGAAATTGAAATGATTAATTCCAAGGTTTGACAATGTGATAAGACTAAGGTTCTACAGAAAGGTTTTGGTTCATATAAAGAAAGACTTACTGACTGCAGAAGTCCTACATATATGGGTGAATCCCAACAGTTTGAACAGACGTGAAGGTGCGATGTTAGCTGATGCATGGCAAATCCTGACTGATAAACAAAAATTGGATATGTATCAACAATTAGTCATACTTGGTCAAAATTCCCGATTGTCTACGTCTTCTTATGGAAAGGCTAACAAATGTTTTAGGACTCTTCACCCACACACACATACACACACACACCATTGTATACTGCACATACACATATATATTAACAAAATTAGACTAATTTTGAAAGTCTGAGGTCAAATTGTGATCACAGTTCATACAATTTTTGTTTATTATACATGTTGATGCCTGTTTCATGACTCATATGATCGGGGACAAAGCTTTTAAACTCGTGGAACACACCCATATGGACATTAGAAAGACGAAAACATGAAGTTCAGCGAAGATATCTTTTCGGCGATTTCATTTTCAAAAGCAGCTGTAAAATCGCATTTAAATACATAATTTTACACGGATACAATTCTTGTTTGATTACGCATAATTACGACGGCGAATAAAAGGTGATAATTATTTTCAACTAGATATGGTTTACAAGAGAGGCTGTGCGTCGATAGCACAGTGGTTAGGACTCCCGCCGACCATGCACTTGGTACGAGGTTCGATCCACTGCCGACGCAGACCTGATATCTATGGTCGGCCTGCAAAATTTGGGCTACCGATATCCATGCTGAACATTCCATACTTGTACCAAAAATACAGTGTGGAATGAAGCTGTAATCAAAAATAAAAATAAATCAAAGGAATAACAACAAGAAGCTGTGACAGGAAAAGCGTCAACGAAGAACATACTGCCCAGAATATCTTTGCCGAAACATTAAATGGAAACGTGTCGGGCACACACGTGCCACCTCTTCTAGTGGAACCCACGCACAGGAAACAATGAGGTGAGCATATATCAGGGGGTGATGTAGAAAATATTGTATGAGCTGGGGAGATGAGGAATTATAAGCAGCAAATGTGGAGCCAAGCTATGGACGACTGCAGAGAACAGGAGAGAATTGAGGTGTACTGATGACCCTCTGTGTTCTATTCAGACCTCAAGGAGATAATAAGTTTGGATCCTATCCGTTACTATTCACACCTGTCTATAGAAATCTTTCTTTTCGCTCTGACGTATTTGTAGGTGCGTCACATTGAATCATTGTCAAAAGCAGGCAAAATAGGTCACAGTTCGAGGTGGAATTTCAGTTTCTTTCCAAGACTGAAATTATTCACGTCCAAATATGTCACCTGCCTGATACCGTAAATAACAATCAAGAAGGTAAGCGTGAATGAATCACAGGACATAATAGTAACCGACCAATATGAGTAGTTGAAAAAACCTTAATGCCACACCCAGTACTGCTTGCTAGACAGCTATGATGGAGAAGATCTGTAGCTCAGGTGGATGATTTTGATGTGGTTGTGTTCTCTGACCTGGATAGATAATTTGCGAAGCTTTCATCGCCTCCCTACTAGGCAACATCTTCAGCGCATACTTCAATTTGAATTGGAGTGAGCTTTTAGATTTCTCCACGAGTTTATTAATCATCATTCCTGGTAACCTTTGATGTGACTGGTTGTTTTGTGTGTTTTCACAACTTCTAGGCTACTTGTTTCGGAAACGATTGTTTCTTTGACTTGAACTTTGACCCAAAGTGGACGTCCCTTTCGTCTTTGTATCCACGAACATAAGCTAGGCGTCAAAATACAAGATACCCACTCCCTTGCTCATATCATTATATACAGACTATCACGGACATCAATTCGACTGGGACAAACAGCGTTCAAATATTAGACACAGGAAACAACAAGAATGATAGAGGATTTTAGAAGCCAGCCTAATATTTCAGTGAATCATCAATCAATAAACACATCGAGATAGACAAAATTTATCAACCGATAAGAAAGAAATCCCCCTCACACACACAAAGGGTCAAAGTTCAAGTCAAAGAAACAATCAGTTCCAATACAAGTAGCAGTCTAGAAGGTGTGAAAACTCACACAAACAACAAAACAACCAATCAAGTCCAAGGTGGTCACCGACCGGGAGAGATCATTAATAAACTCGTGGAGAAATCAAAAAGCTCACTTCAATTCAAATTGAAGTATTCTCTGATGATGTCGCCTAGGCGGGGGGGGGCGATGAAAGCTTCGCAAATTAACTATCCAACTCAGAGAACACAACCACATCAGAGTCACTCGATGCCTAGATGTTCTTAGTCACTTTAATACCCAACACATGACAGGTAAAGACTCCTCGTTTCTGACATTGTGACCTGGCTTTATTGGATGATTTCTTCTATATATAAGTGCTGATAACTTTTGCTACACCTTTAGTTAGCTTCACCCGAAGACAGCCTCAAGTATGAAAACGTTTAATCCCAACAGCGATGGCCAGTAAAACTGGCCTCACAAGGATCAGATAAACTTATGTTCATAAGGGCAGTTACGCTAGTAAGTTATCAAAAATAATAGTCTTGTTTTACTCATCACAGTCTTTTCAAGATTAGATGCTCAGAAAAAATCACCAACAGGAAACTCTGGGAACAAACAAACCAAGAATCTAATGCTCAACAAATATCCTGAAGGAATGAATGAGAATGAATCGACCACACTCTGAAGACACCGTTGAGTGACAGCAAGTTGCAGTCATGCATTCGATTGGAAACCGAATGGGAAACAGTGACATGGGGTATGTGTCCGAGGCTGATATGGAGGTGGCAGTGTGAGGAGGAGGAGGTGACAGCTGTTGACAATTGAAGTGGACAGCAGAGGACAGGACAAAAACGAAGATGTGCTGTTGACGCCCCCCCCCTCCTATGTTCCCCTCAAAACCCATGGGAATTATATTGGATACAGTAATATTTCTTCTTTTATGGACCAGTGATTTTAACTTAATCAGTTTCAAGCATAATTTAGTACAACACATTTAAGCGAACAATACTGTGGTTCTAATTATATTTCATCAGGCTTAACTCTAATATACATAAGTTTACAAATAAAAATTCAAATACGAACCAATCATGGTGTTTTGTCTATAGGATAATACGATGGTAAATATAAATTGTGCAATTAGTTATAATCGTAGTAATGGTAATAATAATAATTATTATAATATAAGTTTTATCAATAATAAGGATGAAAAGTGGGGCAATCTGTGAAAACACGAATAATGAAAAACAGTATGATTAAACAAACAAATGTTCAGGTGGAAGTAGTCCATAAAGGCTAGTAAAAATAAAGGAACCGATTAAGTAATGCTAGATTGTAAGGGAAGGAAATGAAACACTTTTTAATGAAGATGTGATAAGATTAAGGGATGATAAAAAAGGGGTTGAAAATATAAGTGAGAAGTGGTGTAGAAGTCATAAGTTGGTTATGTCTTAATAGGCCAACAAGGGAGGGATAATGGCTGTACGAATTTCTTTTGAATGCATAGTTTAAGTTTAATAGGCCGAATGCCTCTCGCCTCAGCTGTGAGCACTATCGTCTACTGCATACTAATACGAAGTCTATTAGAAAGATTCGGTGGGATACGATGAATTACTTTGAAAGCTCTCTTTTTCTCGACTACATGACCACTATCAATTAAATGTGACAAAATTGAGCTATGGATTGTTTTTCTCTGTCCTTTACCAAACTACCACGATGGGAGATGTTCACTTAAACGTTGGGTAAGCTGTCTAGCAGTACGCCCAACATAAGTGTTACCGCGGGTGCAGTTGGATTGATAAATGCACATAGATGTGGAAAAACTATCAAGCTTATCCTTCGTTTGCGTCCCAATCATTCGTCGGCTAGAGAATGACAAACATAGGTGTGCTGCGTAAAATGTTCTACGTATACTCCTTGAAAGTCTTTGGAATAAAATCTCACTTGATAAGTCACCATTAAATTGTAACTTAATGAATAGAGGTTTCTTATGTGCAGTCAGAGTCACAGGTTTTTTCTCTGATGTTTTCATATGTTTCTTCATGAAACTATTCGGATAACCCATCTCCGTCAAGGAGTCGTGAATATATTCAAATTCCTTTTGTAAGAGGTCCTCCGTACATATCTTCCTTGCTCTGCTCGCGAGACATTTTACAAGATTCCTTTTATATTTAATGGGCACGTAACTAAGGAAGTGTGTGTATTGCCCTGTGAATGTGCTTTTTCTGTACACACTTCTCCTAAGTGACCCATCTTCTCTCCTACCTAGCAAGACATCCAGGAAATGTAGTTTATTCTCCTGCTCCTCTTCACAAGTAAAGGTTAGCGAAGGGTGGATGTTGTTGAATTTAAGTTACAATTCGTCTGTGTTAACCTTCTCATCAGCTAAGATAAATGTATCATCGACATATCGGTAATGCATATCAAACTCCTTGATGATGGGTTTCAATTTCCCGTTTTCAGGTTTTGCGATGAAGAAGATAGCTAACATTGCGCCTAATAATGAATCCATAGCTATTCCATCTACTTGTGAATTAGTGATATTTCATTCCTGTTTTTACTGTTTGTGCGTTTTATTCACTTTCTGTACAGATTTATTTTAAAAAACTTAAGTCTATCACTCGAATCATTAGAATTATATTATATTAACAGTAGGAAGGACACAATAGTGTATAGACTAGACAGCAGAGAAGAAGAAGATAAATTTAGCCGCAAACAACAACAACTGTTAAGATTATTTCAAAATTTCGCCTTTCCACACTTACCCTGCACACACAAAGATACACGAGCACATACAGAGAGAGACACAAATACGGTTTCCGTGTGTGTATTTTTGAAGATTGACACTTCACTTATTTGGGAAAATAAATGGACTAATACAATGTGTGTTTATATGCGTTTATGGAAAACGTTTTTAGGAAAACCGAAGAAAAGTTTTCTACCACTACTGAATACTACTCTAATTGACCTTAGTAGTATGTGTTATTATTCCGCAAGCAGTTATCCGCTTTCCTGTTTATATGAAGTTGACATCTTCGAAATAAGCTGGATTCAGGGAAAGCAAATCATTTTGTGGATCAAATGACGTCGCTATGCATCATCATCGAACATAATACTGAATGACATTGAACTGCTTGTGCCTGAACCTCTTCAACTTTGAAAAGAGCTTCGAAAACGTTGACCACGAAGTCATTTGGAAACGGCACACACACCACACTAGAAAGTACCCAAAACATTCATCAGCCTTATTCAGTAGCTACGTACATGGTGATGCCATATGCCAAATATTTCATAAAAGAAAAGTCAGCGAAGCCTGTTAGACAAAGACAGGAGTAGGACAAGGCTACCTTCTGTCGCCAATGACATTCTTGATTACAGTGAGTGCCTCAGCGTTGGAGTACTCACATATGGCCCAGGATTCAATCTCTACTTATTATTATTTTTTTATCATTGCTCCCTTGGGTTCCTAGTGGAACATAGGGCTTCATCTGCATGTCTCCACTTGCTTCTGTCTTCTGCTGTACTTTTCACCTGTCTCCATGTTAGTCCATACTCTTTCAACTCTTCTTCCCACGATCTCCTCCATGTCACCATTGGACGTCCCACATACCGCTTCCCTTTCAGGTTCCACTCGAGGGCTCGACGCGCGATGTCACCCAGCGGGCTCCCCAGCGAGTGACCGATCCATCTCCACTTTCTCCTGCATATTTGTTTGTCGGGCGATTGGTTCTTGCTTTGTTTGTTCCCATAATTCCTTGTTGGTGATTCTTTCCGGCCATCTGATCTTCAGTATTGAGCGAAGACAGTTGTTAATAAAGGTCTCCAACCTTTCGGAAATATTCTTTCTGACCCGCCCACCTGCCAAGTTTCTGATCCGTATAGAAGGTGATGAAAATAACCAACCAACCAACAACAACAACAGCAGAAACATCCAGCGTTAATCACCATCAACGGGAGGGATTTGAAAGAGGTTACTTCATTCACTTATCTAGGGAGCATTGTCTCAACTACAGGCAGTTGGAACGGACGAGAATGTGCCGGAATAGTTCAGCAGGATTCAATCTTTAGACTTCTAAATATCTTGTTTAGCAAGAAGTTGATCAGAGGTAAAGAGGAAAGATTAGGCGCAAAGTTAACAGTTCCACCCCGTAAAAAAACACCAAAGCTACCAAAACTTGCAACAAGCTGATGTTTGAAGCCCTATATTCACTCCAGTCAGAGCTCAAAGGAATAAAATGGTATTATAAACAAAATCATACAACATACTCTAAAGGATGGAAAGACAAGCTTATGTTGAACCGACGAAAATACTCCGAGAGAGATGTTAAATTTGCGAATGAATTATTTTTGATATATTATACAAATCATGGAAAATACCCATTGGAATATTAGATTGAAAAGAATAAGAAGTTCAGCAAAGATGGTGATCTTTTTGGCGACTTCATTCTCAAAAGCAGCTGTACAATCGCTTTTATAAAGGTTATTTTACATGGATACAATTATTATTTGTTTAATTCCACATAGTAACGAAGGTGATAATAATTTTCAACTTGATATGAAAGTTTGACTGTACGAATATAGATTACAAGGGGCTTAGAAACAAGATTGCATAGGATTAGAAAACAGTTACAACGTATGCAAAATTAATATTTGATAACTGGAGAATTAATTTTAAAGGCGAATAAAAGGCGTCAATTATTTTTAACTTGGTATGAATTACAAGAGGCTTAGAGACAAAAGTTACGTAGAGATAGAACGGATTACAGCTGTGAACAAAATGAACATGGAAACAAATTGAAATCAAAAGTTTCCAACTTTAAATGTAAGTTAGGACGTGTGAATATAAATAGATTACAAGAGGCATAGAAACCAAAAAATTACACAGGATTAGAATATAATTGTAAAATGGTTATTGTAAACGGATTACAAGTGTGATCAGGAGGAGCATGGAAACAAACTTAAAATAACTGACTTTATAACTGAAAAAATGGGATGAATTGAATGAAGACAAAGAGAGAAAATTACACACACATAGAATAAAACAAATAAAACTGAAGGATAAGGGAGCATACCGAACTAGGTCCATGGTAGTTGTAAAGGCTGGACTAGTTTCTTTTGAACACATAGCTCCGGCTTTTCGATGCATATGGCGAGGGCTTCTGCAGTACAAAGAAGTCGAAAACACACTGCCTTTGGTAGATTTTTGTTTGCTTTGTAAATGACTCTGAATGATGAGTCAGTTGAGATTCTGTGACAGGTATTGACGAGGTGTTCAGCTATTGCGCTTCTGATTGAACCAGCACCTCCTCTTTGCAGCCATGCTGGATGATGTTCTCTAACACGTTTTGATTAAACCCGCATAGAACGATCTATGCACCTAGCTCCGCAAGAGCAAGTGAACTGATATGTGCAGATTGAAGTGGTCATTTGCGGAAGTCTGTCCTTCCCGTTGCTTCGAAGTAGTGGACGGATAGAGAATATCACTCTTAGAGTTGCGGCAGGAAACATCTTCTACAGGGAATTGGAGATTCCCCTTTAAAGAATATCTGCTGCTAGGTCTCCCCTGAATTCCAGATTCGAATAAAGTGTTTTCTTTTGCACTGAAGTGTATTCTTCTCTTTTTGGCCTTGGTTTCATGTTCTTCTCCAAGAAGCACAGCGGGTAACCACATTTGAACTAGGATGCTTTTGAGAAATAGGAGCTCTTCTTCTAAACAGTCATTGCTACAAATTCTTCTGGTACGGTGGGCTAACGAGATGATGAGAGCTCTTTTACGGCTGATAGGTATCCAACTGTAGAAGTTTGTCAGTTGGCCATTCCATGTTGGTTTTCTATGGATAGATCTTTTCGGAGTTCCATCATCTCTTCTTGTCAATGCTACGTCCAGGAATGGAATCTTTGATTCATTTTTAACTTCCATTGTGCATTTAATTGAAGGATGGCAGTTATTAAACTCCTGTAGGATACAAATTAAATCGGAATCATCCTGACAAACTATAAAAGTGTCGTCGACGCATCTATCGTACAGCAGCACAAACTTGGAGGTCTACACGCGAAAATCAACCAACTGACAGAAGAGGTAGGCCCTGAAAAGGCAGGATTTCAAGTGATGAGACGTAGAGAAGACAGAATTGATGAATTTACCCACCGACTGACAACAACAACAACAACAAGAACTAATTATTATCATTCGGAAAAATTTGAGCAGAAGTCACTTATATCACTTAATTATCAAGTGGCATCATTTCAACTGCAGACGAGGATGTTAGATCTATCCACGATGAGATCAACAAAACTAATAATTGTGTAAAACTTGTGGACTGTGATAGTAAGTAATTCCATATCAGTTTGTTTATTAG
The DNA here is from genome assembly GCA_944472135.2 of Trichobilharzia regenti. Taxonomy (NCBI): domain Eukaryota; kingdom Metazoa; phylum Platyhelminthes; class Trematoda; order Strigeidida; family Schistosomatidae; genus Trichobilharzia; species Trichobilharzia regenti. The sequence goes on from OX235264.1 coordinate 107,201,204, forward strand.
ATGTATTACACAGTGAGTGAAACAGTATTATTTAGATATGATAGAGAAGATTTGTAGCTCAGGTGGATGATTTTGATGTGGTTTTGTTCTCTGAGCTGGATGGTTAGTTTGCGAAGCTTTCATCACCTTACTGGGTGACATCTTCAGCGCATACTTCAATTTGAAGTGAGCTTTTAGATTTCTCCACGAGTTTATTAATCATCTCTCCTGCTGACCTTGGACGTGATTGGTTGTTTGTGTGTGTTTTCACACCTTCTAGGCTACTTGTATTGGAACCGGTTGTTTCTTTGACTTGAACTTTGACCCTTTGTGTATGAAGTTTCTTTCTTATTGGTTGATAACTTTTGTCTATCTCGATGTGTCTATTGATTGATGATTCACTGGAATGCCAAGCTTCTAAATATTCTCTAGCATTCTTGTTATTTCCTTTGTCTAATATTTGAACGTTGTCCCAGTCGAATTGATGTCCGTGGTTGTCTGTGTGTAGTGAAATGAGGGAGTGGATATCATATCTTTTGACGTCTAGCTTATGATCGTGGATACGAAAACGAAGGCGATGTCCACTCTGGCCAATGTACTGTTTTTCGCAGTTGTTACAATTTATTTTGTAGATGATGTTGGTTTTGTCTTCTTTCGCTGTTGAGTCTTTTGGTTGACATAGAATTGAGTGCAGCGACTTTGTTGGTTTGTGTACGACGTCAATTCCTAAAGGTTTGAAGAGTCTTGTAGTGATTTCTGAGATATCTTTTATGTATGGTAAGGCAATTTTGTTTGTGCTTTCCTTGGTGGTTTTTGCTTTGGTAGGTTGGCTTGGGGGTATATGTCTCTTGATGAAATTCCGTGGATATCCATTCTTTTGGAAGACGTCCATGAGATACTTTTCTTCAATTTTTCTTAAGGTGGGAGTGCTGCAGTGAGTCCTTGCTCTCTTGAATAGTGTTTGTATGCAATTCCTTTTGTATGTTATTGGGTTGTTGCTGTTGTAATTTAGGATTTGTTCTGTGTGAGTTGATTTCCTATAAACTTGGGTTTCTAACTCCCCTGTGGTTGTTCGTTTCACTAAGACGTCCAAAAATGGTATTTTGTTCTCGGATTCCTCTTCTTTTGTGAATTTGATGTCGTTGAAGACGTTGTTTATTAAGTTGTGAGTTTTATCTAACTCGTTTCTTTTGATTATTACAAATGTGTCGTCGACGTAGCGTATCCGAATCTTGGGTTCTATCTTTGGTGGAATTATGTTTTCAAGTCTTTGCATCACTGCTTCTGCAATCAAACCTGATATTGGCGATCCCATGCGTGTTCCTTTGACTTGTTCATATATTTGGCCGTTGAATTGGAAGTATGTTGTTAGGCATAGATTTATGCATTCCATCCAGCTTGTGTGTTGCATTTTTGATTGTTGTGGAAGTTGTTCGTCGTTGCTAAGTAATTGCTCCATGGTTTCTTTTGCTAGGTTTTGTCCGATGGATGTATATAATGCTGTCACGTCGAATGATACCATTATTTCTTGTTCATCTATTTGGATGCCTCTGATTTTCTCTAGGAATTGGATAGCAGAGTTGATGGAGTGATCGCAAGATTCCGTTAGGTGTTTTAGTTTTCCGTATAATTCTTTGGATAAATTATATGTTGGAGTTCCTGGGAGTGATACAATTGGTCGTAATGGGATATTTGCCTTGTGTATTTTTGGTCTGCCGTAGAATCGGGGTAGGACTGGTCCATTGGATTTCATTCGCCATTGGTCTTGTTTTGTGATCTGTCCAGTTTTGGTGAGCTTGTTTAAGGTCCTTTGGATGCGGTTATCCAATGTTTGTATGGGATTTGTTGGGAGTTGTTGATATACATCTTCATCTTTGAGTAGTTCTTCAGCTTTCTTGGTATATTCTTCTCTGTCCATGACTACTGTTGTTCTTCCTTTGTCGGCTGGTAAAATGACGATGTCCTTCCTATTTTTCAGCTTTTTGAGAGCCTTTAGTTCTTGAGCGTTGAGTTGTGTGTGTTGTCTTTTCTGTTTGACCATTGGTACAATTGTTTGGCGTATCTCTTCCTGTGTTTCCTCGTTCAAGTTTGATGATTTGAGTAATGATTCAAAGGCAGCGAAGAAATCAGTTTTTGAAGCATCTCCGGTGTTGTAGTTTAATCCTTTTTGTAGTAGTTGTTGTTCCATTTTTGATAAGGGTTGTTTTGATAGGTTGACTACGCAGTCTATGGGCGTATTGTCTGGTTGTTGTTTTCTAATCTTGGCTAGTTTGGTTTTGAGGACTCTTCGTCTTTGTTCTTTGTGTTTTTCACTTGACAGTGTAATTGCGGTGATCAGCGTTGACAGGTGTTCCTGGTTGAGGGTTTTCTCTAATTTTGCTAACCATCCAGCTCAGAGAACAAAACCACATCAAAAACAGTATTATTTACTAAATGGCGTTTCAAACAGAATTAACTGTTCATAATTATATCATCAATTATAATCACACAACTTTGAAACTTGAGTTTTATAGTTTTCTTTGTTTTCTCCTATTTGTCGTTGTAGGGGTAGTAGACTTTTCCAGATATCTAGGTGTACAGGTGCTGAATCATTCGTATTATATGTATTTGCAGTTGATTCGATAAGCACAAAGCTTCTGTTATCAACCTCTCCCTCCGCTCTATGACATTAGATTTTAAAACTGTCGTCTTATCCCATTCTATTGTATGATTCACTGAGTGGTACAACTGAACTATTCTCTAGATTTCGTATCTTATTCGGGTCAACCCATAAACACAATTAGAAACAAGCTTTGTCGGTTAAAGGATCCTGCCATTTGAACCTTTGAGACAAAACAATTTAGTTTATGGAATACCCTGCTGAAATGATTGTCAGGTCAAATACACAGATCAAACTAGTAGAATAGGGACAGTCAGACTAGCCGAACATAAAAACCTAGCAAAATCTAGATTGATTGACCCGAATAAGATAAGAAATCTAGAGGATAGTTCGTCTATATTACTCACTGCGTGCAATTACACACAACCATACAATAGGATGGGATAGGATGACATTTTTAAAATCTAATGTAATGGCAGGTTGTAGGGAGGGAGAGATTGATAACGGAAGTTTTGTTTATCGAACCGACTGCACACATGTGTAATAGGAATGATTCAACACCTGTCCAGTCGGATATCTGGAAAATTCTACTCGCCCCAACGACAGTGAATAGGAGAGAACAAAGAAAACTATGAAATTCAAGTTTCGCGCCAGACACATCCCCCAGTGGAACTCAAACGAAAACCACAAATAGACAGACAGTATGACTGAGGTGGACATGAAGGAGATCGTGTGTGTGTGTGGAGGAATGAAAACTTATGGGTAATTGTGAGTCAAGATAAGAAGAAAACTTTCAGCGCCCAGCATGGAATGCATATGTAATGCTTACACCCTATTTTCCAGCTGGAACTGAAGGGGAACACTTTCTGGTAAAATTTGAATTCCTTTACATACACAAATTATTGATTAATTTAATTAATTGCATGGAGGATTTAATTTAATTAAGACACCGATGAAAGAGAATTTCGATTGATCAACTATCTTAACACAAAGTGTCTATTCTGCTATTTAATGATTAGGCAGTATGGTGAAGACGACTACCCGGCCTGTAGGACACTATTATAAAAGAAGTGTAGCACAGCTTCCACACACACACACATTCCCATGGGTAACAACTGTTCAAATCTATCTAAGACAACAAATTTAGGCAGATTTTTTAACATCATTAGAATTAACAACACTGTGTTGTTGTAATGTTTTATTGTTGTGTTGCACATTGGTGCAGTGGGTGTTTTTGTGGATGCGTTTGTCGTGCATGTAAAACTGTAGCGCGTAAGTCCATTAGATTCCACTTATTAGTCTTTAAACCTCTCTGTGTGTGTCTCTCTCTCACACACACACTGGCACACACTAAATAGAGACAAATACACACACATGCACATCGTCTTATTTTTATTTGATTGTATCTTGGCGATTAGAAAGGCAACTGTCGACGTAAGAACTAAATATTTATTAAAAAAAAGACGAAAAAGACAGAATTGTTATTATTTAGATCTTATACAACACATTCTACATTTTCATATATAATCAGAAGTGAAAGCCGTAAAATTTAGTCACAGTATTGGTACGACAATTCTGCATGCCCAGTAATTCACAACCGCAAAACCTACGGAATTCTTTGAAGTGAAGACGGGAGTAAGACAAGCTGGCTGCCTGCTATCTCAAGTGATTTTCCTGATTGCAGTAGACTGAATAATGTGACAGACAGCTGGCAGGCATCGAGGAAACAGGCATAAAATGGACCCACACAAAAAACACGGAGGATCTGGACTTCACCGATGATAACATATGTCTGATTTCCCACAAACTGAAAGATATGCAAGTCGAAAGCAACAAGTTGGCGATAGAAGAAGCATCCAGAGAAGATAGGCCTCCAGGTGAACATAGAGAAAACAGAGGTAGGTGATGAAGATTCCTGGCCAACACCAACAGCAACAGCAACAACAGACAACAATCAGCCAGCATAAATGGGAGGAACCTGAAAGAAACAACCTCCTCTACCCACTGACCTGGGAAGCATCGTTTCAATTACAGGCGAAGGGAACTCACGAGGATATCAAAGCCGGAATTGGAAAAGCAAGACAAGCTTTCATTACTCTCAAGTCTGTGTGGAGGTCAAAAGCACTACTCAACATGAAAGTAAGATCCGGATTTTCAACTCCAATGTGAAGTCAGTGCTACTGACTATATGAAACAGAGACTTGGCGGGTCATAAAGAGCATCTCAAACAAACTACAGACCTTCATCAACAGCTGTCTCCACTCAATACTCGACATCAGATGGCCAGAAAGGATCAGCAATAAGGATCTCTGGGCGCGAATCAACACAGCAGGAACCAATTGTGCAACAAATAAGGAGGTGAATTGGCCATACTCTGAGGAAACCATCAAGTGACATCACCAGACAAGCCCTCAAATGGAATCGAAAAAGGGAAGCGGCGAGTTAATTATCCAAGTGTGACTTGGAGGAGGTCATGTGAAGAGGAGATGAAAGCATGTGGGCAAACTTGGAGCCAGGTGAAAACTTTGGCAGAGAACTGAACTGAATAGAGACGCGCGGCTGAAGATCTATGTTCCTCTAGGAATTAAAGGAAATAATAATAAATAATAATTGGTAGTGGTAGTACCGGGAGTGCAGTAAAAGTAGGAGTGTGATAATTCGAATATAAACCGAATCAATTTGAATTCCCTATCATCTTCTAAATACCAGACAGTGCATATGCGGCGCCGTTACATTCGCCATAACTGTGCGTTTATAAAACTAATTCGTGTAACTAATATATAATATGTTTACAGAAACTAATTTTATATATACCTGTCGACCCGGCGGACTCAATTAAACAAAATAATATAATTTACAAAATACCCTCTGCAGTGATTGTGAGTTAAGTCAAGTACATAGGTCAAACAAGTAGATCGGGGGTAGTCAGATTGTCGGAATATAAAAATTTAGCTAAGGTAAGAACGCTTGACCCCGAAAAGACAAATAATTTAGAAAAAAGCTCAGCACTGCATTGCACTGCATGCATTAACACACAACCACACAAGAGCATGGTGCGTGAATGTTAAGATTCTAAGAACTAATCTATGTAGGTGGAGAGTGAGAGATTGATTGATTACTAAATCCTGACTAGTTCACTGAATGAATCTACACCCAACACAACACATGCAACAGAAATGACTCAATGCAAATACCAGAGATATGCATAGAAGATGTTATTATATGGTGGACATTAGACTCTGTTAACTTCATATGCCAAATTCGAATAGAAATCAAAAATACCGAATAAGCAAAGTTAGTCGAGGAATATAATAAAATTTGTTACCTGGGGTTATTACAAGGTCCACATCCACAATTAACATAGTAGACTACAGAAGTATTGTGAGAAGACTGCTCCAATCTTAATTCTCCAATATCAGTACTGCCGGAGGTCGACCAAGTTCACGTAGGGAGGAAATACGGTGTCCCTGCGAAATTTTGAAATAGCAGGTAGATGATTAGAATTAGCCGATGGCAGTTGAGATGGTTGAGAAGACGGAGAGCTGTAGGGCAGAACTGTATTTTCATTCAAACCACGAGGTTAAGTTCAAAGTACAGCGATTCTGGTTAAAACAAAATAATGTACAATATGTTCATTTTTCACATTGTAGTAAAAGTTGGATAAGTTTATTTTTGAGGCCTCCACAACTACCGCCAGTAAGTCAAATCAAAGGAGGATAATAAATAATTTTAAAATTCTATTTCAATTCAAGCACATCACAACATTCTAACAAGTTACTTCTTATGACTATAAAAACACTCGTCTTATTTCCCATCTGGTTGTAATTGATGAATAACACTCGTATTATTATTTCTGAATGTACATTATCTCTTATTGATTTTTATTCTAATATCCAATTATCAATTCCACTCCTGTATATAAATCAAGGAAAAAGTTGTGTGAGTTACTTGTTATGATTATGAGTGGCGATAGTTTGTGCTCGAAACGTGGTGGCATCAGTTAATATTACTGTGTAACACCACGTGAATTATCAAAATAAAATCTTATCCATAATGGAGTTATACTCTACCATAGGATTTCCAACAGACTACTGCAGACTTTCGTCAACAGCTGGCCATACTTACTTACTTTACTTTACTTCGGCTATCTCCTACGGGAGGATGAGCCGGCTTCATGAACCATGAAGTTTCATGGGCGATTGGGTACGAGTGATGTCCCCAGCATCGCTCTGCCTTTTGTTTGAGAGTGCAACTCTAGCCTTTACACAACCAAGTGTGACCTACAAGGCAGTAGGAGTGGAGTAGAGAGTCCACTATCCATTGGCAGCCGGTGACCGGAGTCCGGTTCATTCGCCTTTTTGAATGCGGCCAACAGCTGGCCATACTGAAGATCAAATGACCAGAAAGGGATAATTAGTAACAAGAAACTCTGCAGTGGAACAAATCAACCAAGAAACAACTGCTCAATAAATATGTAGGAGAAAAATGCAGATGGATCGGGCATACATTGAGTAAACTGTAGAATGACATAATGCACAATGCAGGACATCACTCGAATGGAATTCAAATGGGAAGTGACAAGTGGGTCGTTAGTGTGAGGGTGACATGGAGGAGATTTTGTGGCGCGGAGGAGATGAGAGATTATAGTCATTCGTGGACCCAGTTGAAGAAGATAGCCTAAAGTAAAACAAAGTGGAAATGTGTTGTTGAAGCTCTGTATATTCCACTCGGAAAACAAGGAAATAAAAATAATAATAATATAACGTCTATAAACTCATCCCACTGGGGATCGAATGTGCAACCTTCAGTCTACGAGATGATCTTCAAGTGATAGTTTGTAGTGGTTTGATTGGTTACAGGATTTCATCATGAGCTGACATTAGTTAGAGAAAACCATTGGACAACCTGCACGGAATACTGGACAGCCGTGTAGTACCCCTATACCAACCGTAAACATGCCTTTTAATCTAATTTGTATACTTGCATTATATGTGTATACAGACCGATTTTATATATACTTCGCAAATACTTGTCCATTCACTGTTGAATATTACCTTGACACAATTTCGAATTTGACTACTGCTTCAATATATATTCGTAATACAATTGGTGGATGGTGGCTAGCAGTGGAATCCAGGATGCATATTTCGTCCTAATTGGGACTCGTCAGCTGGATGTACCTGCATTTCTCAGTGAGTGATGATGTTCCCACCGAGGCTCGAACCCAGTGCCCATAGTTTCAAACACCAAAGCGTTATCCACTAGACCACTTGGGCCACGAGAGCCACCTCTTGTGCAACGGGTCATATATTAATTATTGAATTGAATTTTTGATTTTCCCGTCGATTGATTGGACCGAAGTGTTCGGTCTCAGGTTGACATGTCGGCTTCTTGTGCAGATGCTTCGACGATGTCTGGGGATTTGATTTGTATACAATTGGTGGATGGTGGCTAGCAGTGGAATCCAGGATGCATATTTCGTCCTAATTGGGACTCGTCAGCTGGATGTACCTGCATTTCTCAGTGAGTGATGATGTTCCCACCGAGGCTCGAACCCAGTGCCCATAGTTTCAAACACCAAAGCGTTATCCACTAGACCACTTGGGCCACGAGAGCCACCTCTTGTGCAACGGGTCCAATCAATCGACGGGAAAATCAAAAATTCAATTCAATAATATATTCGTAATCTTCACAAGTGCCTTTTGATTTACGTTGTGGGCGTCGAGTAGCCACAACGCACATCAATAAGAACGAAGAAATACATAGAATATATTTTTTTTGATTTTTTGATTTACAGCTTGATTCCACACTGTATTTTCGGTACAAGTATGGAATTTTCAGCATGGATATCGGTAGCCCAAATTTCGCAGGCCGACCATAGATATCAGTTGTGCGTCGGTGCGGGCTCGAACCCCGGACCATGTGCACGGTCGGCGAGAGTCCTAACCACTGTGTACAGCAGTTTAGTTAGACAACGCACGCAATAAAATTGGTGACCCCGACGACCGATTTCGACAGCGAAGACAAATTGGTATCCTTGACGATAACTGGTTCACCCCGACGACGAATTGTTGACCCCAACGACAAATTTCGACCCCGACGACAAATTGTCCATCGCAACGACAACTTTTTCACCTCGACGATAACTTGTTCACTGCGACGATAACTTGTTGACTCCAACGACGTTTTGTTCACCCGGACGCATCATTACACTTGCTGGATTAATTAAACTCTAACTTTATCGGATATATATACATATAATAGACATTTCGAGCTGATTCTTGTGCTTTCTCATCGCACAACTTGCAGTAATCTGTGGTAAGCACCGCATTGCATGTTTTTCTGTTTTACCATATTCTTGGTGTGCATAATTTTTGCTATTTTGTTACTGTTAAACCATTTTTCTACGAATTGTATCATGTCTTCCGATACCCTGATACCTTACAGCTGGGATCTGTTGGTACCATTTCTCTTACTGTACCAGTTTTTAGGCCCAAAGACTCCCATCTTTGGTTTGCACGACTGGAAAATTATTTCACTGCCAATAAGCTTACGTCACAGACGGTTAAATTTGGCATATTGAGTACAGTACTACCAGACGAAATCGCCGAACAGGTTCGACAACACATAGTTCAGCCCAGCACAGACGCTCCTTACGACAAGTTGAAAGAAGAAGTACTTCGATGCACTTCACTTTCGGATAGGCAAGCACTCGATCGTTTGTTAAGCAACGTAGAGCTAGGCGATAAAACCCCATCACAACTCATGAGGCACATGCAAAGCCTAGTAGCAGGAAGGGATATCGACAAAAGTCTCTTTTACCAAATTTGGTTGCGACGACTTCCTGCAAACATTCAACAAGTTCTTGCTTACGGAGATGACGACATTGACATTGAGAAGCTTGCCAAAATCGCAGATCGCATGTATGAGAGGTCAACACCTCAATCTGTTGCTTCCACCAGCAGAATGCCAGACACTGACGACAGGATACAGGCTCTAGAACACAAAGTCGACACCGTACTGAGTCAGTTAGCAGCACTGACCACACGCACACGACCAAGCCGTTCTAGAAGCTCGTCTCGTCGACGTCTTTCTCGATCACCCAGCACGTCACGACATCACGATACTATTTGCTGGTACCACCGTAGTTACGGAGACAATGCACGACGGTGTCGTTCACCTTGCAACTTTCAGGCTAAACCAAAAGATATATCATCATGTATGAAAACTTCTACTGTTGGCAATCTACGATCTAGCAGTCGTTTGTTTTATGTAACAGATAGAAATACCGGTACTACGTTCTTAGTCGACACAGGAGCAGAGGTTAGTGTTCTCCCTCCGACTACGCAGGAACGTCAACATCCTGACCCTGCAGTTACGCTCCAAGCCGTTAATAAGTCTAATATTGTTACATATGGTAGTAAACGAATGACTTTAGATTTTGGTCTGCAGAATACCTACATTGGTCTTTCATCATCGCAGACGTTCCATCCCCAATCCTTGGTATAGATTTTCTACAGCAACACAAACTGCTAGTTGATCCGGTTAGCCCTAAGCTTATAGACTCGCTCAATAAAAGGTACATCGCTGGTACGATTAGCCGTGCATCATCGCTGAACTTGATGGTCACACGCACACCAGCATCTCCATATACTGACTTAGTAAATCAGTTCCCTGACCTTCTACAACCCTCTTTCCGAGCAACAGAACTAAAGCATCAAGTGGTTCATCACATTAAAACCACTGGACCACCAGTTTTTGCACGTCCTCGACGCCTTGACCCACATCGACTTAAAATCGCAAAAACAGAGTTCGATAAAATGTTAGAGCTCGGCATTATTCGACCATCCAACAGCTCTTGGTCTTCACCGCTGCACATGGTACCCAAAAAGTCTTCTGGTGAGATACGGCCATGCGGGGATTATCGAGCTTTAAACAAGCAAACGGTACCTGACCGATACCCCATACCGCATATTCACGATTTCGCCAGCAACTTGCCAGAGGTTAAAATTTTCTCCAAAATCGACCTTGTCAGAGCGTACCATCATATTCCCATCCACCCGGATGACGTTCCAAAAACCGCTATCACCACGCCATTCGGCTTATACGAATTCGTGCGCATGCCTTTCGGGCTGATGAACGCCGCTCAGACATTTCAACGTCTCATCGACCAAGTACTCCGCGGCCTGCCCTTCGTCTACGCATACATTGACGACTTACTAATTGCAAGTGCAGACGAAACCGAGCATGTGAAACATGTGAGGACGGTGTTCGAAAGACTTCACAAATACGGCATGACTATCAATTTAGATAAATGCGAATTTGGTAAGAAATCACTGAAATTCCTCGGTCACTTGATTGACAATCAAGGAATTAGACCAGTCCCCGACGATGTACAAGCCATCAAAGACTATCCATTACCAGATTCTTTCAAGAAACTACGGCGATTTTTGGGTCTAGTCAATTTTTACCGGCGTTTTATCCCGAACTGTGCTAGAGTTTTGCAACCGTTGACCGACTGCTTACGTGGACATAGTCGTTCATTCCATTTGCCTGCAGAAGCTGTTAAAGCATTCGAAGCTGTTAAACAATCGTTAAATGACAAGACGCTCTTAGTCAGACGCCAGAATGACGCCCCCTGTCTCTCATGACAGATGCTTCAGATGTCGCCATTGGGGCAGTGTTACAACAGCAGGTACATGGCGAATGGCAACCCCTTGCATTCTTTTCGAAACGACTGAATCCTACTCAATGTCGATATAGCACCTTTGGTAGAGAGTTATTAGCTGTTTATTTAGCAATCAAGCACTTTCGACATATGCTGGAAGGTACACCTTTTACTGTCTTTACAGACCACAAGGCTCTAACGAAAGCCTTATCAGCAAAACAGGATAACTACTCTCCACGTGAACTACGACATCTCGAGTTTATATCCCAGTTCACCTCCGATCTGCGACACATAAAGGGTAAAAACAATGAAGTGGCAGACGCTTTATCACGTATGCACATTGATAACATTGTATGCCCAGACATCGACTACGAACATCTCTCAAACTTACAACGAGATGACGCCGAACTCAAAAAGATCATGTCTTCTAAAACAACATCTCTAAACCTCGAGGCAATTCCTTTCGGCACGACAAAAGTTATCTGCGACACCTCTACAGGTAAATATCGACCTTTCGTTCCAATAGCTATGAGACATACAGTATTCGAGAAGTTACATAACTTGTCGCATCCTGGTGTTAGCGCTACTACCAAGCTACTAAGAGAAAGATTTATCTGGCCAAACATTAACAGCGACGTTAAGAAGTGGACACGAAATTGCTTGTCTTGTCAAAGAGTCAAAATCAACCGGCACACCAAAGCACCACTTGGTCGCTTCCCTAACCCCGACTCTAGATTTGACCACGTACATGTAGACATAGTTGGTCCACTGCCTCCTTCCAATGGTTTCAACTATATTCTAACCTGCATTGACAGATTTACTCGTTGGCCAGTAGCAGTTCCATTAATCGACGTCTCAGCTGAAACGGTAGCTAAAGCTTTAGTCGAAAACTGGATAGCCAACTTTGGTGTCCCATCAATTATCACTACAGACAGAGGTGCCCAGTTTGAAAGCCGACTTTTTGACCAACTAACTGAATTACTAGGCATTAAACGAATACGAACGACAGCGTATCATCCTAGTTCCAACGGTATGGTCGAACGATTTCATCGACAACTCAAAGCTGCACTCGCTGCTTCTTTGACTCAAAACGATTGGTCAACCAAACTTCCACTAGTATTACTTGGTATACGAGCTACTATAAAGAAAGATATTGGCTGCTGTGTTTCCGAACTAGTCTATGGAACAACATTACGATTACCAGGAGAATTTTTCACCCCGGGTAACCAAGTTCCACACGATATGACTGGTTACGTGCACCAGCTAAAACGACACATGAACGAGCTAAAGATATCAATTCCACGTCAGCAGGAACGAGCGTCATACATCCCGTCACAACTGACAGATTGTACTCACGTCTTCGTCAGGAGAGAAGGTGTACAACGACCACTTCAACCCGCTTATGATGGCCCATTCAAAGTTCTAAACAGAAACGCGAAAGTTATCACGATAGAAAGATTGAATAAAACAGAAGCCATCAGTATCGACAGAGTCAAACCAGCGTTCCTCGACGATTTCGAAGTCAACGATAAGAACCAGCTGAACGACGTGCCAACACCTACATCTACACAAGCTTCAACGTCGACAGAGAAGCCTGCGAAAACAACACGATCTGGTAGACGAGTCCATTGGCCTAAACGTTACGTGCAAGTCATCGAAATATAACTTACTATGAATTTTCATTTTTATTGTCTTTATTCGTAATTGTCATTTGATTACTCATTTAACTGATTAATATTTTCATACATAAATCACGTCACTATTATTTTAACATCGATATTTCCTATATTATTATATTTAATCACATCTCGTATATTATTCACGTATCGTTTTCGTCTACCGACTACAGATCCCCGGACAATTTTATCGTTCCTTATATATTCTATTACGATTAGTAATTCCACTTTCCCTAGATTATCGCATTTATTATCGACGTTATTAACCGCATTAAACTGCTCATTTTTCAGCTTAATAAATCGCCTTCTGTGTACTATCGCTGCTACGTATTACGCTGACGCATGTTATTTTCGAACACTTAAATGTATTTTTTTTATATTTCAGTGTTCTGGTGGGGGAATTATGTAGTACCCCTATACCAACTGTAAACATGCTTTTTAATCTAATTTGTATACTTGCATTATATGTGTATACAGACCGATTTTATATATACTTCGCAAATACTTGTCCATTCACTGTTGAATATTACCTTGACACAATTTCGAATTTGACTACTGCTTCAATACATATTCGTAATCTTCACAAGTGCCTTTTGATTTACGTTGTGGGCGTCGAGTAGCCACAACGTCTGCGCACATCAATAAGAACGAAGAAATACATAGAATATATGTGTACAGCAGTTTAGTTAGACAACGCACGCAATAAGCCGTTTCATCCTAGTTCGGTACTCTTCAGCAGTATGAACCCATTGGGATTCGAACCCAGGACCTTCTGGTTACAAGGCGAGCTAGCTCGTAGACCAATAAGCCACTGGCACCTGATCCAATGGCCAGCCCATGAATTCTAACTTCTACCAATTCATAACATAGCGTGACCCCTAGCCAATGTCTTCGGCAAGTATTTGTCCTTACACCCTAACTGCTGCACCCTACTGGTTACGACTTCTCACCTGAACCACAGGTAACTACCTGCCTGAATAAGGCAAGTTGCTTGTGATCATCTCAGGACGAAAACAACTGTCCAGTACTACCAGGTTTTCCAATGGTTCTCTAACTAATGTCAGCTCATGATGAAATCCTGTAACCAATCAACCAAATCCCTACAAATCAATACTTGAATATCAATGAGATGCTCACTAGCGACTGGCCATATCCAGATAGGCAGTTACCTGGGGTTCTAGGGAGAAGTCGTGACGAGTAGGGTGCAGCAGGTCAGGTGTGAGGACATATACTCACCGAAGACATTGGCTAAGGGTAGCGCTATGTCGTAAATTGGTAGAAGTTGGGGTTCATGGGTTGGCCATTGGATCGAGTCCCATTGGCTTAATGGTCTACGAGCTAGCTTGTCTTGTAACCAGAAGGTCCTGGGTTCGAATCCAGGTGGGTGCGTACTACTAAAGAGTCTCAAACTATTACGATACAAGATGATCTGCCTAAATGTTTATCCACTGAGACCAAATTTGATGTCCTATGAATTCTAACTTCTACCAGTTTGTAATATACATATAATGTCACCGCCAAAACAAATGTTATGAGTGAATATTTATCCTCAGATCTGACTTTGTTAATTTCACTTATTAGTTATGCTTAGTTTTCAGTTGGTTCTGTAACCGATATTAATCGAAAACCTGTAAACTTCGACATTAGTATAATATGAACTAGTGAATGAGAAGTAGAAAATGAAATTTCATAGAGTGCTATTGAAGAATTCATGATCAGTGTGCATCACTAAGTCAGCTTATAAGGATGAACAACTGTCTAGAGCTCTTTAGTTTTAATGGTTCTGTGCGGTATATAACATGAAACCAATCAAATTCGAACAAATTGACACTTTATATCTACACTTTTTTGTTGTGTAATATAAACTACTATGAGTAGTCAAGTATTTCAGACTGAAATGTTCCACCTTACAATTCGATTATATAATCTGTTCTATTCTTCAGTATTTGGTTGAGCGTAACACTATATCACAAATTAACAGAATAGAAACTCACGGATCATTGAATTCCATCTCAGATGATTGAATGGTCAACAAACTTAGAGTCTTGTAACCTGATGTTCCTGGGTTATTTCCCTAATGGGATAAAGGGTGCCCACCGCTGAAAAGTACCAAACCTTCCATTGCTTTCATTGGTCTCCAATAATTTTTAACTACTGTTTGCCAGTGAAGAAATCTACAATGAAGTTAATACAAACCTCTTCAAAGACCCATAATTCTGCTGAATATCTGATAGAAAAGTAATCTTTCAGTGACTACACAATTTAACAGTAAAGTCCCCCCCACCCACCCCATACAGATTTAGTCGTGAACTCACGCTAGTCGTAGAGTTGTTAGAAAAACCAAAAAGGTCACTGGATACCTGTTTCTTCTCAGCTGATAGTTGATAATTGCTAACGGCTTAACTAGGTGACTCACATTTCGTCCTATCTGAGACTCACCAACAGTGAGTGCTTGCCCCCCTCCAATGAACCATGATATTCAAACTCTGACTCGAATCCAAGTAGTTTATTGGATAGCTCTTTGGTGTTTGAAACATTCTGTTCTAAGTTCGACTCCGAATGGGATCTCTCTCTCTCAGTTACTAATTCCGTATGTAGGTTCGCCATGATTATGATTCCCCAAATGGGACGAAATCTGCATCCTGAATTCCACTTCTAGCCTATATCAATCAAAATAACAGGATATGTATATATAAATATGCGTGTGTGTGTGTGTGTTTTCTACACAAGAGACATTCTAATTCCAATGAACAAGACAAAATCAACCAACAGATTAACACAGCTCAACTCATTTTTAACTCATGTTGACCACTATCTACAGTAATGAAACTGTTATTGTCACTCTCTCCCTCTCTCTTAATGATAGACATTCTATGATTATACATATATACACCTTTCTGTTTTAATTCTAATCTACTGATGCATTCACCTATATGTGATGAATAGATTGAGTTAGAAAAAGACAGCAGTACGGAAGTTACAATAGACCCCGGAAATCATGCTGATAATAATTGTGAAAACAGTAACCGTTATTGTGTCGACTTCACCACCTTTGTTTTTTTTTCTATGTTTTTTTTGCCATTTCGTTATTATTCCTGATGCCTATATATGTACAAAACAATCTGGTTAGATAGATAGATGGATGGATGGATGGATGGATGGAGAGTTACACAGGTAGATTAGTTTTTAGGGAGAACGGAAATATCAATCCGATAGACAGAGTAGCACTCACTTAACCAACAACAACACCAACACACACACACATACATGAGTACATACGTTGTACAACAACAATAAGGGGGGGGGAGGGGAAGGTTGACGGAGAGGAACGGAAATCAAAGCATGCTTCCCTTTTTGTCGATCAGTATTGATTAGATCTACCACAAGATAAATATGAATATCAGTGATGAATTTTATTGTTTTCCACCCCTCTTGTCGTTCTAAAAAAAAATAAGAAAAAGACTCCAGAACTTTGATTTTCACTGTGATTATTACCATTATTATTCATATTTTAAAAGTATAATTAACGTTGTATATATATATATATATATCACTTTTAAATGTTTATTATAATATTTAATGATTCCCAAACTAGGATGAAACAGCAGCTGTCCAGTACTCCCTGGTTTTCACTGGTTCTCTAACTGATATCAATCCGTGATCAACTTGTAATAAAAACAAAACTAACCCTTACAAACCAAACTATAGAAAAAATTAATCTAATGCTTGCTAGTCACTTGCTACAGAATGGAGTTTCCTGGAGTCAGTTCTAGTGAGAAGTCGTGACCAGTGACGTCCATTCAAGATGTTGTCACGTGTGTGAGGATGGATGTCCCACCAACGACAATGGTTGAGGTCGTGCTAAATCACGAATTGGTAGAAGTTGGAATTCATAAGCCATTGAATTGCGTCCCATTGGCTGAATGGTATTGTAACCGGATGGTCCTGGGTTCAAACCCCAGTGGGTGCGTACTTCTGATGATTGCCAAACTAGGATGAAACAGCAGCTTTCCAGTACTCCCTGTGCCTGGTTTTCAATGGTTCTTTAACTGATATCAATTCGTGATCAACTCGTAAAAACATAACTAACCCTTACAAACCAAATTATAGAAAATTACATTTGAACTGAAAATGACATCTATATTGATATCCATACGTCTAACTTAAAATCTTTAGTCTAAAGGAGTAACAACATTCCAGCCTTCAACTTAGAAATCATGGGGAGTCGATTGCGCTATTTTGTCCTCATTTGTGACTCTTTTCAGCTGTACAAACTTATGATGCCAGTATCAATCGAATCGGAGATCTGAAGGTCACGAAGAATATAAGTCTATCTTATAATGAGTCATATCATCACCTTTTTTCTATAGTTACCAGTGAGTGGGTAATAATTCTCATTCCAATAATTCTACTTCGTTATGAAAATATAATAATTACAATCCAAAGAATAAAGTTGCTGTGGGGTCTCCATTAGGACTTCTTCTAGAGGATTTCTTCATAGCAAGCGTAGAGAAAGTGATCCATTGAAAGAAACAATATCGAGTTTGCATATGCATAAGCAATATATACTAAAGTCACCTTCATTATGCGTAACGACAAATGGTCAACTGAAGAGCTTCTTGAAAAATTTAATGGTTCTGACCTATCGAAGAGGAATTGAATTCTGCATTTCACTTCTTAGACGTGATGTTAAGAAGTAAAGAGAGGATGGGACGTTGAAAAAAGTCGATTTAATAAAAGTCAACATTTACAGGACAGTACACTGACTTTAGTGCGTCGTTGGCACAGCGGTTAGGACGCTCGCCGACCATGTACATGGTCCGGGGTTCGATCTCCGGCCGACGCACTCCTTTACCTCGCTAAACCAGAAATAATCCTGGTAAAGAGGAAGGGTTGGGCATGGGGCTAGCAACCCCATCCTGTGAAAACTAAACACTGCTACAGAAACTTCAAGCCTCTAGCTTGGAGCCCTATGTTCCACTGGGAACGTGAAGGAAAAAAACACTGACTTTAACAATTGAGTACCACTAAGGCAGAAGGAGAAATCTTATGCGTTCTATATGCTCCAAGATTCAGAAAATTCGATCTATAGATATGGAACTAGAAAACCTCACAACTCTTTCAAATAATGAATATCCTAGAAGATTTGTCGACAGACACATCAAGAAAGAACCCATTCCCAGTCAAATCACTGTGTTAAAGAAGACAGTGTTTATGAGTTTGGCGTTCAAAGGTCACAGTATTTCTGAAGTAATTAAAAGTCATTTATCTAAATGTATTAAACACCTTTTTTATGCATCTGACTTACATTTAGTATTTACCAGCCTAAATATGATTCGACAGTGCGTCAAGGATAAACTACCGCTAATGTCCATCTTTATAAATGTATATACTCTTTGACATTCTCGTGTGAATCTGATTACACTGAACATTATGTGTTCTCCGTAAACGCGTTGCTGAACACTTTTCGGCTTTGTTAATGAAAGGTGAGCATAGAACGACGAAGTCTTCAATTTGTGAACACCGTCTTGAATCAGATCATTCACCCTCCACGTGATTTGTCCTTTGAAGTTATCTACAGGAAGAAATCCAACCACTCCAAAAGTTAACATTTTCTCCACTCATGCCTGGCCAAAGCTCTAGCTATACATGGACAAAAACCTAAATTATGTTTTCAAAAAAGGTTTCCTCGAACCCCTTTCTTTACCTCGAACGTAGTAATGTTCCTTCAATTTATTTTACCACTTGAATTCATTCCACTTTGCGTAACCTTCACCGTCTTTCTGGCTGCCATCATTGCGCTCTTAAATTTTTATAGAACCTTTATACCAGTTCACAGGATAATGTTTTGTAATTCATCCACTTCAGCTCTACCCCTTAGTACATCCTTCTCACTATCTTTATTCTTATCACGTGTTCAATACTGACTGAGGAATTCCCAGGTTCCACTTAATGCCTTTTCCCATTACACAAATACGACTCTACAGCTGGCTTGAGAATGAAGTCGTTGCAAAGAAGACATATTTCTTTGCTGAACAAAAACGAAACTGTGTTTTTCCTCATAATGAATTTAACAAAACCTATTTGTTCACAATTCATCAACCTTATTCAACAGCTTTACGACAACGGCACCTGCCAAGTGATCCAGTGATCCACAACGGAAGACTCAGCGAGGCGTTTGGAGTAAACACAGGAGTCAGACAAGGGTGCTTACTATCACCAATGATATTCCTAATTGTGGTAGACTGATTGGATTAGGCGTCAGACAGGATATCCTGGACCGACGTGAAGAACCTAGAAGACCTGGATTTCGCGCGTGGGTGATTTATGTTTGATGTCACACACAATCGAAGACTTACAAGCGAAAACCGACAAACTGGTCGAAGAAGCAGCCGGCGAAGACAGAGCTCCATGTGAACATAGACAAGACGGAGGCTATGAAAATAACCAACCAACAACAACAACAACAACAACAGGAACATCCAGCGCCAATCACGATCAACGGGAGGGGTTTGAAAGAGGTTACTTCATTCACTTATCTAGGGAGCATTGTCTCAACTACAGGAGGAACGGACGAGAATATCAAATCAAGAATCACATAGGCGAGAAACACATCAACATCATCAACCTGAAACCAATCTGGAAATCTTCCGCTGTCACTCAGCATCAACAACAAAATTCGGATTTTCAATACAAACTTAAAGTCAATTCTTCTATACGGATCAAAAACTTGGCGCGTCACAAAGAATATTTCCAAAAGGCTGCAGACCTTTATTAACAACTGTCTTCGCTCAATACTGAAGATCAGATGGCCGGAAAGAATCACCAACAAGGAATTATGGGAACAAACAAAGCAAGAACCAATCGCCCGATAGACAAATATGCAGGAGAAAGTGGAGATGGATCGGACACTCGCTGAGGAGACCGCTGGGTAACATCGCCTTTCAAGCCCTCGTGCTGAACCAGGCTGAAAGAGAAGCGGCGAGTAGGTCGTCAGTGCAAGCGTGACATGGAGGAGATCGTGTGAAGAGGAGTTGAAAGAATATGGATTAAAATGGATGCAGGCGAAAAGTATAGCAGGAGACAGAAGAAAATGGAGACGTGCATTTGAAGCCCTATGTTCCACTAGGAACCCAAGGGAGCAATAATAATAATATTTGTTCACAATTTGCATACTGATTAGCAATTTCGCAATTTATGAAGTTCAACTGGCGAAAAATTTCACCAAGGTTTCCCTTTGAAACCAAGTGATTCCGATAACAGAATCTGTAATCTGCTTGATACCATCACTGTTGATCAAAGAAAGCAAATACATTTTGCATAAAACTATGTACTACTTATCTCAGTCAATCAGTAGCATGTATTTTTTAAAAAACGTTTATTTAGATGATAGTAACTAGAGGTGGATCCGTGTTTTGTCATACCTTGAAGTTGTCAGATGGCTGATGGGAAGCTGAAAAATAATCCCTCCAGAATAAAAAAGTTTTTTGTTTCATTTACGACGATACTATAAAAGTCTTTCAAATGCGGTTAACCTGAAGATTGCCTGAACCAGCAGCAGAAATTTCTAAGTGATTCCACCAAGTGATTCAACTGGTGTTGTTGGTTCGACTCTCTATGTTTCCACCGCCTGCATCTCAGCACCTGAAATCGCTAGCTCGAAACTAGCGCTGTCAGCTCCTTCAGAGTTTCGCTCTTCCTTATAAGGATCACGGTATAATAATAGATTTGCTAGTATGTCCGATTGTTATATTCTTCTCCACATATACGTCAAAATGTGGTGAGAGCTGGCTGCTAGCCAAAATTGGTAGATAGTAATTTACGTCAATGTTTACGTTCCAATATTGGTCGTGAGAAAAATAAGAACAAAGACTGACTGGCTCAACAACCAATCAAATCAGACAGATACAGTCTGCAGATAGATAATCTGAACTTAAAGAAACGGTCACAAAGAGATGAAAGATTAAGGTTTAACGAGAAACCATCAATCAGAAGACTGATACTTTGCTTACAATAATCTATGAAATGTACATGAAAATGCATAAATATGTGTTGATTTCCTAAATAAACGATCTTTTGCCTGGCCCTTGTCTTCTGTTGTTACAAAACTTCATGAGCAATAGACACCAGACAAGAGAAGCAGAATAATCAGACTTACTGTAGCAAAGAATAACAGTATTAACACGATGCAGGGGTTCTACAGGACAGTTTTACAGGACGCCATGATGCTTGATGATTGTTTAAAAGACCACTGACAACATGCAGACTCAGTTCTTTCTCTGTGTCCCCATTGTTTTGGAATTTTCAAAGCTCCAGGGGTAAAACAACATTCCACAGCTATTTTACGAGTGTGTGACCGGTTAAATTTCAGGAGGGCATTTTTTTTTGTTTATGAGGCCTAAATCCCATTGTAAAACCACCTTTTTGGCGTAATTGATCTCTGCAATAGCACGTTATGTATACAAAAGAAAATTATCCAATCACTTCTACTATCATGGTAACAATCGTGTTGACTTCCACTGACTTGATGTTTGTGTGCTTGTGTTTTTTTTCTGTCTGACTCCCTATAACATGTGGTTTTTGGAACTCTTGCATAATTCCATACTTTCCTTTGTTTCTATGTGCATTCTAATCGTAACTGACTCATTATAAACTATTCATCTTATTACGTGGCTGTATAACGCTTATTCAACTTTTATTTATTGATTAACACTAAGAATTATGTTTTTTTGACAACACACATCATCAATAATCTCTTACCAATCTTCACCTACACACCCCTAGTTACGACTTGATTATTTATATTTCTGATAACAGCTTGATTCCACACGGTATTTTTGGTACAAGTATGGAATTTTCAGCATGTGATATCGGTAGCCCAAATTTTGCAGGCTGACCATAGATATCAGGTGTGCGTCGGCAGGGGATCGAACCTCGGACCATGCGCATGGTCGGCGAGAGTCCTAACCACTGTGCCACCCACACGTAGGGAAGTGCAGACTGCCTATTTAACGTCTTCGAGACACTAATGGCTTATGACTCTTGGTGATATGTGGCTTAAAATCATTCTCAATGGCACAGATGCATTCGCTCTTTATAATCTCCCAAGTCCATTACGTCCTATTGATTCTACAGGTAATTATTCCTTCTCCCGTATATTTCTGTTCGTTATATAATTCCTTTGAATGTTTTTTTTGCATACTATACAGAGTGTAGCACACTGAACACCTGCACTTCTGTACAAAGTTTAACGTTGACAACTCAATCAGTCGATATTATCTGAAGCGACAATCTGTTATATGCATCAGGAATGTACACTGTCGCTATTCTTATTTAGTTTTATTATGGGTGTCAATGCTCGAAGTCGACCTCATACGGACGTAGATTCTACCGTGGGAGAACGAAGACGCCATGCAAATAGTCTTCTGGATACCTTTAGTGAAATTCGAGGAGTGTTTCACATGAGATTCACCTCTGTCAAATATAAGGGCGGACTACACTGACTCTTCGTCTAAGGATAAGGATCGAAATGGTTAACTGTGTTGACTACTTCACCTATTTGAAGAGCTGAGTCAGTCTTAGTGGAGTGAAGTTATTGACGAAATCATAATACAAGTATGAAAGACTCGTTAGTCACTCACCAGCTCTCATTATCTTTGGTGTAGGCATGATACCTTACCTGTCTGTCTGTCTATTTTCGACATAGAACTTTGCACATATGTGCACCAGTTCAAGTCGCCAATCTCCCTCCTTGTAGCACACAAACCAACACAAGAAAGTAGAAGAAATGCATAACAGAGACAGTAAACAGAGGTGTATTCATCATATCTTAGAAGTGTCTTAATAACAATAACCCTAACTTACTTTATTCTTATCGGACAAACCTAATGTTGTACACATATACAAAACTAAGTATATATACATAACTGCGATGGTACAGCTAAGCGGATGAATTCACCGCCGAAAACAGAATCTTTGCTGATCTACATGTTTTATTCTCACTAGTGTCTGAATGAGAATCATTCATGAAGTAAGAAAATTGTTGATTTATAGCGAAAATATTCATTCACACATCTAGAAAACACAAAATAATTGATCAAAAAATATCCTTTTCGATAATTTCCTGTTTTGGCTCTCCAATTATATATATATATATATATATATATATACATTTGACTTGGTTCTAAAGTACTTCTTACAAGTGAATTACGGTTAATTCAATACCTTGTTTATATAGTTGCCCACCTCTATAGTCACCTCTCTATCTCAACTTCATCGACTTTGATGAAAAGGCCTTCAGCAGACAGCGTCGATCGAGAGGTCATTTGGAAACTACTTCGCTACTACGGGGTCCCATCGACAAGTATACATCTCATCCAACAGTTATACGACAATGCTGCATGCCTTCAAGTAATCCACAACAGGAAACTCACGGAAGCCTTCGAAGAAGTGAAGACGGGAGTAAGACAAGCTAGCTGCCTGCTATCGCCAATGATCTTCCTGATTGGAGTAGATTGGATAATGTGACAGACAGAGAGTGGGCAATCAGGAAACAGGCATAAAATGGACTCACACAAAAAACTTGGAGGATCTGTACTTCACCGATGATAACATATGTCTGATTTCCCACAAACTGGAAGATACGCAAGTGAAAAGCAACAAGTTGGCGATAGAAGAAGCATCCAGAGAAGATAGGCCTTCAGGTGAACATAGAGAAAACAGAGGTGATGAAGATTCCTGGCCAACACCGACAGCAACAATAACAGACAACAATCAGCCAGCATAAATGGGAGGAACCTGAAAGAAGCAACCTGCTTCAACGTCTACCGACCTACCTGAGAAGCATCCTCTCAACTACAGGCGGATGGAGCTGATAAGAATATAATCAAAGCGACGATCGGGAAAGCAAGACAAGCTTTCATTACTCTCAAGTCTGGGTGGAGGCCAACAGCACTACTCGGCATCAAAAATACTATCCGGATTTTCAACTTCAATGTGAAGTTTGTGCTACTATACGGGTTAGAGACCTGGCGCGTCATAAAGAGCATCTCAAACAAACTACACACCTTCATTAACAGTTGTCTTCGCTCAATACTCAAGATCACATGGCCGGCCAGAAAAGATCAGCAACAGGGATCTCTGGCAATGAGCGAACCAACTCAGCAGGAGCCGATTGTGAAACAAATAGGCAGGAAGAAATGGAGATAGATTGGCTGGCCATACTCTGAGAAAACAAACCATCAAGTGATATCACTAGACAAGCCATCGCTCGAGTGGAACCCGACAGAATGGAAAGTGGCGAGTTGGTCGTCAATGCAAGGGTGACTTGGAAGAGGTCATGTGAAGGGGAGATGAAAGCATGTGGGCAGACTTGGAGCCAGGTGGAAACTCTAGCAGAGAACCAAACGCAATGGAGACGTGCAGCTGAAGCCCTATGTTCCTCTAGGAATTAAAGGATATAGTAATAATAATAATAATAGTTGACCAACAGCACTTTTAAGGTAACTTTGAGTTCTTTATGTTATTAGTGTCGAAGAGAACCACATAGATCTATCAATGAGTAGTCGTCTTTTTACTATCTTTGGAACGTTTTATGATTGTGCATGTCTCAAGTCGGTTTAGGACAGCTATACAATAGAGCACAGAGGCCAACTTCTGGCATTCAGGCGACAATGAGTTGATTTTGGTCTTGACGTCACCCAACCGAATTATTTAATTTCTATCTAATTAACGCTGTCTGTGCTGCGCAAATGATATCGAAAACTCATAAATTCAATGATAAATTTTTGAAAAGGTTTCACCTGTTGCTGCAAAAACGTGGCATATATACATGCATATATGATTGTAGAGCTTGTGGGTGCTATTTCCAGAAAAGAGTAACTCTTCGCCGAACATCTGTTCTTTTGTATGACTTAACAAGGGAGTTTTTCAGTTACATACGTATCAAGTTAAAGTGTGGTGAGAGCTGTCTGGAAGGCAAAACTGTAGACAAAAATTCACGCCCGATGTTTATGTCCCAAATCATGGTCATGAGAAAAAACAAGAACAAAGCTTAACCTTGAGGGATCCAACAACCAATCACAGCAGACTTAGCGTGAGCAAATACAATTCACATATACATATATAGATAACTTTGTAAGCAACGGTCACAAGCAGTAGAGAATAACCTTCAACAAGAAAACAACCAATCAGAAGACGTTGCTTCTCTACTAAAATGACGAATAATAATGTACATAAAAATCTATAAATATCTCTTGATTTCCTCAATAGGCGATATTTTGCCTGGCCCTTGTATCCTGTCGCTACAAATGCAGAATAAAGTCCACAATTTTCAAGTATTGATATGTAGGGATTTGACTGATTGGTTACAGGATTTCATCATGAGGCAACATCAGTTAGAGAATCATTGGAACTGTCTCATCCATCCCAGTTTGGGACTCTTCATCAGTACACACCCACCGATAGGGTTCGAACACAGAGCCTCCTGGTTACTAGCCCAGAGAGCTCGGAGACCATTAAGCCACTGGGACCCACCGATCCAGTGGCCCGCCAGTGCATCAATTCCAACTTCTGCCAATTCACGACATAGCGCGACCAATGGCCAATGTCTTCGGCAAGTATTCGTCCTCACACTCGACCTGCCGTACCCTACTGGTCGGTCACAATTTCCCACTAGAACCACAGGTAACTTACCTGCCTTAATAGGGTCAGTCGCTACTGAGCAGCTGTCCAGTACTCTCTATAGACTTTCTAATGGTTCTCTAATTGATGCCAGCTTATGATGAAATCCTGTAACTCCACAGTTTGTTAGTCTTCATTACATAATAATAATAATAATAATAATTTGTTTTATTCCAAAACAAAACACAATGGAATTCTCAACATTATGCTTCAGTATTGCATCCAGTCTGAACATCAACAATAAATAAAATCCTACATAGATTATGGATAGTCTCAGTTAGTTTTGACAACAACATATTGGCATGTCGCTAGCAAGCCAAAATTGAACAGAGTATTTGAAGGTGTTAGAAAAGTAGATATTAGCACATTTACTGGCGTAAGCGATAGCAAAAAGGTCGAGATATACAGAGTGTGAAAGAACGAAGAAGAATGTTTTAAATAGAGTTTGTTAGGAAGAAAGAAACAAAGCAGCACATAACAAAAAAATGAAAGGAAAGAAAGAAAACGTGGTACCTATAAATGATATGAGTTGGAAAGACGAGATCCAGTTGTTCTACTGACTATTTAATAAGTTATAAGTTTCACGCCTAATGCTTTCTTTGTTGCACAGAACACTGGCTAAGTAGGGTATGGTTGAGTTTCTGTACTTGCTAGTACGAGCATACAGTTTTCTATATAGGCTTCTGGTCTGGTCTGGCCTGATGAGATAGATACAAGGGGAGAGTTGTGAATGAAGAGGGTGGTGTGAGTTAGATAGAATGGATTTAGCCCATTTTTCACATGAGTCCATGTGCCTGTCGACCAGAATATTAACAAGCTGGTTAAGTGGCACATTGCTTACCCTGCTGACAACCTTTAACATCCTGTGTAATAAGGTATAGTCTTTATTCAGTAGCGCTGGAAAACTAAGGGGGAACAATAGAGAATAGTAGGCAGAATGCGAGAGTTAACGAGTTGTAGGAGTAAGAGTTGGGTTTGGGTTATTCCAGAATGGCCTAACTTCTTGATGTAGAAGGTAGAAATCACCAACATCGCTTTCGAACTTCCTCCTCCCCTCCCCCGCATACACACACACACACACTCCAAACGTACATTCACTGAAGGGTATTCATTCACTCTAACCTTCTCGCCATTTCAATAGAATCTGCCTATCAAAATGATGAATAATCAATTTATTTTTTCTAAAATAAAATAAGATTTTATAAAATGGTCTATTCATCAGTTATGTGTGTGTTTCCCTTCTAAACTTGTCTTTTCTCTCAACTGAAAGTGAGTGAGTGAGTGAGTGGTTGAATGGGTGAATGAATGAATGGATAGAAGAACAGAAGTATGAACATGTTAGACATCATATTTCCGTTTACATATTTCCTGTCTTTCTTGTCTATCATGATTAGTGTAACCTGATGCCAGCATAACCAGCAACAACAACTACAACAGTAACAAGAACCACTATGTCGTCGTCATCTATAGAGTCCACAATTTCCGTTTAGCAGAATATCTTGATAATATTTTCATCAGTGAATTTATTATTTATTTTTTAACAAAAGAATCTGAACAGCCTGTACAATGAAGTGAAGTGAAGTTCTAGGCTCAATAATTATATGCTCAGACTAAATAGTGTTCAGGTTAAACCAATAAAAACTAGAGAAAACTGGGCAGATTTCTTAATTTTGAGGTGGTTGCGTCCTTTGAGCTGGATGGTAGTTAATTTGCACAGCTTTCATCACCCCACTAGACAACAAACATCTTCAGCGCATACTTCAACTTGAATTGAAGTGAGCTTTTAGATTTCTTCACGAGTTTATTAATCGTCTCTCCTGGCTGGGTGACCTTGCACGTGATTGGTTGTTTCTGTGTGTGTTTTCACACCTTCTAGGCAGCTACTTGTATTGGAACTGATTGTTTCTTTGACTTGAACTTTGACCCTACGTGTGTGTGTGTGAGGTTTCTTTCTTATCGGTTGATAAATTTTGTCTATCTTGATGTGTCTATTGATTGATGATTCACTGAAATACCAGGCTGGCTTCCAAAAGTTCTCTAGCATTTTTGTTGTTTCCTCTGTCCTCTGAACATTGTCCCATTCGAACTGATGTTCGTGGTTATCTGTATGTAGTGATATGAATGATGGAATAGATGTCATGTCTTTTGACGGCTAGCTTATGTTCGTGGATATGAAGACGAAGGGGACGTCCACTTTGGGTCAAAGTTCAAGTCAAAGGAATAAACACTTCCAATACAAGTAACCTAGAAGGTGTGAAAACACACAAAACAACCAATCACCTCCAAAGTCACCAACCAGGAGAGATGATCATTTAACTTGTGGAGAAATCTAAAACCTCATTTCAATTCAAATTGAAATATGCGCTGAAGGGAGATGTCGACTAGTAGGGCGATGAAAGCGTCGCAAATTAACTATCCAGCTCAGAGAAGACAACCACATCAAAATCATCCACCTGAGTTCCAAATCTTCTCCATCATATCTAAATGTGATTTGTGTTTTAATAGTAGCTATACAAACTTTTATGAAACTCATAAATACTTTCTAATTGTGATATAACTATATTTCTTTTTTTTGGTTACAGGATTTCATCATGAGCTGACATCCGTTTAGAGAAACATTGGAAAACCTGGGAGTACTGGGCAGATGTTTCGTCCTAGTTTGGGACTCTTTATCAGTACTTAGCCACCGGGATTCGAGCCCAGGGTCTTCTGGTTACAGGGCGAGCTCGTAGACCATTGAGCTACTGGGACCGATCCAATGGCCTATTATTTCTAACTTCTGGATAGCGGTCGCGCTATGTTGTGGATTAGCAGAAGTTGGAATTTATGGGCTGGCCACTGGATCTGGTGTCAGTGGCTTAGTGGTCTACGAGCTCGCCCTGTAACTAGAAGGCATTAATGACTAGATATTAATGATTAAATACTGAACTTGTACCTTTAGTCTACACGTCTAAACTATTTGGTCAGTACGTCAAAGAAAAGCTGTCACATTTCGTCATATCAACATGCATATATCAGTTCACTTGCTCCTATGAAGCTGGGTAAATTAGTCATACCATATACTACTTGTAAGACGTTCTCAGTGTCACTATCTAGCCTCTTTATTAAAGACAGAACTTAGGTGTGTTTGTGGCTTCGTAACAGAACATCTAGTGAACTCAAAACACCTAGTTCCATTTTGTGAAAATCTTTCAAACTCCTATATAAAATATCTGATCAAACTTTCCAAAAGGAATGAGAACAAGAAATCTGTGCATATTTGTATTTCCTATTTGTAATCTTAGAGGACGCACTAGATACACAATTCCGACCAGAACAAGCTGGATTCAGGAAAGGCAAATCATGTTCTGACCAAATTGCGCGTGGATCAGTTATATTTGATGTCACACAAAATCGAAGACTTACAAGCGAAAACCGACAAACTGGTCGAAGAAGCAGCTGGCGAAGACAGGACTCCAAGTGAACACAGACAAGACGGAGGCTATGAAAATAACCAACCAACAACAACAACAGCAGCATCCAGCGCCAATCACGATCAACGGGAGGGATTTGAAAGAGGTTACTTCATTCACTCGCTTATCTAGGGAGCATTGTCTCAATTACAGGAGGAACGGACGAGGATATCAAATCGAGAATCGGGAGGCGAGAAACACATCAGCATCATCAACCTGAAACCAATCTGGAAATCTTCGTCACTCAGCATCAACAACAAAATTCGATCGGATTTTCAATACAAACACGTCAAGACAGTTCTTCTATACAGATGAGAAACTTGGCGGGTGGGTTCACAAAGAATATTCCTAACAGCCTGTTGGAGACCTTCATCAACTAACAACTGTCTTCGCTGGATCTATACTGAAAATCAGATGGCCGGGCCGGAAACAATCACCAACAAGAAACTATGGGCACAAACGAACAAAACAAGAACAAACCAATCGCCCAAAAAATATGCAGGATAAAGTGCAGATGGATTGGACACTCGCTGAGGAGGCCGCTGTGTGACATCGCGTGTCGGGCTATTGCTCGAGTGGAACCCTAAAGGGAGGCGGCGAGTGGGACGTCAATGCAAGGGTGACATGGAGGAGATGGGGTACAGAAGCAAGTGGAGACTTGCAGCTGAAGCCCTATGTTCCACTAGGAACCCAAGGGAACAATAATCATTTGTAATCTTGTCATTCGTAATAATTTGCCTCCAGACTGGTAATAGTTCTGAAACGTTTTCACACCTCTACTATAGATACGGACAAATGTACAGCATAGTCGATGGCTTCGTTGAAGAGAAAATTCTCTTCACTGTAACTGTCTTTTTAATCTCGTCTAAAATCTGTATTTCTCTTTTTTCCTGATAGTACATTTTTCACTTGTTTACTGGCTTCGTTTTCTTCTTCATGAGCTCCAGTGTGTCATGTCGCTTGATTGTTTGGTCTGTATGTGTGTGTGCTCCTTCATGTTTTATAGGTGAGGCTGTTCCCCGAGTTCCATCGAGTCATCCTCACGACACTGCTAAATCTTCTAACTCAATGTAAATTTTAAAAGACCGATTACTACTGAAGAAAGAATATTCTTCTTCGCAACCTGCTCTTTATCAGGTTCTACAGTTATATCCATTTATAATATCACACAGCTTTATTTAACCACACACTGGTAGGCGTTGTCGATTGAGCACGCAAAAATAAGTTCTTGTAACAGCAGCCAATGTAACTAACTGGCTCTACAGGTAGGCGGCTAGCCTAGGTTCTTTATCTTTCAGTTTTGGAATCACAACTAATCACTAAATATTCTTTAAATTGATTTTATCAACATGTTGTTTATTGTTACGCTGCGTAAACCACCGTTGAATTGTGCTCGGAAACATCAGTGTGAGTGTGGCGCTAAATAAAGCTCAGTTGAAAAAACCACCAACCAACAATCTGAGATACTAGACCAGTTGGTTCAAACAGGCTATAAATCTTTTCATTGGACACTAGTAACTAGTGCCCTGACTTGTCTAGTCCTTTCTTTGGTGCAGACTGAATTCTATCAGTCAGGTTTGCAATGTGGTCACCATGCCACTATCTAGCTCGCCATCACGGTGCACATTGATTTGATGATATTAGATAGTTGGAGGCAATCGGCCACAGGAAGCCCGCTCGACCTAGGTTTCGTGCTATTTGGCTTGTTTTTCCTAACATCTATCGAAGACAAAAGCCTCGGGGTACAGAAAACTTCAAACAGTACAGGCTGTTGTGTAATTCGCTCGAAAAACAACCGAAGTTCTGTATACAAAAGAAACACCACCACCGATGACTATTGCTACTCTGGCCTGTTATGAAACCTACCAATCTATGAATTCTCCATTATTACTTTTCGTAACCTATCTGGTATTCAGTTTAGCGTTATACTGATACATATTATCGATTATAAATGCTTTGGAATTGGTATCTGCTGATCTTCACGACTTGATGTTATGTTGTTAATAGCATTTATTCGCCTAATTGACCGGTTTCAACGTAGAACTTTGTACCGATGTGCAGCAGTTCGAGTTGCTACCCTCCCTCCATGTAGCACACAAAGCAAGATAACAAGGTGAAAAGAGATTCAAAACAGACATATGAGTCAGCAAACAATAGGAGTATGAAGGGACAATGCAGTTTTATTGGATATTATAAATCGCAAAGAGTGAATGCATCTACGCCAGCCATTGAGAACGATCACTTTGAGCCATATCACCTGTCTGTCTGTCTGTTTTCGACATAGAACTTTGCACAAATGTGCACCAGTTCAAGTCGCCACATTCCGTCTAGCACGCGAAGCAAGAGAAGAAAGTACAAGAAAAGCATAATAGAAACAGTGAGCAGAGGTGTGAGACAAAGGAGTAATAAAGAAATACAAAACAGTTTCATTGAAGATCATAAGTCACAGGGAGTGGATGCATCTGCGCCACTGAGAACGATTTTGAGCCATGTCACCAATTGTTTCCAACCATAGATTTTTACCGTCCCGAGGACCCCAGCCTGGAAGTCTACATCTTCCTACATGGCTTAGACCAACTGTTGTGGATTTCATTGACTGGTGAGGCCAAGTTTTTGTTTGACCGCCGCTAGCTTTTTTCCAGCCTGACCCTATATCCGCTAACATTGTTCGTCGAGGGAGGCGATGGCTTGGCATACGTAACACATGTCCTAACCATCTCAGTCTTTGTAGCTTCACGACTTCGTCGATTGATTTCCCCTGTTTACCTAGAACTCTACGCCTAACCTCAATGTTGCTCACCTTATTATGCCACTTTACACGGGAAATAGAACGCAGGCACCTATGATCAAAGACAGCTAGTCTTTTCATGTCTTCCACTCTCAGTGGCCAGGTCTCACAACCATAAAGGAGGACGGAGCGGACTGATGAGCAGTACACCCGCCCTTTGGTCGATAGTCGAACATCTCGTCTACGCCAGAGTCGGCGTAAACTAACAAATGCGAAACGAGCCCCTTGTATTCGTGCTGAGATTTCGCCAGAGATCAGCCCGTTGGGGCTGATGGTACTTCCCAAATAAGTGAAGCGGTCAACGTGCTCTACCACTTCACTTCCTATTTTTAAACTAGGCGTCGATGTAGTCCAGTCCTGTAACATCATCTTGCATTTGGCGGGAGCGAATCGCATGCCAAACATTCGTAGATTGCGGCTCAAGGTGTTATCTCCAGTCATCATTGGTTTTTACCATTCCGAGGACCCCAGCCAGTCAGGCAATCTACACCTACCTACGTGGCTGGCTTGTACTAACTGTTGAGGATCTCAATGACTGATGAAGCCATGTTTTCGTTTGATCATCGCTAGCTCTTTTCTAATCTGACCCTATGTCAGCTAACACTAACCATCGAGGAGGGCGATGTTTAAGCATGCGTGACACATATCCTAACCATCCCAATCGGTGTAATTTCACAGCCTCGTCTACTGATTTCCCCTCCTTACCTAGAACTCGACTGATGCCTAACCTCAATATTGCTTACCTGATTATACAACTGAACATGGGAGATAGAACTCAGCCATCTATGGTCAAAGACAGCTAGCTAGGCTTTTCATGTCTTCCACTTTCAATGGCCATGTCTCACCCACAGTGATAAAAGAGGACAGAAGGGACTGCTGGGCAGTACACAAGCCGTTTGGCCAACAGCCGGATATCAAATCTACGCAAGAAAAGGCGTAAACAACTGGCATATGCGAAATAAGCCTTCTGTATCCGTGCTGAGACTTCGTCTGCGATCAACCCGTTGGGCCTGATGCAACTAACTAACTAACTAACTAAATGCCTAACTACTATTATGGATGCATATAACTGTAGAATCTCATAAAGAGCAGATTATAGAAAAGAATACTCTTTGTTCACTCACTAATCAGTAGTTTCCACCTTTGTAGTCTTTATAAATTTGTAATTAAAAAATTGACTACTCATAGTAGTTTGTCTTATGTTACAAAAATTTAATTCATTCTCTGCTTTACGGTAAGGCATAAGCGATCCAAACCGGTCAATAACTCATTTCCAAAAAGTGGAGACCGTCCTAATGAATTCGGAATTCAAAGTTGATTAGGCTTCAGATATACTCAAAAATATTCCAGCCAAATCAGTCAGTAAAACGTTCGATGCAGTGAAATTACATATGATGTTCACCAGCCGCAAGCAGTTCTCCGCCTCTGTAAAATATAAAGTTCCTTCGTCTGACGTTCTCCATGTACATCTTTCAGTTCACTTGCTCTTATTCGAACAAAAGTACACTGGCAATAGCTGGAAAATGCTCTCTCAATACGGATACGAAAGCACACTTTTCAGCATGATTTTACAAAGGAGGAAGGAAAGTCACAAGAAGCTGTATTCCAAGACACTTAATCAATTATTTTAAGATCATTTAGCAAAATTCACATTAAGCTGCCGCGTTCTCTTCGTTTTAAACTTCTAAAGACAGTGAAAGCCTTGGACATTCATGAATTCAAACCAGACGTCTGTGCACAAAAGAAGTGTGCACAGACCCTATTTCTACCTTGATATAGAGGCGGCCTGCTTGAACATAGGGCTACCAAAAATTCCACCTTACAACATTTTGCAAAATTGCTTTGGTTTGCTCTTTTAATTTTGTTTTAATTTATCAATAATGTGTCCTAATCGTATTATATATAATCGCGCATTTTTAAAATCATTACAACCTACCGCGTTGTGTCATCCACAAAAATTGAGAAAAAAGCATCACTGTGGCTGGCAGCGTGCACTGAAACGTACACAAATTAATCAAATGACTGTTCCTGAACTCGTTAGCACTAATTGTAGATCCCTGTCCAACAAAATGGATTACCTTCAATCCCTAATGTATTCCAATGTTTATCGAAATGCTGGCGTTTTAGCAATACAAGAGACTTGGCTGCACCAGCATTATGATGATAATCTAATTTCAATAAATGGATATAAAGTTTTTCGCCAAGATAGAAATAGTTCCAAGAAAAAATATGGAGGAGGGGTAGCCACATATATAAACACAAATTGGTCTACATCAAATCACGTTTGCTTCAATTATTCTAATGACAGTATAGATTGCATAACCGTCAGGTGTCGCCCAAAACACTTAAGTAAATATTCTTATATATACATAACAAATATTTACATAACACCCAATTGTAGCCTTTCTAATATAGTTATGTTTGCAGATGAGTTTACTGAATTCGCTGCTCCTGCATTCGGAAACTCGTTGTCTATAGTCTGTGGTGATTTTAATTCATGTGATCACAGCTTTCTTACTTCGCTTGGTCATGAGAATCTAGTCAAGTTTAATACACGTCTGGACAAATCACTAGACCTGGTTTTCATAAATGACCGTGATGTATATGAAACCCGAAGGAGAGCTCCTTTGCTAAATTCTGACCACTGCATTATTCGTATTTTACCGAAAGTGTACGGCAAGTTACAACGAAAATTGTTTAGTCATTTAACAAAGAAGATACATGAACGTTCATATTCCCATGACAACATTCTAGCATTAAGAAGCATGTTGCATGATACCAACTGGGAACTGTTTACTGACGATAAGTTGGATGCTACTGTCTCTAATATAACCGATTATCTGAAGTTTTGTTTGGATATTTGCTGTCCTTATGAAACACTGTTT
Source organism: Trichobilharzia regenti (assembly GCA_944472135.2). Classification (NCBI taxonomy): domain Eukaryota; kingdom Metazoa; phylum Platyhelminthes; class Trematoda; order Strigeidida; family Schistosomatidae; genus Trichobilharzia; species Trichobilharzia regenti. The sequence continues at coordinate 107,235,932 of OX235264.1, forward strand.
TCGAGATTTGACAGAATCTCTTCTTTGCAACTGAAAAAACTTAGAAGACAAAAAGAGAAGTTGTATAAGAATTGTGATAATACTGGTGTCCGTAAAATAAACACCCTTATAAAAATTGAAATAGAAAGGTTGAACAGACTATATAATGAAAAATTTTTATCATGTAAAAATCCTTCAAACATTTGGAAACTTTTCAATAAACTTACAAGTAAAAAACAAATGTCCGTTGATGCTTATTCTGATGTAAATGCTTTAAACAAATCATTTATCAAGAAACAAATTAATATGGTTGTACCTGATGTACCTAGTCAAGAAAATGGTCATTTTCAGGGTTTTAAAGAAAAGGATGTACTATTATGTTTGAAGTCATTAAATCCAACACACAGCCTTGGTCCAGATGGTGTACCAAGCATTCTTCTCCAAAAGTGTGCAGACATCTTGTGTCATCCTCTTACTCAAATCTTTAACGCATCATTTAAGAGGGAAACGGTACCTGCTGACTGGAAAGAAATCAAGGTTGTACCTGTACAGAAATCATCTTCTGGAGCAGGTATAAAGTTTAGACCAGTCGCTATAACATCTCCTTTTTTGAAAACTATGGAGAAACTTCTTTTGAATATTCTTAAACCTTCTTTAAAAGCTTTTAGTGACCCTAAGCAGTTTGCTTATAAGTGTGGAAGAAGTACATTAGATGCAGCCATTGTACTACACCACAATATTGTTTCCTGCCTTGATAAGGGCGCTAAGTTCGTTCGAACAGCTTTCTTAGACTATACTGCAGCTTTCGACTCTGTTCCTAGGACACTTTTATTAGGAAAGATGATTTCAGCACAAACAGAGTCCTGGGCAACTAGATGGCTGTCTTCTTATTTTAAGGATAGGAAACAGCATACTGTTTTGGCTGGAAAGCGCTCCACTTCTCAGCTAACTGAAAGTGGTGTGCCTCAAGGTGCAGTACTTTCTCCATTTCTTTTCTCTTTCTTTCTGCATGACCTTCCGAACTCACCCAAAGTTAACTTCATTAAGTATGCTGATGACCTGACCGTTTCTGTCCCTGTAGTTGCCACATCGGATTGTTCCTATATGAATGGCTTCCTAGCTGAAGTTAAGGATTGGTCTCGCTCAAATGGTCTTAAACTAAATCCAACTAAATGTAACACTGTTGATTTCAGCTTGAGAAGTGAAAAAGACATGCATGGATTGATTCAATCTCATGATTGTTGTAATATTGATGGTACCATGATTGAGAGTAAGTCAAGTGTTTCTTATCTTGGCATTAGTTTCTCTTCAAATTTTTGCTGGTCGTCTCATATTCTTATAGTTTCTAAGAAAGTTTTCCGTCTGACTTATTACATAAAGAAGTTGAGACACTCAGGTATAACTCAATCTCTTATCATACAATTTATTAATTCATGTGTTTTGCCCATCATTCTTTATTGTTCTCCATTATTCTTCCCTGGGCTACTCAAGAAAGATCATATAATACTACGAAGAACATTGAGGGCTGTAAGTAGGGTCAGTGCTATCCCTTTGACTGAACTAAATGACACTGTTGTCAATAGGCATATGAATTCTTGTAAACACTTAGCTAAAGTTATCTTATCTGATAGTGAACATCCTCTTTATTCACAATTGTTTCCTTGTATCTCTTCGGGTAAGACCAGAAGAAATTTTATAAACATTTATGCTCGTACTACAAAATATAAAAATTCGACCGTTCCATATTTGGCACGAGTATTGTGTGAAGAGACAAATATCAGAAAAGAACTTTTACAACTTTTGAATCAATAACTAAACTATAAAATGAAATGATGCATATTAATGCATGTGTTATTTGTTATATTATTTATTTATTATTCACTATGACCTAGAAATGGTATGATTTTGTTGGGTTTTTTATTTTTATTTATTTTTTTATTATTTTTTCCTATTAACTATCAATATTTTAACATTTTATATATTTATATAATTATAAACAGAGCTAAACCATTGCAATATGTAAAAGAAACGCTGAAAATTCCATGCTGTAAATTGTTATTGTTGTGGAATAAAGTGATTATTATTATTATTATTATTATTATTATTATTATTATTATTATTATTATTATATCATAAGAGGGATAAACATTTTTTTTAAATTTTATTTAGTTAGTCTATGCACGTTTCCCTCACTACTACGCCTATTATTACTATTATTATTTTCCCTTTGAATTCTTTCTAGTATTACTTCACTTGTCTAAATCATAAATATTTGGCAATGTTAAATTCTTTCTATTCAAATTTCAAATATTGTTATATAACGTTTTATTTGCTTAATAATCCTATTTGAATAGGTCAATTAGAAGATAAATTCCTATCCAGTATAAATGTTCCTCAGGGAAATATTTGTCCTCAAGGGCCCGAAAAACATGCCCGAGTGACACATTGATGGAGGAGTTTTCGACACATACATTCACATTTATTAGCTAATGGTTATCCAGAAAACTTTATCACTTGTCACAGTAAAGAAAGACCCATCTTGAAAAGACAGCTTCTGTACCAAAGAAAGCTATCTGTCTTTATTAACCAGATTATGCAGTAGACAGCTAGCTCAAAGACTTCGGTCAGCCATCAAACTCACAATCTACACCGTCACATCTCTTCATCTCACTTGCCGAACATTTTCGATCCCTGTACCCACGATTAAAGGACGAAATTCTGTGGACTCTACTTCAAACTGTATCTACAAGTTCACCTACAGCAGCGGTGACACACACCTATATAGGTGTAACTAACAGAATGTTTCAATGTCGTGGTCGAAAGGAACGTGTTCCAAAATGGCTACTAAATCATATCGAAAATCCCAATGCGATTAATCTGAATAGAAATCCATTTTCATCATCCATTGCAAAACACTTATTAATGTCAGGTCACAGAATCAATATTAATGGCTGTTTCACAATTATTTCACCACATAACTCTAATTCAAAGTTGGTGATTGATGGTGATGGAAGCACTTTGGATTGATCACATACAGCCTAAACTGTGTGTACAAAAAACAACAGTTTTAAATCTTCGCCTACCATGGAGTACATGACTTATCTAAATATGATTGGTCATTAGTATGCACTTTTGTTTTTTATTTAACTGAGTAATTGTCATGAACTTTATTATTGTTAACCGTGTTAGTTGTAAAGCGGTTGTAAAGAAACTACGAAATGATGACATCATCACGCGAAATTTGTCTTCTGAATGCCTTACTTATTCAAACTTATCAAAGGGACTAATTGTTTTAATTATCCTATAATTTTACACCCCTTTCTTCTAACATCCTCCCTCCCGACATGTTAGTGAACCCCACTGGTTACGATTTCTATTAGAACTACACACAACTTCATCCTGTGGCCAACCACCCCTCATGAGGATCAGAATAATTTTCAAGATCCAATGGCACTGGCTGTTGATCTTGCTAAAACTCGCTAATGAGCCAAAGTTGGAATTTATGAGCTGACCATTTGATCGTGTTCCACTGGCTGAACGGTCTACGAGCTGTCTCGCCTTGAAGTAACCAAAGGCCCTGAATTCAAAACCCGGTGGGTGATTACTATTGAAGAGTCCCGAAATAGGACAACACAGATATCGAGTACACCCTGCAGGTTTTCGAATGGTTCTCTAACTAGTGTTAACTCATGACCAATCAAATCCCTGCAAAGCATCACATGATAATTAACCCGATCACACTAGTGACCGGCTTTATACAGAAGGTTACATGGGATTCTAGTAAGCAGTCTTAATCAGTTGGATGTCTATCAAGTTAGTTAGAAGAACAGTCACCCAAATCCGACATTGGCAGGCGCCTGCGCTATGTATATATATATATATATATATAATAATCTTTTATGTTCGCAGTGGAACATAGGGTGGCTTCAAGCTAGAGCTTTGAAGTTTCGGTAGGAGTGGGATTTATTTTTACGGAATGCGACTGCTAGCCTCACGCCCAACCTCCCTTCTTTACCTGTCTTTCCGACCGATAGCTGCTACCTTGACGTGGTGGTCTGGCTTGCACATCGCGATGACCCAACAAGCTATACTGGCTGGAACCAATGACTCTGCAGGTCCTAGCATGCCAGGAAGGTTGTTAGGATAGTGATTAGACTGAAAGAAGTTACCGGCTTAGTGTAAGAATTGTTCTTACACTATGCTGGGGGTCTGGGGGCGAAGTCGTACTGCCACTGGGGAACAGGGGTGTAACAGCAGTGAGGTGTTTCCCTCATTCAGATGACCAGCATGTCGGCCAGCTATGCTGTCTCTCCACTCTGGGGAGAGGCGACTATAAAAGGTCGACCCCCAAAAATTTTGAATCCCGACTTACCCCACCTACGGTGGTCCGTCACCGGCGGTAATTTTACTAATACGAAACCAAACCAAGAAACCAGCTCACACAGGTTGTGTGTGGCCGGCCAGAATCAAGCAGTTGTTCCCTATGCTCTGCGGTCACGCAACACTAACCCTCTCTCTGTTTCAGGTACCCGAAGAATCAATCAACTTCCACAGTGTGGGAAGCCGGGAAGTAACAACCGCCCACACACTTCCAAGCGTACACAAACTTACCTGTCTTATAACTGGCTTAGCAAGGTAAAGAAGCGCATGGGCCGGAGATCGATCCTCTAACCACCTATGGCGTGGTTGGCGAGAATTCTACCTCTGTGCCACCAACGCATATATATATATATATATATATATATATATCGAAGTGGTAGAAGTCGAAATTAATGGGCTATCCGGGTCGGTTCCCAGTGATTGAATACTCTATACATCATATTATTTGTTCTATCACTTGACACTTGATATTTAACTACGACTATAATCACAAATATATTGATTGCATTTCATACTAGAATTATTATGATTATTTTGCGTATTCACACATCTTTGTTCAAATTTCGTCACCAGATATAGGATATCTTAAATGGTTTCCTAAGACGACTCTCTTCATGAACCTAGAATTCAAAGGTGATATCTCAGCGGAAATTCTCAGAAACCGCCTTTCTAAATGTCTGAAGAAGACATTTCCAACACCCACCCTACATGTATCACATTCTCCTGCAGACAGTTAATCCAGTCGAACGCTAAGGACAAGATACCGCTTTTGGCCACTTCAATGTGTATTTATCAATTCACTTGATCGTGCGGAGCAAAGTATATCGGCTATGAGCAACGTCAAGTCCACAAACGTATTCTGGAACACTGTCCAGCTTGGCTAGCCAACCAGAGGAGAAAAGAAGAATAGCAGCAGCTCTATCCTCGAACACCTCGTCATCTCCAGACATCGAGCACCCCCACTTACATGAATGCTTCACAGTGATACACTCAGAGAGTCCCCCAACACCGTACAAAGGGACTTCGGATACGCCATCTGTATATAGCTGAAGCATTAGCTATTCGAGATCTGAAACCGGATCTCTGCATTCAAAAGGACTACACACATTCTCTCGCCCTACCATGGCCAGAGTAAATTTTTTGCTACAATTTCGCTTCTTTCCTTCATTATGTAAGTTTATTATTATTATTATCGTTATTAATACTCTTATTATCATTATTATTCCCATCATCCACATTTTATTACCACTCTATTACTGTTTATTAATAACATTGCTTTTTCATACAGACTTTGTACAAAAACACTTCATCGTCTTTCCACTAGTTCCTGTCCATTCTACACGAGCTTATTGATTAGTCATTATCTGACATTTATTATGTCATGCCAACTTCTGTCTCTTTTCTAACTTACAATTAATCATCCTTTCTTACACCTTACATCCGGTAATACAACTTTTCAAAGACAACGTTTACCAGTATCCAATTGGTATAAACATTTCCATGTTAAATATAATCACGATTGTACAACAATTCATGAAAATGAATTGTCGTAAGGCGAAAATTTTCTTCGCTGTTTGTGCCAATTTCTCATGACTCAATATGGAAATATTTCGGTCATAATTTAAAATATTATGTACATACACTCATATATATTTGAATAAAGCGAGAACAACAGTGGTGGTTTGTGCAGAGTAATATGGTACCATCATTGCTTATTTCGTTGGCTTCTCATCAGCTGCCGCTGCTTACAGCCTAAATAAATTTTGAGGTTTAAGTACAGAAACGTTTTAACATACTTGCAAATTTTTTCTCATGGTATCAGTTGACAGAAAGTTCCACAACTAGTGAACAGTGCTCAGAAAATTGCGCTTATATAGTTTTTTACACAGGCAGTTCAAGTTAAAACAAAATAAATGTATGCATATAATGGTAAGGGAGTTACATAATAAAGATGAGATGTGCGTTAGAGGCATAGTGACTAATAAGTTAGGTAACAATGTATTGAGTTGAACTCAAATCATAGAAACAAGAGACAAGCAAAATTAGAGAATTATAAAAGGAGGGTGAGGTTAAGGACAAAGATTACGTATGTAATCAGATGAGAGAGAAAAAAGACATCCAGCTACCAGGTGGGCAAAGAAAGACTAATAACTGCTTCTTTCTGAACACATAAATCTGGTTTCAAGCGTTTGATAGAAATTGCCTCGGCAAACTTGAGGAGAATGGAGCTCCTTTGTCTATTGATAATTTTGAAGGATTGAACTTGAACTGCCTGTGTAAAAAACTATATAAGCACAATTTTCTGAGCACTGTTCACTAATTGTGGAACTTTCTGTCAACTGACACCATGAGAAAAAATTTGCAAGTATGTTAAAATGTTTCTGTACTTAAACCTCAAAATTTATTTAGGCTGTAAGCAGCGGCAGCTGATGAGAAGAGCCAACGAAATAAGCAATGATGGTACCATATTACTCTGCACAAACCACCACTGTTGTTCTCGCTTTAGTCAAATTCATCAAGGGGAATAAATGCATGAAGTTACTCATATATATATATATAGGGATACTACCCCTAACTCAGGTCCCAAAGCTCAAAAAATTGAAAATTTAGAAAACGCTTCCAAACGATAGAGGAAGTCGTGAAACGAGTTTTGGTATCTGTCATCAAGGGGTTTAGAGCTTGTCTAAGGCCTCAAAAGCTCGATGCAAGGCTGCTAGCTTATAACCCTAAAATCCTATAGTAAACACAGCATAAGCTATATAGACGATATGAGCGTGGGTTAAATTGATCTCTTGGCTCGCTTATTGACTGTGTTATGGTTTTCTATAGTCTTGGTAGACGTATGGAAGCTATTTGCATGCTAAATTGGTTGGCAGGGATAACGATTTCATTGAATTTGGTGGCTACCGGCTTCGTTTATAGGGGCCTATTGTCACTATAGTGTTGCTATGCGTGCTACTTTTGCATATAATAATACGTTTGACAGGTCTTGTATGCGAGATGGGTTCTATTGAGCTTGTCTATGCAGTGCTTAATTGATTGACGCGATCAGTGGTCGGCGTAACAGTGCTTACCTATGTATTGCTATGTATACAAACGGTGCGAATGGTCCACCGAGGGAGAGGGCTCTCGAGTGGTTGCGCCACAGGTTGATCCTGCATGCCGTTCTCGTCTCGCAAGAGGCAAGGATGCGTGTGTTTGGTTCTCCTGAAAACCAATGCCCAGTCAATGGGTGTATCGTGGTGTGAATAAACTGGTTGATCCTGCTAGTATTCATATGCTTGTCTCAGAGATTAAGCCATGCATGTCTAAGTACATACCTTAAAACGGTGAAACCGCGAATGGCTCATTAAATCAGCTATGGTTCCTTAGATCATATATGCTACATGGATAACTGTAGTAATTCTAGAGCTAACACATGCAATTATGCCCTGACCCGCGAGGGAACGGGTGCATTTATTAGAACAGAACCAACCGGGGGCAGTTTCGGCTGTCTCTGTTGAATTCTGTGATGACTCTGGATAACTTTAATGATCGCAGTCGGCCTTGTGTCGGCGACGAATCTTTCATATATATATATATATATATATATATATATATACCATTATAAAACTTGATAATAAGTCCATTGGCAACAATCTCTCTTCGATGAATACTCTCTTTTTTATACTACAGAAGAAGACCAAACAAGGCTAGGAAATACAGTTATGAAACATACAAGATATAAGAAACATTAAAACAATAGAGAAGGGAAGATTAAAATTAGTTAATTTCACAAAAATACACAAAAATTAAAAAAGATAAAGAAAGAAACAGCAATAATAATAATAAAGTAATTATATACATTTTGCTTTTCTGTCTTCATTACATCCTCATTTCATCATGTTCAATGGCGGTCGTATATTGTGTTTATCCACATACTACTGAAATGGTAAACATCTGGGATTGAAATTGTTATTATTATTTTTGTTATTATTATTATTACTACTACTATTATTATTACCAGCATTGTTAGTAGTATTGAGACGATGATTGCTGTTATTATTGTTGTTGTTATTATTATTAGTGCTATTGTTCAATGCATTTGCCATCATTGCATTCCAATTCGGATTGGCTGCTCTCAGAGCATTTGTAATTACATTCAATGAATTGTGTTGCTTTATTTTATTTTGTAGGCGGGGTGTTGTACATCGTAGGAAAGGAAAGAGGAGGAACACGAAATATATATAAATATATAGAAACAAAAATTAAAGATAGTCTGGCTTCAAGAAATCTAGGATAAAAAATAACATGAATTAACCAGTTTGAAGCAATCTAGTGTGAATGGTGACTACTACTAGTGGAATCTAGGATGCCATATTAGTTTGTTTATTAGATGTATCATACAGTCGGTGAAACAGTATTACTGTTTGCTGGATGACAAGGATTCGAACAAAATTTATTGCTGTTCATAATCATATCAATTATAATCACAGGACTTTAAAACTTGAGTTTTATAGTTTTCTTTGTTCCTACTCCAGATATCTGAGTGGGCAGGTGTTGAATCATTCCTATTACATGTATTAGCAGTTGCAGTTCGATAAACAAAGCTTCTGTTATCAATCTCTCCCTCCACCCTACCCCACAACATTAGATTTCAAAACTGTCATCTTATTGCATCATCCTATTGTATGGTTGTGTATAATTGCATCTAGTGAGTAATATAGCTGAACTATCCTCTAGATTTCTTATCTTATTCGGGTCAACCAATCTAGATTTTGCTAGGTTTTTATGTTCGGCTAGTCTGACTGCCCCTGTTCTACTAGTTTGACCTATGTATTTGACCTCTCAATCATTCCCTACATAATTTCTGACTAATTTATCAGAGTAATTATTAAGTTTCAAGGCTTCTATTATGTACCTCACTTCATGTCTTAGATTATCCTTGGTACTACTTAGTTTTTGTGCCCTGTCACTTAAACATTCCATCAATCCTATTTTTACTGACATAGGATGGGATGATCGGAATTCCAAATATCTGTTTGAATGTATGGGTTTCCTGTAACCACACTAGCGTGTTTAACTTCCCATCTTCTCTCCTTTTTACGCTGCAATCTACCATTGGAAGTTCCCCTGCTTCCTGACTTTCCAATTCATCACAAGTGAACTGAATTGCCTCCCCCTTTGAGTGAATGTGTTCGAAAAATCTATCTATATTCTGTGTTCTGAGTACAGTGAATTTGTCATCTACATACCTCCACCATACTTTTTGGATGGGGCTGAACGTTTAAATCGCCATGTTTTCCCACCTATCCATGAATATATCTGCTACAATCGGGGATATTGGTGATCCCATGGCAACTCCCTCAGTTTGTTTGTATATTTTCCCTTGGAATTCAAATACTGTGGAAGTCAGGCATAGTTGCACTCCCAGCATTATGTCCTCAAGTAGCACTTTCGTCCAAAGTTCGAGTTCTTAGTCAGGAATGAGTTCGTTTCTGACTGCCTCTATAGCCATATTTATTGGTATACTTGTATATAAACTAACAATGTCAAAACTAACCATTTACCCTTCATTATCTAATTTCTAATTCTTATAAACTAAAATACAGATCAGGAGACGGATAAAACCATAAAACTCAAGTCTCAAAGTCATGTGATTACAATTGATATGATTATGAACAGAAATATATTTTGTTCAAAACTTTGTCACCCAGTAAATAATACTTTTTCATCCACTGTGTGATACATCTAATAAACAAACTAATATAGAATCTAGGATGCACATTTCGTTCTACTTGGGACTCGCCATCCAGACTCCCCTGTATTTATTGATCAACGGGAAAATCAAAATGAAATTTTGCTTAAATAATAATAGCTGAAACCCATTGCACAAGAAGTGGCTCTCATCGCCCAAGTGGTCTAGTGGATAACGAAACGTTTTAGCGTTTCAAACGATGGGTACACGGTTCTAGCATTGTTGAGAACACCAATCACACCACCCTTGACAATCCCCAAAATAGGATAAAATCCACACTCCTGACTTCACTGCTGGTCGCTATCCATCAAATCGACCAGAATTGTTCACAACGGTACACCTATGTTCACTGCCTACACTTTTATTTCTTTCGAAACTATACTACTGAAAAAGGATATTAGTAGTTGGAAATCACTTGTGTCAAATTACTTTTTAAGAGCCGTTCTAATTTTAACGTGGATCTCTTCTTTAATGATGTAAAGTTCATTATTATTCTGTCCAAACCCATGCCAGTCACTGAAATGTTGTGACTCTGATGATAGTGGCGTGTAGGGTTCGACTGGTCATTAAGCAAAGTGCCATATCCCTAGAAATTTCAGCTATTATTTATACTGTTTTTGTATATCAACACTAAATTATCAGTCAAACACGCAAAAAGGACTGCTTTGAATGGCTTTATTTCCCATCTCTTTTCATTCCGTGCGGAATAGAAGGCACCAAGTCTGAGCTTTGAAGTGTCAATAGCAATTATGTTTGTTGTTACGAGGTGGCGTTGTTAGCCGCCTTATGACAAAATTACCAACCATCCTTGCCAGGCCTCCACTACCAATTAAAACAGATCTAGGAATGACTTTTGGCCGGGAATCGAATCCAAAACCGCCAAGTTATAAGGTGAACACACAATTGGGACTGAATCTAATGGTCAGCCAACCCAACAACTCGAAATGCTAATTTGCGACTTATACCATGAAGGCCGGTTAATGACATCGGTGGGGTATTTGTCCTCACAGTCGACTCCAGCTGGTTACAACTCACACCACTAAAACTACAGGCAAGTGTTAGTCCTCACGCAGAAATGTGTATGTATAGAGGTGAGTTGGAGGCTCGATGAAAATTCAGGCTGTTAACTGTTTGTGCCCAAGTTACTTGGAACAAACAAATTCAATATGAACCAGAATAAGAGTCATATATGCTGTGCGCAGATTGATGCAAATATCTCGTTGTCTGAACTTAAGGAAGTGGACTAGAGGACTCAAAATGAGGGGCCCTCAAAAATTGGTACTCAGTTGAATGAGTAAGCCGATGAGACACACATCTACACACATTTAGACGTATCTGTAACTTCTAAGGAACTAAAGCCCCTTCAGACACTCGAACTAACAGCATTCTAATGCAATAACTAGATATATTACCACAATATTATCGGCTCTCAACTGATAATAATAACACAGTGACTGTGTACATCTAATGAATGGTAGACTAACTGACTAAAACATTTTGCATAAAACCATATATACTACGCATACACTGAAATGAGTAGTTTCTAGCATTCATTCACATCAACCAGCAGTGCTTGCTAACAACTACTAGATTGAAGTAAAACGACTGCCTTGTGTTAAGATCACCTCGATCTCTTTCTAGCAAAAACACTGATGGTTGTTGATATAAGTGGTATATAACTATACTACACTATTCATCTCAGAGATTCAGTAGTGCATAGTTTTATGCAAATTCTTGCTTGCTTTCTTAATTACCATTTATGACGGTATGACGCAGAACAAAAGGAAACTACAGTGAAATTTCACCACTTGAACTTGTGCACATTGCAAATAGGTTAACAAATCGGCGAATTACGAATATGACTAATATCACTTTTTAGCTTTTTTCTTTAATGATACTGTGTTCCAGTGATTTCAGTTCGAGTTCTAGTGAGAAGTTATGACCAGCGGAGGGGGGCGGTCATCCAATTGGATGTGAGGACAGATACCAACCGGCAGTGATGCCTAGAGGTCGTATATTGCACATATTGCGAATTATTGGGAGAGAAGTTAGAATCGATGGACCATTGGATTACGTCCCAGTAACTGTGAATGGTCAACAAACACACCTTGTATAACCTAATGGTCCTGGGAACGATTCCTCCTGATTGATGGGGTCATGGTTGCGTACCGTTAAATAGTCCCAAATTAGGGTGAAACGCCTGTGTAGCACTCGCTAGTTTCCAATGCTGGTTATTCCTACTAACTGAAGTTGGTCTATGATGAAAATCAAAATCAATAAAATCCCTGCAAAACAACAGTTAAAAATCAATTTTTATCAATATCCTGCTGCTATAATTATCATCATATTTTCAAGCGTTGGTTAGTAAGGATTTGAGTAGTTTCATGTTTGACCGTGGATTTCATATCAGTTAGAGAAGTACTGAAATCTACTACAAGGGGATAATGGACAGTTGTTTCTTCCTAGTTTGGAACTCTTCATCCGCGCGTGTACCAATGCCCTCCTACCCCTTCACCCAAAGTCGAACTCAGAGCCTTCAAGTTATACAAGAGGTACTCACTGCCCATTCAGTCACTAGAATGGTCCATGGGTTGCAATTTCTGATAATTTGAGACATATATATAGACATCACCATTGATCAATCTAAGTCGCCAGCACGTGTTTGTTCCTAATTTTAATAATGACAGGAAATATCTGTACAGAACCATCTATCACCACCATCTGTTCAGTCAATGTGTCAAGAGGTTAAGTCGATTACTCAACAACCACTTGCAGCATAGTTGGGGCAATGGGCTACAACAACGTGTGTGGGTTAAATGAAACTACACGGCTGACCAAACTTTGGTAGCTGGAGCGATGTGTTGAGCCTGCACAACTCTACGGTTGGAAGTCAGACGTCTAAACCGATGAATCACAGGTTTTTTTTTCTTGATTACGGCTTGATGCCATACCGTATTTTCGGTACAAGTATGGCATTTTCAGCCCAAATTTTGCAGACCGACCATAGATATCGGGTGTGCGTCGGCAGGGGATCGAACCCCGGACCATGTGTATGGAAGGCGAGGGTCATAACCACTGTGCCACCGACGCACGAATCAGTAAATTTATCAACGACAAAAAAAATCGAAAGCACATCACATCACATATTACACATACCTGTAACTGACTATTAGTCAACGGCTGTTGTTGAATTCCTCCAGGTAGATTTGTCCCGCCTATCCCACCAGTACTGCCACCACCGGTGTTTTTCGACTGTACCGCTGACATAGCTGCAGAAACGACAGCGGCTAAAGCAGCCACTGCAGAAGCACCATTGAAATTTTGATTATGTGTCGACGACGACAACTGCCCGCCTGGAAGTGAATTAGCCAGAAATGTTGACGGTGGTGCTGGTTGGGGTAGTGGCATATTTGGTCGACCTATAGGTTGAGATGATGGTTGCATTGTCGGTGGAGGACAATTAGCGAATGATTGAAGATGTGGGAAATTACCAGGGCCAATAGGGTTACCACCACCACTACTATTACTTCCAATAACAGAGGGATTATTTATTCCAGCCGGTCGATTCATTATGCCAATAGATGAACCGGCAGCACTAGGCATGGGCATAGGAGGTCTTGTCGAATGAAGTAATGATGAAGAGACGGCAACAGGTAGTGTAGTTTGTGTAGGCGGCAATGGTAAAAGTCCACCACTTTTTTGACTATTAATAAAAATATTCGGTGGAGTTGTTGTACAATTTGGTGGAATCATTGTATTCATAATCATTCTTGGTGATGGGCCTAACAAAGACATTTGAGCATTGGAAACTGTTATCTTATCTAGCATAGGTATGGTTGTCGTTACCGTATGGCTATTGGTTGGTGTTGCTGTTGTCTTCACACCACCAGGAAGTAGAGATGTTCCACCATCTGAGAAATTCATTTGTTGACTAGTAACAGAAATGATAGTCTCCGACATTGATGTATTAGTATTGCTATTACTATTATTATTATTATTATCATTACTATTGTTGTTAGCTGTTGTAGTGACTGTAACACCACCGTTTCCACTGGTTAATCCAGTTCGATGACGATGATCAATATGCGCTTGTAGATCACGTTGACTAAGATAAGTACGCCGACAGGCATCACTCTCGAAACACATGAATATTCCACCAACTAAACAACGTTCAACAGTCTGTACAGATTTTTGGCATCTAATAGAAAAAGAAAAATATAGCAATATAAGACATTAGATATGATAGAGAAGATTTGTAGCTCAGGTGGATGATTTTGATGTGCTTGTGTTCTCTGAGCAGCTGGATAGTTAATTTGTGAAGCTTTCATCACCCCACTAGACAACAAACATCTTCAGCGCATACTTCAATTTGAATTGAAGTGAGCTTTTAGATTTCTCCACGGGTTTATTAATCATCTCTCCTGGCTGAGTGACCTTGCACGTGATTGGTTGTTTTTGTGTGTTTTCACACCTTCTAGGCAGCTACTTGTATTGGAACTGATTGTTTCTTTGACTTGAACTTTGACCCTACGTGTGTGTGTGAGGTTTCTTTCTTATCGGTTGATAAATTTTGTCTATCTTGATGTGTCTATTGATTGACGATTCACTGAAATACCAGGTTGGCTTCCAAAAGTTCTCTAGCATTCTTGTTGTTTTCTCTGTCCTCTGAACATTGTCCCATTCGAACTGATGTTCGTGGTTATCTGTATGTAGTGATATGAATGATGGAATAGATGTCATGTCTTTTGACGGCTAGCTTATATTCGTAGATATGAAGACGAAGGGGAAGTTGGTTTTATCTTCTTTCGCTGTTGAGTCTTTTGGTTGACATAGAATTGAGTGAAGTGACTTTGTTGGTTTGTGTACGACGTCAATTCCTAAAGTTGTTTGAAGAGTCTTGTAGTGATTTCTGAGATATCCTTTATATATGGTAAGGTGATTTTCTTTGTGCTTTCTTTGGGTACTTTTGCTTGGATAGGTTAGCTTGGGGGTATATGTCTTTTGATGAAATTCCGTAGATATCCATTCTTTTGGAAGACGTCCATGAGATATCTTTCTTCAATTTTCCTTAAGGTGGGAGTGCTGCAATGAGTCTTGGATGGCCCTCTTGAATAGTGTTTGTATGCAATTCCTTTTGTGTGTTATTGGATTGTTGTTGTTGTAATTCAGTATTTGGTCTCTGTGAGTTGGTTTCCTATAAACTTGAGTTTCTAATTCCCCTGTGATTGTTCGTTCACTTCAAATTGAAGTATGAGCTGAAGATGTCGCTTGGTAGGTTGATGAAAGCTTCGCAAATTAACTATCCAGCTCAGAGAACACAACCACATCAAAATATAAGACATTTTCAGATATTATAATAAAAAACAAAATATAAACAATACGAAACGAAAACGTTTTCAACCACCCTCTGAAAATCTAAGTATCCAATGAATGAATGCAGTTCAGTGATGGTTTAAGCACTCAGCTATCCTCGAATGGATGGGCTCCGGATTCGAATGCTTAACGTAACCGACTGAGTTTCAAAGTAGAACTTTGCACAGAAGTGTTGTTGCAATTCAGACCTACCACACTCCATATATACCTCAGAAAGGTAAGGAAGAAATTCACAAAGAATGAAAAGTAATGGATCTTGGAGGTATTGCCGAGAGTGAACGCATCTCTACGCCATCGAGAACAATCCTAAGCCTTATCAACAAGAGTCTACAGTCAGGGATTCTTAGCGTCTAGAAGACCCCCACAAACAGATTGTTTGCACCTCCCTACACGATTGACTTAAGCCAACACCTAACGACTTAGTGAACTGACGATAGATTTCGATTTAATCATCATCCCTCCTCTCCTCTAAATCTTTTCTAACTTAATCCTATGTGTCAGCTAACATTGTTTGACGAGGAAAGCGATGGTTTAGCATACCTAACACACATCTCCTAGCCATTTCAATTGATGTCGCTTTACAACTGCATCAGTTAACTTGTCCGCCCAGCCCCCACTTAACAAACACTTTACGTCTAAACTTAATATTACCCATCACATTACACCATTTAACACAGGGATAAGGCGTAATCATCTACGGTTAAAGATAGTTAGACTATTCAGGTCTTCCTGTGTTATATTTCACAGGAATTAAAGGACAGACACAGCCCATCAGTGATCGAAAGCCTAATATTACATTCGTCTCCCGCTCTATTCATTTCCCTCCAAGGTGAATGAATAGTGCCGCTAGCCACTACACACACATGCACACACACACAATAAGTGGCTATCGGAACTTATTTTTTTCAAAAAGTACCAGTAAATACATTCTCCGGTGCCAAAATCACGCATAATTTCCCAACAATTAATCGATAAATAAAACTAAATATATAGTAACGCTAAACTTTATGCTGGTCTAGCGAACTTTATATGACAATAAACCAGAAAGTATTGAACGGCTGTTTCATCCTAAATCAAGACTCTTCATCAGAACATGCCAACAGCCCCATATCTGGAGTCCTAGTGAGAGGTATTGACCAGCAACGCTCACTATCAAGTTGATAGGATCCCACACATTTTGGTAGTGACTGTTAATCTTGCATATATGGTATATTATCATTCCCACACATTTTGTTATTGACTGTCAATCTCGCACATATGGTATATTATCATCTCTCACGCACTTTGTTATTGGCTATTAAGATCAATTATTTCAAATGCCGTTAGCTGTCCATATTGTTGTAAAATGTATAAATACCATGGCTTTCTTTGTCGTTGTTGCACTTCAATACACAGTCACAGTCCAGCCTTTGTCTTTTGATATTTGCGTGCTTGACTAAATCGGAAGGTACGACGAGCAGATAGGCAGATTAGTTCAGGCGCAGACAGAGCAAGGTGAAAACGTCTTCATTCAATTCCCTACAGTTATAACACAAGTAGGGTGTTGTGACAACAAATACTCGATATGATATTGGCTGACGATCGCCCAATGAATTCCGTCCGAGTGTCTTACTGTTCAGGTCCTGTGTACGATCTCTGGATGGAGGAGGAGCGATCACTGAGACCGACAGATGACAAGTCACAAGCTGTAACGAAACAACACTGTCCGGTACTTCCTTGATGCTTTCTAATGTTTCTCTTGAAATCAAACAAATCTGCCTGCAAAATGGCCGTCTGTCTGTCCGCCTGTTTTCGACATAGAACTTTGCACCGATGTGCGACAGTTCAAGTCGCCACTCTCCCTCCTTGTAGCACACAAATCAACAGAAGAAAGTAGAAGAAATGCATAATAGAGACAGTAAACAGAGGCGTGAGACAAAGGAATAGTAGTAACGAAGAACAACATACTTTCATTGGATATCATAAGTAACAAGGAGTGGATGTATCCGCGTTAGCTACTGAGAACGATTTTGATCCATATCACCGATTGTTTCCGACCATTGGTTTTTACCCTTCCGAGGACCCCAACCACTCAGGCAGTCTACACCTTCCTACGTGACTGGCTTAAACTAACTGTTGTGGATTTCATTGAGTGATGGGGCCAAGTTTTCCTTTGACCGCCGCTAGATCTTTTCCAGTCTGACCCTGTGTCAGTTAACATATCCCATTGTCGAGGAAGGCGATGACTAGGAATGCATGCGTAACACATGTCCTAACCATCTCAGACGTTGTAACTTCACAGCCTCGTCGATTGATTTCCCTTCCCACCTACCTAGCGCTCGACCGATGCCTAACCTCAATATTGCTCACCTTATTATACCTCTTCACAAGGGAGATAGAACGCAGGCACCTACGATTGAAGACATGTCATGTCTTCCACTCTCAATGGCCATAAAGTAGGACGGAGCGGACTGCTGGGCAGCACACCCACCCTTTAGTCGACAGCCAACCGGATATCACGTCTACTAAGCCAGAGACGGCGTAAACTGGCATATGCGAAACTAGCCGTCTGTATCCGTACTGAGATTTCGTCAGAGATCAACCCGTTGGGACTGGCTGATGGTGCTCACCAAATACGTGAAGCGGTCAACACGCTCAACCAACCAATTCACTCCCTATTTCTAAACTTAGAGTCAGTGTAGTCCAGTCCTGTAATATAACCTTACATTTGACAAAGGGAGCTAATCGCATATCAAACATTCGTAGATTACAGCTCCTCAAGGTGTTTACAAGATCCTGTATGCATTTTGTCAGCGTCCTCGCCTAAAAGGACTATATCGTCTGCATATTCTAAGTCAACGAGATTATTTCCTGACGGTAACAAGTCTTGTGTGTCTCTGAAGTGAGTTAGGGTTAAGTCCATCAGAACATCTATGATGGAATTGAATAGAAATGGGGATAATGGTCATCCCTGACGGACACCGCTAGTTGTCACCACTTCAGATGACAACTCGCCGTAAGCCCTGCAAAATGGTACTTAAAAATCAGACGAAATCCAAATACACACGCATACACACACACGAGGAAAAAACAAAAACAACACAGAATAGAACACTTATAGGTATGCCATGCAACAGAAAAAGCATTCATTATCTACCTTTTACATTTATTCATTATATTCATTGCACATGTATAACACAGAACATGTTTACACGGAAGCTAAAATAAAATGCAAAAGAAATGATTCGAGGTATATTCATTTATGTTCAATATATTTATAATAGTTTCAAAGAAAAAACAAAAAACAATTTGGACATGGGGTATATGAAATCACAGATTGACATCAGTTAAAGAGCTATTGAAAAACAGCAGGGAGTACTGCCGCCAGACATCTGTTTCGTCCTAGACTGAGACTCTTCATCAGTGAGCTCCACCGGGTCGAATGTGGGGGATGGCTGTGTTAGAATTCACGGATTATTGAATTCTGACCCAGATGACTGAATAGCCAACTAGCTTGATCTCGCAATTTGAAGCTTACGAGTTCGATCTCTGGTCGAGTGGCATGGCGTGGGTGTACGCCGCTAGCTACAAAGTCCTAAACTAGGATGAAACAGTTGCCCAGTCGTACTCACAGGTGATTCTCAATGGTTCTCTCTAAATGATTATCAACCCATGACTAATCTTGAAACAAACAAACCCCTACAAACATATGACAATCATTATTATAAAATATATTTTTGTATTTTCAAGTATCGGTTGTGTTGTAGGGATTTTGTTTAGTTGGATGAAGGATATCATCATGAGCTGACATCAGTTAGAGAACCATTGGAAAACCTGCAGGGAGTTTGGGACTCTTCATCAGTACGCACCCACCGGGGTTCGAACTCAGGACCTTCTTGGTTACATGAATGAATGGATGAAAACAACGATGTTATTACTGTTATTACTGAAGTTGTATTACTTAATACACTGCTAGTAGCTTCTTCGCAGTAGTAATATATATATATATATATATATATATATATATATATATATATATAGTGTTAGAAGTTTCCAGAAAACTAAGTGACAGGTTTGTCGTTAGGGTGGTAAAAAAAAAATTAGTAACATACAAGGAAGAAACCTCGGAAACCACCTTACGCAGAATTCTTAACAATGCTGGCAGGAATAAAAGTGACTGAAATTCACACCACTCACAAACTCAATTAGAAACGGGCTTTGTCGGTTGAAGGATCCTGTGGAGCCTTTAAAACAAAACAATTTAGTTTATCTAGTACCCCGCCTACAATGATTATCAGGTCAAATACATCGGTCAAACTAGTAGAACAGGCCGAACATAAACACCTAGTAAAATCTAGATAATGAAACTGCCTTGCGGCAGGAGGAAGGATGACAGGACAGACAGTTGAAATTCTGTCTGAATCCATCATTTCTATTCATCAGATAATTTGGATTCCTGGCATTAGATGGTTGGAAGCGATCGATCGGCAGGAAGTATTCCTTGACCTAGATTTTGTGCTAGTTGGCACTTTCATCAGTCACCGTGGCATATTTGCAGCCTTGAAGGAACACAACTCATTTCCCTTCTGAGGCTCGAAACCGTGTCACCCAGTGAGTACTGACTGCAGTCAGAGACGTTAACCACTAAGCCAGCTATTTGGGCTCGCGAATGACCTCCCCCGTAGGACTGTATTGAATATTTTTGATTGCACACTAGTCAGTAACTAGTATAATGTGTCTAGTCCTTTTTGCGGTGCACACTGAATAGCTCAGTGGTAACGTCTCTGACTGCAGAACTAGATGACGCAAGTTCGAATCTCAGAGGCGACATGAATTCCTTCGGGGTTTCAGATACGCTTCGCTGACTGGTGACAGCCAACACACCCGAAACATAAGTCGAGCGGGACTTCCAGCCGATTGCTCCCAACCATTTAATACCAACAACTCACAATGCACCACCTGGCCACATTGCAAGCTTGACTAATAGAATTCAGTTTGAGCCAAAGATAGGACTAGACATACTGTACTAGTTACTGACAAGTGTTCAACCAAAAAAAAAATGTAGATTCTTTTAATTCGAGATTTGGGGGCGCAAATGCCAACCAATGGTCACCGGTGAGTATCTGTCTCCACACACCCCAATCTAGTGAATCCCAATGATCACAACTTCCCACCAGAACTTCTGGGAACTTCATCCTGTAGTGAGTCACCACCAGTAAGCACTATATTGGTTATGAAGTATTGGCTTGTAGGGAGTTCTTTTTTCATTCACTTGGAAGCACAAAAAAGCCTCTATAATAATCGAGACGATTACAAGTTGAAGGGGGAAAAAGTACACAAAACCAACTACTTACAAGTCGTCCGTAGATGACAATCGGTAAATCGCATATATCACAGAAATGGAATACTGTATCCTTGGCTTTTTCACCAACTAACCAGATCTAGAAAAGAGATGGAAAACAGGTTTTGAAGGAAACAAATTACTTGAATGTATATATATATATATATATATATATATATATATATATATATATATATATATATATATATATATATATATATATATTACAAAACCATGAATCAATAACTTGAAACCACGTCCATTACGAAAGAGAGACGTTCTCTTGACCTAGTAAATAAAATTTTGCAGTTTTATGTCACGGGGACGGGGTTCCAATCTCAGTGGGGACATAACCAATCATTGTGGAGGGATTCCTTTGATTTATGTAGAGGTCCCTAACAGGACTCTTTAAAACCTTCCGAAATTCATGCGCTACAAGTTTTACATTCTGCTGATCTGTCTGTCTGTCTGGATTCAACATAGAAATTGGCACCGAAGTGCAGCAGTTACAGTTGCCACGTTCCAAATACCACACAGAGGTAGACAAGAAGATGAGTGAAGAGAATCAATAGAGTTTGACAAGTATAAGAGTGAAACAGAATGGGTAATGGTAGACAGGAATATGAAAGATTACAGAGACTGAATACATCTGCGCCATTGACAACGATTTTGAGCCATGTCACCTATTGTCTCCAGCCATTGATTTCTAGAGTCCCGAGGGCCCCAACCCGGGAGTCTGCATCTCCCTACCTGACTCAGTTTAACTGTCAAGGATTTTATGGATTGATGCCTGCTGATCTATATACGCTTCCCTAACGCAAGAGAAACAAGGTACTAATTCTTTATCCTTTTTGATGTGGTTGTGTTCTCTGAGCAGCTGGATGGTAGTTAATTTGCACAGCTTTCATCACCCTACTAGGCGACATCTTCAGCGCATACTTCAATTCGAGGAAGTGAGCTTTTAGATTTCTCCACGAGTTTATTAATCATCTCTCCTGGTGGATGACCTTGGACGTGATTGGTTGTTTTTGTGTGTTTTCCCATCTTCTAGATTACTTGCATGGGGAATGATTGTTTTTTTACTTGAACTTTGCGCCTTTGTGTGTGGGGGATTTCTTTCTTATCGGTTGATAAACTTTGTCTATCTCGATGTGTCTATTGATTGATGATTTACTGGGATACCAGGCAGCCTTCTAAAAATCCTCTAGCATTCTTGTTGTTTCCTCTGTCTCATGTTTGAACGCTGGTTGTCCCAGTCGAATTGATGTCCGTGGTTGTGTGTATGCAGAGAGATATATGAGGGAGTGGATATCACGTCTTTTGACGGCTAGCTTATGTTCGCGGATACGAAGAAGAAGGGAACGTCCACTTTATTCAATGTAGTGTTTTTCGCAGTTGTTACAATTTACCTCACACACAAAAGGTCAAAGTTCAAGTCAAAGAAACAATCAACACTAATATCAATACAAGTAGCCTAGAAGGTGTGAAAACACACAAAAACAACCAATCAAGTCCAAGGTCACCCACCAAGAGAGACGATTAATAAACTCGTGGAGAAATCTAAAAGCTCACTTCAATTCAAATTGTAGTATGCGCTGAAGATGTTTGTTGTCTAGTGGGGTGATGAAAGCTTCGCAAATAAACCATCCAGCTGCTCAGAGAACACAAGCACATCAAAATCATCCACCTGTGCTACGAATCTTCTCTATCATATGTTTATCCTTTGGCTATCTCCCCTTCATTCACTGGAAAGCGTCAAGAATAGCAGGCATCCAGTGGTTGGTTGTATGTAGTTTCCCAAAACACTGCACAAAGAATCTTATCTATTTTAGAATATACATCGACTACCTACAGCAGGCACCGACTGCTGTGTGAAACAAGCTATCCCACTATTGGTCGAGAGTTTTATAAATCTGCTAAATAATATGCTTGTGCCAGCAGACACAATTCACAAAATGTAGGCCCTAGAATGTTTTATGTTAAGTCCTCGATTGTTGATGTCCATTTTATTTGCAACACATGGTAGGCAGTTTCCTAACTATGCAAGGCTGCCTACTATCGCCAACGATTTTCCTGATTGCATCAGATTGGATAATGTAACAGACAGCGGACAACGTGGAAACAGGCATAAAATGAACTCACACAAAAAACTTGGAGAATCTGGACTTCACCGATGATATATATCTGATTTCCCACAAACTGGAAGATATGCAAGTGAAAAGCAACAAGTTGGCAGAAGAAGCATCAAAGATAGGACTTCAGGTGAACATAGATAAAACAGAGGTGATGAAGATTCCTGGCCAACATCAATAGCAACAACAACAGACAACAATCAGCATAAATGGGAGAAATCCGAAAGAAGCAACCTCCTTTACCTACCTGGGAAGCATCTTTTCAACTACAGGCGGACGGAACTGACGAGGATATCAAAGCCAGAATCGGAAAAGCAAGACAAGCCTTCATTACTCTCAAGTCTGTGTGGAAGTCAACAGCACTACTCAGCTGAAAAATAAGATCCGGATTTCCAACTCCAATGTGAAGTCAGTGCTACTCACCATACGGATCAGAGACTTGCACTGCGCGTCATAAAGAACACCTCAAACAAACTACAGACCTTCATCAACAGCTGCCTTCGCCCAATATTACTCAAGATCAGATGACCGACCAGAAAAGATCAGCAACAGGGATCTCTGGCAATGAGCGAACTAACCAGGAACCGATTGTGAAACAAATAAGCAGGAAGAAATGGAGATGGATTGACCATACTCTGAGGGAACAAACCATCAAGTGACATCACTAGACAAGCCATCGCTCGAGTGGAACCTGAAAGGGAAGCGGCGAGTTGGTCGTCAGTGCAAGGGTGACTTGGAGGAGGTGATGTGAAGAGGAGATGAAAACATGTGGGCAGACCTGGAAGCAGGTGAAAACTCTAGCAGAGAACCGAACGCAAAGGAGACGTGCAGCTGAAGCCCTATGTTCCTTTAAAAATTAAAGGAAATAATAATAATATCATAATTAAAATATCCAGTTTCAGGCATGTGAAACGATTTTCTATTCTGATACCAAGTCCCGACACACCCTAAGCAAGTTTCTATGTTTGAATATTCCAACAAATCGTGTAATCAGATCGTGCTTACTTTATGTGTTCATCTAGTTATTAACACTATATATTGCTTTGTTATAATATCAGACAAACATCTAACATGAAATTATATCCTACCACAGTGCCGAAATTCTACTCTTACGATACCTGCAACAATAATGTGATGGTCATAAATACATTTCGCGCAGATCCAACCAGCTACACCAGCTGAAGCTAAATGTTTCTGCGTGGCCTGCCATTCCAGAAATGTTGATAGGACAGACAGATTACACTAAAGGAATTTACCACCATAGTAGAAGTAGCTTACAATATGGTGTGGGTCTAAAGGGGGAACCGTACTGCTGGCGAATAGTGCTGTAAATGCAGTATATATATATATATATATATATATATATATATATATATATATATATATATATATATATATATACCAATTTATTGGGTAAACATACTGATGATATTGTCGAACTTCTCACTTCTATGATTGGAGATTTGTCGCTTAGGTGGGTGATTTTAATTTAGTTGTGTCCTCCAAGCTGGCTGATTTAATTGCGAAGCTTTCTTTTCCTTCTACAGAATATCTTTAAAGCAGATTTCAGTGTGCGAAATGAACTTATTTGATGTGGTTTTGTTCTCTGAGCTGGATGGTTAGTTTGCGAAGCTTTCATCACCTTACTGGGTGACATCTTAGTGCGTCGGTGGTATAGCGGTTAGCACGCTCGCCGACCATGCATATGGTTCGGGGTTCGATCCCCGGCCGGCGCACTCCTTTACCTCACTGAGCCAGAAATAATCCTGGTAAAGAGGAAAGGTTGGGCATGAGGCTAGCAACCCCATCCTGTAAAAATTAAACACTGCTACAGAAACTTCAAGCCACTAGCTTGGAGCCCTATGTTCCACTGGGAACGTGAAGGAAAAATTATTTAGACTTCAAATTGAAGTATGCGCTGAAGATGTCACCCAGTAAGGTGATGAAAGCTTCGCAAACTAACCATCCAGCTCAGAGAACAAAACCACATCAAAATCATCCACCTGAGCTACAAATCTTCTCTATCATATCTGAACTTATTTGAATTTCATATGAATGATAAAATTGTAACTCCTGACAACCACTGGCGTGATTAGTTGTTGTGAGATGGTATAATCAGGTGAGCAATATTGAGGTTAGGCATCGGTCGAGTGTTAGGTAGGTGGAAGGCGAAATCAATCGACGAGACTGTGAAATTACATCGACTGAGATGGTTAGGACATGTGTTACGCATGAATGCCTAGTCATCGCCAGCTAGTTTAAACCAACCAGCCACGTAGGAAGGTGTAGACTTCTTGACTGGTTGGGGTCCTCGGGACGGTGAAAACCAATGGTCGGAAACAATTGGTGATATGGCTCAAAGTGATCGTACTCAATGGCTGGCTGGCTTAGATGTATCCACTTCTTGTGACTTATGATTTCCAATGAAACTATATTGTTCTTCGTTATTACTATTCCTTTGTCTCACACCTCGGTTTACTGTTTCTATTTATTGTGCATTTCTTCTACTTTCTTCTGTTGATTTGTGTGCTACAAGGAGGGAGTGTGGCGACTTGAACTGTCGCACATTGGTGCAAAGTTCTATGTCGAAAACAGACAGACAGATTAGTTGTTAATCAGCGATTAACAAACATACTACTATAGACCATATTTACCAACTATTAAAAAATATATATATATATTAAAATAATAAGGCTGACTAGTATCACACACGATGATATTCTTAATTTTGGCGGACTGGATTATGCGTCAAACTGTGTACAAGGAGTAAGAGGACAGGAATACGCCAGACCACCGACAAGAAGACTCTAGAAGATCTGGATTTCGCATGTGGACGATATATGTCTAGTGTCGCACAAAATCGAAGACTTGTAAGAGAAAACCAACAAAAAACTAACAGGATAGGCAGGCTAGGGCAGCGAAGACACGACTGCAGGTGAACATAAACAGAGACGGAGGTGATGAAGATAACCAACCAATCAACCACAACCACAACCACAATCAATCCCCATCAAAGAGGTAACTTCCTTCATTTATCTAAGAAGCACAGTTTCAACCACAGGCGACAGCACGGATGAAGATGTCAAGGCCAGCCAGCCAGTCAGAATCGGAAATGCAAGATACGCCTTCACCAACCTGAAACCAGTTTAGAAATCTTCTCCTGTCAGTCACTCAGCTTAAACAACAAGATTGGTATTTTAAACACAAATGTAAAGTCGGTCGGTCAGTTCTTCTATACTTGTCAAAAACTTGTACTGCGTGTCAGTCACGACAAGGATTTCCAACAGACTACTTCAGACTTTTATCAACACAGCTGACCGCCTCGCTGGCTCCAATACTGAAGATCAAATGACCAGAAAGAGATAATTGGCAACGAGAAACTCTGCAATGGAACATATCAACTAAGAGCCAACTGCTCAACAAATATGTAGCAGAAAATGGAGATGGATTGGGCATACGCGACTTAGGAGGCCGTCGAATGACATCACGCGCAATGCAGGACATTATTCGAGTGGAATTCAAATGGGAAGCGACGAGTGGGACGTCAGTGTGAGGGTGACATGGAGGAGGTCGTGTGAGTTGAAGAAGTAGATGAGAGATTATGGCCAGTCGTGGGCCTATCTGAAGAGGACAGCGGAAAAACAGAACTAAGTCGGGGGGGGTGTTGTTGAAGCCCTATATTCCGCTCGAAACTCAAGGGAATAATAATAATTAATAATTTATTTTTACTTTATTCCAAAAGCAGTACTTATAATACAGAATGGAATTCTCCGCATTTGTCACAATATTGCATCTGATTTACTCAAAATATAAATAAAATTAAAAATTAAAACAAAAGTAACCAGAGGAATTTGCTCACGCTTACGATATAAAGTCAAAAATATTCTAAGCACGAATTGAGATCATTAAATATTAATAATAATAACAGTGAGTTTGTTTCAAACAGTATCGCTGATTCATTTTGGAAATCTTAGCATGTTAATTTCGATTATTGAATCTAATATTCTGTTGATATAGTATAGTGAGGTGAAATACACAATTAACAGTTATTCACACAGCTTAAATGATGTTCACACTTATGGAAAAAATAAGCGAAAACAAAAAATTGAAAGGATTATAAATATAAGAAATACAATAACAATAAAGTTTGGTACTACAAGGGTGGAGTAAAATGGTTTATTTAGTAGTGCAAAGAATGTTAGTTAGTTCATGCCTGACTCTATTTTCATCACATAAAGTACGTGCAGCGAAGTATGGTATAGTGGAATTTTTATACATAGACAACTGTGCATAAAGTCTTCTCAAAAGACTTCTTGTTTTACCTGAGGAGACACAAAGTTGAAGCTGAGGGTAGAGTGGGTGCTCAGAGTCTGACAAAATTCCTTTAGCAAATTTGTTGCATGACATCAAGTGCCTTTCAGTGACAATGTCAACGATATGGCTTAGTGGGATACCACCACTCGTCCTATTAACAGTCTTGAGAGTTCTACGAAGTATGACATAGTCTTTTTTAAGCAATCCAGGAAAGAATAAGGGTGAACAGTAAAGAAGAATAGGTAAAATACACGAGTTGACAAACTGTAAGAAGAGGCGTTGGTTGAGTTATGCCTGAGTGCCTCAACTTCCTAATGTAAAAAGTCAGACGAAATATTATTTTATAAATCGTTAAGACATGGGAAGACCAGGATAGGTCAGAGGAAAGAATTAATCCAAGATACTTAACTTTAGACTTGATTTCTGTATCAGTGTTATCAATTTTGCAAGGGTCATAGGAACCAACAGCATCATTTAACTTTCGTTTACATCGGAAAATAACATAATGATAAAAAATAAATCACATGACAACAAAGTTCAAATACCACGTCATTTTAAAAATGATCAATAGAGACGTAAATTAACAAATAATCACGGCAGTCGTTGTCAGGCGATACAATTATACCATCCATGTGGAATTTCAATAAGTTCATTTCATAATTAACGCCTGCGTTGAAGCTTCCCAGACGGATGAAAGCTTTAGAATTAAATCAATCAGCTCAGAGAATACAACCAAATCAAAATTAGAAAACATTTTAATATCACTAACAGCGAACATCATTAATTTTCATTTTATACATGTTGTGATTGTAAAATAATAGCGAGGAAGATTTTGTAACACTGTAATAGTGTTCCTATAAATGACCTGGTACTGCCAAGGGTTGGTATATTTCAGTTTCCCTCTTGAAATCCCATCATGTCACCACGCGTTCATAATCTGTGCCAGATAAGTCCTATTCACTGCATTCACGCGGCGAGTATTCATCACAAAAGTAAGAGAATGAAGTAGGACGTCTGGTGAACATGCAGGTACGAAGTTGTCGTTTATTAAGTTGTGAGTTTTATCTACCCCGTTTCTTTTGAATGTGTCGTCTACGTAACTTATCAAAATCTTGGGTTTGATCTTTGGTAGGATTGTGTTTTCGAGCCTTTGCACCACTGCTTCTGCAATCAAATCTGATATTACAGATCCCATGGGTTTTCTTTTACTTGTTCATATATATTTGGCCGTTCAATTGGAAGTACGTTGTTAGGCATAGGTTTATGCATTCCATCCAGCTTGTGTGTTGCATTTTCGATTGTTGTGGGAGGTGTTCGCCGTTGCTAAGTAATCGCTCCATGGTCCATTGCTCCATTTTGTGTGGGGCATCTATCGGTGCTCACAATGTGCCAAGTTTGTGTTCTAGTAATTAACACAAAGTAGTTTTACACACATGAAAAACAAGTTAGTTAATACAAAATAAATATTACAATCATCACTTACATTATTTGTCCATTGTGCACGCTTTGAACGATCTCTTGGATCTCTACCACCTTTACTACTCGGCGAAACATTTCTTGAAGCGGGTGTATGTGATCGAGACCGTGAAGGTGCATCAGAATGATATGAACAACTCCGTGATCTACTTCTGAAAAATGATTTTCTTCGACTACCACGATAACTAGACCTTGATCTTGAACGACTAACTGATCTTGAACGTGAAGAATACGCGGATCTATCGCGCGTACGTGAACGTGATCTAGTCCATGATCTGGAATGCCGATGATCAGAATGTGATCGAGAACGAGAATAGTGAGAACGACTTCCTGATCTACCACTTCGATGAGAATGAGAACTGTGTCTTGAAAATGATCTGCTTGGCGACCGACTATGATTAGAATGTGTATAACTTCGTTGAATACTACCACTTCTAGATTGACTACGACTTCTACTACGACTGTGAACTGTACCCCTGCTCACAGATCTTTGAGAACCAGGTGAACAAACCATTACAATACTTCAATAATGTTTGTTAAGCCTAGATGACAATAACAAAACACAATTGCAGTAAATAAGTAGTCTGATTTAAACTGCTATAAAAATTAAAAGATTTATCATCTGAGAATAGATGTAGTGTTAGGTAAGGAGGGAAAATCAATCAGTCAGGAGCTGCGTCGATTGAGATTGCTAGGACCCGCATAGCCATCGCCTTCCTCTACAATGGGATATGTTAGCTGGCATAGGGTCAGGCTGGAAAAGAGATAGCGGTGGTCAAACTAAAACATGGCTTCATCAGTCAATGAAGTCCCGACAGTTAGTTTAAGCCAGCCAGTCTGTCACATAGGAAGGTGTAGACTTCATGACTGGTGGGGTCCTCAGGATGCCAAAAACCAGTGACGGCTGGAGACAATCGATGATATGGATCAAAATCGTTCTCAATGGCTAGCACAGATGCATCCGCTCCTTATGAATTATGATTTCCAAAAAAACTATATTGTTCTTCGTTATTACTATTCCTTTGTCTCATACCTCTGTTTACTGTCGCTGTCGTGCATTTCTCCTACTTTCTTCTGTTTGTTTGTGTGCTACAAGGAGGGAGTCTGTCTGTCTGTTTTCGACATAGAACTTTGCACAAATGTGCGGAAGTTCAAGTCGCCACATTCCGTGTAGCACGCGAAGCAAGAGAAGAAAGTACAAGAAAAGCATAATAGAAACAGTGAGCAGAGATGTGAGACAAAGGAGTAATAAAGAAATACAAAACAGTTTCATTGAAGATCATAAGTCACAAGGAGTGGATGCATCTGCGCCACTGAGAACGGTTTTGAGCCATGTCACCAATTGTTTCCAACCATAGATTTTTACCGTCCCGAGGACCCCAACCAGCTATGAAGTCTACACCTTTCTACGTGGCTTAGACCAACTGTTGTGGATTTCATTGACTGATGCCAAGTTTTTGTTTGACCGCCGCTAGCTTTTTTCCAGCCTCACCCTATATCCGCTAACATTGCTCGTCGAGGGAGGCGATGGCTTGGCATACGTAACACATGTCCTAACCATCTCAGTCTTTGTAGCTTCACGACTTCGTCGATTGATTTCCCCCGTTTACCTAGAACTCTACGCCTAACCTCAATGTTGCTCACCTTATTATGCCACTTTACACGGGAAATAGAACGCAGGCACCTATGATCAAAGACAGCTAGTCTTTTCATGTCTTCCACTCTCAGTGGCCAGGTCTCCCAACCATAAAGGAGGACGGAGCGGACTGATGAGCAGTACACCCGCCCTTTGGTCGATAGTCGAACATCTCGTCTACGCCAGAGTCGGCGTAAACTAACAAATGCGAAACGAGCCCCTTGTATTCGTGCTGAGATTTCGTCAGAGATCAGCCCGTTGGGCCTGGCTGATGGTACTTCCCAAATAAGTGAAGCGGTCAACGTGCTCTACCACTTCACTTCCTATTTTGAAACTAGGCGTCGATGTAGTTCAGTCCTGTAACATCATCTTGCATTTGGCGGGAGCGAATCGCATGCCAAACATTCGTAGATTGCGGCTCAAGGTGTTTAGAAGACTCTGCATTTTGTCAGCGTCTTCGCCTAGAAGGACTATATCGTCTGCATATTCCAAGTCAACGAGATTATTCCCCGGTAGCAAGTCAATTCCTGAGTCACTGAAGTCACCTAGGGTTAAGTCCATTAACACATCTATGATGAAGTTGAATAGAAAAGGGGATAATGGGCATCCTTGACGGACACCACTGGTCGTCACCAGTTCAGATGACAGCTCGCCGTAAGCCCTCACCTGGCTGTATGAGTACGAGTAGAGTGCCTTAATCAGTGCAATATATTTTCTTGGAATTCCCTTTACAGCCAAGCATCTCCAGAGAACTTCCCGATCGACAGAGTCGAATGCTGCCTTTAGGTCAAGAAATATAATGACTGTTGGACGCCGGTAGGAATGCCTATGTTCTAGAATCTGTCGGAGGGTGAAGATATGATCAATACACCCTCTTCCTGGTCTAAAGCCTGCCTGGCTCTCTCGTGTTTGTGCTTCCCGAGCACCACTCAGTCTACGCATGATTATTGAGCCTAAGACTTTAGATACTATATTAGTCAAGCTAATCCCTCTGTGATTATCACAGGAAGACTTGTCTCCCTTCTTGTATATGGGGATAATCAGTGACTTACACCAACCCGATGGGACTTCTTCTGATTCCCAGACGCTGCCTAGTACCTCAGTTAATCCGGACAGTAAGCTCAAGGAGGGAGTGGGGCGACTGGTGCACATCGGTGTAAAATTCTATGTCGAAAGCAGACAGAGACAAAGAACCCGCGTTACACATACCAGATTACCACATTTTTTGTCGAACAATGTTAGGTAACATAGAATTGAGTTGGAATAGTTAAGCGTGGTCAAGTAAAAAATATAAGGCTAATCCATGGATTATCTATATTTTTTATTTTTTTGATTACAGCTTGATTCCACAAGGTATTTTTGGTACAAGTACGGAATTTTCAGCATGGATATCGGTAGCCCAAATTTCGCAGGCTGACCATAGATATCAGGTGTGCGTCGGCAGGGGATCGAACCTCGGACCATGCGCATGGTCGGCGAGAGTCCTAACCACTGTGCCACCTACACGTAGGGAAGTGCAGACTGCCTATTTAACGTCTTCGAGACACTAATGGCTTATGACTCTTGGTGATATGTGGCTTAAAATCATTCTCAATGGCACAGATGCATTCGCTCTTTATAATCTCCCAAGTCCATTACGTCCTATTGATTCTACATGTAATTATTTCTTCTCCCGTATATTTCTGTTCCTTGTATAGTTCCTTTGAATGTTTCTTTTATTTTGTATACTATATAAAGTGTCCCACACTGAACAGCTGCACTTCTGTACAAAGTTTGACGTTGAAAACTCAATCAGTCGACATTATCTGAAGCATCAGGAATGTACGCTATCGCTTTCCTTATTTAGTTTTATTACAGGTGTTTTGAATGACGTGTCAATACTCGAAATCGACCATGTTGGTATACTGCACATAGATGATATATATATATATATATATATCACTAAATGAAGACGCTATACAAATAGTCTTCTGGATACCTTTAGTGAAATTCGAGGAGTGTTTCACATGAGATTCACCTCTGTCAAATATAAGGGCGAACTACACTGACTCTTAGTTTAAAGATAACGATCAAAATGGTTAAATGTGTTGACTACTTCACCTATTTGAAGAGCTGAGTCAGTCTTAGTGGAGTGAAGTTATTGACGAAATCATAGTACAAATATAAAAAGCTCGTTAGTCACTACTCAGCAGCTCTCATTATCTTTGGTGTAGGCATGATATCTTGCCACTCATCGTAAGATATGTGTATTGTACGGTTGATCCCTGTGTCATTTAAGGTGGAAGAGATAAATGATTTCTAACCATAGCTGTCTAAGTCCGAGTACTCAAATTAAATACACCAACACATTATACGATAACGAAACTAGTCCTAGAGTATTAAATGAGGTTATGAAGCTGCATCGATTAGGATAGCTACAACACTCGTTATGGATGCCCAACAAGGTTTTCCAAGGCAATTAACTCTACATAAGATACCACTGGATTGAAATGGAGATAAGAGTGCTTCGATTATATTATGAGACTGATATTTATGAGGTCTTTTGCTGCTACATCGAACCATTTACGGACATGTAGATTGCTTGATTGGGGTTGTTGGTGACATAAATCAGGAGAATATCCCCCTTCTTGTCACCATTCTGATATTGAGAACTTTCACCAATCTTTATGTCGCTATTTCCCCTTTACATATCGTAGTTTCATCATATATATTTTGTCTAATTTCATGTATGCAATTACGAAGTGTAGTAGTGCCCTTTTATGTAGACTTCTATGTTGATAAATCAGTCAGCACAACACCTTAGCTAGATAAGATAATGAGAAACATGTAGTCTGATGTAAATAAAGACTATAATTATGGAAACAGCATATTGTAAAGATCTGTACAAATTTACTGAGTAATGTACTCCAGTTTAAACAACTACCGGTTACAAAAAACGTATAGAAGACAAACTGAAGGACCCTATGGTACATCAATACCTTAACCGTTTTTTTTGAATGTGTCAAAGGCAATTTAAAAAATGACTTTTGATATTGCCACCAAACTAATTACATTATTGGATGTATATTCTAAGTAATATCACCGTGTGAAAATACCAGACGAGTTATTAAGAGAGCAACGATCTGTCGCTCTTTAATGACACAAAGCCCACATTTGGGTAAAAAGTACTTCTAGCACTTCACGTAACCTACAAAGGTCTAATAATGATATGTACGGGGTATACATCATCGACACACATGTGCTAGATTTACTACACTTTTAGGTATTTATGTGGTTAGAATCCCCCAACATTTAACTAATCACATGCTTGAGACTATTGGTAGTATGCTTCAAGATCTACCACAAGAATGCATATACGGAAACTCCCTGCGGCCACAACTGTGAATACCCTCAACGCTTATTTACATTTACGCCTATCTACTCTAGTGTCACGTATGTCCCTATTCTTCGAAAAGACCATAAGATCTTACAGTCTCATGTGGAAAAAACGTACTGTTAACTAAACAAATCGAATAATACAAAATCATTTCCTTACCAGACGTATCGTCACCATAGAATCCCCCTCCGGCAAATATTCAATGTCTGATCTCAAGGACAGGCTATCATTTCAGATTTCAGATTTATTGGTTGAGGATAGAAGGCTTGGAGCCTATGTTAATCCTTTTCTAGTAAATTCCTGTGGTTGTCCAAACCCTTCTTGAACGAATCAGTTGAGGTTGCAGAAACTACTTCTTCTGAGAGTCGGTTCCAAGAGTTTATGCCTCGATGTGAGAACCAGCACTCAACAGCAACATGATTTCTCTTTGGCTTTTGAACTCTCCTGCTATGTCCTCTAAGGTGTTCCGATCTGGTGGAAAGGAAAAAGAGAATAGGTCAGGTCCGTAGTCATTGTTTAAAATTTTAAACATTGTGATTAAATCTCCTCTCTGCCTACGGTATGACAGTGAGAAGAGATTTAAACTGTCTAGTGTTTCGTCGTATGATAAGTTAGCTATGCCGTGAACCATACGTGTTGCCTTCCTTTGAACACTTTCTAGAATGTGTGAGTCCCGTTTTAGACAAGGACTGGCGGCCTGGATGCAGTTTTCCAGTCTTGACCTCACCAGAGATGCATATAAGGAGGTGAACATATCTCTGGTGATTCTAGTAAAGGCTCTGCGAATTGTCCATAAGGACCTGAAACTACGTGCATCCAACGCACGACAGTGTGCTGTAGTTTTTAAGTCGTGGCTAACTATGACACCTAAGTCCAAGTGAGTCTGAACTGATAGAAGTGTTATTCCCTCTAGTTCGTAGGAGCTTGTGCTTGCTTGTCCAATGCGTATGGTTGCACATTTTGCCACATTGATCGGGAGCATCCATTCTACGGCCCACTCTGAAAATTTGTTGAGATCCTCTTGTAACGTGAACGTATCACTTTTGTCCTTCAGCTCTCTCCAAATTTTTAAGTCATCTGCGTATAAGACCATAGGGGAGTCGGTGAGCAGAGGTAACTCACTGACATACAGAATAAATAGGAGAGGATCGAGTACCATGTCTTGTGTCACTCCGCTACGTACTGCTGTCCAAGAGGAGAGTTTCGAGTTGGTTCTAACCCTCTGTCTCCTATCTATGAGGAATTCCCTGAGCCAGTTTAGTAATCTGCCTTTGATACCAAGACTTTCCAATTTCATGAGTAGTCATTTGTGAGGTACTTTATCAAAGGCTTTGCTGAAGTCTATGAAGACGACGTCAACGGGTCTTCTGTTGTCCTTTGATTTGACCTAGCTTTCTCTTGCAATGAGGAGATTTGACAGGCATGAGAGGATCCTCCGGAAGCCATGCTGGGCTCCAGATAACAAGCTGCTGTTTTCCAGATAAGCCATGATGCCTTTCTTGATAATTCTTTCCAGTATCTTCATTAAAGTGCTGGTGAGACTGATAGGCCTGCAATTTGAAGGGCTTTGTCTTGATCCTCCTTTGTGGATTGGGGTTACTATGGCGTCTTTCCAATCACGCGGTAACACTCCATTTAGGAGAGATAGCTTGAAGATTGTGGTCAAGGGGCCGGCTATGTTGGCTGATAGCTCCTTGAGAAGCCTTGGATGAAGTTATCGGGACCCATTGATTTCCCTGCATCTAGTTTCATTAAGCAGTTGAGCGCGATGCCCTGGTCGATGTCAACGGAATCTATCCCATGTTCTTCTGATGCAGCCAGAGCTGATCCTATAGGCAGTGATGACTCCTGAGTGAAGACTTGGGAGAAGTAATCTGCCATTGCTTCTGCTTTTTCTCGATCTTCGTCGATTGTATCATTATCAACAATCAGGTTTGGGACACCATTGGATGTTTTATTCCTGAAATTCAAGTACGAGAAAATTTTCTTAGGTTGTGCCTTTGCATTTTGGGCCAGGTGTATCTCGAACTTCATCCTTGATTGGCGGATTTCTGCAATAGCTTTATTTCTAGCAGTGTTATGTAATTTCCTGGTCTCAGAAGTCTCAGGTTTGGCAAGCAGGTTCCAACATTTGTGTTTACGTCTGAGTAACTTACGAATCTCTCGGTTTATCCAAGGGGGGCAATGTTTCCAACCTGACCTTCGGGACAGACCAAGGGATGAAAGGTTCAGTTGCTTGGTCGTAAAGTTGCTTAAATTGGTTTCATGTGGCTTCTACTTGGGACTCTGGGTTGGTGTACCAGTTTACTGAGTTGGCTGCTGAGACGATTGCATTTATATCAGCTTTCCAGACGATTGGTCGAGCTGGGGTTTTGGCTTTTGCTGCCGTTGCTGTGAACTTGAAAGTGAGCACAGCATAGTCACTTCTTCCTAACAGAGGAAGATGTTGCATGAGATCCACATCCTCACCGTGGGAGAACACTAGGTCCGGAGCTGAGGAGGAGTGCCGTGAGTCATAGCGCTTGGGCTTAATGATATCTTGGACTAGGGCTAGCAATATACTGGATCCCAGCAATTTATGATCAAAGGAGTTGAGTGAAGATGGAGTTGGTAGGCTCGTCCAGTCAATTGTTGGGGCGTTGAAGTCGCCGACTACGAGCCTTTAACATTTCGAAGTCCAGGAGCCTAGCTTCTATATTAAGAAGTCATCTGCACTGCAGTCAGGACTGCAGTACACAGCAACGTGGTCAATGTATTGGCCTATGCATTTAAGTCTGTAGCGTGTAAGTTTGCAAGACCCACTTTCGTGAGCGAGTGCTTCGATACTACGCACGGTTAAGCATTTCTTGAGGTAGATGACTACGCCACTTCCTTTGCGGTTTGGTCGGTCCACCCTATGCACTTCGAAGTTTGGCAGGTTAACTTCGTTGTCAGTGACATACGGTGTGACCCATGTCTCTGTGATAATAATTGCATCCGGGTTTCCGGAGTCTATCATGTTAATCAGCTCAGTCATTTTATTTAACAGGCTGCGGGCGTTTCTGTAGCAGACTGTTAATTCAGATTGGTGCTTCCCCGGACTACCCATGGAGGTTTCCGGATCATTAAACTGCGAACTCGGACAACCTGAAAACCTTTAATCTAAAGGTTCTGTCAATGCAGTTGAAGATTGAACGATCAATTCATGGTTGTTTGCTCAAAACCAACTTCCCCAATTTTCGCGGAGGCATCAATACGACAGTCATCGTCTCATCGGTCGCTGTTCAGAAAGAAGTCAGCAGTAAACCGTCAGAAGTAATATTGTGATTTATTATTGTAATATTTGTTCACAGACCTTAGTGGAAACATATTTTATATGTTGGTGTAACAATAAAGAATCCTCGAGTCAACAATTGGTGTTTTGGTTTTTTCGTCCGTTATTACTAAGCGTTTCTGAGAAACTTGAAGGAACAGCGTGAGCCCGAGCGTAGCAAGAGCTGGGCATTAACGGTTTACGAGGCGTGGCTGACAGTTTCTGACGGTAGAAACAGATTCTGGCGGATTCAGACGGTTGGTGAAAGTTTGGATAGTCACCGTTCATCTTTCCTGGTGCCGGTCAAGTCCTCTTTGAACAAGCAATATCTGGAACGTTTTTAGAATTGGGTCAAGTTTAACAATGCCTGGGTCGAAGAAGGGACAGAGCGTCTTGGATCCAAACAGGAAAGTAAGTCATGTTGACTTGTCTGTTAATTGTAACGATGTGTCTGATGTTAAGCATGACATGGTTGATGTTACTGTTTCGCCGTTCAGAGATAATAGGAACATCAAACTCCCTAAATTTGAACCACGGTGTTTTGGTGGAAACCCGGCTGATTATTTAAAGTTTGTAAAGGAGTTTGAGATCATGCTGAGTAGTTTTTTATTAAGTGATGAATTGAAATTGATGTATTTGATGAGGTATTGCACTGGAGATGCTTCAAGAGCTATACAGTGCTGTAAGTTTATGAAGCCAAAAGGGGGCTACTACGAGGCTATGAGCATACCACGTCAAAGGTTTGGAAGACCTTCGATGATTGTAGGGAAATTATTCGAGGCTGTTGAGGGTAATGGTGGTCAATTACAGGATGACTCCCAGGCACTCACTGAGTTTCTGGATGATTTGCTGATTTACAAGAATGCATTGATTTCTATGAATTGCATGAGTGACCTCAACTCGAGCTCAGTCTTAGAGGTAATCGCGAGACGCCTACCTACTCGGCTGCAAAGGAAGTGGGTAAAAATAAGCTCTCGTATAGAGGATGAGGGTATCGAACCAAGGTTTGATGATATTCTGAGACTGGTGAAGGACAGTGTCAACCAGGCGATGGGCAAATTCGCCAGCATTTTGCATTCTAAGGTAGAACCTAAGGAGCCAGTGAATATAAGGAAGGCATTTGTGGTGAAGTCTCAAGACACAACGAGAAAGGATGAGTGTATTGTCTGCCATAACATGCATCAATTGAGTGATTGTAATCGCTTTATCGCTATGTCACCCGTAGAAAGGTTAAAAATGGCAAAGCAGAAGCGGCTGTGTTTCAGTTGTTTAAAGAGTGGGCATACGAAGTGGAATTGTAAGGCGACAAATAAAAGAAGTAGTGGTTTAACGAATATGCACCCACTTCTGAGAACAGTGAACGAACCTGGGAATTCGGTTAATTGTAATAGTATCTCTAGACCCCTTGACATCCCACAAGTTTTCTTAGGGGTATTACCAGTTAAGGTGAAAGGACCGAAATCTTCAGTAGAGACTTATGCATTGTTGGATAATGGTTCAGACGTTACATTGATAGATGCTGAACTGGCTGGTTGCTCGGGTATTAAAGGCCCAAAGCAACCCCTGATTGTAAATACTTTCAATTCTGTGAAAACAGCAGTATGTGAGCGAGTGTCATTTCAGTTAGAATCCTTGGCTATTGGGGAGACCGTGGAAGTGGATACTGCTTACCCTACCTCCAGTATGAAACTTGGCGAAGCTATAGTACCTAGTCGTGAAACGGTTGTCGGTAAGCCATACCTGTGTGACATACCTCTTCCAACACTGCAAGATGGAAGAGTGAGAGTACTCATTGGATGTAGTGTGCCAGAAGCTCACAAGGTATTAGAAGAGAGATTCGGAGGTAGAGATGATCTGTTCGCGACGAAAACACCACTGGGATGGACAGTGAGAGGACCTATACCCATAGTCCATATATCATCATTAGTTGCAAACGATGGGGACAAACTAGAAACTATGATTAAAAATATGTATGACAAGGAGTTTTGCGACTGCGGTGTCCCTGAGACGGGTCGTTCTTCAAGCTTTATTTTTTTCCCAGGCACTTATAACCCATCCACCAAAGACCTGGTTTTTTTGTTAATGCGAAGACAGTACTTCTGTATTTCCTGATG
The DNA here is from genome assembly GCA_944472135.2 of Trichobilharzia regenti. NCBI lineage: Eukaryota > Metazoa > Platyhelminthes > Trematoda > Strigeidida > Schistosomatidae > Trichobilharzia > Trichobilharzia regenti. The sequence continues at coordinate 107,275,061 of OX235264.1, forward strand.
TGTTGCACTCACTGAAAATCTAGCGGATTTTTCCAACTATGCACAGAAATGATTGTACATAAGTGAAAAGGATGTTTTATACTATTCGGATTAACATTTATCAAGTGTACGTATAATCTCCAGTGTACATGTTAAACATATTTTGCTATCGACTGTACGTCGGTGGCACAGTGGTTAGGACTCTCGCCGACCATGCACATGGTCCGAGGTTCGAGCCCACGCCGGCGCACACCTGATATCTATGGTCGGCCTGCAAAATTTGGGCTACCGATATCCATGCTGAAAATTCCATACTAGTACCAAAAATACAGTGTGGAGTCAAGCTGTAAATCAAAAATAAAAAAAATAAAATAAAATAAAATAAAATAAATTGTGACTGAATAATATGATCCTATTTCTGTAACAATTTGATGATGCCTGTAAACTGGCGTCCCTCATGTACTGTATCATGAGAATAAATTTATTTATTTATTTATTTATTCTGTAGAAGATTTAAAAGCAGTTAAAATAGCCGAGGAGTCTTGTAAATACGAAAACGGGCGTTTCAGCGTTGGCCTACCATGGAGATTCAAAGATAGACAGTTGGTTTGTAATAGGAAAGTTGCTCTTAAGAGACTAATGGGTTTACAGAAGAAATTTCTGTCAGATGCAGAACTCTGGTCCAAATATAAGGAAGTCGTCGATAAACATATAATGAAGGGTTACGTTGAAAGACTAGTTGATCAGAGTGAGCCAGGGAAGTGGTATTTGCCCCATCATCCCGTCTTTAACCCGAGGAAGCCAGGTAAACTCCGTGTGGTGTTTGATTGTTCTGCGAAACATGAAGGAGTCTCTTTAAATGATAATCTGTATAGTGGCCCAGATTGCGTGAGCTCATTAGTGGGACTGCTATTAAGATTCAGAAAGTTTACAGTTGCTGTCGCGGCGGATATTGAGGAAATGTTCCTACAGGTGAAGGTGCCAGAGAGTGACAGAGATCACTTGAGGTTTTTGTGGTTTGATGACGGTCCTTGTGGTAAGGTGTCAGAATATAGGATGACAGTGCATCCATTTGGTGCCACGTCCTCCCCATTTTGTGCTAATTTTGCTCTACGAAAGGCAGTGTCCACATTTGGTTCTAATGATTTGCTGGACGTCATAGATTGTTGCTTCTACGTGGATGATTGTTTAGCCTCCTTCGATGATGATAAGTCTGCAGTTAGATTTGCAACAAGCATTACTGAAGTGTTAGCTAAGGCCGGCTTTCGTCTAACTAAGTGGGTCTCGAACAGCCTAGACGTTTTGAAGCATATAGATCCAGAAGACAGAGCACCTACCGTACGAGATTTGCCTGTTGATACTCTACCAGTTGAACGCACATTAGGTATGCGATGGGATGTGAACTCTGATACCTTTGGATTTAGTGTTGGTGATATTGATAAGCCAGTTACTCGGAGAGGTGTGCTCTCTGTGTTGTCGTCCGTGTTTGACCCACTTGGATTAGTAGCACCTTATCTACTTCCGGCTAGGAGGTTATTTCAAGAGACATGCAGGAAAGGGTTACAGTGGGATGAACCATTAAGTGAGAGGCAGAGAGAAGAGTGGAAGGGGTGGGTTAACAGTTTAAGAATGCTGAATCTACATTCCGTCTCACGTCCACTTAAGCCGTCGAGAAATCATGATATAATTGACTTCCATGTTTTTTCTGATGCCTCTGAGGTTGGATTTGGTGCAGCCGTATACATCAGAACCACCTTAAGGAATGATATAGATGTTAGCCTGGTGATGGGTAAATCTAGAGTTGCACCTCTAAAGACGGTTTCGATTCCGAGATTAGAACTTAATGCAGCCTTACTAGCTGCGCAGTTATTCACAACGGTGTGTAAAGAGTTGGATTACCCCAAGCATCCCGTAACGTTTTGGACTGATTCGATGTCTGTGATATATTATATACGCAACGAGTCAGCAAGATATGCATGTTTTGTAGCTAACAGAGTATCTCAAATTCGTGAACTAACAACTGTTGAGCAGTGGAGGTACGTACCGTCTGGAAAAAATCCAGCTGATCTAGCCTCGCGAGGAGTTATTGATATGAATGTGGTTAAAAATAAGTGGTGGAAAGGTCCAGAGTTCTTGCTAAGGGCTGATAGTATGTGGCCTCGTAGAGAAGATGAACCACCGATAAACGAGTGTGCCTTGGAGTTGAAGACAAGTGTCAGTTTAACATCTACTCAAGAAAGACATTCAGGTTTACATCCACTTTTTAAATATTATTCTTCTTGGTACAAACTACTGAAAGCTGTTGCGTGGTTGACACGATATGTTACGTATTTAAAGGTCATGCATCTTGCGGGATACGAAAATATGAATGTGGGGCCTTTGAGAGTCGAAGATATTAGAAATGCAGAGTTAGCGATTTTGAGGGCTGCTCAGTGGGAAGCGTGGGGTGAGATTGCCAAGGAGGATAGTCCCGATTTCGCAGATTTCAAGGTGCGGTTAGATAGATTATCTCCGATAGTTTCCGAAGGGATCGCTAGAGTTGGTGGACGTCTACAAATGTTAGAATCGTCATATGAGACCCGTCATCCGGCTTTATTACCTTGCTACCATCCAGTCACTGATCTCATTATAAGACACTACCATGTTCTTGAAGGTCATTTGGGTACTTCGCAAGTACTATCAAGTATTCGATGTAAGTTCTGGATAGTGAAGGGAGGTACTGCTGTCCGTAAAATAATTGATAAGTGCATGGAATGTAAACTCCGAAATGCTCGTCCAGTACAGCAGATGATGGCACCACTCCCAGCGTGGCAAGCTTCTGAAGGGAATTATCCATTTGAGTACGTTGGGGTGGATTTGTTCGGACCTTTTGTAGTGAAGAGAGGCAGAACCCTATGTAAAAGATATGGCTGTTTATTCACCTGTTTGAAAATGAGAGCTGTGCATATTGAGATGGTTCATACGCTAACTACTGATTCATTCGTGCTAGCATTACATAGATTTATAAATCGCCGGGGTGTACCGAAGATGATGTTCAGCGACAGAGGGACTAATTTTGTTGGCTGTCACGCCGAGCTTAAAGAGTACTTCGAAGGTCCCAAACGAGAGTTCAGGAAGAGTTACTGAAAAGGAACATCGAGTGGCACTTCAATCCACCACATGCCAGCCATAGAGGTGGGCTATGGGAAAGACTTATAGGAATTATCAAGCGTATTTTAAGCTCCATAATTAAAAACCAGAGTTTGAATGACGAAACGCTGGAGACATTTTTTTGTGAAGCTGAACGAATATTAAATGACCGGCCGTTATCACCTGTGAGGGACGACGTCAAGGATTTTGATGTGTTAACCCCAAATAAATTATTGTTATTGAGAGGCAACCCTGGCATAGAGGACGCAAGCGGGGAAGGAATACCTACGATTAAAAGATGGAAACAAGCCAGGCACATGAAAGATATATTTTGGAAAAGATGGTTAAAGGAGTATGTTCTAACACTGCAAACCAGGGACAAGTGGAAAAAGTTGTGCCGAAACTTAAAGGTTGGTGACATAGTATTAGTAGCAGATAAATGTGCCACAGGTAGGTGGCCTTTGGGAGTGGTAGTAAGGCTAATCTGTAGTGGTGATGGATTGGTGAGGACGGTTGAGGTGAGAACAAGTTGTGGAATGTTGGTGCGAGATATTAGAAAACTGTGTCTACTGGAAGGTGCTGAGTGTCGAGAGTCGGAGGATGAAACACTAGAAGATTTTCCAACCTAGAGCGTCAACCTGAGAGGGACTGTAGGCGTACTGGTGTAAGTCCTGCGATTCTTCAAAGGAATTCCATCGAGACACGATCCGCGAGTTTGTGTGTACTGTTTGTACATATGTGTGGTGTGTCATATCAATTGGTGTTTTTTGGATTAATTGTGTTTACTCGTTGTTTTCGTACCTTGTTGTCATTACGTAATTTTGTTAAAATTTTCGTCGTGATTACTTCTGAAGTTGTTTCGAGTCTTCTACATCCATGAATGAATTGATTGATGTTAAGGACAGCAGATGGGTCGTATACGCCGGGTAGGCTATTGCTGAGAATGAAATGCATACGGGGATAATTGTTGGCTGCGGTCCCACACGTCGGGGAGAAAGAGTGTAAACGACTGAGGCTCGCATACGTTACCGTTACTAGAACTGAGGTAGAATGAGTGACAAGCGATTCCAGTGGTAATTGGTAGTGAGTAGATATGAGGATGTGCGTAGAGTATCGTGAGGTGCTGCTATGGTCACGTTGCAGTCTGCAAGAGTCATTCTACCAAGTGGAGATTGTGTTGCAAGAGGATGCCTATAACTGGAAGGCGCAGGTCGTCATTGATGTGTGAGATTGTGCTGTGGGTATGCTTGTGGTGTGTTGGCTTTTCTGTTTGTTTTCCATTTCAGCTCTGTCCATGTGACCCAGGTTCTCGCAATGGCACCCAAGTCAACGTGTATTGGTCGTGATGGAAAAAAGTGATGGATCCATTTTTTGCCGGGGAGTGTCAATGTAGTTGAAGATTGAACGATCAATTCATGGTTGTTTGCTCAAAACCAACTTCCCCAATTTTCGCGGAGGCATCAATACGACAGTCATCGTCTCATCGGTCGCTGTTCAGAAAGAAGTCAGCAGTAAACCGTCAGAAGTAATATTGTGATTTATTATTGTAATATTTGTTCACAGACCTTAGTGGAAACATATTTTATATGTTGGTGTAACAATAAAGAATCCTCGAGTCAACAATTGGTGTTTTGGTTTTTTCGTCCGTTATTACTAAGCGTTTCTGAGAAACTTGAAGGAACAGTGTGAGCCCGAGCGTAGCAAGAGCTGGGCATTAACGGTTTACGAGATGTGGCTGACAACTGCATTTGTAAGCAATCTGCTTCGGGCCGTAGAAAGATTTCAGAAGGGTTTAAGTATATGCGAACGGAGTTTCTCCACAATTTTTCAGAAATTTATACGTGGCGTTGATAGTCCTAAAATTTGAATTTAATCCAGAAGACGACTTTATTACATCCAGTTTCCTCATTTACTTCCAGGCAACAGGTACTGTATCCCTGGGAAACGATGCATTAAATGCATGGTCGGCGAGCGTGCTAACCGCTATGCCACCGACGCACACAATGAGGATAAACGGGAGAAATCTGACAGAAGCAACCTTCTTCACGTACCTACCTGGGAAGCATCGTTATAACTACAGGCCGACGGTGCTGACGAGGATATCAAAGCAAGGATCGAGAAAGCGAGGCAAGCCTTCTTTATTCTCAAGTCTGTGCGGAGGTCAACAGCACTCAACGTCAAAATAAAATCCGGATTTTCAACAGCAAGCTACTCTATGGATCAGAGATTTCGCGCGTCATGAAGAGTACTTGTAGCAAACTAAAGGCTTTTATCAATAGCTGTCTTCGCTCAATACTCAAGATCAGATCGTCAAAAAGATCACCAACAGGGACCCCTGGCAATGAGCGAACCAACCCAGCGGGAACCGATTGTGCGACAAATCTGCAAGAAGAAATGGAGTTTGACTGGCCATACTCCGAGGAAACAAGCCATCCTGAGTGGTCCCTGAGTGGGAAGGAAGCAGCGAGTTGGTCGTCTAAGAGTGATATGAAGAAGAAGTGATGTGAAGAGGAGATGAAAGCATGTGGGGAAACCTGGAGCCAGGTGAAAACGTTACCAGAGAGCCGAAAGCAATGGAGACGTGCGACGTGCAGGAAACAACAATGATAAATAGATAATAGATGTAATAATAGTCCTTTCCTATACTTTCAGTTAAGATTACTGACGTAAAAAGTTTACATGTTCTTCCTTGACGTCTGAATTTTCACTCAAAACCAGTGCTTAACTTAGTATGACAGACCTTTGAAATTTAGTTGCACGAGTGTGAATTCTTATGAAGTTTCTTCTGGTTCTACCCGAAGAAATGCAAGGAGAAACTTGAGAATAAAGAGGATGTTCAGTATCAAAAAAGGTAACTATGGCCAACTGTTTGCAAGAATTGAAGTGCCTACTGACAGTAATGTCAGTTAGCTTGGTCAGAGGCACATCATTTGTCCTGCGTAGTCTTCAGTGTCCTATGTAATGTGACAAGGTCTTTTTTGAGAAGTCTACGGAAAGATAGTGGCAAACAATATAGGGGGAATGGGCAGAATACATGAAGTAACAAATTTTAAGAGAACGGGTTGAGTTACGATACCGGTAATTCTCAACTCCCTTATGTAATGAGTTAAACGAAAACTTTTGTTAGAAATCAACAAGATGTGAGACGACCAACATAGATTCGAAGAGAAGCTGATACCGAGATGAGGGACATTCGATTTACTCCCCATCACAGTGCGTCAATATTACAGGAATCATGAGGTTGAATCAGCCCACATAAGTCCCGTTCGGATCTGAAACTAAATTGATAAATATGATTTCTAGACGGGCTTAATTTGGGACCATTCTGGTGAGACTTTTGTAAACTCCAAACAAAAATTGATTCATCTAAGAACAAACCAAAGCAGAAACTCCTGAGACGGAAACGGTTGAGTCATCGGCACATTTGATGAAGATAACCTTGGAAGGTCATGCAGAAAGAAAGAGAAAAAATTGAGAAAGTACAGCGCCTTGAAGCACACCAGTTTCTGTTAGCGAACTAAGTGGAGCGCTTTTCATCCAAAGCAGAATACAGTTTGCTACCCGGAAAATAAGAAGACAGCCACCTTGTGACACAGGATTCAGTGTTTTCTGATATCAGCTTGCCTAGTGAAAGTGCCCTGGGAATGGAATCAAAACCAGCAGTCCATTAAAATATACAGGCTCAGAAAAACGTGAAACAATATTGTGGAAAAGTTAAATGACAGCAGCTAATATGCCTCTACCGCGGTCTATGAAGTTGAAGATTGAACGATCAATTCATGGTTGTTTGCTCAAAACCAACTTCCCCAATTTTCGCGGAGGCATCAATACGACAGTCATCGTCTCATCGGTCGCTGTTCAGAAAGAAGTCAGCAGTAAACCGTCAGAAGTAATATTGTGATTTATTATTGTAATATTTGTTCACAGACCTTAGTGGAAACATATTTTATATGTTGGTGTAACAATAAAGAATCCTCGAGTCAACAATTGGTGTTTTGGTTTTTTCGTCCGTTATTACTAAGCGTTTCTGAGAAACTTGAAGGAACAGCGTGAGCCCGAGCGTAGCAAGAGCTGGGCATTAACGGTTTACGAGGCGTGGCTGACAGTTTCTGACGGTAGAAACAGATTCTGGCGGATTCAGACGGTTGGTGAAAGTTTGGATAGTCACCGTTCATCTTTCCTGGTGCCGGTCAAGTCCTCTTTGAACAAGCAATATCTGGAACGTTTTTAGAATTGGGTCAAGTTTAACAATGCCTGGGTCGAAGAAGGGACAGAGCGTCTTGGATCCAAACAGGAAAGTAAGTCATGTTGACTTGTCTGTTAATTGTAACGATGTGTCTGATGTTAAGCATGACATGGTTGATGTTACTGTTTCGCCGTTCAGAGATAATAGGAACATCAAACTCCCTAAATTTGAACCACGGTGTTTTGGTGGAAACCCGGCTGATTATTTAAAGTTTGTAAAGGAGTTTGAGATCATGCTGAGTAGTTTTTTATTAAGTGATGAATTGAAATTGATGTATTTGATGAGGTATTGCACTGGAGATGCTTCAAGAGCTATACAGTGCTGTAAGTTTATGAAGCCAAAAGGGGGCTACTACGAGGCTATGAGCATACCACGTCAAAGGTTTGGAAGACCTTCGATGATTGTAGGGAAATTATTCGAGGCTGTTGAGGGTAATGGTGGTCAATTACAGGATGACTCCCAGGCACTCACTGAGTTTCTGGATGATTTGCTGATTTACAAGAATGCATTGATTTCGATGAATTGCATGAGTGACCTAAACTCGAGTTTTATACTAGAATCGATAGCAAGACGCCTACCTACTTGACTGCAAAGGAAGTGGGTGAAGATAAGCTCCCGTATGGAGGATGAGGGTATCGAGCCAAAATTTGATGATATCCTGAAACTGGTAAAAGATAGCGTCAATCAATCTATGAGCAAGTTTGCCAGTATATTGAATCTCACCCCTAGAATAGAGCAGTCTGAGGGTAAAACGCAATCATTGATGACGAGTAGGCCTCAGAGAGGTGGATATCGAGAAGGCTCAATGATGTGTAGTAATGCATATAGACCTAGTGAGTGTAACAGGATACGTAGCACATCCTCAACAGATAAGTTACAAGATGCAAGACAAACACGGTTGTGTTTTACACGTTTGCAAGAGGTGCATACAAAGGTGAACTGTGAACCAGTGAGCAAGTTCAGTGATAAGCTGAATGTAAACTCCAGGCCTGACTCCGAATTGTGTGACGATAACGGTGCGGTCAAGAAGTCCGTAGTTGCAACTGGTAAGCCATTGTTGAATAGAGTGTCACAGAATAGAGTTACTGCTTCAGAGTGCAGTTCTGACTCCACTAGTTTACAAGGTATTACTAGTCAGAGTGAAGGTATAAAATCTTTAGGGATTTGTGAGGAAGAAGCCAAATCATCCACTGCTGTTATTAAAGAGTTTTAAAATGATGAAGTCGACCAGATAGATGATGGTAAATTGAATATTTGTGATAATGATCATGATAGTGCACATTTGTCTTTGGTTGATCATGATGAAATGGGGGGAATGCCTACTACTGCTAAGTTAAATAAACGTTCTGCACAACTACAACGTGAAGTAGAATTGAACGCAGATGCAGTTGCAGAAGGCATGAATACTTGTGAGACCGTCAGTGTAATTGATCAGCGTGTAGCCCACCTATCACCAGATGATAGTGCTAAACCCGAACTAGTAGTGAAAGACAGCAGTGGTGGTAATCTTGCAGTTAGACAACTATCTGAATGCCGAACAACAACAGCTTCTGATCCACCGCTAAGTTCATCAACTGGTATCAATCAGTTGTCGTTGGTGTTGTCATCCACAATGAAACAGGCGCCCATCAACTCAATTATCTTGTGCTATGACTATGCTAGTACCAGTCCGTTTGAAAAGACGAAAGATATTGCTCAGTTTCGTGAGGATAAGCCGGGTGTAAACGAGAGAGTAATTGTTAAATTGACTTTCATGAATAAAGGCATTTCTAGTTTCAAGTTACTATTTGAATGCAATTACCTTTGGTGTAAATTGCTCTGCGCCTACGATTGGTTGACCAGATACGTCGTATGTTTGTTCGTCATCTATATTCTACGATACAATGACATGAGCGTGTTGCCGTTCAGATTTGAGGATATAGCTGATAGAAGGAAGTCAGCAAATGAACTCTGCGACGATTTTCCAACCTAGGGCGTCAACCTGAGAAGGGTTGTAGGCGTACTGCTGTAAGTCCTACAATTCTTCAAAGGGTAGCGCATCAATGAGCAGTCCAATGTGCTTGGTGTGTGATTTTGTACATGTTGTATATACTGAATTGATATCATCTGTCATCTAGCTGTTGGTAATTCTGTTTGTGTTCGGACGACTTCTACTTGTATCATCAACCTGAGAAGGAATGTAGGCGTACAGCTCTCGGTCCTACAGTTCTTCAAGGGTAGTTTGTCATGCCGGAATCCACAACATTTGATGCGTTGGTTGTACATATGTTTGTGTTAAATAATTGTGTGTGTTCCAATTATTGTAATTATTAGTTAATCTTGTTTGTGTCCGGACATTCCACAACTTACAATCGTCAACCTGAGAAGGGTTGCAGGCGTACTGGTGTAAGTCCTGCGATTCTTCAAAGGAATTCCATCGAGACACGATCCGCGAGTTTGTGTGTACTGTTTGTACATATGTGTGGTGTGTCATATCAATTGGTGTTTTTTGGATTAATTGTGTTTACTCGTTGTTTTCGTACCTTGTTGTCATTACGTAATTTTGTTAAAATTTTCGTCGTGATTACTTCTGAAGTTGTTTCGAGTCTTCTACATCCATGAATGAATTGATTGATGTTAAGGACAGCAGATGGGTCGTATACGCCGGGTAGGCTATTGCTGAGAATGAAATGCATACGGGGATAATTGTTGGCTGCGGTCCCACACGTCGGGGAGAAAGAGTGTAAACGACTGAGGCTCGCATACGTTACCGTTACTAGAACTGAGGTAGAATGAGTGACAAGCGATTCCAGTGGTAATTGGTAGTGAGTAGATATGAGGATGTGCGTAGAGTATCGTGAGGTGCTGCTATGGTCACGTTGCAGTCTGCAAGAGTCATTCTACCAAGTGGAGATTGTGTTGCAAGAGGATGCCTATAACTGGAAGGCGCAGGTCGTCATTGATGTGTGAGATTGTGCTGTGGGTATGCTTGTGGTGTGTTGGCTTTTCTGTTTGTTTTCCATTTCAGCTCTGTCCATGTGACCCAGGTTCTCGCAATGGCACCCAAGTCAACGTGTATTGGTCGTGATGGAAAAAAGTGATGGATCCATTTTTTGCCGGGGAGTGTCAATGTAGTTGAAGATTGAACGATCAATTCATGGTTGTTTGCTCAAAACCAACTTCCCCAATTTTCGCGGAGGCATCAATACGACAGTCATCGTCTCATCGGTCGCTGTTCAGAAAGAAGTCAGCAGTAAACCGTCAGAAGTAATATTGTGATTTATTATTGTAATATTTGTTCACAGACCTTAGTGGAAACATATTTTATATGTTGGTGTAACAATAAAGAATCCTCGAGTCAACAATTGGTGTTTTGGTTTTATCGTCCGTTATTACTAAGCGTTTCTGAGAAACTTGAAGGAACAGCGTGAGCCCGAGCGTAGCAAGAGCTGGGCATTAACGGTTTACGAGGCGTGGCTGACAGTTTCTGACGGTAGAAACAGATTCTGGCGGATTCAGACGGTTGGTGAAAGTTTGGATAGTCACCGTTCATCTTTCCTGGTGCCGGTCAAGTCCTCTTTGAACAAGCAATATCTGGAACGTTTTTAGAATTGGGTCAAGTTTAACAATGCCTGGGTCGAAGAAGGGACAGAGCGTCTTGGATCCAAACAGGAAAGTAAGTCATGTTGACTTGTCTGTTAATTGTAACGATGTGTCTGATGTTAAGCATGACATGGTTGATGTTACTGTCTCGCCGTTCAGAGATAATAGGAACATCAAACTCCCTAAATTTGAACCACGGTGTTTTGGTGGAAACCCGGCTGATTATTTAAAGTTTGTAAAGGAGTTTGAGATCATGCTGAGTAGTTTTTTATTAAGTGATGAATTGAAATTGATGTATTTGATGAGGTATTGCACTGGAGATGCTTCAAGAGCTATACAGTGCTGTAAGTTTATGAAGCCAAAAGGGGGCTACTACGAGGCTATGAGCATACCACGTCAAAGGTTTGGAAGACCTTCGATGATTGTAGGGAAATTATTCGAGGCTGTTGAGGGTAATGGTGGTCAATTACAGGATGACTCCCAGGCACTCACTGAGTTTCTGGATGATTTGCTGATTTACAAGAATGCATTGATTTCGATGAATTGCATGAGTGACCTAAACTCGAGTTTTATACTAGAATCGATAGCAAGACGCCTACCTACTTGACTGCAAAGGAAGTGGGTGAAGATAAGCTCCCGTATGGAGGATGAGGGTATCGAGCCAAAATTTGATGATATCCTGAAACTGGTAAAAGATAGCGTCAATCAATCTATGAGCAAGTTTGCCAGTATATTGAATCTCACCCCTAGAATAGAGCAGTCTGAGGGTAAAACGCAATCATTGATGACGAGTAGGCCTCAGAGAGGTGGATATCGAGAAGGCTCCATGATGTCTAGTAATGCATATAGACCTAGTGAGTGTAACAGGATACGTAGCACATCCTCAACAGATAAGTTACAAGATGCAAGACAAACACGGTTGTGTTTTACACGTTTGCAAGAGGTGCATACAAAGGTGAACTGTGAACCAGTGAGCAAGTTCAGTGATAAGCTGAATGTAAACTCCAGGCCTGACTCCGAATTGTGTGACGATAACGGTGCGGTCAAGAAGTCCGTAGTTGCAACTGGTAAGCCATTGTTGAATAGAGTGTCACAGAATAGAGTTACTGCTTCAGAGTGCAGTTCTGACTCCACTAGTTTACAAGGTATTACTAGTCAGAGTGAAGGTATAAAATCTTTAGGGATTTGTGAGGAAGAAGCCAAATCATCCACTGCTGTTATTAAAGAGTTTTAAAATGATGAAGTCGACCAGATAGATGATGGTAAATTGAATATTTGTGATAATGATCATGATAGTGCACATTTGTCTTTGGTTGATCATGATGAAATGGGGGGAATGCCTACTACTGCTAAGTTAAATAAACGTTCTGCACAACTACAACGTGAAGTAGAATTGAACGCAGATGCAGTTGCAGAAGGCATGAATACTTGTGAGACCGTCAGTGTAATTGATCAGCGTGTAGCCCACCTATCACCAGATGATAGTGCTAAACCCGAACTAGTAGTGAAAGACAGCAGTGGTGGTAATCTTGCAGTTAGACAACTATCTGAATGCCGAACAACAACAGCTTCTGATCCACCGCTAAGTTCATCAACTGGTATCAATCAGTTGTCGTTGGTGTTGTCATCCACAATGAAACAGGCGCCCATCAACTCAATTATCTTGTGCTATGACTATGCTAGTACCAGTCCGTTTGAAAAGACGAAAGATATTGCTCAGTTTCGTGAGGATAAGCCGGGTGTAAACGAGAGAGTAATTGTTAAATTGACTTTCATGAATAAAGGCATTTCTAGTTTCAAGTTACTATTTGAATGCAATTACCTTTGGTGTAAATTGCTCTGCGCCTACGATTGGTTGACCAGATACGTCGTATGTTTGTTCGTCATCTATATTCTACGATACAATGACATGAGCGTGTTGCCGTTCAGATTTGAGGATATAGCTGATAGAAGGAAGTCAGCAAATGAACTCTGCGACGATTTTCCAACCTAGGGCGTCAACCTGAGAAGGGTTGTAGGCGTACTGCTGTAAGTCCTACAATTCTTCAAAGGGTAGCGCATCAATGAGCAGTCCAATGTGCTTGGTGTGTGATTTTGTACATGTTGTATATACTGAATTGATATCATCTGTCATCTAGCTGTTGGTAATTCTGTTTGTGTTCGGACGACTTCTACTTGTATCATCAACCTGAGAAGGAATGTAGGCGTACAGCTCTCGGTCCTACAGTTCTTCAAGGGTAGTTTGTCATGCCGGAATCCACAACATTTGATGCGTTGGTTGTACATATGTTTGTGTTAAATAATTGTGTGTGTTCCAATTATTGTAATTATTAGTTAATCTTGTTTGTGTCCGGACATTCCACAACTTACAATCGTCAACCTGAGAAGGGTTGCAGGCGTACTGGTGTAAGTCCTGCGATTCTTCAAAGGAATTCCATCGAGACACGATCCGCGAGTTTGTGTGTACTGTTTGTACATATGTGTGGTGTGTCATATCAATTGGTGTTTTTTGGATTAATTGTGTTTACTCGTTGTTTTCGTACCTTGTTGTCATTACGTAATTTTGTTAAAATTTTCGTCGTGATTACTTCTGAAGTTGTTTCGAGTCTTCTACATCCATGAATGAATTGATTGATGTTAAGGACAGCAGATGGGTCGTATACGCCGGGTAGGCTATTGCTGAGAATGAAATGCATACGGGGATAATTGTTGGCTGCGGTCCCACACGTCGGGGAGAAAGAGTGTAAACGACTGAGGCTCGCATACGTTACCGTTACTAGAACTGAGGTAGAATGAGTGACAAGCGATTCCAGTGGTAATTGGTAGTGAGTAGATATGAGGATGTGCGTAGAGTATCGTGAGGTGCTGCTATGGTCACGTTGCAGTCTGCAAGAGTCATTCTACCAAGTGGAGATTGTGTTGCAAGAGGATGCCTATAACTGGAAGGCGCAGGTCGTCATTGATGTGTGAGATTGTGCTGTGGGTATGCTTGTGGTGTGTTGGCTTTTCTGTTTGTTTTCCATTTCAGCTCTGTCCATGTGACCCAGGTTCTCGCAATGGCACCCAAGTCAACGTGTATTGGTCGTGATGGAAAAAAGTGATGGATCCATTTTTTGCCGGGGAGTGTCAATGTAGTTGAAGATTGAACGATCAATTCATGGTTGTTTGCTCAAAACCAACTTCCCCAATTTTCGCGGAGGCATCAATACGACAGTCATCGTCTCATCGGTCGCTGTTCAGAAAGAAGTCAGCAGTAAACCGTCAGAAGTAATATTGTGATTTATTATTGTAATATTTGTTCACAGACCTTAGTGGAAACATATTTTATATGTTGGTGTAACAATAAAGAATCCTCGAGTCAACAATTGGTGTTTTGGTTTTATCGTCCGTTATTACTAAGCGTTTCTGAGAAACTTGAAGGAACAGCGTGAGCCCGAGCGTAGCAAGAGCTGGGCATTAACGGTTTACGAGGCGTGGCTGACAGTTTCTGACGGTAGAAACAGATTCTGGCGGATTCAGACGGTTGGTGAAAGTTTGGATAGTCACCGTTCATCTTTCCTGGTGCCGGTCAAGTCCTCTTTGAACAAGCAATATCTGGAACGTTTTTAGAATTGGGTCAAGTTTAACAATGCCTGGGTCGAAGAAGGGACAGAGCGTCTTGGATCCAAACAGGAAAGTAAGTCATGTTGACTTGTCTGTTAATTGTAACGATGTGTCTGATGTTAAGCATGACATGGTTGATGTTACTGTCTCGCCGTTCAGAGATAATAGGAACATCAAACTCCCTAAATTTGAACCACGGTGTTTTGGTGGAAACCCGGCTGATTATTTAAAGTTTGTAAAGGAGTTTGAGATCATGCTGAGTAGTTTTTTATTAAGTGATGAATTGAAATTGATGTATTTGATGAGGTATTGCACTGGAGATGCTTCAAGAGCTATACAGTGCTGTAAGTTTATGAAGCCAAAAGGGGGCTACTACGAGGCTATGAGCATACCACGTCAAAGGTTTGGAAGACCTTCGATGATTGTAGGGAAATTATTCGAGGCTGTTGAGGGTAATGGTGGTCAATTACAGGATGACTCCCAGGCACTCACTGAGTTTCTGGATGATTTGCTGATTTACAAGAATGCATTGATTTCGATGAATTGCATGAGTGACCTAAACTCGAGTTTTATACTAGAATCGATAGCAAGACGCCTACCTACTTGACTGCAAAGGAAGTGGGTGAAGATAAGCTCCCGTATGGAGGATGAGGGTATCGAGCCAAAATTTGATGATATCCTGAAACTGGTAAAAGATAGCGTCAATCAATCTATGAGCAAGTTTGCCAGTATATTGAATCTCACCCCTAGAATAGAGCAGTCTGAGGGTAAAACGCAATCATTGATGACGAGTAGGCCTCAGAGAGGTGGATATCGAGAAGGCTCCATGATGTCTAGTAATGCATATAGACCTAGTGAGTGTAACAGGATACGTAGCACATCCTCAACAGATAAGTTACAAGATGCAAGACAAACACGGTTGTGTTTTACACGTTTGCAAGAGGTGCATACAAAGGTGAACTGTGAACCAGTGAGCAAGTTCAGTGATAAGCTGAATGTAAACTCCAGGCCTGACTCCGAATTGTGTGACGATAACGGTGCGGTCAAGAAGTCCGTAGTTGCAACTGGTAAGCCATTGTTGAATAGAGTGTCACAGAATAGAGTTACTGCTTCAGAGTGCAGTTCTGACTCCACTAGTTTACAAGGTATTACTAGTCAGAGTGAAGGTATAAAATCTTTAGGGATTTGTGAGGAAGAAGCCAAATCATCCACTGCTGTTATTAAAGAGTTTTAAAATGATGAAGTCGACCAGATAGATGATGGTAAATTGAATATTTGTGATAATGATCATGATAGTGCACATTTGTCTTTGGTTGATCATGATGAAATGGGGGGAATGCCTACTACTGCTAAGTTAAATAAACGTTCTGCACAACTACAACGTGAAGTAGAATTGAACGCAGATGCAGTTGCAGAAGGCATGAATACTTGTGAGACCGTCAGTGTAATTGATCAGCGTGTAGCCCACCTATCACCAGATGATAGTGCTAAACCCGAACTAGTAGTGAAAGACAGCAGTGGTGGTAATCTTGCAGTTAGACAACTATCTGAATGCCGAACAACAACAGCTTCTGATCCACCGCTAAGTTCATCAACTGGTATCAATCAGTTGTCGTTGGTGTTGTCATCCACAATGAAACAGGCGCCCATCAACTCAATTATCTTGTGCTATGACTATGCTAGTACCAGTCCGTTTGAAAAGACGAAAGATATTGCTCAGTTTCGTGAGGATAAGCCGGGTGTAAACGAGAGAGTAATTGTTAAATTGACTTTCATGAATAAAGGCATTTCTAGTTTCAAGTTACTATTTGAATGCAATTACCTTTGGTGTAAATTGCTCTGCGCCTACGATTGGTTGACCAGATACGTCGTATGTTTGTTCGTCATCTATATTCTACGATACAATGACATGAGCGTGTTGCCGTTCAGATTTGAGGATATAGCTGATAGAAGGAAGTCAGCAAATGAACTCTGCGACGATTTTCCAACCTAGGGCGTCAACCTGAGAAGGGTTGTAGGCGTACTGCTGTAAGTCCTACAATTCTTCAAAGGGTAGCGCATCAATGAGCAGTCCAATGTGCTTGGTGTGTGATTTTGTACATGTGTTCATGTTGTATATACTGAATTGATATCATCTGTCATCTAGCTGTTGGTAATTCTGTTTGTGTTCGGACGACTTCTACTTGTATCATCAACCTGAGAAGGAATGTAGGCGTACAGCTCTCGGTCCTACAGTTCTTCAAGGGTAGTTTGTCATGCCGGAATCCACAACATTTGATGCGTTGGTTGTACATATGTTTGTGTTAAATAATTGTGTGTGTTCCAATTATTGTAATTATTGGTTAATCTTGTTTGTGTCCGGACATTCCACAACTTACAATCGTCAACCTGAGAAGGGTTGCAGGCGTACTGGTGTAAGTCCTGCGATTCTTCAAAGGAATTCCATCGAGACACGATCCGCGAGTTTGTGTGTACTGTTTGTACATATGTGTGGTGTGTCATATCAATTGGTGTTTTTTGGATTAATTGTGTTTACTCGTTGTTTTCGTACCTTGTTGTCATTACGTAATTTTGTTAAAATTTTCGTCGTGATTACTTCTGAAGTTGTTTCGAGTCTTCTACATCCATGAATGAATTGATTGATGTTAAGGACAGCAGATGGGTCGTATACGCCGGGTAGGCTATTGCTGAGAATGAAATGCATACGGGGATAATTGTTGGCTGCGGTCCCACACGTCGGGGAGAAAGAGTGTAAACGACTGAGGCTCGCATACGTTACCGTTACTAGAACTGAGGTAGAATGAGTGACAAGCGATTCCAGTGGTAATTGGTAGTGAGTAGATATGAGGATGTGCGTAGAGTATCGTGAGGTGCTGCTATGGTCACGTTGCAGTCTGCAAGAGTCATTCTACCAAGTGGAGATTGTGTTGCAAGAGGATGCCTATAACTGGAAGGCGCAGGTCGTCATTGATGTGTGAGATTGTGCTGTGGGTATGCTTGTGGTGTGTTGGCTTTTCTGTTTGTTTTCCATTTCAGCTCTGTCCATGTGACCCAGGTTCTCGCAATGGCACCCAAGTCAACGTGTATTGGTCGTGATGGAAAAAAGTGATGGATCCATTTTTTGCCGGGGAGTGTCAATGTAGTTGAAGATTGAACGATCAATTCATGGTTGTTTGCTCAAAACCAACTTCCCCAATTTTCGCGGAGGCATCAATACGACAGTCATCGTCTCATCGGTCGCTGTTCAGAAAGAAGTCAGCAGTAAACCGTCAGAAGTAATATTGTGATTTATTATTGTAATATTTGTTCACAGACCTTAGTGGAAACATATTTTATATGTTGGTGTAACAATAAAGAATCCTCGAGTCAACAATTGGTGTTTTGGTTTTATCGTCCGTTATTACTAAGCGTTTCTGAGAAACTTGAAGGAACAGCGTGAGCCCGAGCGTAGCAAGAGCTGGGCATTAACGGTTTACGAGGCGTGGCTGACAGTTTCTGACGGTAGAAACAGATTCTGGCGGATTCAGACGGTTGGTGAAAGTTTGGATAGTCACCGTTCATCTTTCCTGGTGCCGGTCAAGTCCTCTTTGAACAAGCAATATCTGGAACGTTTTTAGAATTGGGTCAAGTTTAACAATGCCTGGGTCGAAGAAGGGACAGAGCGTCTTGGATCCAAACAGGAAAGTAAGTCATGTTGACTTGTCTGTTAATTGTAACGATGTGTCTGATGTTAAGCATGACATGGTTGATGTTACTGTCTCGCCGTTCAGAGATAATAGGAACATCAAACTCCCTAAATTTGAACCACGGTGTTTTGGTGGAAACCCGGCTGATTATTTAAAGTTTGTAAAGGAGTTTGAGATCATGCTGAGTAGTTTTTTATTAAGTGATGAATTGAAATTGATGTATTTGATGAGGTATTGCACTGGAGATGCTTCAAGAGCTATACAGTGCTGTAAGTTTATGAAGCCAAAAGGGGGCTACTACGAGGCTATGAGCATACCACGTCAAAGGTTTGGAAGACCTTCGATGATTGTAGGGAAATTATTCGAGGCTGTTGAGGGTAATGGTGGTCAATTACAGGATGACTCCCAGGCACTCACTGAGTTTCTGGATGATTTGCTGATTTACAAGAATGCATTGATTTCGATGAATTGCATGAGTGACCTAAACTCGAGTTTTATACTAGAATCGATAGCAAGACGCCTACCTACTTGACTGCAAAGGAAGTGGGTGAAGATAAGCTCCCGTATGGAGGATGAGGGTATCGAGCCAAAATTTGATGATATCCTGAAACTGGTAAAAGATAGCGTCAATCAATCTATGAGCAAGTTTGCCAGTATATTGAATCTCACCCCTAGAATAGAGCAGTCTGAGGGTAAAACGCAATCATTGATGACGAGTAGGCCTCAGAGAGGTGGATATCGAGAAGGCTCCATGATGTCTAGTAATGCATATAGACCTAGTGAGTGTAACAGGATACGTAGCACATCCTCAACAGATAAGTTACAAGATGCAAGACAAACACGGTTGTGTTTTACACGTTTGCAAGAGGTGCATACAAAGGTGAACTGTGAACCAGTGAGCAAGTTCAGTGATAAGCTGAATGTAAACTCCAGGCCTGACTCCGAATTGTGTGACGATAACGGTGCGGTCAAGAAGTCCGTAGTTGCAACTGGTAAGCCATTGTTGAATAGAGTGTCACAGAATAGAGTTACTGCTTCAGAGTGCAGTTCTGACTCCACTAGTTTACAAGGTATTACTAGTCAGAGTGAAGGTATAAAATCTTTAGGGATTTGTGAGGAAGAAGCCAAATCATCCACTGCTGTTATTAAAGAGTTTTAAAATGATGAAGTCGACCAGATAGATGATGGTAAATTGAATATTTGTGATAATGATCATGATAGTGCACATTTGTCTTTGGTTGATCATGATGAAATGGGGGGAATGCCTACTACTGCTAAGTTAAATAAACGTTCTGCACAACTACAACGTGAAGTAGAATTGAACGCAGATGCAGTTGCAGAAGGCATGAATACTTGTGAGACCGTCAGTGTAATTGATCAGCGTGTAGCCCACCTATCACCAGATGATAGTGCTAAACCCGAACTAGTAGTGAAAGACAGCAGTGGTGGTAATCTTGCAGTTAGACAACTATCTGAATGCCGAACAACAACAGCTTCTGATCCACCGCTAAGTTCATCAACTGGTATCAATCAGTTGTCGTTGGTGTTGTCATCCACAATGAAACAGGCGCCCATCAACTCAATTATCTTGTGCTATGACTATGCTAGTACCAGTCCGTTTGAAAAGACGAAAGATATTGCTCAGTTTCGTGAGGATAAGCCGGGTGTAAACGAGAGAGTAATTGTTAAATTGACTTTCATGAATAAAGGCATTTCTAGTTTCAAGTTACTATTTGAATGCAATTACCTTTGGTGTAAATTGCTCTGCGCCTACGATTGGTTGACCAGATACGTCGTATGTTTGTTCGTCATCTATATTCTACGATACAATGACATGAGCGTGTTGCCGTTCAGATTTGAGGATATAGCTGATAGAAGGAAGTCAGCAAATGAACTCTGCGACGATTTTCCAACCTAGGGCGTCAACCTGAGAAGGGTTGTAGGCGTACTGCTGTAAGTCCTACAATTCTTCAAAGGGTAGCGCATCAATGAGCAGTCCAATGTGCTTGGTGTGTGATTTTGTACATGTGTTCATGTTGTATATACTGAATTGATATCATCTGTCATCTAGCTGTTGGTAATTCTGTTTGTGTTCGGACGACTTCTACTTGTATCATCAACCTGAGAAGGAATGTAGGCGTACAGCTCTCGGTCCTACAGTTCTTCAAGGGTAGTTTGTCATGCCGGAATCCACAACATTTGATGCGTTGGTTGTACATATGTTTGTGTTAAATAATTGTGTGTGTTCCAATTATTGTAATTATTGGTTAATCTTGTTTGTGTCCGGAC
Organism: Trichobilharzia regenti; assembly: GCA_944472135.2. Taxonomy (NCBI): domain Eukaryota; kingdom Metazoa; phylum Platyhelminthes; class Trematoda; order Strigeidida; family Schistosomatidae; genus Trichobilharzia; species Trichobilharzia regenti. Next base: position 107,295,575 of record OX235264.1, read on the forward strand.
ATTCCACAACTTACAATCGTCAACCTGAGAAGGGTTGCAGGCGTACTGGTGTAAGTCCTGCGATTCTTCAAAGGAATTCCATCGAGACACGATCCGCGAGTTTGTGTGTACTGTTTGTACATATGTGTGGTGTGTCATATCAATTGGTGTTTTTTGGATTAATTGTGTTTACTCGTTGTTTTCGTACCTTGTTGTCATTACGTAATTTTGTTAAAATTTTCGTCGTGATTACTTCTGAAGTTGTTTCGAGTCTTCTACATCCATGAATGAATTGATTGATGTTAAGGACAGCAGATGGGTCGTATACGCCGGGTAGGCTATTGCTGAGAATGAAATGCATACGGGGATAATTGTTGGCTGCGGTCCCACACGTCGGGGAGAAAGAGTGTAAACGACTGAGGCTCGCATACGTTACCGTTACTAGAACTGAGGTAGAATGAGTGACAAGCGATTCCAGTGGTAATTGGTAGTGAGTAGATATGAGGATGTGCGTAGAGTATCGTGAGGTGCTGCTATGGTCACGTTGCAGTCTGCAAGAGTCATTCTACCAAGTGGAGATTGTGTTGCAAGAGGATGCCTATAACTGGAAGGCGCAGGTCGTCATTGATGTGTGAGATTGTGCTGTGGGTATGCTTGTGGTGTGTTGGCTTTTCTGTTTGTTTTCCATTTCAGCTCTGTCCATGTGACCCAGGTTCTCGCAATGGCACCCAAGTCAACGTGTATTGGTCGTGATGGAAAAAAGTGATGGATCCATTTTTTGCCGGGGAGTGTCAATGTAGTTGAAGATTGAACGATCAATTCATGGTTGTTTGCTCAAAACCAACTTCCCCAATTTTCGCGGAGGCATCAATACGACAGTCATCGTCTCATCGGTCGCTGTTCAGAAAGAAGTCAGCAGTAAACCGTCAGAAGTAATATTGTGATTTATTATTGTAATATTTGTTCACAGACCTTAGTGGAAACATATTTTATATGTTGGTGTAACAATAAAGAATCCTCGAGTCAACAATTGGTGTTTTGGTTTTTTCGTCCGTTATTACTAAGCGTTTTTGAGAAACTTGAAGGAACAGCGTGAGCCCGAGCGTAGCAAGAGCTGGGCATTAACGGTTTACGAGGCGTGGCTGACAGTTTCTGACGGTAGAAACAGATTCTGGCGGATTCAGACGGTTGGTGAAAGTTTGGATAGTCACCGTTCATCTTTCCTGGTGCCGGTCAAGTCCTCTTTGAACAAGCAATATCTGGAACGTTTTTAGAATTGGGTCAAGTTTAACAATGCCTGGGTCGAAGAAGGGACAGAGCGTCTTGGATCCAAACAGGAAAGTAAGTCATGTTGACTTGTCTGTTAATTGTAACGATGTGTCTGATGTTAAGCATGACATGGTTGATGTTACTGTCTCGCCGTTCAGAGATAATAGGAACATCAAACTCCCTAAATTTGAACCACGGTGTTTTGGTGGAAACCCGGCTGATTATTTAAAGTTTGTAAAGGAGTTTGAGATCATGCTGAGTAGTTTTTTATTAAGTGATGAATTGAAATTGATGTATTTGATGAGGTATTGCACTGGAGATGCTTCAAGAGCTATACAGTGCTGTAAGTTTATGAAGCCAAAAGGGGGCTACTACGAGGCTATGAGCATACCACGTCAAAGGTTTGGAAGACCTTCGATGATTGTAGGGAAATTATTCGAGGCTGTTGAGGGTAATGGTGGTCAATTACAGGATGACTCCCAGGCACTCACTGAGTTTCTGGATGATTTGCTGATTTACAAGAATGCATTGATTTCGATGAATTGCATGAGTGACCTAAACTCGAGTTTTATACTAGAATCGATAGCAAGACGCCTACCTACTTGACTGCAAAGGAAGTGGGTGAAGATAAGCTCCCGTATGGAGGATGAGGGTATCGAGCCAAAATTTGATGATATCCTGAAACTGGTAAAAGATAGCGTCAATCAATCTATGAGCAAGTTTGCCAGTATATTGAATCTCACCCCTAGAATAGAGCAGTCTGAGGGTAAAACGCAATCATTGATGACGAGTAGGCCTCAGAGAGGTGGATATCGAGAAGGCTCCATGATGTCTAGTAATGCATATAGACCTAGTGAGTGTAACAGGATACGTAGCACATCCTCAACAGATAAGTTACAAGATGCAAGACAAACACGGTTGTGTTTTACACGTTTGCAAGAGGTGCATACAAAGGTGAACTGTGAACCAGTGAGCAAGTTCAGTGATAAGCTGAATGTAAACTCCAGGCCTGACTCCGAATTGTGTGACGATAACGGTGCGGTCAAGAAGTCCGTAGTTGCAACTGGTAAGCCATTGTTGAATAGAGTGTCACAGAATAGAGTTACTGCTTCAGAGTGCAGTTCTGACTCCACTAGTTTACAAGGTATTACTAGTCAGAGTGAAGGTATAAAATCTTTAGGGATTTGTGAGGAAGAAGCCAAATCATCCACTGCTGTTATTAAAGAGTTTTAAAATGATGAAGTCGACCAGATAGATGATGGTAAATTGAATATTTGTGATAATGATCATGATAGTGCACATTTGTCTTTGGTTGATCATGATGAAATGGGGGGAATGCCTACTACTGCTAAGTTAAATAAACGTTCTGCACAACTACAACGTGAAGTAGAATTGAACGCAGATGCAGTTGCAGAAGGCATGAATACTTGTGAGACCGTCAGTGTAATTGATCAGCGTGTAGCCCACCTATCACCAGATGATAGTGCTAAACCCGAACTAGTAGTGAAAGACAGCAGTGGTGGTAATCTTGCAGTTAGACAACTATCTGAATGCCGAACAACAACAGCTTCTGATCCACCGCTAAGTTCATCAACTGGTATCAATCAGTTGTCGTTGGTGTTGTCATCCACAATGAAACAGGCGCCCATCAACTCAATTATCTTGTGCTATGACTATGCTAGTACCAGTCCGTTTGAAAAGACGAAAGATATTGCTCAGTTTCGTGAGGATAAGCCGGGTGTAAACGAGAGAGTAATTGTTAAATTGACTTTCATGAATAAAGGCATTTCTAGTTTCAAGTTACTATTTGAATGCAATTACCTTTGGTGTAAATTGCTCTGCGCCTACGATTGGTTGACCAGATACGTCGTATGTTTGTTCGTCATCTATATTCTACGATACAATGACATGAGCGTGTTGCCGTTCAGATTTGAGGATATAGCTGATAGAAGGAAGTCAGCAAATGAACTCTGCGACGATTTTCCAACCTAGGGCGTCAACCTGAGAAGGGTTGTAGGCGTACTGCTGTAAGTCCTACAATTCTTCAAAGGGTAGCGCATCAATGAGCAGTCCAATGTGCTTGGTGTGTGATTTTGTACATGTTGTATATACTGAATTGATATCATCTGTCATCTAGCTGTTGGTAATTCTGTTTGTGTTCGGACGACTTCTACTTGTATCATCAACCTGAGAAGGAATGTAGGCGTACAGCTCTCGGTCCTACAGTTCTTCAAGGGTAGTTTGTCATGCCGGAATCCACAACATTTGATGCGTTGGTTGTACATATGTTTGTGTTAAATAATTGTGTGTGTTCCAATTATTGTAATTATTGGTTAATCTTGTTTGTGTCCGGACATTCCACAACTTACAATCGTCAACCTGAGAAGGGTTGCAGGCGTACTGGTGTAAGTCCTGCGATTCTTCAAAGGAATTCCATCGAGACACGATCCGCGAGTTTGTGTGTACTGTTTGTACATATGTGTGGTGTGTCATATCAATTGGTGTTTTTTGGATTAATTGTGTTTACTCGTTGTTTTCGTACCTTGTTGTCATTACGTAATTTTGTTAAAATTTTCGTCGTGATTACTTCTGAAGTTGTTTCGAGTCTTCTACATCCATGAATGAATTGATTGATGTTAAGGACAGCAGATGGGTCGTATACGCCGGGTAGGCTATTGCTGAGAATGAAATGCATACGGGGATAATTGTTGGCTGCGGTCCCACACGTCGGGGAGAAAGAGTGTAAACGACTGAGGCTCGCATACGTTACCGTTACTAGAACTGAGGTAGAATGAGTGACAAGCGATTCCAGTGGTAATTGGTAGTGAGTAGATATGAGGATGTGCGTAGAGTATCGTGAGGTGCTGCTATGGTCACGTTGCAGTCTGCAAGAGTCATTCTACCAAGTGGAGATTGTGTTGCAAGAGGATGCCTATAACTGGAAGGCGCAGGTCGTCATTGATGTGTGAGATTGTGCTGTGGGTATGCTTGTGGTGTGTTGGCTTTTCTGTTTGTTTTCCATTTCAGCTCTGTCCATGTGACCCAGGTTCTCGCAATGGCACCCAAGTCAACGTGTATTGGTCGTGATGGAAAAAAGTGATGGATCCATTTTTTGCCGGGGAGTGTCAATGTAGTTGAAGATTGAACGATCAATTCATGGTTGTTTGCTCAAAACCAACTTCCCCAATTTTCGCGGAGGCATCAATACGACAGTCATCGTCTCATCGGTCGCTGTTCAGAAAGAAGTCAGCAGTAAACCGTCAGAAGTAATATTGTGATTTATTATTGTAATATTTGTTCACAGACCTTAGTGGAAACATATTTTATATGTTGGTGTAACAATAAAGAATCCTCGAGTCAACAATTGGTGTTTTGGTTTTTTCGTCCGTTATTACTAAGCGTTTCTGAGAAACTTGAAGGAACAGCGTGAGCCCGAGCGTAGCAAGAGCTGGGCATTAACGGTTTACGAGGCGTGGCTGACAGTTTCTGACGGTAGAAACAGATTCTGGCGGATTCAGACGGTTGGTGAAAGTTTGGATAGTCACCGTTCATCTTTCCTGGTGCCGGTCAAGTCCTCTTTGAACAAGCAATATCTGGAACGTTTTTAGAATTGGGTCAAGTTTAACAATGCCTGGGTCGAAGAAGGGACAGAGCGTCTTGGATCCAAACAGGAAAGTAAGTCATGTTGACTTGTCTGTTAATTGTAACGATGTGTCTGATGTTAAGCATGACATGGTTGATGTTACTGTCTCGCCGTTCAGAGATAATAGGAACATCAAACTCCCTAAATTTGAACCACGGTGTTTTGGTGGAAACCCGGCTGATTATTTAAAGTTTGTAAAGGAGTTTGAGATCATGCTGAGTAGTTTTTTATTAAGTGATGAATTGAAATTGATGTATTTGATGAGGTATTGCACTGGAGATGCTTCAAGAGCTATACAGTGCTGTAAGTTTATGAAGCCAAAAGGGGGCTACTACGAGGCTATGAGCATACCACGTCAAAGGTTTGGAAGACCTTCGATGATTGTAGGGAAATTATTCGAGGCTGTTGAGGGTAATGGTGGTCAATTACAGGATGACTCCCAGGCACTCACTGAGTTTCTGGATGATTTGCTGATTTACAAGAATGCATTGATTTCGATGAATTGCATGAGTGACCTAAACTCGAGTTTTATACTAGAATCGATAGCAAGACGCCTACCTACTTGACTGCAAAGGAAGTGGGTGAAGATAAGCTCCCGTATGGAGGATGAGGGTATCGAGCCAAAATTTGATGATATCCTGAAACTGGTAAAAGATAGCGTCAATCAATCTATGAGCAAGTTTGCCAGTATATTGAATCTCACCCCTAGAATAGAGCAGTCTGAGGGTAAAACGCAATCATTGATGACGAGTAGGCCTCAGAGAGGTGGATATCGAGAAGGCTCCATGATGTCTAGTAATGCATATAGACCTAGTGAGTGTAACAGGATACGTAGCACATCCTCAACAGATAAGTTACAAGATGCAAGACAAACACGGTTGTGTTTTACACGTTTGCAAGAGGTGCATACAAAGGTGAACTGTGAACCAGTGAGCAAGTTCAGTGATAAGCTGAATGTAAACTCCAGGCCTGACTCCGAATTGTGTGACGATAACGGTGCGGTCAAGAAGTCCGTAGTTGCAACTGGTAAGCCATTGTTGAATAGAGTGTCACAGAATAGAGTTACTGCTTCAGAGTGCAGTTCTGACTCCACTAGTTTACAAGGTATTACTAGTCAGAGTGAAGGTATAAAATCTTTAGGGATTTGTGAGGAAGAAGCCAAATCATCCACTGCTGTTATTAAAGAGTTTTAAAATGATGAAGTCGACCAGATAGATGATGGTAAATTGAATATTTGTGATAATGATCATGATAGTGCACATTTGTCTTTGGTTGATCATGATGAAATGGGGGGAATGCCTACTACTGCTAAGTTAAATAAACGTTCTGCACAACTACAACGTGAAGTAGAATTGAACGCAGATGCAGTTGCAGAAGGCATGAATACTTGTGAGACCGTCAGTGTAATTGATCAGCGTGTAGCCCACCTATCACCAGATGATAGTGCTAAACCCGAACTAGTAGTGAAAGACAGCAGTGGTGGTAATCTTGCAGTTAGACAACTATCTGAATGCCGAACAACAACAGCTTCTGATCCACCGCTAAGTTCATCAACTGGTATCAATCAGTTGTCGTTGGTGTTGTCATCCACAATGAAACAGGCGCCCATCAACTCAATTATCTTGTGCTATGACTATGCTAGTACCAGTCCGTTTGAAAAGACGAAAGATATTGCTCAGTTTCGTGAGGATAAGCCGGGTGTAAACGAGAGAGTAATTGTTAAATTGACTTTCATGAATAAAGGCATTTCTAGTTTCAAGTTACTATTTGAATGCAATTACCTTTGGTGTAAATTGCTCTGCGCCTACGATTGGTTGACCAGATACGTCGTATGTTTGTTCGTCATCTATATTCTACGATACAATGACATGAGCGTGTTGCCGTTCAGATTTGAGGATATAGCTGATAGAAGGAAGTCAGCAAATGAACTCTGCGACGATTTTCCAACCTAGGGCGTCAACCTGAGAAGGGTTGTAGGCGTACTGCTGTAAGTCCTACAATTCTTCAAAGGGTAGCGCATCAATGAGCAGTCCAATGTGCTTGGTGTGTGATTTTGTACATGTGTTCATGTTGTATATACTGAATTGATATCATCTGTCATCTAGCTGTTGGTAATTCTGTTTGTGTTCGGACGACTTCTACTTGTATCATCAACCTGAGAAGGAATGTAGGCGTACAGCTCTCGGTCCTACAGTTCTTCAAGGGTAGTTTGTCATGCCGGAATCCACAACATTTGATGCGTTGGTTGTACATATGTTTGTGTTAAATAATTGTGTGTGTTCCAATTATTGTAATTATTAGTTAATCTTGTTTGTGTCCGGACATTCCACAACTTACAATCGTCAACCTGAGAAGGGTTGCAGGCGTACTGGTGTAAGTCCTGCGATTCTTCAAAGGAATTCCATCGAGACACGATCCGCGAGTTTGTGTGTACTGTTTGTACATATGTGTGGTGTGTCATATCAATTGGTGTTTTTTGGATTAATTGTGTTTACTCGTTGTTTTCGTACCTTGTTGTCATTACGTAATTTTGTTAAAATTTTCGTCGTGATTACTTCTGAAGTTGTTTCGAGTCTTCTACATCCATGAATGAATTGATTGATGTTAAGGACAGCAGATGGGTCGTATACGCCGGGTAGGCTATTGCTGAGAATGAAATGCATACGGGGATAATTGTTGGCTGCGGTCCCACACGTCGGGGAGAAAGAGTGTAAACGACTGAGGCTCGCATACGTTACCGTTACTAGAACTGAGGTAGAATGAGTGACAAGCGATTCCAGTGGTAATTGGTAGTGAGTAGATATGAGGATGTGCGTAGAGTATCGTGAGGTGCTGCTATGGTCACGTTGCAGTCTGCAAGAGTCATTCTACCAAGTGGAGATTGTGTTGCAAGAGGATGCCTATAACTGGAAGGCGCAGGTCGTCATTGATGTGTGAGATTGTGCTGTGGGTATGCTTGTGGTGTGTTGGCTTTTCTGTTTGTTTTCCATTTCAGCTCTGTCCATGTGACCCAGGTTCTCGCAATGGCACCCAAGTCAACGTGTATTGGTCGTGATGGAAAAAAGTGATGGATCCATTTTTTGCCGGGGAGTGTCAATGTAGTTGAAGATTGAACGATCAATTCATGGTTGTTTGCTCAAAACCAACTTCCCCAATTTTCGCGGAGGCATCAATACGACAGTCATCGTCTCATCGGTCGCTGTTCAGAAAGAAGTCAGCAGTAAACCGTCAGAAGTAATATTGTGATTTATTATTGTAATATTTGTTCACAGACCTTAGTGGAAACATATTTTATATGTTGGTGTAACAATAAAGAATCCTCGAGTCAACAATTGGTGTTTTGGTTTTATCGTCCGTTATTACTAAGCGTTTCTGAGAAACTTGAAGGAACAGCGTGAGCCCGAGCGTAGCAAGAGCTGGGCATTAACGGTTTACGAGGCGTGGCTGACAGTTTCTGACGGTAGAAACAGATTCTGGCGGATTCAGACGGTTGGTGAAAGTTTGGATAGTCACCGTTCATCTTTCCTGGTGCCGGTCAAGTCCTCTTTGAACAAGCAATATCTGGAACGTTTTTAGAATTGGGTCAAGTTTAACAATGCCTGGGTCGAAGAAGGGACAGAGCGTCTTGGATCCAAACAGGAAAGTAAGTCATGTTGACTTGTCTGTTAATTGTAACGATGTGTCTGATGTTAAGCATGACATGGTTGATGTTACTGTCTCGCCGTTCAGAGATAATAGGAACATCAAACTCCCTAAATTTGAACCACGGTGTTTTGGTGGAAACCCGGCTGATTATTTAAAGTTTGTAAAGGAGTTTGAGATCATGCTGAGTAGTTTTTTATTAAGTGATGAATTGAAATTGATGTATTTGATGAGGTATTGCACTGGAGATGCTTCAAGAGCTATACAGTGCTGTAAGTTTATGAAGCCAAAAGGGGGCTACTACGAGGCTATGAGCATACCACGTCAAAGGTTTGGAAGACCTTCGATGATTGTAGGGAAATTATTCGAGGCTGTTGAGGGTAATGGTGGTCAATTACAGGATGACTCCCAGGCACTCACTGAGTTTCTGGATGATTTGCTGATTTACAAGAATGCATTGATTTCGATGAATTGCATGAGTGACCTAAACTCGAGTTTTATACTAGAATCGATAGCAAGACGCCTACCTACTTGACTGCAAAGGAAGTGGGTGAAGATAAGCTCCCGTATGGAGGATGAGGGTATCGAGCCAAAATTTGATGATATCCTGAAACTGGTAAAAGATAGCGTCAATCAATCTATGAGCAAGTTTGCCAGTATATTGAATCTCACCCCTAGAATAGAGCAGTCTGAGGGTAAAACGCAATCATTGATGACGAGTAGGCCTCAGAGAGGTGGATATCGAGAAGGCTCCATGATGTCTAGTAATGCATATAGACCTAGTGAGTGTAACAGGATACGTAGCACATCCTCAACAGATAAGTTACAAGATGCAAGACAAACACGGTTGTGTTTTACACGTTTGCAAGAGGTGCATACAAAGGTGAACTGTGAACCAGTGAGCAAGTTCAGTGATAAGCTGAATGTAAACTCCAGGCCTGACTCCGAATTGTGTGACGATAACGGTGCGGTCAAGAAGTCCGTAGTTGCAACTGGTAAGCCATTGTTGAATAGAGTGTCACAGAATAGAGTTACTGCTTCAGAGTGCAGTTCTGACTCCACTAGTTTACAAGGTATTACTAGTCAGAGTGAAGGTATAAAATCTTTAGGGATTTGTGAGGAAGAAGCCAAATCATCCACTGCTGTTATTAAAGAGTTTTAAAATGATGAAGTCGACCAGATAGATGATGGTAAATTGAATATTTGTGATAATGATCATGATAGTGCACATTTGTCTTTGGTTGATCATGATGAAATGGGGGGAATGCCTACTACTGCTAAGTTAAATAAACGTTCTGCACAACTACAACGTGAAGTAGAATTGAACGCAGATGCAGTTGCAGAAGGCATGAATACTTGTGAGACCGTCAGTGTAATTGATCAGCGTGTAGCCCACCTATCACCAGATGATAGTGCTAAACCCGAACTAGTAGTGAAAGACAGCAGTGGTGGTAATCTTGCAGTTAGACAACTATCTGAATGCCGAACAACAACAGCTTCTGATCCACCGCTAAGTTCATCAACTGGTATCAATCAGTTGTCGTTGGTGTTGTCATCCACAATGAAACAGGCGCCCATCAACTCAATTATCTTGTGCTATGACTATGCTAGTACCAGTCCGTTTGAAAAGACGAAAGATATTGCTCAGTTTCGTGAGGATAAGCCGGGTGTAAACGAGAGAGTAATTGTTAAATTGACTTTCATGAATAAAGGCATTTCTAGTTTCAAGTTACTATTTGAATGCAATTACCTTTGGTGTAAATTGCTCTGCGCCTACGATTGGTTGACCAGATACGTCGTATGTTTGTTCGTCATCTATATTCTACGATACAATGACATGAGCGTGTTGCCGTTCAGATTTGAGGATATAGCTGATAGAAGGAAGTCAGCAAATGAACTCTGCGACGATTTTCCAACCTAGGGCGTCAACCTGAGAAGGGTTGTAGGCGTACTGCTGTAAGTCCTACAATTCTTCAAAGGGTAGCGCATCAATGAGCAGTCCAATGTGCTTGGTGTGTGATTTTGTACATGTGTTCATGTTGTATATACTGAATTGATATCATCTGTCATCTAGCTGTTGGTAATTCTGTTTGTGTTCGGACGACTTCTACTTGTATCATCAACCTGAGAAGGAATGTAGGCGTACAGCTCTCGGTCCTACAGTTCTTCAAGGGTAGTTTGTCATGCCGGAATCCACAACATTTGATGCGTTGGTTGTACATATGTTTGTGTTAAATAATTGTGTGTGTTCCAATTATTGTAATTATTAGTTAATCTTGTTTGTGTCCGGACATTCCACAACTTACAATCGTCAACCTGAGAAGGGTTGCAGGCGTACTGGTGTAAGTCCTGCGATTCTTCAAAGGAATTCCATCGAGACACGATCCGCGAGTTTGTGTGTACTGTTTGTACATATGTGTGGTGTGTCATATCAATTGGTGTTTTTTGGATTAATTGTGTTTACTCGTTGTTTTCGTACCTTGTTGTCATTACGTAATTTTGTTAAAATTTTCGTCGTGATTACTTCTGAAGTTGTTTCGAGTCTTCTACATCCATGAATGAATTGATTGATGTTAAGGACAGCAGATGGGTCGTATACGCCGGGTAGGCTATTGCTGAGAATGAAATGCATACGGGGATAATTGTTGGCTGCGGTCCCACACGTCGGGGAGAAAGAGTGTAAACGACTGAGGCTCGCATACGTTACCGTTACTAGAACTGAGGTAGAATGAGTGACAAGCGATTCCAGTGGTAATTGGTAGTGAGTAGATATGAGGATGTGCGTAGAGTATCGTGAGGTGCTGCTATGGTCACGTTGCAGTCTGCAAGAGTCATTCTACCAAGTGGAGATTGTGTTGCAAGAGGATGCCTATAACTGGAAGGCGCAGGTCGTCATTGATGTGTGAGATTGTGCTGTGGGTATGCTTGTGGTGTGTTGGCTTTTCTGTTTGTTTTCCATTTCAGCTCTGTCCATGTGACCCAGGTTCTCGCAATGGCACCCAAGTCAACGTGTATTGGTCGTGATGGAAAAAAGTGATGGATCCATTTTTTGCCGGGGAGTGTCAATGTAGTTGAAGATTGAACGATCAATTCATGGTTGTTTGCTCAAAACCAACTTCCCCAATTTTCGCGGAGGCATCAATACGACAGTCATCGTCTCATCGGTCGCTGTTCAGAAAGAAGTCAGCAGTAAACCGTCAGAAGTAATATTGTGATTTATTATTGTAATATTTGTTCACAGACCTTAGTGGAAACATATTTTATATGTTGGTGTAACAATAAAGAATCCTCGAGTCAACAATTGGTGTTTTGGTTTTATCGTCCGTTATTACTAAGCGTTTCTGAGAAACTTGAAGGAACAGCGTGAGCCCGAGCGTAGCAAGAGCTGGGCATTAACGGTTTACGAGGCGTGGCTGACAGTTTCTGACGGTAGAAACAGATTCTGGCGGATTCAGACGGTTGGTGAAAGTTTGGATAGTCACCGTTCATCTTTCCTGGTGCCGGTCAAGTCCTCTTTGAACAAGCAATATCTGGAACGTTTTTAGAATTGGGTCAAGTTTAACAATGCCTGGGTCGAAGAAGGGACAGAGCGTCTTGGATCCAAACAGGAAAGTAAGTCATGTTGACTTGTCTGTTAATTGTAACGATGTGTCTGATGTTAAGCATGACATGGTTGATGTTACTGTCTCGCCGTTCAGAGATAATAGGAACATCAAACTCCCTAAATTTGAACCACGGTGTTTTGGTGGAAACCCGGCTGATTATTTAAAGTTTGTAAAGGAGTTTGAGATCATGCTGAGTAGTTTTTTATTAAGTGATGAATTGAAATTGATGTATTTGATGAGGTATTGCACTGGAGATGCTTCAAGAGCTATACAGTGCTGTAAGTTTATGAAGCCAAAAGGGGGCTACTACGAGGCTATGAGCATACCACGTCAAAGGTTTGGAAGACCTTCGATGATTGTAGGGAAATTATTCGAGGCTGTTGAGGGTAATGGTGGTCAATTACAGGATGACTCCCAGGCACTCACTGAGTTTCTGGATGATTTGCTGATTTACAAGAATGCATTGATTTCGATGAATTGCATGAGTGACCTAAACTCGAGTTTTATACTAGAATCGATAGCAAGACGCCTACCTACTTGACTGCAAAGGAAGTGGGTGAAGATAAGCTCCCGTATGGAGGATGAGGGTATCGAGCCAAAATTTGATGATATCCTGAAACTGGTAAAAGATAGCGTCAATCAATCTATGAGCAAGTTTGCCAGTATATTGAATCTCACCCCTAGAATAGAGCAGTCTGAGGGTAAAACGCAATCATTGATGACGAGTAGGCCTCAGAGAGGTGGATATCGAGAAGGCTCCATGATGTCTAGTAATGCATATAGACCTAGTGAGTGTAACAGGATTCGTAGTACATCCTCAACAGATAAGTTACAAGATGCAAGACAAACACGGTTGTGTTTTACACGTTTGCAAGAGGTGCATACAAAGGTGAACTGTGAACCAGTGAGCAAGTTCAGTGATAAGCTGAATGTAAACTCCAGGCCTGACTCCGAATTGTGTGACGATAACGGTGCGGTCAAGAAGTCCGTAGTTGCAACTGGTAAGCCATTGTTGAATAGAGTGTCACAGAATAGAGTTACTGCTTCAGAGTGCAGTTCTGACTCCACTAGTTTACAAGGTATTACTAGTCAGAGTGAAGGTATAAAATCTTTAGGGATTTGTGAGGAAGAAGCCAAATCATCCACTGCTGTTATTAAAGAGTTTTAAAATGATGAAGTCGACCAGATAGATGATGGTAAATTGAATATTTGTGATAATGATCATGATAGTGCACATTTGTCTTTGGTTGATCATGATGAAATGGGGGGAATGCCTACTACTGCTAAGTTAAATAAACGTTCTGCACAACTACAACGTGAAGTAGAATTGAACGCAGATGCAGTTGCAGAAGGCATGAATACTTGTGAGACCGTCAGTGTAATTGATCAGCGTGTAGCCCACCTATCACCAGATGATAGTGCTAAACCCGAACTAGTAGTGAAAGACAGCAGTGGTGGTAATCTTGCAGTTAGACAACTATCTGAATGCCGAACAACAACAGCTTCTGATCCACCGCTAAGTTCATCAACTGGTATCAATCAGTTGTCGTTGGTGTTGTCATCCACAATGAAACAGGCGCCCATCAACTCAATTATCTTGTGCTATGACTATGCTAGTACCAGTCCGTTTGAAAAGACGAAAGATATTGCTCAGTTTCGTGAGGATAAGCCGGGTGTAAACGAGAGAGTAATTGTTAAATTGACTTTCATGAATAAAGGCATTTCTAGTTTCAAGTTACTATTTGAATGCAATTACCTTTGGTGTAAATTGCTCTGCGCCTACGATTGGTTGACCAGATACGTCGTATGTTTGTTCGTCATCTATATTCTACGATACAATGACATGAGCGTGTTGCCGTTCAGATTTGAGGATATAGCTGATAGAAGGAAGTCAGCAAATGAACTCTGCGACGATTTTCCAACCTAGGGCGTCAACCTGAGAAGGGTTGTAGGCGTACTGCTGTAAGTCCTACAATTCTTCAAAGGGTAGCGCATCAATGAGCAGTCCAATGTGCTTGGTGTGTGATTTTGTACATGTGTTCATGTTGTATATACTGAATTGATATCATCTGTCATCTAGCTGTTGGTAATTCTGTTTGTGTTCGGACGACTTCTACTTGTATCATCAACCTGAGAAGGAATGTAGGCGTACAGCTCTCGGTCCTACAGTTCTTCAAGGGTAGTTTGTCATGCCGGAATCCACAACATTTGATGCGTTGGTTGTACATATGTTTGTGTTAAATAATTGTGTGTGTTCCAATTATTGTAATTATTGGTTAATCTTGTTTGTGTCCGGACATTCCACAACTTACAATCGTCAACCTGAGAAGGGTTGCAGGCGTACTGGTGTAAGTCCTGCGATTCTTCAAAGGAATTCCATCGAGACACGATCCGCGAGTTTGTGTGTACTGTTTGTACATATGTGTGGTGTGTCATATCAATTGGTGTTTTTTGGATTAATTGTGTTTACTCGTTGTTTTCGTACCTTGTTGTCATTACGTAATTTTGTTAAAATTTTCGTCGTGATTACTTCTGAAGTTGTTTCGAGTCTTCTACATCCATGAATGAATTGATTGATGTTAAGGACAGCAGATGGGTCGTATACGCCGGGTAGGCTATTGCTGAGAATGAAATGCATACGGGGATAATTGTTGGCTGCGGTCCCACACGTCGGGGAGAAAGAGTGTAAACGACTGAGGCTCGCATACGTTACCGTTACTAGAACTGAGGTAGAATGAGTGACAAGCGATTCCAGTGGTAATTGGTAGTGAGTAGATATGAGGATGTGCGTAGAGTATCGTGAGGTGCTGCTATGGTCACGTTGCAGTCTGCAAGAGTCATTCTACCAAGTGGAGATTGTGTTGCAAGAGGATGCCTATAACTGGAAGGCGCAGGTCGTCATTGATGTGTGAGATTGTGCTGTGGGTATGCTTGTGGTGTGTTGGCTTTTCTGTTTGTTTTCCATTTCAGCTCTGTCCATGTGACCCAGGTTCTCGCAATGGCACCCAAGTCAACGTGTATTGGTCGTGATGGAAAAAAGTGATGGATCCATTTTTTGCCGGGGAGTGTCAATGTAGTTGAAGATTGAACGATCAATTCATGGTTGTTTGCTCAAAACCAACTTCCCCAATTTTCGCGGAGGCATCAATACGACAGTCATCGTCTCATCGGTCGCTGTTCAGAAAGAAGTCAGCAGTAAACTGTCAGAAGTAATATTGTGATTTATTATTGTAATATTTGTTCACAGACCTTAGTGGAAACATATTTTATATGTTGGTGTAACAATAAAGAATCCTCGAGTCAACAATTGGTGTTTTGGTTTTTTCGTCCGTTATTACTAAGCGTTTTTGAGAAACTTGAAGGAACAGTGTGAGCCCGAGCGTAGCAAGAGCTGGGCATTAACGGTTTACGAGGCGTGGCTGACAGTTTCTGACGGTAGAAACAGATTCTGGCGGATTCAGACGGTTGGTGAAAGTTTGGATAGTCACCGTTCATCTTTCCTGGTGCCGGTCAAGTCCTCTTTGAACAAGCAATATCTGGAACGTTTTTAGAATTGGGTCAAGTTTAACAATGCCTGGGTCGAAGAAGGGACAGAGCGTCTTGGATCCAAACAGGAAAGTAAGTCATGTTGACTTGTCTGTTAATTGTAACGATGTGTCTGATGTTAAGCATGACATGGTTGATGTTACTGTCTCGCCGTTCAGAGATAATAGGAACATCAAACTCCCTAAATTTGAACCACGGTGTTTTGGTGGAAACCCGGCTGATTATTTAAAGTTTGTAAAGGAGTTTGAGATCATGCTGAGTAGTTTTTTATTAAGTGATGAATTGAAATTGATGTATTTGATGAGGTATTGCACTGGAGATGCTTCAAGAGCTATACAGTGCTGTAAGTTTATGAAGCCAAAAGGGGGCTACTACGAGGCTATGAGCATACCACGTCAAAGGTTTGGAAGACCTTCGATGATTGTAGGGAAATTATTCGAGGCTGTTGAGGGTAATGGTGGTCAATTACAGGATGACTCCCAGGCACTCACTGAGTTTCTGGATGATTTGCTGATTTACAAGAATGCATTGATTTCGATGAATTGCATGAGTGACCTAAACTCGAGTTTTATACTAGAATCGATAGCAAGACGCCTACCTACTTGACTGCAAAGGAAGTGGGTGAAGATAAGCTCCCGTATGGAGGATGAGGGTATCGAGCCAAAATTTGATGATATCCTGAAACTGGTAAAAGATAGCGTCAATCAATCTATGAGCAAGTTTGCCAGTATATTGAATCTCACCCCTAGAATAGAGCAGTCTGAGGGTAAAACGCAATCATTGATGACGAGTAGGCCTCAGAGAGGTGGATATCGAGAAGGCTCCATGATGTCTAGTAATGCATATAGACCTAGTGAGTGTAACAGGATACGTAGCACATCCTCAACAGATAAGTTACAAGATGCAAGACAAACACGGTTGTGTTTTACACGTTTGCAAGAGGTGCATACAAAGGTGAACTGTGAACCAGTGAGCAAGTTCAGTGATAAGCTGAATGTAAACTCCAGGCCTGACTCCGAATTGTGTGACGATAACGGTGCGGTCAAGAAGTCCGTAGTTGCAACTGGTAAGCCATTGTTGAATAGAGTGTCACAGAATAGAGTTACTGCTTCAGAGTGCAGTTCTGACTCCACTAGTTTACAAGGTATTACTAGTCAGAGTGAAGGTATAAAATCTTTAGGGATTTGTGAGGAAGAAGCCAAATCATCCACTGCTGTTATTAAAGAGTTTTAAAATGATGAAGTCGACCAGATAGATGATGGTAAATTGAATATTTGTGATAATGATCATGATAGTGCACATTTGTCTTTGGTTGATCATGATGAAATGGGGGGAATGCCTACTACTGCTAAGTTAAATAAACGTTCTGCACAACTACAACGTGAAGTAGAATTGAACGCAGATGCAGTTGCAGAAGGCATGAATACTTGTGAGACCGTCAGTGTAATTGATCAGCGTGTAGCCCACCTATCACCAGATGATAGTGCTAAACCCGAACTAGTAGTGAAAGACAGCAGTGGTGGTAATCTTGCAGTTAGACAACTATCTGAATGCCGAACAACAACAGCTTCTGATCCACCGCTAAGTTCATCAACTGGTATCAATCAGTTGTCGTTGGTGTTGTCATCCACAATGAAACAGGCGCCCATCAACTCAATTATCTTGTGCTATGACTATGCTAGTGTGGTGAGAGAAGGCCGCTAGCCGATTGGTTGGCACTAATCTACGTTAAGGTCTGGGTCACTAATATGGGCCGTGAGAAAATATGAACAAGCCTGAGTCAACAACCAATCACAGCAAAGTTAACGTGGCAGAATATGATTCGCAGAGAGATCTCTATTTGTCAAGGAATCCCGAAACAACCAATCAGAAGCCTGCGTTTGTCTACCTAAACAACCAATCAGATGACTGCGCTTGTCTATAATAATGTTGTCTGAAATATGTATAAATACGTGTTGATTTTCATAATAAAACGATCTGTTGCCTGGCCCTTGTCTTCTGTTGTTACATTTGGTGTCGCTGCCTACCGACAAATGAAAAGCCTATACCCTGCAATTTTTGATGGAGACATATGGATCTTCGGGCAGGACTTCAAGGCTTCTGCGCAGTTGAGTGGCGTTCAAGATCTGTCAGCGATGGAGCTGCTACTTGAGACGCTGCTGGGAGGTCGGGCGAAAGCAGCATATGAAGGTGTGGGCCGAAGTATGGACGAATGTTCGACAGGGTCAGGCAAACAGTTTCCAAAGCGGGAAGGACCATATATGGTCACTTCGAGATGGGGTTACGCACACACAGTCGCAATGGCGAACAATGAGAGGCGCGTGAACGTCAGCGAGCTCCAGAAATGGATACAGCGAGACAAGCCAACGATTACGCCTGCACCAAGTAGATCAAGCCGACTTCAGTCGCACGTATTTGACGGGGGGACGAGTGTGGTGAGAGAAGGCTGCTAGCCGATTGGTTGGCACTAATCTACGTTAAGGTCTAGGTCACTAATATGGGCCGTGAGAAAATATGAACAAGCCTGAGTCAACAACCAATCACAGCAAAGTTAACGTGGCAGAATATGATTCGCAGAGAGAACTCTATTTGTCAAGGAATCCCGAAACAACCAATCAGAAGCCTGCGTTTGTCTACCTAAACAACCAATCAGATGACTGCGCTTGTCTATAATAATGTTGTCTGAAATATGTATAAATACGTGTTGATTTTCATAATAAAACGATCTCTTGCCTGGCCCTTGTCTTCTGTTGTTACACTAGTACCAGTCCGTTTGAAAAGACGAAAGATATTGCTCAGTTTCGTGAGGATAAGCCGGGTGTAAACGAGAGAGTAATTGTTAAATTGACTTTCATGAATAAAGGCATTTCTAGTTTCAAGTTACTATTTGAATGCAATTACCTTTGGTGTAAATTGCTATGCGCCTACGATTGGTTGACCAGATACGTCGTATGTTTGTTCGTCATCTATATTCTACGATACAATGACATGAGCATGTTGCCGTTCAGATTTGAGGATATAGCTGATAGAAGGAAGTCAGCAAATGAACTCTGCGACGATTTTCCAACCTAGGGCGTCAACCTGAGAAGGGTTGTAGGCGTACTGCTGTAAGTCCTACAATTCTCCAAAGGCTAGCGCATCAATGAGCAGTCCAATGTGCTTGGTGTGTGATTTTGTACATGTGTTCATGTTGTATATACTGAATTGATATCATCTGTCATCTAGCTGTTGGTAATTCTGTTTGTGTTCGGACGACTTCTACTTGTATCATCAACCTGAGAAGGAATGTAGGCGTACAGCTCTCGGTCCTACAGTTCTTCAAGGGTAGTTTGTCATGCCGGAATCCACAACATTTGATGCGTTGATTGTACATATGTTTGTGTTAAATAATTGTGTGTGTTCCAATTATTGTAATTATTGGTTAATCTTGTTTGTGTCCGGACATTCCACAACTTACAATCGTCAACCTGAGAAGGGTTGCAGGCGTACTGGTGTAAGTCCTGCGATTCTTCAAAGGAATTCCATCGAGACACGATCCGCGAGTTTGTGTGTACTGTTTGTACATATGTGTGGTGTGTCATATCAATTGGTGTTTTTTGGATTAATTGTGTTTACTCGTTGTTTTCGTACCTTGTTGTCATTACGTAATTTTGTTAAAATTTTCGTCGTGATTACTTCTGAAGTTGTTTCGAGTCTTCTACATCCATGAATGAATTGATTGATGTTAAGGACAGCAGATGGGTCGTATACGCCGGGTAGGCTATTGCTGAGAATGAAATGCATACGGGGATAATTGTTGGCTGCGGTCCCACACGTCGGGGAGAAAGAGTGTAAACGACTGAGGCTCGCATACGTTACCGTTACTAGAACTGAGGTAGAATGAGTGACAAGCGATTCCAGTGGTAATTGGTAGTGAGTAGATATGAGGATGTGCGTAGAGTATCGTGAGGTGCTGCTATGGTCACGTTGCAGTCTGCAAGAGTCATTCTACCAAGTGGAGATTGTGTTGCAAGAGGATGCCTATAACTGGAAGGCGCAGGTCGTCATTGATGTGTGAGATTGTGCTGTGGGTATGCTTGTGGTGTGTTGGCTTTTCTGTTTGTTTTCCATTTCAGCTCTGTCCATGTGACCCAGGTTCTCGCAATGGCACCCAAGTCAACGTGTATTGGTCGTGATGGAAAAAAGTGATGGATCCATTTTTTGCCGGGGAGTGTCAATGTAGTTGAAGATTGAACGATCAATTCATGGTTGTTTGCTCAAAACCAACTTCCCCAATTTTCGCGGAGGCATCAATACGACAGTCATCGTCTCATCGGTCGCTGTTCAGAAAGAAGTCAGCAGTAAACCGTCAGAAGTAATATTGTGATTTATTATTGTAATATTTGTTCACAGACCTTAGTGGAAACATATTTTATATGTTGGTGTAACAATAAAGAATCCTCGAGTCAACAATTGGTGTTTTGGTTTTATCGTCCGTTATTACTAAGCGTTTCTGAGAAACTTGAAGGAACAGCGTGAGCCCGAGCGTAGCAAGAGCTGGGCATTAACGGTTTACGAGGCGTGGCTGACAGTTTCTGACGGTAGAAACAGATTCTGGCAGATTCAGACGGTTGGTGAAAGTTTGGATAGTCACCGTTCATCTTTCCTGGTGCCGGTCAAGTCCTCTTTGAACAAGCAATATCTGGAACGTTTTTAGAATTGGGTCAAGTTTAACAATGCCTGGGTCGAAGAAGGGACAGAGCGTCTTGGATCCAAACAGGAAAGTAAGTCATGTTGACTTGTCTGTTAATTGTAACGATGTGTCTGATGTTAAGCATGACATGGTTGATGTTACTGTCTCGCCGTTCAGAGATAATAGGAACATCAAACTCCCTAAATTTGAACCACGGTGTTTTGGTGGAAACCCGGCTGATTATTTAAAGTTTGTAAAGGAGTTTGAGATCATGCTGAGTAGTTTTTTATTAAGTGATGAATTGAAATTGATGTATTTGATGAGGTATTGCACTGGAGATGCTTCAAGAGCTATACAGTGCTGTAAG
Source organism: Trichobilharzia regenti (assembly GCA_944472135.2). Classification (NCBI taxonomy): domain Eukaryota; kingdom Metazoa; phylum Platyhelminthes; class Trematoda; order Strigeidida; family Schistosomatidae; genus Trichobilharzia; species Trichobilharzia regenti. The sequence continues at coordinate 107,316,298 of OX235264.1, forward strand.
TTTATGAAGCCAAAAGGGGGCTACTACGAGGCTATGAGCATACCACGTCAAAGGTTTGGAAGACCTTCGATGATTGTAGGGAAATTATTCGAGGCTGTTGAGGGTAATGGTGGTCAATTACAGGATGACTCCCAGGCACTCACTGAGTTTCTGGATGATTTGCTGATTTACAAGAATGCATTGATTTCGATGAATTGCATGAGTGACCTAAACTCGAGTTTTATACTAGAATCGATAGCAAGACGCCTACCTACTTGACTGCAAAGGAAGTGGGTGAAGATAAGCTCCCGTATGGAGGATGAGGGTATCGAGCCAAAATTTGATGATATCCTGAAACTGGTAAAAGATAGCGTCAATCAATCTATGAGCAAGTTTGCCAGTATATTGAATCTCACCCCTAGAATAGAGCAGTCTGAGGGTAAAACGCAATCATTGATGACGAGTAGGCCTCAGAGAGGTGGATATCGAGAAGGCTCCATGATGTCTAGTAATGCATATAGACCTAGTGAGTGTAACAGGATACGTAGCACATCCTCAACAGATAAGTTACAAGATGCAAGACAAACACGGTTGTGTTTTACACGTTTGCAAGAGGTGCATACAAAGGTGAACTGTGAACCAGTGAGCAAGTTCAGTGATAAGCTGAATGTAAACTCCAGGCCTGACTCCGAATTGTGTGACGATAACGGTGCGGTCAAGAAGTCCGTAGTTGCAACTGGTAAGCCATTGTTGAATAGAGTGTCACAGAATAGAGTTACTGCTTCAGAGTGCAGTTCTGACTCCACTAGTTTACAAGGTATTACTAGTCAGAGTGAAGGTATAAAATCTTTAGGGATTTGTGAGGAAGAAGCCAAATCATCCACTGCTGTTATTAAAGAGTTTTAAAATGATGAAGTCGACCAGATAGATGATGGTAAATTGAATATTTGTGATAATGATCATGATAGTGCACATTTGTCTTTGGTTGATCATGATGAAATGGGGGGAATGCCTACTACTGCTAAGTTAAATAAACGTTCTGCACAACTACAACGTGAAGTAGAATTGAACGCAGATGCAGTTGCAGAAGGCATGAATACTTGTGAGACCGTCAGTGTAATTGATCAGCGTGTAGCCCACCTATCACCAGATGATAGTGCTAAACCCGAACTAGTAGTGAAAGACAGCAGTGGTGGTAATCTTGCAGTTAGACAACTATCTGAATGCCGAACAACAACAGCTTCTGATCCACCGCTAAGTTCATCAACTGGTATCAATCAGTTGTCGTTGGTGTTGTCATCCACAATGAAACAGGCGCCCATCAACTCAATTATCTTGTGCTATGACGACCTTGACCTTGGCGGCCTGTTGAATTTTTGGGCCTTCTACCAAAATATCTACATTTTGCATCCAGTTTCCTGTTTACCAGCATACACTTATCACTTAAATATTAATTCTAACAGAATCATTTACTCTCGTAGCTTTATTAATAATTTACGACCAAATGACTTTCATATTCCAAAGAAACCAAGAAGGAAACATCGTAGTGGTTGGCAGAGAGCTCTCAAACGTACACCAATACACTTAACTACGGTCCCCGTCATAATGAACTCAAACTGTCGCTCTCTACCAAATAAGATAATGTATCTACAATCCCTGATGTCAACTGATACGTATCATAACACTGCCATAATCGCATTACAAGAAACGTGGTTGCATGAACTGTATGATGACAACCTTATCTCACTAAAGGACTTTATTTTATTTCGACAAGACCGTCAATGTTGTAATAAGAAAAATGGTGGTGGCGTTGCAACTTTTATTCACTCCAAATGGTCTGTCTCAAATAACATCTGCTTCACCTTCTCAAATGACTTCATTGACTGTATAACTGTCAAATGTCGCCCCAAACACCTCCCCAAACATCAACAATTCTATATTACAAACATGTACATTTCTCCTAGCTGCTCTCCATCTGATCTATCTAATTTTGCTGATGAATTCACCATGTTTGCTGCTGCCAACTTCGACAACTCTCTATCCGTTATTACTGGAGACTTCAACACATCAGATTGCTCCTTTCTTGAAGCTCTTGGTCACACAAATATAGTCAAATTTCCCACTCGACTTGACAAAACCCTTGACTTGGTTTTTACCAATGATGAAGGAGTATATGAAACACGTAGACGTTCACCGATACATAACTCCGATCACTGCATTGTCCGCGTTTTGCCAAAAATATACAGCAAAACACATATTAAAATCTTCTCACACCTGTCCACGAAGGCACAACAAAGAAGCTACACATCTGACAACTTACTCAATCTAAGATGCATGTTAAAAGATACCAACTGGGATCTATTCTATGAAAGTACATTAGATGACTCAATCACCAATATAATGGATTATCTCAAGTTCTGCCTTGACATATGCTGTCCCAAACAAACACTGTTCAAACGCCTCGACCGCTTTTCGTCTCCCCATCTCAAACAACTTCGCAGGCAAAAAGAAATGTTATATAAATGCAAAGACAAGTTAGGACTTAAAAAGATAAATGCTCAAATCAAATCTGAAATCAAAAATCTTAATGCTATCTATAACCAAACACTTTTATCATGCAAATCTCCAAACAGCATGTGGAAACTTTTCAATGAAATTACTGGCAATAGTAAGCGATGTAATGTTTTTCCCTCTTGTGATGTTAATGCTCTTAATCTGTCTTTTATACGCTCTCCTTCTACCATAACCACTTCTAATGTTACCAATCTTGTAGCTGATAACTTCCAGGACTTCAATACTCTCGATGTTTTGAAATGTCTTAAAACTCTTAAGCCCTCACATAGTCTTGGCCCTGATGGCATACCTGCATATGTCCTAAAACAATGTGCAGATGCTTTATGTTCTCCTCTAACTAATATCCTAAATGCTTCTTTCTCCGAAAACGTTGTACCTGTTCCATGGAAAGACATTAAAATAGTCCCTGTCCCTAAACCTGGAAATAGCAAGAACGTAAAGTTCAGACCCATCGCCATCACTTCCCCGTTTCTAAAGCTCATGGAAAAACTAATACTTCTTAAACTCGAACCCTCCCTTAAAAGCTTCGAAGACCCCAAACAATTTGCCTACAGACAGGGTAGGAGTACTTTAGACGCTGCAGCCGTCTTACACAACAGTATTGTCTCATCATTAGACAAAGGTGCCAAATATGTCCGCTGCACGTTTCTTGACTTTACTTCTGCTTTCGACTCTGTACCTAGAAGTCTCTTGCTAAATAAGCTATCCACGACACAAACCGAGTCTTGGGTCACTAAGTGGTTGCATTCCTACTTTTCAAACAGAATGCAGTACACCGTATACAAAGGTCAATCCTCCTCTGCTGTGCTCACTGAATCTGGTGTCCCCCAAGGTGCTGTACTCTCCCCACTTCTCTTTTCATTCTTCCTTCATGACCTACCGTCTTCAAATGATATTAACTTTGTCAAATATGCTGATGACCTAACTGTATCTTTACCTGTCAAATGTCAAAATGACTGCTCTAAACTAAATGGCTTCTTATCAGAAATTAGCCAATGGTCCAAGGAAAACGGTCTAACCTTAAACCCCTCCAAATGCCAAACAGTTAATTTCACCTTTAGGCATAAATCTGACCTAAACAAACTGGTTAGCGCTCACGAGGTGTGTCAATGGAGTTGAAGATTGAACGATCAATTCTTGGTTGTTTGCTCAAAATCAACTTCCTCGATTTTCGCGGAGGCATCAATACGACAGTCATCGTCTCATCGGTCGCTGTTCAGAAAGAAGAGTTAAACATCGTTAGAAGTAACATAACGATTTATTATTGTAATATTTGTTTACAGACCTTAGTTGCTTAGTTCGTTTATTCCTTTTATATGTTGGTGTAACAATACAAAATATCAAACGGCAGATCGGCGTTTTGGTATTGGCGTCCGTTATAACTAAGCGTTTCTAAGATATCTTCTAAGAACAGCGTGGGCCCGAGCGTAGCGAGAGCTGGGCATTAACGGTTTATGAGACTTTGATGACAGTTTCTAACGATGGAAACAGATCTGGCGGATTGAAACAGTTGGTGAAAGTTTGGATAGTCGCCGTTTATCTCTCCTGGTGCCGGTCAAGTCCTCTTTGAACAAGCAATATCTGGAACTTTTTTGGAATTGGGCCACGTTCAACAATGCCTGGGTCAAAGAAGGGACAGAGTGTCTTGGATGCAAACAGGAAAGTAAGTCATGGTGACTTGTCTGTTAATTGTAACGATGTGTCTGATGTTAAACATGATATGGCTGATGTTACTGTTTCGCCGTTCAGGGATAATAGGAACATCAAACTCCCTAAATTAGAACCACAGTGTTTTGATGGAAACCCGGCTGATTATTTACAATTTGTAAAGGAGTTTGAGATCATGCTGAATAGTTTTCTATTAAATGATGAATTGAAATTGATGTATTTGATGAGATATTGCACTGGAGATGCTGCAAGAGCTATACAGTGTTGTAAGTTTATGAAGCCAAAGGAGGGCTACGATGAGGCTATGAGCATATTACGCCAAAGGTTTGGAAGACCTTCGATGATTGCAGGGAAATTATTCGAGGCTGTTGAGGGTAATGGTGGTCAGTTAAAGGATGACTCCCAGGCACTCACTGAGTTTTTATATAATTTGCTAATTTACAAGAATGGAATGATTTCGATGAATCGAATGAGTGACCTCAACTCGAGTTTTATACTAGAAGTAATAGCAAGACGTCTACCTACCCGACTGCAAAGGAAGTGGGTGAAGATAAGCTCCCGTATGGAGGATGAGGGTATCGAGCCAAAGTTTGATGATATCCTGAAACTGGTAAATACTAGTGTCAATCAATCTATGAGCAAGTTCGCCAGTCTGTTAGATCTCACCCATAGAATAGAGCAGTCTGAGGGGAAAACGTACTCATTGATGACGAATAGGCCTCAGAGAGGTGGATATCGAGAAGGCTCCATGATGTCTAGTAATGCATATAGACCTAGTGAGTGTAACAATTTTCGTAGTACATCCTCAACAGATAAGTTGCAAGATGCAAGACAAACACGGTTGTGTTGTACTCGTTTGCAAGAGGTGCATACAAAAGTGAACTGTGAACCAGTGAGCAAGTTCAGTGATAAGCTAAATGTAAACTCCAGGCCTGACTCCAAATTGTGTGACGATAACGGTGCGGTGAAGAAGTCTGTAGTTGCAATTGGTAAGCCATTGTTGAATAGAGTGTCACAGAATAGAGTTACTGCTTCAGAGTGCAGTTCTGACTCCACAAGTTTACAAGGTATTGCTAGTCAGAGTGAAGATATAAAACCTTTTAGGATTTGCGAGGAGGAACCAAAATTGTCTACTTCTGTTAATAAAGAGTTTGAAAATGATGAAGTTGATGGTAAAGTGAATATTCGTGATAATGATCATGATACTTCACAGTTGTCTTTGGTTGATCATGATGAGATGAGGGATATGCCTACTACTGCTAAGTTGAACAAGGGTTCTGTACAACTTGAACGTGAAGTAGAATTAAATGCAGATGCAGTTGCAGAAGGCATGCATACTTGTGAGACCGTCAGTGTGATTGATCAGCATGTAGCCCACCTATCATCAGATGCTAGTGCTAAACCTGAGCTGATAGTGAAAGACAGCAGTGGTGGTAATCTTGCAGTTGGACAACTATCTGAGAGCCGAACAAGAACAGCTTCTGATCCACCACTAAGTTCATCACCTTGTGTCACTCAGTCATCGTTGGTGTTTTCATCCACAATGAAACAGATGCCCATCAACTCAAGTATCTTGTGCAATGACTATGGTAGTATCAGTTCGTTTGAAAGGACGAATATCAATGGTCAGTTTAGTGTGGATAAGCCAAGTGTAAAGGAGAGAGTTATTGTTAAATTGACTTGCATGAATAAAGGCATTTCTAGTTTCAAGTTATTATTTGAATGTTATTATCTTTGGTGTAAATTACTCTGTTTCTATACTTGGTTGATGAGAGATGTCGTGTGTTTATTGGTCATCTATATTCTACGATACAATGACATGGGCGTGTTGCCGTTCAGATTTGAGGATATAGCTGATAGAAGAAAGTTAGCAAATGAACTCTGCGACGATTTTCCAACCTAGGGCGTCAACCTGAGAAGGGTTGTAGGCGTACTGCTGTAAGTCCTACAATTCTTCAAAGGGTAGCGCATCAATGAGCAGTCCAATGTGCTTGGTGTGTGATTTTGTACATATGTTCATATTGTATATACTGAATTGATATCATCTGTCATCTAGCTGTTGGTAATTCTGTTTGTGTCCGGACGACTTTCACTTGGATCATCAACCTGAGAAGGAATGTAGGCGTACTGCTGTAAGTCCTACAATTCTTCAAAGGGTAGCGCATCAATGAGCAGTCCAATGTGCTTGGTGTGTGATTTTGTACATATGTTCATATTGTATATACTGAATTGATATCATCTGTCATCTAGCTGTTGGTAATTCTGTTTGTGTCCGGACGACTTTCACTTGGATCATCAACCTGAGAAGGAATGTAGGCGTACTGCTGTAAGTCCTACAGTTCTTCAAGGGTAGTTTGTCGTGTCAGAATCCACAACATTTGATGTGTTGATTGTACATATGTTTGTGTTAAATAATTGTGTGATTTCCAATTGATGTAATTGTTGGTTAATCTTGTTTGTGTCTGGACATTCCACAACTTACAATCGTCAACCTGTGAAGGGTTGTAGGCGTACTGGTGTAAGTCCTGCAATTCTTCAAAGGAATTCCATCAAGATGTGATCCGCGAGTTTGTGTGTACTATTTGTATATACGTGTGGTGTGTCATAGCAATTGGTGTTTTTTGGATTCATTGTGATTTTTGTTGTTTTCATGTCTTGTTGTTATTGCGTAATTTTGTTAAAATTTTCGTCGTGATTATTTCTGAAGTTGTTTCGAGTCTTCTACATCCATGAATGAATTGATTGATGTTAAGGACAGCAGATGGGTCGTATACGCCGGGGAGGCTAGGCTATTGCTGAGAATGAAATGCACACGGAGATAATTGTTAGCTGCGGTCCGACACGCCGGGGAGAAAGAGTGTAAACGACTGAGGCTCGCATGCGTCACCGCTATTAGAACTGAGGCAGAATGAGTGATAAGCGATTTCAGTGGTAATTGGTAATGAGTAGATAAGAGGATGTGCGTAGAGTATCGTGAGGTGCTGCCATGGTCACTTTGCATTCTGCAAGAGTCATTCTAGCAAGTGGAGACTGTGTTGCAAGATGTCAAGAGGAGGTCTCTGTCTGGAGGCGCAGGTCGTCATTGATGTGTGAGATTGTGCTGTGGGTATGCTTGTGGTGTGTTGGCTTTTCTGTTTGTTTTCCATTTCAGCTCTGTCCGTGTGACCCAGGTTCTCGCAATGGCATCCAAGTCAACGTGCATTAGTCGTGAAGGAAAAAAGGGTTGGATCCCTTTTTTGCCGGGGAGTGTCAATGGAGTTGAAGATTGAACGATCAATTCTTGGTTGTTTGCTCAAAATCAACTTCCTCGATTTTCGCGGAGGCATCAATACGACAGTCATCGTCTCATCGGTCGCTGTTCAGAAAGAAGAGTTAAACATCGTTAGAAGTAACATAACGATTTATTATTGTAATATTTGTTTACAGACCTTAGTTGCTTAGTTCGTTTATTCCTTTTATATGTTGGTGTAACAATACAAAATATCAAACGGCAGATCGGCGTTTTGGTATTGGCGTCCGTTATAACTAAGCGTTTCTAAGATATCTTCTAAGAACAGCGTGGGCCCGAGCGTAGCGAGAGCTGGGCATTAACGGTTTATGAGACTTTGATGACAAGGTGTGCAACATAGATGGCACTGAAATAGAAACTAAGTCGGAAATTAAATACCTAGGCGTCACCCTATCTGCTGATCTTTCCTGGTCGTCTCATATCTTGACGATTTCCAAGAAAATATACCGTCTTACCTTCTACATCAAGAAGTTAAGACATTCTGGTGTAACCCAACCGTTACTACTACAATTTGTTAACTCCCGTATTCTGCCTATAATTCTCTATTGCTCCCCCTTAGTCTTTCCTGGGCTATTGAAGAAAGACTATACCTTATTACGTAGGATGTTAAAGGTTGTCAGCAGGGTAAGCAGTTTACCACTTAGCCAGCTTGTTAACATTCTGGTGGACAGGCACATGGACTCATGTGAAAAATGGGCGAAGTCCATTTTATCTGACTCACAACACCCTCTACACTCACAACTGTCCCCATGTATCTCTTCAGGGAAAACAAGAAGTCTATATAGGAAACTATATGCCCGCACTAGTAAGTACAAAAACTCATCCATACCCTACCTAGCCCGTGTTCTGTGTGATAAAGAATGCATCAGGCATGAAACCTTTAACTTATTAAATAGTCACTAGAACCAATGAATCTCGTCTTTCCAACTCACATCATTTATGGGTACAACGTTTTCTCTCTTTTCCATTCTCTCTACCTTTTTTGTCTTTATTTTTGTTAAGTGCTGTTTTGTTTTTCTCTTCCTTGCAAACTCTAGTTAAAACATTCTTGTTGTTCTTTTACACTCTGTATATCTCGACCATTTTGCTGTCACTTACGCCAGTAAATATGCTAGTAGTATCTACTTTTGTAACACCTTCAAACATTTTAATTTTGGCTTTGCTACCGACATACTAATATGTTGTTGAGATAATCTTTAATCTATGTAGAACTTTATTTATTGTTAATGTAAAAACCGGATGAAATATTGTAGTAAAATGCTGAGAATTCCATTCTGTATCACGAGTACTGATTTGGAATAAAGCTTATATAATAATAATAATAATATGCTAGTACCAGTCCGTTTGAAAAGACGAAAGATATTGCTCAGTTTCGTGAGGATAAGCCGGGTGTAAACGAGAGAGTAATTGTTAAATTGACTTTCATGAATAAAGGCATTTCTAGTTTCAAGTTACTATTTGAATGCAATTACCTTTGGTGTAAATTGCTATGCGCCTACGATTGGTTGACCAGATACGTCGTATGTTTGTTCGTCATCTATATTCTACGATACAATGACATGAGCGTGTTGCCGTTCAGATTTGAGGATATAGCTGATAGAAGGAAGTCAGCAAATGAACTCTGCGACGATTTTCCAACCTAGGGCGTCAACCTGAGAAGGGTTGTAGGCGTACTGCTGTAAGTCCTACAATTCTTCAAAGGGTAGCGCATCAATGAGCAGTCCAATGTGCTTGGTGTGTGATTTTGTACATGTTTTATATACTGAATTGATATCATCTGTCATCTAGCTGTTGGTAATTCTGTTTGTGTTCGGACGACTTCTACTTGTATCATCAACCTGAGAAGGAATGTAGGCGTACAGCTCTCGGTCCTACAGTTCTTCAAGGGTAGTTTGTCATGCCGGAATCCACAACATTTGATGCGTTGATTGTACATATGTTTGTGTTAAATAATTGTGTGTGTTCCAATTATTGTAATTATTGGTTAATCTTGTTTGTGTCCGGACATTCCACAACTTACAATCGTCAACCTGAGAAGGGTTGCAGGCGTACTGGTGTAAGTCCTGCGATTCTTCAAAGGAATTCCATCGAGACACGATCCGCGAGTTTGTGTGTACTGTTTGTACATATGTGTGGTGTGTCATATCAATTGGTGTTTTTTGGATTAATTGTGTTTACTCGTTGTTTTCGTACCTTGTTGTCATTACGTAATTTTGTTAAAATTTTCGTCGTGATTACTTCTGAAGTTGTTTCGAGTCTTCTACATCCATGAATGAATTGATTGATGTTAAGGACAGCAGATGGGTCGTATACGCCGGGTAGGCTATTGCTGAGAATGAAATGCATACGGGGATAATTGTTGGCTGCGGTCCCACACGTCGGGGAGAAAGAGTGTAAACGACTGAGGCTCGCATACGTTACCGTTACTAGAACTGAGGTAGAATGAGTGACAAGCGATTCCAGTGGTAATTGGTAGTGAGTAGATATGAGGATGTGCGTAGAGTATCGTGAGGTGCTGCTATGGTCACGTTGCAGTCTGCAAGAGTCATTCTACCAAGTGGAGATTGTGTTGCAAGAGGATGCCTATAACTGGAAGGCGCAGGTCGTCATTGATGTGTGAGATTGTGCTGTGGGTATGCTTGTGGTGTGTTGGCTTTTCTGTTTGTTTTCCATTTCAGCTCTGTCCATGTGACCCAGGTTCTCGCAATGGCACCCAAGTCAACGTGTATTGGTCGTGATGGAAAAAAGTGATGGATCCATTTTTTGCCGGGGAGTGTCAATGTAGTTGAAGATTGAACGATCAATTCATGGTTGTTTGCTCAAAACCAACTTCCCCAATTTTCGCGGAGGCATCAATACGACAGTCGTCGTCTCATCGGTCGCTGTTCAGAAAGAAGTCAGCAGTAAACCGTCAGAAGTAATATTGTGATTTATTATTGTAATATTTGTTCACAGACCTTAGTGGAAACATATTTTATATGTTGGTGTAACAATAAAGAATCCTCGAGTCAACAATTGGTGTTTTGGTTTTTTCGTCCGTTATTACTAAGCGTTTCTGAGAAACTTGAAGGAACAGTGTGAGCCCGAGCGTAGCAAGAGCTGGGCATTAACAGTTTACGAGGCGTGGCTGACAGTTTCTGACGGTAGAAACAGATTCTGGCGGATTCAGACGGTTGGTGAAAGTTTGGATAGTCACCGTTCATCTTTCCTGGTGCCGGTCAAGTCCTCTTTGAACAAGCAATATCTGGAACGTTTTTAGAATTGGGTCAAGTTTAACAATGCCTGGGTCGAAGAAGGGACAGAGCGTCTTGGATCCAAACAGGAAAGTAAGTCATGTTGACTTGTCTGTTAATTGTAACGATGTGTCTGATGTTAAGCATGACATGGTTGATGTTACTGTCTCGCCGTTCAGAGATAATAGGAACATCAAACTCCCTAAATTTGAACCACGGTGTTTTGGTGGAAACCCGGCTGATTATTTAAAGTTTGTAAAGGAGTTTGAGATCATGCTGAGTAGTTTTTTATTAAGTGATGAATTGAAATTGATGTATTTGATGAGGTATTGCACTGGAGATGCTTCAAGAGCTATACAGTGCTGTAAGTTTATGAAGCCAAAAGGGGGCTACTACGAGGCTATGAGCATACCACGTCAAAGGTTTGGAAGACCTTCGATGATTGTAGGGAAATTATTCGAGGCTGTTGAGGGTAATGGTGGTCAATTACAGGATGACTCCCAGGCACTCACTGAGTTTCTGGATGATTTGCTGATTTACAAGAATGCATTGATTTCGATGAATTGCATGAGTGACCTAAACTCGAGTTTTATACTAGAATCGATAGCAAGACGCCTACCTACTTGACTGCAAAGGAAGTGGGTGAAGATAAGCTCCCGTATGGAGGATGAGGGTATCGAGCCAAAATTTGATGATATCCTGAAACTGGTAAAAGATAGCGTCAATCAATCTATGAGCAAGTTTGCCAGTATATTGAATCTCACCCCTAGAATAGAGCAGTCTGAGGGTAAAACGCAATCATTGATGACGAGTAGGCCTCAGAGAGGTGGATATCGAGAAGGCTCCATGATGTCTAGTAATGCATATAGACCTAGTGAGTGTAACAGGACACGTAGCACATCCTCAACAGATAAGTTACAAGATGCAAGACAAACACGGTTGTGTTTTACACGTTTGCAAGAGGTGCATACAAAGGTGAACTGTGAACCAGTGAGCAAGTTCAGTGATAAGCTGAATGTAAACTCCAGGCCTGACTCCGAATTGTGTGACGATAACGGTGCGGTCAAGAAGTCCGTAGTTGCAACTGGTAAGCCATTGTTGAATAGAGTGTCACAGAATAGAGTTACTGCTTCAGAGTGCAGTTCTGACTCCACTAGTTTACAAGGTATTACTAGTCAGAGTGAAGGTATAAAATCTTTAGGGATTTGTGAGGAAGAAGCCAAATCATCCACTGCTGTTATTAAAGAGTTTTAAAATGATGAAGTCGACCAGATAGATGATGGTAAATTGAATATTTGTGATAATGATCATGATAGTGCACATTTGTCTTTGGTTGATCATGATGAAATGGGGGGAATGCCTACTACTGCTAAGTTAAATAAACGTTCTGCACAACTACAACGTGAAGTAGAATTGAACGCAGATGCAGTTGCAGAAGGCATGAATACTTGTGAGACCGTCAGTGTAATTGATCAGCGTGTAGCCCACCTATCACCAGATGATAGTGCTAAACCCGAACTAGTAGTGAAAGACAGCAGTGGTGGTAATCTTGCAGTTAGACAACTATCTGAATGCCGAACAACAACAGCTTCTGATCCACCGCTAAGTTCATCAACTGGTATCAATCAGTTGTCGTTGGTGTTGTCATCCACAATGAAACAGGCGCCCATCAACTCAATTATCTTGTGCTATGACTATGCTAGTACCAGTCCGTTTGAAAAGACGAAAGATATTGCTCAGTTTCGTGAGGATAAGCCGGGTGTAAACGAGAGAGTAATTGTTAAATTGACTTTCATGAATAAAGGCATTTCTAGTTTCAAGTTACTATTTGAATGCAATTACCTTTGGTGTAAATTGCTCTGCGCCTACGATTGGTTGACCAGATACGTCGTATGTTTGTTCGTCATCTATATTCTACGATACAATGACATGAGCGTGTTGCCGTTCAGATTTGAGGATATAGCTGATAGAAGGAAGTCAGCAAATGAACTCTGCGACGATTTTCCAACCTAGGGCGTCAACCTGAGAAGGGTTGTAGGCGTACTGCTGTAAGTCCTACAATTCTTCAAAGGGTAGCGCATCAATGAGCAGTCCAATGTGCTTGGTGTGTGATTTTGTACATGTTGTATATACTGAATTGATATCATCTGTCATCTAGCTGTTGGTAATTCTGTTTGTGTTCGGACGACTTCTACTTGTATCATCAACCTGAGAAGGAATGTAGGCGTACAGCTCTCGGTCCTACAGTTCTTCAAGGGTAGTTTGTCATGCCGGAATCCACAACATTTGATGCGTTGATTGTACATATGTTTGTGTTAAATAATTGTGTGTGTTCCAATTATTGTAATTATTGGTTAATCTTGTTTGTGTCCGGACATTCCACAACTTACAATCGTCAACCTGAGAAGGGTTGCAGGCGTACTGGTGTAAGTCCTGCGATTCTTCAAAGGAATTCCATCGAGACACGATCCGCGAGTTTGTGTGTACTGTTTGTACATATGTGTGGTGTGTCATATCAATTGGTGTTTTTTGGATTAATTGTGTTTACTCGTTGTTTTCGTACCTTGTTGTCATTACGTAATTTTGTTAAAATTTTCGTCGTGATTACTTCTGAAGTTGTTTCGAGTCTTCTACATCCATGAATGAATTGATTGATGTTAAGGACAGCAGATGGGTCGTATACGCCGGGTAGGCTATTGCTGAGAATGAAATGCATACGGGGATAATTGTTGGCTGCGGTCCCACACGTCGGGGAGAAAGAGTGTAAACGACTGAGGCTCGCATACGTTACCGTTACTAGAACTGAGGTAGAATGAGTGACAAGCGATTCCAGTGGTAATTGGTAGTGAGTAGATATGAGGATGTGCGTAGAGTATCGTGAGGTGCTGCTATGGTCACGTTGCAGTCTGCAAGAGTCATTCTACCAAGTGGAGATTGTGTTGCAAGAGGATGCCTATAACTGGAAGGCGCAGGTCGTCATTGATGTGTGAGATTGTGCTGTGGGTATGCTTGTGGTGTGTTGGCTTTTCTGTTTGTTTTCCATTTCAGCTCTGTCCATGTGACTCAGGTTCTCGCAATGGCACCCAAGTCAACGTGTATTGGTCGTGATGGAAAAAAGTGATGGATCCATTTTTTGCCGGGGAGTGTCAATGTAGTTGAAGATTGAACGATCAATTCATGGTTGTTTGCTCAAAACCAACTTCCCCAATTTTCGCGGAGGCATCAATACGACAGTCATCGTCTCATCGGTCGCTGTTCAGAAAGAAGTCAGCAGTAAACCGTCAGAAGTAATATTGTGATTTATTATTGTAATATTTGTTCACAGACCTTAGTGGAAACATATTTTATATGTTGGTGTAACAATAAAGAATCCTCGAGTCAACAATTGGTGTTTTGGTTTTTTCGTCCGTTATTACTAAGCGTTTCTGAGAAACTTGAAGGAACAGTGTGAGCCCGAGCGTAGCAAGAGCTGGGCATTAACGGTTTACGAGATGTGGCTGACAACTGCATTTGTAAGCAATCTGCTTCGGGCCGTAGAAAGATTTCAGAAGGGTTTAAGTATATGCGAACGGAGTTTCTCCACAATTTTTCAGAAATTTATACGTGGCGTTGATAGGCCTAAAATTTGAATTTAATCCAGAAGACGACTTTATTACATCCAGTTTCCTCATTTACTTCCAGGCAACAGGTACTGTATCCCTGGGAAACGATGCATTAAATGCTTGAGTGGGAGGGTAACACAGACTATCAGCACACTTTTGAAGCATGATGCTTATTAAGCCACCCTGTCCTATGCTAAGTGATGGATTTAAGGATTTGAGACATGTTAACACACTGTTTTCATTAAAGCGAGGGCTTGTTTCAAACAGTATTATCAATTCAGTTCGGAAATTTTAACATATCATAGATTATTGTATCCATTGTTCTGTTGACAAAGCATAGTGAGGGGAAAGCCAAAAAATAACAGTTATTGCACAGCGTAAACGTTCAGTCATCAAATACATTGACAACAGTTGTTTTATACAGTCGCTCAAGCTCGGTTTTAACCGCATTACTGGCCTCTAATACAGTATCAACTACTAGCTCAGAAAGTGGCTCGAGTGCATTTCTCACTCCCATAATACAGGTGAAAGATGTTCTGTTAGAGATTCCTGTTTACTTTAAATTAAGTTGCCTTGTGAAAGGTGTTGAGGGGCAAGTAAATGAACTTCAGGAAGAATTAGGTCAGTTTGATAGCATGCACTACCAGTCTCAAATACCACGGAGAGCCGTTCTGATGTTGACCAGGTTAAGTCTTTACTGGACGTAACTGAAAACGAACTCGCGGATTTAGGCCCAATAGCCTGTCTGTTAGAAAACATCCTATCATGTCTCCAGACAACCTAAACAAAGCTGAAAATCTGATTGACTGCTTGGCTGCGGAGGCGATGAATCGTATAACCTCTCCTCACCAAGCTATAGTTTTCAACGTCCCAGATTCGCTGCATCTGAAGACTGTAAAACACAAAATCCTCGACTGCTGCGGCATGTCTAGTGTTCCATGTGAATACAAACGACATCGTGAAAAGTCGACCCAGTCTAACTGCCTCATTATTTTTAAATTCGGTAATTCTCTGGGTGCTAGTAAGTTTACTAAATGTCAGGATCATTTAGGACTGAATAGCAGTTATAAGTCTGTAGCCGTAGCTCAGAACAAAGCATTGCGTCAACGCAGAATAGTGCGTTGTAATAATTTGTCCACCTCTCTTGGCTAAAACTTACCGAAAGTGGATCGTGTACTGCAGTAGTCCCCTAGTACTAACAGTAGCATTTAGCGAACTACACAACAACCGCGCCCGCCAATGGAACTAGGAACTGATTTAGATACTAGTATCCTTATAAACAAAGCTTCAATGAAAGCTATTTGTGTTTCTTTCACGTCTCCCGTGGAACTCCACAAAACTGTATCATTTACTTTCTCTGACATCAAATCTATCTCCATGCTAATCGATGTTTTTATGCCAATGTACATCTCTTTACATTCTACTGATAAGTCTTATCGGTAGCACATGCCGCAATATGATATTATTTTATGTATATTTTATTCCTTTAACTTTCCGGAAAGAAATAAAGCAGAGCTATTGGGGGCAGAAATAGAACTTTGGACCTTTTCCAATTGTTTGCCTTACCTCCAAAGTTACAGCTATCTGGGTTGCTTGTTTCGTAAATCGCTCATTACTCAGCGAGTTTAAGAGAATCCAAATGACCATGCGGCGCTGAGAAAGGGAGTCAATTCATTTTTGGCAGACTGGGATGTCACTAAAAAACACAACTTGTCACTATCTCATCTCTATGGTTTAATCTTTGGTGCTAACACATTCTGCAACCTTTAGTACTGCGCATCCTAGCAACTCCTTCTTCGGTTTCTTTGCGATTAGTATACAGGACAATTTAGAGAAATGGCGATAGTGTAAAATGCGGAGTGACAATAATTCGGGAGAGATATTAAACTTTTCGCCAGATGAACCGACATCCATCCTCTTTTTTTATAGTTACACTAGATCCCACAAGGGTGATTGATAACATCGACGGATTAGCACCAAGAAATCGATATGTTTTAATGAGCTTGCTTCAAATGTATTAGATATTGGATGTTGGAGACTTTGGAGCTTTACTTAATTTGACTTTTATGACCTTGAAAGGCGTGTGTTGTTTGTCGTATTCCCGATGGCTTTTTGTTATTGTACCATTCGTTAAACTATAGCATCCAAAAACGAAACCACCTAGTAGAGACCTTGATAAGTCTCTATGTAGAGACTTACAACAGTTATAAACTTATTCTAACCAAGGCATTATCGAAGAACAGCTGTTTCATGGTAAATGAATATTTTGTCTACCCACTATGTTGTACAGTAACGCTGATCGTGCTTTAAAAGAGAGCTGGGTGCTGAATTAAATCTTTCCGTTTTGAATTAACGCTATTTCGTGCTTAATATATCATGTGACGGCTGGAACAACTCTGGTAAGCAAACCGAGTAGGTGACGATCTACTCTTAGAAATACCTAGGAAGAGCACGCAGTGCTGAATTAGTGCCAGTCATGTTGAAAACAAGCCTTGACTTCTAGTTTGTGCCATTAGAGAGTCAATTTCAGAACAGATTCAGAATTTACTCACTACAGAATGTTAGGATTATCTCAGAATTAGTGAGATTTAATTCAGCATTATAGTAAGCTTGGGCCATGTCTCAAAAATTTTTATTGTTCCACTTTTCCCAGTTTATGCATGTCGTTTTCTAAAATAGCCCACTTATTCTCAATTTATTTACGTTACAACCGAAAACAGTCATCTTTTCTCAAATTTGAACGGAAAACTGCCCACTATTTCACTTACATCCCAAGCTTACTATAGTGCTGAATTAAATCTCACTAATTCTGAAATAATTCTAACATTCTGCAGTGATTAAATTCTGAATCTGCTCTGAAATGGATTCTTTAATGGCACAGACTAGAACTCAGTGCATGTTTTCAGCATGACTGGCACTAATTCAGCACTCAGCTCTCTTTGTTATTTTAGAAAATATTGGGTAGATAAAATGTTCATTTACCATAAAACGGCATTATCGAAGAACAGGCCAGAATAAGTTTAGGATTGTTGTAAGCTTGGGATGTCCTAGGTCCCATAAATACTCACCGACTGGGCGAGTTTCCCAAAAATGTTTTGTTAGTGTCCCAACTGAAATTTCCGTCGGTTTTCACTGCAAGAACTTTGGGACACACTTAGGGGGCTTTTCAGAAACGTAGTAGCAAAATTAGCGTTCCAGCCAGCCGAATTTTTGAGCACTTTCTGCGGTGGCCTTGTTAATTCGGCTAGCTGGGATATCTAATTGAGGTTACTGAGTACTGTTTTTTCCCATCTTTTTCACCTTCTGCGTTTATCATATGCATGCGATTTCGGTTTTGACTTCAAGTGAAGTCTCTTTGGTAAAATTTTTGTGTTTCTAGGCATTTTTCGGGCCGCTCAATGCTATCGAAATCGGGAAATTTAAGAGAAATATGAAGAAAGGTATAAGCCACACTTACAGTGCCTAACAGACGTCGAATTTTTGTATAGTCTTCCATTTGCGTTTAGCCATCGTTATCCAATATTTTCAGATGTCTGTGGGTGATGGAACCGTAGGACATTTTATTTTGTATGGAAGTAAATGTATGCGAAAATAAAATGACGTTTGAAGGTTATAGGCAGGATGATTTTGCGTACTAATGAGAGCGTGAGTGTGGTTGGTATGTCATGGATGCACACTATGTAAGTTGCTTTCCTCCTGTGGTACTTGAAAGTGGGGGGGGGGAGCAATTTTATGTAACGTGCAAATGGAACGCCTACCTCAGATTAGCAGTGGATTTTATAGTGTTAAAGCCTTGCGGTTACATTGTATTATACTTACCAAACCTGTGTGCTGTGATTCACATATCTGTTCAAAGGTTTCTGGGTATGTATCACGTCAATAGATGGCGATCAGTTTTCTATACAAAGGATTTCTTGTCGATATTTTCCTTAGTTGAAGAAACTAGGTGTGATTTTAACTTCTCAGAACTTGGTCGATTTAAATCATAGATGATATAATCCTCTCTAAATGGTGAAAAGACCGATTATGTGTATCTTGAGAAATCTCGTCAAGTTTTGAACGCCTCATTATGTCGTTAAGCTGAAGAAGTATCAATTGACGGCTTGATGACAAGACATTTGCAGAGCTGTAAAAGCCTTGCTTAGCATTTATGAACCTCTACTGTCTCGTGTATTGACAAAATGTGTGACTAAATACAAAATCTGAGTGTATTACCCTGATTCCATGAATGATGTTGACTTTTCCGGTGCAAAAATGTATTTTGGCTTATAAGTTTTGGTATTAGTGAACTCCAACTAGCAGTGTTAGGTATAGCAAACTCTGTTATGGTGGTGTTGTACCATTTTTTCCAATGCATGATCATACTCAAGTGTTGGTTTGTAGTGATTTGATTGCTTACGGGATTTCATCATGAGCTGACATGAGTTAGAGAACCATTGGAAAACCCATTTCTTGAACCCCGGTGTGTGCGTATTGAATCGGGTCCCAGTGGCTGAATGCTATACGAGCTTGCCATGTGATCGGATGGTCTTGAGTTCGAACCCCGGTGTGTGCGCATGGCCATACTATTTGTAATTTTCAGTTGGACACATGAATATTCATATAATTTTTAACATGTATTTATGAAAGTAATTACGTTTTCTAATTTTATTTTCTGTCCAGTCTTGTCAACTGCAACTACTAATTTCTTCGTAACATATATATGCATTAAACAATCATAAAAAAATTATTGTGAATTATGTCATCAGCACAACATCCATCAAGTTCAAATTCATCAACAACGTCTGAGCATCAATTTAATTCTTTAAAAGATGTCAATAATGTTGTTCAGTCAATCTTGTTAAAGATTGCTAAACAGCATCAATACACAAATCCTGCTGTTGTTCAAGAAGAATTACTTCAAAAATATCCAAATGTTCAAGAATATCTTAAGAAAGCAAGGCTTAATGTGGGGAATATTCCACGTCTTAATGAGCATTCAAGATTAATACAACATGTCAACTTGAAAATACTAGTGTATGCGCTAATAGGTGATGTTTTGACTTTAGAGGATATTACAAGATTTATACGTGTAAGTTCTATTTTCATTCTTCTTCACTTTCCATTTTTTTTGGGGGGGGGGGGTTACTATACTACATCAGTTACACATTTTTGTAAAGATTTGTAAAATTACGTCATTGGTGAAACTTGAATAGGTGGAATGAAGTTTAATTGTAAGACTTAGTAGCCCCCCCCCCACCTCCATAGACCAGCTAGTATGGCTGAAGGTGTGAACAAACTTTGGCTTTCCTCTCGAAATGCTTTCACGTGGCTATGCGTTCATAACCTCTGTTAGGAAAGTCATATTTGCTGTCATCACACTGCTTGAGTGCTCCTAATAAAGGTGGAAGGGTGAATACGAACGTTTGGCTCCTACAACCAAACTGGTAGATATAAAGACCTACTCTAGAGGAGCTGGGAAACTCTGATTCCAAAGCTTTAGTGTAGATTGACTGCAGAATTTGTAAAGGATCGAGTGGCGTATAGACCTATTTCGGCTACGGTAACTTAGCTGCTGCTGACTCTGTTGAACTGTGTTGTAGATCAGGCTTCAATAAGATGATATTTACACAACAAGACAGGCTCACTAAACATTCACGGCCACTGTGATGGAATCTAATAACCCATGAATTCTAACTACTATCAATGGTGAACGGTCAAAAAACTCGCCTCGTCACTTGAGGGTCCTGGGTTCTATACCCAGTAGGGTCATGATGTGTATGTGTACTGCTGAATAGTCTCAAATCATGGTGAAGTAGCTGTCCAGTATTCCCTGATTTTCAATAGTTCTCAAATTTTTGATACATATGCTTTTAGGAAACCTAGAATCAATATACTTGCAAACTGACACTTTAAAAGTACAGGAAGTAAAGGCGGCATTCTATTGTGTCGATCGAGAGGTACTCTGGCAATGCTTGGCTGTAAAGGGAATGCCGAGAAAATACATTGTACTGATCGAGATACTCACTCTACTCAAACTCATGCAGTCAGCCAGGTGAGGGCTTACGGCGAGTTATCATCTCAAGTCGTGATGACTGGTGATGTCCGTCAGGACGGTAAAAATCTATGGTTGGAAACAATTGGTGACATGGCTCAAAACCGTTCTCAGTGGCCAGCACAGATGCATCTACTCATTGTGACTTATGATCTCCAATGAAACTGTTTTGTTTTTCTTTATTACTCCTTTGTCTCACACCTCTGCTCACTGTCTCTATCATGCTTTTCTTGTACTTTCTTCTCTTGCTTCGTGTGCTACACGGAGTGTGGCGACTTGAACTGGCGCACATTTGTGCAAAGTTCTATGTCGAAAACACAGACAGACAGACCTCTGTTTACTGTTTCTATTTATTATGCATTTCTTCTACTTTCTTCTTTTGGTTTGTGTGCTACAAGTAATGGATTGTGGCGACTTGAACTGGTGCACATCGGTGCAAATGTCTCTGTCGAAAACAGACAGACAGAGACAGGAAGTATCTTCTATAGACAATTATCCAGCTATCTTGTGGCGTCAGCCTTCAGTCTAATATTGCTGATATCGCTGTTGTCATAAGCTCTAAAGCTAAAGCTTTTCTTCTCAACAGTTGTTTACCTATTGTCAGCACTGAGTCTAGAAGTTTTCTTTTGTTGAAGGTATGCATAGAGTGAATGGAATGTTTGCATTATGTTTAAAACTGTCAAGGTTGCTTAGTTTGTTTGGTATGTTTACCTAAATTTTTTGTTTTTGAAAAAGGCGTTATTTTCAAGTTTTCTTCTCACTTTCTTTCTTTTTCAATCCTTCAAAAAACAAAATAGGAAGTATCACCAAATGATTACCACCTTCTTGGACCAGTTACAAAGTTACCAGTTGTATTAGAAATATTTAAAGTTGAACAATTTGCTGAATGTGTTGAAAAAGCTTTCACTGTATTAAAATGCAATAAAAGTCATATAAGCCAAATGAGAATGTCTGCTGAAGATATTCGCAGAAAATTCGGTTGTCATAAAATTGCTCCTCCTCCTCCTCCTCGTAAAGGTGCTCATCGTTCATTTTGCTTAAAGAATCAAAGAATATCATCATTTGTAAAATATATGCAAGTCTTATTCAATGAAAATGTATCTTCTCAAAATAAAAACGATGGATTTGAGGCATTGTTTAAGTTTGGGATTAGAATTAAAAGAATTTCCCAACCTATGGTAAGTCTTGTTATCTTATTTATCATGGTTATTCATTTTTTGCGTTCCGAAGGCTCTTACCCCCACACACACCCACACCTCACAGAGCATCTCCACTATACTTTATTCTCTGTTATCATTTTCACTTAACTTCACAACTGTTCACAAGGCACTGAATTTCTCTACATACCATAAGACCACTCTGTCACCCTTGAACCCACCCAATCAACTTATCGCTTCCTCTTCAGGGTCCATTCGATGGTTGGATTCGTATCACTTGAGGTGTCACTTGAATGATCTCTCAGCATATTTTGCGATCCATCTCTATTTTTGTTTCTGTGTATTTATTTATTGGATAATAAATAGGTGGATGGCTAGTTGGCTGCACTGCTCGAGTCCCTTGTTGCTGTTGTTGTTTTTATCCTTTCTGATCGGTCAACTTCTGTCTCTCTACACTCTCCAGTAAGGCCAAATATTCATGAGAGGTTTTTGCAATTTGTTGGAAATGCTTTAAATATGTTCATCATAGTTTAGAATCATTGTATTACCGTCTTTTTATCTCTAACTATTATTGCATTCCGAGTGAAACATAAAGATTCAACAGTGATTACGTTGGGGTTATTAGCATCTCACCGCCCATCCTTCCCTCTTCTTCAAGCTTATTACTGGTTAAGTGAGGTTTTTAGGAGTGTATCGTCTGGGAGATGTGAAATTCTCGCCTCCTGTGCATGCCTCGCAAGCATCCCATAAGTAAATCAACGACATGTCGTATTTTGTGTTGTCCTCCTTGCTGTGAAGGCTTTTTCATCAGTTAAGCCTTTTACACGGGAGTCAGACAAAGGTGCTTATTATCACCAATGAATGATATTCCTAATTGTGGTGGACTGACTGGATTATGCGTCAAACAGTGATTGGGAAACCAGAAGACAGGGATATCCTGCCTGGACCGACGTGAAGAATGTAGAAGACCTGGATTTCTCGCGTGGATGATTTATGTTTGATGTCACACAAAATCGAAGACCTACATTGGTCGAAGAAGCAGCCGACGAAGACAGGACTCCAAGTGAACATAGAGAAGACGTAGGTTATGAAAATAACCAACCAACAACAACAATAGCAGCAGCAACATCAAGCGCCAATCACCATCAACGCGAGCGATTTGAAAGAGGTTACTTCATTCACTTATCTATGGAGGGAGCATTGTCTCAACTACAGACATTTGGAACTGACGAGGATGTCAAATCGAGCGAGAAACACATTCATCAGTCTGAAATCAATCTGGAAATCTTCGTCACTCAGCATCAACAACAAAATTCGGTCAGATTTTCAATACAAACACGTCAAATCAGTCAGCTCTCCTATACGGATCAGAAACTTGGCGGGTGAGTCACAGAATATTTCCAACAGCCTGTTGCAGACCTTTATCAACTAACAACTGTCTCCGCTGGCTCTACACTGAAGATCAGATGGCCGGAAAGAATCACCAACTATGGTAAACTATGGGAAAAAACAAAACAAGAACCAATCGTTAACCAACAAATATGCAGGAGAAAGTGGAGATGGATTGGACACTCGCTGAGAAGGAGGTCGCTGGGTGACATCGCGCGTCAGGCCATTGGTCGAGTGGAACCCGACAGAGTGGGAAGCGGTGAGTGGGACGTCAATGCAAGGGTGATATGGAGGAGATCGTGTGAAGAGGAGTTGAAACAGTATGGACTAACATGGATGCAGGCGAAAAGTACAGCAGAAGACAGAAGTGGCAAGTGGAGATGTGCAGTTGAAGCCGTATGTCCCACTAGGAACCCAAGGGAACAATAATGCTATATCAATAAATATAAGCTTTTTACTATCCTTCTAGACAATATTGCTTCAGTGTTAACAGTGACTGACCAGTTTATTCTTGCAAAATGAGAGAAATCAGTTCAAGAGGAAGAAAATCATCCTACTCCAAGTCAGCTGGTGATTATTATTATTGGTATTCTCATAATGCTTTTTAAAATTTCTGTTTAGGTTCTTCAACGTAAGAAAGCAGGAGAAAATATTCTTCGTGAATCAACAGCAGCCCAAGAAAAGATAAGAAGTAGAGTAACCGAAATATGGAGTACAGTTCAAGATTGCTCAAAGAAAACTTACTTAGGTTAGCTACTGTCTATTTGGTTATTATATATATATATATATATATATATATATATATGCACATGGTCCGTGGTTCGTCCCCTGCTGACGCACACCAGATATCTATGGTTGCCCTGCAAAGTTTGGGCTACCGATATCCATGCTGAAAATTCCATACTTGTACCAAAAATACAGTGTGGCATCAAGCTGTAATCAAATAATAATAATAAATAATAATAATAATACAATATTCTCGTTGACTTAAAATATGCAGACGATATAGTCCTTCTAGGTGAGGACGCTGACAAAATGCAGTCTTCTGAACACCTTGACCTGCAATCTACGAATGTTTGGCATACGATTTGCTCCCTCTGTCAAATGTAAGATGATGTTACATGACTGGACTACACTAACTCCTAGGTTAGAAATAGGGAGTGGACTGTTGGGGCACGTTGACCGTTTCACTTATTTGGGAAGTTAAGTCAGCCAGCCTAACGGGTTGATCTCTGACGAAATCTCAGTACGGATACAGAAGGCTGGTTTCGCATATGCCAGTTTACGCCGTCTCCGGTGTAGATTTGATGTCCGGCTGGCTGATGACCAAAGGTCGGGTGTACTACTCTTCAGTCTGCTCCGTCCGTTTTTTTGGCTGTAAGACGTGGCCATTGAGAGTGGAAGACATGAAAAGATTAGCTGTATTTGATCATAGGTGTCTGCGTTCTATCTTCCGCGTGAAGTGGTATAACAAGGTGAGCAATATTGAGGTTACGCATCGGTCGAGTTCTAGATAAAGGGGAGGGGGAAATCAATCGACGAGGTTGTGAAATTACATCGACTGAGATGGTTAGGACATGTGTTACGCATGCATTCCCAGTCATCGCCTTCCTCGACAATGAGAAATGTTAGCTGATATAGGGTCAGGCTGGAAAGGAGAGAGCTAGCGGTGGTCAAACCGAAACATGGCTTTACCAGTCAATCAAATCCACAGCAGTTATTTTAAGCTAGCCAGCCGCTTAGGAAGGTGTAGACTTCCTGACTAGTTGGGGTCCTCGGGACGGTAAAATACAATGAAGTCTGGAAACAATTGGTGATATGGCTCAAAGTGATCTTTCTCAATGGCTGGCTAGCGCAGATGCATCCATCCACTCCTTGTGACTTATGATTTCCAATGAAACTATATTGTTCTTCGTTACTACTATTCCTTTGTCTCACACCTCTGTTTACTGTGTCTATTATGCATTTCTTCTACTTTTTTCTGTTGGTTTGTGTGCTACAAGGGGGGGGGGGAGGGGGAGGAGTGGCGAATTGAACTGGTGTACATCGGTGCAAATTTCTATGTCGAAAACAGACAGACAGAAAGGCTAGTATTGAGGTATGCTTGGGCACGACGCTAGCAACCCAACCCTTATATAAAAGAAAGAGAACATTGCGCCGTATTGCAGCCGGAACGCAAATGTTCCGAGTAGAACATAAGGAAGGCTTCAAGCTTTGAACTTTTGGTGGCTATGGGCCGTTGTATAATCCTTAATGGGTGAGATTGCTTAGTATCACGGTTAACCACCCTTTTTTTCAGGACTAATCATCATCAGCTGGGTTGTTCAGTAGCACGTCAGCTGGAAGTCGAATATCTTGACCACGTACATGTTTGGTTGGCAAGCGAAGTAAAATACTCAGTGAATTCAAAAACAAAACAAAAATTTTTGGTTAATACTCAGATTGTTTGCATCTGGTGAAAACACATCAAACAAAAAGAACAGTTTACTCATTTCACCTTGCAAACACTATTTTGACAATTTTATTTAACTTATGGAAAATTCCCATTGTAACATATAGAAAATCAAAACAAGTTGTGAATCAGAGAAGAGACTGTTTTCAACAACAAATTTATCATCAAGCTGTACAGTCGTATAAATATGGTTTTTTAAGAAGTTATATCCGGTGAGGGAATTGAATCATAGGTGTGAATGCATAAAAATAATAATGATAATAGTAGTAGTAGTAGTAGTATGAAATGCAATTAAATCTAAAATGTTTGTGATTATAATCATAGTTAAATGTCAAGTGGCAGAACAAATTAATGTCATACACAGAATAGTTCATGGGATGGATAGAACTTGAAAAAGGGTGTGCAATTATAGGAATAGTAGACAAATCGAATAAAATAAAATAAAAATGTTACGTAGTATTGTGTGAAATTTGATAGCATAGAATTGAACTTTGTAAAAAAGAGAATGGATTTAGAATGACAAATGGAACAAGTGAAATAATACCGGGCACAGTTCAAAGTGAGAGTAGTAATAGTAACAATTGACAAATTAAATAGACAAAATGAAAAATTGGTATAGCCAAAATATGATTGGGGATTACCATATTTTAGCATAGAGGGATTAAGACTATGAAAATTGGAGGGGGATGGGACGAACTTTTTCTGTACACAGAGATCTGGCTTTTCTGTTTCGATAGCCAAAACTTCAGCAATGCAGATGAGTCGGGTACGTAGGGATTTGGGTAGATTGCTTTTTGCCTTGTAGATGAATTTAAAGGCGGAGGCTATAGAGATAGTGTGATCATTATCGACCAGATGTTCAATGATCGCGCTTCTTATTGCTCCACTTCCACCTTTTCGTAGCCATGCAGGATAGTGTTCTTGCACCCTCTTGGACAAAACTCGAGTCGAACGACCGATATACCTAGCTCCACACAAGCAGGTTTTAATTGCATTTCATACTACTATTATTATTTTATGCATTCACACCTATGACTCAATTCCCTCACCGGATATAACTTCTTAAAAAACAACCATATATATACGATTGTACAGCTGGATGATAAATTCGTTGAAAAGAGTCTCTTAGCTGAATTTTAAATTTTATTCAAGTCTAGGAGGCAGTTTGTTACGTAATAACTACTTTCTTTTGCACAGTTGATCTATTCCTGGTCAGTATGTTAAATTTATTTCATTACCATTATTACGATTATTAGTCCCATTGGGTTCCTCGTGGGACATAGGGAACTTTACCAGCATATCACCATTTCAAACTCTTCTCTGAAGTCCTCCTATCTTTTTAGCTGGCTTCATAAATGCCCAGAAGCTTTCATTTCCTATTCACAAACGATCTCCTCAACTTCACCCTTGATCCAACCCACAACTCTCCGTTGTTTTTCTTGCATAAATTCCACTTGGGGGTCTGCATGAAGTGTAAAGTCATTCAATAGTCTTCTCACTGTTTATCCGCTTCTTTTCACATATTTGTAAAGTGATAGGTGCCTGGTTGGTTCGTTGAAAAAGTTTGTGTTTAATCCGTCTTGACCCTTTCATGCTAGACTGTGAGCGGCGAGAAGACGGGAACACTTCAGACCGATAAAAAGACTCTATAAGCTCTGGACTTCGCAGATGTCTGTCTAATGTCACCTGAAAATCGAAGGTCTACAGGCGAACATCAAACAGGCTGGTAGAAGAAGCAGCAGAGACAGGACTTTAACACTGAGCATACAGAAGACAGATGTGATGCAGATAACCAATCAACCAACAACACTAATCACTATCGTCGGTGGCACAGTGGTTAGGACTCTCGCCGACGATGCACATGGTCCGAGGTTCGAACCCCCACCGACGCACACCTGATATCTATGGTCGGCCTGCAAAATTTGGGCTACCGATATCCATGCTGAAAATTCCATACTTGTACCAAAAATACAGTGTGGAATCAAGCTGTAAAACAAAAAAAAAAGACATCTGGACAAGGTCACTCACCTTCTTCATTTACTTGAGCAGTGTTATTTCAGCTCGGCACAAGCGGCACACATACGAGGAAGTCAAAACCAGAATCGGGAAAGTGATGAAACAGACTACAGCATACTCTATAAATCAGTGTGAAAATCGTCTGCACTCCACAGAGAAAAGTAAAAAAAAAAAGAAAATTATGATTTCGAACACCACTGTTAACTCAGTTCTTTTATATAGGCAAAAAAGGCAAACTTGGCTCACAACGAGTCAGTGGAAAGTATTTCCGACGGGCCATTGCAGACTTTCATCAAGGGTTGTTCCCTTCGTTCCCTATCGTAGATCAGATAGTCAGCGTGAATTAGCAATAAGAAGTTAGGAGGACAAACCAATCATGAACCTATTGTTTAGTGTCTGTCTGTCTATTTTCTACATAGAACTTTGCACCGATGTGCACCAGTTCAATTCGCCACTCTCCCGCCCCCCCCCCCTTGTAGCACACAAACCAACAGAAGAAAGTAGAAGAAATGCATAATAGAGATAATAAACAGAGGTGTGAAACAAAGGAATAGTAGTAACGAAGAACAATATAATTTCACTGGAAATCATAAGTCACAAGGAGAGGATACGTCTGAGACAGCCAGCCATATCATCAATTGTTTCCAGACTTCATTGTATTTTATCGTCCCGAGGATCCCAACCAGTCAAGAACTCTACATCTTCCTACCTGACTGGCTACCTGGCTTTAAATAACTGTTGTGGATTTGATTGACTGGTAAAGCCATGTTTTGGTTTGACCACCGCTAGCTCTCTCCTTTCCAGCCTGACCCTATGTCAGCTAACATTTCTCATTGTCGAGGAAGGCGATGACTAGGAATGCATGCGTAACACATTTCCTAACCATCTCAGTCGATGTAATTTCACAACCTCGTCGATTGATTTTTCTTCCTTACCTAGCACTTGACCGATGCCTCACCTCAATATTGCTCACCTTGTTATACCACTTCACACGGGAGGGAGATAGAACGCAGACACCTATGATCAAAGGCAGCTAGCCAGACTTTTCATGTCTTCCACTCTCAATAGCCAGGTCTCACAGCTGGCCATAAAGGAGGACGGAGCAAACTACTTAATAGTACACACGTCGTTTGGTCGATAGCCAGCCGGCTATCACATCTTCACCAGAGTCGGCGTAAACTGACATAAGAGAAACCAGACCTCTGTATCCCTGTTGAAATTTCGTGAGAGATCAACCTGTTAGGGCTGATGGCAGTTCTGAAATAAGTGAAGTGGTCAACACGCTTCACGAACCACTTCACTCCCTATTTCTAACCTAGGAGTTAGTGTAGTCCAGTCATGTAACACCATCTTACATTTGACAGAGGGAGCGAGTCGCATGCCAAACATTCGTAGATTGCAGGTCAAGGTGTTCAGAAGAGGCTGTCTGGATTTTGTCAGCGTCCTCGCCTAGAAGGACTATATCATCTGCATATTCTAAGTCAATGAGATTATTCCCTGGTAGCAAGTCAGTCCCCGAGTCTCTGAAGTGAATTAGCGTTAAGTCAATTAGTACATCTATGATGAAATTGAATAGAATTGGGGATAATTTGCATCCCTGACGAACACCACTAGTTGTTGCCGCTTGAGATGACGATTCGCCGTAAGCCCTCACCTGGCTGACTGCATGAGTTTGAGTAGAGTGAGTGTCTTGATCAGTGCAATGTGTTTTCTTGGCATTCTCTTTACAACGAAGCATCGCCGGAGTACCTGTCGGTCGGCAGAATCGAATGACGTGTTTAGGTCAAAAAATATAACAATTGTTGGACGCCGGTACCAGGCTTTTTAGTGCCTGAAAGAGGCTTAGGAGTGGTTCGGTGGCTAAAAAGTCGATCTCTGAACCCTGTGCCTGGTTGGCCAATGTCGAATTGGACCTTATGACTAAGTTTCACTGTCGTCTACTGACTAAACTAGCTAAGTATTGATTTAATGGTTTATGATATTTCTTTCTTATTCCTGTATTGTCGTTTTTTTTCTTTCAAATATTGTATTTCCCTGTCTTACTTAGGCCGTTGTTATCCAAGAAAACCAAATATTATTCTAAAAGGTTTGAAGGAATTCACGCTAAGACTGCATGCTGTACTGGCAAATATGGATAATTTTAATAGTGCAGTGTATGTTAAATGGCCTAAAAATCATTTAAGCGCATTGTTAGTATTTTCTGAGTTTATTGATAATGTTATTCCTCTTGAGGTAAGTAAGATATCTTTGTTCTATTGTTTTATATTGCATATATATATATATATATATATATATATATATATATATATATATATATGAATACAGATTTGACTACGAGCTGACATCAGTTAGAGAACCATTAGAAATCATCGGCAATACGCACCAACCTCACCGGGGTTCGAACCCAGGACCTTCCGGTTACAAGGCAGGCAGGCTCGTATACCATTCAGTCACAGAGACCTGATTCAATGGGCAGCCAGTGCATGAATTCTAACTTCTACCAATTCGTGAGGCATTTAGCGCGACTGGGACCAACCAATGTCGTCGGTGGGACATCCATCCTCACACACGTGACATCTGGATGGACCTCACTGGTCACGACGACTTCTCACTAGAATTCATGAGTCATTAAATCGGGTCGGGCCCCAGTGGCTAAATGGTATACGAGCCAGGCTGCCTTGTAACCGGAAGGTCCTGGGTTCGAACCCCAGATAGGAGAGTGAGTACTACCGATGATTCCCAAACTAGGATGAATGAATCAGTTCAGATGCTGTAACAGGTGTTGATGAAGTGTTTTGGAGTGGTTATATGCAGAAGTTTGTCTTTGACCACTGCTTAGAAGCAGTGAGTGACTAGTGAATTGCTGCGGGAACGATCTTTTCTAGGGAACTGGTGATTCCCCTGTTAAGGAGTGCATTCTTCTCTTTTTGGCTTTGGTATCATGTTTCTCTTCATGAAACGTGTCGGGTGATGCATTTTGAGCCAGGATAGATATACAAATATATATATATATATATTTCATTACTCTACTGTACTATTTATCTTAGTTCCTGTTGTCTTTTATTGATTTTTTTTCAAGGCATTATGTAGATTATTTTGTATACTGATTATGGTCTGTGATACAAGTTCATTGAAGCTAACAGATTTAGTTAGCCAGCTTTTATCATCTATTCACACTTCATCATCATCGTCATCGAATGTAATTGATTTAACCGGTGATTCAGATTATGACGATGATAATCCTAAAGACTGTACTGATGGTGGTAAGCTATGTGGATATATATTTTTCAACTATTGTTATATATTCAAGTATTGGTTTGTTGGGATTTGCTTGATTGGTGACAAGATTTCATCATGTGCTGACATTGGTTAGAGAGCCATTGGAAAACCTGCAGGGAGTACTGGGCAGCCAACTGTTTAGTCCTAGTTTGGGACTCTTCAGCAGTACGCACCCACCACAGGAGGGTCGAACCCAGGACCTTCTGGGTACAAGGCGAGCTAACTCGTAGACCATTAAGCCACTGGGACCAGATCCAATGGCCAGCCCATGAATTCTAACTTCTGCCAATTCACGATATAGTGCTACCCCTAGTCAATCTCCTGGCTGGCGAGTATTTGTCCCCGCACCTGACCTGCCGCACCCTACTGGTCACGACTTCCCAACCTGAATAGGGCAAGTCGCCAGTGAGCATCTCATTGATATTCAAGTAATGGTTTGTAGGGATTTGGTTGATTGGGCGTTGAAGTTTCTCTAGCAGTTTGATAGCTATTTTGGTGTAGAGTTGCTAGCCCCACACCCAGCCCTCTCTCTTTACTTGGGCTCTTTACTGGCTAGAAAACTAGCAAGCTAGTTAACTAGGCGAGATAGAATCGGAAAGTCAAGACATCAAGTCTTCATCAACCGAAATCAGTTTGAAAATCTTCTGCTGTGTCTGTCTGTCTGGATTCAACATAGAACTTGGCACCGAAGTGCAGCAGTTCGAGTTGCCACGTTCCAAATAGCACACAGAGGTAGACAAGAAGATGAGTGAAGAGAATTAATAGAGTTTGACAAATATAAGAGTGAAACAGAATGGGTAATGGTAGAAAGGAATATGAAAGATTACAGAGACTGAATACATCTGCGCTGGCCATTGACAACGATTTTGAGCCATGTCACCTATTGTCTCCAGCCATTGATTCCTAGAGTCCCGAGGGCCCCAACCCGGAAGTCTGCATCTCCCTACCTGACTCAGTTTAACTGTCAAGGATTTCATGGATTGATGAGGCCATGTTTTTGTTTGGCCACCACTGGCTCTTTTCCAACCTGAACCTATATCAGCTAGCAATGCCCGTCGGGGGAGGCGGTGGTTAGGCATGCGCAGCACGTGACCTAGCCATCTTAGTCTATGTAACTTTATAGCCTCGTCGATTGATTTTCCCTCTTTGCCCAACACTCTACGCCTAACGTCAACATTACTTACCTTATTAAACCACCTAACGTGAGACAGAGATCGCAGACATCTATGATCGAAAGCAGTCAACCTTTTCATGTCTTCAACGCGTATTGGCCATGTTTCAGAGCCATAGAGAAGGACGGAGCGAACTGATGAGCAGTACACACGTCCCTTGGTTGATAACCGGATGTCACGCCTACGCCAGAGATGGTGTAAGTCAGCGAAAGCAGCTCGAGCTTTTCGGATCCGTGCTGAGATTTCATCGCCAATCAGTCCGTTGGTGCTAATACAACTTCCCAAGTAGGTGAAGTGGTCAACATGTTCTATCACTTCACTCCCTATCACTAAGTTAGGGTTGACGTGGTCCAGTCCTGTAGCAGCATCTTACATTTTGCAGGGGCGAATCGCATGCCAAACATACGAAGATTGCTGCTCAAGGTGTTCAGAAGACTCTGCATTTTGTCAGCATCCTCCCCTAACAGGACTATGTCATCTGCATATTCTAAGTCCATTAGATTATTCCCTGGTAACAAGTCGATTCCTAAGTCACTACGTTCAGTTAAGGATACTTCCATTAGCATATCTATGATGAAGTTAAACAGAAATGGGGAAAGTGGACATCCCTGTCGGACACCACTGGTTGTTACCAATTCAGATGACAATTCCCCATAAGCCCTTACACGACTACGTGAGTTTGAATAGAGTGCCTTGATTAGTGCAATGTACTTTCTTGGCACTCCCTTCACAGTCAGACATTGCCATAGTACCTTTCGATCCACGGAGTCGAAGGCCGCCTTCAAGTCAAGAAATATGACAATTGTTGGACGCCGAAAAGTGTGTCTATGTTCTAGAATCTGTCGAAGAGTGAAGATATGATCTATGCACCCTCTACCTGGTCTAAAGCCTGCTTGATTTTCCCTTGTCTGTTCCTCCCGAGTTCTGCTTAGTCTATGCATGATTACTGAGCCTAGGATTTTAGAGACTATGTTCGTTAGGCTGATCCCCCTATGATTATCACACGAGGACTTGTTTCCCTTCTTGAATATCGGTATAATAAGTGACTTACCCCAGTCTGATGGTACTGTCTCTGATTCCCAGACTTTGCCTAGTACCTCAGTTAATCTACAAACTAGTATGTCACCCCCATATTTAAACACCTCCGGAATAATTCCGTCGGGTCCTGCCGCTTTGCCTCGTTTCAAATTACTGATAGCTTTTGTAACCTCACCTACAGACGGCGGACCAGTGTCTATATCCCATTCGGGTACGTGGTGGATGGCGGGGAGGTTCAGTGTGGCTGTAGGCAAGTTAAATTGTTCCTCAAAGTGTTCTTTCCAGCGTTCAAGGCGTCTATCCTGAGAGCTAATTAAGGAGCCATTTTTCTCAGAAATAGTCTCACTTATGAATTGCCTTCTCCCGCCCGATTCTGTGATGAGTCTAAAGAGTTGCCTAGTGTTGCCTATCGCCAATGCTTTTTCCATCTCTTTCGCCTTTGTCACCCACCACTGTTCACGGTCCTTGCGGAGACTTTTAGTAAGTTTCCTTTTGTGCAGCTTTCGCTCCTCATTGAATTCGGAGCTCGCCGGAATAAGTCTTCTAGCATCTATCAGTTCGGATGAGGCAGTCGAAATCCAGTGGTTTTTACTCACCTTTGGATTTGTTTTATTCACAGCTTTTACAGCTGTATCTATAGCTGACTGAATATTCTTCCAGGCTTCTCCAGGGTGAGCACAGCTGTCGGATTCAGATATGCGTTTAGCTAGTTCTTCCTCAAATAGGGATTTAGTTTCCTGATCGAGCTGGGGACGTAATGGTTTTACCGCCAGCTGTTTCCTACGTCCGTTCAGTCGTAAGCACACACGAGCCCGGACCAGTGCGTGATCGGTATCTACACACGTGTTCCAGAAGGAGCTGTGTGTGTGTGTGTGTGTCACGAAAAGTATTTCCAATAGACTACTGCAGACTTTTATCATCAGCCTTCCCCCCCGCATTATTGGCTCCATACTATGAAGATCAAATGGCCGGCGGCAAGAATTAGTAACAAGAAACTCTGGCTGGGAAAAAAGCAACCAAAAACCGATCGCTGAACAAATATGTGGGAGAAAATGGAGATGGATCGGGCATAGGCCGCTTAGGAGGCCGTCGAATGACATCACGCGCAATGCAGGATATCACCTAAATGGAGTCCAAATGGGAAGCGACGAGTGGGTCGTGCTAAGGTGACATGGAGGAGATTGTGTGAGTTGGAGGTGATGAGTGGGAAGAGGGCATAGCTAGCCTGTTGGTCATCTGAAGGAAACACCTTATTGTTGTGTATTTAGTTTCTGTAATCTTTCATATTCCTTTCTACCATTACCCATTCTGTTTCGCTCTTATACCTGTCAAACTCTATTGATTCTCTTCACTCATCTTCTTGTCTGCCTTTGGGTAGTATTTGGAACGTGGCAACTGTAACTGGTGCACTTCGGTGCCAAGTTCTATGTTGAATCCAGACAGACAGACAATATACAAACTGGATGCAATACTGTAGTGAAATGCTGAGAATTCCATTCTGTATCACAAGTACTGTTTTGGATTGAAGCAAATTATTATTATCATTATTAATATCTCCTTTTCCTGTCGTTTGTTTTCAGGTACTTCTGAATTGACATTGATTACAAATCGAGTCAACCGATTATTGCATGAATATATTGAACAGGAGATACAAAGCAGTGAAAGTATTTGGACATTACTTGCTACCTTGGAAAGCGAATTATTGGGAAACAATGATAATGGTGCTAATAATGAAAATAATAATAATAAGAAACAACCCGTTATTAAAACTCTACTAAGTTATTTATCTGTAGCAGTAGACAAGAATGTAAGCGCAATGCAGAATTGATAAATGTGAAATATTTTTGTTCAAGTATGCTTGGTGTGGGCTTTTTCAGTGTCAGTGGCAGCGATAGCGTGCTCGCTAACCACGCCCCGGCTGACACACTCCTTTACCTTGCTAAACCAGTAATAAGACTGCTAGAGGGAAGGTTGGGCATGAGGCTAGTAAGCCTATCCTGTAGAAATAAACACCACTGCTACCGAAACTTCTAAGCTCTACCTTGAAGTAGCCCTAAGTTCCACTACTGGGAACATAAAGGAATAAAATAAGATATACAAAAAAAAAATAAATGTGCCAGTAGTTCAACGGTAGAATCCTCCCTCCCCGCCGTCGCCAACCACGCATATGGTCGAACTTTCGATTCCTGTCTGACGTACTCCTAAACTTTGCCCATACGGTAGTAATAAGCCTGGAAATTAGAAAAGGTTGGGTGTGTATGAGGTTAGCAACTCCACTGTGTAAAAATCAGCGCCAGTGCTCCTGAAAACTTGAAAAGCTTGAAGCTTTATATTCCACTCGGGATGTAGGGTATAAAAGAAACGATTGTTTAGTTTATGCAGTGTGACAACTTGAACGGCTACAGTTTTGTACTAGGCTCTACACGAGGAGAATATTCCATCCAACTTAATTAAAATAGCTGGTTACCTATATGAGTTTTGACAAAACGATAAGAATACGAACTTTGTCTGAATTGCGTACTATATTCGATTCCATGGAGGAGTTCATCATGAGCTGACATCAGTTAGAGAACCACTGGTAAACCTAGGAGTACTGGACAGCTGTTTCGTCCTAGTTGGAGACTCCTCAGGGGTACACATCCAACAATCAGGTTCGAACCCAGGACCTTCTGGTTACAAGGCGAGCTGGCTCGTAGACCATTGAGCCACTGGGACCCGATCTAATGGTCCTTGAATTCTAACTTCTGCGAATTTATGACACAGCGCGACCATTTCGCAATGTCTTTTTCGATGATTTACTGCCTCATCTTCAACCTGCTGCATCCTACTGGTCACGGCTTCCCACTGGAACCCCAGGTAACTACCTGAATAGGGTCAATTCGAATGATAAATATGAATCTCGTTGTATAACTATTGGATTATTCCTGTCATACTTTCTTCTTCTTCTTATTTTAGATGTTGGTACAAGCATTAAATGTTCACAGTGATGGGAACTTATATCAGTATGAAAAAGGGATTAATAATTTGTCTAATGAAGTCGATGAAATACGCTCAATAGAAAACTTTAATCCTCATATAATTTTACAATTTATACAGAAATTGAGCTGTATTTCATTACGGAGCAAAGATGTAAGTTGTGTAGTTTCATATTGTGTAATTAAAAAAAACTTTTTATCTGTGCGGATGTGTGAGTATGGTAGTTTGCTCAACTGACACATCAACATCGTCAGCCAAGTTTTGCCTTATTGATGACAATACCAGCTAGCACGAAACTCACTTAGGTCCAAGGCTTCCTACCGATTACCTCCAACTATCTATCTATCTATCTATTGACAATAACAATTTAGAGTGTATCGTGATGACTTTTAGTATTCAGTCTACACCGAACAGCAACAACTAGACGCATAACATTAGTTACTTACAGACTAGCGTCCAGTCAAACTGATCTTAGTATGTTTTGGCAAACGATTTGCCCCTCGCATATATATATAAGATGATACTGCACAGCTGGACTACAATTACTCCTAGCTTAGGGATAGAGAATGAGAGGATATAACGTGTTGACCACTTTACTTCTTTATGACCTTGCATCAGCCGTAATCTATTGATTGATGACAGAGTCCTATGACGGATACAAAAGGCTATTTCTCTGTATGTACATTATTTTTGAAATGGGTATGATATCCGGCTATTTATCAAAGGACTTGTATTATTATTATTGTTCTCTTGGGTTCCTAGTGGAACATAAGGCTTCAACTGCACATCTCCACTTGCTTCTGTCTTCTGCTGTACTTTTCACCTGTATCCATGTTAGTCCATACTGTTTCAACTCCTCTTCACACGATCTCCTCCATGTCACCCTTGCATTGACGTCCCACACACTGCTTCCCTTCCGGGTTCCACTCGAGCAATGGCTTGACGCGCGCGTGATGTCATCCAGCGGCCTCCTCCTCAGCGAATGTCCGATCCATCTCCACTTTCTCCTGTATATTTGTTAGTTGGTGATTGGTTCTTGTTTTGTTTTGTTTCTTCCCATAGTTTCTTGTTGGTGATTGTTTCCGGCCTGGCCATCTGATTTTCAGTATAGATCCAGCGAAGACAGTTGTTAGTTGATGAAGGTCTCCAACAGGCTGTTGGAAATATTCTTTGTGACCCGCCCGCCAAGTTTCTCATCTGTATAGAAGAACTGTCTTGACGTGTTTGTATT
Organism: Trichobilharzia regenti; assembly: GCA_944472135.2. Taxonomy (NCBI): domain Eukaryota; kingdom Metazoa; phylum Platyhelminthes; class Trematoda; order Strigeidida; family Schistosomatidae; genus Trichobilharzia; species Trichobilharzia regenti. Next base: position 107,353,387 of record OX235264.1, read on the forward strand.
GAAAATCCGACCGAATTTTGTTGTTGATGCTGAGTGACGAAGATTTCCAGATTGGTTTCAGGTTGATGAATGTGTTTCTCTCCTTCCCGATTCTCTCTCGATTTGACATCGTCGACCATTCCTACTGCTTGTAGTTGAGACAATGCTCCCTAGATAAGTAATTGAATGAAGTAACCTCTTTCAAATCGCTCCCTTTGATGGTGATTGGAGCTGGCTATTCCTGCTGTTGTTGTTGTTGATGTTGGTTGGTTATTTTCATAATCTCCGTCTTGTCTATGTTCACCTGGAGTCCTGTTTTCGCCGGCTGCTTCTTTGACCAGTTTGTCAATCTTCGCTTGTAAGTCTTCGATTTTGTTTGACATCAAACGTAAATTATCCACGCGGGAAATCCAGGTCTAGGTTTTAGGTTCTTCACGTCGGTCCAGGATATCCCTGTCTTCTCGTTTCCCACTCACTGTCTGAGGCCTAATCCAATCAGTCCACCACAATTAGGAATATCATTTATTGGTGATAATAAGCACCCTTGTCTAACTCCTGTGTTTACTCCAAACGCCTCGCTGAGTTTTCCGTTGTGGATCACTTGACATGTGCCGTTAACGTACAGCTGTATACTGCGTAATAATTCCTTATATCTTTACTATGGCTGTAAGACGACATGGCCATTCGAAGTCGAAGACAGATGAAGGCTGGCTGTCTTTTCACCTAATCTCACCCTATTATACCACATCACGGCAGATAGGACACCAAAGTTTGTAGTCAGAGTGCTTGGTGTGAAGGTCAAGTCAATCAATAGATGAGGTTGTGAAACTGCACCGGTTGAGATGACTAGGCTACGTTTTGCTCAGGTCAAGCTGTGTCAGCTGACTTAGGATTGGCTTCGTAACTGTTCGTAGCTGTAGCATTGAAGGAACTAATATCCTCCTCGAAAATTCTATCTGCTGTATTCAAGCTCACCATAGATCACATGTAGTGCTTTTATGCTTTGACATGTGCGTTGATTCGTCACTATTATTGATGTAATAGATAATTCGTATTTACTTCCTGTGGTTGGGTAGTTAGCTCTTTACCAAACCTGCCGCCCTCCTTTCCAAAGCTTAGGATCGGCTGGTGAACTAAGTAACTAGTCGAGATTAAGTGCTGTCTTTGGCCCGAGGTCTTGTCGAGACTCGAACTTGTGTCACTGGGTTCAAAATGATCCAGAATGATAACCACTACAAACCACATGGCGGTTATTATTATTATTATTGGAATTATTACTTTGATTTTTTTTTGAAACATTTTAGGAAGTATGCAAACTTGTGTGTGAAAATCTACAGGATATTATCCCTTCTATAAAATTAGATAATTTCATCACATCTATTTTACCTAAACTAATCACTAGTGATGAGTTGAAGAGACATCAACAAAAGGCGTTAATTTATCAGTAAGTTAATTATTAATATGAATTTCTATAGTGGTACCCTTTTACTTTAAATTATTACGCTTAGCGAATTTTTGACTTTATACTTCTTTATGGCTGTGAGACCCCCAGCGCCATTGAAAGTGGAAGGTAGCTGTCTTTAACCACAGAAGTGAAACGAAGTGGTTTAACCTAGTGAATTGATATTGAGATTTGGCGTAGGACTTTTAGGTGAGGAGAGAAAGCTATGTTGATTGAGATGACTAAGACAGGTGTTACACATGCGTCGAGCCATCCATCGCCTTCCTCGTCGAATAATCTTAGTTGACATAGGATTAGGTTAGAAAAGAATTATGGGGGGGGGTGCGGCGCTTGTCGTCAAATCAAAAGCAGGTATGTATCCTCGAAGTCTTTGATAGTTGATTTGTGCTACCTTTGTAGGATTTTGATTGACATCTTGTTGAATACACAGACTATGATATGTTTGAGATTGTGTTGTATAGTTTCTTTATATTCTGATGGGTGTCAAGTAGACAGATTGGTCGTTTTGTTTCCTTCTTCTGGTTCTATAATACCCTATTTCAGCCATGTCGGTTCGTGTTGAGATTTTCATTGGAATTCAAAGAATGCTCATGTTTTTAACAATAGTTAGGACTATTGACCAAAGGGCGGGTGTACTGTTCATCAGTTCGCTCCATCCTCCTTTATGGCTGTGACACCTGGCCATTGAGAGTGGAAAACATGAAAAGATTAGTTGTCTTTGGTCATAGGTGCCTGCGTTCTATCTCCAGTTTGAAGTGGTATAACAGTATGAGCAATATTGAGGTTAGGCATCAGTCGAGTTCTAGGTAAGGAGGGGGAATCAATCGACGGGACTGTTAAGCTACATTGCCTTCCTCGACGGGCAGTGTTAGCCGACATAGTGTCGGGCTGGAAAAGCGCTACCGGTGGTCAAACCAAAACATGGTTTCATCAGTCAATGAATAAATCCACAACAGTTAGTTTGAGTCACGTAGGAAGATGTAGACTTCCTGACTAGTTGGGGTCCTGGGGACGGTAAGAACTAATGATGGCTAGAAACAGTTGGTGATATGGCTCAAGGTGATCGTTCTCAGTGGCTGGCTGTCTCAGACGTATCCTCTCCTTGTGACTTATGATTTCCAATGAAACTATATTGTTCTTCGTTACTACTATTCCTTTGTCTCACACCTGTATTTCCTGTCTCTATTATGCATTTCTTCTACTTTCTTCTGTTGGTTAGTGTGCTACAAGGGGCGGGGGCGAATTGAACTGGTGCACATCGGTGCAAAGTTCTATGTTGAAAACAGATAGGCAGAGAGACAATAGTTAGATTCGAGTACGGATTTTAATTGAGTGATATTTTTTAAAAGTTTTTTTGTGTGCTACAGTGACACACTACATGAGCGAACTAGAAGTTACTAATACAATCCTAGATGGAGAATAGGTGTCCTTCGCTGAAGAAGTTCATTACTTCTCAACTAGTTATAGTGTGGTTGTTTGGCGAAAGCATTCAACTGTTAGTCTACAGAATCCAGGTCCAGCGTCGACTCCATCTGTTTCAGCTCTCTGTCCTCCTATGCACAATTTGTGTGACTTATAGCTCACTTTAGCACATCAAACATCTGTTACAGGCAGTTGAGTTTTAACTAGGGCTTGTGATTTCATGTTCAATTATTGACAATATACTCAGTATTATCTCCGGTTATTCAGTTTGAAACAGGTGATTGGATGTTTAACCCCACTCTTCCGTTTATTAAGAGTCAAGTAGTAATGCTGTTGAGTTATGATTCCCACATTAAGATTACCAGCATAATCCGCATGTTGATTGTATATATTGACCTTCAGAAAATAACCTGATACAGCTCGGAACTGGATAGACACCAAACTTCTTCCTGAAATGCTCCCATATTTCCATGAGTTTATAACCTCTGTCATGCAAGTCTCATTTAGTGTCTCCATGCAGTGGCGGAAGATGTTCTAACAAAAGTAATTGGATGAGTTTGAATGTCCAGCGTTTGTCCCCGAGACAGTGTACATGGATGTCCGTTTTGGGATAGTCGGAGAACGCTGAATCCAAACTTGTAGTGTACAAGGGCTCCAAAATCCGAAAGAAACAAGTGCTCTACGACCGTATTTGAGCTATTGGTAACCGTGGAAACGCAGCTCCTGATTCTGCTCTTTTGTCATATGGATCTGACTTTAATCACAAGAGATTCACCACACAAAACCTCAGTTTGTTTAAGGGCTGTCATGCTCTTCCCGAATGTCCAGGCCGAAGCAGGTGGTTGTCTTAAGGGACCACCCTCACCCAAGCTTTTGACTTGATATCTGAGATCCACAAGGCAGTAAAGCAGCGTCAGGAGCTATGTTCTCATGGTGTCCTGTGACTGAAACAGCTGCATAAGACCATTTAGTCCCTTCAGATTCTGGAACCCATGTACAACTATAGGTTTGGAATCAGGATTTTACAGCTCCCATGAGTAGACCTGCATGTCCACCAGTCTGGCACTTTTTTGAGGAACACCCCGTACCTCTGGAGGTATTGGCTGCATAAAAGTATTTCGCCAGGAAGGCTGAAGGTTACCTATTCTCAGCCGTATCTGGCAATTTATAGGGAGGGACTTTACACGTTTTTTTATCGATTACATTGTGATGAGAGCTGGTCGCAAGCCAAAATGTCGACAACAATTTGCGTCAGTGTGTTCGCGTCCCGAATTAGGGTCATGAAGAAAAAACAATAACACAAAGCTTAACCTTGAGAAAATCACCAACCAATCACAGCAGAGTTAAAGTGTGAAAATGTGATTTACATATATATGTATGGCTTGGTTTTCTGAGAAACGGCTATAAAGAAATAACAGAATAGCCTTCAACAGGACAATAGCCAGTCAGAAGAGGTTGCTTATCCGCTAAGAATAACGCTAATAATAATGCACATAAAATCTATAAATACCTCTTGATTTTATGGAGGATTTCATCATGAACTGACAGCAGTTAGAGAACCACTGGAAAACCTGAGAATCCTGGACAGCTGAACCCCTACTGGTCAGCTCATAATGAAATCCTCAAATCAATCAGACAAAAAAATCCCTACAAAACCAATACTTGAAAATTAATCTGATGCTCACTAGTGACTGGCCCTATTCAGGCAGTTGATCTGGAGTTCTAGTGACAAGCCGTGACCAGTAGGGTACAGCAGGTTGAAGATGAGGCAGTAAATCATCGAAGAAGACATTTCGAAATGGTCGCGCTATGTCGTGAATTGGCAGAAGCTAGAATTCATAGACTTGCTATTGGATCGGGTCCCAGTGGCTCAACGGTCTGCGAGCTAGCTCACATGGGTTCGAACTGTGGTGGTGGGTGCTCATTGCCGATGATTCCCAAACTGGAGTGTAACAGCTGTCCAGTACTCCCTGCTTGTTTCTAATTATTTTCTAACTGATATCAGCTCATGATGAAATCATCCACGCAATCAAACCAATACTTGAAAACCTCTTGCTTTTCTCAATAAACAATCTGTTGCCTGGCCCTTGTCTTCGGTCGTTTCAATACTAGTTTTAAGCTCATTGTTTTGCTTTTTCTTCTCTTTTTTTGTCGTAGTGATTTTATCAATTTACAAGGTATTTTCATAAATTCTCATCAATCGATTGATTACCAGTCGGAATCGTCATCTGATGTTATTTCTTCTCATTTGTTAACTCAACGAGACTGCCTACTCCAACTAATGTCAGCATGTCCTTCATTAGAAGATCTGAAAGTTTGGTGTCAATGGTCTCAACTGAACAGTGTACTCTTAGATCGTTGGGGCAGTTTAGAATCATTTCTCAACGAATGTGGCACAGATCAAGGTGAGTGACATCGTTTTTTCTGTGTTTGTGTGTGTGTGTGAATACAAATCCTAATTTTTTCGGCAATTATTACAACACTATACCTACTAGGAGAATGCAGGTACGTCCAAATTATAGAGTCCAAGATAGGACGAAACGCACCTGGTAGATTCTGCTACTAGTCACCCCAAATAAACAATAATCACATCATATAAATCCTTAGACATCTTTAAAGCGTCCGTACTTGGGGAGGGCATTTTGGTAAAGATCGAGGCTTTTCGTCCAACATAAATCTTTTTATGCAGAAAATTCGATATAAGTATAAAACTTGGGCACTGTGCTGGTAGAGTATAGCTCCATTATGGATAATATTTTATTTTGATAAATCACACAGTGGAGTGTTATGCAGTAATATTAACTGATGATCACGTTTCAAGCAGAAATTATTGGCTCTCATAATCACATCAAGTCACTCACACAACTTTTTCCTTCATTTATATACATGTGGAAAATAAACAAGGAAAATTAGCTATGTTAGAGTGTAAAACAAAACGAACACACACTACCGTTTATAAAAAGTCAACGTATTCTAATAGATATTTAGACTTTAATTCGTCTCATCCGTTAACTGTTAAGGGAGGCTTGGTTAAGTGTCTAACAAACCGAGCGATAGCACTATGTAGCACAAGAAAAGACCTGAATGATGAAATGAAACAGATAGCAGTGGAAGCGTTGGTATCAAATAGCTAATCCGTCCTATAAAATTCATTAGGAAGATCAGTAAAGACCAAAAGCAAAATAAAAATAGAAATAATTGTGAAACTAGTAATGTTAACATAAATAAGAGAGAATGTAAGGCATCTAGTGTTTTATCATATTAGGAGGGGGACATCTGAGACCCTCACCACGTAGGATACTTAATAAAGCAGGAATCAGAGTGGCATTTAAACCTAAAAACTCAATCAGGTAGGACAAGCTCTGTAGGTTAAAGGATCCTGTCGGTGGACCCAGTTAGACACAATAATAAAATTTAAAAATACCCTCCGATGGCTATGAGGATTAACCAGTAGGTCGGGGGAAATCAGATTGTCGGAACATAAGAATTTAGTTAACGTAAGAATGGTTGACCCCACTCGTGAAGATAAGTAATTTAGAAAAAAGCCCAGGACTACATTGCACTGCATGCAGTGACACACAACCACACAACAGCATGGTGGGAGAGGGTTAAAATTCTAAGAAATAATCTATGTAGGTGGAGAGTGAGAGAGAGGTTGATTACTGAATCCTGACTGGTTCGTTGAGTCTACACCGAACACAACAAATGCAACAGAAATGACTCAATGCAAATACGAGAAATATGCATGGAAGATATTATTACCACCAGTCATTGAAATCACAGGACGATAATAAATAATCTCAAAATTCTATGTTTACCATTGCGATTGTGTCTGCGTAACCCCATCTCAACGTGACCCTATGTAGTCGTTCCCACTTTGGAAACTGTTTGCCTGACCCTGTCGAACATTCGTCTGTATTTCGCCTCACACTTTCATATGCTGCTTTCGCTCGACATCCCAGCAGCGTCCCAAGTAACAGCTTCATCGCCGACAGATCTTGAACGCCACTTAACTGCGCAGAAGCCTCGAAGTCCTGCCCGTAGATTCATATGTCTCCATCAAAACTGCAGGGTATAGGCTTTCGATTTTTGTCGGTAGGCAGCGACACCAAATGTAACAACAGAAGACAAGGGCCTGGCAACAGATCGTTTATTAAGGAAATCAACAACATAAGGAGTACGTTAATCGAACACCTTGTCATACCATATAAACAAACGCCTTCTTCAAAGCAATCTGCGAAGTGAAGAATAACCGGCTAAAGACAATATGCTCTCATTTTCTTTGCGTTACTGAAGCTTTATTTAGCCATTCAGATAGAAAAGCCAGATCTATGAGCAGAAAAAAATTATTCAACCATTTCTACTATCATGGTGTAACAAACGCCCTTATTTTTTTCAAACACCTTATAACTCTTGTATTCTTTCAGAACTTTTACGTAATTCCATATTTGCCTTAGTTTTTTTGTATGCATCCCGATTACAATTTATTCATTAAATTATTCATCTGGGCAAAGTTCAACAATAGCGGTATCCCAGGAGTGCAAACGCATGAGTGACCTTCAGCTGACCAATCATAAATATGAGGAATGTTTCCTCAAAAAATGATGATGTATATTGACAAGAAAATGCTTGATGAAAACGCATTAAAAGCAGGTTATCTTTCTTTGACATGGCTTAAAAATACGCCTTAGTTATATCGAGGAGTGCCAGTTGCTAAGTTAGACTGGTTTCTGTACATGTATTCACCGAGATGACTACAGATAAACCGTTTTTTTCTGTGAATCGTTTATCTCCCTCATCCTGCTTGAAGTCTTCCAAGCACAGACCTCGGTTGAATTTATCATGGTTTCTAGCAAGAGGATAGACGACCGCATATCAGGAAAACGTGGAAAATAAAACAAATTAAAATGAATAACATCAACTATAAATCTATCCCTAATCGTAACCATAAGCTTAATTCTGACCCTAAACACTAACCCTTATCCAAACGTAATTCTAACCCTAATGCTAATAATAACCCTGATCCTAACCCTAACGAGCTATTAACACATTGTCTAAACAGTACTTAAGAAAAACATGATCTGGGTGAAATTTGCTCTTAAGTTGGTGAATAGCGTTGATATTTCAGCTATGATAATGACAGCTGCCATTCGCCAACGACTACCATGCGTTGAAGGTCATTGGAGCGTTCACACTCCTGGGATGACGCTATTGTTGAACTTCGCCTTCATCTGAATACCTAAAATTCTAATGCGCTTATTCAACTCCTCTTACGCATTGACTAATATCAACAACCCTGTTTGTGACAGCTTGTCACTTTTGTTACTATCCTCTTTCATGTAAAAAAGGGATTGTATGTAAATGCGATTGTACAGCTAAAGAGGAAAATGAATCCACCGCGTAACGGTGGAAGATGAAAGACTTGTCAAATTAATGTTTATCTCTTATTTGGGATCTCTATGTAGCCAAATTATGTGCTCACCTTATCTTTAACGCACCATTTGCACAGATCTTCCGTGTTATGCCTGCTACTTCTGGCCTTCTTCCATATTGTGCTTCTTCAATGTATCTCCGCAACACTATATCATTTCCTTTCTCTGGCATCAAATGTATCTCTCTGCTATTTAATGTTTTATGGCAGTGGACATCTCTTTATTATTATTTCCTTTAATTCCTAGAGGAACATAGGGCTTCAGCTGCGCATCTCCATTGCCTTCGGTTTTCTGCCAACATTTTCACCCCGCTCCAAGTCTGCCCACATGCTTCCATCTCCTCTTCACATGACCTCCTCCAAGTCACCCTCGGCACTGATGACCAACTCATCGCTTCCCTTTCGGGTTCCACTCTAATGATGGCCTGTCGTGTGATGTCACTTGATGGTTTCCTCAGAGTATGGCCAATCCATCTCCATTTCTTCCTGTCTATTTGTTTCGCAATCGGTTCCTGGTTGGTTTGTTCCCAGAGATCCCACTCTGTTGCTGATCTTTTCTGGCCGGTCATCTGATCTTGAGTATTGAGCGAAGACAGATGTTGATGACGGTCTGTCGTTTGTTCGAAATAACCTTCGTGACGCGCCAAGTCTCGGATCCGTATAGTAAGTAGCACTGACTTCACATTGGAGTTGAAAATCCGGATCTAATTTTTCATTCTGAGTGCTGTTGACCTACACATAGACTTGAGAGTAATGAAAGCTTGTTTTGCTTTCCCGATCCTTGCTTTAATATCCTCGTCAGTTCCGTTGGCCTGTAGTTGAAACGATGGTTCCCAGGTCGGTGGGTAGGTAAAGGAGGTTGTTTCTTCCAGATTTCTCCCATTTATGCTGGCTGATTGTTGTCTGTTGTTGTTGGCAAGGAATCTTCATCACCTACCTCTGTTTCCTTTATGTTCACCTAAGTCCTATCTTTTCTGAATGCTTGTTCTGCCAACTTGTTGGTTTTGACTTGCATATCTTCCAGTTTGTGGGAAATCAAACATATGTCATCGGGGAAGCCGAACATCTCTTTTTACATATATCTTACTGAGAAATCTTATCAGAAGTGCACACGTCACAACTGGAAAGAGAGGAGTCTTTTCGGTTGGGAATTTTTCATGATTTAAAAGTTTTTTAACTTTATACAGAAAACAAGGTGTGTCCTATGTGTTATATAACAGTCAATGGCAGGAGACATAGATTTTTTATGCTGTATACTACTCACTGTTTGACACGAAATAATTAGGCACTACTCATATCACTCAGTAGTAGTAGTAGTTGTTGTGCTTCCTGGCCAGATTGATCGAAGTGATCTGAGCTCCAGACAGCAATTCAGTTCATTTTAGGGCCGAGCACATCATCAACAGTGAACTCAATTTGCCTTAGTTCAAGGAAAGGAATCCGTTTAAAACAACTTGTATGCTGTCCAGCTTCATTGCATGTACTGGTTGGTACTAGATTGAATTATAATATTTGTAATTTGCAATTTCTATATAGTTCATGGTAAAATTTCACCATACTTTGCTGTAGAAACTGGGTATTATTCAGAGCACGATATGTAATCTGCAAATTAATTTGCAAAACTGCGAATAAGATTTTGCGTATTATCAGTTTAGAAAACAGAAGGATTGAACAAAAAATAGTTATTTTTCAATTAGATCCTCATTTCTGGCTCTACTCTAATATATATCCATAGCATTTTTATTACAATACACAACTGTTTACCAATCAAGTGGCACTGATATGTTTGTTAACAATAATTAGTCAGTCAGTGTCAACATGACAGTGGGGTGATAACAAACGAAGAAAATTAATACACACAATTAAAAGGTAGAAACGGTTAGAATAAATTTAATTTTACAAGGATAACACGTAAATTAAAGATGAAGTGGTCAAAATAAATGAAACTAAAATAATTTGGACAATTATAATTTTTATAATTTTAAAGGTTTAGGGGGAGGGCAGCGATGTAGTCTGTTTTATACATTCATGTAACGATGGCCAAGGTAAGGAAAGTGGCTGCACAAATTTCGCCTGAACACCCAGGTTTGACTTCTTCAAGTGGATTCCTATTGCTTCAGCTGTATTGAGAAGACGAACTCGTAGAGCAAAATTAAGATTAGTAGGAATGCGATAGATAATTAATTTTAAATGCTGTCTTAACATCAACCTTATGCTGACTATCTACAAGGTGTGCTAAAATAGAGCTACGAATAGATCTTGTTTGTCCCTTGCTTAACCATGTTGCATGATGTTCGGAAATACGATGATGAACCTGCCTAATTGTACGCCCGATGTAGCTGGCTCCGTAGCTGCAGTCAAACTAGTAGATACACACACCTAGAGAAGGAAAATATATGTAGTTTATCCTTATTTCTCGAAAGTAGAATAGGGGTGGTTGTGGAGAAACAACGTACCTCTGCTGCATTGAAAGCTCTTTTAACTGCATTGTTCAGGCGCTGTTATTATTTCTCTGATGATGTCACTGAGGAACTGCAGTTTTATAAACAGTGGTTTTTTTCGGAACTGTTGCCATAGTGACTGTCCTAGGTGATGGATTCATATTTTTCTCAAGAACCTATCCGGATAACCCATTTTTTTTCTAAGGAATTCTCTAATAATCTTAAGCTCCTCATTGAGGCAGTCGTCTGAACAGATTAACCTGGGTCTATGAACCAGACACTTTACCAGGTTACGCGTTTATATTTCAAAGGTACAAAACTCAAAAAATGAGTGTACTGACGTGTTGTTGTAGGTTTCCTATACGTACTTCTTCGGATGGATTCTTATTGTCCAAATTTTATTTTTATGACCACTTCTTCTTTAATTACGTGTTACCCTTGTAAAATTAAATTTATTCTAACCAATTTTACCCTTTAATTATATATATATTAATTTTCTTTGTTAATTATCACCCCACTGACATATTGACACTGACTGACTAATTATTGTTAACAAACATATCAGTGCCACTTGATTGGTAAATTGTTGTGTATTGTAATAAAAATGCTTCACATGTATATTAAAGTAGAGCCAGAAATGAGGATCTAATTGAAAAGTAAATATTTCTTCGCTCAATCTTTCTTTTTGCTAAATGTCTAAATGGGGATTTTTTCTATGTCATCAGTTTCCTTAAGTAGCTAGTTACAATTCTGGTGGTTTGAACTGTTTTGATCACCTCTCTGATCTGGTGTAGAATGGAAACACGCCTGATGAACTCGGCGCCAAACGGGCTAAACAGCCGTGTGATGTTGGCTATTAGTTGTCTGGCTATTCAAGTACTTCTGCTTGTAATGTTTTGTGGTGTCCAACTAGTCATTTCAAGCATTCAGTAGCAGTGTGCAGAGTTTTATAAACATAATATCATAATTTTACATTGTACCACAACTTAATATATCACTTACTTAACAAAACTCTATTGTATTCCTCCATTTGAATCCTTTGTTTCAGTTTGTAATCAATTTAATCTATTCGCTATCCGTCTGTTACCATCATCATATGGTTCTGCTGGTGCTGAAAATAGCGGTGGCCAACTGTTACGCCTTACTGCGCATCCTTCACTAGACGATGTGTCGTGTGCATTTAAACAATGGCAGTTGAATTCTACTCAATCGGCAATTAATCTCCTGTGTGATTATCTAATTGGTACTGCAATCAAGGCTAACAATTTGTCTGTTGAACGCGTTTGTTTAATTCTTAAAGGGAATCTGACTACTACCAGTAGTACTACTGCTGACACAGGTAATGTGAGATGTTTATATGTACAGTGACTAACTTGTAAATTAATTAATTAATTAAATTACCTTTGTCTTCTGTAGATTCAGATCAGTGGATTTATTTAGTTCACTGTCTTTTGATCAGTCTACCGTTTAGTTTGTCTGGATTAGTATTTTCATCTGTAAGTTTTCTAAGTATTTGTTTGTTTTCTTTCTGTGTAAAACAGTTCAAGTATTTATTGATTTTTGATTGATTTGTCTTCCGAATGTTTCTTTATTTATTAGGGTAGACTGGAAGTAATTCCGACTTATATCTTTCGAGAACATTTATGTATTTATTGCTACTATTTTATTCTTGTGTTGAAACTGATTGGTTGTGCTGTGCGAATGCGTGGGTGTGTGACTGACATGTGAATAATGATTGGGTGTCTTGTAGGTCTCCTTTCAGTGATTGGTTGACCTTCGGTATACAGAAAAATCAACCAATCAGCGTATATATATGTGCCGCTGAATGATTTTGATGTAGGTTTAGGCCACTTCGCGTAGAGTTGAAGCAGTTTCCAAATTATTTCACAATCTAAGGCTTTCTCAAAGTCGATAAATTTGATATGGAGATTTGACTGCCATTCTCTATACTCTATTCCATAATGTGATGCAATTTCATATGCACATGATTTGCTTTCGCCTTAATGCAACTTTATTTCTCGACGGAGTTTTGCACTCACAGTTTATTTCAGTCACTCTCTTCAGAATGACGTGATTTAATATATTTCTTTTGAGACGGAGAAGAAGGTGATTCTGCATTAGTTTTTGTAAAGGCTTCACTCCTGCCTTTTTAGTAGTTTGACAAGGTTGCCTTTCTTCGAAACTGTAGATAGGTAGGTAGGTAGCTTTCCTCCCAAAATTTCTGTAACAATTTGTGTAACAACACGCACACACACATGTAAGTTGGTATTTAGCATGAGATGTGACATATAATCACTTGTCCATTGTTGAATCCTTCAGAGTACCGTACAACTAATTCAAAGTAATATTGTAACAACAGAAGACAAGGGCCACGAAACAGATCGTTTATTAAGGAAATCAACGCATATGTATAGATTTTCATGTACATTATTATAGATTATTGTTAGCAGACATAGTCTTCTGATTGGTTGTTTCTCACTGAAAGTTAATCTTTCATCTCATTGTGGGTGTTCCTTCAATATCAGATCATCTATCTGCTAATTGTATCCGTCTACACAAAGTCTTCTGTGATTGGTTGTTGAGTCAGTCTTTATTCTAATTTTTCCCATGACCAATATTGGGGGCACAAACATTGACGTAAATTACTGTCTACCAATTTGGGCTAGCAGACAGCTGTCACCACAATATTAGAGATTAGGCGTACAGTGTTAGGTAAGGATGCGAAGTCAATCAATCGATAAGGTTGTCAAACTGCACTGATTAAAGTGGCTGGGGCACGTGTTGCTCATGCTGAAACACACCGTCTTCGTCTTTGACCAATGTTATCTAACATGAGATGATTAGTTTGTAATGGAGTAAAGGGTGGTCAAGCCAAAACCTGGATTGGAATCAATTCACTAATTTGTTTTCACTGTAGGGAGGTGTAGATTGCCCGGTTTAGCTTCTCCAGGTATTAAAATCCAATGTGTGGTACATACATAGAGCTTGCTAACCTGGGGGAGCTACACTTGTGTGCAAAGTGCTACGCTGGAACGTATTAAAAAACCTACTTCGAGTAACTGAGCTCAGATGACCTACCTGAAGAGTATTTAATGTAGATTTATTTATTATTTAAACGCAGAAAATACTTGGTACAATATGGCACCAAGAAAGATGCGCCACACAATAATAATAAAACAACATAGATCAAAAGTAAAAAAGAAATATAAGTAGAGATCGGATAAAGAACTTCATCTGGAAGGAAAACAGTCATGCTTTACAAGTTCAAACAGTATTCGTTAACTGTCATTGGGAAGGGAAGAAAGAAGGTAATTGCAACACGTTCACCACTGATGACTGCGATTCTTGGCCATATCCCATAACGTTTCGAGCCATCGATTTGAGCTATCTCGCGGACCCCAACCATGGAGTCGTGATACACCAACCGATGCTAATTTGTCACAAACATCCTTCATCTCACGACTCCACGTCATGGACTGACCACCCCCCCCCGCCTTTTCCATCTCGTCCCAGGGCTGGCTAGCGAACAGAGACCTGTACGGAAGCCTCTGGGGTGACATTCGCAGCACATGTTCATGCCACCGGAGTCAGTGTTTCCAGATGACGACGACATTCAATGAATGGTGATCTCCACTGTGTTCAAACACATGCCGCCGAACCTCAGAATTACTCACGCGATGATTCCATCAAACGCAAGCAATCCCGCGGAGATAGCGATGATCGAACACACAGAGTCGCCGAACATCCTCAGCCTAATCGTCGGAGAAGCCAGGTTTCACAGGCCCGGCGCAGAGTAAGACAGCCCTCACCGAAGCATTGTATACCCGACCTTTGACAGCCAGGCCAACTTTATTTACAATTAAAAGTAGTCATTAGCTTTTGTATATTCTCATATATATTTTTCTATATTTCAGATAATCATTCCAACGTTAGAATTAGCCAATATAAGATCAGCTCAATCTTGGCCGTTAGATAATGCTGATATATCGTTGAAGAATTCACCATCATCTACTTTTAGTCTTTTAGAAATTCTGTTTGATGATATTCTACCAGTGTCAAAGCGTTTCAATTTATCGTCATTGTCATCCCCATCCTTATCATCACCATCATCACTACTGGTGGATCAACAAACTCAGGAATTCCTTTTAATCTCAGCTATTGGTAATCTTGGTTATCAGTTGAAATGGCCTGCATATATTCAGTGTTTTGAAGAAAAACGTTTTCAAATTATTGATAGTAAAGTTGCTGTTAGTGGTGATAATAATGAGTCATTGTGTCAAAAAACATTAATAAGGCGCTCATCATCTGAAAAGGGTAGTCCTGAAAACTCTGAAGAATTAAATAACAGAGTGGATGATAAGGTGAGCTGAAAGTTTTTTCTTCTTAATTAGTATTGATTTTAATCTAGATGGATCTGGTGTACTCATAGGGATAGTTCTGAATAGTGATGAAATGCTTTCCCAATGTTCTGTTAACAATCAAGTCAATCTCTTTGTCTGTCTGTTTTCGACATAGAACTTTGCACCGATGTGCACCAGTTCGATTCGCCACTCCACCCCCCCCCCCCCTTGTAGCACACAAATCAACAGAAGAAAGTAGAAGAAATGCATAATAGAGACAGGAAACACAGGTGTGAGACAAAGGAATAGTAGTAACGAAGAACAATATAGTTTCATTGGAAATCATAAGTCACAAGGAGTGGATGGATGCATCTGCGCTAGCCAGCCATTGAGAACGATCACTTTGAGCCATATCACCAATTGTTTCCAGACTTCATTGTATTTTATCGTCCCGAGGACCCCAACTAGTCAGGAAGTCTACACCTTCCTATGCGGCTGGCTAGCTTGAAATAACTGCTGTGGATTTGATTGACTGGTAAAGCCATGTTTTGGTTTTACCGCCGCTTGCTCTCTGCTTTCCAGCCTGACCCTATGTCAGCTAACACTGCCCATTGTCGAGGAAGGCGATGACTAGGAATGCATTCGTAACACATGTCCTAACCATCTCAGTCGATGTAATTTCACGGCCTCGTCGATTGATTTTTCTTCCTTACCTAGCACTTGACCGATGCCTCACCTCAATATTGCTCACCTTGTTATACCACTTCACACGGGAGGGAGATAGAACGCAGCCACCTATGATCAAAGGCAGCTAGCCAGGCTTTTCATGTCTTCCACTCTCAATGGCCAGGTCTCACAGCTGGCCATAAAGGTGGATGGAGCGGACTTCTGAATAGTACACACGTCGTTTGGTTGATAGCCAGCCGGATATCACATCTTCGCGAGAGTCGGCGTAAAGTGACATAAGAGAAACCAGACCTCTGTATTCCTGCTGAAATTTCGTGAGAGATCAACCTGTTAGGGCTGATGGCACTTCTGAAATAAGTGAAGCGGTCAACGTGCTCTACCACTTCACTCCCTATTGTGTACTCGTCGCCAAATTATTATTATGTACTGGTCGAGAATTTAATAGTCCTGACGCAAGAAAAACGGAAATCAGAAGACCACTAGGGTTGCGATGATACTTCTATTTTCCAAACACAAGGAGAATCAATTCACACAAGAGTGTGCGAGCAAAAATATACATGAATGTCCGAACAAGTGTGTGAACAATCAGTAGACATTCTTAACATGATTGGCTAATTATAATGGAGTATCGATCCATATATACAAAGCAAAATATAACAGACATGTCAACAAACACACATATTATATGGATATATATCACCAAGGACAGACTGTCAACAAACACACATATTATATATAATATAAGGGGAATATACATTGTTAAGGGAGACAGGTTCATGAAAGTGAAATGGTCACAGACTAAGAGGGCAACAGAAAGAGAGACCAACATATATATATATATATATATGGATAGATATCACTCCCTATATCTAAAAAACAATCAAGTAATATTATTTGACTTTGTGCGTGCGATAATCGAATTGTTCAACTCAGAGCGATGATGGGGTTCGATAGACAAAGACGAAAGACTCATTGTTTCGACCTATGTATATTTTGTCTGACGGAAACTGTTCGGTAATATAGGATTGGTTCAATCTGACTTTTATGACATCAGTTCATGAATTCTTAAACTGTTGTTTCGACATCTGTATGTTGCCTGACTGAGGTTCTCGAGTTACTGAACATAAATGGTTAAAAAGTGTTTGTATTCATAACTCAAAATCTTTGTCACTCTTTGTGGTCTCCCAGACCGCCCACACTGGGGGAAGTTGGTTTCTTCTTGGAGGCACACTAATATTTCGTGACTTCAGAACCCAAAGGAAAGAGGCCCCGTCACTCACGACCACCTGTTTGTATTGATTTGATTTTTAGAAGTTGTCCTAGTATTAAAATCTTGCCACCCACCACCTGTGGACTGCTGCAAAGTAAGGCGAGTGTTCTGCAGATTTCAGAATGGATTTTTTTCTAAGCATAGCTGGATTCGTCATATTTGACAGAGACATCCGATTGCTAGTGCATCCCTATTTCCCAGCAGCACAGCTTTGACCACAGATATTCCCAACTGCTTTTAGTCTGTCCGTCATCCAAACGACCTTTCTGGCATGATACGACCTGCACAAGCATCATTTCTAGTGTCAGTGTAGGTTACTCTGGGTCGTTACGACATGCAGCTGCCAACCATCACGTCAATTGTTATTCCTTGTGTGATTTGAAATTGTTGTATTTTGGTGTCGGAGTCATTTGGTATACAGGTGTGCACTTCTTTCGGATTAGATTTTGTGTATGAATCGGTGGGTTACCGGATGAGTCTTAAATGTTTCTCATTGTATTGTTTATTTATTTTTCACCTTATCCCATTCATTATTGTATATTTTATTTTTTTTTAATTTTCAGAGTACTGCTATTACAGAGCAATATACTACTGACTATAGTAAAGCATCAATAGTGCATAAGGGGACGCATGATACTTTATCATCGTCATCATCATCATCATTGTCTCCTCGTCAATTTATTGAAGATTTAAGACGTCGAGAATTTGGCGTGGGTGCTGATTTAAGCAAAGAAGCTGTGGATTTACTACAGGTGATTCAGCGTTGAACTTTCTTATTCTTTCACTTTCCCCAGTGGAACATAGGGTTTCAAACTAGAGGCTTGAAGTTTTGGTGGCAATGGTGTTTATTTTTACAGGATGGGGTTGCTACCCTCATGCCCAACCTTTCCTCTTTATCAGCTTTACTTCTGGCTGAGTGAGGTAAAGGAGTGCACTGGCCGGGGATCGAAACCCCGACCATGTGCATGGTTGGCGAGCGTCCTAACCACTATGTCACCTACGCGTTGAATTACAATATATATATATATATATATATTTCATGAGCATATTCATCCTATGCAATTTATTATTATTCATGGAATATACACACAGTCAGTCATACTTTTGAGAGTTAAGTTCTGTCAAACCAAGTTGACTATGTAATATGTTGGTATTCTTAGTTTAGTTGGGACTAAGTTGTATGTAAGTTTATGGGCCAAACGCTTATTTATTGTGTGAGGGCTGTGACGGTATTTCCTAATTTTTCTGGGGACGGATTCAAACCTTGGCTATCTCGTTGGCAAAATATTGAGTGCTTTAGCAGCCAGTGAATAAATCGCATTTGTACTTTCGACCATCGTATCACACTGGTTTATGGTATCAGCTAATTTAAAGTCCAATGGTTCCAGTGTTTCTCTAACCAACGTCAGCTCGAGATGAAATCCTGTAACCAATCAACAAAATCTCTACAAACCAATATGAAGTATTCTTTTGTTATGTATCAATTTCAGCTGGTCATATTTTTGCAAGTAGTACATTCTTTATATGCAGCTAAGACTGTAGTCTAATGGTTGTGGGTATATTTGGATTTTAATTAACGTGTTGGCAAATTTTGGAATTCATGGACCATTAGATCCGGGTCCCAGTAGCCTAATGCTATACAAGATCGCCTTGTAACCAGATGGTCCTGGGTTTAAACTTCCGTGGATGCATACTGGTAAGGAGTCCAAAGCACTAGGACGAAGCACTTTCATACCACGCAAGTGCTCCGGGGTTCGATCCCTGACCGACACACCGCTTTATCTCGCTTAGTGTGGGTAATAGGCCAGGTGAAGAGGGGGAGGGGTTGGACGTGAGGCTAGCCACCTCATCTCGTTTAAACTCCATTGCTACTGAACTTTCAGCTTTTGAAGCCTTATGTCTCACTAGGAAGGCAGAGGAATAAATAAAAATAAATGTTTAAATTGCAAAATATGAATTTCATTCAATATTATTGCGGATTCACCCAGTCTGCTAACCCTGATGCAGGTGGTTTGAACTGATTCGACTCTGTGAACTGAGTTAAACTGGGTAAACTGATGATGATATGATAGAGAAGATTTGTAGCTCAGGTGGATAATTTTGATGTGGTATTGTTCTCTGAGCTGGATAGTTAGTTTGCGAAGCTTTCATCACCTTACTGGGTGACATCTTCAGCGCATACTTCAATTTGAAGTATGCGCTGAAGATGTCACCCAGTAAGGTGATGAAAGCTTCGCAAACTAACTATCCAGCTCAGAGAACAAAACCACATCAAAAACTGATGATGAGCTGGGTGCTACTCGAGCGAATTTGCCGTCTTGTGCATAAATCCTTTTGTATCTGTCTAGCAGACACTACTGGTTGATGTGATTCGCATGGTCACCTGCGAGCTCTAAGCGATCAACCTTCACTGTTCATGTTGACGATCGATGACTTCATGGATTGGTAACATATTTTCGTCCAACAACTAATGTGATGAGTTGGTGCGTGTGTGTGTGCATAAAATGTAATGCTGACTTTATTCACCACCTTGTGCTAGTTCTGTGTAGAGTATAGAGTAGGCAGTTATCCTAACCCCCGCTCCATAAGCAGCATATTGCTACGGGAAATAGTGAATTCAAGTATTGGTGTGTCGGGATTTGGTTGATTGGTTACAGGATTTAATCATGAGCTGACATTGGTTAGAGAACGATTGGAAAACCAACTGGGAGTACTGAACAGCCAGCTGTTTCCTCTGTCCTCGTTTGATGCTCTTCAGCAGTATGCACCCACCGCCAAGGTCCGAACCCAGGACCTTCTGAGTACAAGGCGAACTAGCTCGTAGACCATTGAGCCACTGGGACCCTATCCAATAGCCAGCCCATAAATTCTAACTTCTGCCAATTCACGACATAGTGCGACCTCTAACCAATGTCATCCGTGGCGAGTATTCGCCCTCACACCCGACTTGCTGCACCCTTATGGTCACGACTTCTCACTAGAACCCCAGGTAGCTACCTACCTGAGTAGTTTTAATCGTCAGTGAGCATCGTATTGATATTCAAGAATTGCTTTGTAGGGATTTGGTTGATTGGTTAAATTGGATTTCATCATGAGCTGACATTGGTTAGAGGATCATTGGAAAAACTACGGGGAGTACTGGACAGCCATTTCGTTCTAGTTTGGGGCTCCTCATCAGTACGCACCCACCGGGGTTCGAAATACTCTATGATTGTATTTTTTTCTTAATGACAAAAAGTCGTGTTATCACCCTTTTCCCTGTTCCCATTTTTTTAAACAGAGAGTTGAAGGAAAATTATCCCGAAGTTTAACTCAATTATCAGAAGAAATTTATGGCTTGCCAGGACACTTTCTACTAGAATTGATTCAAAATGCTGATGATAATACTTATTTTAGCGGTGATTGTGGTAATGGTGATGATGACGAGATGCCACCAACACTGGAGTTTCACTTATCATCCACCAATCACCACAGTACAGATAGTATGGACAGTAAAAATTTCTCCCTTTATGTTATGAATAATGAATCTCTTGGATTTACACAATCTGATATTGCTGCTTTATGCGATATTGGTCAGAGTACAAAAATAACTCAACGTGATATGAAAATAGGTTAGTTGGTTTGTCGAGAATTATCCTTCAATTTAAATTTGGTTTGGTTTGCTTTTTAGTTACTTTCCAAGTGTTAATCATGGATTGTTATCATTTAAAAAACCACTAAAATCTAGAAGTCACCGGACAACTGTTTCGTCCTAGTGTGTGGCTCTTCATCTGTATGTACTCATGATTACCATCGTGGATCAAATCCCGGACCACCCAGTTTACAAAGCGAGTCTATTGACCCCTGGAACCACCGGGACGGTGGAGTCGAATGGTCCATAAACTGTAAATTCTCTCAACTCACAATATGCTATAGATCGACCACCAGCTAATATCTCATCGGTGAATTAATTGTCTTCATAGCGAACTTGGCAGATACCATTAGTCATGATTCCTCAGTAGAAATTCAGCCAGTTGCGTCTTGTTCTGAGTCGCTAGTGAGCATCAGAATAATTTTCATAATTTTAAGTTATATATTAGAATTTATAATAATCATTGTATATATCGCGAATTGGCAGCAGTTAGAATTCATGGACTACTGGGTTGTATTCACCCAGTAACTGATTGATCAATGAATGCTTGCCTTTGTGTAACCTGAAGGTCGGTAGTTCCGTTCTCAGTTGGGTGAAGTTTGCCAAACTAGGATGAAACAGCTGCCTATTCTTCCTTAGTTTGTTAGTCGGTGTTTCAGTGGTCTAGAATTCGCCTTCTGGTCGACTAACTGTTAAAAACCTCAATCGCGTTGTTTAGCTTCGTAGGTGGTAGTAAGCAAGGAAATAATGAAAGGTAAGGTTACTTGTGAAGCTAGTAATTACTACACGTAGTGAAAACAGCGTTACTGGTACTGAAACCTCACAATTTGAAACCTTGTAAAGAATAAGTAGGCGCAGGAGAACGGATGGAAGGATAATATTGGAGTGAACTTTTATGAATGTTAGAACCAAAAGAAATTAGAGTGAATGATTAACAGAAAGCGTTTAGAGTGTGTAAAACGATAAAGACCAAATATACTCGTGCTAATATATATGTGATACTGAGCTATGGTACCAATCGTTTTTTGTTTCACAAAGTCATAAGTTCTTAACATTTCGTGAATTTCATCATTACAATTCCTACCCTTATCTACGTAATTCAGATTAAAAAAGTGATTAGCTCCACAGAATCGTGCCTCTTGTTTTAGTCCGACTGCCTTCAACTTTTTCCCGAGTTATCAAACAATTACGATTTTGACTCCGTTGCCTTTTTACTTACAATAGGTTTTCTCTGAAAATGACACAATGCAAATAATTTCGCAGGCTGTGCAAAATACGTGAGGGATTGATTCGCGAAGAGCAGGCTGGGTTTTGTTCAGGTCATGGATGCATTGATCATGTGTTCACCCTTTCATCAGCTGTTGGAACACCGCCACACGTATTGCAGGCCAACGATCGTTGTGTTTCTTGATATAAGGGCTACCTTCGATTCATTGGACAGAACTGTGCTCTGGAACTGTCTGTTAGAGAGAGGTGTACCTGAGAAATTTGTTAACATCTTGAAGGCCCTATACAGCAACACCTCAGGTAGAGTGAGGGCATCGTGGTGGCGTCGGTGGCATAGTGGTTAGGACGCTCCCCGACCATGCAAATGGTCCGGGGCCCGATCTCCGGCCACTGACGCACTCCTTTACCTCGTTAAGCCAAAAATAATGCTGGTGAAGAGGAAAGGTTGGGCATGAGGGTAGCAACCCCATCCTGTAAAAATAAACATCATTGCTACCGAAACTTCAAGCCTTTAGCTTGAAGCCCTATGTTCCACTGGGGAACATGAAGGACAAAAAGAAAAGGAAGAAGAAAAAGTGAGGGCGTACAACCAACTGTTATCACTGTTCCCAACCAACAGTGGGGTTAGGCAGGGTTGCCCAATCTCTCCATTTATCTTTAAGTTTGCCATCGATGACATTCTGGAGTCACCTCTGAAGGATGTGCGAGAAGGTGGTGTAGATCTGCTACCTGAAGATAGACTTTTCGTCCTCGAGTATGCAGACGATATCGTCTTACTGTGCGATAGCATGCAGGCTGCCCAAATCGCACTTAATCAGTTGGCGATCAGTGTCCGTAAGTATGGTATGTACTTTGCGCCATCTAAGTGCAAAGTACTGTTACAAGGTTGGCAGGAGCCTGTACCTGCACTCACTCTTGTGGGTGAAGCGCTTGAAGTTATTGTTAAGTTTGTGTATCTGGGTAGTTGTGTGAGTGCTGGCGGAGGGGTGACGGATGAGATTTCCAACCGTATAATGAAGGCTAAGGTGGCATACATCAACTTAAGCAACCTCTGGCGCCGTCGCGACGTTAGCCTGGCTCTCAAAGGTCGGGTACACAATGCTTCGGTGCGGGCTGTCTTGTTCCACGCCTGTGAAACCCGGCCTCTCCGAGGTGAGGATGTGCGGTGACTCTGTGTGTTCGATCATCGCTGTCTCCGCAGGATTATTTGCGTTCGATGGAATCATCGCGTGAGTAATTCTGAGGTTCGGCGGCATGTGTTTGAACACAGTGGAGATCACCATTCATTGAATGTCGTCGTCATCTGGAAACACTGGCTCCGGTGGCTTGGACATGTTCTGCGAATGTCAGCCCAGAGGCTTCCGTACAGGTCTCTGTTCGCTAGCCAGCCCTGGGACGGGATGGAAAAGGCGGAGGGGTGTTCAGTCCATAATGTGGCGTCATGAGATGAAGGATGTTTGTGACAGATTAGCATCGGTTGGTGCGTCACTACTCCCTGGTTGGGGTCCGCGAGATATCTCGAATCGATGGCTCGAAACGTTATGGGATATGGCCAAGAATCGCAGTTATCAGTGGTGAACGTGTTGCAATTTCCTTCTTTCTTCCCTTCCCAATGACAGTTAACGAATACTGTTTGAATTTGTAAAGCATGACTGTTTTCCTTCCAGATGAAGTTCTTTATCCGTTCTTTACTTATATTTCTTTTTTACTTTTAATCTATGTTGTTTTATTATTATTGTGTGGCGCATCTTTCTTGGTACCATATTGTACCAAGTATTTTCTGCGTTTAAATCAATAAAATAAATAGATTTCTTATATGTGTTGGTGTCTGGTATTTGAAATAAGCTTATCTAATATGGAGTTATATTCTACCGCAGTGTCCAAGTTCTACGGTTACATTTCAGTACTGCATGTGTCTTTCATCTGCATGGCTGATCGATTGAGTTTCAACATGGAACTGTGCACAGAAGTGCAGTGGTTTGAATTGTCGTACTCTGCAATATCCGAATGGCAGCGTGGTTTTAAGAGGTTATCTTATCTTTAGTGGTTTTCTGGATATCGTGTCTTTTAGTGGTCGCAGATTCAAGGGAAGATGATGAGAGAACTGCCTGTGTGGGATAGTGTTAACTGTAGGAGGGAAGCAAGGTGGTGAAAGTGAAAACGGTTAATTGTTATGAAGGCTGTTTGCTTATGCAAGTGTTTAGGTGGTAATTACTTCCTGACTATCTACATCCTGAAAGCTGTTTTCTTCTACAAATGCCCGTAGCAGAAGAAGCATTAATCTTTTGTGACAGCGTAGTCCAGGGGGCAAATGTTTGGGTTCGGTCACAGACGACGGCCTGTTTGATATGGTTCTTGGAGTTGTATCTCTATTAAAATCCTACCAATTGTTACGGACCACCATAAGATGAATAGGAATGTAGACTTTTAAGTATCGATCTCTTTTTAAGCCCCTCAGTCCTCAGATTAAAGAGACCAAATAGCCGACTTGCTGGTCCGCTGAGGAAAATATGTCTCTGTTACACATCCCTATTCATCACCAGTACGACTTCTCTCACATACTCCAAACTTAATGTATATTGCTAAACTATAATAATGGTAAGTGTTTTTGGCCTAATCTCTATCCAAACCGCTTTTCTCGCATGTTAACACACACACACACACACACAAGAAGTACGTCCCAGCCAGTGTATCTTGTTGATTTGTTATACGATTTGCAATCCTGATTCCAGTTCGAGGTGTGGCAACTATCGATCGGCTTCAACTGAATGTGATAATATTGTTATGATGTATTGAAGAGTATATACCATAGAAGTATGCATAGTATAATAATCGGGTTATCTAATCCAGCAACCGGTATCCACGCTGAAAATTCCATACTTGTACCCAAAAATACAGTGTGGAATCAAGCTGTAATCAAAAATAAAAATAAAATAAACTGTTACTCGGTATCACGTTACATCTATCGAAATTTCTAAAGAATAATTTTCACTGTCACATCTACTATCCTTTCTTTCTACACACTTCTCTACATACAGGTCGTAAAGGGATAGGTTTCAAGTCTGTGTTCAACGTAACTGACATTCCTGAAGTACATTCAAATGGTTTCCATATTCGTTTTCGACGTCAGAATACTGAAAACCAACAACAACAATCTATTCTACAGAAACCCTTATTGTTACTTCCTGATTGGTGTGAAGAATATGAAGCATCTGAGAAGATGAATAGCAAAATACCATCTTGGTGTCGAACATTATTCATCCTTCCATTATCCCAAAGAATGAATTATAATTCACTGAATCAATCTCCAGGACTTCAACTTATTCAGTTAATTCAAACCACTCTGAAACCAAATTTATTACTTTTCTTAAGACGTCTTCGTTGTCTTACCTTTTCATCCGATGAAGTAAGTTAGTTATATGAAAGAAATATGAATGTTGTTCATTCATTCGTTCATTGTTTAAGTTTTTCTTTTGCTTTGTCGTTCAATGACTGTGTAATCCATGTAACCGTTATTTAACAGTGTGAGGACACCTCACTCCCTCCGCCATCAACCGATTCAATTGACATAGGAATGGGTTGGAAAAGTTTAAGGATTTCAGCATGAGCTGACATCAGTTAGAGAACCACTAGAAAACCACCTAGAGTACTGGACAGCTGTTTTGCCCACCCACTGGATCCCAGTGGCTCGCCTTGTAACCAGAAGGTCCTGTATTCGAACCTCCTGCCGGTGGGTGTGTACTGATGAGGAGTCCCAAACTAGAATGAAACAGATATCCAGTACTCCCTGCAGGTTTTCCAGTGGTTGTCATACTTCTGTCAGCTCATGATCAAATCCGCCATGCGCTTAAACATTGTCTCAGTCAAATTGATGTCTGTTCCAGGTCATCAGGAGAGATGACTAATAAAGGGAGGAATTTTTAAAGCTCACTTCAAGCTGAAGTATGCGCTAAAGATAGATGTTTGTTGCGTAATCATTGAGGCGATGAAGGCTTCGCAAGTAAACCATCCAGCCTAAAGAACACAACTACGTCAAAGTGTAGAGCTTAACAACTTGAAATGTCACACTTCTTGTGCGAAAAGTTTTATGTTGAAACTAAGTCAGTCAGTCAGTTACGTTTATGTTTGTCTTTGGCATTCCGTGTATACACTGTATTCTAGGGTGTGCTCTTTAGCTGATCTATAAGTCGGAGTCATATGTTCTTTTAGTTAGATAGATATTTTGTATCTTTTAAATGATCATCTTACCACTTACTTAATTCTCTGTAACTTCAGTGCTTCTTAGCAGAATGTGTGTGATCCACTGGGTCATGGGGCTTGGACGCTGTCTCACACCTACTGATGTTTGCATCACCAGGTAGTATCATTTGGTTTGACAAAACAGGTACGACTCATTGCCTGTCTCATCGGCAACCTGTTTGAATCACTGAGCTGGCTGGCTACCTGAATCTCCATTCAACACAATGCATCGTTATAATTTCTCTAATTTCTGTGTATTTAACCATTCAGTTCTGTCCTTGAGTCACACACACACACACACATTTTTCACTGACTTTCGAACAACCGGAAGGAATAGTCGTTGCCTGAGGTTGAACAACAGCATTACGTCACGTGATAAACCATGAATTCGCCATTTCATTTAATTCATTTTGCATTTCCCAGTTGATATATATTGATTAGACAAAAGTGTCTGACCTCTGTTGTGAAATGGTTTGGCTCCTTGTGTGCGAATGCTCCAACAATGTCTGGTGTGACTAGTGATGGAATCCAGTGAGCACATTTCATTCTTTTTGGTGGGACTCGTCATTTAGCTGTGTGTGCTTGCATTCCTTTGTGTGAGAGTAATGTTGTTCCAGCTGAGGCTTAAACCCAGTGATCTAGTGGATAATGCTTTGAATTTTGAAACTTCCATAGTTGGTTGACGAGTCCTAAAATGGGACGAAATGCGCATTTTGGATTCCGGTGGTAGTCACCAACCATCAAATTAGTTGTTATTTTATTTGAAGATCTTGGATGACGAGAGAAAATATTACGCAATTTATTACTCTATGAATTCAGTGCAGTGTGTAAACATCTTGTCCAGAGTAAAGGTGAACTGATATATACACATAGAAATGGTCCGCAACTGACCACTCCTATGTGTATATATCAGTTCACCTGTTGCTGTGGAGTCAGGTACATCGGTCGTTCAACGCGCATCCTGTCAAAAAGGGTCAAAGAACACTATGCAGCGTGGCTGCAGAAAGGAAGTAATGGCCGTATAAGGAGTGCAATAATCGAACATCTCCTCAACACTGTTCATTTCATCTTAACCAATGCCTCTTCAAAGTAATCTACATAGTGAAGAACAACCTGCCAAAGACAATACGATTCCATCATCTTTGCATCGCAGAAGCCGTAGCCATTCAGTTGGAGGAACCAGAACTGTGCATACAAAAGAAAATTATTCAACAACTTCTACTCTTGGTAACAACTCCGTTGATTTGACTTAACTTTTGTTTGTTTGTTTGATTTGACCTTACTTCTGTTTGTATGCTTATTTTTTTCTAACTTAAAACCCTTGTGTAATTCTGTATTTTCTATAGTTTGGTTTGTAAGGATTAGTTATGTTTTACGAGTTGATCACGGATTGATATCAGTTAGAGAACCATTGAAAACCAGGGAGTACTGGACAGCTGCTGTTTCATCCTAGTTTGGGAATCATCGGGAGTACGCACCCACTGGGATTCGAACCCAGGGCCTTCTGGTTACAAGGCAAGCTCGTATACCATTCAGCCACCGGGCCCTGATTCGATGGCTCGAGAATTCTAACTTCTACCAATTCGTGATTAACTCGTAAAACATAACTAATCCTTACAAACCAAACTATAGAAAGTTAATCTGATGCTCGCTAGTGACTTACTACAGGTTGGAGTTTCCTGAGTTCTAGTGAGAAGTCGTGACCAGTGAGGTCCAATTAGATGTTACGTGTGTGGATGGATGTCCCACCAACGACAGTGGTTGGGGTCGCGCTAAATCACGAATTGGTAGAAGTTAGAATTCTCGAGCCATTGAATCGGGTCCCAGTGGCTGAATGGTATACGAGCTTGCCTTGTAACTGGAAGGCCCTGGGTTCGAATCCCAGTGGGTGCGTACTCCCGATGATTCCCAAACTAGGATGAAACAGCAGCTGTCCAGTACTCCCTGGTTTTCAATGTTCTCTAACTGATATCAATCCGTGATCAACTCGTAAAACGTAATTCTGTATATTATTTTTTTCCATGTACACCCTGAGCAAAACTCTTTCATGAAACTATTCATGCCATCACGTAACTCTTATTTAACAATCATTTATGACAACTCATCACTTTTGTTACTATCCACTTATATAAACATCCAATTCATCTGAACTTACTAATTGTATTTTCGTTTGACAAATTTAATTTATATGCACACACATACAAAACAACCATATATATTTGCGATTGTACAGTTATGAAAATGAATTCGCCGCCGAAAAGAGACTCTTTGCTGAACTGTTATGTGCTGCTGCTGAGTAAGTTATTAGAGTTTGCCTCGTCGCCAATTATGTTATGTACTCGTCGAGTAGTTAATAATCCTGACGCGGAAAGAGGGAAATCAGAAGACCACGAGGTTTACGACGATACTTGTATTTTCCAGACAAGGAAAATAAATGTCACACAAGAGTGTGAGTGAAATGGTACGAGTGTACGAAATGTGTGTGAGCCAGAATACAGTACAAAAGTATATGGGAAAATGACTAATACACATGAACCATTAAGATAACGTCTTACCATGATTGGTTGTAATGTCATGTGATAATAAGGTCATACATTGTTTATTTAGTTAGTGGACAGACAAAAGCATAATGTCAGTTATAATGGAATATCGATCCATATACACATAACAAAATATAATAGACTGTCAAAAACAAAACACACACATCATGTGGATACATATCATGAACTACTTGCCTTTTGTCTATTAAGGTTCGAATGGGAATTGTTCATGAACCAGTGATTGAGTCTGTAATCATAGATTCTTTTAATAATCTCCAAGATCCGGATCAGACTGTTTTTTCTAATTGTCTTGATTATTTGATTGTTTTTCTGAAAAATATTCAATTTCATCTTTTCTTTTGCATATGACAACAAAATAAATAATAATAGCCAAATATGTATTGGAGTGTAAAACGTACTTGTAAAACATGGGCTCTGTCGTTATCTAGCACTGCCAAGTGTTATGCAGAATTAATTACTATCTCTGAAACTGAGCGTCATTCATCGTTGGAACAGCAAGCAACCACTGTACACAAATGGTTTTGTTTTAAAGAATCCATTCCAGTTGATGGTGATATAAAGGATTCTAAAAAGGTTAGTTTTAAAAGCGTTTTTATGTTTCATTATAATATGTGTGTTGTGACATGTATCCATATAATGTGTGTGTTTGTTTGACAGTCTGATATATTTTGCTATGTATATATGGATCGATATTCCATTATAATTAGCCAATCATGTTAAGACTGTCTATTGATTTGTTCATTTTGGATATTCGCTCACACACTTGTGTTCACACACTTGTTCGGACATTCATATTTTGCTCTCACACTCTTGTGTGATACATTTTTGATTCTCCTTGTGTTTGGAAAATAGAAGTATCATCGCAAACCTAGTGGTCTTCTGATTTCCGTCTTTCTTGCGTCAGGACTATTAAATTCTCGAGCAGTACATAAAATGATGAATATGATATTTTTTAAAATCTGTGATCAGAACTTGAAATCACGCAAATGTGTGCTAAAATTGATGCTTAAAAAATTAATTTAATGCTCACTAGTAGTGACTGGATAGCATGATGTGTAGGATGTGAAGTTGCCTAGTGTTGCCTAGGCAGAAGTTCCTTACTTATTGGGGTCCACCTGGTCGGGTGTGGGTATGTGGCGTATGCTACTGATAACATTTAAGAATATTTGATGTCAGAGAAAGCAAATGATACTGTGTTGCGGAGATACATGGAAGAGATGTAAAAGGTACACAAAGAAACACAATATGATGAAGGAAGGAGAGAAGTAGCAAGCACAATACAGAAGTTCCTGTGCAAATGCTGCGGCGTTGAAGATAATGTGTGCACATAATTTTGCTATTTAGAGATACCAAATAGCAGATAAACATTTGTTTGACAAGTCTTTCGTCTTCTACCGTCTTCCGAGGACAAATACCCACTGATGATGATATTGTCTAGTGCCAATCACCTTAAAAACCAAGAATTAATAGAAGTTAGAATTCATCAGCTAGCCTTTGAGTCGGATCTCAACTGACTGAATGATCTACGAGGTTGCTTTGCAATCGGAAGGCTCTCGGTTCAATCGTCGATCAGGTGACGAGTAGGCACAGATGGAGAGTCCTAAAGAAGAGCGATGCAGCTGCTGAGTACTCTCTGGTCCAATGCCTCACCCTATTATCGCTCACCTTATTAAACCACTTCACACGGGAGATAGAACGCAGGCACCTATGCTAGCCAAGCTTTTTGTATCTCCCTCTTTCAATGGCAATGCCTCACTAAAAGCTGTATAGGGGGACAGAGCGAACTGCTGAGCACTGGACACGCGTTTTGGTCGACAGCCAGCCGGATATCACGTCTACTAAGTAAGAGATCGCGTAAGTTGGTTGAAAAATGCCGAACGAGCCTTCTCTATCCTATGAGAGTAAAACAAATAAAGAAGCAACAGGACCGTAAATATAATGGAAACAATAAAAGTAAAACTTCAAGGTATATAAGGATGGATGGAGGAAATTGTTTATTTACTAGATGAAAAAAGGCTAGTTAGTTCTTGCCTGACACTATTTTCATTACATAAAATACGTTCCAAGTATGCTATCATAGAATTTCTATACTTAGTCTGTCTGTCTGTTTTCGACATAGAACTTTGCACAAATGTGCGGAAGTTCAAGTCGCCACACTCTGTGTAGCACGCAAAGCAAGCAAGAGAAGAAAGTACAAGAAAAGCATAATAGAAACAGTGAGCAGAGATGTGAGACAAAGGAGTAATAAAGAAAAACAAAACAGTTTCATTGGAGATCATAAGTCACAAGGAGTGGATGCATCTGCGCCACTGAGAACGATTTTGAGCCATGTCACCAATTGTTTCCAACCATAGATTTTTACCGTCCTGAGGACCCCAGCCTGGAAGTCTACACCTTCCTACGTGGCTTAGACCAACTGTTATGGATTTCATTGACTGATGCCAAGTTTTTGTTTGACCGCCGCTAGCTTTTTTCCAGCCTGACCCTATATCCGCTAACATTGCTCGTCGAGTGAGGCGATGGCTTGGCATACGTAACACATGTCCTAACCTTCTCAGTCTTTGTAGCTTCACGACTTCGTCGATTGATTTCCCCTGATTACCTAGAACTCGACGCCTAACCTCAATGTTGCTCACCTTATTATGCCACTTTACACGGGAAATAGGGCGCAGGTACCTATGATCAAAGACAGCTAGTCTTTTCATGTCTTCCACTCTCAGTGGCCAGGTCTCACTGACAGTCATAAAGGAGGACGGAGCGGACTACTGAGCAGTACACCCGCCCTTTGGTCGATAGTCGAACATCTCGTCTACGCCAGAGTCGGCGTAAACTGGCAAATGTGAAACGAGCCCCCTGTATTCGTGCTGAGATTTGTGACATTGTGACATAGTCCTTTTTAAGCAAATCAGGAAAGAGTAAGGGTGAACAATAATGAAGAATAGGTAGGAGGCAAGAGTTTATGAACTGTAAGATGAGGGGTTGAGTTGTACCCGAGTGCCTTAACTTCCTAATGTAAAATGTCTGGCGGAATATTTTACTGGATATCGCTAAGACATGGGAAGACCAGGAGAGATCAGAAGAGAGAATAAGTTCAAGATACTTAATTTCTGATTTGATTCCTATATCATTGTCATCAATCCTACAACTGTCATGAGAATCAGCGGTTTATACCTGTTTCATTTTTTTCGAAGAATTATTTACTATTATTATTACAACTTTGACCCTCCCTCAGTAATCCTACTGCAGGTAGTATTAACCTTTTTTTTCCACATCATTTTAATGCCTTATCCAATCACTTTGTCTACAAACGTTTTCTTCATCCCTTGAATTCTGGGTGGAACATAGAGCTTATAGTCTGAAGTTGAATGTTGTAATAAAGTTGGTGTGATGTTAACAGCGTGAAGCTTGCTAGCCCCAAACCTCACCTTCTCTCCCTATATTGGCGAATTGAACTTTAGGATTTTCATCGGTCAGGAGTCGAACCGAACATAAACCTTGTATGTACTTATGTATGGTTTGGCGATCATTCTACCACTGAGCTAGTACTGCTTAATTTTAATTGCTATTCTACTTAATCACTGCTTTTTGTCTAGTCGGTAAGATCTAACCCTCTATTGTGGCGTTTTGTGTTTTTCTTTACCATATACAACATTTCAATACACAGAATCTTCCCAGAGAAACAGCCATATCTATTGCAATATCATTAACAGATTCAGAACCTCTTCAGCCATGTCCAATTTTTGCCTATCTACCTGTGTTGAGTGTTGGTTTTCGATTTTGTATTAATGGTGAGTATCACAATTGAACTTTTTTGTGTTTTTTTATTTAATGTTCGAGTATTGGTTTTGTAGGGATTTTTTTGTTGGATTGCATGGAAGATTTCATCATGAGCTGACATCATTTACCGAACCATCGGAAAACTTGCAGGGAGTACTGGACAACTGTTTCGTCCTAGTTTCGAACTCTTCATCAGTACACACCCGCCGCCATGGTTCGAACCCAGGACCTTATGGTTAATATACCTTGATGATATTTAGTCTATAAACATATTTACTGTTTGGTGGTTGAAGGCAATACACAGGAACCCGTTGAACCTAATGTTTTTTGCTTATCGGCAATTGTCAGCAAGGCTTATTATCTACAGCTTCGGAGGAATTGGTCCGAAGATTTGCTTCTAACCTAGTGCTGTAGTCAGATATGCTACCATTTAGTTGTCCAGGTTGAAATTACTTTTACTTTTTATTTTTTTTTATTTCTCTTCGCCGAGCATTAATCAAACAGAGAGAAAAACCATTTATTGCAGTTTTCAGTGGGAAGTGTGACTCATGTGATAACTTTGTTAGCCATCATCGCGTGTATTCACCGTTGATTCTATCCTTCAATCGCTATTGTTGGTAATCGGATAGGGGAGTGGTGGTATCGTCCTATGAAAATTCTGTTGCGACACTCGAACTTTAACACTGTCACTTTTACGTGGTGGTGAACTATACTGTCTGGTACGAATGTTCCTGTAGGTCGTTATACCATGCCACATAGGTCGATTGAGTAGTGGTTGGATTGGAAACGGAAACCACCATAGTGTGTAAGTCACTTTACATTATATGGGCGGGGGAGAGTCTGATGGTGAAATTGTATTGCTGGTGAATAGTGATGCAACAGCAGTAAGGTGTAAGGTGTTTCTCTCGGGCAACCAGAAAGTCAGGTATTCTGTCCTTCCGCCTCGGATGAGCAAGAGGCGTTAAAAAACTTTGATCCCAAAGAATTACATTAAGGCTCTCCACAGCCAGCAGTAAAGTCTTTGTACGCTTACAACACCCGAGGACTAACTCATATACACCGTGGGGGATTGGCGTCAAACAGTTGTCCCCTGGGCTCTGAGGGTTCTCAGTATTTCAAGAAGAATAAATCAACTTCCAAGCTGAGGACAGTCGGGAAGTCATAACAGCCCACACACACACACTCCTATAAGCAAATGAAGCTTTCTTGACAATCACCTCTTGTGATGACTTGTGTAGGGAAGGTGTGTAGATTTTCAACATCTGATAGATGACAAATTGGATACTATGATCAATTTTGAGTTATTTCGACGTATAATGTCGAAGATATTAACTTATTAGCATCTACTAAATTTCAGTCATGCAATCTACTCAACCACATCTAGCTTTTACCGACAATCATTTGGTCTCATGAAATGTAGCGTGTTTTTTTGGTCTGACTATTCCTAACTTCATCTAAACTCCCTAAATTCTACTGTATTTAAAACTGCTCTGTTTACTTTAGTTCATGGTGGTTAACGTTTGAAATCTAGAATTTACGCTTCGTCCTTTGTTGAACTCATCAACTGTGATATACCTGCATCGCCAACAAGTGGTAACATCTCCACTGGGACTCGAGGCCTATACCTACTACTTCGAAAGTCAAAGTCAAAGAGACCGAGTATTCGGCTCCAATGGAATTAGGAAGAAGAGAACAAGAAGTTCAGCAAATATGGCGATCTTTTCGGCGATTTCATTCTCAAAAGTAGCTGTACAATCGCATTTATATAGATTATTTTACATGGATACAATTATTATTTGTTTAATTCCACATAGTAACGAGGGTGATAATAATTTTCAACTTGATATGAAAGTTTGAAGGTACGAATATAGATAACAAGTGGCTTAGAGACAAGATTGCATAGGATTAGAAAATAGTTACAACGTATGCAAAAAATTAATATTTGATAACTGGAGAAATAATAAAAGGTGATAGTTGTTTTCAACTTGATTTGAATTACAAGAGGCTTAGAGACAAAAGTTACACAGGATTTAGAATATAATTGTTAAATGGTTATTGTAA
Organism: Trichobilharzia regenti; assembly: GCA_944472135.2. Classification (NCBI taxonomy): domain Eukaryota; kingdom Metazoa; phylum Platyhelminthes; class Trematoda; order Strigeidida; family Schistosomatidae; genus Trichobilharzia; species Trichobilharzia regenti. Next base: position 107,387,915 of record OX235264.1, read on the forward strand.
ACGGATTACAAGTGTGATTAGGAGGAGCATGGGAACAAAATTAAAATAACTAGTTTTATAACTGAAAATTTGAAATAATAATTTGAGCTTGAAATGAAGGTTAGGAGGTGTGAATATATATTACAAGTGTCTTAGAAACACAAAAATTGCACAGGATTAAGATATAATTGTACAAAATAGTTATTTTAAACGAATTATAAATGCGAACAGGAAAAGCATGGAAACAAATTTAAAATAATTGTTTTTATAACTGAAAAAAATACTAGTTATTTTAATTTTGTTTCCATGCTCCTCCTGATCACACTTGTAATCCGTTTAGAATAACCATTTTACAATTATATTCTAATCCTGTGTAATTTTTTGTTTCTATGCCTTTTGTAATCTATATTCACACGTCCTAACTTACATTTCAAGTTGGAAAATTTTGGTTTCAAATTGTTTCCATGCTCATTTTGTTCACACCTGTAATCCGTTCTATCCCTGAGTAATTTTTGTCTCTAAGCCTCTTGTAATTCATATCAAGTTGAAAATAATTATCACCTTTGTTACTATGTGAAATTAAACAAATAATAATTGTATCCATGTAAAATAACCGTTATAAAAGCGATTGTACAGCTGCTTTTGAGAGTGAAATCGCCGAAAAGATCGCCATCTTTGCTGAACTTCGTGTTCTCTTCTTTCTAATGTCCAATGGAATTATTCCGTGGGAAATAATAATAAGAATTAAAAAAAAACAATGATCCCTTTATTCCAAGCCATTGTTTTTTTTGTAGTTTGACAGTTGTACGAGCACAAATTTTTTTTAAATGAAATTGTTTCTAGTTTTTACCTACAGAGATGGAATGGAAAAGTTGGGATTGTTCAGCATCAGACAAGATTACTTTAGCTAACTGTTCGGAAGAATTAAAATACCCACCGACTACAGTTACAATTAGTTGAGTAGTAAAACCACACATTACTTCTGTCTTTTTTTTGTGTGCATATCGGATTATGAGGGCGTTTGTTACTTCCCGGCTGCCCACACCGTGGAAGTTGGTTGCGTGACCGCAGAGCCCAGGGGACAACTGCTTGAGGCCGGTCACACGCGGCCTGTTTTTGTTTGTTCTCGTTTGTTTGGTGTGTCTCAGTAGCATACTTATCACTCTTGCCCTGTGACACGGCAGCAGGAAGCGCGGTCGTTGTTAATCCGGGCCACGGCCGATCCGGCATGAAATTTTGTGAATTTGTTTGAATCATGGTATTGGATAGGGTAGCTGCTTTTTGTTTAACTGCTATCCAAACAACCTGCCTGGCATGATAGAACCTCATGAGACATAAGTCTCAGCCAGTATAACTTGATTAGGTCATTGCGGTGTTAAAGACCGACCACCACGTGAAGGTAGCAGCTTTCGTTCAGGTACACATTACTTACTTTTAAGTTTTCTTTTTTCCTTTTTTGTGTCTGCCTTTTTTCGTCTAGCCGACTTTGATTTAACATCATCTCGTGAAGATATTAATTCTAAAAGTGCTTGGAATTGTTGGCTTGTTGATAAAATTCCAAAGGTGTTTGCAGATATGATTGAATGTATTGGAAAGGTAAGTGACAATAACTATGTTCATTTTAATTGTTGAATGGTGACTAGCAGTGGAATCGAGGATAACGCGCATTTCGTCCCATTTGAGGGTCGTCATCTAGCTGGGTGTACCTGCATTCCCCATCTAGTGATGGTGTTCCCATTGAAGCTGGAAGCAATTGTCAATTGTTTCAAAATCGTAAGCGTTATTCACTAGAACACTTGGGCTGCGGAGCCACTTCTTGTACAATGGGTCTTATTAATTATCTGATTGAATTTTAGATTTTCCCTTCGTTTGATTGGACCGAAGTGCTTGGTCTCAGATTGACATGTCGGCTTCTTGTGCAGATGCTTCGACGATGTCTGGGCGTTTAATTATGATTTAATGTCTGCATCGAAAACTGCAGGGCATAGGTTTTCCATTTGTTGGTAGGCAGCAACACCAAATGTAACAACAACAACAACAACCGCTTTACAACTAGCATGTTACTTCAATCTGTTGAATGTCACTACTTAAAACTGCATTAAACTTGGTCTACATGCCTGACCAAAGTTGGAGTGACGCACTGCATTCATATTATTATTATTATTTTCTATGAGTAGTTTAGATAATTATCAATCAAAATAATCGTAAACATTATTTTCAAATTTTCGGCATTCTATCATTGTCAATGTTTTTTAACGGGGATTTTGTTATTCGACAAAATAATAGTAGTAGTGGATATTTTATTGTTGTAGTCTAGTCGTCTACCCTAAACTCTGGATCGTTTAAATTATGTAGCTTTTATCTTTCTTATTATTATCTTTCTAGAAAATCTCATCTTATAGTGTAATCTTTCTCCCTTGATTATCTTTTTTTGGACGTGATAGATTGTTGCTAGACTTTTTTCTTACCCCCCGCCCCCCGTTGTTCACTGATAGTCGAGTTTTTGTCCATGTGATCTCCCACCCCTCCGCCGCCTCTTTCATCACTAATAATAAATCTAATCTATGCATCACTGCGTCTGTAAATTACAGAATGATCTGAGTACCTCTAGGCTTTTTTTGCAATAGTTTCCAGGCTTTCTAAGATTTTTACATTTTCCAAGTTGAATTAGTGTCCAAAGTGGTCACTAGATCAGGTACTAATATATAAGAGAATGGTTCATATGTCTGTCTTTTGGTACCTAGTTTGTATATTTTCAGGTGCAACAACGAGAACAAGACACCCATTTCGATCAAATAGATATATGATGTTTCCAGTTGACTGACTTATTATTATTGTTCCCTTGGGTTCTTAGTGGAACATACGGCTTCAACTGCACGTCTCCACTTGCTTCTGTTGTACTTTTCACCTGCATCCATGTTAGTTAGTCCATACTCTTTTAACTTCTCTTCACACGATCTCCTCCATGTCACCCTTGCATTGATGTCCCACTCGTCGCTTCCCTTTCGGGTTCCACTCGAGCGCGCGATGTCACCCAGCGGCCTATTCAGGGAGTGTCCAATCCATCTCCACTTAGCTGACTGTCTACGGTAGTTGTATTATGAAGCTGTGATCACTGTGGTCCGCGAGGTCGGTTGTAATGACTAATACGTATTGATGACGTTGCCTGGAGGACGACGCTATATATCGCAAATTCATGGAGTAATCATTGAATTCCGTCCCACTTGCTGCATAGTCAATGGACTAAAGATCTTGGCTCCGATCTTTTGTGAGGTCGTGGATGCGTACTGTTGAAGACTCCTAAACTGGGACGAAACAACCTCTTAGTGCATCCTAGTGATTATCAATAATGGTTCTCTAACCTTGAAAATAATACTTCATGTTGTTCAAATTGTCATTTTACGCATTGTTTGTGTTCATATTTACTTACTAATAATTTTACATTTTATCTCTTTACCATTAAAGTTACCGCCTTCATGTTTCGTAACAAGTGAGGATAAAGCTAAATCAAGTCATTTGAATACTACTCTGGGTTGTACACGTGTTCAGTTAATTGGACGTATTATCTCATGCCTACCATATAATAATCTATCCTCGTTTCCATCTTCTACATTCATAACTGGTAACGACATTCAACAGCAGAAAACGATGACAACAACAAAAGGCGATGTATTTGCCAATTTATCAAATAAATTATTATTAAAATTATCACAGTTGTCATGGTTACCAGGTATTAAACGCTCTGAAGAATATTTATTGGATCATGAAAATGTCAAGTATGTATGCGCATCACAATTGTTAGTTGTACCTTCGTCGTATTATGGAGAAAATGACAGTACTTTTATCAGATATCATAATAATAATACCGTAAGTTAATTATATATATATATATATATATATATATATATATATATATATATATATATATATATATATATATATATATATTGTACTTTCTTAAAATTCCGAGCTGCATAAGACGGCTTCAACAGTAAGTTCATCTCCATCTCATTTCGTTCTCTACAGTTCTCTTTAGCCGACTCCACAAGTGTTCCTATAATCTCTTATTTCATCATATGATCTTCCCTTCCGTTCTTAAAAAAGGCAACGCATTCTGTTAGTAGATATTTAGACTTTAATTCATCACCTCATCCGTTCACTGTTTAGGCAAGCTTAGTGAAGTGTCTAACAAACCGAACAGTAGCACTAAGTAGCACAAGAAAAGACCTAAATGATGAAATAAAACAGATAGAAGAGGCGTTGGTGTTAAATAACTAACTATCCTATAAAATTCATTAGGAAGATCGAAAAAGGCCAAAAGCAAAATAAAAATAATTGTGAAACTAGTAATGATAACATAAATAAGAGAGAATATAAGTCATCCACTGTTATACCATATAAGGAGGGGACATTTGAGACCCTACGTAGGATTCTCAATAAAACAGTAATTAGGGTGGCATTCAAACCTACAAACTCACTCAGGTAGGACAAGCTCTGTAGGCTAAAAGACCCTGTCTATTGACCAAATTAAACAAAGTAATATAATTTACGAAATACCCTGCAACGACTGTGAGTTATGTTAACTATATAGGTCAAACTAGTAGATCGGGGGTAGTCAGATTGTCGGAACATGAGAATTGGGCTAAGGTAAGAATGGTTGACTGCATTCGCGAAGATAACTAATTTATAATAAAGCTCAGCACTACATTGCACTGTACGCATTCACACACAACCACACAATAGCATGGTGGGAGAGGGTTAAGATTCTAAGAAGTAATCTATGTAAGTGGAGAGGCTTGAAGTCTTGGTAGCCATTGGTGCTTACTTTTACTGGTTGATGGGGTTGCTAGCCTCATGCCCCAAACCTTCCATCTTTACCAGTCTTATTACTGGTTTAGCGAGCTGAAGGAGTGCGTTTGTAGCCGGGTATCGAACCACCTGTGGCGTGGTTGGCGATTATTTTACCATTATTGTCACTTATTAGAAGAGCGTATTTATAAGTTCGAACAAGCATCTCTGACTGCTGCGGGGAGATTCCTTAGCACTGAGCTGAGCTAGTCAAAGTGTGGTTGACTACATGTAGAAACAGTTCTGGACACTTCGATTGGTTGTATATTGTCTATTACTTTTTAGGTTAACTGAAGTCCATCTGTGTTGTCGTTCGCAAAATGTGCTCATCAGTTGTCGTTTACTTTTATATTTAACTAAACTCTTTCCTAATCGATTATTTGTGTCTTTTTTTGGAAAAATTTGAATTGTGTGCTTCAAGGTCAAATCGTCGAATGCAAACAAAGATTTAATCAATCTTTTAATTGATAGTCTTCAAGTGTTTGAACCACATCCAGATTTATTTATCCAGGAACAATGCACTGAATCATCTATTGATGACAACAATGCCTTTATTATTATGCCTTCTGATCAATGGCAAGATTATTCTGTCATTAATTATATGCGAATGGAATCATTGACTTGGTTGGGTGCACAGACCATATCAACAAGATCATTATTGAATTTAGCAGCTGTTTTAAAACCTGGTCGGTTTGGTTTATTCCGTTTATTTTATTCTTTGTTCGTTTTTTCGGTTGATGTATTATTATTATTCCACTGTTTTGGTTTAATTTGAATATAAAAAAGTATCCCCATTTAGACATTTAGAAAACAGAAAGATTGAGCGAAGAAATATTTACTTTTCATTTAGATCCTCATCACTCTCTGGCTCAACTCTAATATACACGCATAGCATTTTTATTACAAGGCACAGCAGTTTACCAATCAAGTGGCATTGATATGTTTGTTAACAATAATTAGTCAGTCAGTGTCAACATGTCAGTGGGATGATAATTAACAAAGAAAATTAATGCACACATATAAAAGGTAGAAATGGTTAGAATAAATTTAATTTTACAAGGATAACACGTAAATTAAAGATAAAGTGGTCAGAAAAAATAATAAAATAATTTGGACGGTTATGATTTTTATGATTTTTAAAGGTTTAGGGGGAGAGGGGGCGAAGTAGTCCAGTTTATACATTCATATGATGATGGTCAAGGTAAGGAAGGAAAGTGGTTGTACAAATTTCTTTTGAACACACAAGTTTAGCTGGCTTCTTCAGGTGGATTCCTATTGCTTCAGCTGTCGTATGTAGAAGACGAACTCGTAGAGCAGAATTAAGATTCATACGAATGCGATAAACAATTTCAAATGCTGTGATAACATCAACCTTGTGCTCACTATGTTACAAGGTGTGCTAAAATAGAGCTACGAATAGATCTTGTTTGTCCGTCGCTGCTTAACCCATGCTGGATGATGTCCGGAAATACGATGATACCATGTTCATAAAACTGCAGTTCCTCGGTGACCAACATCAGCGAAATAATTACACAGCGCCTGAAGAATACAGTTTAAAAAGAGCTTATTATGCAGCAGAGGTACGTTGTTTCTCCACAACCACCCCTATTCTGCGTTCGAGAAATAACGATAAACTTCCTGAATTTGCCTCTTCTATGTGTATTTACATACATCATCCAACATGGTTAAGCAAGGACAAACCAAGTCTATTCTTAGCTCTATTGTAGCACGCTTTGTAGATAATGAGCATAAGGTTAACGTTAATACAGCATTTGGAATTATTTATCGCATTCCGACTAATCTTAATTTTGCTCTACAAGTTCGTCTTCTACATACGACAGCTGAAGCAATAGGAATCCACCTGAAGAAGCCAACTAAACCTATGTGTTCAGGTGAAATTTGTACAGCCACTTTCCTTACCTTAGCCATCGTTACACGAATGCATAAACCGGACTACTTCGCCTCCTCGCCATAAACCTTTAAAATTATAAAAATTATATTTGTCCAAATTATTTTATTATTTTTCTGACCACTTCCTTGTAAATTAATTTATTCTAACCATTTCTACCTTTCTAAATATGGATTGATTTTCTTCGTTAATTATCACCAGCGCCTTGACATTTTGACACTGACTGACTAATTATTGTCAACAAACATATCAGTGCCACTTGATGATTGGTAAACTGTTCTGTATTGTAATAAAAATGCTATGGATACATACTGGAGTAAAATCAGAGAGAAATGAGGATCTAATTGAAAAGTAAATATTTCTTCGCTCAATCTTTCTGTTTTGATTTAATTGTTTGATTTTGATGACAGAAGTATGTCTGTCTGTCTGGATTCAACATAGAACATGGCACCGAAGTGCACCAGTTACAGTTGCCACGTTCCAAATACCACACAGAGGTAGACAAGAAGATGAGTGAAGAGAATCAATAGAGTTTGACAGGTATAAGAGTGAAACAGAATGGGTAATGGTAGAAAGGAATATGAAAGATTACAGAGACTGAATACATCTGCGCTGGCCATTGACAACGATTTTGAGCCATGTCACCTATTGTCTCCAGCCATTGATTCCTAGAGTCCCGAGGGCCCCAACCCGGAAGTCTGCATCTCCCTCCCTACCTGACTCAGTTTATAACTGTCAAGGATTTCATGGATTGATGCCATGTTTTTGCTTGGCCACCACTGGCTCTTTTCCAGCCTGTACCTATATCAGCTAGTAATGCCCGTCGGGGGAGGCGGTGGTTAGGCATGCGCAGCACGTGACCTAGCCATCTTAGTCTATGTAACTTTATAGCCTCGTCGATTGATTTTCCCTCTTTGCCCAACACTCTACGCCTAACGTCAACATTACTTGCCTTGTGAAACCACCTAACGTGAGACAGAGATCGCAGACATCTATGATCGAAAGCAGTCAACCTTTTCATGTCTTCAACTCGTATTGGCCATGTTTCAGAGCCATAGACAAGGACGAAGTGAAGTGCTGAGCAGTACACACGTCCCTTGGTTGATAGCCGGATGTCATGCCTACGCCAGAGATGGTGTAAGTCAGCGAAAGCAGCTCGAGCTTTTCGGATCCGTGTTGAGATTTCATCGCCAATCAGTCGGTTGGTGCTAATACAACTTCCCAAATAGGTGAAGTGGTCAACATGTTCTATCACTTCACTTCCTATCACTAAGTTAGGAGTTGACGTGGTCCAGTCCTGTAGCAGCATCCTACATTTTGTAAGGGGGAATCGCATGCCAAACATACGAAGATTGCTGCTCAAGGTGTTCAGAAGACTCTGCATTTTGTCAGCATCCTCTCCTAACAGGACAGAAGTATGTGAGTGTATATATATGGGTGTCAGTGGATTCCAGAATCACCCTCACTCACTAGGAATCCTGATGTTGTAAGTGATATGCTTGCCATTCTAAACTTCATTCATTCGATTGAAAATTTAGGTGGCAGAACAAGCCTTATCACTGATGATTACAATATCATCTACATACCTTCTATGAAGAGGCACATTTTCGATTAATAAATTCTTAATGTACGACATATAAATATCTGCTAAAGTGGGGGCTCTAACGGACTTCCCATAGCGCAACACTATCAACATGGCGGAAACAATCGCCTTCAAATGCAAACCTAACATTGTTAGTACATAGAAGTAATAAATCCCTTAAATAAGAAGATTCAGGGAATGGGATGAAGAAATTGTGTGTGTGGAAATGTAATCACACAAAATGTCAACTGTTTTGAGCAAAGGCATATTAGTGAATAACGAGTTTAAGTCAAAAGAGTGCATATTCTTGTTGATGATGTTAATATCGTCAAGAAAATCAACCAATTCAAATATATCTTTTAACACATTACACTAGTCACTGACTTGTCTCCAATCTATGTGTACACAGACATATTACAGGTGATCATTATTGAATGAAAGTGGGGGGGGGGCGGGGCCGGAATATGACGTGTCTTCGAAAGATAATTGGATTCAGACCTACAAGTTGACTGTTAATGTATTTATTTACCCCGAGTTTGATATCACCATTTCTGGAGATGAGTGTGTGTGTGTGTGTGTGCATTGTTGAAGGAAGAGCCCTAAATCAAAGTGAAACAACCTTGTATACTATCCGTAGCTTTCCAATGGTTGGTTGGTTGCTGATCCGACCCCTAATCAAAGTCAATTTAATTTTTCGAAAGGTTATGACACTTTTGGTCTCATAATTGGTTTCTAAGTACCATATATCTATAATGAAGTTCAAGTTTACAACTGATTTTTTCTTCTGTTTCTACTTTTCCTAATTTCAGATGACATTGTTCGTCCAGGCTTGCTATCAGTATTGATGTCAGCTTTTGAATGGTGTTTATCCACTCAAAGCGCATCCACCTCTTCTATATGGAATTCACAGCCGTTGAATTCCACATCGATACCAATGTCTAAGTGTCGTCTAGTCAAATCACTTCAACATTTGTCTATATTTCCTTTAACTAATGGGAATTGTGTACGCTTGTGCGATAATAAACAAACACACGATTGGGCTAATAATAATAATAATAATCAGCCGCCTCTTCCAATCTTACTGCCTCCTCATCCGTCTGAAATAGCCTCGGCATTAATTGGCATTACATATGGTGAGTTTAATTGTTTTTATTTTCCCTTCAATTTTTTGAAATAAAGCAAAGACAATAAATGTACGTGGGTGGCACAGCGGTTAGCATGCTCGCTGATCATGCACATGGTCCAGGGTTTGATCCCCAGCCGATACACTGCTTTACCTCCTCACCTAGCCAGTGAGTGATACGACTGGTAAAGAGGGAAGTTTAGGCACGAGGCTGGCTAGCAACCTGATATGTATCCACATATATATATTTATGTGTGTGTGTGTATGTTGGTCTCTCTTTCTGTTTGCTCGCTTAGTCTGTGACCATTTCACTGGTATGAACTTGTCTCCTTTATCAATGTATATTCTCCTTATATTATATTATATATAATATGAGTGTTTGTTGACAGTCCGTTGCTTGGTGACATATATCCATATATGTTTGTTGGCATGTCTGCTATATTCGCTATGTATATTTGGATCGACACTCCATTATAATTAGCCATTCATGTTAAGACTGTCTAATGATTTTTCCCACGCTTTGTCTGGAACATTCATATATATTTCGCATTCACAATCTTGTGACTTTACAACTACTTTACTTATTTACCACTTTGGTGTGAGACCACTTATTTTCGTCTCCTTGTGTTTGGACAATAGAAGTATCATCGCAAACCTAGTGGTCTTCTGATTTCCGCCTTCTCGCGTCAGGACTATTAGTTTCTCGACCAGTCCATATCAATAATTTAGCGACGAGTACATAACAATTTGGCGACGGGGAAACTAGTGAAATTGGTTATTCAGAAAAGTTTATTTATAAGAATATGAATCTAAAATCAAGGCAGCCATAGGTACCAACAGTTTCGAAAAAGGAAGGCCTTATTCTTGGGGACAACATCAGCGAGAAACTAAAACAGCGCCATAGAAATGAGGCGGTGAAAGAGCATTCCCTGGTGCCGAATTACGCTGTATCTTCAAAACCACTCCTCTTTTGCGTTCGGGAGTAAGAGATGAACTGCCTTCGACCCAGGTTTCGTGCTAGTTGGTACTCATCAGTAAGGCGTATCTGAAACTTTGAAGGAACTCATGTCACTTCTGAGATTCGAACCCGCGTCACCCAGTGAGTACTGCAGTCAGAGACTTTACCACTGAGCTATTCGGGCTCGCGATTGACCTCCTGTAGGACTCTTGTGGTTATTTTTTTGGACACTAGTAACTAGTGTGACGTGTCTAGTCCTTTCTTTGGTGCAGACTGAATTCTAACAGTCAGGTTTGTAATGTGGCTGCCATGCCACTAGCTAGCTCGCCATCACGGTGCACATTAATTTGATGATATTAGATGGTTGTTGGAGGTATTTGGCCACAGGAAGCATTGCTTGACCTAGGTATCTGCTTTGTAATACTTTATTCCTACTTTCATATTTTTCATTTTTCTGTCCTTTCTTTAGACGAATACACTGAACTCATTGAAAAGCTTGGACCATTGATAAAACCAAATTCTGTACACCGTAATCTTCAACAATCTGAGCAACCTCAACAAACTAAAATAAAAGTAGAGTATTCTTCATTGTTGATCAATAAATCACCAAATGGTTGTAACCTACAAATTGCTTATCCTTATATTGTCTTCAAAGAATGGATTGCACCATATTTAAAAGTCATTCATCAGTTGGAGGAGATCTCCTCCACACATTTAGTGAATTGGTTAGCCACTGTCGGTCAATTCTATGCCTCTGTCGATAATATTGATGGCGATAATTCATTGTCTAATAGAACAACACTATGTTGTGATGATGAATTGCCAACCCTCCTACCTATACTGACTATAAATAGTGGTAGTGGTACCAGTAGTGAGAATTTGTTGAATGAAAATTCTGTGATTGTAATGCCAGCTCTGCGTAATCAAGATGGAGGTATACGTAAAGAGGCAATATTTCTTCCGCCAGATGATACACTGACGACAAGCTTAACACTGTCGTCGTCGTCGACGTCAACGTCATCATCTTCATCATGGAAGGAGACGTCTTCGAAGTTAGAAATGGAATTATTCAATTTCTTATTAAACTGTAAAAAGATGAATTCTTCTGGTTCCTCTACCTCCTCTTCCTCTACTCGTTCCCGTTTTCATGTCATATCACCAAAATATTTTGAGAAGTATTCATCATCTGATCCAAGGCGACATCAGCGATGGTTGAAACTTTTCTCTAAAGCCGGTATGTATTGTTTATCTTTTTTTGATTCATTAGTAAGGTGTTTCTTTTTGTATAAGTATAAAACTTGGGCACTGTGATGATGGTAGAGTATAACTCTATTACGGATAAGACTTTATTTTGATAAATCACGCAGTGTGGTGTTACACAGTAATACTAACTGATGACCACACGTTTCGAGCACAAATTATTGCTGCTCATAATCATATGAAGTCACTCACTCCCACAACTTTTTACCTTCATTTATATGCATGAGTGAAACTGATGATTAGACATTTGAATAAAAATCAACCAATATAGACTAGAAATAATAATAATATGAATCACAGGAGTTATTAAGAAGACAGTTGCAGCGAAGAAAATTTCCTCTTCGACGAAATCACTATCAACTAGGCAGCTGTACATTCGTGTGCTTATATCAAATGGATGGGAAATTTCCAGAATAATATCCGGTCAAGGGGCACATTAATAAAAATTAAAATTAGAAATTAAAATGTCATAATAAACAGGGGAACGGATAAAACTCAAACAAAGTAGCATCATAATGACTAAGACGATTGATATTGTGCAATTGGGGATTAGAAATATAGAAATAACAAAAATAGACAGGATGTTTGGGTAAAAAAAAACTAATGTGATGAATAATTGCTAATGCAATCAGGAATTAAATATGTAGAAATAGTAAAATGACAAATTAAACACGAAGTTCAGGTATGAAAATATGGTAGTGTAAACAGGGATTAAGAAAAACTTTAAAAAATTAACATGAATAAATAGGAAGTTCAGATAAGAAAGGCGATGGGATGGTCATTACTAAAAAAATTACCTGTTTATGATAGCCATGGCAGGGACAGGGGTTGGACGTATTTCTTTTGGATACACAGCATGGGTTTGAGCCGAGGCACTAGCTATCCAAAAGCTCATACAAACAGTGAAACAGTATTATTTCCTGGATACTGACGTTTCGAACAAAATTTATAACTGTTCATAATCATATCATCAATTATATAATCACACGACTTTGAAACTTGATTTTTATAGCTTTCTTTGTCCTCTCCTATTTGTCGTCGTAAGCGTGTTAGTAGAATTTTCCAGATATCCAACTGGACAGGTGTTGAATCATTCCCATAACATGTATTTGCAGTTGATTTGTCGGTATAAGGATCTTGTGGTGCTAATTAAACAGAACAATTTAGTTTATCTTCTATCCTGCCTGCAATGATTGTCAGTTCAAATGCATAGGTCATATTAGTAGAACAGGGTCAGTCAGACTAGCGGAGCACAAAAACCTATCGAAATCTAGATTACTTGACTCTAGTAAGATAAAAAGTCTGGAGCATAGTTAAGCTATACCACTCACTAAATGCAGTTACACACAAGCATATAATACGACGGGATGGGATAAGAAGACAATTTTAAAATCTATTTTAATAGCAAGGTGGAGGGAAAGATTGATGACAGAAGGTTTGTTTTTATCAAATCAAATGCAAATACGTATAACAAGAATGGTTCAACACCTGTCCAGTCGGATATCTGGAAAATTCTACTACAACGCTTACGACGACAAATAAAAGAGGACAAAGAAAACTATAAAATTCAAGTTTCGAAGTCGTGTGATTATAATTGATATGATTAAGAACGGCAATAAATTTTGTTCGAAACGTCAAAATCCAGTAAATAATACTGTTTCGCTGACTGTGTGATACATCTAATAAACAAACTTATGTGGAATTACTTATTACCACAGTGCCCGAGTTTTACACATATACTGATCAAATGTTATATGTGCATTATGGAGAAAGACAATTAATCATTTGTATTCCAGGTTCCCCCGGAAAAATCACTACAGTTACTCGTCATTATAAAGCGAAGAGGGCGTTTTCACGGCCTCCCTATTCATCTTGAATAGGCATATGCTGTGTTGGCGGTTCAGGGGTGGAAAGCTTTCCAGCCACCCTTATACTTGATCCATGTGGTTTTTCCTCACCAGCGTACTTCTAAAGCTTGCCTATCCGGCAGAGTAAGCTAGGAAAACAGGCAAGTTTGTGTGTGTGTGTGTGTTTATGTGTTTGTACGTAAAAAAACAAACCAAGAGTTATTGAAACCTCTGAATGCAATTGATTTTACTACTTCTAAACACTAAGCTTTGGAGTGTATGACAATAAGCATTATTCAAGTTTTGGTTTGTAGGGATTTAGTTGTTTGGTTACAGGATTTCATCATGCGCTACCATTGGTTAGAGAACCATTGGAAAACCTGCAGGGAGTACTGAACAGCTGATTCGTCCTTAGTTTGGGACTTTTGATCAGTACGCACCCACCGGCAGAGTTCGAACCCACGACTTTCTGGTTACAAGGCGAGAGTGAGCTCGTAGACCATTAAGCCACTGGGACCCGATCTAATGGCCCAATGGTTCTCTAACCAATGTCAGCTCATGATGAAATCCTGTAACCAATAAGCATTATTGTCATTATTTTGTTTTTCATGCATGCTCTTGTTTTATTTTAGGTGTTTCCACACTATTTTCAATACATAAAGTTAAATACCTTTATGAATTGTCAAAGATACCATCAGTATCAACATCATCGTCACATGAAAATACCTCCTACTTATCTTCTTCTTCTTCTTCTGGAGATGTGATACCGCTACCGGCAAATCATGCATTGTCTCGTTGTATTCATAAAGCTTTATCAGAGAAAGGATTGACGCCTGATAATAACTCGACCAATTCCATGTGGTTAATTGAAGATTATACTGCACCTGGTATAGAACTACTCTTGAATTGTATCTCTACGACTATGTTCTCTAGTACTGCTAGTATACCAGATAAACAATGCTCTAGACAAGCTGCTGAATACCTGGCCGCCATACTGCATAATGATTGGTTGACATATGAAGCGTAAGTTGCCTTTATTCATGTTTTTCTATTATCCCTACCTTTAACTGTACAATATGAGGTATAGTGGTAAGAAAGAAAGCTTAGGTCATCTGTTTCGACATGTTTTGCGGTTGTTATTTGTGTTTGTAACATTCTATGTGTGCGTGTGTGTATGTGTGTGTTTACCTTCGACTTCTTCGATATATGCACTCATTTGGCAAACAGCTAATGTACTTTGAGTAAACACTAGGCAGAACGGAACTAGTGGCATGATCCTAGTTCTTGCTGTTCTCTGCAGTCTGAATTCTGACAATTAATTGAGCACTGTGGTAGGTATTATTATTATTATTGTTCCCTTGGGTTCCTAGTGGAACATAGGGCTTCAACTGTACGTCTCCATTTGCTTCTGTCTTCTGCTGTACTTTTCACCTGCACCCATCTTAGTCCATACTGTTTCAACTCCTGTTCACACGATCACCTCCATGTCACCCTTACACTGACGTCCAACTCTCCACTTCCCTTTCGGGTTCCACTCAGGCAATGGCTTGATGCGCGCACGATGTCACCCTGCGGCCTCCTCAGCGAGCGAGTGTCCAATCCATATCCCTTCACTTTCTCCTGCATATTTGTTGGGCGATTGGTTCTTGTTTTGTTTGTTCCCATAGTTTCTTGTTGGTGATTGTTTCCACCCCGGCCATCTGATTTTCAGTACAGAGCGAAGACAGTTGTTAGTTGATGAAGGTGTGCAACAGGCTGTTGGAAATATTCTTTGTGACCCACCCGCCAAGTTTCTGACCCGTATAGAAGAGCTGACTGACTTGATGTGTTTGTATTTAAAATCTGAATTTCGTTGTTGATGCTGAGTGACAAACTGTGGTAGGTAAGTTTATTTTAAACATCACAGTGATGTAGTATTAACAACTGGTTGACAAGGTTTTGAGCATGAATTTTGCTACCCATAATCATATCAATTCAAGTTACACGTTTTCACATTTTGTCTCATATATATATATATATTTTTTTTTTCTGTTTCGGTCTCTCCAACTCCCCTGTGTTGTTTGTTGCAACTTTCCATATCTATCTGGTATAGCCGTTGCTTCATTCCGATTTTACGTGTGTGGTATTGAATTGATAAACAAAGACCCAGTGATTAACCTCTCTCTTTCTCCACCTAACTATATTACTTTTTAATACTCTTACCCTGTCCCTCCCATCATATTTTGTGATTGCATGCAAGTGAATGCAGTGCAATGGCTAAGCTGTTTTCCAGGTTATTTAACGTATCAACGTCAATTATTCTAGGTCTGGCTACATTTTTATGCTCCAACAATCTAGTTGACCCCGGATGTGTACTAGTTTGATCTACGTGGTTGATCTCACAGTCACTACCATAGTATATAGAACAACACATTTAAGCGAACAATATTGCGGTTTCAATTAGATCTCATCAGGCTTAACTCTAATATATATACAAGTTTCCAAATAAAATTCAAATATAAACCAATCATGGTGTTTTGTCTATAGGATAATACGATGGTGAATATAAATTGTGCAATTAATCATAATAGTAGTAATGATAATAATAATCATAATAATAATAGTGGTTTTATCAATAATAAGGATGAAAAAGTGAGGCAATCTGTGATAACACGAATAATGAAAAAACAGCATGATTAAACAAACAAATGTTCAGATGGAAGTAGTCGATAAAGGCTAGTAAAAACAAATGAATCGATTAAGTAATGTTAGATTGTAAGGGAAGGAAATGAAACACGTTTATAATGAAGATAAGATTAAGGGGTGATAAGAAAGGGGTTGGAAATATAAGCAAGGGGTGGTGTGGAAGTCATCAGTTGGTTATGTCTTAATAGGCCAAGCGAGGAAGGGATAATGGCTGTACGAACTTCTTATGAATGCATAGTTTAGGTTTATTAGTTCGAATGCCTATCGCATCAGTTGTGTGCAGTAGACGAATACAGAGTCTATTGGACAGATTCGGTGGGATACGATGAATTCCTTTGAAAGCTCTCGTTTTCTCCAATACATGACCAGTATCAATTAAATGTGACAGAATTTAGCTACGGATTGTTTTTGTCTGTCCTTTACCAAGCCAGGAAGGGAGATGTTCACTAACAATTTATATTCACCATCTTATTATCCTATAGACAAAACACCATGATTGGTTTATATTTGAATTTTTATTTTTAAACATATATATATATATATTAGAGTTAAACCTAATGAGATCTAATTGAAAACAATATTGTTCACTTAAATGTTTTGTTCTAAATTTTACTATGGGAATATTTAATATACATAGTATTTGGTAAATTTTATTGATATTCTTAATTAGATCTCTTAGAAGCTTAAACCGACAAAGCTGATCTACGAAAAAGAATTGTTTGGGCTGGTTTGAATGCCACCCTGATTCCAGCGTAAGGCCTGTATTGTTCCTTCTTTATACAGCAGTACTAAAGAGGCTTTGAATTATATATGATTTTCGTCATTTTTTATTTCTAAGTATTTATTAGAGTGTGTGTGTGTGTCGGTTTCCTTCCTATAAATGCGAGTGTCTAACCTCCCAGCATCTTATTTTCGTTTCATTCTACAGTCTAGCATGGCTAACTCACCTTGTCCATCCATTCTCTAAAACTCACAAGTGAATTGCATTCCGTAATAATACTGAGTTTATATGTGTGTGAAAAAAAATGAAGGATATGTTCAGATTTCAACATAATCAGTGTGTGATCCACATGTCTACATTTATAGCCTAGGGGCAGGATTAAACATTCCAAGGGCTTTCTGTTTCCAACTGTCCATTAATATTCAAGCATTGGTTTGTAGGGGTTTGGTTGATTGGTTACAGGATTTCATCATGAGGTGACATTGGTTAGAGAACCATTGGAAAACCACCAGGGAGTACTGCCAGACAGCTGTTTCCTTTGTCCTAGTTTGCGACTCTTCAGCAGTACCCACCCACCGGGGTTCGAACCTAGGCCCCTCTGGTTACAAGGCGAGCTAGCTCCTAAACCATTAAGCCATTGGAACCCGATCCAATGGCCAGCCAGGGCATGAATTCTAACTTCTGCCAATTCACGATATAGCACAAGCGCTGGAAGAAGCTAGAATATCAAGGACCAGTGGAACAGGTCCCAGTGGCTTAATGGTATATGAGCTCGCCTTGTAACCAGAAGGTCCCGGGTTCGAACCCGGGTGGGTGCATACCGTTGAACAGACCCAAACTAGGACGAAACAGCTGACCGTCCAGAACTCCCTGCAGGTTTTCCAATGATTCTCTAACTAATGTCAGCTCACAATGAAATCCTGTAACCTATCCATAAATATATCTGCCCCTACTGAGGGGATATTGGTGGTCCCATTGCCAACCCATTCGTTCGTTTATATAGTTTATTTTTAAATTTGTGTACAGTGCGGGAGGGGGGGCGGTTTAAGAGAAATTGTGAAATCGTGTGACTAAAATTGATATGATTATGAATGGCAATAATTTATCCTCGAAATATCATTCAGGTGTTAGTATAGCATCACTGCGTGATATTTTGAAAAATAAACTTATCTAATTTGGAATCACAAGTTTGAAACAGTCAGCTCCATTATGGATAAAATTTTGTTTGTTGTTGATAAAACCACACAGTGTCATACAGTAATATTTACTGATGACCATGTTTTGAAGAACAACTTATTACTGGTCATAGTCATATCAAGGCATTCACTCACTCACTCACTCACATAGTTTACTTCCTTCATTTATATACATGAGTAAAAATCCATCAAACATTTGAATAAAATCAGTATAAGAACTTGCGTGAAACAGAGTGGAAGATAAACTATATTCACAAGCTAATAATGATGACCTAAATAAGAAAGAATATAAGGCGTTTATAGTAGTTTTACCCTATAAGGAGGAGGCAACATCTGAAACTCTCCCTATGTAGGATTCTCAACAAGACAGGAATTAGAATGGCATTCGAAAACGTACAAATTCACTCTGGTAGGACAAGCTCTGTAGGTTAAAGGACTCAATGAGTTGATCCAATTAAACAAAATAATATAATTTACAAAATATTTTGCAATGACTGTGAGTTAGGTCAACCGCATAGGTCAAACTAGTAGATGAAGAGTAGTTTGATTATCAGAACAATAAGAATTTAGTGCCTAAGGTTAGAATGATTGATCCCATCAGCGAAGATAAGTAATTTAGAGAAAAAACTCGGCAATTGCACAGCATGCATTAACACACAACCACTTAATAGGGTGATTGAGAGAGATTGAATACTGTTCAGTATAGTCTGAATTCTATCCGTCAAGTTTGAAACAGTTAGTGTCTCCGTTGAACCCTAAGTTACTTTCCATTCTGTCCATGAAGAAGTGATCTCAGTGCTAAGTGAAAATGGTTATCCAGAAAAATTTATTGATAAGAATATGAATCTAAAATCAAAGAAGCCCAAGTTACCAACAGTTCCAAAAAAGGCCTTATTCTTACAGTTGCAGTTTCTTGGGGACAACATCAGCGAGATACTAAAACAGCGCCTTAGAAATGAGGCGGTGAAAAGAGCATTCCCTGCTTTCGAAAAACGCTGTATCTTCAAAACCACTCCTCTTTTGTGTTCGTTTGGGGGCTAAAAGACAAACTGCCTAATTTCGCCTCTTCCATGTGTATCTACCAATTTAACTGCTCCTGTGGAGTGAGCCAGTTACATAGGCCGTACAATTAGGCGTGTTTCTCGTCGAATTTCCGAACATGGTCACCCTGCGTGGTTAAGCAAAGGACAAACAAAATCTATCGCAGCGCTATTCTCGCTAGCTCGTAGACCGTAAAGCCATTGGGACCCGATCCAAATGGCAGCCCATGAATTCTAACTTCTACCAATTCATGACATAGCGCATCCACTTCGCAAGGTCTTTTTCGATGAGTTACTGCCTCATATTCAACCTGACCACCGTTCAACTAGTCAAACAAAATTACCTACAAAACCAATACTTGACAATTGATCTGATGCTTACTAGCGACTGGTTGTATTCAGGCAGTTAACTGGGGTTTTAGTTGGAAGCCGTAACCAGTAGGGTACAACAGGTTGAAGGTGAAGCAGTAACTCCTCGAAGAAGACACTGCGAAGTGGTTGCGCTATGTGGTGAATTGGCAGAAAGTGAAATTCACTGGCGGGCTGGCCATTGAATCGGATTCCAGTGGATTAATGGTCTGCGAGCTAGCTCACTGGCCTTGTAACGAGAAGGTCCGGCTTTCCAACCCTAGTGTTTGTTAAGCACCCCTAAAGAGAGTCCCAAACTATGATGAAACAGCTGTCTGGCAGTAAGTACTCCCAGCAGGTTTTCCAATGGTCCTTTAACCTTTTTTGTCTACTTTTGATGGTTTTTTCTAAAAGGTTTTCATTTTGAATATATTTTCACGATTTATTTCAAACAGGTATTCATCTGCGTCGTACAAATGCCTAGATGGGAGATACAATGCCATTAGTAATAATGCGCCTACATATTCACGTCAAATAGTGTATTCCTCTTCATATTTACCTCATAGTAATACCGTGATCAATTCGAATATCACTTATCACTTAGCCTATTCATCATGGTTTCATAAATTAAGACAAACAGTTTGGTTGCCAGTTGAACAACGACACACTGTCAAATTCACTGCTTCGCCTTTTCAACTTCTCAGGCGTCCAACAGATTTACAAATAGTTTATTCGCCTTCAGCATTTCACCAATTAGAATTACAAAATAAACAATTAGCTAAATTATTTAAACAAAATTCTTATATCTGGTCAACTGGCGCGTTTATTGTAAAGAAATCCTTAAACTATCATTTTATGAAATCAATTGGTTTAATTAATAATTTAGGATGTTGTACAATTCAAGTGAGTGAATGAGTGTGTTCTACGCATGTTGGCGTTTCTTTTTTTTGTTATACTTTTTGTTTTGAATTCGATTTTTGAAATTGAGATTATTCAGTTGATTGACAATGATTCATCTGTTTGATATCGTATTTTAAAAAAAATGCGCCATGCCTAAATTCACCACACGCTATACTACTGATAGATTAAGATGAGTAGTTGTATGCTACTCATTTCAGTGAGTAAGTAGTGCTTGTCATTCATCTAGCCAAATCGAAGTGATGTAAACACGCTGGATATCTGTCTTCCTCGCTTGACACTGACACGGACACCATAGAGAAGATGAACTGGACCATCTCAAGAGAATCCTTGTCGAGAATTGTTTGTTATCCAGAATGATTTATTGCAAAATCTATGAATCCTAGACAACAAAAGCCTCCCATAATTAGAGTCCCGAAAAAACCTACTCTACACGAACCTTCAATTCAATGGAGATATATGTATCTGCGGAAACACTGAAAAATCGACTGTCGTGCTCACTTCAGAAGACCTTCTTCTCAGCTGAACTACGAATAACCTTCTCCACAAAACCTATGATTCATGTGAACGTGAAGGATAAGCTACCACTGCTGACTGTCCTCATCAATGTGTATTTATCAATTCACCAGCTCGTGTGGAGCCAGATATGTTGGCCGTACCCAGCCAGCGTTCGCTTTCCAAACGTATCAACGAACACTTACCAACATGGTTTTACAAAGGAGAAAAACGATGCATCCGCCGCCACAGCTCCATCTTAGAACATCTCATAGAATCCGGACACCGAGCTACACCCCAAACAATCTTCAAAGTAGTCTACGGAATACGAAGTAGTCTTCCTTACTAAAGGTGTACAAATCAGACTTCTTCAAACTGGAGAAGCAATGATGATTCACTTCCTAAGTCCTGAACTCTACATACAGAAGTTCCGGGTTCGAATCTCTCACTCCACCTACTTCGACTTGAACAACTGGGTGGTGGTAGTTCATCAGCTCTCAAAGAACATTCTGTTCCCTTGAATTGAATTGTAGCAGTAATATATATATATATATATATATATATATTACGCTACATTTTGGTCATAAATAAAATCTCTTATTACTCTAAAATTTTATGCAAAGTGTTTGCGGAAATTATCACAATTATTAACCTTTCGAACACTGAATCCAAAAAATACAATCTTATTGACAGATAATACACATAACTCACTGTTTGGATTTGTGGAATTTTTAAACATAAACACATCTATAATTGTATATATTGTTGGATTTATATGTTCAAGTTGCTCCAAGTCAGTGAGTTTATGGTTAAGATATCATTTTAGTTAAATGTACTGAACTATATTGCATGTTGTCTTATTGTATAGTTGTCGTCGCTTTTTGCCCTTTTTTCTGTGAACTGTTTCCTTTGTTGATGTTGTTCTCATTGTTTGTCCGTTATTTTCTGATTTTGAGGGGAGCAACCCAAAAAGTTGCTTCTCTCTAAACTTTTACTTAATGTAATCATTCTTTTCTCAGGCGTGAGGCTAGCAACCCCACCCTGTAAACAAAAATTGCTACAGAAACTTCAGTATGTTGAACCTCCTTGCACCAAAAGAAAAAGTCTGTGTAGGAACATGGAACGTCCGAACTATGTACGAGACTGGGAAAGCTGCCCAGATCGCCAACGAGATGAAAAGATACGGAATACAAGTGCTGGGAATATGTGAGAGCAGATGGAATGGGAGTGGACTCACCAAATTGTCAACAGGTGAGTCAGTGATCTACTCCGGTCACCCAGAAGATAACCACACGCACACCGAGGGCGTGGCTATCATGATGTCACCAACGGCAACGAAAGCCCTGATACAATGGGAGGCGATTTCGTCCAGGATAATGACCGCCAGGTTCAACTCCAAAGGAAGGAAAGTGTCAATCATACAATGTTATGCACCCACAAACAACGCAGACCTCGAGAAGAAAGAAGAATTCTACAGGCAACTACAGGCAACAATGGACAATACTCCAGCTGGCGACATGAAAATACTAATGGGAGACATGAACGCCAAACTGGGACCAGACAATACGGGAAGGGAACTCATCATGGGTAGAGAAGCTCTAGGAGAAATGAATGAAAACGGAGAACTCTTCGCCGACTTCTGCGCCTTCAACGAACTGGTGATTGGTGGCAGTGTATACAAGCACAAAGATATCCACAAGGCTACATGGGTGTCACCAGACGGGCAAACCAAAAACCAAATCGACTTCATCTCAATCTCAAGGAAGTGGAGGCGCAGCCTACTGGACACAAAAGCAAGAAGAGGAGCAGACGTTGGCTCAGACCACTATCTCGTACAAGGGACAATCCAAATCAAATTAAAAGCTTTCAGGGAATCAGGAGCTGCAGATAGACCACAAGCCAAGTTCAACACTCAAAAGCTGAAGGACCAGGCTACAAAGGACATCTTCATTGCAAGCATAAAGGACAAAGCCGAGACACAAATCAACACTAGCGAAGAGGTCGGCGTTGAAAAGCACTGGAACAACTTGAAAACGGTGTGGAGCCAAACCTGCATAGAAATTCTAGGCAGAAAAAAGAGACAGGACAAACAGTGGCTCACTACGGACACTTGGAAACTAATAGAAGAGAGAAGGACAGTGAAGCAAAAGATTATCCAGTGCACGGACGAGCAACAAAAACAGGAGCTGAATGCAAGCTACAATACACTGAACAAAAGAGTGAAGAAAAGTGCCAGGGAAGACAAAAGAAAATATTATGAAACCATGGCAAACGAAGCAGAACAAGCTGCAGGCAAAGGAGACCTCGCCACACTCTACCAAACAACTAGGAACCTTTCGGGCAAACGTTCGACACAGATTAAGCCAATAAAGGACGACAATGGAAAGTCAATCACCAAAGAGGTGGAACAGAGAAAGCACTGGGTTGAACACTTCAAAAGACTTCTAAATCGTCCGCCACCTACAACACGTCCAGCAATACCAACAACGGAAGCAGAACTACCAGTGAACACTGACCCCCCGACGAAATCAGAAGTCCTGAATGCAATCAAGATGCTTAAAACTGGGAAAACACCGGGACCAGATGGAATCCCAGCAGAGGCTTTGAAAATAGACCCAGAGACAACAGCGGACTTGATGACACCACTACTGGAGAAGGTGTGGAAAGAGGGCAAAGTACCCGAGGATTGGAAGAACAGTTACTTATTCAAACTTCCAAAGAAAGGAGACTTAAGTCAATGTAAAAACTGGCGTGGAATTATGCTTCTGTCCATTCCAAGCAAGATACTAAGTCGCATCATCCTGGAGAGAATCAAACAAGCCCTAGATGAAAAACTTCGTCCGGAACAGGCTGGATTCAGGAGAAACAAATCATGTATTGATCAAATCGCCACTCTACGGATCATCATTGAACAAAGCTTGGAATGGCAGTCACCTCTCTATCTCAACTTCATCGACTTTGAAAAGGCCTTCGACAGCGTCGATCGAGAGGTCATTTGGAAACTACTTCGCTACTACGGGGTCCCATCGACAATTATACACCTCATCCAACAGTTATACGACAATGCTGCATGCCAAGTAATCCACAACGGGAAACTTACGGAAGCCTTCGAAGTGAGGACGGGAGTGAGGCAAGGCTGTCTACTATCACCAATGATCTTCCTGATTGCAATTGATTGGATAATGCGACAGACAACGGCAACCAACGAGGGAACAGGCATAAAATGGACTGACACAAAAGACTTGGAGGATCTGGATTTCGCCGATGATATATGTCTGATTTCCCATAAACTGGAAGATATGCAAATGAAAAGTAACAAGTTGGCAGAAGAAGCATCAAAGATAGGACTTCACGTGAACATAGATAAAACAGAGATGATGAAGATTCCTAGCCAACATCAACAGCAACAACAACAACAGACAACAATAAGCATAAATGGGAAGAACCTGAAAGAAACAACCTCCTTCACCTACCTGGGAAGCATCGTCTCAACTACAGGCGGAACTGACGAGGACATCAAAGCCAGAATCGGAAAAGCAAGACAAGCTTTCATTACTCTCAAATCTGTGTGGAGGTCAACAGCACTCAGCATCAAAAATAAGATCCGGATTTTCAACTCCAATGTGAAGTCAGTGCTACTATACGGATCAGAGACTTGGCGAGTCATAAAGAGCATCTCAAACAAACTTCAAACCTTCATTAACAACTGTCTCCGCTCAATACTCAAGATCAGATGGCCAGAAAAGATCAGCAACAGGGATCTCTGGGAGCGAACCAATCAGGAACCGATTGTGAAACAAATAGGCAGAAAGAAATGGAGATGGATTGGCCATACGCTGAGGAAACCATCAAGTGACATCACTAGACAAGCCCTCGAGTGGAACCCGAAAGGGAGGCGGCGAGTTGGTCGTCCAAGGGTGACTTGGAGGAGGTCATGTGAAGAGGAGATGAAAGCATGTGGGCAGACCTGGAGCAGGGTGAAAAAGTTGTCAGAAAACCGAAGTCAATGGAGGTGCGCAGCTGAAGCCCTATGTTCCTCTAGGAACTAAAGGATACAATAATATATATATATATATATATATATATAATATTAAACACTATTCCGAACAATAATAATCATACACAATGGAAACGTTTCAGCATTTCGCATTCAGATGAAAGAGAAATGAAAAATATCCAGTTACCAGGGCAAAGAAAGACTGATAGTCGTTTCCTTCTGAACGCGCATATCAGGTTTCAGGCGCTTGATGGAAAGGGCTTCAGCCAACTTGAGGAGAATTTGCCTCTTTTGCTTATCGATAATATTGAGCGACTTTTCGACGTCCACCTCATGATCCGTGTCAAGGAGATGATGTCTGGCAATGGCACTGTTCGAACAAAGCATTTGTTCCCTTTAGACGTAAGCTTTTTGGTACATGTTCAGAAAATCGTATATATGCCCTTCTTCTTTCTGTCCTTCCAATGTAACTGCTCCCGCAGATGTTATATATATATTTATTAAATTTTCACTCTACTTTTCTTTTCTTTTTAAAACTTAACAGCATTTAATGAAACATATGGGTGATGGAGCCAGAAAGGCGAATTCCGCTTGTCCTGCTTGTTTAACACCAAATATTATGCTGGACATGTATCATATTGCTATACAGTATTATCTACGTGAACAATATCATGCTATAAGTGATGTTGATCCACACCCTGAAAAATCTTTAAATCACTGGCTTCAATCAATATTTGCTAATCCTGCTTACCCGTGTATCCTAGTTCAATGTCCAAGAACAACACCAACAACAGTAGTAGCTAGTTCAACGAAGTCAACACACAGACGTCAAGGTAAAAAAACTACCATGGCCAATAGTCACTTTACTGATGAATCCAATGCAGTTACTAACGATTGCCCTATTTGTAATAGTGGCGTTGTTGAAAAGGAATCAAGCCAGTCATCTTCACAAAAAAAGCCTATGCAAACTCATGGAGAACAGAGAAGGCCTCCTACACGTACATATCACCTAGTCGATGTGGATTTAGTTTGTTGGCAGCGTATTGATACATTGTCACTGTCGCCTGGTGTGTTGAATGCAAACGAAGAAGAAAAAGGCGGAGAAGAAGAACAAGGCGATAGTGATGAGGACGAGGAATTTAATCATCAACACTGTTTACTTTCACGCTCTACACCACATACTGCACAATCACGTGTGAATGTTAAAACTGTGAAGCGTCCACGTATTTTTAGTCTATCACAGTATTATGATGAAACATCTCGCCATATTTTTATTGATAAACTTGGGGTAAGTTGATATATGTATATGTGTAAAACTTGGGGATTATTACTTTTATATCCTTTCATTCATAGTGGAACATAGGCCTTCAGCCGCTCGTCTCCATTGCGTTCGGTTCTCTGTTAAAGTTTTCACCTGGCTCGAAGTACTCCCACATGCTTTCATCTCCTCTTCACATGATCTCCTCCAAGTCACTCTCGCACTGACGAGCGATCCTTGTTGGTGATCTTTTCTGGTTGGCCATCTGATCTTTGGTATTGAGCGAAGACAGCTGTTAATGAAGGTGTGTAGTTCGTTTGAGATGCTCTTTATGACTCGCAGTGCAAGTCTCTGATCGCTATGGTCAGTAGCACTGACTTCACATTGGAGTTGAAAATCCGGATCGCATTATAATTCTCATGCTGAGTGCTGTTGACCTCCGCACAGACTTCAGAGAAATGAAAGCTTGTCTTGCTTTCCCGATCCTTGCTTTGATATTCTCGTCAGTTCCATTCGCCTGCAGTTGAAACGATGCTTCCTAGGTGGGTAGGTAGGTAAAGGAGGTTGTTTCTTTCAGGTTCCTCCCATAATGACAGACTAATATTGTATGAAATCAAACTACGCAGATGGGTGCATACTGACTGGATTCTTAATGTCTTATTTTATGTATATTATTTCCAGTATCATTTAAGTTATCAGTTCACTTTCTTTTACCATTATAGTTACCAACAACTTCATCAATTGACGAAGTCCTTGCTTTACGACCCAATCTACCAGCGTGTGACAAGGCGAATGGAAATCATAAAGAAATTCATGAATTCGGTAAGAGATTATCTAATTGGTATGCTGCATTAGATTACTGTATACACGAAGAATATTGGATTACTACTGAAAAGGATAAATGCCTGACTAGAAATGTGAAACAACAACATGCCAATAAATCGTCTGGAAGACGTGGATTCGATGAAGACTTGGCGAAAAGTCCTTTGCTGGCCTATGTGAAACAATTTCCAATACTTTTGGATTCCATGGGTCACTGGCACAAACCCTGTGATGTAAGCTCTCTCTCTCTCTTTATATATATATATATATATATATATATATATATATATATATATAATATTGTGAAATATTTCCATATTGTGTGTGTGAACGTAGAATATTCTTTTCAGTAATTTCTCCTCTTCAGGTTCTTACAATTATAAAATATAATACTTGTTGTCGTTACAATAATGATAACCAGTTATCCGTTGGATGCAATTTTTCATGGAGGATTTAATCATGAGCTGACATCAGTTAGAGAACCACTGGAAAACCTGGGAGTACTGGACAGCTGTTTCGTCCTAGTTTGGGACTCCTCAGCAGTACGCACCCACCGGGGTTCGAACCCAGGACCTTCTGGTTACAAGGCGAGCTCGTAGACCATTGAGCCACTGGGACCCGATCCAATGGTCCTTGAATTCTAACTTCTGCCAGTCCACGACATAGCGCGACCACTTCGAAATGTCTTCTTCTATGAGTTACCGCCTCATCTTCAACCTGCTGTAACCTACTGGTCACGGCTTCCCACTAGAACCCCAGGTTAACTTCCTGAATATGGCCAGTCACTAGTGAGCATCAGATTAATTTTCAAGTATTGGTTTTGTAGGGATTTTGTGTTTGATTGCATGGAGCATTTAATCAATTTTAAAATTTTACGTAGAATAATAGATTAGTTATGGGGTGTCAAAATAAATAGTCGTATTTGTGTGACAAACGTTGTGCTAGGCTGAAATCGATTATACATTATTGTGAAATGGGAGACAATGGTGGTGATTAGTCATAATAGATTCGTATACTGTGGGATAGGAAAATTGGCAAGACAGATCAAGGTTATAAAAGGCGTCAGCTGGGTGAATGGCTAGTACATAATAGTATGTATTAAAGAGGAGATAGTAAGACTGCAATGAGAGGTTCATAATGAAATAACCCATTCTACAATATTTTGTAATCGATTTAAACCTAGCACGTTTGTTACAAGGAAAAAGTACTATTTATTTTGACACCCCATAACTAATCTGTTATTCCACGTTAAAAATGTATCCGCCACATAACCGGCCTTAAATGTAACGAAAACAAATGTTGTATTTTTTAATTGTAAGAACCTGAAGAGGAGAAATTACTGGAAAGAATATATATATAATTATACTGTGTCGATAGCTATTTGTTTGAATGATCTGTTTCTTTTGTCCTGATAGGTCAGATTACTATTACTACTTCCTTGAATTCCGAGTGGAACATAAGGCTTTAGCAGCGTATCCGTATTTCATCCTGTTCTATGCATTCCTCCTCACTTGACTTCCACAGTTCTCCATAGGTTTTCATCTCCTCCATGTCACCCGTAGATGTACGCTGAACTGGTTACCCGATTGGGTGGGGTCTGCCTGGCGTGTACACTATCAACTGATTGTCTCCTCAACATATGCTTACTTAATTTCAGTTTTCTTCTGCATATTTGGTTGTGTCTCATCCTACTGGAAATTTCCTTTATTTATTTGTAATTGTTTCAGACCGTCCACTTGATGTTCATTATGTGACGAAGTTGGCAGCTGTTGATGGGATGTCTGCAGCAGCAGCCTGTTGGAAATACGTTTGCTGCTGTGCACACTTAGTTCACTTATCGTTCCATTTGTTTACTAGTGATCTGATATATACTACCGACACTAGTTTGTGATTAGTAGTATATTGTTCCGCCTACCGTGAGGATCATAAATAGCGGAATGACAATAGATCGCTCGACGCGCGTACTGTCCAAGGGTCAAGAATAACGTATGAAAGGGAATACGGTTTCGTCTTCTTTGTACTGCTGAAGCTCTGATCATTGACGTAGAAAAGCTGGAGCTGTGCGTACAAAAAAGAATTACTCAACTACCTCTACTATCAGAACATAATTCTCAATACCAACAAGCTAGACGCATTACAAATAAGAATCAACCAATAGTAAAGACAAATACTAAGGATTAAGTAGCGTCAGTGACTGTTATGTACTGGTCGAGTATTTAATAGTCCTGACGCAAGAAAGACGGAAATCAGAAGACCACTAGGTTTGCGATGATACTTCTATTTTCCAAACACAAGGAGAATCAATGTCACACAAGAGTGTGAGAGCAAAATATATATGAATGTCCGAACAAGTGTGTGAGCGAATATTCAAAATGAACAAATCAATAGACAGTCTTAACATGATTGGCTAATTATAATGGAATATCGATCCATATATACATAGCAAAATATATCAGACTGTCAAACAAACACATAAATTATATGGATATATATCGGTGACACAGCGTAGAATGCTTGCCAACCGCGCGCATGACTAGGGGTTCAATCCCCGACTGACGCACTCCTTCACCTCACTAAGGCAGTAGTAAGGCTGGTAAATATTGAAGATTGAATGTGAGGCTAGCAACCCCATCCTGTAAAAATAAACACCATTACTACGGAAACTGTATAGCTCTACACTACATATTAATTCCATATTAGTTTGTTTATTAGATGTATCACACAGTCAGTGAAACAGTACTGTTTACTGAATGACGAGGTTTTGAACTAAATTTACTGTTCATAATCATATCATCAATTATAACCAAACGACTTTGAAACTTGAGTCTTATGGTTTTCTTTTTCATCGCCTATTTGTCGTCGTTGGAGTAGTAGAATTACCCTTATAAATTAGTCAGGAAACATGCAAGGAAATGTAGACATAAAATGCATAATAATAGTAGTGATAGTCATAGTAAAAATGATAATAATAGTAATAATATTAATAACGACATGCTAGTCAAATGTGCGCAAGACAACACCAACAATACGGAATCTAAATCATAACTAGTACTTTCATACAAGGAAGGAACCCCGGAAACCACCTTGCGCAGAATTGTGAAGAATGCTAGCAGAAATAAAAGTGGCTGGTATTCAAACCACCCACAAACTCAATTAGAAACAAGCTTTATCGGTTGATGTATAAATCCTGTGGAGTCAATTAAGCAAAACAATTTAGTTTACCTTATACCCTGTCGGTGTGATTGTCAGGTCAAATACATAGATTAAAAAAGTAGAATGCAGCGAGTCACACTAATAGAGCACAAAAACCTATCAAAATCTAGATTATTTGACCCGAATAAGATAAGAAATCCAGAGAATAGTTCACCTATACCACTCACTACCTGCAGTTACACAGAGTTATGAAATAGCATGGAATAGGATGACAGTTTTAAAATCTAATGTCAAAGGGTGGAGGAAGAGATTGATCGAATCAACTGGAAATACGTGTAATAGGAGTTATTCAACACCTGTCCCAGAAATCTGGAAAATTCTACTACCCCTACGACGACAAATAGGAGAAGACAAATAAAAACTCAAGTTTCAAAGTCGTATGATTATAATTGATGAAACGATTATGAACAGTAAATTTTGTTCTAAACTGTGCCATCCAGTAAATGATACTGTTTCACTGACTGTGTGATACATCTAATAAACAAACTAATATGGAAATGCTTACAACAACAGTGCCCAAGTTTTATATCCTCCAAAGCCTCAGGATGGTCGGGGGTGGGTGTCTTGCGCTGCGGGTTGGCCACCTCTCCGTACACCTCTTGAAATGCTCCCATATGACCGGGCGTCTTACATAGCCTCTCCTGAGGAAGTCCTACTCACTGCCTTCACGTGGCGGAGGTGTTTTTCACCAAAGTGAGAGGGCAAAAGCGGATGCCCGGCACTCTTCACCGGGTTGACTGTCCATTGGATGACAGTCTAGGGGGCTAAACCCTGATTCCAAACCTCCAACGACTGGCGTATGAAGCTCACCGGAGCTCACCTGCAGACGTATGGACAAAGAGCTTATTGGATGCCATGGATGACTGGCCTCATTCAGAAAGGCGAATGAACCGGACTCCGGCCACCGGCTGTCAATGGATAGTGGACTAGTGGACTCCCTACTCCACTCCTACTGCCTTGTAGGTTACACTTGGTTGTGTAAAGGCTAGAGCTGCACTCTCAAACAAAAGGCCGAGCGATGCTGGTGACATCACTCGTACCCAATTCCCATGAAACTTCATGGTTCATGAAGCCGGCTCATCCTCCCGTAGGAGATAGCCGAAGTAAAGCAGTAAAGCAAGCAGCAGCCAAGTTTTATATATATATATATATATATATATATAATATTAGTTGTATACATGACTTCTTTCCTAGTTATCCTTTATTCCCCTTCCTTTCCTTTTCTCTTCTCTGAATCTTTAGGTCCTTACAACTTCTCCATTGATGATGACGGAAAGTCAAAAATCAAATCAACATTCCACAAGTAGTAAACGTAGTCAGTCCGGTGAAGGGAGGATAAATCTTTTTACTTGGTGTAAAGCAATGCCTGCTTCTATAATACATGATTTTTGTCATAGTAATTCTTCACAGTATAGAATAATGGCATACAGTTTATACTTATTAAATGAACATTATCCTCCTCTAAGATCAACTTCATGTAGAAGTTATCAGGCGTTATCATCATCATCATCATCATCATCATCATCATCATCGTCAAGACCATCAACAGAACAATATGAGGGGAATACACATCATCTTTTATTGACTTTATTTGGATTACCGGTTAGTTGTCATTGTTCTTCCACTTTTTTATTTACTTTGTTTTGATGCTCTGGTGTTGTTTGACTTTAACGCGGTCAGGTTGTTAGCCGCATACTGGCAGCCTTCCAGCTTTACTAACCAGTTGACTACTGGCTAAGCAAGGTTTGGAGGGGTGTGTCTGTATTGTCCAGGAATCGAACCTTGGGCCACATGTACTCGTGGTTGGTGAGTATTCTTCCCTTGAACCACCGATACACTTCATTCTCGTATACGTATTTGTTCTTTGTCTCTTTCTTCTTCTTTGATTGTCATTGATGCTATCGAGCAGATCACATTGTATGTATGTGTGCGTTTGTGTGTGATCTGTATATATATATATATTTGATTTCTCAAAGGAGAAACCTTGCACGATTGTCACACACACACACGGTACTTTTGTTGCATCCCTATTCAGTTACAGTACGACGTCTCTCTCTCTCTCTCAGACCCTCTAATATAAGGTGTACGACACTGTAATGATAACTACTGCTTTTAGTCTAGCAACCTTTCTGCAATGATAAGACCTACAGGAACGTTAGTTTTAATCAGTGTAACTCTGCGTCATTAGGGATATGCAAACTCGACCACCGTGATAAAGTGACAACTATCGGTCAGGACCGTGAGGTTAATTCTAAGCACCATCTCTAGGAATCCTTCTGTTTGTATTTTTGAGAAACAATTCCATATGTACTTTAAAAATCCCCATTGAGTCATGTGAAAAAGAGAAGACGTTCACCGAAGAGACTTTCTTCGACGGAGAATTCATTCACATAGCTGTACAATCGCATTTATATATAATTATTTGTGTGTGTGTGTGTACATGAGGTTTGTCAAGTTTAGATAATTGATCAGGTAACACAAGAATTATCTAATATAGAAACAAGGTTAATTAGACAGCAACTAAAGTAAGATTGAGTTAGTAAGTTAGATGACGTAGTATAATTGACTAGAAATTGAGCGTTGGTCAAGTCAGTAACAGTGGTAATGAGGTGCAGGTAAGGTGCAGGTGAGGGTAGACAACAAGAAGATTGAAAATGTAAAATATTACAGCTGAGAAGACCAATTAATACCAACGAAGAGACAGAAAGAAAGAAATAGAATCTACTTGTCGGGTATTAAGACAGATTATGTCCATTGCAAGTGTAGTGATTATGAACGAACTTCTTCTGTATGCAGAGTTCAGGACTTAGGAAGTGAATCATCATTGCTTCTCCAGTTTGAAGAAGTCG
Source organism: Trichobilharzia regenti (assembly GCA_944472135.2). Taxonomy (NCBI): domain Eukaryota; kingdom Metazoa; phylum Platyhelminthes; class Trematoda; order Strigeidida; family Schistosomatidae; genus Trichobilharzia; species Trichobilharzia regenti. The sequence continues at coordinate 107,420,963 of OX235264.1, forward strand.
GATTTGTACACCTTTAGGAAGGAAGACTACTTCGTATTCTGTAGACTACTTTGAAGATTGTTTAGAGGGGGTGTAGCTTGGTGTCCGGATTCTATGAGATGTTCTAAGATGGAGCTGTGGCGGTGGAGGCATCGTTTTTCTCCTTTGTCAAACCATGTTGGTATGTTATGTGTTCGTCGATACGTTTGGAAAGCGAACGCTGGCTGGGTACGGCCAACATACCTGGCTCCACACGAGCTGGTGAATTGATAAATACACATTGATGAGGACAGTCAGCAGTGGTAGCTTATCCTTCACGTTCACATGAATCATAGGTTTTGTGGAGAAGGTTATTCGTAGTTCAGCTGCGAAGAAGGTGAGCACGACAGTCGATTTTTCAGTGTTTCCGCAGATACATATATATCCATTGAATTGAAGGTTCGTGTAGAGTAGGTTTTTTCGTGACTCTAATTATGGGCGGCTTTTGTGGTCTAGGATTCATAGATTTTGCAATAAATCGTTCTGGATAACAATTCTCGACAAGGATTCTCTTGAGATTGTCCAGTTCATCTTCTCTATGGTGTCCGGGGGTGCAAATTCTGTGAACTCTGTAGCTCAGTGAACGAACGGATCAGTTCCGTACTCCTGAGAAGCAATTCAATATGTATTTTACTCACGTTTACCATTTAAAGTAACAATCGTCATTTATAATTTCCTTTTCGTTTATGATTCTGGGAAAAAAACTTTTTAGATACTGGATTGTACTACTGAATTATGTATTCGACGTAAAGGTGATTATCAACTGTTATCTATACGACATATTGATCATAAATTCATGAGACCCCATCAATTGATGGATATAATTTTTAAATGTATTCTTCGTCTTATCCTATTATGGTGTTCAACAAAATATGCCATGGGGAGTAATGAATATTCTACAAGAAGTATTCTGCCCAATGTTAATGATCCATGTTCACTAGATCAAGATGTGATCAATACAATGGTTGAATCTAACCAGACTGATGCATATGTAGTAAGCTTTTTTTTTGATGTAGATATAATCCTTTTTTCTTCTTTGAATATTATGTTCTGTATAATGATTGATAGATTGATCAATTGGCTAACTGATTGACTGACTCATTCACGGACTCACTCACGTACACATCCTCTTAATTCTGGCACTTCTATAGATTGTGTATAAATAAACCCTACGTGTTTGATTATTTCAATATTAACTACTTTGTACTTACGGCTCCTGTTTCATTTACAAAATAAAAACCAAACCGATTATTCACCGAAGAAATATTTAAGTGTTGTTTTGTAGGGATTTAGTTGATGGGTTACAGGATTTCATTATGAGCGCTCACAATGGTTAGAGAACCTGGTTAGAAAACCTGCAGAGAGTACTGGACAGCCAGGTGTTTCATTCGTGAATTTTAACTTCTGCCAATTCACGATACAGCGCAACCGCTAGCCAGTGTTATCCGTGGCGAGTATTTGTCGTCGCACCCTAGTGGTCACGACTTTCCACTAGAACCCCAGTTTCTTTAACCAATATCAGCTCATGATGAAATCCTGAAGAAATATTTACTTTTCAATTATGATCTTCACCTCTGGCTCTACTCATATATATGTATATATATATAACCGTACGCTGAAGGAGCGGCTGACTTTGGAGGGAGGTAATTGGAAGACAGAGCTTCCATTCACTAAATTAGCACATCGTGCTTCCACCCAAGGAAGAATAAAGATATCAGCATTTCAGTTAATGTACATCTAATAATGTATGTTTCAAATTCTCTAGTGACAATATTGACTGCCTCACCGTTAAGTGTCGACCTAAACATTTGTCAAAATATAACTACATATACATCTCGAACATTTATATTGCTCCTGGATGCAATTCCATAGAACTGTCTTTATTTGCGGATGAATTTACCTCCCTTGCTGCTACCTCCTTCGGAAATTCCTTGTCTATAGTTACCGGAGATTTTAATTCTAGTGATCACAGCTTCCTAATTTCACTTGGACACGATAACATTGTCAACTTCCCGACTAGAATGGATAACACTCTTGATCTTGTGTTTACAAATGACACAGGAATATTTGAAGCTCAATTCTGATCACTTTATCATAAGAATACTGCCCAAAGTATATAGAAAGCAACACAAAAGGGTCTTCTCATACCTTGGAAAGAAAACACAGATGTTATTCTCATGACAACATTCTGAATCTAAGGTCCATGTTAAAAGACACAAACTGTGACTTATTTACTGATCAAGCTCTTGGTAACACAATTACCAACATAACACATTATCTTAATTTCTGTCTTGATGTTTGTTGTCCAAAAGAGACAATCTTCTTAAAATTCGACCGCTTCTCCTCTTCTCAACTCAAAAAGCTCCGTCGTGAAAAAGAGAGGTTGTTCAAAATGAAAAATAAATCTGGTGTTAAGAGAATGAACACTTTGATTAAACTTGAATTACAAAAAAAATGTATGCGGGAAACTAAAAATACCAATACACAGCACAAGTTCGTCCCTTCACTTAGTATGGAGTATGACGAGAATGAGAACGGAACAGAGAGCAGTCTAGAGAATGCCAAGAGTTAACAGAAGAAAGACGTCGGGAAATCTGAACACAGAGAGAAAAAATGGGGTGCATAACCTTTGGGGTTGGTTGGTGGTCAAGTAGTGTGTGTAGAGGAAGAAAGGACGCAGTTAAATGTGGATCAGGTTCGGGAAGACTGAGAGACGTGGTCCCGTTTTTACTATATCAAAAACGAGTTAAAGTCTGCCAACTGCGGACATGGAAACAGTCGGATAAGAAAGGCAGGACCGAGGCACAACAAGAACGCGTAGAACCAAGAACGTCGGGACACGGCTCCGCTCGAAACTGTTGGACGGTTGCAAAAGTGTAGTAGTTCATCGAAACAAAAATATCAAATAGCGGATCGATAGATTTGACATCAGAGAGAGAAAGAGAGAGGAAATAAAGCAGTATTGCGGAGAAAAATGATTGCAAGCGAAAGCCAACAAACTGACTGAAGAAGCAGCGAAGACAGGACTCCAAGTGAGAACACAGAGAAGAGGGACGGAGGTAATGAAGATAACCAACGAACCGCAACAACAACAACCAGCACCAACCACCATCTTTGGGAGAGATTTAACAGAGACTGCCTCCTTCACTTACCTGTGAAGCATCGTTTCTACTTTTTTTTGGTTGTTCGCTTGACTAAGTCGACCAAAAATGTGGATTTTATCCTTGGATTCCTCTTCTCTTGTGAATTTGATGTCGTTGAAGACGTTGTTTATTAAGTTGTGAGCTTTGTCCAGCTCGTTTCGTTTGATTATTTGGAATTTGTCATCTACATAACGTATCCAAATTTTAGGTTTGATCTCTGGTAGGATTATGTTTTCAAGTCTTTGTCTCACTGCTTCTGGAATCAAACCTGATATGGGTTATCCCATGGGTGTTCCTTAAACTTATTCACATATATATCTGGCCGTTGAATTGGAAATACGTTGTTCTGTCCGTCTGGATTCAACATAGAACTTCTCACCGAAGTGCAGCAGTTACAGTTGCCACGTTCCAAATACCACACAAAGGTAGACAAGAAGATGAGTGAAGAGAATCAATAGAGTTTGACAGGTATAAGAGCGAAACAGAGTGGGTAATGGTAGAAAGGAATATGAAAGATTACAGAGACTAAATATGTCTGCGCCATCCACAACGATTTTGAGCCGTGTCACCTATTGTCTCCAGCCATTGATTGATTCCTAGAGTCCCGAGAGCCCCAACCCGGAAGTCTGCATCTCCCTCCCTACCTGACTGACTCAGTTTAACTGTCAAGGATTTCATGGATTGATGAGGCCATGTTTTTGTTTGGCCACCACTTACTCTTTTCCAACCTGCACCACCTATATCAGCTAGTAATGCCCATCGGGGGAGGCGAGGCGATGGTTAGGCATGCGCAGCACGTCACCTAGTCATCTCAATCTATGTAACTTTATAGCCTCGTCGATTGATTTTCCCTCTTTGCCCAACACTCTACGCCTAACGTCAGTATTACTTACCTTGTTAAACCACCTAACGTGAGACAGAGATCGCAGACATCTATGATCGAAAGCAGTCAACCTTTTCATGTTTTCAACTCGTATTGGCCATGTTTCAGAGCCATAGACAAGAACGAAGCGATCTGATGAGCAGTACACACGTCCCTTGGTTGATAACTGGATGTCACGCCTACGCCAGAGATGGTGTAAGTCAGCGAAAGCAGCTCGAGCTTTTTGGATCCTTGCTGAGATTTCGTCGCCAATCAGTCCGTTGGTGCTGATACAACTTCCCAAATAGGTGAAGTGGTTGTTAGACATAAGTTTATGCATTTCATCACACTCGTGTGTGTTCCATTTTTGATTATCTTTGCTGTGAATAACTTCTTCATGGTCTCTTTTGTCAGCTGAGGCACGTAGTGCTGTGACACATCTATTTGAGTGCTTTTTATTTTCTCTAGAAATTGGATAAAGCAGATTTGATGGAGTGATCATCACGGGAATCTGTTAAATATTTCACTATTTTCTGCATAATTATCTAGACAAATTGTATGTTTGGATTCCTGGGAGAGTGATACACTGTGCTCGTAACGGCAGGATGTTTGATTTGGGTATTTTTTTTTGGAGGGGGGGTTGGGGCTTGATGAAAGATTTGTGTGTTGTGTGTGAAGTGTTTCTTTTTGATAAATCCCTTTTATTTTTTTTAATGTCTCTTTTCCTATTTCTTTCGTAGGTTGAACATTTACGAATAGGTTTAAATTTCCTCCCACCCTATTTAAATCACTTTCAATGTTCAAGTGTCATTAAACGGTGTACAAAACATTCAATGGTTTGTCTGCTGAATGGTAAATTATTTCTTGACAAAATATCAAATGATGAAATATTGACGAGATTATCATCGTCTCATCTCTATAACAAGCAGTCACCGTTAATTTATCTGTTACACGCTTCTTTAAATGACCCAGTGTTAAAGAACTATCGAATGGCTAAAACAAATAATGACAGAATGCATCAATCATCGTTCATATATCAAATTATTGATTTTCTATGTCCATATGATGGAAACAATAAAGTGAATCTGATGTAAGTTTTGTTGTTAATTGTTTCCAAGTTTTTAGGTTCTTTCTTAATTTTTTGAGACTTTGATCAATATCAATGCTAGACGGCTCTGTTTCGTCCTAGTTTGGAACTCTTCAACACTGTGCACTCATTTAATTGGTGGATGGTGACTAGCAGTGGAACCCTCTAGGATGGCGCGCATTTCGTCCTATTCGGGACTCGTCAGCTGACTGGATGTACCTGCATTTCCCAGTGAGTGATGATGTTACCCCCCAACCGAGGCTCGAACCCAGTGCCCCCATAGTTTCAAACGCCAAAGCGTTATCCACTAGACCACTTGGGGCACGAGAGCTGGCCACCTTTCGTGCAACGGGTCATGTTAATTTAATTTTAGATTTTCCCGTCGATTGATTGGACCGAAGTGCTCGGTCTTAGGTTGACATGTCTGTTGGCTTCTTGTGCAGATGCCTCTACGATGCCTGGGCATTTAATGAGAATTTAGAATTTAATCCACCAACTGACGAGTACCAAATAGGATGAAATGCTCATCCTTGATTCCACTGCTAGTCACCATCCACCAATTAAATTCTAATTAAATGCCCAGACATCGTCGAAGCATCTGCACAAGAAGCCGACAGACTTATCAACCTCAGATCGAGCACTTCGGTCCAATCAATCGGCAGGAAAATCGAAAATTCAGTTAAAGTGTGTGTATTCACGATGCCACTAGGTAGTCGAACCTGGGACCTCCACGGGATATGAGACCAACCATTGAGTTAGAGGTGAATAACCCGTGGGCTGTAACTTCTGGCTGGGTGGTGGTTGGTCTCGTGACATGAAGGTCTTATATTCGGTCTTTCGTGCGGTTCATGTATACTCATCACCGCTGAACAGTCCTCAAGTATGATGAAACAGCTGTCCAATAAACATACACATTGAGCTCAGAGAACACAACCACATCAAGAACATACATATTAGTGTATTAGGCAGAAAATGTCTTAGTTCGTTTAAATGTACAAAGAAAAAAAAACACACAAATAAGAGTGGATGACAAAGTGTTAAAATCTAGATTTTACCATTTACCTGCCTCACTTGAAGAATCGTTGATACCATAAAGGACTGGACATCTGTTTAATTGTATTATTATTATTCCCTTGGGTTCCGAGTGGAACATAGGGCTTCAACAACACATCTCTTCTCTGTTCTATTTCCTGCCATCCTCGTCAGCTGGCTCCAGGATTACCCAAAATTCCTCATCTCGTGAAGCTACAAAGACTGAGATGGTTAGGACATGTGTTACGTATGCCAAGCCATCGCCTCCCTCGACGAGCTATGTTAGCGGATATAGGGTCAGACTGGAAAAAAGCTAGCGGCGGTCAAACAAAAACTTGGCATCAGTCAATGAAATCCACAGCAGTTGGTCTAAGCCACGTAGGAAGGTGTAGACTTCCAGGCTGGGGTCCTCGGGACGGTAAAAATCTATGGTTGGAAACAATTGGTGACATGGCTCAAAATCGTTCTCAGTGGCCAGCGCAGATGCATCCACTCCCTGTGACTTATGATCTTCAATGAAACTGTTTTGTATTTCTTTATTACTCCTTTGTCTCACACCTCTGCTCACTGTTTCTATTATGCTTTTCTTGTACTTTCTTCTCTTGCTTCGCGTGCTACACGGAATGTGGCGACTTGAACTTCCTCACATTTGTGCAAAGTTCTATGTCGAAAACAGACAGACAGACATCTCTTTCTCTCACGATCTCTTCAGTGTCACCCTCGAGCAGACGATCCACTCATTGGTTCCCATTTGGATTCCACTCGAGTGATGTTTCTGCATTGCGTGCGATGTCACTCGATAGTGAGTTCTTTTCCTGTATTATATGCCCCGAGTTACACTATCATTCATATCGCCCATGAGGATTTTGATGTCACCATTCAGCATGTTTTCCATTACTATTTTTAGTTGTCTGTAGAAATCTTCCTTCTTCTCTTGTTCTGCTTTGTTTGTAGCACTGTGCGTAGTATTGGATAATTGTGACCTTTATTTTCTGCCTTTTGAGTTGAATCTTGCTGTCATGATCCTGGATGAAATTGCTACCCACTGCATCAGGGCTCTGGCTGCCACTGGCGACATCGTTACAGCCACTCACTGCCGCCCCAGTGTTCTCGTGGTTGTCGTTTGGGTGACTAGAGTAGATAACTGACTCTCCAGTTGACAGTTTTGATGATCTACATCCGTTCCACCTGCTTTCGCAAATACTCAGCACTTTTATGCCACATCTTCGCATTTCTTTGACTACATAAGTATCAGCCTTCCCAGCCAGTCTCGTACATTGTACAGACATTCTACATTCTCTTTCTTATTCTTGCTTTCATCGAAAGAAGGCATATCCACCGGCTGACTGGCTTCCCAAAGGCTTTCACCAGTCCGCTGTGTTATTTCGTTTCTCCGATTCAAGATTGTTGTTATTTGAAGTTTTCGTATTTTTAATATATTTTCTGTGCGTTCATGGTTTGATAAGTTTTGTGGTGTAGGATTGCTAGTCTCACGCCCAACTCTCCCTTTTTACCCGGCTAGAAATATAGCAAGCTAGTTAGCTAGGCAAGGTTTGTTTTATCGTAGTTTGGAATTTTCAAGCAGCATATGTTCTCCTGTGTCCTTTTAGAGACTGAATCACTTACTCAGGATCCAATGGTTGATGAATTCAAGTCTCTACATATTCGTTTGTTATCCTGAAGGTTCGAGATTTGATCCCTAGCACAGCCTTTCTTCTTGTTCAATCTCTAAATTGAATGCTACTCTCTCTGTAGTTGTATGATACATTCATAATGTGTTGTCTTACGACGGGATTTTGTAGGAGTGAATCAAGGTCATTCTGATATTGAAGTATTTGGGGGAGTTGTTTGTGTTTTTTTTCTAATTTTTGTGGACCAACTTTTGATCCCACCTTGTTGGGAATATATTCTGCTTGAATTTTGGTTAATTAATTTTTACTTCTGCACTATTTGTTTTGTACTCAGAAAGTTACCTATTCTGTATTGCTTTTTCCTTCACGTTCCCAGTGGAACATAAGGCTTCAAGCCGCTGGCTTGAAGTTTCTGTAGCAGTGGTGATTATTTTTACAGGATGGGGTTGCTAATCTCATGTTTAACCTTTCTTTTTTACCAGCATCGTTTCTGCCTTTGCGGAGTAAAGGAGTGCGTCAGAGGCCGGGGTTCGAACCCCGGACCATGTGTATGGTCGGCGAGCGTCCTAACCGCTGTGCCACCGACGCACAGTCTAGTTGCCTAACGGTATAGTTTAGGTAATTTTTTTTGAGTTTTTGATGTTATTCTTGTTGTTGTTGTTCAATAGAATCACCTGGATCTATCGATGAATAATCCTCTTTTTACTGTCTTTGGAACATTTTTTTGACTGTTCGTCTCTGAAGAAAGATTCGCACAGTTATACAGCGGGACACAAAGATTGGTTGTCTGTTTTCAACATAGAACTTTGCAACCATATGCGGCTGTTCAAGTGGGCACACTCCCTCCTTGTAGAACACAAAGCAAGAGAATAAAGTAGAAGAAATGCATAATACAGACAGTAAACACAGGTGTGAGACAAATGAATAGTAATAACGAAGAACAATATAGTTTCATTGGAAACCATAAGTCACAACGAGTGGATGCATCTGCATCAGTCGTCATCAAGAACGATCACTTTGAGCCATATCACCAATTGTTTCCAGCCATTGGTTTTGAATGTCCCGAGGACCCCAACCAGTCAAGAAATCTACACCTTCCTACGTGACTGGCTGCCTTAAAGTAACTGTTGTGGATTTCATTGACTGATGAAGCCATGTTTTGGTTTGACCGCCGCTGGCTCTTTTCCAGACTGACCCTATGTCAGCTAACACTGCCCATTGTCGAGGAAGGCGATGACTAGGCATTCTTTCGTTATACATGTCCTAACCATCTCAGTCGATGTAACTGCTTCACAGCCTCGTCGATTGATATCCCCTCCCACCCACCTAGCAGTTGACCGATGCCTAACCTCAATATTTTTCACCTTATTATACCACTTCACACGGGAGATAGAACGCAGGCACCTATGATCAAAGACAGCTAGCCATGCTTTTCATGCATTTCACTCTCAATGGTTAGGTCTCGCAGTCATAAAGGAGGACGGAGCGGACTCCTGAGGAGTACACCCGCCATTTGGTCGATAGCCAGTCGGATATCACGTCTACCAAGCCAGAGACGGCGTAAACAGACATATGAGAAACTAGCCCTCTGTATCCGTACTCCCGCCAAATGCAAGATGATGTTACAGGACTGGACTACATCGCCGCCTAGTTCATCTGAACTGATGACGACCAGTGGTGTCCGTCAAGGATGCCCATTATCTCCTTTTCTATTCAACTTCATCATAGATGTGTTAATGGACTTAACCCTAGGTGACTTCAGCGATTCAGGGATTGACTTGCTACCGGGAAATAATCTCGTTGACTTGGAATATGCAGACGATATAGTCCTTCTAGGCGAAGACGCTGACGAAATGCAGAGTCTTCTAAACACCTTGAACAGCAATCTACGAATGTTTGGCATGCGATTCGCTCCCGCCAAATGCAAGATGATGTTACAGGACTGGACTACATCGACGCCTAGTTTAAAAATAGGAAGTGAAGTGGTAGAGCACGTTGACCGCTTCACTTATTTGGGAAGTACCATCAGCCAGTGCCAACAGGTTGATCTCTGACGAAATCTCAGCACGAATACAAGGGGCTCGTTTCGCATTTGTTAGTTTACGCCGACTCTGGCGTAGACGAGATGTTCGACTATCGACCAAAGGGCGGGTGTACTGCTCATCAGTCCGCTCCGTCCTCCATTATGACTGTCAGTGAGACCTGGCCACTGAGAGTGGAAGACATGAAAAGACTAGCTGTCTTTGATCATAGGTGCCTGCGTTCTATTTCCCGTGTAAAGTGGCTTAATAAGGTGAGCAACATGGAGGTTAGGCGTGGAGTTCTAGGTAAACAGGGGAAATCAATCGACGAAGTCGTGAAGCTACAAAAACTGAGATGGTTAGGACATGTGTTACGTATGCCAAGTCATCGCCTCCCTCGACGAGCTATGTTAGCGGATATAGGGTCAGGCTGGAAAAAAGCTAGCGGCGGTCAAACAAAAACTTGGCTTTATCAGTCAATGAAATCCACAGCAGTTGGTCTAAGCCACGTAGGAAGGTGTAGACTTCCAGGCTGGGGTCCTCGGGACGGCAAAAATCTATGGTTGGAAACAATTGGTGACATGGCTCAAAATCGTTCTCAGTGGCCAGCGCAGATGCATCCACTCCCTGTGACTTATGATCTCCAATGAAACTGTTTTGTATTTCTTTATTACTCCTTTGTCTCACACCTCTGCTCACTGTTTCTATTATGCTTTTCTTGTACTTTCTTCTCTTGCTTCGCGTGCTACACGGAATGTGGCGACTTGAACTTCCGCACATTTGTGCAAAGTTCTATGTCGAAAACAGACAGACTGTATCCGTACTGAGATTTCGTCAGAGGTCAACCCGTTGGCATTGGCTGATGATAATTCCCAAATCAGTGGAGCGGTCAACATGCTCTACCACTTCACTTCCTATTTTTACGGTAGGACTCAGAGTAGTCCAGTCCTGTGACATCATCTTGCATTCGGTGGGAGCGAATCGTTTGCATGCCAAACATTCGTAGACTGCAGCTCTAGGTGTTCAGAAGACTCTGCATTTTGTCAGTGTCCTCGCCTAGAAGGACTAAATCGTCTGCATATTCTAAGTCAACGAGATTTTTCCCTAGCGCTAACAAGTTCATCCCTGAGTCTATGAAGTGAGTTAGGGTTGAGTCCATCAGTACATCTATGATGAAATTGAATAGAAATGGGGATAATAGGCATCCCAGCCACGGTTAGTTTCCTGCGTTCTAACCACAACGATTCCGTTTTGACTGTTATGACTCACTTTACGTTACTTTTTCTTTAGACTAAACTAACTTCTATTTATTTTCCTTAATTATACATATTTTTAGTCAATTTCTTCGAGGATTTATCAATTTAGCTTTATCAATCCATTCAAATGTGTTATATGAATGCATAAATATGAAGACATATTCACATTATTATCAACAGTTAGAGAGCTATCTCCTATCACATGGTATTCGACCATCGAAAGTCAGACATGAGATGAGTATATTATATCCTCCCCCACCTCCATCGGCTTCACAACCTCCCCCACAGACGATAACACCACCACTGCAGACAAAACCGAAGCCATCGTATCCGCCTTCTACTCTTGCTAACTCATGTGAATATACATCTAGTAACACTGGAATGAAGATTCCACAATTTGAATCATCTAGAAGTAGTACATCATCAAATGATCTGCCCATGAAAAGGATGTGCCCTACATCATCAGAGCGTGTTGATGTTGACCATCGGCATACTACTATCCTACCACACTTATATCCTACTTATATCGACAATGAACAAAACACAAAAGACTTGAAGATTAGTTTACCTATGCAGACTAAAGTATTAAAATCAACAAATTCACCTACATCAAGCTGTTTTAAACAAGATATTGAACAGAATTCAATTTCGACAAAAGCAAGGTTTCCTTCTTTTGATATGACAAGTGCAACTGCCAATCCTACCGCTACTGCCACTACTACTACTACTACTACTACTACTACTACTACTACTACTACTGCGAATAATAATAATATCGTTCCCTGTTTATCTGAGTTCTCAACTCATCATTTACCAATAAAACAATCTCGAAATGAAAAGAATTCAGTACAGCCAGTATCTAATGATGATGAAAAGTCTTTAAATCAGCAGGTGGTGACTAGTGAAGACTGTTGGACACGTTCAAATTTCACTACGATTGAATCTACTATTGAATCAAGTAGTATGCAGTCAATACCAAATAAAAGTAATTCTGAGGATAATAAATCTGTTAGAAGGGATACAGAATTAAATGAAGCGTTTACGCTATCTTTCATGTCATCCCCAGGTATGTTTTCTTGTTTGTCGCAGTGTATACTTATTTTCAAGTGTGTTGGTTTACAGGGATTTGATTAGTTTTCAGGATTGATTTCATTATGAACTGACATCGGTTAGAAGACCTTTGGTGGGGGGAAGTCGTGACTAGTGGGGTAGAGCAGGTGGGGTGGGTGGGTGAGGACAAATATTCGCCACGGACGACATTCGCTAGTGGTCGTGCCATATTGTGAATTGGCAGAAGTTGGAATTCATGCACTGGTCATTGGATTGAGTCCCAGTGGCTGCTTAATGGTCTATGAGCTCGCCTTGTAACCAGAAGGTTCTTAGTTCGAACCCTGGCAGTGAGTGCCTACTAATGAAGAGTCTCAAACTAGGACGAAACAGCTGGCTCTCCAGTACTCCCTGTGAGTTTTTCAATGGTCCTCCAGCCGATGTCAGTCCATAATGTAATCCTGAAAGTATACTTATTTTGTTCATATATTGATATGTGTTGTAAAGGTAGGATTTCGATGTGACTCTCTATTCTCTGAGCTGGTTGGTGCTTCAATTGTGAATTTTATGTTAGAACAAAGAAAGAAGAAACATTGGCGCAGAATAATCTGGATCCGTTTTATTTCGTTGGTTCTCATCAGCAGCTGTGTACAACCCGAATACTTTGATGACATAAAAATTTACAGTTTTAGCAAACTTTTGTCCACTAACAAGCATATTGTCAGAGCGTCATAGTGAAATAAGGCGTTGCGATTTACAGGGTGTCTTAAGTGTTACGAAGTTTCCTGAAAAAAATCAATTAACAGTTGTGTTGTTGGGCTGGTAACAAAAGAAAATTAGTAATAGTTACGTAGTTAGATAAGATAATCAAAATTTTAAAATTTCGGTGCAAACGAAGTCAGATGTGAAGTTGATGATGGTAATACAGTGGACAGAACTCACAAGATCAAGAAAATATTATCTCTTAAGAGAGTCAAGCGAAAAATAAAAGGGGGGGGGTAGCGAAAAGATAAGTTAACAAAATAAGAAAACAAAGAGTTACTGAGAAGTGAGTCACTAGGGTAATTGAATTCCAACAACGGATTCTTTCTGGACACATACATTTTAATGTTATCTTTCTAGATACGATATTTTCAGGCCACTGGTTTCATTATAGCGTTCACTATGATATAATTGTCTGGTCTGATAATCTCGGTTCTTACCTTCCTATTAAAGTCAGCAAGCTGAACCGATCTGTCTAGAAAGAGACAATAGAAGCTACGAAATTAAACGACCATCCAGCTAGGAAGGACACAACCATATGGAAATTCATCCATCAGAACTATAAGCCTTCTATGTTGTTTCAGAAGACATGTCTCACTACCTGAACGGGTTAACAAACTCGTCTTACTATCTGAATTCATCTTGGTTTCGATTTCTGACAAAGTCGTGGGTGTGTGTGTCATTGAGCGTCCCAAACAACGACGAAACAGTTATCCAGGACTGCTTGGCCATCGACGGTCCTTTTTCCTTTTCTTCTTTTCCTTCACGTTCCCAGTGGAATGTAGAGCTTCAAACTATTGGCTTGAAGTTTCTGTAGTAGTGTTTATTTTTACAGGATGGGGTTGCTGCTGACCTCATGCCCAAACTTTCCTATTTACCAGCATTATTTCTGGCTTAGCGAGGTGAGGGAGTTCGCCGGCCAGGGATCGAACCTCGGACCATGTGCATGATCGCCGAGCGTCCTAACCGCTGTGTCACCGACACACAAAAACTCGGGAGTACTGGACAGCTGTTCCATCCTGGTTTAGGACTCTTCAGCATTATGCACCCACTGAGGTTCAAAACCAGGACAACTACTTTGCTACTACGGGGTTCCGCTGACGGTTATACATCTCATCCGACAGTTGTGCGACAATGCTGCATGTTGAGTAATCCACAATGGGAAACTTACGGAATCCTTTGAAGTGAAGATGATAGTAAGACAAGGCTGGTTTCCTACCATCTCCAATGATTTTCCTGATTGCAGTAGATTGGATAATGCGACAGACAGTGGGCAATGAGGAGACAAGCATTAAATGAACCCACACAAAAATTTGGAGGATCTGAACTTCGCCGATGACATATATATGTCTGATTTTCCACAAACTGGAAGATACGCAAGTGAAAAGCAACAAGTTGGCAGAAGGAGCATCCAGGGAAGATAGGTCTCCAGCTGAACATGGAGAAAACAGAGGTGATGAAGATTCCTGACCAACACAAACACCACCACCAACAACAACAGACAACAATCAGCCAGCATAAATGGGAGGAACCTGAAAGAAGCAGCCTCCTTCACCTACCTACCTACCTTGGAAGCGTCGTTTCAACTACAGGCGAACAAAACTGACGAGGATATCAAAGCAGCGAGGATCGGGAAAGCAAGACAAGCTTTCATTATTCTGTGGATCTGTGGAGGTCCACAGATCCGGGTTTTCAAATCTAGTTTGAGGTCAGTGCTATTTTATGGATCAGAGACTCGGTGTGTCACGAAGGTTACTTCGAATAACTACAGACCTTCATCAACAGCTGTCTTCGCTCAATACTACTCAAGATCAGATGGCCAGCCAGAAAAGATCAGCAACATAGATTTCTGGCAATGAGCGAACCAACCCAGTAGGAACCGGTTGTGCAACAAATAGACAGCAAGAAATGGAGGTAGATTCGCCATACTCTGAGAAAACACACCATCAAGTGACATCATATCCCAGGCCGTTGGTCGAGTGGAACCCGAATGGGAAGCAGCGAGTTGGTCGTCAGCCCGAGGGTGTCATGAAGGAGGTCTTGTGAAGAGGAGTTGGGAGCATGTAGGTAGACGTGGATCCATGGACTACTTAAGAAGCACAGACAAGAGAGAGCCAGGCAGGCTTTAGACCAGGAAGAGGGTGTATTGATCATATCTTCACCCTCCGACAGATTCTAGAACATAGTCATTCCTATCGGCGTCCAACAGTCATTATATTTCTTGACCTAAAGGCAGCATTCGACTCTGTCGATCGGGAAGTTCTCTGGAGATGCTTGGCTGTAAAGGGAATTCCAAGAAAATATATTGCACTGATCAAGACACTCACTCTACTCGTACTCATACAGCCAGGTGAGGGCTTACGGCGAGCTGTCATCTGAACTGATGACGACCAGTGGTGTCCGTCAAGGATGCCCATTATCTCCTTTTCTATTCAACTTCATCATAGATGTGTTAATGGACTTAACCCTAGGTGACTTCAGTGACTCAGGAATTGACTTGCTACCAGGGAATAATCTCGTTGACTTGGAATATGCAGACGATATAGTCCTTCTAGGCGAAGACGCTGACGAAATGCAGAGTCTTCTAAACACCTTGAGCCGCAATCTACGAATGTTTGGCATGCGATTCGCTCCCGCCAAATGCAAGATGATGTTACAGGACTGGACTACATCGACGCCTAGTTTAAAAATAGGAAGTGAAGTGGTAGAGCACGTTGACCGCTTCACTTATTTGGGAAGTACCATCAGCCAGTGCCAACAGGTTGATCTCCGACGAAATCTCAGCACGAATACAGGGGGCTCGTTTCGCATTTGTTAGTTTGCGCCGACTCTGGCGTAGACGAGATGTTCGACTATCGACCAAAGGGCGGGTGTACTGCTCATCAGTCCGCTCCGTCCTCCTTTATGGCTGTCAGTGAGACCTGGCCACTGAGAGTGGAAGACATGAAAAGACTAGCTGTCTTTGATCATAGGTGCCTGAGCTCTATTTCCCGTGTAAAGTGGCATAATAAGGTGAGCAACATGGAGGTTAGGCGTAGAGTTCTAGGTAAGGAGGGGAAATCAATCGACGAAGTCGTGAAGCTACATCGACTGAGATGGTTAGGACATGTGTCACGTATGCCAAGTCATCGCCTCCCTCGACGAGCAATGTTAGCGGATATAGGGTCAGGCTGGAAAAAAGCTAGCGACGGTCAAACAAAAACTTGGCATCAGTCAATGAAATCCACAACAGTTGGTCTAAGCCACGTAGAAAGGTGTAGACTTCATAGCTGGTTGGGGTCCTCGGGACGGTAAAAATCTATGGTTGGAAACAATTGGTGACATGGCTCAAAATCGTTCTCAGTGGCCAGCGCAGATGCATCCACTCCCTGTGACTTATGATCTCCAATGAAACTGTTTTGTATTTCTTTATTACTCCTTTGTCTCACACCTCTGCTCACTGTTTCTATTATGCTTTTCTTGTACTTTCTTCTCTTGCTTCGCGTGCTACACGGAATGTGGCGACTTGAACTTCCTCACATTTGTGCAAAGTTCTATGTCGAAAACAGACAGACAGACTTAAGAAAGACTTTGCTTTGCTGAGAAGGGCACTAAAAGCCGTTAGTAGGGCAAGTGGGGTATCGTTAAGCCAACTGGTTAATACTATTGTGGATAGACATATAATGTCATGTAAGAAACTAGCGAATACAATATTGTCAGACCCTGAGCATCCTCTCTATACTCAGCTCTCTCCTTGCATTTCATCTGGTAGAACTAGAAACAGCTATAGGCGGCTATATGCATGGACTACCAAATACAAAAACTCCACAATACCATATCTGGCACAGCTGTTATGTGATGAGAAATCTGTTAGGTATGACACGATCAACTTACTGCGTCACTCTAACAAATAGTCCCATTAGTTTTTGTTTTCCTTTCTTCGTTACTATTATATGGTTGCTCAAATCTTCTATTACACACTGATTTTATATTTCTTATCCTCTGGTACATTGTTTAAAATGTAAACGCAACGCTGTTCTTTTTATTTATTTTTTTATTTATCTTGTTTTTCTGGGTGTTGCTTTTTGATTTTAAAATCTTATAAAATTTATGAGGTATTTAGATGAACATTGTAATGTACGCTGAAAATTCCATACCTGTTCCACAAATACTGTTTGGAATAAAGCTGTTATTATTATTATTATTATTAAAACGGTGACAGAGAACCGATTGCAATGTAGACGTACGGCTAAAGCCTTAATTTCCTCTAGGAACTAAGAGAAACAATGATAATGATAATAATAACTTACTTTTATGGTCTGGTGGTACTTTGTTAAATCAAATTCACAATTTGCAAATTTGTTATCGATTTTGAGCTGTCACAGTCTCTGAGGAGGTGAAATTTTACCAGAGTTTCTTTCTGAAAACCAAAAATTATTCAGATCAAACATATTATATGATGTGTTTAATATGAATAATAATAGCAAATAGAAACAAAGAAAGCAACGACTGGTCTATGGTGCTATATACTACTGATAGACTGATATGAGTAGTTGCACACCTTTCGCTTGAACTAGTATTGTAACAACAGAAGACAAGGGCCAGGCAACAGATCGTTTTATTATGAAAATCAACACGTATTTATACATCTTTCAACTACATTATTATAGACAAGCGCAGTCATCTGATTGGTTGTTTAGGTAGACAAACGCAGGCTTCTGATTGGTTGTTTCGGGATTCCTTGACAAATAGAGTTCTTTTCAAGTATTGGTTTTTGTAGGGATTTTGTTTGATTGCATGGAGGATTTAATCGTGAGCTGACATCAGTTAGAGAACCACTGGAAAACCTGGGAGTACTGGACAGCAGTTTCGTCCTAGTTTGGGACTCCTCAGCAGTACGCACCCACCGGGATTCGAACCCAGGACCTTCTGGTTACAAGGCGAGCTCGTAGACCATTGAGCCACTGGGACCCGATCCAATGGTCCTTGAATTCTAAATAGAGTTCTCTCTGCGAATCATATTTTGCCACGTTAACTTTGCTGTGATTGGTTGTTGACTCAGGCTTGTTCATATTTTCTCACGGCCCATATTAGTGACCTAGACCTTAACGTAGATTAGTGCCAACCAATCGGCTAGCAGCCTGCTCTCACCACACTCGTCCCCCGTCAAATACGTGCGACTGAAGTCGGCTTGATCTACTTGGTGCAGGCGTCATCGTTGGCTTGTCTCGCTGTATCCATTTCTGGACCTCGCTGACGTTCACGCGCCTCTCATTGTTCGCCATTGCGACTGTGTCTGCGTAACCCCATCTCGAAGTGACCATATATGGTCCTTCCCACTTTGGAAACTGTTTGCCTGACCCTGTCGAACATTCGTCCATACTTCGGCCCACACCTTCATATGCTGCTTTCGCCCGACCTCCCAGCAGCGTCTCAAGTAGCAGCTCCATCGCTGACAGATCTTGAACGCCACTCAACTGCGCAGAAGCCTTGAAGTCCTGCCCGAAGATCCATATGTCTCCATCAAAAACTGCAGGGTATAGGCTTTTCATTTGTCGGTAGGCAGCGACACCAAATGTAACAACAGAAGACAAGGGCCAGGCAACAGATCGTTTTATTATGAAAATCAACACGTATTTATACATCTTTCAACTACATTATTATAGACAAGCGCAGTCATCTAATTGGTTGTTTAGGTAGACAAACGCAGGCTTCTGATTGGTTGTTTCGGGATTCCTTGACAAATAGAGTTCTCTATCTGCGAATCATATTTTGCCACGTTAACTTTGCTGTGATTGGTTGTTGACTCAGGCTTGTTCATATTTTCTCACGGCCCATATTAGTGACCTAGACCTTAACGTAGATTAGTGCCAACCAATCGGCTAGCAGCCTGCTCTCACCACAGTATTATTTGCTAGTTAGATGGAAGTGATCTAAACACCAGACGTATTATTGATATAAGTATAAAACTTGGCCACTGTACTGGTAGATTATAATTGCATTATACATAAGATTTTATTTTGATAAATCACACGGCGCTGTGATACAGTAATATTGACTGATGACAACGTTTCGAGCACAAACTATTGCCACTCATAATCATATCAAGTTACTCACTCACACAACTTTTTTCCTTCATTTATATACATGTGTGGAATTGACTAGATATTTGAATAGAAATCAATGTGGGATAATGTACATTCAGAAATAATAATACGAGTGTTATTGATCAATCACATTCAGATGGGAAATGAGACGAGTGTTTTTTATAGTCATAATAAGTAACTTGTTAGAATGTTGTGATGTACGTGAATTGAATAGAAATAGATATTTGAGATTATTTATTATCCTCCTCTGATTTGACTGACTGGTGGTAATAATATCTTCCATGCATATCTCTGGTACTTGCATTCAGTCATTTATCTAGTGTGTGTGTTGGGTGTAGACTCAATGAACCAGTCAGGATTCAGTAATCAATCTCTCTCACTCTCCACCTACATAGATTACTTCTTAGAATCTTAACCCTCTCCCACCATGCTGTTGTGTGTTAATGCATGTACTGCAATGCACTGCTGAGCTTTTTTCTAAATTACTTATCTTCACGAGTGGGGTAAACCATTCTTACGTTAACTAAATTCTTATGTTCGGCCAATCTGATTACCCCCCGATCTACTAGTCAATTCCACACATGTATATAAATGAAGCAAGAAAGTTGTGTGAGTAACTTAATATGATTATGAGCAGTAGTTTGTGGTTGAAACGTCATCACTTATTATTACTGTAGAACACTGTATGATTTATCAAAATAAAATTTTATCCGTGGTGGGTTAAACACCAAACGGCTGTTTTGCCTGTTTGGGAAAAAAGTCGTCAGCGGCACATCCCATTGTGGTGATATGCATCCAACTACTCATTTCCACCAATCAGTCAATAGTATATGACATCATGCATCTGTTCTAGCTTTTCTTGACTGTATGAATCAGATCACATGTTATGATTTGAATAATTTCGGCTTACAAAGGCGATTGAAGTGACATTTCACCTCGAATTGTGTGAATTGGAAACTACAAATGTGCTATAATGATACTATCCAGTTGTCCAGACTATACTGAAGTGGGTGCAAAGAGATTCAAAACCTGGGTCTCTTGAATGTAATTGGAGTGTCTAAGCTAATGAATCATATCTTCTTTGTTTCTTCATTCCTTTACGTTCTAAATGAGGAACACATAAAGGGTTCAAGCGTTGAGCTCTAAAGTTTCAATAGTAGGGGTGTTGTAGGGTTACTGACTTCGCGCTCAACCTCCCCTTTCCTCCTAGGTTTATTGTTGGTGAAGTATAGAAGCGTGCGTCAGCTTGGAGTCGAACTTGGATCACTCGTGTGGCTAGTATGTCTCCTACCATTGGACCATTGACCACCTACGTCTCCATTGTATACAATTAACTCAACTTGGTAGAAATAACTGTAGAGAGAATTTTAGGCAAAAAGAACAGTAATATGGAAGAACAATATAATTTTATTAGGTATTATAAATCACGAAGAGTGAATGCATCTGAGCCAGGCATTGAGAATGATCATTTTAATCTATATCACCAGTTGTTTTCAACCTTTATTGGTTTTTACCATCCTTTAGGACCCCAACCAATTAGGCAACCAATCTACACCTCTCCACTTGACTGGGGTAAGCGGACTGTTGTGGATTTGACTGATTGATGAAGCCATGTTTTGGTTTGACCACCACTGGCGCTTTCCAACCTGATACTTCCTATGTCAGCTAACATTGCCCATTATTGAGGAAGGCGATCAATAGCTAGGGATGGATGCCTAAACATATGTCCTAACCATCTCTCTCAATCGATGTAACTTCACAACCTTGTCGGTCGATTTCCCCTCCTTACCTAGCACTCTATCGAATCTTAACCTCAATATATCTCACCTTACTGAAACACTTAATACCGAAGATAGAACACAGATACCTATGATGATCAAAGACAACTTACCTCCTCAATGTCTTCCACTTTCAGTGGTCAGGTCTCACAGCTATAATGAAGAACACAGAGTAATGTACATTTCTAATATTATTTTACTGAAAATAATGCACTCCGTGCTTCTTAAAAATTCAGTATTCTTGAATATATAAGTTGATATTGCTTTAAGTGTTATTTTTAATGATATTTGTTACTTTAGATATGATAGAGAAGACTTGTAGCTCAGGTGGATAATTTTGATGTGGTGTTGTGTTCTCTGAGCTGGATAGTTCATTTGCGAAACTTTTGTCGCCCTACTAGGCGACATCTTCAGCACATACTTCAATTTGAATTGAAGTGAGCTTTTAGATTTCTCCACGAGTTTATTAATCATCTCTCCTGGTGGTTGACCTTGGACGTGACTGGTTACTTTTGTATTTTCACACCTTCTAGGCAGCTACTTGTATTGGAACTGATTGTTTCTTTGACTTGAACTTTGACCCTTTTGTGTGAGGTTTCTTCCTTATCGGTTGATAAATTTTTCTATCTCGGTGTGTCTCTATTGATCGATGATTCACTAGAATATTAGGCTGGCTTCTAAAAATTCTCTATCATTCTTGTTGTTTCCTCTGTCTAATATTTGAACGTTGGTTGTCGCAGTCGAATCGATGTCCGTGGTTGCCTGCATGTAGTTATATGAGGGAGTGGATATCATGTCTTTTGATGGCTAGCTTATGTTCGTGGATACGAAAACGAAGGGACGTCCACTTTGGCGAATGTAGTGTTTTTCACAGTTGTTACAATTTATTTTGTAGATGACGTTGGTTTTATCTTCTTTCGCTGTTGAGTCTTTTGGTTGACATAGAACCAGCTGAGTCAAGTGATTTTGTTGGTTTGTGTACGATGCCAATTTCTAAAGGTTTGAAGATTCCTCTTGCAGTGATTTCTAAGATGTCCTTTATGTATGGTAGGGCAATTTTCTTTGTGCTTTCCTTGGGGGCTTTTGGTTTGTTAGGTTGGCTTGGGGGTATATATCTTTTGATGAAGTTCCGTGGATATACATTCTTTTGGAAGAAGAAGTTCATGAGATATCCTTAAGGTGGGAGTGCTGTCATGAGTCCTGACTGGCCCTCTTGAATAGTGTTTGTATGAAATTCCTTTTGTGTGTTATTGGATTGTTGTTGTTGTAATTCAGTATTTGGTCTGTGTGAGTTGATTTTCTAGAAATTGAGATATGTGCTGAAGGAAGATGTCACCTAGTGGGGCGGGGAATGAATGCTTCGCAAATCAACTATCCAACTCAGAGGAGAACACAACCACATCAAAAATTTGTTACTTTCTTTTGGCTTCGACTGTGAGGGATGTGCATTCTGTCTGTCTGGATTCAACATAGAACTTGGCACCGAAGTGCAGCAGTTCGAGTTGCCACGTTCCAAATAGCACACACAAAAGTAGACAAGAAGATGAATGGAGAGAATTAATAGAGGGAAGTGCATTAAGATAATTGAGTCACTAGCATATTCAGCTAACACGTTTTTAGGATGAATGAAGTTTATTCACCATCAATCAACTCGAACAAGTTAAGTAAATAATGAAAATTTAATTTTCGCTTACACTTACTGATAAAATTCGATCCAAATTATAATATGTCTGTTGTCTTCAGGAATTGTGCTGATATTTTTTGTTACCCTCTTAGTAACATTTTTAATGCTTCTTTTTCCGGTAACGTTCTACCCCATACCAAAACCATCTTTTGGTACTGATGTTAAATTTCGGCCTATTGCAATTACTTCTCCTTTTTTAAAATTGATGGAAAAATTACTTTTACTTCGTCTTGAACCTTCATTGAAACCTTTTAATGATCCTAAACAATTTGCATACAAACATGGTAGAAGTACCTTACGAAATCCGGTGTTCCTGAAGGTGCCGTCCTCTCTCCTTTTCTTTTTCCTTTCTTCCTACACGACCTTCCTCATTCAAACGAAACTAACTTTGTCAAATATGCAGATGATCTGACCGTATCACTGCCTATCACTTCCGATTCTGACTGCTCCAAACTTAATAGCTTTCTGTTGGACATCATCAAGTGGTCCAAGTCAAATGGTCTTATGTTAAATCCTTCCAAATGTCAGGCAGTTGACTTTACTTTCAAGCATTGACGTGACTTACATGAACTAGTTAGTTTGCATGATGCCTGTAGTATAGATGGTACGGAAATTGAAACCAAGTCAAGCATTAAATACCTTGAATTAGTTCCTTCCTCTGACCTTTCATGGTCATCCCACATCTTATCTATCTCTAAGAAAGTGTTTCGTCTTACCTTCTACATTAGAAAGTTAAACAATCAGGTATCAACCAACCTTTACTTCTGCAGTTTGTAAACTCTTGTATTTTTACCTATTATACTCTATTGCTCTCCATTAATCTTTCCTGGGTTTCTAAAAAAAAACTATATCATATCACGAAGGGTATTAAATGCTGTGAGTAGGGCTTGTGGTCTGCCACTGCGTGAGCTCACCAATAATATAGTCGAGAGACACATAAATTCATGTGCAAAATGGGCAGAGGCTGTACTGTCAGACCCTCTGCACCCCCTTTATTCACAACTATCCCCTTGTATCTCATTAGCACACCTGATATCTATGGTCGGTCTGCGAAATTTGGGCTACCGATATCCACGCTGAAAATTCCATACTTGTACCAAAAATACGGTGTGGAATCAAGCTGTAATAAAAAAAATAAATACTCGTATCACTAAGTACAGAAATTCTACAATGCCCTATTTAGCCCGTACTCTATGTGACGAAGACTCTGTTAAACGTGAAACACATAGGTTACTATGTAATTAGCACAGTGAATCGACCCTTTCATCGTTCATCTTTCTGTATTTTATGGTGTCACACTTTCTATCGTTTAATTATTACTCTGCTATTTTATTTTAGTTGGTATTACTATTATCACTACAATTTTATACTTTATGCATATTTTTCTCCGTATTGCATACAGTAATTTGTTATGTAGCTTCTATAACAACGTTTTATTATTGTCATTATGTAATGTTTATCTTTATTATACTTTTTGTCGGTTTTAAGTAAATTAGATGCAATATTGTACTGAATGCTGAAAATTCTTTGCTGTATCGTTAGTACTGTTTTTGGAACAAAGCAAATTATGATTGTCATATGATTCGTCTGACTAACTGGCTTCTAAGAATTCGCTTCTAATTCAGGCTGTACACAGTTTCTTTTGTGTGCTGTTGTAGTTATCAGAGGTTTGATTTGAACAGTTTAATTCCCCCTTCTTTATGTAACCACCATCTTGAAAGGATGAACATAAGTTGTACCAACATTATGTGTGAACCTGTCTATGTATCTCAGTAGTATTGTAACTAGGTGTTTTTTTTCTTTTCAACTACCGAGGCATCATTTCAAACCCCCTTACTGTGATAATAACCACTTACAGTTGATGATCTTATGTATTTTTGTGTGATTCAACATTCCAGTGTAGAAATGTGTGTAGACAGCACTTTTGAATTGCATTGATGATTTACTCCAACAACCCACAACTACCCATGTGTACAATGCTCTAACTAGTTTGTTTTTGTGACTCTTTTGTGTTCCAAGTCTGTCTGTTTGTCTGTTTTCGACAGAGAACTTTGCACCGATGTGCACCAGTTCAAGTCGCCACACTTCACTCCTTGTAGAACACAAGCCAACAGAAGAAAGTAGAAGAAATGCATAATAGAGACAGTAGACAGGGATATGAAACATAGGAATAGTAATAACGAAGACCAATATAGTTTCACTGGAAGTTTCATAAGTCACAAGGAGTGGAAGCGTCTTTGCCAGCCATTGTGAACGACTTTGAACCATATCAGTAATTGTTTCCAACCATTGGCTTTTACCATCACGAACACCCCAACCAGTCCGGAAGTCTACACCTTCGTACGTGACTGGCTGGCTTAAACTTACTGTCGTAGATTTCATTGACTGGTGCCATGTTTTGGTGTGATTGCCGCTAGCTCTTTTCCAGCCTGACTCTATGTCAGCTAGCATTTCCCATTGTAGAGGAAGGCGATGACTAGGCTGCCATGCGTAACACATGTCCTAACCATCTCAGCCGATGTAGGTTTACAGCCTCGTCGATTGATTTCCTTCCTTACCTAACAGTCGACCGATGCGTAACCTCAATATTTATCACCTTATTATACCACTTCACACGGGAGATAGAGCGCAGGCACTTATGACAACTAGCCTTTCCATGTCTTCTACTCTCAATGGCCAAGTCTCACAGCCATAAAGAAAGATGGCTGTTCCAAGTGGAACAACAGGACTTTGAGGTTCTTCGCTAGCCTCACACTCCCAACCTTCCCCTTAAATATAGCGTGCTTACCTACTGGCTATGTGAAGGTCAGGAGTTCACGTCAGTGACCACGAATTGAACCCATACCAAACATATACCTGGTTGGTGAGTATTCTTTATGTTTTTTTTTATTGAAATGAGTACTTATGATGACACTATGTTTGTTTTTGTCAAAATTTGTCTCTTTTTCTTATTTATTTAGATTTTCTTGACTCTATTCCTCTACCGGATGAAATCCCACCAGCAAGGCGGCGGAGTCTACAATCTCCTGCTCCTTCTACATCTTCCTTCTCGTCCACTGGCATGTCTACCTCGCCTACCGTCTCAATATCTGTTATGAATGACAATCCTGTGATGGCATTTTTTTCACCTGGTGAAATGTTACCCGCCTACCTAACTAATCGTTTGGATCGTATTCTGAATACACCTGAGAGACGAGTGGAAATTGGCCGATTAGGTGAATTATACGTATATCAAACATTATCACGTTTGATAAATTCACATCGAAACAGTAATAAGAGTGATTCTAACTGCCTTAAATTTCCTACTGGTCATCCTCTATTGGGTGAAGGACGTATAGTCAGGTGTGATTGGTTGAATTCAGAGAAAGAATCATTTAAACCGTATGATTTAGCAGTGAATGTTGAAGGTATTCCAAGTTGTTTTTTTTTGTTGTTGTTGTTGATAATTTGATGTTAATTCACTGCATAACATAGATCACGAATTGATATCAGTTTAGAGAACCATTGATCACCGCCAGGGGGAGCCTACTGAACAACTGTTTCATCTTCTTTTGAAACTCCTTATCAGCAGCACTACTCACGCATAACCACACTAGTGATCGAATCCCCAAGACCTTCCAGTTAGTAGGCCATCCCATTGATAATTCAGCTGCTAGAAACAGAACCAGATAGCTCATGAGTCCAAATTTCTGCCAATTAGCCATCTATAGTGCATAGGCAAACCAACACTTGAATAATAATATATTTTCTATAATTTGGTTTGTAAGAGTTAGTTATGTTTTTACAAGTTGATCACGCATTGGTATCAGTTAAAGAACCATTGAAAAAACAAGTTGGGAGTACTGGACTGCTAGTTTGGGAATCATCGGCAGTACGCACCCGTAAAAACATAACCTAACCCTTACAAACCAAACTATAGAAAATTAATCTGATGCTTGCTAGTGACTTGCTACAGAATGGAGTTTCCTGGAGTTCTAGCGAGAAGTCGTCATCAGTGACGACCATCCAGATGTCACGTGTGTGAGGATGGATATCCCACCGACGACAGTGGTTGGGGTCGCGCTAAATCACGAATTTGTAGAAGTTAGAATTCATGAACTGGCCATTGAATTGGGTCTCAGTGGCTGAATGGTATACGAGCCAGCTTTCCTTGTAACTGGAAGGTCCTGGGTTCGAACCCCGGTGAGAAGAGTGCGTACTGTCGATGATTCCCAAAACTAGGATGAAACATCTGTCCAGTACTCCCAGCTGGTTTTCAATGGTTCTCTAACTGATATCAACCCGTGATCGACTCGTAAAAAAATAATATGTTTATCTATTGGTTGGTGATTGTATTAGGGTTGTAATAAATGTGTATGTTTTTGCCAACCACATACGTGAGTGATCGGGTTCGGTTACCGTCTGACGCACTCCTAAACCTTGATTAACCGATAGTAAGCCCAGTAAAGAGATGAGGTTGGGTAAGACGTTAGAAACTCTACACTGTGCAAGAAACACTACTGCATTTTGGAACTTCAGAGCTGATGCCCCACCGAGAACTCCAGCAAATATGTCGATGGAAATGGAGATGGATTGAATGGACAAACATACTGAGAAGGCTGTCGAGTAACACCTCTCATCAGAACCTTGGGTATAAACTGAGTGAAGAACGACGAGTTGTCTGTGTGTGTGTGTATCTGATGGTGGTAACGTCTGTCTCTCTGGATTCAACATAGAACTTCTCACCGAAGTGCAGCAGTTACAGTTGCCACGTTCCAAATACCACACAAAGGTAGACAAGAAGATGAATGGAGAGAATCAATAGAGTTTGACGATTATAAGAGCGAAACAGAGTGGGTAATGGTAGAAAGGAATATGAAAGATTACAGAGACTAAATATGTCTGCGCCATCCACAACGATTTTGAGCCATGTCACCTATTGTCTCCAGCCATTGATTGATTCCTGGAGTCCCGAGAGCCCCAACCCAGAAGTCTGCATCTCCCTACCTGACTCAGTTTAACTGTCAAGGATTTCATGGATTGATGAGGCCATGTTTTTGTTTGGCCACCACTTACTCTTTTCCAACCTGCACCACCTATATAAGCTACTAATGCCCGTTGGGGGAGGCGATGGTTTGACATGCGCAGCACGTGACCTAGTCATCTCAATGTATGTAACTTTATAGCCTCGTCGATTGATTTTCCCTGTTTGCCCAACACTCTACGCCTAACATCAACATTACTTACCTTATTATACCACCTAACGTGAGAAAGAGATCGTAGACATCTATTATATGTGGCCTATGGTAACGTGGAGAAAATCGTGTAAAAGAGGGTGATGAAAGCCTTAAGGTAATATGGTAGAGCCAGCTAAGAACGACTACAGACGTGTAAGTGAAATGGAAATGTGTTTCGGCACAAAATGACTTATTGATTCTAAACCGTATAAGAAAAAATAAGTCAATTTCGATATATCATTGGCGACTGTATTACAGTATAATTGTGTTTTTTCACTTGTATTCTATCTTTTTGTCTTATGTACCCCTTCATATTCATTCAGTTGAATGCAATGCACATTGTTGGGATAAATTGATAAGAAATTTAAAACACGAATTAACCGCATCCATTGTTCATATAATTCGTCGCCCATCCAAAGATCAACATTCAAGTCGACATAGAAATGGCATATTATCCGTTGGTCCTATATTCATTGAAGTGAAATCCACTATTGATTCTGCTTTGCTGCATTGCTGCATGAATAATTCACCTCATGTTGACCTTTTCGAGTTATCGCTGCCTGAATGTTTGTGTGCTGTTCAACACACCTGGCGTTATCATTTATATCGTGTTGTATGGAAAAATGATTGCAATGAGAATACATCTCCAGTGATGAATTTGTTCAATTCTACACCGAGTGTTATGCATATACCAGATTTAATGGGTCAGTTGAAAAAAGGCAAACAATTGTCTAAACTTCAGTTGTGTTTAGCTATGTCACATCATAAAAACAGTGCTGGTCGTCGTGGTGGTGATAGTCATCGGGATTGATCGCTGCAGGGATGTGAGAATAGTAGTCGAACAAAATTTTAAAGAATACTGAATTCTATTTAAGACTATTTACTACTGTACTGCTGCATTTCAATCAGAGATTGTTTAAAGGAATTTATGTCTAAATATATGTGCGTATTTTTGATAGTAAAATTGTGTTTTTGATATTCTTTGTTTTCTTCACGCTGTGAAGTAGTTAAATCCTGTGGGTCATATCTATTGAAGGTGTATCGTTAATTGCGAGTGTGCAGATGTTTGGATGGTCCTGTGATTTGAAAGATTTTTTAGGTCCTACAGGAGGGCAATCGCGAGCCCGAATAGCTGTCTCAGTGGTAACGTCTCTGACTGCAGTACTCACTGGTGACACGGGTTCGAATCTCTGAAGGGACATGAGTTCCTTCGAAACCTAGGCCATGCAGGGCTTCCTTCCGATTGCCTCCAACCATCTAATATCATAAAATCAATGTGCACCGTGATGGTGAGCTACCTAGAATGGTGGCCGCATTGCAAAACCTGACTGATAGAATTCAATCTGCACCAAAGAGAGGACTAGACACGTCGCACTAGTTACTATTATCGAATCAGAATACTCACTACAGTCCTACAGGAGGTCAGTCGCGAGCCCGAATAGCTCAGTGGTAACGTCTCTGACTGCAGTACTCACTGGGTGATGCGGGTTCGAATCTCAGAAGGGACATGAGTTCCTTCAAGGTGGTTGCAGATACACCTTACTGATGAGTGCCAACTAGCACGAAACCTAGGTCCAAGGCTTCGTATGACCGATTGCCTCCAACTATCTAAAGGCTATTTTTCTCAAACTTCATACGTTTACTCTCCCCTTTATGAATTTGAATAAAGAAAGAACAATAGTTTCTGCAGATTAGTATAATAATAATGAATAAAAAACAAAACGATATTGTTTTTACTGACGTTTCGCTATTTAGTGCTAATAGCTTTATCAAAGTATTAGATATGATTTTAATCATTTATTTCGTTGACACCTCTGATCAGCCGCTTACAATTTAAATAAATTATTAAATTTATGCACTGAAAAAGCTTTAACTTACCTGCAAATTTTACATGATGTCCTCAGTTGATAGGCGGTTCCGGAATTAGTGAACAGGAGTGCTCAGAAAATTACGCTTATATAGTTCTTACATTGGGAGTTCAACTTTAAATAAAGTAAATGTATGCATACAATGGTAAAGGAGTTAAGTAATAAAGACGAGAGGTTTGTAGGATGATGGTGAGTGGTTAATAAATTAGGTAACAGTTTGCTGAGTTACCCTAACCCTAGCTCAAATCATGCAAACAAGAGACAAGCAAAATTACACTATATCAAACAGGACGGGGAAGGGGTGAGGTTAAAGCTAAAGATTACGTGATCAAATGAAAGAGAGAACAAAGACATCCAATTACCAGTTGGGCAAGTAAAGACTGATAACTGCTCCTTTGTGAACACAGAAATCGTATTTCAGAAGTTTATATATGAGGGTAATTTAACAGCTGTATTAGCTGAAGCTTACTCATTGTTGACGCCAATTTGGATCAGATTATTAAAGGTATCGAGTTGATTCCATTATGGACAAGATTTTATTTTGATAAACTGTTATACAGTAATATTAACTGATGAACACGTTTTGAGCACAAATTATTACTGCTCATATTCATATCAAGTCATTCACTCACACAAATTTTTTCCTTCATTTATATACATGTGTGGAGAAGATCTAAATGATGAAATAAAACAGTTAGAATAGGCGTTGGTGTTAAATAACTTACTCATGGAAAATTCCCATTGTAGCATATAGAAAATCAAAACAAGTGATTCAGCGAAGAGACTCTTTTCAACGAATTTATCATCAAGCTGTACAGCCGTATATATATATATATATATATATATATATATATATATATATATATATATATATATATATATATGGTTTTTAATAAGTTATATCCGGTGAGGGAATTGAATCACAGGTTTGAATGCATAAAATAATAATAATAATCATATGAAGTTCAATTAAAACTAAAATGTTTGTGATTACAATCATAGTTAAATGTCAAGTGGCAAAGCAAATTAATGTCATATATAGAATAATTCATCGGATGGATAGAACTTGAAAAAGGGTGTGCAGTTATACGATTAGTAGACAAATCGAATAAAATAAAATGAAAACGTTACGTAATATTGTGT
The DNA here is from genome assembly GCA_944472135.2 of Trichobilharzia regenti. Taxonomy (NCBI): domain Eukaryota; kingdom Metazoa; phylum Platyhelminthes; class Trematoda; order Strigeidida; family Schistosomatidae; genus Trichobilharzia; species Trichobilharzia regenti. The sequence continues at coordinate 107,451,597 of OX235264.1, forward strand.
GAAATTTGATAGCGTAGAATTTAACGTTGTAAAAAAGAATTGATTTGGAATGACAAATGGAACAAGTGAAATAATACCGGGGATAGTTCAAAGTGAGAGTAGTAATAGTAACACTTGACGTAATAAGGAAGAGATTACAAATTGAATAGACAAAATGAAAAATTGGTAGAGCTAAAATATGATTGGGGATTATCATATTTTAGCATAGAGGGTGTAAGACCATGAAAGTTGGAGGGGGATGGAACGAACCTTTTCTGCACACAGAGATCTGGCTTTTCTGTTTCGATAGCCAAAACTTCAGCAATGCAGATGAGTCGGGTACGTAGGGATTTGGGTAAATTACTGTTTGCCTTGTAGATGACTTTAAAGGCGGAGGTTATAGATACAGGGTGATCATTATCGACCAGATGTTCAGTGATCGCGCTTCTTATTGCTCCACTTCCACCTTTTCGTAATTAGCAAGCAGGATAGTGTTCTTGCACCCTCTTGGACAAAACTCGAGTCGAACGACCGATATACGTATCTCCACACGAGCAGGTGAGTTGATAAACACACAGAGTTGGTCAACAGTGGGATCTTGTCCTTCAGGTTATTGAACAATAATGGTCGGCTAGTAAAGGCTATTCTCAGAGATGCAGCAGGGAATGTTCTTTTCAGGGGCTGTGTTATCCTTCGTCTCATGATATCGGAAGCTAAGTCCCCTTTGAATTCCAAGCTCATGTAAAGTGTTTTCTTGGGAACGGTTGGTAAGTCACGTTTTTTAGGCTTTAAATGTATATTCCTAACTATAAAACGTGGTGGAAATCCATTTTCCATTAGGATTTTCCTCAAAATGTATAACTCATCTTCTACAGTATCACTGCTACATATGCGCCGAATACGAGTGGCAAGCGACCGGACCAGGTTTCGTTTTCGACAAATGGGTACCCAGCTGTAGAAATTTGTCAGTTGACCATTCCATAACAGCTTACGATAAATCGATCTCTTCAGATTTCCATCGGTCCTTCTTGATAAGTTCACATTGAGGAGATGAATGCTAGACTCGTTCTCCATTTCGAGTGTGAATTTTATCGCAGGTTGGCACTCATTAAATACACTTAATATATTATTCAGGTTACAATCAATATTGCAAATAATAAAAGGTGTCATCTACATACCTTTTACACATTTGAAAGCTTTGGATTATAGGCTTCAGGGGACCATTTTCTATACTGGACATAAAAAAAGTCTGCAAGGAGAGGACCCAAGGGAGAACCCATCCTATGAAATTCATTAGGAATATCGAAAAAGGCCAAAAGCAAAATAAAAATAATTGTGAAACTAGTAATGATAATATAAATAAGGGGGAATATGAGTCATCTACTGTTATACCATATAAGGAGGGGACATCTGAGAACCTCACCACGTAGGATTCTTATTAAAGCAGGAATTTGGGTGATGGCATTCAAACCTTCAAACTCACTCAGAGACAAGCTCTTTAGGCTACAAGACCCGGGGGACCCAATTAGACAAAATAATATAATTTACAAAATACCCTGCAATGACTGCGAGTTAAGTCAACTATATAGGTCAAACTAGTAGATCGGGGGTAATCAGATTGTCAGAACATAAGAATTTAGCTAAGGTAAGAATGGTTGACCCCACTCGTGAAGATAAGTAATTTAGGAAAAGGCTCACCTATTGCAGTACATGCATTAACACAAAACCACACAACAGCATGGTGGGAGAGGGTTAAAATTCGAAGAAGTAATCCATGTAGGTGGAGAGTGAGAGAGATTGATTACTGAATCCTGACTGGTTCATCGAGTCTATACCCAACCCAACAAATGCAACAGAAATGACTCAATGCAAATACCATAGATATGCATGGAAGATATTATTACCACCAGTCAGTCAGATCGAAGGAGGATAATTAATAACCTTAAAGTTCTGTTTCAATTCAAGCACATCACAACATTCTAACAAGTTGCTTATTTATTTTGACTCTAAAAACACTCGTCTTATTTACCATTTGATTGTAATTGGTCAATAACACTCATATTTTTATTCCAATATCTGGTCAATTCCAGTCAAGTATAAAAATGAAGGAAAAGTTGTGTGAGTGAGTGACTTGATATTATTATGACTGGCAATAGTTTGTGCTCGAAAGGTGGTCATCAGTTAATATTACTGTGTAACACTGTGATTTATCGAAATAAAATCTTATCCATAATGGAGTTATACTCTACCAGAACAGTGGCCAAGTTTTATACTTATATCGAGTTAATCCCCTTAAAAATAATCATTCAGTACAATTTACCGAAGTGAAAAACGAAACGTCTGCTGAAGACACTAGTGTTAAGAGAGTAGACATTAGATTACTGAATTTCATCCATTAATAGTTGCTTTTTGTAGATAACACGGGTGCAAGAAGGACCTTATCAACGGACGCATTTCTTACACCAGTATGTCAAAGAATTAACAGAATGACTCAAGATTTTCACTTTTCACCATTACTAACTCTTTTTACCGACCTACTCCCTACATATTTCAGCTACAGTTGCTTGAAAAGAAGGGCAATGGGTCGATGTAGCTTCAAAACCGCCTCGATTGACTTACCCTGTTCGTCTAGCAGTTTATGCGTAACCAAAATATTACTCACCATATTATATCACTTAGCAGGGGAGATGGATGGTTGTATGGCTAACTGATAAAAGTTGAAATCGACAATAATTATAATAATAATACGAAGAAGAGGAACTTTATTCTGAAAAATGTTTCAGTATATATTACAGAATTTTCATTATATTCTGCTGCAACGCAATTCCTTCTTGTGTTGAATCTTGAAGGGAATGTATAACTGAGTATATATATCATTTAAGGAATATTGTTCTGCCCGAAGCATGCTTTAATAATAGGTGGTTGTCTTGAGGAGCCATCCTCTGCCACCAAACAGCGACAGGCGCTACGTTTCTCTGGTATATTGTGACCAAAGTAGGTCCGTACTCCACTGGGGTCCTTTCGGAAACCGTAGCCCATGTATGTTTTGATGTATAATCAGGGTTCCCAGGCTCCCCCTGGATAAACCTGTCTATTCTGTTGTAGTTCTGTTGTAGGCAATATTAACTGAAGAGAATAAAATGGATGAAAATTTGGTTACCCAGTCGGTCGCTTTATTTATGTATTTATTTAAACGCATAAAAAAACTTGGTACAATATAGCACCAAGAAGGATGCACCACACAATAATAATAAAACAACATAGATCAAAAGTAAAACAAAAAAATATAAGCAGAGAACGGATAAAGAACTTCATCTGGAAGGAAAACAGTCATGCTTAACAAGTTCAAACAGTATTCGTCAACTATCATCGGGAAGGGAAGGAAGAAGGAAATTGCAACACGTTCGCCATTGATTACGATTCTTGGCCATACCCGATAACGTTTCGAGCGATCGATTTGAGCTATCTCGCGGACTCCAACCAGGGAGTCGTGACACACCAACCGATTCTAATCTAGCACAAACATCCTTCATACCACGACGCCACGTCATGGACTGACCACCTCTTCGCCTTTCCCATCCTGTCCCAAGGCTGGCTAGCGAACAGAGCCCTGTACGGAGGCCTTTGGGATGGCATTCGCAGCACATGTTCAAGCAACTGGAGCCGGTGTTTCCAGATGATGATGGCACTCAATGAATGGTGATCTCCACAATATGTTCAAACACACGCCGCCGAACCTCAGAATTAATCTCGCTATGATGCCACTGAACGCAAGCAATCTCCCGGAGACAGCGATGATCGAACACGCAGAGTCGCCGAACATCCTCAGCCTAATCGGAGAAGCCAGGTTTCACAGGTGTACAGCAAAACAGCCCTTACCGAAGCATTGTATACCCGACCTTTGACACCCAGGCCAGCATCGCGACAGCGTCAGTGGTAGCCTTCATTACACGGTTGGAAATCTCATTCGTCACGCCTCCGCCAGCACTCACACAACTACCCAGATACGCACACTTATCAACAAATCCAAGTGGTTTACCCGCAAGAGTGAATGCAGGTACATGCTCCTGCCAATCTTGTAACAGCACTTTGCACTTAGACGGCGCAAAGCACATACCATACTTACAGACACTGATCGCCAACTGATTAAGTGCGATTTGGGCGGCCTGCATGTTATCTCACATTAAGACGATATCGTCTGCATACTCGAGGTCGAAAAGTCTATCTCCAGGTAGCAGATCTACACTACCTCCACACACATCTTTCAGAGGGAACTGCAGAATGTCATCGATGGCGAAGCTAAAGATAAGTGGAGAGATTGGGCAACCCTGTCTAATCCCACTGTCGGTCGCTTTAAGCACTCTGCAAGATGAAATAAGGGATCTTCGATTCCCACCCAATAAACTGATGATTGTAACATGTTCTCCTAATCACTTGTAGCCTATTGGAAAACAAAACTGTTGTAATCTTCCAGTAATTCGAAGAAGCTCTCCATTGTTTCCTTAATGTCAAATTATCGTCTAGTAGATATCCGTTTGTGTGATTGTGTTATTGATTTTTCATCCTCCAGTCTTTATTCATAGAATAGCATATCAACGAATACGTCTCCTTAGGTTCACGTCATTACTAATGACTAAACTACTTTACAGTGATTGGTAAAGGTTTCTTGTAGATACTAAATTCAACCGATAAGAATCACCAACATACTCAGGTTTAATGAAGGAGACTAACTTCATGAGATACTTAAAATGAATTGATTTCACGGTGGTCTTACCAAGTGTGGAAATCTTTTCTTAAAAATTTTGAGGAACCGTATAATGCTTGAAGGAAGCAGCACTCACGCATACAGTGAACAGTGTCTTTAATGAATTTAGAAAATCATAAGATTCAAATGTATTTGTCCTATTGAAAAAAGTTTAGTAGTAACACGTCAGAACCAACCTTCAGCCATGGGTTCTTAGTATTTGGAGGACTCTAGTCTGTAAGTGTGTACCTATTTAGGTGGTCCATTTGAGCAGCTGAAGACTTTATTGATCGGTGCCAGACCTTAGTCTAAATTCTGTTTACTCTTTCCCAACGTAATACAATATCAGTTAACGTTTCTCGTTGAGAACACCAGTGACAGGGCGTAGGCCACATATTCGCTAGCCACTTCAATCGATGCATCTTTACGAAATCATGGATGAATTTCCCCTACTTAACCTCTTTGTTCCTGGACATATTGATTCACTTGTACAAGAAACTGTGGGGCAGGCTAGACACCTATTTCGTTGGATATCCAAATATCACACCACAGTTCAAAGATGGTAAAAGTTGCCAAACAGGAAATGAGGCTTTTGAATCCACCCTGAGTTTTCATCAACGATCAGACAATCGGGGTTGATACAAATTTAGAAATAAGTTAAACAGTCAACACGTTCAACTATTTCACTTCATTTTTCTAAAATGAAAAACGGTTCAGACTAGTTTTATGCGATTATGAGAATAACACCCATGTCAAGAATTCACAGAATAATGAGAACATTAAGGAGAGGAAATGCTAAACACTTGCGGTGTTGCCATACACACAGAGAACCGCTGAATCCTCAAATAGGAATCATAACAAGGTAGAAATAAGAGTAGGCTTCAGTTACCCACATACGCCCTTGGAAACGAATCATCTCGACTGAAGGATCCGACAGAATCCATTCAATGAAATCATTTAGAGTATCCATTATTTTGCACTGGTTACGGTGTCAAAATATATGTCTGGGGTCAGTAGTATTACCACAGAACAAGAGATTGGTGAAATCTAAGCTATTGCAGCCAACTACGATATGCGATCTACAATGAGGCTTGATTGCAGCACTACATGCAGTTATACACAACCATACATTAGCATAGAACAAATTGACAGTAACAGGGTGAAGAGAGAGCTGAGCTTGATAAGCTAAGCTTGATTCTGTTCAGTTCTTTTCAAAACCGACCAGTCATCATGATTAAAATTTTTCAAATTTTGTGCAACTTAACTCCCATTACTCAACACTAGAGAAGACGCACCACACTTCATCATGATATATTCCTCTGTTCTGAAAATACGATCATATTACTGTTTTCTATTTTAAAAGAAATTTTACTACGTAATATGTGATTATACAAGAGTATTTTAACAACTAATTTCGCTGAAGCTCACTCATTATCCACGCCCATTTGGATAAGATTATTAAAGGAATCAGAAGGATAAACATGAAAATAATTATTTATCACAATTTGCGGAAAAGAAACAACGAAAACTTATTTGAAGATCCTAAAGTTAAGTGGGTACACCGTGGGTTATTTATTTTCTACAATAATAATTGCTCCTGGCAATTTACAAAAGAAAGGGTAAAATCAAGATCTTACAAATAAACGCAATTCTCAACTCAGCCTGTCGAAATACCATGAAGGGGATTATCCGAAACCATAAATTTTCACGGAATCACTCATCATCCCCTACACTACATACATTTCAACCCATCAATCCAAGTCTAATATACACAGTCCCACTGAACACCGATCATAATAATAATAATAGTAAGTCAACGCTATTGTGTAGGAAAAAGTGATAATATTTTAGAGACTAGCTAAGAATAACTAAAATTGAAAATGAACTAGTTGCACAATGAAAGTGGGTGGTCATTTCGATTCCTCCTCCTCGTCGTCGTTGTATTCATCACCAACTATTACGTTTTGAACTAAATTTATCACAATTTTTCCTTGTTGTGGTGTGGACTTCACATCTTGTATAACACCTTCTGATGCTTTCTCTGCGTCGACATCTGAATGGGTGTTCGAATTCTCTGGAATTTAGATTACCAATCAAAGGAAAAATGAAAGTTAATTATTCAGGCACAAAATTAGCAGTTTTTCATACAATAAAATGAACAAGAGTGTAGGGAACTTTTGACAGAGAACTGTATTTCCAATATTCAGATGAAGTCAAGAAATATAAAGTGGATTTCCTTTCTTGTGTGACATCTGGAAAGCAGTCCTTCTTCACAGGAACTAATTGTCTACACGATGGCTTTATTATGAGTGGGTTTTCAAATTGGGATATTGTGTGTTGGCATTATTCCTTGAAGAAACGTGTTTCAATCGTCGATACGATATCAACAATTTATTGGCCTACATTATGTAACGAAAAAGACTGACTGGTTGCTATCTGAAGGCGGTAAACCGATCTCTGCGGTTTACACTGCAGCTGACCGAAATCTTCCTGAGACGCACAATCATAAAACAAAACGGAAAATCATATGATTATCAACAGTGCAGTTGGGCAGCTATACAGTCAATAGGGCATTCAAGTATGCAGAAATAAGGAGATTGTTCTCAACAATACGAAAACAGTTTCCATGTTCAAAAGACTCACACACAAACGAAATACCCCATACAGTCCAAAGTCGGAATCACCTTGATTCACTCAGACAAAATCACACAATTAACCAAACCATTATCAGTGTATCACACAACCTAACAGCTAAGCAATAAATATGAGGCTAAATAGGTGCAGAGACAAATAATAAGGATCAAGTCAACATATGATGTACAAGTGTCAGGACAAGTGTATCTGGCCTATCAGAAGAGAGGAAGGTAATCACACAATTAGATCAAGCATCCGACTAAGTATCAGTGCTGTATTTAGATCATCCAGGTAGTGGGGGATTTCCCAACAAATTATTCCATCACACATTATTTTCACTGTAGAAACAAGAACAATCAACATTTTGACCGAAAATTAAACCAGCTGTTATTCAGTCCTCGCTTTCCAAAAGGAGCATAGGCCTCCAGCTGTGCACATGCATCACACACGGTTCTCCACCATTCCATTCATCTGGATTCACGACTAAAAGCAAGCCGTCATTTCCACTACAAATTATCGTATAGGCCGTCGCTTGCCATCGGCGTTGCATTTGAAAACCTGGTGTGTGATGTCACTTACACGTGGCCTCAGAGTATGGGCAGTTTATCCCAATTTCACGACAACTATTATGGTAAAATGTGTATCTTCAGGCCTAAGTAACAACATTGCTCAATGTGACTTCAAATCACACAGCTCAACTGACTTCCTTCAATCTTGTAGATAAATCTAGGCGGTGAATACCAACAAGCAAAGCATAGGTCCAGGCTTGTCTACACATAGAGTCAATCACTCAATAGTACAATGCTGTCCATCCAAAACACACGTCGTCCAAATCCAATCCTCACATACCGCGAAAATGTCTATCCCTTCCATCCCTCTATACTTCTTACTCAATTCTAGTAGAACCAACACGAATTAAACATCTCAATACAGTGAAGTTACGATAACAATAAGCAAAAACACATCACTCAGATTTACCTGGCGTCTCCACATCATCATCAGCATGGACAGCAGCGATGAATGCACATATACAAATGCAAAGTATCTAGATTTGTCGACAAACAAAAGATTCATTACTTCGTTGATGATGAACATTTCCACTTACCATCTTAGCCATGAACATTATTGGTGAAATTAACTACTCGTTGGAACAACTACTGACTGACTAACTGACTTACTGACTGAGAACGCGTGAGTATTTATAAGCCTTCAAGTCAACCTGAGTGAATCGTCTGCCACTCAACACTTAGACAATCGCTGTCTGTCAATAGCTGTCAAAGTAATGTCTGATCCAGCAGTTCGTGTATGCCCTAATTTTATTGACAATGGAAGATCACACCGTGTATATGACAGAGCAAATTTGTATCCTTCTCAAAGTGTGTTGACGACAGTTGGCAGAGAGAATTTGTGGACAGGATTGTGACAGTACGATAGTGACGATAATAATAAAAATAATGTCAATAATAATTGTCTGACTATTCAAATGTCAGCTAACACAAGACTAATGACGGAATAATACTTAGAAGCAAATTCATTTATTTTCCAGTCTAAGTGAAATTAGGATTTTGACTGTTGAAATCTGTATAGATGACCGCATCAGATAATACGCGTCACCACAGAAAAGAGAACCCTGACTCTGTCCATTAATACTAAATTTATAGACATTGCCGTCCTTGTCTTAAGTTCCACCTTGATATATGCTGTCCGAACAAACACTATTCAAACGCCTCGACCGCTTCTCTTCTCCTCATCTCAAACAACTTCACAGGCAAAAAGAAATATTATATAAATCCAGAGATGAGTCAGGACTTAAAAAGATTAATGCTCAAATCAAATCTGGAATCAAAAGTCTTAGTGCTATCTATAACCAAACACTTTCATCATGCAAATCTCCTATCAGCATGTGAAAACTTTTCAATGAAATTACTGGCAATAGTAAGCGATGCAATGTTTTTCCCTCTTATGATGTTAACGCTCTTAATCGGTCTTTTATACTCTCTCCTTCTACTATAATTACATCTAATGTTACTAATCATGTAGCTGATAACTTTCATGACTTTTTATTACTCTCGATGTTCTTAATTGTCTTCAAACGCTTCTAGCAAAAATACAGTGTGAAATCAAGCTGTAATCAAAAATAAAAAAATAATTAAGCCCTCACGTAGTCTTGACCCTGATGGTGTGCCTGCATATGTTCTTAAACAACGTACAGATGCTTTATGTTCTCCTCTACCTAACATCCTAAATGCTTCTTTCTCCGAAAACGTTGTACCTGTTCCATGGAAAGACATTAAAGTAGTCCTTATCCCTAAACCTGATAATATCAAGAACGTAAAGTTCAGACCCATTGTCATCACTTCCCCGTTTCTAAAGTTTATGGAAAAGCTAGTACTTCTTAAACTCGAACCCTCCCTTAAAAGTTTTGAAGAGCCCAAACAATTTCCATATAGACAGGGTAGGAGCACTTTAGACGCTGCAGCCGTCTTACACAACAGTATTGTCTCATCGTTAGATAAAGTTGCCAAATACGTTAGTTGCACGTTTCTCGACTTCACTTCTGCTTTCGACTCTGCACCTAGATTTCTCTTGCTAAATAAGATCTCGAAGACACAAAATGAGGCCTGGGTCACTAACTGGTTGCATTTCTACTTCTCAAACAGAATGCAGTACACCGTATACAAAGGCAAATGCTCCTCTGCTGTGCTCACTGAAGCTGGTGTCCCCCAAGGTGTTTTACTCTCCTCCCACTTCTCTTTTCATTCTTTCTACATGACCTACCATCTTCAAATGACATTAATTTTGTTAAATATGCTGACGACTTGACTGTATCTTTCCTATAAAATCTCAATCGCCTTCGAATTCCAGTATGATGGAACTTGTTTTCCAAGGAACTGTGTTATTGACCGCTTTTACCAATATTATTATTATTCCCTTGGGTTTTGAGTGGAACATAGAGCTTCGAGAACACATCTCCACTTTCTAATATTTGGTGCTGTCCTCTCCAGAAGCATCCAGGATTTCACACGATCTGCTCTATGTCATCCACATAAGGTCCCCTGTCGCTTCTCATTCGAGTTCAAATCTAGTGACGGCCTGTGTTGCGTGTGATGCTATTTGACTGTCTTCTCAGCGTATGCAAAATCCATCTTCATCTTATCGTACATATTTGTTTAGCAATTGGCTTATGGTTAGTTTAATCCCATAGTATCTGGATGCTGATGCTTTCTGGCCGACTGGCAATCTGATCTACAGTATGGAGCCAGAGAATTTAGCTGCTGACAAAACTCTCTAGCAGCCTGTTTGAAATGGTTTTTGTGACACACCAAGTTTCCCTCCCTTCTCAAAGGACCGACTTTACATTAGTGTTGAAAAACCGAATCTTGTTGTTAATGCTGAGTGAGAGACAACCGAAGATTTCCCAACCGGTTTCAGGTTGATGAAGGTGTATCTTGCCCTTCCGATTCTAACGTTGACATATTCATCTGTTCCGCCTGCAGTTGAAACGATGCCTCCTGGCTAGATAAGTGAAGGAATCGACTCCTCGAAAATCTCTCTCATGGATGGTGATTGAAGCTGGCTGTTGTTGTTGCTGCTGTTGGTTAATCGTCTTCATCACCTGAATCTTCTCTGTGACTTTGTGTGACACTATGCATAGATCATCCGTACGTTAAATCCAGATCTTCTAGAGTCTTCTCATTGTTGGTGCAGCGTACTCTTTTACAGTCTTCATATCTGTCATGCAACATATTCCTGCTTTCTCATTCCCCATACATGGTTTGCTGCATAATCCATTCCACCACAATCAAGAATATCATCGGTGATAACAGGTGACCGACCTTATCTTACTCCTGTATGCACTTCGAATGCCTCGATGAGTTTTCCGTTGTAGATCACCTGAAATATGGCATCATCATATGGCCAGATGTTGAATGAGGTTGATAAAGAATTCGGTACTGTACACCGTAGTGTTGAAGTAGTTTCCAAATTACTTCTCACTCTACGCTGTCTGGTGAATGACTTTTCGAAGTCGATGAAGTTGGGTCACAGAGAGGTGTGACTGACATTCTATGCTTTGTTCTGTGATGACGATGAGTAGAGTTGCAATTCGATCAGAGCATGATTCGCCTTTTCTGAATCCAGCCAGATTGTTCCAGTGGGCGGCAGAGTTCTGTAATCAGTGCATCCTTTATTCTCTCTAGGATGATGCGACTAAGTATTTTACTTGGTGTGCAAATGACCATGGTTCCACGCCTGTCATTTCTTGCAGAGTGAGGCCTAGGCTATCCTTCTTTGGTAGCTTGACAAGATAACCAACCTTTCTTACAATCGATAGGCACATTTCCTTCTTTCCAAACCTTCTGTAGTAATGGCGGGATCACATCTTCTGCAGTCTCTTGGTCCGTTTTCAGTGCATAATGAGGATCAGATAGTCAAAAAGCAGAAGTGACTGGATATTATGGCGTTGAATCAGAGAAAAACCTATCACCTAAAACTTTTGACAAGAGAAATGGTGACGGAGTGGACATAGAGAGTGGAGATCGCTAAGCGACAACGTTCATCAGACAGGCTGTCGAGTGGAACCCGAATAAGAACTTACGAGTTGTGCGTGGAGTAGAAGGTGATGTGAAGGAGATTGTGCTGTGAGGAAATGAAAGTTTATAGAAAGACCTCGTCCCAACTAAACAAGACTGCAGAGAACAGAGTGAAGAATAGATAAGCCGTTGAAATTGTATATTCCACTTGGAACCCAAGAGAATACTAATACTAATAATCATTGATACGTTTAGTTTAGTTTAAGAGGGCTGTTTATGACACATTCCACACAAAATCGTGTCGGCTAATTGTCTGAGAACAAGAGACTAGCATGTGTGTTAGACGTGCACCTTAGAAGTGATGTCTTATGCATACGTTGAAATGATGACTTAGTAATATTGACACTTGGAGATGACTATTAATTATTTGTCCTATTGAAAACAGTTTAGTAGCACCACGTCAGAAACAGCCTTCAGCCATCGATTCTTAGTATTCGGAGGACTCTAGTCTGTCAGTGTATAACTCTTTAAGTGAGCCATTTGAGCAACTGAAGACTTTAATGTTCAGTATCATGCTTTAGTCTATAGTCTTTTCACTCGTTTCAAACGTAATACAATATCAGTTAACGTTTCTCATTATGAAGACCAATGACCAGATATAGACGACATAATTCCTAGCCACTTCAATCGATGCCATTTTAGGAAATCATGCATGAATTTCCCCTTTTTAATCTCTCTGTTCCTCGATATATTGCTTCACTTGTACAAGAAACTGTGGGGCAGGCTAGACACCTAGTTCGTTGGATATCCAAATATCACACCACAGTTCAAAGATGGTAAAAGTTGGCAAATACGAAATAGGGCTTTCCAATCCACCATGAGTTTCATCAACTAGCAGTTAATCAGGGTTGATACAAATTTAGAAATAGGTCAAACAGTAAACACGTTCAACTATTTCACTTTTTTTGTCTAAAATGAAAAACGGTTCAGAATAGTTTTATGCGATTATGAGAATAACACCCATGTCAAGAATTCACAGAATCATGAGGACGTTAAGGAGGGGAAATGCTAAACACTTGCGATGTTGCCATACACACAGAGAACCGCTGAATCCTCAACTAGGAATCATAACAAGGCAGAAATAAGAGTAGGCTTCAGTCACCCACAAACACCCTAGCAAACGAATCATCTCGACTGAAGTATACGACAGAATCCATTCAATGAAATCAATTAGAGTATCCATTATCTAAAAAATTAGTCCCTTTTATAAATTTTGATAGCGTTATTAGAAGACGGAGACTATCTGAAATATGTGATGTATCAGCTCTATACATTTCGAACAATCTGATCACACATTTACTTGTCAAGTCAATATACATAGAAAGGTTAAATTAAACAAAGTGAGAGAAAACGGAATTAAGAATAATTAACAGAAGCGTTTGGTAATCCAATCAAATGAGGATTACCAAGGTAGGTTAAGAGTAATGACAAACTGTTTTTGAATACACAGGGGGGGGGCTTAAATGTATGAATAGCTATAGCCTCAGCGTATTTCAGTAAACGCCCCTTGACTCTTAACCTACCTTGGTAATCCTTATTTGATTGGATTACCAAACGTTTGTGTTAATTATTCTTAATTCCGTTTTCTCTCACTTTGTTTAATTTAACCTTTCTATACATATTGACTTGACAAGTAAATGTGTGATCAGATTGCTCGAAATGTATAGCGCTAATACATCACATTTTTCAGACAGTCTCCGTCTTCTAATAACGCTATCAAAATTTATAAAAGGGACTAATTTTTTTAAATTTTTGAAAAGAAGACTCCCTCCATGCACTATTAAACGGTTAGATGGACTTCTTAACCTAAAGTGTAAAGTAGCATCTGAAAAGGTGAAATTGGATTTTTATAAATCTTGTCTCTCAAGTCACACATTCCCGAAAGCATTTTACAAATCTCTTCGATCTTCTAAACTCCAACCAAATATTTCAAATCTTATTCGCCTTACGAAATCTCACATTGACAGTTCTAATGAGAAGTTATGTGGATTGATTGAACTCCATTTATCATCATCAAATATATTGTCTGATATCTCCATAATCTGCCAAATCAAGTTCACTAATTTTTGTAGCTCTGCCGTTAATAAGACGAAAGAGAATACTAGATTGAAACTGCTTGGATCCGGTACCTCTGACTTTGAATTAAACCAATTCCCATTAAATCCTGATAAGTATGTGACAAATCTGTCATCGGTTGAACTTTTATTACATGAAAAGGAGGTGTTATCACTTGGTTTCAATTTTTCTATCCCATTAAACAATATTTCGGACTTAGCAATTGATTCTCAGTTTGAAAATTTGTATGATCAGTTGAGTTCTCTAACTCCTTCCTCGACAGATGACCAAAGTTGGTTGAAAGTTAAATTTGTTGATGTTGCACACCAATTCCGTAATTCAAGTCGAAAACAAAGAAGCATTTTAACATCAACCCATTTTAAAGCCCTAAAGGAATTACGTAATAGATCCGATATAGTTATTCTGAAACCTGACAAAGGATCTGGTGTAGTTGTAATGGACAGAAATGATTATAAAACAAAAATGTTATCCATCTTAATGACGAAAATAAATTCATAGCCGATGTTCCTTCGGATGATATCAGAAAATTGGAAGGAAAAGTAAATTCTCATTTAGTAAAACTTCGTGGCATGAACGTTATCGATAAACAGGAGTTTAACTCCTTGAAACCCATGGGATCTGATTTTCCAAACCTCTATGGACTACCTAAAATTCATAAGGTTGACAATCCATTACGTCCAATTCTTTCAATGTGTAACTCTCCTACACATAAACTAGCAAAATGGTTAGCTGATATTTTAAGTCCAGTAGGCAATGAATTATGTAAGTTTACTTTGAAAGATACATTTGAACTTGTTGACTGTCTTGTAGATATGAACATAAAAGATAGGAAAATGTATTCATTTGATGTTAATTCTTTGTTTACTAATGTACCATTGATTAAGACTGTTGATATTCTTTGTGACTATATATCTTCTAGTTGTTTTTCATTCCCTTTCCCTTTAACTTATTTGAAAGATTATAATTATTATTATTATTATTATGTACTGACAACGTCCATTTCACGTTTGAAGGCGAACATTTTCGACAAGTGGATGGCGTTGCTATGGGGAGTCCATTAGGACCTTTGTTAGCGGACGTGTACATGTCTTATGTTGAAAACTTATCCCTTGATTTAATTTCAAAATTGCCCTTCTATAGGAGATATGTAGATGATATCATTTTGATATGTGACGATCATGAAGATGCGAGTCGCCTATTAGACAGACTTAACTCTGTACAAAATCATATTAGTCTTACATGTGAGGAAGAAAGTCGCAACCAGCTAGCATTTTTAGACATACTTCTGAGTCGAAGAGATGATGGCTCAATAAGACGGTCTATCTACAGGGCAATAGCATATTTTTCACAGCTTCTGTCCATTACAGTATAAGAGGGGCTTGGTGAAGTGTCTATTCAAGAGGATTCAGTATATTTGCACGGCTGATGTTATGGACAAAGAAAACGAAATATTAATGGATACTCTTGTTGAAAACGGATATCCTTTGAAATTTTTAAACAGGTGTAGAAGTCAACTAGCCTCTAAACCTACAATCCATACCGTCCCTAAGAAAAAGGTTTTTATCAAATTACCATATAACGGGGAAATAAATAGTAGGATTGAGAGACAAAGGTTGAATTCAATCATCCGTAGAACCTACTATGCAGCCCAGCTTGTAATTGTGGAAAAAGCAAAAATTATGCTTCACTGTAAACCCAAAAGTGCACAAGTGATTATATCACATCCCATACAATTTACCAATTTTCGTGTGTGTGTGTGGACATACATACATAGGAAGAAGTAATCGCGCTTTACGCGCGAGGGTGGGAGGGCATATCCCAAAATGGTTAGAAAAACAAATGAATTGTGACAAGCCAATAGATGCAGGTGTCAGACAACCAAATTCGTCTATAGCTAAACATCTAATCGAGATGAACCATAAGATTGATGTTAACTCAGCCTTTAAGGTCATCTATAAAAACGGTCAAGGGCGTTTACCGAAATACGCTGAGGCTATAGCTATTCATACACTTAAGCCCCCCCTGTGTATTCAAAAACAGTTTGTTATTACTCTTAACCTACCTTGGTAATCCTTATTTGATTGGATTACCAAACGTTTCTGTTAATTATTCTTAATTCCGTTTTCTCTCACTTTGTTTAATTTAACCTTTCTATGTATATTGACTTGACAAGTAAATGTGTGATCAGATTGCTCGAAATGTATAGAGCTGATACATCACATATTTCAGATAGTCTCCGTCTTCTAATAACGCTATCAAAATATCCATTATCTAGCACTGGTTACGGTGTCAAAATATATGTCTAGGGTTAGTAGTATTACCACAGAACAAGAGATTGGTGAAATCTAAGCTATTACAGCCAACTATGATATACAATCTACAATGAGGCTCGATTGCTGCACTACATGCAATTAGCCCCAACCATGCATTACGATAGCCCTAATTGACAGTCTGAGAATGTGGAGTAACAGGGTGGAGGGTGAGATTAATAAGCGAAGCTCGATTCTGTTCACTCCCACTGAATACTGACCAATCACCGTAATCACAACTTTTGAAATTTTGTGCAATTTACCTTCCGTTTCTCAACACTACAGAAGACGAATCACAATTCAAACTGATATCATCGTGTGTTCTTTACATACCATCCTATTGGTGTGCTCTATTTTAGAGGATATGATGTGATAGATTATGTGGTTATACAAGGGTATTTTAATAACTCAATTCGCTGAAGCTTGCTCATAAACGGCACCCATTTGCATCATATTTATAAAGCTATCAGGTTGATACGCATGGAAATTATCATTCAAACAAAGTCGCCAAAATCATGAACATCCCGATTTGAAGAGCATTGCTGTTGAGTAATTTAATTTCGCCCACTAATACTTATATATAACAATCAAGAGTAGGGTTAAAACAAAACCACACAAACAGACGGATTCCATACATCAGCCTGTCTCAATAGGATGATGACGATGATAGTCCGAAAATAATTGACTTCAGTAGCCCTACAGCTCGAATTCCCATGTCATCCCTCATCATCCCCTACACTACATACATTTCAACCCATCAATCCAAGTCTAATATACACAGTCCCACTGAACACCGATCATAATAATAATAATAATAGTAAGTCAACGCTATTGTGTAGGAAAAAGTGATAATATTTTAGAGACTAGCTAAGAAGAAACTAAAATTGAAAATGAACTAGTTGCACAATGAAAGTGGGTGGTCATTTCGATTCCTCCTCCTCGTCGTCGTTGTATTCATCACCAACTATTACGTTTTGAACTAAATTTATCACAATTTTTCCTTGTTGTGGTGTGGACTTCACATCTTGTATAACACCTTCTGATGCTTTCTCTGCGTCGACATCTGAATGGGTGTTCGAATTCTCTGGAATTTAGATTATCAATCAAAGGAAAAATGAAAGTTAATTATTCAGGCACAAAATTAGCAGTTTTTCATACAATAAAATGAACAAGAGTGTAGGGAACTTTTGACAGAGAACTGTATTTCCAATATTCAGATGAAGTCAAGAAATATAAAGTGGATTTCCCTTCTTGTGTGACATCTGGAAAGCAGTCCTTCTTCACAGGAACTAATTGTCTACACGATGGCTTTATTATGAGTGAATTTTCAAATTGGGATATTGTGTGTTGGCACTATTCCTTGAAGAAACGTGTTTCAATCGTCGATACGATATCAACAATTTATTGGCCTACATTATGTAACGAAAAAGACTGACTGGTTGCTATCTGAAGGCGGTAAACCGATCTCTGCGGTTTACACTGCAGCTGACCGAAATCTTCCTGAGACGCACAATCATAAAACAAAACGGAAAATCATATGATTATCAACAGTGCAGTTGGGCAGCTATACAGTCAATAGGGCATTCAAGTATGCAGAAATAAGGAGATTGTTCTCAACAATACGAAAACAGTTTCCATGTTCAAAAGACTCACACACAAACGAAATACCCCATACAGTCCAAAGTCGGAATCACCTTGATTCACTCAGACAAAATCACACAATTAACCAACCCATTATCAGTGTATCACACAACCTAACAGCTAAGCAATAAATATGAGGCTAAATAGGTGCAGAGACAAATAATAATGATCAAGTCAACATATGATGTACAAGTGTCAGGACAAGTGTATCTGGCCTATCAGAAGAGAGGAAGGTAATCACACAATTAGATCAAGCATCCGACTAAGTATCAGTGCTGTATTTAGATCATCCAGGTAGTGGGGGATTTCCCAACAAATTATTCCGTCACACATTTTTTTCACTGTAAAAGCAAGAACAATCAACATTTTGACCGAAAATTAAACCAGCTGTTATTCAGTCCTCGCTTTCCAAAAGGAGCATAGGCCTCCAGCTGTGCACATGCATCACACACGGTTCTCCACTATTTCATTCATCTGGATCCACGACTAACGGCAAGCTTTCATTTCCACTACACATTATCGTATAGGCCGTCGCTTGCCATCGGCGTTGCATTTGAAAACCTGGTGTGTGATGTCACTTACACGTGGCCTCAGAGTATGGGCAGTTTATCCCAATTTCACGACAACTATTATGGTAAAATGAGTATCTTCAGGCATAAGTAACAACAGTGCTCAATGTGACTTCAAATCACACAGCTCAACTGACTTCCTTCAATCTTGCAGATAAATCTAGGCGGTGAATGCCAACAAGCAAAGCATAGGTCCAGGCTTGTCTACACATAGAGTCAATCACTCAATAGTACAATGCTCTCCATGCAAAACACACGTCGTCCAAATCCAATCCTCACATACCGCGAAAATGTCTATCCCTTCCATCCCTCTATACTTCTTACTCAATTCTAGTAGAACCAACACGAATTAAAACATCTCAATACAGTGAAGTTACGATAACAATAAGCAAAAACACATCACTCAGATTTACCTGGCGTCTCCACATCATCATCAGCATGGACAGCAGCGATGAATGCACATATACAAATGGAAAGTATCTAGATTTGTCGACAAACAAAAGATTCATTACTTCGTTGATGATGAACATTTCCACTTACCATCTTAGCCATGAACATTATTGGTGAAATTAACTACTCGTTGGAACAACCACTGACTGACTAACTGACTTACTGACTGAGAACGCGTGAGTATTTATAAGCCTTCAAGTCAACCTGAGTGAATCGTCTGCCACTCAACACACAGACAATTGCTGTCTGTCAATAGCTGTCAAAGTAATGTCTGGTTCAGCAGTTCGTGTATGCCCTAATTTTATTGACAATGGAAGATCACACCGTGTATATGACAGAGCAAATTTGTATCCTTCTCAAAGTGTGTTGACGACAGTTGGCAGAGAGAATTTGTGGACAGGATTGTGACAGTACGATAGTGACGATAATAATAAAAATAATGTCAATAATAATTGTCTGACTATTCAAATGTCAGCTAACACAAGACTAATTAATGACGGAATAATACTTACAAACAAATTCATTTATTTTCCAGTCTAAGTGAAATTAGGATTTTGACTGTTGAAATCTGTATAGATGACCGCATCAGACAATACGCGTCACCACAGAAAAGAGATCCCTGACTCTGTCCATTAATACTAAATTTATAGACATTGCGATCCTCTTTTGATATATAAATACTGCACAGCTATCTCACTACATATAAAATAACAGTCAAATGAGCATTCAGTCTACAGTCGTTGGCTGTTGGCATACCGACATCCATAAACACGTAGTGGACACCGCCCTATGTGTCACAAACCATCCAGCACAAAATCTTCATGGGTTTGATTCGATCCCAGCTAACTCTCCTCTAAACTAATTCTATGTCAGTCGACATTGCTCGATGCGGGAAGTTGCATGTATCAATAGAATTACACTGGTCTGACCTTCAACGGACATTAGGACTGAGTGCCTAACTTACGTAGTGATAAATATCTATTGCTTGCTCAATATTTTGAAATATGTTTTTACGAGTTGATCACGGACTGATATCAGTTAGAGGAGCATTGAAAACCAAGGAGTACTGGACAGCTGCTTTTTCATCCTAGTCCGGAAATCAACGGCAGTACGCACCCAGTGGGATTCGAACCCAGCACCTTCCGTTTACAAGGCGAACTCGTATACCATTCAGCCATTGGGACTCGATTCAATGGCCAGTCCATGAATCCTAACTTCTACAAATTCGTGGTTTAGCGCGACCCCAACCACTGACGCCGGTGGGACATCCATCCATACACGTGACATCTAATTGGACCTCACTGATGACGACTTCTCACTAGAACTCCAGGAAACTCCATCCTGAAGCAGGTCACTAGCGAGCATCAGATTATTTTTCTATAGTTTGAAATATGTTCCAAATAGACAAATTGATATTCGATATTTCGATCGTTAATATCTCGCTTTCATATCTTTAAGAAACGACACTTCATTCACCACAATGTATCTGTGCGCGCTTTTGGATGTATTAGGATAAGAATTAGACAAATTTAGATGTTTCGCATGTGACTGGTAAGTCGGACAATCAGCTTTAATGTCCGTTGAAGGTTACACCAGTGTATTTTTATTAGTACACGCCATCCAGTCATAATATGCCCTAAAAGTGTAATCCATTAGAAATCTGGAGTCTGTATATAATTCTGTGTGAGTACTAGTCCTATAGTTTTTTACCTGGAACGAAGTATATATGTTTACTCAGTCAGTGTTTACAGTGTGAGAATAATATTCGAGCCACCAGTGGTACACTGTCAGGCGTGAGAGTGAATAGGAGCAGAAGGAACTCGAAACTAGCATCCCCTTCAGTTACAGCAATATGCGTGATCTCAGCACGGATGCAAAAGTCTCGTGTGGTAAATGCAGACTTATTTCATCTTTGGTGTAAAGGTGATATCGCATTATCCATCAAAGGACGCATGTACTGTGCAGCACTTGACTGCCTTCTTCTTTATCATGGTGAGTCATGGACATTGAAACTAGAAAATATGAGTGGCCTGACTTTATTTGACCACAGGCGTACACGTTCTACCACCTGAGCTAAGTGGGATAATAATATGGTGAATGATATTGCGGTGGGGCACAGAAGCGTAGGTGAAGAGGGGAGGTCAACCAATGACGTTGTGAAACCACAATGACTGAGAAGGCTAGGACATGTGTCGCCTATGTCCAGCCACCACACGCACCGTCGAGCAATGTCGACTGACATGGAATTAGTTTAGAGGAGAGTTAGCTGGGATCGAATCAAACCCATGAAGATTTTATGCTGGATGGTTTCTGACACGTAGGGCGGTGTCCACTACGTGCTTATGGATTTCGGTATGCCAACAGCCAACGACTGTAGACTGTGTGGTGATATGGCTGTTATTTATGGTTTCATCTGTAGGACGACAGAACTGCAGTAATATTTATATTTCGAATAATAATAATAATCAGCTTTATTCCAAAACAGTGCTTGTGGTACAGAATGGAATTTTCAGCATTTTAATACAGTATTGCATCCAGTTAGTACATTACCAATAAAGAAGATTCTACATAGATTAAAAAAATCTCAGTTCATTATGACAAAAACTTATTAGCATGTCAGCAAAGCCTAAATTGAACAGTGTCTGAAGGTGTTAGAAAAGTAGATGCTGGCATATTACTGACGTAAGCGAAAGAAACAAACAAAGCAGCACATAACAGACAAAAACAGAGGGAGAAAAGGAAAAGAAAGAAAGAAAACGTTGTACCTATAAATGATATGAGTTGTGAAGACGAGTTCTAATTGTTCTACTGGCTATTTAATAAGTTATAGGTATCACGCCTAATGCTTTCTTCATCGCATAGAACACAAGCCAAGTAGGGTATGGTTGAGATTTTGTACTTACTATTGCGAGCATATAGTTTTCTATATAGTCTTCTGGTGCTGCCTGATGAGATAGATACAAGGGGAGAGTTGTGACTGAAGAGGGTGGTGTGAGTTAGATAGATGGAATGGATTTAGCCCATTTTTCACATGAGTCCATGTGCCTTTCGACTAGAATATTAACAAGCTGGTTAGGTTGCACATTGTTTACCCTGATGACAACCTATAACATCCTGTGTAATAACATATAGTCCTTCTTCAGTATCCCTGGAAAAATTAAGGGGGAACAATAGAGAATAATAGGCAGGATGCAAGAGTTAACGAATCGTACGAGTAAGGGTTGGGTTATTCCAGAATGTCTTGACTTCTTTATGTAGAAGGTAAGAGGGAATATTTCCTTAGAAATCATCAAGATATGAGACGACCAGGAAGGAAAGATCAGCAGATAGAATGACGCCAATATATTTAGTTTTTCCGACTTGGTCTCCGTTTCACTGCCATTTATGTTGCACACCTCGTGAGTGCTAACCAGTTTGTTTTGGTCAGATTTATGCATAAAGGTGAAATTGACCGTTTGACATTTAGAAGGATTTAAGGTTAGACCGTTTTCCTTGGACCACTGGCTGATTTCTGATAAAAAGCCATTTAGTTTGCAGCAGTCACTTTGAGATTTTACAGGCAAAGATACAGTCAGGTCGTCAGCATATTTAACAAAATTAATGTCATTTGAAGATGGTGAGTCATGTAGAAAGAATGAAAAGAGAATTGGGAGGAGAGTAAAACACCTTGGGGGACACCAGCTTCAGTGAGCACAGCAGAGGAGCATTTGCCTTTGTATATGGTATACTGCATTCTGTTTGAGAAGTAGGAATGCAACCAGTTAGTGACCCAGGCCTCATTTTGTGTCTTCGAGATCTTATTTAGCAAGAGAAATCTAGGTACAGAGTCGAAAGCAGAAGTGAAGTCGAGAAACGTGCAACTAACGCATTTCGCAACTTTATCTAACGATGAGACGATACTGTTGTGTAAGACGGCTGCAGCGTCTAAAGTGCTCCTACCCTGTCTATAAGCAAATTGTTTGGGGTCTTCAAAACTTTTAAGGGAGGTTTCAAGTTTAAGAAGTACTAGCTTTTCCATAAACTTTAGAAACGGGGAAGTGATGGAGATGGGTCTGAACTTTACGTTCTTGCTAGTATCAGGTTTAGGGATAAGGACTATTTCAATGTCTTTCCATGGAACAGGTACAACGTTTTCGGAGAAAGAAGCATTTAGGATGTTAGGTAGAGGAGAACATAAAGCATCTGTACGTTGTTTAAGAACATATGCAGGCACACCATCAGGGTCAAGACTACGTGAGGGCTTAATTATTTTTTTATTTTTGATTACAGCTTGATTTCACACTGTATTTTTGCTAGAAGCGTTTGAAGACAATTAAGAACATCGAGAGTAATAAAAAGTCATGAAAGTTATCAGCTACATGATTAGTAACATTAGATGTAATTATAGTAGAAGGAGAGAGTATAAAAGACCGATTAAGAGCGTTAACATCATAAGAGGGAAAAACATTGCATCGCTTACTATTGCCAGTAATTTCATTGAAAAGTTTTCACATGCTGATAGGAGATTTGCATGATGAAAGTGTTTGGTTATAGATAGCACAAAGACTTTTGATTCCAAATTTGATTTCAGCATTAATCTTTTTAAGTCCTGACTTATCTTTGGATTTATATAAAGTTTCTTTTTGCCTGCGAAGTTGTTTGAGATGAGGAGAAGAGAAGCGGTCGAGGCGTTTGAATAGTGTTTATTCGGACAGCATATTTCAAGGTGGAACTTAAGACAAGGACAGCAATGTCTATAAATTTAGTATTAATGTACAGAGTCAGGGATCTCTTTTCTGTGGTGACGCGTATTGTCTGATGCGGTCATCTATACAGATTTCAACAGTCAAAATCCTAATTTCACTTAGACTGGAAAATAAATGAATTTGTTTGTAAGTATTATTCCGTCATTAATTAGTCTTGTGTTAGCTGACATTTGAATAGTCAGACAATTATTATTGACATTATTTTTATTATTATCGTCACTATCGTACTGTCACAATCCTGTCCACAAATTCTCTCTGCCAACTGTCGTCAACACCCTTTGAGAAGGCTACAAATTTGCTCTGTCATATACACGGTGTGATCTTCCATTGTCAATAAAATTAGGGCATACACGAACTGCTGAACCAGACATTACTTTGACAGCTATTGACAGACAGCAATTGTCTGTGTGTTGAGTGGCAGACGATTCACTCAGGTTGACTTGAAGGCTTATAAATACTCACGCGTTCTCAGTCAGTAAGTCAGTTAGTCAGTCAGTGGTTGTTCCAACGAGTAGTTAATTTCACCAATAATGTTCATGGCTAAGATGGTAAGTGGAAATGTTCATCATCAACGAAGTAATGAATCTTTTGTTTGTCGACAAATCTAGATACTTTCCATTTGTATATGTGCATTCATCGCTGCTGTCCATGCTGATGATGATGTGGAGACGCCAGGTAAATCTGAGTGATGTGTTTTTGCTTATTGTTATCGTAACTTCACTGTATTGAGATGTTTTAATTCGTGTTGGTTCTACTAGAATTGAGTAAGAAGTATAGAGGGATGGAAGGGATAGACATTTTCGCGGTATGTGAGGATTGGATTTGGACGACGTGTGTTTTGCATTGAGAGCATTGTACTATTGAGTGATTGACTCTATGTGTAGACAACCCTGGACCTATGCTTTGCTTGTTGGCATTCACCGCCTAGATTTATCTGCAAGATTGAAGGAAGTCAGTTGAGCTGTGTGATTTGAAGTCACATTGACCAATGTTGTTACTTAGGCCTGAAGATACTCATTTTACCATAATAGTTGTCGTGAAATTGGGATAAACTGCCCATACTCTGAGGCCACGTGTAAGTGACATCACACACCAGGTTTTCAAATGCAACGCCGATGGCAAGCGACGGCCTATACGATAATGTGTAGTGGAAATGAAAGCTTGCCGTTAGTCGTGGATCCAGATGAATGAAATAGTGGAGAACCGTGTGTGATGCATGTGCACAGCTGGAGGCCTATGCTCCTTTTGGAAAGCGAGGACTGAATAACAGCTGGTTTAATTTTCGGTCAAAATGTTGATTGTTCTTGCTTTTACAGTGAAAAAAATGTGTGACGGAATAATTTGTTGGGAAATCCCCCACTACCTGGATGATCTAAATACAGCACTGATACTTAGTCGGATGCTTGATCTAATTGTGTGATTACCTTCCTCTCTTCTGATAGGCCAGATACACTTGTCCTGACACTTGTACATCATATGTTGACTTGATCATTATTATTTGTCTCTGCACCTATTTAGCCTCATATTTATTGCTTAGCTGTTAGGTTGTGTGATACACTGATAATGGGTTGGTTAATTGTGTGATTTTGTCTGAGTGAATCAAGGTGATTCCGACTTTGGACTGTATGGGGTATTTCGTTTGTATGTGAGTCTTTTGAACATGGAAACTGTTTTCGTATTGTTGAGAACAATCTCCTTATTTCTGCATACTTGAATGCCCTATTGACTGTATAGCTGCCCAACTGCACTGTTGATAATCATATGATTTTCCGTTTTGTTTTATGATTGTGCGTCTCAGGAAGATTTCGGTCAGCTGCAGTGTAAACCGCAGAGATCGGTTTACCGCCTTCAGATAGCAACCAGTCAGTCTTTTTCGTTACATAATGTAGGCCAATAAATTGTTGATATCGTATCGACGATTGAAACACGTTTCTTCAAGGAATAGTGCCAACACACAATATCCCAATTTGAAAATTCACTCATAATAAAGCCATCGTGTAGACAATTAGTTCCTGTGAAGAAGGACTGCTTTCCAGATGTCACACAAGAAGGGAAATCCACTTTATATTTCTTGACTTCATCTGAATATTGGAAATACAGTTCTCTGTCAAAAGTTCCCTACACTCTTGTTCATTTTATTGTATGAAAAACTGCTAATTTTGTGCCTGAATAATTAACTTTCATTTTTCCTTTGATTGATAATCTAAATTCCAGAGAATTCGAACACCCATTCAGATGTCGACGCAGAGAAAGCATCAGAAGGTGTTATACAAGATGTGAAGTCCACACCACAACAAGGAAAAATTGTGATAAATTTAGTTCAAAACGTAATAGTTGGTGATGAATACAACGACGACGAGGAGGAGGAATCGAAATGACCACCCACTTTCATTGTGCAACTAGTTCATTTTCAATTTTAGTTATTCTTAGCTAGTCTCTAAAATATTATCACTTTTTCCTACACAATAGCGTTGACTTACTATTATTATTATTATTATGATCGGTGTTCAGTGGGACTGTGTATATTAGACTTGGATTGATGGGTTGAAATGTATGTAGTGTAGGGGATGATGAGGGATGACATGGGAATTCGAGCTGTAGGGCTACTGAAGTCAATTATTTTCGGACTATCATCGTCATCATCCTATTGAGACAGGCTGATGTATGGAATCCGTCTGTTTGTGTGGTTTTGTTTCAACACTACTCTTGATAGTTATATATAAGTATTAGTGGGCGAAATTAAATTACTCAACAGCAATGCTCTTCAAATCGGGATGTTCATGATTTTGGCGACTTTGTTTGAATGATAATTTCCATGCGTATCAACCTGATAGCTTTATAAATATGATGCAAATGGGTGCCGTTTATGAGCAAGCTTCAGCGAATTGAGTTATTAAAATACCCTTGTATAACCACATAATCTATCGCATCATATCCTCTAAAATAGAGCACACCAATAGGATGGTATGTAAAGAACACACGATGATATCAGTTTGAATTGTGATTCGTCTTCTGTAGTGTTGAGAAACGGAAGGTAAATTGCACAAAATTTCAAAAGTTGTGATTACGGTGATTGGTCAGTATTCAGTGGGAGTGAACAGAATCGAGCTTCGCTTATTAATCTCACCCTCCACCCTGTTACTCCACATTCTCAGACTGTCAATTAGGGCTATCGTAATGCATGGTTGGGGCTAATTGCATGTAGTGCAGCAATCGAGACTCATTGTAGATTGTATATCATAGTTGGCTGTAATAGCTTAGATTTCACCAATCTCTTGTTCTGTGGTAATACTACTAACCCTAGACATATATTTTGACACCGTAACCAGTGCTAGATAATGGATATTTTGATAGCGTTATTAGAAGACGGAGACTATCTGAAATATGTGATGTATCAGCTCTATACATTTCGAGCAATCTGATCACACATTTACTTGTCAAGTCAATATACATAGAAAGGTTAAATTAAACAAAGTGAGAGAAAACGGAATTAAGAATAATTAACAGAAGCGTTTGGTAATCCAATCAAATAAGGATTACCAAGGTAGGTTAAGAGTAATAACAAACTGTTTTTGAATACACAGGGGGGGGGCTTAAGTGTATGAATAGCAATAGCCTCAGCGTATTTCGGTAAACGCCCTTGACGGTTTTTATAGATGACCCTAAAGGCTGAGTTAACATCAGTCTTATGGTTCATCTCGTTTGGATGTTTAGCTATAGACGAAGTTGGTTGTCTGACACCTGCATCTATTGGCTTGTCACAATCCATTTGTTTTTCTAACCATTTTGGGATATGCCCTCCCACCCTCGCGCGTAAAGCGCGATTACTTCTTCCTATGTATGTATGTCCACACACACACACGAAAATTGGTAAATTGTATGGGATGTGATATAATCACTTGTGCACTTTTGAGGTTGCCGATGAAGCATATTTTTAGCTTTTCCCACAATTACAAGCTGGGCTGCATAGTAGGTTCTACGGATGATTGAATTCAACCTTTGTCTCTCAATCCTACTATTTATTTCCCCGTTATATGGTAATTTGATGAAAACCTTTTTCTTAGGGACGGTATGGATTGTAGTTTCAGAGACTAGTTGACTTCTACACCTGTTTAAAAATTTTAGAGGATATCCGTTTTCAACAAGAGTATCCATTAATATTTCGTTTTATTTGTCCATAACATCAGCCGTGCAAATATACTGAATCCTCTTAAATAGACACTTCACCAAGCCCCTCTTATACTGTAATGGACAGAAGCTGTGAAAAATATGCTATTGCCCTGTAGATAGACCGTCTTATTGAACCATCATCTCTTCGACTCAGAAGTATGTTTAAAAATGCTAGCTGGTTGCGACTTTCTTCCTCACATGTAAGACAAATATGACTCTGTACACAGTTAAGTCTATCTAATAGGCGACTCGCATCTTCATGATCGTCACATATCAAAATGATATCATCTACATATCTCCTATAGAAGGGCAATTTTGAAATTAAATCAAAGGATAAGTTTTCAACATAAGACATGTACACGTCCGCTAACAAAGGTCCTAATGAACTCCCCATAGCAACGTCATCCACTTGTTGAAAATATTCGCCTTCAATTGTGAAATGGACGTTGTCAGTACATAATAATAATAATAATAATAATATAACTTTCAAATAAGTTAAAGGGAAAGGGAATGAAAAACAACTGGAAGATATATAGTCACAAAGAGTATCAACAGTCTTAATCAATGGTACATTAGTAAACAAAGAATTAACATCAAATGAATACATTTTCCTATCTTTTATGTTCATATCTACAAGACAGTCAACAAGTTCAAATGTATCTTTCAAAGTAAACTTACATAATTCATTGCCTACTGGACTTAAAATATCAGCTAACCATTTTGCTAGTTTATGTGTAGGAGAGTTACACATTGAAAGAATTGGACGTAATGGATTGTCAACCTTATGAATTTTAGGTAGTCCATAGAGGTTTGGAAAATCAGATCCCATGGGTTTCAAGGAGTTAAACTCCTGTTTATCGATAACGTTCATGCCACGAAGTTTTACTAAATGAGAATTTACTTTTCCTTCCAATTTTCTGATATCATCCGAAGGAACATCGGCTATGAATTTATTTTCGTCATTAAAGATGGATAACATTTTTGTTTTATAATCATTTCTGTCCATTAAAACTACACCAGATCCTTTGTCAGGTTTCAGAATAACTATATCGGATCTATTACGTAATTCCTTTAGGGCTTTAAAATGGGTTGATGTTAAAATGCTTCTTTGTTTTCGACTTGAATTACGGAATTGGTGTGCAACATCAACAAATTTAACTTTCAACCAACTTTGGTCATCTGTCGAGGAAGGAGTTAGAGAATTCAACTGATCATACAAATTTTCAAACTGAGAATCAATTGCTAAGTCCGAAATACTGTTTAATGGGATAGAAAAATTGAAACCAAGTGATAACACCTCCTTTTCATGTAATAAAAGTTCAACCGATGACAGATTTGTCACATACTTATCAGGATTTAATGGGAATTGGTTTAATTCAAAGTCAGAGGTACCGGATCCAAGCAGTTTCAATCTAGTAATCTCTTTCGTCTTATTAACGGCAGAGCTACAAAAATTAGTGAACTTGATTTGGCAGATTATGGAGATATAAGACAATATATTTGATGATGATAAACGGAGTTCAATCAATCCACATAACTTCTCATTAGAATTGTCGATGTGAGATTTCGTAAGGCGAATAAGATTTGAAATATTTGGTTGGAGTTTAGAAGATCGAAGAGATTTGTAAAATGCTTTCGGGAATGTGTGACTTGAGAGACAGTATTTATCAAAATCCAATTTCACCTCTTCAGATGCTACTTTACACTTTAGGTTAAGAAGTCCATCTAACCGTTTAATAGTGCATGGAGGGAGTCTTCTTTTCAAAAATTTAAAACAATTGGTCCCTTTTATAAATTTTGATAGCGTTATTAGAAGACGTGTAGTACCCCTATACCAACTGTAAACATGCTTTTTAATCTAATTTGTATACTTGCATTATATGTGTATACAGACTGATTTTTATATATACTTCGCAAATACTTGTCCATTCACTGTTGAATATTACCTTGACACACATTTTCGAATTTGACTACTGCTTCAATATATATTCGTAATCTTCACAAGTGCCTTTTGATTTACGTTGTGGGCGTCGAGTAGCCACAACGTCTGCGCACATCAATAAGAACGAAGAAATACATGGAATATATGTGTACAGCAGTTTAGTCAGACAACGCACGCAACAGACGGAGACTATCTGAAAAATGTGATGTATTAGCGCTATACATTTCGAGCAATCTGATCACACATTTACTTGTCAAGTCAATATACATAGAAAGGTTAAATTAAACAAAGTGAGAGAAAACGGAATTAAGAATAATTAACACAAACGTTTGGTAATCCAATCAAATAAGGATTACCAAGGTAGGTTAAGAGTCAAGAGCGTTTACTGAAATATACTGAAGCTATAGCTATTCATACACTTAAGCCCCCCCCCGTGTGTATTCAAAAACAGTTTGTTATTACTCTTAACCTACCTTGGTAATCCTTATTTGATTGGATTACCAAACGCTTCTGTTAATTATTCTTAATTCCGTTTTCTCTCACTTTGTTTAATTTAACCTTTCTATGTATATTGACTTGACAAGTAAATGTGTGATCAGATTGCTCGAAATGTATAGAGCTGATACATCACATATTTCAGATAGTCTCCGTCTTCTAATAACGCTATCAAAATTTATAAAAGGGACTAATTTTTTAGATAATGGATACTCTAATTGATTTCATTGAATGGATTCTGTCGTATACTTCAGTCGAGATGATTCGTTTGCTAGGGCGTTTGTGGGTGACTGAAGCCTACTCTTATTTCTGCCTTGTTATGATTCCTAGTTGAGGATTCAGCAGTTCTCTGTGTGTATGGCAACATCGCAAGTGTTTAGCATTTCCCCTCCTTAACGTCCTCATGATTCTGTGAATTCTTGACATGGGTGTTATTCTCATAATCGCTTAGGACTAGTCTGAACCGTTTTTCATTTTAGACAAAAAAAGTGAAATAGTTGAACGTGTTTACTGTTTGACCTATTTCTAAATTTGTATCAACCCTGATTAACTGCTAGTTGATGAAACTCATGGTGGATTGGAAAGCCCTATTTCGTATTTGCCAACTTTTACCATCTTTGAACTGTGGTGTGATATTTGGATATCCAACGAACTAGGTGTCTAGCCTGCCCCACAGTTTCTTGTACAAGTGAAGCAATATATCGAGGAACAGAGAGATTAAAAAGCGGAAATTCATGCATGATTTCCTAAAATGGCATCGATTGAAGTGGCTAGGAATTATGTCGTCTATATCTGGTCATTGGTCTTCATAATGAGAAACGTTAACTGATATTGTATTACGTTTGAAACGAGTGAAAAGACTATAGACTAAAGCATGATACTGATCATTAAAGTCTTCAGTTGCTCAAATGGCTCACTTAAAGAGTTATACACTGACAGACTAGAGTCCTCCGAATACTAAGAATCGATGGCTGAAGGCTGTTTCTGACGTGGTGCTACTAAACTGTTTTCAATAGGACAAATAATTAATAATCATCTCCAAGTGTCAATATTACTAAGTCATCATTTCAACGTATGCATAAGACATCACTTCTAAGGTGCACGTCTAACACACATGCTAGTCTCTTGTTCTCAGACAATTAGCCGACACGATTTTGTGTGGAATGTGTCATAAACAGCCCTCTTAAACTAAACTAAACGTATCAATGATTATTAGTATTAGTATTCTCTTTGGTTCCAAGTGGAATATACAATTTCAACGGCTTATCTATTCTTCACTCTGTTCTCTGCAGTCTTGTTTAGTTGGGACGAGGTCTTTCTATAAACTTTCATTTCCTCACAGCACAATCTCCTTCACATCACCTTCTACTCCACGCACAACTCGTAAGTTCTTATTCGGGTTCCACTCGACAGCCTGTCTGATGAACGTTGTCGCTTAGCGATCTCCACTCTCTATGTCCACTCCGTCACCATTTCTCTTGTCAAAAGTTTTAGGTGATAGGTTTTTCTCTGATTCAACGCCACAATATCCAGTCACTTCTCCTTTCTGACTATCTGATCCTCATTATGCACTGAAAACGGACCAACAGACTGCAGAAGATGTGATCCCGCCATTACTACAGACGGTTTGGAAAGAAGGAAATGTGCCTATCGATTGTAAGAAAGGTTGGTTATCTTGTCAAGCTACCAAAGAAGGATAGCCTAGGCCTCACTCTGCAAGAAATGACTGGCGTGGAACCATGGTCATTTGCACACCAAGTAAAATACTTAGTCGCATCATCCTAGAGAGAATAAAGGATGCACTGATTACAGAACTCTGCCGCCCACTGGAACAAGCTGGTTGGATTCAGAAAAGGCGAATCATGCTCTGATCAAATTGCAACTCTACTCATCGTCATCACAGAACAAAGCATAGAATGTCAGTCACACCTCTCTGTGACCCAACTTCATCGACTTCGAAAAGTCATTCACCAGACAGCGTAGAGTGAGAAGTAATTTGGAAACTACTTCAACACTACGGTGTACAGTACCGAATTCTTTATCAACCTCATTCAACATCTGGCCATATGATGATGCCATATTTCAGGTGATCTACAACGGAAAACTCATCGAGGCATTCGAAGTGCATACAGGAGTAAGATAAGGTTGGCCGCCTGTTATCACCGATGATATTCTTGATTGTGGTGGAATGGATTATGCAGCAAACCATGTATGGGGAATGAGAAAGCAGGAATATGTTGCATGACAGATATGAAGACTGCAGAAGAGTACGCTGCACCAACAATGAGAAGACTCTAGAAGATCTGGATTTAACGTGTGGATGATCTATGCATAGTGTCACACAAAGTCACAGAGAAGACTCAGGTGATGAAGGCGATTAACCAACAGCAGCAACAACAACTGCCAGCTTCAATCACCATCCATGAGAGAGATTTTCGAGGAGTCGATTCCTTCACTTATCTAGCCAGGAGGCATCGTTTCAACTGCAGGCGGAACAGATGAATATGTCAAAGTCAGAATCGGAAGGGTAAGGTACACCTTCATCAACCTGAAACCAGTCGGGAAATTATCTGCCGTGAATCACTCAGCATTAACAACAAGATTCGGACTTTCAAAAACAATGTAAAGTCTGTCCTTCGAAAAGGGAGCGAAACTTGGTGCTTAACGAAGACCATTTCGAGCAGGCTACTAAAGAGTTTTACCAACGGCTCAATTCTCTGGCTGTATTCTGCAGATCAGATTGCCAGTCGATCAGAAAGGATCATCATCAAGATACTATGGGATTACACTAACCATAAGCCAATTGCTAAACAAATATGTACGATGAGATGAAGATGGATTTTGCATACGCTGAGAAGACAGTCAAATAGCATCACACGCAACACAGGCCGTCACTAGATTTGAACTCGAATGAGAAGCGACAGGGGACCTTATGTGGATGACATGGAGCAGATCGTGGGAAATCCTGGATGCTTCTGGAGAGGACAGCACCAAATATAAGAAAGTGGAGATGTGTTGCCGAAGCTGTATGTTCCACTCACAACCCAAGAGTATAATAAAACCAATATCGATAAAAGTGGTCAGTAACTCAGTTTCTTGGGAAAAAATTCCATGATTGTGGAATTCGAAGGTGATTAAATTTTAGAAATGCTCAGTCAGTCAATGAGATGTTCTTAACAGCTAAACTCCAATTTAGCTTCACCAGTTGGAAAGTGCTCATTTTGTGTGTAGAAAGTTAACCCCTTCACCTGACCGCCTTCACATGCATCCATCAGTCGGTTTGTCGCTGTGAAGCAAGATATATCGGCCGTAACCTGGAATGCCTTCCACATGAATTTGAGAGTATATTGCAGGATGCATTTACAATACAGTGAAGAAGTGTATGAGAAGACTGTATTCCACAACGCCTCGTCATGATTTCACGATCATTTATCAGATTCATGTTGCCTTCATTCCGGAATTCAAAAGGTAAAGAAGGCTTTGAATGTTCATGAATTCAGGACAGACCTTCGTGTACACAAGCAGTATGTATTGTACCTACATCTACATTTGTCGTAGAATGAAGAAGGGGATGAAAATACTGATCAATTTTCGTAAAATATACTGGGTAGTAGGACGACCACCACTGAATAATCTCACAAACTCTTACAAATCTCAGATCCTATCAGATATGACGAACGTCTCATTTGAGACAGCTCAAATCCTCGATGCCATTTGTACGAATACTGTTCTTCATGCTAGTCAATTCGAAATTTAGCAGTTGAATTTTCGTGCTCGAGAACACCTCTTAGTATGGCTAAGTAAAGGTGAAGTGAAAACTATCAAGTGTTCGATGTAAGACTACCTTGTTAAAACTGGCTACAAAGACAGCATTCAACAATCTTTCTCTATCATCTATCGGGTACTAAGCAAATCGCCGAAAAGATAGACGCATCGCATGTTTTAAACAGCAGAGGCTATGGCGAACCGCGTAAAACAACCAGTTCTTTGTGTGTAAAACAAGCAAGTCCAGCCATCACTAATACCCTGGCCTTCAGTAGAGTCTAGAAATTCACGAATTTGTATTATTTTCTCTCCTAATTTTTCTCATACTCCGTTTAGTGTTATGTTGACGCTATTGAACATTAATTCATTAATATTACTATTATTATTGATTCGATGTTATTTAACCGACATTATTGTTGGTAATATCACTAATTCATTCACTATAAATTATATGTAACTGTAGAGCCTGATTAGGAATGAGTTATCGAAAAGCATATTCTTTGTTCAGTAACAATTCTATTGAAAAAGCCTTTATTCATTTTCCAAAAATGTACTGGGTAGTATAGGATGACCAACACTGAATATCTTCACAAATTCTTATAAATAGCACCTCCTATCAGATATGACGAATGTCCCATTTGAGATAGCTGAAATCCTCGATACCATATGTGCGGATACTATTCTGCATGCTAGTCAATAAGAAATCTGGTAGGAGATGAATTAGTGGAGAACCCATAGCGACTCCATTTCTCTGTCTATACATCTCATTGTCAAAGAGAAACTGAACATTCATTATACATTTCAGTGTAAGCTGTTTCATATATGTTGTAGACATTCGTGTATTCCCCTCATTCACCTAAGTCTACGTACTCACAAACAAAGTGCACTGCTTCACTCGTTGGACATTGGTAAATAATCAGCCTATATCAAGCGACAATAAAGTTCTTGTGGATAACTTTCATTTCATCAATGCAATTGATGCATTCAGAGGTATAGTGAATACAGAGAATATCCACACACACACACACACACACACTTGCCTTGTCAATGGATCTAGGAGCCACACTATTCACTTCATCACATAATGGCGAGATGAGCCTGGTACACACAAAATTCACGATCCGCAAATTATTTAGTAGTTTGCAATTTACACAGTTCTAGTCGTGATATTCTACTGGAGTTTCTTCCGGAAACCAAGTGATACACATGATACTATGTGATCTGCTTGACACCATAAATGGTAATCAGGCAAACAAGCATATTCGCACATGACGACACACTGTTGATTGACTGAGGTGAGTAGCTTTATATGTCCCTCACATCAACCAGTAAGGCTTACTAGGCAGATTTGATTAATGTTAACACTGGCTGATGAGAGCGGTATTGCGCCTATGCAACCGAGGTCATCAGTGATATATCCGGTTTATCTCAGCTGAGAGAACCGATTCTATCAGTTCCACCCACTAAACTGAGTCGATACGAGTACAACTCTGATGAGCTATAACCAAAGTCGGCGTAACGCCATTCTGGTGCTTAGATGACGTCGATTTGGCTAGCAAGCACCACTGATTAATATTAGTGGAATACAACTACTCATATCAATCAATGATTAGTTTGTACTTTTATGAAACTGGCATGTCTTAAACAGTATGAAATGACAGTCACAATTCGTTAATTTTCGTCTACTTTATTGCATGGACCTACTTCTCCTTCACCATTAATACTGTTATTATTATCAATCGATGGGAAAATCTAAAATTCAATTAAGTAATTAATATGTCCCGTTGGACAAGAGGCGGCTCTCGTGGCTCAAGTGGTCCAGTGGATAACACTTTGGCGTTTGAAACTAAGGAAATTGGGCGCGAGCCTCGGTGGGAACATCATCACTCTCTGGGGAAAGCCAGTACATCTAAATGAAGAGTCTCAAATAAGACAAAATGGGAGTACTGGTGCATTCCACTGCTGGACACCATCCACCAATTATATATTATTGTTCTTATTAATATTTCCACTTCGAGCAGATTTTGGTAGCAGTTCCGCTTATCTCATTTTTTATTTTATGTCAATATTATTCTAGGCAGTATCACACTCTGTCGGGCTTATCAAACATCCCATTATGTTACAAAGTGATTTTATGTGCATACTAATCATTCTATTCATAGTCATTCTCCACCCATTTCTGAGGTCCAGTCATTCTTTGAACTTTTTCATACATACATCACATAACTTGTTTTATCTTTTCATGTGGAACTATGAATGTTGTCAGAACCACATCATCGCAATTTATATTATCAATATGAGCACTCACATCTCTCATCTAAACTCTTACACAACAACAACAAATGAAATTAATGGAAATGTTCGTCAACCAATAGACTGGTCCAACTTCATCTTCAAGCAATCTGAATCATACCATGCTACCGTCTGTCGATGGCATTGTGAATAGTATTTCACAGTTCAATTATGACCCAGATGCTAATGTCACTTTTGACACATGGTATCAACGTTATGAGGATTTATTCACTGTTGATCTCGCCTCACAAGACGATGCTTGGAAGGTGCGAGTGTTATTACGTAAACTGGGTCCCGCAGAATATGAACGGTACTGCAACCTAATTTTACCCCAGAAACCACGTGACAAGTGTTTCGATGATACAATAAAGCTGCTGCGTGAACATTTTGGAGACCACTCCTCATTATCCAGCATACGTTATCGTTGCCTCAAGCTGACAATGAATGAAAATGATGGTTTTCTTACTCATGTTGGCACAGTCAACCGAGAATGTGAGAGATTTCGACTCAGGTCCTTAACAGATGATCAATTCAAAGCCTTGATTCTCATATGCAGTCTTCAATCTCCTCGTTTCACAGATATCCGAACTCGACTGCTCAATCAGCTAGAGCAAAATCCTAAGTTAACATTACATGACATAGCTGATGAATATCAACGACTGATTAATTTGCAGAAAGACACACACCTGGTCGAATCAACACCTTCGAGAAGCTCTGATATTCGTGTATTACGAAAGAGCAAAAATCTTTCTTCATCATCCACTCCTGACCCACCTTCTTCTAATGTTCCGCGGAAATCTACACATACTCGTCCAACTTCACAAAATACTGCAAAGAAGACCCCACCATCACCATGCTGGCATTGTGGCGCGTGGCATTTTTTAAAGTCCTGTCCATGCAAAAATCATCGTTGCAGCAAGTGCAAAATCATTGGTCATAAAAATGGTTTTTGTCAGCCACTCAAACACAGATTTCATAATCCAGAGAAAGCTCGAACAACTGCCGGTCCTAAATCCCCAAAAAGGTCAATGAGTCTAGTCGCAACCTGTCAAGTCACAACACCAGGTATGCGGAAATATCTTGATCTTCAGATGAATGGTCATGATACGCGTCTGCAGCTAGATACCGCCTCTGATATTACTGTTATATCAAAAAAACTTTGGAATAATATTGGCAGGCCACCCATCACAAATACTTCCCATACTCTTGTCAGCGCCTGTGGTGGGCGGCTCAAACTAATTGGCGAACTCAAATGTTCTGTTTCCTTCCGCAATATCAAATTCACAGGAATTTGTTACGTCACCAAGAGAGATTTAAATCTTTTGGGACTTGATTGGTTTGATCGTTTGCATCTGGCTGATGTCCCACTAAATTCTCTATGCAATGCAGTCAAGAAGCATAAAATGTCGGACAATTCCGGACGAAGCCGAAGCCGCAAACCCAACTGGCAGACGAAGCGACAGACGTCAACAACAAGCTCAAAGGTTCCAGATAACCCCCCAAGAAAACGCGCTACTAATCATCCATCTTCTCAAAAGGGGAGGTGATATGTATCCACATGATGTGTGTTTGTTTTTGACAGTCTGTTATATTTTGCTATGTTTATATGGATCGACATTCCATTATAATTGACAATATGTTTTTGTCTGTCCACTAGCTAAATAAACAATGTCTGACCTTGTTGTCACATGACATTACAACCAATCATGTTAAGACTGTCTATTGATTCGTTGATTCACATCTCTCATCTAAACTCTTACACGATTCATAGTTTCCTAAAATTATGCATATACGGTTGTATAGCTTTACAGTAAATATCTTGGAATCGGACTCTGCATTAAACAGCGTCTTGCTGATATTAAAACAAAAATAATTGACTTATAGTTTCCGGTTTCAATTTTATTCTTGGAGGTCAATACACACTCTGGAATTTTTTGGTTTCTAACTGACCCCAGTGAATGTGTGTGTGTGTGTACCTAACTGGTTTCATCAGCCAACTTCACATCGATGGGATCCGTCCTCAAATTCTGATATATCTACTTCGGATTCGGGGATTCAGGAGTAACATTAAAACTTACACTATCAATGAGACTCAAAGCCCTATACCAGACGACTGTGTTCCAGCGGACTAACTGACTCACTAAACTGATGTGCTCAACATCCGATTTCCTCCTTACTGTTTGATTCTGGAAGAGAGATTTCAAATTTGGAATTCAGCAAAAGATTTCGGTCGATTAAATGTTGGCATTAACACTAATAGTACAATGAGGATAGCTAAAAGTCTGTTCAAAGTTTTGTTGGAGAGAGGATAGCATCACAGCATTTATATTGCACACGAGGATGGGATGACCATGATTATTTCCATCTCCTTGTGCTCCGAGTGGAACTACTGTAGCACTCTGTACTCCGGAGTCGAAGTAAGCCTTTTCGATGCATTTCCGTCAGACTTCCGTTTCTTCCTCAGTTGATTTTCTCAATGTCACCCTTTCACTCACGCTAAACCAGTCGACTTCCATCCGGGTTCTACTCAAAGACCAGCATGGCCCGAGATGTCACTCAACGGTCTCCTCAAAATGTGTATCATCAATCTGTGTCTCTTCCAGCATATTTTTTGGCAGATAACCTCATGACTGGTTCTCTGTCTGGTCTCCTTAATACTTACTACTTCTAGCCATCTACCAGGTCATCACCACATGCAACTGTCTTCGAATGTGTTGTGGTGACACGTCAAGTCTCTCAACCATACAGAAGCACTGACTGACTCACTTGACATTTCTGTTGACAATATGAATCATGCTGGGAATGATGAGTGCAGCAGATGTCCACACCGATTTCCAATTAATGAAGGTCTGTCTGTCTCAGCCATATTTACAAGCTTATTGTTAGAAGAGAGTGTCAGGAATTTCCTCACATTGGTGGTTAATATAATCTGATTTGTACCTATTGACGTACTTCACTAGTCAGAACTGTCACTTCACTTAAATTTCACATTCACTGAATTTGATTGTGAATATTATTTTGTGATTAGTCTTGTGTGGACTGACATTTGTATAGCCAGACGATGAATGTTATTGTGGTCAATGTCATACTGTCACAATCCTGTCCACAGGTAACGTTTACCAACTGCATTCAACAACAGCTTAGAAGACTTAAAGCCTGTTTGCTCAGTGATTTACACGATGTGATCAACTATTGTCAATAAAAAGGAAGTATACACTAACTGGTGAGCTAGACATTAATTTGACCAGTATTGACAGACAGCTATTGTCTGTGTTTTGAGTATGAGATCACTCACTCAGGTTGACTTGAAGGCTTATAAATACTCACGCGTTGACAGTCAGTTGGTCATTCAGTCAGTATTTGTTCAACCGAGTAGTTAATTTTAACAATAATGTTCATGGCTAAGATGGTAAGTGGAAATGTTCATCATCAATGAAGTAATGAATCTTTTGTTTGTCAACAATTCTAGATACTTTGCATTTGTATATGTGTATGCATTGCTGGTGTCCACGCTGATGATGTAGAGACGCCAGGTAAATCTGAGTGATGTATTGTTGCTTATTGTTATCGTCAATTTACTGTATTGAGATGTTTTCATTCGTGTAGATTCTACTTGAATTGAGTAAAAAGTGGAAACGGATGAATGGGAGAGACATGTTTGCGGTATTCGCGCATAGGACCTGGACTAAGAGTGTTGTGTATTAACAGAATTATACTATTGACCCACTCACACAATCGATAGACATCTGTAGTCCTAGGGTCTGTTCTTGTTTGCACTCATCAGACAGATAGATCTGCGAGATTGGAAGAAGTCTTGTACCCTCTGGGATTCGAAGTCACATCGAACAGTGTTTTTATTCAGTGTGGAAGAGTTTGGTTTCACCACATTGTTTGTCGTGAAATCGTGGTGTACTGGACCTACTCTGAGTCCACATTTGAGTAACACCGCACACCACTTTCACAAGTGGTACCTCAATGACAAGTGAATGTTTGTAGGATTCTTAGATGTAAGTGATCATATAGTAGGGCTATGAGAACTTCCTAGGAATCTTGAAGCCATAGGAAATTAATTTACGAGAACCGCATGTTATTTTGAAGCCTCGCGCGTCCGTCGGAAGGCAAGCAATGAATAATCAAGCAATAATGTCTATTTCTCAAATTTGTTTACTGCTTGTTCGTAATTCCACACTGAACATAATGTGTAACGGAATAATTCTTTAGGAAATCTGATCCTGAATGATCAAATTACAGTGATTTGATGAGTTTGTTGCGATTACTTATTGTTCGGTTCTCAGGGGAATTTTGATCAGTTATGTATTGGACACAAGAGATCAGTTTGTTGCGTTCAGTCTATCACGAGTCAGTTTACGTCGGTGCAAAATGTACGGTCGCTTACTGATAATATGGTATCATACCTTGTAAAACC
Organism: Trichobilharzia regenti; assembly: GCA_944472135.2. Lineage (NCBI taxonomy): Eukaryota > Metazoa > Platyhelminthes > Trematoda > Strigeidida > Schistosomatidae > Trichobilharzia > Trichobilharzia regenti. The sequence goes on from OX235264.1 coordinate 107,492,426, forward strand.
TATCTTAAAAGAATAATGCCATTACAGAATCTCTCAGTTATGAAAGCCAGGCCGACGTGTACACAATTTGTTTTTGTGAAGAGAGGCTGCATTCCAGAGATCACAAAATATCGAAAACCACATAAATACTTTCATTTCATCAGGACTGCATAAAAACAGTTTAACGGTTAAGTGTCTACCGCGTCTAAGTTTTTTCATTAAAAACTTATTTTCTGCCGCCGTAAACAAATTCTTCCTTCTTTTCGATTAACTAAATTTCAGGAAATCGGAACGCCAACATAGATGTCGGCTCAGATACAGCACCAGATGGTGCTATACAAGATGTCAAGCCTACACCACAACAAGGAGCATCCTTGTCAGATGTAGTTCAAAACCCACTACTCGGCGAACAAGAAGAATCCAAATAACCACATACACCTCCATTGTGGTGCAAATAGTTCTTTTACAATTTCAATTATTGATAGTTTCTAAAATATATTACTACATGTTGACACACACAATAACGTCTACACTTATTATTATTACTATTATTATTATTATGATCGTTGTACAGCGAAACCGCCTAGGTTATATGGGCTAATATTTACGCAGTGATGACAGTGACAAGTGATGACGGATGTTATAGTGAACTTAAGGTTCCGAGAACATTCAAGCCTGGTGTGTTTCAGGTTATCACTGATATTTTCCGACAGAATGATGTGCGAGATCCGCGTGTTGACGAAGTCTCCATTTCAGTTATGTTCTTGATTTTCAGGCAGAAAGTTCTGATGAATGAAATCAAATAACCAAGTGCTCATCCTGTTGATTTATATCTGCCGTAAATAGTTCATTACTGCATTTAGGAAACAACAACAGACTCAGCGAAGAAATACATTCTTCATTCCTCACCGATTAGTCAGTCATCATCGGCTCTACACTAACATATCGATTATTGCACCAAAACGTTTACCAATCAAGTGGTTACTTTAGTTTATATCTTTTAAGGCATAGGAGTGGTTGAATTAATAGACAAAAGGTCATCAAAACAGTTTACCAATGGATTTTAGTAATAAGATATCTAAGTTTTAAAAGAGGGTTGAAAATTACTTACGGAATTCAAGATCAGTGGATTCCTAGCTGTTACATAGTCAAGAATATTGAAAGATAGAGATACTTGAGAAGAATAAGATGACTCCTAAGAATTACGATGAATGCAAAGCAGTTGATAGAGCTAGCTAGAAATGTAAAAAATTAACAAAGTCGAAAGATAGTTACAAAGAGTGGAGAAAAGATTGTCTCCAAAATCCCAATACATATTAGGTATTTCGTCATGGAAAAGAAAAAGGCTGTACTAATTTCGTTTGAACGCACACGTAGATTTGGTTTTTTCAGATGAATTGTGAATGCCTCTGCTGTATGCAAGCGTCGTACTCGTAGGCCGTGCGGAGGTCGAGTTTTGTTATAGTCGACTTGTTTTCCGGTATCGACGAGATGAGCTAGTATTGAGCAGCGCATAATCGTATTCGGAACTTTGGCAAATCAAGATTGGAGGTGTTCAGAAATTTGACAATGAACTTTCCTGATCGTACGCTGTATAAAACTAGCTCCACACGGGCAACTACACTGGTTATTACACGTGGAACTGACGAAACAGGACAGTCTGTCTTTATTTCTTGAATTAAATATTGGTCGGGTAGTGAATATACAGCATAGCTTAGCCGCGTTGAAAGTGCTTCAGAAGGTCTTTCGCAGACGTCTCAGCGCCCACTTGAGAACGGTAAACACACAATTTTTTCAATGTAGTTGTTAATATGACGAATTTGAAAGTCATGTCTCTTGGACTTAAATATCGTGATATAAATATACAATTTCAGAAGCCAACAACTAACAAAGAATGTGTAGAAACCGAACGTTATCCCAAACTATATTGAGGTTCGTTAAGACGAATGAGGATTTATCCTATTCCTAAGAGTTAAAACAGGCATGTCCTTAATGCGATTGATTTTGTTTAAACTCCTATAAATGATCTAGAAAGGAACATTTCACAAAGACAGTCTTCAGTTGATGATTTGCCTCAGGAATTATAATTGATGCTCATTTGATATGTTAATAACGTTACAGTAAGCAGAAAGAATAATAAAAGTATCGGTCTTGTCAAATCACTCGAAAGCGATAAGCTTGAAAGGAAATTTCCGTCAGTTCCAGGCTGGTATGTTCACAATTTTACCAGTGTCGCACTGTATGATTTTCAACTGGAGGTGTTATCCCTAGGTCACAAATTAAGTGATTATGCTCCTATAGTTAACAAATTAGACACTGATATACAGTTTGAAAATTTGTATTCTCAAACGTCCCACCTTCCCACGTCATCGAACGACAAACTTTCTAGGTTCCAAACGACACAATTTGACAGCTGACAGCAATGCGAAAATCACAGTCATTCAGTAAGTACACTGTTATCTAAGCAACACAGAGGAGCTCTAAGAGAACTTAGAAATAACGAAATCTTAATCATTAGCAAGCCAGATAAAGGTGACGGTATAGTTTTACTTTACGAAAGCGATTATGTTGAGAAAATGGAATGTATTTAAGTGACTAAATTCCAATCTCTTGGTGTTTCCAAACACCTTAATGCAAGAGCGGAGGAACTAATGACCGACTCCCTCAAAACAAATGAACCAAATACGAGTATTATCATCAGTCACGTATGAGTCCATGAAACAAACAGGTACCAATACTCCACGTCTTTACGGTCTACGCGATATTCACTACGGGTCTTGGTCTTCACTCTGTTACAGATACATATAACTCCATGTTTCACTTAACAGCGAAGTGTTTAGTGGAGATTCTGGGACCTGTCCACAGAGAAATCGTGTAACATAGAATTAGGGATGTCTTCGACTTTATTTCAAAAATATCCAAGAGTAATGTGAGGTATAAACGCATGTTATCCACAGATGTATCATCATTATTCACTCATGTAACGCTTATGGAAAGAGTAGATTATATTTGTCAAGAGGTCACTGAAAGAAAATTGGACTTAGGAGTCCACTTTTGTAGCCTCAAAGAACTGCTTGTCGAATTCAAAATGAATGTTCACATTGTCTTCAATAATTCTTACTACTGACAATTAGATGGATTAGCTATGCGTTCACCATCAGGCCCAATATTAGCTGACTTCTTTCTCGGAAAACTTGAAAACCGGAAATCGAAAGACATCATCGAGGAGTTTGATATGTATTACCGATATGTCGATGATACATTTATCTTAGCTGATGGAGTGTTAACATAGACGAGTTGTTGCTGAAATTCAACAACGTACACCCTTCTCTTACTTTCACTTGTGAAGAGGAGCAGGGGAATAAACTACATCTTCTGGATGTCTTGCTAAGTAGGCAAGAGGATTTGTCACTAGGGGGAAGCGTGCATAGAAATCTGACCTAAAGAAACTGGTTGGCACTCACGAGGTGTGCAACATAGATGGCATTGAAATTGAAACCAAGTCGGAAATTAAATACCTAGGCGTCACTCTATCTTCTGATCTTTCCTGGTCGTCACATATCTTGACGATTTCTAAGAAAATATTCCGTCTTACCTTCTACACCAAGAAGTTAAGACATTCTGGAATAACCCAACCCTTACTCGTACGATTCGGTAAGTCTTGTATCCTGCTTATTATTCCCTATTGTTCCCCCTTAGTCTTTCCTGGGCTATTGAAGGAAGACTATACCATATTACGCAGGATGTTAAAGGTTGTCAGCAGGGTAAACAATGTGCCACTTAAGCAGCTTGTTAATATTCTGGTGGACAGGCACATGGACTCATGTGAAAAATGGGCTAAATCCATTCTATCTAACTCACACCACCCTCTTCATTCACAACTCTCCCCATGTATCTATCCAGGGAAAACCAGAAGCCTATATAGTAAGTACAAAAACTCATCCATACCCTACTTAGCTCGTGTTCTGTGCGATAAAGAAAGCATTAGGCGTGAAACCTTTCACTTATTAAATAGTCAGTAGAACAATGGATCTCGTCTTTCCAACTCACATCATTTACAGGTACAGCAGTTTAACTCTCTACCTTTTTTTACTGTATTTATTTTTGTGATGTGCTCTTTTGTTTCTCTCTTCCTTACAAACTCTACTTAAAACATTCTCGTTCGTTTTTTCACACTCTGTATATCTCGACCATTTTGCTATCGCTTACGCCAGTAAATATGCTAATAGTATCTACTTTTCTAACACCTTGAAACACTCTGTTCAAAATTTTGGCTTTGCTACCGACATGCTAATATGTTGTTGTCAAAACTGACTGAGATAACTTTAATCTACGTAGAACTTTATTTATTGTTAATGTGCAAACTGGATGCAATATTGTAGTAAAATGCTGAGAATTCCATTCTGTATCACAAGTACTGTTTTGGAATAAAGCTATTATTATCTTATCTTATCTTAGAAAACGCTTGTACACAGGGAGATACACACTTTCTAAGTTAGGTGCTCATTAAATATTAAAGGAATTTTGTTAAATATTTTACGGGCAGAGCAAGAAACATATATACGGATGACCACTTACAAAGGAATTTGAATATATTCACGATTCCTTGACGGAAATGGGCTATCCGATTAGTTTCATAAAGAAATATATAAAAAAAATCAGAGAGAAAACCTGATACTCTGACTACATGTAAAACACTTCTACTTAATTAGCTACAATTTAATGTTGACCGATCATGTGAGATTTTACGCCAGAGACTTTCCAGTAGTATACGAAGAACGCTTTACGCAGCATACCTAAGTTTGTCATTCAGTGGGCGACGAATGATTGGGATGCAAACGAAGGATAAGCTAGACAGTTTTTCCACATCTATCTATCAATAATTCCTCTGCACCTGAGGTGACAGTTATGTTGGATGTACTACTAGGCAGCCTAGACAAAGTGTTTGTATATATCTCCCATTGTGTTTTGGCAAAGGACAGAAGAAAACAATCCGTAGCTCAATTTTGTCACATTTAGTTGATAGTGGTCATCTAGTCAAGAAAACGAGAGCCTTCAAAGTAACTCATCCTATCCCACAGAATCATTCCAATACACTTCGTAGTCGTCTACAGCACACAGCTGAGGTGATAGACATCCGAACTATTAAACCTGAACTGTGCATGCAAAAGAAGTTCGTACAGCCATTATCCCTCCCTTAGTTTATCAAGGCACAACTAAGTGATGACTTCTACACCAACACTTACTTATGTTTTCAACTCACCTCTTATCATCCCTTAATCTTATCACATCTTCATTAACTGAACATTTGTTTGTTTAATCATGTTGTTTTTCGTTATTCGTGTTATCACAGATTGCCTCAATTTTTCATCCTTATTATTGATAAGACCATTTTTATTATTACTATTATTATTATCTATACTGCTATTATAACTAATTGCACAATTTGTATTCACTATAGTTTTATCCTATGAACAAAACACCACGATTGGTTTTACATTTGAATTCTGATTTGCAAAATTATGTATATTAGTGTTAACCCCGGTGAGGTCTAATCGAATCCACAATATTGTTCGTCTAAATGTGTTGTTCTGAAGCTGATTAAAAAGAGAAGATAGGGAGACAGTCAACAGAGTCTTTAATAAGTTGAAACAACAGGGCCATATTTCACCTGCTTTGTATGAAACACAGTTCACCCTTACACCACTACTCGACTAGTCTAGCTCTCCGATCCGTTCAACAGAAAAATGGCTGGCACACGTTTTACAGCCATTATATAAAAAATTATGAAAATTAGCTTTCAGGGTAGCCTTGAGTTTGTGGAAACAATCAAGGAATTCAATGTGAAGGACAGACACATGATATCACTGGATGCATCTTCCTTATTGACTAATGTTTCTTTGATGGAAACAATTTAATGCATAGTGATGAATTGATAAAGCAGGGTATGGAGAATGGAATTCTTGTGTCTTCCCCAAAGGAACTTCTTCTAAGGTGTACGGACAATGAATGCAAACTTCCTGTTCAATAGAGAGATGAATAGACAAACAGATGATGTTTCCACGGGATCACCAGTATGCCCAATCCTAGCAGAAAATTTCCTGGCTAAACTAGAGAATGGTCCTCTTAAAGATGTAATACGTAATCTCGATTTCCATCGCCGTTATGTTGATGATACATTCAGGGTTTTTCAGATAGTGAGTGAGACAGACTAAGGACACATTGCATAAATGCATCAGAGCACATCCTGGCATAGGCTTAACTAAAGAAGCAGAAGAAAATGACACTGTCTCCATTTTCCACGTTCTAATCACTAAACAAACAGACGGAAAAATCTCTAGGCGTTTGCAGCCGGTAGGGTGTGAGGACAAATACTCGCCGAAGACATTGGCTAGTGGTTGCGCTATGTCGTGAATTGGCAGGAGTTAGAATTCAAGGACCATTGGGTCAGGTCCCAGTGGTTTAATGGTATACGAGCTCGCCTTGTAACCGGAAGGTCCTGGGTTCGAACTGTGGCGGTGGGTGCGTACTGATGAAGAGTCCCAAACTAGGACGAAACAGCTGTCCAGTAATCCCAGGTTTTCCAATGGCTCTCTAACTAATGTCAGCTCATGATGAAATCCTGAAACCTACTTCAACTGGACAATATACTCACTTCTGCAGCTTCACACCACTGCACTACAAACGCTTTCTAATCAGATGACTGGTTCATCGGGCTAGAGTTATCCTTTCAGTAGTGACGACAATTGAGATAGTCGGCAGTGTTCGTGATTTACTGAGTAGAAACGGATATTCAAACATGAACAAACAAACACATGAACTCAAAATAAAATGTCGGAGGTGTCTACTATACCAAAAAACTAGAATGTCTAAGGTTACAATTCATGGGTGGTGTCAATAGCGAGATCTTAACACAGCGTCTAAGAAGGGCCCTCAAAAGGATTTTGAATGTATATAAGCTATGGCGCATATTCACTAGCTGACCAATATTTATGTCAAGAACTAACGACAGACTTCCCAGTTTCCCTTGTTCCACATGTTTTTATCAGTTCAGATGTCCATGCGGAGCTACATACATAGGGCGTACGATCATGCCAGTTCATTGTCGAATTTCTCAACACCTCTCATGTTGGTGTGGCGAAGGTGCGAATACAGCTATCCGCTGCTCAATGCTACCTCACCTCATCGATACCGGATATCAAGTCGAATCTAAGAAAGCTTTTGAAATTATTTATCGTATATCACCCAACATCTCGCATGGTCCACGAGTACGAATCTTGCATACAGCAGAGTCAATCGAAATTCATCTGAACAAGCCAAATCTACGTGTGTATTCCAAAGAAATTTGTACAGCCACTTACTTTGCCATGACCAACTGCTTAAAATTTATTGAGTATTTAAAGAAAACTTTTCCGGTCCCCTTCTAACTGTCTTATGATTTTGTAAACTTTTGCAGTTCTAGCTAGCTCTATCAACTTGTTTCCATTCAACATAATTCTTCTGACTCATCCTATTCTTCTTAGTCATCATTATCTTACAAAATGCTTGACTACGTAACGCCTGAGAATCAACTTATCTTGAATTCCGTGATTAATTTTCACCCTTTTTCAAAAACTTAGATATCTTTTTACTAACATCCATTAGTTAATTGATTTGGTGACCTGTACCCTTTTCATTCAACCCTTTCTCTGACTAAAACCTCAATAACCAAGGCAAACACTTGATTGGTAAACATTTTGATGTAAAATGTATATTTTCGTGTGGAGCCGATGATGTGAAACTAATAGAAGAGCAGTGTATTACTTCACTCATTCTGTTGTTCTTTCCTAAATGAAAGAATCAACCGTTTATCGGGGATATAAATCAACAAGACGAGCACTTCGTTATTTCATTTCAATGATCACAGCTTTCTGCCTAGTGATCAAGAACATAACTGAAATGGAGACTTCGTCAACACGCGGATGTCGTACATCAGTCTGCCGGAAAAAAACAGTTACACAAAATGTTACACAACATAATCTTTAATATTTTTATTATATCTCTCACCACTTGTTGCACTACATTATTTTATATCAGCCAATCAATAAGCCGGTCTCCTACATCAGTCTGTAGAAAGACATTGTCAGCAACGCGAAAGTTATGCGCTTGAAACGGACTGAAATTTAAATTTCCACTACACAGTTTGTAATTTGTCACACTATGTAAACATTAGTTCATCAATCTAACTGTAACTTAGTTCTACAGAGCAACGATCATAGCAATAAGTGTAGACGTGATTGTGTAATAAGGTAATAATATTTTGAAGACTAAAATAATTAAAATTAAAAATGAACTATTTGCACGATGGAAGTGTGATTATTTCGATTCTTCTGGTTCACCGAGTAGTGGGTTTTGAACTACATCTGCCAAGGATGCTCCTTGTTGTGGTGTAGGCTTGACATCTTGTATAGCGCCATCTGGTGCTGTATCTGAGCTGATATCTGAGTTGGCGTTCGAATTCTCTATAATTCAAAAGAGAAAGCAATATTAATTGATAAGGTACAAAATAAACCTTTATACTTTTCTATAGTTGGTTTGTATGGATTAGTTTTGTTTTTGCGAGTTGATCAAGGATTGATATCAGTAACTGCGAGGGTTTGAACCTAGGGCCTTCCAGTTACAAGGAAAGCTCGTATACTATTCAGCCACTAGGACCCGATTCAATGGCCAATGCATGAATTCTAACTTCTGCCAATTCACGATATAGCGCAACCGCTAGCCAGTGTCTTCGGCAAGTATTTGTTCTCACACCCGACCTGCTGCACCCTACTGGTCACAACTTCCTACTAGAACTCCAGGTAACTACCTACCTGAATAGGGCCAGTCGCCAGTGAGCACAACTGTTAATCAGCTTTCCTTTCCTTTCCATGTGATTGCCTACATGCTAGCCTCATACAACCCCTATCTTACTACTAGAGTTTCTTCGAATTATGAACCTGGTGTGCGGTGTTGTTTGAAGATCTCCTCCCCCCTCCCCAGTATGTCCAGTACGTCTCCACTTTTACGGCAAATATTAAGCTAAAATAAATCTCTCCCCTTCACCAATTCTCTCAGTCATACTTAATCACAAAATATAATAATCAACATGAATTATAAACATTGCAGTATGGTAAATTTATGATAATATATCAACAAATAAATAAATATACCTCAGATCGCCTTACCTGGTATGTCTGCATCAGTAGCCTGGATAACAGCAACAATGCAAATGCATACACAAATCGAAAATATCTACATTTTTTTGTAATTTCATTATTTTACTGATTGGTGCACATTTTCACTCACCTTAGATGTGGACATTATTTGTGAAAGTATTCGCCAGTATACCTACCCACTCCCTACGACAATGCCATTGTATTTATAGGCGTTTTAAAGCCAATTTGAGTGATCCGTTATTCGAATCATGTAGACATGCAAATATCTGTCAATATCTGGTGGCATATACTTTGGTTAAGCTGTTGGCTTAAACCTAACCGTTTTTTTACTAGTGATTGTTCAAGATTATAACGTTTAAATGACAGAATAATTTCATGTCCTTCTAAGACGTTGTTGACCACAGTTGGTAGACCTACCATGCTGAGAGAAATGTGACATGACACGTCAATGAAAATAATAATAACAATAACTGTCTGACTATTTACATGTCAACTGACATAATACTACTGATGACATATCGATGAGTAATCAATTCAGTCATTGAAAAGGTAGAAATTGTTAGAATAAATTGATTTTACAAGGATAACACGTAAATAAAGATGAAGTGGTCAGAAAAAATAATAAAATAATTTGGATAATTATAATTTTTATAATTTTAAAGGCTTAGGAGGGAGGAAAGGGCGAAGTAGTCCGGTTTATACATTCATGTGATAATGGTCAAGGTAAGGAAGGAAAGTGGCTGTACACATTTATTTTCAACACACATGTTTAGCTGGCTTCTTCAGGTGGATTCCTATTGCTTCAGCTGTCGTATGTAGAAGACGAACTCGTAGAGCAAAATTAAGATTAGTAGGAATGCGATAGATAATTAATTTTAAATGCTGTATTAACATCAACCTTATGCTGACTATCTACAAGGTGTGCTAAAATAGAGCTACGAACAGATCTTGCTGCTTAACCATGTTGGATGATGTTCGGAAATACGATGATGAACCTGCCTAATTGTGCGCCAGATGTAGCTGGCCCCGCAGCTGCAGTCAGACTGGAGGAGGTAAATTTAGGTAGTTTATCGTTATTTATCGAAAGTAGAATAGGAGTGGTTGTGAAGGGACAGCGTACCTCTGCTGCATAATAAGCTCTTTTAACTGCATTCTTCAGTCGTTGTGTTATTATTTCGCTGATGTTGTCACCGAGGAACTGCAATTTTAGGAACATTGGTTCTGTTCGGAACTGTTGCCATAGTGACTGTCCTAGGTGCTGCTGAATTCCTATTTTTCTCAATGAACCTATCCGGATAACCGTTCTTCCTAAGTAATTCTCTAATAATCTTAAGCTCCTCATTGAGTCAGTCGTCTGAACAGATTAACCTAGCTCTTTGAACAAGACACTTTACCAGGTTACGCGTTGATATTTCAAAGGTACAAAACTCAAAAAATGAGTGTACTGACGTGTTGTTGTAGGTTTCCTATACACACTCCTTCTTAGTGTGCCATCTTCTTTCCTTGCCATGAAGATGTCTAGGAATGAGATACTGTTGTTACTTTCTTTCTCTATGGTAAAGTTTATTTGCTGAATGTGTATCATTAAACTTGTCAAGGATGTTCATTGCATCATTCTCGTCTTTCATAGCCAGAAATGTATCATCCGCATATATCGACAGTAGAAATCCAAGTCATTGATTACTCCTTTCAGTGGTCCATTCTCTAATTTAGGGGGGAAAAATTCAGCTAATGGGGAACCCATAGCTAAACCATCAGTTAGTCTGTAATATTCCTTATTGAATAAGAAATGAGCATTCATTGTACATCTTAAAATAAGTTCCTTCTATATTGAATTCAGTCATTGTGAAATCTAGGTGAGCTTCAGACTTTGTTTTGTGAATTCCGTAAATCTGTGTACACTGAGTAATATACATACACCACAAAGGAAGGAAAGAAAATCTCTTACATGTCGTATTCTAATAATAAACTTTTTGACACTGCTATCGTTGTGTGAAATGCAAATGATACTATCACCACTAGGACCCATTCTAGTCTACATTATCCAAGCGAAAACAGAAAGTGGGCCTTTGAAGGATGCTATTAATGAACTGGAATTCTATTGTCAGTACATGGATGATACATTTTAAAAAATTGAAAAATGGGAAGGAAGCAAAGAACATCCAGGATAAATTTAACGAGGTTCTTCCTGCAGTAAAATTTTAATATTGAGAAAGAAAAGACTCGAGGATTTCATCCCTATATGTCCTTATGACCAGAAAATAGGACTTTCTCAGTTTCATGCCCTCGAAATACAAACGCAATCTGATGAAGTGCTTGGTTCACGAACAAGAGTGATTTGCTGGGATGAATGTCTTGATGAGGAACTTGATAATATTAAACGGTTGCTAAGTGAAAATGGTTATTCAGAAAAGCTTACTGATAGGGATATGAATCTAAAATCAAAGCAGCCAAGTTACCAACAGTTCTAAAATAGGCCGTATTCTTACAAATCCAGTTCCTTAGGGACAACATCAGCAAGATACTAACACACCGACTTAGAAATGCAGTAAAAAGAGCTTTCCCTGCTGCCAAATTGCGCGGTGTCTTCAAAACCACTTCTCTTTGTGTTCGTATGGGGTAAAAGACAAACTGACTAATTTCGCCTCTTCCATGTGTATCTACCAATTTAACTGCTCCTGTGGAGTGAGCCAGTTAGTTGCATAGGCCGTACAACTAGGCGTGTTTCTCGTCGAATTTCCGAATATTATCCTGAGTGGTTGAGCAAAGGAGAAACAAAATCCATTCATAGCGTTATTCTGTCTCACCTGTGGATGCAGAACACAAGATTGACGTTAACCATGCTTTTTTCAGGGTCATTTACCGCATACCTACGAATCTCAATTTTGTCTTAAGAGTTCGACTACCAAGTATTCCTGAGGCTGGCTGTTGGATCCACATTAACAAGCCTAATTTGTGCATCCAAAAGAAGTTAGTTCAGACATTATCATTACCTTGGCCATTTAGGTTTAACTGGTCCTGAATTTTTGTGGATTTTCCTAATTTTAGTTGATATTCTATTCGCTACTATATCTTTATTATTATTATTATTATAATTTAAGAATATTTAATGAACTGTAATTCCATTGTGATCTTACTTTACAAGTCGATATTATTTAAAAAGCACTAATATTGTTATTGACTAATAATCTAGAATATTCTGTGTATATAAACATATGTATAATTGTAGAGGAATTTATCGAAAAGAATATTCTTTGCTCTATTATTATTATTATTATTATTATTATATCCTTTAATTCCTGGAGGAACATAGGGCTTCAGCTGCGCGTCTCCATTGCGTTCGGTTCTCTACTAAAATTTTCAACTGGCCACAATTCTGCCCACATGCTTTCATCTCCTCTTCACATAACTTCCTCCAAGTCACTATTGCACCGACGACCAACTCGCCGCTTCCCTTTCGGGTTCCATTCGACCGATGGCTTGGCGTGTGATGTTACTTGATAGTTTCCTCAGAGTATGACCAATCCAATTCACATCCATTTCTTCCTGCTTATTTGTTGTATAATCGTTCCTGCTGCGTTGGTTCGTTCATTACCAGAGATCCCTGTTGCTGATCTTTTCTGGCCGGCCATCTGACCTTGAGTATTTAACGAAGGCAACTGTTAATGAAGGTCTGAAGTTTGTTTGAGGTGCTCTTTAGGACGCGCCAAGTCTCTGATCCATATATACTAAGTAGCACTGACTTCACATTGGAGTTGAAAATCCGAATCTCATTTTCATCCTCTTGCTGAGTCCTGTTGACCTCCACACAGACTTGAGAGTACTGAAAGCTTGTCTTGCTTTTCCGATTCTTGCTTTGATATCCTCGTCATTTCGTTAGCCTATAGTTGAAACGAGGTTGTTTCTTTCAGGTTACTCCCATTTATGCTGGCTGATTGTTGTCTATTGTTGTTGCTGTTGGTGTTGTCCAGGAATCTTCATCACCCTTTATTTTCTCTCTGTTCACCTGAAGTCCTATCTTCTCCGGATACTTCTTCTGTCAGCTTGTTGCTTTTCACTTGCATATCTTCCAGTTTGTGTGTAGTTTTGTAGATTTCTGAATGAATATATTTTTGATAGTGTGTTGTGGTCTTTCTGAAAAAATATGTTTTAGCCACCTATATTTCGCCATAAAATTGAGTGCCACAAGTTTGTTGACTAAAATTGTTTAGTTAAATCTAAACTTAAAGTCTGTCTTCTAGAGTAGAATATCAGAAGGGAAATACAACATTGTCTGCATTATTAACTCAGAATTCAGTTAACCGGTAGAGGACTGTGATCCCTACTTATATTGCATAACAGCTAATGGTACTCTATCCAGTAGGCGGGATAGGGTATGAACCTTGAACCCACTGTAAGGAAGTAGATGGCTTAAACCAACCCGTCTCATTTCCATTTTGGTTGGTTAGAATCTTAAGTAATTACAAAGAGTTAACTGATCTTCACAAATGAAAGCGAAGAAAGAAGCAAGAAATGGTGGAGGTTAGGCCAAATAATCACTAGGGTCCCAGTGGTTGAATGGTCTATGAACTCTCCATGTAACTAGAGGTACCTGCGTGCGAATCCACTCAGTGGATGCGTACTGTCGATGAGTTTCGAATTTGAATGCAACAGGTGGTTTTATTACTTCCCGGATGGTTCAATGGTTCTCTCTCCATGGTGAGAATTGAAACAGATCAGATCCGTACAAGCTGACTCTTCAGGAGAAGAAACAATAATTTAACAATACCTGTAGTAATATTCAAAACACACTTTTTAGTGAAGACACCCCAAGATGTTTATTTTCAGGCTCCAGGATCGATGTCGCGTGAGTAATTGTGAGCCAAACGTGTGAATACTTAGAATAATAACGTGAATTATGCCGCCTACGCAAAGTTCACAAACCGGGTCTTCCTCTTCATAAAGTTTTAAATATGTATAAGTCACAATATAACGGAACGGCAAAGTGGTTACTTCAAATCCTAGGACCTTTAAAGAAAGAAATATTAGGCTTGTGATGTGTTCAAATATACAACTCTAATATATCTGTGACTAATGTTAATGATAAAATTCTGTTATCCATCAATGTCTCCTCACTATTCACGAATGTACCACTTGTTCAAACGGTGGGATATAGACGCGAAGCAATCATCGAAAGGTGAATTGACCTGGGAATTCCCTGTCTAAATTTTACGAGCTACTGCTCAACTGTACAGTCAATGTACGTTTTATCATCAATAACCCATACTATCAAGAACTGGATAGAATCCTTATGGGTTCACTAGTAAACCCAATTTTTGAGTGTTTTCCTTCTCGCAAAACTTGAAAATGGACGTCTTGCTAAGTGGGTGAGATGATGGGTTAGTTAGGAGAATCGTGTATAGAAAAACCACATCCACAGGGCAATGCATGAGCTTACTTAGTTGACTGTTTATTAAATATGAAAGAAATTTTCTCCATCATTTTACGGATCGAGGTAGAAGAATATGTACAGAGGGTCACTTTTCAAGAAGAATTCATGATTCCCCAACGGAGATGGGCTATCTGAGTAGTTTCATAAAGACAAAACATGAAAACGTTTAGCAGAAAACCTGAGGCAATGACACTATAGAAGAAGTCAATATTTATTAAGTAACACTTTAACGGCAACTTGTCAAGTGATATTTTGTCCCAGAGATCAGCAAGTATTATACGGAGAATATTTTACGCAACAAACCTATGTCTGTCACTTTTTGCGGTCGGCGAGTGATTGGAACTCAAACGAAGGATAGGCTAGATAGCTTCGCCACATCTGTATGTATTTATCAATTCAGCTGTTCCTGTGGAGAGAGTTAGTTATGTCAGGTGCACTACTAGACAGTTAGACCAGCATGCTACCAAGCATCTCTCATCGTGGTTTGGTGAAGGACAAACAAAAACCATATGAATTGGCCTCGTTTTATCACATTCATTTGATAGTGGTCACTTGTAACAATACATGAAAGCATTCAAGATGATTCATCGCATCCTACCTAATCTTTCCAATGGACACCGTATTCGCTTACCCCATGTAGCTGTGGTAATAGGCAATTGAACAGTTGGGCGTAAAATACTCATTCAGAAGAAGCTCGCATAGTGTGACTATGCCTCCTTTGCTCCATACAGACTTAGACGACTGACGATGTCACTAACACTTCTTATTTATTCATGACTCTAATCCTTTTCTTAACAACTATTATTCTGATTAAATCTTCATTAAAACTCAGTTTATTTACTTCTGTTACAATCTAGCATTACTTCTTAATCAGACTACTTGTTTTTCTTAGCCCTAATCAACTATACCTGTCTGAACGCTTGTCTGCTTAATCATGTTGCCTTTCATTATTCTTCTTAGTTTCAAGAGTTGGTCTGTAAGGATTAGATTTGCTTTTAAGAGTTATACCACGAATTCATATGAGTTAGAGTACAACTGGAAATCAGAGAGTACTGGACAGCTGTTTCTACTTACTTTGAGAATCATCGGCAGTATTCATCCACCGCTAGGGTTCGAACCTAGGACATTCCGGTTACAAGTAAAGCTATCTTGTATATCATTCAGCACTGGGACCCGATTTAATGACAAGCCCACGAATTCTAACTTCTACGAATTCGTGATTAGCCGTGGGACATACATCCTAACACTTGGCTGGATGGACCTAAGTGGTCACGACGTCTCACTAGAACCCCAGGAAGGTCCTGGTTTCAACTCTGGTGGTGGGTGCGTACTGTCGATGATTTCAAACTAGGATGAAATAGCTATTCTTCTTATCATAAATCGATCCACCTTTATTCTGTGTTATCGATAGAATTATTATATTATTATGACAAATCGCCAACTTATGCATAATAGAGTTAAACCTGAAAAGATCTGATTGGTAACAGTACTGTTCACTACACACGTTGTTACAAATTTGAAAAAAAACAGTCGTCACTACAATGATGGGTGATAGAACAGATTATGTAATATGTAAAATAGCACCTAGTATGCATATGTCTCGGATAAAAGGACTATTAGGGAAAATGGAAACATAACTCATCAAGGTGACTAGTTTGGTAAGATTTTTTTCCCTCACGTTTCCCAGTGGAACATAGGGCATCAAGCTAGTGGCTTGAAGTTTCTGTAGCAGTGTTTATTTAACAGGATGGGGTTGCTGGCCTCATCCCAACCTTTTCTCTTTACCAGCATTATTTCTGGCTCAGCGAGGTAAAGGAGTGCGTCCGTGGCCGGGGATCGAACCCCGGACCATTTTCATGGTTGGCGAGTGTCCTAACCGCTATACCACCGACGCACTTTAAACACGGTAGTACTAGACAGCTGTTTCGCCCTAGTTTGGGACTCTTCATCACTACGCGCTGACTGAGATTCCAACCCAGGATCTTCTGGCTACAAGGCGAGCTCGTAAAGCATTAAGCCACTGGGACCCATTTTGGTAAGATACAATTTCACCTTTCAGAGATATATGGAATTGTCTTTAAAATAAGACGATTACAATATTACCAGAAAGTGTTTGAAGTGAAAAGAATAATGATAGTAATCGTGAATGTCACTCAGATTAAATAAACAGCAGGAAAATTCACAAATCCAGTTCACCAGTTCGTATGATTTCAGACGTGGCAAGTCCACGATATCATTACCTCGCCAAGTGTAGAATAAACCATCTGGAAAGGCAAGCATGCAGCTATTCTTTGCATGACACGTTTGAATTCAGTAATGGCACTGATAATAATAATATGTTACTCGAGAAACCTATGATGGCATCTGGTTCATGTTTGTCATTTACTTACTTTATGTTAAGTTGAAACGTATGTTTCATTTGTAATTAATTACATGGACTTACTACAGATAAATACGGGAATGCTTACATCAAACTCGAAATAGCTTTTACTTTGGTCTACACAAAACATCCAATTTCTTCTTTATCAACGAAATTTACAGAGAGTGAGGTAGTGGGTAGGATGGTGCTATGAGTTCTCCACTAGGTCTATCTGTTAGCAGATTTTTTCTGGCAAGTATTGTGGACAGTGTTCTTGCATCTACTATCAACAGAGTATTCCGGAATATAGTGAGTGTCCCATGTCTTTCCCTTCTCCCTTGCGAAACCAACTGTCCTCTAATGTGCTTTCATATCCGTGTGGGAAGCATTTTCTGTTTACTGCATTTATCCTCGTTCCAAGAGAGCATATGAACTGATTTATGCACATAAAAATGGCCAGACAGGGAGGTTATCGCTGATACGGGAGGTGAAGGAGAAAAAGAGTTTCCGTCTCAGGAAACGCTTTAATGACTGTTTCATATGGATGATTTTGAGTATTTCTCTGGCCTGATCAGCTTAAAATTAACGATATATGAAAATGATTTACTTAGAACTGTGTAGGTGACTAGTTCGGTATATTTATCCTTTCAGCCATCTTGGCTCTTAGGTAAAAATTTCGTGCATCCACGCAAGCGAGCTGAAAACTATCCTTTCTCTCTCTCTTTTAGTAGATTTCTTCGGCCAGGAATTTGCAGCTGAGTGTAGAAGTTGGAAAACTGTTCATTCCATGGAGCACTCAGCAGATTTATTGTAACGCCATGTAAGGAAGACATCAAGAAAATGTCGCTTCTGAAAATGTCTCGAAGATTTAGATATTCTTTTATCATAATACCACTGATACGAAACTCAAACCTTCTTGAAAATAGCCACCAACAGATGAAATTCATCAATAAATAAAGACTTGACCAATTGATTTCAGTGGAGTTATAATGAAATCAAGGCTTGCGCATCATAAATATATCACATACATAAATGATTCTTATTTCGGAATCCCTCTAATCTCTACACGAAAGTAAAAACTTTAATTCTTTTGGCCTTAATGCTATCTGGAATTGTTTTGTTTAGATTTACTGGTTCGCTTTAATCATTACCATAGTGAATTGAGAATTATCAATCCAACCAAAATCGAAATGATCAGAATTCAATGCATTGAAGTTTTCCCTCAAATTAAACCCAATTCTTTTAATTGGTGGATGGTGACTAGCAGTGGAATCCACCAGTATGCGCATTTCGTCCTATTTGGGACTCATTATCTGGATGTGCCTGCATTTCTCAGTCAGTGATGATGTTCCTCCCAACGAGGCTCGAACCCAGTGCCCATAGCTTCAAATGCCAAAGCGTTATCCTATAGACTACTTGGGCCACGAGAGCCACCTCTTAAATTCTAATTACATGTCCAGACATTGTAGAAGTATCCGCACGAGATGCCGGCATGTCAATTTGAGACCAAGCACTTCGGTCCAATCAAACGACGACAGGAAAATCTAAAATTCAATTAAACTGATTCTTTTACTTTAACAATTTCAATGTAACCCGTTATTGATGTGTCAATTTTGTGTTATTCCTTGCGCCCTATTGGCCAACATGCGACCTTCCTTTGTTCTAAACATTTTAACTAAGCATATATACACAATTTATATATCAATTAGTCGCTAAGAATTTTAGATGGATTAACATTTTGTTTTTATCCAAAATATACGCAAAATATAAATTGAGACACAGTTGACTCGAAGGAGTACGCTTTCCACATGAATTCGAGAGTATATTGCAGGATGCATTTACAATACAGTAAAGAAGTATGTGAGAAGGTGTATTCTTCAACACCTGGTCATGATTTCAAGGTCATTTATGAAATTCGTGTTGCCTTGCAGAGTTGTCCTCATTCTGAAATT
Source organism: Trichobilharzia regenti (assembly GCA_944472135.2). NCBI lineage: Eukaryota > Metazoa > Platyhelminthes > Trematoda > Strigeidida > Schistosomatidae > Trichobilharzia > Trichobilharzia regenti. The sequence continues at coordinate 107,511,341 of OX235264.1, forward strand.
CAAAGGTAATGGAGACTTTGAGTATTCATGAATTCAAGACAGATCTTTGTGTACACAAGCAGTAAGTACGTTGCCATATCTGCATTTGTCATAGAATGAAGAAGGGGATGAAAACATTCATCAATCTTCCAGTAAATATACTGGGTCGTAGGATGACCACGAGTGAATGATTTCTCAGTCTTACAAATCGCAGCTCCTATCAGATATGACGAACGTTTCATTTGGGAAAGCTGAAATCCTCGATACCAGTTGTACGAATACCGATCTTCATGCTAGTCAATAAGAAATCTGGTAGCAGAGGACTTGGCGGATAACCCACAGCGACTGAATTTCCCTGTCTGTACATCTCATTGTCAAAGAGAAACTGAACATTCACTATACATTTTGTTTGAGCTGTTTCATCAGGTATGTTGTAGACATTCGTGTGTTCCCCTCATCCAAGTCTACGTACTCACAAATAAAGTACACTTTTTCACTTAATGCACCTCCAGTAAATAACCAGCATACATCAAGCTACCACACAGTTCTCCTTGATAACTTTCATTTCAACAATGTAATTGATGCAATCCAAGGCAAAGTGAATACAGAGAATATCCATACACATACATTTGCCTTGTCAATGGTTCCAGGGGCTCCACTATTCACTTCATCACATAATGATGAGATGAGCCTGGCACACACAAAATTCACAATCTGAAAATTAGTTAGCAGTTTGCAATGTACACAATTCTAGTCGTGACATTCTACTGGAGTTTCCTCTGGAAACCAAGTGATTCACATGATACTATGTGATCTGCTTGACACCATAAGTGGTAGTCAAGCAGGTGAGCATATTTCTATATGAGGACACACTGTTGACTGACTGAGGTGAGTAGTTATATGTCACTCATATGAAGCAGCGAAGTTAACTAGGCGAATATGATTGGTGTTAACACTGGGGGTGGGTAGAGATCGGTGTTGCACACATGCGCCCGAGCACATCAGCGGTGTATCCGGTTTATCTCAGATGAGAGAACCGAATCAGTTCCACCCACTAAACTGAGTCAATACGAGTACAAATATGATGAGCTAAGATTCAAACGTTTGCAACGGCATTCTGGTGATTTTAATTAGCATTTCGTGATTAGTCTTGTGCTGACTGACACTTGAATAGCCAGACGATGAATATTATTATTATTATTGTCAGTGCCATAGTGTCACAATCCTGTCGACATGTTCGATCTACCAACTGCAGTCAACAACGGTTTAGAAGTCGATAACATTGTTTGCTCTGTGATTTACACGGTGTGACCATCAATAGTCAATAAAAATGTGGCTTGTACGAACTGCTGAACCAGACATTACTTTGACAGTTATTGACAGACAGCGATTGTCTGTGTGTTGTGTAGCAAATCACTCACTCAGATTGACTTGAATGCTTATAAATACTCACGCGTTGTCAGTCAGTTAGTTAATCAGTCGGTCAGTCAGTCAGTAGTTGTTCCACCGAGCAGTTAATTTCACCAATAATGTTCATGGCTAAGATGGTAAGTGGAAATGTTCGTCATCAATGAAGTAATGAATCTTTTCCCTTTTTTGAAAAATCTAGATACTTTCCATTTGTATATGTGTATGCATTGCTGCTGTCCACGCTGACGATGTGGAGACGCCAGGTAAATCTGTGTGATGTATTGTTGCTTATTGTTATCGTAACTTCACTGTATTGAGATGTTTTCATTCGTGTTGATTCTACTACAATTGACTAAGAAGTGGAAAAAGATGAGGGGGAGAGTCATCTTTGCATTTTTCGGGGATCCGAATTGGACGACGAGTGTTGTGTATTGACAGCACTGTGAAACTGACTCACTGACACAATCGGTAGACATCCGTGGACCTAGGTTTCGTTATTGTTTCCACCCGTCAAACAGATAGACCTAGGGGATTGGAGGAAGTGGTGTACCCTCTGAGATTCGAAGCCGAAACACACAATGTTGTTATTCAGAGTAGAAGAGGTTTGTTTCACCATAATAGTTGTCGTGAAGTCGCGATGGACTGAACATTTTCTGAGGCCATGTTTAGATGGAAACAAAACATTAGATTAACAATGACAACTGATGGCTTGTAAGATTCTAACATGGAAGAAGTGATCATATAGTGGGGAGATGAGAGCTTCTTAGCACTCTTGAAGCCGGGGGAAAATAACGTAGGAGAAACGGATGTGCTGGTGAAGGCCTATGCCTGCATTGAAAATCGATCAATGAATAATTCAGGAATAAGGTCAATTTATTCAAAACTGTTTATTGCTTTTTCGTATTTCCACAGTGAAAATAAAGTGTTACGGGATAATCGTTTAGGAAATCCCATTCTGACTGATCCAGTCACAAGATTTGTGCTGAGTTCACCCTCAATATTTGTCTTTGTCAGTGTTTAATGTCTTATTTTAATTCTCTAACTTGTGGTTGTTCGATAAATTTTGATAATGTGTTGTTTTCATATGTGATTCAGTTTGAGTGGATGAAAGGGATTCTGATATTGTGGGTCACTCGGGGAGATTTCAGTCAGCTACACATTAGACCACGAAGATCGTTTTACTCCGTTCATACAATCACGAGTCAGTTTTCATCATGGCAAAGTGTAGGACAGTCGACTGTTGATATCGTATGAATGATTACAACACATTTTCTTCAAGAAATAATGCCAATTCATGATATCCTACTTTCACAATGCACTCATAGTCAGATCAAAGTGTACACAATTTGCTCCTGTCGAGAACGACTGCAATTCAGAGAAGACAAAATATGGGAAAACTCAATTATTCTTATATTTCATCAGGATTCCATGAAAATAGTTCAAGGATTAACTGTCTCGCACGTCTAAGCTTGTTTCATGAAAAACTTATTCTGTACCTCATCAAATTTATTCCTGTTTCTTTTCGATTAACTAAATTTCAGGAAATCCGAACGCCAACATAGATGTCGGCTCAGATACAGCACCAGATGGTGCTATACAAGATGTCAAGCCTGCACCACAACAAGGTGCATCTTTGACAGATGTAGTTCAAAACCCACTACTCGGCGAACAAGAAGAATCCAAATAACCACATACACCTCCATTGTGGTGCAAATAGTTCTTTTTCAATTTCAATTACTGATAGTTTCTAAAATATATTACCACATGTTGACACACACAATAAGGTCTACAATTATTATTATTATTACTATTATAATTATTATGATCGTTATTCAACAAAACCGCCTAAGTGAGATGGGCCAATATAGAATAATGTAGTGCAACAAGTGTTGACAGATGTCATCATAATAAACTTTAACTTCCAAGAATATTCAAGCCTGGTGGGTTTCAGGTTGCAACTACGAATTCCTGACAGACTGATGTACGAGATTCGCGTGTTGACGAAGTCTCCGTTTCAAATAGGTTCTTGATCTCTAGGCACAAAACTCTAGTGATAGAGATCAAATAACCAAGTGCTCGTCCTGTTGATTTTCATCTCCAATAAATGCCTCATAATCGCATTTAGGAAAGAGCAAAAGATTTAGGGAAGAAACGTATTCCCCTTCAATTAGTTACTCATCATCGGCTCCACACTAAAATATCGATTTTAAATCAAAATGTTTACCAATCATGTGGTTAGTTTAATCGATGAGATTCAATGGAATAGGTGGGGTTGAATGAAGAGGTTAAAAGTCATGAAAACATGAACAAACTAATGGATGTCAGCAATAAAATATATAAGTTTCAAAATAGGGGTGGGGGGCAAAACTTAATTACGGAATTCAAGATCAGTGGATTCTAAAGTATTACACAATCAAGAATCTCGTAAGACAATGATGACTCAGAAGATTTACGTTGAATGCAAACAGGTTGGTAGGGTCAGCTAGAATTGTAAGACTTAACAAAGTCGAAAGATAGTTCCAAGGGGAGGTGGCAAAGTCGTCTTTGAATACCCAATACATATCAAGTGGTTGGTTATGGCAGAGAAATGGGGTGTACAATTTTCTTTTCAACGCACACATAGATTGGGCTTGTTCAGATGAATTTCGATTGCCTCTGCTGTATGCAAGAGACGTACTCGTAGACCATGCGAGAGGTTGAGTGATAGACGATAAATAATTTCAATAGCTTTGTTAGTTTCGACTCGATGTCCGGTATCGACAAGATGAGCTAGTATTGATTGAGCTGTGCATAGCTGTATTCCGACCTTCGCCAAACCGAGATCGCAGGTGTTAGGAAATTGGAAAAGAAGCTTTCTTGATCATACGCCTTATGTTACTAAATCCACACGCGCAGCTCAACAGGTAAATACACGTGGAAGAGGTGAAACGTGGCAGTCTGTCTTTCTTTCTTGACATAAATATTTGTTGTCTAGTGAATGTACAGCATAGTTTAGCTGCGTTGAATGTCCTTTTGAAGATCCATCACAGATGCTGTGATGATATCGCGCCATGGGAACAACACATAAATTGTAACCTGGGGAAGAGTGATTTTCGAGAAACGTAGGCACCTTCGACGTTCTTACATTTTGAATTCATGTGTTTGTTCACAAATTCAGCTGGATATCCGTTTCTCCTTAGTAGATCACGAATATCACTGAGTTCTTCGCTAATCAGTGTCTGATTTGAACAGATAACTCTAGCTAGCCCGGTGAACTGGTCATCTAACCAGAACACGTTTGTATTGTAGAGGTACGAAGCTCAGGAAGTGAATGTTTTGTCCAGTTGAAGTAGGTTTTGTGTGCAAACGCCTACAGATTGTTCCGTCTGTTCGCTTAGTCACTAGAACGTGCAACATGGAGGTAGAGTCATTTCCTTCAACTTCTGCTTTAGTGCAGCTGATGCCAGGATGTGCTCTCTTGAATTTATGCAATATGTCCTTCATGTCAATCTCTTTCTTAACAAATATAAATAAATCATCGACATACCGGCGATGGAAATCAAGATTACATATTGCTTCTTTAAGAGGACCATTCTATAGTTTTGCTATAAAAAATTCTGCTAGGATTGGGCCTAGTGGTGATCCTGTGGAAACACCATCTGTTTGTCTATACATCTCTCTATTGAACAGGAAGTTTACATTCATTGTACGTACACCTTAGAAGAAGTTCCTCTAGGGAAGACACAAGAATTCCATTCTCCATACCCTGCTTTGTCAATTCATCACCTATGTAATCAACCGTTTTCATCAAAGTCACATTGGTGAATGAGGAATATGCATCCAGTGATATCATGTGTTTTGTCCTTCACATTGAATTCCTTGATTCTTTCCACGAACTCAAAACTACCTCTCTTACGCTATTTTCCGTAAGCTTTCATATAACGGCTGTAAAATTTCCACCAGACATTTTGAACGGTTCGGGGAAATAGACAAATCGAGGACTGATCTAAGTGGTGAACTGTCTTTTCGAATCTCTGGTAAGCCAATAAACTGGATGTCACTATGCTGACAGGTTACAGTGATTCATACAAGGCAGGTGAGATATGGCCTTGTTGTTTCAACTTATTAAAGCCTCTGTTGACCGTCTCTCAGTCTTCTCCATTTTATCATTGTTAGAACAACACATTTAAGTGAACAATACTGTATTGAATTAGATCTCGTCCGGCCTAACTCTAAAATACATAAGTTTGTAAATCAAAATTCTCATGTAAAACCAATCATGGTGTTTTGTCTATAGGATTATAAGATAGTGAGTTTAATTTGTTCAATTAGTCATAATAGTTGTAATGGTAATGATAATAATAATAGTAATAATGGTGGTTTTATCAATAACAAGGATGAAAAAGTGAGGCAATCTGTGATAACACGAATAATGAAAGACAGCATGATTAAACAAACAAATGTTCAGTTAGACATAGTAGTCGATAAAGGCTAGTAGAAACAAATGAACCGATTAAGTAATGCTAGACTGAGTGTAAGGGAAGTAAACGAAACACGGTTTTAATGAAGATGTGATAAGATTAAGGGATGATAAGAAGGGGTTGAAAATATAAACAAGGGGTAGTGTAGAAGTCATCAGTTGGTTTTGTCTCAATAGGCAAAGGGAGGGTTAATGGCTGCACGAACGTCTTTCGAAGGCATAGTCTACTGTTAATAGTTCGAATGTCTGTCGCCTCAGCTGTGTGCTTGCAGTGATCGAAGGCGAATTCTACTGAGAATATTTGGTGGGATACGATGAATTACATTGAAGGCTCTTGTTTTCTCGACTACATGACCGCTATCAATTAAACTGGCGAAATTGAGCCACGGGTTGTTTTTTTATGTACTTTGCCTAACCACGATGCGGAGGGGCGTTCACTAACACATTGGCCAAGCTTCCTAGTAGTACGCCCAGCATTACAGTCACCGTAGGTGCAGAGAAATTATTGATAAATGCACACAGATATGGCAAAACTATCTAGGTTATCCTTCGTTTGCGTCCCAACTTTTCGTCAGCTGAAGAATGACAGACATGAGTATGCTGCGTAAAATGTGCTTCGTATACTCATGGAAAGTCCCTGGAATAAAATCTAACTTATTAAATCAACGTTAAGATGTAACTTAATAAATAGGGGTTTCTTATTTGCAGTCAGAGTCTTTGGTTTACTCTCTGATATTTTCATGTGTTTCTCTATGAAACTACTCGGATAGCCCATCTCCGTCAAGGAATCGTGAATTGATTCAAATATTTTTTGTAAGTGGTCATCTGTACACATTTTTCTTGCTCTGCTCGTAAGACATTTAACAACATTTCTTTTACATTTAATGGGCACGTATTTAGGATGTGTGTGTATTGCCCTGTGAATGTGATTTTTCTATACACACTTCTCACAAGTGACCCATCTTCTCGCCTACTTAGCAAGACATCCAGGAGATGTAGTTTATTCTCCTGCTCCTCTTCACAAGTGGAAGTAAGGGAAGGGTATACGTTGTTGAACTTCAGCAACAACTCGTCTATGTTAACACTCCCATCAACTAAGATAAATGTATCATCGACACATCGGTAATGCATATCAAACTCCTCGATGATGTCTTACGATTTCCGGTTTTCAAGTTTTCCGAGAAAGAAGTCAGCTAATGTTGGATCTGATGGTGAACGCATAGCTAATCCATCTTCCTCTCAGTAGTAAGAATTGTTGAAGACAACGTGAACATTCATTTTGAATTCGACAAGCAGTTCTTTGAGGCTACAAAAGTGGATTCCTAAGTCCAATTGACTTTCAGTGATCTCTTGACAAATATAATCTACTCTTTCCATAAGCGTTACATGAGTGAATAATGATGATACATCTATGGATAACATGCGTTTATACCTCACATTACTCTCGGATATTTTTGAATTAAGGTCGAAGTCATCACTAATTCTATGTTGCACGATTTCTCTGTGGACAGGTCCTAGTGTAACAACAGAAGACAAGGGCCAGGCAACAGATCGTTTTATTATGCAAATCAACACGTATTTATACACATTTCACATATATTATTATAGCTTATGCAAGCAGACAAGCGCAGTCATCTGATTGGTTGTTTATCAGAAGTTAGGCAGATAAACGCAGGCTTCTGATTGGTTGTTTCGGGATTCCTCGACAAATAGATTTCTCTATCTGCGAATCATATTTTGCCACGATAACTTTGCTGTGATTGGTTGTTGAATCAGCCTTGCTCATATTTTCTCACGGCCTGCTCTCACCACACTAGAACTTCTTCGCTGTTCAGTGAAATGGAGAGTTATACATATCTAAAACGTGGCGAAGAGCAAGACCCGGTTTACACACTTTGGGTAGACCGTAAAGTCGGGGAGTATTGGTACTCGTTTGTTTCATAGACTCATACGTGATTGATTATAATACTCCTATTTGGTTCACCCTTTTGAGAGAGTCGGTCATTAGTTCCTCCTCTCTTACATTGAGGTCTTTGGAAACACCAAGAGATTGGAATTTAGTTTGATAACTCGAGATACCTTCCATTTTTCATCATGATCGCCATGTGCAGTGAAACTATACCATCAACTATGTCTGGCTTGCTAATAATTGAGCTTTCGTTACTTCTAAGTTCTCGTAGAGCTTCTCTGTATTGCTTAGATAACAGATTATTTACTGAATGTCTATTGTTTTTGTAATGTTGGCGGCTGTAAACTAGCTTCGTTTTGAAACAAGTTACTTCATCGTCCGATGATGGGGCAAGGTCTGACGTTTGAGAATACACATTTTCAAACTGTATATCAGTGTCTAATTGGTTAAATTTCGGATCAGAACCAGTAAATTTTGGACATAGGTATAACAAATCCAGTTGAAACTTGTTAAGTGCAACACTGGGAAAATTAGGAACATACCGACCCGTAACTGACGGAATTTTCCTTTCAAGCTTTCCGCCTCCGAGAGATTTGACAAGACTGGACCTTTTATTATTCCCTTTGTTTACTGTTACCTTATTAACATATTCCGTGAACATCGATTGTTCGTCCTGAGGTAAATCATCAACTGGAAATTTTCTTCGTGATATGTTCCTTTCTAGATCATTTATAATAGTTTTAACAGAATCAATCTGATTAAGGCCATGACTATTTCAAGTCTCTTATTCGTCTTAACGACCTCCAATATATTTTGGGTTAATGTGCAGTTTCTATACATTCTTTGTGATTTGTTGGTTTCTGAAATTTTATATTTATATCACAAAACTTAAGTCCGAGAGACAAGACTTTTAAATCCGTCAAATGAACACCAAATACACCTAAAAGATTGTGTGTATACCGTTCTCAAGTGGGCGGGAAACGTGCTTCCGGCGTCTGATTTCCAAGGCTTTGAATAAGCTGGATTCCTTCATTTTACTTTCTTCTGTTAACAACATGGTTAACATACTGCAAAGATGGCTACTTCAAGTCTTCTGGAAATCCTCCTACAGCTTATAGTCCCTCAGTAATATTCATTGTCAACTCAGTAATACACGAATTCAAAGAGATAATGTGGTTGAGAGAGTGACGCTTAAGTGTTCTTGCATTTAGACTTGCGTTTTCGCAAACTTGATTTCTTCGTTAGATGACGAGGTTAACAGACTTAAGGCAAATTTGATTGGTCGTTGTTATCAATACAAAGAGAATTTTAAACAAAAGACATCGAGGGGAATTAACGAAAATGAAAGTAAATGAGAAAGTAGTGATCTCCAGTCATGAGGAATGTTTGGGAGTCGATTTCATCGACTAGTCTAGTTAGCTTTGCAAAGTGAAGACTTTAATATGTGGCGAATACAAATTTCAGAAACTAACAACTAACAAAGATACAACGGAGAAAACTGAGAGACAGTCAACAGAATCTTCAAAAAGTTGAAACAACAGGGCCATATTTCACCTGATATGAATAAAACACTAAAATCTGTCAGGACGGTGACCCCTAAGTTATACGACTTACAAGAGATTCAAACAAACAGATTGCCTTTTGGAACAGTTATCGATGATTCTAGCTCAAAACGTCGCTTATATTAAGATTTTAGAACAAAATCTGCGAAGGACTTGCCAAGAGACTTTCAACGCAGCTAAGCTATGCTGCATATTCACTAGCCGACCAATATTTAATTCAAGAAATAAAGACAGACTGTCCTGTTTCGCCAATTCCACGTGTATTGACCTGTTTAGCTGACCATGTGGAGCTAGTTAGATAGGGCGTACGATCATGCCAGTTCATTGTCGAATTTCTCAACACCTCCCATGTTGGTGTGGCGAAGGTGCGAATACAGCTATCCGCTGCTCAATGCTACCTCACCTCATCGATACCGGATATCAAGTCGAATCTAACAAAGCTTTTGAAATTATTTATCGTATATCACCCAACATCTCGCATGGTCCACGAGTACGAATCTTGCATACAGCAGAGTCAATCGAAATTCATCTGAACAAGCCAAATCTACGTGTGCATTCAAAAGAAATTTGTACAGCCACTTACTTTGCCATGACCAACTGCTTAAAATTTATTGAGTATTTAAAGAAAACTTTTCCGGTCCCCTTCTAACTGTCTTATGATTTTGTAAACTTTTGCAGTTCTAGCTAGCTCTATCAACTTGTTTCCATTCAACATAATTCTTCTGACTCATCCTATTCTTCTTAGTCATCATTATCTTACAAAATTCTTGACTACGTAACGCCTGAGAATCAACTTATCTTGAATTCCGTGATTAATTTTCACCCTTTTTCAAAAACTTAGATATCTTTTTACTAACATCCATTAGTTAATTGATTTGGTGACCTGTACCCTCTTCACTCAACCCTTTCTCTGCCTGAAACCTCAATAACCAAGGCAAACACTTGATTGGTGAACATTTCGATTTAATATCTATATATTCGTGTGGAGCCGAAGATGTGAAACTAATAGAAGAGCAGTGTATTACTTCACTCATTCTGTTGTTCTTTCCTAAATGCCTTAATCAACCGTTAATCGGAGATGAAAATCAACAGGACGAGCACTTCGTTATTTCATTTCAGTTATCACAGCTTTGTGCCTAGTGATCAAGAACATAACTGAAATGGAGACTTCGTCAAAACGCGGATGTCGTACATCAGTCTGTCGGAAAATAAAAGTTAGACAAACTGTTACACAACATAATCTTGAATATTCTTATTACATCTGCCATCACTTTTTCCACTACATTATTATATACCAGCCCGTCGTAATTAAACGGTTTCGCTGTACAACGATCATAATAATAATAATAATAGTAATAATAAGTGTAGAGGTTATTGTGTGTGTCTGTCAACATGTGGTTATATATTTTAGAAACTGTCAATAGTTGAAATTGAAAAAGAACTATTTGCACCACAATGGAGGTGTATGTGGTTATTTGGATTCTTCTTGTTCACCGAGTAGTGGGTTTTGAACTACATCTGCCAGGGATGCTCCTTGTTGTGGTGCAGGCTTGACATCTTGTATAGCACCATCTGGTGCTGTATCTGAGCCGACATCTATGTTGGCGTTCAGATTCCCTGAAAGTAAGTTAATCGAAAAGAAAGATAAATTCGTTTAATGAGACACAGAATAAATTTTTCATGAATCAAACATAGGCTTTGGAAACATTCATTCATTGAATTATTTGTATGCATTCCTGATGAAATAAAAGAATCAGGTAGACTTCCGATATTTGTGATATCTGGAAAGCAGTCCTTATTCACAGGAAACAATTGTCTACATGGTGACCTGATTAAGAGTGCATTTCGAAAAAGTTATGTCGGTTTTTAAGATTATTCTTTGTGGAAAAGTGTGGCATTAGTTGTTACGATATCAAATCTACACTACCCTACATTAGTCAACGACGAAAATTGACTCGCGATTGTCTGAACGTGGTAAACCGATCTCTGGTGTCCAATATACAACTGACCGAAATGTCCGTCAGAGTCGCACAATGACTGATCGCTCCAAACACATCAAAATCACTGTTATTCTTCTACAGATCTATGGTTGTCAACAGTGGGTTCTGTTAGGCAGCCATTCAGTTTAGACAAATTTATAGTGCAAAAGAAGTACTTAGGGTGAAGTAGAATATCCTCAACAAGATCGGATCTAATCTCTATCCACACGACTCAAACACTGAGAATTCCGACAGACATTCGAATCTGAGAATCCCCTTCATCCACTCAAACTGAATCACATCTGAAAACAACACATTATCAATTTATCGAACAACCACAAATTGAAACAATGGAATTAGACATTAAACACTGACAAAGACAAATAATAATGGTCAAACCAGTTTAAATCTTGAAACTGGATCAGTTAGGAATACATTTGATGAAAAGCTATTCCGTCACACTTTATTTTCACTGTGTAAATAGAAATAAGCAAAAACCAGTTTCGAAAAATAGACCTTATTGCTTGATTATTGATTGCTTGCGTTCCAACCGAGACGTAGGCCTTAAGAAGCACACCCGAAATGTCACACATTACTTTCTTCTGGCTTCAAGAGTGCTAGCAATCTCTCATCTCCCCCTATATGATCAATTCCATGTTAGAATCATGCAAGCAATCAATTCCCATTGTGAACGTGGTGTGTGGCCGCACTTAAACGTCGCCTCAGATTATGTCCATTCCATCACGAATTCACGAAGATTAATATGATGAAACAAATATCCTCCACTGTGAATAACAACAGTGTGCGATGTGGCTTCGAATCCCAGAGGGTACAACAAATCATTAAATGTCACAGATTAAATTGTCTGACAAGGGAAAACAATCAACAGCATCGGTTCAGGATATTCTACCTATTTTGTCAGTGGTTTATTAGTCCAATGCTGTCAATCCACAACACTCGTCGTCCAAGTCCGATCCTAGCATACAGCAAAAATGTCTCTCTAATTCATCCGTTCCCACGTCCCACTAAATTCAAGTAGAATCGACACGAATGAAAGCATACAACTGCAGTAAAGTTACGATAACAATAAGCAAAAACAAGCAAGAACATATCACTCAGATTTACCTGGCGTCTCCACATCATTAGCGTGGACAGCAGCAATGCATACACATATACAAACGGAAAGTATCTAGATTTTTCAAAAAAGGGAAAAGATTCATTACTTCATTGACGATGAACATTTCCACTTACCATCTTAGCCATGAACATTATTGGTGAAATTAACTACTCGGTAGAACAACTACTGACTGGTTACCGACTGATTAACTAACTGACTGACAACGCGTGAGTATTTATAAGCCTTCAAGTCAATCTGAGTGAGTGATCTTCTAATCAACACACAGACAATCGCTGTCTGTGAATAGCTGTCAAAGTAATGTCTGTCTTGTTCAGCACTTATTTTAAGCCACATTTCAATTGACTATTGATGGTCACACCGTGTAAATCACAGAGCAAACAATGTTATCGACTTCTAAACCGTTGTTGACTGCAGTTGATAGATCGAACATGTCGACAGGATTGTGACACTATGGCAGTGACAATAATAATAATATTCATCGTCTGGCTATTCAAATGTCAGTTAACACAAGACTAATCACGAAATGCTAATTAAAATCTAATTCAATGAATGTCAAATTGAATTGAAGTGAAAACTCTGACCAGCGAAATCCGTCAATAGGCACAAATCAGATTGTAAAAGCCACCAATGTAAAGAAACTCCTGACACTCACTTCTAACAATAAGCTTGTAGATATCGCTGAGACGGACGGACCTTCACTAATCGAAAATCGATGTGGACATCTGCTGCACTCATCATTCCAATCATGATTCATATTGTCAACAGAAATGTCAAGTGAGTCAGTCAGTGCGTCTGTATGGTCGATAGACTTGGCGTGGCACCAGAAACATTCCAAGTCGATTTGCAGAATACAGTCAACAACTTGTTTCGCCATGTTCTGAAGACCAGATAGGTGGCCAGAAGTGATGAATAATAAGTAAACCGGTCAGCGAACCAATCACGAGGTTATCTGCCAAGAAATATAATGGAGGAGACACAGATGGATGACACAGATTTTGAGGAGACTGTTGACTGATATCTCGGACCAATCTAGTCGTTGAGTAGAACCCGGATGGAAATCGACTAGCTTAGCGTGAGTGTGATGGTGACATTGAGAAGATCATGTGAGAAGGCGAGGGCAGTCAGAGAGAAATGCATGGAAATGACTTGCTTAGACTCCAGAGTACAGAGTGCTACAGTATTTCTGTGTTCCCTCGAAGCACAAGTGGATGGAAGTTATCATAGACATCCTCATCCTCGTGTGCAATATAAATTCTGTGGTGGTATCGTCTCTCCGACAAGACACTGAACAGAATTTTAGCCATCCCCGTTGTAATGTAGGAATGACTGCCAACAGTTTATCGACTGAAATTTTCTGATGAATTCCAAATTTGAAATCTCTCTCCCAGAATCAAATAGTGAAGAGGAAATAGGACATTCAACACTGCAGTTTAGTGATTCAATTAGGCGATTGGGACAGATTTGTGTGGTTTATGTCTACGAATCCCACTAATATTGTGAGTTTTATTGTTACTCGTCAGTCTCTGATATCGAAGTAAGTGAAGCCATATTTTATTCAGGAACCCATCGGTATGAAATCAGCTGATGAGTTCAGTTAGACACACGCTCACACACATACACATTCACTGTGGTCAGTTAGAATCGAAGAAATTCGCTAGCGTTTATTGACCTTCACAGATGAAAGTGAAATGAGAAACAATAATTTGATATTCAAATTTTGTTTTGTAGGCTTCCAGTGGTTTAATGTTCTACGAGCTTGCGTTCTATAAAGATTCCAAAACGTGAACAGATGAAACAGCTGTCAACTACTCCCAGGTATTCCAGTGGTTCTCCAACCAATGTCAGCTCATGATGAAATCTTGCAACCAATTACTTAATAATTGATTTTGTTGTTTAAGAAACCAACTGTTCAGTGGAGAGTCCGTTTCCAAGACTTTTATTGTCTAGGTGTAATACCGTATATGCATGATATTTCAGTATCTAGTCCTCGTGACGAAGTGTAGATGAGAGGTGTGAGTGCTCCTATTGATAATATCTAATGCTATTAAATGACTTTGACAACAATCATAGTTCCACATGAAAAAGTAAAATATGTAATGTAATATATACACGAAATAGTTCATGAAATGACTAGTTCTTCGAAATGGATGGCGAATTTGTAATAATAGGAGGATTAGTATGCACACAAAAATCACTTGGTAACCCTCCAAGAATTTGATAAGTCCGACAGATTGTGACACTGCCTAGAATAATACTGACCTAAAATGATAAATGAGATATGCGGAATTATTAACAAAATCTATGGAAATATTAGCAAGAATAATAATATGTAATTTTTTGGATGGTGACTAGCACTGGAATCCACCAGTATGCGCATTACGTTCTATTTGGGTCTCGTCACTGGATGTACCTTCTTTCCCTCAGTGAGTGATAATGTTCCCACCGAGGCTCCTATCCAGTCTCCATAATTTCAAACGCCAGAGCGTAATCCACTGGACCAATTCAACCACGACAGCCACCTCTTGTGCAATTGGTCATATAAATTATTTTATTGAATTTTAGATTTTCTCGTTGATTGATAATAATAATAATGGTGAAGAAGAAGTACGTAGATAAAATAAAGCGGACGAAAATCTACGAATTGGGATTGTCATTACATACTGTTTAAGACATCCCATTTTCATTAAGCTACAAACTAATCATTGATTGTTATGAGTAGTTGTATTCCATTAATATCAACCAGTGGTGCTTTCTAGTCAAATCGACATTATCTAAACACCAGAATGCCGTTACGCCCATTCAGATCTTAGCTCATCATAGTTGTACTCGGATTGACTCAGTTTAGTGGGTGGAAGTGATTTGGTTCTCTCAGCTGAGATAAACCGGATACACCGCTTATGTGCTTGGGCGCATGTGTGCAACACCGGTCTCTACCCACCCCCAGTGTTAACACTAATCATATTCGCCTAGTTAGCGTTGCTGCTTCATATGAGTGACATATAACTACTCACCTCAGTCAATCAACAATGTGTCCTCATATGGAAATATGCTCACCTGCTTGATTACCACTTATGGTGTCAAGCAGATCATATAGTATCATGTGAATCACTTGGTTTCCAGAGGAAACTCCAGTAGAATGTCACGACTAGAATTGTGTACATTGCAAACTGCTAACTAATTTTCAGATTGTGAATTTTGTGTGTGCCAGGCTCATCTCATCATTATGTGATGAAGTGAATAGTGGAGCCCCTGGAACCATTGACAAGGCAAATGTATGTGTATGGATATTCTCTGTATTCACTTTGCCTTGGATTGCATCAATTACATTGTTGAAATGAAAGTTATCAAGGAGAACTGTGTGGTAGCTTGATGTATGCTGGTTATTTACTGGAGGTGCATTAAGTGAAAAAGTGTACTTTATTTGTGGTTACGTAGACTTGGATGAGGGGAATACACAAATGTCTACAACATACTTGTAACAGCCTACACCGAAATTCATAGTGAATGTTCACTTTCTCTTTGACAATGAGATGCACAGACAGAGAAATGCATCCGCTATGGGTTTTCCACCAAACCCTCTGCTACCAGATTTCTTATTGACTAGCATGAAGATCGGTATTCGTACAACCGGTATCGAGGATTTCAGCCGCCTGAAATGAGACGTTCGTCATATCTGATAGGAGCTGCGATTTTTAAGACTGAGAAATTATTCAGTGATGGTCATCCCACCACCCAGTATATTTACTGGAAGATTGATGAATGTTTTCATCCCCTTCTTCATTCTATGACAAATGCAGGTATGGCAACGTACTTACTGCTTGTGTACACGAAGATCTGTCTTGAATTCATGAATACTCAAAGTCTCCATTACCTTGTGAATTTCAGAATGAGGACAACTCTGCAAGGCAACACGAATTCCATAAATGACCTTGAAATCATGACCAGGTGTTGAAGAATACATCTTCTCACATACTTCTTTACTGTATTGTAAATGCATCCTGCAATATACTCTCGAATTCATGTGGAAAGCCTACTCCTTCGAGTCAACTGTATCTCAATTTATGTTTTGCATATATTTTGGATAAAAACAAAATGTTAATCCATCTAAAATTCTTAGCGACTAATTGATATATAAATTGTGTATATATGCTTAGTTAAAATGTTTAGAACAAAGGAAGGTCGCATGTTGGCCAGTAGGGCGCAAGGAATAACACAAAATTGACACATCAATAACGGGTTACATTGAAATTGTTAAAGTAAAAGAATCAAGTTTAATTGAATTTTAGATTTTCCCGTCGTCGTTTGATTGGACCGAAGTGCTTGGTCTCAAATTGACATGCCGGCATCTCGTGCAGATGCTTCTACGAGGTCTGGACATGTAATTAGAATTTAAGAGGTGGCTCTCGTGGCCCAAGTAGTCTATAGGATAACGCTTTGGCATTTGAAACTATGGGCACTGGGTTCGAGCCTCGTTGGGAGGAACATCATCACTGACTGAGAAAGGCAGGCACATCCAGATAATGAGTCCCAAATAGGACGAAATGCGCATACTGGTGGATTCCACTGCTAGTCACCATCCACCAATTGAAAGAATTAGGGTTTAATTTGAGGGGAAAACTTCAATGCATTGACTTCTGATCATTTCGATTTGTTGGTTGGATTGATAATTCTCAATTCACTATGGTAATGATTAAAGCGAACCAGTAAATCTAAACAGAACAATTCCAGATAGCATTAAGGCCAAAAGAATTAAAGCGTTTTCCTTTCGTGTAGAGATTAGAGGGATTCCGAAATAAGAATCATTTATGTATGTGATATATTTATGATGCGCAAGCCTTGATTTCATTATAACTCCACTGAAATCAATTGGTCAAGTCTTTATTTATTGATGAATTTCATCTGTTGGTGGCTATTTTCAAGAAGGTTTGAGTTTCGTATCAGTGGTATTATGATAAAAGAATATCTAAATCTTCGAGACATTTTCAGAAGCGACATTTTCTTGATGTCTTCCTTACATGGCGTTACAATAAATCTGCTGAGTGCTCCATGGAATGAACAGTTTTCCAACTTCTACACTCAGCTGCAAATTCCTGGCCGAAGAAATCTACTAAAAGAGAGAGAGAGAGAGGATAGTTTTCAGTTCGCTTGCGTGGATGCACGAAATTTTTACCTAAGAGCTAAGATCGCTGAAAGGATAAACATACCGAACTAGTCACTTACACAGTTCTAAAGTAAATCATTTTCATATATCGTTAATTTTAAGCTGATCAGGCCAGAGAAATACTCAAAATCATCCATATGAAACAGTCATTAAAGCGTTTCCTGAGACGGAAACTCTTTTTCTCCTTCATCTCCCGTATCAGCGATAACTTCCCTTGTCTGGCCATTTTTATGTGCATAAATCAGTTCATATGCTCTCTTGGAACGAGAGATAAACGCAGTAAACAGAAAATGCTTCCCACACGGGTATGAAAGCACATTACAGGACAGTTGGTTTTACAAGGGAGAAGGGAAAGACGTGGGACACTCACTATATTCCGGAATACTCTGTTGATAGTAGATGCAAGAACACTGTCCACAATACTTGTCAGAAAAAAATCCGCTGACAGATAGACCTAGTGGAGAACTCATAACACCATCCTACCCCACTACCTCACTCTCTGTAAATTTCGTTGATAAAGAAGAAATTGGATGTTTTGTGTAGACCAAAGTGTAAGCTATTTCGAGTTTGATGTAAGCATTCCCGTATTTATCTGTAGTAAGTCCATGTAATTAATTACAAATGAAACATACGTTTCAACTTAACATAAAGTAAGTAAAAGACAAACATGAACCAGATGCCATCATAGGTTTCTCCAGTAACACTATTATTATCAGTGCCATTACTGAATTCAAACGTGTCATGCAAAGAATAGCTACATGCTTGCCTTTCCAGATGGTTTATTCTACACTTGGCGAGGTAATGATATCGTGGACTTGCCACGTCTGAAATCATACGAACTGGTGAACTGGATTTGTGAATTTTCCTGCTGTTTATTTAATCTGAGTGACATTCACGATTACTATCATTATTCTTTTCACTTCAAACACTTTCTGGTAATATTGTAATCGTCTTATTTTAAAGACAATTCCATATATCTCTGAAAGGTGAAATTGTATCTTACCAAAATGGGTCCCAGTGGCTTAATGCTTTACGAGCTCGCCTTGTAGCCAGAAGATCCTGGGTTCGAATCCCAGTGGGTGCGTTCTGATGAAGAGTCCCAAAGTAGGACGAAACAGCTGTCCAGTACTCCCGGGTTTAGAGTGAGTCGGTGGTATAGCGGTTAGGACACTCGCCGACCATGAAAATGGTCCGGGGTTCGATCCCCGGCCACGGACGCACTCCTTTACCTCGCTGAGCCAGAAATAATGCTGGTAAATAGAAAAGGTTGGGGATGAGGCCAGAAACCCCATCCTGTAAAATAAACACTGCTACAGAAACTTCAAGCCACTAGCTTGATGCCCTATGCTCCACTGGGAAACGTGAGGGAAAAAAATCTTACCAAACTAGTCACCTTGATGAGTTATGTTTCCATTTTCCCTGATAGTCCTTTTATCTGAGACGTATGCATACTAAGAGCTATTTTACATATTACATAATCTGTTCTATCACCCATCATTGTAGTGACGATTGTTTTTTCAAATTTGTAACAACATGTGTAAGTGAACAGATCTGATACCAATCAGATCTTTTCAGGTTTAACTCTACTATGCATAAGTTGGCGATTTGTCATAATATTTCTATCGACAACATAGATTAAAAGGTGGATCGATTTATGATAAGAAGAATAGCTGTTTCATCCTAGCTTGGAAATCATCGACAGTACGCACCCACCACCAGAGTTGAAACCCGGGACCTTCCTGGGGTTCTAGTGAGACGTCGTGACCACTTAGGTCCATCCAGCCAAGTGTTAGGATGTATGTCCCACGGGGCTAAATCACGAATTCGTAGAAGTTAGAATTCGTGGGCTTGTCATTAAATCAGGTCCCAGTGATTGAATGATATACGAGATAGCTTTACTTGTAACCGGAATGTCCTAGGTTCGAACCCTAGCGGTGGATGAATACTGCCGATGATTCTCAAAGTAAGTAGAAACAGCTGTCCAGTACTCTCTGATTTCCAGTTGTACTCTAACTCATATGAATTCGTGGTATAACTCTTAAAAGCAAATCTAATCCTTACAGACCAACTCTTGAAACTAAGAAGAATAATGAAAGGCAACATGATTAAGCAGACAAGCGTTCAGACAGGTATAGTTGATTAGGGCTAAGAAAAACAAGTAGTCTGATTAAGAAGTAATGCTAGATTGTAACAGAAGTAAATAAACTGAGTTTTAATGAAGATTTAATCAGAATAATAGTTGTTAAGAAAAGGATTAGAGTCATGAATAAATAAGAAGTGTTAGTGACATCGTCAGTCGTCTAAGTCTGTATGGAGCAAAGGAGGCATAGTCACACTATGCGAGCTTCTTCTGAATGAGTATTTTACGCCCAACTGTTCAATTGCCTATTACCACAGCTACATGGGGTAAGCGAATACGGTGTCCATTGGAAAGATTAGGTAGGATGCGATGAATCATCTTGAATGCTTTCATGTATTGTTACAAGTGACCACTATCAAATGAATGTGATAAAACGAGGCCAATTCATATGGTTTTTGTTTGTCCTTCACCAAACCACGATGAGAGATGCTTGGTAGCATGCTGGTCTAACTGTCTAGTAGTGCACCTGACATAACTAACTCTCTCCACAGGAACAGCTGAATTGATAAATACATACAGATGTGGCGAAGCTA
This sequence comes from Trichobilharzia regenti, assembly GCA_944472135.2. NCBI lineage: Eukaryota > Metazoa > Platyhelminthes > Trematoda > Strigeidida > Schistosomatidae > Trichobilharzia > Trichobilharzia regenti. The sequence goes on from OX235264.1 coordinate 107,531,611, forward strand.
TCTAGCCTATCCTTCGTTTGAGTTCCAATCACTCGCCGACCGCAAAAAGTGACAGACATAGGTTTGTTGCGTGAAATATTCTCCGTATAATACTTGCTGATCTCTGGGACAAAATATCACTTGACAAGTTGCCGTTAAAGTGTTACTTAATAAATATTGACTTCTTCTATAGTGTCATTGCCTCAGGTTATCTGCTAAACGTTTTCAAGTTTTGTCTTTATGAAACTACTCAGATAGCCCATCTCCGTTGGGGAATCATGAATTCTTCTTGAAAAGTGACCCTCTGTACATATTCTTCTACCTCGATCCGTAAAACGATGGAGAAAATTTCTTTCATATTTAATAAACAGTCAACTAAGTAAGCTCATGCATTGCCCTGTGGATGTGGATTTCCTATACACGATTCTCCTAACTAACCCATCATCTCACCCACTTAGCAAGACGTCCATTTTCAAGTTTTGCAAGGAGGAAAACACTCAAAAATTGGGTTTACTAGTGAACCCATAAGGATTCTATCCAGTTCTTGATAGTATGGGTTATTGATGATAAAACGTACATTGACTGTACAGTTGAGCAGTTGCTCATAAAATTTAGACAGGGGAATTCCCAGGTCAATTCACCTTTCGATGATTTCTTCGCGCCTATATCCCACCGTTTGAACAAGTGGTACATTCGTAAATAGTGAGGAGACATTGATGGATAACAGAATTTTATCATTAACATTAGTCACAGATATATTAGAGTTATATATTTGAAGACATCACAAGCCTAATATTTCTTTCTTTAAAGGTCCTAGGATTTGAAGTAACCACTTTGCCGTTCCGTTATATTGTGACTTATACATATTTAAAACTTTATGAATAGGAAGACCCGGTTTGTGAACTTTGCGTAGGCGGCATAATTCACGTTATTATTCTAAGTATTCACACGTTTGGCTCACAGTTACTCACGCGACATCGTTTCTTAAAAATCCCGAGTGTATACGACTGTGGAGCCTGAAAATAAACAATTTGGGGTGTCTTCACTAAAAAATGTGTTTTGAATATTACTGTAGGTATTGTTTAATTATTGTTTCTTCTCCTGAAGAGTCAGCTTGTACGGATCTGATCTGTTTCAATTCTCACCATGGAGAGAGAACCATTGAACCATCCGGGAAGTAATAAAACCACCTGTTGCATTCAAATTCAAAACTCATCGACAGTACGCATCCACTGAGTGGATTCGCACTCAGGTACCTCTAGTTACATGGCGAGTTCACAGACCATTCAACCACTGGGACCCTAGTGATTATTTGACCTAACCTCCACCATTTCTTGCTTCTTTCTTCGCTTTCATTTGTGAAGATCAGTTAACTCTTTGTAATTGCTTAAGATTCTAACCAACCAAAATGGAAATGAGACGGGTTGGTTTAAGCCATCTACTTCCTTACAGTGGGTTCAAGGTTCATACCCGATCCCGCCTACTGGATAGAGTACCATTAGCTGTTATGCAATATAAGTAGGGATCACAGCCCTCTACCGGTTAACTGAATTCTGAGTTAATAATGCAGGCAATGTTGTATTTCCCTTCTGATATTCTATTCTAGAAGACAGACTTTAAGTTTAGATTTAACTAAACAATTTTAGTCAACATACTTGTGGCACTCAATTTTATGGCGAAATATAGGTGGCTAAAACATATTTTTTCAGAAAGACCACAACACACTATCAAAAATATATTCATTCAGAAATCTACAAAACTACACACAAACTGGAAGATATGCAAGTGAAAAGCAACAAGCTGGCAGAAGAAGCATCCGGAGAAGATAGGACTTCAGGTGAACAGAGAGAAAATAAAGGGTGATGAAGATTCCTGGCCAACACCATTACCACAACCAACAATAACAACAGACAACAATCAGCCAGCATAAATGGGAGGAACCTGAAAGAGACAACCTCGTTTCAACTACAGGCCAACAGAAATGACAAGGATATCAAAGCAAGAATCGGAAAAGCAAGACAAGGTTTCAGTACTCTCAAGTCTGTGTGGAGGTCAACAGGACTCAGCAAGAGGATGAAAATGAGAACCGGATTTTCAACTCCAATGTGAAGTCAGTGCTACTTACTATATGGATCAGAGACTTGGCGCGTCCTAAAGAGCACCTCAAACAAACTTCAGACCTTCATTAACAGTCGCCTTCGTTCAATACTCCAGATCAGATGGCCGGCCAGAAAAGATCAGCAACAGGGATCTCTGGTAATGAACGAACCAACGCATCAGGAACGGATTATACAACAAATAAGCAGGAAGAAATGGATGTGAATTGGATTGGTCATACTCTGAGGAAACTATCAAGTAACATCACACGCCGAGCCATCGGTCGGATGGAACCCGAAAGGGAAGCGGCGAGTTGGTCGTCGGTGCAATAGTGACTTGGAGGAAGTTATGTGAAGAGGAGATGAAAGCATGTGGGCAGAATTGTGGCCAGTTGAAAATTTTAGTAGAGAACCGAACGCAATGGAGACGCGCAGCTGAAGCCCTATGTTCCTCCAGGAATTAAAGGATATAATAATAATAATAATAATAATAATAATAGAGCAAAGAATATTCTTTTCGATAAATTCCTCTTCTGGCTCTACAATTATACATATGTTTATATACACAGAATATTCTAGATTATTAGTCAATAACAATATTAGTGTTTTTTAAATAATCTCGACTTGTAAAGTAAGATCACCATGGAATTACAGTTCATTAAAGATGCTTAAATTATAATAATAATAATAATAATAAAGATATAGTAGCGAATAGAATATCAACTAAAATTAGGAAAATTCCACAAAAATTCAGGATCATTGAAACCTAAATGGCCAAGCGGGTAATGATAATGTCTAAACTAACTTCTTTTGGATGCACAAATTAGGCTTGTTAATATGGATCGCAACAACCAGCTTCAGCAACATTTAGTAGTCGAACTCTTAAGACAAAATTGAGATTCGTAGGTATGCGGTAAATGACCCTGAAAAAAGCATGGTTAACGTCAATCTTGTGTTCTGCATCCACGAGGTGGGACAGAATAACGCTATGAATGGATTTTGTTTGTCCTTTGCTTAACCACTCAGGATAATATTCGGAAATTCGACGAGAAACACGCCTAATTGTACGGCCTGTGCAACTAACTGGCTCACTCCACAGGAGCAGTTAAATTGGTAGATACACATGGAAGAGGCGAAATTAGTCAGTTTGTCTTTTACTCCCAAACGAACACAAAAGAGAAGTGGTTTTGAAGACACCGCGCAATTCGGTAGCAGGGAAAGCTCTTTTTACTGCATTTCTAAGTCGGTGTGTTAGCATCTTGCTGATGTTGTCCCTAAGGAACTGCATTTGTAAGAATACGGCCTATTTTAGAACTGTTGGTAACCTTGGCTGCTTTGGTTTTAGATTCATATCCTTATCAGTAAGCTTTTCTGAATAACCATTTTCACTTAGCAACCGTTTAATATTATCAAGTTCCTCATCAAGACATTCATCCCAGCAAATCACTCTTGTTCTGTGAACCAAGCACTTCATCAGATTGCGTTTGCATTTCGAGTGCATGAAACTGAGAAAGTCCTATTTTCTGGTCATAAGGACATATAGGGATGAAATCCTCGAGTCTTTTCTTTCTCAATAGTAAAATATATTGCAGCAAGAACCTCGTTAAATTTATCCTGGATGTTCTTTGCTTCCTTCCCATTTTTCAATTTTTTAAAATGTATCATCCATGTACCGACAATAGAATTCCAGTTCATTAATAACATCCTTCAAATGTCCACTTTCTATTTTCGCTTGGATAATGTAGACTAGAATGGGTCCTAGTGGTGATAGTATCATTTGCATTTCACACGACGATAGCAGTGTCAAAAAGCTTATTATTAGAATACAACATGTAAGAGATTGTCTTTCCTTCCTTTGTGGTGTATGTATATTACTCAGTGTACACAGATTTACGGAATTCACAAAACAAAGTCTGAAAGCTCACCTAGATTTCACAATGACTGAATTCAATATAGAAGGAACTTATTTTAAGATGTACAATGAATGCTCATTTCTTATTCAATAAGGAATATTACAGACTAACTGATGGTTTAACTATGGGTCCCCCATTAAGTTCCATCTTAGCTGAATTTTTCCCCCCTAAATTAGAGAATGGACCACTGAAAGGAGTAATCAATGACTTGGATTTCTACTGTCGATATATGCGGATGATACATTTCTGGTTATGAAAGACGAGAATGATGCAATGAACATCCTTGACAAGTTTAATGATGCACATTCAGCAAATAAACTTTACCATCGACAAAGAAAGTAACGACAGTATCTCATTCCTAGACATCTTCATGGCAAGGAAAGAAGATGGCACACTAAGAAGGCGTGCGTATAGGAAACCTACAACAACACGTCAGTACACTCATTTTTTGAGTTTTGTACCTTTGAAATATAAATGCGTAACCTGGTAAAGTGTCTTGTTCATAGAGCTAGGTTAATCTGTTCAGACGACTGACTCAATGAGGAGCTTAAGATCATTAGAGAATTACTTAGGAAGAATGGTTATCCGGATAGGTTCATTGAGAAAAATAGGAATTCAGCAGCACCTAGGACAGTCACTATGGCAACAGTTCCGAACAGAACCAATGTTCCTAAAATTGCAGTTCCTCGGTGACAACATCAGCGAAATAATAACACAACGACTGAAGAATGCAGTTAAAAGAGCTTATTATGCAGCAGAGGTACGCTGTCCCTTCACAACCACTCCTATTCTACTTTCGATAAATAACGATAAACTACCTAAATTTACCTCCTCCAGTCTGACTGCAGCTGCGGGGCCAGCTACATCTGGCGCACAATTAGGCAGGTTCATCATCGTATTTCCGAACATCATCCAACATGGTTAAGCAGCAAGATCTGTTCGTAGCTCTATTTGAGCACACCTTGTAGATAGTCAGCATATGGTTGATGTTAATACAGCATTTAAAATTAATTATCTATCGCATTCCTACTAATCTTAATTTTGCTCTACGAGTTCGTCTTCTACATACGACAGCTGAAGCAATAGGAATCCACCTGAAGAAGCCAGCTAAACATGTGTGTTGAAAATAAATGTGTACAGCCACTTTCCTTCCTTACCTTGACCATTATCACATGAATGTATAAACCGGACTACTTCGCCCTTTCCTCCCTCCTTAAGCCTTTAAAATTATAAAAATTATAATTATCCAAATTATTTTATTATTTTTTCTGACCACTTCATCTTTATTTACGTGTTATCCTTGTAAAATCAATTTATTCTAACGATTTCTACCTTTTAAATGACTGAATTGATTACTTATCGATATGTCATCAGTAGTATTATGTCAGTTGACATGTAAATAGTCAGACAGTTATTGTTATTATTGTTGTCATTGACGTGTCATGTCGCATTTCTGTCAGCATGGTAGGTCTACCAACTGTGGTCAGCAACGTCTTAGAAGGACATGAATTTATTCTGTCATTTAAACGTTATAATCTTCAACAACCACTAACAAAAAAACGGTTAGGTTTAAGCCAACAGCTTAACCAAAGTATAGACCACCAGATATTGACAGATATTTGCATGTCTACATGATTTGAATAACGGATCACTCAAACTGACTTTAAAACGCCTATAAATACAATGGCATTGTCGTAGAGAGTGAGTAGGTATACTGGCGAATACTTTCACGAATAATGTCCACAACTAAGGTGAGTGAAAATGTGCACCAATCAGTAAAATAATGAAATTACAAAAAAATGTAGATATTTTCGATTTGTGTATGCATTTGCATTGTTGCTGTTATCCAGGCTACTGATGTAGACATACCAGGTAAGGCGATCTGAGGTATATTTATTTATTTGTTGATATATTATCATAAATTTACCGTACTGCAATGTTTATAATCCATGTTGATTATTATATTTTGTGATTAAGTATGACTGAGAGAATTGTCGAAGGGGAGAGATTTATTTTAGCATAATATTTGCCATAAACTGGAGACGTACTCGACATACTATTATTATTATTACTTAAACGCAGAAAAAACTTGGTACAGTATGGCGCCAAGGAAGATGCGCCTCAAAATAATTGTAATAAAACAACATAGGTTAAAAATAAAGATTAAAAATATATAAGTAGAGAACGGACAAAGAACTTCATCTGGAAGGAAAACAGTCATGCTTAACGAGTTCAAACAGAATTCGTTAACTGTCATCGGGAAGGGAAGAAAGAAGAAAACTGCAACTCGTTCGCCATTGATTACGATTCTTCGCTATATCCGATAACGTTTCGAGCCGCTGATTCGAGTTATCTCGCGGACCCCAACCAGGGAGTTGTAGCACACAAACCGATGCTAATCTAGCACAAATATCCTTCATCCCACAACGCCACGTCATGGACTGACCACCCGTCCGCCTTTTCCATCCCGTCCCAGAGCTGGCCAGCAAACAGAGACCTGAACGGAAGTCTCTGGGATGACATTCACAGCACATGCTCAAGCCACTGGAGCCGGTGTTTCCAGATGACGACGACACTCAATGAATGGTGATCTTCACACTATGTTCAAACACACGCCACCGAACCTTAGAATTACTCACGTGATGATGCCGTCGAACGCAGGCAGTCATGCGACAACAGCGATGATTGAACACACAGAGTCGCCGTACATCCTCAGCCTAATCGGAGAGGCCAGGTTTCACAGGCGTGAAGCAGGTCAGCCCGCATCGAAGCATTGTATACCCGACCTTTGACAGCCAAGCTGACATCGCGACGGCGCTAGAGGTGGCTGAAGTTGATGTATGCCAACCTAGCCTTTATTATACGGTTGGAAATCTCACGCGTCATACATACATACTGGACATACTGGGGGGGAGGAGATCTTAGAACAACACCGCATACCAGAATCATAAGTGGAAGGAACTCTAATAGCAAGATGGGGGTTGTATGAGGCTAACATGTAGGCAATCACATGGAGAGGAAACGAAAGCTTAATAGCAGTTGTGTAGTCAGTCAGCTAAAATCTATGGCAAATAATCTGGTGAAATGAGATTTTGTCTTCCGAATCCTGTGTTCCACATGGAATATAAGTGATGCATGAAAAGTGACTGCTAAGTCGAGTTTTAACAGTCTTTTCAAAGTAAGGCGAAGAATTTTTGAGGTTCCCTCAACTATGGCAGGGATTTTCTCCAATTAGAAATACTGGTTCAAGTTATTTCATGTTTAAAATGTCTCCTAAGTAAGAAAAAAACCTGGTGAAGATTTTTGTTCCTCCTCTAGAAAGGAACTGACTTCCAAGGGTCACCGGTTATGGAAATATCTTTTGTTTTTGCATCATCAGGACTGTATAAAAGTAGTTCTGCAATGCACACTTTGTATAATTTACGTGTATTTTTGTGTATAAAGATTTTTCACGCGTTGATCATGGAGTGATATCATTTAGAGAACCATTAAAAACCAGCTAGGAGTACAAAACAGCTGTTTCATCTCACTAGTTTGGAAATCATCGGCTTTACTCATCCACCGCTGGGGTTTGAACCTAGGGCCTTCCAGTTACAAGGCAAACTGGCTCGTATACCATTCAGCCACTGGGACCTAACCCGATTCAGTGGCCAGTTCATGAAATCTAGCTTCTACCAATTCGTCACTAAGCGCGATCCCAACCAGTGTCGTCGCTGGGGAATCCATCCTCACGCACTTGACTGGATGAACCTCAGTGGTCATGACTTCTCACTAGAACTCAAGGAAACTGCTTCCAGGAAGGTCTTCGGTTCACACCTTGGCAGTGGGTGTGTAATCCCGATGATTCCCAAAACTAGGATGAAACAGCTGTCCATTACTGATATCAATCCCTGGTCAAACTCGTAAAAACGAAACTAATCCATACAAACCAACTATAGAAAAGTATAAAGGTTTATTTTGTACCTTATTAATTAATGTTTTTTTCTCTTTTGATAAACTGAATTATGAAGAATTCCAACGCCAACTCAGATATTAGCTCAGATACAGCACCAGATGACGCTATACAAGATGTGAAGCCTGCACCACAACAAGGAGCATCCTTGGCAGATGTAGTTCAAAACCCACTACTTGGTGAACCAGAAGAATCGAAATAATCACACTTCCTTTGTGCGAATAGTTCATAATTTTAACTACTTTAGTCATACAAATAATATTACTTTATTACACAATAACGTCTACACTTATTACTGTGATCCTTGTTCTGTTGAAATAAGTTACAGTTAGATTGATGGGCTAATGTTCACATAGTGTGACAAATTACAGGCTATGTACCGGATATTTGTATTTTCAGTCTGTTTCAGGAGCATAACTTTCGCATTACCGACAATGTCTTTCTGCAGACTGATGTAGGACACCTGCTTATTGATAAGGCCTTCACTTATTCCCTTGATATCTGCAAAAATTAACTATTAGTGAATGCAGTTAAATAATCCAGCGCAATGTACCTCCATACTGCAATCTTCGGCTTACAGTTTACTTTAAAAAGATTAGTCTCTTTTATAAATTCAGATGTATTATGTATTTGTGCTATACATTTCAAACAAGCAGCTTGCATTTTAAGACATACTTTTCTCAGTCGAAGGGATGATGGTACAATAAAAAGATCAATTTATAGAAAGCCCTCTTGGACACCTTAATTTTCCCATTTTCTATCCATTACAGTATAAGAGAGGCTTGGTGATATGTCTATCTATTTAAGAGGATTCAAGGTATTTGCACGGCTGATGTTATAGACAAAGAAAGTGAAATATTGATGAATACTCTTGTTGAAAACGGATATCCTTTAAAATTTTTAAACAGGTGTAGAAGTCAATTAGTCTCTAAACCTACAATCCATACCGCCCCTAAGAAAAATGTTTTCATCAAATTACCATATAACGGGGAAATAAACTGTAGGATTCTGAGACAAAGGTTGAATTCCATCATCTGTAGAACCTACTATGCACCCCAGCCTGTCATTGTCGAAATAGCTAAAGATATGCTCCACTTCAAACCTCAAAAGTGCACAAGTGATTATGTCACATCGCACACACATATATAGGGAGGAGTAATCGCGCTGTGCATGTGAGGGTGGAAGAGCATGTCCCAAAATGGTTAGAAAAACAAATGAATTATGAAAAACCAATAGATGCAGGTGTCAGACTACCAACTTCGTCTACAGCCAAACACCTAATCTAGATGAACCATAAGACTTATGTTAACTCAGCCTTTAAGGTCATCTATAAAAAGGGTCAAGGGGGCTTATTGAAGTATGTTGACGCCATAGCTGTTCAATAACTTAAGCCTCCCCCCTGTGTATTCGAAAACAGTTTATTATTACGTGTAACCTACTTTGGTAGTCCTTATTTGATTGGATTACCAAACGTTTGTGTTAATTATTCTTAATTCCTTTTTCTCTCACTTTGATAAGTAAATGTGTGAATGATCAGATTGTTCGAAATGTATAGCGAAAATACATCTCACACTAGTTTTCAGATAATCTCCGTCTTCTAATAACGCGCTATCCAAATTTACAGTTTACTGTTCACTCATTTTAACAAATTCTTATGGACAGATATTCTACGTTGACGATACCTTTATAGTCTACAACGATAACTCGGACCTCAACTGAATCTTACAAGAATTCCCATCCTTCGATTAAATTGACAATGGAATTAGAAAACGTTTCAAAGATTCCATTTCTGGACGTGGAATTAACAAGAAGAGATGATGGAGCCCTCAAGAGGTCCATCCACAGAAAACCGATATGGAACGGCCAACTAACGCATTTCTACAGTTGGATAACTTCGAGACAAAAACGAGCTCTCATCACCGTACTAACTCATCGCATTAGAAAAATCTGCAGCAGCGATTGCATGGAAGAAGAGCTCCTATTCCTCAAAATTATCCTGGCTCAAAATGGCTACCCGACACGTTTTGTCGAAAAGAACATACATGAAACCTAAACCAAAAGGAGAAGAATACGATTCAGCGCCAAAGAAAACGCTGTATCTAAATCTGAATTTTAGGGGGGATTTGGCAGCTGATATCCTGAAGAGGAGATCATCCAGCTCTTTAAAGAAAACCTTCCCTGCAGCAACACTGAGTGTGACATTCCCTAGCCGTCCAATACTTCGAAACAACACGAAGGACAAACTCTCACATATGACCGATTCCATGTGCATATACCAGTTCACATAGTCATGCGGAGCTAGGTACATAGGTCGTTGTATGCACGTCCTTTCAAAACGTGTTACAGAACATTAGCCAGTGAGGCTGCAAAGAGGAGGGCACCGGTTCAGTCAGAAGTGCCATTATTGAACATCTGATCAACAACTCTCCCAACATCTCAACTGATTCTTTCAAAGTAACTTATAAAGTCAACAGAAACCTACCAAAAGCAGTATGTTTCCCACTTCTCTGTACTTCAGAAGACCTCGCAATATGCACTGAGAAGCCGGAGCTGTGTGTTTAGAAGAAATTAGTCCAATCTCTACAACTACCATGGACCTAGTTCGGTATGTTCCCTTAGCTTTCGTTTTTTTTCTTCTTTCGTTCTCATTTTTCCTTTTCATCTTTTTCCTTCGCTGTGTGTGATTCTTACTCCCTCAGTCTCCATTCGATTCACCCCATAAAAACAGTTATTTTAAGTTTGTTTCCATCCTTTTTCTGTTCACATTTATAATTCGTTTAGAAATTAACTATTTTACAAATATATCTTAATCCTGTGCAGTTTTTGTGTTTCTAAGGCTCCTGTAATCTATTATCACACCTCTTCACTTCCATTTAAAGTAAGGATATTCTATCAGTACTCGCATGGTGCACTTAATGATTCAGTGCAAATGAATGTCGATAATAGATAAGCATTTTTTAATAACGTGGCATCTTATCCATACCTGCCTTATAGCTCCACACTGAGCATCCGATAACCGGTTGAGATAGACGATAAGCAACAAAGAAATCTAGAAAAGAACTTATCACCTAACAAATATGCAGTAGGAATCGATGTGTTGGAGACACATTGAAAAGACTGCTGAGTGATATATCATGTGTCAGACAGATGCTCGAGTGGACGCTCAATGGGAAACGACGACGTGCTAGGTGTCCAAAAGTGATATGGAGAGAAGATAGGTTGTGTACAATCTTTCAGCCGAATGAAGAAAACTAGTGAGAGAGAGAGAGAGAGGCGAATGAACTAGAGATGTTGTTCTGTGAAGGCACATAGTCCACTCGGAACCCAATGGAATAATAATAATAATTGAAATGAACAAAGTGGCTAAATAGTCTCGTATGACTGGCTAATTCTTGTTCTAGAATAAAAGGCACAGTTAAAATATGACAGTATTAGAAGAGGACAAAGAAGATGAAAGGTAGTCAGCTTTTTGAGAATTGTCTTGCTCACTACTTATACACATTTCTTAAAGAAGGAGACACTGATTCACCTTCACACACTTCCTATCTTAGATTAACCGAATCAGAAAAACTGTTACGAGGAATTGAGGGATAAAATGTGAAATACAGTAAATTTGAAAAGTTCAGGTCATTATGATCAGACAGTTGTCAATATGGAATGTTCAAACATCATTTCAACATCTTCCAGTATTACTTTTCGATTTTTCAATCAATTTTAATTTTCCCCTCTATTGATCGGGCTAAAAATGTTCGGCCTCCGTTGGCATGTCGACTCCACTTAGTACAAAGCCTTCAATGATGTGTGAGGATTAACTTGAAGTAATTTGATAGGTGATCACTAACAGTGGAATCCAGGATGCACCACACATCGTCCCATTGGGGACTCGTCAGCTACAGAATGTACCTGTATACCTTAGTGTGTGATAAAAATGTTACCACTGAGACTCGAACTCAATACGCCAAAGTGTTATCCATTAGACTACTATCTTCATGATTCTTATTACCACCTAGTTGCCATTTTGCTATCATCGACCATATTATCAATATTATTGCTATCATTATAATCGTCGTTATTAACTGATATATTAATATCTGTCTGTCTGTTTTCAACATAGAACTTTGCACCGATGTGAGGCAGTTCGAGTCGCCACAATCCACCTCCTTGCAGCATACAAAGCAAGAGAAGAAATGCATACGAGGAACAGTAAACACGGGTGAGACAAAGGAATAGTAATAACGGAGAACAACATAGTTTTATTGGAAATTATAAGTCACAAGGAGTGGATGCATCTTCGCCAGACATTGAGAACGATTTTGAGCCATATCACCGATTTTCTCCAGCCTTCATTGATTTTTACTATCCCGAGAACACCAACCAGTCAAGAAGTCTACACCTTCCTACGTGACTGGCTGGTTGGGTTAAACTAACTGTTGTGGATTTCATTGACTGCAGAGGTCATGTTTTGGTTTGATCGCCATTAGCTCTTTTCCAGTCTGACTCTATGTCGGCTAACATTTCCCATTGTCAAGGAAGGCGATGACTAGGAATTCATGCGTGACACATGTCTGTCTGTCTGTTTTCGACATAGAACTTTGCACAAATGTGCGGAAGTTCAAGTCGCCACATTCCGTGTAGCACGCGAAGCAAGAGAAGAAAGTACAAGAAAAGCATAATAGAAACAGTGAGCAGAGGTGTGAGACAAAAGGGTAATAAAGAAATACAAAACAATTTCATTGAAGATCATAAGTCACACATGTCCTAACCATCTCAGTCGATGTAACTTCACAGCCTCGTTGATTCATTTCCCCTCCTTACCCAGCAGTTGACCGATGCCTAACGTCAATATTGCTCACCTTATTATACCACTTCACACGGGAAATAGAGCGCAGTCACCTATGATCGAAGACAGTTAATCTTTTCATGTCTTCCACTCTCAATGGCCAGATCTGTAGTCCAATCCTGTAACATCATCTAACATTTGGCGGGAGCGAATAGCATGCCAAAAATTAGTAGATTGAAGCTTAAGTTGTTCAGAAAACATATTAATACTTATTATATATGTGATTTATAAATTCTTTCGTAACATGTTACAGAATCAAATGTTGAAGATACGGTTTTTGTTCTCGCACTCCTAAAAAATACCAGTTACACATACATATTCAGTTTTCAATTTCAAATTATCCCCTTCATCAGCGGAATGCAGCTAAGTGTTCGGAGAAGTCTTGGTCTCTTTAGCATGCCATTTTTCCGCCTAACAGAACCAAGATAATTGCTGCAGGACTATATATACTAAATTCACTCCTTGTGAAATAACTGAGCGTGTTGATCTGCTTCATTTAATTGGGATTTCGCATTAGCTGAAGGCGACCAGCTGATTGCTGACGAAATCTCTCTCTCATCACATGTGCAAGATACTCTTTTGGAACCTGCCAACTGGCATCATGCTTGATGCCAGTGTGTAATATCCAACCGCCTGTTCAAGAATTTGTGCACTGTGTATCAGATTACAGAGATACCTTTCGACTTCAAGTTTAATCACATGGATTGATAACACAGTTCGAGAACCACTGACAACCAGCAGGGAATACTGGATCGATTCATTAAATCCTCATTATTTTCTATAGGATTATTCTTTCTCCTGAACACTACTGTTTGTCATAGAGTTTATCTGCATTTCTCTTCTCCAGCTTTGTGTGTGTATGCGTATACTTTAATTATGAAGTGTCTGACAGATTGACACTTCCACTGACCATGTCTCACAGCCATAAATAAGCGTAGAGCGAAGTGGTGCGCACTACACTGATGGTGGCCTTTTAGTGATATATCCCAGCCGGATAGCACGTGTCTACATGAGAGATGACTTAGGTCAGCAAATGACACATGAGGCTTTCGCCTTCCTGCCGAGATCCCGAAAGCAATCACAGTCAGTATATTAAGGGAGTATTGATGCAACTTCTCAAATAAGAAGAGTGGTCAACACTGTCAACCATTCGACCCCTTATGTTTAAGCATCTTCACGTTCACCTAGGAGAACAAAATGAACATATATTCAAAGTCGACGAGACTGCTGTCTGGCAAACAAGCCAATCTCTAATCCAGTAGACTAAGTTAGAGGGAATCCCACTAATGCATATTTACATAACGAGACTAAACAAAAATGAGGACAAAGCATTTAGAAGACAAATTTCTCGAGATGCCATCATTTCGAAGTTTCTTTACAACGCCTTTACAATTTTCTGGTGGACAATGCTACTGATAATGTGCTGCTTACGGAAAAGCAGATCAATCGTCAGCTTCAGATTTTACTGATGCACGGTTCTATAAATGAAAAACTTTATAAACAACTTAAAGCTATTGGGTTACATACTTCCCGGCTTTATGGCCTTCTGAAGATCCACTAATCTGGGAACCTACTGAGACCCATCTTAGATATGTCGAATTCTCCATACCATAAAATCGCAAAATGGATTACAGAGGTCCTTACGCCTGTAAGAGACTAATTATCTAATCATTCTGTAAAAAGTTCATTTGATCTGACAGATACGCTAGACACCTTGAACATTAAGGTAAAGGTTTTGTGTTCAATCGACTTAGAATATTTATTCACCAATGGTCCCCTTCATGAAATTGTTGATTTCATTTGCGATTACATCACAAGCAATGGGATAAACTTACCTATTCCTGTCACTTATATCAAAGACATCATCATAATGTGTACAGAGAATATTAGATTCACCTTCCAAGAAAAGGCATACAAAACAAATCGATTGTGTTGCGATGGGTAGCTCTCTTGAGCCCCTGTTAGCAGATATTTTCATGTCGAAATTGGAGAGACAAATGCGGGGGATGCTTGGAGAATTTATGCTGTATAAACGTTATGTAGATGACACTCTCATTATTGGTAATAATAGTAAATCTATTAAAAACTTTATAACCCTATTTAATCATATTCATCCAAATATCCGAGTGACATCCGAACTCGAATCGAATAACAAAGTCCGTTTCCTGGATGACCATAAGGGATGATGGAACGATTCAGCTATCTATTTTTTGTAAAAAGACATGGAGTGGACAATATCTTCATTTTACCAGTTTTGTTCCTATCCAGTATGAAGGTTTCGTAGTGAAATATTTGTTCTCAAGAGCCCAAAAAATATGCCCGAGAGACACAATGATGGATGAGTTTCGACATTCAGTTTTATTAGCTAATGGTTATCCGGAACACTTTATCACTTGTCACAGTAAAGAAAGACCACATCTCGAAAAGACAGCTTCTGTACCAAAGAAAGCTATCTATCTTTATTAGCCTACCATTCAAGGGTGACCAGATTATACACTTGACAGCTAGCTCAAAGACTTCGGTCAGCCATCAAACACACATTCTACGCCGCCGAATCTCTTTTTCTCACTTGTGGAACATTTTCAATCCCTGTACCTACGATTAAAGGACGAAATTCTGTGGACTCTAATTCAAACTGTATCTACAAGTTCACCTACAGCAGTGGTGACACACACCTATATAGGTAGAACTAACAGAATGTTCCAATGTAGTGGTCGAAAAGAACGTGTTCCAAAATGGTTACTAAATCATATCGAAAATCCCAATGCGATTAATCTGAATATAAATCAAGCATCATCCATTGCAAAACACTTATTAATATCAAGTCACAAAATCAACATTAATGACTATTTTGACAATTATTTCAGCAAATAACTCTAATTCAAAGTTGGTTAACGAAGGTGATGGAAGCACTTTGGTGGATTAATCACATACAGCCTAAAATAGCACAATAGACTTCAATCTTCGCCTACCATAGACTGACTACTTGACCTATCTAAATATGATTGGTATGTAACTTTTGCTTTTTATTTTAACTGAGTAATTGTCATGATGTTTATTTTATTATTGTTAGTTGTAAAGCGGTTGTAAAAAAAACTACGTAATGACAATATCATCTCGCGAAATTTGTCTTCTAAATGCCTTACTTATTCAAACTTATCAAAGGGACTAATTGTTTTAAAAAGGAGAACCAGTTGACACCACTTGTCTTGTCATCATTTCAGAAGATAACTCACCCCCCCCGCAAAAAAAAGCTCATACACAATTGCATCCGTCTGAGTAGAGCGCCTTGATCAGTCAGGACGATGTACTTACTCGATACTGCGCGCCTTTACGGTGGAACACCACCGCCACAGCATCCTATTTGGTCAATGGAGTTGAATTCCACCGTCAAGTCAAGAAATATGGCTATTGTTCGACACCAGTAGGTAAGCAAGCGTATTTCCCCCAAAAACTGACGAACAGTGAAAATTATGTGTGAGAAAGGTTAAACAAAAACACGACAGTTTCACTCATTGTATATAAATATAGTAGCTTTATATTTTTCTGTGTCTCTTTGAATACAAATCTCAAATGTGAGTTGTTTTTTTTTACAAGAATGTGGGGTTGGTTAATTACAATGATACATTTACATACATGAACAACGACAGCAACCAACCAGCCGACCACGACAGAAGTCGTCCGTAGTCGTAATAATAAAAACTGAATTCATCATCTCATAGATTCATTTCTTAGCATAGCTAAACACAATTTTAGATTCATTGATTTCTGTTTCAATACACCAGCTAAATCTGGTATATGTATTACTTTTGGTGTAGAAGTAATACTCGAACCAGTAATATCATCATTATTCCATATTACACGTAATAAATGATAACGCCAGGTTTGTTGAGAGGCACACAACAGCTCAGGTAAGGAGAATTCAAATAAATCTGTACTTGAATTGGCATTAATTTCATTGTTGGTAGTATTGTTATTGTTAGTATTATTATTGGTGCTATTGTTTGGTGTCATTGTTGACTTGACTTCAAGGAATATAGGACCAATGGCTAATACACCTGGTCGTAACGATGACAACGATGAACTTTTAGTATCTTGATGTGATGATGATGATGACGACGATGGACTACGAATTACACGAACAATATTACACGCCAACTCATTTCTTAAATTCTCCATTAATCCGTTCCATTTATTCGCATCACATTCAACTAAAAAATAAATAAATAAATAAAGGAAGTTATACCAAAAGAGGAAAAAGGTGGAATCTTACTTACTGTAACCTATGTGACCAATTAAAGCACTAAATATGTATAAAACAATTAGTTCCCTTTATGACTTTAGATAAAGCAATTTGAATGTACGTGAGGACACATATACTAAGTGGGATGGGGGGACTCATAGATCTCTGCAAGTAAGCGCTGGCTTCACAGGGCATATTGCTGAATAGCTCCAGAAGCAGACAGAATCCCCAGAAGCCATTAATAGTGAGAACAGGAGACATGTGTCGTGCAAATACACTCAGTGTCTGTGTGTATAGTATGTACTTTGCATTGTCTAAGTACAAAGTACTGTTACAAGATTGGCAGGAGCCTGTACCTGCACTCACCCTTGCGAGTGAACCACTTGAAGTTGTTGATAAGTTTTTGTATCTGGGTAGTTGTGTGAGTGCTGGCGGAGGCATGGCGGATTAGATTTCCAACCGTATAGTGAAAGGTAGAGTGGCATACATCAACTTGAGCCACCTCCGGTGTCGTCGCGACGTTAGCTTAGCTGTCAAAGGTCGGGTATACAATGCTTCGGTGCGGGCTGTCTTGCTCTACGTCTGTGAAACCTGGCCTAACCAATTAGGCTGAAGATGTGCGGCAACTCAGCGTGTTCGATCATCGCTGTCTCCGCAGGATTGGTTGCGTTCGATGGAATCATCGCGTGAGTAATTCTGAGGTTGGGCGGCTTGTGTTTGAACACAGTGTGAAGATCACTATTCATTGAGTGTCGTCGTCATCTGGAAACACCGGCTCTGGTGGCTTGGACATGTGCTGCGAATGTCATCCCAGAGGCTTCCGTACAGGTCTCTGTTCGCTAGTCCTGGGACGGGATGGAAAAGGCGGAGGGGTGTTCAGTCCATAATGTGGCGTCGTGGGATGAAGGATGTTTGTGCTAGATTAGCATCGGTTAGTGCGTCACAACTCCCTGGTTGGCGTCCGCGAGATAGCTCGAATCAATGGATCAAAACGATATCGGATATAGCCGAGAATCGTAATCAATGGCGAATGTGTTGCGATTTCCTTCTTTCTCCCTTCCTGATGATAGTTAATGAATACTGTTTGAACTTGCTAAGCATGACTGTTTTCCTTCCAGATGAAGTTCTTTATCCGTTCTCTACTTATATTTTTTTCTTTACTTTTGATCTATGTTGTTTTATTACTATTATTTTGTGATGCATCTTTCTTGGTGCCATATTGTACCAAGTTTTTTTCTGGGTTAAATTAAAATAAAAACATGATTCAAACGAATTACATCTTCTTACTGCTTTGTCTAAATTAAATAGATAGTGTGAAATCTGCAGTCTCAATGTATGCTGGATTCAGCTTCCAGTGCATACTGCAGCAGCTTAATGAAGGCCAAGAACAAGACTATAATTTATTCTTATTTTATTATAGCTTGATTCCATAGAATATTTCACAGTACAAGTATGGAATTTTCAGCATGTGACATCGGTAGCCAAAAATTTAGCAGGCCAACCATTGGTATCAAGTGTGCGTCGGCCGAGGAAACCTGAGAGTATTGGACAGCTGTTTCGTCCCGATTTGAGAGTCTTCATCAGAACGCACCCACGACAGGGGGTTCCAACTCAGGATTTCTGGTCACAAGACCAGTGGGCTCGTATACCATTCAGCCACTGAGACCCGATCCAATTGCCAGTGCATGAATTCTGGCTTCTGCCAATTCACGACATGGCACGACTGCTGGCCAATGTCTTCGGCGAGTATGTTTCCTCACACCCGACCTGTTACTCGCCAAAGAAAAAACATTGGCTAGCGGTCGTGCCATGTCGTGAATTGGCAGAAGCCAGAATTCATGCACTGGCAATTGGATAGAGTCTCAGTGGCTGAATGGTATACGAGCCCACTGGTCTTGTAACCAGAAGTCCTGAGTTCGAACTCCTGCGGGGGGTGCATGGTTGGCGAGGGTCCTAACCGCTGTGCCACCGACGCACAAGGACACTAAAAATCCAATCATGGATCCGTATCGAATGTTTTCAAGAAGCTTGGCATCATTTGTAGCTTAATATAAAAGTAGAGAACTGTTAATATGAACCAACAGATCTCTGAATCGCCCTATTATTGTACAACAAGAAAACCACATCTCTTTATAAGATTTCAACAAACTGAGGTGGTAAAAGCAGGTTTCAGCGTGTAAATTCCTAACAAGTTTATGTACTTACTGTTCATCAACAGTAAGCAGTAAGCAACGAAAAATTATATATATATATATATATATATATATATATATATATATATATATATATATATGTATATATAACCTTAGGTTCCTAGTGAAACATAGGGCTTCAACTACATGTCTCCACTCGCTTCTGTCTTCCTTCTGCTGTACTTTTCACCTGCATCCATGTTAGTCCATACTCTTTCAACTTCTCTTCACACGATCACCTCCATGTCAACCTTGCACTGACGTCCCACTCGTTGCTTCCCTTTCGGGTTCCGTTCGAGCAATGGCCTGACGCGCGATGCCACCCGGCGGCCTCCTCCTCGGTGAGTAGTGTCCAATCCATCCATCTCCACTTTCTCCTGAATATTTTTTGGTTGGCGATTGGTTCTTGTTTTGTTTCTTCCCATAGTTTCTTGTTGGTGATTCATTCCAGCCGGGCCATCTGATCTTCAGTATAGAGCCAGCGAAGATAGTTGTTGATAAAGGTAGCGTCTGCAACAGGCTGTTGGAAATATTCTTTATGACCCCCCAAGTTTCTCATCCGTATAAAAGGGCCTACTGAGTTGACGTTTGTATTGAAACTCCGACCGAATTTTGTCATTGATACTGAGTCACGAAGATTTCCAGACTGGTTTCAGGTTGATGAATGTGTTTCTCGCCTTCCCGATTCTCGCTCGATTTGACATCCTCGTCCGTTCCTAGTGCCTGTAGTTGAGACAATGCTCCCTAGATAAGCGAATGAAGTCACCTCTTTCAAATCCCTCCCGTTGATGGTGATTGGCGCTGGATGTTTCTGCTGTTGTTGTTGGTTGTTTGGTTATTTTCATAACCTCCGTCTTGTTCACCTATGTTCACCTGGAGTCTTGTCTTCGTCGGCTGCTTCTTCGACTAGTTTGTCGTTTTTCGCTTGTAAGTCTTCGAAAACTAAGAGGATAGAAATGCTAGTCCGACAGGAAATAGGTACCAGCTGACAACTAACTATTCAGGTTGACCAAACCCCGACTAGAATTTTTAAAATCTGCCGTTGAATAAACTATACTTAACAAAAACGAGTCGATATTTCCCTCACATAAAGAATGTTGATTGGAAATATGGGGCAAAAACGGCATTATAGCAGAGAGGTCGTCAACTGGTCCAATGTTCATTCGCATTACCGAGACGCTTTAAACAAGACTGTGGAGTACAACATACTAGACATGGCTTAATGTATAAAATGTATATAAAACAGTATTTTTGTTCAGCGAAGAAATTTCTTCTCAACGACGTTATTTTCAAGCCAACTGTACAGTCGTATTTATATTACAAAAAAAAAGGTTATTAAGTGGCACTAAATTATTGCTCACGTAGAGTTAGAATTGAAGTGGATGAATTACAAAATTATTAAAGATTGTTTTATAAGTGAAATGATGCCAAAAATATTTACTTTTTTAATGTCAAGCGCTGTCTAAAAATTTTAAAAAAAACTAGGAGTACTATCACAATAAGAATAAAGATGTGAAGTGAAGTGGAATGAATTCAAGTGGTAAGAAATAAAATAAAAACCAGAAAGAACATTAATTACTATGACCAGGGCAAAGAAAGGGGTTTGACAAAACGTTTTTTGAACACATAATTTCTGTCCATGTATATATATATATATATATATATATATATATATGGCTAGATCTTCGGTTATGCATAAGTGAAGAAAACGTAAACTCTTGGAGCGATTCGATTTTGCCATGTAGATAACCTTGAAGGATGAATCACGTAGGGTTGTATGACTGTACAGCTTGAAAATGAAGTCTTTGGAAAGAAATTTCTTCGTTGAACAATAAATGGATATTTTTCGTGGTATATAATATTTTTTTCCTTCACGTTCCCAGTGGAACATAGGGCCTCAAGCTAGTGGCTTGAAGTTTCTGTAGCAGTGTTTAATTTTACAGGATGGGGTTACTAGCCTCATGACCAACCTTTCCTCTAAACCAGCATTATATCTGACGAGGTAAAGGAGTGTGCCAGCCGGGGATCGAACCTCGGACCATGTGCATGGTCGGCGAGCGTCCTAACCGCTGTGCCACCGACGCATGGTATAATATATATATATATATATATATGCATATCGGGAAATTGTCATTTATTCCACAAATAGTACTTAATATTATGCCAGACTGATGAGTGGAACCGGAATGGGGAACAGTGAGTTGGCCATCAGTCCGATGGTGATATGGAGGAGACTGTGTAGCGCTGTAGTGTCATCTAACAAGAACTTTAGAGAACACGATTAAAAATAGAAAAGAGTTATTGAAACCGACATCAATAATAATAATAATAATAATAATAACAGTTATACATCAGTGATAACCAATTCATTACCTTGGACATCTACTTCCAGATCATATGGTCTCATTGATTCATTATCCGAATTACACCAGTTACATCGAATTAATCGTCCAACACCGAGTAATGGATGACCCGTAGGAAAATCACAATTGGTCATTTCATCAAAACCAGTCTGATGACGATTTTCACCTCGACGAATATAATCTAATAGGGTTTGATAAATGTACATTTCACCTAGACGACCAATATTATTAGTCAACTTGTCGGTTGGATTAGATAGGATACGCTGTAGACGTGTTTTTAAGTATTCTGGAAGGCTGGTATTATTCTCCTGTGACCAGTATTTTGTTAGAGGTGAGGATATACTATCAATGGTTTGGACAGTTTCTTTAGAAAGACGAAGGAACGGAGCAGCTGCAGCTATTGTTGGGTAAATAAAAAAACAAAAGCAAAATAAATAAATATTCTCAAACCTTTGCATGAGCAGATAGTGAAATATAGCGTCAAAGAGGTATTTGAATTCGTAGATAAAATCAAAGTTATTAATATCAAGGACAAAACCATGATATCTCTAGGACATAACATCGTTATCCACAAATGTACCTCTAATAGAAACAGTTAACTACATATATGAACAAGGAGATAACCAGTCGATAAACATTGGCATCTTTACTGAAATCCCTAAAGAATTGTTATTAAGGCATATCATGCGTGTAAACTTCAAATTTAATGGCGCGCTTTACAGGCAGTTGGACAGGGTGGTGATGGGCTCCCCATTGGGTCCTATTCTAGCTGATTTCTTTCTAAGTAAGCTCTCATTTTATTGCCGATATATGGATGACACCTTCATCTTTTGTGATAATGGTTCTGATAGGAATACAATAATTACTGAAATCAATTAGGTACATTCGGCTATGAAATTCACATGCGAAGAGGAATCCCGAGACAGAATCGCCTTCCTGGATGTCCTACTTACAAGAAAACCAGATAGATGGTAGCATAAAAAGAAATGTGCATAGAAAAAGTACTTGGACAGGACAATATACACACTTTCACAGCTTCGTTCCTATCAAGTATAAAAGAAATCCAGTGAAGAAGTAACTGAAGACGAATTAAGCATTGTATATGATACTTTGATCGAAAATAGCTATCCCGAAAAATTCATCAAGAAACACATGACAAAGAAGGCGGCGGAAAAGGACTACTCACTATCTGTAAACAAGAAGCCACTTTATATACGACTACAATCATCGGCGATATACCAAGCAAGACAATTGCAAAAAAATTAAGAAAATCAGTTCAAAGAACTTTTAATGCTGGCAAACTACACGTCTTATTCTCTATACCACAGATGGCGCTACCTCGACTAAAAGATGAAGTACCTAGACTAGCTAGCCACTTTAAATAGTATCTACCAATTCAACTGCGCTTGTGGAGGATCCAGTTATATTGGCTCTAGGAACTTGATTTTACGTGCTCGCTCGAGACAATATCCCACAATGGCTAAGTAAAGGTGTAGTTAAAACCATCATCAACAGTTTGTAATATTATCTTTCCTAATTTTTCTTACATTCAGCTTATTTTATGTTGTTTATGTTATTTAGCTGTAATCTGTCAATATTATTGATTCGATGTTATCTAAACAGCAACATTAATGTTGTTCATAGCACTAATTCATTCACTCACTATAATGTGTATATGGGTGCATAGGCGCCGGCCATTGAGCCATATCATCAACTATCTCCAGCCAATGATTTTTACCATTCCGAGGACCCCAACCAGTCAAGAAGTCTACACCTTCCTACGTGATTGGCTTACAGTAACTGTTGTGGATTTCATTGAGTGATGAAGCCATGTTTTGGTTTGACCACCGCTAGCCCTTTTCCAGTCTGTCCCTATGTCAGCTAACACTGCCCATTGTCGAGGAAGGCGATGACTAGACATTCATTCGTAACACATGTCCTAACCATCTCAGTTGATGTAACTGCTTCACAGCTTCGTTGATTGATTTTCCCCTCCCACCTACCTAGCACTCAACCGACGCCTCACCTCAATATTGCTCACCTTATTATACCACTTCACACTGGAGATAGAACAGAGGCACATATGGTCAAAGACAGCTAATCTTTTCATGTTTTCCACTCTCAATGGCCAGGTCTCACAGCCATAAAAGAGGACAGAGAGGACTTCTGAGCAGTACATACGCCCTTCGGTCGATAGCCAACCAGATATGCGAAACTAGCCTTCTGTATCCGTGCTAAGATTTCGTCAGAGAAGTTGGGTTCAAATCCCACTCTCAACATACTTCAGTCATGGAGTAACTTAGGTGATAACCATCAACTATCATTCACCCATAAAATATCTATTTCGTACGTACATAAGTGAATAAAACATACACATAATCCTATATTAAAAAATGCATTACCTTGAAGAGCAGTAATAGTTGTATCATATCTTGTACTCTGTGAAGTATACGACATCGTTGGCTTTGTAGACACTTGATCGAATGAAGTAAGGCGATCGCTTATATTTTGATTAACTGACGACAAGCTATCAGAAGTATTTGCAATTATTGCATCCTCACTTTCATTGCATAGATGCATAGATACAGTTGGTTCCTGTTGTTGTAAAGGCATTGGTGGTGGTGGCACCAACGACTGACGAGGACATAACAGACGTAATTCACGTCTTGCTCGCATTTGTTTAACACCATGTGAGACAAGATAATTCTCTAATTGATGCAAAAAGGTGGAATTGATACCTTCGCTTATCATTATTTGGGGATCAGGTTGAATAGACAGAGCAAGGTTAATAAAACCTTGAATAAATTGTCTAAAATAAATAAATAAATATATCAGAGAAAAGAAAATGATGAAAATAATAATTAGACATTAGAAAACAGAAACTCAGGTTAATGCATCCACTATGTATATATATATATATATATATATATATATATATATATATATATATATATAAATTTATGAAACTTACATTAAATTCACTTTATTCTGTCCACCATATGGACAGATAAATTCGATAATTTGGGATAACATCGAATTCTCAATGGTATCATTACTACTACTACTACTAATATTAGGCATATTAGTAGTAGTAGTAGTATTTTTATTGTACAGAATTGGATCATTCATACAAGCAAATAATACATAGATTAATTGTATACTGTTCTCTGGAGGTATTTGTGATAAATTAGCAAATATTTGAGCACCGAATGTACTGTCGAGAAATAGCTTGCCATTTAACAAAGCGCTGATTAGACGTTTTGATATGCACGGCAGCTGATTGAAATTAGCTATCCCATTGATGGTTTTTGATGTGTTAAAGGTTATAGATGTGTGTAAATGATCAACCTAGATGTGAGAAGGATTAAGTGAAGAAAAATAGATACCATTATTGACTGCAATAACATATTAAACAAAAATTATTTCAAATATAAGCAAATATTAACGGGTCCCAGTGGCTTAATGGTCTACCAGCTGGCCTTGAAACCCAGAAGGTACTGGGTTCGAGCCCTAGCGGTGAGTGCGTAGTGATGAAGACTCCCAAACTAGGGCGAAACAGCTGTCCAGTACTCCCTGGGAGGTTTTCCAATGGTTCTCCAACCGATGATGTCAGCTCATGTCGAAATTCTGTAACCAATCAATCCAATTCCTACAAACCAACACTTGAATATCAATGAGACGCTCAATAGCGACTTGCCCTATTCAGGTAGGAAGTTACCTGGGGTTCTAGTGAGAAGCCGTGACCAATAGGGTGCAGCAGGTTGGGTGTGAGGAAAAATACCTGCCAAAGACATTGGCTAGGGGTCGCGCTATGTCGTGAAATGGCAGAAGTTAGAATTCATGCACTGGCCACTGGATCGCGTCTCAGTGGCTTAATGGTATACGCGCTCGCCGTGTAACCAGATGGTCCTGGTTTCGAACCCCTGTGGTGGGTGCGTATTACTGAAGAGTCCCAAACTGGGACGGAGGAAACAACTGTCCAGTACTCCCTGCAGGTTTTCTAATGGTTCTCTAACCGATTACAGTCCATAATGACAAAACAAAGTAAGCAAAAGTAATTTAAGTAATTCCTGAATGACAGAGGCTACACACCTTGATGTGATGGCTAGGGTGTAACGTTCTACTTGCATGTTCTACCATGCTAGAAAGGCAGCTTCAAATATGTAGTGAAACATGTTTACACTATGTTAAGGGTCTGTGAGTCAAATGTCGTACTGTGATGTTGCCTCTACGCTCTGGTTGAAAAAGGTCGATCCCGAAAGCATTACACCTCAAATTACCTTGCAGCAGTCGGTTGTCGGAGGTAAGATCTTCTATACGGACACAACTCAAATTACAGCTTCAAACAAGTCGTGTGACTGGCCTCAAGCAGGTGGTCAGGAAACACTGTTCTTCCAATTTCAGGTACTCCTACAAGAACTTTGGACAGTCGAGAATTAACAGCCAGACACACACACACACCAGAAAGCAAGTAAAGCTTTCCTGGTTATCAAGTTCAGTGATGTTTTTGTAAGGCTTAGAGAAATCGGAACTACGGTAATCGTTAGTAGATAAGTGTGGCAAGTGTCAGTAAATCCACAACGGAAAACTCAGCAAGACGTTCGAAGTGAATACTAGAGTAAGATAAGGTTGGCTGTCCTATTGCCACTGATGATATTCCTAGTTGTGGTGAACTGGATTGTGCGGTATACAGTGTATGAGGCGTGAGAAGACAGGAATACACCGGACAGATGATAAGAAGATTCTAGAAGATCTGGATTTATCAGGCGATTTATGTCTGGCATCACACAAACACGAAGATCTACAGGTGGAAACCAACACAGTCTGGCAGAAGTAGCATAGACAAGACTTCAAGTGAACAACAAATACAAACCACTATCAACGGAATGAATTCGAAAGACACCACATCCTTGACTTAACTAGGAAGCAGACGACACCACGGATGAGGATGTTGAACCAGTCGTCAGAATCTGAAGATCAAGGTACACCTTCATAACGCTGAAATCAGTTCGGAAATCTTCTACACTTTGCATCAGCATAAAGAACAAGATTCAGACATTCAACACAAAAGTTACGTCACTTCTTCTTTATGTGTCTGAAACCTGGCGCGTCATGGAAAGCATTTTCAACAGGTTGGTGTAGACTTTTATGATCAGTTGCCTTCCCTGACTTAATATTGAAGATCAGATAGCCGACTGGATAGAATCAGAAAGAAGAAACCAATCAAGCAACTCTTGCTCAACATATATGTGTAGGAGAAAGTGAGAATGGATTAGGTACACGCTGAGGAGACAGGTCATCGCTCGAGTGGAACCCTAAAGCGGAATGACAAGTGGAACGATGGACCAAAGGTGACATGCAGGAGATCGTGTGAGTCGGAGAAGACGAGAGCCTATGGACAATCGTGGGTGGGAACAGGTAAAGAGGACAGCAGAAAATAGGACAAAATGGGGGATGTGCTGCTGAAACCTTCTCCTCCACTCGGAACCCAAAGGGATAATAAAAATACGACTCAACCTCATAGGAAAAGCTTTCCTTATTTCGGAACTTCTAGGAACCAAAACTAGTCAATCATGATGGACCACTGAAGAACTAAAAAAAGCTTTCTGTGGTTTCAGACTACACACTGTTGCTTGAGACACACGGATCGTGTACGGGGGGTAGATAATATTACCAAGTCTTGTTCAGGCTGAACTGAAATAGGTGAAGTAAGATTCGAACTTGAGACCCATATAGGTTGGAAGAGTCCAACATTTTAACAAATACACTTCTGCCGATGAATTCCAAACAAGCGATGAAACAGCTGTCCAGTACTCCCAGCTGGTTTTCAATTGTTCTCTAACAGATATGAATCCGTGGTCTAACCTGAGAAAAATATACCAACTCAGTGATGGAGTTCTAGCTAACCAGGTCCGATGGTTGAGATTCGATTCCCGTTCAATGCACTCACACACCCATACACCTCCCCTGACTAGTTTACTAGCCAACAGCAAGTTCGGAAACGACGGAAGGTTAGCTACCCCCCAACTCGCATAAAGACAACACCGATACTAAAATCTTCAAAACTCAAAGTCTTATGTTCCACTCGGAACACAAGGGAACAAAATAATAATAATAACAATAAAACATAATAAAATAAACATACCAAAAATGCGTTAATCTCTTTCGAGTCAATAATTGAACGAATAGCCTCTTGATCAATCCCAGTAGCTGCTGTTGTAGAGTTGAAAATATACTGTCTAGTAGCAGTACTATTACTACTATTAGAAGAGTGACTTGTATGATTATATTATTATTATTGGAAAACGACTGTGTTGAATTACACCAAAGCAGGATTAAACGCATAAAACCTTTTAAAAACATGTCCAATGATCGACAAGGTATCATAAAGGAATCCGACTGTGGTTGCGTGGTGACACAGCTTTTATCCCCATGATGTTTAATAATTAAATCACCAGTACGATCTATGATCTATAGAAAAAAGGTGTTAATATAGAACAAGTGTAAAACAGTAAATAGTAAAGAAAAACGCAACGACTTCTTTAAAAAAAGGAGAATAAATACATCATAGAATGTTTTTTTTCAATTGAATTTTAGATTTTCCCGTCGATTGATTGAACCAAAGTGCTCGGTCTCAGGTTGACATATCACCTTCTTGTGCAGATGCTTCGACGATGTCTGTGCGTTTAATTAATATTTAATTGGTGAATGGTGACTAGCAGTGAAATCCAGGATAACGCACAGTTCGTCCTATTTGGGACTCGCCAGCTGGATGTGCCTGCATTTCTCAGTCAGTGATGATGTTCCTTCCAGCGAGGCTCTTTCTTATCAGTTGATAAATTTTGTCTATCTCGATATGTCTATTGATTGATGATTCACTGGAATGTCAAGCTTCTAAAAGAATGCTAGAGAAAGAAACCTCACACACACAATGGGTAAAAGTTCAAGTCAAAGAAACAATCAGTTTCAATACAAGTAGCTGCCTAGAAGGTGTGAAAACACACATAAACAACCAATCACGTCCAAGGTGGTCACCAGGAGGGATGATTGATAAACTCCTGGAGAAATCTAAAAGCTCCCTTCAATTGAAATTGAAGTATTCGCTGAAGATGTTGCCTAGCAGGGCGATGAAAGCTTCGGAAATTGACTATCCAGCTCAGAGAACACAACCACCTCAAAATCATCTACTTGAGATACTAATCTTCTCTATCATATTCATGAGTTTTTTGTAACTTGTTGGAAATGCTTTGAATATTGTTCATCATAGTTTAGAATCATTGTATTACCGCCTTTTTATTCTGACTACTACTATTTCGAATGAATCTCAGTCTTTGGAATTTACAAGAAATTAAAAACAAACGAAACTAACCGGTAAACCCAATAAATCAAGCAGTAGACTATGTGCAGTTCCTTCATTATGATATTGTCTTGATGATGAAGCTGCTGTGGATGACTGCAATGAAGATGACCACGTTGACGACGATGATGCTGACGACGTAAACTGATCCAATAGAAGTGAAGTACTGAATGTTGATGAGCCTGAGGATAAATGAGGTCTTGTAGGATGATTAATTGTTGTATATCGTGAATGTAGACACTGCAGACTTTGCGCTAGAACTCCAAATGAAGTATTACGTCTACCATCATTATTATCATTAGTATTCAACTGTTTAGAAATAATTTCTTCATGAATCATTTTAGCGTACATTGGTTTCGACCAAGCGAATAAACAGACTTTATCAGCAACAAGTGCTGCAGGTGAGTCAATGGTCACTTCAGAAGGCAACAGTGTAACAATCTAAAAAAAAAAGGAAATAAAATAGAAAAGAAATAAAAAAAGCGAATGCAAGTCACTTTGAATAACATTCAATACATAATTAGTCACCCAATATACATATATTGGCCTATGTGTCACACTGTTTTTTTTACGAAAGCCAATGATACTAGCTAACTAGTTGGTTATCTAGACAGAAATAGGCAGGGTGGGCCATCAGTCTCAACGGGTCGACCTCTGACGAAATCTCAGTACGCATACAGATGGCTAGTTTCGCATATGCAGTTAACTGGATAAGCAATCCTACATACTAAGACATGGATAACATACATTGCCAGTCAGTGGAAACTGTAGAACCAATAAATCTTAACATAAAAACGTCACCATATGTGTAAAACTTGGGCACTGTCGTAGTAAGTAATTCCATATTAGTTTGCTTATAAGATGCATCATACAGTCAGTGAAACAGTATTACTGTTTACTGGATGACAAAGTTTCAAACAAAATTTATTACTGTTCATAATCATTTCATCAATTATAATCACACGACTTTGAAACTATAATTTTATTTATCCTTTCTTATTTGTCATAGGGGTAGTAGAATTTTCCAGATATCCGACTGGACAGGTGTTGAATCATTCCTGCTACATGTATTTGCAGTTGATTCGGTAAACAAAGCTTCTGTTATCAATGTCTCCCTCCATTCACCTTGTTACATTCGATTTCAAAACTGTCATCTTATCCCGTCCATCCTATTGTATGGTTGTGTGTAACTGCATGTAGTGAGTGGCACAGCTGAACTATTCTCTAGATTTCTTATCTTATTCGAGTGAACCAATCTAGATTTTGCTAGGATTTTGCCAGTCTTACTGCCCCTTTTCTACTAGCTTGACCCATGTATTTCACCCAAGCCATTGCAGGCAGGGTATTAGATAAACTATCTGTCTGTTTTCGACATAGAACTTTGCACTGATATGCACCACTTCAAGTTGCCACACTCCATGTAGCACACAAAACAAGAGAACAAAGTAAAAAAATGTATAATAGAGACAGTAAACAGAGGTGTGAGACAAATGAGTAGTAGTAACGAAGAACAAAACAGTTTCATTGGAAATCATATGTCACAAGGAGTGGATGCATCTGCGCCATTGAGAACGATATGTGATAAGTGATTAGATAAACTAAATTGTTTTGTTTCAAAGGTTCCACAGGATTGATCTTTTGACCGACAAAACTTGTTTCTAAATGAGTTTGTGGATGGTTTGAATACCAGTCACCTTTATTCCTGCCTTGTTAAGAATTCCCTGTTAGGTTTCCGAGGTTTCTTCCTTGCATGCAATTACTACTGATGATTTAGATTTCTTATTGTTGGTGTTATCATTATCTTGCACATATTTGACATTCATGTCGCCATTGATTTTATTATTATTACTATTAAGATAAGGAATCTAGACAATAGTTCAGCTATAATAGCACTTACCACGTGCAATTACACTCAACCACACAATACGATGAATGGGAAAAGATGACAGTTTTAAAATCTAATGTCACAGGGTGAATGGAGGGAGACACTGATAACAGAAGCTTTGTGTTATCGAATCAACCGCGAATACATGTAGTAGGAATGATTCAACACATGTCCACCCAGATATCTGGAAAATTCTACTACCACGCGCCTACGACGACAAATAGGAGAGAACAAAGAAAACTATAAAACTCAAGTTTTGAAGCCGTGTGATCATAACAGCTGCAATGATTATGAGCAGTAAAAAATTTTGTTTGAAACTTTGTCATCCAGTAAATAGTAATACAGTTTCACTCACTGTGTGATACATCTGATAAACAAACTAATATTGAATTAAAAAACATCACATCAGTACAACATATCTTGACCAATGAACATCACACGCACACACACACACACTCAAACACACAAATATACACTCATCAATCACTCAATTATGTGAACTTACATCACACGGTCTATGCCATTGTCCGAATGAATCTAACAGAATGGAAAACTGCTTGATATGTTTCATGAGTGAACTTTTATTCAACTCTACATCGATGTTACTAGTAGCAGTAGTAGCTGAAAGATTTCGACGTTGTTTCGTTTGCTTTCGTCGTTGTTCATCCAGGTTTTTCTGATCACCACCATTACTATCCTCTTTTAGGCGATATTGTATTGTTGCATATTCTTCACGTAGACAATAATCTAATAAAGCGTACCAATGACTTAAACGCTTATTAAATTCATGCATCGATTTCATATGACGCTTTTGCATTAATGCATTTTTCGGTAGATTAGGACGTAAGGAGAGAATTTCATCAATTGTTGAGGTGGTTGGCAACTGTGAAAGGGCAAAATAAGTGAGAGAAAGAAACTTAATATTGAATTTTTTTTTAATAGCTAATGAAAACAAAGAAAAGAACCAATGCTGAATAGATTTGCGCCTGTCTTCGACTAACTAACCCAAACTTTGGTAGGCGTTTGGTAATTTATTCACTGAAAATATAGTGTTTAGATCAAACAAAATTAGAGAACGCTTTCCACACAGATACAAGGACATATTCCAGATGCATGGTTTCACAAGGGAGAAAGGAAGTGTGTGTGTGTGGAGGTCTATTCTGAAACACCTGATCGACTTCTGTCACTCGGTCAACCCTGACCATGATTTCAAGATCATATATAGAATTAATGCTAACTTATAGGCTGCGTTTTCTTCGTTACAGACTTCTAAAGACAGCTGAGGCCTTGGTAATTCATGACTCTAAGCCAGACAGGTCTTTGTGTACAAAAGAAGTATGTACAATCCCTACTTCTACCTTGGCCGTAGAGGGATAGCCATTTATTGATTTATTTTGTTTATTTAGTTATTCTATGTACCTTTCCCTTATTACTACGATTATTATTATTATTATTATTACTATTCTCACTCTGAATCTTTTCCACTTGATCCACTTGACATTTTAAACCCAAATTTATTAATTTTTTATACTTTTTATTTTTACAATATTGAATTCTATCTTATCAAATTTCACACCAGGTTATGTAACATTTTATATTCGCTGACTAATCTTATAATTATGTACCCCCTTTCCAAAATCTATATACCTTATGTATTACTCTATATATTTTTAAACGTATGAAAAATTCTCGTTGTAACATACAGAGAATCAAAACAAGTGATTCAGCGAAGAGACTCTTCTCAACGAATTTATCATCAAGCTGTACAGTGGAGCAATAAGAAGCACGATCATTGAACATCTGGTCGATAATGATCACACTATCTATACATCCTACTCCATAAAAGTCATCTACAAGGCGAAAAGCAATTTACCTAAATCAATACGCACCCAAGTCATCTGTATTGCTGAAGCCCTATCGGGCTATCGAAACAGAAAAGCCAGATCTCTGTGTACAGAAAAAGTTCGTTCATCCCCTCCAACTTTCATGGTCTTAATCCCTATATGCTAAAGTATGGTAATCCCCAATCATATTTTGGCCATACCAATTTTTCATGTTTTCATGTTGTCTATTCAATTGGTATACTCTTCCTTATTACGTCAAATTTTATTACTACTATTCTCACTTTGAACAACTGTCCCCAGTATTATTTGACTCGTCCCACTTGTCATTATAAATAAATTCTCTTTTTTACCACGTTAAATTCTATGCTATCCAATTTCACCCAATATTACGTAACGTTTTTATTTTATTCGATATGTCTACTAATCCTATAATTGCACACCCTTTTTCAAGTTCTATCCATCCTATGAATTATTCTATATATGGCAATAATTTGCTTTGCCACTTGACATTTAACTGTGAGTATAATCACAAACATTTTAGTTTTGTAATTGTATTTCATACTACTATTATTATTATTATTCTATGCATTCACACCTATGATTCAATCCCCTCACTGGATACAGCTTCTTAACAGAAAACCGTATATATATATATATATATATATATATATATATATATACGACTGTACGGCTTGATGATAAATTCGTTGAAAAGAGTCTCTTCGCTGAATACTGTTTTCTGAAAATAAGAGATCTTATTCGACTGATAATGGCCAGTCATAGAAGAATCTACGATGTAAATTTCAGCCTTTATAGGATTCGCGTCATCAGGATATACACTTCAATCTTCAATGAGTGATAATGTTCCCCCCTAAGACTCAAAACCAACATGGTCTAGTATAAGGCATAGCGAAGAGGATACGTGACACAGATGTCATCAAAAGCACATTCACAATAAGCTGCTGTTGCAGGCACTTTCATCATCAACAGCTACCTTTTCGCTCGGTTAACTCAGTTAACATATGTGTGGAGCAGGAAATGGCAAGGCTACTACTAAGCATAGACGCTGAAACGTGCCATCATCACACATTATTACTTCGAGTGGAAGCGGAATGAGAGGCGATAAAAGTTGGGGAGGAGGGGGTGGGTCCGACAGTAACATGCTGGAAATTCATGTAAAGGCATGAAACTGTGTGGGCAGTAGTGGAGTCAGCTAAGGGGAGATAGCAGGAAACAGATTACAATAAAGATATGTTTCTGAAGGCCTACATTTCAATCGGACTCCAATGAAAGAACAATAATAACAATGATTTTTTTAAAGGATACTATTGAACTGTTAACAAGAAATTGACACACTTAACTAGGACCTAAAGGTGGCATTCGGTTCTGGCGATCCTTGGCTGGAAAGGGAATGCCGAGAAAATACATAGTACTGATCAAGGCATTCTACTCGTCCTCCTAGGCAAGGACGCTGACAGAATGCAGAGTCTTCTGGACATCCTGAGCTGCAATCTGCGAATGTTTGGTATGCGATTCGCTCCCTCTGTCAAATATAAGATGATGTTACAGGACTCGACTACACTGACTCCTAGTTTAGAAATAGGGACTGAATTGGTTGGTTGAGCGTGTTGATCACTTCACTTATTTCGAAAGTACAGTCAGCCTACGCCAATGAGTTGATCTCTGACGAAATCTCAGAACGGGTACACAGGGCTAGTTTCGAATATGCCAGTTTACACCATCTCCGGCTTAGTAGACGTGATATCCAGCTGACTTTCGACCAAAGGGCGTGTGTACTACTCATCAGTTCGCTCCATCCTCCTTTATGGCTGTCAGTGGGACCTGACCATTGAGAGTGGAAGACATGAAAATACTGGGTGGCTGTCTTTGAACATAGGTGCCTGTGTTTTATCTCCCGTGTAAAGTGGTATATTAAGGTGAGAAACATTGAGGTGAGACATCGGTCGACTCCTAGGTAAGGAGGGGAAATCAATAGACGAGGCTGTGAAACAGTTACATCGACTAAGATGGTTAGAACATGTGTTACGGATGAATGTCTAGTCATCGCCTTCCTCGACAATGGGAAATGTTAGCTGAAATAGGGTCAGGCTGGAAAAGAGCCAGTGGCAGTCAAACCAAAACAATAGCTCAATCAGTCAACGAAATCCACAACAATTAGTTCAAGTCACTTAGGAAAGTGTAGACTTCTTGACTGTTTCGGGTCTTCAGGATGATAAAAATCGACGAAGACAGGAGACAATCGGTGATATGCCTCAAAATCGTTCTCAATCCATAACGCAGATGCATCCGATCTCTGTGAATTATAATTTCCAATGAAACTTTATTCTTATTCGTTATTACTATTCCTTTGTCTCATACCTGTGTTTACTGTTTCTATTATGCATTTTTTCTACTTTCTTCTCTTTCTTTTTGTGCTACAAAGAGTGGAGTGTGGCAACTTGAACTGGTGCGCATCGGTGCAAAATTCTATGTCGAAAACAAAGAGACAGGACTTTCAAAATACGTATTTGAAGTTACTACTGAATACGCTACCCAGAATGACAGAGAAAGTTTCGCGATTATAATCAATGCACCACCTCAAGAGAGTATAACAACTCCTCCAAAGATTAAAACCATCAATGCCACCTAAACATCATCACTTATTCCAACAAGGAGTTGCTTAACAACCAGACACAGAACCTGTGTGCAACTGCTCAGTTCGTAAATAAGTTACGTCATTTTGGATCTCAAGAAAAGCATACATTTCTCTATGGCGGCAAATACACAATTTCACATACATGATATATGTAAATGTATGTACATATAGCGTTACAATTTGAGTGGTCACTAAGGTACTCTAAGTTACCAACTAATTGTTATCCATTAGCTTCAAGCGGTGGACCTGTCCCTCAGGAAAGTAAAATAGTGAATAAAAGAACATATAAAGCTTATAACCGGACTGGTGGAGATGTTGAGACACACAGAAAGGCACTAGAAAACTCTGATTCCAAATCGATGTGGGTGTGCATAGCCCGAAAGAATCAAATGACGCGTAAACATGTTTTGGACACTGGCAGCCATGGGAACGTGTACCTAACTCCGGATGCTGCTTCACTGTCTTATAGATGAGATGTCAAGTCAAAGCGCCTTAAGGGTGGGATTGCCGCATTAGACAATCACCTGTTTCGGTTTGGATGTTCACGTAGTAATATCCCAAACCTCGTACATAGTATGAGACTTTGTGTGGCGAATGTTATGATGCCTAAAATAAACCACGTTTGTATTCCTAATAATAATAATAATAACAATAATAATAATAATAATAATGTAAAACTTACACCAAGCTTTTCAATAAAGAATTGACGTGTCTCTGAACCATAGCATTTCGATAAGACAAATACACGTGAACGATGAATAGTCTTCGCTGGAAATGCTGTTGTCTCTTCACTAAGCTGTGTAGAAGGTAACACCAGGAGACACTGATCATCAGCATATCCGCCAACCTCCTCTTCTTCATCTTCTGTGCCATCTTCATCCATATCAGCAGTATCAGCGACTGTCGTTGCTGGAACTTTCTCACTAGCATCACCGTCATTATAACTTAGAATATGATCAATAGCTACTGACTGCCAACAGACCATATCAATATCAACTAGATGATATATCGGTGTAGATTCGCCGTCTCCATCAGTATCCATATCTGTGACAGGTATATAACCAACTCTTGACCAATGTAATCGTTTTCCTGGTACAGTTGATGTTGATTTTATGATATTAATATTAGTAGCACTACTATTACTACATATAGGACAATCATAATCACTGATACCATCCACAGAGATTAGACTTGTAGTACTATCATCATGATCTTTACGTGGACGTTTACCGCCCAGCGGTTTATTCGGTGTAATAATGCTTCTTGGACATTGAACTAATATACACGGATAGTCAGGATTAGCGAATACATCACGTAGCCATTGAGTTAATGATTTCCCAGTAGAATTTGAATCAGATGCCTGAGAATTATCATTATAACAGTAAGAGTAGTCTTCACGTAGATAATATTGTACAGCTGTACGATAGATGAATAACATTAAATCTGGTGTTAAATAAGGCATATCGAAGGGATTAGCTCTGGCCTTTTCACCTAGAGATTTCATTAAAGCCTGTGAGAAGAAAGAGAAAAAAATAAAACGAAGAAAGATAAAACAAAGAAACATCAACACATCTATATGATTTCTAATATTGGTGGCAGGATATTTTATGTGAAGAATTCTGAAAAACAATTTTTTTCCTTCACGTTCCCAGTTGAACATATGGCTCCAAGCTAGAGGCCTAAAGTTTCTGAAGCACAGGTGATTATTTTTACAGGATGGAGTTGCTAGCCTCATGCCCAACCTTTTCTCTTTACCAGTATCACTAATGGCTAAGCGAAGTAAAGGAGTGCGCCGGTCGGGGACCGAACCCCAGACCATGTGCGTGATCGGCAAGCGTCCTAACCGCTGTGCGACCGGTGCACAGGACTTAATGAATTACAAAGATAATACAGACTGATGGCATCTGAATCATAATATCACCGACAATCCCTCCTGTCTTCAATCATTAGTTCCTACTGGCTCAAAGATTCCAGTTAGGCAATCTACGAAACTCCATGTGGCTTCAAAACAACAGTAGAAGACTTCATGGAATCGTGCTGTGTTTTTTGTTATCATGGGAGGTGACGACTAGGCGGATTGATAACTGAAGTATTATTTAATCAAACCACCTGAGGATATGTGTACCAATGATACTAGCTGGTTGGAGGCGATCCGCAGGGAGCCTTATCTGACCTAGATTGGCACTCACCAGTCAGTCAGACAGCAAGGCGTATCTGCAACCACCTTGAAGGAGCTCACGTCCGTCCTTCCGACATTCGAACCCACGTCACCCAATGAGTACCGGCAGTCAGAAACTTTTTTTCCTTCACGTTTCCAGTGGAACATAGGGCTTCACGCAAGAAGCTTGTAGTTTCTGTAGCAGTGTTTATTTTACAGGATGCGGTTGCTAGCCTCATGCCCAACCTTACCTCTTCATCAGCATTATTTCTGGCCGGGGATCAAACCACGGACCATG
Source organism: Trichobilharzia regenti (assembly GCA_944472135.2). NCBI lineage: Eukaryota > Metazoa > Platyhelminthes > Trematoda > Strigeidida > Schistosomatidae > Trichobilharzia > Trichobilharzia regenti. The sequence goes on from OX235264.1 coordinate 107,569,387, forward strand.
TACATGGTTGGAGAGCGTCCTCACCGCTATACCACCGACGTTACAACTGAGCTATTCGGGTTTGTGATTGACCTCCTGTAGGACTGTAGTGGATACTTTGATTGGACACTAGTAACTAGTGTGATGTGTCTAGTCCTTTGTTTAGTGGAGACTGAGTTCTGTCAGTCAAGTTTGCAATGTGGCCACCATTCTTGGTAGCTCGCCATCACGGTACACACTGATTTGATATTAGATGTTTGGAGGCAACCTAGGTTCAAGGCTTCCTGTCGATTACCTCCAAGCACCTAATATCAAATCAATGTGCATCGTGATGGCGAGCTACCTAGAATGGTGGCCACATTGCAAATCTGACTGACAGATCTCAGTCTCCACTAAAACTAAGGACTAGAAACTTCACACTACTTACTAGTGTCCAAATAAAACATATACCAGTGCCGAAAGCCTGAAAAATTGCTACTAATACGCCAAAGGGAAAGAGATAGGAAGGTAGGAAGAGAACTATAAAAATCCAAGTTTCGAGGTTGTGTAGTTGCACAATTGATGATATGATTATGAACAATGAAGAACAATAATTTTGTGGATAGTGACTAGCAGTTGAATCGAGTATGTGGTACATTTCGTCCTATTTGAGACTTGTCAATCTGAGGGTGTGTCCGCATTCCCCCAGTGAGTGATGGTGTTTCCACTGAGATTCGAATCAAGTACCCAACGTTAAAAACGACAAAGCGTTATCCAAGTGACCACTTAGGTCACGAGAGCCACATTCAGTGCAACGGGTATTCAATTTAAACTTTCTTGTTCATTGACTGGACAGAAGTTTTCTGTCTCAGGTTGAAATGTTGGCTCCTTGTGCAGATGGTTCAGTGATGCCTGACTATCTAACTTGATAAAAGGATGAAATGTGCATTCTGCATTCCACTTCTAGTCACCACCAAACAAAATTATTTCCAGTGAGATAATCAGACATCGTCAAAGCATTCTCGCACAGACGGAGGTGACATTTCAACCTGAGGCAAAACACTTCCGTCCAATCAATCAACAGAAATGTCTTAAATGAATTAAATAATGGGGAATGGTGTTTGGAACTTTGTTATTCAGTAAGTAATGCTATTTTACTCACTGTGCGTGTGTGCGTGTGTACATTACACAACAAATAAACAAATTAATATGGAACTACATAGTATAACTTTTATATAACAGTCTGGAAACTTCCATCAACAGCTACCCCCCCTATGGGCATCAGACGACAGCCCAGAAAAAAAGGAATAGTGACAGGGAACTCCGAACTGTGACGAAGCAATACAGAGCCCAACGCCGGATTAAATAAGGAAATGCAGATGGACTGGTGGAAAAGGAGACTGTTAAGTGAAATCATACACTAGGCGGACGGTTGAGTGCCAACTCCCCGTATCCCATTCAGCCATTGGGACGCGATTCAATGGTCCTGCGTTCACACTCCAGTCTGTGCGTACTGCCAATGATTTCCAGACTAGGATGAAACAGCTGTACTCCTTGGTTTTCAATGGTTCTCTAACTGATGTCAATCCGTGGTCAAACTCCAAAAAAAGATAAATCTGATCTGTACAAACCAACTCTTGACAATATATATTTTTTAAAAAAGAACCAAAAACAAAGCGAAGCAAAGAGACAGCTCACCTCAAATGTTGAACGTTCTGGCCGATCGATAAGACCAATGGCTTTTGTAAATTGACTATCCAGTGGATTTTTTTGAATATATTCTCCAGGTGACCAAATGCAACAAGTTTCTTTCAATAGTTGATACAAACTGGTGTTTTGTGACTCCAGTTGAAAGAAAGCTGCTGGTGAATAAACTAACTGACCTGATGTCGTGGGACTTGAAAGTTGAATTGATGTGTTGTCATTGTTGTCTTTGCCACCGCCTAGTTGTTGTTCAACAGGCAACCAAGCTGTTTCACGCAGTTTACATAACCATGAGGAATAGGATAAATAGTGTAGGGTATCTTTCATATTAGGCAGATTTGAGGATTTAGTCAGAAAACGGCTGGATGATGCTAAGTCTTCCTTAGTTGTTTGACAATATGAATCAATTTGCATACGAGTATAGTAGGCAGAACAAACACTATTTGAAGAGAGAGAGAGACACGCACACAAAGAGACATAACACACGAAAATGTGAGCAATATGCAGATAGTCAAATGTCAAAAAGTCAAAACTCAAAGAACACAAAGCAAAACAAAAACTTTTGAGATCCGTTTATATCTTTGACTGGTGTGGCTGAATTCACGCCGAAATTTCAATGCTTCCAAATGACCAGTTATCCTGTCACGCTTCCCTCCTCTATGTGTGTGTTTAAGTGAAACACGTTAGTGTATTATTCAGATGGAAGTCAAATGCTCAATCAAACCTGGAACTAATTTATCCCGCAAAATGTAAGATGATGTTACAGGACTGGACTACACTGACTCCTAGCTTACAAATAGGGAGTGAAGTGGTAAAGCACGTTGACCGCTTCACTTATTTGGGAAGTACCATCAGCCAGCCCAAACGAGTTGATCTCTGACGAAATCTCAACACGGATACAAAGGGCTAGTTTCGCATATGCCAGTCAGTTTACGCCGTCTCTGGCTTAGTAGACGTGATATCCGACTGGCTATCGACCAAAGAGCGGGTGTACTGCTCAGCAGTCTGCTCGATCCTCATTTATACCTGGCTGTGAGACCTGAGAGTGGCAGACATGAAAAGATACGCTATCTTCGATCATAGGTGCCTACTCTCTATCTCCCGTATGAAATGGTATACTAAGGTGAGCAATATAGAGGTGAAGCATCGGTCGACTGCTAGGTAAGGAGGGAGAATAAATCAACAAGGTTGTGAAGCAGTTACATCGACTGAGATGGTTAGGACATGTGTTACGCATGCATGTCTTGTCATCGCCTTCCTCAACAATGGGAAATGTTACCTGACATAGGGTCAGACTGGAAATCCTAGCATATTTACTGGCGTGAGCGGTAACAAAAGGTTGATATATACAGAGCGTGAAAGAATGAAGAAGAAATGCTTTAAATAGAGTTTGTAATGAAGAGAGAAACAAAAGAGCATATAACATAAGAAGAGAGAGAGAAAAGGAAAAGAAAGAAAACGTCGTACCTATAAATGATATGAGTTGTGAAGACGAGGAGGTCTAATTGTTCTAATGACTATTTAATAAGTTTTTAGGTGTCACGCCTAATGCTTTCTTCATCGCACAGAACACAAGCCAAGTAGAGTATGGTTGAGATTTTGTACTTACTATTGCGAGCATATAGTTTTCTATATAGGCTTCTGCTCCCGTCTGATGAGATACAAGGAGAGATTTGTGAATGAAGAGGGTGTTGTGAGTTAGATAGAATGGATTTAGCCCATTTTTCACATGAGTCCATGTGCGTGTCAACCAGAATGTTAACAAACTGGTTAAGTGGCACATTGCTTACCCTGCTGACAACCTTTAACACCCTACGTAATAAGATATAGTCCTTCTTCAGTATCCCTGGAAACATTAAGGGGGAACAATAGAGAATAATAGGCAGAATGCAAGAGTTAACGAATCGTAAGAGTAAGGGTTGGGTTATTCCAGAATGTCGTAACTTCTTGATGCAGAAGGTAAGACGAAATATTTTCTTCGAAATCATCAAGATATGAGACGACCAGGAAAGATCAGCAGGTAGAAAGACGCCACGATATTTAATTTCCAACTTGGTTTCTATTTCAGTGCCATCTATAATGCATACCTCGTGAATGTTAACCAGTTTGTTTAGGTCAGATTTATACCTAAAGGTGAAATTAACTGTTTGGCATTAGGAGGGGTTTAAGGTGAGACCGTTTTCCTTGGACCACTGGCTGATTTCTAATAAAAAGCCATTTAGTTTGGAGCAGTCTCTTTAACAGGCGGAGCTACACTCAGATCGTCAGCATACTTAACAAAATTAATGCTATTTGAAGATGGTAAGTCGTGTAGAAAGAAAGAAAGAAAAGAGAAGTGAGGAGAGTACAGCACCTCGAGGGACACCAGCTTCAGTGAGCACAGCAGAGGAGGATTTACCTCTGTACACAGTGTACTGCATTCTTTTGAGAAATAGAATGCTAATACTAATAAATATTACTTACAAAAACAAAACAGGTTATATAAGTAACTTACTCAGCATAAGAAGACCAATTATCGTGTAGTAAACAACTCAGGCGTTCTGCTATCCCTTTGCCAATCATTTTATCCTGTAATCTAGCAATACATATCAGGAGTAATTCTAGACCAGGAGAAACATAATCTTCAATTAACCAACAGGCTGTACTTTTAGTATTGCTGTTTTCCAATGATGGATCATTGATTACACATGGTGTCGTCAGTCCTTCTTTGTTCAACGCTTCAATGATGTAATTTTGTAAACGATGATTTTTAGGCAGGGGGATTGTATCTTTTGTTAAATTGGAAAATTTAGCACCATTGTTAGTAGCAATAGTAGTAGTAGTAGTGACAGATGGCTGGTAAACATATTTAACTTTATGCACTGATAACAGTGTGCAGACACCTAGAAAGAAAAAAGGAAACGTGAAAACAGAGAGATCAATAGTTACAAAAATTCATCAGGAGTTGGCATTGGTTAGAGAACCATTGGAAAACCTGCCAGGGAGTACAGGACAGCCAGTTGTTTCCTCCGTCCTAGTTTGAGACTCTTCAGTACCACTCCAGTTCGAACGCAGGACCTTCTGGTTACAGGCCTATCGAGTTTGTAGACCATAAAGCCACTGGGACCCGATCCAATGGCCAACCCATGAATTCTAACTTCTGCCAATTCACGACATAGCGCAACCGGTAGTCAAAGTCATGCGTGGCGAATATTTGTCTCCACACCCGACCTGCTGCATCCTACTGGTCACGACTTCTCACTAGAACCCCAGGTAACTACCTACTTGAATACGGCCAGTCGCCAGTGAGAATCTCATTGATATTCAAGTATTTGTTTGTATGGATTTGGTTGATTGGTTACATTAGATTTCATCATGAGCTGATATCATCGGTTAGAGAGCCGTTGGAAATCCTGCCAGGGAGTACTGGACAGCTGTTTCATCCTAGTTTGATTATTTTACTGTTAGGTAGGCAGGAGATATTCTGATTAGACAATAGGTAGAACGAAATGCCACTCATGTAATCGTAGGTGTTGGTGTATATAAAACTGAATTTCTTTATCAGCAGCTCCTAGTCTGTAATGAGGACACCATAATCGGGTGGCGCGCCAGCACGGTGTACTCTGCCGGATTGTTGTTAGATGATGGTTGAAGGCTACTGGCAGGAAGCTTTCGGCCTACGTCTTCATGCTTCCTGCCACTCTCGTCACTTAGTTTGGTGAACCCATTTATAAACATGTTTGATAGAATTCAGTCTACACCAACCAATCCAATGACCAGACACGTATGACATTTGTTGTTACGAAGTGTTCAGTCAAAATACGAATTACAGTCCTACAGAGGGTTAACCGCGAGCCTACTTCTGACTGCAGCACTAGGTCACTTGGATTCAAATCTCACAGTGGACACGAGTTGACGCACCTTCTGACTGTCAAGTGCCAACAAGCATATGAAACGTAGGACCAGGGCTTCATACACAATTGTTCCCAATCATCTAACAAGAAGATATATTACAAGCTAGTGTTTCCCAGTGTAACAACAGAAGACAAGGGCCAGGCAGCAGATCATCCATATGCTAACTGTATCCGCCTACGCAAAGTCAGCTGTGACTGGTTGTTGAATCAGTCTTTGTTCATATTGTCTCACGACCAATATTGGGAACATAAACATTGACGTATATTACTGCCTACCAATTTGGCTAGCAGCCAGCTCTCACCACACAAAGAGATCTATTCACCAGATATTCGACCCTAAGGTATATTAAAGGTCACATGTCGTTAGATTTAAAAGTGCACCGCCATTTAATAGTCGAATGTTTGTCGACTACGAGCACCCGTTATCCAGGTCCCTAACTGCCAGGCAACGTACTCCTACACCAATGTTAGCCGTTAGTAAACTCGGCTAAGAAGGTAGTTAGTGTTGGCATAAGGCTGGCGACCCCCCACCACCACCTCATAATAAACACCGCCAATACTGAAACTGCAAAGCTCAACTTTGAAATCCTATATTCCGCTGGGAATGCAAAGAAATAAAGACTATGGTGAAAACATAACTTATTGCCACTGAAAACTTTATAAATAGCTGCAGTTTCTATTGATGATATGGTCTTTTGTATGGAGCAATAAATCTTTGCTTTCTTAGCATGACAATATAGTGGTCGAGTGTTCAGTTGTATACTGAATTGATGTGAGTTCGATTAACAGTTAATAAACAGAATCCTGCATTCCCCGGTATTATCATAAGTATACGATTTTGGCAGCGAGGATCGGTTGGGTGTTCTAATTTCCGAATAAACTACAAATAAACCCAATACTGATGATATTTACATCGTTGAAGAAGAGGCTCACTTTATTCTAAGCAACCCTTAAAAATTATTTTAACACAAGTGATGTTTAACTACTGATATTCTTTTTCAGTAGTTAAATGTTAAAAGATAGAAGAGTGTGGGCTACATAAACATGAATCACTGCTGTTTAGACATTAATCAGCAAAAATGTAATATAATATAATAAATATTTATTTCTATAACGCTGAAAAGAACACAGAGTGAATACCTATGTAACTTTTGGACAATTCCCGTCAATCTGATGGTGACTAGCAGTAGAAACGAAGATATGACACATTTCGTCCTACCTGGGACTCATTAACTGGATGCACAAGCATTCCCTAATAAGTGATCAAAGAGTTCCCGCCGCGGCTTGACCAAAGTGCCCATCGTTTCAAAGCGTTAACTACTGGACCACTTGGGACATGAGAGCAAGTGCTCGTCGATCAACTTACATTCCTAACATTCTACACCTGCTAGACCCATAATGAATTACATTGTGGTTGCATTCCACATGATACTCTATACAAAACTGAATCATTGATCTAAGTAATTGATACCAAGCCAGGCCAATCAGTAGGGATTGCAAGTAAACCAGTCAGTCAGCCAGGCCGAAGTGGTCGATCATTTGAGATCAAGCTCACACCAATTGGAACTGTGTGTGTGTGTGACTAACCTGATTCCATCCCACAGGATCAATAATTCAAGGGGTTCAAAAATTATAATCCATATAAAAATGCAGACTAGCAAAATTTTACCAACAGCTGCCAGTTTCTCCAACTCCATACTGAAGATCAAATGGCCGGTTGACCAGCAAGAAACTCTCTGCCTGGGAACAAACCAACTGAGCAAGAGCCGACCGGTCAACAAATATGTAGGAGAATGGAGATGGATCACGCATACACCACTTAGGAGGCTGTCGACTGATATATCGCGCGCAACGCAAGCCATCACTCAAGTGGAATCCCAATGGGAAGCGAGGAGTGGGTCATCGGTTCGAGAGTGACATGGAGGAGATCGTGTGTGAGGAAGAGATTAGATAGCTTGGGCAATCGTGGACCCGGATGAAGAGGACAGTAGAGAACACAACAAAGTGGAGATGTGTTGTTTAAGCACTACATTTCAACGGAACCCAAGAGTATAATAATAATAATACAAACATGAGTAAACGAAATAAAGAATAATGATGTAATGCACTACTTACCAGCGCCAGAGAATAAATTAAACCATCGACAACCTTGTCGGTGATCATGATTTGAAAAACCATGCTGAAAATACTTCGATGATACTGTGTATACAGAACTACAAGAAGAATCAGTGATTGTATTGATTTGATCCATTAAAAATCTGAATAAATCCACTTCTAATTCTTCTATCAAGTTTTTCTGATTTTGACCAGACGATGTGGCGATTGTAAATGATGCTGGAGGTAAGAATACTGGTTCAACACGTCTATATCCACTTTCATTACATAATGGTGGAAGTAGACAATCTTTCCCGTGATTATCTGATACAATGATTGGTAGTAGAGCACTGAATTCATAGTTGTGTAATAATGTCTTATGTCCAATATTCAATAGACTATTGTAATTAATATCAATTGTAGCATAGAATTGACCAATCGTTAGACACCAATTGATAATACTCTCTGAACTCTGGTTATTCAATTCGACTTGATTTTTTAATTTTTTTAAATAAGGTATAATCCATTCTTTTAAGACAATAGACGGTGTTGCTATTTGCAGGCCTAAACCCATCGGAGATTCATTAGTCAACAGGGGAGAGAATTCTTTGGGCATGTTGACATGGTGACTTTTAGCATTATTATTGTCTACTTGAAGGCAATTGTGAAAGGCGATTGGTTTAATCAATGGTCCTAATTTCTCCAACATACTTATATATTCATCTATGATAGACAGATAGATTTTGTTTAAAAGAACATATAAAAGGAAAGGAAAAAAGGCGGGAAAGATATTTTCAAAAGTAATACAAAATAAATACCCAATACAGTAATTATAACCAGAAGATTCCTCTCGATGAACAATCTATGCGCAATATTCATTACTTACTTGACACTATTTCAAATAATTTTTAAATCTGTCTATCTTTTTTTTACCCGGACTTGTTCAGACGTTTGTAGATCTCCCCCCTATAAATTTCATCCTTTTTTAGGTGTCATTGTTTCTGCCTTATGCCCATTTTAATAATAATAATAATAATTTACTTTATTCCAAAAACAGTAATTATAATACAGAATGGAATTCTCAGCATTTGTCACAACACCTTGCATCTGATTTACTTAAAATATAAACAAAATTAAAAACTAGAACAAAAGTAGCCAGAGGAATTTGTCCACGTTTATGATATAAAGTCAAGAATATTCGAAGCACGAATTGAGAATATTAAATATAATAATAATAACAGTGAGTTTGTTTCGAACAGTATGGTCGATTCAGCTTGGAAATTTTAGCATGTTATAAATTATTGAATCTAATGTTCTCTTGATATAGTATGGTGAGGGGAAATGCAAGACTATTAGTGGTAACACAGCTTAAACAATGTTCACACTTATGAAAAATAAATAAATAAAAACAAAAAATTGAGAGGATTATAAGTATAGGAAGTACAATAACTATAGAGTTTCATGTTGTAAAGGTGAAGGAAATGGTATATTTAGTAGTGCAAAGAAGGTTAGTTAGTTTATGCCTGACACTATCTTCATCACATAAAGTACATGCCAAATACTTTATAGTGGAATCTTTATACTTAGAAGTAAGTGCATAAAGTCTTCTGAAAAGACTTCTTGTTTTACCTGAGGAGACACAAGGTTGGAGCTGCGGGTAAAGTGGGGGATGCTCACAGTCTGACAAAATTCCTTTAAAAAATGTGTTGCCTGACATTAAGTGCCTATCACTGACAATGTCAACGAAATGGCCCAATGGGATACCACTCACCCTACTGACAGTCAGTCTTCAAAGTTCTACGAAGTATGATATAGTCTTTTTCAAGCAATCCAGGAAAGAATAAGGGTGAACAGATCAAGGCGACGCCATGGAGTGACTGCTCGACCTTGAAATTCGTCCGATTCGACTTATGCGGATCCATCCTACTTTGTTGAAAATAAATCCAATTCGCCAACTGCAATTTACGCAATCATATACAGGAGGCGAAATTTCACCACAGCCTCCCTCGGAAATCAAAGTTATTCAGAGATCACATAATATGTTCTGTTTGATACTACAAAATGGAAGCAAGCATAATTGCATTAAAACGATATACTACTGATTTTGACTGAGATGAGTAGTTAGTTGTCTGCCACTCACATTAACCAGTTAAAGGTAGAAGTGATCTTAACACCACGGCGGCTATCTTGCTCGTTTGCAGCTGAGCTCCTCAGTGGTGTACCGCCACCACACTGAGAAAACAGAGGTGATGAAGATCGCTGGCCAACACACACAGCTACAACAACAACAGACAACAATCAGCCAGCATGAATGTGAGGAACCTGAGAGAAGCAACCTCCTTCGCCTGTCTACCTAACCGGGAACAATCGTTTCAACTACAGGCGAAGAGAACTGACAGGGATATTAAAGCAGCGGGGATCGGGAAAGCAAGACAAGCTTTCATTACTCTCAAGACTGTATGGAGGTCAACAGTACTCAGCATGAAAATGAAAATAAGATCCGGATTTACAACTCCAATGTGAAGTCAGTGCTACCTACAATAGGGATCAGCTACTTGGCGTGTCATAAAGTTCAACTCAAACAAAATACAAACCTTCATCAACAGCTGCCTTCGCTTAATACTACTCAAGACCAGATGGACAGCCAGAAAACATCACCAACAGGGATATCTGGAAATGAGCGAACCAACATAACAGGAACCGATTGTGCAACAAATAAGCAGGAAGAAATGGAGACCGATTGGCTGGCCATACTCTGAGAAAACAAACCATCAAGTGATATCACTAGACAAGCCATCGCTCGAGTGGAACCCGAAAGGGAAGTGGCGAGTTGGTCGTCAATGCAAGGGTGACTTGGAAGAGGTCATGTGAAGGGGAGATGAAAGCATGTGGGCAGACTTGGAGCCAGGTGAAAACATTAGCAGACGTGCGGCTGAAGCCCTATGTTCTTCTAGGAATTAAAGGAAATAATAGTAATACCATGTATCACTTCCGAAAGTTTGACAAGCTATACAGTATACAACGACGCAAAATTGCTTTCATCCGTTCGAATCAAAATTCGATAATGTGTCCTGAGGAAGAAATAATCATGTGGATAATAATGAAGATTTCATGAATGTTGGAGATGGATTTGAAACCGTATTGCTAACACAGTCTGAGTCGGTGAAACAGCGGTAGAATGCTCTCCAACCAACGCTGGTGCTTCGGAGTTCAATCCCCATCCAATGCACTTCTTCACCTCGTTAAGCCAGTAATAAGACTGGTTTAAAGTGGGAAGGTTGGGCGGCATGAGGCTAGCCCGAATTTTGAAAGCTTCAGCTTGAAGCTCTATGGTCAAATGGGAAGATAGAGGAATAAAAAAAAACAGTCCTCAGTCATTCGTTCTTAGTGTCCCGAAGACCCTAAACCAGGCAGTCAACATCATCCTATGGGGTTTAAACCAATAGTCTACGACATTATGGGCTGATGACAGGCTTTAACTTTGGCCACACCAACTAACTCTCTTCCAAACTGATTTCTAAGTCAGTTATACCGTTGCTGATGGAGGAAGGCGATAGCTCAGCATGCAATTTCAATCGATGTAGTTTCACCACCTCATTGACTGAGTTTTCCACCTCCATCAACACCCGATTTCTAACCTCAGTATTACTCACCAGAGTGACAGTAGAACACAAACATCTATGATTCAAGATGCCTAACCCCTTAATATCTTATCCTACAATTTCAACAGCCATATCTTATAGTCATAAATACGAACGCAGAGAATTGCTGCACGTTGTGAGTATACCTTTCATGACAGAGGTAAGAACCGATATGTTATGTGAATAAAACCACCAACACTGTAGCATTGTCTTTTGATTTTCAAGTTTTGGTTTCTAAGGATTCGATTGGTTACAGGACTTCATGAGTTGACATCGGTTAGAGAACCATTGGAAAACAACTTGGGAGTACTGGACAGCTGTTTCGTCCTAGTTTGGGACTCTTCATCAGTATGCACACCGGGGTTCAAACCCAGGACCTTCTGGTTACAAGGCGAGCTCCTATACCATTAAGCAGCCACTGGGACCCAATCCAATGGCCCACGAATTCTAACTTCTACCGATTCCCAACGTAGCGCGACCCAATGTCAGCTCATGATGAAATCCTGCAGCCAATCAACCAAATCCCTACTAACTAACGCTTGAATATTAATGAGATGCTTACTAGCGACTTGCCCTATTCAGGTAGGTAGTTGCCTGGGGTTCCAGTGGGAAGTCGTGACCAGTAGGGTGCAGCAAGTCGGGTGTGGGGACAAATACTTGCCGAAATTATTGGCTAGTGGTCGCGCTGTATCGTGAATTGGCAGAAGCTGGAATTCACGGGTCATTGAATCGAGACCCAGTGGCCTAATGGTCTACTAGCTTGCATTGTAACCAGAAGGTCCTGATTTCGAACTCTGTTGTTGGGTGCGTACTGCTGAAGAGTCCGAAACTAGAGCGAAACGACTGCCCAGTACCCCCAGGTTTTCCAACGGTTCTCTAAACAACGTCAGCTCATGATGAAATCCTGTCTCTTGATTAATTGTCGCATTGTCTATAATTATCATACATTTAGAGAATTCTCTGGTGGTGAGAAAAACAAGCTTGAAAGGTTCTTCAGGAACAGAATTTTTAAAAAATGAAAAATCAATCAGATAAATAATCTTGTAATCATTATGAAGGCCTATTCAACATTATGGATAATTATTTTACACAGTAGAAACAGAAGAATTATTGATTTTGTACTTAATTTGCACCCTCTCGGTTCTAGAGTTAATCAGTTACACACATGCAGGATACTAATTACATTGTAGTATGTGAATACGTTTATAATTTGAGTATAGCAGAGACAAAATAGACATCTATGCGTGTAGGACCACACAGGTCGAGTTTACAACAGTTTCTTCAATCCATCATTGTTCTAACATCTGTAAAAACCTGATCAATTCTAGTTGAGGATGTCGGCCAGTACCACTGTCTTATATAGAACTGCTTCCATCCAATACTACACAGATGTGTAGGCGATTTGGAGGTTGGACGATAGAGGTTTGAAAAGGATAAAGGTAGTCAGTCTTTCAGATAAGTGCCACAAACAAATCTCAACCAAAAGGCTTCGATACTGTTCATCATTGATGATCCACAAGATCGAATGTAAAGTGAAAATGCGGCTAGGCCACGGCACCAAAGAAATGAAGGATAGTTGTATTCGATTAGCGCTCATTGGTTCAACACGACTACCTCTATGAATCGTTCAAGAGATCATCCAACCTCAGTAGTTGAAGATGTTGCGAAGTATTGATCGTCTTAACACCAACCAACCACCCACCCATACACCCCCATTTCAAAAGAGTAATAAACGTTCGTTAGGAAGAACGCAAGAACAAGTTTGAGTAGGATAATAGACAACAATAAATCATTCACCTACCATATGAAATTCCAATTAATACAGAATTAAGCTCAGATGGATGAGGTGGTAACAAGACAGCCGGATGAATATCATCAGCCCATGAATGCGTTTGCTTATCATTTAATCGAATACAGCGTTCATTGGTTAACGGAAATATTGGCAGGTGTTGTAGTGCTGTGAGTAAACGACGCCTAGCTACCATAGTTGATGGTTTCGAGGATGCTCCTGACGAGGTATTATGAGCAGATAGACATGCCTCAAAACTTGATATGAGTACTGATAACAGACCGGGACGATTAACATCCTCTGTAAGAGAAATAATAATAACAATAAAAATAATAGGATCAATATGACTAGTATATAACTAAAATCATCCGTAACCACATGATTATTTTTATCTTCGGCATATGTTGAATTCACCTCTAAATACAAAAAAACAAAGATCTACTAAACCACTATTTAAGTGTACAATTATTATTATTATTATTAGTTCCTTCACTTTCCCAATGGAACATAGGGCTTCAAGCCTCTAGCTTGAAGTTTCTGTAGCAGTGTTTATTTTTACAGGATGGGGTTGCTAGCCTCATGCCCAACATTCCATCTTTACCAATCTTATTACTGCTTTAGCGAGGTAAAGGAGTGTGCTGGCCGGTGATCGAACCCCGGATCATGTACATGGTTGGCGAGCGTCTTAAACGCTGTGCCACCAACGCTAAGTGTACAATATAAAACACAAATTCAGATATGCGACTCAATCAATGAAAATATATTTAGCTCATTTTAGGCCATCAATGTGTTTCTCTATCTAAGTGCAAGATAGGAATGATCCTTATTCAATGCACTGACTTATGAAGATGAACTGTTCGTTCGTTTGTGTAACTCCTGGAGGAGGGATATGATCGATAGAATATCTGAACTTATACTGAAAACCACTGCGGCGGATACACTAACCTGGGTCACACACCTCTGACTTCATCGCGACGTTAGTCTGGCTGTCGTCAAAGGTGAGGTTTGCAATGCTCCTGTGTGTGTAGCCTCAGTCTACGTTGCCTACACTCTATCTCTCGTGCGAAGTGGTATAATACGGTGAGAAATACTGATGTGAGGCATCGGTCAACTGCTAGGTAAGGAGGGGAAATCAATAGACGAGGTTGTGAAACAGTTACATCGACTGAGACGGTTAGGACATGTGCTATGTATGCCCAGTCATCGCCTTCCGCGACAATGGGCAATGTTAGCAGACAAAGGGTCAGGCAGGAAAAGAGTTATCGGCGGTCAAACCAAAACATGGCAGCAGTCAAGGAATAAATCCACAACAGTTAGCTTAAGCCAGCCAGTCACGTAGGAAGGTGTGGACTTCTTGACTCGTTGGAGTTCTCGGGACGGTAAAACCAATGGCTGGAGACAATTGGTGATATGGCTCAAAATCGTTCTCAATCCATAGCGCAGATGCATCCACTCCTTGTGACTTATGATTTCCAATGAAACTATATTATTCTTCGTTATTACCATTCTTTTGTCTCACACCTACGTTTACTGTCAATTATGCATTTCATTTTACTTTGTTCTCTTACTTTGTGTGCTACAAGGAGGGAGTGTGGCGACTTGAACTGGTGCACATTGGTGCAAAGTTCTTTGTCGAAAACAGACAGTCTCACTCTTCATTTTTGAAGCGTTGAGTCTCTGAGCTGAGTATGCGAGGCGATTCGCAGTGGCATCGCATCATCATACAAGTAATTCTGATGTCCACCAGCGTGTGTTTGGACATGGTGTTTCAATAAGTTGATGTGATCTTGGGATCTAAGCTTTGGTCGATTGAATATGTATACTGCGAATGTTATTTCAACGGCTTCCACACCGTTCAATATTTTGCTAGCCTTGGGATTGGTGTGGGAAATAACGGAGAGTTGATTAGTCCTTAACGTGGTTCGCATGCATACACACATAACTGTGTACAGAGTTGGTATTTGTTTGATGTATTATGACTCTCTAGGTGGATTCATTCATAATCACCACTCACAATGCTGTGATTTCTTCCTTTCTTATCTTTCTGGAAAAGCAACATGAATTGATGAATACTTCCAACAAAATGCTCTTGATGAGTATAGACAATAAATCCTTCCCGGAAACAACTCACCACTATGTGTTGACACTCTTCAGTAAGACGTGTCTGAAACCTAGAAATTAGGGGTCTCATATTTAATTGGTAATTCAAATCCCCGGTAATTCTTAATTTTCCTTCACGAACAATTCTATCCTTCTTCCTCTTACCTACTTTAACCTTCGCGACCACAACCTCCGAAATGTCAAACTGGTTTTTATTGACTCTCTGTAATGAAATTGATCCAAATCTCTTAGATATGCAAGAGAAGATTTGTATCTCAGGTGGATGATTTTGTGGTGATTGTGTTCTCTGAGCTGGATAGTTAGTTTGCGAAGCTTTCATCGCCCCCCCCCTCTACTAGGCGACATCTTGAACTCATACTTCAATTTGAATTAAGGTGAGCTTTTAGATTTCTCCATGAGTTCACTATTAGTCATCTCTCCTGGTGGGTGACCTTGGATGTGATTGGTTGTTTTTGTGTGTTTTCACACCTTCCAAATATATCAGCAAGTCAAAGGAACACCCATGGGATCGCCAATATCAGGTATGATCGAAAAAGCAGTGATGCAAAGGCTCGAAAACATAATCCTACCAAAGATCAAACCCAAAACTTGGATACGTTACGTAGATGACTCATTTGTAATAATAAAAAGAAACGAGTAAGATATAACTCACAAGTGAATAAACAAGGCCTTCAAATTCAAAAGAGAAGAGGAATCCGAGAAAAAAATCCCATTTTTGGACGTCTTAGTCAAGCGAACAACCACAGAGGAATTAGAAACCCAAGTTTATAGAAAATCAACTCACACAGACCAAATACTGAATTAAAGCAGCAACAATCCAATATCACACAAAAGGAATTGCATATAAACACTATTCAAGAGGGCCAGCCCGGACTCATTGCAGCACTCCCACCTTAAGGAAAACCGAAGAAAGATATCTCATGAACGTCCTCCAAAAGAATGAATATCCACGGAACTTCATCAAAAGACATATACCGTCAAGCCAACCTATCAAACCAAAAGCTCCCAAGGAAACCACAAAGAAAATCGCCTTACCATATATAAAGGATATTGCAGAAATCACTTCAAGACTCGTCAAACACATTTAGGAACTAACGTACACAAACCAACAAAATCACTTCACTCAATTCCATGTCAACCAAAAGACTCAACAGCGAAAGAAGATAAAACCAACATCATCTACAAAATAAATTGTAACAGCTGCGAAAAACACTACATTGGCCAAAGTGGACTACCCACCTCTTCGTCTTGCTATCCACGAACATAAGCTAGCCGTCAAAAGACATGACATCCACTCCATCATTCATATCACTACATACAGATAACCACGAACATCAGTTCGAATGGGACAATGTTCAAAAGAGACAGAGGAAACAACAAGAATGCTAGAGAACTTTTAGAAGCCAGTCTGGTATTTCAGTGAATCGTCAATCAATAGACATATCAAGATAGGCAAAATTTATCAACCGATAAGAAAGAAACCTCACACACACACAGTGGGTCAAAGTTCAAGTCGAAGAAACAATCAGTTCCAATACAAGTAGCTGTCTAGAATGTGTGAAAACACACAAAAACAACGAATCACGTTCAAGGTGGTCACCGACAGGGAGAGATGATTAATAAACTCATGGAGAAATTTAAAAGCTCACTTCCTCGAATTGAAGTGTGTGCTGAAGATGTCACCTAGTAGGGAGATGAAATCTTCGCAAATTAACTATCCAGCTGCTCAGAGAACACAACAACATCAAAATCATCCAAATCCCTGAAGAAACCTATAAGCGAAATAAATAATCTCTAGCACATTGATACCTCTACTGTAAGGAGATCCTGATGTTTTATGATATTGAGAAGTCATGGCCATATATATATCAACAATTGAAATATTTTAGGTCATTGAATTTCAATCCAACTTTCTGAATAGTCAATGGGCTTATCTCGTAAAATGCAGGTCTCAGCATCGATCCCTGGTGGAGTATAATGGATAGGTATGCACTGATGAAGAGTCCCAAACTAAGACAAAACAGCTGCTCAGTGCTCTATAGTGTTATCAATATTTACCTAACTAATATCAGTCCATGATGAAATTTACTTAGAGATCAATCTACATCCTTACAAAAAACAAAAACCTATAATTCAAGTAAACATGTTCGGAATAGGCGCGCATAGAGTAGAAAGACATACCAGGTTTTAAAATTGTAGCTAAATCCAATAGTGAAGTAATTGATAGTGACTGGGTACCAAGCCAATGTAATGCTTCCACTCGGATTCGATTGATTAGATGATAATTCGATTGCCATTTATCATCCATACTATTGTCAACATCACCACCGTCATCATCATCATTCTCATTAACAACAACGATATCATCGCCAACGGTGTCGCTATTATCAACTGTCGTAGTTGACATCTTATTACGTTGATACACTTTTCTATGCATAAATAAGTCTTCATGAGGTTCAAACATTTGTAGACAGTTGACTAGAAGGTGGATAAGGAGTATATCCGGATTGCATGAAGAAGTTACCTGTAAATTAAATAGAAACAGTCATAATAATAATAATCATCGCCAATGATATATGTCTGATTTCCCACATACTGGAAGATATGCAAGTAAAAAGCAACAGTTGTCAGAAGAAGTATCCACAGAAGATTGGCCTTCAGGTGAACATAGAGAAAAAAACAAGTGATGAAGATTCCTGACCACCACCAACAGCAACCAGCCAGCGTAAATGGGAGGAACCTGAAACAAACAACCTCGTTTACCTACCTAAGTACCTACCTGGGAAGCATCATTTCAAATACAGGCGAACGGAGCTGACAAGGATATCAAAGCAACGAGGATCGGGAAAGCAAGACAAGCTTTCATTACTCTCAAGTCTGTGTCGAGGTCAACAGTACTCAGTATGAAAAAAAATTCGGATTTACAACTCCAATGTGAAGTCAGTGCTATTTACAATAGGGATCAGCGACTTGGCGTGTCATAAAGATCAACTCAAACAAAATACAAACCTTCATCAACAGCTGTCTTCGCCCAATACTACTCAAGATCAGATGGACAGCAAGAAAACATCACCAACAGGGATATCTGGAAATGAGCGAACCAACATAACAGGAACCGATTGTGCAACAAATAAGCAGGAAGAAGTGGAGGTGGGTTGGCTGGCCATACTCTGAGAAAACAAACCATCAAGTGACACCACTAGACAAGCCATCGCTCGAGTGGAACCCGACAAAATGGAAAGTGGCGAGTTGGTCGTCAATGCAAGGGTGACTTGGAAGAGGTCATGTGAAAGGGAGATGAAAGCATGTGGGCAGACTTGGAGCCAGGTGAAAACTCTAGCAGAGAACCGAACGCAATGGAGACGCGCAGTGGAAGCTCTGTGTTCCTCTAGGAATTAAAGGAAATGATAATAGTAATACTAAATCACAAATATATGCTAATCTAGGGGTAATTTTCTCATTCTTTGACGTTTCAAGTGGAACATAAAGCTTCTAGTATTCAAACTAAAATTGTCAATGGCGGTGGTGCTTTTTTATACGATGAAGTTTTTCACCCCCTTACATGTCCAACTTTCTTTCTTTATCAGGCTTATTAATCTGCTAAGCGAGATTTAAAAGTAGTGCATCGCATCGCCAGGGAATCGAACCCATACCTTCCGCCTGGTTGATAACCATTCTACACAAGTGAACCATCAATATACCTCATCTAAGTAACTGCCTTAACGATTAGTTAGTTAAGTCTTCCTAAAATGGAAAACGATGAGTTTAGCTTAAGTTTGAGGGTAACAACAGGGGATATCATGAGAAGAGGTAATCAAAAGGTGATAAAACAAGGAATAAAGCTTCATAATTCTTACTTACAGTATCAATATTTCCTTTAGGCTGTTTATTCTCCTTATCCAATCGTGAGTAGGATGATGACGATGTTGAAGTCGCAGGGACAACTAGCAGACGAGATGCAGTGACATATTCAAATACCTCATTGTCTGTCATCAATTGATCAGTTCGTCGAATACCTGGTAACCAAGCGATATTTGATAATTTACTGCGTAATTGACTCGGTAAACCAAAGAAGACATTATCGTTTGTTATGGTTGATGTTGTCGTTGCTGTTGTTGTAGAACGACTACTAGCACCACCAGCTGTCAACGTCAGCGTCGAAGATGATGATAATAAATCATACGGTAGACACGAGATGATACGAGCAATCAACTCAATACGTGTGTATCCCAACTGAGAATTGGATTCAGGCAATTCGGAGTGCTGGTTGTCGTTAGCATTTTGCTTGAAACATGATGGCGGTAACTAAATGACGGAGGAAGAGGAAAAACGGATAGAGTTAGAGGAAAAACTTTTAAAAAATTAATAGGGATTACAGCATTTTAAACCCTAATATCATCATCCTTCTCGACTTCTCCTTTACTGGTTATAAGTAGACACTCAGTAGATACTGAGGTAGTATATATAAAACTCCCAGAATATCTGTAACACACTTTGATAAGCTTCATACGACCAGCAGTATTTTTCCACCAGCACCGATTGGTGGTAATCAACTACCAAGAGATGTAGGAAGACGAAAATTTGTCAACCCTTCTCATAAGTCTGCATCCAGTACAACTATTCTTCATGTAACTCGCCGACAATACAACTTTAATATGCTATGATTGGTTAACTGACGTGAGTAGTTGGACCCTATTCATATTTGTGCTTCCCAGCCGGGTAGAAATGATCTAAACACCAGACGCTCGCTTCGCTTGTCTGAAGCTGAACTAATCCGCGGCAGAGTTACTAATGCTTGGTTTTTGAGAGTAAAGTCCTCTACAAGGTTTCGTGCTTGTAGTTACTCACATCATCAAGATATGCGTATAACCTCGAAAGAAATGATGTCTGGCGGTGGAACGACCGTTCGGTCGTTAGATCTAGCTAGCAATGACTAATAGTTGACAGGAGTGTTGTCCAGCTACTCATGTCAAGTAATCAGTAGTATGGAGGATTTCATTATGAGCTGACATCAGTTGAAATCCTCCATGCAATCAAACACAAAATCCCTAAAAAACGAACACTTGAAAATTAATCTGATGCTCACTAGCCACTGGCCCTATTCAGGCAGTTAACCTGGGGTTCTAATGGGAAGCCATGACCAGTAGGGTACAGCAGGTCGAAGATGAGGCAGTAGCTCATCGAAGACATTGAGAAAAGGTCGTGCTATGTCGTGAATTGGCAGAAGTTAGAATTCAAGA
Organism: Trichobilharzia regenti; assembly: GCA_944472135.2. Classification (NCBI taxonomy): domain Eukaryota; kingdom Metazoa; phylum Platyhelminthes; class Trematoda; order Strigeidida; family Schistosomatidae; genus Trichobilharzia; species Trichobilharzia regenti. Next base: position 107,589,827 of record OX235264.1, read on the forward strand.
ACCATTGGATCCGGTCTCAGTGGCTCAATGATCTACGAGCAAGCTCGCCTTGTAACCAGGGGGTCCTGGGTTCGAACCCCCTGTGGTTGGTGCGTACTGATGAAGAGTCCCAAACCAGTACTCCCAGGTTTTCCAGTGGTTCTCTAACTGATGTCAGCTCATGATGAAATCCTCTATGCAATCAAACACAAAATCAATACGAAACCAATACTTGAAAAATAATCAGTCGTATATCGTACCAAGGATGTCATGTGATTTGGGTAATTATAGTTTCCTTCGGGAACTATGAAGGAACTATGAAATGCTTCACCTTTTTGAACTGGGTAAGTTGCAGATATTGCAGAATTTGTTGGTAAAAAATATGCCATATACACACACACATTGAAATAAGTACGCCGAATGCGGAAGAAGAAGAATATATACAAGCTTACCTTTTCAATACACTGAATCATATCAGAGAATACATTCGGTATTTTGCCGACAAGCCAACGATTCCAAGCACTAGTTGAATCCACATCTTCACGTGATGATGTTAAATCGAAATCAGCTTCAGATAGATAAGAAGACAAACAAATGATTAAAATAGAGCAGTAAAGATACAATACAACAAGGTGACAATGTTTATTAATGCGTCAATAACAAAGTCTGTAGTTTAGAGTCAGATTCATTTTGTTGTAATGGATAGCGATTTTACTAGTTAGTTAGTTAGTTTCGTTTATGACATCGCAGATCAATATCTCTTTCTAATCTGGGTTACAGAAGTCTGTGTTTCACTAGGTTTCCAATACAGCACACTCTGCAATGAAATGCAACGTTTTAATTAGCCACACTCCATGTGTAGCAAAAACCGACAAACCGGTCAAAGAAGCAGCCGGTGAAGACAGGACTCCAGGTGAACATAGACAACATGGAGGTTATGAAAATAACCAACAACAACAACATTCAGCGTCAATCACCATCGACGGGAGGGATTTGAAGGGGATTACATCATTTATTTGTCATCTAGGGAGCATTGTCTCAACTACAGGAAGTCGGAACGGACGAGGATGTCAAATCGAGCGAGAATCGAGAAGGCGAGAAACACACACATTCATCAACCTGAAACCAATCTGGAAATCTTCGTCACTCAGCATCAACAACAAAATTCGGTCGGATTTCCAATACAAATACGTCAAGTCAGTCAGTTCTTCTATGCAGATCAGAAACTTGGCGGGCGGGTCACAAAGAATATTTCCAACAGGCTGTTGCAGACCACACCTTCATCAACAACTGCCTTCGCTGGCTCTAAACTGGAGACCAGATGGCCGGACCGGAAAGAATCACCAACAAGAAACTATGGGAACAAACAAACAAACAAAACAAGAACCGATCGCAAACCAACAAATATGCAGGAGACGGTGGAGTGAGATGGATTTGACACTCGCTGAAGAGACCTCTGGGTGACATCACGCGTCAGGCCATTGCTCAAGTGGAACCCAAAAGAGAAGCGACGAGTGGGACGTCAGTGCAAGGGTGACATGGTGGAGATCGTGTGAAGAAGAGTTGAAATAGTATGGACTAACACGGATACAGGTGAAAAGTACAGCATGATCGGTGAGCGTCCTAACTTTTGTGCCACACACTATTCACACTCTCCTATGTGGCCAAGTCAGACCACAACTGTCAAAGACTTCATAGGCTGATTTCTTGTTTTCAATTTGACCACCCCGCACCCCCCCCAGCCGGCAACTCTTTCCCAGTGGTGAAAATGGGATTATGGATTTCTCAACAATTCATTAACATTTCCAAGCAGTTAGCGATGAACCACACCTAATGTGCATCTATGTGTGTATGTTTGATGGCTAATGATACTTACTACAACATGGTTGTGTGATCGGATATCGAACACCTAGATTAGTAAGCCACAGCTTTAATGACACGTAAAAACCAGCCGATTTGAACAAGTTTATACAGGTTGATCTGGTGCAGAGTTAAAACACTTTTTGGAAAAAGGCGAAACTATGCCAACCACCAACAGCCAATCACAGACTTTGATCAAAAGCTGCCCACTTTGCTGGTTCCATGTTAAAGAAGAAAATGGTCTGCCAGAAAGAATTATCAACAAAAAACCCTGGGAACGCATCAATCAAAAACCCGTTGCTCAACAAGTATCTCGAAAATAATGGAAATGGATTGAACACACGCTGAGAAGACCATCGGATGACACCAATCGCCAGGCATTCGAGTGAAGTCCGAGTCATAAAAACGCCGAGTGAGTCGCTTGAGGGTGACATGGAGGAAATGAGGGACTATCGGTAATCGTGGAACCAGCTAAAGAGGACTGCAGAAAACTGGAAGAAGTGGAGAGGTGCTCTTGAAGCCCTAAGCTCCAGTGGGAACCCGAAGGAAACAATAATAGTAACAATTATTATTTTCATATAAATACCACACATATGGACATAGCTGAAGCACTAACGATTTGAAAATTCAGGCTGACGCCATATATCTATAGGAAGTGCATTCAACCTTCGAGGTCACTTCCTTGTATTGAATTACTACTGATGATTTAGATTCCTTACTGTTGTTATCTTGCGCATATTTGACATGCATGTCTCCATTAATATTATTATTAACACTATCGCTACTATCATTATTTATTTTATTTTTACATTTACTTACATATTTCTTGACTAATTTATCTGCGTAATTATTAAGTTTCAAGGCTTCTTTTACGTGTATCACTTCCTGTCTTAGATTTTCCTTAGTACTAGTTAGTTTTTGTGCTATATCACTTGAACATTTCACCTATCTATCTTCCTGTAACCACATACTAGTGTTCAACTTCCCATCTTCCTTCCTTTTTACACTTCAATCTAACATTGGAATCTCCCATCCTGACTTTCTAATTCATCATAAGTGAATTGAATTGCCTCCACCTTCGAGTTCATGTGTTCGAAAAATCTATCTATATCTTGTGTTCTGAGTACAGTGAATGTGTCAGCTACATACCTCCACCATTATTTTGGGGTACGCGCCAACGTTTCAATCGCTATGTTTTCCCACCTATCCATGAATATACCTGCTTCAACTGGGGATATTGGTGATCCCATGGCAACTCCCTCAGTTCATTTATATGTTTTCCCTCGCAATTCAAATACTGTGTAAGTCAGGCATAGCTGCACTCCCAGCATTATCTGTCTGTCTGTCTGCTTTCGGCATAGAACTTTGCACATATGTGCGGCATTTCAAGTCGCCACACTCCCTCCATGTACCACACAAACCAACAGAAGAAAGTAGAAGAAATGCATAATAGAGACAAGAAACAGAGGTGTGAGACAAAGGAATAGTAGTAACGAAGAACAATATAGTTTCATTGGAAATCATAAGTCACAAGGAGTGGACGGATGCATCTGCGCTAGCCAACCATTGAGAACGATCACTTTGGGCCATATCACCGATTGATGACTGATGAGCAGTACACCCGCCCTTTGGTCGATAGTCGGATATCACGTCTACGCCAGCATTATATCCTCAAGTGGCACATTCGTCCTAATTTCCAGTTCTTGGTCCAAGAACTCGAACATTCAATCTTTGCTTTTAGCACGACTATTATAAACATTTTATTTTCTCGATAATTGTTATCTATGTCTTTTTTATCCGAAATTCTTGTCCATTTTAGTTAGTTTTAGTTTATTATTATGAGTTTTAATCTATGTCTCTTTATTACACAATTTTCATCTTATTATCCGTTACAATTCAACATGCAGACCGGGAAATAGTTCTTTAACGAATGAACAAAGCTTAGTGAATGACCTCCTCCCTGATGAAGTCATCGATGCGTACTGATGAAGAGTCACATGTGTGTAAGGACTGCGTTGGCGATCCTCTAATTGAGATGACATCGTGATCAATCGCGAACCCCCCCCCACATACACACACGCACACACACAGTAAAATAAACTCTTAAGACAAAAAAAGCACGGTCAGAGTCGTGCAAAACATACAATCTTTTCTGACCAATATGTGGGACACACCACAGCTCTAATGAAACACAAAAAGCCACACTATTTAGCGTTAAACAGTCAAAATAACAAGCAGCATATATGCATATATATATTGAAGTGTGAGCAATCAAAACTTACCATTAATATAGAATCGAAATCCAACACTACGTACTGGTAAGTAGGAGAAAATTGGACAAGTTGTCAATGGTTCTGAATCACTCAAGGAGATAGCTAATGAAATTTCTGTTTGTGATGGAAGATTCTAAAAAAAGGACAATGAAAGGATATGGACATTAATTTTTAAATATGGGTAATTTCCTAATGATGTTTCTTAGATATAACAGTGAGTGAAAACAGTATTATTATTATTATTATTCACCGGATGAGAAAAGTGTCGGCCACAACACTCTTTACTGTTTGTTCCTAATCGTATTAATTGCAACTGCATACAACTAAGAAACTCTAGTTTCATAGTTCTCCTTCTCACTTTACAATTGTCATTGGGGTAGTAGAATTTTTCACAGGTTTAGGAAAGATGTTGAATCATTCCTATTGCAAATGTTCTCAGTTAGATTCGATATAAATAAAGCTTCTGTTATCAATCTCGTCCTCCATCCGACTACATTAGATTTTAAAACTGTCATCCTATCCCACCCATCCTATTGTATGGTTGTGTGTAATTGCGTGTGGTGATATAACTGATTTATTCTCCAGATTTCCTACCTTATTTGGGGTCAACTGATCTAGATTTCGTAAGGGTTTAAGTGCTCTACCTTATTTCGATTTTAAATAATAATACAGATATTAATATGGTTTCCCAGTGAAACCTAGAACTTTACCAATACATCTCCACTCTGTTCTATTTTCTGATGTCCTCTTCATCAGCTGACTAGCCTCACGATTGCCCATAATCTCCCATCTCCTCAACCGCACATGATCCCCCCACACTGACTGCCGACTCGTCGCTTCTCGTTGGGACTCCACTCGAGTGATCAACTGCACTGCATGCAATGTCATTGGACGGCCTCCTCAATTGTATTTCTCATCCATCTCCATTTTTGCCTACACAGTCAGTCATTGAGCAATCGATCTCTGGTTGGTTTGTTCCCAGTCAAAGTTTCTTGTTGCTCATTTTTTTTCTGGTCGACCGGCCATTGGATCTTCAGTATGGAGATCAACAAAAGGGGCAGCTGTTGATAAAAGTCTGCCACTAGCTGTTGGAAATCCTTTACGTGACGCGTGCACCGCAAGTTTCTGACTCGTATAGAAAAATGACTGGGTTGATATTTGTGTTTAAAATCCGAATCTCAATGTTTATGCTGACCGAGTGACATCAGAAGATTTCCAAGCTGACTTCAGATTGGCGAGGATGTATGTTGCCTTTCCGATTCTGGCTAGCTGGTTGGCTGGCTTTGACAACTTCATCCGTCCCATCTGTCTGTGGTTGGAAGTGTGCTTCTTGGCTGGATAAGTGAAGAAAGGATGTAACCTTTAATGGTGACTGGTGCTGATTATTGTTGCTGTTAGCTGTGGTGGTGGTGGTGGTGGTGATCTTCATCACCTGGCGCCTCCTCTATGTTCACCTGGAGTCCTCCTATCTTCGCTGTTTGCCTCTTCAGTCAGTTTGTTGGTTTTCGCCTTCAAGTCTTCTTCATGTAACATTAGAAAAATAAATCATCCACAAGTGAAACACATATTTTTTAGAGTCTCCTTATATAGGTCCAACGTATTCCTGTTTCCTCATTTCCCACACACGGCGTGCCGTGTTCACCACCACAATTAAGAATATCATCGGTGATAATAGGCAGCCAACCTTATCTTACTCCTGACATGTGCCACTGGCATAGAGCCAGCCAGCTATTGAATGAGGTGGATATGTTCGCTCAACACTGTTTCCTGAAGGTCTTTTCGAAGTCGATAAAATTTATTTGTACAGGTTCGATTGCCCTTCTATGCTTTGTTCGATAATGACGCGTAAAACTGCAATATGATCAGTACATCATTTGCCTTCCTAAATCAAACTAATTCCCGCGACTGGAGTTCCGAATCCAGTGCATCTTTTACTCTCTCTCTCTCTCTCTCTCTCTCCAGGATGACACCAACTATTTCACGAAAGTATTGGTGTTGTAAGGATTTTGTGTATGATCGCATGGGGGATTTCATCATGAGCTGACATCAGTTAGAGAACCACAGGAAAACCTGGGAGTACTGGACAGCTGTTTCGTCCTAGTTTGGGACGCTTCATCAGTACGCGCCCAACGGGGTGCTTGTCTTGTCACCAGAAGGTCCTGGGTTTGAACCCCGGTGGGTGTGTGCTATTGAAGAGTCCCGAACTAGGACGAAATAGCTAATCAGTACCCCCAGGTTTTTCAGTGGTTCTCTCATGATAAAATCTTCCATGCAATATTTCATGAAAGTTTTTGCAGAGGCATTGCCTTGTTTATTAGCCCGCTAGTTTTCTAACCGATCTCAAGCCCAGGTAAACAGGGAGGGTTGAGCATGGCCCCAGTAAGCCTACACCCCAAAAAACCAATCAAACGGCTACAGAATCTTTAACGCACAATAAAAACATATATATATATATATATATATATATATATATACATTAAATATTACAAATACAACTATAAAAGCTCACCTTTCTCATATCTTTGATATCAACAGGAATTAACTGCCTGAAAGCGAACCATTTATGCAGTAGAACTTTACTATTAGTAGTAGTTGTATTATCAACACTTGACGATGTATTACGCTGAGTCTCTTCAACTGTAATCACTTCAGCAAAACACTTTATTTTGCCTGACATATATGTAGACAGTGTACTTGTAGTCCGTTTTAAATTCCAGTACATATTTGGCTTGAATGATAGTCGGAGAATAATGAGAAGGATAATAAGCAGGTAAAAACAGAACACATCAGATGGAAAATAAAATTAGCGAACAACAACAACGACACATTTAACGACAAGCCGAAACTAATCCTATCAGGTTATATAATCATGAGCAGCTAATTAGTATAATTAACTATGCAGCTATACTTTGCATCGCTTAGAGAGCTACCTACTGGAGATTTCTGATCTTAATAATCTTGTCTGAAAGTAGACGAATTACATAATACAGACAATAAACAGAGGTGTAAGACAAAGGAATACTAATAATGAAGAACAATATAGTTTCATTGGAAATCATAAGTTACAAGGAGTGGATGCATCTGCGCTATGGATTGAAAACGATCATTTTGAGCCATATCACCAATTGTCTCCAGCCATCTCGAGGTCTCCAACCAGGAAGTATACACCTTCCCACGTGGCTAGCTGGCTTAAACTAGCTGGTGTGGATTTCATTGACTGATGAAGCCATGTTTTGGTTTGACCGCTGCTAGTTCTCACCTTTCCAGTCTGACCCTATGTCAACTAACATTTCCCATTGTCGAGGAAGGCGATGACTAGGAATTCATGTGTGACACATATCCTAACCATCTCAGTCGATGTAATTTCACAATCGATGCAGTCTCATAACTGTATCGACTGACTACTTCCCTTACTTATCCTAGCCTGTCATCAATGGACGCCTTACCTCAGTATTACTAACCATATTATACAATTTATAACATGAAATACAGAATGCAAATATTTGTGATCAAAGACGGCTAGTCTCTTCTTATCTTTCACCTACAACAATCATGTCTCACAGTCATAAAGAACGATACAGAGAAATTTTTAGAGAAAATCAAAAACATTCATGTAGAAGACAATGAAATAGTAGTGTCCTTTGATGTCCCAGCATTATATACTTCAATTAGTCCAAAACTAGCAACAGAAATTATGCAACAATTACTCTACAGTGATGAAAAAATAAAAACGCAGTGATGTTAAACTTGGATAGAACTCATAAAATTATGCCTTAAAACATACTTCGAATTCAATACTCAAATATATGAACAGATAAAAGGAACACCAATGGGATCAACGCCCATATCAGGATTAATAGCTGAAGCCGTCATGCAAAGATTAGAATTAATAGCTCTACCTATAATTAAACCGAAAATCTGGGTACCTTACGTTGATGATACATCTGTAATAATTAAGAGAAATGTGATTTAGAATATACGCATAAATTAATAAACAACATATTTGAAGACATCAAATTCACCTCAAGAGAAGAAGAATTAGATAACAAAATCCCATTTTTAGATGTCTTAATCAGGAGAACCAGCACAGGAAATTTAGAAAATCAATGCACACAGATCAAATACTTAACTATACTAGCAATAATCCAATTACTCACTCACAAAAGAAACTGTGTGCAGACATTGTTAAAAAAAGAATTCAAACACACTGTAGCACTCCAGAGTTGAAAAGAATGGATGAAAAATACCTACAAACGGTCTTCAAAAAGAATGTTTATCCCCCTAACAATTTCATCAAAAAGTGTTTAAAATCGAATCACAATACACCAACAGGGAACCATCATCAAAGACCATAAGAAAGTTCATCCTACCATAAATGAAAAACATTTCTGAAATAACAGCTGGAATACTGAAACCGTTTGATATAGCACGTTAGATATAGAACACAAGCGAGTCAAATCACTTAATTCTATATTGTGCAAACCAAAAGATGCAACAGAAAAAGGAGATAAAATTAATACCATTTACAAAATAAATCGTCTGTACTATAACAGACATTACATCGGTCAGAGTAGGCGTCCCCTTTGAATCAGAATCCACAAACACAAATCAGCCGTGAAAAGACACGATATATATTCTTTCATATCAATGCATATAGACAATTATGGACATCAGTTTAATTGGGATAATGTCGAAATCTTAGACAGAGGAAACACCAAAAGTGCAGTCAGGGAATTCCTAGAAGCCTGGTACTCACTCAAACGAATATGCAATTAACAAACACGTTAATATAGACCAAATATACCAGCTAATAAAAAGTAAATCATTTGACGAGAAAGTTCAAAATCCAAGTCAATAGAAAATGATCAGTACATAATATGTAAAGATGGTTACCGGGAGACACAATTATATCACTCATGAAAAAAGTTAAGTCATTTCACTTTATGCTAAATATTGCGCTGAAGATGTTGTCCAGAAAGGCGGACAACGAAAGCTCCGCAACTAAACCAACCGGCTCAGAGAACACTATTAATTATAGATACAGAGAACTGTTTAACAATACACATATTCCATCTAGTCAGTAGCTGAATACCACGTGTCTATACCAGAAGTGACATAAGTTTGCAAATCCCGTAGGAGTTTATATCACCGAAGTGCATTCCGATCTTCTAAAAGATTTTTGAAGAAAAAAAACCTCATAAAAACGAAATGAAAAAAAAATAAAATAAAGTACAATAAAGAAACCAACCTCTGCAGAAGAAAATGTAAGACATTGTAAACGTCGAAGAAACAGCATTAGACTAGGATGTAGGGTAGTCTGAACTAGCTGGATCATTTGAAGTGTAGACGATTGGCCAATTAAACGATGACTATTATTATTGTTATCGAATGTTAGTGGTAGAACAAACAATGTTTTACACCATGATGGAACTGGTGACGATGAGGTGAAGTTTTCACACCATTCAGGAATTAGTATCAATGATGGGGCTTCTCCAGCTGTGGTGGTGGTGTTAGACTGATTCACCACCTTCGACTGTCTATGAAAACGAACATGAAATCCATTGGAATGAATTTCTGGTGCATTTGTAACATTGAAGACTGATTTAAAACCGATCCCTTTACGTCCTGGTATTTTAAAAACAAAATTTAAAAGTTAATGATGATAACAATTGAAAATGAAATCACACACACATACACACACACAGGTATATGCGTGTAAAATTACGTTATGTAGACATTAAGAAAGTATACAAAAAAAAAAGAATTCAGTCTACACCAAAACGACGAACTGGACGTAAAACATTAGTAACTAACTACACCTAGTGCTCGCTTGATCAAAGTGTTCACTACACTTATACACGAGGTCAATGGTAACGTCTCTGACTGCCAATACTCCCCCTGGATGACGTGGGTTCGAATCTCCGAAGGCACATGAGCTGTTCCTTCGAGGTGGCAGATATGCATTGCTGACTGACTGGTGAGTGCCGACTAGCACAAAAACTAGGCTAGGCAAGGCTTCCTGTGGCCGATTGCTCCCAACCACCTAACGTCAACAATTAGGGTCCTTCTCCATATGGAACAACACCGCGTCACATGATATACTTCAGATAATTATTATTTTACTTATAGATCCTGTAAAAAGACAAAGTGTTTCACAATTAAATACTCTGAGAATTTATGTACTATGTGTATTAATACACGGTCTGAAATAAAGCTTTACTATTATTATTATTATGATTCGCCATCTGTTTATTTAATGAAACTTTGCATGACCAGTGGACAGTGCTTGCCAAATCCCTTGACACCATCTTCATTGACAGGTGGTTGTGTTTAACAGCAGAATTTGGAAATAAATATCTCATCCCACGCGAAACTCGTCAACTGAGCGTACACCTGTAGCGCCCACAGTGAATACTGGTGTTCTCACATGCGATTTGAATCCGGCAACTCTTGTATTAAACTCAGAAGCGTTATTCGCCACATTTTATATACATAAATAATGTGAAACGAGTGGATTTAACTATCATAACTTTTACAATGGGAATGGATACCAACAACTTTGCTGAATGTAAAGTCTGGGATACTTTGCTGCACATTATCCACAATCAAACATCATATAACGTGAAGCTATGAGCCACTAAAAGTTCTCAATGCAGATGGGCCAGGGTTCGTTCCCTGGCCACAGACGCACTCCTTTACCTCGCTAAGCCAGAAATAAAGCTGGTAAAGAGGAAAGGTTGGACATGAGGCTAGCAACCCCATCCTGTAAAAATAAACAGTTCTACAGAAACTTCAGGCCACTAGTTTGAAGCCCTGTTCCACTGGGAATGTGAAGGAAAAAAATGCAGATGTAGACACGAACCCATCTTCATTTAGAGAATCAACAGAAATCATTGCAACTATTTTGTCGAAGTTTGAAACTCCTCAGCAATACGCACTCAAGGGCCCCTAGGGGTTTGACGTCCAGACGTACGGGTTACTAAGTCAGACCGATGACCATTCAGCCACTGGGACGGAATCCAATGACCCTTGAGTTAAAACTTCTATCAATGCATGGTGAATAGCTATATACACACTAAAATCGAATATTCATCTATTTACCAAGCATTTAAATTGAAGTTGTAGTGAGGATTTACGGACGATAGGGTCGATTCATAAGCACAGCATGGATGAAGATTCACATTAAGCAGGATTTAAATCTATATAATTTAAACGTAATGGGCGAATGATAAAAATGTTCATCACAAAACCTGACTATCATTGGTTCCCACTTCTCATAAAGATTACTGAAGAGCCTAAAATGACAGCAAAGCAGTGGGTTGCCAAAAGCGCATAACTTCCGGTCAAAAGAGAGTATAATACAATAAAATAAAACCGGAAGATCTTGGATTCGAACCCCGGAAGTGGGTGTACACACTGCTGAAGAGTCCCAAGCAAGGATGAAATAAATGTCAATACTCTCTGGTTTTCCCAGTGGTACTTTTTTTGACTGATATCAACTTGTTATAAGTTTGTGTATCTGGATAGTTGTGTGTGCTGGAGGAGGCGTTACTGATGAGATTTCCAAAAGTATAATATAGGCTAGAGTGGCATACATCAACTTTAGCCACCTCCCTCTGGCGCCGTCACCAAATTAATCTGGCTGTCAAAGGTCGAGTATACAATGCTTCGGTGCAGGCTGTCTTGCTCTACAGCAGGCCTGTGAAACAGGGCCTCTCCGATTAGGCTGAGGATGTGCGGTGTCTCTGCATATTCGATCATTTCTGTCTCCGCAGGATTGCTTGCGTTCGATGAAATCATCGCGTGAGTAATTCTGAGGTTCAGTGGCCTGAGTTTGAACACAGTGGAGATCACCATTCATTGTGTGTCGTCGTCATCTGAAAGCACCGGCTCCGGTGGCTTGGACATGTGCTGCGAATGTCATCCTAGTGGCTTCCGTACATGTCTCTATTCGCTAGTACTAGGACAGGAAGGAAAAAGCGGAGGGGTGATCAGCCCAAGACGTGGCGTCGTGGGATGAAGGATGTTTGTGATAGATTAGCATCGGTTGGTGCGTCACGACTCCCTGGTTGGGGTCCGCGAGATAGCTCGAATCAATGGATCGAAACGATATCGGATATAGCCAAGAATCTTAATCAATGGCGAAAGTGCTGCAATTTCCTTCTTTCTTTCCGACGAATACTGTTTGAACTTGTTAAGTAGGACTGTTTTCCTTCCAGATGAAGTTCTTCATCCGTTCTGTACACATATTTTTTACTTTTGATCTATATTGCTTTATTATTATTGTGTGGCACATCTTTCTTGGTGCCATATTGTACCAAGCTTTTTCTGCGTTTAAATAAATAAATAAATAATATGTGATCAAACGTATAACAACCAGCTAAATCCCTGCAAATAATTTTTGAAAATCAATTAACTCACCAATTTTTAATTCACGTTGAGTTACCTTCGTACTCAAGCCAACATCGCATAGTGCAGACATATCGTATTCACTAAATCCAACAGCTTCATTATTCATAACAAGTAGACAAGATGTTTTACATGGATTATTGCTATTATTGTTGTCATTGGAAACCATAGGCTTTTGTATATTGGATGATAAATGAAATTCCAGTGTTGGTGGCATCTCACCACCACCAGTATAGGAATTATCATCAGCATTTTGAATCAATTCTAGTAGAAAGTGTCCTGGTAAGCCGTAGAGTTCTTCGGATAATTGAACCAGAGATCGAGATAGCTTACCTTCAACTCTCTATTAGATATACGACAAAAATAAGATAAAATATGAAAGTATAAACTACTTTTAACTTAAAAAGAAAGCGGTTCTCTTTCAATGTCCAATTTGTATGTATAGTTTTATATTTAAAGACTGGTAGTAACAATCTAGTACATCAAGATTTTAAAGGGACGTTTGGAAGTAAGTCCTGTGTGCCTGCACTGTAATCGAACACATGCAACAGCCAGGTAAGAGCTTATTACGGCGAGTTGTTATCTGAAGTGGTAACAACTAGTGGTGTCCGACAGGGATGCCCGACTATCACCATTTCTATTCAGTTTCATCATCATAGATGTAGTAATGGAATTAACTCTAACTGCTGCTGACTTCAGAGACTCAGGGATTGACTTGTTACCGCCAGAGGATAATCTCGTTGACTTAGAATATGCAGATGACATATATTCCTCCCTATTAGGGTGAAGACGCTGAAGAAATACAGCAGTCTCCTGAACATCCTGAGCTTGGCGTGGAATTCGCTCCCTCTGTCAAATGTAAGATGATGCTACAGGACTGGACTACATTGACTTCCCTAGCTTAAAGACAAGGAGTGAAGTGGTAAAGCGTGTTGACCACTTCACTTATTTGGGAATTTCCATCAGCCAGTGCGAGCAAGTTGATCACTAACGATATCCCAGAACGGAAACAGAAGGCTCGTTTCGCGTCCGCCAATTTACGCCGCCTTTGGAGCAGAGGTGATATTCATCTATGGAGCAAAGGGCGTGTGCACTGCTTAGTAGTTCGCTTCGTCCTCCTTCATGGCTATCAGTGAGACATGGCCATTGGTATTGGAAGACATGAAAAAATTTGTTATCTTAGATCATCGGTGCCCGCGTTCTGCCTCCCGTGGAAAATGCTATAATAGGGTGAGAAATATTGAGGTTAGGCGTCAGTTGACTGCCAGGTAAGGACGGAATATCAATCGACGAGGTTGTGAAGCAGTTACGTCGATTGAGATGGTTAGAACGTGTGTTACGCATGCATCCCTAGCCATTGATCGCCTTCCTCGACAACAGGCAATGCCAGCTGACATATGATGGATAATATTGGAAAAGAGACAGTGGTGGTCAAACCAAAACATGGCTTCATCTATCAGTCAATGAATAAATCCACAACAGTTAGTTTAAGCCAGCCAGCCACGTAGGGAAGTGTAGACTTCCTGACAAGTAACAAAGAACTCCGGTAACAAACCAACCAAGAAACTAACGTCCAACAAATATATCGAAGAAAATGCAGATCGGATATATGCTGAGGAGACCGCTGGACAGACAACGTCTCACGCCAAGCCCGAGAAAACGAGAAACAACACACTTGGCGTCTATGGGTAACATGCAGGAGATTGTGTGAGGAAGAGATGTAAGCTTACGGGCAGTCTTGGAGGCAAGCAGTTAGAAACAGACTGCAGAGAACATGATGAAATGGAGGTGTATCTCGTTGAAGACCTACGTCCCACTCGGAAACAAGGGGAATGATGATGATAATAATAGTAATCATTTTCTACAGAAGAAAAGCACCATGTGAATACACAAATAGCTACTTCTACTAGAGATGTGAATATACAATACAATACAACAACAATAACACAACAGAGAAACGCATTAATCATTACTAACCTGAACTAAATCAGATGCTTCTTGACTTAATTCTACACCCAATCCAAATTCACGACGTCTTATCTCTTCAATAAACTGATAACGATTAGAAGTAGTATCCTCAGAATCACTAGCTACGGCGGCGATATGTTGTTCGCCGTGTTCACTGCCAGTTTCAACTGCAGACTTTGGAATATCTTTATTGGAATCCACTGCATCAGTTACACCGCTGGAATTTTCCTAGGATTAAAAAAATTAAATAGACAAATGCTAAATATATTATCAATATAATAATCCGGTGATATGCTAGCTAAACTGATAATTTGGTGGAGATAATGACCAATAAGGGGAATCTATTGAGCACATTTCGTCCTACAGGACTGGACTACACTGAATCCTAGTTTAGAAATAGGGAGTGAAGTGGTAAAGCACGTTGACCGCTTCACTTATTTGGGAAGTACCATCAGCCAGCCCAAACGAGTTGATCTCTGACGAAATCTCAACACGGATACAAAGGGCTAGTTTCGCATATGCCAGTCAGTTTACGCCGTCTCTGGCTTAGTAGACGTGATATCCGACTGGCTATCGACTAAAGGGCGGGTGTACTCCTCAGCAATCCACTCCGTCGTCTTTTAATGGCTGTGAACAGGCCTAACCATTGAGAGCGGAAGACATGAAAGGCCGACTAGCTGTCTTCGATCATAGGTGCCCGCGTTCTATCTCCCGTGTAAACTGATATAATTGGGTGAGCAATATTGAGGTGAGGCATCGGTCGACTACTAGGTAAGGAGGGAGAATCAATCAACGAGGTTGTGAAGCAGTTACATCGACTGAGATGGTTAGGACATGTGTTACGCATGCATGTCTTGTCATCGCCTTCCTCGACAATGGGAAATGTTAGCTGACATAGGGTCAGACCGGAAAAGAGCTAGTGAGTGGTAGTCAAACCAAAACATGTCTTCACCAGTCTATGAAATCCACAACAGTTAGTCTGAGGCAGCCAATCACGTAGGAAGGTGTAGACTTCTTGACTGGTTGGGGTCGTCGGGACCGTAAAAACCAATCACGGCTGGAAACAATTGGTGATATGGCTCAAAATCGTTCTCGATGATGGCTGGCACAGATGCATCCACTCCTGGTGACTTATGCTTTCCAATAAAATTATATTGTCCTTCGTTATTACTATTCCTTTTTTACACCTCTGTTTTCTGTCTCTCTTATGCATTTCTTCCACTTTCTTCTCTTGCTTTGTGTGCTACAAGGAGTGGTGTGTCAACTTGAACTGCTACACATCGGTGTGCAGTTCTATGTCGAAAACAGACAGACATTTCAACCTGTATAGGATTTATCAGCCCATAAATAAATAACCTGCTGTGACCAATGGTGGCTAGACATCGGCTTTTCACTCAAAATGCTCTCATGTGGTCACACGTTCATAGTCTTTCACATATAACTCTTCTATTCACTGTCTTCACGCTGAGGGAATGTTCTTCACAAAAGCGAAAGGACGAATTAGAAATTTTAGAGGTTAAAACCAGATTGATAGACATGCAGGTCTACTCACAGAAGCTGGAAAATTCCTGACTCCAAACCTATGATGTACATAGGCTCCAGAGTCCTAAAGGATCGACTTGCGTCTAAAACCTGTTGTGGTCCTTGAAAATCATAAGAACGCTGCTGTTGCTGCACTGCCTCGTGGATAAAACTTCAAGCCAACGCTCTCGTGGGGTGGTGGTGGTCCCTTAAGGAATCCACGTGCCTCGACCTGAGTATCCAGGCAATATCCTACCCCAACGCACAAACCATCAAAATTTATGTGGAGCATCAACTTGAACGCCGTAATTGCCTGTGGCTGGAAGTCAAACAACGCCTATGTCAATGTACCACAGTATAATTTAAACACAACAGTCACTATCTGAAAGTCTAACGGTAAATTGTATACATCACTTTTTATTTCCACAATATTATTATTAATTATTTCATTACCGAATCGCTGTGAAAAGCATTTACAATAATTAGCCATTTGTGATAAATGAACTCCACCCCAATTGATGATAGTGGTGACCAATCTTTACAATATTAACAATATTATTCACCATTTAATATATATAATGGATAGTGGCAAAGACTTTTTATTATTCAGTAGGCTGAGAGTTCGAATCCATTATTTAGATTTAGATACAATGGAGTTCGAGTGTAGATTCCTCCATAGAAGATGCAGCGTTTCGCCTACACACTTCTGGGCGTTGATGGTTGTTATAAGCGAAAGCTTGCCAACTACGCACGCACACATGATCCACATCCAATTCCTAGAGGACATACTCTTTCTAAACTACAATTAACTTACACATTAAAAGTCGAGGAAACAGGGAAAGTTGAATGTGAGACAGCAAATCAACACCACCGTGCTACTGAAATCTTAAAACTTGATTCAATAATCCAATAATCCTCACACCCGACCTGCTGCATCCTACTGGTCACGACTTTTCACTAGAACACCAAGTAACTACCTACCTGAATAGGACGAATCGCTAGTGAGCATCTCATCGATATCCAAGTATTGGTTTGTAGGGATTTGATTGGTTGGTTACAGGATTTCATCATGAGCTGACATCATCGGTTAGAGAACCATTGGAAAACCTGGAAGTACTGTCAAACAGCTGTTTCTTCCTAGTTTGGGACACTTCAGCAGTACGCACCCACCACGGTGGGGTTCGAACCCAGGACCTTCTGGCTAGTGGTCGCGATATGTCGTGAATTGGCAAAAGTTAGAATCCATGGGCCATTGGATCGGGTCCCAGTGGCTTAATGGTCTACGATCTAGCCAGCCTTGTATCCAGAAGGTCCTGGGTTCGAACCACGACAGTTGTATGTACTAATGAAGAGTCCCAAACTAGGACGAAACAAATGCCCAGTACTCCCAAGTTTTCCAATGGTTCCCATGCGAAAAGAGAGAAAGAAATCGTTGTGCCTTTAAATGACATGAGTCGGAAAGACGAGATCCAGTTGTTCTAATGACTATTTAATAAGTTACAGGTATCACGCCTAATGCTTTCTTTATCGCACAGAACACGAGCTAAGTCGGGTATGGTTGAGATTTTGTACTTGCTAGTGCGAGCATATAGCTTTCCATATAGGCTTCTGGTCCAGCCTGATGAAATACAAAGGGAGAGTTGTGAATAAAGAGGGAGGTGTGAGTTAGATAGATAGAATGGATTTAGCCCATTTTTCACATGAGTCCAAGTGCCTGTCAACTAGAATATTAACAAGCTGATGAAGTAGCACGTTTCTTACCCTGCTGACAACCTTTAACATCCTACATAATAACATATAGCCTTTCTTCAGTATCCCTGGAAAAATTAAGGGGGGACAATAGAGAATAATAGGCAGAAAGCAAGAGTTAACGAATCGTAGGAGTAAGGGTTGGGTTGGGTTATTCCAGAATGTCTTAACTTCTTGATGTAGACGGTAAGACGGAATATTTTCTTAGAAATGATCAAGATAAGAAACGACCAGGAAAGATCAGCAGATAAAATGACTCCAAGATATTTAGTTTTTCCGACTTGGTCTCTATTTCAGTGCCACTTACCTATGTTGCACACCTCGTGCAACTGTGAGGAGATCGTTAAGTGACATCACGCACCTAACCAACCCGTCGAAGCCTGGAAGGAAGTGCCTGTCTGTCTGTCTGGATTCAACATAGAACTTGGCACCGAAGTGCACCAGTTCGAGTTGCCACGTTCCAAATAGCACACAGAGGTAGACAAGAAGATGAGTGAAGAGAATCAATACAGTCTGACAAGTATAAGAGTGAAACAGAATGGGTAATGGTAGAAAGGAATATGAAAGATTAGAGAGACTGAATACATCTGCGCTGGCCATTGACAACGATCACTTTGAGCCATGTCACCTATTGTCTCCAGCCATTGATTCCTAGAGTCCCGAGGGCCCCAAACCGGGAGTCTGCATCTCCCTACCTGACTCAGTTTAACTGTCAAGGATTTCATGGATTGATGCCATGTGTGAATTGGATGCGGGTCCTAGGGTGACAAACAGAGGAGATAATGGAGAAAGATTATGAGAGTATAGGGAGAATCATACAGCCAACTAAAGACGACCGCATAGAACAGGGTGGAATCGAGATGTGCTGTTATTGAAGTACTGAGTTTCGCTCAGAACTTAAGAAAACTGAGAGAGAGAAACAAGCATAAATAGATAGATAGATGGATAGATCTGCTGAATACTTACTTTATTCATTTCTGTTGATTTCACACAACTGTCACGATCAATCGCACTGTTTTCACTATTATCAACTGCTTCTTTGTGAGAAATACTCTCCGTCTGCTCCATAGGTGATGGATAAACAGTAATTGTTACTGGTTGTGAAGAAGACGCTTCAATATTTTGCATTTTATTATCACCATTACGATCAATGAGCTTGAAACGATTTTCTTCAAAAAATCGAATATACGCCGGCCACTGCAATTGATAACCGATACTACCGATAGCTGAGATTAAATAATTTCGATTGAGTTGAGAATCCGTTGAATTATTATTGTTCTTATCATTGAGAAGACATTTATATAATGGAAGAATATCATTACCGCCACCATCATCATCATGGAAGAGAATATGCAGGAAACTATAACTGACACTGGAGTTTTTCAACGTTATATCAGGGATATCCAGTGGCCATGAAGTGGAGCTTCTTATTCCAGCCAACTCCAAACTAGGAATAATAATCTGATAAATATAGGGAAAGAAAAACAAGTTGTAGAATCCAATATGCATGCGCATGCATTTCGTCCTTTTCGGCGACTCATCAACTGGGTGCGTTTGCATCCCCCCCCATTAGGACTAGAACCTGGCCTTCGTTGTTTTAAACGATTAGACCACTTGAACTAAGGGTAACCAGCCAGTTGATGAGTCCCAAATAACGACGAAATGAGCATCATGGATTCCATTGCTAGTCACTAACCACCAAATAACACTGTCGAAGCGTGTGTTTTGAGGGGTTAACATGCCAACAGAGGCCAAACATTTTCTACTGACAAACAAAATTGACATGATACCGTCCTATATAATACTCCATTATGGATAAGATTTTATTTTGCTAAATCACAGTGTTGTCTTCTGTTGTTACAATATTAGTTAATATTAATATCAGTTAATATTACTGTACAACACTGTGTGATTTATCAAAATAAAATCTTATCCATAATGGAGTTACACTCTAGCACAGTAGCCAAGTTTTATACTTATGTCCTATATAATAGTTTGCTTATTGGATGTATGATGCACACAGTGAAACAGTATTATTTACTGGTCAATCTGACTGAGTTCATATGTCCCAGCCGCCGAAGCCAGTGTTTCCAAATGACAGCACTCAACGGATGGTGACCTCCACTGTATCCAAACACACGCCGCTTGACCTCAATGATACCATTGAACGCAAGCAATCCTGAAGAGTCAGAAATGATCAAATACGCAGATGTATACAAGCTTATCGACAACTTCAAGCGCTTCACCTGCAAAAGTGATTGCAGGTACAGGTT
Organism: Trichobilharzia regenti; assembly: GCA_944472135.2. Lineage (NCBI taxonomy): Eukaryota > Metazoa > Platyhelminthes > Trematoda > Strigeidida > Schistosomatidae > Trichobilharzia > Trichobilharzia regenti. The sequence continues at coordinate 107,609,859 of OX235264.1, forward strand.
CCTGCCAACCTTATAACAGTACTTTGCACTTAGACGGCATAAAGCACATATCATACTTACAGACATACTAACACAGACTTGGCAAACAACGCGCGCCACAAAAAGCCTTTCCAACAGCCTAAAGATATTCATCAAATAGCTGTCTTTGCTCGATGCTAACAATTAAATCGTCGACCATAACAAGGAATAGAGCAACAAGGGAATTTAGTGGTACAGTGAACCAGTCTACAGCATATTCTGCAAGATGTATGTCAGCAGGAGGAAATGGAGATGGATTGGGCAACATATAAAATAATAATAATAATAATAATAATGATATCAATATTAATTATTGAATTGAATTTTTGATTTTCCCGTCGATTGATTGGACCGAAGTGCTCGGTCTCAGGTTGACATGTCGGCTTCTTGTGCAGATGCTTCGACGATGTCTGGGGATTTGATATGTATACAATTGGTGGATGGTGGCTAGCAGTGGAATCCAGGATGCGCATTTCGTCCTATTTGGGACTCGTCAGCTGGATGTACCCGCATTTCTCAGTGAGTGATGAAGCTATGGGCACTGGGTTCGAGCCTCGGTGGGAACATCATCACTCACTGAGAAATGCAGGTACATCCAGCTGACGAGTCCCAAATAGGACGAAATGCGCATCCTGGATTCCACTGCTAGCCACCATCCACCAATTGTATACATATTAATATTAAAACTAAATATAAATGTGATACAGGCAACTTACCGACGAAAACACCAGACCGAACAAACTAAACGGTAGATTCATTAACAAACTGTACACAAAATAAACCCAAGCATCATTGGCACCTGAAAAAAAGAAAACGAAAACAAGTGATCGTTGAAATCAAATAAAGCGCATTACCATCATCTCGACTACTGGCGTTGATGAATTGATTTTTAAGCGTTGAACACACTTGTTCAATTGTCAATTGATTAATTCGAATAGCTGTACCAATTAAATAATCACCGATTGAACGAATTGTGTATGAGGCATGCGTGAATTGCCAATTATCCAGTGCATCGGTTAAATCATGCATTGAAGGATGTGCCGTTAATCGGAGAAGAGGACCACCGCCAATTGGAAGGATACGAATAGCGATTAAATTGAATTGACCACATACTAAAAAGTAAGATAAAAGGGAACAAATATAAGAACTTGAAAGGAAAAAAAAACAATATGAAACTCAAGATATTCATTCGTCTACTATTGAATAGTGATGCCAGACAGGATGATAATGCATAAGTTAACTAAGAAATCAGTCACTTTAGAACTTTATAGTCGACGGAATTATCATTATAATGCTAATTATTACCAACCCGTTAGATTCTGGGAGGAATACGTGGCTTCAGTAGCACGCCTCCACTTTAGCCTGTTCTCTGAAGTCTTTCTTTAGCTTGTTGCATGATTGATTGCCAGCAGTAAGCTCTCATTTCCTCTTCACAGGATGTTTGTTCGGGAATGGATCTCCGAAGCATTCGCTTTCACATTCAGGTTTTCTACTCGAGTAATTGGCGTCGAACATAACTCAATGGTTCACAAACACAATGTGCACTCCCTCTGTCAACCTTCTGTCTGTCTATCTGTCTGCTTTCGACAGAGAACTTTTCCACCGATGTGCTACACACAGAAGTTAGCATTCTATCTCCCTTGATAAACAGTGTAATACAGTGAGTAATGTTGAGTTTAGGTGTAGAGTGTCAGGTAAAGAGGGAAAATCAATTGATGAGGTTGTAAGGCTGCATTGATTGTGATTCCTAAGACACATGTGTTAAGCATGACAAGCCATCACCTACCTCGACAAACCATAATAGCTTACATAGGATGGTCAAACCCAAATCTGGGTACAATCCATAGAATCTTTGATAGTTGGTTTCAGCTATTCGCGACGTACGGAGGTGTAAGCTACCAGGATTGGATGATAATCAATAAACCGGCTAGAGACTACTAGCGCGGATGCATTCACACTTTGTAGCCTTCAAGACCGATTAAGTCATATTTTTCCATGCAATCATCTTTCTTTTTTTCATCCATCCATTTCTTTACCTTTGAGTTATTTTTCCTTTCTCTGATTACGTGTGCTACATGAAGTATGGCAACTTGAATTGTCCCACCACTGTGTTGAAGTTCTACGTTCAAATCTAGTCGATCAATTAGGAACTCTTCAGTGTAGTGTGTACTTTAAGTCATAATCCCCGCCCCAACCAGGCGTCAAACCAAGGGCATTCAGATTACAAGATCGGCTCGGTGACTATTCAACCACTGAAGATATGGTCAACTGATCTCGGGTTTGAATCCTGTTCTGTCTACTTCACAACGAGCACCTGGATAATATTATCAGTTAAGTAAAAAAAAATTGTAAGCAAAACAAGTGAATCCAACGATAGGATGACGGTCTAATGAATAAAAAGGCATTCTCAGACAGTTAAGATATTTAGTTTTCAAGGATCAGAATGAAATTCCACCCGAAGGAATTGAGAATAATAATCAGCAACTTCAGAGGTATTAAACATTATCACACTATATCCCACATGAGCCCGTTCTGCGTGTGTGTGTGTGCGTTTTGTACGGAAAACACGCATATATGTTCATAGTTTCAGCAATAAACTGCACCCCTATAGTGTGTAGAGGCTGACAAAATTACCTGACAGATACAGCAGACAGAGTAGAGCCATTACTGTTTTTTAAATAATATCGATTTGTAAAGTAAGATGAATGCGATTATAGTTCATTAAAGATGCTTAAATTATAGTGATAATAAAGACATAATAGCAAATAGAATATGAACTAAAATTAGGAAAATTCCACAAAAATTCAGGATCATTCAAACCTAGATCGCCAAGCGGGTAATGATAATGTCTGAACTAACTTCTTTTGGATGCACAAATTAGGCTTCTTAATATGGATCCCAACAGCCAGCCTCAACATTACTTGGTAGTCGAACTCTTAAGGTGAAATTGAGATTCGTAGGTATGCGGTAAATGACTCTGAAAGCATGGCTAACGTCAGTCTTGTGTTCTGTATCCACAAGATGAGACAGGATAGCGCTGCGAATAGATTTTGTTTATCCTTTAATTAACCAACCACGCAGGGTGATGTTCGGAAATTCGACGAGATACACGCCTAATTGTACGGCCTATGCAACCAACTGGCTCTACATGACCAGTTAAATTGGTAGATATACATGGAAGAGGCGAAATCAAGCAGTTTGTCTTTTACTCCCGAACGCAGAAGAGGAGTGGTTATAAAGGTACAGAGTAATTTGGCAGCAGGGAATGCTCTTTTTACCTCATTTCTAAGGCGCTGTGTTAGTATCTCGCTGGTGTTGTCCCGAAGGAACTGAATCAGTAAGAATAAGGCCTGTTTTGGAACTGTTGGTAACTTTGGCTGCTTTGGTTTCAGATTCATATTCTTATCAATAAACTTTTCAGGATAACCATTTCCACTTAGCGACCGTTTAATATTATCAAGTTCCTCATCAAGACATTCATCTGAGCAAATTGCTGTTCCTGTGTGAACATTAAGTACTTTATCAGATTGCGTTTGTATTTCAAGGGCACGAAGCTAAGAAAATGAGTATAGTGACCCATTGATGTAGGTTTTCTATAAACACTTCTTCTTATTGTGCCATCCTCTTTTCTGTGTATCTGTGTATCTAGCAATTTAACTGCTCCTGTGGAGCCAGGTACATAGGCCGTACAATTAGGCGTCGAATTTCGTCGAATTTATCGTCGAATTTCCGAACATTACCGTGCGTGGTTAAGCAAAGGACAAAACCAAAATCCATTCAGAGTGTTATTCTCTCTCACTTTGCCTTAAGAGTTCGACTACCAAGTATTGCTGAGGCTGGCTGTTGGGATCCATATTAACAAGCCTAATTTGTGCATCCAAAAGAAGTTAGTTCAGACATTATCATTACCCGCTTGGCAATCTAGGTTTGAATGATCCTGAATTTTTGTGGAATTTTCCTAATTTTAGTTCATATTCTATTTGCTATTATGTCTTTATTATTATTACAATTTACGCATCTTCAATCAACTAGAGTAGAGCTATGTCTCATTGCTTTAGCAACTCGACTTCCGACTAGTTGGTCAGGCGATCCGAATTACGTCCTTACACGGTAGGTGTGACTCATTGCTAACTGCATAGAATTGCAAAGATGGTTGATAAATAAAAAAGGATAGAGAGGATTTGAGGAAGCGATAAATTTGATTCAACAATCAAACCACAGCTTAGAAACCATGAACCTCTAATGCTTTGGCTATTTTAAGTTCTTTTATTTAAAAAATAATATAAACTCGCCTTGATCACTTCCAGCTTCGACAAGAAATGTGTCCAAACTACCCCAACGATTATAGAATAAACCATCTTGATACCATTGTGACCATACCTCTAAATCCATTAGAGATGGACAAGCCGACAGAAAATTTAGTACACAATCACGTTGAGTAAGTAAACGAGAAACAATATCAGATGACTTTGAACCAGCAGATCGTTGAATTTCTTCAATACTTAAAATACTTGGCAGATTAACAGAATGGCTGGAAAAATAAAGGTAACAAATTATTCTTTGATGTAAATTATATATATATATATAAATATATATATATATATATATATATATATATATATACCATGAATATATACACCGACTCCAAGCATAGATACAAAAGGTTTGTTCAGCATTTGCCCAGTTGCATCATCTTGAGCGTAGACGTGGTATCAGGCTATCGATTCAAAGACATGTGTAATAAGCAGCCTCTCGCTCCGTCCCTCTTTAAGGCTATGAGAGATGACCATTAAAGATGAAGATATGAAATAAGCTGGGTATACGTGTTTGTGTTCTTTCTCAGGTGCAAAGCGGTATAATATGGTGATTTATATTGAAGTTAGTATTAGAATATTAGATAAGGGGTGCAAATCAATCAATGAGGATGCAAAGCGACATCGACTGAGACGGTTAAGAAATATGTTATGCATATCAAGCAACTACTTCGCTACTACGGGGTTCCACTGACAATTATACATCTCACCCAACAGTTGTACCACGATGCTACATCCCAAATAATCCACAACCGGAAACTAACCGAATTCTTCGAAGTGAAGACGGGAGTAAGACAAGCTGGCTGCCTACTATCGCCAATGATTTTCCTGATTACAGTAGATTGGATAATGCAACAGGCAGCGGGCAGCAGGGAAACAGGCGTAAAATGGACCCTCACGAAAAACTAGGAGGATTTGGACTTCGCTGACGTGAGGATTAGAGAGGTTTTGTGTGTATTTCGGATTGCACAAAGATATGATGCAAGATATGCAAGTGAAAAGCAACAAGCTGGCAGAACAAGCATCCATAGAAGATAGGAGTTCCTTCAGGTAAACATAGAGAAAACAGAGGTGATGAAGATTCCTGGCCAACAACAACATCAACAACAACAGACAACAATCAGACACCATAAATGGGAGGAACCTGATTGAAACAACCTCCTTCACCTACCTACCTATCTGGGAAGCACCGTTTCACAACTACAGGCTACGGGAACTAATGAGGATATCAAAGCAGTGAGGATCGGGGAAGCAAGACAAGCTTTCATTACTCTCAAGTCTGTGTCGAGGTCAACAGCACTCAGTATGAAAAAAATTCGGATTTACAACTCCAATGTGAAGTCAGTGCTACTTACAATAGGGATCAGCGACTTGGCGTTTCATAAAGATCAACTCAAACAAACTACAGACCTTCTTCAACAGCTGTTTTCGTTCAATACTACTCGAGATCAGATGGCCGGCCAGAAAAGATCAGCAACAGAGATCTCTGGGAGCAAACCAACACAACAGGAACCGATTGTGAAACAAATAAGCAGGAAGAAATGGAGACGGATTGGCTGGCCATACTCTGAGAAAACAAACCATCAAGTGATATCACTAGACAAGCCATCGCTCGAGTGGAACCCGAAAGGGAAGTGGGGAGTTGGTCGTCAGTGCAAGGGTGACTTGGAGGAGGTCATGTGAAGAGGAGATGAAAGCATGTGAGCAGACTTGGAGCCAGATGAAAACTTTAGCAGAAAACCGAACGCAATGGAGACGTGCAGCTGAAGCCCCATATTCCTCTAGGAATTAATGGAAATAATAATAATCAAGCAATCGCCTGTCTCGTTAAACCATGTTAGCTGGGGCAGGACTGCGTTGGAAATCTTTTCTAAATCATTGAGTTTCAAGTAGAAGATAAGGTTACAAGCTTTCCAGAGTTTCAGGAGCAGTGGTATTGTCCTTTGACGAGTCCATTGCTAGCCTCATGCATAACCTTCATTCTTTTCCATGATATTACAGAACTGCAGACTAGGTGAGGTTTAGAACTGAGTCGGATGGGAATGAAAGGCATGCTTTCAGCATATGTTGGCAAGCATTCCATCATCGACCCAAAGAAGGGAGCTAGAAATGGTCAAATCAGAGGCTGGTATCAATCCATGAAGTTCTTGACACTGTTAGTCTGAGCCACTTAAGGAATTGTAGACAGCCTGGTTGGAGCAGCGGTCGTATATGTTCCGGAGAATTAGTGTTCGTCACCAAAAGCATTTCAAACAGACTACTACTGTCGACTTTGATCAGCAACTGCCTCCCCTCTGGATGCTGAAGAACAAATTGCCAATCATAAGGAAATTTGACAGCTGACCACAAGCCAATAACCTACCGTCAGACAAATACGCACAGAGAGGAATGGAGACAGACTGCACATAAGCTGAAGAGACCGTTGAGTGATATGATACGCCAGGCGCCCGGATAGGAAACAAGGACTGGGCCACAGGACTGTGAGTGACATGGAGGAAATCTCGTAAGTAAGCCTATGGGTGATAGTCAGACCAGCTAAACAAGACTACAGATAACAGGATGAAAAGAAGATGTGCTGCTGAAACTGTTCTTCCACTCGGAACCCAACGGAATAATAAATCAATGTTCCAACTCCATGGTAAAAATGTACACCCCATTCAAATGCACAAATATTACAGAAAAAAACAGGCACAGGAATTTCGACTCATCGCTTACAAAATTACACAGTTCGATGGGAAAATAAATAATACAACCGTCTCCTTTAAAAACTTAAATAGTTAGATCACACTATATATGGTCTGTATGATACTTTAGATATGATGGAGAAGATTTGTAGCTCAGGTGGATGATTTTGATGTGGTTGTGTTATCTGAGCTGGATAGTTAATTAGCGAAGCTTTCATCGCTCTACTAGGCAACATCTTCAGCGCATACTTCAATTTGAATTAAGGTGAGCTTTTAGATTTCTCCACGAGTTTATTAGTCATCTCTCCTGGTAACCTTGGGCGTGATTGGTTGTTTTTATGTGTTTTCACACCTTCTAGGCTACTTGTATTCGAACTGATTGTTTCTTTGGCCTTTTGTGTGTTAAGTTTCTTTATTATCGGTTGATAAATTTATTCTATCTCGATGTGTCTATTGATTGATGATTCACTGGAATGTTAGGCTGGCTTCTAAAAATCCTCCAGCATTCTTGGCGCTTCCTCTGTCTAATATTTGAACGCTGGTTGTCCCAGTCGAGTTGATGTCCGTGATTGTCTGTATGCAGTAAAATGAGGGAGTGGATGTCATGTCTTTTGACGGCTAGCTTATGATCGTGGATACGAAGACGAAGGGGACGTCCACTTTGGTCAATGTAGTATTTTCCGCAGTTGTTACAATTTATTTTGTAGATGATGTTGGTTTTATCTTCTTTCGTTGTTCAGTCTTTTGGTTGACATAGAATTGAGTGAAGTGATCTTGTTGGTTTGTGTACGTTAGTTCCTAAAGGTGTTTGACGAGTCTTGAAGTGATTTCTGCGATATCCTTTATATATGGTAAGGCGATTTTCTTTGTGCTTTCCTTGGGTACTTTTGCTTGGATAGGTTGGCTTGACGGTATATGTCTTTTGATGAAATTCCATGGATATCCATTCTTTTGGAAGAGACGTCCATGAGATATTTTTCTACAATTTTCCTTAAGGTGGGAGTGCCGCAATGAGTTCGGGCTGGCCCTCTTGAATAGTGTTTGTATGCAATTCCTTTTGTGTGATATTGGATTGTTGCTGTTGTAATTCAGTATTAGGTCTGTGTGAGTTGACTTTCTTTAAACTTGAGTTTTTCTGATTCCCCTGTGGTTGTTCACTTGACTGAGACGCATAAAAAAATGATACTTTGAATTTCAAACAAGAACGCAAGTGACACAGCATGACTCTATGTACTGACGATCGATGTAAGTAGTCGAAACCTAAATACATCACTCATAAATACTTGCTAGATAGATGGTAGTGATATAACCTAACTACTCATAATAATCAGTAATATGTATACATACTATCATGTGGACACCATTTTTTTAAACACAAAAACAGCATATAAACTATTATTATTATAATCAACTTACTGATATACCAATGGTTTCATCTGATTCCCTTCATTACTATCAGTTAGTTGAGATAAGATAGAATCAATGAACTGATCTAATTTTGATGAATGGACAATATTCAAATTGTCACAGACAAGTTTACACAATTCCTAGGCATAATATAATTAAAGCAAAATAAGAAAAGTTAAGAATTAAGTATGAAGTACAAGGAGTGTTTGACAGTTATCGACAAGTGTATTTGTCCTCACACACACTTCAGTAATCGATCTATCTCTCCACCTACCTATATTACTTTTTAAAATTTTAACCCTATCCCACCCTATTGTGTGGCTCTTTGTTAATGCGTGAAATGCAATTGCTGAGCCTTTTTCTAAATTATTTATCTTTTTCAGGGTCAACCATTCTTCACTTAGCTAAATGCTTATGCTCTGATAATCTGACTCCTCGTGACCTGCTACTTTGACCTATGTAGTTGACATAGCTCACAGTGATTGCAGGGTATTTTGTAAATTATATTATTTTGTCGAATTGGGTCAACTGGGTCCTTTAACCTACAGAGCTTGTCCTACCTGAGTGAGTTTGTAGGTTTGATTGCCACCCTAATTCCTGCTCTATTAAGAATCCTATGTGGTGAGGGTCTCAGATGTCCCCTCCTTATATGGCATAACAGTGGATGATTTATATTCTGTCTTATTGTCTTGTGTTATCATTACCAGTTCCACAATTATTTTTATGTTGCTTTTGGACTTTTTCGATCTTCCTAATGAATTTTATATTTTTTTATTTTTGATTTACAGCTTGATTCCACACTGTATTTTCGGTACAAGTATGGAATTTTCAGCATGGATATCGGTAGCCCAAATTTTGCAGGCCGACCATAGATATCAGGTGTGCGTCGGTGCGGGCTCGAACCCCGGACCATGTGCATGGTCGGCGAGAGTCCTAACCAATGTGCCACCAACGCTTCTTCTATCTGTTTTATTTTGTCATTTAGGTTTCTTCTTGTGCCACTTAGTGTCACTGCTCTGTTTGTTAAACACTTAGCTAAGCCTGCCTTAACAGTTAGCGGATGAGGTGATGAATTAAAGTCTAAATATCTATTAGAATACGTTGGTTTTCTGTACACACTAGTGTGCAGTTTACCTTCTTCTATTCGTTTTATTTTACAATTTAACACTTCAGCTAATTCTCCTTGCTCATTTTCCGATTCAGAGGTGAATTTTATTCCCTCTGCTGGTGAGTTTATATGTGTCAAGCAGCTACGAATGTCGTCTCGGCGGTTTTCATACCGTTCATTATTATTAGCTAGCGCCTCATGGAATTGGATTCAACAAGAGGAGGTAGTCAGTCCATGACGCTACACAGGTTGAGGACTCTAATCCAAAAAGACATGTATGATTGAAAATAAACCCACTGATAAATAAATAGTACAATCACTCACCTCTTTACTCCTTGAAGAAATACACGTTAACTTTTGTATAAAATCAAATACTAGTGAAGGATCTATATCTTTTGATGTAGTAGACGACAATTCTTCAGGTGAAGTACCGATTTTTTCACTATCATCATGTGACTTTTCTTGTTTAAATCTGGTTGCCATACTGAGTGGAAGCTATAAAAAAATTAATAATAATAATAAATGGATAAATAAATAAAACAATCAAAGCTTAACTGGCTGACTAGCTTGACTGAGTTCAAATATAGAACTTTGCACAAAAGTGCACCACCAGTTCAACTTGTCATGTTCTTATATATCAGACAAAGAAACACAACACTGACTGAGGTGAAAAATAATTACAGTGAGAATATATGCATAGGAGAAAGAATAATTACATGGAGAATAATCAGGGACGTAATGCATCTAAGAGATAACATACAGAGAATGCAGTTGAGTCATTGAGAACGATTTTGAGCCATATCATCGATTGTCTCCAGCTGTCCTGAGGACCCCAACCAATCAGGAAGTCTACACCTCCTTATGTGCCGGGCTGGCTGACTGGCTTAAACTAACTGTTGTGGATTTATTCATTGACTGATAGATGAAGCCATGTTTTGGTTTGACCACCACTGGCTCTTTTCCAATATTATCCATCATATGTCAGCTGGCATTGCCTGTTGTCGAGGAAGGCGGTCGATGGCTAGGGATGCGTGCGTAACACACGACCTAGCCATCTCAATCGATGTAACCGCTTCACAACCTCGTCGATTGATTCTCCCTACCTACCTAGCAGTCGATCGATGCCTAACCTCAATATTGCTCAGCCAATTATACCACCTTACTCGGGTGACAGAACACAGGCACCTATGATCGAAGATAGCTAACCTTTTCATGTCTTTCAATTCCAATGGCGATACCTCACTGATAGCCATAAAGGAGGACGAAGCGAACTACTGAGCAGTAGTTGGATAGTATGTCTACGCCAGAGATGAGGTAAGTTAAAAAATTCCACACTCTCCCTTTGTATCCGTGCTGAGATTTAGTCAGAAATCAGTCCATCTAGGCTGATACAACTTCTCAAATAAGTGAAGTAGTCAACACACCCAACCAATTCACCCCCTATCTTTAAGCAAGAAGTCAGCACGGTTCAGTCCTACAGCACCACCTTACATTTGACAGGCGTAAATCACATGTTAAACACTCCAAGATTTCTCCTCGTGGTATTCAGAAGACTCCATATTTTCCCAGCGTTTTCAACTGAGGAAGGGAATATCACCTACATACTCTAAGTTGATAAGACTATCCCCTGGCAATGAGTTAACCCCTAAGTCGTTAAAGTCTCATAGGGGCAATTCCATTAGTACATGTATGATGAAATTAAACAAAAATAGGGACAGTGGATATTTCTGACAGACACCACTAAAGATGACAACCTCCTTATAATCTCTTATGAAGCCGCGTAAGTTCCAGTAGTGCTTTAATATTAGTGCAATGTACTTTCTCAACACTCGCTTCAAAGACAAAAACATTGCCACAGTACCTCTTGGTAGACGAAGTCAAATACTGTCGCCTTCAGGTAAAGACATATGGCAAGTGTTGGATGCGGCCAAATAGTATGCCTGTTTAAATTATTAATAACAAAAAATTGATTATTAGGGACATGTAACTATAAAACCTGATGGAAAAGTTATCAAAAAGAATGCTCTTCATTGATCAATCTCAGTCTTTTAAAATAAGTTTATTCAAAACATACAAATATATATGATTATGAAAATATCATTACTACTACATTCTTCCACTTACAGGAATTACACTACTTTCGTCTTCATTTATAGCCTCTGCAAGATAACTCAACAAAGATCGTGAATGACTACTGCCACTAGTCGTGGTGTTGCAGTTTTTCTTCCCTTCTAATGACTGTAAAACTTCTCTCTCCAGTGATGCAAGTGATAACCATAAACTTTGTGAGAGTTGTTCATCATGATTCTCAACTTCTCGGCTTAATAGCTGATTAAATCTATTTACAATCTCAGTGAGTTTGGGATATTTATTCACGATGGCATCTGAAATGAATGGAAAATGAAGGCACATACATATAAATATAGATGCATATTGGTTAGGGATTTTGTTGAAGCCAATTTTTGTCTTTTCCCGTCGATTGACTGTATAATGGACTGAAATATTCAGTCTTTGTTGACCTTTCGGCTCCTCCTGGAACAGGCGCCTCAACTATGTCTCAGGAATAACAACATCATGTTATTCAGTGGATGGTAACTATGCAACAGTGGAATCCAAGATGTGCATTTCGTCCCAATGGGAACTTGTCAGCTGGATGTGTTCTACAATCTCAAGTGATTGATATGTGATAGCATTCCGTTAAGACTCAAACTCAGAAACGATTGTGGCCTTAACAGTCTAGTGGACAACACTTTGTTATTTGAAACGATAGGTACTGGGGGGGGGGGTTCGAGTCTCAAACGAAACGCCACCAATACTCAGGGAAAACAACAGGTATATCCAATTTACGAGTCTGAAATAAGACGAGATGCACAACTCCGATTACACCGCTAGTCACCATCTACCGAATAACATCTACCAATTCAACTGCGCTTGTGGGGAGAGTTATATTGGCCGTCGCTCTAAGAACTTGATTTTTCGTGCTAGAGAACATATCCCTCTTTGGCTAAGTAAGGGTGTAGTTAAAACCAGTTAAAACAGTTCAATATTGGACTATCTGTTGAAAACTGGACAACAAAGCCAGCCACCGTGGAAGAATTCTTCTCTATCATCATCTACCGGGTGCCTAATAAATTGCCAAAATCATTGAACTACCGCATGCTCCAAACAGCAGAGGCTATCGCAACTCGCGTGAAACAACCAGTGCTCTGTTTTCAAAAGAAGCAAGTTCAACCAGCCCCTACTGCTGTCCTAGCCAGCCTTCAGTAGAGACTATACATTCGTGAATTTGTATTATTATCTTTCCTAATTTTTTCTGACATTCAGCTTATTTTATGTTGACGTTACTGAGCTGCAATGTATTAGTATTATTGATTCGATGTTATTTAAACAACATTAATTTTGTTCATAACACTAATTCATTCATTCACTATAATGTATGTATAACTGTTGAGCCTGATGATGAAGCTATCGAAAAGAGTACTCTCTGTTCAGTATAAATTCTTCTGAAAATCAATAATCTGTTAAGAGCAAGCCTCTTCATTTACAATCTATACTAACCAGTGCATTGTGCACCGACGACACAGTGGGAGAATGCTCACCAATCAACCATGTGGTTTGGGGTTCGATTCTCAGTCGACACAATCCAAAGACTCGCTTACGCGTTAGTAGGCCTGGTAAATAGGGAAGGTTGGGCATGAGCCTAGCAACTTTATCTCGTAAAAGAAAACACCCCACCATGTTCCACTCAGAAGGCGAAGGGATTAAATATGATTTTTATGATTTGAAGGTGAACAATACTTTATGAAAAAGTAACATAACGAGATATGATATAAACAGGCATAGTATGTCTAGCTAGACTGAATGACGTCCAACAACTAAGCGCGTTAACTGGATAGGGAACTTTATCTAGGAAATAAATTAAGTAGGATGAAATAATCATAACAGGATGGAAATCTCTTGTATGTGCTGGAAGTGTCTTCCAGTTTTGTCATTAGGGGGCTTTTAGCGTTAGTCCATCTAAACCACATGGTTTGTCAGCGAAATCATTGAGACGAGTGTGTCATGTCATTTAGCGACACATTTGTTGCTGGAATTATTTTATTATTTTTTTAAATTTTATTCCATGGCCTTCCGAGTGGAACATAAGGTTTCAATCTTGAGCTCTGAAGTTTCAACAGGAGTGGTTTCATCTTTTAGTGGGGTGGGGGGTAGTTAGTCTCATGTCCAACCTTCCCTCTTTCCCAGGCTCACTACAGGCTGGCTAAGTAACGTTTAAGAGTCCGTAAGCCGTCGACTAAACCCTAAGCCACATACGTGGTTGATGGAAGTTTCCACCTTACTTACTTTACTTCGGCTATCTCCTACGGGAGGATGAGCCGGCTTCATGAACCCGTGAAGTTTCATGGGAATTGGGTGCGAGTGATGTCCCCAGCATCGCTCGACCTTTTGTTTGAGAGTGCAGCTCTAGCCTTTACACAACCAAGTGTGACCTACAAGGCAGTAGGAGTGGAGTAGGGAGTCCACTATCCATTGTCAGCCGGTGACCGGAGTCCGGTTCATACACCTTTTTGAATGGGGCCAGACATCCAGGGCATCCAATAAGCCCTTTGTCCATACGTCTGCAGGTGAGCTCCGGTGAGCTTCATACGCCAGTCGTTGGAGGTTTGGAATCAGGGTTTAGCCATCTTCCCTAGACTGTCATCCAATGGACAGTCAACCCGGTGAAGAGCGCTGGGCATCCGCTTTTGCCCTCTCATTTCGGTGATAAAAACACCTCCGCCACGTGAAGGCGGTGAGTAGGACTTCCTCAGGAGAGGCTATGTAAGACGCCCGGTCATATGGGAGCATTTCAAGAGGTGTGCGGAGGGGTGGCCAACCCGCAGCCCAAGGCACTCACCTCCGACCACCGCTGTACCACCGACGCATTACTGCTGGAATATTGTGTTTTGCAAACCTCCCTACCCACCTCCATAAGCCTTGTGTGTAGCTGGTATGCGTTTCATCTAACAATGAATCAAAAAGAAAAATCCGAAGAACGATTTACAATGTTGTGAATATTTCTGCAAAGCCATTCAAGATCATTTTAGTTTGGTGACTCACTCACTCACGTGGATCGCTCTACTTCATTTGGTCATGCCGTATGTCATTTACCACATGGATATATATGTTGTTAGTGAGCTACACTTCGTGGATATTCACGCCTACTTCGGGTTTTCACCAAGTAGATAGTGGCATGCGTCTAGTCCCTGGTTAACTCGTTAAACTGTCAAAGAAGGACAACTTAGGCCTGTGCAAGAACTGACTAGCGTGGAATAATGCTCATTTGCACACCAAGTAAAATACTTAGTCGCATCATCCTGGAGCAAGCTGGATTCAGGAAAGGCGAATCATGAGCGCTGATCAAATTGCAACTTTACGCATCGCCATCACAGAACAAAACATTGAATGGCAGTCAAACCTCTCTCTGCCCCAACTTCATCGACTTCGGAAAGGCATTCACCAGATAGCCTAGACCGAGATGGTAATTCGGAAACTACTTCAACACTACGGCGTGCAGTGCCCAAATCTTGATCAACCTCATTCAACAGCTGGCTCTATATGATGATGCCACATGTCAAGTGATCCACAACGGAAAACTCAGCGAGGCATTCGAAGTGTATAGAGGAGTAAGATAAGGTTGGCTGCCTATTATCACCGATGATAATCTTAATTGTAGTGGACTGGATTATGAGTCCGACTTTGCACAGGGAGTGTGAGAAGACAGAAACACACTACACTGACCCTATAAGATCTGGATTTCGCAGATGATATAATGTCTAATGTCACAGAAACTCGAGGAGTTGCAAGCAAAAATCAACAAACTGGCAGAAGAGATTGGCAGCGAAAACAGGACTGCAGGTGAACACACAAAGAAGTCGGAGGTGATGAAGATACTCACCAATCAACAGCCATAACAACCAGCACTTATCACTATTAACGGGAGAAATGTAACAGAGGTCGCTTCCTTCATTTATATGGGAAGCATCATTTCAACTACAAACGGATGAACGGATGAAGATGTCAAAGCCAGCCAGCCAGCCAGTCAGAATCGGAAAGGTAAGATACGCCCCTTATCAACCTAAAACCAGTTTGAAAATCTTCCCCACACTCAGCCATCATAAGGAACAAGATTCGTATCTTCAACACTGAGTGTCACGAAAAGGATTTCCAACAGACTAATGCGCACTTTCATCAACAGATGCGCCTTCGCTGGCTCCATACTGAAGATCAAATGGCCAGAAAAAAAAAATAAGCACAAACCAACCAAGAGCCGATCGCTCAACAAATATTTAGGAGAAAATGGAGATCGGTCAGGCGTACAGGAAGCCGTCGAATAACATTACACGCCAGGCAAGTGCTCGAGTGGAATCCGAATGGGAAGCGACAAGTGAGTCATCTTAGGGTGACATAGAGGAGATCGTGTGAGGAAGAGATAAGAGAGAGTTTGGTCAATCGTTCAACCAGTTGAAGAGGACGGCAGAAAAAAAAACAGAACAGAGTGGAGATGTGTTGTTGAAGCTATCCCTATGTTTCACTCGGAGCATAAGGGAATAATATGTGGTGCAGACTGAATTTTATCAGTTAAGTTGGCGATGAAATCACCGAATTGCACGACTCTCCTTCACAGTGCACTTTAATTTGACATTAGGCAATTGGAGACAACCAGAAAGAGGTCCTGTTTGACCTAGGTTCTGCGCTTTTTGGCACTCGTCACCTACCTTGGTGGTGGTGACCACACACTGCAAACTTGACTGATAGGATTCAGTTTGCACTATATCAGTGACCAGATGCATAACACTGTTTACTACCCCCCGCCCCTTACAGTTCTACAGGAGGTCAGTTGCGAACCCCAAAACAGTTCATAGAAAAATTCCCTGATGGGTTCGCCGCTCAGATGGGACATTAGTTCCTCGAAGATAATAAATACACCTTGCAAACAAGTGCCAATAAGCACGAAACTTAGGGTCTAGGGTTTCCTGTCGACTGCTTCCAACTATCTAATATACATGCATCTATCCACTTTACATATACACACACACACACACCTACACACAAGGAGAATCACATAAATTACGATCAAGTTCATAAATAAAAAAGGGCTGATCAAAATATAAAATACATGAACACCTCTCACTTACCTTCAATCTCAGTTGTAATTTCACAAGATTCATCTTGTTCACTATCTGAATTAGTTGTCAAGTCAATCAATTCAGATGTCTCATTTCCTACAATACATGATGATGATGTTTCTAGTACTCTATCTGATTCGCGAACTGATGATATAACATTGGTCAATAACTTCTTAATATCCATTGATTCCGTATTGAAAATTAGTATAAGTAAGTGGATTAGTGTACGAAAAGGCTGAAACAAGACCGAAAATAAGAAACAAATGAATAAAATATGAGCGATTGTTATCATCAAAAAAAAAAAAAATAATGGGAGATTAAATGAATAAGTATTGGTTTATAGGGATTTGGTTGATTGGTTATAGGACTAAGAAGCATGTTGTATGATACCAACTGGGAACTATTTACTGACGATAAGTTGGATGCTACTGTCTCTAATATAACCGATTATCTGAAGTTTTGTTTGGAAATTTGCTGTCCATATGAAACACTGTTTTCGAGATTTGACAGAATCTCTTCTTTGCAACTGAAAAAACTTAGAAGACAAAAAGAGAAGTTGTATAAGAATTGTGATATAACTGGTGTCCGTAAAATAAACACCCTTATAAAAATTGAAATAGAAAGGTTGAACAGACTATATAATGAAAAATTTTTATCATGTAAAAATCCTTCAAACATTTGGAAACTTTTCAATAAACTTACAAGTAAAAAACTCATGATGAAATCCTCCATGCAATCAAACAAAATCCCTACAAAACCAAAACTTGAAAATTAATCTGATGCTCACTAGTGACTGGCCTATTCAGGTAGTTAACCTGGGGTTCTAGTGGGAAGCCGTGACCAGTAGGGTACAGCAGGTTGAAGATGAAGCAGTAACTCATCGAAGAAGACATTGCGAAGTGGTCGCGCTATATCGTGAATTGGCAGAAGTTAGAATTCAAGGACCATTGGATCGGGTCCCAGTGGCTCAATGGTCTACGAGCTCGCCTTGTAACCAGAAGGTCCTGGGTTCAAACCCCTGTGGGTGCGTACTGCTGAAGAGTCCCAAACTAGGACGAAACAGCTGTCCAGTACTCCCAGGTTTTCCTGTGGTTCTCTAACTGATGTCAGCTCATGATGAAATCCTCCATGCAATAAAAAACAAATGTCTGTTGATGCTTATTCTGATATTAATGCTTTAAACAAATCATTTATCAAGAAACAAATTAATATGGTTGTACCTGATGTACCTAGTCAAGAAAATGGTCATTTTCCGGGTTTTAAAGAAAAGGATGTACTATTATGTTTGAAATCATTAAATCCAACACACAGCCTTGGTCCAGATGGTGTACCAAGCATTCTTCTTCAAAAGTGTGCAGACATCTTGTGTCATCCTCTTACTCAAATCTTTAACGCATCATTTAACAGGGAAACGGTACCTGCTGACTGGAAAGAAATCAAGGTTGTACCTGTACAGAAATCATCTTCTGGAGCAGGTATAAAGTTTAGACCGGTCGCTATAACATCTCCTTTTTTGAAAACTATGGAGAAACTTCTTTTGAATATTCTTAAACCTTCTTTAAAAGCTTTTAGTGACCCTAAGCAGTTTGCTTATAAGTGTGGAAGAAGTACATTAGATGCAGCCATTGTACTACACCACAATATTGTTTCCTGCCTTGATAAGGGCGCTAAGTTCGTTCGAACAGCTTTCTTAGACTATACTGCAGCTTTCGACTCTGTTCCTAGGACACTTTTATTAGGAAAGATGATTTCAGCACAAACAGAGTCCTGGGCAACTAGATGGCTGTCTTCTTATTTTAAGGATAGGAAACAGCATACTGTTTTGGCTGGAAAGCGCTCCACTTCTCAGCTAACTGAAAGTGGTGTGCCTCAAGGTGCAGTACTTTCTCCATTTCTTTTCTCTTTCTTTTTGCATGACCTTCCGAACTCACCCAAAGTTAACTTCATTAAGTATGCTGATGATCTGACCGTTTCTGTCCCTGTAGTTTCCACATCGGATTGTTCCCATATGAATGGCTTCTTAGCTGAAGTTAAGGATTGGTCTGGCTCAAATGGTCTTAAACTAAATCCAACTAAATGTAACACTGTTGATTTTAGCTTGAGAAGTGAAAAAGACATGCATGGATTGATTCAATCTCATGATTGTTGTAATATTGATGGTACCATGATAGAGAGTAAGTCAAGTGTTTCTTATCTTGGCATTAGTTTCTCTTCAAACTTTTGCTGGTCGTCTCATATTCTTATAGTTTCTAAGAAAGTTTTCCGTCTGACTTATTACATAAAGAAGTTGAGACACTCAGGTATAACCCAATCTCTTATCATACAATTTATTAATTCATGTGTTTTGCCCATCATTCTTTATTGTTCTCCATTATTCTTCCCTGGGCTACTCAAGAAAGACCATATAATACTACGAAGAACATTGAGGGCTGTAAGTAGGGTCAGTGCTATCCCTTTGACTGAACTAAATGACACTGTTGTCAATAGGCATATGAATTCTTGTAAACACTTAGCTAAAGTTATCTTATCTGATAGTGAACATCCTCTTTATTCACAATTGTTTCCTTGTATCTCTTCGGGTAAGACCAGAAGAAATTTTATAAACATTTATGCTCGTACTACAAAATATAAAAATTCGACCGTTCCATATTTGGCACGAGTATTGTGTGAAGAGACAAATATCAGAAAAGAACTTTTACAACTTTTGAATCATTAACTAAACTATAAAATGTAATGATGCATATTAATGCATGTGTTATTTGTTATATTATTTATTTATTATTCACTATGACCTAGCAATGGTGTGATTTTGTTGGGGATTTTATTTTTTCCTATTAACTATCAATATTTTAACATTTTATACATTTATATAATTATAAACAGAGCTAAACCATTGCAATATGTAAAAGAAACGCTGAAAATTCCATGCTGTAAATTGTTATTGTTGTGGAATAAAGTGATTATTATTATTCCATCATGAGCTGACATCAGTTAGAGAACCTTTTGAAAACTTGGGAGTAGAGGACAGCTGTTTCGTCCTAGTTTTGGACTCTTCATCATTACACACCCACCACAGGAGGTTCGAACCCAGGACTTCCTGATTACAAGGCGAGCTCGTATACCATTAAGCCACTGGGATCCAATCCAATGGCCCATGAATTCTACCTTCTGCCAATTCACGATATAGCGCAACCGCTAGCCAATGTCTTCGGCGAGTATTTGTCCTCACACCCAACCTGCTGCACCCTACTGGTCACGACTTCCCACTGGAACCCCAGGTAACTACCTACCTGAATAGGGCCAGTGGCCAGTGAGCATCTCATTGATATTCAAGTATTGGTTTGTAGGGATTTGGCTGATTGGAATGGAATTCTCAGCATTTTACTACAATATTGCATCCAGTTAGTACATTAACAATATATAAAGTTCTACGTAGATTAAAGTTATCTCAGTCAGTTTTGACAACAACATATTAGCATGTCGGTAGCAAAGCCAAAATTGAACAGAATGTTTGAAGGTGTTAGAAAAGTAGATGGTAGCATATTTACTGGCGTAAGCGGTAACAAAAAGGTCGAGATGTACGGAGTGTGAAAGAACGAAGAAGAATGTTTTAAGCAGAGTTTGTAAGGAAGAAAGAAACAAAGCAGCACATAACAAAAAAACGAAATGAAAGAAAGAAAACGTGGTACCTATAAATGATATGAGTTGGAAAGACGAGATCCAGTTGTTCTACTGACTATTTAATAAGTTAGGTATCACGCCTAATGCTTTCTTTATCGCACAGGAGACGAGCTAAGTCGGGTATGGTTGAGCTTTTGTACTTGCTAGTGCGAGCATATAGCTTTCCATATAGGCTTCTGGTCCAGCCTGATGAAATACAAAGGGAGAGTTGTGATTAAAGAGGGTGGTGTGAGTTAGATAGATAGAATGGATTTAGCCCATTTTTCACATGAGGCCAAGTGCCTGTCGACCAAAATATTAACAAGCTGGTTAAGTGGCACCCTGTGGCTTACCCAGCTGGCAACCTTTAACATCCTACGTAATAAGATATAGTCCTTTATCAAAAACCCTGGAAAAACTAAGGGGGAACAATAATAAGTGCACTGAAAAAAAAACATAAGAACTTGATGGATCTAAGGGATTACAAAAAAGGGACTGCAGCATCTGAGCCATTGATAACAATTTCGAGTCACATCGCCAACATAGTCATTATCATCATCATGGTGTCTAGTCATTGACTCTTAGTGCTTTGAGGACCCCAACCTGGCAGTTCACCACACCTCTTCACATAGTTCAAACCAACAGTTAAGCGCATACTGGATTAATGATATTTTGGGGGATTTGACACCGTTAACGCTTTTCCAACCTGAGTGAAATTCAACATAGAACTTTACACTGAAGTGAAGCAGTTCAAGCAGTCCCGA
This sequence comes from Trichobilharzia regenti, assembly GCA_944472135.2. Taxonomy (NCBI): domain Eukaryota; kingdom Metazoa; phylum Platyhelminthes; class Trematoda; order Strigeidida; family Schistosomatidae; genus Trichobilharzia; species Trichobilharzia regenti. The sequence goes on from OX235264.1 coordinate 107,630,982, forward strand.
CCAACAGCTTCTTACATGGATAACAGTGGTCAAACTTACATATCCCAGTGACCCAAGGGCTACACTGACCCATGAGGGGTGTAAGTCGTTAACAGTCCGTGGGCGAAGTTACACTGCTGAAGAATAGGGCGATAACAGCAGTAAGGTGTTTCCCTCAGATGACTACTAAGCCGTTTATGCTGTCTTCCCACTCTGGTGAAGGGAAGTTATAGCAGGCTGAGACCGAAAATTCTACATCCCAACTTACCTAATGGTAGTCAGTAGCCGATGAAAAGATTCTAAATGTGTGTCTGTCTGTCTGGATTCAACATAGAACTTGGCACCGAAGTGCAGCAGTTCGAGTTGCCACGTTCCAAATACCACACAGAAGTAGACAAGAAGATAAGTGAAGAGAATCAATACAGTCTGACAAGTATAAGAGTGAAACAGAATGGGTAATGGTAGAAAGGAATATGAAAGATTACAGAGACTGAATACATCTGCGCTGGCCATTGACAATGATTTTGAGCCATGTCACCTATTGTCTCCAGCCATTGATTCCTCGAGTCCCGAGGGCCCCAACCCGGAAGTCTGCATCTCCCTACCTGAATCAGTTTAACTGTCAAGGATTTCATGGATTGATGCCATGTTTTTGTTTGGCCACCACTGGCTCTTTTCCAACCTGCACCTATATCAGCTAGTAATGCCCGTCGGGGGAGGCGGTGGTTAGGCATGCGCAGCACGTGAACTAGCCATCTCAGTCTATGTAACTTTATTGCTTCGTCGATTGATTTTCCCTCTCTGTCCAGCACTCTACGCCTAACGTCAGCATTACTTACCTTATTAAACCACCTAACGTGAGAAAGAGATCGCAGACATCTATGATCGAAAGCAGTCAACCTTTTCATGTCTTCAACGCGTATTGGCCATGTTTCAGAGCCATAGACAAGGACGGAGCGAACTGATGAGCAGTACACACGTCCCTTGGTTGATAACCGGATGTCACGCCTACGCCAGAGATGGTGTAAGTCAGCGAAAGCAGCTCGAGCTTTTCGGATCCGTGCTGAGATTTCATCGCCCATCAGTCCGTTGGTGCTAATACAACTTCCCAAATAGGTGAAGTGGTCAACATGTTCTATCACTTCACTCCCTATCACTAAGTTAGGAGTTGACGTGGTCCAGTCCTGTAGCAGCATCTTACATTTTGTAGGGGCGAATCGCATGCCAAACATACGAAGATTGCTGCTCAAGGTGTTCAGAAGACTCTGCATTTTGTCACCATCCTCCCCTAACAGGACTATGTCATCTGCATATTCTAAGTCCATAAGACTATTCCCTGGTAACAAGTCGATTCCTAAGTCATTACTTTCAGTCAAGGATACTTCCATCATCATATCTATGATGAAGTTAAACAGAAATGGGGAAAGTGGACATCCCTGTCGGACACCACTGGTTGTTACCAATTCAGACGACAATTCCCCATAAGCCCTTACACGACTACGTGAGTTTGAATAGAGTGCCTTGATTAGTGCAACGTACTTTCTTGGCACTCCCTTCACAGTCAGACATTGCCATAGTACCTTTCGGTCTACGGAGTCGAAGGCCGCCTTCAAGTCAAGAAATATGACAATTGTTGGACGCCGAAAAGTGTGTCTATGTTCTAGAATCTGTCGAAGAGTGAAGATATGATCTATGCACCCTCTACCTGGTCTAAAGCCTGCTTGATTTTCCCTTGTCTGTTCCTCCCGAGTTCTGCTTAGTCTATGCATGATTACTGAGCCTAGGATTTTAGAGACTATGTTCGTTAGGCTGATCCCCCTATGATTATCACACGAGGACTTGTTTCCCTTCTTGAATATCGGTATAATAAGTGACTTACCCCAGTCTGATGGCACTGTCTCTGATTCCCAGACTTTGCCTAGTACCTCAGTTAATCTACAAACTAGTATGTCACCCCCACATTTAAACACCTCCGGAATAATTCCGTCGGGTCCTGTCGCTTTGCCTCGTTTCAAATTACTGATAGCTTTTGTGACCTCACTTACAGATGGCGGACCAGCGTCTATATCCAATTCGGGTGTGTTCTGGATGTCAGGGAGGTTCAGTGTGGCTGTAGGCAAGTTAAATTGTCCCTAAATGTGTGTAACCAGCTTCAAACAACCTTCCCTCGAAACTCTGAGTCCACCAACACTAATGCTCTTTTTCTTTCAGGTACTCCATGAGGAAATAACTTCAAATCTAACCCTATATTAGCTAACGTGGTTGGAAAAGTAAGGTGGTGACTAGGCGTGTATAACACGTGTTACAAAGAAAAACAGTCTAGACGAGAATATACTATGAATACGCTTGCACACACATTCTTGTTTAAACCAGAGTTTTACTTTTTTAAACTGATAATGTTAGTGCTACTCATGAACTACTTGAATTCTTATGCAACTGGCAATAGAGCACACACCTATGACACTACTTGGCCTTAAAAAGCCTGGTAAGTGAAACGAGATTCGAATAGTGTTGAAATAGGAATTTAATCATCTGACCCACCTACCCTCTAGTTCGTCAAACCGTTACCCAACTGACTGATATGAGGCGAGGCAAGTCTTCACGTCTCTCTCTCTCTTTTTACATTTATAATAAGGGAGAAATGACGACTAATTAGTTAACTTATTGTCTCCTGCCGACCAGGCTTTAGTCTGGCTGTCAAAGGTCGAGTATACAGTGCTTCGGTGCTGACTTTCCTGCTCTACGCCTGTGAAACCTGGCCTCTCCGATTAGGCTGAGGATTTGCGTCGACTCTGCGTGTTCGGTCATCTCTGTCTCCCCATGACTGCCTGCGTTCGACGGCATCATCGCATGAGCAATTCTAAGGTTCGGCAGCGTGTGTTTGAACACAGTGGAGATCACCATTCATTGAGCGTCATCGTCATCTGGAAACACCGGCTCCGGTGGCTTGGACATGTGCTGCGAATGTCATCCCAGAGACTTCCGTACATGTCTTTGTTCGCTAGCCAGCCCTAGGACGGGGTGAAAAAGGCGGAGGGGTGGTCAGTCCATGACGTGGCGTCGTGGGATGAAGGATGTTTGTGCTAGATTAGCATCGGTTGGTGCGTCACGACTCTCTGGTTGGAGTCCGCGAGATAGCTCGAATCGATGGCTTGAAACGTTATCGGATATGGCCAAGAATCGCAGTCATCAGTGGTGAACGTGTTGCAATTCCCTTCTTTCTTCCCTTCCCGATGATAGTTGACGAATACTGTTTGAACTTGTTAAGTATGACTGTTTTCTTTCCAGATGAAGTTCGTTATCCGTTTTCTACTCATATTTTTACTTTTAATCTAGGTTGTTTTATTATTATTGTGTAGCGCATCTTTCTTGGTGCCATAATGTACCAAGTTTTTTCTGCTTTTAAATAAATAAATAATAATTTACTGCCTAGAAACTTGCTAGAGACAGCTATAATTGACGTAAATTCCCCATTCTTATGGTTGAAAAAGCCTGTAAGCAATGACTAACATATCAGCAAACCATGGAGAGCGAGAAGACACATACGTTGGACCAATGAAAAGACCTAACCACCAACAACATGTACGGTAGGAATCTATCAATCACTCTACTAAGCAGTATTGTCTAAACTACAAGCGGCACGGATGAGTATGTCAAGAGCACGATCGGAAAAGCAAGGTGGACACGTTCGTTAATCAGAAATTCAACATTTTCAACATGTCAGGTCAGTGCCCCAACACAATTCAGACACTTGATGCATAACGACAAGCATCTCTAACAGATATCAGACTTTTATGAACAGCTCCTTTCGCCTCACAGTCGGCCAGAATGTATAATTAAGTAACAAGGGGACCTGGAAATGAACCAGTCAACAACCTACCGCTCAATAAATATGCAGAAGGAAGAAATGGAGATGGATTGGATATACTCTGACAAGACACACACAGTGAACCATGTGTCAGGCTATCGAGTGGAACCCAGATAGAAAAACCCCAAGTTAGGTAACCGAGGTTGACACGAAGATGCTGTGAAGATGAATTGATAGCTTGTAGACGATTATGAAGCTAGTTTCTTTTTAAAAAGACGACAGAGGACAATGTGAATTGGTCATTTGCTTCTGAAGCCCACTTTTGTCCCACTCAGAACCCAGGAGAATAATCATAATAATGTCAAACAGTCAAATCTCGACTTCACCGATGATATATGTGTTTGATTGACCACAAACTGGAAGATATGCAAGTGAAAAGGAACAAGTTGGCAAGAGAGGCATCCAGAGAAGATAGGACTTCAGGTGAACATAAAGAAAACAGAGGTGATGAAGATTCTTGGCCAACACCAACAACAATAACAATAACAGACGATAATCAACATAAATAGGAGAAATCTGAAAGAAGCAGCCTCCATTACCTACCTACATCGGAAGCATCGTTTCAACTACAGGTCAACGGAACTGACGAGGATATCAAAGCAAGGATCGGGAGAGCAAGACAAGCTTTCATTTCTCTAAAGTCAGTGTGGAGGTCAACACCACTCAGCATTAAAAATAACATTCGGATTTTCAACTCCAGTGTGAAGTCAGTGCTGCTTACTATATGGATCAGAGACTTGGAGTGTCGTAAAGGGCACCTCAAACAAACTGCAGACCTTCATCAACATTGAGCGAAGATAGAAGATCAGATGGCCGGCCAGAAAAGATCAGTAATAGGGAGGGATATCTAGGAGTGAAACAACCCAAGAGGAACCGATTCTGCAACAAATAAGCAGGAAGAAATGGAGATGGATTGGCCATACTCTGAGGAAACCGTCAAGTGGCATCACTAGACAAGCCCTCCAGTGGAACCTGAAAGGGAAGTGGCGAGTTGTTCGTCCAAGGATGAATTGGAGGAGGTGATGTGAAGAGGAGATGAAAGCATGTGGACAGACCTGGAGCCAAGTGAAAACCTCAACAGAGAAGCGAACGCAATGGAGACGTGCGGCTGAAGCCCTATGTTCCTCCAGGAATTAAAGGAAATAATAATAACAAACAGTCAAATTTAGTCATATATATATATATATATATATATATATATATATATATATATATATATATATATATATATAAACTTATGAATCATCTTACCCCAGTAGCAGCAATCCGCTCCATATATTGTCCAAACACCAATAATGAATCTAAATGCCCTTCAGGCCATGCTAGATTTTTCTCTCTGGCCCAATTTTGCAGTTCAGTGTGCAGTTGTGTAGCACACTTAGCTAAATGTTTCAACACACTAACAGGTTTCTTTGTTCGATGCAATTCTGTTGAAAGATAACATGGAGAAATGGATGGAGAAGAAAAACGAATACAGAACTTTGCGAAAAAAAAGTGCATTAGTTCAGATTACCACACTGTATATAGCACACAAAGAGAGAAAGAAGTATAATGTATGACAGAAAGAATCAGTTTCAAGGAGAATGATGAAAATTTGATTGGTCCAGGAATTCATAAAGAGTGAATGGATCTGTACCGTTGAGAATGACTTTTATCTATATCACTAAAATAACGCTAGAAGATACTATAAAGTACTAGGTTAGGTTTAGAGTGATAGTTTGAAACGATAAGCCAACCAATGAGGTTATGAAGGAAGCTACACCGATTTAGATGGCTAGGACATATGTTGCACATGCCAAGCCACCGCCATTTTCGTCGAGAGATGTTAACTGGCATAAAATTAGGTTGAAAATGCGCTAGGATTGGTGAAACTAAAATCTGACATCAGTTTATAAAGTCTCTAACTGTTGATATGAACAACGTAGAAGGCTGTGAACTAGCTGGTTGGGGTGTCTTTGGGATGCTAAGAATTAACAGCTTCAGAATGTTGGTGATATGGCTGAAAACTGCTCTCAGTGGTGCAGAAGCATTCATTCTATGTAATCCCCCGTATCCACTAAATTCTTCACCTCACTTTTCTTCTTCCCGTACATTTCTCTTCATCGCAGTTGTCTCCAACCGCTTTTTTTCTCTACCTTTGTTCGCTAAATGGAGTGTGGCGATTTGGACTACCGTACACTTCTCACTGTCTACCTTTCTGTCTGTTTTCGACATAGAACTTTGCACCCATGTGCACACAAATCAAGAGAAGAAAGTAGAAGAAATGCATATAACAGAGACAGTACACAGGGATATGAGACAAAAGGAATAGTAATACGGGAAGAACAATATAGTTTCATTAGAAATCACAGGTCATAAGGAGTGAATGCATCTGCTCCAGCCATTGAGAACAATTCTGAGCATTTTGTCAGCGTCTTCACCTAGCTAGAAGGACTATATTATCTGCACATTCTAAGTCAACCAAACACACGCGCAGTCCAGGGCTTGATTCCCCACCTATTCACATTCACATATGCCACACCTAGTTTATTAGCCAGTAGTAAGCCTGGAAAAGACGGGAGGTTGGAATTGAGGTCAACAATAAAATTAATTAGCTGTTCACAACTACAAGTTGAACAGTAATGCAGAAGTAGTTTACTTGGTCTTACATTATTAATCGATCATTCTATCAGCTATCCTGCTAACTTAAGATATACCCTCAACTTGTAATTATTTCCATGAAATTGTTCAGTTTCCAGTATTAGTTTATAGGGATTTGATTGGTTTTAATTTCGGTCGCGTATTGATATCAGTTAGACAGCGACTGATTGAACCACCTAGGAGTACTGAACAGCTGTTTCACCCTAGTTCCGGACTTTTTAAAAGTAAACATCCGTGACCCCACTGGGGATAGAAACCACCACCTTCAGATTACAGGCCAGCTTGTCGATTACTTAGTCATCAACGAGATTCATCAAGTCGAGTGTAAGGACAATGACTTGCCGATGATACTAGTTGGTGGTGGATCTAAACATCGCGAACTGACAGAAGTTAGGATTCACGGGCCCATCATTAGCTAAATAGTCAACGAACTTGACTTGTAATCTGAAAGTCTTGGGTTCGATTCCCGGTGAACTCGCGGGTGTGCGTTCACGAAGAGCCCAAAATAGGGACGAAACGGTTGTCCGGCACTCTCCAGTTTTCAGTAGCTTTCAGAGTGATATCGATGTGTGACCAAACTTGGAATCCGGCCAGATCGTGAAAGGTTGGAATGGTCATTAGAAAAACGATGGGATTGCATACAGAATTAAAAATGAAACAAGATATCAAGCAAAGGGTGGTATGTAGAAATATTTACAAACACATTTTTCAACATTCGAATACTGTCTGTAAAATGTTTTCAGTTGAATATCCCTTTAATGATCTCCCTTTATCCGTCTTATATGAATGAAGAAAGCTGAACAGTCTTATACATTTACTGTGACTGTGTACTAGTCTTTAGTACTAGACTAGAACCATGGAAGACAGCAGTATACCAGTAGAACGCTACTAACATTCAAAATTAATACCACTAACAATAATCAACTAACACTTACTTATTGCTGATTCACTTAGCATAGAGTTTGCAAAATTTTCATAAATTTGTCGTATATCATTATCTAATAGTTGTTGAGCTACCCTAGAAGCTTTATTAAGATTTTCAGGTCGTAGATTATTGATGATTTCCTATAAAGCGTCGGAGATAAAACACACAAAAAAAAAGAACAGAAACAGAAGCGAATTCAATTAAATAACAAGCTTGTTCGCAGTTAGACTTGTAACCATAGACAAGAAAGAGACTACGTGTGATTGTGTAATATAAAAAACAGGGCCAATGTTACTATCCAGTAGTCTAAATTTCAGTAGATATAATTACTAGATTTGAAGCCATAACCTATCAGGTTAAAGTTAAGTGACTGTCACTCAACTTTACATTAGCCACACAATGGTTCGGCAGAGAGATATAACAATGGTAAAATGGGTCTAAGAGTAGAATACGTAGCCAGATGAAAATTATCGAGAATTCTTGATATTTCTGAGGTAAAAAGGTGAATACATCAACATAGTCATGGGATATTTTCAGACACTGACACGTCACACCTTAACCCTATAGATTAAAGGCTCATATATTTTGATACTCATAACTCTTCTCGTGACCTTTGAGCAATCATGTGCTGTTATAAGTATTTTAGCGTCATTACTCTTCTGCAGTGTAATATATAAATACACAACAGGATTCATGCTTGATGATCGAAAGCCACATGAGACGTTACTACTAAGCGGTAATTAATAGAAATAACGCACATCCAATAGACGATAGTGCTATCGAATCAATTTTAAGTCGAAACAAAAGATAACTTTCCGAGGATATCACGGACTGATATCAGTTAGAGAACCACTGAAAACCAGAGTACTGGACAGTTGTTTCATCCTAGTTTGGGAATCATCAGCAGTACGCCCCCACCGCCAGGGTTCGAACCCAGGACCCTCCGGTTACTGATATCAGTCCATGATCAACTCGGAAAAAACATAACTAACCCTTACAAACCAAACTACAGAAAAGATTACTTACTTGAACAATATGAGAAAACCCTTTAATTCTTATACCAAATTTGGCTAGTTGGTCTAATCTATCAGAAGGACGATTAATGTGTACAACATTAGCATGATTGACGATTGCTAGCATATGCTGGGTGAATACTGACTCCCACCACGCGTAAACTGACCCTCGACTAACATTTGCAGGTAAACGAAATCTATTAATGCAAATGCATGATTTTAATTCTTCCAAAACATCTTCCGTTAACATCTTCAAGGCTCGATCTGAACTGCCCACTGTAAAAGCTGTTAGCACACGCGAGTCAAACGTATCGGTTTGTAGTATTTCTAACGCCGCTGGTAACCTGACGATTGGACCAAGTAAACGATAGTCATTTGGAGATTCCACCTGTCAACACAAAATAATAAATGAATGCAAAAAGTCATAATTAGAACTGCTTTCTAAAATAAATGTTATTTCTTTCTAAATGTTATTTGAGTCATAATAAACCAAGTCCACATGGATATAAAGTCATTTTAAAGTTGTGAAATCCTAGTAATTAGAAATTTGCTTTTAAGGTGCTAAACAAACATATTCCAGCTGAGGAAATTCACAGATACAAACATTGGTACTATGATGACTACACAACTTACAAGATAAAAATACTATCTATACGTATGCTATGTTAGAGGGAAGAGTAAAGAATGGAGACCATAGCAAATAGCCCACAGCCAACCAATCAGATCGTTCAACATTACAAAAGGATGCTTTTTATAGCCTTTATTGTAAGTTTTACTCTGATTTAAAATTAAAATTACGATGACCATGCGCAGTATCTGTTTGAAATGCTGAGGATTGTGACCATCATCAGGATATATTCACCATAAAGTCGATCATTCATAAGGATTAATGGATCCTAAAACTGGTACACGAATTCCACTGAAGGACTTTGTGCATATAAAGCAACGGATTGGAATGACATATGCCTGCAACCACTCCTACTTAAAAAGAAATGGAAGCTGTTCTTGTAGCATATTAGAGGCTCATACACTAGATAATTCCCTTATATATATGTATATATATATATACATATCCTGTAGATGTACTTTTTATGCTAAAATACCATTATAGTGAGCCCAATCTCATTTGGCTATAGTATCCATTCTTTACTGTGGCCATTGTTAGAAATTGGGCTGTAAACAACTCGGAACTATTACTATTACTAATTAAAAGCACAGCATACTACGAGAAGCCACAACCTTGTTAGAGCCTCATTCCATATTTAATTCGACATGAAACTGCGCGTACAAAAACCAACCTGTATTAGGTGTTGCATATCTGCGAGAGTCAGAACGTTGCGCGTGGTAGCATACGCCCAAAGTTGTGTATTTACCCTTTGTATTAACCTCCTGTGTTCCATGATACGAGGTATATTATCAGGACTCATTCGTATGCTTCTAATGAACTCAGTAACTGTCGGATAGTTCTGAAAGTTATCACACATAAGCGCAATATAAAAGTACCCTAAATAGTTCTTCTTGTACACAACCAGGTCCAGTGTGACGGAATTCCTGGGAGATTTTCCACAAAAGCATTTGAACAACATTGTTTACATCTTCCACAGACCTAAACTGATACTGTGGTGCGGATGGAGACTGGAAACCAAAGTTCGATGGCATCTGCTCAGGGAAAGGCATTTCACACGGCTGAAGACCTTTCCAGCGCCGCGCTAAGGTCAAATCTCAACCTTGTGCGTACCACATCAATATTCAATGGCGTTTTTATAAGCTAGCGCAAACCAATTTGATTTCTTTGTACTCGCTTCTTGGTTGTGAGGTAAACGTTCCTGGTTTACAGTAAACTTCTGTGTAGTTTTTGCTACCACTTGACTGTCGAGGCTTCGGCTGACTCCCAAAAGAGTGGTGTTGCCATAAATTATATGTTGTTCGTAGTGTACGGTGTGTTAAGACTTTGTTGCTACTTTGAATGGAGTTCATCCACTCACCAGACAGTCCCCCAGTGTCTTCGCCAAAAGGAAAGAGGTAATAATAGATATAACTAGTATAAGTTATTCAGACTAAAGGACCTAAAAAGAGATACAAAAAACGTAAGACCGGATATATATGTATATGTATATATGTATAAATACGACTATATGATATCAGTAATAATGAGTAGCAGTTGGAGTAATCCGGAAAGTAAGGCGAGAGAGGGAATGTAATGAAGTAAAACGATGAACTTAGGTGTCTGCCCCTGAATTGTGTATGGAATTTTAAGGGGATAGGCCATTTGGACGCAGTCCTTATGTCGCTACATGATTACCCAGCCTTCATTTAAAGGCGTCCACAGACGGTGCCATAGCTCCATCTGCCGGTAAGGAATTCCAGGGACGGCAAACCCGCAATGAAAAGAAGTGAAAGCAGACCCAAGTCTTTTCCCTATGGTGGGCTATACTCCCGGGGCTTCCACAAGGTGTGTAATTTCAATACTTTGCAGTTTTCAGGTTAGAGGTCATGTGGTTGGCCACCGCCCAGAAGCTTTGTGTATGCCTGCGGCCTATCCAAGACTTCCGAACACTTACTGCTCTCCGTATCTTCACTTCGTCGGCGTACAAAAGAGTCGGGCAGCTTAGGCGGCATGGTAGGTCACTAATAAAACTCAAAACATCAGTGGCCCTAGGATAGAACCCTGCGACGCTCCTTGCGAAGAGCCATGCCAAGATGGCAGGACACGATTGACCTTAGTGCGGGAATCCCTTTCAGCTAGGTAGTCCTTCAACCATCACAGAAATTTCTCACATTTACCTGCCTGCATTATTTTGTGTATTAGAACGTCATTGTGAAATGTGTTGAATGCCTTTTTAAAGTCTAGGAGGACCACACGCCACGATGGCGTCTAATCGTCTCAAGCAGATAGTAGGTTTGTAGCACAGGATCCATGTTTCCTGAAATCATGATGAGCTTTTTGGTGTATATTAGTCCTATCGAGTTGTTCCCCTATGTAACCACCAATGATGCTTCCCAGTACTGGGGCTGGGGCCTTGTGGTCCCTAAATAGGGATATTTTGCCTATCCCCAGCCTTGAAGATCGAAGATAGGATGGCTCGTTTGGCAGTTTCCATCGAGTGTTGGAACAAATCGTGTCAATGTGGTCGAAGATTGAACGATCAATTCATGGTTGTTTGCTCAAAATCAACTTCCCTATATTTTCGCGGAGGCATCAATACGACAGTCATCGTCTCATCAGTCGCTGTTCAGAAAGAAGTCAGTAGAAAACCGTCAGAAGTAATACTGTGATTTATTATTGTAATATTTTATCATAGACCTTAGTTGTAAAGCTTAGTTGTACATTGGCTATATGTTGGTGTTAGAATAAATAATTCTCGAGTCGCTAAACTGGGTTCTGGATTTTGCGTCCGTTCGTACTAAGCGTCTCTGAGAAGCTTCGAGGAACAGCGTGAATCCCAGCGTAGCAAGAGCTGAGCATTAACGGTTTACGAGACGTGGCTGACAAGTCGCATAAGGACCAACAGGGAGCCTCGGTGCACTGTTTCAGATTAAAAGGCCTAATGTCATCACAACCTGGGGACTTTCCACATGTGAGTCCCTGGAGCTTCCATAGTGCTAGTGCCAGATTTATTTGGGGAGTAGCCACCAGGTTTCCTCAGGTGAAGTGGTAGTGCCGCCATTTTGGTCCTTACGGGTAGTACCCACATTGGTGTTTAACTGTTTGACGAAAGCTAAAGTGAATATTTCAGCCATCTCCAAACTTATGAGGTACTGACCTACTAAGCACATGCCTCTTGGTGGGTTAGTTTTCCATCCGACATAAATTGATACAGGCGTCTGGGGTTCACCAAGAATTTTTCAGCAATTTCGCCTGAAATGACCTCCTGTCCCTCCACACTCTTGCTTTGCATTGGTTCCTGGGTATGCTTTGTGGTTAGTCTGACTCTTGGGTGCTCGCCACGTAGACAAAGCCTTCCTCTTTGCATGAGAAATACTTTGTGTACCTCTCTTCACATATGACGACTTTTTTCTTGGCTGTTTTTTGACTAAGAGGACGGTATCTGTCAATGTCCAACCCTAACTACACCGGACTTAACGCTGTCATTAGAAGACTTTCAGCAACAATGTGTAATAACCAACGCAAAAAACCAGAACACGGATTGGCAACTCGAGAATGCTTTATTCTTGCTCCAATATGTAACCAACAACAAAGTCATTATACACAAGGTCTAAGAATAAATGTCATGACAATTAATCACAATAATACTTCTAATAGTATTTCTCCGTCTTCTTACAAACAGTGAACGACGGAACAATGATTGCAGTATCGGTGACCCCCGCGAAAAATATGGAGTTGGCTTTGAGCAAACATCCATGAATTGATCGTTCAATCTTCAGCTACATTGACACTCCCCGGCAAAATACCGATCCATCCCTTTTTTCCATCACGACCAATACACGTTGACTTGGATGCCAGTGCGAGAACCTGGGTCACATGGACAAAGCTGAAATGGAAAACAAACAGGAAAGCCAACACATCACAGGCACACCCACAGCACAATCCCACTCATCGACGACGACCTGCGCCTTCCAGTTAAAGACCTCCTTTTGACGTCCTGCAACACAATCGCCACATGCTAGAATGACTCTTGCAGAACACAACGTGACCATAGCAGCACCTCATGATACTCTAGTTAATTAGTTAAGTTAACAATAATTTTATTTCTGTAACAGAAACCAGTCATTTTTACAGGCATGAACATATGTACACTTATGAAAACTTATAGAATATATATATACGCACATCCTCTTATCTATTCACTATCAATTACCACTGTGTTCGCTTGTCATTCATTCTACCTCAGTTCTTGTAACGGTGACGTACGCAAGCCTCAGTCGTCTACACTTTCGCACCTCGGCGTGTGGGACCACAGCCTAAGTAGAAACATTCATTCTTAATCATTGATTCCACACCTAATTCTTGTCTATGTGTGCATGTCATTCTCAGCACTAGCCTAGCCTCCCCGGCGTATACGAACTATCTGCTGTTTTAGCACCAACCAATTCATTCACGGATGTGGAAGACTAGAAACAACTTCAGAAGTAAGTACGACGAACAATTTAACAAAATTGTGCAATAGCAACAAGGTACGAAAACAACGGGTAAACACAGTGAATACAAAAAACAGTAATTTTCAATGTAGTTGAAGATTGAACGATCAATTCATGGTTGTTCGCTCAAACCCGACTTCCCTATATTTTCGCGGAGGCATCAATACACCAGTCATCGTCTCAACTGTCGTTGTTCAGAAAGATCAAAAACCGTCAGAAGTAGAATCGTGATTTATAATTCTAATACTTGTTCATAGACCATAGTTATTATGCTGCCCATATGTTGGTGTTAGAATAAAGAATTCTCAAGTCGCCAATCGGTGTTTTGGTTTTTGCGTCCGTTAGTACTGAAGGGCTTCGTGGGACAGCGAGAGGCCTGGAGTAGCAATAGCTGGGTATTAACGGTTTTGAGACGTGACTGACACTAATTGATATGACACACATGTATACAAACAGTACACATAACCTCGCAGATCATGTCTTGATGTAATTCCTTTGAAGAATCGCAGGGCTTACACCAGTACGCCTGCAACCCTTCTCAGGTCGACGATTGTGATTTGAAGAATATCCGAACACAAACAAGATTGACCAACAAATAGATGAGAGATGATAGCAAATCAATATATACAACATGAACTTACGTACAAAACAACACACCAGGGATGATGGACTGCGCTTCGTTGTACTACCTTTGAAGAATTGTAGGACTTACAGCAGCAGGCCTACAAACCTCCTCAGGTGGACGCCCCAGGTTGCAAAATCGTCGAGTGGTTCATCCTGTGAGTCTTGACACTCAGCATCTTCCAGCAGACACAGTTTCCTAATATGCCGAACCAACATGCCACAACTTGTTCTCACATCGAAAGTACTCACTAACCCATCACCACCATACAATAGTTTTCAGCCACCTCTCGAAAACCGTTAATGCCGAGCACTTGCTGCACTCGGGCTCACGCTGTTCCTTGAAGTTTCGCAGAAACGCTTAGTAATAACGGATGAAAAAGAGAAAATACCTATTGGTGACTCGAGGCTTCTTTATTGCAACACCTACATGTAAAAAATGTTACAACTAAGGTCTGTGAACAAATATTACAATAATAAATCACAACAATACTTCTGACGGTTTTCTACTGACTTCTTTCTGAACAGCGACTGATGAGACGATAACTGTCGTATTGATGCCTCCGCGAAAATTGGGGAAGTTGATTTTGAGCAAACAACCATGAATTGATCGTTCAATCTTCAACTACATTGACACTCCCCGGCAAAAAAGGGATCCATTGCGACAACCTGGGTCACACGGACAGAGATGAAATGGAAAACAAACAGAAAAGCCAACACACCACAAGCATACCCACAGCACAATCTCACACATCAATGACGACCTCCGCCTTCCAGTTAAAGCTTTACTCTTGACAAAGGCTCTTGCAACAAAATCGCCACTTGCTAGAATGACTCTTGCAGAATGCAACGTGACCATAGCACCACCTCATGATACTCTACGCACATCCTCTTATCTACTCACTACCAATCACCACTGCAATCGCTTGTCACTCATTCTGCCTCAGTTCTAGTAACGATGACGTATGCGAGCCTCAGTCGTTCACACTCTTTCTCCCCGGCGTGTGGGACCGCACCTAACAATTATCTCCGTGTGCATTTCATTCTCAGCAATAGCCTAGCCTCCCCGGCGTATACGACCCATCTGCTGTCTCTAACATCAATCAATTCATACACGGATGTAGAAGACTCGAAACAACTTCAGAAGTAATCACGACGAAAATTTTAACAAAATTACGCAATAACAACAAGATACGAAAACAACGAGTAAACACAATTAATCCAAAATCACAAATTGATATGACACACCACACGTATATACAAACAGTACACACAAACTCGCAGATCGTATCTCGATGGAATTCCTTTGAAGAATCGCAGGACTTACACCAGTACGCCTACAACCCTTCTCAGGTTGACGATTGTAGGTTGTGGAATGTCCGGACACAAACAAGATTAACCAACAATTACAATAATTGGAACTCACACAATTATTTAACACAAACATATGTACAATCAACACATCAAATGTGGTAGATTCCGGCATGAAAAACTACCCTTGAAGAACTGTAGGACTTACAGCAGTACGCCTACATTCCTTCTCAGGTTGATAATCCAAGTGGAAGCAATACGAACACAAACAGAATCACCAACAGCTAGATGGCAGATGATATCAATTCAGTATATACAATATCAACATATGTACAAAATCACACACCAAGCACATTGGACTGCTCATTGATGCGCTACCCTTTGAAGAACTGTAGGACTTACACCAGTACGCCTACAACCCTTGTCGGGTTGACGTTCTAGGTTGGAAAATCGTCGCAGAGTTCATTTGCTAACTTCCTTCTATCAGCTATATCCTCAAATCTGAACGGTAACACGCTCATGTTATTGTATCGTAGAATATAGATGACGAACAAACACACGACGTATCTGACCAACCAAGCGTAGACACAGAGTAATTTGCACCAAAGATAATAGCATTCAAATAGTAAGTTGAAACTAGAAATGCCTTTATTCATGCAAGTCAATTTAACAACTACTCTCTCGTTTACGCTTGGCTTATCCTCACTAAACTGAGCAATATCTTTCGTCTTTCCAAACGCACCAATACTATCATAGTCATTGCATAAGGCACGTGAGTTCATGGACGTCCATTTCATTGTGGATGAAAACACCAACGACGACTGAGTGACACAAGTTGATGAACTTAGCGGTGGATCAGAAGCTGTTCTTGTTCGGCATTCAGGTAGTTGTCTAATTGCAAGATTACCACCACTGCTGTCTTTCACTACTAGTTTGGGTTTAGCACTATCATCTGATGATAGGTGGGCTACACGCTGATCAATTACACTGACGGCTTGACAAGTATGAATGCCTTCTGCAACTGCATCTGCATTCAATTCTACTTCACGTTGTAGTTGTACAGAACCCTTGTTCAACTTAGCAGTAGTAGGCATTCCCCCCATTTCATCATGATCAATCAAAGACAAATGTGCACTATCATGATCATTATCACAAATATTCAATTTACCATCATCTATCTGGTCGACTTCATCATTTTAAAACTCTTTATTACCAGCAGTAGATGATTTGGGTTCTTCCTCACAAATCCCTAAAGATTTTATACCTTCACTCTGACTAGTAATACCTTGTAAACTTGGGGAGTCAGAACTGCACTCTGAAGCAGTAACTGTATTCTGTGACACTCTATTCAACAATGGCTTACCAGTTGCAACTACAGGCTTCTTGACCACACCGTTATCGTCACATGATTCGGAGTCAGGCCTGGAGTTTACATTTAGCTTAGCACAAAACTTGCTCACTGGTTCACAGTTCACCTCTGTATGCACCTCTTGCAAACGTGTAAAACACAACCGTGTTTGTCTTGCATCTTGTAACTTATCTGTTGAGGATGTACTACGAAACCTGTTACACTCACTAGGTCTATATACATTACTAGACATCATGGAGCCTTCTCGATATCCACCTCTCTGAGGCCCTTTCGTCATCAATGATTGCATTTTGCTCTCAGACTGCTCTATTCTATGGGTGAGATGCAATAGACGGGCGAACTTGCTCATAGATAGATTGACACTATCTTTTACTAGTTTCAGGATATCATCAAATTTTGGCTCGATACCCTCATCCTCCATACGGGAGCTTATCTTCACCCACTTCCTTTGCAGTCGAGTAGGTAGGCGTCTTGCTATTACTTCTTGTATAAAACTCGAGTTGAGGTCACTCATGCAATTCATCGAAATCAATGCATTCTTGTAGATCAGCAAATTATCCAAAAACTCAGTGAGTCCCTGGGAGTCATCCTGTAATTGACCACCATTACCCTTAACAGCCTCGAATAATTTCGCTACAATCATCGAAGGTCTTCCAAACCTTTGACGTGGTATGCTCATAGCCTCGTAGTAGCCCTCTTTTGGCTTCATAAACTTACAGCACTGTATAGCTCTTGAAGCATCTCCAGTGCAATACCTCAATAAATACATTAACTTCATTTCATCATTTAATGAAAAACCACTCAACTTGATTTCAAATTCCCTTACAAATGGTAAATAATCAGCCGGGTTTCCATCAAAACACCGTGGTTCAAATTTAGGGAGTTTGATGTTCCTATTATCCGTGAACGGCGAAACAGTAACATCAACCATGTCATGCTTAACATCAGACACATCGTTACAAGTAACAGCGAAGTCACCATGACTTACTTTCCTGTTTGCATCGCTCTGTCCCTTCTTTGACCCAGGCATTGTTGAACTTGACCCAATTCCAAAAATGTTCCAGATATTGCTTGTTCAAAGAGGACTTGACTGGCACCAGGTCAGACGAATCCTGACTATCGAAACTGTCACCATCTATGTGAATCCGTCAGAATATATTTTTGCCGTCAGAAACTGACTTCACTGTCAGAAACTCTCAGCCAGGTCTCGTAAACCGTTTATGCCCAGCTCTTGCTAAACTCGGGCTCACGCTGTTCCTTGAAGTTTCTCAGAAATGCTTAGTAATAACGGACGAAAAAACCAAAACACCAATTGGCCACTCGAGAATACTTTATTGCAACACCAACTTATAGCCAATGTACAACTAAGCTTTACAACTAAGGTCTATGAACAAATATTGCAATAATAAATCACAATATTACTTGTGACGGTTTTCTACTGACCTCTTTCTGAACAGCGACTGATGAGACGATGACTGTCGTATTGATGCCTCCGCGAAAATCGGGGAACTTGGTTTTGAGCAAACAACCATGAATTGATCGTTCAATCTTCAACTACATTGACATGACCTGTAAAACATTCGCACGTGTCTTTCTGCATGACGAATTCAATGTGGTTTTTTTGTCAGTGTCATATCTCCCAGTGTAATTTGAAAAGTATATATCCGTGTATTTAGAGTATTTATTTGACGAGTTTTACCGAAATTTGATGAATTCATCTAATCCTGCTTTAATAACCTCTATTGCTTGTTTTAAATGTTTGTATATGACTGTAAACGACTTACTGGCTTTGTACTGCGTAACTTCTACACGCAAGATGCAAGATTAGCTATATATAGGACATGTTTCCGCCCCAAACTTGAATATTGTGCTCTCCTATTTAGTAACCTCAGGTCTGTAGACAGAAAAAAAATCGAAAGTGTCCAGAGATTCCTCACGAAACACATGATAGGGTTCGACCAACAAGTGGAATATGTTGACAAGTGTGTACGTCTGAAATTAGAACCTCTGTGGTTAAGGAGAGTGAAGTGCAACTTATTTCTACTCTTCAAAGTCATTAGGAAACATTGCTACAGTAACTCATCCGTAACGTGGGAAAATATTAAATCATATCAGCTGCGAAACCGCGACTACCTTGTCAAGGTGGCTACCCACAGAAAATCCATTAGGGCAAACTTTTTCACCATAAAATATTGCACTCTTTGGAACCAACTACCACCTGAAATAAGATGTTGTGAAAACCCTGATGGGTTTAAACGGAGCCTAGAATAACACTTTTACATGTCCACCCTAACTCGTCTAAAAGACCACAACTGTTGGTAGAACGGAAATTGAAGGCCAGTCCAGTCTTCAGTATGGTCACATACGTATAACTTGACTCTAATACTTACGCAGCAAACGTTAACTAATTTACTGATTTCTATTCTCTGTAATTTTCACTAAGTTGTGTTGGTAAAAGTAACACTGGAAATAATAATGATAGCATCCACACCTTTTAACATTTTACATTTGTATACACTAATATAATAATATTTATTAATCATGCATGTTCAATTCTTAAAATTAGATTGTTATTAAAATACTTAAAATGATTAAAATATTTATGCATCAAATGTTCTCTTGCTTTGCCATGCTTGTTTCCCTTGTAACACTCAATTATTGAGCCTAGTGTATTATTTGATAACACGAATTATAATATTAATCATACTCTCATCATTCATAGATCGATTTACTTTACGGCTCCCTGAAAACTAACTACCATTCTTCAGTATACACACACTGCAGTATTCTTAACCAAATGATAAAATTTTGTTGGTTCTGTGTTAATATCTTTTTATAATATGTCCAGACACGTTACTTTGCAATGTCAAATGTTTACTATACATAAGACTGTCATGAAAATTTAGTACACTAAGTCCTGCCATCGACCTTACCTTCAGTTCATACTACCTACATTGAACCAACTATGGTGTTCTGCTGAATCCTGCTCCAATATTCACAGAACCTATCCTTTTTCCTCTTTAAGTTTTTAACTTCTTATAAAGTAATCTGTTCATTAGGATGCACACACATATATAATATGTTCATAAAGACGTACGTGGAGACCTATTGGAAGCACTCATTAAGAAAGCTAGGGAGACAAAATATGAGGTAGAAACATGTCTGGTACCAAGCAATATATTTGCGGTAGCCATAATAATCACAGTCTCAGAGCCTAACATCATAAAAGGAGGGAGGGTGGTGCTAGCTGATCAGTAGATATGGTGGTGGTCACTAAGGTGAATCATCCCATTCTGCAGGAACGGCAATATGGGATTTGACGGCTCGAGATATTTCTGATTTTTATGAGGGCATAGATTTATATCTTGAAAAAGATAATAATGAACGCCTTGACAGATCATGCTTCTACCTTTAAATATATACCATTCTGTCAGGCTATTGTTGAGATGAGACCAGGTGGGATCTGCACAGATTTATGGAGTATCTTATAAATTAACTTGCTATCGACTGTCAGACCTTTAAATACTAATTCACAATGTCTCATCTCATTCATTTTCTAATAAAGTCTAACAATGTAGTTGAAGATTGAACGATCAATTCATGGTTGTTTGCTCAAAATCAACTTCCCCAATTTTCGCGGAGGCATCAATACGACAGTCATCGTCTCATCAGTCGCTGTTCAAAAAGAAGTCAGTAGAAAACCGTCAGAAGTATTGTTGTGATTTATTATTGCAATATTTGTTCACAGACCTTAGTTGTAACATTGTTTATATGTTGGTGTTGCAATAAAGTATTCTCGAGTGGCCAATTGGTGTTTTGGTTTTTTCGTCCGTTATTACTAAGCATTTCTGAGAAACTTCAAGGAACAGCGTGAGCCCGAGTTTAGCAAGAGCTGGGCATAAACGGTTTACGAGACCTGGCTGAGAGTTTCTGACGGCAAAAATATATTCTGACGGATTCACATAGATGGTGACAGTTTCGATAGTCAGGATTCGTCTGACCTGGTGCCAGTCAAGTCCTCTTTGAACAAGCAATATCTGGAACATTTTTGGAATTGGGTCAAGTTCAACAATGCCTGGGTCAAAGAAGGGACAGAGCGATGCAAACAGGAAAGTAAGTCATGGTGACTTCGCTGTTACTTGTAACGATGTGTCTGATGTTGAGCATGACATGGTTGATGTTACTGTTTCGCCGTTCACGGATAATAGGAACATCAAACTCCCTAAATTTGAACCACGGTGTTTTGATGGAAACCCGGCTGATTATTTACCATTTGTAAGGGAATTTGAAATCAAGTTGAGTGGTTTTTCATTAAATGATGAAATGAAGTTAATGTATTTATTGAGGTATTGCACTGGAGATGCTTCAAGAGCTATACAGTGCTGTAAGTTTATGAAGCCAAAAGAGGGCTACTACGAGGCTATGAGCATACCACGTCAAAGGTTTGGAAGACCTTCGATGATTGTAGCGAAATTATTCGAGGCTGTTAAGGGTAATGGTGGTCAATTACAGGATGACTCCCAGGGACTCACTGAGTTTTTGGATAATTTGCTGATCTACAAGAATGCATTGATTTCGATGAATTGCATGAGTGACCTCAACTCGAGTTTTATACAAGAAGTAATAGCAAGACGCCTACCTACTCGACTGCAAAGGAAGTGGGTGAAGATAAGCTCCCGTATGGAGGATGAGGGTATCGAGCCAAAATTTGATGATATCCTGAAACTAGTAAAAGATAGTGTCAATCTATCTATGAGCAAGTTCGCCCGTCTATTGCATCTCACCCATAGAATAGAGCAGTCTGAGAGCAAAATGCAATCATTGATGACGAAAGGGCCTCAGAGAGGTGGATATCGAGAAGGCTCCATGATGTCTAGTAATGTATATAGACCTAGTGAGTGTAACAGGTTTCGTAGTACATCCTCAACAGATAAGTTACAAGATGCAAGACAAACACGGTTGTGTTTTACACGTTTGCAAGAGGTGCATACAGAGGTGAACTGTGAACCAGTGAGCAAGTTTTGTGCTAAGCTAAATGTAAACTCCAGGCCTGACTCCGAATCATGTGACGATAACGGTGTGGTCAAGAAGCCTGTAGTTGCAACTGGTAAGCCATTGTTGAATAGAGTGTCACAGAATACAGTTACTGCTTCAGAGTGCAGTTCTGACTCCCCAAGTTTACAAGGTATTACTAGTCAGAGTGAAGGTATAAAATCTTTAGGGATTTGTGAGGAAGAACCCAAATCATCTACTGCTGGTAATAAAGAGTTTTAAAATGATGAAGTCGACCAGATAGATGATGGTAAATTGAATATTTGTGATAATGATCATGATAGTGCACATTTGTCTTTGATTGATCATGATGAAATGGGGGGAATGCCTACTACTGCTAAGTTGAACAAGGGTTCTGTACAACTACAACGTGAAGTAGAATTGAATGCAGATGCAGTTGCAGAAGGCATTCATACTTGTCAAGCCGTCAGTGTAATTGATCAGCGTGTAGCCCACCTATCATCAGATGATAGTGCTAAACCCAAACTAGTAGTGAAAGACAGCAGTGGTGGTAATCTTGCAATTAGACAACTACCTGAATGCCGAACAAGAACAGCTTCTGATCCACCGCTAAGTTCATCAACTTGTGTCACTCAGTCGTCGTTGGTGTTTTCATCCACAATGAAATGGACGTCCATGAACTCACGTGCCTTATGCAATGACTATGATAGTATTGGTGCGTTTGGAAAGACGAAAGATATTGCTCAGTTTAGTGAGGATAAGCCAAGCGTAAACGAGAGAGTAGTTGTTAAATTGACTTGCATGAATAAAGGCATTTCTAGTTTCAACTTACTATTTGAATGCTATTATCGCGGTACGTTCAACGTTTGCGTTACATTTTTACGTGATTCGTTACATAAAATTTATCTTGTTGTAGTACTTGCACAAGTACTATACCACTTCCATACTTGTAACCACTAACTCTTATTTCTAATAGTTATGGTTAATCAAAGTAAAAAGCAGCGAACCCAATCCCCTGTAAAACTGGTGTCTAATTTAACGTCCTTGATTGCTACATCAAGCAACACACCCCCAACAAACGGCTATAGTGAGTCACATAACTCACGTGTATGCCGTAAGCGTCGAGCTGAAACTGAAAATAAAACTGTACTGACAGCCAGTATTAGCACTACTCCTAAAAATTCGGTACCCTCTGCTCATACAGAACTCCTCCCTTCACCTTATGTGCTTATGGAGAAACTCCAGCCATCAAGCTCTTTTTCAGTACTATCTTCAGAAATAGAACTTCTAAAGTTGTCTATAGGAGAACTTAAGGCTGAGTTAAGGGAAATAAAAAACAGCAAGTCAGTAAATGCTGGAAACATCGAAACCAATACCGAGATATCCAAATTATCAGATCAGATCAGCGATATCAGATCGCAGGTCTGTGAACTGACACCTCTAACTATCCTCATGAAAACGGTAAACCTTAACAAGCTTGACACAGAATCGGTAACTAAGGTAGATAACCTCATTAACTTTGTTACCACAGAAGTAACAAAACGACTCGACGCAAAACTGAGTGCTATTGTCTACAACGTTCCGGACAATGAGGCAATAAAAAAGGTACAGCGCATCTTACTTAGTGAAGCGAAAATGCCTAACTCCAAGACTAAGTGCTACAGGCTGAAGAAGAGTCAACATGAAAAGTGTTGTCCTATTCGATTTCAGTTCGAAACACCGGCAGAGACCAGAAAATTCATTCACTCCCAACACACCCTATCGCAAGCCAGAAACTACAAACATATAAAGGTCGGGGTGGACAAAACAGTTATAGAAAGGCGCGCACACAACTATCTCACTAAGACTAATTGTGAAATAGGTAATAGGACATTGCAGCAAGCCATTATCCCCAACCCTGTGAAAGATACAGTAGACCCCACCGCATCACCCCTCTCAAAACACACAGAAATGTCCCATCAGAGTGCAACACCAGCCGAAAGGCCACTAGACTGTAACCAAATAAATAATAAAACCATACCACCCATCACCGCAGAATCTAAAATGCCACTAAATAACCCCAGAAAAAAAGTTAAAACCCCCCGAAACTCGACTTTGTCCTCTCCTAGCTATAATTCCATTGGTAAAGATAAGGAAAATATGCCCCTAAATCATACCAACAAAAACAGTGGCAGCTTAAATAAGCCCACACTCCCCACGGTTAATAGTATTAGCACTCACAACGTGCTAAATCGCACCGTGGCACACACTAATATCCAATGTCACAACGATGTCACCCTAAATAGTACAAGTGGTAACAGTCAGAACTCGGCTACCAACAACTCAGGGTCTTCAGAGTATGGCACACAAACAAATTTCGACCGGATATATGGTACAAGTCTGCTGGGAACTAACCCAAAATGCAGTACACACGAAACCCACACAAGGACACAACTAGCATCAAACAATAGGTGGAATAATAAGCCATGGTCATCACAAGGATCCAATCATTTTTTATCCCCCGCGTCCCTGTCAGCGTTGAAAAAACAGCTGGTAGGGATGTTAACACTCCTAAACCACTAGTGCTGGCTCCCTCCTTGCATGAAAACAGGAACGGTCTAGTGCACCCGTATCCATTGGACACACTTGACACTTGCACAAGTATAGGCCAAATAAAGAACCCTACCCACTTCTGTAACCTAACTAAAAATAAAAGTTCCTTAGTCTATAGCAAATCCAGTACTCCAACTCCTAATTCTCCACCGAAAACAGCACACAACAACTCGATAGACATAGGTGAGCATGATGCTGGAACTCCTCTTAACATAGGATCGTCATGTCCAGCAGAACTACTGGGTGCTGAACCATATTCGGGGCTGACTAACGAACTTAAATACTTCAAATGCTACTTCAACTCTCATCTTTACGTAATCCTCATAAATGCTAGATCTGTTCTAAATAAATTGCCGATGCTCAGAGCACTCACAGTAATATACAAACCCCCTGTAATTGTCATCACTGAATCTTGGTGTCATTCGGACATCCTGGATGATGAAATAAGCTTAGATAACTACACACACTTTCGGTGTGACAGGGAAGGTGGTAAGGGAGGGGGTTGTCTCATGTACTTCTTGAATGAACTTACTGTATCACAGCTAGAAAGTAGTACACTTAACATGCCTGAGACTCTATGGGTTAATGTACACTTAAATAACGTAACAGCACTAATTGGATGCTCCTACAGAGCACCTGGCACCTTTAGTAATTACGAGACCCAACTCATTAATACTCTGGAGCAATTAACCGACTTACAATACGATCATAAGATCCTATGTGGGGACTTTAACTTACCTGAAATCAACTGGGATATACCCACAGGTCCAACTAAATTTGATAAGTTCTTAGACACACTGGATATACTTGGCTGGAAACAAACTGTCACTACTCCCACAAGAGGTAACAACGTACTAGACTTAATCTTCTGCCACAATATAAGCCCCCTTTCAACGCTAGTAGGTTCTGAGTTCCCAGGGAGCGACCACAAAACAGTAATGTGTGCACTGCCAATTCCGCTGAGTAGCAATGCATCTCATACCTCCACTTCACAACAAGTAATATATAGGAACTATAGTAAGGCAAACTGGGCCTTAGTTGAATCGATGCTAAGATCCTCCAAATGGGATGAATACTTCACTACTGATGACCTATCGAGAGCCCTAACCATCTTCTACCATAACTCAAACATATGCTTAGATGCTGTCATTCCACTCCAAACACTAAAGGTTTCCCCACACAGAAAGTCATTCATAAAACCAAAGGATCGTAAGAAACTGAAGAAACTCTCAACAAGTTACTTCAAACACCACGACTTTGGCACTCTAGGTCTAATACTTAAAACCCTTAGCTCCATCACACAAGCTCAAGATTTCCGTATGAGAAAGGAAGAACGCATCGCAGTAGCCAGTCCTGCTAGAGCGTATGCACTCACAGAAATCTTAAGGAAGCGAATGAATCGCAAAAATCACAGCATTCCTCTCCTCATAGACAAAGGCAGGCTATGCACTAACTCTGCAGACATATGTGAACTATTCAACAAAACGTTTGCAGGTAACTACCTTAAGCCCTCAGTCCAGCTACTCGATATACACCCTATTACTAAAATGG
Source organism: Trichobilharzia regenti (assembly GCA_944472135.2). Classification (NCBI taxonomy): domain Eukaryota; kingdom Metazoa; phylum Platyhelminthes; class Trematoda; order Strigeidida; family Schistosomatidae; genus Trichobilharzia; species Trichobilharzia regenti. The sequence continues at coordinate 107,656,964 of OX235264.1, forward strand.
CACCAACTCCACTGACACCAAACCAAATTAGCACTGTTCAATTCACTTACGCTGACATTAACCAAACTATAAGAACCCTCAAAAGTTCAAAAGGTTTCGGTACCGACGGTATATCATCTTACTTCTATAAATATGGTGGCCCTGACATTCCTCTACTACTGCTTAAAATATTCACAATGTCCCTAGAAACCCAAACTTACCCTGACATATGGAAGACTACATTCATTATGCCTAAACACAAATCTGGCTCGAAAACTGAAGTCAGTAACTACCGGCCAATCAATATCACACCTATAGCATCTAGAATCATGGAGAGACTAGTCAAAAATAACCTAATCAAACACATGCTTAGCTGCAACATCATAAGTCCGAACCAACATGGATTCCTGAAATCCAGATCATGTTTAACATGTCACCTAGACTTCTTCAATTTTGTAACCAGCAGTCGTGACAGACGGCAACTAGTACTTGTCATCTACTTTGACATTTCTAAGGCATTTGACCGTGTTGACCATTTACTGCTAACAAATAAACTGAACTCCTTAGGAATACGTGACCCATTATTAGGATGGCTTAAATCATTCCTTAACAATAGGTCCCAAATAGTTAAACTCGGGTCTGCAACCTCCAAACCTAGCCCTATCACTTCTGGTGTAGTACAAGGTAGTGTCATTGGACCCCTCCTATTTACACTATACATCAATGACATATGCGCTTGCTTCACGCACGGGAAACCATTCATCTTTGCAGATGACCTAAAAGTAGCTTATACATTCCAACGTGATGACTTAGGGAACTTCGAGAATGTAGTACAGAAGGAATTAGATAAAATGGCTGCTTGGTCGTCCCTATGGAATCTCCAATTTAATCTGAACAAATGTGGCTGGATCTGCTTCGGTGCACCCTCAATCGACCTGAAATTAACGCTCCAATCTGCTAACCTAACAAGACTCCGAAATGTCGTTGACCTAGGCCTGAGGTACTCTAGTGACTTGACATTCTCAGAGCAAGTAGCATCACAGACTAGAAAATCGAGGATGCTCTTAGGATGCATACTCAGGAACTTTCACGACAATGAAGCCAAGCTAATTCTGTACAAAACATGTGTCAGACCACTACTAGAATACTGTCCATTTATTATAAGCAGCACTCGCACACGTGACAAGCTAAGGATGGAAAGTATCCAACGATATTTTACCTCAAAACTGCTTGGCTACGATTGTAAGGAAGACTACATCTCACGGTGCATGATCCTAAAACTCGACCCACTTTGGACAAGGCGACTTATTATAAACCTAATATTCTTCTTTAAGGTCCTTCACAAAATATCTTTCTCAGGTAACAGGGACATACAATTCGCACAGGAAGGTTCTTACGATCTGCGTAACCAAACTTCCACAGTGACAACTCATTCTTTTAAGTCAACACTCCGTGAAAACTTCTTCACAGTCATGTATTCTAAAATATGGAATAGCCTACCCCTAGATATCAGAACTTGCTCTTCGGTTACAAGCTTCAAACGCTCTCTATACAGACTGTTGCACTCTACAGATTATATTAATAAACTATTTACTCCTAGAACGAATCAAGCACTAATCTACTACAGCACCTAAAAGACGCACTTCAACACCCTTAGCAATCTTTAAACTATAAATAAACTAGCAGCATGGATGCATAAAGACATAGTACGGAACATACAGGATTAGTCTACCCTTAGAAATAGGACCTATCCCTCATTGTAACCTTCAAACGCTTGCTATGTAAACTGTTTTATTCTAAAGACTATCCCTACCAGAACCCATTACTTATTTCTAAAACGCATCAGTCATTAGAACAATAAAAACGCTCAGACTATTAATACACATTATGACATTAAATAAACTCTAAGACTTCGCATAAATACGTGAAAACGCAGATACAATATAGAAAAATGTTTACTTAAGTATAATTAAGATAAACATTTATAAATGAATCATGTATTAATGTTCTTTTCATGTTCACATACTTTCTCTTTCTGGTATTTTGCTGCTCCTATTCATCTTCTGGTCGAGGTCGAACAACCCTGCATCTAAACTGAAATGAGGATTAATTCCAAACCGTCTATCTCATAACCACTCAAATTCCATGAACGATCCAATTCTACCATTTGAAGACGCTGGCGAACATGCTGTAAATGAGTATTCATGATCTGAAATGAAGAAGCAACTGGTTTTCAAACAGTTTTCAACGTTTTACTCAACTTACGAATACAGTCCGCCATGCAGACACAAATGGAGCAAATGGAGGATTCTGGAATCGACCTCGGCACCATTTGATGCAGTAAAACAACCCAACATGACCTTATTTAGTTTTCGTATCCACGATCAAATTTCTTTCCTGTTATGAAACTACGATAAGAGTGCTGAAAAAATGGAATAAATATATCACTGATCTCAACATAATACATCAATAATCTTTAAGCCATGGGTGCTGCTCACAACAAAGTTATATAAGAGAATTGACTTCAAGCTTTATTTTTCCCAGATATCTGTATTACATTCATCTGATGTCTGGGTTTTTTGTTAATGCGAAGACAATATTTCTATATCTCTTTATGTGCTACACAAACAGACTTTATAGCAGACTGTTCCTACTGACTCTAATGTCAGAAAGAACAACCAAACTGTAAATTCATTATACATTAAATTGTGTGTAATTTATATAATAACTTATCCATGCCTGTACAATTGGTATGTTCCTGCATAAACAGGAAGAAATATATATATATATCTTTGGTGCAAATTACTCTGTGTCTACGCTTGGTTGGTCAGATACGTCGTGTGTTTGTTCGTCATCTATATTCTACGATACAATAACATGAGCGTGTTACCGTTCAGATTTGAGGATATAGCTGATAGAAGGAAGTTAGCAAATGAACTCTGCGACGATTTTCCAACCTAGAACGTCAACCCGACAAGGGTTGTAGGCGTACTGGTGTAAGTCCTACAGTTCTTCAAAGGGTAGCGCATCAATGAGCAGTCCAATGTGCTTGGTGTGTGATTTTGTACATATGTTGATATTGTATATACTGAATTGATATCATCTGCCATCTAGCTGTTGGTGATTCTGTTTGTGTTCGTATTGCTTCCACTTGGATTATCAACCTGAGAAGGAATGTAGGCGTACTGCTGTAAGTCCTACAGTTCTTCAAGGGTAGTTTTTCATGCCGGAATCTACCACATTTGATGTGTTGATTGTACATATGTTTGTGTTAAATAATTGTGTGAGTTCCAATTATTGTAATTGTTGGTTAATCTTGTTTGTGTCCGGACATTCCACAACCTACAATCGTCAACCTGAGAAGGGTTGTAGGCGTACTGGTGTAAGTCCTGCGATTCTTCAAAGGAATTCCATCGAGATACGATCTGCGAGTTTGTGTGTACTGTTTGTATATACGTGTGGTGTGTCATATCAATTTGTGATTTTGGATTAATTGTGTTTACTCGTTGTTTTCGTATCTTGTTGTTATTGCGTAATTTTGTTAAAATTTTCGTCGTGATTACTTCTGAAGTTGTTTCGAGTCTTCTACATCCGTGTATGAATTGATTGATGTTAGAGACAGCAGATGGGTCGTATACGCCGGGGAGGCTAGGCTATTGCTGAGAATGAAATGCACACGGAGATAATTGTTAGGTGCGGTCCCACACGCCGGGGAGAAAGAGTGTGAACGACTGAGGCTCGCATACGTCATCGTTACTAGAACTGAGGCAGAATGAGTGACAAGCGATTGCAGTGGTGATTGGTAGTGAGTAGATAAGAGGATGAGCGTAGAGTATCGTGAGGTGGTGCTATGGTCACGTTGCATTCTGCAAGAGTCATTCTAGCAAGTGGCGATTGTGTTGCGAGATGTCAAGAGGAGGTCTCTGTCTGGAGGCGCAGGTCGTCAGCGATGTGTGATATTGTGCTGTGGGTCTTCTTGTGGTGTGTTGGCTTTTCTGTTTGTTTTCCATTTCAGCTCTGTCCGTGTGACCCAGGTTCTCGCAATGGCATCCAAGTCAACGTGCATTGGTCGTGAAGGGAAAAAGGGTTGGATCCTTTTTTTGCCGGGGAGTGTCAATGGAGTTGAAGATTGAACGATCAATTCATGGTTGTTTGCTCAAAATCAACTTCCCCAATTTTCGCGGAGGCATCAATACGACAGTCATCGTCTCATCAGTCGCTGTTCAGAAAGAAGTCAGTAGAAAACCGTCAGAAGTAATATTGTGATTTATTATTGTAATATTTGTTCACAGACCTTAGTTGTAACATTGTTTATATGTTGGTGTTGCAATAAAGTATTCTCGAGTGGCCAATTGGTGTTTTGGTTTTTTCGTCCGTTATTACTAAGCATTTCTGAGAAACTTCAAGGAACAGCGTGAGCCCGAGTTTAGCAAGAGCTTGGCATTTTCTGTTTACGTGGCGTGGCTGACACAGGGACTGGAAGGAGGCCATTATAAGCCTTATCTTCAAAGGGAGGAATAGGTAACTGTTATCTAGGTACCGGCCGTATATCTGACTTGCAATACAGGAAAGGTATTGGGAACAATTACCATTGATCATCTACGAGCTCATTTGGAAAGGCGTGGGTGGTGAATCTGTATGGTTGCCTACAAGGACTATCCTGCCTGACAAATTTATTACTGGCTATGGTAGACTGGGTTTAGGCCAGAGATAAAGCGCTGTTGAACATGGCTTTTTCGATCTTAGTAAGGCATTCGATAAAGTATCCCAATTAGGTCTCCTTAGTAAACACAAACGTTTTGGACTATACCAACGCTTATGCGAGTGGTTTAGGTATAGAAGGCAATTCCTGTTGTGCTTTAATGAACTACCGGGTATTCTTACTCCGTCTTCATTATTATTTGCTGACGACAATAATGTCTGGAAAACTGGCAATAATAACAATGATAGGTCGGCCCTACAAAGTCATCTAGATAAATTGGCTGATAGGATGAACATGTGGAGCTTGGAAATTATTTCTACGGAAAGCGCGGTGATGCGCTGAGGTCAGAAGTCTTATGCGTCGTACTCCCTAAGGGGCGTAGAACTACCTGATGTTAACGGACAGGACCTAGAAATCATTGTCAGCAGTGATTTGAAAATAACTGCAAATTTCAAGGCAGCCTCAGCTCGGGCTTTCAAATGCTATGGGAACACCGAAGAGGTTCGAAACGATTAGATAAGTCTATGTTCAAAGTACTTTACGCAGCACATGTTAGGCCTATTCCACTATACTATCCTGCTCAGGAAGCATAACTACATCAAAATCATCTAGAATACTGAACATAAGCGGCTAGTTCATGCTTCAAGAAGGAGGAATATATCTTAGAAAGAGTACAAAGGGTGGGAACCAAAATAGTAAGCGGTATCTTGCACCTTCCTTGTGACAAATTGATGGAGCATTTAAGTCTCTTACAATAATTATACCGAAGGAAGGGAGGCGAATTAATTTTAGCCTACGCCATACATAAGGGCGATTCCATATTAGTTTGTTTATTAGATATATCACACATTGAAACAGTATTATTTGCTGGATGAAGTTTCGAAAAAAATTTATTGTTCATGGAGATAAGTACAAACTTCTCATAGGCTGTGTTTATCGAGCACCAAGCTCAACAAAAGAAACTGATGCGTTATTAGCTAAATCGTTCTCACATGCCTCCTCGTTTAGTGCTAATTACAAAATAATTGCAGGGGACTTCAATCTTCCAGAAGTCATTTGGCTAACTAGTTCCGGCCCCCAACGCTTCGACGAATTACTTGCCACTATCGACTGTTATGGATGGCAACAACACGTCCATGCACCTACTCGTGGTGACAACATGTTGGACCTTGTTTCTTGTCATGACACAATCCCAGTATCCACGAATGTTGGTAATCGATTTTCCAGTAGTGACCATAGAATGGTACTCTGCTCTCTGCCTTTCTCACCACTAAATACAGGAAACAAACAAGATTCAGGAAGCACAATATGTCGTAGTTACAAATATACAGACTGGGGATTAGTCCAAGAACTTATTCGACTCTGTCAATGGGATGACTATTTTACCACTGACTCCCTGGAGGCCTTAGTAACCTTGTTTTACAGGAATGTTACCCTTTGTCTAGATACAGTTGCTCCAAAGAAAATAGTGAAATTAAGTAGACACCGAACTGAATATGTTCCAAGGGCACACCGTAATAAGTTAAGGAAGCTGAAGAAACAGTACTATTCCACTAAGGATATATCACTACTGCTCTCAATCCACGAGTCTCTTGAATGTCTCAAGCGCCTACGCTCTCAAAAGGACCTCGACGAAGAGTTAACGGCACTTGAAAGTACCTCCAAAGTTTATAACTTAACGGCACTTCTTAAAAAACGGATGCAGTCGGCGAGGGAAATCCCCTACTTACTTCACGACAAAGTAATCTACAATGAACCTGCCACTATCTGTGAACTTTTCAGTGATTGGTTTGCAAACTTTAGTTTAGAAACACATATGCCTGGTGAAACCGCTCCCCTTACTATCTCTTCCCTTGAAAGCATTGTGTTCACTAATCAATTAATAGTACAAGCAATTAAAAGCCTTAAACCTTCCACTAGTACGGGACCGGATGGCCTAGCTTCGATAATTTTCAAAAACAGTGGGTGTGATATACCCTTGTTACTTCTTAAATTCTTCTCAATATCTATGGACACTGGCACTTACCCTAGTGAGTGGAAAACTAGCTTCATAATTCCACATTACAAATCTGGTGATAGGGCAAACGTCCGCAATTACAGACCCATAAATATAACCCCAGTTATCTCACGAATCATGGAGAAAGTTGTAAAAGATCAATTGTCAGACTACCTAATTAGGGAAGATCTTGTTACAAGGTCTCAACACGGATTTCTCAAAAACAGATCCTGCGTTGCTTGCCACTTCGACTTTTTCAACTGCATCACTAGCAGTCGCGAAGCACGTAAGCTAGTCGTTGTTCTCTACTTCGATATATCTAGGGCATTTGACATGGTATCTCACAGTATTCTCTTTGAGAAGCTGTACTCTTGTGGAATTCGCAACCCATTACTGAACTGGTTAAAATCATTTCTAAGCAACAGGGTACAAATAACCAAAGTTGGATCTGTATTGTCTCATCCTAGGCAGATCTCAAGTGGGGTCGTGCAAGGTAGTGTCCTAGGTCCACTTTTATTCACAGTCTACATTAACAGCATTTGCAAGTGCTTCACCTCAGGTAAACCACTCCTATGTGCTGACGACCTCAAAGTCGTCTACTCCTGCTACACTCATGAATTAAGCGATATGGTTACTAAAATACATCTTGAACTAAGTAGCCTTGCAACGTGGTGTGCTGAATCCTGTCTAAACTTTAACATTGACAAATGCGGCTGGATTTGTATCGGCAACAGTAAGCTTGATCTAACTCTTGAAATAAATGGGCGAAAACTAGCTAAGCTCAACTCAGTCGTAGATCTCGGTATTAGATACTCTAGTAACCTAACGTTTGCTGAACAGACTGATTATGCCAGACGTAAAACGCGAAGGCTGATAGGATGCATAACACGTAATTTCTTTTGTTGCGAAACTAGGGTTTTATTATACAAAGTATGTGTCCGACCTATCTTAGAATACTGCCCATTTATTCTTAGCGGACTCGGGCAAAATGACAAGCTTAAGTTAGAGGGAGTGCAACGGCAGTTTACCTCAAGAACTCTTGGTTTAGAAAGTGGTCTGGAATACCATGAGCGATGCGAAAGACTAAGGTTAGAACCCCTCTGGAAAAGACGTCTTAAGCTAAACCTTATCTTTTACTACAAGCTAACTAATCTTCTCTTGCATTCCTCCGAGCCAATAACTAAACCTACCGCTGTCATCAGTTGCAATCGTCGGCGGCCTGTTTGACATCTGGGCTACCTTTTTCGTGCATCTACATATTGCATCTAATAAGTCATGTTTTCATTCCTAATTTTAATAAAATATGATCACAAATCGCATAAAATACAGTAATTCATTCATTAAACGTTTTAAACCATATGACTTTCATGCAACTAATAATGCATCTAATAAATCTAAGAGAAAACATCATGCTGGCTGGCAGCGTGCACTTAAACAGACACCTTTATATCGTACAACCATTCCTGTTATTGTCACTTCAAACTGCCGTTCACTTCCCAACAAAATTATGCATCTCCAGTCTCTCTTATCATCTGATACTTATCACAATACGGCGATTGTTGCATTACAAGAAACATGGCTCCATGAACTCTATGATGACAATCTGGTTTCCCTAAATGGTTTTACATTGTTTAGACAAGATCGACTACGCTCCAGAAAGAAAAGAGGTGGAGGTGTTGCAACTTTCATTCATTCTCAATGGTCAACTTCAAATAATGTATGTTTTTCTTACTCTAATGACTTTATTGATTGTATAACGGTCAAATGCCGCCCGAAACATTTATCCAAATTCAAATACGTCTTCATCTCTAACATTTATGTTACTCCTGGCTGTTCTGCATCTGATCTATCTGATTTTGCTGATGAATTCACTGAATTTGCCGTTACACATCTTGAAAACTCTTTATCAGTTGTCACAGGAGATTTTAACTGCTGTGATTGTTCTTTCCTCGTATCATTAGGTCATGCCAATATTGTTAAATTCCCTACTCGACTTGATAAAACCCTTGACCTGGTGTTCATTAATGATGAGGAAATATATGAAGTACGCCGACGTGCTCCTATCATGAACTCAGATCATTGTATTATTCGGATATTACCTAAGATATACAGCAGATCTCACTTTAATATCTTCTCAAATCTGTCCAAGAGAACACAGCAAAGGTGTTACTCACAAGAAAATATGCTCAAACTAAGATGTATGCTAAATGACACTAACTGGGAACTTTTCAACGAACACAAACTGGATGATACTATTTCCAATTTGACTGACTATCTTAAATTCTGTCTTGATATATGCTGTCCAAAACAGATAATTTTCAAAAGAATGGATCGTTTTTCTTCCCCTCATCTCAAAAAACTTCGTAGAGAAAAAGAGAAGCTGTACAAGACAAAGAATAAATCTGGTCTTAAGAAGATAAACACCCAAATTAAATCTGAAATCAAGAGACTAAACAACATTTATAATCAAACAATACTATCTTGTAAAACATCAGAAAACATATGGAAGCTTTTTAGAGAAATTACTGGTTGTGGTAAGCATAATAATTTTGCCTCTTCTATTGATGTAAATACTCTCAATCGATCTTTTGTCCGCCCTCCAAATGTCATTTCTGCCTTCAATTTAACTAATAACACGACCAGTGACTTTCATTGTTTCAATACATCTGATGTTCTTAAATGTTTGAAATCTCTTAAACCTTCCCAGAGTCTAGGCCCTGATGGTATACCTGCCATTGTCTTAAAGAAATGTGCTGATATTTTAAGTAACCCACTTACAAGCATTTTCAATACTTCTTTTTCTCATAATAATGTACCTTCTCTGTGGAAAGATATTAAAATCATCCCCGTACCCAAGTCTGGTTCTGGAGATAATGTTAAGTTTAGACCAATTGCCATTACCTCTCCTTTCTTGAAACTGATGGAGAAATTACTCTTACAAAAACTCATTCCCTCCCTAAGCTTCTCAAATGATCCAAAGCAGTTTGCTTACAAACAGGGTAGAAGTACTTTGGATGCTGCTGCAGTGTTTCATCACAACATTGTATCCTCCTTAGACAAAGGGGCCAAGTATGTCCGTTGTACTTTCCTTGATTACACATCTGCTTTTGACTCTGTACCTAGAGGCCTTTTGTTAAACAAGCTTAGCCTTACACAAACTGAGTCCTGGGCTATCAACTGGCTGCACTCTTACTTCTCCAATAGGATGCAGTACACGATATATAATGGTGTAGCTTCCTCTCCTTTGCTTACTGAAGCTGGTGTTCCTCAGGGTGCTGTTCTCTCGCCGTTTCTCTTTTCCTTCTTCTTACATGACTTACCTCTCTCAGACGAAATCAACTTCGTCAAATATGCAGATGACCTGACTGTTTCGCTTCCCGTTAAGTTTCAGTCAGACTGCTTCAAATTAAATAGCTTCCTGTCGGACATCAGTCAGTGGTCTAAAATAAATGGCCTAACGCTGAATCCCTCAAAATGCCAGACTGTCGACTTCTCCTTTAGGCATAAACGAGATCTACAAACACTAGTAAGCACTCATGATGTCTGTAGAATCGAGGGGACTATAATTGAAACAAAGTCTAATGCAAAATACCTCGGATTAGTTATATCTTCCGACCTTACTTGGTCATCTCATATCCAAATGATTTCCAAGAAAGTGTTTCGTCTAACCTACTACATTAAGAAACTCAGACTAACTGGAGTCCCTCAACCTCTGCTTACACAATTTGTCAACTCTCGTATCCTACCTATTCTACTTTACTGTTCCCCGTTAGTCTTTCCTGGGTTACTGAAAAAGGATTATACCATCCTGAGAAGGATGTTGAAGGTAGTTAGCAGGACTAGCGGTGTAAAACTCAGTCAGCTCGTCACAACATTAGTGGATAAGCATCTGAATACATGTGAGAAATGGTCTAAAACCATACTCTCTGACCCCCAACACCCCCTCTATTCCCAACTCTCTCCCTGCATCTCATCAAGTAGAACCAGAAATCAGTATAAAATAATATATGCTCGCACAACCAAGTATAGGAACTCAACGATACCATATTTGGCCCGTGTTCTAAGTGACAGAGACAATGTCAGACGTGAAACCTATGACTTGCTTTGTTGTTAATAACAGAATTTTGGCCCTTGTTTTTTCCCCCTTACACTCTCTTATTTGTACTCTATAGTGAACAACCTTCTTAAACATACTTAGCTGCTTAAAATTATTATCATTGGCTTACATTTTTATTCTTTATTCTACTCCTTCTTTGTACATCTACTGGGTCCGACTATATTATCACTATGATTATTAAAAATTGTCCCGTCATTAACCATCATGTAACATTAGTTTTGTGGTTGTTCTTTGTTCGGCACTATTTAACTGACAATCTTGGTTGTTATTGCCACTATCACCATCTTAAAAATTTTGTATTATGCATGATTCCTCACACTGCCACTACAAACAACCGCATTAGTACTGACAAAAAAAAACCTGAAATGTTTATCTTATGATTGCTTAGTGTTGTTCAATCAAATTAACTGATCATCTTGGCTATAAACATTTTTTTAAGAACATCTCATAATTTCCCGTATGATTATAGCTGTTACTGTTCACCACGCATACACATATCGTAGCTTCCACTAACTAATACTGAAATATTTTTTTTCATTATTTGTGTTCGTCTTCTTTTTTACTCAGTATTTTTATTTGCATTTTTTTTGGTTATTTCTGTTTCTTTTTTTTGGTTTTTATTATATTTTATTTTTTTTTATAATACTCCTTTTAAATGTACGATGAAATTACATGCAATATTGTAGATATGTGCTGAAAATTCCACACTGTACCACAAGTACTGTTTCTGGAATAAAGCGAAATTGTTATGTTATGTTAAATCATCACAACCTAGCTGCTATGGAGCACTGTCAGACTTACGTGCGGTACAACTTCTTCTTAAATAAGTTTCCAGTCATTTGGAATAGACTACCAGCTAATGTGCGTGATGCAAACACACTTCCAGTGTTCATCTCCTCAGTCACCAGACTGCTCAGAGATGACAATGCACTTTTGCGCCTGACTCTTACACCTTCTTTTTCACCAAACATAGATATTTTAAGTTCTTTAAACGTGTAGTTACAACAAACTACAATTATAAATTTTAATATTATTGGAACTAGATGATAAACATTTCTACACAGGACAGTAATATTAGTTCACACATAATATAAAAGTTAGCGTAACGGGACTAGTTAGTTAATGAACAAAAATAAGCATAGTTACAAAACAGAATATATATGTATATATTTATTAATCACTCCTTAAGGACTACTCTTGCTTTCTTTTGCTTTGCTGTTGTTTGTCTTCTTTTTTCTCTCACCATTTCAGCTTCCATTTGACTTTTTGAATGAGAATGAATAATGTGGATATTTGACCATTTACAATGACAAATGATCTGCAAACATTATTGGTCCCGTATCTTTCAGTTGCCTGGTTAATAACGAATTAACTTTCTCCACGACGCAACCTGGATTACATTTGTGGAATATACTCTTATACCAATGGAAAAGTATCTATTTGTAATACAACGTCACGATTGTAGCTTATAACATAACTGATCGTATCTGTAAAAATAGCTTCCTTATTACCCAATTTGGATATAAATCAAAAATGAGATTCGGACTTGTACACACCTAAGTTATATTGTGGAATTACTTCAAGCTTTATTTTTTCCCAAGTATTTTTAATCCATCCAAAACATACTTGGGTTTTTTTGTTAATGCGAGGTCAATATTCCTATATTTCATGACGTGCTCCATTGAATGACTGGTTATCATATTGTTCCCACAGACCTAAGACAAAAACGCCAGCAACCATGTAACTTAACCATAAACCGAATTTATGAAATTTAAATAATGCTTACCCATGCCTGTATATTTGGTGTGTCCTACACAAGTTGGAAAAAATGTGTATTTTATTAAAACATTATTATTAATTATGATTGCTAATCGTATATGTAATTCATCATATTGATGATGCTTGTAAACTGGCGTCTCTCATGTACAAAATGAGAATATACTATTATTATTATTATATCAATTGTAATCACACGACTTTGAAACTTGAGATTTATAGCTTTCTTTATTAACTCCTAGTTGTCGTAGGGGTAGTAAAATTTTCCAGATATTAGGGACGGCTAATGATTCATTACAATTACTCGTCTTCGCAGTTGATTCGATAAACAAAGCTTCTGCTTTCAGTCGCTTCCTGCACCCTGGTATTACATTAGATTTAAAAATGTCATCTTATGCTGTCAGTCACGTCTCATAAACCGTTAATGCCCAGCTCTTGCTACGCTCGCGCCCACGCTGTTCCTTGAAGTTTTTCAGAAACGCTTAGTAATAACGGACGAAAAAACCAAAACACCGATTGGCCGCTTGGGAATTCTTTATTGTAACACCAACATATAAAAATAATGTTTTAACTTGGGTTTCTGATGGTTTTCTGCTGACTTCTTTCTGAACAGCGACCGATGAGACGATGACTGTCGTCCGCTAAAATTGGGGAAGTTGATTTTGAGCAAACAACCATGAATTGATCGTTCAATCTTCAACTCCATTGACACTCCCCGGCAAAAAAAGGATCCAACCCTTTTTCCCTTCACGACCAATGCACGTTGACTTGGATGCCATTGCGAGAACCTGGGTCACACGGACAGAGCTGAAATGGAAAACAAACAGAAAAGCCAACACACCACAAGCATACACACAGCACAATATCACACATCAATGACGACCTGCGCCTCCAGACAGAGACCTCCTCTTGACATCTCGCAACACAATCGCCACTTGCTAGAATGACTCTTGCAGAATGCAACGTGACCATAGCACCACCTCATGATACTCTACGCACATCCTCTTATCTACTCACTACCAATCACCACTGCAATCGCTTGTCACTCATTCTGCCTCAGTTCTAGTAACGATGACGTATGCGAGCCTCAGTCGTTCACACTCTTTCTCCCCGGCGTGTGGGACCGCACCTAACAATTATCTCCGTGTGCATTTCATTCTCAGCAATAGCCTAGCCTCCCCGGCGTATACGACCCATCTGCTGTCTCTAACATCAATCAATTCATACACGGATGTAGAAGACTCGAAACAACTTCAGAAGTAATCACGACGAAAATTTTAACAAAATTACGCAATAACAACAAGATACGAAAACAACGAGTAAACACAATTAATCCAAAATCACAAATTGATATGACACACCACACGTATATACAAACAGTACACACAAACTCGCAGATCGTATCTCGATGGAATTCCTTTGAAGAATCGCAGGACTTACACCAGTACGCCTACAACCCTTCTCAGGTTGACGATTGTAGGTTGTGGAATGTCCAGACACAAACAAGATTAACCAACAATTACAATAATTGGAACTCACACAATTATTTAACACAAACATATGTACAATCAACACATCAAATGTGGTAGATTCCGGCATGAAAAACTACCCTCGAAGAACTGTAGGACTTACAGCAGTACGCCTACATTCCTTCTCAGGTTGATAATCCAAGTGGAAGCAATACGAACACAAACAGAATCACCAACAGCTAGATGGCAGATGATATCAATTCAGTATATACAATATCAACATATGTACAAAATCACACACCAAGCACATTGGACTGCTCATTGATGCGCTACCCTTTGAAGAACTGTAGGACTTACACCAGTACGCCTACAACCCTTGTCGGGTTGACGTTCTAGGTTGGAAAATCGTCGCAGAGTTCATTTGCTAACTTCCTTCTATCAGCTATATCCTCAAATCTGAACGGTAACACGCTCATGTTATTGTATCGTAGAATATAGATGACGAACAAACACACGACGTATCTGACCAACCAAGCGTAGACACAGAGTAATTTGCACCAAAGATAATAGCATTCAAATAGTAAGTTGAAACTAGAAATGCCTTTATTCATGCAAGTCAATTTAACAACTACTCTCTCGTTTACGCTTGGCTTATCCTCACTAAACTGAGCAATATCTTTCGTCTTTCCAAACGCACCAATACTATCATAGTCATTGCATAAGGCACGTGAGTTCATGGACGTCCATTTCATTGTGGATGAAAACACCAACGACGACTGAGTGACACAAGTTGATGAACTTAGCGGTGGATCAGAAGCTGTTCTTGTTCGGCATTCAGGTAGTTGTCTAATTGCAAGATTACCACCACTGCTGTCTTTCACTACTAGTTTGGGTTTAGCACTATCATCTGATGATAGGTGGGCTACACGCTGATCAATTACACTGACGGCTTGACAAGTATGAATGCCTTCTGCAACTGCATCTGCATTCAATTCTACTTCACGTTGTAGTTGTACAGAACCCTTGTTCAACTTAGCAGTAGTAGGCATTCCCCCCATTTCATCATGATCAATCAAAGACAAATGTGCACTGTCATGATCATTATCACAAATATTCAATTTACCATCATCTATCTGGTCGACTTCATCATTTTAAAACTCTTTATTACCAGCAGTAGATGATTTGGGTTCTTCCTCACAAATCCCTAAAGATTTTATACCTTCACTCTGACTAGTAATACCTTGTAAACTTGGGGAGTCAGAACTGCACTCTGAAGCAGTAACTGTATTCTGTGACACTCTATTCAACAATGGCTTACCAGTTGCAACTACAGGCTTCTTGACCACACCGTTATCGTCACATGATTCGGAGTCAGGCCTGGAGTTTACATTTAGCTTAGCACAAAACTTGCTCACTGGTTCACAGTTCACCTCTGTATGCACCTCTTGCAAACGTGTAAAACACAACCGTGTTTGTCTTGCATCTTGTAACTTATCTGTTGAGGATGTACTACGAAACCTGTTACACTCACTAGGTCTATATACATTACTAGACATCATGGAGCCTTCTCGATATCCACCTCTCTGAGGCCCTTTCGTCATCAATGATTGCATTTTGCTCTCAGACTGCTCTATTCTATGGGTGAGATGCAATAGACGGGCGAACTTGCTCATAGATAGATTGACACTATCTTTTACTAGTTTCAGGATATCATCAAATTTTGGCTCGATACCCTCATCCTCCATACGGGAGCTTATCTTCACCCACTTCCTTTGCAGTCGAGTAGGTAGGCGTCTTGCTATTACTTCTTGTATAAAACTCGAGTTGAGGTCACTCATGCAATTCATCGAAATCAATGCATTCTTGTAGATCAGCAAATTATCCAAAAACTCAGTGAGTCCCTGGGAGTCATCCTGTAATTGACCACCATTACCCTTAACAGCCTCGAATAATTTCGCTACAATCATCGAAGGTCTTCCAAACCTTTGACGTGGTATGCTCATAGCCTCGTAGTAGCCCTCTTTTGGCTTCATAAACTTACAGCACTGTATAGCTCTTGAAGCATCTCCAGTGCAATACCTCAATAAATACATTAACTTCATTTCATCATTTAATGAAAAACCACTCAACTTGATTTCAAATTCCCTTACAAATGGTAAATAATCAGCCGGGTTTCCATCAAAACACCGTGGTTCAAATTTAGGGAGTTTGATGTTCCTATTATCCGTGAACGGCGAAACAGTAACATCAACCATGTCATGCTCAACATCAGACACATCGTTACAAGTAACAGCGAAGTCACCATGACTTACTTTCCTGTTTGCATCGCTCTGTCCCTTCTTTGACCCAGGCATTGTTGAACTTGACCCAATTCCAAAAATGTTCCAGATATTGCTTGTTCAAAGAGGACTTGACTGGCACCAGGTCAGACGAATCCTGACTATCGAAACTGTCACCATCTATGTGAATCCGTCAGAATATATTTTTGCCGTCAGAAACTGACTTCACTGTCAGAAACTCTCAGCCAGGTCTCGTAAACCGTTTATGCCCAGCTCTTGCTAAACTCGGGCTCACGCTGTTCCTTGAAGTTTCTCAGAAATGCTTAGTAATAACGGACGAAAAAACCAAAACACCAATTGGCCACTCGAGAATACTTTATTGCAACACCAACTTATAGCCAATGTACAACTAAGCTTTACAACTAAGGTCTATGAACAAATATTGCAATAATAAATCACAATATTACTTGTGACGGTTTTCTACTGACCTCTTTCTGAACAGCGACTGATGAGACGATGACTGTCGTATTGATGCCTCCGCGAAAATTGGGGAAGTTGATTTTGAGCAAACAACCATGAATTGATCGTTCAATCTTCAACTACATTGACACTCCCCGGCAAAAAAGGGATCCATTGCGACAACCTGGGTCACACGGACAGAGCTGAAATGGAAAACAAACAGAAAAGCCAACACACCACAAGCATACACACAGCACAATATCACACATCAATGACGACCTGCGCCTCCAGACAGAGACCTCCTCTTGACATCTCGCAACACAATCGCCACTTGCTAGAATGACTCTTGCAGAATGCAACGTGACCATAGCACCACCTCATGATACTCTACGCACATCCTCTTATCTACTCACTACCAATCACCACTGCAATCGCTTGTCACTCATTCTGCCTCAGTTCTAGTAACGATGACGTATGCGAGCCTCAGTCGTTCACACTCTTTCTCCCCGGCGTGTGGGACCGCACCTAACAATTATCTCCGTGTGCATTTCATTCTCAGCAATAGCCTAGCCTCCCCGGCGTATACGACCCATCTGCTGTCTCTAACATCAATCAATTCATACACGGATGTAGAAGACTCGAAACAACTTCAGAAGTAATCACGACGAAAATTTTAACAAAATTACGCAATAACAACAAGATACGAAAACAACGAGTAAACACAATTAATCCAAAATCACAAATTGATATGACACACCACACGTATATACAAACAGTACACACAAACTCGCAGATCGTATCTCGATGGAATTCCTTTGAAGAATCGCAGGACTTACACCAGTACGCCTACAACCCTTCTCAGGTTGACGATTGTAGGTTGTGGAATGTCCAGACACAAACAAGATTAACCAACAATTACAATAATTGGAACTCACACAATTATTTAACACAAACATATGTACAATCAACACATCAAATGTGGTAGATTCCGGCATGAAAAACTACCCTCGAAGAACTGTAGGACTTACAGCAGTACGCCTACATTCCTTCTCAGGTTGATAATCCAAGTGGAAGCAATACGAACACAAACAGAATCACCAACAGCTAGATGGCAGATGATATCAATTCAGTATATACAATATCAACATATGTACAAAATCACACACCAAGCACATTGGACTGCTCATTGATGCGCTACCCTTTGAAGAACTGTAGGACTTACACCAGTACGCCTACAACCCTTGTCGGGTTGACGTTCTAGGTTGGAAAATCGTCGCAGAGTTCATTTGCTAACTTCCTTCTATCAGCTATATCCTCAAATCTGAACGGTAACACGCTCATGTTATTGTATCGTAGAATATAGATGACGAACAAACACACGACGTATCTGACCAACCAAGCGTAGACACAGAGTAATTTGCACCAAAGATAATAGCATTCAAATAGTAAGTTGAAACTAGAAATGCCTTTATTCATGCAAGTCAATTTAACAACTACTCTCTCGTTTACGCTTGGCTTATCCTCACTAAACTGAGCAATATCTTTCGTCTTTCCAAACGCACCAATACTATCATAGTCATTGCATAAGGCACGTGAGTTCATGGACGTCCATTTCATTGTGGATGAAAACACCAACGACGACTGAGTGACACAAGTTGATGAACTTAGCGGTGGATCAGAAGCTGTTCTTGTTCGGCATTCAGGTAGTTGTCTAATTGCAAGATTACCACCACTGCTGTCTTTCACTACTAGTTTGGGTTTAGCACTATCATCTGATGATAGGTGGGCTACACGCTGATCAATTACACTGACGGCTTGACAAGTATGAATGCCTTCTGCAACTGCATCTGCATTCAATTCTACTTCACGTTGTAGTTGTACAGAACCCTTGTTCAACTTAGCAGTAGTAGGCATTCCCCCCATTTCATCATGATCAATCAAAGACAAATGTGCACTGTCATGATCATTATCACAAATATTCAATTTACCATCATCTATCTGGTCGACTTCATCATTTTAAAACTCTTTATTACCAGCAGTAGATGATTTGGGTTCTTCCTCACAAATCCCTAAAGATTTTATACCTTCACTCTGACTAGTAATACCTTGTAAACTTGGGGAGTCAGAACTGCACTCTGAAGCAGTAACTGTATTCTGTGACACTCTATTCAACAATGGCTTACCAGTTGCAACTACAGGCTTCTTGACCACACCGTTATCGTCACATGATTCGGAGTCAGGCCTGGAGTTTACATTTAGCTTAGCACAAAACTTGCTCACTGGTTCACAGTTCACCTCTGTATGCACCTCTTGCAAACGTGTAAAACACAACCGTGTTTGTCTTGCATCTTGTAACTTATCTGTTGAGGATGTACTACGAAACCTGTTACACTCACTAGGTCTATATACATTACTAGACATCATGGAGCCTTCTCGATATCCACCTCTCTGAGGCCCTTTCGTCATCAATGATTGCATTTTGCTCTCAGACTGCTCTATTCTATGGGTGAGATGCAATAGACGGGCGAACTTGCTCATAGATAGATTGACACTATCTTTTACTAGTTTCAGGATATCATCAAATTTTGGCTCGATACCCTCATCCTCCATACGGGAGCTTATCTTCACCCACTTCCTTTGCAGTCGAGTAGGTAGGCGTCTTGCTATTACTTCTTGTATAAAACTCGAGTTGAGGTCACTCATGCAATTCATCGAAATCAATGCATTCTTGTAGATCAGCAAATTATCCAAAAACTCAGTGAGTCCCTGGGAGTCATCCTGTAATTGACCACCATTACCCTTAACAGCCTCGAATAATTTCGCTACAATCATCGAAGGTCTTCCAAACCTTTGACGTGGTATGCTCATAGCCTCGTAGTAGCCCTCTTTTGGCTTCATAAACTTACAGCACTGTATAGCTCTTGAAGCATCTCCAGTGCAATACCTCAATAAATACATTAACTTCATTTCATCATTTAATGAAAAACCACTCAACTTGATTTCAAATTCCCTTACAAATGGTAAATAATCAGCCGGGTTTCCATCAAAACACCGTGGTTCAAATTTAGGGAGTTTGATGTTCCTATTATCCGTGAACGGCGAAACAGTAGCATCAACCATGTCATGCTTAACATCAGACACATCGTTACAAGTAACAGCGAAGTCACCATGACTTACTTTCCTGTTTGCATCGCTCTGTCCCTTCTTTGACCCAGGCATTGTTGAACTTGACCCAATTCCAAAAATGTTCCAGATATTGCTTGTTCAAAGAGGACTTGACCGGTGCCAGGAAAGATGAACAGTGACTATCCAAACTTTCATCAACTGTTTGAATCCGCCAAATCTGTTTCTACCATCAGAAACTGTCAGTCACGTGTCATAAACCGTTAATGCCCAGCTCTTGCTACGCTCGCGCCCACGCTGTTCCTTGAAGTTTTTCAGAAACGCTTAGTAATAACGGACGAATAAACCAAAACACCGATTGGCCGCTTGGGAATTCTTTATTGTAACACCAACATATAAAAATAATGTTTTTACTTGGGTTTCTGATGGTTTTCTGCTGACTTCTTTCTGAACAGCGACCGATGAGACGATGACTGTCGTCCGCGAAAATTGGGGAAGTTGATTTTGAGCAAACAACCATGAATTGATCGTTCAATCTTCAACTCCATTGACATTTGCCATCCATCCTAATGTATAGTTATGTGTAACTGCATGTAGTGATTGCTAAAGCTAAATTATTCTCTAGATTTCTTATCTTATCTGTGTCAAGCAATCTAGATTTTGCTAGGTTTTTATGTTCAGCTAGTCTGACTGACCCTGCTGTACTAGTTTGACCTATGTATTTGACCAGACAATCGTTGCAGGCAGGGTAAAAATTAACTAAATTGTTTTGTTTTAAAGGCTTCACAGGATCCTATAACCGACAAAGCTTGTTTCTAATTGAGTTTGTGGTTAGTTTGAATGCCAGCCACTTTGAATCCTGCCAGCATTTTAAAGAATTCTGCGTGAGGCTCCCTAGGTTCCTTCCTTGTATGGAATTACTGTTGATGATTTAGATTCTTTATTGTTGGTGTCGTCATCAATATTATTATTACTATCACTATTACTATTATCATCACTATTGCCACTATCATTATTTATTTTATTTTTAGATTTCCTTACATATTTCCTGACTAATTTATCTAGATAATTATTAAGTTTCAAGGCTTCTTTTATTTGTATCATTTCTTGTCTTAGATTTTCCTTAGTACTACTTAGTTTTTGTGCTCTGTCACTTAAACACTTCCCCAATCCTATTTTTACTGACATAGTATGGGATGATCGGAAGTCCAAATATCTGTTTGAATGTGTGGGTTTCCTGTAAGCACACACTAGTGTTTAACGTCCCATCTTCTTTCCTTTTTAAGTTGCAGTCTAACACTGGGAACTCTCCTTCCTGACTTTCCAATTCATAAGTGAATTGAATTGCCTCTACCTTCGAGTTGATATGTTCGAAAAATCTAACTATATCTTATGTTCTAAGTACAGTGAATGTGTCATCTACATAACTCCACTATACTTTTAGAGTGGGGTGAACGTGTGGTAGACCTTTTACTCTGTTAGCATAGTAACCCAAATTCAAATAGAAAATAAAAATACCAAATCAGTTATGTTACTGGAAGAATATATTAAAGTTTCGTTACTTGGGTATTTACAAGGTCCAAAATC
Source organism: Trichobilharzia regenti (assembly GCA_944472135.2). NCBI lineage: Eukaryota > Metazoa > Platyhelminthes > Trematoda > Strigeidida > Schistosomatidae > Trichobilharzia > Trichobilharzia regenti. Next base: position 107,678,451 of record OX235264.1, read on the forward strand.
CACAACTAACGTAATTGACCCCAGGGGTATTGCGGGAAGACTGCTCCAACACTAATTCTTCAATGTTGACGTTGCCAGAGGTCGATCAAGGTACGTAGGAAGAAACTACGGTGCTCCTGCGAAAATTTGAGACAGAAAGCAGGTGGTTAGAATTAATAATAATAATAGTATATTCTCATTTTGTACATGAGAGACGCCAGTTTACAGGCATCATCAATATGATAAATTACATATACGATTAGCAATCATAATTAATAATAATGTTTTAATAAAATACACATTTTTTCCTACTTGTGTAGGACACACCAAATATACAGGCATGGATAAGCATTATTTAAATTTCATAAATTCGGTTTATGGTTAAGTTACATGGTTGCTGGCGTTTTTGTCTTAGGTCTGTGGGAACAATATGATAACCAGTCATTCAATGGAGCACGTCATGAAATATAGGAATATTGACTTCGCATTAACAAAAAAACCCAAGTAAGTTTTGGATGGATTAAAAATACTTGGGAAAAAATAAAGCTTGAAGTAATTCCTCAATATAACTTGGGTGTGTACAAATCCGAATCTCATTTTTGATTTATATCCAAATTGGGTAATAAGGAAGCTATTTTTACAGATACGATCAGTTATGTTATAAGCTACAATCGTGACGTTGTATTACAAATAGATACTTTTCCATTGGTATAAGAGTATATTCCACAAATGTAATCCAGGTTGCGTCGTGGAGAAAGTTAATTCGTTATTAACCAGGCAACTGAAAGATACGGGACCAATAATGTTTGCAGATCATTTGTCATTGTAAATGGTCAAATATCCACATTATTCATTCTCATTCAAAAAGTCAAATGGAAGCTGAAATGGTGAGAGAAAAAAGAAGACAAACAACAGCAACGCAAAAGAAAGCAACGGGAGTCCTTAAGGAGTGATTAATAAATATATACATATATATTCTGTTTAGTAACTGTGGTTATTTTGGTACACAAACTAACTAGTCCCGTTATGCTAACTTTTATATTATGTGTGAACTAATATTACTGTCCTGTGTAGAAATGTTTATCATCTAGTTCCAATAATATTAAAATTTATAATTGTAGTTTGTTGTAACTACACGTTTAAAGAACTTAAAATATCTATGTAGGGTGAAAAAGAAGGTGTAAGAGTCAGGCGCAAAAGTGCATTGTCATCTTTGAGCAGTCTGGTGACTGAGGAGATGAACACTGGAAGTGTGTTTGCATCGCGCACATTAGCTGGTAGTCTATTCCAAATGACTGAAAACTTATTTAAGAAGAAGTTGTACCGCACGTAAGTCTGACAGTGCTCCATAGCAGCTAGGTTGTGATGATTTCTAAGATTGTAACTGATGACAGCGGTAGGTTTAGTTATTGGCTCGGAGGAATGCAAGAGAAGATTAGTTAGCTTGTAGTAAAAGATAAGGTTTAGCTTAAGGCGTCTTTTCCAGAGGGGTTCTAATCTTAGTCTTCGCATCGCTCATGGTATTCCAGACCACTTTCTAAACCAAGAGTTCTTGAGGTAAACTGCCGTTGCACTCCCTCTAATTTAAGCTTGTCATTTTGTCTTAGTCCGCTAAGAATAAACGGGCAGTATTCTAAGATAGGTCGGACACATACTTTGTATAATAAAACCCTAGTTTCACAACAAAAGAAATTGCGTGTTATGCATCCTATCAGCCTTCGCGTTTTACGTCTGGCATAATCAGTCTGTTCAGCGAACGTTAGGTTACTAGAGTATCTAATACCGAGATCTACGACTGAGTTGAGCTTAGCTAGTTTTCGCCCATTTATTTCAAGAGTTAGATCAAGCTTACTGTTGCCGATACAAATCCAGCCGCATTTGTCAATGTTAAAATTTAGACAGGATTCAGCACACCACGTTGCAAGGCTACTTAGTTCAAGATGTATTTTAGTAACCATATCGCTTAATTCATGAGTGTAGCAGGAGTAGACGACTTTGAGGTCGTCAGCATATAGGAATGGTTTACCTGAGGTGAAGCACTTGCAAATGCTGTTAATGTAGACTGTGAATAAAAGTGGACCTAGGACACTACCTTGCACGACCCCACTTGAGATCTGCCTAGGATGAGACAATACAGATCCAACTTTGGTTATTTGTACCCTGTTGCTTAGAAATGATTTTAACCAGTTCAGTAATGGGTTGCGAATTCCACAAGAGTACAGCTTCTCAAAGAGAATACTGTGAGATACCATGTCAAATGCCCTAGATATATCGAAGTAGAGAACAACGACTAGCTTACGTGCTTCGCGACTACTAGTGATGCAGTTGAAAAAGTCGAAGTGGCAAGTAACGCAGGATCTATTTTTGAGAAATCCGTGTTGAGACCTTGTAACAAGATCTTCCCTAATTAGGTAGTCTGACAATTGATCTTTTACAACTTTCTCCATGATTCGTGAGATAACTGGGGTTATATTTATGGGTCTGTAATTGCGGACGTTTGCCCTATCACCAGATTTGTAATGTGGAATTATGAAGCTAGTTTTCCACTCACTAGGGTAAGTGCCAGTGTCCATAGATATTGAGAAGAATTTAAGAAGTAACAAGGGTATATCACACCCACTGTTTTTGAAAATTATCGAAGCGAGGCCATCCGGTCCCGTACTAGTGGAAGGTTTAAGGCTTTTAATTGCTTGTACTATTAACTGATTAGTGAACACAATGCTTTCAAGGGAAGAGATAGTAAGGGGAGCGGTTTCACCAGGCATATGTGTTTCTAAACTAAAGTTTGCAAACCAATCACTGAAAGTTCACAGATAGTGGCAGGTTCATTGTAGATTACTTTGTCGTGAAGTAAGTATGGGATTTCCCTCGCCGACTGCATTCGTTTTTTAAGAAGTGCCGTTAAGTTATAAACTTTGGAGGTACTTTCAAGTGCCGTTAACTCTTCGTCGAGGTCCTTTTGAGAGCGTAGGCGCTTGAGAATTCAAGAGACTCGTGGATTGAGAGCAATAGTGATATGTCCTTAGTGGAATAGTACTGTTTCTTCAGCTTCCTTAACTTATTACGGTGTGCCCTTGGAATATATTCAGTTCGGTGTCTACTTAATTTCACTATTTTCTTTGGAGCAACTGTATCTAGACAAAGGGTAACATTCCTGTAAAACAGGGTTACTAAGGCCTCCAGGGAGTCAGTGGTAAAATAGTCATCCCATTGACAGAGTCGAATAAGTTCTTGGACTAATCCCCAGTCTGTATATTTGTAACTACGACATATTGTGCTTCCTGAGTCTTGTTTGTTTCCTGTATTTAGTGGTGAGAAAGGCAGAGAGCAGAGTACCATTCTATGGTCACTACTGGAAAATCGATTACCAACATACGTGGATACTGGGATTGTGTCATGACAAAAAACAAGGTCCAACATGTTGTCACCACGAGTAGGTGTCTGGACGTGTTGTTGCCATCCATAACAGTCTATAGTGGCAAGTAATTCGTCGAAGCGTTGGGGGCCGGAACTAGTTAGCCAATTGACTTCTGGAAGATTGAAGTCCCCTGCAATTATTTTGTAATTAGCACTAAACGAGGATGCGTGTGCAAACGATTTAGCTAATAACGCATCAGTTTCTTTTGTTGAGCTTGGTGCTCGATAAACACAGCCTATGAGAAGTTTGTACTTATCTCCATGTAAGACAACCCAGAGTGAGTCAGGTACATTATTCATTGTTTCATCTTCCACCTTACTGACTACAAATGAGCTATGTATATATATGAGACATCCTCCACCACGCTTGCAATCTCTGTTTGCACGGTGTACAGTGTAATCATCGATACCTATATGCACATCAAGTACAGAGGATGAGCACCATGACTCAGTAATCAGAGCTACAGTAGGCTTGGCGACTAATAATAATGTCCTTAGTTCAGATATCTTATTGATTAAGGAACGTGCATTAATTAGCAATATCGTGAATAAGTCACGGGATACTACAAACTGGCTTAAAATGTCACCATAACCTAAATCTATTTGTGCGTCAGCACCGCAAGAATTTATGAATGAAAAGGAGGTCGGACTGGGTGTGTGCACATCGGAGTTGGTGTGCAATGAGGTGGTCCTAGGTGCCATGGGTCGTACCAGTGATTCGGGACACCTGGAAAATTTACCATGTGTTCCTGGATATAAGGGTAGTACAGGTTGGGCCTAGGTTGACGGTTAAAAGGCATAGCATCAAAGGTCTACCCATCCAACTGCTATTCGTCATACCGGTATACACCTTCGGGTTGTTTTTATAACTTAAAGGGAATTGTGAAGGAAGGTGCTTTGGCTGCAAGACTTTAGGAGTCTTGGAGCCTGACTTTCTATAAGGTGGAGCATGCGGAACACCTCCAGATATACTTATGTTTCGAGAGGAGTTTTTCGTAACAAGTGATGGTTTGTTGGCATTCTTACTCTCAGCAGGCTTATTGAATACAAAGTATTCTTCCCCATCATTAGTCTCAACCCTGCGAAATTTGTTCATCGTGGTGAGGTTACTACGTTTGGGGGGAAATTTCTTAGAACAACTTGCAGAAGTTCTAGTCATTTTAACATCTTTCGATGAGGCTTTATTTACAGGGGTACTGGTATCTAAATCAGTTCCTAGTTCCATTGGCAGGTGTGTTTGTTGTGTAGTTTGCTGAATGCTAGTTTCAGCACTAGGTGTCTGTTGCTGTGCACGATCCTTTTTGGTAAATCAAAGCTAGAGGAGGTGACCAGGTTATTACTACGCATTATTCTGCGCTGACACGGTGTTTTATCCTGAGCTACGGTTATAGACTTATAACTGCTATTCAGTCTTAAGTGATCCTGACATTTAGTAAACTTACTAGCATCAAGGGAATTACTGAATTTAAAAATGATTGGGCAATTAGCCTGGTTAGACTTTTTACGAAGTCGTTTGCATTCACATGGAACACTAGCCATGCCGCAACAAATCAGGATTTTGTGTCTTACAGTTTTCAGGGGCAGAGAATCTGGGACGTTGTAAACTATAGCTTGGTGAGAAGAGGTTATACGCTTCATCACCTCCGTAGCCAAGCAGTCAATCAGATTTTCAGCTTTATTTAGGTTGTCTGGAGATATTTTAGGATGCCTTTCTAAAAGACAGGCTATTGGGTCTAAATTCAAAAGCTTATTTTGAGTTACATCCAGTAAACACTTAACCTGGCCAATATCAGAACGGCTCTCCGTGGTATTTGAGATTGGCAGTGACATACTATCAAACTGATCTAATTTTTTCTGAATTTCACTTACTTGCCTCTGCATATCTTTCAAAAGGAGGTTTAGTTTACAGAACTCAGAGTTCTCTAACAGAACATCTTTCACCTGTATCACAGGAGTGAGATCTGCACTCAAACCATTTTGAGAGCTAGTAGTTGATACTGTATTACACGCGGTAATGCAGTTATAACCGAATTTGAGCCACTATCTAAAACAATTGTGTTTCTACGAACACGTTTTTTAGAGATTTGGACCATAATTTCAAGAATTATATGACAATAAGCAGTAAATAAATTTCAGAGCAAACACGTGCAAAAATGTCACCAATTTCGAACGTACCGCCAGCATTGTTAAGAATTCTGCGTGAGGCTCCCTAGGTTAGGATTCTCGCCGACCATGCACATGGTCCGGGGTTCGAGCCCTCGCCGACGCACACCTGATGTCTATAGTCGGCCTGCGAAATTTGGGCTACCGATATCCACGCTGAAAATTCCAAATGTGTACCAAAAATACGGTGTGGAATCAACCTGTAATCAAAAAACATAGGTTCCTTCCTTGTATGGAATTACTGTTGATGATTTAGATTCTTTATTGTTGGTGTCGTCATCAATATTATTATTACTATCACTATTATTATTATCATCAATATTATTGTTATCGTTATTAGTGTTATCAGTATTACTATTATCATCACTATTGCCACTATCATTATTTATTTTATTTTTAGATTTCCTTACATATTTCCTGACTAATTTATCTAGATAATTATTAAGTTTCAAGGCTTCTTTTATTTGTATCATTTCTTGTCTTAGATTTTCCTTAGTACTACTTAGTTTTTGTGCTCTGTCACTTAAACACTTCCCCAATCCTATTTTTACTGACATAGTATGGGATGATCGGAAGTCCAAATATCTGTTTGAATGTGTGGGTTTCCTGTAAGCACACACTAGTGTTTAACGTCCCATCTTCTTTCCTTTTTAAGTTGCAGTCTAACACTGGGAACTCTCCTTCCTGACTTTCCAATTCATAAGTGAATTGAATTGCCTCTACCTTCGAGTTGATATGTTCGAAAAATCTAACTATATCTTATGTTCTAAGTACAGTGAATGTGTCATCTACATAACTCCACTATACTTTTAGAGTGGGGTGAACGTGTGGTAGACCTTTTACTCTGTTAGCTTAGTAACCCAAATTCAAATAGAAAATAAAAATACCAAATCAGTTATGTTACTGGAAGAATATATTAAAGTTTCGTTACTTGGGTATTTACAAGGTCCAAAATCCACAACTAACGTAATAGACTCCAGGGGTATTGCGGGAAGACTGCTCCAACACTAATTCTCCAATGTTGACGTTGCCAGAGGTCGACCAAGGTACGTGGGAAGAAACTACGGTGCTCCTGCGAAAATTTGAGACAGAAAGCAGGTGGTTGGAATTGATCGAAGGCAGTTGAGATGGTGGAGAAGACGGAGAGTCGAAGGCAGAACTATATTTTCATTCAAAACCCGAGGTAAAGTACAAGGTACGGAGATTATGATCAAAACAAAGTGATGTACAATATGTTCATTTCTTACATAGTAGTAAAAATTGGATAAGTTTATGTTTGAGGACTCCACACGGCTCCCCCTCTTAGAGGTCCGGAGGTCCATCAGTACTGTCCTCATGGACGATTACATGAATATATGCAATATAAATAATTGATGTTAATAAGAAGGATAACAAAAAGTAACAGCAACAATAATAAGGATACAAAATTAGATCAGGATGCATGGAATGCATCCGTTTCGTATAATGATTGGCACATGCAAGCATGATTCAGGAATTTTAAAAATCCAAACCTGTTATAATTTTAAATAAAAAATTTATGTACATAATGAACCATGACGTGGTCTACAATTGGTAGATGGTGGCTAGCAGTGGAATCCAGGATGCGCATTTCGCGTGTCCTATTTAGAACTCGTCGGCTGGATGTACCTGCATTTCTCAGTGAGTGATAATGTTCCCACCTAGGCTCGAACCCAAACATCGTCGGAGCATCTGCACAAGAAGCCGACATGTCAACCTGAGACCGAGCACTTCGGTTCAATTAATCGATGGGAAAATCAAAAATTCAATTCAATAATTAACATGACGTGGTCGTTAGCATTTGCGAAATTCATATATAAATAGATATATATATATACTTGGTGAATGGGTATGCTTGCAGTACAGTTAACAAACAGCAAACAATAATACTAATAAATATTTATGAAATGAAATGAATGTCGACAGCAGTAATAATGAGAAGAATGTCTAAATGAGGTTAACGTACTTTTTTTATGTCAGTCAATGAAATGAACATAGGGGGGCGGGTTTACAGATCTGCCGTTCACTGCGTGTCTGTACAGGGGGAAGTGTGAAGAGCGCGAGAGTTGGAGTTGCATAGACTTTCTCATTGTTCATTGGTGCAGGCGTCGCTAGTGTTTCAAATTCGCTGTCGGTGTATGCTAGTTTAAGGCAATCAATAGAAACAGTCTCCTGTTAACCATGTCTGTTCAGCGTGAAGTATTTATCGGTGCGTTTGAGTGCTAGAAAAGGACCTTCATATGGATGTTGTAAACCTTTTCTAATGGCATCGACGCGAACAAATACAAATTTGCAAGTGAGTAGACTCTTATTAACTTGAGCTTTTTGAAGCGATTGGCGAAGGGCTACTGGCCGAAGCTGAAGCATTTGCTGGGTAAGGCGGTTGGTGAAATCGGAGATATTTACGTCAATTGAATCATTAGATGGAACTAACTGACCAAGCAATGTGAGGGTAGTACCATACACAAGTTGAGCTGGTGTACATCCCAAATCTTCTTTTACAGTTGATCGGATACCGAGAAGAACTAATTGTAGGTGTTCACTCCACTTAGATGAGTCAGTTTGTGCCATTAGGGAGCTTTTCAGTTGTCGATGGAAACGTTCCACCAGACCATTCGCTGCAGGATGATAAGCTGTAGTGGAGACATGGTTCACTCCAAGGAGTCTCGTAAACTCTCGAAACAGAGTTGATTGACACTGAGCTCCCCGGTCTTCTGTAATAGTTGTTGGTACTCCATAGTTTGACACCCAACGATCTAGGAAAACCAAAGCGGTACTTTCTGCAGATATGTCGTTGAGCGGACAAGCAATAGCCCATTGGGTAAATCGATCAATAGCAGTAAGGATATGTGTAAAACCTCTGGATGGCGGTAATGGTCCAATAATATCTATATGCGCGTGCTGAAATAGTTTATCTGGTAATTTGAACTGCTTTGGAGTTGTGACGGTATGATGATGTACATTGGATCTTTGACATTGCAAGCATTGGCGTGCCCATTTCCGAATATCGGAGTTTATCTTGGGCCAAACGAGACGCTCGCTAGTTAACTTTACCGTAGCACGTACTCCAGGATGAGACAGAGAATGTAGATGTTCAAACAAAGGTTTTCGACAACTTAGTGGAACGAAACGTCGATGAACGCCGGTTGAAACGTCGCAGACGATAGTTGTATCAGACAGAGGAATAGGTATATCCTGCAACTGCAGGGAGGACTTTTGTCTACAAGTGTGAAGTTCGGCGTCATTTTTATGCAACTTGGCTGTATTGTCTAAGCTAATGTCTATCGAAGATAGAAGCCGATTAACATCACACCGGGACAACGTTTCGGCTACGATATCGGAATCTCCTTTGATGAACTGGATGTCTGTTGAGAATTGTGATATGTAATCCAGTTGTCTGGCTTCTCTCGGAGAGTGTCTATCCAACGAAGTGGTGAAAGCATAACAAAGAGGCTTATGGTCGGTTAAGGTAGTAAAATGTCGACCTTGTAGTAAGAAGCTGAAATGTTTCACTGCTAGGTAGATGGCTAACAGTTCTCTGCCAAAGGTACTGTAACGAGTTTGCGCAGGTTGCAACTTCTTGGAGAAGAAAGCAAGTGGAGTGATGTCATTGTTGAACTTTTGTTGTAAAACTGCTCCCACTGCTACCTGCAATGCATCTGTACATAGAATGAGTGAGGCCTCTGTGTTGATGTGAGACAACATTACAACGTTGGCATCTTTTGCATTACTAAATGCTGCTTTTGCTTCTTCAGACCACTGAAATTTCTTCGAATTGCATCTAAGTAGGTCGGTCAGTGGCTGAACTAATGAGGCACATGATGGAATAAAACGTCAATAGAAATTGAACATTCCGAGAAAACGTCTAAGTTTCTTGAAGGAATCTGGTTCGGGAAAGTTCTTAATAGTTTCTATCTTGTCTTCGGTAGGTCTAATGCCTTTGGAAGTTATTCCATTTCCTAAATATTCAATGGAAGGGGAACCAAAAATACATTTCTTGGGATTGATAACAACTCCAAATTGTTCAAACCTTTGAAATAACAAGCTTAAGTGTTCCGTATGTTCTTCCATCGATGAGCTGGCAATTAAGACATCGTCGATATATACAAAGACAAAATCAAGACCTTGGGTAACTTGGTCCATAAAACGCTGAAATGTTTGAGCAGCATTCTTTAGTCCGAAAGGCATTCTCAAGAATTCGAATAATCCAAAAGGCGTGGTAATTGCTGTTTTTACAATGTCTTCTGGAGCGACTGGTATTTGGTGATATGCCCTGACCAAGTCAACTTTAGTGAAAATGGCCTTTCCATGTAGGGTCAAGGAGAAGTCGTGGAGATGAGGTATAGGATAACGGTCTGGGACCGTAGCATTAGTCAAAGCGCGATAATCTCCACATGGTCGCCAGTCGTGATTAGTTTTGGGTACCATATGCAAAGGTGAAGACCATGGACTGTTAGATGGTCGTATGATGCCTAGCTGCATCATATGTTCGAATTCTGACTTAGCTGCTGCTAGTTTGTCAGGTGGTAACCGTCGTGGACGTGCCTTCACAGGTTGTCCTGTTGTGATGATCTTATGAGTAACTGTATGAGGTATATCCTCGACGCTGTATGACGGCTTAAGGATTTTAGGAAAACGTTGTAATAAAGTAGAGAACATTTCACTCTCCGGCTTTTCTATGCAAATACTATGAACAGAGTAATCACATATAATACCGTGGATCTTGAGTTGGGTGCAATTGTCAATCAGTTTTATCTTGCTGATATCAACTAACAGATTGAAATGACTTAGGAAGTCTGCACCTAGTGTAGCGTGGCATACCTCAGCTACTATGAAGGTCCATGTGAAACGTCGACGTGGTCCCAACTTTAAAATCATTGACTGTTCGCCATACGTCTGTATGTTGGTTTGGTCGGCAGCATGGAGTGAAAGTTTCCCCGGTATTTTTGGCTGATCGCCTGGATAGAGAGGAGGGAATAACACTGACCTCGGCGCCTGTATCTACCAGGAATAACGTGCCGGTAGTCAAATCCCCCACATTGAAAAGGCGACTGGGGTGATTGCCAGCAACAGCCGTCGCCATTACTGCCTGGCTGGGGAGTTTCCCTGAGTTGAGTTACCACTGTTGTATATGCACGGTCGGATACACTTCAGGGTATTATGCCCATACCTCCTATGATAACAACAAATGTTACGGCTTTGAGACGGTGTTCTAGAACGTCGTCTAGATCTTGATCGCCGTTGCTTGGATACCGTATGTGACTGGTTCCTTTGTGCTCGAAGCCCAGACACTTCCAGTCGTAAGTCTTGCATTTGTGATGTTAACTGAGAAAGTAACCAAAACATTGGTGCGTCCTTCATAGACATGGAAGGGCTTGGTGGTACTGCCTCTGTGGACACACTATTTATGCCATTATTTGATAACACGTCCATGACATCATCTGCCATCTTAGCTAGTTCTTCAAGGTCAGTCCTCCTAGAAGATATCATAATAATAATAATTTATTTTCATAAAAACGTATAAACTTACATGAAAATGCATGCCATTTTTACAGGCACGATCAAGTATGGTGTAATGTCAAATCTTAGATTGTCTACAAGTTAATAATGTTTCGACAGTTAAATATTTGATATATATATATGATTACACTCATTGTCTGAACCAGGCCGTATAGTTATTGAATTGTACAGTTGTCCTCCAGGTTGGGCGGGAAAATCGGCTTCGTTTCGTTTTCATCCCGTGGTTGTCGGCATACGATAACCAACCAATATTGAGGTAAGTACAAAGTTTACCAGGGATTGGAAGCTGTTTTAGAAAAGTAAAAGTGCTAAGGTGAATCATTAAAGTGTAATAAATTAAGCAAGTGCAATATATCATTAATAAATACATTTATGTAGGAAACAGAATGGGGAAGTAATTAATCCTTAGGCCGACAACGTTCATTTGCAATGTATAATAAAACCAATATATTTTGTACTATCATGATGTCCACTTTTGGCTTTCATACAATTATTTTCAAGCCAGTTGTTTTTATTTCATGCCTTTTTGTGCATTTGGTGCACAATCGTACCCTACAGAGAATAGGAATAGAATGAGTGGAATCGAATTCATAAAGAGCCATAAAAAGTTAGGTTAAATGGAATGTATTGATGAGGATCAAGTAAAGACGTTATTAGAAAATGAATGAGATAAGACATTGTGAAGTGGTATTTAAAGATCTGACAATGGATAGCAAGTTAATTTATAAGATGCCCCATAAATCTGTGCAGATCCCGCGTGGTCGCATTTCAACAATAAGCTGAGCGAATGGTATATATTTAAAGGTAGAAGCATGATCTGTCAAGGCGTTCATTATTATCTTTTTCAAGATAAAGATCCAAGCCCTCATAAAAATCAGAAATATCTCGAGCCTTCAAATTGCATATTGCTGTTCCTGCAGAATGGGGTGATTCACCTTAGTGACCACCACCATATCTACTGATCAGCTATCGTTAGGATTTGTTGAACGTTTTGTGGTAAACGTTGTAAAAACATCTGACGTAGGATTAACTTATCTACTTTGTGCGATCCAATCAACTGACGCATATGTCTAAGTAGTTCGGATGGTTTTTTTGTACCTGGATCACACGCAGTAAGTAGTTGTTGTATGCGCTTCTCATCGGAGACGGTGGTTCACTGGATAAGTGCATATTTTAGTTTGTCATATTGGGAATTTGTGCTTTCACTGTCTATGACATTCATAACCTATCGGAGTACTTCAGTGAGTATTGTTGCTAACACGCAACCATACTTGGCAATCTGCAATGTAATACCTCGAGCTGCAAACAACTGTTCAATGATTGTGTCAATGTAGTTGAAGATTGAACGATCAATTCATGGTTGTTTGCTCAAAATCAACTTCCCCAATTTTCGCGGAGGCATCAATACGACAGTCATCGTCTCATCAGTCGCTGTTCAGAAAGAAGTCAGTAGAAAACCGTCAGAAGTAATATTGTGATTTATTATTGTAATATTTGTTCACAGACCTTAGTTGTAACATTGTTTATATGTTGGTGTAACAATAAAGAAGCCTCGAGTCACCAATTGGTGTTTTGGTTTTTTCGTCCGTTATTACTAAGCTTTTCTGAGAAACATCAAGGAACAGCGTGGGCCCGAGCGTAGCAAGAGCTGTGCATTAACGGTTTACGTTACGTGGCTGACAGATTGTGATCCAGACACGTGGTTCAGCCAGATCAAACTGAGATAGTCTTAAATCCGCGAAGGCGTTAATAGAAAATTTCTGTGTTTCTTCGCCTTAAATTAAATTCTTCAGGGATAGTGGTACGTTCAGATGGAGCCATTTTCAAAAAAATATTTAAGTATGGATAAATACAAAACAGCATAACTGCGGTAGCAAAAATTAAAGCAATGTGAGTTTAGAAGGCCAAATAGCAACAAAAGTGTTCAAAACGAGTTAACCATTGAAAAAAGGTTCGAAACGGGCTCACCAATTACTGTGGTGGACCTTTTACTCTGTTAGCTTAGTAACCCAAATTCAAATAGAAAATAAAAATACCAAATCAGTTATGTTACTGGAAGAATATATTAAAGTTTCGTTACTTGGGTATTTACAAGTTCCAAAATCCACAACTAACGTAATAGACTCCAGGGGTATTGCGGGAAGACTGCTCCAACACTAATTCTCCAATGTTGACGTTGCCAGAGGTCGACCAAGGTACGTAGGAAGAAACTACGGTGCTCCTGCGAAAATTTGAGACAGAAAGCAGGTGGTTGGAATTGATCGAAGGCAGTTGAGATGGTGGAGAAGACGGAGAGTCGAAGGCAGAACTATATTTTCATTCAAAACCCGAGGTAAAGTACAAGGTACGGAGATTATGATCAAAACAAAGTGATGTACAATATGTTCATTTCTTACATAGTAGTAAAAATTGGATAAGTTTATGTTCGAGGACTCCACAAACGTTTCAACTGCTATGCTTTCCCACCTATCCATGAATATATCTGCTACAGCCTGGGATATTGGTGATCCCATGGCAACTCTCTCAGTTTGTTTGTATATTTTCCCTTGGAATTTAAATATTGTGGAAGTTAGGCATAGCTGCACTCCCAGCATTGTGTCTTGAGTGGTATTTTGTCCTAATTTCGAGTTCTTGGTCAGAAATGTGTTGATTTCTGACCGCATCTATAGCCATATTTATTGGTATACTTGTATATAAATTGACAATGTCAAAACTAACCATTTTTTCTTCATTATCTAATTTTAAGTTTTACACATATATTAATACTCAAGGGTGATTTAGAAACTGACTTTTCTAACCTTTTCTTCCCTTCTAGGATACATTTACAGGGTCATCGCAACAGGCTACTCAAACCGAGGACGATTAAAATACGTGCAGAATTTAGATTCTCTCACATAGTGATCAACGACTGGAACTCCTTACCTGCTTCAGTAGTATCAGCTCCATCGGTGAACGATTTCGAAGGGAAGTTAGGTCTCCGCGGATATATTTTCTATAAGGATTAACACAAGCCACAAGGGCCTACTATCTTTGTCATCTGAATCTGAGTCACAGAATGTCACTTATCACATTACGTCAGAAGAACTAGTTTTCACCCTCTTAATGGACGACGTCAGCAGCGGATTAATAAGGAGAAATAACTGATGACAAAATGGAGTAGGATTTTACTCCATCTAATTTCCAATGAAATGTCAATGAGCATAGAACTGTGTCTGGATAGGAAGTTCGAAGGCGCTGGATTTGTACTTTTCGGAACATGGTCTCTGTTGGCTCGATTTCTGCTAAACTTACGGATCTTCAGAAGAATATAACGAAACTTTCCCTTGAACTAGATGCTATACGTAAAGAAAAGGAGTCCCAGAGAAGTGTTATCAAGAAGGTATTACATGCATAATACTCCTTAACAGACAGCTTGACGCAGAAATTAAAGACAAACATAGATTTGTTGACACTCTAGAGCAAAAAAGTGAACAACATGGAGACGCCATTAAGGCGAATACTGAGCGTCAGAATGAACTTCAGAAATCTGCGGCTGAATGCCAAAAGTAACAGCTTTCCACCATAACTACATTTTGTTAGAGCACACGAATCCCTAGAAAAGCGTTTGGAAAGCCATGAAGAAACTATCAGGTCTCTAGAGGATGAAGTTAGTGAAGCACAGAGTCAAGCGAGGTCTTCAGCTCAGATCTACGATGAGGTAATCTGAGTAAGACATTTCTAACCTTGTAGACTCTCAAACAGCTTCAAGAAAAATTGGAAGTAGTAGAAAAGTATGAGAAAAAAGAAGAATCTCTCCTGAAGTAATGTGTCTTAATATTGAGACTTATTTATAGAAACATAAAAGAGTTGAAAGATGAGATAAGTTTGCACGGCAACAAACTTCGTCGTATGGATGCGCAAGAAAATGAGGTATATTATTTTTTATCCCTTTTGATACCAAGGTGTTTTCAGTTGATAGTTTTGTAGATTGAGTCTAAATGTAATCGCGTGTTACAATCAAAAGTGAAATTCAGTCATTTTGCCCCACCTCTAGACTTTAAAATGCCATGTTACTTAGTAGCTCGTCATCGGTCTATCTCGAAATGGAGGTTCAGAGTATAATTCATGACGTATGTAATCCGGGAAACTTGCCTCACAATTGGTTTTGGAAGTGACAGTGCAATCCCGTTTTGTAAAATTTTGGATTCCTTCAGAGTGCTGGTATTCGAAATAGTCTGATGGTTAAATGAAACAGTTACTCAATTCCAATCTATTAAATAATCTTAGGGTAAGACGTAGTACTAAATTAAAAAGATTATGGATCTCCATTAACTGAGTTGGCTAGTGCATGGGACTCGTCTTGAGCCATCCTCTTCCTTAAAAACCGCTGTTAGACGAGGTGGGATTAGTTTGGTCAGTAGCTCAGTAGTGTCAGACAAGTCTGTCTGTCTGTCTGGATTCAACATAGAACTTGGCACCGAAGTGCAGCAGTTCGAGTTGCCACGTTCCAAATAGCACACAGAGGTAGACAAGAAGATGAGTGAAGAGAATCAATAGAGTTTGACAAGTATAAGAGTGAAACAGAATGGGTAATGGTAGAAAGGAATATGAAAGATTACAGAGACTGAATACATCTGCGCCATTGACAACGATTTTGAGCCATGTCACCTATTGTCTCCAGCCATTGATTCCTAGAGTCCCGAGGGCCCCAACCCGGGAGTCTGCATCTCCCTACCTGACTCAGTTTAACTGTCAAGGATTTCATGGATTGATGCCATGTTTTTGTTTGGCCACCACTGGCTCTTTTCCAACCTGAACCTATATCAGCTAACAATGCCCGTCGGGGGAGGCGGTGGTTAGGCATGCGCACCACGTGACCTAGCCATCTTAGTCTATGTAACTTTATAACCTCGTCGATTGATTTTCCCTCTTTGCCCAACACTCTACGCCTAACGTCAACATTACTTATCTTGTGAAACCACCTAACGTGAGACAGAGATCGCAGACATCTATGATCGAAAGCAGTCAACCTTTTCATGTCTTCAACGCGTATTGGCCATGTTTCAGAGCCATAGAGAAGGACGGAGCGAACTGATGAGCAGTACACACGTCCCTTGGTTGATAACCGGATGTCACGCCTACGCCAGAGATGGTGTAAGTCAGCGAAAGCAGCTCGAGCTTTTCGGATCCGTGCTGAGATTTCATCGCCAATCAGTCCGTTGGTGCTAATACAACTTCCCAAGTAGGTGAAGTGGTCAACATGTTCTATCACTTCACTCCCTATCACTAAGTTAGGAGTTGACGTGTCCAGTCCTGTAGCAGCATCTTACATTTTGTAGGGGCGAATCGCATGCCAAACATACGAAGATTGCTGCTCAAGGTGTTCAGAAGACTCTGCATTTTGTCAGCATCCTCCCCTAACAGGACTATGTCATCTGCATATTCTAAGTCCATAAGATTATTCCCTGGTAACAAGTCGATTCCTAAGTCACTACGTTCAGTTAAGGATACTTCCATTAGCATATCTATGATGAAGTTAAACAGAAATGGGGAAAGTGGACATCCCTGTCGGACACCACTGGTTGTTACCAATTCAGATGACAATTCCCCATAAGCCCTTACACGACTACGTGAGTTTGAATAGAGTGCCTTGATTAGTGCAATGTACTTTCTTGGCACTCCCTTCACAGTCAGACATTGCCATAGTACCTTTCGGTCCACGGAGTCGAAGGCCGCCTTCAAGTCAAGAAATATGACAATTGTTGGACGCCGAAAAGTGTGTCTATGTTCTAGAATCTGTCGAAGAGTGAAGATATGATCTATGCACCCTCTACCTGGTCTAAAGCCTGCTTGATTTTCCCTTGTCTGTTCCTCCCGAGTTCTGCTTAGTCTATGCATGATTACTGAGCCTAGGATTTTAGAGACTATGTTCGTTAGGCTGATCCCCCTATGATTATCACACGAGGACTTGTTTCCCTTCTTGAATATCGGTATAATAAGTGACTTACCCCAGTCTGATGGTACTGTCTCTGATTCCCAGACTTTGCCTAGTACCTCAGTTAATCTACAAACTAGTATGTCACCCCCATATTTAAACACCTCCGGAATAATTCCGTCGGGTCCTGCCGCTTTGCCTCGTTTCAAATTACTGATAGCTTTTGTAACCTCACCTACAGACGGCGGACCAGTGTCTATATCCCATTCGGGTACGTGGTGGATGGCGGGGAGGTTCAGTGTGGCTGTAGGCAAGTTAAATTGTTCCTCAAAGTGTTCTTTCCAGCGTTCAAGGCGTCTATCCTGAGAGCTAATTAAGGAGCCATTTTTCTCAGAAATAGTCTCACTTATGAATTGCCTTCGCCCGCCCGATTCTGTGATGAGTCTAAAGAGTTGCCTAGTGTTGCCTATCGCCAATGCTTTTTCCATCTCTTTCGCCTTTGTCACCCACCACTGTTCACGGTCCTTGCGGAGACTTTTAGTAAGTTTCCTTTTGTGCAGCTTTCGCTCCTCATTGAATTCGGAGCTCGCCGGAATAAGTCTTCTAGCATCTATCAGTTCGGATGAGGCAGTCGAAATCCAGTGGTTTTTACTCACCTTTGGATTTGTCTTATTCACAGCTTTTACAGCTGTATCTATAGCTGACTGAATATTCTTCCAGGCTTCTCCAGGGTGAGCACAGCTGTCGATTCAGATATGCGTTTAGCTAGTTCTTCCTCAAATAGGGATTTAGTTTCCTGATCGAGCTGGGGACGTGATGGTTTTACCGCCAGCTGTTTCCTACGTCCGTTCAGTCGTAAGCACACACGAGCCCGGACCAGTGCGTGATCGGTATCTACACACGTGTTCCAGAAGGAGCGACAATCTCCTACCGACCCACGCCAACGATAGCTTATTGCTATGTGGTCTATTTGTGTCCAGCGTTGGTTTGATGATGGGGGTCGCCAGGTTAAACAGTGTCTCTCCTTGTGTTTAAAGTTAGTGCTTACAAGAAACAAATGATTATCTGAACAGAACTGTAGGAGACGGTCACCGTTGTCGGTTCGCTGGCACGGAACTCCATAGGTGCCACCGACATCCTTCTCAGATTGACACAATTTCCCTACTTGAGCGTTGAAGTCACCAGCTAGAACGACTATATCTGAGCGTTTAGCCTTTCTCACCAAACTAGACAGCTTTTGGTAGAACTCATCCTTCGTTTCATCCGAACTGCAGTCAGTGGGGGCGTAGGCGGAGATTACGAAAAGGCATCGGCGAGTAGTGCAGTCCTTTCTCCTTCTTACTGATCCGTTCAGACGGACAGCACACATTCGGCTATCTACCGGGATCCAGTCAAGCAATGTCTTTTCTGCCCTAGTACTCAGAGCTATCCCTACGCCAGCTAATCCCCGTGAACTAGCTGTGGCATCTCCTGACACCCTCAAGGTGAATTTTGAAGATTCATCCTGTTGGCCAGGTGGGGTTAGGTGAATAACCACACTTGGGTCTTGTATGCGTGTTTCTGAAACACAACATACATCAATGGCTCGAGATGCCAGGGTCTTAGCTAGTGATGCTTGTTGTCCTATTTGGCAAAGTGTCCTTACATTAAATGCTCCTATATGAAATTGGTGGCGTGGCTTTAGTCTGTCTGTCTGTCTGTTTTCGACATAGAACTTTGCACAAATGTGCGGAAGTTCAAGTCGCCACATTCCGTGTAGCACGCGAAGCAAGAGAAGAAAGTACAAGAAAAGCAAATAGAAACAGTGAGCAGAGGTGTGAGACAAAGGAGTAATAAAGAAATACAAAACAGTTTCATTGGAGATCATAAGTCACAGGGAGTGGATGCATCTGCGCCACTGAGAACGATTTTGAGCCATGTCACCAATTGTTTCCAACCATAGATTTTTGCCGTCCCGAGGACCCCAGCCTGGAAGTCTACACCTTCCTACGTGGCTAAGACCAACTGTTGTGGATTTCATTGACTGATGCCAAGTTTTTGTTTGACCGCCGCTAGCTTTTTTCCAGCCTGACCCTATATCCGCTAACATTGCTCGTCGAGGGAGGCGATGGCTTGGCATACGTAACACATGTCCTAACCATCTCAGTCGATGTAGCTTCACGACTTCGTCGATTGATTTCCCCTGTTTACCTAGGACTCTACGCCTAACCTCCATGTTGCTCACCTTATTATGCCACTTTACACGGGATATAGAACGCAGGCACCTATGATCAAAGACAGCTAGTCTTTTCATGTCTTCCACTCTGAGTGGCCAGGTCTCACAACCATAAAGGAGGACGGAGCGGACTGATGAGCAGTACACCCGCCCTTTGGTCGATAGTCGAACATCTCGTCTACGCCAGAGTCGGCGTAAACTAACAAATGCGAAACGAGCCCCTTGTATTCGTGCTGAGATTTCGTCAGAGATCAGCCCGTTGGGGCTGATGGTACTTCCCAAATAAGTGAAGCGGTCAACGTGCTCTACCACTTCACTTCCTATTTCTAAACTAGGAGCCAGCGTAGTCCAGTCCTGTAACATCATCTTGCATTTGGCGGGAGCGAATCGCATGCCAAACATTCGTAGATTGCTGTTCAAGGTGTTTAGAAGACTCTGCATTTCGTCAGCGTCTTCGCCTAGAAGGACTATATCGTCTGCATATTCCAAGTCAACGAGATTATTCCCAGGTAGCAAGTCAATCCCTGAATCGCTGAAGTCACCTAGGGTTAAGTCCATTAACACATCTATGATGAAGTTGAATAGAAAAGGAGATAATGGGCATCCTTGACGGACACCACTGGTCGTCACCAGTTCAGATGACAGCTCGCCGTAAGCCCTCACCTGGCTGTATGAGTACGAATAGAGTGCCTTAATCAGTGCAATATATTTTCTCGGAATTCCCTTGACTTTAGGAGACTATCCGTGGTGGTTTTTTGGCTTTCGTCGTTTTTAGTGGACACAGAGTGAAGAGGGAGTGAGGAGCCATCAAGTAGAGGAGTTGCATCACTGGGGGGAAGGTAAGGTAATAGAGATGAAGATGAAGACAAAGATAAGTGAGGATTAGAGAGGTTTTGTGTGCGTTTTGGATTGTGAGGGCGATTGTTACTTCCCGGCTGCCCACACCGTGGAAGTTGGTTGCGTGACCGCAGAGCCCAGGGGACAACTGCTTGAGGCCGGTCACACGCGGCATGTTTTTGATCGTTCTTTGTTGTTTTGTGTGCCTCAGTAGCATACTTATCACTCCCGCCCTGTGACACGGCAGCAGGAAGCGCGGTCGTTGTTAATCCGGGCCAC
The DNA here is from genome assembly GCA_944472135.2 of Trichobilharzia regenti. NCBI lineage: Eukaryota > Metazoa > Platyhelminthes > Trematoda > Strigeidida > Schistosomatidae > Trichobilharzia > Trichobilharzia regenti. Next base: position 107,698,793 of record OX235264.1, read on the forward strand.
GGCCGATCCGGCATGAAATTTTGTGAATTTGTTTGGATCATGGTATTGGATGAGGTAGCTGCTTTTTGTTTAACCGCTTTCCAAACAACCTGCCTGGCATGGTAGAACCTCAAGAGACATAAGTCTCAGCCAGTATAGCTTGATTAGGTCATTGCGGTGTTCAAGCCCGACCACCACGTCAAGGTAGCAGCTTTCGGTCGGGTCAGACAAGTACGTTTCAACAGTCCATAAACTCCTCTACTTTTGAGCTAGTTTGTCTCACCAGGGCAGTTTGATTTCTCAGATCCAATGGTTAACGGCCTTCGGTGAAAAATATACTTACTCTGTTTAAAGTCGCAAATGTTTTCTCTACTCTGCGTTATTCTTTTGTTTACATGTTTACCCACCGTAGTATTATTCTTTTCCCTCTGCCATTTTGCGTTATTTTTCAGAAGTGGGGAATTTTATTGTTTCACAACCCTAATTCGTTTGTTTGTCTGTTCGTACATTGCAACGTAATGCTAGTTGACTTCATACCTAGTAGCCTACGCAGAATACATCGAAACTGGCTTTAGGTGTCAGGTTAAAGTGCATTAGTTAGACGAGTACTATTAACATCTTGAGCGGGACACTGTCATGTATTTCATCGTGGTTTCTCAATATCAGGATGTCTTTTGGTTAGTTGAACAGGGCTAAGGTTTAAAGTTATGTCTTAGTAAAGACTGTTTCAGAGGAGTACGTAATGTGTTAAAGCACATTAGTTGAAGGGGAAATTAAGTGAGTTTTTCCAGTTTTCCGTACAACCGGAACTTAAGCACGGATGTTTTTGCGGTGACTGTGATGGATAGTGTGTATTGGCAATTTAGATATGCTCGAGAAGACTTCGCTTTCAAATTTTCGCATGACATTTTATTTGAAAAATGCACTTAGTTATATGCACTGTGAACTGTAAAAATACAAAATCCTTTCTTTAGGTTGGAAGGTGCCTTTGTTTGCACTCATCCATCCATAATGTCGTTAGTTGTACTAGTGCTGATAGTGTGTGTGTTTGTCTGATAAGTCATTGTAAACAAACGGAAGTGATATCTGTTGGCGATATTACTTTGTTTTTGGAGCATATTGTATAACCCTTTTGTCAAACACGTTGCAAAGTTCTTGTGTGATTTCCTGGTCGTTTTACATGACTTAGGTGTTGCGTATTCGTATACGACCTGTTAGTCTGATTATACTGTTATGGAAGATGAATTACAATTGATGTGACTAGGGTCTGTTTCTTGCTTAATTAATTTTGTTACTATCTTATATCGCGTCATTTGCACATTGTATGTGAAATGATGTTATTATTATTTCTCTTTTGAATCTGTGGTTCACTGATTAGTTGAATGCTTGTTGAGCACACGATAGATCCTTTCTGTCTGTTTTCGACATAGAACTGTACACATATGTGCGGCAATTCAAGTCGCCACACTCCATGTAGCACACAAAGCAAGAGAATACAGTACAAGAAAAGCATAATAGAAACAGTAAGCAGAGGTGTGAGACTAAGGAATAGGAATAACGAAGAACAGCATAGTTTCATTGGAGATCATAAGACACAAGGAGTGGATGCATCTGCACCACTGAGAACGATTTTGAGCCATGTCACCAATTGTTTCCAACCATTTGTTTTTACCGTCCCGAGGACCCCAGCCTGGAAGTCTACACCTTCCTATGTGGCTTAGACTAACTGTTGTAGATTTCATTGACTGGTGTCAAGTTTTGTTTGACCGCCGCTAGCTTTTTCCCAGCCTGACCCTATATCCGCTAACATTGCTCGTCGAGGAAGGCGATGACTAAGCATACGTAACACATGTTCTAACCATCTCAGTCTTTTTAACTTCACAACTTCGTCGATTGATTTGCCCTGTTTACCTAGAACTCGACCGATGCCTCACCTCAATATTGCTCACTTTATTATGCCACTTCACACGGGAGGGAGATAGAACGCAGGCACCTATGATCCAAGACAGCTAATCTTTTCATGTCTTCCACTCTCAGTGGCCAGGTCTCACTGACAGACACAAAAGAAGGAGGACGAAGCGGACTGATGAGCAGTACACCCGCCCTTTGGTCGATAGCCAGCAGGATATCACGTCTACTAAGCCAGAGACGGCGTAAACTGGCATATGCGAAACGAGCCCCCTGTATCCGTGCTGAGATTTCGTCAGAGATCCACCCGTTGGCGTTGTCTGATGGTACTTACCAAATAAGTGAAGCGGTCAACGTGCTCTACCACTTCACTCCCTATTTCTAATCTAGGAGTCGGTGTAGTCCAGTCCTGTAACATCATCTGGCATTTGGTGGGAGCGACACGATTGGTCCTAGTTTGGTTCTCGGCTGTGTTGCCGTTTTAAATCTCGCCTAGATTACTCGTGGTTGGTAAACCTGAAAAGTAGCGAAAGTTGGGCTTTAGAAACAGCACCAATGCTACTGAAAATTCAAAATATTTGAAGCTTTATGTGTTCCACTTGTTCCACACAGAGGAATTGAAGCGTGTTTCTTTTGCAGTTTAATGTTTTGTATTCTATTTTTACAGACGAATAAACGCATAGAAGGACTAGAAGAGAAAATTAAGCAATTGTCAGAACAAATTACTCTGGTAAGTTGATATGTACGTATAATTATTTAAAGAGGCACAAGAGAGTTAGTGGCGTCGGTGCGGTGGCTCGGCGTCGGTAAAATGCTCACCAACCACACACGTGCTCCGGATTTCGATCCTCGGCTGATGTACTCCTGAACCTCGTCAAGCGGGTAATAAGGCCGATAAAAAAGAGGGAAGGTTACGCGTGTGGCTAGCAACCCCACCCCGTAACAATAAGACCGCTGCTGCTAAAAATTCACTAAGAACTAAAGTAAAGACAACACCAATCTGTCTAGAGCATAGATAATTACCAGTAGAGTGTTAGACTGTCTGTGATTTCATTACCACCAGATAGAAACATTATCGGTCTAGAGTCTTGTGTCAGATTGTTGGAGGAAATAAATGTGAAATTTTACCGCTTGCAGTTCCATGCAATTGACGCTAAGCTGCACCTATTGTAAGGATTAGTGTGATGCCAACTAGCTACCCAGACCTCAGTAAGTGGAGCGGGATTCGAACTGATGACCCATTCATTGGTTTTGAAAGTTCAACGCCTAGGCCAATAAGCCACAGCTCCACACAAAAGTGTGATGTTCTGAATTATTATTTGATAGTAAGCTAGGCATGGAAGGACAAAAACAAGTGTGTCAGACGGGAGTTGACCACGGAATACTTGTGAGGATGATGGGCATTCATTCTACCATTAAACAACCGATGTTGGATGTTTCTGTTGAACTAAACACAAAAAAAGAATATAACTCAACGTATTATCTACACTGCTTGAAAGTTCATTCCATTGTGTGTAGAAACTAAACTCTAAAGAATCAGCTATATTATAAAACATTAATTAGCTTTGCAACAGTAATTATCCACGGAAAGATATGAAAAGAAATTATATTCCCGTACATCCTCCTTTCAAAAGAAATGAAAGTGTCAAAAGGATCAACACCACCAGTTGAGTGTGTTTTGCTGAAAAGAGAATCTATGCACCTGTAAAGGTAGTTTGGCGAATCCGTTACTGAAACTAGTCAAGAGTAAACAAGTTTGCGTAATCTGCTGTTTTCCCCGGCCGATAACTGCTACCTTGTCGTGGTGGTCGGGCTTGAATACCGTAATGACCCAACATGCTAAACTGACTGGGACCTGTCCCTGAAGGTCCTACCATGTCAGGAAGGTTGTTTGGATAGCGGTTAAACTAAAAGCAGTTACCATGGGGTACATGGGCTCCAGTATCCAATCGGATCAAATGGCGTATGAACCAATATAGGTCACCGGAAACCATGGGAATGCAGCTCGTGATGCTGCTCCGCTGCCTTGCGGATTAGACTCCAAGTCAAATGCTCAGGGGAGGGGTGGTCGCTTAATAAAACTACCTGCTTCGGTCTGGGCGCCCGAGCAGTATCTCAGCCCTCACACAATGAATTGAATAAAGCAACAAATAACAATCAATGAAACTTGTCGCGTGCTATTACACGTGTTGCAATTTCCTTCGGTCTTCCCTTCCCGATGATAGTTAACGAATACTGTTTGAACTTGTTAAGCATGACTGTTTTCCTTCCAGATGAAGTTCCTTATCCGTTCTCTACTTATATATATATTTCTCTTCTTTCTTTTTTTCTTTTGATCTATGTTATTCTATTATTGTTGTGTGGCGCATCCTTCTTGGTGCCGTCTTGTACCAAGTTTTTATGCTTTTAAATAAATTTCAAGATTCCGTATATTATGTTGTAGTCCTTAATGTTGTCTGTGGTGTACTTGCGTAGCAAGAAGGTAACAACTTTTACCTATTCATTTACGTTGAAGTCAGTTGGTGACCTGATGTGTGTGTATGTATGTATGTATCTCTGACCCATGGACTTAAATTACAGTGATGTGCAGTTCAGTTGAATTTTTATTATTATTTCTTTTGTGAATTTACAAATTTTACAAGTTTTTAGTAGTTTTCTTTTTTTCTCATCAACTAAATTTTAGGCTACTCAACGTGCTGTTAACGCTGAGCAGGAAGCTGAAAGTCTGGCAGCAGAATTAGCTGTTCTAGAAGGTTAGATTTTGGGAAAAATGACTTATATGTTATTTTTCCTGTACCGTTTGATGCAGCTATTCGACCTTATAGTCGTTTCATGATATTTTTGGTGAATTAAATTATTTTACCTGATTGGGTCATTGTGATCGTTTAATCCAACGACGCTTGTTTGGGACCAGCGTGTAGGTTTATTTTGTCACACTTACTGCAATCTTATCAAGAATAAATAATATGTGGGATTTCCGATTTCTCATCTCTTAATAGAGAGAGTAGTGTTACGATAGGAGACAGACTTGGTAAAGGAGTACTTATTTGGGATTTGAAATCTATATTATGGAGGTCAACAGCACTCAGCATCAAAAATAAGATCCGGATTTTCAACGCCATTGTAAAATCAGTGCTACTATACGGATCAGAGACTTGGCGCGTCATAAAGAGCATCTCAAACAAACTACAAACCTTCATTAACAGCTGTTCAATACTACTCAAGATCAGATGGCCGGCCAGAAAAGATCAGCGAATCATCCAGGAACCGATTGTGCAACAAATAAGCAGGAAGAAATGGAGATGGATTGGCCATACTCTGAGGAGACCATCAAGTGACATCACTAGACAAGCCCTCGAGTGTAACCTGAATGGGAAGCGGCGAGTTGGTCGTCAGTGCAAGGGTGGCTTGGAGGAGGTCATGTGAAGAGGAGATGAAAGCATGTAAGCAGACTTGGAGCCAGGGGAAAACTCTAGCAGAGAACCGAAATCAATGGAGACGTGCGGTTGAAGCCCTATGTTCCTCTAGGAATAAAAGGAAACAATAATAATAATATAATAGTCTCTATTATGTATGTACACCTTATGCGAAAATCGTCATTTGTACAGATCTTCCGTGTTGTGCTGGCTACGTCTACCCTTCATATTGCGTTTCTTCATCTTTTTTTGTGTCTCATGTTTTATCATAACACTGGTTCATTTCTTCTTGTCGACGTCAAATTTATCTCCGCTATTTGATATTTTTGTGCTAATGAACATCTATACTACTGATAAATTTTGTCAGTAGCACACACCACAGTAGCACTGTGGTGAGAGCTGGCTGCTAGCCAAAATTGGTAGGCGATAATTTACGTTAATGTTTACGTCCCGAATATTGGTCATGAGAAAAGTAAGAACAAAGACTGACTGACTCAACAACCACTCACAGCAGACTTTGCGTAGGCGGATACAATCTGCAGATAGATAATCTGAACTTCAAGAAACGACCATAAAGGGATGAAAGATTAACGTTCACAGCGAGAAACCACTGATCAGAAGACTGTGTTTGTTTGCTTACAGTAATCTATAATAGTGTACATGAAAATCTATAGATATGTGTTGACTTCCTAAATAAACAATCTGTTGCCTGGCCCTTGTCTTCTGTAGTTACAGTACTATGGGATCTTTATATTCCCTATCAAGTATATTGTAATAATTGTTTACACTATTACTTCTACTTTTCTCTACTATTAATTGGAAATTTCGGAATGAATTCTAGTGATTAGTTGCTTAAACGTGATGTCTTCTTCATGTCTAACTTCCCAACTTAAATTTTCTAGTTGTTATTGACCAGACTCCTGATTTAGATTACATAATTATTTGATTGAATCCTTCTTGCCTGAATTGGACAGGTCAAGTATCTGTCGGAATCAAACTTCTTTGTATAGATGATGTTTGTAGAAGTTTCTTTATTTGTTTTTGTCTTTGCAGTCTAGTATGGCTAATCCCATCTGTTCATTGTCGTTTTTTGAAAGTGAACTGCATTCTGTCTATTACTAAAGAAAGAAATTATAATATATATGTATTCTGATTCCTCACGACCGTACTTCAGAGACTCAGGGATTGACTTACTACCGGGGAATAATCTCGCTGACTTGGAATATACAGACGATATAGTCCTTCTAGGCGAGGACGTTGACAAAATGCAGTCTTCCGAACACCTTGAGCTGTAATCTACGAATGTTTGGCATGCGATTGGCTCCCGCCAAATGTAAGATGATGCTACAGGACCGGACTGGACTATACTGACTCCTACTTTAGAAATAGGGAGTGAAGTGGTTAGTGAAGCACTTTGACCGTTTCACTTATTTGAGAAGTACCATCAGCCAGTGCCAACAGGTTGATCTCTGACGAAATCTCAGTACGCATACAGGGGGCTAGTTTCCCATATGCCAGTTTATGCCGTCGTGATGTGATATCCGGCTATCGACGAAAGGGCGGGTGTACTGCTCATCAGTCCGCTTCGTCCTCCTTCTTTTGTGTCTGTCAGTGAGACCTGGCCACTGAGAGTGGAAGACATGAAAAGATTAGCTGTCTTGGATCATAGGTGCCTGCGTTCTATCTCCCTCCCGTGTGAAGTGGCATAATAAAGTGAGCAATATTGAGGTGAGGCATCGGTCGAGTGTTAGGTAAGGAGGGGAAATCAATCGATGAGGTTGTGAAGCAGTTACATCGACTGAGATGGTTAGGACATGTGTTACGAATGAATGCCAAGTCATCGCCTTCCTCGACGGGCAATTTTAGCTGATATATGGTCAGGCTGGAAAAGAGCTAGTGGCGGTCAAACCAAAACATGACTGATCACCCAATTAAATCCACAACATTTATTTTAAGCCAGCCAGTCACGTAGGAAGGTGTAGACTTCCTGACTGGTTGGAGTCTTCGGGATGGTAAAAATCAGTGGCTGGAAACAATTGGTGATATGGCTCAAAGTGATCGTTCTCAATGGCTGGCGGAGATGCACCCACTCCTTGTGACTTATGATTTCCAATGAAACTATATTGTTCTTCGTTATTACTATTCGTTTGTCTCACACCTCTGTTTCCTGTCTCTATTATGCATTTCTTCTACTTTCTTCTGTTGGTTTGTGTGCTACAAGGAGGGAGTGTGACGACTTGAACTGGTGCACATCGGTGCAAAGTTCTTTGCCGAAAACAGACAGAAGCGATTAATAATTGGACATAATAATGCAGCTAAATATCTAGATAGCGCATTTGTGCTAGGGTGTTCCTAAAATCAACTATCAGTCGGTTAGGGTGCTGTGGTTTATGAACTTCGGGGGTACCGCACATTCCATTAGAAGTGTTATTTATAGACAATGCTTTTTGAACCATTTTGATTCAAATAAAACTGTGACTTGTTGATTCAAGTACCCGATTTTCAACCCTTCGGTCATTGGTTTGAATGTCCCACTGCACTCACCAAGGTACATGGCCTACCAGGGTAGTATCTTTGACCTTCATATAATAGGTGTGTCACATCACGAACTGTACGAAAGTGCATGCCTGTCTTTCTTTATATATAAAGGATATCTCAGAAACCACTACAAGACTCTTCAAACCTTAAGGAATTGACGTCGTACACAAACCAACAAAGTCACTTCACTCAATTCTATGTCAACCAAAAGACTCAACAGCGAAAGAAGATAAGACCGACATCATCTACAAAATAAATTGTAACAACTGCGAGAAACACTACATTGGCCAAAGTGGAAGTCCCCTTCATCTTTGTATCCACGATCACAAGCTGGTCGTCAAGAGACATGATATCCACTCTCTCTCTTATCACCACATCTTGACCACCACGGACATCAATTCGACTGGGACAACGTTCAAATATTAGACAGAGGAAGCAACAAGAATGCTAGAGAATTTTTAGAAGCTTGGCATTCTAGTGAATCATCAATCAATAGACACATCAGGATAGACAAAATTTATCAACCGATTAGAAAGAAACCTCACACACAAAGAGTTAAAATTCAAGTCAAAGAAACAATCAGTTCCAATACAAGTAACCTAGAAGGTGTGAAAACACACAAAAACAACCAATCACGTGCAAGGTCACCAGGAGAAATGAATAATAAACTCGTGGAGAAATCTAAAAGCTCACTTCAATTGAAATTGAAGTATTCGCTGAAGATGTCGCCTAGTAGTGGGGCGATGAAAGCTTCGCAAATTAACTATCCAGCTCAGAGAAGACAACCACATCAAAATCGCCCAGCTAAGCTACAAATCTTCTCTATCATAGACAACATGTTTAGCGCAGACTTCGAATTAAAGTATACATATATATGTGTATATTTAAGTATTGTTTTGCAGGGATTTTATTGGTTACGAGCTGATTTCACTTAGGAAACCATAAGAATTACCAGGCAGTATACTACACAACTGTTTCATCCTGGCTAGCAGACGTTTTTGAATTCATATGCAAATGGATCAGATCCCAGTGGTTGAATAGTCTACGAACTCACCCTTTAACGAGGACGTCCCGGCTTCGAACCCTGTCGATGGGTGCCTACTGATGAAGAGTTCCAAACTAGGATGCACCAACTGTCCAGTACTGGTGGCAGTTTGTGATCAAACCTGTCACACGCCACTATGTGTATGGGCGGTATTAAGCAGGAAGCCCCGCTCGATCTAGGTTTCATGCTGGTTGGCGCTTTTTTTCAGCAAGGCATATTTTATTTTTATTTTTTTGATTACAGCTTGATTCCACACCGTATTTTGGTACAAGTATGAAATTTTCAGCATGTGATGTCGGTAGCTTAAATTTTGCTGGCCAACCCTAGATATCAGGTGTGCGTCGGCGGGGGGTCGAACACCAGGCCATGTGCATGGTTGGCGAGAGTCCTAACCACTATGCCACAGTCTTGAAGGAACTTATGCCCTCTATGAGATTCGAGCGTGTGTTATCCAGTGTTGTGCAATCAGAGACGTCACCACTGAGCTATTCGGGTTCTTGATTTACCTCCTGTATCATTTTATATTATATGCTTTGATTGGACAGATATTGGCAACTAGTGATGGCGAGCCACCTATGTCTGTTTTCGACACAGAACTTTACACCGATGTGCGTCAGTTCAAGTCGCCACACTTCACTCAGCATACAAAGCAAGAGAAGAAAGTAAAAAGAAATGCATAATGGAGACAGTAAACAGATATGAAGCAAAAAAATAGTAGTAACGAAGATCGATATAGTTTCATTGGAAATTATGATTCACAAGGAGTGGATGCATCTCCGCCAGCCATTGAGAACGATCACTTTGAGCCATATCACCAAACGTTTCCAACCATTGGCTTTTAACGTCCCGAGGACCCCAATCAGTCAGGAAGTCTGCACCTTCCCACGTGACTGGTTTGCTTAAACTAACTGTTGTGGATTTCATTGACTGATGAAGCCATGTTTTGCTTTGACTGCTGCTTGCTCTTTTTCAGTCTGACCCTTTGTCAGCTAACATTTCCCGTTGTCGAGGAAGGCGATGGCTAGACATGCATGGACAACACATGTCCTAACCATCTCAGTCGATGTAGGTTCACAGTCTCGTCGATTGATTTCCCCTCGTTACATTAACATGGTGACTGATAGGATTCAGTTTGCACCAAACAAAGAATTAGACACATTACGTTGGTTGCTGACTGCTAGTGTCCAATCATAATGTCCAATATAGAAGCGGTTCCTGGCTATTTTCGGTATTCACTACTGTAAATTCGAAAATCATCGTTACTGCTCCATTACGATTAAGATTTTATTTTGATAAATCACACAGTGTTACACAGTAATATTAACTGATGTCAGCGTTTCGAGCACAAACTATTGCCACTCATAATCATATCAAGTGACACAACTTTCTTCCTTCATTTATATACCGGTCTGGAATTGACTAGATATTGGAATAAAAATCAATACAGGATAATGTACATTCAGAAATAATAATAGTATGAGTGTTATTAATCAATTACAGTTAGATGGGAAATAAAACGAGTGTTTTTATAGTCATAATAAGTAACTTGTTAGAATGTTGTAATGAATGTGAATTGAATTGAAATTTACTTATTATCCTCCTCTGATTTGACTAACTGACTGGCAGTTATAATATCTTCCATTCATATTTCTGGTATTTGCATTGATTCATTTCTGTTGCATGTGTTGTGTTGCGTGTAGACTCTATGAACCAGTCAGGATTCAGTAATCAATCTCTCTCTCTCCACCTAAATAGATTTCTTCTTAGAGTCTTAACCCTCTCCCACCATGCTAGTATGTGGTTGTACGTTAATGCAAGTAGTGCAATTGCTGAACTCTTTTCTAAATTACTTATCTTCGCGAGTGGGTTCAATCATTCTACCCTTAGCTAAATTCTTATGTTGTGACAACCTGACTGCCCCGAAAAGATAAGTAACTTAGAAAAAAGCTCAGCAATTGCACTACATGCATTAACGCATAACCACACAATAGGTTGGTGGGATAGGGTCACAATTCTATGTAGGTGGAAAGAGAGATTGGTTACTGAATTCTGACTGGTTCATTGAGTCTACACGCAACACAACACATGCAACAGAAATGCAAATACCAGAGATATGCATGGAAGATATTATTACCACCAGTCAGTCAGTGAAATCAGAGGAGGATAATAAATAACCTCAAAATTCTATTTCGATTCAAGCATGTCACAACATTCTAACAAGTTACTTATTATGATACTCGTTTTATTCCTCATCTGATTGTAATTGATAAATAACACATATTATTATTTCTGAATGTACATTATCCTGTATTGATTTTTATTCTGATATCCAGTTATCAATTCCACAGATGTATATAAATGAAAGGAAAAACGTGTGTGTAACTTGATATGATTATGAGCGACAGTAGTTTGTGCTCGAAACGCTGACATCAGTTAATATTACTGTATAACACACTGTGTGATTTGTCAAAATGAAATCTTATCTGTGATGGAGGTATGCTCTACCAACACAATGCCCAAGTTTTATACTTACATCGTTACTGCTGCTGAAACTACACTCTGAGCTTGTTTCTATTCACCCGCCGATAACTGCTACCTTGTCGTGGTGGTCGGGCTTGAATACCGTAATGACCCAACATGCTAAATTGACTGGGACCTGTCCCTGAAGGTCCTACCATGTCAGGAAGGTTGTTTGGATAGCGGTTAAACTAAAAGCAGTTACCATGGGCTACATGGTTCCAGTATCCAATCGGATCAAATGGCGTATGAACCAATATAAGTCACCGGGAACCATGGGAATGCAGCTCGTGGATGCCGCTCCGCTGTCTTGCGGATTAGACTCCAAGTCAAATGCTCAGGGGAGGGGTGGTCGCTTAATAAAACCACCTGCTTCGGTCTGGGCGCCCGAGCAGTATCTCAGCCCTCACACAATGAATTGAATAAAGCAACAAATAACAATCAATGAAACTTGTCGCGTGCTATTACACGTGTTGCAATTTCCTTCGGTCTTCCCTTCCCGATGATAGTTAACGAATACTGTTTGAACTTGTTAAGCATGACTGTTTTCCTTCCAGATGAAGTTCTTTATCCGTTCTCTACTTATATATATTATATATCTCCTTTCTTTTTTTCTTTTGATCTATGTTATTCTATTATTATTATTATTGTGTGGCGGATCCTTCTTAGTGCCCCCAAGTTTTTATGCGTTTAAATTAAAAAAAATAATAAAAATAATGTTTCTATTCGTTTTTCCCTTTTCCCTCTTTTTTAATGTGTTTTAGAAGAAGCAGATGAATGGAATGAAAAATCGAATAATATTCAAGAACAACTTGATATGGTTAGAAGTACAGTAAGCGAAATATAACACTATATACATCTATATATGTATATGCCAGCCATACTTCACTCCCCCGTGATTGTGATTGACTACTGAGATTATTGTTGGTAGTGGTGATGATGATGACGATGATGACTAGCCTTTTTTCCCTGTCTCTCTCTCTCTCTTGTCTCTGCTGTGGACAAACATCCCTTTCCCTTCTTTATTAGTTTTTATATACAGTTTTAAACTGATTTTTAAGGCGCTTAATTTGACAGTGTTGTTTCGCTTCGCTTTTTCTTTCTTCGCTTATTTTCTTTCTTCTTTTTTTCTCTGTGTAACGTCGAATTGTTGTACTGTCTTACTGTCTTTTTACCTCCTTATTATACTCAAGTGTTGTTTACATTGCTGAAAATGTTCAGGACATTGCCGTATTCCATTCCACTGCATTGAGTAGCATTGCATTGCATCGCATCCATGTACTCAAAAACGCACATATACAAGTCACTGTTTGCGTCAGAAAAAACGACAAATGGCAGGAGAAACGGGAAGATGGGAGCTAAATTAAGTCGATTTCTAGTTGTTCTTTTTCTTTTTTTCCCACATGTTTTGTCTTTTTTCTTCTTCGCGTGTGGTTGTGCTTCTCCGTTTTCAGATAAAGCTGGAACACTTGATGAGGAAGCGTGTTTTTGTCATGAAAAGCATCATCAGAAGCAGCAATTGAGTGGAGTAGATAGATAAATAGATGAAGGAGGTTGTACTATGTTCCGCTGTGTTTCTCTGTGATGGTTTTTCATCTCTACTGTTGTTATTCTTCTTCTTATTTGCCATTGCTACACTTTATTTTCGACTTACAAATTTTAATGATTTCTAGGAATGTTCAACTTTTTGTTTAAAACAAAATATGCTTATAATAATATAATACATATATTTTGCGCTATAAAAAAAGAATATTATGTGTTCATTTGTGTGTGAGTGGATGGTAGTTGTAGTTTTTCACGGATTAATTTGCAGGGAGTGATGATCATGGCAAATTTATTTTTCAGCAAGAGAGAGAGAACCATCTTTAAACCACTAGGAGGGGCAGTAATAATAATGATAATAGCTTTATTCCAAAACAGTGCTTGTGGCACAGAATGGAATTCTCAGCATTTTACTACAGTATTGCATCCAGTTAGTAAATTAACAATAAATAAATAAAATTCTACATAGATTACGGGTAATCTCAGTTAGTTTTGACAACAGCATATTAGCATGTCGGTAGCAAAGCCAAAAATGAACAGAGTGTTTGAAGGTGCTAGAAAAGTAGGTTCTAGCATATTTACTGGCGTAAGCAGAAGAAAGAAACAAAGCTGCACATAACAGAAAAGAGAGAGAGAGAAAAGGAAAAGAAAGAAAACGTTGTACCTATAAATGATATGAGTTGGAAAGACGAGATCCAGTTGTTCTACTGACTATTTAATAAGTTAGAGGTTTCACGCCTAGTGCTTTCTTTATCGCACAGAACACGAGCTAATTAGGGTATGGTTGAGTTTTTGAACTTGCTAGTGGGAGCACATAGTTTTCTATATAACCTCCTGGTTTTTCCTGATGAGATACAAGGCAAGAGTTGTGAATGAAGAGGGAGGTGTGACTTAGATAAAATGGATTTAGCCCATTTTTCACATGAGTCCATGTGCGTGTCAATCAGAATATTAACAAGCTGGCTAAGTGGCACATTGCTTACCCTGCTGATTACGTAATAAGGTATAATCTTTCTTCAGTAGCCCAGGAAAAACTAAGGGGGAACAATAGAGAATAATAAGCAGAATACGGGAGTTAACGAATTGTAGGAGTAAGGGTTGGGTTATACCAGAATGTCTTGACTTCCTGATGTAGAAGGTGAGACGGAATATTTTCTTGGAAATCACCAAGATATGAGACGACCAGGAAAGATCAGCAGATAGAATGACGCCTAGGTATTTAATTTCTGACTTGGTTTCTATTTCAGTGCCATCTATGTTGCACACCTCGTGAGCGGTAACCAGTTTGTTTAGGTCAGATTTGTGCCTTAATGGGAAATTGACTGTTTGACATTTGGAGGGGTTTAAGGTGAGACCGTTTTCCTTGGACCATCGGCTGACTTCTGATAAAAAGCCGTTTAGTTTAGTGCAGTCACTTTGGCTGGACAGTTTTCCTTTTCTGACTGACTGGTTTCATCATAGAACTTCGCGTAGGAGCAGAGCAGTTCTGCTTGCCACACACTCCATATAGTACACAAAAACAAAAGAGAAAAAAAAAGAGACTCGAAAGGAAGAAAATAAGCAGGAACGTGAGGCAGATATATGGCAGATGACAGAGAGTGATGAATACATCTGCGCCATTGGCAACGACTTTAAGCCATATCATCACTAAGAATCTATAGTTTGTTGGTTCTTCGTACCTCCGGAACCATAACCAGTCGATCAGTCCTCATCATCCCACTTGGCTTAAACTTAATTGCATGGAGGATTTCATCATGAGCTGACATCAGTTAGAGAACCAGTGGAAAATCTGTTTCGTCGTAGTTTGGGACTCTTCATCAGTACGCTGGGGGTTCTAGTGGGAAGCCGTGACACCAGTAGGGTACTGCAGGTTGAAGATGAGGTAGTAACTCGTCGAAGAAGATATTGCGAAGTGGTCGCGCTATGTCATTAATTGACAGAAGTTTGAATTCAAGGACCATTGGATCGGGTTCCAGTGGCTCAATGGTCTGTCTGTCTGTCTGTTTTCGACATAGAACTTTGCACAAATGTGCGGAAGTTCAAGTCGCCACACTCCGTGTAGCACGCGAAGCAAGAGAAGAAAGTACAAGAAAAGCATAATAGAGACAGTGAGCAGAGGGGTGAGACAAAGGGGTAATAACGAAGAACAAAACAGTTTCATTGGAGATCAAAAGTCACAAGGAGTGGATGCATCTGCGCTGGCCACTGAGAACGATTTTGAGCCATATCACCAATTGTTTCCAACCATTTGTTTTAACCATCCCGAGGACCCCAGCCTGGAAGTCTAAACCTTCCTACGTGACTTAGGCTGACTGTTGTAGATTTCATTGACTGGTGTCATGTTTTTGTTTGACCTCCTCTAGCTCTTTTCCAGTCTAACCCTATATCTGCTAACACTGCTCATCGAGGAAGGCGATGACTTGGCATTCATTCGTAACACATGTCCTAACCATCTCAGTCTTTGTAACTTCACAACCTCATCGATTGATTTCCCCTGTTTACCTAGAACTCGACGCCTAACCTCAATATTGCTCACCTTATTATGCCACTTCACACGGGAAGGAGATAGAACGGAGGCACCTATGATCCAAGACAGCTAATCTTTTCATGTCTTCCACTCTCAGTGGCCAGGTCTCACTGACAGCCATATAGGAGGACGAAGCGGACTGATGAGCAGTACACCCGCCCTTTGGTCGATAGCCAACCGGATATCACGTCTACTAAGCCAGAGACGGCGTAAACTGGCATATGCGAAACGAGCCCCCTGTATCGGTACTCAGCTGAGATTTCGTCAGAGATCAACCTGTTGGCACTGGCTGATGGTACTTCTCAAATAAGTAAAGTGGTCAGCACGCTCTGTCATTGCACTCCGTATCATTTATTTAGGCTAGACGTGGGTGTATTCCAGTCCTTCAACAGCATCTCTTGCATTTTGAAAGAATCGAAGATTTCTGCCCAAGGTATTCAGAAGACTCTGCCTATCGTCGGTGTCTTCACCTAGAAGGACTTTATCATCCCTATGTTCCAAGTCAACAAGAAAGTTCCTTGGTAAAAATTCAATCCCTGAGTCACCGAAGTCAGGCTTAATTCCATTAGCACATCAATGATGAAACTAAACGGCAATGGGGGTAGTGAACATTCTTGCTGGACATCACTGGTTGTGTACCACTTGCCTTGCAACCTGAAGGTCACATACTCATTCCCCTCATTGGGGAGTATTAATGGGCACTGAAAAAGAGTCCGGAAGATAAGACGAATCAGCTGTCCAGAACTCTACTGGTTTTCAGTGGTTCCCTCTAACTGAAGGCAGTTCATGATCAATCTAAAAGTGATATTTTTATGGAATCATGCTTCGTAATACTTACACTTGTATACGCATAACTTTAGCTTGTGAACTTTGATGTTCAGATCTTGACAGATTATTATTATTTGTATAGTTTTGGTTTGTAAGGATTAGTTATGTTTTACGAGTTGATCACGGATTGATATCAGTTAGAGAACCATTGAAAACCAGGGAGTACTGGACAGCTGCTGTTTCATCCTAGTTTGGGAATCATCGGCAGTACGCACCCACTGGGATTCGAACCCAGGACCTTCCGGTTACAAGGCAAGCTCGTATACCATTCAGCCACTGGGACCCGATTCAATGGCTCGTGAATTCTAACTTATTATTTGCTTTAATTCCTAGAGTAACATAGGGTTTCAGCTGCACGTTTCCATCCCGTTCGGTTCTCTGCTAAAGTTTTCACCTGGCTGCCAAGTCTGGTCACATACTTTCATCTCCTCTTCACATGACCTCCTCCAAGTCACCCTTGAACGACCAACCCCCCGCTTCCATTTCGGGTTATACTCGAACAATGGCCTGTCGTGTGATGTCACTTGATGGTTTCCTCAGAGTATTCCCAATCCAATTCACCTCCATTTCTTCCTGCAGATTTGTTTCGCAATCGGTTCCTGTTGTGTTGGTTCGCTCATTGCCAAAGATCCCTGTTGCTGATCTTTTCTGGCCGGCCATCTGATCTTGGGTAGTATTTGGCGAAGACAGCTGTTGATGAAGGTGTGTAGTTTGTTTGATATGCTCTTTATGCCGCGCTGGCCAAGTCTCTGATCCGTGTAGTAGGTAGCACTGACTTCACATTGGAGTTGGAAATCCGGATCTTATTTTCATTCTCATGCTGAATAGTGTTGTTGACCTCCACACAGACTTGAGAGTAATGAAGACTTGTCTTGCTTTCCTGATCCTCGCTGCTTTGATATCCTGATCAGTTCCTACTGCCTGTAGTTGAAGCGATGCTTCCCAGGTCGGTGGGTAGGTAAAGGAGGTTGTTTCTCTCAGGTTCCTCCCATTTATGCTGGCTGATTGTTGTCTGTTGTTGTTGTAGCTGTTGTTGTTCGCCAGGAATCTTAATCACCTCTGTTTTCTCTATGCTCACCTGAAGTTCTATCTTTGATGCATCTTCTGTCAACTTGTTTCTTTTCACTTGCATATCTTCCAGTTTGTGGGAAATCCGACGTATATACTTTGCGTTATTTTAATCACATCTTGTATAAACAATGTAACTTCCCAGCCTTGATTTGGTCTTAATATATATATATATATATATTCTCGACAACAACCCATTTATGATCTCTGTTCAACTCCTGAATTACTAGACCCTTATGTAAGCATGGTTTTGCTTATACACTGCTGTTCAATTCAATGATGAGTAACAGTCATTTGCCTAATGCTGTTTAGTGACAGAAGTTTTCAAACTTAATGAACGGCGCTGAAAAATTACGCTTGTGTGGCCTATACACACACACACACACACACACAGAAAGTTTAAGTTTAAACAAAAAAATAAAGGCTTGATAGAAGGTAAGAGGAATCACCTATGAGGACAGGAGGCGGATAAGATGGTGAATAACTAATGCATCGAGTAGTGGTGTGGTGAGTTCAACTCAAGTCAGATGAGAGAGAGAGAGAGAGTAAAGACATTTAGTTACTGGGATAAAGAAAGACTGAAAGCTGTTTCTTTCTGAACACATAGATCTTGTTTCAGGCGCTTGATAGCGATTACATCGGCAAACTTGAGGAGAATCGAACTACTCTGTCTATTGATAATTTTAGAGGATTTCATGATGTCCACCTCATGAACTACATCGACTAGATGTAAGCATTGCAACGTAGACTTTTTGGTGTAAATGCAAGAAAACTGAAGGTCAGTTGATGAGGTTTTGATGGGTAAAAGCGATACAGATGGTTAGGATACGTGTAATGCATGGTATGCTATCGCCTTCCTCACTATCTAGCAAAATGACTTCATGTTAGACATTATCGGAGGAGACGATAACATGTTTACGATGGAGATCGAACAGTACGGTTTCATATAATCAGTCATATGCGTCGGTGGCACAGCTGTAGAATACTCGCCGACCACGCACGCAGGTGGTTCATCGTTCGATCCCTGGCCGACTCACCCATTTACGTCGCTAAGTCAGCAATAAGAGTGGTAAAGAGGGAAGGTTGTGCATGAGGCTAGCTAGCAACCCCGTCCCGTAAAAGCATAACACCAGTGCTACTGAAACTTGAAAGCTCTAGTTTGAAGGTGCCCAATGTTCCACTGGGACTGTAAAGGAATAAACAAAAAGATATTCAGCTATGGATGTCCTGAAGGTGTGTGTGTTTACTCGGAAGTTGTGGCCAGTGTACGTGTCCACCTTGTCAAAGTGGATTCGATTTGAATATTCTCATCAAATCTATTGATTGGCTGGGAATGCCTGTTATGTTTCAAATTGTGACAGAAGATGGAATCCATAGGCCCATCCATTGGCTCCAGCTGGATCGATTCCTAGTGGGTCAGTAGTAGGTGTTCACCAATAAAGACTTTCAGGTTAGGATGAAATAGCTATTCAGTGCTATGTGTTTTTTCAATGATCTCTGACTGACACACCGGTTCGTATCAAAGTCTACATTTTATTTTGTCATCGAATGTCGTAATATAACAGTAGTGCGATGGATGAGTGTATACTTTTCGCTAAACTGAACGTTTTACTTTATTATGTGTGTTGGCAGAATACTTAACAGGTATACGAGCTCGCCTTGTAAGCAGAAGGTCCTGGGTTCGAGTCCCGGTGGGTGCGTACTGATGAAGAGTGCCAAACTAGGCTGACGAAATAGCTGGCTGTCCAGTACTCCCAGGTTTTCCAATGGTTCTCCATCTAATGTCAGCTCATAATGAAATCCTGTAAACCAATCAAATCCCTACAAACCAACACTTGAATATTAACAGATTCAGTTAGTTGACTCTTTATATCAATTAAATGTTCATTTCATCATCTCTCATCTTATTCGGCTGTTTGTCTGATGTTGCTGATAACAAATGAACAGGATAATGTGATTATTATTGATTGTATTTAAGAGAGTAATATTCATCATATAAAAGGTCAAGGTTTGTTTACAGAACAAGGTTACATATAGTGTACAAAGACTTACGCTCTTATATTTTTCTCTCACACATATACTGGATGTTCATTTAGCCAGTTTTGTCAGTATTACTAAACGTAAAAAACGGAATATACAATAAACAATTTATTTGATCTCATTTCATATAAGTGCTTTTATCCCCCTTGTTCATTAATGTCAATCTTATAGTAAACTAGTAAAAGGTAGCGGTGATATTGTGGTCCAAATAAGTTCTGTTGCCGAATGAAACTATGCCGAAATTTCATCAAAAATTGTGTAAATTATGAATTTTATTCACAAGGTGTTACGTGTTCAACCGGATATCTATCCATAACTAGAATAATTCCATAGTAGGTTTGTTTATTAGATGTATCACACAGTGAATCAGTATGATTTACTAGATGACGTTTCGAACAAAATTTATCACCGTTCATAATCATATCATCAATTATAATCACACGACTTCGAAACTTGAGTTTTATAAATTATTTTTGTCCTATCCTATTTGTCATCGTAGGCGTGGTAGTAGAGTTTTCCAGATATCCTACTGGACAGGTGTTGAATCATTTCTATTACACGTGTTTGCAGTTGATTCGATAAATAAAGCTTCTGTTATCAATCTCTCCCTCCATTCACCCTGTGACATTAGATTTTAAAACTGTCATCTTGTCCCATCTATCCTATTGTGTGGTTGTGTGTAACTGCATGTAGTGAGCGCTACAGCTGAACTATTCTCTAGATTTCTTATCTTATTTGGGTCAACCGATCTAGATTTTGCTAGGTTTTTATGTTCGGATAGTTTGACCTATGTATTTGAAATGACAATCATTGCAGGCGGGGTAATAGATAAACTAAATTGTTTTGTTTACTTGGCTCCACAGGATTGATTGACAAAGCTTGACTATTGCAGACTTTAGATTGTTACTCGCTGACTAATCAATTTTATAATTGAGTAAAATCCATCTCATTGCACATATTAGCTGAATTATCACTAAATTTTCAGAGAATCTACCCAGCCTCTGAAACCTGCCCCACCTAATTCAGCCTGCGCAACTGGATAGTGTCATTAGTATTTGTTCATCTAATAAATGTAACTGACCGCCGGCTACTAGAAAAACCTATTCTGCAGCTGCGGAGCCAGCTACATTGGTCGTAAAATTAGGCAGGTTCATCATAGTATTTCCGAACATCATCCAACATGGTTAAGCAGCAAGGGACAAACAAGATCTATTCGTAGCTCTATTTTAGCACACCTTGTAGATAGTGAGCATAAGGTTGATGTTAATACAGCACTTAAAATTAATTATCTATCGCATTCCTACTAATCTTAATTTTTCTCTGCGAGTTGTCTTCTACAGACAGCTGAAGAAGCCAAACCTGTGTCTGTGTGTGTTCAGAAGAAATTTGTACAGCCACTTTCCTTACCTTGGCCATGGTTACATGAATGCATAAACCGGACTACTTCGCCCCCTCCCCCTAAACCTTTAAAATTATAAAAATTATAATTGTCCATACTATTTAAGTTTTTTTTATTTTGACCACTTCATCTTTAATTTACGTGTTATCCTTGTAAAATTAAATTTATTCTAACCATTTCTACCTTTTAATTGTGTGTATTGATTTTCTTCGTTTATTATCAACCCATTGACATTTTTACACTGACTAATTATTGTTAACAAACATATCAGTGCCACTAGATTGGTAAATTGTTGTGTGTTGTAATTAAAATGCTATATACACGTATTAGAGTAGAGCCAGATTTGAGGATCTAATTGAAAAGTTAATATTTCTTCTCTCAATCTGTTCGAAATGTCTAAATGAGGATTTTTTTCTATATTAAATGACTTCTAACGACATCCATCTTACAAAGTAATCGATGCTGTAATTTAACACTTCTTTAAGGCAATATCATTCGCTCTGTTTCTAAATTTTATATCTCCTGTCTACAATGAATTCCCCCTCATCCATTCATCTTCATCCCTTTATGAATTTTTGTATTCGTAGATAATGCTAACTAGCGACTGGAGTTCTGGTAAGAAGTCATTACCAATTGGGCCTACTAGGTCGAATGTATGAACATATATTCTCTAGAAGAGAGAGTGTGAATAGTTCAGTTATAGCACTACATGCAGTTACACACAACCACACAATAGGATAGATGGGACAAGATGACAGTTTTAAAATCTAATGTCACAGGGTGAATGGAGGGAGAGATTGATAACAGAAGCTTTATTTATCGAATCAACTGCAAACACGTGTAATAGAAATGATTCAACACCTGTCCAGTAGGATATCTGGAAAACTCTACTACCACGCCTACGATGACAAATAGGATAGGACAAAAATAATTTATAAAACTCAAGTTTCGAAGTCGTGTGATTATAATTGATGATATGATTATGAACGGTGATAAATTTTGTTCGAAACGTCATCTAGTAAATCATACTGATTCACTGTGTGATACATCTAATAAACAAACTAATATGGAATTACTTAGTACACATATATTCACATATTCTCTGGTTATACTGTCTTGGGCTGGCGCTGTATATCGCGAAGTGAAGGATCCAAGGTCATTCGATTCCAGCTCAATAAATTTGTGTGATAACTTGGAGGTCCTGGGTGTGACTGTTAAAGGGCGGTGATTGTTAAAATTACTATTTTTCAGTGGCCCAATGATTGATTTTTTTAGAAACGACATGCTCAGTTTTGGTGTTTGAAACAACCAGCAGGTGCTTGCAAGCCAGATTTAGGTGATCTGAGTACGGGACAGGTGTTTCTCTTGCTTGACATGGAGCTCATCAGAGGCGTACTCGGTTTGTCTTAGCTCAGAGAGAGGCGAATCAATTCAAAGCATCCACCATTAACTGTGTATTATTATTATTGCTCCCTTGGGTTCCTAGTGTAACATAGGGCTTCAACTGCACGTCTCCACTTGCCACTTCTGTCTTCTGCTGTACTTGTCACCAGCATCCATGTTAGTCCATACTGTTTAAAGCCCTCTCTCTTCACACGATCTCCTCCATTTCGCTCTTGCACTGACGTCCCACTCGCCGCTTCTCTTTCGGGTTCCACTCGAGCAATGGCCTGACACGCGCGCGATGTCACCCAGCGGTCTCCTCAGCGAGTGTCCGATCCATCTCCACTTTCTCCTGCATATTTGTTGGGCGATTGGTTCTTGCGTTGTTTCTTCCCACCCATAGTTCCTTGTTGGTGATTTTTTCCGGCCCGGCCATCTGATCTTCAGTACAGAGCCAGCGAAGACAATTGTTGTTGATAAAGGTCTGCAACAGGCTGTTGGAAATATTCTTTGTGACACGCCCACCAAGTTTCTGATCCGTATAGAAGAACTGACTGACTTGACGTTTGTTTTGAAAACCCGATTGAATTTTGTTGTTGTTCTGAGTGACGAAGATTTCCAGATTGATTTCAGGTTGATGAATGTATTTCTCGCCTTCCCGATTCTCGATTTGACATCCTCGTCCGTTCCGACTCCCTGTAGTTTAGACAATGCTCCCTAGATAAGTGATGAATGAAGTGACCTCTTTCAAATACCTCCCTTTGATGGTGATTGGCGCTGGATGTTGCTGCTGTTGTTGTTGGTTGGTTGGTTATTTTCATAACTTCCGTTTTGTGTATGTTCACCTGGAGTCCTGTCTTCGCCGGCTGCTTCTTCGACCAGTTTGTCGGTTTTTGCTTGTAAGTCTTCGATTTTGTGTGACATCAAACATAAGTCATCCACGCGCGAAATCCAGGTCTTCTAGGTTCTTCACGTCGGTCCAGGGTGTCCCCGTCTGCTCGTTTCCCACTGTCTGACGCACAATCCAGTCAGTCCACCACAATTAGGAATATCATCGTGGGTGATAATAAGCACCCTTGTCTGACTCCTGTGCTTACTTCAAACGCCTCGCCGAGTTTTCCTTTTTGGATCACTTGACATGTGCTACCGTTGTCGTGCAGCTGCTGAATAAGGTTGATGAATATTTGGGCGCTGGACGCCGTAGTACTCGAGTAGTTTCCAAATTACTTCGCGGTCAACGCTAACTGTCGAAGGCCTTCTCAAAGTGTATAAAGTTGAGGTAGAGTTTTGATTGCCATTCCATGCTTTGTTCTGTGATGATGATGCGTAGAGTTGCAATTCGGTCAGTACATGATTTACCTTTCCTGAATCTAGCTTGTTCTGGTCGGAGTTCTGTATCCAATGCGTCCTTTATTCTCTCCAGGATGACGCGACTCAGGATTTTACTTGGAGTCGACAGGAGCATGATTGCTCGCCAGTTCTTGCAGAGTCCTAAGTCTGTGTATACAGGTACATTTAGCCAGTATTCGCTTAACATGACTGCTTTATCTACTATCCAATTATTATTGTCATTTTCAGACCAGGGAATCTGTTTGTTGGTCAATAGAAATTACAAGTATGCTATAGTAAAGACTAAGTATTCAACAAACCGGTAACGATGGAATAAAACACTTTTTTCCCATTGGTTTCATTGTAGACACTAGAAATAACATAACACAACACAACACCTGATTGTCTTCAGATT
The DNA here is from genome assembly GCA_944472135.2 of Trichobilharzia regenti. NCBI lineage: Eukaryota > Metazoa > Platyhelminthes > Trematoda > Strigeidida > Schistosomatidae > Trichobilharzia > Trichobilharzia regenti. Next base: position 107,722,727 of record OX235264.1, read on the forward strand.
TTCACTGATAAATGTAGATTTTTATCAAATAACCTTACTGCTAAAATATCGAAAGCTACTGAATTGAATTTTTGATTTTCCCGTCGATTGATTGGACCGAAGTGGTCGGTCTCAGGTTGACATATCGGCTTCTTGTGCAGATGCTTCGACAATGTCCGGGCATTTAGTTAGTATACAATTGGTGGATGATGGCTAGCATTGGAATCCAGGATGCGCATTTCGTCCTGTTTGTGACTCGTCAGCTGGATGTACCTGCATTTCTCAGTGAGTGATGATGTTCCCACTGAGGCTCGAACCCAGTGCCCATAGTTTCAAACGCCAAAGCGTTATCCACTAGACCACTTGGGCCACGAGAGCCACCTCTTGTGCAACGGGTCGGTGGGAACATCATCACTCACTGAGAAATGCAGGTACATCTAGATGACGAGTCCCAAATAGGACGAAATGCGCATCCTGAATTCCACTGCTAGCCACCATCCACCAATACTATATCGAAAGCTACATCTACAACGCTGATGTACACATTCTAACTACAAAAACCATAAAAATCGAAGGAACACATGACAGGTGGGTCTATCCTAGTTTGAGGTTTTTCTAGAGTCAGCAGATAAGAACCCATGTGATTTGGTATTTGGAGGTTTCCGACTCAGTGCTAACCAAGGAACCTGAACAGGCGTAAGTCGTATCAGTACAGAATATGCGGATAAACACTGTTGGAGAAATTTAAGCCACAGCTGTCCACAACCATTTGGTCTTAATCGGTTAGTTAAACTTAAAGTCTATCACACCGCTAAAAGTTCAGTATTTGAATAATGTAACTAAAATCAAAGCAAGACAAGCTTTCATTTCTCGGAAGTCTGTGTGGAGGTCAACAGCCCTCATTATGAGAATGAAAATGAGACACGAACTTTGAACTTCAATGTGAAGTCAGTGCTACTTCCTATATGGATGCGGTCGACATCAGGACTTCTCCTGAGGTAGCCTGGCACAACATACAGTTAGCTGTAGATACAGCTGGGAAAGCTGTTAATAAGCTAAAACCAAAAGTTAGTAAGAGCCATTGGATCTCTACCACCTCATCCGAACTGATTGATGCAAGAAGACTGATTCCGGCGAGCTCCGATTATGATGAGGAGCTAAAGGTACTCAAACGAAAACTAACAAGAAGTCTTCGCAACGACCGTGAACACTGGTGGGTGACAGAAATGAAAGAGATGGAAAAGGCATTGGCTATTTAGGCTTATCAGGGAAAAGGCAAATGATAAGTGAGGCAATCTCTGAGAAAAATGTCACCATAATTAACTCTCAGGATAGACAACTGGAACGTTGGAAAGAACACTATGAGGAGCAGTTTAATTGGCCCACAGCCACGCTCAACCTACCCAACATCCAACACCTCCCTGAATGGGATATAGACACAGGTCCTCCATCCCTAATTGAGGTTTCTAAAGCTGTCACCAATCTGAAACTAGGCAAAGCAGCGGGACCTGATGGAATGACTCCAGATGTATTTAAGTACGGTGGAGACAGTTTACTGTCTGCATTAACTGAGGTTCTAGGCAGCGTCTGGGAATCAAAAGAAGTCCCGTCGGGTTGGTGTAAGTCACTGATTATCCCCATATACAAGAAGGGAGACAAGTCTTCCTGTGATAACCACAGAGGGATTAGCTTGACTAATATAGTATCTAAAGTCTTAGGCTCAATAATCATGCGTAGACTGAGTGGTGCTCGGGTGGCACAAACACGAGAGAGCCAGGCAGGCTTTAGACCAGGAAGAGGGTGTATTGATCATATCTTTACCCTCCGACAGATTCTAGAACACAGGCATTCCTACCGGCGTCCAACAGTCATTATATTTCTTGACCTAAAGGCAGCATTCGACTCTGTTGATCGGGAAGTTCTCTGGAGATGCTTGGCTGTAAAGGGAATTCCAAGAAAATATATTGCACTGATTAAGGCACTCTACTCGTACTCATGCAGTCAGCCAGGTGAGGGCTTACGGCGAGCTGTCATCTGAACTGGTGACGACCAGTGGTGTCCGTCAAGGATGCTCAATATCCCCTTTTCTATTCAACTTCATCATAGATGTACTGATGGATTTAACCCTAAGTGACTTCAGCGACTCAGGGATTGACTTGATACCAGGGAATAATCTCGTTGACTTAGAATATGCAGACGATATAGTCCTTCTAGGCGAAGACGCTGATGAAATGCAGAGTCTTCTAAACACCTTGAGCTGCAATCTACGAATGTTTCGCATGCGATTCGCTCCCGCCAAACGCAAGATGATGTTACAGGACTGGACTACATCGACGCCTAGTTTAAAAATAAGAAGTGAAGTGGTAGAGCACGTTGACCGCTTCACTTATTTGGGAAGTACCATCAGCCAGTGCCAACGGGTTGATCTCTGACGAAATCTCAGCACGAATACAAGGAGCTCGTTTCGCATTTGTTAGTTTACGCCGACTCTGGCGTAGACGAGATGTTCGACTATCGACCAAAGGGCGGGTGTACTGCTCATCAATCCGCTCCGTCCTCCTTTATGTCTGTCAGTGAGACCTGGCCACTGAGAGTGGAAGACATGAAAAGATTAGCTGTCTTGGATCATAGGTGCCTGCGTTCTATCTCCCTCCCGTGTGAAGTGGCATAATAAAGTGAGCAATATTGAGGTGAGGCATCGGTCGAGTTCTAGGTAAACAGGGGAAATCAATCGACGAAGTTGTGAAGTTACACCGACTGAGATTTTTAGGACATGTGTTACGTATGCCTGGTCATCGCCTTTCTTGACAATGGGAAATATTAGCTGACATAGGGTCAGGCTGGAAAAGAGCTAGCACATGGAGGTCAAACCACAACATGGCTTCATCAGTCAATGATATCTACAACAGTTAGTTTAAGCTGGTCACTTAGGAAGCTGTAGACTCCTTGACTGGTTGGGTTCGTCGGTACGGTAAAAACCAGTGGTTGGAAACAATTGGTGACATGGCTCAAAATCGTTCTGAATCCATAGCGCAGATGCATCCACTCCTTATCGGTTATGATTTCCAATGAAACTTTATTGTTCTTCGTTATTACTATTCGTTTGTCTCACACCTCTGTTTCCTGTCTCTATTATGCATTTCTTCTACTTTCTTCTGTTGGTTTGTGTGCTACAAGGATTGCAGTAAGGCGACTTGTACTGGTACACATTTGTGCAAAATTCTATGTCGAAAACAGGCAGACAGACTATACGGATTAGAGACTTGGCGCTTCATGTAGGGCACTTCGAACAAACTACATACCTTCATCAACAGTTGTCTTCGCTCAGTACCCAAGGTTAGATGGTCAGAAAAGATCAGTAACATGGATCTCCGGGAGCAAAGCAACTAGGAACCGTTTGCTCAACAAATAAGCAGGAAGAAATGGAGGTGGATTGGCCATACTCTTTGAAAACAAACCACCAAGTGACATCATAAGACAGGCCATTGCTCGAGTGGAACCCGAAAAGGAAGCGTCGAGTTGGTCGTCAATGTAAGGGTGACTTGGAGGAGGTCATGTAAAGAGGAGATGAAAGCATGTGGGAGACTTGCAGCCAGGTGAAAACATTAACAGAGAAAGGAACGCAATGGAGACGTGCAGCTGAAACCCTAAGTTCCTCTAGGAATTGAAAGATTTAATAAATATAATATAATAATAAGACATTTATGGACACCAGTTAAACTAAGAAAATATGAAAGTTTTAAATACCGAAAATACCAGAAAATTAATTCATTTAACAGACATATTGACATGTATAGAATTTATCGATCAGTGAACACCTATTTGTATGGCTAAAAATAGCGATAAGGTCAGTTTCAGGTCAGTGAAACGATCAAAATTATAACGGACGAATACAAGGATAATATACAATTTCAGAATACAATCAATTTCAGCCGAGATAATCAGAAGAGATAGTTTTATCCATCATAAAGAATCCACCCCGCACACCCCGCCAAAAAAAATCCACTCACTTCACACTGGAAGTAAACGCTGAAGCAGTGTTGTTTCTACAGAGAGGGATAATGAAAGCTTCGTAACTAAGTAACTCAGTTTGGAGAATACAACCAAATCAAAAAAAAACATCCATCAGAGCTAAAAAATCTTCATTATTTCGAAATCTCACAATTTCAGATATTACACTGTGAATTCAGTGAATCTTTTAAACGCAAGTACTATCTCAGTATAAGATTCAAAGTATGAAATATATAAATCATTATTTCTTGGTATAATTTTAGGTGTATATCTAAAGGCACTAACTAAACGTTTACTAATATTACTCTTCATTAATTAAGATGTCGAGAATTTTTTCATCTCTTTGTGTTCCACGATCATATAATGATACACCCGCTGCTCCGTTATGGATAAGATTTTATTTTCATAATTCACACAGTGTTACACAGAATGTTATGATGTGGTTGAATTGTAAAAGAATTTTGAGATTATTTATTATCCTCTTCTGATTTGACTGACTGACTGACTGGTGGTAATAATATCTTCCATGCATATTTCTGGTATTTGCATTGAGTCATTTCTGTTGCATGTGTTGTGTTGCGTGTAGACTCGATGAACCAGTCAGGATTCAGTAATCGATCTCTCTCTCGCTCCCCACCTACATAGATTACTTCTTGAACTCTTAATCCTCTCTCCCCATGATGTTGTGCGGTTCTGTGTTAATGCATGTGGTGCAATGCAGTGCTGAGCTTGTTTCTAAATTACTTATCTTTGCAAGTGGGGTCAGCCATTCTTATTTTAGCTAAATTCTTATGTGAGGTCAACTATATAGGTCAAACTAGTAGACCGGGCGGGGTAATCAGATTGTCGGAATATAAGAAATTAGCTAACGTAAGAATGTTTGATTCCACTCGTGATGATAAGTGATTCGGAAAAAAGCTCAGCAATGCATTGCACTACATGCATTAACACAGAACCTCACAACATCATGGTGAGAGAGGATTAAGAGTTCAAGAAGTAATCTATGTAGGTGGAGAGCGAGAGAGATTGATTATCGAATCCCGCCTGGTTCATCGAGTCTACACGCAACACAACACATGCAACAAAAATGACTCAATGCAAATACCAGAAATATGCATGGAAGATATTATTACCGCCAGTCAGTCAAATCTGAGGAGGATAATAAATAATCTCAAAATTCGATTTCAACTCAATTCACGTACACCACAACATTCTAACAAGTTACTTATTTATTTTGACTATAAAAGCACTCCTCTTGTTTCCCATCTGATTGCAACTGATCAATAACACTCGCATTATTATTATTTCTGAATGTACATTATCCTATATTGGTTCTTATTTCAATATCTAATCGATTCCACACATGTATATAAATGAAGGAAAAAGTTGTGTGAGTGAGTGACTTGATATGATTATGGGTGTCAATAGTTTGTGCTTGCAACGTGGTCATCAGTTAATATTACTGTACAACACTGTGTGACTTATCGAAATAAAATCTTATCCATAATGGAGTTATATTTTACCACAGTGCCCAAGTTTTATGCTTTTATCAATATACCCGTTGACTTGGCAGTTATACACTGGCTTTCAGAAGGAGCTAACACAGTTTTCCAAACCTCTTGTGAAACCACAACAGAAGGCAGTATCATTCTATCTCCTAGTGGACCAGGTTGAGAAAGAGCGATGGCTGAGTGGTTAGGGTGCTGGACTTGGAACCCAATCGAGTTCCCTGTGTAGGTTTGGATCCTGCTTGTATCGCACATTACCGTCGGCGATTTAGGAGTAGTATGCCTCGCAACTACACATGGATTCTGGGTTCGATCTCAGGTCGACGCACTACCTAACATCACTTAGCTCGTGCTAAGCCTGGTAAATGTAGGGAAGGGTTGCCCTGAGGCCAACAATCTCATAACCGAGCTCAAACTACAAGGCCTATATTCCATTCAGAACACAAAGGAATAAAGAATATGCTCCAAGTAGTTATTAAGTCTTGAAGCATTCTTGTATTTTCAGCAGAGATGGTGTGGCTTTTACTGGATGGGATCGCTAGCCTCACCTCCTAACCTTCACTCTTTTCCGGTCACATTATACTCCAGTAGAACAGATGAAATTTAAAGGCGCGTCGGCTAGGAATGGAGCCACAGACTACAACATGCTTTCTTGGCACACATTCTACAGCTGAGTCGCTAACACCAATATTAAGAAAAGAATGATGATGGTCATTGTTCCACTGAAGTCATTTGAATCATTACCCACTACGTCGATAAGAATGCTTCATTCAAAGACTGTCTCCAGTAGTATTGTAACAACAGAAGACAAGAACCAAGCAACAGATCGTTTATTACGGAAATCAACACGTATTTATATATATTTCCTGTACATTAATAAAGCTTATGCAAGTAGAAAAAGGTAGTCTTCTGATTGGTTGTTTTCGATGTTTCTCGGAAAGTGGAGCCATCTATCTGCGAATCATATTTGCCCACGTTAAAGTCTGCTGTGATTGGCTGTTGAATCAACCAATTGGCTAGCAGCCTGCTCTCACCACGGTATCACAATCGAAATTAATATACAGTCCTACAGGAGGTCAGTCGCGAGCTCGAATAGTTCAGTGGTAACGTGTCTGACTGCAGCACTGGGTGACGCGGGTTTGAATCCCAGAGGGGACATGAGTTCTTTTAAGGTTCCAGATACGCCTGACTGATGAGTGCCAACTAGCACCAATCCTAGTTCGAAGGCTTCCAGACGATTGCCTCCAACTACCTTTTATCATCAAGTAATTTACTAAGCTTTACAGTCATAAAAATACACTTGAAAAAGACAGCATTGATAAGAAGTTGATGTATACAAAATTATTTTAACAAAGTTATAATTATAATTTTTATTTATTTTTTATTTTTGATTTACAGCTTGATTCCACACTGTATTTTTTGGTACAAGTATGGAATTTTCAGCATAGATATCGGCAGCCCCAATTTCGCAGGCTGACCATAGATATCAGGTGTGAGTCGGCGCGGGCTCGAACCCAGGACCATGTACATGATCGGCGAGAGTCCTAACCAATGTGCCACCGAGGCATTATTATTATTATTCCTTTGCTCTCGGGGTGTAACACAGGGATTCATCTATAAGTCTCCACTTTGTCCTGCTTTCTGCTATCCTCTTCAGTCGGGTCCACGATTGCCCAGAATCTATCATCTCCACCTCCACAAAAACGATCTCCTCTATGTCACCCTATCACCGACGACCCACTCATTACTTCACATTGGGATGCCACTGGAGTGATGGCCTGAGTGTTGCAAGCGATGTCATTTGATTGACAACCTCTTCAACGTGTGACCAATCCACCTCCATTTTCTCTAACATATCTGTTGAGCGATCGGCTCTTGGTTAGTTTGTTAATTAGTTCACTAGCTGTTGATATAAGTAGAAAACTTGTGCAAAGTTTCTTATCGCTGATTCTTTGTGGCCAGCCGGCCAAGTGATATTCAGTATGTAGCTAGCGAAGCAGCTGTTGATACAGTTCTGTATGTCGTTAGAAATCCTTTTCGTGACAGAGGCATTTCATTTTTGTGTGACTTAAAGAATCCGTGGCTGACTTTACATTTATGTTAAAGATCCGAATATTGTTGTTTTTATGCTGAGTGACTGACACCAGAAGATTTCCAAGCTGGTTACAGGTTGATGAAAAAGTATATTGCCTTTCCGATTCTGGCTGGCTTGCTGGCCTTGACAACTTAATCCGTGTCGTATCCTGTGGTTGAAACCCTGCTTCCTGGCTGTATAAATGAAGGAGGAAGGATGTAATCTCTGTCAAATGTCTCCCTTTGATGGTGATTGGTGCTGGTTGTTGTTGTTGCTGTTGTTAGTGGTGGTGTTGGTGGTGATCTTCAGCACATCCATCTCCTCTATGTTCACCTAGAGTCCTGTCTTTGCTGCTAGTCAGCCTCTGCTGCCATTTTGTTGATTTTCGCCTGAAAGTCTTCGAGTTTATATGACACTAAACAAAAATCATCCACTTGCTAAATCTATATCTTCTAAAGTCTTCTTATCGGTGAAGGTCCAGTTTATTCTTGTCTTATCACTCCCCACACACACACACACTGTGTGCCGCATAATCCAGTCCACCACAATTAAAAATGTTATTGGTGATCGTGTGGTGAGAGCTGGCTGCTAGCCAAAATTGGTAGATAGTTATTTACGCCAACGTGTACGTCCCAATATTGGTCAGGAGAAAAATAAGAACGAAGACTGATCGACTCAACAACCAATCACGGCTCACTTTGCGTAGGTGGATAAATTTGCAGATAGATAATCTGAACTTCTATTCATAATGACGACTCCAGAACCTTTTGGGACGTAGCCTAAAGTTTGTGGAAGCCCTAGGAATTAGAAAGTTTAAGCCACGTTTATGCGATCAAAGAAACAATTCGTCATCACATTAAACCTTCCTTGGTAAATTTTGTTTTGATACTACCACGGGAGATGAACTATTATCTCTGTTATGTGGTTTAGTGGTCTTCATTGTTATTTTGACCTTGGATATGCCTTTTTAACTTGACCTAAGTCTATTTTTTCACCAATTAACTCTTTGTTATATATATATGCTGAGAGTTTGTAAATTCCTGTGACAATTCTTTTTGTGATGGGTCAGATTGTTTGAAATGTGTTGCGCAAATACACAATACACAAATGATTCAGACAAATTATGTCTTTTTATTGCTTTATCTAAATTCATAAAGGGAACTAATTGTTTTAAATTTTTAAACAGAAGGCTCCCCCCACGCAGCATCAAAAGGTTAAATGAACTTGTTAACCTTAGGTGTAAAATTATGGTCGAACGTAACACGTTGGAATTTTATGAATTATGTATTAAAAATCATTCCTTCCCGAGGCAATTTTATAAAACTTTGAAATTCACTAAATTACAACCAAAATATCTCTGATCTTGTTCGTCTTACAAAGTCACATATCGAAAATGTTAGACAAACTCTACAAGGACTACTTGTTTTTCATACCGATGAGTCACTTATTTCATCTGAATTACCAGTAATATGCCACATGAAATTTCTTCAATTTTATTAAGACGTTACTCAGAAAACAAAGACGAATATACAAAATAAGTTGAAGAGTTCAATTGATGATCGAAGTCGCGTAGATGTCTATCTGGTGAATCCTGGTAAGTATGCTACAAATCTTCCTGATATTACTCTGTCTACTCATCAGAAAGAAGCTTTATTCCTTGGACTCAAATTTTGTGTTCCTCGCAAGCAATTTACGGAATTAGCTATCCATGCTGAGTTTGAAAACTTATATGACCAACTCAAACCTCTTGCTGCAACCTCCGACGAAGATCGGGGTTGGTTTATGGCCAAGATGGTAAATATATGTAGCTCACCAGTTTTTAGTCAACAACCCATAGGAGAAAAGTATTTTAAATTCCCAGCATTTCAAAGCCTTGAAAGAGCTATAGGAAAATTCTAATATAATTATTACTAAACCTGATAAAGGTTCTGGAGTTGTCATTATGAATAAAAGTGACTACAAATCTAAAATGATGTCTATTCTTGATGATGATGATGATCTCTCCTCAGAAGATATTCAGTTGTTGCAGGGCAAAGTGACAGCCAATCTATTGAAGCTTCATGGCCTAAATACTATAAGTAAAGATAAATTTGTCTCTTTAAAACCATCAGAATGTAAATTCCCGCGTATATATGGTTTTGCCAAAAATACATATATATATATATATATATATATATATAAAGACTTCTTATTTACATATCGAAAATAGTCCTTTTTCTTCTTTCTTGATCATGTGTTTCTTGATGAGGATTTCTGGATAACGATTTACAATCAGTGTGTCATGTACAGTCGTTAGTTCATAAGCAGTTAACTCTTCTGAGCATACAGTTATAACCCTGTGGCTGAGTGTCTTTACTCAATTTCTTTTGTACTGCAGAGGAACAAAGGTATAAAAAAGTGTGTGTATATAGTCCTGTCCATGTCCTTTTCCTATACAAATTTCTCTTTATACTGCCATCTGATTTTCTTGTAAGCAGGACATCTAGGAAGGCGATTCTATTTTGGTGATTCCTCTTCACACGTGAATTTCACAGGAGAATATACTTGACTTTTCGTGCTCCGAAACATCTATCGTGTGTGGTGTCGTAAAAACCATCGACAGTTCAATCTTAGACCACCTGGTCCAAACTGGCCACAAAGCCAACATTGAAGAATCCTTCTCTATCATAAACACCGAGTATCAAATGAATTGCCAAAAACATCCAGATATTAACCGAATACTCCAAACAACAGACGCAGTCAAGATTCGTCTTAGACAACCGGTGATCTGCGTGCAGGAGAAAGAATTTCAGCCAGCCACTAGCACTTCCCTGGTCTTCGTTCAGTGGAGACTATAAATTCATCAATTTGTAGTATTATCTTTCCTAATTTCACTGCCTGATATTCAGAGTTTAGTGTAATGTTGATGCTATTGAACTGTAATCCAATGATGTTATTATTATTTATTCGATGTTATTTGAGAAACATTATTGTTGTTAATAATTAATAATAATGGAGAGCATAAAACACACCGAACTGGATAAAAAACTTCGACTGGAACAGGCTGGATTCAGGAGAAACAAGTGATGTTTTGATCAAATCGCCACTCTACGGATCATCATTGAACACAGCTTGGAATGGCAGTCACCTCTCCACCTCACTCAACTTCATCGACTTTCAAAAGGCCTTCGACAGCGTCGATCGAGAGGTCATTTGGTAACTACTTTGCTACTACGGAGTCCCATCGACAATTATGCATCTCATTCAACAGTTATACGACAATACCGCTTACTAAATAATCCTCAATGGGAAACTTACGGAATCCTTCGAAGTGAAGACGAGAGTAAGACAAGGCCTGCTGGCTGGCTGCCTTCTATTGTCAATGATTTTCCTGATTGCAGTAGATTGGATAATGCGACAGATAGTGGTAAATGAGCAAAAAGGCATAAAATGGACCCACACAAAAAAAAACGGAGGATCTGAACTTCGTCGATGATATATATCTGATTTCCCACAAACTGGAAGATATGCAAGTGAAAAGCAACAAGTTGGCAGAAGAAGCATCCACAGAAGATACGCCTTCAGGTGAACATAGAGAAAACAGAGGTGATGAAGATTCCTGGCCAACACCACCACCAACACCACCAACAACAACAGACAACAATCAGCCAGCATAAATGGGAGGAACCTGAAAGAAACAACCTCCTTTACCTACCTACCTACCTACCTACCTGGGAAGCATCGCTTCAACTACAGGCAGTGGGAACTGATGAGGATATCACAGTGTGAAGATCGGGAAAGTAAGATAAGCTTTCATTACTGTCAAGCCTGTGTAGAGGTCAACAGCACTCAGCATGGAAATGAAAATGAGATCCGGATTTTCAACTTCAATGTGAAGTCAGTGCTACTGTACGGATGAGAAACTTGCACTGCACGTCATAAACATCACCTCAGACAAATTGCAGACCATCGACAGCTGAAGCTTAACTAAAAGAAATAATAATAATATAATAATGTTGTTAACAACACTAATTCATTCCTCATCATGTTTACATAACTGTAGAACCTGATGAAGAAATGGTTATCAAAAAGAATATTCTTTGTTCAGTAACCGTTCTTTGGTAAAATTTTAATGAGCATTTTTAATCAGTTAGTATGCATAAAAAATTTTTAAAAAGATATTTGCCTGAGCGTAGCTCATTAGTCTCTTCTTGGTGGTTAACAGGATAATGGTAAAAAGAAATAAAATACAACTGCCAAGGAATAACCGTTTGGTACATCCCTTATGAACGATTAAATCACAATATTTCTAATTATTTTGAAATTCCAACTAACTTGGTAATTATCATCCCTTCTTCTCCTAGATCGAATATCGCTGTTCTAATGTAATTGCATACCACATGTTGACTTCATCCTCATGATTTGACTTTGATCCTGTTTCTCATTTCGAATTCTGATGCTTTTTCTTTTGATTGTCAAATAAATTGATAATGTGTCATTTTTTAGTGTTATTTTGTGTGAAAGGATGAACGTCATTCTAAACCTGGACTGTCTGCGTCAACTTTTGGTATGTGATCCTTGTGGACAGAGTTTTCGATCCCACCACCTTGATGGGAAAGCTCTGCTTGGTTCTAAGGTGCGTCTTACGGTTTAATTTCGGTTAACCCAACTTTGTCCTACACTACTTGTTTTGCACCAGAAAATTCTGTGATCTGTTTAGCCGCCTGACAGCAGTGGTAAGGTAGTTTTTAGTTTTAGATGTTATCAATATTCAATAGAACCACATAGCTCTATTGGCGTATAACAATCTTTCACTGTCCTTGTAGTGTTGAAATCTATCTGGCTGTTTCAGATCTCTGTTTCTGAGGTAAAAATTAATCTCTGGAAATTTGAGAACACCAGGAGTTTTGATTACTATATTTTTTCCCTTAATTCCCAGAGGAACATAGGGCTTCAGCCAAACGTCTCCATTGCGTTCGGTTCTCTTCCAACGTATTCACCTGGCTCTAAGTCTGCACACATACTTTCATCTCCTCTTCACATGACCTCCTCCAAGTCATCCTTGCATTGATGACCAACTCACCACTTCACATTCTTTCTGGTTCCACTGGAGGGCTTGTCTAGTCATGTTACTTGATGGTTTCCTCAGAGTATGCCCAATCCAATCCACCTCCATTTCTTTCTGCTTATTTGTTGCACAATCGGTTCCTGCTGGGTTGATTAGCTCATTTTCAGAGATCCCTGTTGCTGACCGTTTCTGTCTGGCCATCTCATTTTGAGTGTTGGGCGAAGACGGTTGTTGATGAAGATGTGTAGTTTGTCTAAGGTGCTCTTCATGACGCGCCAAGTTTCTCATCCGTATAGTAGCACTGACTTCACATTGGAGTTGAAAATCCGGATCTTATAATTCATACTGAGTAGTCCTGTTGACCTCCACACAGGCTTGACAGTAATGAAAGCTTATCTTGCTTTCCCGATCTTCACACTGTGATATCCTCATCAGTTCCCACTGCCTGTAGTTGAAGCGATGCTTCCCAGGTAGGTAGGTAGGTAGGTAGGTAAAGGAGGTTGTTTCTTTCAGGTTCCTCCCATTTATGCTGGCTGATTGTTGTCTGTTGTTGTTGGTGGTGTTGGTGGTGGTGTTGGCCAGGAATCTTCATCACCTCTGTTTTCTCTATGTTCACCTGAAGGCGTATCTTCTGTGGATGCTTCTTCTGCCAACTTGTTGCTTTTCACTTGCATATCTTCCAGTTTGTGGGAAATCAGACATTTCCCATCATCCATCAATATATACAATTATACATATTAGTTAGTGTTAGACAGTCACAAAATGGCAAGCAGATAGTTATAAGTGTTATCGCCTAACAAGATTATATCCACAGATACAGTGTTCGAAAGGCAAATGATAACAATATATTCCACAGTTACTTGGCAAGAAATTTCACAGAAACAAGATTTTAATGCAACTAAGTTAATGTAGCGTGTTAATCGAAAAGCCCGTCAAGGTCAAGGTTCGAAATTTGTCAGGAGTTATGGTACCCTTGTTTAAATGATTATCGTATGAAGGCCTTAATTTACCATGAAAATAGGAAAAATACATTCACTGTCTAATATATCTATCATTGTCGCATCTCTCCTTGAATTTATTAGGATTGTATTTGATGAACAGAAAACCGAATCTAAAAGTTCGAAATAAAACAAACCAAAATAACTAACTCTTGGACGAATCTTTGGATGCATCATGCCCATATCTAAGCAGCTGGGTGGTTATCTCCTCCCTTTCATTTGGTTTACTTGTTAGCAGTGAACAAGTAGAGCTGTTAGAACGTATCCCGCACTTTATTATTACATGAATAAATTTTAGCTAATATCTTATACTACTGTCAGTAGTAAGATTTCAGGCACAAAATTTCAAAGTGGCATTCTAATGCAATATATGATTCAATAGTAGAATGCTACCACTCATGTACGTGGTTCGAGTTCGATTCCCGGACGACATACTATAAAGTCCCACTGAGTCTAATAGCAGACAATAAGTGTGGAGAAAGACTGCAGGTTAGGTGTAAGACTAAGAATTCATCCTCATTTCCTGGGGTATAGCTGTGTAAATCAGCATTATCTAAGAGTGCGATTTCGTTGATAATCACGTTTCTCAGCCTCTCTTTGAGGACAGACATTTTGCTGAAAGATGTATAGTGTGTAAAATTCTTATTCATTCGAGAAAGTCATCATACATTTGTATAAATTAACTTGTGGGGAGAGTTGGCTGCTAGCCAAATTGGTAGACAGTAATTTATGTCATTGTTTACGTCCTGAATATTGGTCGTGAGAAAAATAAGAACAAAGACTGATTCAATAACTAACCACAGCATACTTTGTGTAGGCGGATACAGTTAACGTACAGATGATCTGAACTTCCAGAAACGGCTACAAAGAGATGAAAGACTAACGTTCAGTGAGAAACAACCAATCAGAAGACTGTGTTTATTTGCTAACAATAATCTATAATAATGTACATGAAAATCTATGAATATATGTTGATTTCCTTAAAAAACGATCTTTTGACTGCCCCTTGTCTTCTCTTTTTTAAACTTAGTCATGAGTCTGCTTTCCTTCAAGTAAATCTTGATCCCACATTTTTGTCTGCTGATGGTATTTTGAACTCATACGACATGTCATTACGTCGACTTGCAGTCTTACAACAGACTGCTTCTTTGCAATATGTTGAGCGTGAAACTACTAATCGTTGTTATGACGACTAAGCATGACACAGTTGTCTCTAGTAAAGCTTCAGTTTTATTAAGGAAATCTGTTAGTGGATCTTAAAGAATCATGGAAAATACCTATCAGGATATTAGGGGGGAAAAGAACAAGAAGTTCAGCAAGGATATATTCTCCCCGATTTCATTCTTAAAAGCAGCTGTACAATCGCATTTATATGCATAATTATTAAATTGAATTTTTGATTTTCCCGTCGATTGATTGGACCGAAGTGCTCGGTCTCTGGTTGACATGTCGGCTTCTTGTGCAGATCCTTCGACGATGTCTGGGTATTTAATTGGTGTACAATTGGTGGATGGTGGCTAGCAGTGGAATCCAGGATGCGCATTTCGTCCTATTTGGGACTCGTCAGCTGGATGTACCTACATTTCTCAGTGAGTGATGATGTTCCCACCGACCCGTTGCACAAGAGGTGTCTCTCGTGACTCAAGTGGTCTAATGAATAACGCTTTGGCGTTTGAAACTATGGGTACTGGATTCGAGCCTCGGTGGGAACATCATCACTCACTGAGAAATGCAGGTGCATCCAGCTGACGAGTCCCAAATAGGACGAAATGCGCATCCTGGATTCCACTGCTAGCCACCATCCACCAATTTTATATGCATAAGTTTACATGGATACAATTATTATTTGTTTAATTCCACATAGTAACGAAGGAGGTAATGATAATTTTCAACCTGATATGAAAGTTTGAAGGTACGAATATAGATTACAAGGGATTTAGAGATATGATTACATAGGATTAGAAAACAGTTACAACGTATGCGAAATTAATATTCGATAACTGGAGAAATAATTTTAAAGGCGAATAAAAGGTGACAATTATTTTCAACTTGATTTGAATTACAAGAGGTTTAGAAACAAAAAATTACACAGGGATAGAACGAATTACAGGTGTGTAGAAAATGAGCATGGAAACAAATTGAAATCAGAATTTTCAACTTGAAATGGAAGTTAGGAGGTATGAATATACATTACAAGAGGCTTAGAAACAAAAAGTTACCCAGGATTAGAATATAATTGTAAAATAGTTATTCTAAAGAGATCACAAGTATGAGCGGGAGGAGCATGAAAACAAACTTAAAATAAGTGATTTTATATTTTGTTATAATCATTTGCCTTTCGAACACTGAATCTGTGGATATAATTTTGTTGACAGATAATACATATAATTATCTGTTTGGTACTTTGTGACTGTCTAACATTAACTAATATCGTCGTGCGTCGGTGGCACAGTGGTTAGGATTCTCGCCAACCATTCACATGGTCCGAGGTTCGATCCCCCACCGACGCACACCTGATATCTATGGTCGGCCTGCAAAATTTGGGCTACCAATATCCATGCTGAAAATTCCATACTTGTACCAAAAATACAGTGTGGAATTAAGCTGTAATCAAGAATGAAATAAAAAATAAATCTATAATTGTATATATTGTTGGATTTATATGTTCAAGTTGGCCCAAGTCAGTGAGTTTACGGTTTTTGTATCATTTAAGTTAACTGGGCTTAACTGTATTGTATGTTGTTGTACCGTATTGTTGTTGTCGCTTGTTGCCCTTTTTGCTGTGAATTGTTTTCCTTTTGCTGGTGTTGTTCTAATTGTTTTATTCCTTGTTTTGCTGGTTTCAAGGGGAGCAACCCACAAGGCCGCTTCTCTGTAAACTGTATTTTAATGTAACAATCTCTTTCTCAGGCGTGAGGCTAGCAACCCCACCCTGTAAACAAAATTGCTACAGAAACTCCAGTACAATGAACCTCTTTGCACCAAAAGAAAAAGTCCGTGTGGGGACATGGAACTTCCGCACCATGTACGAGACTGGGAAAGCTACCCAGATCGCCAACAAGATGAAAAGATACGGAATACAAGTACTGGGAATATGTGAAAGCAGATGGAATGGGAGTCGACTCACCAAATTGCCAACGGGTGAGTCAGTGATCTACTCCGGTCACCCAGAAGATAACCACACGCACAACGAGGGTGTGGCTATCATGATGTCACCAACGTCAACGAAGGCCCTGATGCAACTCGAGGCTATCTCGCCCAGGATAATAACCGCCAGATTCAACTCCAAAGCAAGGAAAGTTTCAGTTATACAATGCTATGCACCCACAAACAACGCAGACCTTGAAAAGAAAGAAGAATTCTACAGACAACTACAGGCAGCAATGGACAATACGCCAGCTTTTGACATCAAAATACTTATGGGAGACATGAACGCCGAACTGAGACCAGACAACACAGGAAGGGCACTCATCATGGGTAGAGAAGCTCTCGGAGAAGTGAATGAAAACGGAGAACTCTTCGCCGACTTCTGCGCCTTCAACGAACTAGTGATTGGTGGCAGTGTATACAAACACAAATATGTTGACTAGGCTACATAGGTGTCACCAGATGGGCAAACCAGAAACAAAATTGACTTCATCTCAATGCTGCTCAAGGAAGTGGAGGCGCAGCCTACTGGACACAAAAGTAAGAAGAGGAGCAGACGTTGGCTCAGACCACTATCTCGTACAAGGGACAATCCAAATCAAATTAAAAGCTTTCAGGGAATCAGGAGCTGCAGATAGACCACAAGCCAAGTTCAACACTCAAAAGCTGAAGGACCAGGCTACAAAGGACATCTTCACTGCAAACATAAGGGAAAAAGCCGAGACACAAATCAACACTAGCGAAAAGGTCAGCGTCAAAATGAACTGGAACAACCTGAAAGCGGTGTGGAGTCAAACCTGCATGGAAGTTCTAGGCAGAAAGAAGAGACAGGACAAACAGTGGCCCACTGCGGACACTTGGAAACTAATAGAAGAGAGAAGTACAGTGAAACAAAAGATTATCCAGTGCACCGACGAGCAACAAAAACAGGAGTTGAATTCAAGCTACAATACACTGAACAAAAGAGTGAAGAAGAGTGCAAGGGAAGACAAAAGAAAATATTATGAAGCCATGGAAAGTGAAGCAGAACAAGCTGCAGGCAAAGGAGACCTCGCCACACTCTACCAAACAACTAGGAACCTATCGGGCAAACGTTTGACACAGATTAAGCCGGTGAAGGATGACAATGGAAAGTCAATCTCCAAAGAGATGGGGCAAAGAAGACACTGGGCTGAACATTTCAAAAGATTTCTAAATCGTCCGCGACCTACAACGTGCATAACAATAGCAACAACGGAAGCAGAACTACTAGTGAACATCGATCCCCCAACGAAATCAGAAGTCCTGAATGCCATCAAGATGCTAAAAGCTGGAAAAGCAGCAGGACCAGATAGAATCCCAGCAGAAGCACTGAAAATGACTCAGAGACAACAGCGGACTTGATGACGCCATTGGTGGAGAAGGTGTAGAAAGAGGGCAAAGTACACGACGATTGGAAGAAAGGCTGCTTATTCAAACTACCAAAGATAGGAGACTTAAATCAATGCAAGAACTGGCGCGGAATTATGCTCCTGTCCATTCCAAGCAAAATACTAAGCCGCATCATCCTGGAGAGAATCAAACACACCGAACTGGATGAAAAACTTCGACTGGAACAGGCTGGATTCAGGAGAAACAAGTGATGTTTTGATCAAATCGCCACTCTACGGATCATCATTGAACACAGCTTGGAATGGCAGTCACCTCTCCACCTCACTCAACTTCATCGACTTTCAAAAGGCCTTCGACAGCGTCGATCGAGAGGTCATTTGGTAACTACTTTGCTACTACGGAGTCCCATCGACAATTATGCATCTCATTCAACAGTTATACGACAATGCCGCTTACTAAATAATCCACAATGGGAAACTTACGGAATCCTTCGAAGTGAAGACGAGAGTAAGACAAGGCCTGCTGGCTGGCTGCCTTCTATTGTCAATGATTTTCCTGATTGCAGTAGACTGGATAATGCGACAGACAGTTGTAAATGAGCAAAAAGGCATTAAATAGACCCACACAAAAAACACGGATGATGTGGACTTCGCCGATGATATATATCTGATTTCCCACAAACAACAAGCAACAAGCTAGCACAAGAAGCATCCAGAGAAGATGGGACTTCAGGTGAACAAAGAGAAAACAGAGGTAGGTGATAAAGATTCCTGGCCAACAACTGAAAACAATTAGCCAGCTTAAATGGGAGGAAAGTGGAAGAAACAACCTCCTTTACCTACCCACCGACCTGGGAAGCATCGCTTCAACCACAGACCGACGGGGCTGACGAGGATATCAAAGCAAGGGTCGGGAAAGCAAGACAAGCTTTCATTACTCTCAAGTCTGTGTGGAGGTCAACAGCCCTCGGCATGAGAATGAAACTGAAATCCGGATTTTCAACTGCAATGTGAAGTCGGCGCTGCTATACTGACTAGAGACTTGGTGCGTCATAAAGAGCACCTAAAGCTAACTACACACCTTTATCAACAGCTGTCTTCACCCAATACTACGCAAGATCAGCAACAGGGATCTCTGGCGATGAGCGAACCAACTCAGCAGGAACCGATTTCGCAAAAAATCTTCAGGAGGAGATGGAGGTGGATTGGCCATACTCTGAGATATCAAACGATCAAGTGACATCTCACACGACAGGCCATCGCTCGAGTGGAACCCAACACAGAATTGGAAGCGGCGAGTTGGTCTTCAGTGCGAGGTGACTTGGAGTCGGAGGAGGGGATCATGTGAAGAGGAAATGAAACCATGTAGGCAGACTTGGAACCAGATGAAAACTTTAGCAGATGACCGAATGCAATGGAGAGGTGTGGCTGAAGCCCTATATTCCTCTAGGATTTAAAAGAAATAATAATAATAACTGAAAAAATGGGATGAACTGAATGAAGACAAAGAGAGATAAATGCACACACACCGAATGATTAATCAAACTGCTGAAATTGGTTATAGAAGAAAGATTAAAGGCGAATAACTTAGATTAATAAGACAGTTTCAACAATAGCAACAACAATAATTTGTAAATATCATAGAGGGTGGTGAAGACTTTCAGGTTTTACACTGCTGTTAAGATGGCCAAGATGAAGAATGTGACTGTTCAAAAAATTTCTCGGAAGACATAACTTTGCCTACTTCACAGTTGGCTTCTGATGAATTCTGCTGTATGTAGCAGATAATTTTGTGAAGTAAAACTAAGATTATAGGGGAATACGATAGATAAATCAAGACTTTACGATAAGTATCGACAAGATGGGCTAAAAATCCCCACACACACAAACTCCTCCATGCCATTTCTGCATCCCTTTCCCACTTGTCATTCTGATTCCTCCCACTCAGATTCCATTAGAGGGCCTGAAGTGTGATGTAACTCGACGGTTTCTCCAGTGCATGTTCACCTCCATTTCCTCCTGCATATTTGTCTAGCAATAGGTTCTTATTTGCTTCTTTACCAGACTTCCTTAGTGCTAATTCTTTCTGGCCATCTGATGCTGAATATCGAGTGAAGGTAACTGTCAGTAAAGGCCTGCAGGCTGTTGGAAAAGCTTTCCATAACCCACACACCATATCTCTGAATTGTATAGAAACAGTAAAGGGAGGTAGATTAGTTATTGAATATCAGAATCTTGTTCATGACTACCGAGTGAAGATGATTCCCATTACTGGGATATTTATCGTAAATTCATAAATTTGACAGTTTCACAAGTGCGCAACTCTAAAAGGTCAAAAGCTGTGACTAAAAAACCTCTATCTAGCTCTTCTTGATGCTTCGTTATTTCTTAACTGATTTCTGTCTGTGATGAATACTGAGTTGAAATGATTTAAAAATGATCCCAAAATCTGTAAATTCACAGACATCCGCCAAACAATATTCACGCCACGGTGCCTTTACGGATGTGGTATGTTCTCAATGCAGACTTCTTTATGAAGCTAGCCAGGTCAGCCAGAGAATCACTGAAAAACCACGAAGCAATGGATAATTGTTTCATCCTAGTGTGGGGGACCCTTCATTAGAGTGTACCCAAGACCTCACAAGGGGTCGAACTTGGAACCTTCAGATCATGTGACTACTGTGTTGACTATTTCTAACACCCATCATTTCGTGAAATAGAGCTTCGACCACACTGGTCCTGATTTTCCATGCATTAACTTTGTGACATGATGGTCCAAGGCTTAATCCTTGGGGGATATCAAGGATAAGAACTTCTGAGAAGTCTCAAAAAAGAACAAGACAGCCGTTCAGTGTTCCCAGATTTTCAGTGACTCTCAAGCTCGTATCTTTCAGAAAAGTTTGACGAAATATCTTTGGACATGAAGAAAATAAAAAACAGATTCTGCCAGAGAAGAAAATTTTCTTTATCGACGAAATCATCTTCAGAGGCTGTACTGTACAGTCGTATTTACACTTACTAAAAATATATAGTGGTCTATTATTGAGTAACAGGGGCGGGTGACATAATTGATGTAATTATTCAGAAGTGGCTTTAGAAGTGAAAATTAAAAGTTGTAAACTACCTTGGTACTCAACAATGAATGCCACAAAGATAGAAATTTGATAAGGTTAAAATTGATATTGAGTGAGAATAAAGGTGGTAGTTGAGTGTCAATTTAACAAGTGTGAAGAGGGTGTGAAGATGTTCAAAAGGAGCATAAGAAATTGATAATAGTGAATTAATTATTCAAGCAAAACAAAAATGAAAGTAAAATTAAAGTTTAAGAACAAAAGAAAAAATCAAAAATATTTTTACAGGGAACGATTAGTGAAGAGGTTAAGACGAAGGTAGAATAAGAGACTGGACAAACTTTTTCTGTATACAGAGTTCAGAGTTGTATTGATGAATTGCCAGCGCCTCCGCCATACACAAAAGCCGAAACTTGACGCCCTTTGTACCATTTGGCTTCACCTTTACAATCGATGGGGAACTGGGGCAACTCGGACAAGTCCTCATAGAGAATGGATATCCTCCAAGATTTATCGAGAAAAACATGAAGTTAAGGGAAAAGCCTGAAAGAATCCAGACGGTGTCGAACAAACTGCTATTTAAGAATGTTGAATTTAAAGGTGATACCACAGCTGAGATCCTGAAGAATCGCTTATCCAGATCACTGAGGAAAGCCTTCTTTATGACTGAGATACGTATGAATTTCTACGGCCGACAAATGATCAATGGATGTGTGAGGGAAAAGTGCCGCTTTGGGCCACCTCAATGTTTGTTTATCAATTCACCTGCTTGTGTGGAGCTAGGTATATTGGCCGTACAACAAAGTGCACACTTTCCAAACGCATCTCTGAACATTATCCGGCATGGCTAGCAAAAGGACAATGCAAGACAGTTACTAGTTCAATCCTCGAGCACTTGTTGAACTCAGGCCCCGCAGCTCCACCAGAGTCGTCTTTCAACATCATCTACAAAGTGAATCCAAATGGTACAAAGGGCGTCAAGTTTCGGCTTTTGTGTGTGGCGGAGGCGCTGGCAATTCATCAATACAACTCTGAACTCTGTATACAGAAAAAGTTTGTCCAGTCTCTTATTCTACCTTGGTCTTGACTTCTTCAATAGTCGTTCCCTGTAAAAATTTTTGATTTTTACTTTCTTTTAAAATTTTTAATTTTACTTTTAGTTTGCTTTTGCTTGAATAATTAATTCACTATTATCAATTTCTTATGCTCCTTTTGAACATTTTCACACGCTCTTCACACTTATTAAATTAACACTCAAATACCAACTTTTAATTTTCACTTCTAAAGCCACTTCTGAATAATTACATCAATTATGTCACCCGCCCCTGTTACTCAATAATAGACCACTATATATTTTTAGTAAGTGTAAATACGACTGTACAGTACAGCCTCTGAAGATGATTTCGTCGATAAAGAAAATTTTCTTCACTGGCTGAATTTATCTTTTACTTTCTTCATGACTGAATGGGCATCTTTGAACATGCAGAATCTTTGATGTGGAATAAATAAAGTTATGCGAAAAGAGGAAAAGCCGAAGAGATCTGGCTTCATTTATTATTTTGAACATAAATATTCCCTTAGTCTTTAGTCACTGGGATAAACTTCTGTCTCTCTTTTTTTTTCTGTAACATTATCAAATGTTACAACAATCAATAGGAAAAAAGGAAAAGGATTTTCCTCAGCGCGGTATCTATTCATTTGAGGAAAAATGTCTTGCTATCAAGAGAGCTTATTTGATATATTATCAAAGATTGAAAGAATCAATTTGAAAGGGAAAGAATTAGAAGGCGAAAAATGAAGCAAATTATAGTCATTTTTTGTTTATTTTTGCACACAAAGTCATACAGATCATTTATAACTTGTTACCGACTAAACAAGCTTTATAATGTCATAATTTATAATGCAACCAGATGAATGATATTCTGATGCTTGAAAAGATGTGTCTTTATTGTCCCTCCTTTTTTACTCTTCTTTATTCTCTTATATTTCAACTTGATCACAATGCTTTAGACCTTTAGTAGATATATTAGCCATGGTGTTTCTGTTTAATGCAGTGAGGTTTTTTAACCTGCCAATTGTAACTTTCCCTATTTATTCTGGGCATACTAAGGGTTAGTAAACTTGGTGACGAGGGGGAATGGAATATGAACATCCCATGTGTTTGGTGAACAATTCTAACGTTGAATCACTGACACTGGAGACGCATAAGGAGAGGAAATCCTAATAGGAATGTTATTCATCAAATGTTGTTTTGTAGGGATTTGATCGAATACAGGATTTCACCATGAGCTGACAGTAGTTAGAGAACCATTGCAAAACCAACTGGGAGTACTGGTTAGCTGTTTTGTCCTAGTTTGGGACTTGTCCTATTCAGGTAGGCAGTTACCTGGGGTTCTAGGGAGGAGTCGTAAACAGTAGGGTGCAACAGGTCGGGTGTGAGGGCAAACATTTACCGAAGACATTGGCTAGGCTCGCGGTATGTCATGAATTGGCAGAAGTTAGAATTCATGGGCTGGCCAGTGGAGCGGGTCCCAGTGGCTACTATAAGGTCTGCGAGCTAGCTCGCCTTGTAACCAAAGGGTCCTGGGTTCGAAACGGCTGTAGCGGGTGTGTACTGCTAAAGAGTCCTAAACTAAGACGAAACAGCTTTCCAGTACTCCCTGCGGGTTTTCCAATGGTTCTCTAACTAATGTCAGCTCATGAAGAAATGTTATTTTTGCTGAGAGCTAGACATGCGAAAGTACAAAGACATAGGCAGGACAAATTATGTTTCTAATAGATTTCATCGCTAGTTTATTAGAAAATTTATAATGAAAACTTTATTGTAAGAAATACAAAAGAATTTATTGAAAGCAACAGTTTCTGAAAATGCAACTGTCAAGGAACTTAACCCTAAGTTTCTATTATTTGCGAAGACGTTCCGAACCGATAATTACTATGACTGCCTCTCGACTTTAACTCCGAAACACCAGTACTTATAAGAAAGAAGTTGTGTTGTTTGGCAGTTAAAATCAAGATTGGTACAAGTCTGTAAAAAACTGTTTTACTTTTATTCGTATGCTTTCATCCTCTTCCAACTTTTACACAACTGAACCATTCGTGCCTTCGAGTTACCCGCCAATGGCTACCAGTTCCAATAAACAAACTTTCAGTGTTCGCGTTCATTTACAGTAACTGTTTGTGAAACATGACAGTTTTTGGTTGACAGTGGCTAACATTTGAATCTTGAAAGCCGCATTCGACTAGGTCATCAAGGCACCCGTTTCTAAGAGGCGGTTTTGTCGACGGAGACTGAAAATTTCAGTCTATGGGAAATCTAAAATAACTTAAACAAGTAAAACTCAACAAGCAGTGAACACAGGTGAATTATACATATGCAGTCCCAATACCTTCAAGTGAAGTGACTGGTGGTAGCGCTGCATATCACAAGTTGAAAGGGGTTATTACTCATGGGTCGACAGAGCCTTGTTCCGGCGACTGGATGGGGAACAAGATGGTCTCTTAACCGGACAATCCTGGATTTGATCCCACTTTCGGTTTCATTTTTGGGATGATAATGAAAGCTATGCAAGAAAAATATTCAAATTAGAGGATTTAAACAAAGTCTAGCAACCACCGGGCAGTTTGAATTTTTTATTTCTTTTATTTTCTCCGCCTGTTTGTTGACTAGGTATTCGAAGTTTAATCAAGTTGACTGACAGAGGCCGACAACGAGATCTAGGACGAGTGTTTGTAACCTATTTAGGAATCTCTAGCTTAATGCACCATCACCCCCAATGAATAGTGATATACCTACTATAACTCTAACCCAGCAACAATCATCGATTGAAACTTTGCAACATTTTGTTACATTGAAAAATTCGCCAAGAGAAAGGGAAGTATGAAATCAGCTGAACATGCAGTATTTGCAAGTTTAGTTTTATAAAATTAGTTGTAGGATTTCATCATGAGCTGACATCAGTTAGAGAACCAAAATTATGTCAATGATAGATAGCTGGAGGCAAACCGCAGGAAGCCCTGCCTGACCTAGCTTTCGTGCTAGTCGGCATTCACAAATCAGCAAGACGCATCTGCCACCTCGAAAGAACTCATGTCCTTTGTGAGATTCGAACTCGCGTCACTCAGTGCTGCCTGTAGTCAGTAAAGTTACCATTGAGATATTCAGGTGAAGCTGTCGCGCTATGCCATGAATTAACAGAAGTTAGAATCCATGGGTTTGCCACTGGATCGCCTCCCGGTGGCCTAATGGTCTACGAGCTAGCCAGTGGGTGGGTTCGAACCCTGGTGGCGGGTCCATACTGATGAAGAGTCCCATACTAGGGCGAAACAGCTGTTTTTCTAATGGTTCTCTAACTGATGTCAGCTCATGATAAAATCCTGCAACCAGTCAAATAACCAACGTTGTTGATGAGTATCCCCTTCATATCTAACATGATGGAATCCATTAGCCACGAATTCTCACAAGAAGTTCAGGTTTCTGCATCCTGAGGAGACTTACTAATAGGCACCTGATCTATATTCAGATTTCAAGTTTTTAGGAATTTCGATTTCTCTAAGATTAATCAGGGGACAGGTCATCGGCCAGTGCTTCTTAACAGTCCCCGATATTCAGTACTTTTCTGTACACTGAATTAAATCAGTGACGAAATGTGCACAGAATAACGAAAAATTTTATTAGTCTCACATAAAGACTTACACAGATTTTTACCACTGTCACATCCGACTAATTCTAAAGTTATGTATTAGTCTAGCAACATTTTCTCATCATCTGCATTCTTCACGAAACATAAGGATCTTTAAGCTTTGAAAATTGTAGAATAATCTACAACGGGAAACTTACGGAATACTTCGAAGTGAAAACGGAAGTAAGAAAAGCTGGCTACTTATTATCGCCAATGATTTTCCAGATTGCGGTAGGTTGGATAATGCAACAGACAGCGGGCAATGAGCAAAAAGGCATAAAATTGACCCACTTAAAAAACTTGGAGGATCTGGACCTCGCCGACGATGATATATGTCTGATTTCACACATACTGGAAGATATGCAAGTAGAAAGCGACAAGTTGTCAGAAGAAGCATCCACAGAAGATAAACCTTCAGGTTAACATAGAGAAAACAGTGGTAAGTGATGAAGATTCCTGGCCAACACCACCACCACCACCAACACCAACAACAACAACAGACAACAATCAGCCAGCATAAATGGGAGGAACCTGAAAGAAACAACCTCCTTTACCTACCTACCTACCTACCTACCTACCTACCTACCTACCAGGGAAGCATCGTTTCAACTACAGGCGGACAGAACTGACGAGGATATCAAAGCAGCAAGGGTTGGAAAAGCAAGACAAGCCTTCATTACTCTCAAGTCTGTGTGGAGGTCAACAGCACTACTCAGCATGAGAATGAAAATGAGATCCGGATTTTCAACTCCAGTGTGAAGTCAGTCAGTGCTACTCACCGTACGGATCAAAGACTTGGCACGTCATAAACAGCACCTCAAACAAACTACACACTTGTATCAACAGCTGTCTTTGCCCACTACTACTCAACGTCAGATGGCCGGTCAGACAAGATCAGTAACAAGGATCTCTGGGAATGAGCGAACCAACTCAGCAGGAACGGATTGTGCGACAGATAAGCAGGAAGAAATGGAGGTGGATTGGCTGGGCATACTCTGAGGAGACCATCAAGTGGCATCACTAGACAAGCAATCGCTCGAATGGAACCCGAAATGGAAGCGGTGAGTCGGTCGTCAGTTCGAGGGTGATATAAAGGAGGAGGTCATGTGAAGAGGAGATGAAAGCATGTTGGCAGACTTGGAGCCAGATGAAAACTTTAGCAGAGAACCGAATGCAATGGAAACGTTTGGCTGAAGCCCTATGTTCCGTTAGGAGTTAAAAGAAATGATGATAAGAATAATCTTTGAAGATTCAGTAGCCGTGATACTATTTTTTTATTGAATGGGGTTACCAGTCTCACACACACCGACCTTCCCTCTTTTTTTTTGCCTTCCGTTGGTTAGTAAACTCGGTGGTGTTTAAGAGTAGGTCAGTCTGGCATGGAACTCTGACCAATGTAAAATAACGGCTAGCAAGTATTCTACCAATCAACCCTAATAATAATAATTATTATTATTTCGATAAATAATTCAATGAGTTTTCTTTTTAATATTTCACTTTACAATTTACAAAAATTAATCCCTATCACTTGTCATCATTATCCTTCATTCCTTGTAAAAAGAGACAGAAAAACAAGCGAGAGAATGCAAATACTACAAAACCTGTAGTCAATTTTGCAGAACTAAAATTTAAAAATCAAAACAAACTGAGATTGAAAGTTGAAAATAAAATCTATTATTGATGAGTACAATGGGTGAATACACATCAGTCCATTTCAATAAGTGAATTACTACATTAACATAGATGAATTATTTATTCACAATGGAAAATAAAAAGTTGACAAATGGATGCATAAATGAATATTTCTCAAAGCTTTTAACAGTAGTATCAGCAGAATTAGTAGAACTTATACATATATTTATGACTTTATACACTGACGAAACAAAAATTTGTTATGATTAGATAAGGTAACATTAAGTGAAGAGTCTCTTATATCATGAAAGATACTCATTTGAAACAGGTGAAATATAACTA
Organism: Trichobilharzia regenti; assembly: GCA_944472135.2. Classification (NCBI taxonomy): domain Eukaryota; kingdom Metazoa; phylum Platyhelminthes; class Trematoda; order Strigeidida; family Schistosomatidae; genus Trichobilharzia; species Trichobilharzia regenti. Next base: position 107,750,588 of record OX235264.1, read on the forward strand.
GATCACAAATATCTTGTAAGTGACAATTGGATAAATAAATAAATAAGTAAAAATGAAAAATGATTATGAAAGACTAAACAAATAGTAATGAAAATCTACTAAAAAATGAATAATTCTATTGGATACGAATAATAGTTTTTTTACAAATGTTTTTATACTACTGAAATGCAGGACTAAGTAGTTTACTAAAACAGTCAAAATATTTAGAAGAGTAAATGCACATTAAATAAAAGAAATAAACAACGACACACTAGACTTTACTTTTAAGTTTTCTTCGCTAATAAAGATTGACTTTTAGGCGATAAAGGTGGGATTGGTATGTTATTCTCTTGTAGCAATTGTTCCAATTGTTCAATACGTTTTAGTGAGACAGTTTGTGCTGCTTTTAAACATTTTACTGTTCTTTCATGACTAGCCGTCACAGAGACAACAATAGCTTTGGGAGAGAAAAAGAAAACAGTAAATAGATATATGAAAATGAAAGACATTATTAAACTAGTTTTGCATTAAAGTTTAATTGCTGGATAGTGTGACTAAGAGTGGAATACACCAGGATGCTTATTTTGTCTTATTTCGAGCTCGTCATTTGGGTGTACGTACCTGTATTCCCCAGTGAGTAATGGTGTGTTCCTCAACGAGGACTTAACCCAGTTCTCATAGTTTCTAAGGTCAGAGCGTTATCCACTAGACCACTTGGGGCACAAAAACCACCTCTTGTTCAACTGGTCATGTTAATTATTTAATTCAGTTTTATTGAATGGAGGATTTCATCATGAGCTGACATCACTTAGATAACCACTGGAAAATCTGGGGGTACTGGACAGTGGTTTAGTCCTAGTTTATGGCTCTTCATCAGTACACACCCACAAAGGCTCAAACCCAGGATCCTCTGGTTACATGGTGAGCTAGCTTGTAGACCATTCAGCAACCGCTGGGACCCAATCCAATGGTCGGATGAAGATGAGGCAGCAACTCGTCGAAGAAGACATTGCGAAGTAGTCGCGCTATGTCATGAATTGGCAGAAGTTAGAATTCATCAGCTGGCCGTCGAATCGGTAACCCAGTGGCCTACTGGTCTACGAGCTCGCTAGCTTTGTAACCGACAGGTCCTGGGTTCGAGCAGTGGTGGTGGATGCGTACCGCTGAACAGTCCCAAACTACTGGGACGAAACATTTGTCTAGTACTCCCAGTCGGTTTTCCAATGGTTCTCTAACCGATGATGTCAGCTCATGATGAAATTCTCCGTTCAATCAAATCAAAATATCTCTACAAAGCCATACTTGAAAATTCAATTTTACATTATCCCGTAGATTGATTGGACTGACGTGGTCAGTCGCAGGTTGACATGTTGGCTCCTTGTTCAGATGCTTCAGTGGTGTCTAGTCATTGAATTTGAAGTTAACTGAGACAGAGCACTTGGGTCAAATCAGTCGACGAGAAAGTCGGAAATTGAATGAGATAGTTTTATATTGCCCACAGGTTTTTTTCACGTGCTTAAATCAATTAGAGCAGTACTGAAAAACTAGAGAACACTAGGTAGCTGATCTTACTAGTTTGGGACTCTTCAGCAGTATGTGCCCAGATCATATATATTGTGATCTGAAGATTTTCGGTTTCCACGAATTAAATTGCAACTCGCGAAATTCATTCGATTTATTTCCAGTTTACCCAAGTAGCTACCCAGAACTCCAGTGGTTTGAACCGGTCCACCTATTTGCTCTAAGTCAAACAGGGGACACTATAATGTCGAGTTCCACCCCAAAAGAGCTCAACGGCCATTCAGCGTTTAGATCACTTCAACCTGGCTGACTAGTAATCACTGCTGGTTGATAAGAGTAGTGTCCACCTACCTAATCATGTCAGTCAGTGAGCGGTATAGTGCATCATGCATTAATCGTTCATATCCACAACGATATTTATGCTATTCAATAGATCGAATTTTTTATACTACTTACTTCCGGTTTGTAATCTTCTCTTGTGTATTTAATTCTAGATGATAAACCCCACTGAGTAGGATATTTTCTAGGACATAATTACGAGTAATTAAATTACAAAAAGAAAAATACCCATGTGATGTAGATTAAAACGATCCATATCATCAAAGAATATTTTTTTCTCAACTCTAATTCAAACCTATTTATTACTATTATTGTTTCTTTAATTCCTGGAGGAACATAAAGCTTCAGCCACACCTCTCCATTGCGTTCGGCTGTCTGCCAACATGCTTTCATCTTCTTTACACATCACCCCTCCTTCATGTCACTTGGTAGTTTGTTTTCTCAGAGTATGGCCAATCCACCTCGATTTATTCCTGCTTATTTGTTGTACCATCGGTTCCTGCTATGTTGGTTCGCTCATTCCCAGAGATCCTTGTTACTGATCTTTTCTGACCGACCATCTGACGCTGAGTAGTATTGGGCAAAGACAGCTGTTGATGAAGGTGTGTAGTTTGTTTGAGGTGCTCTTCATGACATGCCAAGTCTTTGATCCGTGCGGTGAGTAGCACTGACTGACTTCACATTGGAGTTGAAAATCCGGATCTCATTTTCATTCTCATGCTGAGTAGTGCTGTTGACCTCCACACAGACTTGAGAGTAATGAAGGCTTGTCTTGCTTTTCCAACCCTTGCTGCTTTGATATCCTCGTCAGTTCTGTCCGCCTGTAGTTGAAACGATGCTTCCCATGTAGGTAGGTAGGTCGGTAGGTAAAGGAGGTTGCTTCTTTCAGGTTCCTCCCATTTATGCTGGCTGATTGTTGTCTGTTGTTGGGCAGGAATCTTCATCACTTACCACTGTTCTCTCTTTTTTCACCTGAAGGCCTATCTTCTGTGGTTGCTTCTTCTGACAACTTGTTGCTTTCCTTTTTGCATATCTTCCAGTTTGTGGGGAATCAAACACATATATCATCGTCGGCGAGGTCCAGATCCTACAAGTTATTTGTATGGGTCCATATAATGTCTGTTTCCTTGCTGCTCACTGTCAATTCAAACCTATACAGTCAGTTATATACTGGTTATGGAAACGCTTATATAAAGGTCAATCATTAATATGAGTTGGTCATCAGAATATCAATATCACGGAAAAGTGATGAATGAATTACGAAACCTTAGCCAAGTAGTCTTATGTTTAGTAACGAGTATCATTCAGGAATGGTCACCATTAAAAGGGTAAGCAGTTGTAAACAGGAGTAGGCTACTAACATGTAGCTACTGAATACAATTGAGTAAAGATTATAGTTAGTAACGCAATAGTTTTTTATGTTTTTCTCTTGTAGACTTCGACGATAAATATTTTCTTAATATTAGTTTTGTAGGGATTTTGTGTTTGTTTGCATAGAGGATCTCCTCATTAACTGACATCAGTTAGAGAACCTTTGAAAACCAACTGGGAGTACTGGACAGTGGTTTCCTCCGTCCTAGTTTAAGACTCTTCAGCAGTACACACCAACCGGGGTTCGAACCCAGGATCCTCTGGTTACATGGTGAGCTAGCTCGTAGACCATTCTGCATTCACTGAGACTTGATTTGATTTGATTTTTTGATTTTTGATTTACAGCTTGATTCCACACTGTATTTTTGGTACAGGTATGGAATTTTCAGCATGGATATCGGTAGCCCAAATTTTGCAGGCCAACCATAGATATCAGGTGTGCGCCGGTTCTTGAATTCTAACTTCTGTTAAACAGTTGCGCTATGTCGTGAATCGGCAGAAGTTAGAATTCATGGGATAGCCATTGGATCGGGTCCCAGTGTCTGCTGAATGGTTTACCAGCTAGCACGCCTTGTAACCAAAAGTCCTGGATTCGAACCCGCTGTGGTGGGCGCGTACTGATGAAGACTCCCAAACTAGGACTGAAGAAACAGCTGTCCAGTACTCCCTGCAGGTTTTCCAATGGTTCTCTAACCGATGATGTCAGCTCATGATGTAATCCTCCATGAAATATTTTCTTGTTCTCAGCTGAGAGAATATGTGCGTCGGTGGCACAGTGGTTAGGACTCTCGCCGACCAGGCACATGGTCCGGGGTTCGAGCCCTCGCCGACGCACACCTGATATCTATGGTTGGCCTGCGAATTTTGGGCTACCGATATCCACGCTGAAAATTCCACACTTGTACCAAAAAATACGGTGTGGAATCAAGCTGTAACCATAAAAAAAATAAAAATAAAAAAATTACTGTGTCAGTGTGAAGACAGAAGTTGTTGCACTAGTGAAACGTGAACACCTTATACTCTATCCAATAATTAATATAATAGTGATTGCTATTGAAGGGAAAATTTTAATTTACGTTTGTAGGCATTTCAGTTGATTTCAGGTCATATTTCATTAGGACAATGAAGAAAATAATAATAAGCAGAAAATCACAATTAATATTCAAGTAGATCAAGAGAAGTTGGCACTAAAGAATCCTTAGATAACTAACGATGCTCACTGTGTGTGTGTGTGTGTGTCAGGCTAGTGATTCTTAAATTGTTTTCATTAAATAAGGCAGTAATATGAAACGGACAATAGAAGAGACTATGAAACGTAATCATTTCTTTTTTATTTTGCTTTAAGCAAAAGGTCATGTGATAAAAGAACAAGAAAAGAAATTTGATAATAAAATTGACATGACAACGGAATAAGAATATATCTGAATCCCGTAGATTTGTTTGTATTTAGCCAGCTTTCAGACCTCATCAAGATTTTCTATTCTTCCCTAAAGGAAGGATATGAACCGGAAAGACACCGGCTTTTTGGATTATTATAACACTAAGATCTAACTGGTCCAGATATCCAGAAAGGACTCTGACAGTAAAGCAACCAAAGATCCACCTCTTGCCCAACAAATATACAAAGGGGAATGGAGATGAATTCGATATACGCTGTGGAGAGTGTTAACTGAAAGACCAAGTACCAGATAAACCTTTGAGTGGAACGCAAATTACAAACGATGAATTCGGCATCGGGGTGACAGTGATGTGAAGGAATATCGTCTGGGGAGTAAAATGAAAGTCTGTGGGAATTGTGAAGTCCAGGGGAAGAGGAATACAGAGAACAGTGACTGAAATAGAGGCACGCTGCTGCAGCCCTCGCCTACAATGATTGTCAGGCCAAATACATAGGTCAAGCTAGTAGAACAGGGGTAGTCAGACTAGCCGAATATAAAAACCTAGCAAAATCTAGATTGGTTGACCCAATTAAGATAAGAAATCTAGAGAATAGTTCCCTTATATCACTCACTACATGCAATTACACACAACCATACAATAGAATGATGGGATAAGATGACAGTTTTAAAATCTAATGTAACAGGGCGAATGGAAGGAGAGATTGATAACAGAAGCTTTGTTTATCGAATCAACTGCAAACCCGTGTGTAGTGGGAATGATTCAACACCTGTCCACGCCGACATCTGTAAAATTCTACTACCACGCCTACGACGACAAATACGAGAGGACAAAGGAAACTATAAAACTCAAGTTTCAAAGTCGTGTGATTATAATTAATGCTATGATTATGAACAATAAATTTTCCAGTAAATAGTAATACTGTTTCACTCACTGACTGCGTGATACATCTAATAAACAAACTAATATTATGAAATTACTTACTACCACAGTGCTCAAGTTTTCCACATATATATTAGTATTCTAAGTAGGAATTCAGTCAAGTGGAAAGCAGTTGCAGTGAACTAAATATGCTGACTTAATATTGAATCAAATCATTTCAACTTGACAATATACATATATATATATAGTTGCAAACAAATTCATGTATATATAGAGTAACAAATCATATTAGGTAAAAATAAATCACCGTGAAGGTCATTGTATGTATATGCTGTTCACACCGATAGATTTTTGTATAAGAGGCAAAATGTTTCTTCAGGACAACTGTTGTTGTTGTTATTCTCGTAGGCAAATAATAACCTGAATATATATATAGACTCTCTAACTTGAAAAATGGTTAAAGTGAGAGAAAAAACATGCGTCACATTACATTTCAAAAGTGGATAAATTGCGAAGACGAAGAAGTCGGTTATTTTTGGAATTGACGTAGGCTACACGAGAAAAATAGAGGTGAAATATAGGGAATTTATGTTTTTCAAATAGTGGGTAAACATGTAATTTACCCAGTCTGCTGCCAATCTTAATCCTTAATTCATAAGGAAAAACGAAACCTTTTTTTGTTCAGCACAGAAATATCGCCTTTCAGCGACTTCGTTTTCAAGCCAGCTGTGCTGTCTGTCGTATTGATATTACAGAAAAAGGCATTAAGTGGAACTACAACTCCTGACCGAAAGCTGCTACCTTGACGTGGTGGTCGGGCTTGAACACCGCAATGACCTAATCAAGCTATACTGGCTGAGACTTATATCTCTTGAGGTTCTACCATGCCAGGCAGGTTGTTTGGATAGCGGTTAAACAAAAAGCAGCTACCCAATCCAATAGCATGATTCAAACAAATTCACAAAATATCATGCCGGATCGACCGTGGCCCGGATTAACAACGACCGCGCTTCCTGCTGCCGTGTCACAGGTCAGGAGTGATAAGTATGCTACTGAGGTACACCAAACAAAAAAGAACGGACAAAAACAGGCCGCATGTGACCGGCCTCATGCAGTTGTCCCCTGGGCTCTGCGGTCACGCAACCAACTTCCACGGTGTGAGCAGCCAGGAAGTAACAATCGCCCTCACAATTCGAAATGCACACAAAACCTCTCGGAACTACAACTTGAATTGATTGAAAATCGTTTATCTAAATGTATTAAACGCTCTTTTTCTGGAGCTGACTTGCAACTAGCTTTTACCAGGTGAAATATGATTAGACAATGCGTCAAGGATAGATTACCGCTTTTGTTCACATCTATGTGCATTTACTCATTTACCTGCTCTTGTGGAGCTGATTATATTGGACGTTGTAAGCGTAATCTCCGAAAACGTATAGTTGAACACTATCCGGTTTAGTAATGAAAGGAGAATGTAGAACTGCAAAGTCGTCTATTTGTGATCACCTGTTCGAGTCTGGTCATTCAGCCCCACGTGATTCATCCTTCAAGGTCATCTACCTGGCAAAATCGAATCGATCCAAAAGTTTACGTTTTCTTCACTTATGTATGCATAGCCGAAGCTTTAGCTATACATGAACAGAAACCTAAATTATGTGTTCAAAAACGTTTTGTCAGACGCCTTTCTTTACCTTGATCATAGTAATGTCCTTTTGTAGTTTTTATTTTATTTTATCTTACCACTTGAATTCTTTCCACTTCACTTCACATCTTCATTCTTATCGTAATCTTACTCCTAATTTTAAAAAAATTTTAGACAACGCTTGATATTAAAAAAAGTACATATTTTTGGTATCAATTCACTTTTAAAAGAATCTTTAATATTTTTTTTAATTTATCCACTTCAACTTTACCCCTCATAACATTTGAATTATCGTTATTCTTATCACATATATATACGTATATTGACTTGAGCCATTTAATAACTTTTTCCGTAATATAAATACGACTGTACAGCTTGTAAATGAAGTCGTTGAAAAGTAATTTCTTCGCTGAACAAAAAAAAACTGTGTTTTTACTTATGAACTAGAAATTGCTCAGTCAGTATTGCACACATGATAAGAATAAAGATAAAATGATGTACTAAGGGAGTAGAGTGGATGAATTACAAAACTTTTAAAGATGATTAAATGAGTGAACTGGTATGAGGAATTTAAAATTGTTGGTCAAGCCTTGTCTAAATAATGATAACAATAAAGACGATGAAGGTGAAGTGAAGTGGAGTGAATTCAAGTGGTAAAATTCAATAGAAGAGCATTTCTATGACCAAGGTAAAGAGAGGGGTTGGAAAAAAACGTTTTAGAATATTGAATTTAGGTTTTTGTCCATGTATATCTAGAGCTTCGGCTATGGAGAAGTGGAGAAAACGTAAGCTTTTGGAGTGATTGTATTTGGACCTGTAGATAACTTTAAAGAATAAATCATGCGGGGCTGAATGATCTGAATCAAGAAGGTGTTTGCAGATTGAACACTTTGTCGTTTTTCGCTCACCTTTCACCCAACAAACCGGGTAGTGTTCAGCTACGCGTTTACGGAGATTACGCTTACAACGTACAATGTAATCACCTCCACACGAACGTTTGAATGAGTACACTCACATAGAGGTGGATATATACGGTAGGTTATCCTTGATGCTCTGTCGAATCATATTTAGGCTGGTAAATACTAAATGTATGTCAGCTGCATAAAAACAGCGTTTAGTACATTTAGATAAACGACTTTTAATTACTTCAGAAATTCTGTCACACTTGAACGGTACGGTGATTTGGCTAGGAATGGTTCCTCCCTTGATGTTGCTGTCAATAAACCTGCTAGGATATCCATTATTTAAGAGGGTTATGGGAAGGCTTTCTAATTCTGAGTAAACTGTATCTACAGAGCAAATTTTCCGAATTCCTAAGCATAGAGAAGGGATTAGATTTCTCTTCATACGTAAAAGTACCCAACTGTTGAAGTTAGTGTACTATCATGTAAATGTTGGCCTTCTATAAAGAGACGTTTTTAATGTGCCATTCTCTCTGCTATCTAACATCACATCTGAGAATCGAAACGCGGAGTTCAATTCTACTTCGACGGTGAAAAGCATCTATGGGCGAGAACCATTAAATTTTTCAAGAAGCTAGGTAGTTTAACCTTTTGCCGTTACAAGTAATGAAGGTGCCTTAAAAATATCGCTTATTCATGTGTGAACTCAAGACTATTTCTTTCAATGGACCACTGTCTAAGCCCATCCATGATGACATCCATGGCGACTCTCTCCCTATGATTATAAATGACATCGTTAAACGCAAACTGCACATTAAGCGTACATCTGCTTCAGACATATTCCTGTTCAATGTAATCACACAGATAACAAATAGTTTCTACTAATGGTACATTTGCAGAGAAAGGGCAAACTGTTGATCCTGTCAAAACTAATCATTTAACCCATGTCTCACCCACTTTTCTCATGTGTATTCTTCACTGGTCATTCCAATGTTACATAAAGAGCAAATACAGCTACGATTTACACACTTTTCTCGGGGGATGGGGTGAGGGAGATGATGTGAATGAAGTTCTAGTTTTAGATGAAGTTAAATGGAAATCTTAACAACTCTTAAATTAAAAGGCTCGCATCCACTGTTATACCATATAAGGAGGCGACATCTAAGACCCAAAGTAAGATTCTTAATAAAGCAGGAATTAGAGTGGTACTCAAACCTACAGACTCACTCAGGCAGGACAAGCTCTGTAGGATAAAGGACCCTGTTAACCCAACTAGACAAAATAATATAATTTACAAAATACTCTGCAATGACTGTGAGGTCAACTACATAGGTCACACTAGTAGGTGGGAAGTAGTCAGGTTATCAGAAGCTAAGGGAAGAATGGTTGACCCCGAGAAGATAAGTAATTTAGAAAAAAGCTCAGAAGTTACACTACATGCATAAACACGCAACCACACAATAGGGTGGTGGGAGAGGGTTAAGATTCTAAGAAGTAATCCATGTAGGTGGACAGAGAGGTTGATCACTGAATCCCGACTGGTTCATTCAGCCTACACCCAACACAACACATGCAATAGAAATGACTCAATGCATATACCAGAAATATGGAGGATATTATCTCCACCAGTCAGTTAAATCAGAGGAAGATAATAAATAATTTCGAAATTCTATTTCAATTCAATTCACGTACATCACAACATTCTAACAAGTTACTTACTGATTATGACTATAATGAGCATTCGTCTTATTTCCCATCTGATTGTAAATGATCAGTAACACTCGTATTATTATTTCTGAATGTACAATATCTCATTTTGATTTTTATTCAGTTCCACACATGTGTATAAATGAAGGAAAAAGTTGTGTGAGTGAGTGACTTGATATGATTATGAGTGTTAATAGTTTGTGCTTGAAACGTGGTCATCAGTTAATATTGGTGTACAACACTGTGTGACTTATCGAAATAAAATCTTATCCATAATGGAGTTACACTCTACCACAGTGCCCAAGTTTTATACTTATATCAGTATAGGGCTCACAATTATTACATGATTTTTTAAACATATTTAGATGGTGGTAATTAATTCGGCTGTTTTGAAAAATATAACACATAACAGGGCACTTATAGGAAAAAGCGAAACAACAAGTACCTTTGTTAAACACTGGCATTGTGCTGATTCATGAGACAGCTTAAAATAATAATAATACCATCCATTCGAAGTTAAGTGCACTGGGCGGCACAGCGGTAGAGTGCTCGTCGGCCACTCATGTGGTGTGGGGTTCGATATCCAGTTGACACACTCCTTTACCTCACTGTATTAGTAATAGGACTGGTAAACAGGAGTGGTTGCTGCATGAGGCTAGCAACCTGAATTCCGTAAAAATAAACACCACTGCTACCTAAACTTCCGGCCTCTAGCTTGAAGTATCCTTATGTTCCATTGGTAATATAAAAAGGAATGGAAAAAAGTTAAATATATATGTGTGAAATCAGGGGATAATCTGAAGTTGACACAAATAGATTTTCCACTGTTAGACGACATTTATACCTGTGAAATAATATCAAGAATACAAAGTCTTGTAATTTTGCTTAGAACTATATAAACTACGGATCACAAAATATGGTTTTCTTAAATTACGAATATGTATCAACATTTCACCAGTTCACACAATTAGCTAGCCAGACAGTCAGTATTCAAGTGATTTGAACTGAGATTCACCTTTCTGAGTTGAGCTAAACCTGTTAATGTGACAATTATTTATTTCAGCTCAAAAGTAAGCGAAACTGATGTTCACTTGTTAGTTTGTAGGGATTTGATCGACTGGTTACAGAATTTCATCATGAACTGACATTAGCTAGAAAACCACTGGAAAACCTGGGAGTACTGGACAGCTGTTTTGTCCTAGTGTGGGATTATTCATCAGTACGCAACAACCACCAGGGTTTAAGCCCACGACCTTCTGGTTACAAGACGAGCCCGTAGACCATTAGGCCACTGGGACCCTATCCAATGGCCAGCCCATGAATTCTAACTTCTGCTAATTCATGACATAGCTCGACCCTTAGCCAATGTCTTCGGCGAGTATTTATCCTCACACCCGACGTGCTGCACCCTTCTGGTCACGACTTCTCATTAGAACCCCAGGTAACTGCTGTTCATTTTTGGGCAGATCATTTAGATATCTGGCCGGCTAAGTGACAAGTACTATTGGTTAATGTGAGCGGTTGGTTAATAGCTATCCATAACAAATAGTTAGTAGTATATAAATAGCATCGTGCATTTTTTCTTCAAGTCACTGTTGTTCACTTCAATAATAATAGAATAGTCAGCTCTTTGACTGACTCTAACCTCAAAGAGTATGATTTAAAGGAATTCCAGAGTGTTCAGAAGATCAAAATAAACTTTTTTCACTTAAGGTTTTGATGCATAAACCATAATTTCTTCAGAAACATTCCTTAACAACTTGTTTATAGATCTAAGTAGGCAGTCAGATCAGGTGTAGAAAATAAGACGAATTTGGGTAAAGACCACTTTGTAGGTAAATATTTAAGTGTGATAAGTCGATTAATAGACAAAAAACCAGTAGTTCAGCGAAGAGTCTCTTTTCGGCGAATTCATTTTCACAGCTGTACAATCACGAATATATATATATATATATGTATGGTCGCTTTGTATTTGTGTGTACATTAAATTTGTCAAACGAAAATACATTTAGTAAGTTCAGATGGTGCGTCGGTGGCACAGCAGTTAGGGTGCTCGCTGACCATGCACATGGTCCGGAGTTCGATCCCTGGCCGACGCACTCTTTTACGTAGCTATGCCAGAAATAATGCTGGTAAAGAGGAAAGGTTTGGCATGAGGCTAGCAGCCCCATCCTGTAAAAATAAACACTGCTACAGAAACTTGCAGCCATTAGCTTGAAACCCTATGTTCCACTGAAGAACGTGAAGGGAAAAAAGTTTAGAAGAATTGGATGTTGATATAAGAGAGTAGTAACAAAAGTGATGAGTTGTAATGAACGGTTGTTAAAGAAGAGTTACATAACAACAGCATGAATAGTTTGATGAAAGAGTTGTGCTCAAGGTGTACATGAAAACAAAATTACATACGGAATTACGCAAACGGTTTTAAGTAGTAAGAAAAAATAAGCATACAAACAAGATTTAAATCAAGTCAAACGAACAAGTAAAAGTTAAGTCAAATCAACGGAATTGTTACCATGAGAGTAGAAGTGGTTGATCGGTAAAATACCTCGCCTAGTTTACAGACCGAAGGTAAGACTAGGCGAGATGGAAGATAGTACCTCGATGCTAGAAACTCTTCACCCTGTATATACAACTCCATTCATCTTTAGTAAAAATTCAAAGGGCATGCAGACGTATGTTCCACCCGGAATGAAGTCTGTAGTGAAATGATGATCTGGTTAACAGTGGGAACAATGGCATAGGCCTTTACTTTTAGTCTCGTGGTGAACCCTTATTTACCACCAGTTATATTCGTTATAAGATTTCATCATGAGCATACATCAGTTAGAGAACCATTGGAAAACCTGCAGGGAGTACTGGACAGCTGTTTCTTTCCAGTTTGGGACGCTTCTAATATTTGTATCAATAAACCTTGGGGCATATTTTTTCTGTGACAATCGCATTTCAGTATTCTGTTGTACATAATCAAAAAAGTACAACAACATTATAACAAAGCAACTTACCATTTACGATACGTATAACACGCCATAATCGAAACAGGACAAGTAGGCCGGCAGCATCAGCAATTGTAGCTTGTACACTTTTATTCACCAAGTGATCATTTGTTCCGCTTACCCCGTGAGATTGATAATGTTCATCAGTATCTTTAGAATGTGTTACATGTCGATGAATATTATAAGTGTCGACAGCAAAACTAACGACGCACACAAATGCGTCAAGCATTTCAATCCATTGGTGACAATAAAATCTGGCTCCAAATGTCCATAGTTTAATTGGTATTTCAATAAGAAATAAGGTGACAATTGCAAAACTTGTACATTCAAATATAAATGAGGTGAGAATTAAACGAGATCGGAATGGACTTGGCTAAAAGAGAGAAAAAGAGAGAGCGATACATGAAAAGTAATAAATCAATGGTAAAATCAGTTATGCATCGGTGGTAGAGTGCTCGCCGACCACGCAAGTGGTCTGGAATTAGATCCCTGGCCACAGACGTACTCATTTATCTCGCTAAACTGGAAATAAGACTGGTAAAGAGGGAAGGTTGAGCATAGGACTAGCAACTCAATCACGTAAAAATAAATACTGCTGCTACCTAGACTTCGGGCTTCTAGCCTGAAGTAGATCTATGTTCCACTGTGAGCAGAAAGAAATACTTTATAATGAAAGATAAATAAATTGCCATATCAAATAGAAAGAAGACATTAAGTGTTTTGATTCCACTAGATGGATGATCACTCTTTTGGAAGAAAGAGTTGCTGGCAAAGGAGAAACGACTACATTCCTGGCTTAATATCATTACACTTTAACATTATTCTCCTAGTTTTGGTGACTCAAAAATTTATGTTAATAATTTACCTGTGAATATTATACTTGGCAATCAAACCTCTACCTCAACTTTATAGACTTCGGGAAGGCCTTCGACAGAGAGCGTTGACCGTGAAGTAATTTGGAAATTACTCGAGTACTACGGCGTGCAACGCCCAAATATTCATCAAACTTATTCAACAGCTGTACGACAACGGAACATGTCAAGTGATCCACAACGGAAAACTCAGCGAGGCGTTTGGAGTAAACACAGGAGTCAGACAAGGGTGCTTACTATCAGCAATGATATTCCTAATTGTGGTAGACTGACTGGATTATGCGTCAGACAGTGGGAAACGAGAAGACAAGGATATCCTGGACCGACGTGAAGAACCTATAAGACCTTGATTTCGCGCTTGGATGATTTATGTTTTTGGTGTTGTAGACCTCTATCAACAACTGTCTTCTCTCTACACTGAAGATCAGATGGCCGGAACAAACAAAGAAAGAACCAATCACCCAAGAAATATGCAGGAGAAAGTGGAGATGGATTGGACACTCGCTGAAGTGAGGAGGCCGATGAGTGACATTGCGTGCGCGTCAGGCCATTGCCCGAAAGGGAAGCGGCGAGTGGGTCGTCAGTGCGAGGATGACATGGAAGAGATCGTGTGAACTGGAGTTGAAACAGTATGAACTAACATGGATTCAGGTGAAAAGTACAGCAGAAGACAGAAGCAAACGGAGACGTGCAGTTGAAGCCCTATGTTCCACTAGGAACCCAAGGGAAGAACAATAATAGTTATACTTGCCCGTACATAAGTAATAAACCTGTCTTTTATTTTTGACAAACATGATTCCCATGTTAAATCACCTTTGTTGCTACAATACATAAATTACGTAGTAATACATAAAACAATTTAGCGGGAGAGGGTTAACCATTGTAGTAGATATCAGAACCTTATAGTTGTTGCTGAATAAATTCGAACCGTCAAGTTTGCAATATAGTTACTATGCTGGGATACACACTGTAATTATCTTGTTGTTCAAGTTAATTTTCATTTCCCCCCTAGTTGATTTATACTGGCTAGAAGTCCTCAGTCTCTGTGAACATTTAGGCTCTAAGCGAGGACGCCTTGATGTTGTCTGGGAATTAAATTCATGTTATTTTAGTAGGAGGCAATTACTAGCAGTGTAATCTAACATGGCCAGTTTGTCCTATTGGCGATTCGTCAACTGATGGTACCTGCACCTCCAGTGAGTGATGGTTTCCTCTCACTGAGATGCAAACCCTGCCACTCATCATTCCAAACACCAAAGAATTATTCTTGAGGTCATTGGGCTATACCTCTTATTGAATGGACACCAGTTAATTCTCATTCCTTGTTGGCTGATTAATTTAAACAATATTTATTAATACCATTTGAACAAGAGACGGCTGTCGTAGCCTAGTGGCCTAGCGGATTATACCGCAGTGTTTGAAACGATTGCTGAAGGATTCCAGTCTCAGTGCACAGACACCATCTGACTGACCGACTGACTAAGTTTCAGTGTAGAACTTTGCATATAACTGCAACACACTTCAATTTTTTCACACTTTATAGACCACACTAAGACGGGCAAAAAGCAAAAATATCCAGAAGTACTCTGAACTGCACGAATAAAAACTGTGAAGAAGTAATGGATCTAGAAGATTAGAGGGAACGCATACATCTGCACAACTGAAAACGATTTTCAACCAGCAATATGGTCACAATACGGATACAGCTCTAGAACTCTTGTGCTACCATCGTGAAGAAGTAGTTTCACGAGGCCTAATACGTTGTAACTCTAGTGATTTTACTGTCTCAAGAGTAATCATCGCCCGTACACTTCTAACAGCACACACAAATATTTACAAACATCCAGTTGACAAGCCTCAGATGAGATGAAGTACACATCCTGGATTCCACTAGAAGTTATCATGGACCAAAGTAAGTGAAGTTAGTGTATCAGATATTACTATTCAGTGATCCTCAATAGGATTTATTGTCTGAAGTCCATGAATAAGGAGTCAAGATAATTATGCCCAAAATATACCTGGTACGTACATTGCGTTCAAGGACTAGAAAAATCTGCTCGGAAGACATGGTAGAGAAAGAACTAAATTTATTATGTGAAACCCTACTAGATAACGGGTATCCACCAAGATTTATCGACAAAAACATCAAGGTGTCAGACATCACAACGGTTCCTAAGAAGACTATCTTCATAAACCTAGAATTCAAAGATGATATCGCACCAGAAATTCTTAGAAACTGCCTTTCTTAATGTCTGAAGAAGACATTCCCAACAGCCACCCCACTCGTATCACATTCTCCTGCAGACAGTTAAACCAGTCTAACGCTAAGGACAAGATACCGCTTTTGACCACTTCAATGTGTATTTTTCAATTTACTTGCTCATATGGAGCAAAGTATATCGGCCGTATGCAACGTCAAGTCCACAAACGTATTCTGGAACAATGTCCAGCTTGGTTAGCCAGCCAGAGGAGAAAAGAAGAATAGCAGCAGCTCTATCCTCGAACACCTTGTCATCTCCGGACATCGGGCACACCCACATGAATGCTTCACAGTGCCACAAAGGGTACCTCAATATCTTAAAACGGGACTCCGGATAAGCTATCTGTAAATAGCGGAAGCATTAGCTATTCAGGATCTGAAACCGGACCTTCTCATTCCAAAGCGATACATATATTCCCTCGCCCTACCATGGGCAGAGTAAAGTTCTTTCTATAATTTCGCTTCTTCCTATTTTTATTATGCAAGTTCACTATTATTATTATTGTCATTAATACTTTTATTATCGTTATTATTCCCATTATCCACATTTTATTACCACTCTATTACTGTTTATTAATAACATTGCTTTTATACAAAAACACTTTATCGTCTTTCCGCTAGTTCCTATCCATTCTAAACCAGCTTATTGATTAGTGATTATCTCACACTTATTACGTCATGCCAACTTACAATTAGTCATCCTTTCTTATACCTTACATTAGGTAATACAATTTTTCAAGGACAAAGTTTACCATTATCTGATTGCTCCAAACATTTCCATGTTAAATATAATTACGATTGTATAACAGCTCATGAAAATGAATCGTCGAAAAGGGAAAATTTTCTGCGCTGTTTGTGCCTTTTTTTCTTATGACTCAGTATGGGAATATTTCGTTTTATATACCCAAAATACCAAATAATTAGTGCCCTTAATTAATTCAATTAGATAATACCGATGTAAAACTAACTATTTTATACTTGAAAAATACACCCTTGGTTAACTAATCTTCACCTGCTTTTAAGTCTTTTTAACCCTACCCCCTTAAATTTCCTACCAATCCCCTCTAACTATACCACTGCAGTACTGTATTAGGCTGACCTTTCTAACTTCCTCTGCTTTTCCCCTTATTGATTCATTCATTCATTCATTTAGCCAGTCAGTCGCTCAGTCCATTAAAAAAAATATTGCCAGTTAAAATTAAAAATCAATAACATCTTCATTTTCAAGAGCCTTTCCTTCGTGTGTTATTTGTTTGTTCGTTTGTCTGTTTGTGGCGTTGTCGTCACTAGTACTGTTGATGATGATGGTGGTAACTGCTCCTCTTTCCGTAAGGAAATAAATTCGATTTAAGCTATGCAGAAATGTTTGTAGGCATCTGTGGTAAAAATAAACAAATCGTTTACAAAAAATTTAAACATCAACCTATAAAATGTCTTCTCTCTATTTAAGGCAAAATACTAGTATAAAAAACACCCAGTTTCCCGACATATGATAATAAAAGGTAGTGATGAACATAAATAACAGATACAGTAAGTCTCTAAGGGATATTCAGAAGTGACATTTACCAAGTATTTGAAACAGTTGTAACTGAATAAGTAAGATGAACAGCATAAGCGGTGTGTGAATATTGTACTATTTAGAAAACTTATGTGCTTATTTAGCGCAAATCACAACAGCGTGTTGATCTGATCTCATATATATGTATATATGTAACAACAGAAGATAAGGGCCAGGCAACAGATTGTTTATTAAGCAAAATCAACACATATTTCGGTTTTCTTGGTTCTAGGGGCTTTGTTCGTTTGTCTTGCTGCCTGGAATCTCAGCCCTCGCTGATGTTCACCTGTTTCACTTTGTTTACCGTTGCCATTGTGTCTGCGTAGCCACATATCAACGTGACCATACGCGATCCTTCCTATTATTTTGGAAACTGTTTGCCTGACCCTGTCACAGCACATTCGTCGGTTTTTCGCCCCACATTTTCATATGCTGCTTTCTCCCGACATCCCAGCAGCGTCCCAAGTAGCAGTCTCATCGCTGACAGATCTTGAACGCCACTCAACTGAGTGGAAGCATCGAAGTCCTGCTCGGAGATCCATATGTTTTTATCACTAAAACTGCAGGGCATAGACTTTCCATTTGTCGGTAGGCAGTGACACCAAATGTAACGACAGAAGACAATGGCTAGGAAACAGATCGTTTATTAGAGAAATCAGCACGTATTTATGTATTTTCATGTACATTGATATTGGTTATTATAAGTAAAGTAATGCAGTCTTCTGATTGGTGGTTTCTCGTTGAAGGTTGATAATTTATTTCTTTGTGGCCGTTTACTGAAGATTATCTATCTGATAATTGTATCCGCCTACTCGAAGTCTTCTGTGATTGGTTGTTGAGTTAGTCTTTGTTCTTATTTTTCTCACGACCAATGTTGGGGGATGTAAACATCGACGTAAATTGCTGTCTACCGATTTCGCTAGCAGCCAGCTTTCACCACATATGTACTACTGATTGATGGCTGAAATGAGTAGTTGGAGACTACTCACGTCAAACTGTAGTGATAGTCAGTCAGCTAAATCAGAGTCATCCAAAAACAGAAATTTGGATGTTTTACTTATTTACAGCCAAATCGATTAACAGCTTAACTACTTATAATTTGAGCATTGCATGGTGTGTATTTAAAACATTTTTTCAACCTGCTGATCTGTAAATTCATATTAAACTCGAGAAGAAACATAATTGTGAGTGGCAGCGGATCAGAATACATGAGATATCTGCTCCTGATCTATGTATGTCCTTGGGTCTTAGAATTTATTCCTGAACTTTATGTAATTGGCTTTCAATTAAATGTCATGCAGTTGTTGATGGACACAAAGAAAAATTATCGTAATGAATACGTTTGCGCTCTATCCCAGACAGTTTTGTGTCACTTGATCTGCTGTCAATGAATATGCTGTTTGAAGATCCTTTACGAAAAGAAAATATCATTCACTTCAACTCCGCTGAAAATTCTGTACATTATATAGATACTGTCCAGAATAGAGCTATTATTATTAATAAATTAACCGGCAGAGTAGTTCAAAGCATAAAAATCCTGGCTGGTTACTTGAGTAAACTGAGAACACAAATTAAAAAAACGCGAATTTCAGCGTATTTCTTTGGGTGAAAAATGTAGAATGAATAGTATTCCTGCCAGTACTACCTTGATAATACTTAATTCGAGATTTACCACATTAAGTCTGACCATGAACTGACTACAGTTACACAATCACCAGGATTGTCAGATTACATGGGCAAACTTGTCGACCATTCAGCTACTGGGACGAAATCCAATGACCCAATAATTCCACGTTATGCCATTTCGTAGCTGAATGGTCAACAAGCTCGCCTCGTAAGCTGACGGTATTCAGGTCCAACACTTGTTCGCGCTTGCTGGCATCCTAGGATGTGGTAACCATTTCACAGGCTCCCTTTTCAGAATCGAACCCCGATTCCCCGTTACCCGTTGTTATCATGGTAGGCAGATCACCTACCAACAAAATGATAAGGCAGACACAAGGCCGACTGCGATCATTAAAGTTATTCAGAGTCATCACAGAATTCAACAGAGACAACCGAAACTGCCCACGGTTGGTTCTGTTCTAATTAATGCACCCGTTCCCTTGCGGGTCAGGGCATAATTGCATGTATCGGCTCTAGAATTACTACAGTTGTCCATGTAGTATATATGATTTAAGGAACCATAGCTGATTTAATGAGCCATTCGCGGTTTCACCGTTTTAAGGTATATACTTAGACATGTATGGCTTAATCTCTGAGACATGCATATGAATACTAGCAGGATCAACCAGCTTCTTCACACACTGATACAACAATCGACTGGGTTTTGGTTTTCAGGAGAACCAAACAAACCCATACCTGCCTCTTGCGAGACGAGACCGGCATACAGGTTCATCCTGTGGCGTAAACACTCGAGAGCCCTCTCCCTCGGTGGACAATTCGCACCGTTAGTAAATATAGTAATGCATAAGTAAGCATTGTTACGCCGATTGTTGATCGCGTCAATCAATTGTGCACTGCATACACAAGCTCAACAGACTAGCCAAACGTAGTATTATACGCGAAAGTAACACGCATAGAGACGCTATAGTGACAAATTGCCCCTGTTAACGAAGCCAGCAGCCACCAAATTCAATCAAATCGTCATCCCTGCCAACCAATTTAGCATGCAGATAGCTTCTATACGTTTGCCAAGACTATAGAAAACCATTCACAGTCATATAAGCGAGTCATGAGAACCATTTCACCCACGCTCACTCATATCGTCTATATAGCTTATATGCTGTGTTTACTATAGGATTTGTAGGTTATAAGCAAGACAGCCTAGCTGGGCGTTATTAGGCCTAAACAAGCTCAAAACCCCATGGTCACAGATACCCCAAAACACGTTTCACGCATTCCTCTATCATTTTTTTGGAAGCAACACTGTTATTGGGTTTATGGGTACGTATTGCTGAGAAGTCCTAAACAAGGTCGAAACAATGTCTCCCAGTACTCAGCAGTTTTCAAACTAGAGTCAGTTTGTAGTCAAACTTGAAATTAATAAAATCCATTATTGTTTCTTTTTTTACTACTTTCATGTTTGTTTGTAATTCTGCATGAGGAGAAGTTATCCATTCATTGAATAAAAAAGGAAGTGAATTTCTAACTCATATTCTTGTTTATTTAACATTTCCTGCTTTGAAAGTTTTTCTTAAGTTACATATACAAATCCAAAAACATTGCATTAAAAGTGAGGTTTGATAAAACTGTTTATTCAGAGGGATCTAGCATAAATGGACCATTGTCAAGGAGTGATATCTGCTGAAATTTATGAACTACAATGAAAGATCATTAAGTTCATAGATTACTGTATCCTAAATAAAAAGATGACTATCGTAATTTACCTTGTAAAGGAGATATAAATGGGTATGCGACTTAATAGAGAAGTTAAAGTCTGCAATGTGTAAACCTTAATCTACCACCTGGCATGTAATGTAATAAAGAAAGCCAGAAAAAAAAAACATAAGCTAACAGATGTTCTAACACGCTGTACAAATAACTACGTCACATACCATATTGTACGCCAGCTAAGGCGTATATGCAGACACGTACAGATGGAGAAGTAGTCATGGTTTGCGTCAGTGAGTGAATGAATATGTTTGAAAATTAAAACAGTTCATCTCTAAAATCGAAATGAACAAAGTATTTAGCCTGCTAGCTTTACTTATAATGAGGCATATTTTTAATAGGCTGGGCGTGGTAGCGTACGCCTGTATTCTAGCTGCTTGGAGACCAGGGTGCGGAACTTCGTGGGACCGGGTGTTCTGGCATATGGCTGCTCATGTTGATCGGCCGTCCACGCTAAGCACGGCGCCGATATGGATGACCTGTCTGAGGACGGGTTGTCCAGGTCGACTAAGGAGGGGCGCACCGGCCCAGGGGGAAACCCAGAAGGCAAAAGTTCCCGCGTGGTGCGGTAGCGGGATAGCGCCTGTGAATGGTGGCCATGTGACAGCCTGGTCCGTGCGTGGAGACCGCCTCCTCTTTTGTGCGTCGGTGGCAAAGTGGTTAGGACGCTTGCCAACCAGACATGCGGTCCGCGGTTCGATCCCCGGCGACTCACTCCTTTACCTCGCTAAGCCAGTAATAAGACTGGTAAAGAGGACAAGTTGGGCATGAGGCTATCAGCCCCATCCTGTGAAAATAAACACTGCTACAGAAACTTCAAGCCACTAGCTTGAAGCTCTATGTTCCACTGTGAACGTGATGAAAAGAAAAGATATTTTTTATATGAATCATAAGGCTGATGTTAAAGTGGACAAGACATAATACTGAAGTATACTGAGGCCATAGGCACCCGCAAAATGAAATCTTCTCTATATGTGTGCGAAAACAATTCTCGTGTACACTTAGTCTACCCTAGTAATCTTCATGTGATTGTAAGACAAAAAGCATTGTTCAATATTATTCTGAAAAAAATGGTTACTGAACAAAGAATATTCTTTTCGATAAATTCATCTTCCGGTTCTACAGTTCTACAGGTTCTACACATAATAACACTAATTCATTCACTACTATGTATATGTATATATATATATATATATAACTGTAGAACCTGATGGTGAAGTTATTGGAAAGAATGTTCTTTGTTCAGATGGTCGCTAGTGACTTGCTACAGGAAGGAGTTTCCTGGAGTTCTAGTGAGAAGTCGTGACAAGTGAGGTCCACCCAGTGAAGTGTGAGGATGCATTTTTTACCGATGACATTGGTTGGTGGTCTCACTAAATCACGAATTGGAAGAAGTTAGAATTCATGGGCCATTGAATCGGATCCCAGTGGCTGAATGGTATACGAGCCAGCTTGCGTTGTAACCGGAAGGTCCTGGGTTCAAAGCCTGTTGGAGGGGTGCGTAATGCCAATGATTCACAAAATAGAATGAAACAGCTGTCCAATACGATCTGGTTTTCAATGATTCTCCAAATGATTTCAATCCGTGGTTAAACTCGTGAAAAGAATATTCTTTGTTCAGTAATTATTCTTTTGAAAAAAATTTCAAAGGACAAATTATTCTCTTAACCCCTGAAACGCTTATTAAATTGTCTAAATGAACTTTCTTTTTCTACACTTTTAGACAAACTGAACAGACAAGTATATGTGTGTGCGTGTGTGATCAGATTGTTAGAAGTGTATTGCTCAAATACATCGTATTTCTCAGAAAATTCTCCCTGAATTTATTTAAGGGACTAAATGTTTTTAATTGTACTAATCAAGTTGGATGAGGTATGTTAAAAAAAAATCCAATACTAGTTCTGTTGAAAAATGTGTAGGCAAAGTTGTAATAGCGCATCGTTTTCAAGTATTTCACGCCACCGCAACATGTCTATATGCTGACACATGGATTTAGGCTCAGCCTCTTGCACACACTCTGGAAAAGCAGATGGACCAGATAGAATACCCCCTGAAGCACTGAAAGCGGACCCAGAGACGACAGCAGATATGCTGACTCCACTAATGCAAGAGGTCTGAAAGAGGAGAAAGGTGGATACTGACTGGAGGAAAGGTTACCTCGTGAAACTATCAAAGAATATAACAATATCGAATACTAAAAAGATAATTTAGATTAGTTTTTAATTGACAGTACTTCTGTTAGACTTAGCAAATATATTTTAGGTGACATAAACTGATTTTGCAATTAAGATTGAATTGAACAAAATTCACAAACGATTCAAGTAAGAAAATCGTACTAACCTAAGAAGTCTTCAATTATTACTTTTGTCTATTCATGAATACACCTTCTTGTTCATACGTTTCACTGAGATTGATCAGCTTCAGTTTGTTATGTAGGACTGTTAAGTGGAAGTGATTATATCATCAGGATTAGAAGATTGCACATTTCGTGCTGTTTTGGACTTGTCAGACGGACTTAACTGCTCCCTAGTAAGAGATCGTGTCCCCCACTGATAATTTAATATAGTATGCATGGCTTAAAACGCGGAAGTATGTCTCCTGAATTCTAGTCCTAGTCTAAACCAAACACAAAGCTTTAGGTTAATAATCCCTGTAAATATCGAGACATCTGTTCAAGAGCGCCTTCTTGTGAATGGTATACACCACCCACCCCTGTGTGAACCCAAGTACCTACAGTCTACAATGTGAGCTGGTGAAAAATATTTTCTGATCCGTAATTTCCAACTTCTGAAAAATTAATTTAATACTCATTAGTGAAAGGCTCCATTCAGAAAGTGTCCTGAATTCCTGTTGAGTAGTGGTTAACATTGGGGTTTGCTAGGTCAGGTAAGCTAACACTTATTCACCAAGTGACAGTGGCTAGCAGTCGCGCTACATACCGTGGAATTCTTCGATCATTTGATGTTTACCCAGTGACAATAATCTACGACATCGTCTTGGCACTGGAAGAAATAATGAAAAAATTCATTTCCAACTATTGGGTTCGAATGTCAGTAATTATGTACCATTCAACAGAACAACTATCAAGCACTCCTTGATTTTCCGGTTGTTCTCTGACTGATATCCCTTTTCACAAAAACTTACAGCTTACACAGATGCTAAACATTATAATTTTGTTAGAACCACTAAGATTTCCTCGGATTTATCAGAGCGATAGGCTGAAAATGGTTGTGAGTATACGTATACATATATATATATATATATATATGCGTTGACGTTTCTGTAGCAATTTGGTTAATTTTTGAGGGTGGAGTTGCTTGCAACACACGTCAGCCCTCCCTTGCTATCAGGGTTTTGAACCGGCTAGAAAACTAGTGAGCTAGTAATCTACTAACCTGAAACCAATCTGGAAATCTTCGTCACTCAGCATCAACAACAAAATTCAGTCGGATTTTCAATACAAACACGTCAAATCACTCAGCTCTTCTATACGGATCATGAAGTTGGCGGGCGGGTCACAAAGAATATTTCCAACAGCCTGTCGCAGACCTTTATCAACAACAATTGTCTTCGCTGGCTCTATACTGGAGATCAGATGGCCGAGCCGGTAAGAATCACCAACAAGAAAGTATGGGAACAAACAAACAAACACAACAAGAACCAACCGTCAACCGATAAATATGCAGGAGAAAGTGGAGATGGATTGGACACTCGCAGAGGTGAAGAGGCCGCTGGGTGACATCGCGCGCGTATCAGGCCATTGGTCGAGTGGAACTCGAAAGGGAGGAAGCGAGTGGGACGTCAGCGCAAGTGTGACATGGAAGAGATGGTGTGAAGAGGAGCTGAAACAGTATAGACTGACATGGATGCAGGTGTAAGGTATAGGAGAAGACAGAAGCAAGTGGAGACGTGGAGTTGAAGCCCTATCTTCCACTAGGACCCCAAGGGAACAATAATAATAATAATAAAAATCATGCACACACATAATAGTACCGCTTCAACTTGGAACACTTTGTATAGAGTGCAAAGACATCGGTGAAAATCTTACGGGAGATATTGAATGAATGGATATTCAAAAAATGTAAACGTAAGACTTAGTATCATTGAGTGGTGGTCCACTTGGAAAATGAGTAAGATAAATTCAAAATAATTTAGGTGGAGGTTGTGTTGTGCCATAAAACATGAAAATAAGGAAATTATGATCACTGGAATGAATGCTAAGTCGATTCGGAACACATATTGCGCACACACACAACAGCGCAGTCACTTCATTCCATATTATATAGAGACCAAAAGACGTAAATAACAACGAGTGAAGATGAGGTAATCATTGTCTACAAGATAAACTGCATGAAGTACGATAAGCACTATCTTGGTAATAGCGAGCGTCTCCTTCAACTCCGAATCCAAGAATGTATAGAAGTTGTCAAAATACACGACATGTATACTTTCGTGTTGATGGATGCACGGTCATCATTTTGACTAGGAATATACATAGAAATTTTCAAGAGTAGCCACAGGATAAATAATACCGGAGAATTTTTTTTAGAAAACTGGTACTCAGATGAAACAGCAATTAACAGACGCATCATTTTGTTGTTTTTTATTTTCTCTGCTTTTCGTGTGGAATATGGGGTTTCAAGCATGAACTTTTTGTACTTTCGGTAGCGGTGGTGTTTTCTCTTACAGGGTGAAATTGTTAGCCACACGCCTAAACTTCTCTTTTTACCCGGTCTACTTCAGCCTAAGCAAGACTTAAGATCGCCCATATCAGGATTAATAGCTGAAGCCGTCATGCAAAGATAATTAATAAATTAAAAGCTCTGCCTATAATTAAACCAAAAGTCTAGGTACGTTACGTTGATGATACATTTGTAATAACTAAAAGAAATGATTTAGAATGCACCCATAAATTAATAAACAACATATTTGAAGACATCAAATTCACCACAAGAGAAGAAGAAATAGATAACAAAATCCCATTTTTAGGTGTCTTAATCAGGAGAACCGACACAGGAAATTTAGAAACACAAGTATATAGAAAATCAAAGCACACACACACAGATCAAATACTCAACTATACTACCAATAATCCAATTACTCACTCACAAAAGAAACTGTGTGCAGACATTCTTTAGAGGAGTTCACAAACACATTGTAGCACTCCAGAGTTGAAAAGAATAGAAGAAAAATACTTACAAACGGTCTTCAAGAGGAATGGTTGTCCTCAAAATTTCACTAAAAAGTGTTTAAAATCGAAACACAACACCAACAAGGAACCATCTTCAAAGACCACAAGAAAATTCATCCTACTATACATGAGAAATATCTCTGAAATAACAGCAAGAATACCTAAACCGTTCTATATATCTATATATGTGCGAAAGCTTCGCAACTAAACCAACCAGCTCAGAGAATACTATTAAGTGCGAATTGTCTACGTGTACTGATATGAAAACAATCATGCTGTATCTTATGATAACTAGTTTATGTTGCTGGACTTGAAGTTGAAGTAGATATCAACTTTGGCGGATGTTGTGCATTTCATAACTGATACAATCTTTTCGTAGATGGCGAGGCATAGGAGTGCGTTGGTCGCGGATTGAACCCCAGACCATTTGCATGGTCGGTGAGCGTCTTTACCGCTATACCACCGACGCACTTGCACGCCATTCCTAAATGCCAGTGGACATCCACTATTCCGTTGGCGAAGACGGTGGTGCTTAGGGTGTTGCCAGGATGTTGGGCAAACGTTGCTTACGACATTTAGTGTGAAGGTAGCACAGAGATGTTATGGTGGGAAACTTTTTATCATCCGATATCAGTCAGGTAGAGAGATAAGACGTGTTGCAGAAATTTAGAGCCTGTATTTTCGTGGAGACAGACATCTACTGATCTCGGCAATTAGGCTAACAGATCGTCTGAGACTTTCCTTACCAACCTTAGGCGACTATTCAAAAGCTCAGCTGGTAGCTTTCCAGATTAAGAGCAATGAATCAGTTATCCAGTAAACAATCTTGTTTCATCGTGATTGATGTTTATCCCTTAAAAAAACTGATGTGGAATAGCATACTAGCAGAGTGCTTAAGTTCACCTGTGATCTAATTTATTCGAATAGTGTAGGAACTGAAATTCCATATTAGTTTGTTTATTAGATTTTTTTTTATTTTTGATTTACAGCTTGATTCCACACCGTATTTTTGGTACACGTATGGAATTTTCAGCGTGGATATCGGTAGCCCAAATTTCGCAGGCCGACCATAGATATCAGGTGTGCGCCGGTGTGGGCTCGAACCCCGGACCATGTGCATGGTCGGCGAGAGTCCTAACCACTGTGCCACCGACGCACAGTGAGTCACACGGTATTATTTACTGGATAGCAAGGCTTCGAGCAAATTTATTATTCGTAATCATATCAATTCTAATCACACGACTTTGAAACTTGAGTTTTGTAGTTTTCTTTGTCCTCTCCTATTTGTCGTCGTAGGCGTGGTAGTAGAATTTTCCAGATAACCGACTGGACAGGTGTTGAATCATTCCTATTACACGTATTCACTGTCAGTTGATTCGATAAACAAAGCTTCTGTTATCAATCTCTCCCTCCCCTCACCCTGTTACATTAGATTTTAAAACTGTCATCCTATCCCATCCTATTGTATGGTTGTGTGTGACTGCATATAGTGGGTGGTATAGCTGAGGTATTCACTAGATTTCTTATCTTATTTGGGTCAAGTAATCTAGATTTTGCTAGGTTTTAATGTTCAGCTAGTCTGACTGCCCCTGTTCTACTAGTTTGACCTATGTATTTGACCTGACAGTCATTTCAGCAGGGTATTAGATAAACTAAATTGTTTTGTTTATTTGGCTACACAGGATTGGTGCTTTAATCGACAAAGTTTGTTTCTAATTGAGTTTGTGGTTGGTTTGAATGCCAGCCACTTTTATTCCTGCCTTGTTAAGAATTCTGCGTAAGGTAGTTTCTGAGGTTCCTTCCTTGTATGGAATTACTACTGATGATTTAGATTCCTTATTGTTGGTTTCTTCATTATTATTATTATCACTATTATTGTCATTATTATTGTTTTCATAATTATTATTATCATCACTATTGCTACTATCATTATTTATTTTATTTCTACATTTCCTTACATATTTCTTGACTAATTTATCAAAGTAATTATTAAGTTTCAAGGCTTCTTTTATGTGTATCATTTCCAGTCTTAGATTTTCCTTGGTACTACTTAGTTTTTGTGCTTTGTCACTTAAACATTTCACCAATCCCATTTTTATTGTCATAGGATGGGATGATCGGACGTCCGAATATCTGTTTGGTGAATTCTGTTTTCTAGAGAACAAACAAACACCTCTCTATTTTCCTTAAACAGAAATAGTTTTAAACTGTCTTTTAATTCAAAGCACAAAGTAGTTAGGCTTTAATGCCGAGGATAATTTCAGTTTGACCTTAAATTTGCTGATCACATCACAATTCGGTATTTTACCAAAATAAACAGTTATAATGATTCAATAATTAAAAAGCAGTTTTTATATACTATTTTTAGAGAAAATGGGTCAGGTGTTTGTCAAATAAACTTCATTGGTCAAATTTTGTTTGCTTTTCAATCAACCTGTAATTAGCCTTAATTTATTGAATCATTAGTGTTACAGCAACAGGTAAATCAATTGTCTGATGTTTAAAAGTAGTTCTCATTTTGGGGAAGTATTTTCAACAGTAAATGAAAAGAAAAATGAAAGATGACATTTTTATGTAGTTAGGCTTATGCAGTCAGTGATGGCTGAAGAGGAAATCTGGAAGTCTAGAGGTCTCAGTGGGTTTCAGAGAGCATCTCTTGTGAATTGCTGGTCTGGTTGGTCTCTCAGCTGGTTAGAATGAAATGATGACATTTGAGGTTGTTAAGTTAAAAGGCAGAAACTGATAGATAAACTTCAAGCATTGTTGTGGGTTCGTGAGTAACACATACACTGTACGAAGACAGGAATACAAGTGAACATAGTGAAGACAGAGATGATTTAGATACCTGACTGACGACAACAACAACAATCAGTTACCATCAACAGGACAAATTTTAAAGGAGTCACCACTTTCATTTTTCTAGGGAACACTGTCTAAACTACAGGCATTAAGGATGGCAGTATCAAAGCTAGCGAAGATAGGATCACAAGTGTAAAATAAACCTTCATTTTGATGGAATAATTGTTTGCGTAATCTCTGTTCAACGATCTAATCACAATATCCATCCTTATTATAATGTGAGTCGGTGACACGGAGGTAGAATGGACGCCAACTAGGCAGGTGGTCCGGGGTTAGGTCTCCTGCGGACGCACACCTTATATCAATAGTCGGTCTGTGAGATTTGGCTAACGATAATACATACTTGTACCAAAAATATGGTGTGAGATCAAGCTATAGTAAAAAAAACTTACTTTGTAATTACTATCTGGTTCCACTAAAACTGTATATCATGCGTTGATCTGATCCTAATTCATTGTTCTTGTCACTGTTTAGTCTCTTGTTCTCTTCTCTGTGGTTGTGTGATACATTTATAATATGTTGTATTGTGATGTAATTTCTTTTGAGCGAATCAATGTCATCCTGAACTTTGACTGTCCGCGCGGAACATTAGTGCGTGATTCTTCCGGATGAAGTTTCGATTCCACCATGTTGTGAATATTCTGCTTGGTTCTCAGATGCTTCTTACAGTTAAATTATGATTAACTAATTTTGTTCTACAATATCTCTTTTATACTTAGAAATTTACCATGTCTGTATAGCTGCCTAACGGCATTGTTGCGGTCATTCTGAGACCATGATATTATTATTTTTAGATAGAACTACATAGATCGAACCATAGATAATCGTCTTTTACTGCCTTAATAGAGTTTTGTGACTGTTTGTGTCTCAGGGAAGTTTTGTTCAGCTATGCAGTAGGGCACAGGGGTCGGTTTCCTGCTTTCAAATCACAACCAGTTGGTTTCGGTTTATTACATTCACTACTCTGAAATCACAATGAAAATTAGTCCTACTCAGTATGAGGCAAAAGATTCGGATTTCACAGATTAATGACAAAGTAGTTCTTTTAGCTGTTTCAGAGGCTTGGCGCTCACGACATTAAAACTGCCTCCGCTCCACGCTGATGACTACATGGCTAGAAAGGAGTAAGAATAAGGAATTCCGGAAATTAACCAACCAAGACACAACAAATATGAAGAAAAAGTTGTAATGTTTCGGGCATACGATGAAGAGATTTTTGAGTCACATTGTGTGTCAGACGTTCAATTGGAACATGAACAGGAAATGACAAGCTTGGAGTCCAAGTGTGACATGCAGAAGATCGGGTAAGAAGGAGATAAAATCTTATTAACTAACATAAGGACAGTTGAAGGGTAATTTAGAGAACGAAATGATACGGGAATTCGGTGGTAAAGCCCTGAGTTACATTTTGTAGCTTTGTTAAGTAATACAAGTACGACTACTTGCTTAAGTCACTCAAATGCCTAATTTTAAATCTATCGAAATGTACTGAATTTACTCCATTGTTTTAATCACCTGATAACTTATTTGAAATGCTGTATATATATATATATATATATATATATATATATATTATTATTATTATTATTATCGTTCCCTTGGGTTCCTAGTGAAACATAGGGCTTCAGCTGCACGTCTCCACTTGTCACTTCTGTCTTCTGCTGTACTCTTCACCTGCATCCATGTTGGTTCACATTGTTCCAGATCCACTTCACACCATCTCCTCCATGTCACACTTGCACTGACGTTCCACTCGCCGCTTCCCTTTCGAGTTCCACTCAAGCAATGGCCTGACACGCGCGCGATGTCACCCAGCGGCCTCCTCAGCGAGTGTCAAATCCACCTCCACTTTCTCCTGCATATTTGTCGGTTGACGGTTGGTTCTTGTTTTGTTTGTTTGTTTGTTCCCATACTTTCTTGTTGCTGATTGTTTCCGGCCCGGCCATCTGATCTTCAGTATATAGCCAGCGAAGACAAATGTTGTTGATAAAGGTCTGCAACAGGCTGTTGGAAATATTCTTTGTGACCCGCCCGCCAACTTCATGATCCGTATAGAAGAGCTGAGTGATTTGACGTGTTTGTATTGAAAATCTGACTGAATTTTGTTGTTGATGCTGAGTGACGAAGATTTCCAGATTGGTTTTAGGTTAGTAGATTACTAGCTCACTAGTTTTCTAGCCGGTTCAAAGCCCTGATAGCAAGGGAGGGTTGACGTGTGTTGCAAGCAACTCCACCCTCAAAAATTAACCAAATTGCTACAGAAACGTCAACGCATATATATATATATGTATAGGTATACTCACAACCATTTTCAGCCTATCGCTCTGATAAATCCGAGGAAATCTTAGTGGTTCTAACAAAATTATAATGTTTAGCATCTGTGTAAGCTGTAAGTTTTTGTGAAAAGGGATATCAGTCAGAGAACAACCGGAAAATCAAGGAGTGCTTGATAGTTGTTCTATTGAGTGGTATATAATTACTGACATTCGAACCCAATGACTTTTAGACTACAAAAAGAACGCGTTAATCATTCACCTGCTCCCTAATTGTAGTCATTTTATGATAAAATATTGAAGTCAACTAAAATTTTGCTAAGCAACAGTTGAAAATGAATTTTTTCATTATTTCTTCCAGTGCTAAGGCGGTGTCGTAGATTATTGTCACTGGGTAAATATCAAATGATCCAAAAATTCCACGGTATGTAGCGCGACTGCTAGCCACTGTCACTTGGTGAATAAGTGTTAACTTACCTGACCTAGCAAACCCCAATGTTAACCACTACTCAACAGGAATTCAGGACACTTTCTGAATGGAGCCTTTCATTAATGAGTATCAAATTAATTTTTCAGAAGTTGGAAATTACGGATCAGAAAATATTTTTCACCAGCTCACATTGTAGACTGTAGGTACTTGGGTTCACACCCTGGTGGGTGGTGTATACCATTCACAAGAAGGGCCTCTTGAACAGATGTCTCGATATTTACAGGGATTAATAACCTAAAGCTTTGTGTTTGGTTTAGACTAGGACTAGAATTCAGGAGACATACTTCCGCGTTTTAAGCCATGCATGCTATATTAAATTATCAGTGGGGGACACCATCTCTTACTAGGGAGCAGTTACGTCCGACTGACAAGTCCAAAACAGCACGAAATGTGCAATCTTCTAATCCTGATGATATAATCACTTCCACTTAACAGTCCTATATAACAAACTGAAGCTGCTCAATCTCAGTGAAACGTATGAACAAGAAGGTGTATTCATGAATAGACAAGAGTAATAATTAAAAACTTCTTAAGTTAGTACGATTTTCTTACTTGAATCGTTTGTGAATTTTGTTCAATTCAATCTTAATTGCAAAATCGGTTTATATCACCTAAAATATATTTGCTAAGTCTAACACAAGTACTGTCAATTAAAAACTAATCTAAATTATCTTTTTAGTATTCGATATTGTTATATTCTGAGTTCACTCTAATATGCAGGTAGATATGACAAGTTCACGAATTATAACTGTGCGCATTTATAGCTTTGTATCTTATTATATAAAATCGGTAAATTATATGAATTTTAAAGGCGTACTGACTGAACTGATATGGTGACATAACTGAAAAGTACTTAGATATATAGTCACTTGAGACATTAATTAGATTGACTTATTTTCACACCTTACCTTTCCCCTGTAACTGCTTAATTATGAAGTTATTAACCCTTAATCTAGAAAGCATCTTTAGAGCTGATTTCAAGATGGGCACAGCTTTGCATACAAGTGTGCATCCCCTTAAATCAGATCTGTGTTCATAACAGAGGGTCTCCAGTAGTGGTTAGACACTATGATTTCATTGGGATTCAGGTGCAACACAGGGCACCAGTATCATATTTCCATTACACCCTGGTCCCTGAAGTCTTTTTTTAGCCGGTTCCCTTTATTATCCATAAGCTATCATTTCCTCCTCCCAAAACCTCCACCATGTCACCCTCAGACCGATGCTCAACTCGTTGTTTCCTATATGGTTTCGAATATAGGATCTACATGATACTTGATGTCGCCTTAACGGTCTCCATTTCCTTTGGTATATTCCTTGGGTGGTTCGTTGTCAAAGTTCCTTTGTTGTTTTGTTGCTAATCTTTTCTGGCCTTCCATCTGATCTTCAGGTTTGAACTATTGTAAGCCATTGTTAACCAAAGTCTGCTTTTTGTGACGCAGCAAGTCTCTGACGCACATGCAAACACTATCTGCCTTGAGATTAGTGATGAAATTACTAATTTTGTTCCATGTGCTTAGTTACAGCAAATTTGCATACTAATCGCAGATTAGTGTAAATCCTGTGTCGTTGATAATCTCGTCTGCTCCACCTCTGGATAAAAACTATGTTGCCTAGCCTAGATCAGGTGAATAGAAGACAAGACTTCCTTTAGACTTCACCTGTTCGCAGTGATTGGTGCTTGTTTTTATAGTTGTTAGTGATGGTCAGTTATCTTTATTATCTCTGTCTTGTTTATTGTTGTCTATATTCCTGTTTTTTGGTGGACATTGGGCAAATAGAATTCATTCGAAAGAATATATTAGATATGATGGAGAATATTTGTAGTTTAAGTGTATGATTATGATTTGGTTGTGTTCTCTGACCTGGATAGTAAATCTGCGAAGCTTCCATCGCTCTACTAGGCGAAGTGAAGTTTCACACACACACACACACACACAGAGGGTCAAAGTTCAAGTCAAAGAAACAATCACCTCCAATACAAGTAACCCAAAAAGGTGTGAAAACACACAAAAACAACCAATCACGTTCAAGGTGGTCACCGACAGGGAGAGATGATTAATAAACTCGTGAAGAAATCTAAAAGCTCACTTCAATTCAAATTGAAGTATACGCTGATGATGTCGCCTAGGAGGGGGGGCGATGAAAGCTTCACAAATCAATTACCCAGATCAGAGAACCCAACCACATCAAAAAGACTATATTGTTTCACAGAGTTGACAAATAACCTTTTATAATAGCAACATAACAGATCTTACGTTTTTAGTGAGTCTCGGGTTGTTTGAACCCATGAATGCATAAACTTGACTGATTTCAATTTCGGCCATCAACTAACTACGGTCAAAGAACCACTGAATGGAAAACTAGTTCACCTTATAGACTGAAGGCCTTGGGCTTGGTTCCTCTCGAAGTCATAGGTATGTACGCATGAAGAGTCCCAAACTAGAACGAAGCAGCTGTCTGATACTCTGTGGTCTTCAATGGCTCTCTAGCGGAAGTCAGTTTGCGGTCAAACTTTTAATAAATCTGTGCTCATATCATATCTACTATTATTTGGGAATGATTTAACTAAATTACTTTGGCTGCTTTATTTAGCATAAACACCAAAACT
Organism: Trichobilharzia regenti; assembly: GCA_944472135.2. NCBI lineage: Eukaryota > Metazoa > Platyhelminthes > Trematoda > Strigeidida > Schistosomatidae > Trichobilharzia > Trichobilharzia regenti. The sequence goes on from OX235264.1 coordinate 107,784,832, forward strand.
GATGCAATTTATATATTTTTATGGAATGTGTACTCTCACAATGTGTTTAACTACTAAGTTGATTATTTAGTTTATCATTATTATTTCTTTGGGTTCTGAGTGGGACAGAATGTCCCCAATTCATTCTATTGTCTGAAGTCCCCTGTAGCGAGCCACAAGATTGCCTTTAGGCTCTTATCTCCTCCTGATATGATCTTCTGCATGTCACACCCAACACACTAACCTCTTCATTTCCCACTCGGGTTTCACTGTAGGATGTGCCAGGTTCGTGCTGTCACTCAATGGTCTTTTCAGCTGTTGTCCTACAAGTCTTGATTTTATTCTGTATTTATTTTTCGAGCAATGGGTTCATGAGCTTCCCTGTGTCTCTTGTTGCTACTTCTTTCTAGTTGACCATCTAATCTGCAGTACAGAGTAAAGTACAACTGCTGATAAAAGTTTGCAACAAAATTTTGGAAATGTGCTTTTAGATGGCGCTCCAAGTCTCTGACCAATATTCAAGAACTGACACTTAGCAATTGTTTCGGAAATTCGAATTTAGTTGCTGAGTGCCAGCCAGTTTTCAAAGTGGATTCAGAGTGTGACTAATGTCTGCCAGACCTCGTCTTCTTCTGATTCTGACTGGCTTTAATAGCCTAATCTGTGTTGCTTGTAGCTGAAACAACGTTTCCTAGACAGGCAAAGAAAGTGACATCTTTCAGATTTCTGTCGTTGGTTGGTTAGTTTCATTATCTCTTGTCGCCTCTACGTTCATTTCAAATCGTGTTTCTTCTACCGGTATGCCGGTTTTCGTCTATAATTTTTTGAGTTTGTGTGATATTATACACATATATAGTCAGCGAAGTCCAGATGCTCTAAAATCTTCTTATTGGTTCAACGCGTTTCTGTCTTTTCGTTTCTCACAGTTTGATGCATAAAGTAGTCCACCACAGTTAGGAATATCGTCAGTGATAATTATTCTGTCGGTAGTGAAATTATCTAAGATAACGTCAAGTTAGCTAACTGTCACTGACGTTGTTGAGTGGTGCTGGGATGGGGTGAAATGAAAATCTGAGTAACAGCAGAATTTATTGAAGTGAAATCTCTCTTACTAGTTCGTCAATAAGCCAGCAGAGCTATGAGATTCAACTGGCAACTAGGTCATCATTTCAATCTAAACACCGCTGATTATGGCGTGTTTACTATTTAAGTCTTCTAACTTTGCTGAATGAGTATTTGACTGGTAATTCAGAGGCTAGTGGTTCAAAATTTCTCCTGGGATCCAGATCTTTAATTCAACTTCAATCACTTTGATTGGTGGTCTTCCAACTAAAGGTGACGTCAAATAGCCTTATTATCATTGTTTCTTTGTTAGGTAAGTTATTTTTAAGAGTTGGTTTTTAGGGATTTGGTTGATTGGTTACAAGATTTCATTATAAGCTGACATTGGTTACAGAACCATTGTGAAACCTGCAGGTAGTACTGGACAGCTGTTTCGTCCTAGTTTGGGGCCTTCATCACTACGCACCCACTGGGGTTCGAGACAGCTCTACAGTACTCCCTACAGGTTTCCCAATGGTTCTCTAACCGATGTCAGCTCATGATAAAATCCTGTAATCAATCAATCAATTCACAACAAACCAACACTTGAATATCAATGAGATGCTCAATGCGACTTGCCCTATTCAGGTAGGTAGTTACCTGGGGTTCCAGCGGGGAGTGGTGACCAGTAGGATGAAGCAGGTCGAGTGTGGGGACAGATACTCGCCACGGATGACATTGGTTAGCGGTTGCGCTATATCGTGAATTGGCAAAAGTTAGAATTCATGAGCTGGCCATTAGAGTGGGTTCCAGTGGCTTAATGGTTTACGAGCCAGGTCGTCTTGTAACCAGAAGGTCCTAGGTTCGATCCCCGGTGGGTGCGTACTGGTGGAGATTCCCAAGCTAGGACGAAACAGCTGTCTAGTACTCTCTGATTTTTTCCAGTGATTCTCTAACTGATGTCAGCTCATGATGAAATCCTTCATACAATCAGACAAAAATCTCTACGAAACCAATACTTGAAAAAAATTTACTGGTATGTCATTTACTCACCTTTAATTTAAGTGATTCAATGTCCAATAGTAACATGCATATCACTAATAGACCATCTAATGCACATAATATTACAATGATTAAATGAAATAATTTAGCATGAAGTATTACACTGATTCTTGTCTTCAAGTCTTTTCGTCGATTGTTCAGTTCAAGATTAGTTCCAGTTAACGTGGTTGTTGATGATGATAGTAATTGAGCTGATGATGGAGGTACTAATGTCGGTGGCGTTAGCAGTGCCTGTTTCTTCATCTGTAGCTGTGTTGGTTTCGCCTGTGCATCTTTCACAGACATAAGTAAGCTGTCCTTTGCATTATTTGTGCATTGATCAAACTCTTCGTTATTGTAATGCTTTTGTTTATTATGATGCATATTTTTCTTGTAGAAAGGCAGAAAAGAATATTAATAAAGTTAAATAAATTAAGCCGAAGGCGTTGAAAAAAACAAGACATATAAGCGAACAGTATTTTTGTTTTCAATTAGATCTTCGTCACGCTTTACTCTAATTTACATGGATTTATATATAAAAAGTTTTAACCAATGACGGTTATTTTGTGGATCAAATAACAATAATAATAATGTGGTAAATATTTTGACCGCAGTTTATTATTATTATTGTTTCCTTGGGTTCCAGGTGGAACATAGGGCTTCATTTGCACGTTTCCACATGCTTTTCTGTCTTTTGTTGTGCTTTTCACCTGCATCCATGTTAGTCCATACTGTTTCAACTCCTCTTCACACGATCTCCTCCATGTTACCCTCGCTCTGAAGTCCCACTCGCCTCTCCCCTTTAGGGTTCCACTCAAGCGATGTCACCAACTGGCCGCCTCACCTCAGCTTCGGTGGCACAGTGGTTAGGACTCTCGCCGACCATGCACATGGTCCGAAGTTCGATCCCCTGCCGACGCACACCTGATATCTATGGGTGGCCTGCAAATTTGGGCTACCGATATCTATGCTAAAAATTCTATACTTGTACCAAAAATACAGTGTGGAATCAAGCTGTAATCAAAAGTAAAAAAAAATAAAAAAATAATTTCCACTTTCTCCTGCATATTTGTCGGTTGACGGTTGGTTCTTGTTTTGTTTGTTTGTTTGTTCCCATACTTTCTTGTTGGTGATTCTTACCGGCCCGGCCATCTGATCTTCAGTATAGAGCCAGCGAAGACAAATGTTGTTGATAAAGGTCTGCAGCAGGTTGTTGGAAATATTCTTTGTGATCCGCCCGCCAAGTTTCCGACCCGTACAGAAGAGCTGACTGATTTGACGTATTTGTATTGAAAATCCGACTGAATTTTGTTGTTGATGCTGAGTGACGAAGATTTGCAGATTGGTTGTTTCAGATTGACGAATGTGTTTCTTGCCTTCCCGATTTTCACTCGACTTGACATCCTCGTCCGGTCCGACTGCATGTAGCTGAGACAATGCTCCCTGGATAATTGAATGAAGTAACCTCTTTCAAATTCCTCTCGTTGATGGTGATTCGCGGTGGATGTTGTTGCTGTTGTTGGTTGGTTATTTTCATAACCTTCGTCTTATCTATGTTCACCTGGTGTCCTGTCTTCGCCGACTGTTTCTTCGACCAGTTTGTTAGTTTTCGCTTGTAAGTCTTCGATTTTTTGTGACATCAAACATAAATCATCCAAGCGCGAAATTCAGGTCTTATAGGTTCTTCACGTCTGTCGGTCCAGGATATCCTTGTCTTCTCGTTTACCACCCACCGTCTGACGCATAATCCAGTCAGTCCACCACAATTAGGAATATCATCGTGGGTGATAATAAGCACCCTTGTCTGACTCCTGTGCTTACTTCAAACGCCTCGCTGAGTTTTCCGTTGTGGATCACTTGACATGTTCCGTTGTCGTACAACTGTTGAATAAGTTTGATGAATATTTGGGCGTTGCACGCCATAGTACTCGAGTAATTTCCAAATTACTTCACGGTCAACGCTCTCTGTCGAAGGCCTTCTCGACGTCTATAAAGTTGAGGTAGAGGTTTGATTGCTATTCCATTCTTTTTGAACGTAGTTAATAATGATAATTATAATCATAACAAAATATTGATAATAAGGTTTATGCGGGTGGCGATAATAATAACAAAGGGAGTAATATGTGTATATGTTTATGTAGACAATTCAATAAATAAATAAATTAGGTCAAACCTTAAAAGTTACGTAATACTAAAGGTGAAGTGGACAGACAATCAGAGTTTAAATAAATATCATGAAAATACAAAGGAGATGGAAAACAAAGAAGAGTGGGAGGGTTTTGAATAGAATTCACCTACGCTGAGCAAGGGACAGACAAAAATAGAACAAACTTCTTCTGTATACAAAGACTAGGATTGTTTTCCCGAATTAATTCCCATAGCTTCGGTTAAGTGTAAAAGACGGATTAGAATTCAGTTTGAAAAGCTCAATGAAATACGATAGATAACTTTGAAGGCATTATTTTTGTCCACCTGGTCACCGCTCTCAATCAAATGAGCCAAAATAGAACTTCTTATAGGTTTTATTTGACAATTTTCCGAAACATGAAGGAAGATACTCATCAATGCGTTTGCTAAGCTGTCTAGTTGTTCGCCTCATATAGCTTTCCCCACAACAGCAGCTAAATTTATAGATACACATAGAAGTGGCACAGCTAGCCAGGTAGCTTGTCTTTTGCTTGAGCAATCATAATTGGTCGGCAGCTGGAAAATGACAAACAAAGGATGGTGCCAGTAAAAGTCCGTTTTATCGCTCTCGATAATCTCTGATGTAAGACTTCGCCAGCCACGTCCCCATTAAATTGCAATTTCATGAACAGTTGTTTCTTTTAAACTGTTATCAGTTTTTCTTTATTGTACTTGGTGTTCATGTGTCTCTTAACACATCTACTGGGATAACCCATGTGGACCTGAGTATTTAGAATGTATCCTAACTCATTTTGTAGGGATTCATCTGTACAGAAACGTCTTGTTTATATTCGTGAGGCATCTGGCCAAGCTGACTTTGTATCAGATTGGTACAAAACTGAGAAAATGTGTATAATGTCCTACAGATGTAGGTTTTCTATAGACATCCTCTCTTCTGCTCAAATGAACGTCAAGGAAATGTACTCTATCATCATGCTTTTCTTCACAAGTGAAGATGAGCGATGGATATGTAACAGTGGATTTTATTAACATTTCATTCTTGTCAGCTTTGATATCAAGAATAATAAACGCATCATCAACATAGCGAAAATTTTTATATATAAATCTATGTAAATTAGAGTAAAGCCTGAAGAAGATCTAATTGAAAACAACAGTATTCTTCGCTTATATGTCTTGTTCTAATATAAATAATAGGAGTATTTATTGAGTTGAAAAAACAAACAATCAAACAATTATTTCAGATAACTTTGAATTTTTATGATAAGCGGCACGGACAGGATTTCATGGGGACATAAAAATACGGAGATAATGAAGACAATCAACCAAAAATAACAAAAGCAGCAGTCACTATTAACGGGGAAAGTTTGAAAGACGTATCATTCCATCTCCAGATAGGAAGGATAGGGACGTTGAAACCCGGATGGGAAAGGCTAGACAGAATTAGTTTATTGCTCTCTGAAGTCAGTTTTCAAACCATCTTCACTCCACAGAATAAAGATTGAAAATTCAAATTTTCAAATAGATAAGAAACCTGGCGCATGCATTAGGAAAAGCGTCTCCAACAGATTGTGGATCTTAATCAACATCTGATGTTTGCCCGTATTAAAGATTAGATAGTCAGAAAGGATTAGCAACAAAAACTCAAGGAGAGAAACAACCAAGAGCTTTCTGCGCAAAACATAAGCTGAAGAATATGAAGATGGATTGAAACCATATTTAGGAGATAGTCGAGTGAGACCCCAATAGGAAACCACAATTTGGAAGCCCAAGGGTGACATGGAGGATATCGTGAGTGATGAGATGAGAGACTGTATGATAGAAAAGATTTGTAGCTCGGGTGGGTGATCTTGATGTGGTTGTGCTCTCTCAGCTGGATAGGCTATTTGCGAAGCTTTCATCACCCTACCAGGTGACATCTTCAGCGCATACTTCAATTCGAGGCAATGAACTTATAGATTTCTTCACGAGTTTATGAACCATATCTCCTCGTGGGTGACCCCGGACGGGAGTGGTTGTTTTTGTGTGTTTTCACACCTTCTAGGTTACTTGTATTTGAATTGATTGTTTCTTTGACTTGAACTTTGACTCTTCAAACCTTTAGGAATCGGCGTCATACACAAACCAACAAAGTCGCTTCACTCAGTTCTATGTCAGCCAAAAGACTCAACAGCGAAAGAAGATAAAACCAACATCATCTACAAAATAAATTGTAACAACTGCGAAAAACGCTACATTGGCCAAAGTGGACTACCCTCCTCTTCGTCTTCGTATGCTGGTACATAAGCCAGCCGTCAAAAGACATAACATCCACTCCTTCATATTATTACATACAGACATCCGCAAATATCAATTCGACTGGGTTAACCGGCGTTCAAATATTAGACAGAGGAAGCAACAGGAATGCTGGAGAATTTTTAGAAGGTTGCCTGGTATTTCGGTGAATTATCAGTCAATAGACACATCGAGATAGACAAAATTTATCAACCGATAAGAAAGAAACCTCACACACAAAGGGTCAAAGTTCAAGTCAAAGAAACAATCATTCCCCATGCAAGTAACCTCGAAGGTGTGAAAACACAGAAAAACAACCGGAGAGTCACGTTCAAGGTCACCGACCAGGGTTAATGATTAATAAATTCGTGGAGAAATCTAAAAGGTCATTGCCTCGAATTGAAGTATGCGATGAAGATTTCGCCTAGTCGGGTGATGGAAGCTTCGCAAACTAATCATCCAGCTCAGAGAACACAACCAAATCAAAAAAGATGAGAGACTATGTTCAACCGTGAGATCAGCTAAAGAGGACCAAAGAGAACAAGACAAAGAAGTCGGGATGTGCTGTTGAGGCCCATAGTTCCATTCTCAGCGCAAAAGAATAATTGTATTATAATGTTATAGTTATTCTTGACTATCTATTCAGTAATTAAAACGATGCAAACGCAGGTACTGATCTCTTTGTTGGGTTTATTAAATACCGATTGATATCAATTAGTGTACCACCAGAGAGTATTGGACAGCTGCTGCATCCTAGATTTGGTTTCCTCAGTAGCTCTCAATTACGACTCCACACTGAATCAATTTCAGGACTTACATGTTACGATGTTAGCCACTTCACCATTTAGCCGATGATGTTTCTAGATGGTGGCGTCATGTATTATGAGTTGGCCATTGGGTTACATCCCGGGGGCTGACTGGTCAGCACTTATATTTTTCAGCTTGATAGTCCTTGGTGTGATTATCAGTGTGCTCATGGTCGTGTTATGTTCTAGAACAAAACAGCCGCCCAGTATTCCATAGTGATTTTCAAAGGTGCTCTAACTTATATATGTTTTACGGTCCATCTTGAAACCATCCCTCGATTTTCACAATAAATCAGATGTTGATAACACTATCTACAGCTGACTGGTTGGGATGAGCAGCTATGTGCTATATCTATGTCAACCAGCAGTGCTTGCAAGCCGGATCAAAGGATTCTAAACAATGGACTGTCATTTAAATTGTTTGGGGTCTAGCTCAACACTGGTGTATTCAGTTCGACTCAGCTCAGAGAACAGAATCAGTTCACATCGCCTGATCAGTGGCTAGTTACCTGGGCTAGTCCGAGGTGAGAATTCACAAGATATTCTTTAAGAATCCTCAAAAATTATGATAGCATAAATGACGATAAAGAAAGTGACCATACTAGTTATCTGATTAATATGAAACCACCTATTATTAAGCGTGTGTGTGTGCGTCGGTGTTACCGACCACGCATATGGTTCGGGGTTCAATCCACTGCTGACGCACTCACTTACCTCACTAAACCAGTAATAGTAGTGGTAAAGAAGGAAGGTTAGGCATGAAGCTAGCAACCTCATTCCGTGAAAAAACAAGACGGCTACCAAAATTTCCGGTCTCTAGCTTGAAGTTACCGTATGTTCCACAAGGAAATCAGAAGGAGATGGAGACATAATGGGACTACTTTGGATCCAGGTCGAAATAATAATAATAATAATAGCAATAATAGACCACCCAATATAGACCATCATAACGGAAGGCACTAGATCTGATTATACTCTCCTAGTTCAACAAAGCAACCATTATGTGGGGTACAAAAGAAGCATAAGACGTTCATGAGGTTTCTGTAAATGAGAATCTCTAGAAAAAATTGTTGAAGCTAAATGATGAAATGAAACACAGAGAAAAAGCATCGGAAACATATATCTATTCTATAAAATTATTAAGAACATCATTAAGGGCCAAAAACAAAATACTAATAATTGTGAAAGCAGTATTGATAATATAAATAAGAAAGAATATAAATCACCTAATGTTATACCATATAAAGAGGGGATATATGAGGCCCTACCTACGTAGGATTGTAAATCAAGCAGGAATTAGAGCATCACTCAACCCTACAAGCTCACCCAGAGAAAAGCGTTGTAGGCTTAAGGACCCAGTGGACTCAATTAAACAAAATAATACGATTTACAAAATACCTGCAATGTCTGTGAGTTAGGTGAACTACATAGGACACACTAGTAGATCAGGAGTAGTGAAATCATCAGAAAATAAGAATTCAGTGGCTAGGGTTCGATTGATTGTGCTCACGAAGATAAGTAATTTAGAAGAAAGCTCAGAACCCTGCTGCACTCCATGCAATAACACACAATCACACAATAGGGTGGGAGAGGTTTATGATTCTTAGAAGTAATATAAGTAAGGGGAGAGCGAGATTGATTACTTTTATCATTGATATAAGTATAAAACTTGGGAACTGGGCTGGTAGAGTATAACTCGATTGTGGATAAGATTTTATTTTGATTAATCACACACAGTGGTGTTATGCAGTAATATTAACTGATGTCAACGTTTCGAGCACAAATTATTGCCACTCATAATCATATCAAGTCACTCACTCACGCAACTTCCCTGTTTCCTTTATATACGTGTGCGGAAATTGACCAGATATTTGAATGAAAATGAACATCTGATAATGCACATTCAGAAGTAATAATAATAATAATGCGAGTGTAATTGATCAATTACAATCAGATGGGAAATAAGACGAGTGTTTTTATAGCCATCAGTAATAAGTAACTTGTCAGAATGTTGTGATGTACGTAAATTGAGTTGAAATCGAATTTTGAGATTATTTATTATCCTCCTCTGATTTGACTGACTGACTGGTGTTGATGATATCTTCCATATCTTTGTTATTTGCATTGAGTCATTTCTGTTGCATGTGTTGTGTTGGGTGTAGGTAGACTCAATGAACCAGTCAGGATTCAGTAATCAATCTCGCTCTCCCCTTACTTATATTACTTCTAAGAATTATAAACCTCTCCCACCCTATTGTGTGATTGTGTGTTATTGCATGGAGTGCAGTAGAGATCTGAGCTTTCTTCCTAATTACTTATCTTCGTGAGCACAATCAATCGAACCCTAGCCACTGAATTCTTATTTTCTGATGATTTCACTACTCCTGATCTACTAGTGTGTCCTATGTAGTTCACCTAACTCACAGACATTGCAGGTATTTTGTAAATCGTATTATTTTGTTTAATTGAGTCCACTGGGTCCTTAAGCCTACAACGCTTTTCTCTGGGTGAGCTTGTAGGGTTGAGTGATGCTCTAATTCCTGCTTGATTTACAATCCTACGTAGGTAGGGCCTCATATATCCCCTCTTTATATGGTATAACATTAGGTGATTTATATTCTTTCTTATTTATATTATCAATACTGCTTTCACAATTATTAGTATTTTGTTTTTGGCCCTTAATGATGTTCTTAATAATTTTATAGAATAGTTATTCAACACCAACTCTTCTTCTGTCTGTTTCATTTCATCGTTTAGGTGTTTTTTTCGCTACTTATTGCTATTGCTCGTTTTGTTAAACACTTAGCTGAGCCAGCCCTTAGGAAAAGCGAATGAGGTGAATTAAAGTCTAAATATCCATTAGAATTCGTTGGTTTTTTTTATAAACGCTAGTGTGCATTCTACTTGCTTCTTTTCGTTTTGTTTTACAATCTAACATAGCTAATTCTCCTAGTTCATTTACTGATTCAAATGTGAATTTTGTTCCCTCAACTTGTGAGTTTATATGTGTCAAGAAGCTAGAGATGTGTTCTGTTTTTAACACTGTGAAAGTGTCATCCACATATCTTCACCATATTTTCGGAGTAGGGTTAAATGTATTGAGGGCACTATTTTCCAAGCTGTCCATAAATATGTCTGCTACGATAGGGGATATTGGTGATCCCATTGCTACACTTTCTGTTTGTCTATATATTTCGCCTTGGAACTTAAAGATAGTAGATGTGAGGCATAACTGAATCCCCAAAATAATTTCTTCAATGGACAGCTTTGTCCTATGACTGAGTTCCGGATCCGCAGTTAATTATTTTTTAACTGCTTCTAAGGCCATATTAACTGGTATATTAGTGTAAAGACTAGTTATATCAAAACTAACCATTGTTTCATCATTCTCTAGTTGAATGTCATTTATTTTATTTTTCATCTCATAGGAATTCGTTAATCTAGAGTTTAAACGACTTCTAATGGGGCATAGTATTACAGCTAAGTGTTTTGATAATTCATACGTGGGGGTATTTCTAAAATCTACTATTGGTCTTATGGGGTAACCTGGCTTATGTATTTTTATAGCACCATATATTCTACTAGCATTATTAGTTTTAGGCATTAAAGTAAACCATTTAGACTCACCCAGTGATGGCTTTATTCTGCGTATTAGTTCCGCTGTAGATTTCTTAACCTTATTCATTATTGTATCTACAGACTTCTCAATTTCCTCATATGGACCCGTTTGAATATGTTCAGTAACCTTTTTGATGTAGTCAGGTTTATCCAAAACTACGGTGGCGTTTCCTTTGTCAGCTTTTGCGATGACAATATTTTTATCTTGTTTTAGACTAATTGTAGCTTCTCTTTCCCATTTTGTTAAGTTTGATTTTATTTCATTTTCATTTTTCAGGGTTAATACACATTGTGGTCGAACCTCTTCTGTTGTTGTCTTTTCTGTTGAGCTTAGTGCTACTTCTATGTTAAGAATAACATCCTCTGGCTTTAATTTATTAACTGTTACGTTGGAATGTAGTCCTTTCTCAAGTACTTTTATCTGAATAGAGCTTAGTTCTCTTGATGAGAGGTTGATCACCCACTTTGTTGTGTCGATAGAGGATGAAGCATTGATATCAATTTCATCTGTTATGTTCTTTTCTTCAATTGGTTTGTTGAATTTTCTGATTTGCGTGAGTTTTGATTTTCTTAATGCGGATTCTCTAGCTTTGTTGGATGTTTCAACAACAATTATATAATCTTTTTCATTGATCATACATTTGAGTTTGTGTTTGAGTTTTCCGATTTCATTTCGTATATTATTTAGTTTCACAGTAACTCGATGTAGTTCTTCTCTCAGACATAATCTACTGACATGTTCGGCTGCTTATGTTATTTTTCTTTAAGTAATTTGAGTACGTAAGCGTAAATATTTTGGAATTAAATGTTATTTAAACACCGACTACTAAAATCCGATGGTTTGTGAAAAACTTAAGCACAAACTCAAATATATGGTCAATGACAAAGATTATGTAATTGTTGTTGAAACATCCGAAAAAGCCAGATAAACAGCATTAAAAAAACAACCTCACAAATCAAGTATTAGAGCAAAGTGTTTTGATTATTTGTATGTCGGCGTATTTCTAAAGTCTACCACTGGTTTTATAAGGTTTAAAGTTTTTCGTTAGAATCACATGAGAATTCATGCTAGATTGAATAGCACAGATAGCAGTCACACCTTGAATCTTTGAATTGACTTTTTTGGCATACCAAATTTATCAATTAATGTAGAGATATAATTTAACGTTTCACGTTGATTACAGAAAGGCTTACTGAGGCATTTTTTATAGTTAAATTATTTATCAAATAGCGAGTTGTATGCAAAATAATTATATATAATTATAAGCGTCATCAAGCGTATCATCTAGAGCAGTAATGCAAACGGACTACTCGCCGAAATGAATAATGAGAAGCAACTATTAGTTATTTTGCTAATTTATGATTTATGTAATTAGATTTGATTGATAGCTATGCCAGCTAATTAATGTGTAATTTAAATTAGAATAACAAGTACTGATTATTCTAGGCTAATTTAAATTTACCATTGATTGAATCGAAATACTTTTGGAACTAAGCGTTCAGCCTGTGTTGGCATGCAGGCTTCTAGTACATTATTATTATTTCCTTTAATTCCTAGAGGAACATAGGGCTTCAGCTGCGCGTCTCCAATGCGTTCGATTCTCTGCTAAAGTTTTCACCTGGCTTCAAGTCTGCCCACATGCTTTCATCTCCTCCTCACATGACCTCCTCCAAGTCACCCTCGCAATGATGACAAACTCGCCGCTTCCCTCTCCGGTTCCACTCGGGCGATGGCCTGTCGAGTGATGACACTTGATGATTTTCTCAGGGTTTGGCCAATCAATCTCCATTTCTTCCTACATATTTGTATGACAATAGTCTCATAGTTGGTTTGCTTCCAGAGATCCCTATTGCCGGTCTTTTCTGGCCTGCCAACTGATCTTGAGTAGTACTGAACGAAGACAGCTGTTGATGAAAGTCTGTAGTTTGTTTGAGGTGCTCTGTATGACATGCCAAGTCTCTGATCCGTGTGGTGAGTAGCACTTACTTCATATTGGAGTTGAAAATCTGGATCTTATTTTTGATGCTAAGTGCTATCGACATCCACACAGACTTGACAGAAATGGAAGCTTGCCATGCTTTCCCGATTCTCGCTTTGATATTCTTATCAGTCACTCCCGCCTGTGTTTTTGGAATGATGCTTCCCATGTAGGTAAAGGAGGTTGTTTCTCTCAGATTTCTGCCATTTATGCTGACTGTTGTCTGTTGTTGTTGCTGTTGATGTTGGCCAGGAATCCTCATGACATCTGTTTTCTCTATGTTTACTTGGAGTCCTATCCCTGATACTTCTTTTGCCAACTTGTCGCTTTCCACTTGCATGTCTTCCAGTTTGTGGGAAATCAGACATATGTCATCATCGGGTGAAGTCCAGACCCTCCAAGTATTTTGTGAGGGTCCATATTATGCCTGTTTCCTCGCTGGCCGCTGTCTGTCACATTATTCAGTCTGCCGCAATCAGGAAAATCATGGGCGATAGTAGGTAGCCAGTTTGTCTCACTCCTGTCTTCACTTCGAAGGATTCCTTAAATTTCCCGTTGTGGATTTAGTTTGTATCTAGTACATTAATATATTGCTATTTTCATTAATGGAGACTAGCAGAAGGACCGAGATCTGGATCTGCATTTCCAGTTGGTGATTGTATTCTGGTATTCTGAGACTCAAACCCTGCATCTTTTGCTACAAGCTCCAAAGCCCTACCCACCAAGCCACTGGATCACTAACATTTAGAGGAGCAGCACTTTTAGTTATTTATTTATTTATATGAATGCAAATTCATAATTAATCAAGGTAAACTGCTGATTTCATTTCGCTTGGAGTATATTTTAGGGCTCACAAATTAAGAAAATTATCCCTTACCATTAAATTTCTGAAATAACTTGGGTTTTCTGTAATTCACTCGCTTGTTCGTATTCATGCCAGTTAAACAAAAACTTTCGGTGTCATTTCATATCGTCATCTGATATCAATTGAAGAATCACTGAAAAGTAAAGGGTGCTGCTCTAATTCGAAAGCCTTTGGTGGTGCTCACCATGATCGAACTCAGGATATGAAATTAACGCAACCAACTCTTCGACCAACCAGCCACTGGAGAAGGACTAACTGCCTAAAAATTATAATTTTTTGCAGTCGGAAATATACAGAATCACTGGTAGGTAGTGTCTTTGTCCTCATATCTGACTTGATGGACTTCACTGGTCACGTCATGTCACAAGAATTCCGGAAACTTCATCCTGGAGTCAGACACTAATTGGTAGTGCTCCGTTTTTCACTGATATACTTCATTTTATGGTCTAACTTTAAGTCGATCAAATGTATTTTGCATAGTGTTATTAGAAGACGGAGTTTATCTGAAAACATATGTGATGTACTTGCGCTATACATTTCCAACAATCTGATCACTCACACATTTATTTGTCAAGTCGATATATATAAAAAATTAAGGGCAATTCAATTATACAAAGTGACGAAAAAAGAAGATTTAATAATGATCAACACAACATTTGGTAATCCAATCAAATAAGGATTACCAAGGTAGGTTAAGAGTAATAATAAACTGCTTTTGATTGCACAGAGGAGGCTTAAGTTGATGAATAGCTATGGCTTTGGCGTATTTCAAATAAGCGCTTTTGACCGTTTTTACCGATGACCTTAAAGGTTGAGTTAACATCACTCTTGTAGCTCATCTCGATTAGATGTTTGGTTATAGACAAAGTTGTTAGTCTGACACATACGTCTATTGGTTTTCCACAATTCATTTGCTTTTGTAACAGTGTTGGTCTATGCACTTCCACCCTTGAAATATACAGCCTGAATGAATCACATTTTTCAGATAATTTCCGTCTTCTTATAACGCTAACTAAATTTATAAAAGGGACTATTTGTTTTAAATGTATTCTGACCAACATTTGATGAAGATGTCTAATAAAGTGACATGCCAAAACTCCGAGTTGTGGCTGGCCTTCTACTGGGTAGTGAACAAGGCGGAGTTCAAAAAATGCGTCTCCGAGAGTCGAGTCCACCCTCACCGCGTGTGTGGCCGATGAGCCTTCTACCACTGAACCACTGATGCATGATGTGTAGACAGTAAAATTATCCTTTGCTATGGTAGCTGACTTCAATTTCCAAAAGTCAGGAATTAATTTTTCATGTTTGCTACTAGTAGAAGCATCTTAATCAAAATCAGGACCACCATTAGACAAAAACATGACGATAAATGAAATTTCTAAAGTCAAATCTACTTAAGTATCATCTAACTGCAGATTAGGCACCAATTAACATATAGAAATCAAACAAATACATGATCAAGAAACTATTATTAGTAACTTACCTGGCAACTAATAGTTAGTTGATCATCATTAAAATATCACTGATCACACAAGCTTATGTATGCCTATAGATTTTAATCAGGTTCATCATAACTCATATTTAAGCAATTAAATTATAATCCTATAGACTATTTAGCATTTAAACTGAAACTTTATTTAGATAACGTAATAAATGGCATTTAACTGACTACATTATTGTTTCTTCAAACGAAATAAATCAACCAATCAAAGACTGGATAACAAAACCTCCCCCAAAACACGTCAACCAATCACAAATAATCAGTCTTCTTGTTAAGCATTTTGATTGGCTTATCAAATTAAGGTCAGTAAGGAATAATTTTTCACTATGGTGAATTATAATAAGTTATAATATATATATAACTCCGACAAGAATTTCCACTGAAACCCTCCATTGTTATTTGATGTGTAATATAAATTATGAATGTAGAAAGAAAACCACTAAAATTAATAATGCTCACTCGCACTTTCACAAAGCTATAATTCCACTAAAGGAATAAACACAGAAATAAACAATTCTTTTAATTGCTTATTTTTATTCTTTCTTGAAAACATCTTTGGTTTTACAGAAAGAATGAAAGCGAAAAAACTTTGTTTTAATTTAATAATTATCAACAATAGAATGCGAGCATAAATCAAATCTAATTAAGCGCCAAAATTGAAGTGAATTACACCTTGGGTAAAAGTAGTTATTCTGAAATGTTACATAATAAAACAAATGGCTGGGACGATAAAAAAGAATCTTTCTTTATATGCTAAAGAAAATCTGCTCTCACTCTCTCTGTGTATATATATACATACATACATACATACATATATATATACGTATATTCCTTTATTCCTTTAGTGGAATTATAGCTTTGTGAAAGTGCGAGTGAGCATTATTAATTTTAGTGGTTTTCTTTCTACATTCATAATTTATATTACACATCAAATAACAATGGAGGGTTTCAGTGGAAATTCTTGTCGGAGTTATATATATATTATAACTTATTATAATTCACCATAGTGAAAAATTATTCCTTACTGACCTTAATTTGATAAGCCAATCAAAATGCTTAACAAGAAGACTGATTATTTGTGATTGGTTGACGTGTTTTGGGGGAGGTTTTGTTATCCAGTCTTTGATTGGTTGATTTATTTCGTTTGAAGAAACAATAATGTAGTCAGTTAAATGCCATTTATTACGTTATCTAAATAAAGTTTCAGTTTAAATGCTAAATAGTCTATAGGATTATAATTTAATTGCTTAAATATGAGTTATGATGAACCTGATTAAAATCTATAGGCATACATAAGCTTGTGTGATCAGTGATATTTTAATGATGATCAACTAACTATTAGTTGCCAGGTAAGTTACTAATAATAGTTTCTTGATCATGTATTTGTTTGATTTCTATATGTTAATTGGTGCCTAATCTGCAGTTAGATGATACTTAAGTAGATTTGACTTTAGAAATTTCATTTATCGTCATGTTTTTGTCTAATGGTGGTCCTGATTTTGATTAAGATGCTTCTACTAGTAGCAAACATGAAAAATTAATTCCTGACTTTTGGAAATTGAAGTCAGCTACCATAGCAAAGGATAATTTTACTGTCTACATGTCATATATATATATTTATATATAAGAACTGATTTATTAGGATTACAGAACCATTGAAAACCAGCTGGGAGTATTCGATAGGTGTTTCAGACGAGTTTCGGAACCATCAGCAGTACGCAGCTACCACCAAAGGTCACACCCAGGACTATGCGGTTACAAAGGAAGACCGTATACCATTCAGTCACTGGGACCGAATTCAGTGGCCACCCCATGAATTCCAAGTTCTGTCGATTCACGATATTGCGCGACTGAAGATCAATTTCAGAGGCGGGAATTCCATCCTTACATTTGACTCGATGGACCCCAATTCAAAGATTATGTACCCGGTGAAAATAGATTCAAAGGACTTTCATCAGTGGTGAGTTGCAGGTGATGTCTGCTATGCTACCGGTCGTGAGTTAAGAAGCACCTGGGTTTGCTACCTCTTCTTTGCATCTATCAATTTATCTGCTCCTGTAAAGTCAGTTATATTGGTTATGGTTCTAAGAATTAAGCTTTTTATTCCAAGGAACACCAAAAATTGCAGTAAGAACTATCGACAGTTCTGTGTCAGATCACGTAGTCAAAACAAGGTTAATTACCAGCCTTGGAGAATTTCTTCCTATCATCATTTGTCTGGTACCAAATAAATTGTCAAACAACTTTAAGTACTGGATGCTTCAAGCAGCAGAGGCCATTTCAATTTGCGTTTAAAAAAGGGACTCTGTGGGTGTAAAATGAAACAGGTGCAGCCACCTTTACTACCCTGTTGTTCTGTGAAACCCATAAATAGTCTATCATTTTATTCTAATAATTTATCTGATATTTAGCTTACATTTTTGTGTCTCTTACCAATTACAAATGCTTGTGAAGTGTAATCTGTCGATATTATTGATTTAGTGTTATTCAAAACATTAATTTTGTTAATAACAATGATTCCCTAATAGGTGTTATGAACAACATTATTGTTGCTGTTTAAATAACATCGAATCAATAATGTTGATAGATTACAGCTCAGTAGCATTAACATAAAATAAGCTGAATGTCAGAAAAATCATTGGGAAAGATAATATTACAAATTCATGAATTTCTAGTCTCTACTGAAGGCTAGGGGAGTAGTAGGGGCTAGGCTTACTTACTTCTTCTGAACACAGAGCACTGGTTGTTTGAGGCGAATTGCAATGTAGCCTCTGCTGCTTGGAGCATGCAGACAGAATTGCCTTTCTGGATGTCCTGCTTACAAGAAAACCAGATGGTGACATAAAAAGAAATCTGCACAGAAAAAGTACTTGGACAGGACAATATACACATTTTCACAGCTTCGTTCCTATCAAGTACAAAAGAAATTTAGTGAAGACCCTCAGCCATAGAGTCAGTTAGAGCTGTATGCTCAGAAGAAGTAACTGAAGATGAATTAAGCATTGTATATGATACTTTGATCGAAAATGGCTATCCCGACAAATTTATCAAGAAACACATGATGAAGAAAACGGAAAAGGAGCACTCACTATCTGTAAAAAGGAAGCTCCTTTATACACGACTGCAATTGAAGGGCGATATACCAAGTAAGATAATTACGAAGAAATTATGAAAATCAGTTCGAAGAACTCCTAACGCTGGAGACCTACGCGTCTTATTCTCTACACGACCGATGGTGCTACCTCGACTGAAAGATGAAGTACCTAGACTAGCTGGCGACTTCAAATTGTATCTACTGATTCAACTGGGATTGTGATGTAGCGAGTTATACTGGCCTTTGCTCTAGGAACTTGGTTTTTCGTGCTCGAGAACATCTCCCACTATGGCTAAGTAAAGGTGTAGTGAAAATCATTACCAGTTCGATACTGGACCATCTGGTGCAAACCGGCCACAAAGCCAGCCAGCGTGGAGGTATCCTTCTCTATAATCCACCGGGTGCCTGATAAATTGCAAAATCATCGAAGCACCGCATGCTCCAAACAGCAAAGGCTACATTGCAATTCGCCTCAAACAACCAGTGCTCTGTGTTCAGAAGAAGTAAGTAAGCCTAGCCCCTACTACTCCCCTAGCCTTCAGTAGAGACTAGAAATTCATGAATTTGTAATATTATCTTTCCCAATGATTTTTCTGACATTCAGCTTATTTTATGTTGATGCTATTGAGCTGTAATCTATCAACATTATTGATTCGATGTTATTTAAACAGCAACAATAATGTTGTTCATAACACTAATTCATTCATTCACTATAATGTATATATAACTGTAGAGCCTGATGATGAAGGGGTTATCGAAAAGAGTAGTCTTTGTTCAGAGCCCAATGATTGTTTGATATTAGTTTTGCTTCATGGAACTAATTAATCTTTCTGGTTTCCTATAACATTTCAAGTTTAAAACCTCCCCCCCCCCATCAAAAAAAAATAAGTGTTCTTCGGTTTTCGTCTTCCTTAATTCTGAAGTCTTTCTTATTTGTCACAATATCTCATTTGTGATTTCATGCTTTTCAACTATACTACATTTTTTATATTTTCAAGTAAACTGAAACTAATATTCTCAGTGTTGACACGTATATATATATATATATATATAAATTATTCACTAGGGATCCGAGTGAAACATCTGCATTTCAGTATCTTCTGTGCTGTTTCCTTTAGCTGTGTCTACAATTTTTCATAAGCTTTTATTTCATCATCATATTACCCAAGCTCAACTTGACATTTTTATTCGGCTTTCACTCTAGCACCAGTGGCCTAGAATTACTCAACAATTTTCTTAGTATGCATCCGATCCATCTCTGTTTTATTCTGCATATTATTTGTTGAATAATAGACTTCTAGTTAGTTCATTGCCAGAGTTTTTTGTTGATATTAGATGGTTGGAGGCAATCGGTAAGAAGTCTTGCTTGACCTAGGTTTCATGCTAGTTGGCGCTCGTCAGCAAGGCGTATCTTCAACCAACTTGAAGGAACTCATGTCCCTTCTGAGATTTGAACCCGCGTCACCCAGTGCTGGCTGCAGTCAGAGACGTTACCACTGAGCTATTCGAGCTCACGATTGACCTTCTGAAGGACTGTTGCGGATATTTCGATTGGACACTAGTAACTAGTGTGATGTGTCTAGTCCTATCTTCGATGCAGACTGAATTCTATTTATCAGGTTTGTAATGCGGCCACCATTCTAGGTAGCTCGCCATAACAGTGCACATTGACTGATGATGCTAGATTGTTGGAGGCAATCGGTAGGAAGCCTTGTACGTAGGTTTTGTGCTAGCTGTCACTCATCAGCAAGGCGTATCTGCACGCTTGGCCAGCCATCTAATCTTCATTATGAAGCCAAAGTAAGCAGCTGTTAATAAAGGTGTCAGCATTAGCCTGTTCGAAATACTCTTCATAACAGTATCAAGTCTCTGAACTCGATTAGAAGCACTGTTTGATTTGGGATCAGTGGTGTTGAAAAATCTGAAACATATTCGATTTATCAGTACACCACACTTAAAGCTGCATTTACGCATCAGCATGATCCCCCTTTTTATGTACGGACAATGAAAAAGAAAATAATTTAAACTTTAAAACAATTTGTCCTTTTTTATAAATTTGGATAACGTTGTTAGAAGACGGAGATTATCTGAAAACTAATGTTGGATGCATTTGCGCTATACATTTCGAACAATCTGATCACTCACACATTTACTTGTCAAGTCGGTATACATATGAACAAATTTGGGGTAATTCAATTAAACAAAGCGACAAAAAAAGGATTGAAGAATGATGTACACAATGTTTGGTAGGTAATTCAATCAAATGAGCTCTCCTACACATAAATTAGCAAAATGGTTAGCTGATTTTTCAAGTCCAATACACTATGAATTAAGTTAGTTTACTTTGAAAGATACATTTGAACTTGTTGTTGACTGTCTTGTAGATGTGAACATAAAAGATAGGAAAATCTATTCATTTGATGTTAATTCTTTGTTTACTAATATACCATTGATTAAGACTGTTGATATTTTTTGTGACTATATGTCTTCTAGTTGTTTATCATTCCCTTTTCCTTTAACTTATTTGAAAGATTTATTACTCATATGTACTGACAATGTCCATTTCACGTTTGAAGGTGAACATTTTCGACAAGTGGATGGCGTTGCTATGGGGAGTCCATTAGGATCATTGTTAGCGGACGTGTATATGTCTTATGTTATGAACTTGTCATTTGGTTTAATTTCTAAATTTACTCTTCTATAGGAGATATGTAGATGATATAATTTTGATATGTGACGATCATGAAGATGCGAGTCGTCTATTAGACAGACTTAACTCTGTACAGAATCATATTAGCCTTATATGCGAGGAAGAAAATCGCAACCAGTCTGCATTTTTAGACATACTTCTAAGTCAAAGAGATGATGGTTCAATAAGACGATCAATCTACAGAAAGCCCACTTGAATAGGGCAATACCTTGATCTGCACAGTTTCTGTCTATTACAGTATGAGAGAGGTTTGGTGAAATGTTTATTTAAGAGAATTCAACATATTTGTATGGCTGATATTGTAGACAAAGAAAACGAAATTTTTACGCAGGTGTAGAAGTCAATTACTCTTTAAACCTGCAATCCATACCGCTTCATCAAATTACCATATAACGGGGAAATAAACAGTAGGATTTTGAGACAAAGACTGATTTCGATCATTTGTAGACCCTTTAATGCAGCCCAGCTTGTAATTGTCGATAAAGCTAAAAAATATGCTCCACTGCGATCTTAAAAAGTGCACAAGTGATTATGTCACATCCTGTATGTGTGTGGTCACACAAATACAGGGAGGAGTAATCGCGCTTTGCATGTCAGGGTGAGAGAGCATATCCCAAAATGGTTAGAAAAACAAATGAATTGTGGAAAACCAATAGACGTATGTGTCAGACTAACAACTTTGTCTATAACTAAACATCTAATCGATATGAGCTACAAGACTGATGTTAACTCAGCCTTTAAGGTCATCGGTAAAAACGGTCAAAAGCGCTTATTTGAAATACGCCAAGGCCATAGCTATTCATCAACTTAAGCCTCCCCCCTGTGCATTTAAAAACAGTTTGTTATTACGTGTGACCTACCTTGGTAGTCCTTATTTGATTGGATTACCTACCAAACGTTGTGTTAATCATTCTTAAATCTTGTTTTATCACTCTGTTTAATTGAATTACCTTCAATTTTTTCATATATGACAACTTGACAATTAAATGTGTGAGTGATCAGATTTTTGGGAAATGTATAGCGCAATTACATCACATATGTTTTCAGATAAACTCCGTCTTCTAATAACGCTATTCAAATAATTTAAACTACAAGGAATGCTTAGTCGTTCATTTCCTAACATGGAATTGATCTATTCTGTTAAACTGGTTAGTTAGCCTCAATGCAAGACATGTTATTGCGTGATAAAAATTAATCTTAGGTTATATCGTTGCACAGAAAGTAAGAAGAAAAAAGAGATTAAAGATAATTATATTCAACAAATATGGAATTGTTTGTATTGAACACATTGAATTACATTGCGCCAAATATGAATTAAAACGTGTTTTCATTTAAATTATTTATTGAGAAAATAGAGAAGATTTTAGCATCGCTTAAAAAGTACTTTCAAAGTGATATTGATTATTTTTAATGGTGAATTTTAAAGTTCCATTTAGATTGTAACTGTTTAGCAACTGTTGCACTATTTTCGTTTGACTACAAATTTCTATCCTATTTTAGTTATACTTACGTTAAAGAATGGAGAATAAAATAATATGAGTGATACAAATGCTAATTTAATATTTATCTACTATTAATTAGTAGATTATTATTATTAGTGTTTCATTTAGTTCTTCCAGGAACATAGGACTTCAGTGGCGCACCTATCCATTGCGTTCAGTTCTCCGCCAACGTTTTCACTTGGCTCAACGTCTGCTAACACGCCTTCATCTCCTCTCCACATGACCTCCCCCGCCTCCATGTTACTCTCGCACTGACAACCAACTCGCCGCTTCCCGTTTGGCTTCCACTCGAGAGCCTGTTTTCTCAGAGTATAGCCAGTTCACCTTCATTCCTTCCTGCTTATTTGTTGCACTATTGGTTCCTGCCGAGTTGGTTCATTCGCTCCCAGGGATTCGTATTACTGATCTTCTCTGGCCAGTCATCTGATCTTGAGTAGTATTGGGCGATTTAGGCTGTTGATGAAGATGTGTGTCCTTTGTGACCCGTCAAGTGAGGATATTATTCGATATAATTCTAAGTTAACAGACTGTCTGTTATTCAACAACTTTGCTGTCTTTAAATATCGTGCGGACAATCTTTGTCGTCCACCGATGCTTATTAATGCTTTCAAAAGTCTACAGAATTACATCATGGGTCGTCTTCTGTAGCTCGGTGCGTAAAGTCAGATAGTCAGGTAGAAAGGTTGGACAACAATAATAATAATAATAACAGCTTTATTCCAAACGATATTTGTGGTACAGGTATGGAATTTTCAGCGTGCATTACAGTATATTGCATCTAATTACCTCATAAATTATATAAGATTTTTAAAAATCAAAGATAAATAAATAAAAATAATATCTTATAAATAAATAAAATAAAAATTAAAAATTAAGAAAAAACAGCGTAGAGTATTACATTTCAAACAATGCACTACAGGATTTGAAATATAAAGTTGATGTGTGGTAGAAGATGAGAACAACAGTGTAATAGTAACGAGGAAAGGAAAACAAAAACTAATGAGACTATTTGTTAGAGTGCCGCAGTAAGTTTATCGTGTCATACCTAACGGATTTCTCATCACATAACAGCTGTGCCAGATATCGTACTGTGGAGTTTTTGTATTTGGTAGTCCTAGCATATAGCCTCCTATAGCTGCTTCTAGTTCTACCAGATGAAATGCAAGGAGATAGATGCGTATAGAGAGGATGCTCGGGGTCCGACAATATTGTATTCGCTAGTTTCTTACATGACATAAAATACTTTGATAATGACAATCAGATACTTGGACTTCCAACCATCCCATCCAATGTCAGTGAGAATAGGATTGGTGAAATGTTTAAGTGACAGAGCCCAAAAACTATGTAGTACCAAAAAAAATCTAAGACTGGAAGTGATACACATAAAAGAAGCCTTGAAACTTAATAATTACTTTGATAAACTAGTTAGGAAATATGTAAGGGAATGTAAAAATAAAATAAATAATGATAGTAGCGATAGTGATAACAATAATAATAATAATGAAAGCAATAATAATGATAATAATTGCAATAATAATGACAACACCAACAACAATGAGTCTAAATAATTATTAGTAATCCCATACAAGGAAGGAACCTCGAGCCTTACACAGAATTCTTAACAAGGCAGGAATAAAAGTGGCTGGTATTCAAATAAAAAACAAACTCAATAAGAAACAAGCTTTTTCGGTTAAAGGATCAATCCTGTGGAGCCTTTAAAACAAAACAGTTTGGTTTATCTAGTACCCTGCTGAGCGTCGGTGGCACAGTGGTTAGGACGCTCACCGACTATGCATATGGTCCGGGGTTCGATCCCATGCCGACGCACTCCTCTACCTCGCTAAGCCAGAAATAATGCTGGTAAAGAGGAAAGGTTGGGCGTGAGGTAGCAACCCCATCCTGTAAAATAAACACTGCTACAGAAACTTCAAGCCACTAGCTTGAGGCCCTATGTTCCACTGAGAACTTGAAGGAAATAAAAAAATACCCTGCTGCAATGATTCACAAGTCAGATACATGGGTTAAACTAGTAGAACAGGGTCAGTCAGACTAGCTAAACATAAAAACCTAGAAAAATCTAGATTGGTTCATCCGAATAAGATGAGAAATCTAGAGAATAATTCAGCTGTACCACTCACCACATGCAATTACACACAACACTGACATGAAATAGGATGGGATAAGGTGACAGTTTTAAAATCTAATGTCACAGGGTGAATGGAGGGAGAGATTGATAACAGAAGCTTTGTTTATCGAATCAACCGCGAATGCATGCAGTAGGAATGATTCAACACATGTCCACCCAAATATCTGGAAACTTCTACTACCCAAATGACGACAAATAGGATAGGACAAAAATAATTTATAAAACTCAAGTTTCAAAGTCGTGTGACTGCAATTGATATGATTATGAACGGTAATAAGTTTTGTTCGAAATGTCATCCAGTAAATAATACTGTTTCATTGTGCGATAAATCTAATAAACAAACTAATATGGAATACCTTACTACCAAAGTGCCCAAGTTTTACACACACATTATTTTAGAATAGACTAATATAAAGTGTATCATCTGAGAAATATACAGAAGGAAGTGCTGGTGGATGTGACATAATGTGGGGACACTATCTATCACTGTCAACTAGATAACTGAAAAGGCGATTGCTTAATTCACTTATCAAGGCAGCCGCCAGCAGCAAAGATCACTATGTGAAAGCTAGACAAGATTGGAAAGGCAAGCTAGACCTTCATCATTTTTAAATCAGTCGAGAAATATACTACTGTACTCAGTTTAAAGAACAAGGGGTTAGTTGTGTTCTCCGAACTAGTTGATTTAAGTGTCAAGCGCTTTCGTCGTCCTTCTAGATAACATCTCCAACATCTGAATTACTGAATGAACTTATCTGAATTTTCTAGAAGTCAGCTTTTCTGTTGGAAAAAAGGCCTCAGCATTTTTGGAATAGTAATCGAAAAGCGCGTCAAGACTGCTTCATGAAATCCATCCAACTACAGGCACAATTGACGAAGATATCAAACCAAGGATCTGGAAAGCAAGACAAGCTTTCGTTACTCTCAAGTCTCTGTGGAGATCAACAGCAATCAGCATGAGAATAAAAATCAGATCAGGATTTTCAACTCCAATGGGAAGTCAGTCAGTGCTACTATACGGATCAGAGACTTGGCACATCATAAAGAGCACCTAAAACAAACTAAACACCTTTATCAACAGCTGCCTTCGCTCAATATTTAAGATCAGATTGCCAGTCAGAAAAGATCAGCCACAGGGATCTCTGGCAATGACCGAACCAACCTAGCAGGAACCGATTATGGGACAAATAAGCAGGAAGAAATGGAGGTGGATTGGCTGGCCATACTCTGAGGAAACCATCAAGTGATATCAGTAGGTAAGCCATAACTCGAGTGGAAGCCGAACGTATAGTGGTGAGTTGGTCGTTAGTGCAAGGGTGTCTTGGAGGAGGTGATGTGAAAAGCAGATGAAATCATGTTGGCAGACTTGGCGCCAGGTGAAAACTCTAGCAGAGAACCGAAGCCAATGGAGACGTGGGGCTGAAGCCCTATGTTCCTCTAGGTATTAAAGGAAATAATAATAATAATAATTTTTGGAATAAAACAGCTGAAATTAACAAGCCTTGGGTTGTTTGTTAAATTCTTTTAAAAGCGGAATTGTTAAAATTATGGGGATACACTAAAAGCTTATAAATCTAGGCTGAAATGAAACGCTATGAGTGTAAATAAAGTCTTTTATTGTTATTATTATTATTATCAGGATTAAGTTAAAAGAGGTCATGCTATTTCCTCTGATATTTGTGGTTTTATTAACTAACAATAACCGTAACTTGTCTTCATTTACACGTTTTAATAATTAGTACGGCTTTATTCTCCATCTTTGATAGAGTAATACACAGCCTTGGTGACATAGCCTTACTTAAGAAGCAAAACTTTAGATTTCCTGCTAATTTTATCTGACCTCATTATTAATATTTACGTGACAGTTCTTGAATTGCTACATCAGCTGTTCATTCAGCTGTTTTTTTCCTTCATGTTTTTCAGTGGAGCATAGGGCTTCAAGCTAGTGGCTTGAAGTTTCTGTAGCAGTGTTTATTTTCAAGATGGGGTTGCTGGCTTCATGCTCAACCTTTCCTCTTTACCAGCATTATTTCTGGCTTAGCAAGGTAAAGGAGTGCGTTCGTGGTAGGGGATTGAATCCCTGACGATAGGCATGGTAGGCTAGCGTCCTAATCGCTATGCCACCGACGCACCCATTCAGCTGTAAGCCACCTTCTAATAAATTACATATTCATATTGCTGTTGTTAATATCATTGAAGCTGTCTCTGCTGGGAGCTGATATCCCGTACGGGAACTGATCATTTTTAGCGCAAAAGAATAATGGTGATTAATTCTAACTATAAATAAATAAGTAATCAAGTGTTGGTTTGTAGGCATTTGATTGGTTTCAGGATTTCATCATGAGGTGACATTAGTAAGAGAACCCTTGGAAAACCTGGGAGTACTGGACAGCTGTTTCGTCCTAGTTTGGGACCCTTCATCAGTACGCGCCCACCGGGATTCGAACCCAGGACATTCCGGTTACAAGGCGAGCTCGTATACCAATAATCTACTGGGACCCGAAACAATGGTCCTTGAATTCTAGATCTATTCAGGTAGGTAGTTACCTGGGTTCCAGTGGGAAGTCGTGACCAGTAGGGTGCAGCTGGTCGAGTGTGAGGACAAATACCCACCGAAGACTTTGGCTAGGGGTCGCGCTATGTCGTGAATTGGTAGAAGTTAGAATTCATGGGCTAGCCATTGGATCGGGTCCCAGTGGCCTAATGCTCTACGAGCCTGTCTTGTAATCAGAAGGTCCTGGGTTCAAACTCTGGCGGTGAATGTGTACTGATAAAGAATCTCAAACTAGGACAGAGGAAACAGCTGTCCAGTACTCCTTGACAGGTTCTCCAAAGGTTCTCTAACTAATGTCAACTCACGATGAAATCCTGAAATAAATAAATAAATCTTCTTTGAATGGAGTCATTTTAATTTGTCTACACTTGTTCAGACTTATAGTTATTATTTTTCTCAAGGGGTCCAAGTTAAACGCTAGCCTTGATCTGTTAAGTTTTTGATTGTTTTTAGCTCGCTTCGTGATTGCCGACTGTCTGTCATTTCCACCAATCTTCTCCATTTTACCCTCGGATATATATATATATATATATATATATATATATAAAAACAGAAGACAAGGGCCATACATTATTATAACCTAGTGAAGTAGACAAACGCAGTCTTCTGATTGGTTGTTTTCGAGTTCCTCGGAAAGTGGAGCCATCTATCTGCGAATCATATTTGCCCACGTTTAAGTTTGCTGTGATTGGTTGTTGAAACAGCCTTGTTCATATTTTCTCACGGCCATTATTAGTGACCCAGACATTGACGTAGATTAATGTCAACCAATTGGCTGGCAGGCTGCTCTCACCACATATGTATATATATACAATTCGTCGTGTCTCAGTCAGCTTTTACTCAAGGGTGTGGTGTGTAGTGTCGCTTAACAATAGATTCCTTCCCCATAGTTACTGATCAAAAGGCTTTTGGTTTATTCGTTGTCAGAATTCTGTGTTATTTATCCTTTCTGAATAAGTGTTTTTCACTATCGAGAGAAGTTAGCATTTGATAAAAGTTCTTAGTAGATTTTATTTACAAATGTACCTCTTTTACAGACGGTTAACATTTTTCGTGATTACATCTCTGACAAAGATTTCCTGCTACTCATATCCATATCTTACTTCAAAGAGTTACCGCTTCTGTGTAATTACAATTTTAAGTTTACATTCGAGGGCAATCATTATCGGTGGATCGATGGTGTTACCATGGGAAGCCCCCTAGGTCCATTGTTAGCTGATATATATATATATATGTTGCATGTCGAGAACCTAGTGTAGAAAGTAATTGGAAAAGTTTATTTTTATAAAGGATATGTAGATGACATAATAATCGTTTGTGATAAACCGACAGACACCATAGAAATCCTGAACCAGATAAACAGAGCATAAAACAGTAAATCGCCAATACACGTTAAAGAGAATAATGGTTGCCTGCCATTTTTAGATGTAATCATAACCCGCCGAGAAGATGGGTCAGTAAAACGATCTGTCTACAGAAAGTCCACATGGATGGGACAGTATCTAAATTATCATACTTTCTGTCCACTACAGTATAGGAAGGCGTTGTTTGAATGTTTGTTCGAGCGCATTCCCCGTATATGTACTACTGATACAACTGAAGAAGGAAGACAACACCTCACTGAAATATTGTTAGATAACGTTTGCCCACTGAGATTTATTAGACGTTACGGAAGTGTCAACCATAGAGCTTTACCTGCCTGATGAACTCTCAGAAAATGTTGTTTACATATCCTTGCCGTTCAGAGGTGATCAACGAAGTCTAGTCATTAGACAAAGACTCAAGGCTGGAATAAACAGAACCTATTATGCAGCTAAACTTATCTTCATAGAGAAAACGACAACTATATTGTCCTGTAAACCCTCACATTATCCGAACGATAGTGTCACATCCCACTGTGTTTAGCAATTTACATGTATACGTGGAGACATGTACATAGGAAAGATCCATCAGTCTCTGCATGTTAGGGCTACAGAACACATTCCAAAGTGGCTGCAACAACAGCTGAAATTGCCAGACACAATCGACCCTGGAAATAGGTGTCCAACATCATCTGTAGCGACGCATATTATAGAGACAGGACATACGGTTGATTTCAACGATGCCTTTAAGTCAATATATAAAACAAGGTTGAGCCACATACTTAAATTCATTGAAGCTTTAACCATAAAAAACTCAAACTTGTCTTATGTGTCCAAAAAGTATTTGTCATCACCTTAAACCTACCTGCCTTGGTAATCCAATTTAGAATCAAAGACCAATTTACTTCATAATATTTTCAACCCATTCTTTGCGTTGTTTTTCTCTTTTTATCTTTCTCGCCCACACCTTTTGCGTCTCCCTACCCATTATTTGTGACCTTTTTATTATATTATTATTGTTCCCTTGGGTTCCTAGTGGAACATAGGGCATCAACTGCACGTCTCCACTTGCTTCTGTCTTCCCTCTGCTGTACTTTTCACCTGAATCCATGTTAGTCCATATTGTTTCAACTCCTCTCTCTTCACACGATCTCCTCCATGTCACTCTTGAACTGACGACCCACTCGCTGCTTCCCTTTCGAGTTCCACTCAAGCAATGGCCTGACGTTCGTGCGATGTCACCCAGCGGTGGACGCCTCAGCGAGTGTCCAATCCACCTCCACTTCCTCCAACATATTTGTTGCGCGATTGGTTCTTGTTTTGTTTGTCCCCATAGTTTCTTGTTGTTGGTGATTCTTTCCGGTCCGGCCATCTGGCCTCCAGTATAGAGCCAGCAAAGACGGTTGTTGATAAAGGTGTGGTCTGCAACAGGCTGTTGGAAATATTCTTTGTCACACGCCCGCCAAGTTTCTGAACCGCATAGAAGAGCTGGCTGACTTGACGTATTTGTATTGAAAATCCGACTGAATATTGTTGTTGATTCTGAGTGACGAAGATTTCCAGATTGGTTTCAGGTTGATGGATGTGTTTCTCGTCTTTCCGATTTTCGCTCGATTTGACATCCTCGTCCGTTCCGACTTCCTGTAGTTGAGACAATGCTCCCAAGATAAGTGAGTGAAGTAACCTCTTTCAAATCCCTCCCGTTGATGGTGATTGTCGCTGGATGTTGCTGATTTTGTTGTTGTTGATTGGTTATTTTCATAACCTCCGTCTTGTCTATATTCACTTAGAGTCCTGTCTTCACCGGCCAGTTTGTCGATTTTTGCTTGTGAGTCTTCGATTTTTTGTGACATCAAACATAAATCATCCATGCTCGAAATCCATGTCTTCTAGGGTATTCCCGTCGGTCCGGAATATCCCTATCTTCTCGTTTTCCGCTGTAAGACGCATAATCCAGTCCACCAGAATTAGAAATATCATCGTGGGTGATAATAAGCACCCTTGTCTGACTCCTGTGCTTACTTCAAACGCCTCGCTGAGTTTTCCGTTGTGGATCACTTGACATGTTCCGTTGTCGTACAGATGTTGAATAAGTTTGATGAATATTTGGGAGTTGCACGCCGTAGTACTCGAGTAGTTTCCAAATTACTTCACGATCAACGCTGTCGAAGGCCTTCTCAAAGTCTACCTCTAGTTGAGGTAGAGGTTTGATTGCCATTCCATGCTTTGTTCTGTGATGATGATGCGTAGAGTTGCAATTCGGTCAGTACATGATTTGTCTTTCCTGAATTCAGCTTGTTCTGGTCGGAGTTCTGTCTCCAGTGCGTCTCTCCAGAGTGATGCGACTCAGGATTTTACTTGGCATCGATGGAAGCATGATTCCTCGCCATTTCTTGCAGAGTCCTAGGTCAACGTTCTTTGGTAGTTTCACGAGGTAACCTTTCCTCCAGTCAGTAGGCACCTTTCCCTCCTTCCAGATCTTTTGCAATAATGGAGTCAGCATGTCTGCTGTCGTCTCTGGGTTTGCTTTCAGTGAGTGCTTCAGGGGGTATTCCATCTGGTCCGGCTGCTTTTCCAGCTTTCGGAAGCTTGATTGCGTTCAAGACGTCAGCTCTCGTTGGAGGATTGGTGTCAACTTGCAGTTGTGTGCGCGCTGTTGATGGTATTTCTGGACGGGTTGCAGGTGATGGTCGGTTCAAGAGTCCTTTGAAGTGATCCGCCCATTGTTGAATCTGTCTTTCTTCCTTGGTAATTGGGTTCTCTTGGCTGTCTTTTATAGGTTTCGCTAGTGTTTATCTCTTCCCGGATAGAGACTTGGTTATCTGATATAGTGTCCTCAGGTCCCTTTTGCCTGCTGCCTTTTCAGCTTCAGTGGCCAGGTTGTCGTAGAATTGTCTTTTGTCCTTCTTAGCACTTTTCTTCACTTCTTTGTCCAATGCTTTGTAAGTTGAACTCATCGTCTCCTTCTCCTGTCCGTCCTTGCATTGAATCATTTTCTCTTTCACCATTCTCCTCTCTTCTATTAATTTCTAAGTGTCCGTTGAGAGCCATTCCTTGTCTTGTCTCTTCTTTCTTCCTAGAACCGTTGGACACGTTTCGTTGAGAATCGCCTTCAGAGACTTCCAATGTTCTTCCACGCATGATTTTTCAGTGATGCCGCGAAGTGTTTCCTGCTTTGCTCTGACAGTTGCAGTGAAAGTGTATTTTGTGGTCGTGTCCTTCAGTAATTGAGTGTTGAACTTGCATTGTGGCCTATCCCCAGCTATCCTCGAGGCTTTTAGTTTCACCTTGAAAGTCCCTTGTACTAGACAGTGGTCTGAACCCACAGCATTGAATGATTGTAAGCTTCCTTCCTTTTGAGTTGAACCTGGCTGTCATCATCCTGGAGGAGATTGGTTCCCACTGCATGAGAGATTTGGCTGCTTTCGGTGACATCATGATGGCCACTCCCTCGGTGTGCTCGTGATTGTCCTTTGGGTGGCCGGAATAGATTATTGTCTCCCCAGTTGGTAGTTGGCACCTACCACACCCGTTCCATTTGCTCTCACAGATTCCCAGCATTTCTGTTCTATATCTCATTGTTTCTGCTGCTACTAAGGCAGCCTTTCCAGTTTCGTACATTGTACGAACATTTCACGTGCCTATCGTTACTTTTGCTTTCATCTAAAGAAGGCACATAGGCTGACTGGCTTCCCGGAGGCTTTCACTAGCCTGCGTCATTTCACTTCCCCGTTTCCAGCAAAAAATAAGGTTATTGTATATATTATTAGAATTTTTAATATATTGGTGCATTGAAGTTTCCGTAGCTGTTTGGTTGAGTTTTAGGAATGGAGTTGCTAGCACCAAGCCTCAACCATCCCTCTTTATCCGGGCTTGGAACCAGCTAGAAAACTAACAAGCTAGTAGTCTAGGTGAGGTTATTTGTGACCCTGTTCTGTACACAATCTGACCTGTATTGTAATTATTCATGCCTTCTTGCCTTTTATAAAAGCTGTGTATGACAAGTACACGAGTGTGTGATCAGAATATCCGAAATGTTTTGCGCCAATATATTACACGTTTCAGATAAACTATGTCTTCTTGTTGTGTTGTTGAAATTCATAAAGCGAACCAAATATTTTAAATTTTTGAAGACTAATAGAAATGCTACTTTGTGACGCATGCATCAAATCTATAGACGATATTCTGGGGGCTCACTGACTTCAGATTTATTTTGAAAGATAAAATCTCATTCATTAATGCACTGAGTAAAGTAGATTTCACCTTCTGATTTGATACCGATAGAGGTCTGGCTTCCTTTTCCCCATCCTAACTTTAATATCTTCATTCGTTAGTGTTTTTTATTACGGAAATAATACGGCCACAACACACACACACACACAAACACACATTGCCATCTGTTATTTCTCTTCGTCATCATCAGGTGTCA
The DNA here is from genome assembly GCA_944472135.2 of Trichobilharzia regenti. Lineage (NCBI taxonomy): Eukaryota > Metazoa > Platyhelminthes > Trematoda > Strigeidida > Schistosomatidae > Trichobilharzia > Trichobilharzia regenti. The sequence continues at coordinate 107,817,877 of OX235264.1, forward strand.
AGATTTATCCAGGTCATCAAATTGATCAAAAATTCCTTCCTTTTGACTAAATAATGAAGCAAATAACTATATTGTGTGTGGATGTTGCTCTTTTCTTCACAGTGATAGCATGAATACTCATCAAGGATGAATATATTTCTGTAAATGATAGGTCATAGCATAACCGAAACAAATGTATCATATGTGTGTATCAGGCAACCAATACAAAACTTTTAACAAGATTTTCTTCACTCTGACTATAGACACAACTATAAATACACAAAGGCACACAAAAGTGCCACTTAGAAAAACAATTTTTTCCATGAAAAATTCATATTTTACTGTTTATCATGAAAAAACAAAACAAGTTATGCTTGTTGGAGTGAGAATTGGTTGGTGTCTTATATATCTGAATGTTTCAGTCGATATGATGACCCCAAAAACAAGTACATGATACTTTTTTCTGTTTATTTCCCCTTCTGGTTGAAACATCAATCATTTTACCAGAGAAGATTTAGAGAAAAAATGTTACTGTTTAACAAAATTGAAATGTCTATTAAATGAAATATATTCGTTACAGGATTTCATAATGAGGTGACATCAGTTAGAGAACCATTGGAAAACCGACTGGGAGTGCTGAACAGCTGTTTCGTCCTGGTTTATGACTCTTCGTCAGTACGCATCCACCACTGGAGTTCAAACCAGGACCTTCTGATTACAAGGCTAGCAAGCTCGTAGACCACTGACCGACGGTACTTCCGCGTTTTCCAATGGTACTCTAACCGGTGTCTGCTCATGGCAAAATCCTGTAACCAATCAATCGAAATCCTACAAACCACTATACTTGAACGTCGATGAGATGCCCACTAGCGACTGGCCCTACTCAGGTAGGAAGTCGTGTCTAGTAGGGTACAGCTGGTCGTGTGTGAGAACAAATACCCGCTAGCGAAGACACTGGCTAGTCGTCGCGCCATAACATGGATCGTCATTATTTAGTCAAAAGGAAGGAATTTTTGATCAATTTGATGACCTGGATAAATCTTGACACCTGATGATGACGAAGAGAAATAACAGATGGCAATGTGTGTTTGTGTGTGTGTGTGTTGTGGCCGTATTATTTCCGTAATAAAAAACACTAACGAATGAAGATATTAAAGTTAGGATGGGGAAAAGGAAGCCAGACCTTTATCGGTATCAAATCAGAAGGTGAAATCTACTTTACTCAGTGCATTAATGAATGAGATTTTATCTTTCAAAATCAATATGATGTCAGTGAGCCCCCAGAATATCGTCTAGAGACTTGACGTTTGCATCAAATCACTACCAACCAATACTTGAAATATATTCAATAATCCATATGAACTGTGATCAAGATTTGACCAAAACAGTTGATTTCAGATATTCAAGGTTTTCCCGTTAATCGCTCTTGATAAGATAACTCCTCTCCCAGGGCTAGAGAAGTTCTCAACAATTAGCTAAGGTTATTTACATGTGTTAGTTGAGTATTCTACGTAAAACAACAATTTTAACGAAGACATAAGATCATTTTTTTTCATCAGCTGTTCAGTGTCATTGAAAATATAATTTTTTCATCAAGGGAATACCAATCATATGATGATATGTTAGCTAGCAAGAATTTTTATATTCAAGGCATAGAAGGGGTGAAAATAGTCATGGAATTCAACTTCATGTTTGATCACGGATTTACACAGGTTAGAGGACCATTGAAAAACCCCAAGGTGTACTGGACAGATATTTCATCTTAGTTTCGGACTTATGGTCTGTATGCATTTACCGGCGTTGCTCTGTAGTGACTGGTCACAGAATGAAGTTACCTAATGAGGAGTGGGTTCCACCTAGTTATGAATAAGGGAAAATACTTGATGATGACTTTGACTATTGCCATTTGCGCTAAAATCACGACCCGGTGGAGGTTGGAGTCCAGTCCTAGTGATTGAAAGTTCTACGAACTCGGCTTGTAACTGAGAGGCCCTGGGTTCAAAACCCTGTGGATGTGTACTGCCAGTGAATGCCAAACTAGAACCACGACCGTGGTTTTCAATCTAATTGGTTAAATAGTTGTAACTAAGAAGAATAGGAGATGAATGAATTGCGTAAGGACACCAGCTAGAAGAGTAATCCAAATAGAATCACAAAATAAAATGACATTGTTAGATAATAGTCAGAAGGACTGGGGAAAGTCATTTGTAAGGTTGTATTTTGTAAACTGCTACAGCAAACAAAGGGACTGCATACATTTCTTCCAAACACATAGATTTGGCTTATTCGTGTAGCTTTCTATCGCTTGTGCTGTATGCAGCAGGAGAACCAGTAGAGCATAGGGAGGGTTGGAAAGAATACAATAAATAACCATCCTGAAAGCCCTTTAAGTATCAACCTTATGTGTCTTGTTAAGAAGATGAGCTAGTATTGAGCTACGTGCGACTTTACTCAATCCTTTGTCTAACCAAGATGAGTGGTGTTCAACAATTCGACAATGAAATCGCCCAACCACATACCCAGTATAACTAGCAGTTAAACTAGCAAATGCAGAAGGAAGAGGTTGAATTATGCAGTTTATCTTTATTTTGTGAACTAAGTATTGATTGTTTAATTCAATTTAGATTTTTCCATTAATTGATTGGACCAAGTTGCTCGGTCTCAGGTTGACGATTCGGCTCCTTGTGCAGATGTTTCAGAGATGTCTGGTTATGTAACTTGAAATCGATTAGTTGATGGTGACTAGCACTCGAATCTAGGATGAGCGTTTCGTCCTATTTCGAACTTATCAGCTGGGTGTACCCACATTCTTCACTGTGTGATGGTGTTTTCACCGGAGCTAGCAGCACCAATTGAACATGGTTTCAAACGCCAAACATTGAATTAAACAACTGGTGAGACCCGTTTCACCAGAGGTGGCTCTCGTGGCCCATTTGGTCTAGTGGGTAACACTTTGGCGTTTGAAATGACTGGAACAGGCTTAAAAAGCATCGGCGGGAACAACTTCACTCACTGTGGAATGCAAGCCCATCTAGATGATGAGTCCCATAGTGGTGGATTCCACTGCTACTCACCATCCACCAACTGACTTTAAGTATTGTTTTGCTGATGAATAAAGAACATAACTTCTCTGAGCTAAAAATCCTTTAGAAGGGATCTTTCTTTGTCCTGGTCATGGTTGTGCATCAATGGAACAGTGATTAGGATGCTGCTCGACCACGCACATGGTCTGGGGTTCGATCCGTGGCCGATGCACAGCCGACATCAAAGATCGGCTTGCCAATTTTGAACTACCATTATCACACGCTGAAAATTCGATGTTTGTACTCAAATACTCTGTGGAATCAAGCTACAACAAAACAAAGTAATGACTAGTATGTTGCATGAAGTTGTAAGCGATGGGTTATACTCAAGACAAACCTCTAATAACCGCACTTGCTAAATACTTCACCGTTTAATAACCTAATCAGTACAAATGATTTTATCCTATGCTTGTAAGTATCATTTGACATTTATATTTTACTATAATTACTACTCTTGTAACAACAGAAGACAAGGGCCAGGCAACAGATCGTTTTATTATGAAAATCAACACGTATTTATACATCTTTCAACTACATTATTATAGACAAGCGCAGTCATCTGATTGGTTGTTTAGGTAGACAAACGCAGGCTTCTGATTGGTTGTTTCGGGATTCCTTGACAAATAGAGTTCTCTCTGCGAATCATATTTTGCCACGTTAACTTTGCTGTGATTGGTTGTTGACTCAGGCTTGTTCACGGCCCATATTAGTGACCTAGACCTTAACGTAGATTAGTGCCAACCAATCGGCTAGCAGCCTGCTCTCACCACACTCGTCCCCCCGTCAAATACGTGCGACTGAAGTCGGCTTGATCTACTTGGTGCAGGCGTCATCGTTGGCTTGTCTCGCTGTATCCATTTCTGGAGCTCGCTGACGTTCACGCGCCTCTCATTGTTCGCCATTGCGACTGTGTCTGCGTAACCCCATCTCGAAGTGACCATATATGGTCCTTCCCACTTTGGAAACTGTTTGCCTGACCCTGTCGAACATTCGTCCATACTTCGGCTCACACTTTCATATGCTGCTTTCACCCGACCTCCCAGCAGCGTCCCAAGTAGCAGCTCCATCGCTGACAGATCTTGAACGCCACTCAACTGTACAGAAGCCTTGAAGTCCTGCCCGAAGATCCATATGTCTCCATCGAAAACAGCAGGGCATAGGCTTTCCATTTGTCGGTAGGCAGCGACACCAAATGTAACAACAGAAGACAAGGGCCAGGCAACAGATCGTTTTATTATGAAAATCAACACGTATTTATACATCTTTCAACTACATTATTATAGACAAGCGCAGTCATCTGATTGGTTGTTTAGGTAGACAAACGCAGGCTTCTGATTGGTTGTTTCGGGATTCCTTGACAAATAGAGTTCTCTCTGCGAATCATATTTTGCCACGTTAACTTTGCTGTGATTGGTTGTTGACTCAGGCTTGTTCACGGCCCATATTAGTGACCTAGACCTTAACGTAGATTAGTGCCAACCAATCGGCTAGCAGCCTGCTCTCACCACACTCTAACTAATTCAGTAATCTTATTTGATTGTATCTTCACGTTCTTACGTAGTTCATTCATTTCTTCTTCTGTGGTGACAGCAGGCCGTGAGAGAATATGTACAAGGCTGATTCAACAACCAATCACAGCAGACTTAACGCGGCAAAATATGATTCGCTGATAAAGAACTCTATTTTCGAGGAATTCCGAAACAACCAATCAGAAGCCTGCGTTTGTCCGCTTAACTTCTGATAAACAACCAATCAGATGACTGCGCTTGTCTATTTGCATAAGATATAATAATGTATGTGAAATATATATAAATACGTGTTGATTTTCGTAATAAAATGATCTGCTGCCTGGCCCTTGTCTTCTGTTGTTACACTTCTTCTTAGTTATTATTGTTTAACAAATAAGTGACCTTATTAAAGTTTGTTGTTAACCTTTACAAATCAATCCCTCTTGAACTCTATAATTAAATTCACTTTATTCATACTTTAACACTGATAATTCTCGAAATAATAGAGAAGATTTATAGCTCAGGTAAATGATTTGCAACTAGTAGTGTTCCCTGAGTCAGTTGGTGTATTTGAGGAGCTTTGATTGTGATAATATCGAAATTGTAGACAGAGGAAACACTGGGGAATTCCTAGAAGTTCAAGTGTTGGTTTGTATGGATTTCATTGATTGGTTACAGGATTTCATCGTGAGCTGACATTGGCTAGAGAACCATTGGAAAACCTGTCAGGGAGTACTGGACAGTTGTTTCTTCTGTCCTAGTTTGAGACTCTTTATCAGTACACATTCACCGCCGGAGTTTGAACCCAGGACCTTCTGATTACAAGGCAAGCTCGTAGAACATTAGGCCACTGGGACCCGATCCAATGGCTAGCCCATGAATTCTAACTTCTACCAATTCACGACATAACGTGACCCCTAGCCAACGTCTTCGGTGGGTATTTGTCCTCACACCCGACCACCTGCACCCTACTGGTCACGACTTCCTACTGGAACCCAGGTAACTACCTACCTGAATAGGGCAAGTCGCTAGTGAGCATCTCATTGATATTCAAGTGGCTAGGGGTCGCACTATGTCGTGAATTGGCAGAAGTTAGAATTCATGGGCTGGCCATTGGCCCGGGTCCTATTGGCCTAATCATCTACGAGCTAGCTCACCTTGTAACCAGAAGGTCCTGGGTTCTAACTGGAGGGGTGGGTGCGTACTGTAGAAGAGTCCCAAACTAGGACGAAGCAGCTGTCCAGTACTCTCAGGTTTTCCAATGGTTCTTTAACCGACGTCAGCTCATGATGAAATCCTGTAATTTCTAGAAATCTGGTACTCAAACGAATATGCGTTTAACAAACATGTTAATATAGACCAAATATACCAACTAATAAAAAGTAAATCGTGTGACGAGAGAGTTTAAAATCCACGTCAATAAAAAATGATCACTACATATGTAAAGATGTTTACAAGGAGACACACTTCTACCACTCATGGAAAATTTAAATCAGCTCACTTTATGCTACAAATTGCGCTGAAGATGTTGTCCAGAAGGGGGGGGGGACGGAAGCTCCACAACTTTACCAACCAGCGCAGAGAACACTATTAATTGCAAAAGTGATAATTCATGCTGTCCACGTGACTGATATATATATATATATATATATATATATATGTATACATCCCATCAGTTTGTTATTTATGTGGACATTCGATTATTATTCGATCAAATTACATGAAAGAGCTCTTAATCCGTTACTAAAACGAGTTGTTAATGATATTACAAAAAGCAGTAATTCTAAGGTGTCACATTTCGAGGTTATCTACTGATGTTAAACCCATTCTGCATTAAACTTAATTAGTTAATTATATACACCTCTTAAGCTTATTCCGTTTAATCTGCACCACATACTTATTCACAGCAGAGAACTTAGGGAAACATTTAAAGTGAATATAGGATTAATACAAGGCTGCTAATTATCGATAATTATATTCCTAATCGTGGTGGACTGTATTTTGTTTAAGACTGTGGTTAGCTAGAAGACAGAACTACGTCGGACCGATAAGATTACTCTAGGAGGTTTATATTTCGTAGATGATCTATGTTTAGCGCCACAAGAATATGAAGACTTGCCGATGAAAATCAACAAGTTGTCAGAAGAGTCAGTGAAGACAGGACTTCAAGTAATTAAAGCGAAAATGGAGGTGATGAAGACGCCTACCGACAAAAAAAACAGCAAGTCCAAGTCACTGTTAGCCGAAAAAATTAGAAAGGGGTGGATTCCTTCACATATCCAGGATGCATCGTCCCAACTACAGGCAGTTACACTGATAACGGCAAACGACAACTTAGGCATGGATCTGAGGATGATCTGAAGGAAATCGCGGAATGTAGAGATGAAAACTTATTAAAAATCGTACGACCAGCTAATTTGAACTGTCTGTATTGAACAAGAAAAAATGGAGGCTTGCTGTTAAAGCCATGCGCTCCATTCAGAACAGAATGGAGTAATCGAGATGTAAAGCAGTGCATCAATGCTTCAACGACATAGTGCTTTCAAACCACGCACATAGCCCAGGCTGAATTTAAGACTGACATACTGGCTAATGTTAAGTCATGGGAAGGGGTGATGGTTTGGCGAAAGTTTAGCAACCGTGTCTCATTAAATGCCTACGCTCTACTACTGAAAACTCAAATCTTGAAGCTGTATATTCAACTCGAAGAGCAAGGAATGAAGAAAAATGACTTGGACATTAGGAGTGCAAAACAGAACGTCTGATCAGCTTTAAGGGTTATTGAATTGAAGATGTCATTTTTTCCATGCCTTATTCATTATTCATCAACAATAATTTTCAATACAAACGTCAAGTCAGTCAGTTCTTCTATACGGATCAGAAACTTGGCGGGCGTGTCACAAAGAATACTTCCAACAGCCTGTTGTAGACCTTTATCAACAACTGTCTTTTTTGGCTGTATACGGAAGATCTGATGGCCGGGCTGGAAAGAATCACCAACTATGGGAAAATATGGGAACAAACAAAACAAGAACCAATCGCCCAACAAATATTCAGGAGAGTGACGTTCCTACGAGATGGGGTTGCTAGCCCCAATGTCCAACCTTCTCTCTTTGCTGAGAAAACAGTTGAATTAGTTAGGTAAAGGAGTAGATGGTTGGTGAGCATCCAACCGTTAAAACACCTACACACCTGTTTTCATGCCTTAAGTGTTAGTAATGTGTTTCGCTAACTTCATTAATATTAGAGTTAACTCCATTGTTTACTGTATCAGAAAATATGGATGTCCTACTTACAAGAAAACCAGATGGTAACATTAAAAGAAATCTGCGTAGAAAAAGTACTTGGACAGGACAATATACACATTTTCACAGCTTTGTTCCTATCAAGTACAAAAGAAATTTAGTGAAGACCCTCAGCCATAGAGTCAGTTAGAGCCATATGCTCAGAAGAAGTAACTGAAGATGAATTAAGCACTGTATATGATACTTTGATCGAAAACGGCTATCCCGACAAATTTATCGAGAAATACATGATGAAGAAAACGGAAAAGGAGCACTCACTATCTGTAAAAAAGAAGCCACTTTATATACGACTGCAATTCAAGGGCGATATACCAAGTAAGATAATTACGAAGAAATTATGAAAATCAGTTCAAAGAATTCCTAATGCTGGAGACCTACACGTCTTATTCTCTACACGACCGATGGTGCTACCTCGACTGAAAGATGAAGTACCTAGACTAGCTGGCGACTTCAAATTGTATCTACCGATTCAACTGCGCTTGTGATGGAGCGAGTTATACTGGCCTTTGGTCTAGGAACTTGGTTTTTCGTGCTCGAGAACATCTCCCACTGTGGCTAAGTAAAGGTGTAGTGAAAATCATTACCAGTTCGATACTGGACCATCTGGTGCAAATCGGCCACAAAGCCAGCCAGCGTGGAGGTATCCTTCTCTATAATCTACCGGGTGCCTAATAAATTACCAAAATCATCGGAGCACCGCATGCTCCAAACAGCAGAGGCTATTGCAATTCGCCTCAAACAACCAGTGCTCTGTGTTCAAAAGAAGCAAGTCCAGCCAACCACTACTACTACCACCCTGGCTGGCCTTCACTAGAGACTATAAATTCATGAAGTTGTAGTATTATCTTTCCTAATTTTTCTGACATTCAGCTTATTTTATGTTAATGCTATTGAGCTGTAATCTATTGATATTATTGATTTGATGGTATTTAAACAACGTTAATGTTGTTCATAACACTAATTCATTCATTCACTATAATGTATATATAACTGTGGAGCCTGATAATGAAGAGGTTATCGAAAAGAGTACTCTTTGTTCAGCATCCATTCTTTTGAAAAATTTTAATGGGCATTTTTAATCAGTTAATATCTAGAACCATTGACATACTAGTACATAAAAAGAAACCGGTGTCTTATCGAATAATACTTATAGCCTTTCGTTATTCGTTTTATGTTGGGCCACCAATGAGGTGCTGCATTCAGTTAATTAATCCCTAAAAGGACGGGACCTATGATTTAGATTCCCCTTGTAGCAAAAGCAGATAGAGAATAATAAATACACAAGGTATTTGCCTCAGTATCTCTGTTCACTTCAGAATATTACCTAATACTCACGACACCAGTATTGTTAAAGCTTACCTTCTGAAAGGCCTCCATTCTGAAAGCTACTGAGTACATAGCACGTTCCAAACACCACAGGATGCAAAGCAAAAGATCCTTTTGTTGAAATTAAACTAACACAGCAAAAGTTAAAGTTTGTCAAAAGTTGACCTCTAGGAGCCAATTAAATTTAGGGAACGCTATAGAAATCCATTGCATATCACACCTGCCTTCATGGATTTAGAGTATGAGTTCCATAAAGACAACGTTAATCTATACTGTTAGACAGGATTAGTGTAAGCTTTAAGGTTAGGGGTTACAGTTATAACCCTACATTAATTAGGGGTAGGCTCAAGAACAGGGTCAAGAATGTCAAGGGATCCCAAAGTATCAAGATCTACTGTTATTTCGATGAATCATATACATGGTATTATTTCTCTATGGATGATACTTGGAGCAACACGGAGACATTCTCACGATAAATAAGAGACAGTTATCCATTGTAGTGTAATATCATGTTTACAATTTTTCAAAATACTTTTCCGCATCTGAGTTCTGATTGGCTGTTCAAGGTAACTGTAGTTTTGGCTGTGATAGTATGACTTCTCCATTATTTTGAAGAAATTCTTATCATAAAAAATAATTGTCAAAATATCAACGAGAAATTTATACTTCTATTGTAAACAAGTTGTCCACATACTAAGTAAGTTAGCAACAGATTGCATGATGTCCAACATCTGAATTCAAATTTAATGTCTTTAGAAGTGAATCAATAGTACTGCACAGAAAGAAACGTACTGAAAGTGTTGGAAAATATATAACAGATTCATTCTTGTTTGTAGTGTTACATTAGTGTCCAGCAAGTATTTCATCGGTAAATTTGCATTATTCGAATTTTATTAGCAATAAATATATAGGCTAGAAGTTTCGGTAGCAGTAGCATTTGTTTTTTATGGGATGGGGTTGCTATCCTCATGCCCAACCTTCCCTTGATACCAGTTTCATTACTGGCTCAATGAGGTAAAGGGGTGCGTTGACCGGGAATTAACTCCCGAACCACATGTTTGGTTGTGCCTCGGACGTACGAAAGACTGGGATTAAAGCGTATAGAGCATTCTTTGCGATGACTCCGTCTTCATCAGATTCTAAAGTTGCAGTAGTAGTGGCTAAGCATCTTTCTTTCGCACACACAGCTCCGGTTGTTTCAAGCGTCATACTGATGCACATTATCACGTGTGGATACTTAAAACTGTAATGCTGTGATCTTATTGAGTTGGTGGTATTTAAGAAGACACTAATGTTGTTAATAACACTAACTCTTAGATTATTATGGATGCATGCAACTTTAGAATCTGATGAAGACGGATTCATTGCAGAGAATGCCCTATACGCTTTAATTTCATTATAGATAAGATTTTATTTTGATAAATCGCACAGTGTTTACAGTTATATGAACTGATGACCACGTTTCGAGCACAAACTATTACTGCTCATAATCATATCAAGTTACTCACACAACTTTGATCTCTCATTTATATACATGTGTGGAATGGATTAGATATTGGATTAAAAATCAATGTGAGATAATGTACATTCAGAAATAATCGTACGAGTGTTGTTGATCAATTGCAATTAGATGGGAAAATTGGACGAGTGTTTTTACAGTCATAATAAGCTGCTTGTTAGAATGTGTTTGAATTGAAATAGAATTTTAAGATTATTTATTACCCTCTTCTGATTTGACCTGCGGTAATAATATCTTCCATATCTCTGGTATTTGCATTGAGTCATTTTTGTTGCATGTGTTGTGTTGGGTGTAGACTGGATAAATAAGGATTCTGTGATCAACCTCTCTCTCCACCTACCTATATTACTTTTTAGAATTTTAACCCTATCCCACCCTATTGTGTGGTTGTTTGTTATTGTGTGAAATGCAATTGCTGAGCCTTTTTCTAAATTATTTATCTTTTTCAGGGTCAACCATTCTTCACTTAGCTAAATGCTTGTGTTCTGATACTCTGACTCCCCGTGACCTGCTACTTTGACCTATGTAGTTGACATAGCTCACGGTGATTGCAGGGTATTTTGTAAATTATATTATTTTGTTTAATTGGATCCACCGGGTCTTTTAGCCTACAGAGCTTGTTTCTAACCCACTCGTCCAATTTTCCCATCTAATTGCAATTGATCAACAACACTCGTACGATTATTTCTGAATGTACATTATCTCACATTGATTTTTAATCCAATATCTAATCCATTCCACACATGTATATAAATGAGAGATCAAAGTTGTGTGAGTAACTTGATATGATTATGAGCAGTAATAGTTTGTGCTCGAAACGTGGTCATCAGTTCATATAACTGTAAACACTGTGCGATTTATCAAAATAAAATCTTATCTATAATGGGATTATACTCTACCACAGTGCCCAAGCTTTAATTTCAGTCTTTTGTGCGTCTGAGGCACAACCACACATGTGGTTCGGGGGTTAATTTCCAGCCAACGCACGCCTTTACCTCATTGAGCCAGTAATAAAACTGGTAAAGAGGGAAGGTTGGGCATGAGGGTAGCAACCCCATCCTGTAAAAATAAATGATACTGCTTCCGAAACTTCCAGCCTCTAGCTTCAAGTAGCTCTATGTTTCACTGGAAACGTAAAGGAATAAAAAGAATCCAAGTGCTTGAAAACGTTTAAGCGCCCCCCCCCATAAATTTAATATATTTAGACAATAAAGTGACGGTAGATCAGGCTTGAATAACCTTATTTATGAGGTCTTACAATGGATAACTTGATATTAATATTGTTTCTATCCGTTGGTTGATATCTTTTAAAGAACAATCAAATATAGAATTAATTCACCAGTGAGTGTAAATGACAGAGTCAGAAGCAGCTTAGACATTTACAAACTACTCATATTAAGGCAAAGTTTCGTTCAATCCTAAGAAAAACCAGGAGATGATAAAGCAGTGTATTTCAGTCAAATAGCTGAATACTGACTTCATGAACCTTGGCTACCTCCTTCATTATGTTATAGGTGAACAGTGATAAATTCTGCAACTCCTATCTGGTACCCCAGGCAACTTCCTACTGAAGTTAGGGTCATTACTGGGCGTGCGATTAGTTTTCGAGTGTTGGCTTGCAAACATTTCATTGATTTCAGGTTTTATCACGGAATGACTTCAGTTAGAGAACCCTCAAAAACAGGGAATCACACAGCCAACTGTTAATTATTATATTTAGACCCATCAGTAATGTGCACACATGATCCCACTAGTGATCAAAATAAGTATTTCTAAGTTACAAGGCCAACACATCGACTACTAAACCATTGAGGTACAATATAATATTTCATAAATTATTTCCTCTGTCTATTCACAATATAGTACCCATGTGTCCACTACTCTCTCTGGCTTTCAATGGCTCTCTAAATGAAGTCATTTCATGGTCTAATCTGAAATTTAAACAAAATACCACAAAAACCAATATCTGAAAGTGATAAGTATCTTACAATAAAAAGAAAACCTGAGACAGTATTCTTCGATATGCAGAATAATAAAAGTTGTTTTGAATTTAAGATTTAAACAAGGATTATCATATGTGACGAAATAGAATTTAGGCAACAGTAAAACACCTTCCTTTATGTAGGACTAGGTTTTTCAGCATTTCCCTGTGTAATAGAGGCAGTTGAATGAAGAGGGGAATTCACTGCGAATTGAAGTTCTTTTAGTGCAGTCATATTTAGTTGTTTTAAGGACTAAAGTATAAGGCAAGATACTACGGATTGATTGACATGAGTGGTTAATTATCACTGACAGTCTGATAGTATGAACAAATTCGACTCCTAGAGCTGAGTCTAATTAGGTAGGCCGTTGATGAGCTCAGCTTTAAATGAGTGAAACTACCTCCTGGTATTGAGATCCGTTAGAATCTCTCTGGTTGTTCACCAGTTACTTCACTTACTACGTTTAATTATACCTAGATAATCAGGCATACAGAACACTGAACTGGTAAAATCTAATGATATTTAACATTAACACATTCTCACATACTCTTTCAATGATATTTAGAGTACTGTCACACTAGTGTGAAACATAATACATATATGAAATAGTCATAACTTTATACAATTCATCTTTTTTTTCACTAAATCCCATTGGTGGTGACAAAATCGAAGTTGTACAGAGTATTTGCTTAAGTCAGTATTTCATTTCCCTTTGGGTAATTGTGCTAAACTAAAATATTCGGTCTCTGCTGCTATCCCACCTCCTGGTGAGGATGCTTTGATGGTGTTGCAGGACTGACATGATGTTATTTAACAGATGGTAACTAGCAGTGGAATCTATGATGCAAATTTCATTCTACTTGAGCCTCCCTAGCTGTATGTGCCTAAGACACCCAATAAGTGATAGTGTTCCTCCTGATACTCGAACCCAGCACCCACCGCTTGGCCTTATACACTAGGCCACTTAGGTCACAAGAAATACAAAACTACCTTAAACAAACCCATTGAACAAACATGGCTTTTGTGGTCAAAATAGCCTGGTGGATACCCTCTTAAATGATCTAAATCCTTCTATGACCAAATAGTTGCAAGTAAAGTTTACTTAACTTCTCAGATAGTTTAATTAATTTTACATGCTTCACCGATAGCTTAGAAAAGAATGTCAATAAAAACAACATTTGCAGCAAACAAACAGTTGAATAAAAAATCCACTAATGGTGGAACCTACAAATTATATGCCGTTTAAACATAAAAATAGTCCAAGGAATATTTGACAAAATATAAATGCAAAAGGATGGAAATATTCTGTTTTGGCGATGTGTTTTTAAGTAGTGTATATCGACACGAAGAAAATCTGTTTAATTAAATTATTTTTCATGATCCATGAGCATATTTAAGTACTGAGCATAAATTTACATATAAAATTGCTTCGTTATTAAAGAAAAATTTCAAGATAACAATTAGGAGCCATTTCAGAACTTACTTTAACAAAATTGTTGATTATCACTTGAACGAAATGTTTGCAAAAGGTGAAATAATCTTCTTCAAAATGAATAATCCCGATACCTTTGCATTTTTTCGATTTAGATCTTGATAAGCTATGAAAATGAGGCCAGAGAAATCATCAAAGGTGAGATGAGACTTTGAAAATGCAAACACCAAGTTTTATACTGATATCAAACACCAGATTGTTTGAAATTGAATTCAAATACTGTCAAAGTATTTGGAGTGAATTAAAGTGCCTATAAAATAAGAATGGGTGCTCAACAGTCAAAACCGTAATATTAATTTTAAATAAGAAATGTAATATGGAGCAACATCAATGAAAAAATACCACTACACAGTACCTGTTTAATTCTTGGTTATGTTTTTTTAACAGTCGTGCTTTAACGAAATCAAAAATAAGATAAGATCAAATAATAGCAGTGAATAAACAAACATATATTTATATATATACACTTTTTTGGATTCGCGCATACATTAAAATCTGTCTGAGAACCTCTCTAGGTGTAGTCTCACATCGAAACAGCATTAACACATTCTATTATAATGCTATTGCAATGAATTATTTCAGGTGATGAATATAACTTATAGAGAAAACGAGAAATAGAAGACACCTGCTTCTCTGGTCAACGAGACATCATTAGATCAATGTGGTGATCGACTATTTCTATCTCTGTATTATTTTGTTAATATATGTATTATATGATTTGAAATGTAATTCCGCCAAATACAAATTCCTAAAATTCATCCATTTCTGTGTTTTTGGTTGAATTTTCTGTAATTCGGTCATTGTGAAATACAAATACTACTATTACAGATAATTATAACAATCAATCTTTGGTTTACGTAATGAAGGTAAGAAAAAACTGGCACTTAAGAGTTGAAAATAAGAAACTATACCAAGTGCACACCTTAACTGTTGTAGATAGTATCAGTCCTTCAAAACACATTACAAGTAAACGCTTTTAATACAACCATCGAAAGCACGTTTAAAATAGATAAAATTACAGTGGAAAAGCAGAAAATAGGATGCCGAAATGGAATCGACAAGCGAACATCGTAGGTTATAATCAAAGAAAAATAAGAAACGACGACAAAGTACCTGTACGACAGGTTTCTATCTTACACAGCTAGTTAATAGGAAATTTACGCGATAATCGATGCGAGCATACGCAGTTATTCCCACAAACTGGAAGATATGCAAGTGAAAAGCAACAACTTGGTAGAAGAAGCATCCAAAGACGGGACTTCAGGTGAACATAGATAAAACAGAGGTGATGAAGATTCCTGGCCAACACCAACAGCAACAACAACAACAGACAACAATCAGCACAAATGGGAGGAACCTGAAAGAAACAGCCTCCTTCACCTACTTGGGAAGCATCGTCCCAACTATAGGCGGAACTGACGAGGATATCAAAGCCAGAATCGGAAAAGCAAGACAAGCTTTCATTACTCTCAAGTCTGTGTGGAGGTCAACAGCACTCAGCATCAAAAATAAGATCCGGATTTTCAGCACAAATGTGGAGTCAGTGCTAATTACAATGTGGATCAGAGACTTGGCGCGTCATTAATGGCACCTCAAACAAACTTCAGACCTTCATTAACAGTTGTCTTCGCTCGATACTCAAGATCAGATAGCGAGAAAAGATCAGCAACAGGGATCTCTGACAATGTGCGAACCAACCAGGAACCGATTGTGAAACAAATAGGCAGAAAGAAATGGAGATGGATTGGCTAGCCATACTCTGAGGAAACCATCAAGTGACATCACTAGACAAGTCCTCGAGTGGAACCCGAAAGGGAAGCGACGAGTTGGTCGTCAGTGCAAGGGTGACTTGGAGGAGGTCATGTAAGGAGGAGATGAAAGCATGTGGGCAGACCTGTAGCGGAGTGAAACAGTTGACAGGAAACAAGAGGCAATGGAGACGCGCAGCTGAAGCCCTATGTTCCACTAGGAATTAAAGGATATAATAATACCCACTTATTAATTGCAAAATGCTAAAGTTAGCGTATTAACATTCACATCCGTGTTCCAATAACAAGTAACTGATCGAAATAATAATATATGTGTAAACCTTGGGCATTGTGGCAGTAAGTAATTCCATATTAGTTTGTTTATTAGGTGTATCACACAGTGATGAAACAGTATTATTTACTGGATGACAAAGTTTCAAACAAAATTTATTGTTCATAATCATATCAATTGTAATCACACGACTTTAAAACTTGAGTTTTATAGTTTTCTTTGTCCTCTCCTATTTGTCGTCGTAGGCGTGGTAGTAGAATTTTACAAATATCCGACTAGACAGGTGTTGAATCATTCCGATTACGTGTATTTGCAAATGATTCGATAAACAAAGCTTCTGTTATCAATCTCTCCCTCCATTCACCCTGTAACATTAGATTTTAAAACTGTCATCTTATTCCATCCAGCCTATTGTATGGTTGTGTGTGACTGCATGTATTTCTAAAGTTGAAATATTCTCTAGATTTCTTATAATGATAACCTGACTAGCGGTATATTCTTATGGCTCAGCAGCTAGGGCACCGGATTGATGATTCCCCACGCCACTGATATAAACTGTGTTGTGGTCCATATTTTCAAATCACCTTCAGTCATCTCCTCTTTCAAACCATTTTGTTTCCATATATTCTGTTCAAAGTGTGACATAAAGCTTTAAGATTTAAGTTATCAGTAGCAGTAGGCGAAGTTGCTAGCTCCACTCCAAACTTGACGTAGTTAGCTCAGTGATAATGTCTCTGACTTTAAAACTGGGTGGCGCAATCTTTAATCCCAAAAGGGACGTACATTTCTTAAGGATTCTAGAAGATCACCTTGATGTGAAGAGTGGTATTAAGCGTTAAAACCTGGGTCTACAGCCTTCTGTTCATCTTCCTCTAACCATCTAATATTGCCACGACAGAAAATCATGTAGCTCAGTGACAACACTGTGGACTTCACCGATAGAATTCAGTCTGCATTGAAAAATCAAGGACTAGAAGTATGACAGTGGTTAGTACTTACCGACTCACTGAAGCAAATATGCAATACTTCACGAAAGGAATTATTTGAGACAGCCTTGGATTAACAGACTAGTAACGAATCAGTCGATGATGAATGAAGATGGAGTGAAGTCCTAGCTTGTGGCAGGACTCAAAACTGTGACTTCCCTTTGTGTTTGCAGCATAAAGATAATCTGGTTAGGGCATGGTCTTATAGCTCAACAGCTAGGCCACAGGATTGGTGATTCCCCCTGCTATTGATACAAACTGTGTTGCGGTCCATATTTTCAAATCACCTTTAGTCACCTCCTTTTTCAAACCATTGTGTTTCTATGCCTTCCGTTCAAAGTGTGACTTACAGCTTTAGGCTTTATGTTGGCAGTAGTGGTGGGCGGGGTTGCTGGCCCCACTCCAAACTTATCTGCTTTGCAGGGCTAAGTGTAGGCCGGTAAAATATACCAGGTTAAGAAATCCAATCCGTATCAAGTGAGAAGCTGGTGAGCATTCTACCAAGGAGCCATTAACACACCAACTTTAATGATCACCAGCTGAATAAATACATAAAGGTCTTTTGATAGGACATGAAGTCAGAATTTCAGGATGAATCAGGGCATAGTATTTACCTCTAACGTTATCTGCTAGTCCATTTTTTCGCTGCCGATTATTTTGAATTTTCCATTCCTTAAATTCTTGTAATTGGTGGTCATTGTGTAGCAAGTGATAACTTACTCCACTCACGTTGATTATTTATTAATCTTTGGAACAGATTTAGCTTGGAGTGTTCAGGTCATATTTCCTAATCGGTACTGATGAAACTTTGAGGCGTCCGATAGAAGGATCACTATTCATGCTTCTTCTAACGTACTTTAATCTCGACTGTCTGCTGATCTCCATGATAACGCGTTATTAATGTTTACGGTGACACAATGAAGTATCTTGCCTGTTGTTCGTAGAATTTTATGATATGCAAAACTGTCTATGGAAATTTTACGATAAATTTCTTTTTAAGAATATATAAATTCAGAGAAATAGATAGTTCTTGTTTAATTTCGACTAAACATCACTTCAATAAACTTCAACTATTTTTATCATTATTTTCATGGCTCTCAAGTAGAAAAAAAGGCTTTAACAACACATTTCCGCATTATCCTGTTCTCTGAATCCCTCTTTGGGTAGTTCCACCACTGCTCATAAACTTCCATCTTTTCCTCACATTATCTACACCATATCATCCTTGAATTGACGCTAGACCAATCGTTTCCCATTCCCATGCCAATAGAAGATGTGACGAGCACGTGTTGTCATTCAATAGCCTCCACTTTGTGTGTTCGATCTATTCCTAGTACCTTCGGACATATTTATCGGGCAATAAGGTGTTTGTTGTTTTATTGCCAGGGTTCCTTGTTCCTAATCCATTCCATCCATCTGATCTTGGTATGGAGCAAAGTGACAAGCTGTTGATAAAAGTTCGCAGCCTCTTGGAGATGCTTTTGATGATATCCCAAGTCCCAGAGCCTCATAATGTCACTGAGTTTACACAAGTGTAGCTACAACTACTCGATGAAAATCGCCGTAACAAGTGGATTGTGAAACTGTTTTGAGTAATCGGTATTAAAATAAGAACAAACAAGTTCAGCGAAGAGTCTCTTTTCGGCGAATTCATTCTCTTAGCTGTACAGTCGCAAATATATACAATTAATTTTGTGTGTGTGTGCATAAGGTTTGTCAAAATCAAAATCAAAATAACAGTTAGTGTGGGTTATTGGTTACATCATCAAAATAATAAAGAAATTAAATTGTGTGAATAGTAATCAAAGTTGTAACTAAGTAGGGTGAGGAATGGTAAGATGTGAGTAGGGTTACGTCATCAAAATAATATAGAAATTAAAATGTGTGATTAATAATCAAAGTTGTAACTAAGTGGGGTGAAAATTGGTAAGATGTGAGTAGGGTTACGTAATATAGACATGTTTAGAAAGATTAGATGTTCGTGAAGGAGTATGGAGACAATTATGAAAATAAACTAGATAATAGGTGAAAAGATTGAATGGGTTAGTTACTAAAAATTATTATACGAATATTGCAAAAAATTTTGATAACAAAATGTTGATGACAGATGAACTTGAAATTAAACCCACGGTAGTAGGAGGGGGTGGAGAAGTTTCTTCTGTGTGCATAATTCAGGCTTTTCTATCCAAATCGCTAAGGCTTCGGCAATACAAAGTATACGGAAGCTTGTCGATTTTGGAAGGCTTCTTTTGACTTTATAGATGACTTTGAATGACTTCTCCTTGCAAATCGAATGACCAGTGTTGAGTACATGCTCAATAATGGCGCTCCTTATTGCTCCATTGTTACCTTTCCGTAGCCAGGCGGGATAGTGTTCTTGAACTCTTTTAGATAAAACTCGCATCGAACGACCTATATACCTCGCTCCGCAAGAGCAGGTGAATCGGTAGATACACATGGAAGTGGTCAAATGCGATAGTTTATCTTTAGAGTAGTTGAAGAACAATGGCCGGGAGGAAAATGTCAGTCGTAGTGTTGCAGCGAAGAATGTCCTTCTTAGAGCAGTAGATATCCTCTTCTTCAAAGTGTCAGCCAGAAGGTCACCTTTGAAGGGTACATTCATGTAGACCATCTTCTTCTGCACTGTAGTGGGTTGTTCTTTGTAAGTCTTAGGCTTAATATGCTTGTCTATAAAACGGGGTGGGTAGCCATTCTCGAGCAGTGTCTTTCTTAAGAGGGCGATCTCTTCTTCTATTGATTCAGGACTGCAGATTTTTCGGATTCTAGTCGCCAGAGATATTATCAAGTTTCGCTTTCGACTAATTGGTACCCAACTGTAGAAGTTTGTCAACTGACCGTTCCATGTAGGTTTTCTGTGTACTGATCTGTTCAAGGTACCATCGGTCTTCTTACTTAAACGAACGTCCAGAAAGGAGATTGTCTCTTTGGTTTCTACTTCGATTGTAAATTTGATGGCGGGATGGCAACTATTGAACACTTGGAGAACCATATTTTGATCACAATTGTTATCGCAGATGACGAAAGTATCATCAACATACCTTTTGTATAAGAAGAATTTGTCGATGGTTGCTTTCAGCGGACCATTTTCCAAACTTGCCATGAAAATATCAGCCAACACCGGACCCAAAGGTGATCCCATCGCCACGCCATCTTGTTGTCTATAGAGGTTCCCATTGAATGTGAACTGGACATTTAGGGTACATCTGAGTAGGAGTTCTTTTAGCTTAGTGGTAGGTATTCCAATATTCAGGTTGTTTTCTTCCAAGTATTTGCATAGAAAACAAATCGTCTCAGTGATAGGGACGTTTGTAAAGAGAGACTCGACGTCGAGTGAAATCATACGTTTGTCTCCCACTTTAACATCTTTGATACAATCGATGAATTCAAAAGTATCTCGAAGAGAATGTTTTGAAATTCGTTCTCTAACAGGTTGTAGGAGTTCTGCTAGCCATTTCGCTATTGGATGATACGGAGATCCCGACATGTCCAAAATAGGGCGCAGTGGAAGACCTTGTTTATGAGTTTTTGGCAATCCGTATAGTCGGGGTATTATTGAACCTGTCGGTCGAATGCTCTCGAAAACATTTTCAGGGATAACTTGATCAGTTTTTAGCTTTCTCAAGATCTCAGTTAGCTGTTTTTCCGTTGCCTCGGTTTTGTCTTTCTCTTTCTCGCATACTGAGAACTTGTTGTTATCTGAGAGAATCGCCACCATTTTATCAATATAATCTTTTCTATCCATTAAGACTATACCTGTACCTTTGTCAGGGCGTGTGATAAGCATCCGTATCATCCAATAGCGAAATGGCTAGCAGAACTCCTACAACCTGTTAGAGAACGAATTTCAAAACATTCTCTTCGAGATACTTTTGAATTCATCGATTGTATCAAAGATGTTAAAGTGGGAGACAAACGTATGATTTCACTCGACGTCGAGTCTCTCTTTACAAACGTCCCTATCACTGAGACGATTTGTTTTCTATGCAAATACTTGGAAGAAAACAACCTGAATATTGGAATACCTACCACTAAGCTAAAAGAACTCCTACTCAGATGTACCCTAAATGTCCAGTTCACATTCAATGGGAACCTCTATAGACAACAAGATGGCGTGGCGATGGGATCACCTTTGGGTCCGGTGTTGGCTGATATTTTCATGGCAAGTTTGGAAAATGGTCCGCTGAAAGCAACCATCGACAAATTCTTCTTATACAAAAGGTATGTTGATGATACTTTCGTCATCTGCGATAACAATTGTGATCAAAATATGGTTCTCCAAGTGTTCAATAGTTGCCATCCCGCCATCAAATTTACAATCGAAGTAGAAACCAAAGAGACAATCTCCTTTCTGGACGTTCGTTTAAGTAAGAAGACCGATGGTACCTTGAACAGATCAGTACACAGAAAACCTACATGGAACGGTCAGTTGACAAACTTCTACAGTTGGGTACCAATTAGTCGAAAGCGAAACTTGATAATATCTCTGGCGACTAGAATCCGAAAAATCTGCAGTCCTGAATCAATAGAAGAAGAGATCGCCCTCTTAAGAAAGACACTGCTCGAGAATGGCTACCCACCCCGTTTTATAGACAAGCATATTAAGCCTAAGACTTACAAAGAACAACCCACTACAGTGCAGAAGAAGATGGTCTACATGAATGTACCCTTCAAAGGTGACCTTCTGGCTGACACTTTGAAGAAGAGGATATCTACTGCTCTAAGAAGGACATTCTTCGCTGCAACACTACGACTGACATTTTCCTCCCGGCCATTGTTCTTCAACTACTCTAAAGATAAACTATCGCATTTGACCACTTCCATGTGTATCTACCGATTCACCTGCTCTTGCGGAGCGAGGTATATAGGTCGTTCGATGCGAGTTTTATCTAAAAGAGTTCAAGAACACTATCCCGCCTGGGATGATGATGACGTAACCCTACTCACATCTTACCATTCCTCACCCTACTTAGTTACAACTTTGATTACTATTCACACAATTTAATTTCTTTATTATTTTGATGATGTAACCAATAACCCACACTAACTGTTATTTTGATTTTGATTTTGACAAACCTTATGCACACACACACAAAATTAATTGTATATATTTGCGACTGTACAGCTAAGAGAATGAATTCGCCGAAAAGAGACTCTTCGCTGAACTTGTTTGTTCTTATTTCAATGTCTTAATGGGTATTTTTCGCGAATTAATCGGTATTAATCAAAATAGTTTTATTCTGTTTCCAAATCCAATTATAATGAAAATATGATTGTGTAAAAAGTACGGAATACAAAACCCAGTAATTATGGTCATAAAATTATATATATTTAAAAGAATTCGCATTGGTCACTGGAAATAAATTTTATTGCCTGTTAGGAACAAAGGATACCAGTCCAAGTGTTTCATCCATTATACTTAGTCGTTCATACAGTGTCTGACTTGAGAAATAGAATGAAAATATATGATGGCTGAAGTACCGTTGTCGATTAGACAGTTTTGGATGTTGAACACTTCGTAAAGCACGAAATACTTGTGTGAATTTATTGAAATGATGTGTTCAGTAGATTTGCTTTAAATTCATTTTAAGAGATAGACCAAATCACAAAACGCATTTGTAACAATAAAACTGAACTATACAAAAGGTAGCTCACCAACCCCTCTTAAGTAATGATTGCTAGAAATACGGATGATATGGTACCTAAGGAATTTTACAACATGTCGTACGTTAACTTTGGGTAACATGATTTATTTTTCGCTCTCTTTTTCATTCAAAATATGCGACATCTGAATTTTAGGAATTTCAGCTAGATCAGTCTCCAAATGTCTTAGGCTTCCTCCATGAATATATGCATTTTCCTAGAGTCTTGACAATGTCGGAGTATTTATTTGCGGCTTAATTATTGTACCGATGGTAGCAGAACATTTACGTTAAACACTAGGAGTCACATCTGCCTTGTGATACAACTCAAGCCATAAAATGTATATTGAGTCATCATTTTGAGAACAAAAATGTAAATTATCCCTTTATTTACCATAATTATTTACTCCAAATAGTGCGAACGCCATCAAGTTAATCAAGATATTTTTGAGGAAACCTTAAAACTTGAGCTATTCGATAATGTTGCAAAAGATGATATATAAGGAGAATTTATAAATGCCAACGGAATCAAAACATCACTACGATAAACCGAATTTAAAAGCTGCAACCCAAGCTTACTGTGCGTTTAAATTTCTTCGGAATGAAAATGAGTTTTCTGAACTCGCTTATGTCTTCTGCTTCCGAAAACTTGACATTTTATCAGACATAATAGAGATTCTTTAGAGATCAACAATGTGACTTAATAATAATCTGATCTGTCGTGAATAAATACAGATTTAAGTTAATCTCATAAACCAGACTGTCTGAAGTCATTTACGTACTCGCCCATTCAAATTCATTTTCCACAAAACTAAGATACATAACTTTATGGGTGGCACCACACGTTTCTATCCGTTAACGAGGAAATCAGAAAAAGAAAGACGTAAAACAAACCGTAATATATTCGTATAAGTTAAGGGCTTGTTGCTTGGCTTACTGTCACTTCTAAAACAATGTTTGTAGCATGCACAAATATGTTGTGTTGACTGAACTATCATTAACACTTGTCGTTCCTGAGCACTAACATTACGAAATTGAATATAAGAAGCAGCCATTTACAAGGCATAACCTGAAGGTAACGCGTATGCTAACTGAGATTCTATCATAGAAAGCTAAAAATGAACATTTTCAAAAACGATTTCATGCCATACACAAGAAATGTGAAACAGTTAGTAAATTGACTGGAATCAGTAACCGAAATACAACCCAGAACAAAATGATGAGCAAAAGTATCTAGCAAATGTTTAAAAATAAACAAACGTGATAAGAAAAAGCAATGACTGCTCTTGAAGCAAGACTCATCAACTAAGTAAATTCCCCAAGTATATTTACTCGCAACACTTTTAAAATCGCATATCACGTGTCAAAGAAGTGGAAGAAATAAGCAAAGTTATCGCGAACACAAGCGCAAATGTTCCCATGTCTGTCAACTACATATATTCGACAACTTTCTATTCATCAGGATGACCAGAAGTTATCATTACAGATAGTCCTAATGCAAAATTCACCCACAGAGCGTTGAGAAGAATTTTTAGTCGAGGAGGAATTCCAGATGTCTTAGTTACTGATAATGGTACTCATTTTACGGAGAACTTCAATGATTTTCTTAAACATATAGGTTGTCGTCATTTGTACACAGCACCACGTCATCCTCAGTCAAACGGGTTGGCAGAAAATTTTGTACGAACAATAAAGAGCGCTATAGTATCAATGAGTCCTAAGAATTTTGATGAGCTAGAGAGATGTGGAGATAACTTCCTACTTCAATATCGCAATGCGAAGCATATAAGTACTCATGAAAGTCCTGCTAAACTATTCAAATCTCGAATTCTCAGAAAGCATCTGATGTCCACGACTTCTGATGTACATTATTACAGAGGACATGACTATAGACCTTCTGTTGGGATCATACTACAAAAATGGGAAATCGAATGGTGAAGATATTAGACATCGAAGATCATTCAGTTCATAACAGACACCTGGGTCAAGTGAGAATAAATGAAGTAGGTCGTTCCGATTAAAATTTTAATGATTCCGCTACTAATCCTGTTGAAAATAATATCACAGAATCAGTTAGAAGATCGCAGAGACTAGCAAGCAAACCGAGACATCATCATAAATACGCAAGGAGACATTCGACGCGTGGCGAATGTGGTGAATGACAATTTCTATTTCTATATTGTTTAAATACTTACTGTTGATTGTTAATATATTTCTTATATGAATTGAAATATAATTCCGCCAAATACATGTTCCTAAATTCATCCCTCTCTGTGTTTTGGTTGAACTCCTTTAATTCGGTCATTGCAAAATACTAATACTACTAATACAAATAATCACAACAATTCCCCAAGTATATTTACTCGCAACACTTTTAAAATCGCATATCACGTGTCAAAGAAGTGGAATAAATAAGTAAACTTGTCGCGAACACAAACGCAAATGTTCCCATGTGTGTCAACTAAATATCTCCGCCACCTTTTTATTCATCAGGAAAAATAACCATCCTAAGCTCATCAAACAATGGCTCCTAATTTTGAAACACCTTCAAAGTGCAAATCTATAAACAGTAGTAGTCAGAGAATCCCATTAAAGGCTGAGTATGTTTTATCTTAATATGATTAATCACTCAAAATACAGATCAATATAACAAAATATAACGAAAGTACGCACTGACCGGAAACTCACGAAGACATGTGAAATTTTTGAACATGCTCCTGGATTTCAAGGTCTTTGGTAAACAGCTACTTGTGTGATATAACAAGTAGTCGGAATTGAAATGTGCTACACAATATACTGTTCTGTAAGATAACGCTGATTTATAATTATTCTGATCATAACTTAAGGTTCGTACCACATGTGACATTAGCTATAAAACGGGACAGAGGACCTTGAGTTCAGAAATCAGATTTTGGTTCGCAATAGAAGTCTGGAAGCCTATGATAATTTCAGATTTCTGATTTATTGGTTGAGGATAGGAGGCTTGGAGCCTATGTTAAATCTTTTCTAGTAAATTTCTGTGGTTGTCCAAACCCTTCTTGAACGAATCAGTTGAGGTTTCAGACACCACTTCTTCTGGGAATCGGTTCCATGACTTCATGACTCGGTGTGAGAACCAGTACTCAACAGCAAGATGATTTCTTCTTGGCTTTGGAACTCTCCTGCTATGTCCTCTAAGGTGTTCCGACCTGGTGGGAAGTAAAGAGAGAATAGATCAGGTCCGTAGTCATTATTTAAGATTTTAAACATTGTGATTAAATCTGCTCTCTGCCTATGGTATGACGGAGAAGAGGTTTGAACTGTCTAGTCTTTCCTAGTATGATAAGTTATCTATGCCGTGAACCATACGTTTCGCCTTCCTCTGAACCCTTTCTAGAATGTGTGAGTCACCTTTTAGACAAGGACTATCGGCCTGGATGCAGTTTTCCAATCTTGACCTCACCAGAGATGTATATAAGGAGGTGAACATATCTCTGGTGATTCTAGTAAAGGCTCTACGAATTGCCCATAAGAACCTGAAACTACCTGCAGCCACCGTGAGGCAGTGTGCTGTAGTTTTTAAATCGTGGCTAACTATGACACCTAAGTCCATGTGAGTCTGAACTGATGGCAGTGTTATTCCCTCTAGATCGTAGGAGCTTGTGCTTGCTTTTTCGTATAAATTCATATATTCATATGAAAATATAAATTATTATTATTATATCGCTTCTCCAGTGCTCATGGTTGCACATTTTGCCACATTGATCAGGAGCATCCATCCTATGGACCACTCTGACAATTTGTTGAGGTCCTCTCGCAACGTCAACGTATCACTGTTGCCCTTCAGCCCTTTCCGAATTTTTAAGTCATCTGCGTATAGTACCATAGGGGAGTCGGTGAGTGGAGATAATTCATTGATACACAGAATAAATAAGAGAAGTCTGAGTAACATGCCTTGTGGCACTTCGCTACGTACTGCTGTCCAAAAGGAGAGTTTCGGGTTGATCCTAACCCTCTGCCTCCTATCTTTGAGGAATTCCCTGAGCCAGTTTAGTAATCTGCCTTTGATACCAAGACTTTCCAACTTCATGAGTAGTCTTTTGTGAGATACTTTATCAAAGGCTTTGCTGAGGTCTATGAAGACGACGCCGACGGGTCTTCCGTCGTCCTTTGATTTGACCCAGCTTTCTCTTGCAGTCAGGAGGTTTGACAGGCATGAGAGGTTCCTCCGGAAGCCATACTGTGCTCTAGGTAACATACTGCTGTTTTCCAAATATGCTATGATGCTTTTCTTGATGATTCTTTCCAGTGTCCTGATTAAAGTACTGGTGAGACTGGTAGGCCTGTAATTTGAAAGTCTTTTTCAGGAGAGGGCCGACGACTACTCAGACAACGATGACTTGACCAGCGTAATCAACAAAACAGCACATGTCCCCGATGCGTCTCTGTCAATGAGTGAATGCCCTTCAGCACAGAAGAGCACCCACCATATCCCAGACACCCACACTGCACCCACTATACCGGATAAGTCCCCAAGTGACATTAACGGAAAGACTGCCACAAAGAAGAGGCGTATCAGGGGTCAAAAACCTGTAGCTCAAATCGCCCAGGGACTGGCGTATCAGGCCTCATCCACACCGGTTAATAGCAGGCGGATAAATTCCACTGCGATTGTCGAAGGGGACGCCAATGAATGGCGTAATGTAGTCTCTAGCAAAAAGCGGGATAAGGATAACACATCGGCTACACCGCCCACGAAGGACAGAAAGACACGCCGCGGAGCAAGACAGCCAGTGCAAGCAAACCTGATCTCTCTGCCAGGTCGCTCATTCTCCCCAAAGTGGAAGAGTCACTGGCCGCGGATCCCAAGGCCAGATTCGAGCATGACCTCAACTTGTTTAAGCCACATTTAGACAAGCTACTGCCACAAACAATATCAGGCATTACTATACACAGCGTATACAGAATAGGCCAAAAGCCTGACCCTACAGTAAGTCAGCCTGTACGTCTCCTCAAAGTCGTACTAAACTCGAAAGAAGAGACGGATGACTGCAGTGCAGATGACTTCCTAATAGAGAAGCTTGGCTCCTGGACATTGAAATGTCGAAGTCCGTAGTCGGCGACTTCAACGCCCCAACAGTTGACTGGTCGAGCCTAACAACTTCATCTTCAGTCACCTCCTTTCATCATAAACTGCTAGAATCTAGTATATCGCTAGCCTTTGTCTACCCACAGAGGTCTCGGGATCATTAAACTGCGAACTCGGACAAAAATCTTAAGGTTCTCCTCGCCGTTTCGACGTCACTCGCTTAATTCTAGGGCCGCAGGCTGTCTTTTGATAGGGTCTGCTAACCTTAAGTCGGCGCGAATAAATACCCCTGATCCTTTAGGAATTTGAAAGTTGCTTAGGATAGCATCCGTCTCTTCTTTCGAGTTTAGTACGACTTTGAGGAGACGTACAGGCTGACTTACTGTAGGGTCAGGCTTTTGGCCTATTCTGTATACGCTGTGTATAGTAATGCCTGATATTGTTTGTGGCAGTAGCTTGTCTAAATGTGGCTTAAACAAGTTGAGGTCATGCTCGAATCTGGCCTTGGGATCCGCGGCCAGTGACTCTTCCACTTTGGGGAGAATGAGCGACCTGGCAGAGAGATCAGGTTTGCTTGCACTGGCTGTCTTGCTCCGCGGCGTGTCTTTCTGTCCTTCGTGGGCGGTGTAGCCGATGTGTTATCCTTATCCCGCTTTTTGCTAGAGACTACATTACGCCATTCATTGGCGTCCCCTTCGACAATCGCAGTGGAATTTATCCGCCTGCTATTAACCGGTGTGGATGAGGCCTGATACGCCAGTCCCTGGGCGATTTGAGCTACAGGTTTTTGACCCCTGATACGCCTCTTCTTTGTGGCAGTCTTTCCGTTAATGTCACTTGGGGACTTATCCGGTATAGTGGGTGCAGTGTGGGTGTCTGGGATATGGTGGGTGCTCTTCTGTGCTGAAGGGCATTCACTCATTGACAGAGACGCATCGGGGACATGTGCTGTTTTGTTGATTACGCTGGTCAAGTCATCGTTGTCTGAGTAGTCGTCGGCCCTCTCCTGAAAAAGACTTTCAAATTACAGGCCTACCAGTCTCACCAGTACTTTAATCAGGACACTGGAAAGAATCATCAAGAAAAGCATCATAGCATATTTGGAAAACAGCAGTATGTTACCTAGAGCACAGTATGGCTTCCGGAGGAACCTCTCATGCCTGTCAAACCTCCTGACTGCAAGAGAAAGCTGGGTCAAATCAAAGGACGACGGAAGACCCGTCGGCGTCGTCTTCATAGACCTCAGCAAAGCCTTTGATAAAGTATCTCACAAAAGACTACTCATGAAGTTGGAAAGTCTTGGTATCAAAGGCAGATTACTAAACTGGCTCAGGGAATTCCTCAAAGATAGGAGGCAGAGGGTTAGGATCAACCCGAAACTCTCCTTTTGGACAGCAGTACGTAGCGAAGTGCCACAAGGCATGTTACTCAGACTTCTCTTATTTATTCTGTGTATCAATGAATTATCTCCACTCACCGACTCCCCTATGGTACTATACGCAGATGACTTAAAAATTCGGAAAGGGCTGAAGGGCAACAGTGATACGTTGACGTTGCGAGAGGACCTCAACAAATTGTCAGAGTGGTCCATAGGATGGATGCTCCTGATCAATGTGGCAAAATGTGCAACCATGAGCACTGGAGAAGCGATATAATAATAATAATTTATATTTTCATATGAATATATGAATTTATACGAAAAAGCAAGCACAAGCTCCTACGATCTAGAGGGAATAACACTGCCATCAGTTCAGACTCACATGGACTTAGGTGTCATAGTTAGCCACGATTTAAAAACTACAGCACACTGCCTCACGGTGGCTGCAGGTAGTTTCAGGTTCTTATGGGCAATTCGTAGAGCCTTTACTAGAATCACCAGAGATATGTTCACCTCCTTATATACATCTCTGGTGAGGTCAAGATTGGAAAACTGCATCCAGGCCGATAGTCCTTGTCTAAAAGGTGACTCACACATTCTAGAAAGGGTTCAGAGGAAGGCGAAACGTATGGTTCACGGCATAGATAACTTATCATACTAGGAAAGACTAGACAGTTCAAACCTCTTCTCCGTCATACCATAGGCAGAGAGCAGATTTAATCACAATGTTTAAAATCTTAAATAATGACTACGGACCTGATCTATTCTCTCTTTACTTCCCACCAGGTCGGAACACCTTAGAGGACATAGCAGGAGAGTTCCAAAGCCAAGAAGAAATCATCTTGCTGTTGAGTACTGGTTCTCACACCGAGTCATGAAGTCATGGAACCGATTCCCAGAAGAAGTGGTGTCTGAAACCTCAACTGATTCGTTCAAGAAGGGTTTGGACAACCACAGAAATTTACTAGAAAAGATTTAACATAGGCTCCAAGCCTCCTATCCTCAACCAATAAATCAGAAATCTGAAATTATCATAGGCTTCCAGACTTCTATTGCGAACCAAAATCTGATTTCTGAACTCAAGGTCCTCTGTCCCGTTTTATAGCTAATGTCACATGTGGTACGAACCTTAAGTTATGATCAGAATAATTATAAATCAGCGTTATCTTACAGAACAGTATATTGTGTAGCACATTTCAATTCCGACTACTTGTTATATCACACAAGTAGCTGTTTACCAAAGACCTTGAAATCCAGGAGCATGTTCAAAAATTTCACATGTCTTCGTGAGTTTCCGGTCAGTGCGTACTTTCGTTATATTTTGTTATATTGATCTGTATTTTGAGTGATTAATCATATTAAGATAAAACATACTCAGCCTTTAATGGGATTCTCTGACTACTACTGTTTATAGATTTGCACTTTGAAGGTGTTTCAAAATTAGGAGCCATTGTTTGATGAGCTTAGGATGGTTATTTTTCCTGATGAATAAAAAGGTGGCGGAGATATTTAGTTGACACACATGGGAACATTTGCGTTTGTGTTCGCGACAAGTTTACTTATTTATTCCACTTCTTTGACACGTGATATGCGATTTTAAAAGTGTTGCGAGTAAATATACTTGGGGAATTGTTGTGATTATTTGTATTAGTAGTATTAGTATTTTGCAATGACCGAATTAAAGGAGTTCAACCAAAACACAGAGAGGGATGAATTTAGGAACATGTATTTGGCGGAATTATATTTCAATTCATATAAGAAATATATTAACAATCAACAGTAAGTATTTAAACAATATAGAAATAGAAATTGTCATTCACCACATTCGCCACGCGTCGAATGTCTCCTTGCGTATTTATGATGATGTCTCGGTTTGCTTGCTAGTCTCTGCGATCTTCTAACTGATTCTGTGATATTATTTTCAACAGGATTAGTAGCGGAATCATTAAAATTTTAATCGGAACGACCTACTTCATTTATTCTCACTTGACCCAGGTGTCTGTTATGAACTGAATGATCTTCGATGTCTAATATCTTCACCATTCGATTTCCCATTTTTGTAGTATGATCCCAACAGAAGGTCTATAGTCATGTCCTCTGTAATAATGTACATCAGAAGTCGTGGACATCAGATGCTTTCTGAGAATTCGAGATTTGAATAGTTTAGCAGGACTTTCATGAGTACTTATATGCTTCGCATTGCGATATTGAAGTAGGAAGTTATCTCCACATCTCTCTAGCTCATCAAAATTCTTAGGACTCATTGATACTATAGCGCTCTTTATTGTTCGTACAAAATTTTCTGCCAACCCGTTTGACTGAGGATGACGTGGTGCTGTGTACAAATGACGACAACCTATATGTTTAAGAAAATCATTGAAGTTCTCCGTAAAATGAGTACCATTATCAGTAACTAAGACATCTGGAATTCCTCCTCGACTAAAAATTCTTCTCAACGCTCTGTGGGTGAATTTTGCATTAGGACTATCTGTAATGATAACTTCTGGTCATCCTGATGAATAGAAAGTTGTCGAATATATGTAGTTGACAGACATGGGAACATTTGCGCTTGTGTTCGCGATAACTTTGCTTATTTCTTCCACTTCTTTGACACGTGATATGCGATTTTAAAAGTGTTGCGAGTAAATATACTTGGGGAATTTACTTAGTTGATGAGTCTTGCTTCAAGAGCAGTCATTGCTTTTTCTTATCACGTTTGTTTATTTTTAAACATTTGCTAGATACTTTTGCTCATCATTTTGTTCTGGGTTGTATTTCGGTTACTGATTCCAGTCAATTTACTAACTGTTTCACATTTCTTGTGTATGGCATGAAATCGTTTTTGAAAATGTTCATTTTTAGCTTTCTATGATAGAATCTCAGTTAGCATACGCGTTACCTTCAGGTTATGCCTTGTAAATGGCTGCTTCTTATATTCAATTTCGTAATGTTAGTGCTCAGGAACGACAAGTGTTAATGATAGTTCAGTCAACACAACATATTTGTGCATGCTACAAACATTGTTTTAGA
Organism: Trichobilharzia regenti; assembly: GCA_944472135.2. NCBI lineage: Eukaryota > Metazoa > Platyhelminthes > Trematoda > Strigeidida > Schistosomatidae > Trichobilharzia > Trichobilharzia regenti. The sequence goes on from OX235264.1 coordinate 107,850,233, forward strand.
AGTGACAGTAAGCCAAGCAACAAGCCCTTAACTTATACGAATATATTACGGTTTGTTTTACGTCTTTCTTTTTCTGATTTCCTCGTTAACGGATAGAAACGTGTGGTGCCACCCATAAAGTTATGTATCTTAGTTTTGTGGAAAATGAATTTGAATGGGCGAGTACGTAAATGACTTCAGACAGTCTGGTTTATGAGATTAACTTAAATCTGTATTTATTCACGACAGATCAGATTATTATTAAGTCACATTGTTGATCTCTAAAGAATCTCTATTATGTCTGATAAAATGTCAAGTTTTCGGAAGCAGAAGACATAAGCGAGTTCAGAAAACTCATTTTCATTCCGAAGAAATTTAAACGCACAGTAAGCTTGGGTTGCAGCTTTTAAATTCGGTTTATCGTAGTGATGTTTTGATTCCGTTGGCATTTATAAATTCTCCTTATATATCATCTTTTGCAACATTATCGAATAGCTCAAGTTTTAAGGTTTCCTCAAAAATATCTTGATTAACTTGATGGCGTTCGCACTATTTGGAGTAAATAATTATGGTAAATAAAGGGATAATTTACATTTTTGTTCTCAAAATGATGACTCAATATACATTTTATGGCTTGAGTTGTATCACAAGGCAGATGTGACTCCTAGTGTTTAACGTAAATGTTCTGCTACCATCGGTACAATAATTAAGCCGCAAATAAATACTCCGACATTGTCAAGACTCTAGGAAAATGCATATATTCATGGAGGAAGCCTAAGACATTTGGAGACTGATCTAGCTGAAATTCCTAAAATTCAGATGTCGCATATTTTGAATGAAAAAGAGAGCGAAAAATAAATCATGTTACCCAAAGTTAACGTACGACATGTTGTAAAATTCCTTAGGTACCATATCATCCGTATTTCTAGCAATCATTACTTAAGAGGGGTTGGTGAGCTACCTTTTGTATAGTTCAGTTTTATTGTTACAAATGCGTTTTGTGATTTGGTCTATCTCTTAAAATGAATTTAAAGCAAATCTACTGAACACATCATTTCAATAAATTCACACAAGTATTTCGTGCTTTACGAAGTGTTCAACATCCAAAACTGTCTAATCGACAACGGTACTTCAGCCATCATATATTTTCATTCTATTTCTCAAGTCAGACACTGTATGAACGACTAAGTATAATGGATGAAACACTTGGACTGGTATCCTTTGTTCCTAACAGGCAATAAAATTTATTTCCAGTGACCAATGCGAATTCTTTTAAATATATATAATTTTATGACCATACTTACTGGGTTTTGTATTCCGTACTTTTTGCACAATCATATTTTCATTATAATTGGATTTGGAAACAGAATAAAACTATTTTGATTAATACCGATTACTCAAAACAGTTTCACAATCCACTTGTTATGGCGATTTTCATCGAGTAGTTGTAGCTACACTTGTGTAAACTCAGTGACATTATGAGGCTCTGGGACTTGGGATATCATCAAAAGCATCTCCAAGAGGCTGCGAACTTTTATCAACAGCTTGTCACTTTGCTCCATACCAAGATCAGATGGATGGAATAGATTAAGAACAAGAAACCCTGGCAATAAAATAACCAACACCTTATTGCCCGATAAATATGTCCGAAGGTACTAGGAATAGATCGAACACACAAAGTGGAGGCTATTGAATGACAACACGTGCTCGTCACATCTTCTATTGGCATGGGAATGGGAAACGATTTGTCTAGCGTCAATTTGAGGATGATATGGTGTAGATAATGTGAGGAAAAGATGGAAGTTTATGAGCAGTGGTGGAACTATCCAAAGAGGGATTCAGAGAACAGGATAATGCGGAAATGTGTTGTTAAAGCCCTTTTTCTACTTGAGAGCCATGAAAATAATGATAAAAATAGTTGAAATTTATTAAAGTGATGCTTAGTCGAAATTAAACAAGAACTATCTATTTCTCTGAATTTATATATTCTTAAAAAGAAATTTATCGTAAAATTTCCATAGCCAGTTTTGCATATCATAAAATTCTACGAACAACAGGCAAGATACTTTATTGTGTCACCGTAAACGTTAATAACGCGTTATCATGGAGATCAGCAGACAGTCGAGATTAAAGTACGTTAGAAGAAGCATGAATAGTGATCCTTCTTTCGGACGCCTCAAAGTTTCATCAGTATCGATTAGGAAATATGACCTGAACACTCCAAGCTAAATCTGTTCCAAAGATTCTTAAATAATCAACGTGAGTGGAGTAAGTTATCACTTGTTACACAATGACCACCAATTACAAGAATTTAAGGAATGGAAAATTCAAAATAATCGGCAGCGAAAGTATCATTTGAAAAAATGAACTAGCAGATAACGTTAGAGGTGAATACTATGCCCTGATTCATCCTGAAATTCTGACTTCATGTCCTATCAAAAGACCTTTATGTATTTATTCAGCTGGTGATCATTAAAGTTGGTGTGTTAATGGCTCCTTGGTAGAATGCTCACCAGCTTCTCACTTGATACGGATTGGATTTCCTAACCTGGTATATTTTACCGGCCTACACTTAGCCCTGCAAAGCAGAAAAGTTTGGAGAGGGGACAGCAACCCCGCCCACCACTACTGCCAACATAAAGCCTAAAGCTGTAAGTCACACTTTGAACGGAAGGCATAGAAACACAATGGTTTGAAAGAGGAGGTGACTAAAGGTGATTTGAAAATATGGACTGCAACACAGTTTGTATCAATAGCAGGGGGAATCATCAGTCCGGTGGCCTAGCTGCTGAGCTATACGACCATGCCGCTAACCAGGTTATCTTTATACTGCAAACACAAAGGGAAGTCACAGTTTTGAGTCCTGCCACAAGCTAGGACTTCACTCCATCTTCATTCATCATCGACTGATTCGTCACTAGTCTGTTAATCCAAGGCTGTCTGAAATAAGTTTTTTCGTGAAGTATTGTATATTTCCTTCAGTGAGTCGATAAGTACTAACCACTGTCATACTTCTAGTCCTTGATTTTCAATGCAGACTGAATTCTATCGGTGAAGTCCACAGTGTTGTCACTGAGCTACATGATTTTCTGTCGTGGCAATATTAGATGGTTAGAGGAAGATGAACAGAAGGCTGTAGACCCAGGTTTTAACGCTTAATATCACTCTTCGCGTCAAGGTGATCTTCTAGAATCTTCAAGAAATGTACGTCCCTTTTGAGATTGAAGATTGCGCCACCCGGTTTTAAAGTCAGAGACGTTATCACTGAGCTAACCTGGTCACCTTTTGGCTACTAGTTTCAAACGTCAGTCCTTACTTTTCAGTGGTTAAGACGGATTTCTACCTTTAAGTAGATGAGTTTCTTCAAGATTGCAGATACGACATACTGATAAGTGACAAATAATACAGGTGTTTCTGTCATCTGCCTTCTGTCAACTGAATCCGTATATATATACATTAGTGTGTTGGTTTACTAGAGTATTGCTTAGATCAGAATGAAAAGGACCTGTTCAATAGAGCAGACATTCTGTAGCATATAAGAAGTTTTAAATACTGAACAATCCTTATAATAATAATAAAGTAAATATAACCACAAACACGAGAGAACCAGGCAGGCGTTAGACCACGAAGAGGGTGTATTGATCATATCTTCCCCCTTCGACAGATTCTGGAACATAGGCATTACTACCGGCGTCCAGCAATCCTTATATTTCTTGACCTGAAGTCGGTGTTCGATTCTGCCGACAGAGAGTTAATCTGGCGATGCTTGGCTGTAAAAGGAATGACTAGAAAATACATTGCACTGATTACGGCAGTCTACTCAAACTCATGCAGCCAGATGAGGGCTTACGGCGTGTTGTCATCTGGAGCGGTGACAACTGGTGGTGTCCGTCAAGGATGCTCATTATCCCCACTTCTATTCAATTTCATCAAAGACGTGGTAATGGATTTAACTCTAACTCACTTCAGAGACTCAGGGATTGACTTGCTAGCAGGGAATAATCTCGTTGACTTAGAACATCCAGACGATATAGTCCTTTTAGGCGAGGACGCTGACAAATTGTAGAGTCTTCTGAACACCTTGAGCTACAATCTACGAAAGTTTGGCATGCAGTTGGCTCCCGCCAAATGTAAGATGATGGTACAGGACTGGACTACACCGATTCCAAGTTTAGGGAAGTGAAGTGGTAGGGCGCGTTGACGGCTTGACTTATTTGGGAAGTACCGTCAACCAACGCCGACGGGTTGATCTTTGACGAAATCTCTGTACGGATACAGAGGGCTAGTTTCACATATGCCAATTTACGTCGTCTGTGGCGTAGACGTGATATCTGACTGGCTGTCGACCAAAGGGCGGGTGTACTGCTCATCAGTCCTCTCTGTCCTCTTTTTGGCTGTGAGCGATGGCCATTGAGAGTGGAAGGCATGAAAAGATTAGCAGTCTTTGATCATAGGTGCCTGCACTCTATCTCCCGTGTGAAGTGGTATAATAAGGTTAAAAATATTGAGGTCAGGCGTCGAGTGCTGGTTACGTAAGGAGGGGAAATCAATCGACGAGGCTGTGAAATCACATCGACTGAGGTGGTTAGTATATGTGTTACGTATGATTAGTCATCGCCTTCCTCGATGGGCAATGTTAGCTGACATAGGGTCAGGCTGGAAAAGAGCTAGCGGCGGTCATACCAAAACATGGCACCAGCCAATGAAATGTACAACAGTGAGTTTTAGTCACATGGGAATGTGCAGACATCCTGACTGGTTGGGATCCTCGAGATGATAAAAATCAATGGCCGGAAACAATGGTTCTCAATGGCGCGGATGCATCCGCACCTTGTGACTTATGATTTCCAATGAAACTATATTTTTCTTCGTTATTACTATTCCTTTGTCTCACACTTCTGTTTACTGTCTCTGCTATGCATTTCTTCTACTTTCTTCTGTTGGTTTGTGTGCCACAAGGAGTGGAGTGTGGCTACTTGAACTGGTGCACATCGGTGCAGAGTTCTATGTCGAAAACAGACAGACATAAATATGAACAGGCTAATATTATTCATGCGATCAAAAAACTTAAAAGCGTGTTGATCGCAGCTTTCTCTAATTGAGGTTCATTGATTTGGTACAATATCTACAATATTCCTGTCTCAGTTTAGTCAATCTTTGTTTCATTAATGTAAACGGTACAATCACCTGTACATATACATACACATTACAGGTGTTCTCCAAAAATTTTTTGACGGAAATTGTCGTTTTCAGACAATAAGCAACTTTGTTTTATGAATATAAACTATACACAATCATTGTTTTAATAAACTAAACACACTGATAAATATTTTCAATGTTGTCACTAAAAGTAGGATTTTCTCAGTGTAAAAATATGCATCAGGTTTAACAGGTATTTTTAAAAACACACAATAAAAAAACAAAAACGTGGTTATATAAAATATTATTGACATAAGCGTTTGTCTGTTCGTATTTGTGTGTACGTGTGCATGAATGCGTTCGTGCGTGAGTGAGTGAGATGAGAATGTAGGTAGTAAATGAATGAAGTACATTATGGTTTATCAGTCAATGTAGGCTTTCACTTTACGTCATTCTACGTCTATAGGCATATGATTTAGTATCTAAATACGTGCAAGTGGTTTGACCTCACATGATATTGACAGAGACATGTGAAAAATTTATTCGGAATTGGTTAAACACAGTACACAGTCTTTTCTATATTTGAGTCATTAAGAGATGAATAAGATTCCTAATATGATATAGCGCTTTAATAAAAGTCTTTGTAATGTAATAAAACATATAAAAATAAACAACATTTCAGTATGGCCTGACGTTATTTACTACTGATAAGTTGATTTGAGTAGTTGTAAAGCATTAATGCCTACCAGTAGTCAAATCAAAGTGGTCTAAACATTTGGCTGTTATATTGAGTGTAATAATAGAGAGAGAATTCTGCACTTTGGTTTGTCAAAGAAACATATGAACTGTCGGAAACTCTGGTTTGTCGCAATTAGTTCGCCCTCACTTAGTGGACAAGATGAAAGCATCTAAGGTGACTTATTGCACCTCATTGAGTCTTTGTATTCGTTTACTGCATACAGCTGAAACAATCAGCATTCGAACTATTGGGCCGAAATCATGTATTTAGAAGTTCCTTTGGATTCCCACTGAAACAGAGGGATTCAACAGCGCATCTGCATTTTATCTTATTCTTTATGGTCCTCTTAAGCTGACCCATGACTGCATATATTATCTGATCACATTCCCACATGATCTCCTCAAAATCAAACTAGGATGACTCACTCGTCATTTACCACTCGGATTCCATTCGAGCAGCGGCCTGGCACGCGGTGTTTTTCGATGGTTTCTCCAGCATAGGCCTGATCCATCTTCATTTTCTATTTAAATGAAAACAAGAGGTGGCTCTCGTGGCCCAAGTAGTCTAGTGGATAACGCTTTGGCGTTTGAAACTATGAGCACTGGGTTCGAGCCTCAGTGGAAACATCATCACTCACTGAGAAATGCAGGTACATCCAGCTGACGATTGCTAAATAGGACGAAATGCGCATCCTGGATTCCACTGCTAGTCACCATACACCAATTAAATACTAATTAAATGCCCAGACGTCGTCGAAGCATCTGCACAAGAAGCCGACGTGTCAACCTGAGACCGAGCTCTTCGGTTCAATCTGTCGACGGGAAAATGTAAAATTCAATTACATTTTCATTTTCTCCTACACATTTCTTGAACGCTAGGTTCCCGGTTGGTCTGTTCCCATAGTTTCTTGTTGTTAATTCTTTCTGGTGATTTGGTTGTCAATATGGAGCCAGCGTAGTTGGCAGTTGTTGATAAAAGTCTGTGACCTGTTGGAAATGCTTCTGGTGACGAGTGCGCCAAGTTTCCGATCCATAGGGAAGAACTGACCGACTTAACATCGTTGTTGAAAATCCGAATCTCATCCTCTATGCTGGCTGAGTACTGAAGATTTCCGAACCGATTTCGATATTGACAAAAGTGTGTTTTGTCTTTACGTTTATGGTTGTGACATCCCCATCTGTGCCACCGACTGTAGTTGGAACGATGCTTCTTAGTTATAAGTGAAGGAGGGGACCTCTACGAAATTCATTCTTTTGACAATGATCGGTACCTTTTGTTTTCAGCTTGTTGTTTTCACCACCACCATTTCTCTCTGCTTCCACTTTAAATTCTGTCTTTGATGCTAATTCTGCCAGTTTGTTGCTTCTCACCTGTGAGCCTTCGAGTTTGTCTGACAGCAGACCTAAATCATCTAAGAAATCCAAATCGTTTAGAATTTCCTTATCTCTTCAAGATATTCCTGCTCTATCACTTTCCATACATGGTGTGCCGTATGATCCAATCCATCAGAATTAGAAATGTCACTCGTAATGACAGGCAGGCAGCCTTGTCATCCTGCTGTAGTTACTTCAAACATCTAACTATGTTATTACTGGTTCTTTCGCATTTCTAACGCCGTTTCAGGATATTTCGCTGACTCTTTCCCAGTCTTATCGGGTCTTCATCAGAATCTAGTTTTTTTGTTTCGTTTACAATGCAACCTTACTGATTCTCACTGTCCTTATTTTTGAAAACGTATTCGTTTCATAGTGTTATTTTTCACCGTTTTTCATCATTGTTTTGGGTATTATTATTATTATTATTATTATTATGATTAATTGCAGAATTTATATGCACAATCCAATCATAGGGCTTATAAATCATCATGACTGGCTTACATTTAAACATATAGAAGACAAATTGGATCTGAGCAAAGAATGTTCTTTTCTTTGACTTCCTTATCTTTGATTGGACACTAGTCAACTGACACTGTGTGTCTAGTCTTATCTTTAGTACAGACTGAATTCTATCAGTTAAGTTTGCAATGTGATCACCATGCTAGATGGCTTGTCATCTCGGTGCAGTGTGAATTGTTGATATTAAATAGTTGAAAACGATCGGCTTAAGGCCTTGAAGCTGCGTGTCATACTTTTTGGCTTTCATCAGCAAGGCGTACCTACTATCTTTTAGAAACTCATGTCCCTAGCATGGTGACCACATTACTAACGTCAGTGACAGAATTAACTCTGCAACAAACAAAGGAATAAACACGTTATATCGCTTACTAACTAGTGTCCAGTCAAAGTATGCGGTACAGTCCTCCAAAGAGTAAGCCGAAAAGTTCAGTGGTAACGTCTCTGACTGCAGCACAGAGTGATGAAGGTTCGAATCTCAGAGGGGAGATGATTTCCTTCAGGAGTAAATACACGCTTTACTGACTGGTGAGAGCCAACAAGCATGGAACCTAGGTTCAAGTTTTCTTACTGACTGAATCCAACCATCTAACGTCAGGTTCCTTCTCTAGAAATCTTCGCTATACTAACTTACATGGAAGTATGTACATGTATGCTATGTATACTAGAGTAAAGCTGGATGAGATGTTATCTCACGTCTACTTAAACATGTCTTTGTTCAGAAAGATGAATCCGTTTATAGAACGTGAGAACCGGTATTAATCAGTGTGAGATATCATCATGCCATGCCATTTCATTTGCTTTTTTGATTACAATTTTCGGTGTCAAGTAGATAACATACTGTGATCTGTTCGATTTAGAGGAAATACTAATCGTGTAATCGGAAAAAAGACCGATTTGATGAAACAATGATCTGTTTTGTAATCCGATCTACTTTTGAGACGTTAATATTGATATTTTAATCAACTTAATATAGCAGGAACAAAAGCAGAATGCCAAATTATCCGTTAGGCAGTGAAAATTCAGAAATGATGCGTTCATAAAGTGAATGATGAGGTAATATTTGAGGAGTGTGATCTTCTGCAGTTTTATTTCTTCGCAAGAGTCTAAAACCTAATATTTTAATGTAGTTGTGTTCTCTGAACTGGATAGTTAATTTGCGAAGCTTTCATCACCCCCCTACTAGGTGAAATCTTCAGCGCATATTTCAATTTGCTTTGAAGTGAGCTTTTAGATTTCTACACGAGTTTATTATTCATCTCTCCCGAAGGGTAACCTTGAACGTGGTTGGTTGTTTTTGTGTGTTTTCACACCTTCTGTGAAAAACACTACATTGGCCAAAGTGGACGTACCCTTCGTCTTCGTATTCACGAACATAAGCTAGTCGTCAAAAGACATGATATCCACACAACCGACGTTCAAATATTAGATAGAGGAAACAACAAGAATGCTAGAGAATTTTTAGAAGCCAGCCTGGTATTCCAGTGAATCGTCAATCAATAGACACATCGAGATAGACAAAGTTCACCAATCGATAAGAAAGAAATTTCAGACACAAAGGGTCAAAGTTCAAGTCAAGGAAACAATCAATTCCAATACAAGTAACCTAGAAGGTGTAAAAACACACAAAAACAACCAGTCACATTCAAGGTCACCGGGAGAGGTGATTGATAAACTCGTGGAGAAATCTAAAAGCTCATTTCAACGCAAATTGAAGTATGCGCTGAAGGTGTCACCTAGTAGGGGGACGATGAAAGCTTCGTAAATTAACTATCCAGTTCAGAGAATACAAAAACATCAAAATCATCCACCTGGCCTACAAATCTTCTCTATCACATCTAAAACCTAATATTGAAGGAAGAACCACTTGATTGTTAAATCCATGTAATAAAATAATTAGAAGTGTAGACCGTTCGGGGTGTTTTTCAGACAGTGAAATAGGCTAAATTGGAAGATGATGACTAGCAATGGATTTTAAGATGCACATTTCGTCCTCTTTGGGACTCATTATCTGTATTTATCTGCATTGTCCACTAAGTAATGGTGTTCCCCAGAGAGGCCCAAACCCGGCACCCATAGTTTCAAACTCTATTACTTTATCCACGAGACCACTTGGGCGCCATGGGTGGTGGGTTTGAGTCTCAGTGAGAATAGCCCCACTCACTGGAGAATGCAAGTGCACCCAGATGACAAGTCCGAAGTAGGACAAGATGCGCATCCTGCTTTCCGCCGCTAGTCAACATTCATCAATTGAATTCATGGTACATGATTAGACATCGTCGAAGCATCTGTACAAGGAGCCGACATGTCAACCTGAGACCAAGCACTACGGTCCAGTCAGTGGACGGGAAAATCTAGTGTGTATAGAAGTGAAATAGACTTTTTGTGTTTTTAAAGTGATGTAACGGGAATGACCCCTTCTGCCCGTAAATATATTTTATAATGCTACTGAGTTTATTCTGTCATTGAATCCCACTTAGTTCACATTGTTGTATTTTGATAAACATAACCCTTTTTTGAGGAAAGATTTCCACGTGAACAGGTGTTAAAAGAGAACTAATGGAGACCTGAGGTCGTTGGGTGATTGGTACTTTGCTGTTTAAATTTTCTCAGTAGTTCACGCCTATAATTCCAACACCGGAGGGGGAGCATCTAGGAACCTTATATCAATTTGTCAGAATTTAGTGGTATTGATATTAAATTCCACTCTAACTTGTGATTATCTGTCATCAGTACTAACTTAGTCGCCATGATTCGTCGATACTTTGCATTCATATTACAAGAAGTTTAGTCAGCTGTCAATCACTAATATGTAGCGGGTGTGTACTGTTGATCAGGTGTAAACCGGGACAAACTATCACGTCAATTCTTCATAGTTTTCAAAAGAATCGTAATACTCACCTACTGTTTACTGGTGAAAAGACAAGGATTTGATTTCATCAAGGTGCCATCAACATCAGCATAAATGAAATAAACCTGGAAGAAACAACCTCTTTAATCTATGAACTTGGGAAGCATCATTTCAACTAAAGGCGGGACTGACGAGGATATCAGAGCGAGGATCGGGAAAGTAAGACAAGCTTTCATTACACTCAAGTCTGTGTGGAGGTCAGCAGCACTACTCAGCATGAGAATGAAAATGAAATCCGGATTTTCAAATCCAATGTGAAGTCAGTGCTATTTACTATACGTGTCAGAGACTTGGCGCGTCATGAAGAGCACCTCGAACAAACTGCAAACCTTCATCAACAGCTGTCTTTGCTCAATACTACTCAAGATCTGATAGCCGGCCAGAAAAGATTAGCAACAGGGATCTCTGGTAGTGAATCAAACAGGAACCGATTGTGCAACAAATTTACAGGAGGAAATGGAGATGGGTTGGCTGGTCATACTCTGAGAAAACCATCAAGTGACATCACTAGACAGGCCATCGCTCAACTGGAACCGGAAAGGGAAGCGGCGAGTTGGTCGTCAGTGTGAGGGTGACTTGGAGGAGATCATGTGAAAGGAGATGAAAGCATGTGGGCAGACGTGGAGCCAGGTGAAAACTCTAGCAGAGAACCGAAGGCAATGGAGACGTGCGGCTGAAGCCCTATGTTCCTCTAGGAATTAAAGGAAGTAATGATAATAACAATAATAATAAGGTGTCATCATTAGTCATTATGCACAAAACAAAGATAGTGTTCTTGTCTAGTGTGTGTTGCATTATTAAGGTCTAAGTTTTATGGACAAGTTTAAAGAATTTTCACTGAGATAAAGTATTGTATACTTTAGTTATGACTTGTATGTCCTTTGTGCTTGCCTTCGAAATACAAGACAATGTTTCTAGATTATTTTGTAGTCCACAGTAGTGTTGACTGGTCACTATAGGGGACTCTTAACCACATCACAAATTCACAGAGAGAATGTAGTAATTCCTAATAAGCGCCACACGAGTGACACTTTACTAATCAATCAACTGAATTGCTCCCTGATGACGTCTCTGACTGCAGAACTGGGTGATAAGGGATATAATTCTCTTCAGGATTAGAGATACACATTCCTAACAATTGCCAAAGAGCATGAAATCTATTTACGGAGTGATCTGATTCCGCAAAATGTTATACTAACTAATAAAGGCTACTCTAGTTGTTTTTCTCATATGGAAATTTATCTACTGAATATTTCAGTCCTGAGGTATTTTGAAGACATCTTGAAGCTAAGAAAAACCACCAACCTACTTCAAGGTAGGCATTTCATGTTGTTGTTCATTGTGAAGATGTTAAGACCTTTCAGGAGATTTTGTCTCTTCCTGTTCGATATAGTGATATGAAGTGGAGAAACTTAAATCCCCGCATAGAAATACATTGTTCTATGCTTTTAATGTTTACCTGTGGAAGGTAAGATTAGGAAATTTAGTTTGTTATTCTACAAAATAGCTATGAAAAATAAGAATTCCACCTAAAATAGTTTTCGAAATGTTGACGACGAAAATGTCCATCTACTACCAGTTATCAGCGGAATCAAAACTGACATTTGCAAGTGAATATGTATTGCTGTCCAGTGACTAATTACGTGATAAGGTTGCCTGCAGTTCCAGTGTGAAGTTTTGACCAGTGGGCTCTAAATGATCGAATGTGAAGGCGAATAGTCTGCTGATGAAATCGACTGCCGATGGTGCCAAAATTCACGAATGGATACGGGTTAGGATTCTCAGGACAGTGGATTCAGTCCTAGTGGCAGAATACTGAATATTCTGATAGGTCAACCTATCAAAACAACCACTTTAAAAAATGGAACAACAACTACTACAAAAAGGATTAAACTACAACACCGGAGATGCTTCGAAAAGTGATTTCTTCACTGCCCTTGAATCATTACTCAAATCATCAAACTTGAACGAGGAAACACAGGAAGAGATACGCCAAACAATTGTACCAATGGTTAGGCAGAAAAAACAACACACAAAACTCAATTCTCAAGAACTAAAGGCCCTCAAAAAGCTGAAAAATGGGAAGGACATCGTCATTCTACCAGCCGATAAAGGAAGAACAACAGTAGTCATGGACAGAGAAGAATACACCAAGAAAGCTGAAGAAATACTCAAAGACGATGATGTATATCAACAACTCCCGACAAATCTCATTCAAAAATTGGACAACCGCATCCAAAGGACCTTAAAAAATCTCACCAAAACTGGACAGATCACGAAACAAGATCAATGAATTGAATACTGAATGCATTTGCCTGACAAATGGAAGATTCGGTGTTCGATCAATATGAGGGTGATTGGTGTGCTCCGATAAAGATTCTCAAATTAGGACGAAACAAATGTAAAGTTCTTTCTAACGTCGAACGATTCAGTTCGTAATTGAAATTAACACCAGCTAAATCCCTACATAGTAACTTGTGAAAATTAAAAGAAAGCACTAAGAGCTTTATTACCATGTCATTTTTCATAAAGATCAAGATCTGGAACCTTTTAGTGAGAGTATTTTTCATAAACCGGTCAAAATTAGTGTTATTATGACTACAGGGATCAATGAAGCAATAGAGATGTTTCAGTTCAGGGGTGGATATTTGTGTAGTGTGGTTTTGTTCCTTTATTTGTGTGTTTGGATAGAGGAGGAGGTTTCATTATCTTTCTCGACATTATCTTCAGTGTCTACTTCAATGTGAAGTGAATTATTTCGAACTGTAAATAGGTGATATAACTGTCTATACCGATGACCTTAACATTGGCCAGCAGCTTACCAATTTGTTCTCACCCTTATGTTGATTTCTATTGGTGTCAAGCATTTAGTTGACCTGATATCTAATTTTAGTTTCTTTGTGTGACTTGTTTTCTATATTGATTGATAAATTCGTTATATGTGAGTGCACATATCTGTTGAGTGAAGACCGACTCGATCACCAGGTTTTTGGGAATTTTATAACATTCATAGTATCACTGCTGTTTAAAGGTATTGGTTTTGTAGGGATTTTGTTTGATTGCATGGAGGATTTCATCATGAGCCGACATCAGTTAGAGAAACACTGGAAAACCTGGGAGCACTGGACAGCTGTTTCGTCCTAGTTTAGGACTCTTCAGCAGTACCCAGCCACAGGGGTTAGAACCTTATTGGATCGGGTCCCGATGGTTCAATGGTTTACGAGCTCGTCTTGTAACCAGAAGGTCCTGGGTTGGAACCCCGGTGGGTGAGTACTGATGAAGAATTCCAGGCTAGGACGAAACCGCTGCCCAGTACTCCCAGGTTTTCCAGTGATCCTCTAACTAATGTCGGCTCATGATGAAATCCTCTATGTATATATATATATATTTATATATATATCATAATTTTCGATGGCTAATCTATGTTTACAAATGGAAGGTCCAAGTGGACGTCGTCTCTAGTCAAAAGGGCGTATTTCACAGTTAATGCAATTTATTTCGTAGATGGTGTTTGCCTCGTCTTCTTTTGTAAATGAAGTCTTTTAGCCTGCGATTGTGGTGGTTTGCACGTAGTATATACTCCTAACGATTTTGCCATTCCAGCAGTTATTTCACATACACAATAGAATGAATTTTCTTGTCGTTTCCAAGAAGTGTAGCCCTATTCTCTCGTAATTTGAGTACAAACCTCTTTAGATAAAGCTTAAAGTGTATCAGTATTTTATGAAGACATCAAGGAGATTTATTTCGCCTCTTTTTGCCTTTGGATTGGAGGAGTGATAAATTAGTGAAGTTTCATATTCATTCTCATAAAATTCCTAATGTCAAAGGTGTCACTTATCATATCTTCTCTGAGTCTTTTAGTTCCCTGACAAGATTTTAGTCTATAAAACGCTGTTCTGCTTTAAAGTATGTCATTATTTTATTTTTACAATTTAATATATTTCTGAGTGTTGGTCTGCAGGGATTTGATTGGTTAGTAGTTTAGTCACAAACTGACATTAACTAGAGAACTATTTGAAAATCAGGAAGTACTGGACAGCTGTTTCAATCTAGTCTTGGACTCTTTGGAAGTATGCATCAAATCAAGGGGTTTGAACCCAGCACCTTAAGGTTGCAAGGTGAGCTAGTTGACTATTCAACCGCTTGGACGGGGTCGAATGGCCAGATCATGAATCCTAAACCCTGCGAATTGGTGATATGCATAGCACAACGATCGGCCAGTTTTATAGGCGAATAACCGTTCTCTTTACCGGTCAAGTGTAATCGTTGGAATCTCAGGTATTTTTCTGCGCAGAGTTAGTCGCTGGTGAAATTAAGAATGACTATCAATTGTTGATTTGCAGGAATGTGATTGGATCCAGGTTTGATATATATATATATATATATAAACAATTAGACCCCCTGATAAATTTGAATAAGTCATTTAGAAGACAAATTTCGCGAGATGATATCGTCATTTCGTAGTTTCTTTACAACCGCTTTACAACTAACATGGTTAATAATGATAAAATAAAGTTCATGACAATTACTCAGTTAAAAAAAAAAACAAAAGTACCAACTAATATTGCGATGGGGAGCCCTCTTGGGCCCCTGTTAGCAGATATATTTATGTCGAAATTGGAGAAACAGATGCAAGGTATGCTTGGCGAATTTACGCTATATAAAGGTTATGTAGGTGATACTCTCATTATTGGTAACAACAGTAAATCTATTGAAAACTTTATTACCCTATTTAATCATATTCATCCAAATATCTGAGTGACTTCCGAATTCGAATTGAATAACAAACTTGGTTTCCTGGATATCACTTTGACTAGGAGAGATGATGGAACGATTCAGCGATCCATTTTTCGTAAACAGACATGGAGTGGACAATATCTTCATTTTACCATTTTTGTTCCTATCCAGTATAAACGTTCCCTAGTGAAATGTTTGTTCTCAAGGACCCAAAAATTATGCACGAGTGACACATTGATGGAGGAGTTTCGACATATACATTCAGTTTTATTAGCTAATGGCTATCCGGAACACTATATCACTTGTCATAGCAGAGAAAGATCACATCTCGAAAAACAGCTTCTGTACCAAAGAAAGCTATCTGCTTTTATCAACCTACCATTCAAGGGTGACCAGATTATGCAGTTGACAGTTAACTGAAATACTTCGGTCAGCCATCAAACGCACATTCTACGCCGCCACGTCTCTTTGTCTCAAATGTCGAACATTTTCGATCCCTGTTCCTACGATTAAAGGACGAAATTCTGTGGACTCTACTTCAAACTGTATGTACAAGTTCACCTGCACCTTCGGTGACACCTATATAGGTAGAACCAACAGAATGTTCTAATGTCGTCGAAAAGAACATGTTCCAAAATGGCTACTAAATCATATCGAAAATCCCAAAGTGATTAATCTTAATAGAAATCCAGCCTCATCTATTGCAGAACACTTATTAACGTCTGGTCACAAAATCACTAGTAATGACTGTTTCACAATTATTTCATCACAAAGCTTTAATTCAAGGTTGTTGAAGCTGATGGAAGCACTTTGGGGGGATTAATCACATGCAGTCTAAACTGTGTGTACAAAACAGCACAATAGACTTCAATCTTCGCCTACCATGGACAACATGACCTATCTAAATATGATTGTTCATTAGTATGTATTTTTTTTATACAACTGAGTAATTGTCATGAACTTTGTTTTATTATTGTTAACCATGTTAGTTGTAATGCGGTTGTTAAGAAACTATGAAATGACTATATCATCTCGCGAAATTTGTCATCTAAATGCCTTATTCAAATAATATATATGTATATTTTTTGCATTTTAAAACTTATTTTAACCTTCTCATTTTAGACCAAGAAATAAAGTTGATTTATTTGTCAAAAAGTCACATTATCCTGCATATTTACCCGCCAATAATATGACATCAAAAATGGATGAAGCTAATGCTGGCCTTATTAGCAAACAACAGCAACAACAACAACCACGGGTAAAAACTCGACCACCACCGGGGAAATGTACACTAGCTAGAAAACGATTAAGACAAGTATTCAATATGCGAAAATATTATTTATCAATTATTGGATTAACTGGTTTTGAAGCGGTATTAGTATTATGCAGAGTTATACTAGAAACAGAATCTCTACGATTTCCTGTAAGTGTAATTAATGCGTTTAAGAAACAAGAAAATTATTTTGAGTATGCTATTTAATCCCAAAGTTATTTTGACTACTATATTCTTGAATGCATTGTATTATTATGAAATTTTAAAGTGATTCCTCCAGTGGAAAAGATGAAGTACCTAGACTAGCCACTGCTTCTAAATGTATTTACCAATTTTACTGCACCTGGGGACTCCAGTTATATTGACCGTTGCTCTAGGAACTTGATTTTTTGTGATTTCTTGGAAACGTCTACTTGTGTGGTTCAATAAAGGTGTAGTTAGAAGCATAAATATCTCTAGATTTGAACATCTGGTTCAAACTGGCTACAAAGCCAATATTGAAGAGTCCTTCTTTATCATTTATCGCAAACTAAACAAGTTGGCAGAAGAAGCATCAAAGATAGGACTTTAGGTGTACATAAAGAAAACAGAGGTGATGAAGATTCCTGGGTAAACTACCGACAGCAACAACAACAGCAGACAACAATCAGCATGAAAAATAAGATCCGGATTTTCAACTCCGATGTGATTTTAATGCTACTATAGGGATCAGAGACTTGGCGCGTCATGAAGAGCACCTCAAACAAACTACAGACTTTCACCAACACCTGTCTACGCTCTATACTCATGATCAGATGGCCGGTCAGAAAAGATCATCAACAGGGATCTCTGGAGGCGAACCCAAAACAGCAGGAAGCATTTGTGCAACAAATAAGCAGGATGAAATGGAGGTGGATTGGATCGGCCATACTCTGAGGAAACCATCAAATGACATCACTAGACCATTGCTCGAGTGGGACCCGAAAGAGACGTGGCTAGTTGGTCGTCCAAGGGTGATTTGAAAGAGGTTATTTGCAGAGGAGGTGAAAATATGTGACCAGACTTGGAGCCAGGTGAAAACCCTAGCAGAGAATCGAACGCAATGAAGACTTATGGCTGAAGCCTCGCGTTCCTCCAGGAATTAAAGGAAATAATTATAATAATAAACAAATTGCCAAAAAACCATCTAGGTACCGCATACTCCAAACAGCAGAGGCTGCTACGATTCGCATGAGACAACGGGTGCACTGTGCGCAGAAGAAATAGGTCCAATCACTGTTACTGCCTGGGCTTGCTGTGGACTTTGAAAATTCGTAAATACCTTATTACATCAGCCCTTTGTTATGGCCCTCCATCCTGCACATGTAAATTTCTTCACCTCTTGTCATTACATATGAATTAACTAAAACACTGACACGCATTCAACACACATAAATTTCCAACCCAAAAACCCTTTTTCTCTACCCTCATCCTCGACATGATCACTAATCCATCTGAAGTTTATAATCAATTTGAATGGACCTTAATATGAACATGACTCATGGGAAATCATTACTGTACATTCGTTGTCATTCAAAATAATATACTTTGTAACATTGGTAGAAGTTAGAATTTATGAGCCATTGAATCGGGTCCCAGTGGCTGAATGGTATACGAGCCAGCTTGCTTTGTAACCTGAAGGTCCTGGGTTCGAACCCTGCTGGCGGGTGCGTACTGCCAATGATTCGCGAACTAGGATGAAACAGCTCTCCAGTACTCCCAGCTGGTTTTCACTGGTTCTCTAACTGATATCAATCCGTGATCAACTCGTAAAACCAAAACTAATCCTTACAAACCAACTACGGAAAATAATAATAATATTAATAATAATTTTTGCTTTATTCCAAAAACAGTACTAATGATACAGCAAGGAATTTTCAGCATTCAGTACAATATTGCATCTAATTTACTCAAAAACGACAAAAAAAATTAAAAATACACATTACATAATAGTAATAAAACGATTGTTATAGCAGCTACGTAGCAAAATACTGTATGCCATACGGAGAAAAATATGCATAAAGTACAAAATTGTAGTAATAATAGTAATACCAACTAAAATAAAATAGCAGAGTAACGATTAAACGATAGAAAGTGTGACACCATAAAATACAGAAAGATGAACGATGAAAGGGTCGATTCACTGTGCTAATTACATAGTAACTTGTAAGTTTCACGTCTAACAGAGTCTTCGTCACATAAAGTACGGGCTAAATAGGGTATTGTAGAATTTCTATACTTAGTGGTACGAGCATATAACTTTTTATATTGACTTCTCGTCCTACCTGATGAGATACAAGGGGACAGGTGTGAATAAAGGGGGTGCAGAGGGTCTGACATTATAGCCTTTGCCCATTTCGTACAGGAATTTATATGCCTCTCGACTATAGTATTAGCGAGCTCATGCAGTGGCAGACCACAAGCTCTACTCACAGCATTTAATACTCTTCGTAATATGATATAATCTTTTTTGAGAAGCCCAGGAAAGATTAATGGAGAGCAATAGAGTACAATAGGTAAAATACAGGAGTTTAAAAATTGCAAAACTAAAGGTTGGTTGATACCTGATTGTCTTAACTTTTTAATGTAGAAGGTAAGACGAAACATTTTCTTAGAGATAGATAAGATGTGTGATGACCATGAAAGGTCAGAGGAAAGAACTAATCCAAGGTATTTAATGCTTGATTTGGTTTCAATTTCCGTGCCATCTATGCTACAGGGATCATGCGAGCTAACTAGTTCAAGTAAGTCACGTCGATGCTTGAAAGTAAAGTCAAGTGCCTGACATTTGGAAGGATTTAATATAAGACCATTTGACTTGGACCAGTTGTTGATGTCCAACAGAAAGCTATTAAGTTTGGAGCTGTCAGACTCGGAAGTGATAGGCAGTGATACAGTCAGATCATCTGCATATTTGACAAAGTTAGTTTCGTTTGAATGAGGCAGGTCATGTAGGAAGAAAGAAAAAAGAAAAGGAGAGAGGACAGCACCTTGTGGAACACCGGATTTTGTAAGCGAGGTAGAAGAAGATTTGCCGTTATATACAGTATACTGCATTCTATCAGAAAAATAGGAATGCAACCAACTCTTAGCCCAGGATCCTGTTTGTGTCAACGATAGCTTATTTAACAAAAGGCCCCTAGGTACAGAGTCAAAAGCAGATGTGTAGTCTAAGAAAGCACTACGAACATATTTAGCACCTTTGTCTAAACAAGAGACAACATTGTGATATAAGACAACCGCAGCATCCAAGGTACTTCTACCATGTTTGTATGCAAATTGTTTAGGATCATTAAAAGGTTTCAAAGCGGGTTCAAGACGAAGTAAAAGTAATTTTTCCATCAATTTTAAAAAGGGGGAAGTAATTGCAATAGGCCGAAATTTAATATCAGAACCAGAAGATGGTTTTGGTATAGGGATAATTTTAATGTTTTTCCATGCAAAAGGTAGAACGTTACCGGAAAAAGAAGCATTAAAAATGTTAGTAAGAGGATAACACAAAATATCAGCACAATTCCTGAGGACAATGGCAGGTATGCCGTCAGGACCAAGGCTTTGAGAAGGCTTAAGAGACCGGAGACATTTAAGCACATCAAGGGTATTAAAACCACTAAAGTTATTGTCAATATGATTTGTATCATTTGGAAGGGTATCAACAGAAGAGCGTATGAAAGATTTATTAAGAGTGTCAACATTAAGAGATGGAACAGAAATACATCGCTTACCGTTAGTAATTTCTTTGAAAAGTTTCCATAAATTAGAAGGGGTTTTACATGACAAAAATCTTTGATTATATAAAACATTTAGTCTTTTCATTTCCAGTTTTATCAGAATGTTTAACTTTTTTACACCAGGCTTATCATTTGTTTTGAACAACAGTTCTTTATCTCTGCATTGGTGTTCAGTTTAGTATAAACATTTTACATATTACCACATACATATAGTTTAGAACATAATCTATTAACCATGTAATTGTAAATCACTTTTGGAATTTCGATCTTAATAATTCTCTCTTACTCATTTTAAAAATCACTAGTGTTGTGAATAACAATCATTCTATCATTATAATCGATATAGAACCTGAAATAGATGGATGGATGTAGAACTTATTAATATATGTGTAAAACTTGGCCACTGCGGTAGTAAGTATTTCCATATTAGTTTGTTTATTAGATGTATCACACAGTCAGTGAAACAGTATTATTATTATTTACTGGATGACTTTTCGAACAAAATCTATTGTTCACTATCATTGCATCAATTAAAATCATACAACTTTGAAACTTGAGTTTTATAATTTTCTTTGTCTTCTCTTATTCGCCATCGTTGGAGTAGTAGACTTTTCCACATATCTGGGACAGGTGTTGAATCATTCGCACTAAACACGTGTTTGCAGTTTATCAATCCCTCCCTCCATTCACCCTGTGACATTAGATTTTAAAACTGTCACCCTATCCCGTCCTATTGTATGATTGTGTGTAACTGCATGTAGTGCTTGCTATAGCTGAACTAATCTCTAGATTTCTCATCTTATTCGGGTCAACTAATCTAGATATTGCTGCTGGGATTTTATGTTCAGCTAGTCTGACTCACCGGCCCTGTTCTACTAGTTTGACCTAAGTATTTTACATGACAAAGATTGCAGAGTATTAGATATACTGAATTGTTTTGTTTAACTGGCTCCTCAGGTTCCTTTAACCGATAAAGCTTGTCTCTAATTGAGTTTGTAGATTAGAATGCCAGCCACTTTTATTCCTGCATCGTTGAGAATTCTGAATAAAATTTCCGAGGTTCTTTCTTCCTATGGAAGTACTACTGATGATTTATATTTCATTATTCTGTACATGTCTGTCATGCATTTCACCATTAATATTATTAATATTATCATCAATATAACTATCATTATTATTAATCTTATTTTTACGTTTTCCCACATAAATCCTGATTAATTTATCAGGTTAATTATTAAGTTTCAAAGCTTCTCGTTTACGCCTCGCTTCCTATCTTAGACTCTCCCTAGTACTACTTAGTTTTTGTGCCCTATCACTTAAACACTTCACCAATCCTATTTTCACTGACATAGGATGGGATAATCGGAAATCAAAATATCGGTTCGAATGTTTAAGTTTCCTGTAAACACACTAGAGTGCTTAACTTACCATTTTCATTCCTTTTTGCGCTACAGTCAAACACTAGAAGCTCTCCTTCCTGATTTTCCAATTCGAAAGCAACTATTTATGTCCCGTGTTCTAAGTAGGGGGGATGTGTCCTCTACATACATCCAGCATACTTTTGGAGTGGATCTGAACGTTTCAATCGATAAGTTTTCCCACGTATCCACGATTGATTCTATGTATATATTATTTTTAGATACAAAATTGTTCATAGACTACTTAAAAAGACGTGAGCTGGTTACTCAAATCTCACTGGTGCTATACTAGTCTACTGCAGTAGACCATGTGTCAGGGATTCATTAATAGAATACCTACCAATAACCCATTTGACCCGCGGTTCGATTTCAGGCCAAAGTTCTATTAAATCTCACTTAGACGGTAGTAGGACAAGTGAAGAAGGAAGGTCAGGCATGAGGCTGGTAAACGTACTCTGTATAAACGACGACAAGGTCATTACTACTGCAAATTCGAACCTCACTCAGTACACAAATGCATAAGAAGTATAAAGCTTCATGCTTCACTCCGGTTTCTTTTCTTTCATCATGCACAATCACAATTAAAAATCAAATATTTCATACATTTGGCTCCCTTGATAAATTTCGATAGAGAAAGAAAGACCAGATTTACAGTATAAAATGTGATGTCATCATTCTATTTCACAGGTTCTAATCAGCTAACTGCAAACTACCTGAAATTACAATAGTTATAAATAATAACATTTCAAACTTCATTGTTTGAAAGGTAATAGAGAAAACATTATAAGGTGAACGCATCTGGAATATAAGTATTACAATTTATAGTTTAAATTGCCATCAATTTATGTACTGTCAAACTATGAAAAAGAAAAAGGGGAGTGAGAGAAGACAGAAAAATCCAATAAACAGTGTCAACATGGCAGCTCAAGAAGGTCAAAGTTCATCAATTTGAAAACTTGCTTGGTGAGTTGAGCTCACTAGTGTGTATGACTAATCAGTGAAATGAAAGTGATATGGTGGTTACCAAGGGAGTGAGAGATTGGCTACGGTCTCTTTCTGTGTGCATAAGTTTGGTCTGTGACGTTTGATTGCTGTAATTGCTTCAACAAATCGTAGTAGATTCGCTATCCTTTGTATGTTCAATATTTTGAAGGATTCGGAAATCTTGACAAAATGACCCGTATCTACAAGGTGTCTGGTAATTGCACTTTGTAAATATCTGCTTCCTTTGAAGCATAAGTTTCTCGGAATATGCTCCAAAAACCAGATAGAAGCCCTTCTTTCTGTCCTTCCAATGTACTTGCTGCCGCAGATGCACGTAAATTTATAAATGCAGTTGGAGGTAACATCAGCAGGGTACTTATCCATTCTCGATTGGCTTATAGAGCATGTGGTACTGTATAGTGTCACCAGACTGGCTGCTGGGAAGCATCTCTTTACTGCTCCTTTCATCCTCTTTTCAATCTTTTGTGATACTGTTTCTCCTTTGTATGGGAGGCAAGCCAACACTTTCTTCTTTTCAACTGTTGGATACTTCTCTTTCTCATCTCTTTCTTTGGTGTACTTTAGGATAAATCCTTTTGGATACCCGTTTCCCTTAAGGCATTTTTCAACAAAGCTTAATTCTTCTTCTATCTTGCTAGGCGAACACAACTTCCTGGCTCTGTCATTTTAAACTGCAAATCTGGTCTTTCTATCTCTATTGAAATCAAATATTTTCAACAATAACTTACTCCAATACACTTCTTTATCGATTTTTTTTCTCAAACTATCGTTCACATGATCGTATGAGCAAAGACAGCTGCCGTAAAAAATGTAATTATCTCCAAAGCATTACATACATTGAGATGATTAGACAGACACACGGATCACACAATCTGTGGTAAATTATAGTCGTAACTCAAGTAAAAGTCTTCCATGAAAATATGCCATCTGTGAAGGTCAAATGAAAAAACAAACAAACAAGAGTTTTTAAATAAAGCAGTAAGAAGACGTAATTTGTCTGAATCGTGTAGTGTATTAGCGCAACACATTTCAAATAATCTGATCCAGCAGGCACGGACTTGTCATAGGAATATTTATGAAATCAATAAAGAGGTAAGAGGTGAGAAAATACATTCCTTAGGTCAAGTTAAAAGGACATATTCAAGGTCAAAATGACAATGAAGACCACAAAACCAAATAACAGAGGTAATAGTACATCTACTCTGACTGGTATCAAAAGGAAGCTTACCAAGGAAGGTTTAGTGTGATGACAAATTGTTTTTGAACGCATAAAGGTGTCTTGAACTTTCCAACTGCCAGCTAGGGCTTCCACAAACTTTAGGTTACGCCGCAAACACGTTTTATAGATAGGTTTAAAAGATCTGTTAATATCAATTTTATGACCTGTCTCTATAATATGTTTCGCAATAGAAGAGCCAGGTCTCCTGTTTAGGAATA
Organism: Trichobilharzia regenti; assembly: GCA_944472135.2. NCBI lineage: Eukaryota > Metazoa > Platyhelminthes > Trematoda > Strigeidida > Schistosomatidae > Trichobilharzia > Trichobilharzia regenti. The sequence goes on from OX235264.1 coordinate 107,874,515, forward strand.
TGCTCTGAAGCTAGCCCTTACTTGCAGAGATTGATGAGTCCTTCATATGTATGCGTGTCCGAATGTATATTCAAATTGGTAAATACAGTGGGATGTGACATCATTTTTCCCATGTTCTAAGGGCTTAGATATATATATTGGCTTTACATTCTCTATTATTATGATATTAGCTGCATAAAAAGTCTTTTTAACAGCAGCACTCAGTCTTTGTCTAGTTATCAAGCTGCTATGATCGCTCATATAGGGTAACTTGAAGTACACGTCTTTTTTATGGGCGAGTTGGAGTTGATGTTCTGACTACTTTATATCTCCTGATGAACTTGTCTGGATAATTGTTATCAACCAGAGTTTGTGTCTTCAGTGCATATTCGTTGGATTCTACTGAAGAGGCTTTTCGCTCACTAAGGCTCTTTTGTGTCGAACAGGGCAGGCAGAAACTGTGAGAATTAAGATACTGTCCTGTCCAGGTAGGTTTTCTATAAATAGATCTTTTTATTGACCCATCCAGCCATCAACTAAGCAATATGTCTAAAAAAGTTAAACAATTATCCTCCTCTTCTGCGGACAGATGTTAGTGATATGCTATTCTGAATTTCATTCTTTCGATTTAGAAATGAGGTGGCAAAACAAGACTTATCACTGATGATTACAATATCATCTACATACCTTCTATAAAGTGGCACGTTTTCGATTAAATCCTCCGACAAATTCCCAATGTATGACATATAAATATCTGCTAAAAGGAGCCCTAGTGGACTTCCCATAGGATTTTTTAAACTTTATAATGAAACATTTCTAACCTTGACGTTTAATTAATTCTATATACATATATATGTATATTTATATGTCGTGCATTCGTATTGAGAGTTGTGCTTAGTCTTTACTTGACCTTACGTTAGACAAAACTCGAAGAGCAAGTACACTTATAATTGCTCCTCTAAACTAACAACATCTAACTAAAAATATGAGGTGTTAGATGAAAAGTAAGAAAGCGAGTTATATATACATAAACATTTATATGTATGAATCACATCAGAGATTATTTACTTTCTATTATTCCTACTAATTATGAATCACTCCTTAGAAATCAATAAATATTTTAATGTAATTTTTCCTTTTTTGTTTTGTTTTTCCACTTTATGACAGCCAGGAAACAGTCAACGAATGATTTTAGACGCCCAGCTGGCACTAGAATGTTTTAGTCTATTCACGCTGACATTATTTGTTGTAGAAGTACCATTTAAAATGTGGGCTATGGGTATACGTCAATGGGGTCGTCAGTTATTATTTCTTATCGATGCACTTGTCTGTATTGTCTGTTTCTCTCTGGATATCTACAATATTTATCGACATGCAATTAATCCATCAAGAATAACAAGCGAATCCGTTAAAGTTATTGACTTGTGCAATTATATACATTTGACTTTACAAGCGAATACAGCGTCTACATTTGCTGAAATATCTGGTCTTATTATTGTCTATAGATTATGGTATATTAAAAGATACATAAAGAGTAAGTTCATGTGTTATTCAGATATATATTTTTCATAAAGTTTAAATGATTATTATTACTATTTTGTTGCATAACATTAATTATTACATGTATTATGATTGTACTTATTTGTTCCCTTGGGTTCTGAGGAGAATATGGGACTTCTTTTTTTATTCCTTTACGTTACCAATGGAACCTAAGGCTTCAAGCTACTGTCCTGGAGTGTGAGTATTTACGGGATGAGTTTGTTAGCCTCATGTCAAGCCTTATCTCTTTACTAGGCTTAGTGAGGTAAAGCAGTGTGTCGGTCAAGGGATCGAACCCTTAACAGACTTTGGCGTGGTCGGCGAGCATTCTGCCGCTGTGCTACTGATGCTTCAGCAGAACACTTTCATGTTTCAGATTGTTTGCTGAAGTTCTCTTCAGCTGGTTTTACAGTGTCACCTGAAAACACTCAACCTACCACTTCCTATTTTAGATTTCATTAGATATGATAGAGACGATTTGTAGCTCAGGTGCACAATTTTGATATGGTTGTGTTTTCTGAGCTGAATAGTTATTTTGCGAAGCTTTCACAATCCTACTAGGCGAAATCTTCAGCGAATACTTCAATTTGCGTTGAAATGAGCTTTTAGATTTCTCCACGAGTTTATTAATCATCTCTCCTGGTGATTTGAATATGGTTGGTTGTTTTTGTGTCTTTTCACTCCCTCCGGGCTGCTTGCATTAGAACTGATTGTTTCCTTGACTTGAACTTTGACCCTTTGTGTCTGAAATTTCTTTCTTATCGATTGGTGAACATTGTCTATCTCGATGTGTCTATTGATTGACGATTCACTGGAATACCAGGCTGGCTTCTAAAAATTCTCTAGCATTCTTGTTGTTTCCTCTATCTAATATTTGAACATTGGTTGTCCCAGTCGAGTTGATGTCCGTGGTTGTCTGTATGCAGCGTGTGATATGAGTGAGGGAGTGGATATCATGTCTTTTGACGGCTAGCTTATGTTCGTGAATACGAAGACGAAGGGTACGTCCACTTTGGCCAATGTAGTGTTTTCGCAGTTGTTACAATTTATTTTGTAGATGATGTCGGTTTTATCTTCTTTTGTTGTTGAGGCTTTTGGTTGACATAGAACTGAGTGAAGTGATTTTGTTGGTTTGTGTGAGACGTCAATTCCTAAAGGTTCGAAGAGTCTTGTAGTGACCTCTGAGATGTCCTTCATATTATGTAGGGTGATTTTCCTGTGGCTGTCCTTAAGGGCCTATGATTTGATAGGTTGATTGATAGGTTTGATGTCACCTGAACGTCTTCTTAGTGTGTTTTGATACCATCTACATTTCTTTGTGCATGCTGTTTTTTAGTAACGAGTTATTGATTGGTGTTGCCTATTCTTTTTGATTGACCATGTGATCTTTAGGATCGAATGAAAGTCAACAGTAGCCTGTCGGAAATGATTTACATGACGTTCATGCCAAGTCTCTGAACCATTAGTACCCAAAACTGGAAACATACTGCTTATGTTGAATGCAGTAGATTTCTACATTGATTTCAGATAAATGAAGGTTAATCATGCTTTTTTGACCTTAAGTGGTCTTGACGTCATCATCTCTGCTGCTGCCTGTGGTTCACACTATGCCGCTTAGGTAAGAGGAAGAAGTAACCTCCTTCAAATTTCTCTCCGACTTCAGTATTTTTAATCACTGTACACATTTAATCGATTTAATCGGCGGTGACTGATTGTAGAAATGAAGATCTGATTTCAGGCCGATTTCGATCCAGAGTCTTCTGAATCAACAGTCCGCCTGTCTATAAGTTGAGTCATGGGACCCAAAATGCTAACCACTGGATCGTTTCACAATCCAATCCAGAAGCGTAGTGCCCAGATGTCACACAAATGAATGATGCGCTACTGCCCACCTAATACAGAATTTCTTGCTCAGCTTGCTAATTCTTATCCTACTACATGCTTACTAGGTAGAACCACCAATCGCAAGCCCGAATAGCTCAGTGGTAACGTCTCCGACTGCAGCGCTTGGTGACACAGGTTCGAATATCAGAAGGGACATGAGTTCTTTGTTGATGAGGGCCAACTAGCATGAAACCTAGAGCCAAGGCTTCCTGTGACCGATTGCCTCCAACTATCTTAAATCATCAGAACCCAGTTTTATTATTTCAGTGTCTATGATTTTTATTTTAATAAATAAAGGCAGTGATTGAATGTACCACCCCGTATACTGCTGATTTACTGAATATGATTCGTTGGATACCACTGCTACCATCCTGCAGTGTTTGCTTTCTAGCCAGGCATACTGAACATTGGATGGATATTTCTTTAGTTTTCGTGCTGAGCTCATTAGCAATGTACCAGGTTTGATCTAGCTCAGATAATTGAGTCTGTTCAACACTCTCCCTCCATTTCTACTTAGCTACATACAGACTCATGCGAATATGATTTTAAGCCGGTGCTGTTTATTACTAGTGATAAAGGTTCGGAATTTGAGTGTCAACTAAGCTTTAACAATAATTTTCTGATCAGTACTTTTTACAGTCGAAAATTAAGACGGCTGATGTAATCGGACTTAATCTAATCCTTGCTAAGGAAAGTATTTCAGTCTCTTGTATTTTGTGAGTTACGTAATAATTTTGAATATTTGAGACGATACTTAAATAATACTTATTTTATTGCACTTTTGATGGTAATAATGTTTTCAGACAATGATTAGGTAAACAAATTTTAATAGCATTTTTCACAATCATTATTTTTAGAGCATGAAGCGGAAATTTCACGGTGCTACCAATTGCTTTCCCTCACCCCCACCCCCTAAACAATGATTGCCAGATAGACATTTCTAAACAATTTATAAGAATTCATGACAAAGGATATATTAGTAGTGGTATGTTAGCTTTGTAGGCAGATGACTGATTTTGGGATAGGTAGTGATGTGATCGCTTTGTAGGCTTTCTAGGCTTGGACTCGTCCCACGGTGTGTGAGTGTGTGTGTGTGATTTTCAAGTGAGGAATGTGCTTCTACTTCAATTAACTAGCTAACTAGATTTCAGGTAGTTTGAACTAATTTATTTCTCTGAGTTGGATCGAACAGAATACACCTCTGATCACCCTGACTGCAAATAAACAAAATTACCATCCAGTGTTTTGGATGGACCATTGTTATACAGCTAGCAAGGAATACTGTTCATCAGTGTGAGTGGTTTTCAACCACTCTTACCAACCAGTAGCATATGCTAAGTACAAATTTGGTGTGTTTTTTTTACATGGAGAATAGTCAAAAATGATTCGGACTGATTCTGTTTATCACTGTGAGGTGGTTCGGAGAATTAAGCGAACCTATTCAATGTATGTGATAGTGAGTCGGAATCCAGTTGACTAAATGGTGTATGAGCTCACTTTGTGACAGGAAGGTCGTGGGTTCGAGTTCTTATGAGTCAGTGTGTGTAAGGCCGATGAGTCCCAAACTGTGACGAAACAGCTATCCAGTAATCTCAGGTTTTTCAGCGGTTCACTAACTGATACTAACTCATCATCAAACCTGTATGTGTGTATTTATTGAACACTAGTTACTCAAGGAAGAATTCATTCAAAGTTATCTAAACAATCAAAAGAAATCGACTGAAAACTTTGCATAGTTGAGGCTCTAGCGGTTCGGATGCAAAACACCGGTTTGTTTACACCGAAGAAAATTCTTCAAGCTCTTCTTCTACCTTAGGTATTGTTTTAATTTCAACTCCTTTCACTACTTTGTTATAATAATAATGGTCTACTCTATTCCAAAAGCAGTGCTTATAATACAGAATGGAATTCTCAGCATTTGTCACAACACTTTGCATCTAATTTACTTAAAATATAAATAAAATTAAAAATCAAAACAAAATTAACCATTGGAATTTGTCCACGTTTACGATATAAAGTCAAAAATATTCGAAGCACGAAATGAGATTATTAAATACCATAATAATAATGACAGTGAGTTTGTTTCAAACAGTATTGTCGATTCAGTTTGGAAATTTTAGCATGTTATAGATTATTGGATCTAATGTACTGTTGGTATAGTATAGTGAGGGCAAATACCAAATTAGCAGTTATTCACACAGCTTAAATGATGTACACACTTATGAAAAAATAAACAAATAAAAATAAAAAATTGAGAGGATTGTAAATATAAGAAATACAATAACAATAATGTTTGGTATTGTAAGGGTAGGGGAAATGGTTTATTTAGTAGTGCAAAGAAGGTTAGTTAGTTCATACCTGACGGTATTTTCATCATATAAAGTATGTGCTAAATATGGTATGATGAAATTTTTATACTTAGATGTACGTGCATAAATTCTTCTGTAAAGGCTTCTTGTTTTACCTGAGGAAACACAAGGTTAGAGCTGCGATTAGAGCGTGTGCTCAGAGTCTGACAAAATTCCCTTAGCAAATTTGTTACATGACATCAAGTGCCTATTCGTAGCAATGTCAACTATATGGCCTAATGGGATACCACTCGTTATACTGACCGACAGTCTTTAGAGTTCTAAGAAGTATGACATAGTCTTTTTTAAGCAATCCAGGAAAGAATAAGGGTGAACAGTAAGGAAGAGTAGGTAAAATACACGAGTTGACAAACTGTAAGAGGAGGGTTTGGGTTATGCCTGAGTACCTTAACTTCTTAATATAAAAAGTCAAACGAAATATTTTTTTAGAAATCACTAAGAAATGGGAAGACCAGGATAGGTAGGTCAGGAGAAAGAATTAATTCAAGACACTTAACTTCAGACTTAGTTTTGTATTATCAGTATCACCAATTTTGCAAGGGTCATAGCAACCAACGGCTTCATTTAACTTTCGTTTACATCGGAAAGTGAAATTAACGGTCTGAAATTTGGAAGGATTTAGTTTAAGGCTATTCAGTGTATTTTTCATATGATATTTAGTATCACATTTTTGAAATATTTTGATGACATAAGCAATAACCAAAACTAATTTGCATTCTTGTTTGACAAAACTATTGTACTCACACACATACATATACAAAAATAATTATATAGAGAACTGTGATTGTGCAGCTAATTGAATGAATTCGCCAAAAACAGACTCGTCGCTGGAGTATTTTCATGTCTGCATGCATACGTTTCGTGATAAGGTTTGGAACACCTAACAAAGTGTGTCTTTTTGTACTTTTTTATTCTGTTGATTGATTGACAGTGCTGCTAGTGTCACGTCAATGTGAGGACCGGAAAAACTACCAGACTGCCCGGGACAAGAGTAGGTGTAGCAGGATTAGAATCTGAGGCAAGTTGACTGAAAGTAGACTGATGAAACTGATGAGTCACATATCCATAGCTGTTGATTTTAAAATTTTCTAGACTCATAAACACTAGAGGATTATATGAGAAATCCCCAAAATATTTGATATTAATAGCAAATTAAGTGGGTCCATGGCACAGCGGTTAGGACGCTCGCCGACCATGAACATGGTCCAGAGTTTGACCCCTGACTGACGCACTTCTTTACCTCGTTAAGCCAGTAGTGAGACTGGTAAGGCGGAGAGGTTGGGCATGAAGCTAGCAACCCCATCCTCTAAAAATTAACACTGCTACAGAAAATTCAAGCTTCCAGCTTGGAGCCCTATGCTCCACTGGGTAGGTGAAGGAAAAAAATAGCAAATTAAGAAAGTAAATCAGTTAGCGAAGACATCAAATATTTAAAAATATTATTTTCTATAGTTTGGTTTGTAAGGATTAGTTTTGTTTTTACGAATAGATCACGGGTTGATATCAATTAGAGAACCATTGAAAACCAGCTGGGAGTACTGGACAGCTGCTGTTTCATCCTAGTTTGGGAATCATCGGCAGTACGCACCCACTGGGGTTTGAACCTTTCCTTGTAACCGGGAGATCCTAGGTTCAAACTTTGGTGGGTGCGTACTGCCGATGATTCCCAAACTAGGATGAAACAGCTGTCCAGTACTCCCTGGTTTTCAATGGTTCTCTAACTGATATCAATCCGCGAATAACTCGTGAAAAATCGTATTGTTAATGTGTGAAATTTTGTTAGAAGACTGTTATAAAGGACATCAGCTTCAGAAGGCAGTGAATAACTTCTATTTAGTTGTATCATCTAAAGTGATTAAAGTAATCGAGGGAGATTTATTCGTATTACTTGCGGGAAAGATTTCGCATCGTTTCCGCTTGGTTAAAATCAGTACCCAGAATCATGCATAGAAAAATTGATTAATTCTTGTGATTCAAGTTTTTAATTCATGAAAATGAACAACAATAAATTATCTTCAAGTGTTGGTTTGCAGGGATTTGAATGTTTTTGGGATTTCATCATGAAACTAACATCGGTTAGAGGATCATTGGAATACCTGCAGGGAACACCAGACAGCTGTTTCGTCCTAGTTTGGAAGTCAACAGTAGTAACCATTCACTTCCAGGGTTTTAACCCAAGATCTTCTGGTTACAAGGCAACCTAGCTCGTAAACCATTAAGCCACTGGGAACAGATCGAATGGCGAGCCCATGAATTCTAGCTCCTGCCAATCCATGGAATGGGGCGACAACTAGCCAATGCCATCGGCGAGTATTTGTCCTCACATCCAACCTGCTGTGTCCCAAAGGTCATGAATTCCTGATAGAACTTATTAGGGCCAATCACTAGTGATCATTAGAGTGACATTCAAATGTTGGTATGCAGGGATTTGATTAATTTCAGGATTTCATCATGAACTGACATCGGTTATAGAAATGGATTGCTGTAGAAAGCTAATTGTTCAGTCAAGGATCTGAAGGTGATTTACGCAAAACATTATCAATACAATTTCTGCCGTAATCCAAGCTTTTTCTAAATATTTTAGCAATCCTTTATTATATATATATTCCCACAGTATACCTTCATAAATTCCTATACTGAGTATTCCTCAATTTTATATAAAGCCATATTTTAGGAATGTCATGAATTGGTAGAAGTTAGAATTCATGGGTTAGCCGTTGGATCGGGACCCAGTGGCTTAATGGTCTTTGAGCTTGCCTTGTAACCAGAAGGTCCTGGGTTCGAACCGTAGTGGTGCGTGAGTAGTACTGATGAGTTCCAAGCTAGGACGAAACATCTGTCCGGTGTCCCCTGCAGGTTTACCAGTATTTCTCTAGCCGATGTCAGCTCATGATGAAATCTTCCGACCAATCGAACTAAATCCCTACAAAACTAATACATAATGATTATTAGTTTTTACTGCTTCCTATCAGTTTACATGGCCCCGCCGCAAGACATTTGTTTCATATCGGTTTTTATCCTCGTTGACACAGTGTGAACTCCATAGTATTTTCAAGATCGAACTTAAGAATTATGCTTACTTCAAGAGAATTCGAATAATAGTAATAATAATAATAACAATAATATTATAGCATTTGGATTGTAAATTAATCAGGACACTTTACCCCCCAGATAAGCCAAACCTGATAGCTTCATTGAGGTCATGCAATGAATTCATTTGACCTTAGACATATATATATATGTATATATTATCAATTTAAGTGTAAATATGTATATTTTATGAGACACAATATTGTGATGCTGCTTCTTGTTTTGCTTTTTGTACACCTATGCTAAATCAATAATTCGCACACAGTTAAACAAAAACTTTCTTTCTTTCATTCTTTTTTACTTGCCTCCTGTTACTTATGAATTCAGAGAAGTAACATTGATTGATACATGGATAAAACATGCATGTGCTTTTGATACCTTTATCTCTGTATCTGTTTGTCTGAGTGCATGCGTTTAGAAAGTATTTATTGAGAACTGAATGGTAATCAATCGAGCTATTGTTATTGTGCTCAAGTGGGTTTTAACTGTATTCAATCAGTTAATCAATCAACTAGGAATGACTTGAATCACTTAATGATAAGGTTGATCACTTAGGTGATATACGTAGTAGGTAACACCGACACTTAAATCCTCTTAAAATGTTAGTGGTTATCTATAATACTTTGATTAACAGAACTAGGGTATCAGATTGTAGTATTACAAACAGATGTCACTTATATCAATATACTTGGGTACTGTGAAAGTAAGTATTTCAATATAATTTAAGCGATTGTTTGTAGGGATTTAATTGGTTACAGGATTTCATCATGAGCTGACACTGGTTAGAGAACCATTGGAAAAACCGGGTGTGCTGAACAGCTGTTTCCTTCATCCTAGTTAGGGTACTCCTCAACAGTACGCACCCGCCGGGGTTCGAACCCAGGACCTTCTGGTTACAAGGCGAGCTAGCTCGTATACAATTAAGCCACCGGGACCCGATCCAACGGCCTATAAATTCTAACTTCTGCCAATTCACGACATAGCGCAACCATTTCGCAATGTCTTCTTCGATGAGTTACTGCGTCATCTTCAACCTGTTGTACCCTACTGGTCACGAATTCCTACTACTTCTGAACATCATCATCCTGTCCCACCCTATTTTGTGATTACGTGAAGCGAAATTCATTTCGTTGTCTGAGCTTTCTTCTAGGTTATTCAACTTAACAGGGTCAATTATTCTAGGCCTAGCTAGATTTTTCTATTGTTCCAATAATCTAATTGACCACTATCTTCTAGTTGGACCTATGTAATTGACTTCAAAGACACTATATGGTATTTGATGGATTATATTATTTTTCTTAATTGGATCCTTTGGGCCTTTAAGTCGACAGAGTTGATCTCTGAGGGAGTTTGTTGTTTGGCTTAAATTCCGCCCTGATTCTAGTGTCATTGGGAATCCCACATATGACCTCTGATATAACTTCTTTATTCAGCAGTACTTAAGGGGCTTTGAATTCTATATTATTTTCGTTATTTTCATCATTTTTATTGCTAGTCTTAGTTTTTCTATGGTTCTTCATATATATTTTTGAATACATTCTAGTGGATGGTTATTAACTAGTAATACTTCCTTTTGCATATTTAATTTCATTATTTAAATCTTCTGATCTACCAGTTAGGTTCTTGGCCTGATTATACAGACATTAAGCTCAACCTATCTTTGCCGATTCTGCACAGGATGAATTAAAGTCTAAGTATTCAGTAGAGTGTGTTGGTTTCCTATAAATGCTAGTGTCTAACCTGCTGTCTTATTTTTTGTTTTATTCTACAGTTTAGCATGACCAACTCACCCTGTTTATTTACTAAATTAAAAGTGACTCGGATTTCGTTTACTATTGAGTTTTTATGTTTAAAATAAACTTATCTAAGATGGAACTACATTCTACTCTAGTGCCCAAGTTCTACACTTACATCATCGATGCTAGTTCACAGCCTTGTCTTATTCCTGTCTTCACTTCAAACTCTTTGAATCACTGGACATGACCGCAGGAAATAACAAATCACAATTGATCACACACTTATAGATATACTTACCCTTAGGTAATTTCCTCATTAAGATTCTCTCAATGGCTTCCGTGTTGTCTACTTTCTTATTATATCATTAATATAAGTATAAAACTTGGGCACTGTGCTGGTAGAGTATAGCTCAATTATGGATAACATTTTATTTCGATTAACCACACAGTGTTATACACTAAGTAATATTAACTGATGACCACGTTTCGCGCACAAACTATTGCCAATCATAATTATATCAAGTTAATCACTCACACAACTATTTCCTTCATTTATAAATAAATCAGTAATTGTGAAACTAGTAATGATTACATAAATAAGAGAGAATATAAGTCATCTACTGTTATACCATATAAGGAGGGGACTTCTGACACTCTACGTAAGATTCTTAATAAAGTAGGAATCATGGTGACATTTAAGCCTACAAACCCACCCAAGAAGGACAAGTTATGCGGGCTAAAAACTCGGTGTACCCAATTAAACAAAATAATATAATTTACAAAATACCTTGCAATGATTGTGAGGTCAACTCAGGTAAGAATATTTGACCCTGCTAAGTTATATAACCTAGAAAAAAGCTCAGCACTACATTGCACTACATGCATTAACACACAACCACACAATACCATGGTGGGAGAGGGTTAAAATCCTAAGAAGTAATCTATGTAGGTGGAGAGAGAGGTTGATTACTGAATCCTGACTGGTTAATCGAGTCTACACCCAACACAACACATGCAACAGAAATGACTCAATGCAAATACAAGAAATATGGAAGATATTATTATCGCCAGTCAGTCAAATCTGAGGAGGATAATGAATAATCTCAAAATTCTATTTCAAATCAAGCACATCACAATATTCTAACAAGTAACGTATTTTGACTATAAAAACACTCGTCTTATTTTCCATCTGACTGTAATTGATTTATAAAACTCGTATTATTAATGATCAATTCCACTCATGTACATAAATGAAGCAAGAGAGTTGTGTCAGTGAGTGCCTTGAATGGCAATAATTTGTGCTCGAAACGTGGTCATCAGTAAACATTACTGTATCACACTGTGTGGTTTATCAAAACAAAATTCTTATTATATCATTTTTGATTATAATTTTTATTCCTGTTGTGTTATGAATTGAATAAGATTGAATTACTACCACTTTGTTACATTAACACTTATTATATTACAGTCATATCTAAATGTAGGCTACAGACATGAAACTGTATAAGCACGAATCCTCTGAAATAAAGCCAGTAAAACTAACATGAATTTTCAGTGGAGGAATTTGCATGGAAACCCACCAGTTCAAGTCACCACAGTTCGTATAACACGCATAAATGTGTACAGAACAATAAAATATATATTTAAACCATAATATTTCATACATTTATTCCTCTTGATGAATTTGAACAAAGCAAGAACAACAGCTTTTGCAGAATAAAAAACTGCTCTTCTTAATATAAGAATAAAACGTGTGCACTGTGGTAGAGTGTAATTCCACCATGGGTAAAATTTGTTTTGATAATGTCTCACAGTGTTATACAGTAATGTTTACTGATGACCACGTTTCGAACACAATTTATTGTTCATAATCATATCAGGGTACTCCCACGACTTCCTAACTTCATTTATATATTTCCATTATATTTCACTTGATTTTCACTTGATTTGATTGGTAGTAGTATTTTCCACGTTTTAGGTATGAGTGATGAATCATTCCTATTGCATGTGTTGGGTGTAGACTCGATGAACAAGGATTCAGTAATCAACCTCTCTCTCCACCTACATAGATTACTTCATAGAATCTTAACCCTCTCTCACCCACCCTATTGTGTGGTTGTGTGTTAATGCAGGCAGTGCAATGTAGCGCTGAGCTTTTTTCTAAATTACTCATCTTTGTGAGTGGGGTCAACCATTCTTACCTTAGCCAAATTCTTATGTTCCACCAATCTTATTACAACCGATCTACTGGTTTGACCTATATAGTTGACTTAGATCATAGTCATTGCAAGGTACTTTGTAAATAATATTACTTTGTTTAATTGGGTACACCGGGTCTTTGGGCTACAGAGCTTGTCCTACCTGGGTGAGTTTGTAGGTTTGAATGTCACTGTAATTCCTGCTTTATTTAGAATCTTGTGTAGGGTTTCAGATGTCCCTTCCTTATGTGGTATAACTGAAGATGACTTATATTCTCTCTTATTTATGTTATTGTTACTAGTTTCACAATTATTTTTATTTTCCTCTGGTCTTTTCTGATCTTCCTAATGAATTTTATCGGATAGTTAGTTATTTAACTCCAACGCATCTTTTATCTGTTTTGTTTCATCATTTAGGTCTTTTTTTGTGCTACTCAGTGCTAATGCTCGGTTTGTTAGACACTCAACTAAGCCTGCCTTAACAGTTAACGGATGAGATGAATTAAAGTCTAAATATCTATTAACAGAATGCGTTGGCTTTTTATAAACACTAGTGTGCAGTCTACTTTCTTCTGTTTGTTTTATTTTACACTCTAATATGACTAATTCTCCTTATTCATTTTCTGATTCAAATGTGAATTTTATTCCCTCTACTAGCGAGTTTATATGTGTCAAGAAGCCTGAAAGAGATATGTTCTGTTTGCAACACTATAAAAGTGTCATCTGCATATCTCCACCATATTTTTGGAGTAGGACTAAATGAATTAAGAGCAATATTTTCTCAGGTGTCCATAAAGATGACGGTTACGATAGGGGGGGATATTAGTGATCCCATTGCTACACCTTCTGTTTGTCTATATATTTTGTCTTGGAATTTAAAGATAGTAAATGTGAGACATAAATGAATCCCTAAAATAATTTCTTCAGTGGGTGGCTCTGTCCTATGAGTGACTTCAGGATCTGTAGTTAATTCTTCTAAGGTCATATTGACTGGTATGTTAGTATAAAGACTAGTTATATCAAAAGTAACCATTTTTTCATCATTCTCTAGTTGAATGTCATTCAGTTGTTGTTCTTGCTTTATTTAATCCATAACAAATGGAAGTATGATGAATTAAAGTTTCATCATGTTTCTCTCTTCCAATGTAGCCTATTATATAAGTTTGATGTTTTGTTTTTAAGATCATTTTTGATTTCCCCATTGCTTGACAGGACTGATATGTCCCGCCTCTGTTGACATATTAGCTTCATGTTCGGATGTTTTGACGATGTCTGACTGAGGATTGACTTGAGTTAAATTTTCGTGGATGATGACTGAGTGGCAATGGAATCCAACAGGTAAATTTCGTCCTATTTGAGACTCGTCAGTTGGATGTACCTGCGTTCTCCAGTGAGTGCTGGTGCTTACATTGAGACTTGAACCCAACAGGCATTATGGCCAAAATAGCCTAATGGACTACTCTTTTCGTTTCAGGGACAGTAGCTGCTGGTTTCGAGTCACAGTGAAGAAATCAGTCACTTGGGATCGTAGGCACACTGAGATGACAATAGTATGAAGTGCGCGCCTTCATACTCTCCTGCTAGACACAATACACCAATTTACTTAATGATTGACTTACTTGTTTTACTTGTTACCGTTTACTACTAGTAGTGAATTTATATCTGCACTGCGAGAGGAAGGCGAAGTTATTGGAAACAATTGTTCACTCCAATTATTGTCGTCTTAAATTAACTAGATGAGACTTTTTTTACGTATATTTACGATCACATACAGACAATTATTCTTCTGGTGTAATTTTCAAATTTGATGAGTTTGTGTACAATTTTTCTTGTATATTTTATATGCTAAAATGAGGGTGATTAGGGGTTACAACAAGAAAATAAGCTTGTTAAATAAACTAAGTCAGTTTGGCATTTTTAAGTTCATCATTTTTCTCTATTGTTGTGTATAACCCACATTTACTGTGTGATCAGTTTCTGTCAAAAAATTTTAAAAAAGAAAGAAAGAAGGAGAAATGAATGAAGAAAACCTATACAATAAGAAACTTTTTGAAAATTTCTTATAATGAAATGAAAACTAAAGCAAACTGATGGCATTTATGTGCAAACTACTAAATATTAGAACAAAGAAAGAAGAAACATTGGAACAGAATAATCTGGATCTATTTTATTTCGTTGGTTCTCATCAGCGGCTGCGTACAGCCTGAATTCCTTCAAAAATAAAAATAAAAAGTGTACAATTTTAACAAACCTTCGTCCTGAAGAAAATAAAAGACAGATTCAGCGAAGAAAATTTTCTTTATCGACGAAACCGTCTTCAGAGGATGTACAGTCGTATTTTTACTTAGAAAAATGTATAGTGGTTTATTATTGAGTAATAGGAATGGTCAGTACACAAATTTCCATAGCTGGGTCCCTTTAAGAAGAAAGAGAAACCTGATCCATTCCTTATCCTCAAGAATAAGGAGGATATGTTCAAGTGATACAATCGATGGGGAACTGAAGCGACTCAGACAAGTTCTCATAGAGAATGGATATCCTCCAAGATTTATCGAGAGAAAAACATGGAGTTAAGAGAAAAGCCTGAAAGAATCCAGACTGTGCCGAAGAAACTGCTCTTTATGAGCGTTGAATTCAAAGGTGATACTGCAGCTGAGATTTTGAAGAATTGCTTATGCAGATCACTGAGGAAAGCCTTCTTTATGGCTGAGCTACGTATCAGATTCTACAACCGACAAATGATCAACGGATGTGTGAAGGATAAACTGCCTCTTTGGACCACCTCAATGTGTGTTTTTAAATTCACCTGCTCGTGTGGAGCTAGTTATATATTGGCCGCACAAAGCGCACGCTTTCCAAACGCATCTCTGAACATTATCCGGCATGGTTAGCAAAGGGACAATGCAAGACAATTACTAGTTCAATTCTCGAGCATTTGGTGAACTCAGGCCACGTAGCTCCACCAAAGTCGTCTTTCAACATCATCTACAAAGTGAAGCCAAATGGTACAAAGGGCATCAGGTTTCGGCTTTTGTGTATGGCGGAGGGGCTGTCAATTCATCAATACAACGCTGAACTCTGTATACAGAAAACGTTTGTCCAGTCTCTTATTCTACCTTGGTCTTAACCTCTTCACTAATCGTTCCCTGTAAAAATATTTTTGATTTTTTCTTTTGTTTTTAATCTTTAATTTTACTTTTAGTTTGCTTTTGCTTGAATAATTAATTTACTATTATCAATTGCATATGTTCCTTTTTTACATTTTCACACCCTCTTCACACTTGTTAAATTGACACTCAACTACCACCTTTATTCTCGCTCAAGAGAAATTTTAACCCTTTCTAACTTCTATCTTTGTTCCGTTGAGTACCATGTAATTTACAACTTTTAATTTTCACTTCTTAAGCCACTTATGATTAATTACATCAATTATATCACACACCCCTATTACTCATTAATAGACCACTATACATTTTTCTAAGTATAAATACGACCGTCCAGCCTCTGACAATGATTTCATCGATAAAGAAAATTTTCTTCCCTAAATATGTCTTTTATTTTCTTCAAAACCTTCGTCCATTAGCAAGCATATTGTCAGGGCGTCATAGTAATATAAAGTGTTGCGATTTACACGGTGTCTAAAGTGTTACGACATATATATATATATATCCTGTTAGAGAGAAGTTTCTTGAGAAAAATTCATTGGCAGTTGTGTTGTTTGGGCGGTAACAAAAGACAATTAGTAATAGTTACGTAACTAGATAAGCGAAGATCAAAATTTTAAAATTTTGGTGCATATGTGGTCATATGAGAAGCTGATGATATAATACAGTGAGCATAATTCAGAAGATCAGGAAGAATTATCTCTTAAGAGAGAGTCAAGCGAAAAATAAAGGGGGCGGAGTGAAAAGATAAGTTACCAAAATTAGAAAACAAACAGTTAATAAGAAGTGAATCACCAGGGTAATTAAAGTCCGAAACGGATTATTTTTGAACACATAAGTCAGGCTTCAATCGTTTTGTTGCTATAATTTTAATTTAATTTAATTTTGGTTACAGCTTGATTCCACACCGTATTTTTGGTACAAGCATGGAATTTTCAGCATGGATATCGGTAGCCCAAATTTCACAGGCCGACCATAGATATCAGGTGTGCGCCGGCGTGGGCTCGAACCGCGGACCATGTGCATGGTCGGCGAGAGTCCTAACCACTGTGCCACCGACGCCTCAGTAAACCTGAGAAGACTTGAGGTACTATGTCTGTCAATTATTTTGAATGATTCCAGCACATCTACTCGGTGTCCTGCGTCAATCAGGTGTTTCGGCAATTGAAGAGCTTAAACAATTCGGTCCCTTTAACCGGAGACTCCCTCCTTGGTACATGGTCACAGAATCTGACGTAGGCACTCCTCTCTGTTCTTCCAATGTAACTGCTCCTGCAGATGCATGTGAATGAGTATACAACATTAAATGTAACACGTGAAGGGTACTTGTTAATCTTTGACTGCACCAGTGAGGAGTTTATTCGGGATACAGAGAATAATGACAATGCAAAATACACCCTAGATAGGCCTACTCCTAATCTTTTATTTACCATTCTCATAATGTCGTCGCCCTTGTAGTCGAGTTTGCTGAAAATAGGCTTCTTACTGACTGTAGCTGTATAAAGCTTCTTGAGTTCATTCTTGCCATATTAATTAATAAAACTTTGTGAGTAACCATTTTCTTCCTCCTTCCTTTTGAAGAATTAGGTGGTTAGAATAAAAGCTTGCATTCGATTTACTGTCATCTGGCTCGATGACCACACAAAAACTTTCATTTATTTTGCATGTAATATTCTTCTTGTGGAGCAGCGCTAAACTTATCACTTCCAAAATAAGACACAACTTGACGACCTGATGTGTCATGTCACTCAACAGTCTTCTCAGCCCTTGTCCAGTCTATTCCCATTTTCTTCTCCATATTTCTTCCTGACTGCACTGTTAGAGTTCCTTGTTGCTAATTCTTTGCAACCAGTTGTGCGGTCTTTAGTACGCAGCGAAGTGAATTGTTGGTGAAAGTCTGCTGTAGTAACCTACTGAAAACGCTTTTCTTCAAGGACGGGCTAAGTGACTGAAAGATGTAGAAGCACCGGAAGACTTTACATTAATGCCGATGATTTATTTTTCAGTCTGAGTTCAGTATATTTCTACACTCGATCGTAGATTCTCCCTATGATGTGACGTTGAGTTATCAAGTGATTGAACTAATAAATACGACACACCTTTGCAGATATATATTGGATATCATAAGTGTGTCAATTACAAAACTGACATGGGTATATGTGACGGAAATTGTAAACGAATTTCATGATATCAGCCCTTGTAGGCAAGAGGTTAGGTCCGATTGCTTCTGCTATGAGACTTTCTTTGTGATTTCCGAGATTTCCTGGACTAGTTAAGCATTACTCAAGTCATTCTTATTGCCTGATTCTATTCTGTGTAAACCTATGACTGAAGAAGTTTCAAGATTTTCAGGTAGTACAGTTTTTATGAGTTTCTGAACCAAATCTCTTGGGTGTTCATTTCTTCTGACAGCTGAATTTTCGACAAAGTGGACTCTATGTATATTTTATCATGGTCTACAAATTTCATTTTGATGATGATGCAGATAGTTAAGACTTCGAAATGTTGTCTTTCACATTCACAAGACGTTTGTGGAGTGTATATAGTGCTCCAAAGAACTGCCTAAGGTTTCACTCGTTGTTTACTTTTCTGATCTAACCGGTCGTTTTCAAGCCGAATGAAATAATCACTGTTGGGACTAATGTTCTTCAGAAACTTTTCTGGTTACACTTACCTTTATTCTTCATTCTGCGAATCAAGTTCCTCGAATATTTATTTAATGTAAGAATTTCGCATTTGTTGTAGAATCTCATCATGAACTGATATCAGTTAGAGGACGGTTGTTTCGTCCTAGTATGGGAATCTTCACCAGTGTGCACCGATTGCCAGGGTTCAAACTTAAGACCAATGTCATGAATTAGCAAATGTTAGGATTCACGGGCTGGTCACTGGATTTGGTCTCGGTGGTTTAATGATCTACGAGGTAGGTAGCCTTGTAACCAGAAGGTCCTGGGTTTGAACCCCTGTGGTTAGTGCATACGGATGAAGAGTAACAAACCAAGATGAAATAGCTGTCCAATACTCCCAGTCGGTTTTCCAATTGTTTTCTAACTGATATCATCTCATGATGAAACCCTCCAACCAATCAAGTATAATCCCTACAGAAGATATGCTTGAAAAGTTTGCATTTCTCATCTGTTATGAGTGTGCACCCTTCTTAGAACACTGGTGACAACTATCAGTTTGAGAACTCACTGAATGTGAGGATTCATTATCAAAACATTTATTAGAGTGTGCTGTCTTCTAGAAAGATAAAATAGCCATTATGATCTTGAAAAATTCACTGTTTTTACTCTTCTACAAATGATTGATGTACATGTCTCGTTCTAATCCCATTACATTATTATCAGCACACCATAGTTGTATATCAGGTATAAATATGACTAAGAGCACCTTATCAATTTATAAATAGATTTCACCTGCATCTATTGTCCATTAATATAAACCTCCTATAAATGCATGCTAGCAAAAGTTTAGTTTATGACTTCTTTTTCATTAAAAAATTCAACCTAAGGACTTCACTTTATGAAGTAAGCATGTCTCCACTTGATCACTGGGTCAAAGTCCAGTGATCCGTGAATTCCTAGTGACATTTGTTTGTGGCATAGAGCTACCGCCATACGTTTTAACATTCAGATGCCATAAAATGAAAACAGGTTGGGATGAAGCTTCCACTTGACTGTAGTGTAACATCTAAATTACTTCTCACACGATCTCCTCCATGTCATCCTCGGTTCTACTCGAGCATTGGCCTAGTGCACGACGGCATCCGACGGTCCTTTTTAGCTTATATCTTGATTATATTGATTGTTTCTGAATGGTTTTTCCTCAGAGTTTCTTGTTACTAGTTCTCACCAGAGCTACCGAAGGCAGCTGATGATAAAAGTCTGCAGCCTGTACGAATTAGTCTTCATGTCAAGTTTCTGATTCATATCGAAGAATTGACCGACTGGACAATAGTGTTGGAAATCGATATTTTATCTTTTGTCCTGAGTGTTGAAGACTTCCAAACTGATTTTAGAGTGATGGAGGTCCGTTTTGTCTTTCCGATACTGCTTTTGATATCCTTATCCGTGGCACCACTTGTAGTTGAAATAATACTTCTGAGATGGGTGGAGGAAGTGACCTCTTTCAAATTTATTCCGTTGGTATTGATTCGTGCTTGTTGTTGTTAGTTGGTTGGCTATTTTAATCCCTCGTGTCTTTTCTAGGTTAACCTATATTCTTTCACCTTGTTGGTTTTCGCCTGTGAGCCTTCTAGTTTTTGTATCATCAGATATTATTGAGGTTAAGTATATAACAGTAGAGATCTCAAGACTACTGAAGACTTGTTGGTATTAGATGGTTGAAGGAAATCAGCTGGAAGCCCTACTCAACCTATGTTTCGTGCCAGTCGGCACTCATCAACGGGGCGCATCTGCAACCTCGAAGAAACTGATGACTTTTCTGAGATTCGAAGCAGCGTCACTCAGTGCTGCAGTCAGAGACCTTACCACTGAGCTACTCAGGCTCGCGATTGACCTCCTGTAGGACTGTATTGGATATTTTCGATTGCATGTGTGTAGTCCTGTCTTCGGTGCAGACTGAAGTTGCAATATGGTCACCATGCTAGGTGGCTTGCAAATGCGGTGCACTGTGAAATGTTAGTATTAGATGACTGGAGGCAATCCACAGGAAGCCTTGGACCTAGGTTTTGTGCTAGTTGGCACTCATCATCAGGATGTATCTGCAACCTTGAAAGAACTCAAGTCCCTTCTGAGATTCGAACCCGCATCACCCAGTGCTAGCTGCAGTCAGAGACATTGTCCCTGAGCTATTCAAGCTTGTGACTGACTTTCTTTTTAGCACGAACAAAACTTAGGTACAAGGTTTCCTGCCGACTGCCTCCAACCATCTAATACCAAAAGTTCACAGAGCTCCATGATGCCAAACCACCTAGGATGGTGACGACATTGCAAAACTTGACTGTTCGAATTCAGTCTGCACCAAACAGCAAGGACTAGACACTCACACATTACACTAGTTACAGACTAGTTTCCAGTCAAAACCTAATGGAGGCCAATTTCTACTTCCTGACATAATGACAATGCCAAAATGCACAGTTTTCATTTTCAACTTCTTTTTCTTTTGTACTCTTGTATACCTTTCAATTGAACAACACAAAAAAGAAATATGCTAAATTTATGCTAAGTTTATAGATTTTCCAAGGAATACGCACACACATATATTTAGAAATTGTTACTCTCATCTATGCATTGCAGAGATTAGTAACTGTGTCCTTTGTCTCTCTCACTCTCTCTCTCTCTCTATCTCTGTGGGTGTTTCTGTTGGTGTGTGAGTGTGGGTGTGTGTATGCTCGTCTGAGTCCACAATAGTAATTTTATTTGTACAGGCTAGAGAGTGAAATTATCAATTACAACTAGTCAGAGGAATGTCAAAATACACACTAGCACAATACAGTGTAAACACATGTTATTATTATTACATAAGAATTTTATTTGTATTCATGTCTCTCTATCCGGAATATTCTTTTTTTTATTGTTGTTGTTGTTGTATTGGTTTTTGTTTAGAAATGAATAGCGTTGTATGATTGTATCAGTTGAATGTAAGGAGTAAATTTAGATGATAGAAACTTTCAAGAATATTTAAAACAATTAGTCCCTTTTATAAAATTGGATAGTGTTATTAGAAGATGGAGATTATCTGAAAATGTATGTGATGAATTTGCAATATACATTTCGAACAGTCTGATCACAAATTTATTTGTCAAGTCAATATATTATTATTATTTATATCCTTCAATTCCTAGAAGAACATAGGGCTTCAGCTGCGCGTCTATATTGCGTTCGGTTTTCTGCCAACTTTTTCACCCCGCTCCAAGTCTGCCCACATGCTTCCATCTCCTCTTCACATGACTTCCTCCAAGTCACCCTTCGATGACTAACTCGTCGCTTCCATTTCGGGTTCCACTCGAGCAATGGTTTGTCTAGTGATGTCACTTGATGGTTTCCTCAGCGTATGGCCAATCCATCTCCATTTCTTCCTGCTTATTTGTTTCACAATCGGTTCCTGGTTGGGTCAACCCTAGAGATACCTGTTGCTGATCTTTTCTGGCCGGCCATCAGATCTTGAGTATTGAGCGAAGACAACTGTTAATGAAGGTCTGAAGTTTGTTTGAGATGCTCTCTATGACTCGCCAAGTCTCAGATCCGTATGGTGAGTATCACTAACTTCACATTGTAGTTGGAAAACCGGATCGCATTTTTAATGCTGAGTGCTTTTGACCTCCACACAGACTTAAGAGTAATAAAAGCTTTTCTTGCTTTTCCGATTCTGGCTCTGATATCCTCATCAGTTCAGTCCACCTGTAGTTGAAACGATGCTAGCCAGGTAGGTAAAGGAGGTTGTTTCTTTCAGGTTCCTCACATTTATGCTGATTGTTGTCTGTTGTTGTTGCTGTTGGTGTTGGCCAGGAATCCTCATCACCTACCTCTGTTTTCTTTATGTATAACTGAAGTCCTATCTTCTCTGGATGCTTCTTCTACCAGCTTGTTGCTTTTCACTTGCATATCTTCCAGTTTGCGTGAAATCAGACATATATCATCGGTGAAGTCCAGATCCTCCAAGTTTTTGTGTGAGTCCATTTTATGCCTGTTTCCTCACTGCCCGTTGTCTGTCGCATTATCCAATCTACTGCCTTGCCTCACTCCCGTCCTCATTTTGAAGGATTCCGTAAGTTTCCCATTGTGGACTACTTGGCATGCAGCATTGTCGTATAACTGTTGGATGAGATGTATAGTTGTCAATGGCACCTCGTAGTAGCGAAGTAGTTACCAAATGACCTCTCGATCGACGCTGTCGAAGGCCTTTTCAAAGTCGATGAAGTTGAGATAGAGAGGTGACTGCCATTCCAAGCTTTGTTCAATGATCATCCGTAGAGTGGAGATTTGATCACTACATGACTTGTTTCTCCTGAATCCAGCTTTTTCTGGTCTATTTAATACATATGAAAAAGTTAATTTCAACAAAGTGACTGAAAAAGGATTTAAGAATGATTAGCACAACGTTTGATAATCCAATCAAATAAGGATTACAAAGGTAAGTTAAGAGTAATAATAAACTGTTTGTGAATACACAGGAGGGGTTTAAGTTGATGAATAGCTACAGCCTCAGCGTATTCCACTTAGCGCCCTTGACCGATTTACAGATGACCTTAAAGGCTGAGTTAACATCAATCTTATGGTTCATCTCTATCAGATGTTTAGCTATAGACGAAGTTGGTCGTCTGAGACCTACATCTATTGGTTTTTCACAACTTACTTGTTTTTCTAACCATTTTGGGATATGCTCTCTGTCCCATCCTCACATGCAAAGCGCGATTACTCCTCCCTATGTATGTGTGACCTCACACACACACACACACGAAAATTGGTAAATAATAGTGTGGATGTGACATAATCACTTGTGAACTTTTGAAGTTTGCAGTGGAACATATTTTTTTGCTTTTTTCGACAATTACAAGCTTGGCGGCATTAAAGGGTCCACGGATAATCGAATTCAACCTTTATCTCAAAATCCTAATGTTTATTTCCCCGTTATATGGTAATTTGATGAAAACCTTTTTCTTAGGGACAGTATGGATGACTGAAATTGAAGTATGTGCTAAAGATTTCGCCTAATAGGTAGGGCGATGAAAGCTTCGCAAATTAACTATCCAGCTCAGAAAACACAACCACATCAAAAACGTACCTCCTATAGAACGGCAATTTAGAAATTAGATCAAGAGACAAGTTCTCAACATAAGACATGTAAACGTCCACTAAAAATGGTCTTAATGGACTTCCCCCGGGGCAACGCCATCCACTTGTCGAAAATGTTCACCTTCAAACCTAATCGAGATGAAACATAAGATTGATGTTAACTCAGCCTTTAAAGTCATCTATAAAAACGGTCAAGGGCGCTTATTGAAGTATGTTGACGCTATAGCCCTGTGTATTCAAAAACAGTTTATTATGACTCTTGACCTACCTTGGTAATCTTTATTTGAATGGATTACAAAACTTTGTGTTAATCATTCTGAAATCCTTTTTCGGTCACATTGTTGAATTTAACTTTCTCATTTATATATCGACTTGACAAGTAAACGCGTGAGTGATCAGATTGTTCGAAATGTATAGTGCAAATACATCACATATGTTTCCAGATAATCTCCATCTTCGAATAACACTATCCAAATTTAAAGAATATAATATATATCATAGTAATTGTTAATCTGAAACATAAGGAGACCAAGAATTCCAGACAAAATGATTTTGCGCAGTCCAATTTTTGTAATTTGTAAACTACAAAATTTAGGATGAAATTGTGATATGTTATCCTTAGGAAAGCGAAATAGCCCAGATCTTAGCGTGTGGTCTACTTGATACGATAAATGGCAATCAAGGAATTGAGAGTCAGTGTATGACAATGTATATACTACTGACTAGTGGACATCAGTAGTCTACTCGCTTACCGGCGAGTAAAGTCTATGTTATCTCAACACTGGTTGTCAGTTTAACTAGTTTGAGGTCGAATTCATCAATGTATTGCTGTTTATACTCAACTCAGACAGACAGAAATCAGCTCAGATTACCGAATTAGCTATTGAACTTTCTTGTCATTTTATTCTACTTGATTTTGTGCACAGTGATTGTTTTACTTGTTTTATTTTAATATTTTGGAGGTATGAAACAACTGTTATCATAAAGTTCTCTTGAAATGCCTAATATGACAGGAAAAGAGAAAGGCTTTTGACACACTGATAATAATAATAATTTGCTTCATTCCAAAACAGTACTTGTGATACAGAATGGAATTCTCAGCATTTTACTACATACAGTATTGGATCCAGTTTGTATATTAACAATAAATAAAATTCTACATAGATTAAGGGTAGTCCCAGTTAATTTTGACAACAACATATTGGTATGTCGGTAGCATAGCCAAAATTAAACAGTCTTTGAAGGTGTTAGAAAAGTAGATACTAGTACATTTACTGGTGTAAGCGGTAACGGAAAGGTCGAGATATACACAGTGTGCAAGAAAGAAGAAGAATGCTTTGAGTAGAGTTTGTAAGGAAGAAAGAAACAAAGCAGTATATAGCAGAAAAAAAGAGAGAGAAAATGAAAAGAAAGAAAGAAAACGTTGTGCCTATAGATGATATCAGCTGAAAAGATGAGATCCAGTTGTTCTACTGACTATTTCATAAGTTAAAGGTTTCACGCCTAATGCTTTCTTTATCGCACAGAACACGAGCCAAGTAGGGTATAGTTGAGTTTTTGTACTTTCTAGTGCGAACATATATTTTTCTATATAGGCTTCTGGTTCTGCCTGATGAGATACAAGGGGAGGGTTGTGATGAAGAGGGTGGTGTGAGTTAGATAGAATGGATAAAGCCCACTCTTCACATGAGTCCAAGTGCCTGTCGATCAGAATAATAACAAGCTGGTTAAGTGGCACGCTGCTTACCCAGTTGACAACTTTTAACATCCTACGTTATAAGATACAGTTCTTCTACAGTGGCCCTGAGAAAACTAAGGGGGACAATAGAGAACAATAGATAGGATGCAAGAGTTAACGAATCGTAAGAGTAAAGGTTGGGTTATTCCAGAATGTCTTAACTTCTTCATGTAGAAGGTAAGACGGAATATTTTCTTAGAAATCATCAAGAGATGAAATGACCATGAAAGATCAGCAGATAGAATGACGCGAAGATATTTAGTTTTTCCGACGTGGTCTCTATTCTAGTGTCATCTATGTTGCAATTCTCGTGAGTGCTAACCAGTTTGTTTAGATCCGATTTATGCCTAAAGGTGAAATTGACTATTTGGCATTTAGAGGGATTTAAGGTCAGACAGTTTTTCTTGGACCACTGGCGGTTTTCTGATAAAAAGCCATTTAATTTAGAGCAGTCACTTTGACATTTGACAGGCAAAGATACAGTCAGATCGTCAGCATATTTAACAAAATCAATGTCATTTGAAGATGGTAGGTCATGTAGAAAGAAAAAAAAGAGAAGTGGAAGTCTGCTGTACTCAACATAAGCAATAAGATTCATGTCTTCCGTTCTTCTGTAAAATAACTGCTTTTATATGTCTCATCGACATGACTCACTTGTTGCGGGCAACATTTCCAAACTGATTCTCCAGACTTTTGTTAACAGCTGCATCCTCTCCATGCTGATAATTAGATGGCTGATCAGAAAGGATCAGCAACGAGGAACTTTGGGGACAAACTATTCAAGAACTTATTTTCCAGCTAATATGTAATAGAAAATAGAAATGGAGTGATATTACAGTCTAAGTCAGTCGTCGAATGAAAACAAAATTTGGTGTGTATGGAAGCAACGGGTTGATTGTAGTCATCTGCGACGTGAGAGAAGTTGAAGGAAGAGGAATATAAGCTTATAGACAATCGTGAAGATATCTAAAACAGGCTGCAGAGAAAAGAATGAAGTGGAGATGAATTGTCTAAGTCTTATGCTCCTCTACGAACCCAAGTAAATCATAATAATATTAAATGATAGATACTCTTTATTTTATTCAATATGAAATTGCCTTAGAGTTTCTATGCACACTGAGCTTGAGTCAGTCGCGTGATCAGGTC
The DNA here is from genome assembly GCA_944472135.2 of Trichobilharzia regenti. Lineage (NCBI taxonomy): Eukaryota > Metazoa > Platyhelminthes > Trematoda > Strigeidida > Schistosomatidae > Trichobilharzia > Trichobilharzia regenti. Next base: position 107,901,118 of record OX235264.1, read on the forward strand.
AAATATGAGTTTGTCTAGATTTTAGTAAATATCAAACAGTCAGTGCAACAAAAACACGCAAAAAGTTTGGAAAAAGGTTACATTTTTTTCATTGATTTTGTTCTCATGGATTATACAGGACTTCATTCCATATTAGTTTGTCTATTAGATGTATCAAACAGTGAAACAGTATTATTTACTGGATATTGAAGTTTCGAACACAGTTTATTGTTCATAATCATGTCTATTGTAGTCACACGACTTTGGAACTTGAGTTTTATAGTTTTCTTTGTCCTCTCTTATTTGTCGTCGCAGTGGTTGTAGAATTTTTTAGATATCTGGGAGGACAGGTGTCGGATAATTCCTGTTACATGTATTTGAGTTGATTTGATAAACAAAGCTTCTGTCATAAATCTCTCCCTCCACTCACCCTGTGACATTAGATTTTAAACTCTCATCTTATTGCGTCATCCTATTGCATGGTTGTGTGTAACTGCACTCAGAGAGTAATAAAGCTGAACTATCCTCTAGATTTCTTATCTTATTCGAGTCAACTAATCTAAATTTTGTTAGGTATTTGTGCTCCGCTAGTGTGACTGACGATGTTCTATTAGCTTGACCTATGTATTTGACCTGACAATCATTGCAGGCAGGGTATTAGATAAACTAAAGTGTTTTGTTTTAAAGACTTCAGAGGATTGATCCTCTAACCGACACAGCTTGTTTCTAATTGAGTTTGTGGGTGGTTTGAATGCCAGCCACTTTTATTGCTGTCAGTATTGCTAAGAATTCTGCGTAAGGCTTCCGAGGTTCCTTCTCTGTATGGAATTACTACTGATGATTTAGATTCCTTATTGTTGGTGTCGTCATTATCTTGGGCATATTTGACATACATGTCGTCCTTAATACTGTTTCACTGTGTGATACATCTAATAAACAATTTACTACCATAAGGCCCAAATATAACACATATATTATTAAAGGAATTTATATTTTGAATATTAAGATAAGAACACCTTTCGCAAAATAATATGAATCCATTTTATTCCTTGGGACTTCCATCAACTGCGAACAGTGTGAAAAATAAACTACATAAGAAATAAATATGAAATATATTCAACATAGATATCAAGGAGACGATTTGTAGCTCAGGTGAATGATTTCTATGAGGTTGTGTTCCCTGAGCTGGATGGTTTATTTGAGAAGTTTTCAATGGCCTACTATGCGAAATCCTCAGTGGTTACTTTAATTTGAAGTGAGTTTTCGGGTTTCTCTACGAGTTACATGGTGAACGTTCCTGGTGACCTTGAACGTGAATGCTTGCTCTTGTCTATCTTCATACTTTCTGTTTCATGGTTACCACAGTGACTGCTTTGTCTGGGACAATGTTCAAATATTAGACGGTGGAAATGCCAAGAATACCAGAGAATTTCTAGAAGCCTGGTTTTCCAATGAATCCCTAATTAATAGACACATTTAAATAGACAAAATGTAGCAGTCATTAAGCAGGGAATCTCATAAACAGAGAGTCAAACTTCAGGTCAAGCAAACAATCAGTGTGCCAATACAAGTAGCCTAGGGGCTGTGAAAACGCACAAAAACAACCAGTCATATTCAAGGTCACCGGAAGGGATGACTTAGGAAGTCATGGGGGAATCTAAAAGCCCACTTCAAATCGAAGTATGAGCTGAAGATGCTCTCTAGTAGGTCAAAGAAAGCCTTGCAAATAAACCATCCAGCTAAGAGAACACAACTCTATCGAAATTTTATACAAACTTGACTGATTAGGCGATTCACATAATGAGAATAGAATAAAATGTGGGCAATGAAGATGGGGTACAAAGTATACGAGAAGTAGGAGTAGTTAATTGTAAATAGACTAGAAGTATTTTATATATTGTACATAGAAGGATGTTCTGGAGTTCTTAAGGTAATTCACGCTTAATTGGAGATCACGATATGGCCACGAGTAATGTTATTCAGCTGAAATGAAAGAAGTCAAGGAGAAAAAAGATATCAAGATTTAGTGAAGATAGAGATGAATGCATTTATCGATTTATGACAAAAAGTTAAAGTGTAAGAGTCAGAGTTCAATAAGGTAAATATTAAGTTAGTAACAGTCTCTTTATGCACACACATAATTCAAGTCTTATTTTCCGAGTGGTCAAAGCTTCAGCGAATCGAAGTAGTCTTGAAGTGATTTGTCTATTCAAAACTTCAACGGAATCTACCATGTTGATATAATGTCTTGTATAAGCCAGATGCCAGACTTTGACGCTGTTAAATGCTCCTGAAACTCTAAGATTAACATTCTTACGCACGCATTCGACAATCCTTGCAGATAAAGGTCTCTCAATTCTTCCATCGTACTTTCCACATTATGCACATGTGAATTTCTTAACAAAGTTGGAGTTAACAAGGGCGGAAATCGGTCTACTGCTGGCTGTGTGATTCACCAGGTTGTCTTTTTGTACAGGAGGCTTAGGAATGCGTTAATCTGAAGTCGAACTTAAACCTCTTACGTTTCTAGCAAGCATTCTGCCTTTAAGCCAACTGCACAGTGATTACCAGGAATAAAAGCATCTAAAAGCACTAAAAGCATCCCCAACAGCCTACTTTAGACTCCTATCAAAAACTGCCTTTACTGGCTTCATAGTGAACAGAGACGTTACCACTGAGCTATCTGGGCTTGCGAATGAATTCCTGTAGGACTAAAGTGGGTATTTTGATTTGACACTTGTAACTAGTGTGATGTGTCTAGTCCTTTGATTGGTGTAGACTGAATTCAATCAGTCAGGTTTTGCAGTGTAGCCACCACACTACGTATCTCGCCAGCATGGTGCACATTGATCTACATCTTTCACATAAATTAAGAAAGACTCAACACTAATACCACAGATACAGGATATGATCCTGCCAATAAAATCGAAGGATTAGAAATAATGAAATTACACAAACAAGGTTTGAAAGTTATCTGAGTAGCTTGATATGAATATGAGCATCAGTAAATTGTGCTCAAAATATATATATCACTGTGTGCTATAATCGAATCCACGTTTATGTTTGAAAATCCTTATTATGACTTCAGACTTTCATTTTTTTCATGACTGTCAATGTTCCTCCTCACACACACACATATACATTTACTTAGTATAAAGGGGAACTAAATATTTCTTTAAAATTAGTACTCCGTCTAACCAGTAACTTTAGTAATTCAAATGAACTGTCGTCAAGATTTGATAGAACAGCTCTAAAATATTTGGGCACCGTATGAGAAGTAGACATGGATAAGAAATGCATACCCTAAATCCGTAGCTGTGGAGTTACCTGACAACTTCAGTAGGTCGAATAAAGCAGCTCAAATTTCAGAAAGAAAACAAGGCCATAAGTTCGACAGGGTGCTTCAACTAAACTCTAGTCCTAAACACCATAATTTTGAAAATACGTCTAATAATAAGATTCTAGATACTAACAGTTTGAACAGACATGAAGGTGTGATGTTAGCTGACGCATAGGAAATCCTGATTAATAAATAAGAATGGATATGTATCACTAACTAATAATACTTGATCAAAGTTCCTGACTGTCTATATCTACTTATGGAGACGTTAAGACATTGTTTTACAACTGTTATCCGCACACACACACATACACACTGTGTTTAAAGTGTTTAACAAAGGTAGATCAATATTTGTAAGTCTGAGGTCAAATTTTGATCACAACTCGTACAATTTTGTTTATTATACTTGTTAATATTTGTTTTATGAATGATGATTGGACAAAGTTTTTAAAATTTGAAGATGTTCCTTTTATATATGAACCTCTGTTATGTTAATTTCGATTAATTTCTCTGAAGAAGTTCGGACCAGATTGCCGAACACAGGAAACGTTGGAATTACTCATTTCAATCTCGCTGAGATTTTACAAATATAATTTTTCACAAACTTCACTAATTCTTTTTTTAATAACTCCCTGGGAAATAATTATACCTGAAGAATATTAAACATTTTCACCTGGAGAACAAATAATAAGGGGTTCGATTCACTTGTATGACTGAGGGCGTTGACCAATTCTCACTAATTAATGGAGCCCAGTCATTTATGATGGGCCATTGACTGAAACAAAAATACATACTGTCAAGTAATGAAAAGTTCAAATACCTTCTGCTAATTAACATTAATATTCGATTATTCATTCATGTATTTATAGTGTGCATTAACTAGTCCTGAACTTTCACCTTTTATTTGTCTGTCTAGTGTGAATAGTTAAGAAATGGAATTGGAGAAAACCTCGTGTAAAAGTTTCGGGGTTTTGTGCATACTATGCAGAGTAGAAAAATGAAATTATTTTTATAGTGTTGAAAAGCTTCACTAATTGAATAGGGTAAGAGAAGTGTGAAAACCTTACGCATCACAATTTGCTATAGGATGACTGAAGTGAGAGAAAGCGAACAGGCGTCAAACCAAAAATCGCTTAGCATCAGTTTGTCACTAAAGTCACTGAGGTAAACATTGTCACTGTCAATATATTCAGTTTAAATAGTGAAAAGCAACACTTTTGTATGGGACTATTATTAATTAATTAATTAATTATATCCTTTAATTCATAGAGGAACATAGGGCTTCAGCTGCGCGTCTCCATTGCCTTCGGTCTTCTGCCAACGTTTTCACCCCGCTCCAAGTCTGCCCACACGCTTCCATCTCCTCTTCACATGACCTCCTCCAAGTCACCCTTGCACTGACGACAAACTCGCCGCCCTCCTATCTGGTTCCACTCGAGGGCTTGTCTAGTGATATCACTTGATGGTTTGTTTTCTCAGAGTATGGCCAGCCAATCCATCTCCATTTCTCCCTGCCTATTTGTTTCACAATCGGTTCCTGGTTGGTTCGCTCATTGCCAGAGATCCCTGTTGCTGATCTTCTCTGACCGGCCATTTGATCTTGAGTATTTAGCGAAGACAACTGTTAATGAAGGTCTGTAGCTTATTTGAGATGCTTTTTATGACGCGCAGTGCAAGTCTCTGATCCGTATAGTGGCACTAACTTCACATTGAAGTTGAAAATCCGGATCTCATTTTCATTTTCATACTGAGCAGATTTGAGAGTAATGAAAGCTTGCCTTTCTTTCCCGATCCTTGCTTTGATATCCTCATCAGTTCAGTCCACCTGTAGTTGAAACGATGGTTTTCAGGTAGGTAAAGGAGGTTGTTTCTTTCAGGTTCCTCCCATTTATGCTGATTATTGTCTGTTGTTGTTGCTGTTGGTGTTGGTCAGGAATCTTCATCACCTCTATTTTATCTATGTTCACTTGAATTCCTATCTTTGATGCTTCTTCTGCCAGCTTGTTGCTATTATCTACTGTTAAAAAAGCTTAGTCTTATACAAACTGGCTGCACTCTTACTTCTCTAATAGGATGCAGTACACGGTATATAATGGTGTAGCTTCCTCTTCTTTGCTTACTTAAGCTGCAGTTCCTCAGGGTACTGTTCTCTCTCCGTTTCTCGTTTCCTTCTTCTTACATGACGTACCTCTTTCAGACGAAAACAATTTCGTTAAATATGCAGATGACCTGACTGTTTCGCTTCCCGTTAAGTCTCAGTCAGACTGTTTCAAATTAAATAGCTTCCTGTTGGACATCAGTCAGTGGTCTAAACTAAATAGCCTCATGCTGAATCCCTCAAAATGTCAGACTGTCGACTTCTCCTTTAGGCACAAACGAGATCCACAAACACTAGTAAGCACTCATGATGTCTGTAGAATTGAGGGGACTATAATTGAAACTAAGTATAATGCAAAATACCTCTGTCTAGTTCTATCTTCCGACATTACTTGGTCATCTCATATCCAAATGATTTCCAAGAAAGTGTTTCGTCTAACCAACTACGTTAAGAAACTCAGACTAACTGGAGTCCCTCAACCTCTGCTATCACTATTTCTCAACTCTCGTATCTTACCTATTCTACTTTACTGCTTCCCATTAGCCTTTCCTGGGTTACTGAAAAAGGACTATACCATCCTGAGAAGGATGTTGAAGGTAGTCCGTAAGACTCGTGGTGTAAAACTCAGTCAGCTCGTCACTACATTAGTAGAAAAGCATCTGAAAACATGCGAAAAGTGGTCTAAAACCACCATACTCTCCGACCCGCTGCATCCAAACTCTCTCCTTGTATCTCATCAGGTAGAACCAGAAATCAGTATAAAATAATAAATGCTCGTACAACCAAGTACAGGAGCTCAACGATACCATATTTGGCAAGTCCATGTTCTAAATGACAGATACAATGTTAAGCGCGAAACCTATGACTTGCTTTGTTGTTAATAACATAATTTTGGCTCTTTTATTTCTCTCTTATTTGTATTCTATAGTGAACACCTTCTGAAACATATTTAGCTACCTAAAGTATTAACATTGGCTTAATTTTTTTGTAATTTATTGTATTCCTTCTTTTGTGTGTCTACTGGTTCCGACTATATAATCACTATGAGCATTACAAAATTGTCTTGTCATTAACCTTCATGTATTATTATTTTTGTCGTTGTTTTTTTTGTTTTTCGGTAATATTAACTGACAATCTTGGTTGTGAACGCCATTATCACCATCCTAAAATTTTGTATTATGCATGATTACTCACAATACCACTACAAACACCGCATTAGACCTGACAATAAAAACCCTGAAATGCTTTATTTTATGATTGTTTCGTGTAGTTCAATCAAATTAACTGATCATCTTATGGCGATAAACATTCTTAAATATCATTTCATAACTTCTTGTATGATTATAGCTGTTACTGTTCACCACGCATAAACATATCATAGCTACCACTACCCAATACTGAGATATTATTTATTATGTTGTTTATTTTCCTTTCTACTTCTTGGTATTTTTTCGTATTTTTATTATTTTTGTGTTTTTTACTTTTTGTTGTTGTTGTTTTTATATTTATTTTTTGAAATACTCCTTTTAAATGTTTAATAAAATTAGATGCAATATTGTAGATATGTGCTGAAAATTCCACACTGTATCACTTCTGTATTGTTTCTGGAATAAAGCAAAATTATTATTATTATATGGATTTATATTTTAAAAATCTAATTCCCAATATTTGGTTTAATTCGTGGTTTTTACAATTTACATAGCTGGAGGTGGAATCTCACCACCACCAACACAGTTTCCTTTGGAAACTGAACTATAAAAAATTTCAAATCATGAATGAATTTATAGAAAAGAAAAAGTGTTCAGCAAAGAGTTACTCTTTTCGGCGATATCATTCTCAAGCTGTACAAATCGCAAATTTATAGTAATTTGTCTTGGCAACAAAAGGAATATTTCCAAAGATGTGTTAATGCAATTGTTAGTTTTTGACAAACAGATTACGTAATTTTGAAGGCGTTAATCGGTTAGAAACTAAAATAAAGTTACAAAAGTAGGTTGGGTGACGTAATCTAATTGGTAGGGTTCAATGAAAAAATGAATGAGAGTCAAGTTAATAATCTGAGTAGAATTCACTTGAAAATGAATGAGAGTTAAGTTAATAAGCTGAGTAGAATTCACTTAAAAATAAACGAAAATCGAGTTAGCAACAGTCGTCATGAGCGTAGAGACTTAATAGAGGGTGGGGGTAGAAAATAATGCAATTAAGAAATAGACAAACAAAGAAGAAAGAGGTAAGACAAAATTACGTATTTGGTGTTAAGATAGATCAGGACCATTGTAGATTTAGTGACTGGACAAACTTCTTTTGTATGCAGAGTTCAGGATTCAATATGTGAATTGCCATTGCTTCTGCAGTTTGAAGAAGTTTAATTCGTACTCTTTTGGCAAGATTTCCACGTATTGTGTAGATAACTGGGAAGTTGTTTTGTGGGTTTGCTTGGTGTCCAATTAGATTACGTCACCCAACCTACTTTTGTAACTTTATTTTAGTTTCTAACCGATTTAACGCCTTCAAAATTACGTAATCTGTTTGTCAAAAACTAACAATTGCATTAACACATCTTTGGAAATATTCCTTTTGTTGCCAAGACAAATTACTATACCTGAAAATTACTATAAATTTGCGATTTGTACAGCTTGAGAATGATATCGCCGAAAAGAGTAACTCTTTGCTGAACACTTTTTCTTTTCTATGACTGAATGGGAATTTTCAAGCCCATGAATGAATTTGTAAATTGTTAATTTAACCTAAGACATGACTAGTTCGCCCAAATAGCTAGCCAAAATTCAGGTGGTTTGAACTTATTCAGCCTATTGAGTTGAGTCTAGTTATTTTGGAAACGGCCATCCGGGGTTTAGACCATTTCTGTCCACCAAATTGGCTAGCACTACTGGTTGATGTTAGGGGTAGACAATTACTCATGTCATTCGTATACATTCCAAAATGAGGGGTCTAATTATATTCTTCTTAAAAGAATAACTTTTTAGAGCAATCGTTCATAATTTGTTCACGTAATCGTGTAGCAGTCTTTGATAAGTTGTTGCAACGATCCGACTGCCAAAAGTACTCTTCTGTGTAAAATTAGTTTCTTTTCCAAAATTTGCTTCAGAAAGGAGGTGGGTTTTCATGATAATGGATGAATACATTGCATCTCATCACCATCTGGAAGTAGGCGAGGTGTAAACTTTTATCAGAACATGCCTTCAGTCGATAATGAAGATCAGATACTTTGTAATGGTAAAAAGAGATGACATAACAAATAATGGTGTAAAGGATATAGGGCTTTGAGAATTCATGAGGTGAAGATTTTCATTAGATGAGAAAAATGTGGTCAGGTGTCAGAAAAGTGAGAAATAACTAAGTGAAATCAACTAATTGGGACATGTAGGAGTGATTATAGTGAATTAACTGATTAAAATAGAAGCACCTAAGTAGAAAAGAGTTTAAGAGCATCGTATCATAGAAGATTGAATACGCGTTTTCTGCGCGTATTGAGTTTTGAGTAATATTGACGAAATGTTTGCGTATTCTCCATATCTAGGTACTGAAGCATTACACTCTGCATCATTTGAAATTACCTTCCATCTTGTCACCGGCCATTGCATAATTTCTTTCGTCTTTGGAAATCAATTCTGCGAGATTGTATCGGCTATGTATCATCTTCTTGTTTTGTTAATTTTTCAAGTATTGGATTTCTAGGGATTTTCTTTGATTACATGGAGGATTTCATCATGAGATAACATCAGTTAGAAAACCACTGGAAAGCCTACAGGGAGTACTGGACAGCTATTTCGTTCTAGTTTGAGACTCTTCATCAATATGCACCCACCGGGATTCGAACCCAGGACCATCTGGTTACAAGGCGAGCTTGCAGACAGTTGAGCCACTGGGACTCTATCCAGTGGTCCTTGAATTCTAACTTCTGCCAATTCACGACATAGCGCGACCACTTCACAATGTCTTCTTTGATGAGTTACTGCCTCATATTTAATCTTTTGTACCCTACTGGTCACGGCTTCTCACTAGAATCCCAGGTTAACTGTCTGAATACAGTAAGTCGCTAGTAAGCATCAGATTAATTTTCAAGTATTGAATTTCCAAGGATTTTCTGTTTCATTGCATGGAGAATTTGGTCACAAGCTGACATCGGTACTCTCAGGTTTTCTAGTGGTTCTCTAACTGATGTCAGCTCATGATGAAATCCTCCATACGATCTTAATTTTTCGTCGGTTTCTGAAGTCGTCATACTCTGCATTACATGAAAATGTTTATCAGTAGTACACGTTGCATTTTAATTACTGAGAAAGTACATTTTTAATTGAAACCCAGAGGTTTTGGTATGTTTTACTCTTCATTCATTCATAGAATACATTGCAGACAGGGATGACTATTAAATCGCAATTTGCAGTTTCTACAATTTGATGTGAAAAGTTATCATAGTCTTGTTTGACAAACATAAGTTACTTAGATCAAAATATGGCATCTGTCTTAATAGCATAAATGGCATCCCTGAAAGCAAGCAAGATTCATCTTCGTATATACTACACATTGATTGACTTATATGAGTAGTTGGTTGGCAATCATTATTAGATATTATAATAGCTGGCCAAAACATTTGAACAGGGCGGCAGGTCAAGGTCTAATGTATATGGTCGTCTCATATCTTGATGATATCTAAGAAAATATTCCGTCTTACCTTCTACATCAAGAAGTTAAGACTTTCTGGTGTAACCCAACCCTTACTCCTACAATTCGTTAACTCCCGCATTCTGCCTATTATTCTCTTTTGTTCCCCCTCAGTTTATCCAAGGGTACAGAAGAAGGACTATACCATATTACGCAAGATGATGTTAAAGGTTGTCAGCAGGGTAAGCAACGTGCCACTTAACCAGCTTGCTTATATTCTGGTCAACGGGCACTTGGATTCATGTGAAGAGTGTGCTTAATCCATTCTAACTCACACCACCCTCTTCATCACAACCCTCCCCTTGTATCTCATCAGGCAGATCCAGAAGCCTATATAGAAAACTGTATGCTCGCACTAGCAAGTTCAAATACTCAATCATACCCTACTTAGCCCGTGTTCTGTGCGATAAAGAAAGTATTAGTCGTGATACCTATAACTTATTAATTAATGGGTAGAACAATTGGATCTCGTCTTTCCAACTCATATCATTTATAGGTACAACGTTTTCCTTCTTTCTTTTTCTTTCCTCTTTACCTCTTTTTTGCTATATGCTGTATTTGTTTCTCTCTTGCTTACAAACTCTATTTAAAACATTCTTCTTGTTCGTTCTTTCATACTCTGTATATGTCGATCTTTTCGTTACCACTTACGCCAGTAAATATGCTAGTTAGTATCTACTTTTCTAACACCTTCAAACATTCTGTTCACTTTTGACTTTGCTATCGATATGCTAATATGTTGTTGTCAAAATTAATTGAGATTACCCATAATCGGTGTATAATTTCATTTATTGTTAATGTAATAACTGGATGCAATACTGTAGTGAAATGCTGAGAATTCCATTCTGTATCACAATTACCGTTTTGGAATAAAGCAAATTATTATTATTAATCATTGCCGCTTGTTAACCAAGGAGATCAAAGTGACCCAAACACTCACAGGACGACTCAGTCAGCAATGTACATAGTTTAGGTCAATCATCATGAATAGCCGTATCAATTCAGACCACCCAACGAAAGTCGGCTAATTGAATACAGTTGCGTTCTGACTGCAAGAACATGGTCTACCTTTAATTTATTAAATAGCGGTATTTACTTTTAAAATGTCTTGTATTCATAAAATTATAAGGCGTTAAATCCTATTTTTTCATTCTTACCTATAGAGGCAGTCTTGGCAAAAAACAGACAGTCAGTGCAACAAATTCATGATCTGCAACAAGTTCTTGAAGAGGGTGAATATCGTATCAGCCAGCTGGAAAGTTTATTACAAAATCGTAAAGACTATCCTCGATATCCGTCAAATTTAATGCCAAATAACAATAACAGACAAGGCCAACCGAATGCAATATCACAAGCAGCACGACCAAGTTCAAAGGTCACCTATTCAAGTCGTCAAAGTCATCGTACACTCTCCAGTATTGATCGGTAAATCTAATATTGTCTTAGCTGTTGATGAAGGCGAGGAACTGTGTTATATATTCCACCTCTGTACATTTGTTCTTCTTGTATCATACACATATGCTTATTAGGTTTTTAGTAGTAAAGAAAATGAACTACAAAAATTATGCTGCTTTAATTGAAGTTTTACAAAATAGAATTATTAACTACTCATACGAATTTATAACGACCTCAGGTAACGCATATATATATATATATATATATATATATATATATATATATATATTTTATATATTTACATATACATATCATGAATACTAATACCCTGTTAGTTTTATTCACAGCGATTTATTGCCTTTTTATATATATTTAAAAATATAATAAAGATCATAAAATATCTAAAATAATTTTGGTGTTAATTTCCCCTCTTAAAGAACACAATATTTTGTTGAAGAGATTCTTTTCCAGCCCATTATCATTACCAAGCTGTACAGTCACTTTTTCCGTTCGGTCGTAGCCTTCAATTCACTCATTTGATATATTTCCAATGTGATTAGGGATTGATATTGGTAAGAGAACCATTGATAACTAGGGAGTACTGCTATACGCCTGTTTCGTCCTAGTTTGAGATTCCTCAGCATAGGCGCACACTAGGTCTCGAATTCAAGACTTTCCGATTTGTTACAAGGCAGTCTCGCAGATCATTCAGTGGTAATTAAAACGTAAATCTGAAATCGATAGCTTTGATTCGCAAGAGAAACCTTCTTGAAATGAATGCATTAAATATGTTATATCTACCATGTGGAACACTAACTCTTCTCTTGCAAGCTATGCGACTCAATAGATTTCTGTCAATAGTTTTTGAACGCTATTAGATGTACGTAGATTTCCACAAGGACACTCACGTCTAGAAAACAATACTTTAAAACGAATCCAGCATGAAATTAACGTCGTAACTTGAGCAAAGCATTCATAACAGGTTGCATGATCCGATGTATGGTGTTCACTTTCATCGTTATTCTGTAACTTGCCTTATATGGACTACGATTGACGTTTTCCTGCAAGAAACTGTTCAGCCAGAACGCGAAAGACAAGCTATCGCATTGGGCCACCTCAACGTGCATATACCAGTTTACTTGCCCTTGTGGAGCTGAGTACGTTGGCCGTACCATGTGCCGACTTGAAAAACGCGCTCTTGAACACCATCCAGCCTGGCTAGTAAAAGGAGAACGAAAACGGGTAAATAGTTCGGCGACAGGACATCTGGTTAATTCAGGACATTCAGCGCCACTCGAAAAATCCTTCAAAATCATGTACAAGATTCGATCAAACCTATCAAAGGGAGTAAAATCAAGGCAACTGGGCATAGCCGAGGCGCTAGCTATACGAAAGCTCAAACCCATGCTGTGTATACAAAAGAAATACGTCCAACCCCTGTCCCTGCCATGGCTATCATAAACAGGTAATTTTTTTTAGTAATGACCATCCCATCGCCTTTCTTATCTAAACTTCCTGTTTATTCATGTTATTTTAAGTTTTTCCTAACCCCTGTTTACACTACCATATTTTCATACCCGAACTTAGTGTTTATTTTTTCATTTTATTATTTCTACATTTCTAACCCCTAATTGCACAATGTCAACCTTCTTAGATATCATGATGCTACTTTGTTTGTTTCTATCCATCCCCCTGTTTATTACGGCATTCTAATTCCAATTTTAATTTTTATTAATTTGACCGTTGACCGGATATTATTCTGGAACTTTCCCATCCATTTGATATAAATACGCGAATGTGCAGCCTAGATGATGACTTCGTCGAAAAGAAAATTTTCTTCGCTGCAATTGTCTTCTTATATGGTGTTGTTTTAACTAAGATTCAACCGTGGAGTCGTTGTGTCAAATTCCAAATCACTATTCACTAGACTTCTTAAACCAGGTGAACCACCTTTTCATGCAAAGCGTATCAGTTATCCTCTACTTTAATGAATTTTGGTTTAGTCATGGAACAGCAAAATCAAAAATGATCAATACGATAGTGCGATCGATAAAACAGAGTGACTTATCCATCTCTCAACACACGTATAAAGTCCTACAGAAATAAGTGTATTAGAAAAGGGACTAAATTTCAATGTAGCAGTGGACGAGCTGAAGCCTGAGGATGTCACCCCTAAAATAGAAATACCACTAAGTGGGATAGACAAAACAATAGCTGACGCAGTACGGCCACAATGTGCACTTACGTTAAAACGACAAAAATGTCGAAAGCCAGAGATAGAAGCCCCGAAATACCTTAAGAATAACGATGATATCGTTATCATAAAGTCAGACAAAAAAAATGCAACAGTAGTATTGGACAAATCAGACCATTTGGACAGGGTAAATACTCACATGCAAACAAGACCATATGAGGGAACTAATAAATCAATAGACACAGTTACGGATAAAATTAAGAAATCCACAGCGGACCTTATACGCCGAATGAAGCCGTTTCTAGGTGAGTCTAAATGGTTGAATTTAATGCCCAAAACTAACAACCCTAGTAGGGTGTATGGTGTTGTTAAAATTCATAAGTCAGGATACCCTGTTGGGCCTATATTTGATTTTAGTAATTCACCTACTTATGAATTATCTAAATATTTAGCCATGGTATTAAATCCCCTAAAATGCCACTCGAAATCTAGACTAACTAATTCTTATGAACTTAAACACAGATTAACAAGGTAGGAATAAAAGTGGCTGGCATTCAAACCACACACAAACTCAATTAGAAACAAGCTTTTTCGGTTAAAGGATCTTGCCAGTGGAACCTTTGAAACAAAACACTTTAGTTTATATAATACCTTGCTGAAATGATTGTCAGATCAAATAAATGATATATGATTATGAACAATACGTTTTGTTCGAAATGTCATCCAGTAAATAATACTGTTTCACCGTGTGATACATCCAATAAACAAACTAATATGGAATTACTTACTACCACAGTGCCCAAGTTTTATACATATATTTATATGATTAGTACGAAATTTGTGAATAATTATAATAAATATGGTGGAATGCGACAAAACGTTTGTCATTATAATAGTAAGTCAATGTTAGGCGATAAAACAGGTTATGTAATATATATAGAAAATAGTCCACAGAATGACTAAATCTTGAGGCCAAGTTAAAGGGTAGAGATCCGGGAGTGCAGGCGCATCAATGACCTTGAATGCATGTCATTCGTTAAAGAATAGGGCTTGCCACTATTATAGCTCCACTGTTAACTCTGTGCTTGGAATGAGGTGGAAATTGTATCCTATTTCCTTTTTCAATACTCCTTGGATAATGGATTGATAGGTTGTTAGGATAAAGGTCGAGAATAGGGTTTCGATCAATTTTTATGATTGAGGTTAGGATTAAGGTTGGGAGTAGGTTTGGGGTCAGGGAATAGGCTTTGAATTTTTTATTATCTTTATTTGAGTTTTAGGATATTCATAATTGTTATCTGTATTTTCCTGGTAAAAATAAATAGCATCTTTTATGTAGAAAATATTGTTTATTCTGATTAGACGCCTCAAGGTAACTCTTGCGTTCAGATTGCTAGGATAGCTATTCTGTAACTTTGGTGATCTTGGAAGTGGGTGTAAAAACCAATGTGATTAGAAGAATTAGTACGGGAACAACAGCATTGCATAACATTGTAAGGAGTTTGATAGCTTTTGAAACTGGAATGAGAATGATTTGTCAAAATAATGGAGTTTTACTCTACCACCGCACCCACCTTTTTTACTTACATTCAATAAAAATAATCAACCTTATAAGTGAAACAACACCTGGAACTATTGAAAGTGAAAATTAAAAGAAAGTAATAATAGTCGTAATAATAGGGAATGAGTAAACAAACTAAATCGATAAAATTAAAAATAAATGCTTCATTCCTTCTTTCTATTCTACAGACAAAGTAGAGATAGGTACTGTGCATGCTTCTTTTGTAAGTAAGGATCCGCCTTGTATGCATGAATAGACAAAGCCGCCATTGTCTATAAAAGTTAGGAACGAAGAAATCCTCGCAAGTTAGCGTCGATTTCATAGATGGTCTTAATGTCATGTTTAAGAGAGTGCAAGTGAAATAAGTCAATCAAAAACTCCTAAAACACAGCAGTTCACGCTTTTTCTCGATATAAGTGGGATCTTACTGAAGGCGATGATTGAAAATTCCCTATTTAGACATTTAGAAAGCAAAAGGATTGGGTGAAGAAATATCTGCCTTTCAATTAGAACCTCATCTCTAGCTCTACTCTAAATTCGCCTCTGTTATGGGTATCTAACAGTTTGACTGCAGCTATGGAGTCAGCTACATCAGGCGTACAATTAGGCAGGTTCATCGTCGTATCTCCGAACTTCAACCAGCATGGTTAAGCAATGGGCAAACTAGATCTATTTGTGGCTCTGTTTTAGTATACCTTGTACATAGTGAGCATAAGGGTGACTTTAATACAGAATATAAAATAATTTATCGCATTCCTACTGCCCGAGACACATGACGAAGGTAATAGAGACGGGTCGGACACATACTGAGGAGACCGTCAAATAAACGTCATGCGCCACTCCAGTGTTCGATTGATACTCAAATGGAAAATGCCAAGTTTGGCATGGGTCTCGGTTTGATATATAGTAGATAGTGTCAGAAAGGGATGAGAAATTATGGACAGTCTTGAGGTAAGTTAAAGAGGATGTTGGAGAACAGGACAAAGTAGAGGTGTATTGTTTAAATCCTGTGTTCCACTTTGGACCCAAAGGAACAATAATAATAATAATGTCTTTGACTGCAACATTGTATGATGCAGGTTTGTATCTCCGGCTTCCTTGAGTTTGCGGATATGTCTTACTAACGAATATCAGTATACCGAAACCCAGCTCTAAGACGTTATGCGCAGTAACTCCACTTAGTAGGTCTTTGTTTCATAGAAATAAGAAAGTGTCACTTGTTACTTTCTGATGGTGTAACAACAGAAGACAAGGGCCAGGCAACAGATCGTTTTATTATGAAAATCAACACGTATTTATACATCTTTCAACTACATTATTATAGACAAGCGCAGTCATCTGATTGGTTGTTTAGGTAGACAAACGCAGGCTTCTGATTGGTTGTTTCGGGATTCCTTGACAAATAGAGTTCTCTCTGCGAATCATATTTTGCCACGTTAACTTTGCTGTGATTGGTTGTTGACTCAGGCTTGTTCATATTTTCTCACGGCCCATATTAGTGACCTAGACCTTAACGTAGATTAGTGCCAACCAATCGGCTAGCAGCCTGCTCTCACCACACTCGTCCCCCCGTCAAATACGTGCGACTGAAGTCGGCTTGATCTACTTGGTGCAGGCGTCATCGTTGGCTTGTCTCGCTGTATCCATTTCTGGAGCTCGCTGACGTTCACGCGCCTCTCATTGTTCGCCATTGCGACTGTGTCTGCGTAACCCCATCTCGAAGTGACCATATATGGTCCTTCCCACTTTGGAAACTGTTTGCCTGACCCTGTCGAACATTCGTCCATACTTCGGCCGACACCTTCATATGCTGCTTTCGCCCGACCTCCCAGCAGCGTCTCAAGTAGCAGCTCCATCGCTGGCAGATCTTGAACGCCACTCAACCGTGCAGAAGCCTTGAAGTCCTGCCCGAAGATCCATATGTCTCCATCAAAAACTGCAGGGTATAGGCTTTTCATTTGTCGGTAGGCAGCGACACCAAATGTAACAACAGAAGACAAGGGCCAGGCAACAGATCGTTTTATTATGAAAATCAACACGTATTTATACATCTTTCAACTACATTATTATAGACAAGCGCAGTCATCTGATTGGTTGTTTAGGTAGACAAACGCAGGCTTCTGATTGGTTGTTTCGGGATTCCTTGACAAATAGAGTTCTCTCTGCGAATCATATTTTGCCACGTTAACTTTGCTGTGATTGGTTTTTGACTCAGGCTTGTTCATATTTTCTCACGGCCCATATTAGTGACCTAGACCTTAACGTAGATTAGTGCCAACCAATCGGCTAGCAGCCTGCTCTCACCACAATGGTAAAATTACCCTACATTTCAGCTGAAACTTTTTCTTAGATTTTTAACACCCTGACGTCTTTACGCACCTCGTGAAATGATTATATCTCTTGGTGATAACTCTGTAACACCACAACGCTTAATGAATTCAGATCTTGTTGAAATCCCAAAGTATAACATCCCGAAAGGCAGTTAATTGAAGACTGGTTTTCCAGAGTAAAAGTGATTATGATTAACAATGAAAACATAGTCATAGACCCTCGTGACTGATGTTCATATTGAATTTTATTCACACTGATTATAGGCGAAAGCAAAAAGCTGGCTGAAGAAACAGAGAAGACAGGACTCCAGGTGAACGTAGAAAAGACAGAGCAACAACAACCAGTACCAATCACCATCAATGGGAGAGATTTGACAGAGGTTCCTTCCTTCCTTTACTTATCTAGACAGCCAGCATGCTTTCAAACACAAACAGTCAGAACGGATAAAGATGTCAAAATCAGACATTATTAGAAAGCCATCCACCTGAAACCACTTTGGAAATCTTCTGTATTCAGCATAAGGAACAAGATTCGTATTTGCAGCACTTATTGTATGTGGGTCAGAAACTTGTAGTGTGCTTGTCATCAAAAGGATTTATAACAAGCCATTGCAGATCTTTATTAGCAACAAGAAACTCTGGCTGGCAAAAAACCAACCGAGATCCGATTGCTCAACAAATATGTAGGAGAAAATAGAGATGGATTGAGCACACAATGAGGAGACCGTTGAATGACACTGCACACCATGCTCTTGAGTAGAATTCAAGGGGGAAGCGAAGAGTGAGACTTCCTGAAGGTGACATGGAGGAGATCGTGTGAGGACAAGGAGATGAGAGATTATGATCAATCGTCGACCCAGCTAAAGAGGAAATCGCAGAATAGAGGAAAATGGAGATGTGTTGTTGATGCCGTATTTTCAGTCGCGACCTGAGGCAATAATAATGATATATAATAACAGGCTGCACATGAATGAATTTTATTTATTTTTTTATTTTTATTTTTTTGGTAACAGCTTGATTCCACACTGTATTTTTGGTACAAGTACGGAATTTTCAGCGTGGATATCGGTAGCCCAAATTTCGCAGGCCGGTCATAGATATTTGGTGTGCGCCGGCGTGAGCTCGAACCCCGGACCATATGTATGGTCGTCGAGAGTCCTAACCACTGTGCCACCGACGCACAATAATTATAAGCAAAAACGGGGAGAGAAATATGGTTAGTATATTATGTATGTGAATAGGATTGTTAGTGTGTAAGTAAATTACAAAGCTGAATATAACAGAAGGTTCACTTCTATGAGTGTAATAAAAAGGCATCTAGAACTTATACACACAGAATAGAAAGTCATACCTATAATTTGTAAAAAATTATATTTGTAAAATCTCAGCGAGATTGAAATGAGTAATTCCAACGTTTCCTGTGTTCGGCAATCTGGTCCGAACTTCTTCAGAGAAATTAATCCAAATAAACATAACAGAGGTTCATATATAAAAGGAACATCTTTAGTTTTTAAAAACTTTGTCCAATCATGATTTATAAAACAAATATTAACAAGTATAATAAACAAAATTGTACGAGTTGTGATCAAAATTTGACCTCAGACTTACAAATATTGATCTACCCTTGTTAAACACTTTAAACACAGTGTGTATGTGTGTGTGTGTGTGTGCGGATAAACAGTTGTAAAACAATGTCTTAACGTCTCCATAAGTAGATATAGACAGTCAGGAACTTTGATCAAGTATTATTAGTTAGTGATGCATATCCATTTTTATTTATTAATCAGGATTTCCTATGCGTCAGCTAACATCACACCTTCATGTCTGTTCAAACTGTTAGTATCTAGAATTTTATGATTAGACGTATTTTCGAAATTATGGTGTTTAGGATTAGAGTTTAGTTGAACAACCCCGTCAAACTTATTACTTTGACTTCTTTCTGAAAATTGAGTTGCTTTATTCGACCTACTGGAGTTGTCAGGTGACTGGACAGCTACGAATTTAGGATACAAATTCTGTTGCAGACAACGGAGAGTGGAAACACAATGATTGTGCCAATTACATAGTTTCTTTGTTAGTTTAATTCGATTACAAAATAAATCAAATGAACTGTAGTCAAGATTTGACAGAATAGTTCTATAATATTTGGGCGCCGAGTGAGAAGTAGACATTTGTAAAAAATTATATTTGAAAAATCTCAGCGATATTGAAATGAGTAATTCCAACGTTCATGTAACATACACAAAAAGAAATAATTAGATGTATTTTTTTCTTCGATGTTCTGAACTTAGCATTATTTTACTGTATAGTAAATGCACATAATTTTTTGTTAACCAAAAAGCTCATTTCGTACATTTTCCTCGACATGGTTCTTAGCGTTCTTGTTTTCTTTTCCAGGTGCGACGGGCAGTGGACAGGAAACAAACGAAGCACGGAATCCAACGAAAAACAACAAGGAAGCTATGTACAAACACCCTATTAGCATAGGCAGACAAACCAGTAGGCATACCACCAAGCCGCTCGGAAGACTTTTTTCACCTCAAAGGGAACCATCAAGTTTATTTTACTTCCGGCTGGTTCTGTCTTAGGGTCCTCACGACCCCACTAGGGGGGGGAGTGAGCTGTAGCGGTAAATAATTTCCCAAAATTATTGACCACAGCAATCACTCATTGGATGCTGATCACCACTGTTTAAGTCGACTTGTTTAGCTGAAGGCTTCCGGTCAGGCATCCCCGACATTTGGTACCCCGTCGTATCACGTGCACGATCACTAGCTAGTTAAGCGTTTGTCTGAAGGCTTGTTTCGGTCCCGAAATATATCTCTTGGTTTGGACGATCAAATATTGGCTTTTGCTTTGTCTTTGGTATGCGAGAATAAATTAATTAGAAGTTGCTGAACGAGATATCCGTCAACCTTTAAAGCCTGATCCGTTTCTTTTTCCCACAACAGCTTTTGTTCTGAAAAAAATAGCAGTAACCTCTATTATTTGGAGTATCCGGTGCCTAGGGGCTTTCGACGGTTTATTCTGTACCTGATTGAAAAAGACCAGGTGGTTTAATATCGACGGTTTTCAATAAACTTTCATTTAACCACACTGCAAGGTATTTCTGAGCACGTAAAACTATGTTTCTAACATAGTAGTCTGGAATTATCTGAGAGAAATAAAAGTGAAGTAAAAAAACCTGTATTCAGGTTAACGAAAGGTCTGATAACCACTGGAATGAATCACATGTGGAATGCTATGAGTTTTGAGAGTATTATCAGCTTTTAGTATTAAAGAGGTTGGTTGAAACCTCAAGCGACATCATACTGGAATAATATTATTATTATTGTTCTCTCGACTTTCAAGGGGAATCTTGGGCTTCAGCAGCACATTTCTATTTCACATTGTTTTATGCATTGCTGAAGGCCTTCGGTTCCTTCTTTCACGACTTCCTTTACGCAGCATTTGGACCCATGCCAAACTTGACGTTTCCTGTTTCAATCCCACTAGAGAGATGGCTTATCGTGCGATGACATTCAACCGTCTCCTCAACATTTGTCCAGTCCAACTCCTTTTTCTTCGTCATATCTGATGACAAATAGATTCATGGTTCGTTCGTTTCCAGACTTTCTAGTAGCTAATTCCACCTGACCATTTGATCTTTAGTCGGGAGAGAAGAGTAGAGATGTTGGTGAAAGTATGTAGTGGTGGCGACGCGTGAGTCAAGTTTCTATTCTCTATAGAAGCACTTATGTTGAACATTCAAATTTCGTTATTTATGCTAAGTGGAGAAAATTTGCTGACTGATTTCAGAGTATTGAAGGTGTGGCTTACCTTTGTGATTCCGACTGTTTCTGACTTCTTCATCTTGTGCCCTTTGCTTATAGTTGAGACGATGTCGCCTATATAAGTGAAAGAAGTAATCTCCTTGAAATTTCTTCCGATGTTGGTAGTTTGTTATTTTCATCACCTCTGTTGTCCCCCTATTCCTGTGAAGTCTCCTATCTTTACTGCTTCTTCAGCCAGTTTACTGGTTTTCGCCTATAGAGCTTCAGGTTTGTGTGATATTAGGCATAAATCATCCGCAAAATCCAGATATTTTAGAGCCTCTTTATCGCTCAAGAGTATTTCTGTCTTCTCAATCCCTCTACCGATACTGTGCTTCTTAGTCCAGTGCAACTTTTTCAATAATTTCATCGGTGATAACAGTCGACATTGGGTTGTTACTCCTGTCTCCAATTCAAAAGCATCTCAGAGTTTCTGTTGTCTGTGGCCTGAAATGTGGTATTGTCATATAGCTGTTAAAAAACGATAATAAAGCTTTCTGGAACTTGATAGCTTATAGGTAATTTCCAAACTACTTCATGTCCAACCCTGCTGAATGCACTTTCAAAGTTCAAGAAGTTTAGATCAGAATTTGACAGCCATCCTATGCTTTATTCCATGATTATCCGTGGGGTTACTATTTGATCCGTATATGCTCCGCTTTTTCTTAATCGAGGTTGTTTCTATCAGAGTTATGCATCAACTGCCGGTTTTATATTCTCTCTAGGATGATACAACAATATTTTGGATGCTGTGGAGGGGTTGACGATTCTGCATCAATTCTTGCAGATGCCTAAGTCATCCTCCTTTAGTAGTTTGACAAGGTAGAGCTATTCTTCCAGTCAGCAGGTCCCTTTTTCTTCCATCCAAGTACTTTGCAATATTTACGCTGGCATATCCGCTGCAACCTCTAGATCCTATTACATTAAAAATATTTCAGAATAAAGTGAAAGTCATATTTACAAGGTTAGATTGATGGTGACTATCAGTGTGGAATCCAGGATTCGCAATTCGTCCGATAACTGACAAAGATACAACATTACTTACTGTCAGACACACAATCAAACAACGGAAAATAAAAACCTAGTCTAAATAAACGTACTACTTACTGGTTCACCGATTTCAGCAATATTATTTTAGCAAATTCTGACTCAGGAAAAGAATTAATATCAATAGCTTTTTTAAAAAAGTACTGTAGGCGTTTAAAAAATGACTAACTACGAGCTAATCTCTTGTTAACTATTCCAAACAAAACTACAAGAATTAACATGTAACATGTACCCACTGCTTTCACTTTGTATAGAGAATTTGTATATTGTTGCATGCCTTGTGAATATGATAAAAGTAGAGGATTTCTCAAATTTCCGCTCTGCACAATAAATACTACATTGAAAGGTGATACCAAAAAGATACAAAAATATGCTTTTTTTGTGTGTCAAAAACCAAATGTCGCCCACGAATTTTTAAATCAGCACTGTTTTCATTCAAGTGCAACTAAGTTTTTACATGAAAGTTTTTTTTCTTTATTCATTAGTCAGTCATTTAGCTACAAAAAAGGAATGATAGACTAATTTTTTCCACGAAACATGTTTAGCTCTCCTTCATGCATGCAAGCAAATATTAGTCAAAAAGAAATTAATAGAAATTATTTATTATACGTTACTATTGTTTCCTTTAATGCCTAGAGGAACATAGGGCTTCAGGTGCACGTCTTTATTGCGTTCGTTTCTCTGCCGAAGCTTTCACCTGGCTCCACGTCTGCCCACATGCTTTCATCTTCTATTCACATCACCCTCGCACCGAAGACCAATTCACCACTTCCTATTCAGGTTCCAATTGAGCGATGGCCTGTCTTGTGATGTCACTTGATGGTTTGTTTTCTCAGAGTATGGCCACTTCACCTCCATTTCTTTCTGCATATTGTTGCACAACTGGTTCCTGGTTGCTTTGCTTCCAGAGATCTATGTTGCTGACGTTTTCTGGCTGGCCAACTGATCTTGAGTATTGAGGGAAGACAGTTGATGATGAATGTCTGTTGTTTGTTCGAAGTGCCCTTTGTGACGCCGCTCCAAGTCTCTGATCCATATGGTAGCACTGACTGACTTCCCATTGTTGTTGAAAAACCGGATCTCATTTTCATTCTCATGCTGGGGGCTGTTGACCTCCACACAGACTTGAGAGAAATAAAAGCATGCCTTGATTTCCTGATCTTCGCTTTGATATTAGTTACAATATTCAAATGCTGAACTCTTAGCGCTTTGATAGATTTTAAGTTTAACGAACCAATTGAGAGCAGATTCCATTATGGGTAAATTTTGTTTTGATAAAGTCTCACAGTGTTATACAGTAATGTTTACTGATGACCACGTTTCGAGCACAATTTATTGCTCATAATCATATCAAGGTACTCCCACGACTTCCTAACTTCATTTATATATTTCCATTATATTTCACTTGATTTTCACTTGATTTCATTGGTAGTAGTATTTTCTACGTTTTAGGTATGATTGATGAATCATTCCTATTGCATGTGTTGGGTGTAGACTCGATGAACAAGGATTCAGTAATCAACCTCTCTCTCCACCTACCTAGATTACTTTTTAGAATTTTAACCCTCTCCCACCATGTCGTTGTGTGGTTGTGTGTTAGCGCATGCATTGCAATTGCTGAACTTTTTTTCTAAATTACTTATCTTCTCGGGGTCAACCATTCTTGCCTTAGCTAAATTCTTATGCTCTGACAATCTGACTACCCCTGACCTACTAGTTTGACCTGTGTAGTTGACCTCACAGTCATTGCATGGTATTTTGTAAATAATATTATTTTGTCTAATTGGGTCAACTGGGTTCTTTAACCTACAAAGCTTGTCCCTGAGTGAGTTTGTAGGTTTAAATGCCACCCTAATTCCTATTTTATTCAGAATCCTACGTAGTGTCTCAGATGTCCCCTCTTTATATGGTATAACTGTGGATGACTTATATTCTCTCTTATTTATGTTATCATTACTAGTTTCACAATTATTTTTATTTTGTTTTTGGCCTTTAATGATCTTCCTAATGAATTTTATAGGATAGTTATTCAACATCAACGCTTCTTCTATCTGTTTTAATTCATCATTTAGATCTTTTTTTGTGCTACTTAGTGCCACTGCTCGGTTTGTTAAACATTTAACTAAGCCTGCCTTAACAGTTAAAGGATGAGACGAATTAAAGTCTAAATATCTATTAGAATGCGTTGGTTTTCTATAAACACTAGTGTGTGGTTTGCCTTCTTCTATTCTTTTTATCTTACAATCTAACATAGCTAATTCTCCTTGTAAGCGCAATATCGCTTGAAATTAAGTCACGCGTAGATAAAGGCTATCCCGGTCCAGAACAAACAAGAAGCCGGTCACTGTTTCTACGGTACTATTAATAAACAAATCAATAATTATATATACAACAAACCTTAACGGTTTCAAGAGTACAAAGCACAACGCTTAACAGAAAGCAAGGTACCGCTATCAGAGCGGAATAACGTTAAAGCCAAAATTGCGAACTAGCCGGAACCAGACACGACCGTTCAGGTAAGCAGTCAGTAGAAGAATGAACCCAAGTAAGGCATGGCATAAAACAGAGAGCGTTTAAGAGAGATAGACCGAGCATAGGCACAAAGATAGAATTTAATTGGCTACTTAACCAGGTAGGAAAATACAGATGAAGATCAATAAATAAGATAAACTCGACAGAATAGTACAAAGTAAGACATGGGTCAGCAAAAATAACAGTTCACAAAATACTCTGATTGGGTCATGAGTTCAACTGTCTGACTAAACGGATCGAGGTAAAAACACATACACACAGTTCATTAAACAAGCAGGGATAGACACGTTAGGCATGGATAATTGGGTTGCAACAACGCTAGGCTGATCCGGGACAGGTTGACTTGATTCAAGGATGGGAATAGAATTGATCTTACACTCCTTGTTCATTTTCTGATTCAAATGTGAATTTTTTCCCTCAACTTGTGAGTTTATATGTGTCAAGAAGCCTGAGAGAGATATGTTCTGTTTGCAACACTGTGAAAGTGTCATCTGCATATTTCCACCATATTTTTGGAGTAGGACTAAATGAATTAAGAGCAATATTTTCTCAGGTGTCCATCAAGATGACGGTTACGATAGGGGATATTAGTGATCCCATTGATACACCTTCTGTTTGTCTATGTATTTTGCCTTGGAATTTAAAGATAGTAGATGTGAGGCATAACTGAATCCCTAAAATAATTTCTTCAGTGGGTGGCTTTGTCCTATGAGTGACTTCAGGATCTGTAGTTAATTCTTTTTTAACTGCTTCTAAGGTTATATTGATTGGTATGTTAGTATAAAGACTAGTTATATCAAAACTAACCATTGTTTCATCATTCTCTAGTTGAATGTCGTTTAGTTTATTTTTCATCTCATATGAATTAGTTAGTTGGTCTAGAGTTTAAACGATTTCTAATGGGGCATAGTATTAGAGCTAAGTGTTTTGATAATTCATACGTGGGGGTATTTCTAAAATCGACTATTGATCCTATGGTGTAACCTGGCCTATGTATTTTTATAGCACCATATATTCTACTAGCATTATTAGTTTTAGGCATTAAAGTAAACCATTTAGACTCACCCAGTGATGGCTTCATTTTGCGTATTATTTCCGCTGTAGATTTCTTTACCTTATTCATTATTGTATCTACAGGCTTCTTAATTTCCTCATATGGACCCGTTTGAATATGTTCAGTAACTTTTTGATGTAGTCAGGTTTATCCAAAACTACGGTGGCGTTTCCTTTGTCAGCTTTTGCGATGACAATATTTTTATCTTGTTTTAGACTAATTGTAGCTTCCCTTTCCCATTTTGTTAAGTTTGATTTTATTTTATTTTCATTTTTCAGGGTTAATACACATTGTGGTCGAACCTCTTCTGTTGTTGTCTTTTCTGTTGAGCTTAGTGCTACTTCTATGCTAAGAATGACATCCTCTGGTTTTAATTTATTAACTGTTACGTTGAAATTGAGTCCTTTCTCAAGTACTTTTATCTCGCTAGAGCTTCCTTCCC
The DNA here is from genome assembly GCA_944472135.2 of Trichobilharzia regenti. Taxonomy (NCBI): domain Eukaryota; kingdom Metazoa; phylum Platyhelminthes; class Trematoda; order Strigeidida; family Schistosomatidae; genus Trichobilharzia; species Trichobilharzia regenti. The sequence goes on from OX235264.1 coordinate 107,927,588, forward strand.
TTGATGAGAGGTTGATCACCCACTTTGTTCTGTCGATAGAGGATGAAGCATTGATATCAGTTTCATTTGTTGTGTTCTTTTCTTTTATAGGTTTGTTGAATTTTTTGATTTGCGTGATTTTCGATTTTCTTAATGAGGATTCTCTAGCTATTTTGGATGTTTCAACAACAATTATATAATCTTTGTCATTGATCATATATTTGAGTTTGTGTTTGAGTTTTTCAATTTGATTTCGTATATTATTTAGTTTTACAGTAACTCGACATAATTCTTCTCTTAGACATAATTTACTGACATGTTCTGCGGCTGATGTTATTTTGTTTGAAGTAATTGGAGTACGTAGACGTAAATATTTCGGAATTATATGGCTTTTTAAACATCGACTGTTAAAAATCCGATGATTTGTAAATCTTGCTTCAGCTTGACTAAGTCGTGTGAGTTTGTTGATAAGCTTCCTAGTAGGAAGACCTTATTCATCATTGATATAAGAATAAAACTTGTTCACTGTGGTAGAGTGTAATTCCATTATGGGTAAATTTTGTTTTGTTTGAGACCAGATGGTTGTGGACAGCTGTGGCTTAAATCTCTGCAACAGTATATATCCACATATTCTGTACTACTGTCAGGACTTAGGCCTCTTCAGGTTCTTTGGTAAACACTGAGTAGGAAAACTCCAAATGCCAAACCACAAGGGTTCTTATCGGCTGACTCTTGCAAAAACTCAAACTAGGATAGACCTGCTGTCTTGTGTTCCTTGGATTTTGATGGGTTTGTTGTTAGAATGTGTACATCAGCCTTGTAAGTGCTGTATAATATATTTTATCAGTGAGATAATCAGGTGTTTTTTTATGTTTTCTGCTGTCTACAATGAAACCAATGAACCATCATTTTCTATTCGTTGAATACTTAGTCCTTAGTATCGTATTCTTATACCTTTGATGACCAACGAACAGATTTCCTGGTCTGAAAGTGACAATAACAATCGGATATTACGATAAAGCACTCATGTTAAACATATACCAGCTATTTATAAGAATATACTAGACACTGAGGGATAATATCAAGAAGTGTGTAAAGTATTGGAGTATGGCTATATTGTCTAGTCAGTGAGTAGTGTTCAGCACCTTTTAGTCTGCTGTCGATTGAATTTTCTTCAAAAATATTCCTTCTTTTTCCCTATAAGCTAAGCTCATATTTATGCCTACCAATTTGAAATGCAATTAGAAACGCTTTTTAAGGCATTCACATGTTACCGAGGTAAAGTAACCAAAGTTTTATAGATTTGTCTAATTACATAATGCATTTTTGGTGCTGTTTTCTGAAGTAGATGAGAGAGAAAATATCTGTACCCTGATTAATTTGCTACCAAATGATAAGTAAATCTCAAAATAATGAGTACGCTTCACCTTTAAATCATTTAGACTGAAATTGGTGTGGGCATTTAAAGACGTCGGCAATATTCTGTTGCTTCAAGAGGGAGTTGGCTTTTACTCTTGGTATCAAAGAAAGCATCTTGTCTGGTTATAAGCAACCAATGGGTGATTCAGAAGCTCAGATTTCCGAATAAAGTAATATATATATATATATCCGTTTGCGTTTCCAGTGGCATATAGGGTTTCAGGCTTGTATTTTGAAGTTTTCACAGGATTTTGTGTTATTCTTATGGGGTGAGGCTGCTAGCTTCACGCCTGATATTCCTTCTTTACCAATCTTTCTTCTTGTCAATAGAGGTATTGGAGTGCGTCAGCTGGGAATCGAACCCTAAATCACATGAGTAGTCAGTGAGCATTCTACCGTCATAATACCAACGCAAAATAGTGTTCATGGCTCTGCTCTTGTTTGGGCGTGAGCTCCACTTTCCAGTCGAGATTAAGACACCACTGTTACCATATGAAAAAATCCACTGTATTTCCTACGCTGGTAAAGAAGCTAGCAACTCCATCCTGTAAAATAAACACTGTTACAGAAACTTCAAGCCACTAATTTGAAGCCCTATGTTCCACTGAGAATGTGAAGGAAAAATTACTATTATTATTATTCAACTGTACTACTGTACTCTGTAAATCACTTTCATCACCATGAAATAGTGTTCAGATGTTGCAGGTCGCAGCGAATGGTGTCCATGACATTACAATCAAATAAGTGAAGCAGTTCACAAGCGTTGATACCTTCAGCACTGAAATTGATTAGAAGAATACAGTTTGACACCCTTATATATTAGTTCGTCTTATTGGTTGGTTAGTGTGCCAATGGAAACGCAAATCCCAATAAAACTCATACATTTATCAAACATCATTTCAAAAGAATAATATCATAACTCTACGAGGTGGGATTTCAAATTCGGTCATAAATAAGCTTTAAAAAGGCAACTGTTAAAACTAGGACAGCCGTTACGTCCTAATTTAGGACTCTCCATCATCTTGCTACGAGAAGACAGGGATATCCTGGCAGACGTGAAGAACCTAGAAGACCTGTGTACAGCGCTTGGATGATTTATGTTTGATGTCACACAAAATCGAAGACTTACAAGCGAAAACCGACAAACTGGTTGAAGAAGCAGCAAAGACAGGACTCCAGGTGAACATAGACAAGATGGAGGTTAGGAAATTAACCAATCAACCAACAACAACAAGAACGACAGCAGCAGCAACATCCAGCACCATTCACCATCAACGTGAGGGATTTGAAAGAGGTTACTTCATTCAATTATCTAGGGAGCATTGTCTCAACTGCAGGCAGTAGGAACGGACGAGGATGTCAAATCGAGCAAGAATCGGGAAGGCGAGAATCACATTCATCAACCTGAAACCAATCTGGAAATCTTCGTCAATCAGCATCGACAACAAAATTCGCTCGGATTTTCAATACAAATGTCAAGTCACTTCTTCTTTCTATACGGATCAGAAACTTGGCGGGCGGGTCACAAAGAATATTTCCAACAGTCTATTGCAAACATTTATCAACAACTGTCTTCGCTGGCTCTACAGTGAAGATCAGATGGCCAGGCTGGAAAGAATCACCAACAAAAAACAACTATGGGAACAAATAAACTAAATAAGAACCAATCGCCAAACAACAAATATGCAGGAGAAAGTGGAGATAGATTGGACAGTATCTGAAGAGACCGCTGAGTGACATCGCGCGCGCGTCAGGCCATTGCTCCAGTGAAACCCGAAGGGAGAGCGGCGAGTGGGACGTCAGCGCAAGGGTGGCATGGAGGAGATCGTGTGAAGAGGAGTTGAAACAGTATGGACTAACATGGATGGATGTGAAAAGTATAGCAGAAGACAGAAGGAAGTTGAGACGTGCAATTGAAGCCCTATGTTCCACTAGGAACCCAAGGGAACAATACTAATCATCATCATCTCTCTCCTGTGACCCTGGAAAAAATCGAGGAATTCCAAACAGTGTTGAAGTAGCTGTCCAGTATAGCCTGGTTTTTCATGGTTCTTTAATTGAAGTCACTTCTTGGCGAAAACTGATATCAATCAAATCCTCATACACCAGTACTTGGAAATATACGGTTATTCATAACTAATACCTCATAGTAGCATAAAATGAAATAACGAAATAGATGCATAACATTACATCTGTCCTCCAGTGGAGTCTCCTGGTGTTTATTTCTTCATAAAAGTTGAATTGAAGGAGAGAACGTGCGTAGAAGCCACATCGTGTCATGACTTAAGCACCTGGTAAGTAAAGGCTCAATAAATTGTTGGGATGCAAGAATAAGACAGTATGATAACTGAAGCAAAACAAGTAGAAAATATACTGACATGAAGTAGAATAACACTTGAAATGTATCATTGATCAGAAAATCTCAGTACTAAAGAAAGTGTACGCATAGTACTTAAAAATAATTAAGTAGTATAAATTTAAATAGTTAAAAATCAGCAGTCTGCCTAAAAAACTGACTAATTAGGTTGTCACTGTAGTATTATACGTTTTGACGAATAAATTCTTTATCATTCTGTAGTAATTACATATAATCGCTCCTGTACAATAAAATGTATCAAATGGTTATGCAAATTCTCAGAAAGTCCTGTATATGCATGAACACGTTTCACTTTTGAAAGATAACGAGAAGGAGAGAGAGATAGAGAGAGGGAGATGAAGAGGGCAGTGATATCTTAACTTAACTGTCATTTATAAGGTTACTATCAAGGTAGCTTGTTGTACTCATTTAAGTGAAATTCAGACAAGATCAAAGTTCAGTCATTTGTAAAAATGGATTTAAAGTACGGATTTGAATTTATGAATATGTTACATTTTAGCTTAGGTTGTCAGTGAGTGAAAGATTGCATAAGTGTAACAATTAGTGTGAGTGAATAATTGTGTGAGTGCACAAAATCCTGTTACATATTATCACTAACAATACAGTAGATTCGATATTCAGTTAGCCTTGTATGTTAGACTACTTGCGAAGCCGTTTGACGGTATCGAGAACAAAGCCATTATAATCAACCAGAGTTTGTGTGAACTTTCTTTTTGTTTCTTATTTCTCATCAACTGTCTCTTCAGTGCATATTCATTGGATTCTACTGAAGAGGCAGTTCGCTTACTAAGGCTCTTTTGTATTGAACAGGGCAGGCAGAAACTGTGGTAATTAAGATACTGTCCTGCCCAAGTAGGTTTAGAGACTACAACTACTGCAACTACAATTTTTTCATCCCGTTCCATATATCTTATTTGAGGGATTTATTACTTCTATATACTAACAATGTTAGGTTTACAATTGAGGGCTACAGTTTCCATCAGGTCAATGGTGTCACTATGGGAAATCCGTTAGGGCCATTTTCATCAGATATATATACAAATATATGTCGTACATTGAGAGTTTATCGGAGGATTTAATCAAAAATGTGCCACTTTATAGAAGGTATGTAGATGATATGGTAGTCATCAGTGATAAGTCTTGTTCTGCCACCTCAATTCTAAATCGAAAGAATGAAATTCAGAATAGCATATCACTTACATCTGTCCGTAGAAGGGGAAGACAATTGTTTATCTTTCCTAGACATATTGCTTAGTCGACGGGTGGCTTGATGGATGAATAAAACGATCTATTTATAGAAAACCTATCTGGACAGGATAGTATCTTAATTACCAGTTTCTGCCCACCCTGTTCGGTACAAAAGAGCCTTAGTCAGCAGGGTGCCTCTTCAGTAGAATTCAACGAATATGCACTGAAGATACACTCGATGAAAACGATTATTGGTAAGGTGATCCACAACGGTAAAATCAACGAAGCCTTCCAGATGAAAAGAGGAGTAAGGCAAAGCTGCCTACCATCAATGATGATATTCTTAATTGTGGTGGACTGAATTATGTGAGAGACTGTGAGTAGGGAGCAAGATGGTGGGAATATATTGAACCTATAAGAAGACTTCAGGAAATCTATGTTCTGTGGGTGATTTATATCTGATGTCACACAAACTTGAAGAGGTATAGGCGGAAACCAGCAAGCTGATCCAGCGAGTAGCCAAAGAAGACAGGACTTGAAGTAAATATAGAGGAGACGGAGGTGATGAAGAAAATCAACCAACCAACTGAACACATTTGAAAGAGGCCACTTATCTGACTAGGCAGCGCCATTTCAATTACAGATAGTCGACACGGATGAAAATACTAAAAAAGCCAACAGCTCCCTTCGCTGCCTGCATGATGGATATCAAATGGCCTGCGAGGAAGAATTAGCAATAAGAAAATCTATCAACGAACCAACCATGAACCCATCGGGCAACAAATATTCCGAAGAAAGTTGAAATGGATTAAATATACTCTGGGTGGACCGTCGAATGACATTGGGAGCCGGACCACTGCACGAGTCGAAAGAAAATGGGAAATGATGAGTTGGCCATCGTTCCAAGGGTCCAAGGTGGGGGGAGGGTAATATGAGGAATAGATGGGAGTCAACAGGAAATCGTAGATAAATAGGACTGAAGAGGTCAGGACACGGTGGAGATGTGATGTTGAAGCCGTGTATTCAACTCAAGATCCAGAGGAACATTATAACGAGTAATGCATAAGCAAAGGCTAACAAAGACCTTTTAGATTACTTATATTATCAAATTGTTTCAAAGGTAACTAGAATGGATTTTAATTAACCCTTCGTTTACAGGGATTTTCCTTAAGCATGATCAGTGATGATGCCATTTATTTTCCTAAAAACTTTACAAAATTCTTCTCAATTATAAATTTGCACAAACAAAGGAAAATAAATGCAACAGAATTACATGAGTTCCTTTTTATTACTTCGCAGTGTCTGTTCACTTGCTTACAACATGGACAATATAAAAAAATATCAATTACGAAAGAGGGTTTGAACATATCTTTTCCGCGTTTACAAGGGGCAGTTAGTAGGAACTTAAAGTAATATAGTGGCGGTAGCTTACCTATAGCATGCTCGCTAGCCATGCCCGTTGTCTGTGGGTCAACCTCCAGATGACACAATCGTAAACCTCTCTCAGTTGGTGATAAGACACTGAGTAAAATCACTTACCAAGTCCTGAAGTGGAATTCGGTTGGAAGCTGGTGCGTTGAGCGTACAGGAGTAAAACAGACAAGATCATATGAGCAATCTTGAAACCAACTGTAATGGACAGACAGACACTGCATAGTGAAGTAACAATGGACTGGTGAAGCCCTACATTCCACTTGTGACTTCGAGGAATAAAAGCACTGTACATAAGAAATGCTTGTGGATGTAAAGTCTTGTAGTTGACTGCATGGTGCAATACTATGTGTCACATCTGCAGTTTTATGAAATATAAAGTCTGCAAGATTATCATTTTCGCAAGATACAAATAGGCTACACCTTTGGATTTGACGAAAGGATAAAAGATTTAAATGTTGACAATAAATTCATGATATCATTTGACGTTTCTTCCTCATTCGCCAATGTACCACTTATGGAAACAGTAGACTTTGTATGGGAAGAACTCGTAAGACGAAACATAGATGTCAGAATTCCTACATCTCTTGTAAAAGAGCTTCTCTTGAAATGCACATTGAATGTCCACTTTTTATTTATTAAGGAACTATACAGAAAAATTGATGGCGTGGCAATGCGATCATCACTGGGATACGTTCTAGCCAACGTTTTCCTTGCGAAACCAGAAAATGGGTCTTTGAAAGATGTGATCGATGAACTAGAATTTTACTGTCGACACATGGATGATAAATTTTTGATGATGAAAAATGAGGGTGTAACAAAGTTTATCCTGGACAAATTTAACGATTTTCATCGTGTAATGAATTTCATCATCGAGAAAGAATAAGACTCCAGTATTTCATTTCTACATGTCCTTATGACTAGAAAAGAGGACGATAAAATAAGAAGTGTATTTAGAAAACCTACATCAACTAACCGGTCAGTATACTCATTTTTTCAGCTTTGTGTCTTTGAAGTACAAATGCAATCTGACAAAGTGCTTGGTACACAAAGAAAGAGCAATCTGCTTTAATGAAGAAGTTAATATTATTGAACAGTTGCTGAGTGAAAAAGGCTATCTACAAAAATTCATCGAAGAGAATATGAATCAAGAATTAAGGCAGGAAAAAGAATCAGCAGTTCTGAGAAAAGCCTTATTCTTACAACTGAAGTTCCTTGAGGAAAATATCACTGAGAAATTAACACAAAGCCTAAGGAATACAGCGGTAAAAGGAGCATTCAGTGCAGCTGAATAATGTTTTGTCTTCAGAACCTCGCCTATTTTTCGTTCGGGAGTTAAAGACAGACTGCCTAATTTCACCACTTCTATGTGTATCTACCGATTTGACTGCTTCTCTGGAATCACTTAGTTGTATTTCTTGTCAAAGTTTCGAAAATCACCTTGCGTGATTAAGTAAAGGAAAAACGAAATCTATTCATAGCATTATTCTATCTCATCTTTTGGATACAAAACACAAAATTGATGGTGATGAAGCTTTCAAAGTCTTCTACCGCATACCAACTAAACTTAACTTTACTTTCAGAGTTCGTCTACTATATAATGCGGAGGCCGTTGGGATCCACATTAAGAAATCTAACTTGTGTATCCAAAATAAGTTGGCTGGTTGAGACACAACCTTATCTTGGCCATCAAGGTTGTTATGATTGTCGGTGGCACAGTGATTAGGACTTTCGCCGATCATGCACATGGTCCGAGGTTCGATCCCCTGCCGACGCACACCTGATATCTATGGTCGGCCTACAAAATTTGGGCTACCGATATCCATGCTGAAAATTCCATACTTGTACCAAAAATACAGTGTGGAATCAAGCTGCAAATCAAAAATCAAAAAAATCAAAAAATTAGTTGTGGAAACTTCCTTAATTTTATTTGATATTCTATTTGTATGCTTAATATTATTAATGCGTCTTTCGTGATCTGTAATTCCACTGATCTTAGTCAACAAATCGATAGTATTTAAAAAAAACATCAACACTGGTAATGACGATTATTCTAGAATATTCTATGTAAATATATTAGACAATCTGGTCCAAACCGGCCACAAAGCCAACATTGAAGAATCCTACTTCATCATTTACGATGTAACAAGTAAATTGCCAAAGTTATCCAGCTATCCTATACTCAAAACAGCAGAGGTGACTGCGATTTAACTGAAACAACCGGTGCCCTGTGTGCAAAAGAAGCAAGTCCAGCCACTACTAACGCCCTGGCTAGCCTTCAGTAAAGTCTACAACTTCATGAATTTGTATTATAATCTTTCCTAATTTTTCTGACATTCAGTTTATTGTTATGCTGATGCCAGTGAACTGTGATCTATTGATATCATTGATCCGATGTTATTTAAACAACATTAATGCTGTTGATAACACTAATTCATTCACAAATATAATTGTAGAACCAGAAGTGGCACTTATCGAAAAGGATATTCTTTGTTTAATTTTCTTTTTATGAATAGACTACTTTTATCTTATTCAGTAGATAAAATAAATACTAGAAATAATACTGTCTTGTTGAATTCAATCGTAAAATTTACACTCTTAATTCTAAGATACTGAAAGTTAAGCTTTGTTTACCTTTGACATTTGTATTAATATAATAGAAGGTTTAAAATAAGTATTCTTGACAACCATTTATCTTTCTAAGTCTTCTCAAAGGCAAATAAATTTCAACTTTGCTTATTATTGTTTCTGTTTTATCCCTTATTCATACTGAAATGATTGACTTTTTGGTATAAAGGGAAGATGAACAGCAAAAAAAAGAATGATAGTTGAAAATTTTATTTGTTCCATGAATTCAGATGTTTACTGGATATATAAATATTCAAGTTATTTATCTATCTATCTATCTATCTATGCATCTCCTAAGTGCAGTTTATGCTTTGTTGTTTACTTTGAAAAGCAAAATAGAACCAGAAAGCATCTGATCTGTTCAAATATTATTGTTGTAAACAACTATTTATGAGTATAAGAAACCAATCAAAACCCTACAAACCAACACTTGAATACCAATGAGATGCTAACTGGCGACTGGCCCTATTCAGGTAGGTAGTTCCCTGGGTTCCAGTGGGAAGTCGTGACCAGTAGGTTGCAGCTGGTCGGGTGTGAGGACAAATACTCGCCGAAGACATTGGCTAGCGGTCGCGCTATATCGTGAATTGGCAGAAGGTAGAATTTATGGGCCATTGAATCGGATCCCAGTGGCCTAATGGTATACAAGCTCGCCTTGTAACCAGGAAGTCCTGGGTTCGAACCTCCTGTGGTGGGTGCGTACTGCTAAAGAGTCCCAGACTAGGACGAAACAGCTGTCCAGTACTCCCAGGTTTTCCAATGGTTCTCTAACTACTGTCAGCTCATGATGAAATCCTGAAACCAATCAAATCCCTACAAACCAACACTTGAAAATAATTTTTGATTGAATAAACAAACAAAACGCCAACTTATTAGTTAGTTTTTTTCCCACAAGTGAAAAGCGAATCACAATAACCTGAGAGGAATATTGTTTAAAGGCAGTAATCAAGTTAATTGAGTGACTTGTTTGGGAGGCACTCTAGAGGAGTTATACAGATTAAAAGAATAGGCAGATATTTTGACTTTTTGCTCGAATATTCTTATCCAAAAATGTGATATTATTAATACGATTCCCTTAAGTTCCTAATGGAAAATAGGGTTTCAGCAGGACACCTGTATTTCATTGTGTTATCTGAACTATCTTTTACGTGGCTCCATGATTCATCAAAGGCTTCCTTCTCCTCTCCAAACGATTCCCTCCATGTGACCCTCGGATGCCTGAGTCGTCGTTTCGCATTCAGATTCGACGTCATTCAGCGATGTTCTCAAAGTGTGCCTGGAACCAAACCGGAAGGTCCTGGGCTCGACCTCCGTACTGATGGAGAGTCACAGACTAGGATAAAATAGCTATCCAGTACTCCCAAGTTTTTTAAATGTTCTTTAAGCGATGTAAACTCATGAAGAAATCATGTAACTAGTCAAATCAAATCACTGGAAACAAGCAATTGAGAATCTCAATTTCTTTTGATATATTTATGCAGTGGTTTGATCTCGGTTGGTTCATTATCAGAGCTCTATGCCGCTTATCCCTTCTCAACAGCCATCTGTTCTTCATTATCGAGCAAGTAAAGGTAGTTGTTAGTGGAAGCCTTCAGGAGCCGGTTGGAAATGCTATCCGTAAAGTGCACGTTGAGTCTTTGAAGCAAATGGAATTATTCACTTGACATTTGTGTTCTTTATGCTGAGTTAAACATGTATCACAGACTGACTTCAGAGGAATGAAAGTCTGTCTTGCCTTTTCAACTCTTTCTTTGATGTCATCATCTATGCCGCTTGCAGTCGAAATAATTCTTCCTTGACAGGTAAAGGTGATGACTTTCTTTAGAGTTCTCCTTGTGACGGTGATTGGTGCTTGTTGTGGATAATTGGTTATCTTCATCGCCTCTATCCTCTATTTGTTCGTCTGCAGTCCGGCCAACTTGTTATTTTCGTCTTCAGATCATTTATTCTCGGTCTTAATAGACAAAAATCATCAGCAGAACTTAGATCTTCTAGAGTTTATTTGTTGGTTTAATCCAAAGATATCATCAAGAAAAATTATCTGCGTGGCTGAGTAGTTCATAAATTAACTCTAGTTAAAAGACTTTCCTTGCTCAACTGTAGTCATTTTACATTTTTTTTTTTGAAGATTAGAATGAGAATAGAAGCCGGAATATTCTATTCACTATGTAAGTAGACAAATGCAACAAGAAAAGAAAACTGGGCCACCGCATTCTTCTGATAACTTTTACTTAGTGCTGAAAACGTATTTGTTATTTTACTTCTACGTTGTCGTATGCAATTTTATTTTATTATTCGATATATTATATGATGTTTGACTGCAGACAAATTTTGGAAATTTTTCTTTTTGAAATGATATTGTCGACTACGGATCAGAAAATTGAAGGGTCACAAAGAATATTTCCAAAAGCCTGTTGCAGACCTTTATCAACCAACAACTGTCTTCGCTCTATGCTGAAGATTAGATGGCCGGGCCGGAAAGAATCACCAACAAGAAACAACTATGGGAACAAATAAAACAAGAACCAATCGCCAAACAACAAATATGCAGGAGAAAGTGGAGATGGATCGGACACTCGCTGAGTAGACCGCTGGGTGACATCGCTCGCGCGTCAGGCCATTGCTCGAGTGGAACCAGGCCAAAAGGGAAGCGGCGAGTGGGACGTCCAAGGGTGACATGGAGGAGATCGTGTGAAGAGGAGTTGAAAGAATATGGACTAACATGGATGCAGGTGAAAAGTACAGGAGAAGACAGAAGCAAGTGGAGACGTACAGTTGAAGCCTAAAGTTCCATTAGGAACCCAAGGGAACAATAATAATAATATAATATTTAACCTTTGTTTATCTAATGATGAATACGGTTGACATACCTAGCAAAGTGGGATCAAGCAAATTCATAGATATTCAAGTATTGGTTTTGCAGGGATTTTTGTTTGATTGCATGGAGGATTTCATCATGAGCTGACATCAGTTCAAGAACCACTGGAAAATCAGCTGAGAGTACTGAACAGCTATTTCGTTCTAGGTTGGATCTCTTCAGCAGTACGCACCCACCTGGGTTCAAAACCAGCACCTTCTGGTTACAAGGCTAGCGAGCTCTTAGACCATTGAGCCACTGGGACTCGATACAATGGTTCTTGAATTCTAAATTCTGCCATTTCACGACGTACCGCGACCACTTCGCAGTGTCTTCTTCGATGAGTTACTGCCTCATCTTCTAGAGGGAAGCTGTGACCAGTAGAGTACAGCAGGTTGAAGATGAAGCAGTAACTCATCGAAGAAGACATTGCAAAGTGGTCACTCTATGTCGTTAACTGGTAGAAATTCATAGATAAACATTGTTGATTCTGGCAGTGGTAGCTTATGCTTCAAGTTAATGCAAATTATTAGTTTTGTAAAGGAAGTTAATCAAAGTGCAGTCGTCAAGAACGTCTTCTTCAATAGGCAGGATATGCAATTTCCCAGTATTTCAGTTGCTGAATCTCCATTGAATTATAGATTCAAGTGGAGAGGTCCTTAAGAAACAGAGAGTCTAGGCAATGTTAGTGCCTTTGGCTCCATGAGATTTATGGTAAAACTTTCAGGGTAGTCACTTTTCAGTATTCAGGCCCTCTTCCATAGTACCTAGTCTGAAATGATTGAGTTTTAAACAGATTAGGTTTTCTTTTTGTATACTGAGGCATCGATTACATGTCAAATGCCTGTAGGTGGATTTTTTTGTTGTTGTTACACGGTTTTCACTTCTTGTTAGATAGATGCCTAGAATAGATATTTTAGTCCCAGTGATTACTCCCATTCTGTCTCCGTCTCTCTCTGTTTCCCCTTGAAATCATTTTGATTTATTCATCCATTAATTAATTTTGGCTGCTCTTATGAGTAAGACAGAGATGACGAGCTAGGAGGATGAGGAAGACTCAGGCGTGTGCTTCTTTCTTTTATGAGTTTAAAGTATTCGCCAATGAAAATAAAAAAAACAATCCTTCTTCATTGTAGCATTAAGAACACAATTTTCAGCGAAGAGACTCGATTCAACGAATTTATTATCAAGCTGTACAATCGTATATATATGGTTTTATAAAGAAATTATATCCGGTGAGGGAATTAGGTCAAAGGTGTAAATACATGAAATAATAATGGTATGAAATAAATTTAAAATATTTGTGATTAGGTTCATAGTTTAAGTCAAGTGGAACAATAATTAATGTCTTATATAAGATAATACATCAGGTGTATAGATTTTGGGGAGAGGAATATAATTGTAAGATTAATAGACGAATGTAAAATGTTACGTAACATGGTGTGAAATTTGATAACAGAATTTAATATTGTAAAACTAAAGATAAAAAGTATACACATGAATAATTTTTTGGTTTAAAATGTCAAGTAGATCAAGTGGAAAAAATTCAGAGAGTCGTAATAATAATAAAAATAATAATAATTATAATCGAAGTAATAAGGGAAAAGTACATAGAATAATAAAATAAATAAATGTCTATCCCTCTACGGCCAAGGCAGCAGTAGGGATTGTACATACTTCTTTTGTACACAAAGGTCTGGCTTAAAGTCATGAATTGCCAAGGCCTCAGCTGTCTTTAGAAGTCTGTAACGAAGAAAACGCGGGAAATTGGCATGAATTCTATATATGACCTTGAAATCATGGTCAGGGTTGACCGAGTGACGGATTGAGTGGCCTAATCCTTCTTCAAACAACAAGAGAGGAGAAAAATGAACATCAGATTCATAGAGAGAAAATAATTTGAATTTTGATTTTTTGTGTGAACAGCTTATCACAGGCACTTGAAAATCAGTCATATTCATTGTAAATTTTTACAATGTAAGCATTCTAGCTATGCAACCAACTTCTTCTTCTTCTTTTCTTATGCTGTTCAATGTTATCATTCAAGTCGTTCGCAGTTTGTTTTTTTTTGGGGGGGGGGAAATACATCCTGGTGAAAACATAAATCAGTGTCAGACAGAAAATGCAGAAAACGTTTATATGGGATAAGTACTGAGGGTTGGAAATAAATTAAAAAGTGTATAAGATCGCTAATTCAATATGAAGTTATGCTGAAGTAAAACACTTTAGATTGCTTATAAGGATTAATTACTGTTAACGTTTCGAGCACAATTTACTGCTGTTCATAATCATATCAAGATAACTGTATGGAATACATGTAATTGATGTCGGGTCTTATCACTCACTTTTCACTTGGAAATCCTAGGTGAAGGTGCAGCAGAAAAGAAATCGATGATCAACCACTTCCTCTGCCTACCTATTGAAGACTGCAGCTATGTCCCTTCCTATTGTATAATTCTTTGTTAACGCATGCATTGCAACTGCTGAGATTTTCTAGAATATACTGGTTTCCCCAAGGTCAGTCATTCTGTACTGAGGTAAATTTCTTAGGTTCCGATTATTAAACTACCTCCCCTTCAAACATAGTGGTATGATCAATGGAATCTACCTCACAGTCATTGTAAGTTATTTTATGGGTAATGGTATCATTTAGCCTACAGATCATATCACCGAATGAGTTTGTAGGTTTGAATAACACCCTCATTCATGCTTTATCAAGAATCCTACGTGGAGGTTCAGATCTCATTTTGATATGTATTCATGTAACGATAGAAGACAATGATCAGGCTACAAATCGCTGATTGAGAAAATCAGCAGATAATTATATATTTTTATGTACATTATTGTTCGTTATTATCAGCAGAGAAACAGTGTCTTCTCATGGGTTGTTTACTCACGGGTAGTTATTCTGTCATCTCTAAGTGGCCGTTTCGTTGAACATCAGAACATATATCCGCTAATCGTATCCGCCCACTCAAATCCTGCTCTGATTGTTTGTTGAGCTAGTTTTTGCTCTTGTTTCTTCTCATAACCAAGATATGAGACGTCAACACTGACGTAAATTGCTATCTACCAATTTCGGCTAACAGATAGCTATCCCTACAGTAAAACTGTACATGCTTTAAATTCTCCCATTTTTATGTTATGGTGAGACTTTTGGCTGTCTTAATGACATTTCTGGATATTGATTTCACTCAAACACTTTAGTTTCATCTGTCTCATTTCATTATTCAGGTTTCCTTGATGTACTACTTAGAGTCATTGCTCTGTTTGTGGGACATGCATTTAAGTCTATCTTTAGCGATAACGAAGACTTGGTGACTGACTGTACCTAGTGTTTATTTGTTGTTTAGCCTAAATCGCTTAATTTTGGAGCTTTGGCTGTCCTACAAAACATAATACATACACCTTTCACTTCGAAAAACAATCAGAGTTTTCAGAATTTTCTATAAATGCAATATGCTCATACAGTCAGCATATCTATGCCGTGTGCTACTAACAAGATTTGTGAGTAGTATGCAAAGAGATATTTATTGACACAAAAATATCAAATAGCTGGGAGATAGATATGACGTTCTCCTTGTCACCGTTTATTTAATTCACGATAATTTCACTGCAATGTCATCTTATCACAATTAACATCATGTCGCATATTGATTCAGCAACGTAGAAATCCCCAATGAGTCAGAAAACCAAAAGACGTTCAGTGAAGTATCACTCCTTGCGGAGATGTCATTCTCAGGCCATAAAACTGCAAATGCATAGTAATTTCTTACTCAGACATTAAAGGAATGTTTCTAAAAATTACGTAATATAAAATGCGTTAATCGGATAGAAACTTAAATAAAATTAAATAAGAAAATTGAGTGACTTAATATAATTGACACGATTGTGTTGCAATCAACTAAAATTGAACGATAGCCTAATTAACTACGATGATAATACGGGGTAGCCGTTTGATAGGGAGTGACGGAAGAAAGTAATGTAGTTAAAAGAACCAAAAATTACATATTCGGTATCAAGATAGATCAGGTCCCCTGTAGACTTGGTGATTGAACAAACTCTTTCAATATGTAGAGTTCAGAGTTTAACATGTGAAATGAGACTGCTTCCCTGGTCCAAAGATGTTTAATTCGTACTCCTGTAACAAGATCCCTGCGTATCATGTGGATGACTTTGAGGTTGGTTTGTAGGCAAGCTTAGTGTTCAGATTTGATCAGATAATCCAGGATAGTGCTGTGAGGGAATCTTTTTCCTCCTTTATGGAACCATGAGGGTAGGTGTTCAGTGATGTGTTTTGGACGGAAGACACTATTAAAAACAATAATTTCTCTCATATAACTATGTTGTCACTAGGAGTGATGTCACAGTTTATGAACAACCCACCAAAAGAATCAATATGCTACGTATATGAACATATTGATTCAAAGGAGTAAAAACACTGGTATACCCATTTTGATCGTATGAAGAAACGCTTGGTGTGACGCACTTTTAATGTTCAAATAATTAATTGCATTTTTATAGCTTGAGAATGACATCTCCGCAAGGAGTGATACTTCACTGAACGTCTTTTGGTTTTCTGACTCATTGGGGATTTCTACGTTGCTGAATCAATATGCGACATGATGTTAATTGTGATAAGATGACATTGCAGTGAAATTATCGTGAATTAAATAAACGGTGACAAGGAGAACGTCATATCTATCTCCCAGCTATTTGATATTTTTGTGTCAATAAATATCTCTTTGCATACTACTCACAAATCTTGTTAGTAGCACACGGGATAGATATGCTGACTGTATGAGCATATTGCATTTATAGAAAATTCTGAAATCTCTGATTGTTTTCCGAAGTAAAAGGTGTATGTATTATGTTTTGTAGGACAGCCAAAGCTCCGAAATTAAGCGGTTTAGGCTAAACAACAAATAAACGCTAGGTACAGTCAGTCACCAAGTCTCCGTTATCGCTAAAGATAGACTTAAATGCATGTCCGACAAACAGACCAATGACTCTAAATAGTACATCAAGGAAACCTGAATAATCAAATGAGACAGATGAAACTAAAGTGTTTGGGTGAAATCAATATCCAGAAATGTCATCAAGACAGTCAAAAATCTCACCATAACATAAAAAGAGAGAATTTAAAGCATGTACAGTTTTACTGTAGGGATAGCTATCTGTTAGCCGAAATTGGTAGATAGCAATTTACGTCAGTGTTGACGTCTCATATTTTGGTCATGAGAAGAAACAAAAACAAAGACTAACTCAACAAACAATCAGAGCAGAATTTGAGTGTGCGGATACGATTAGCGGATATATCTTCTGATGTTCAACGAAACGGCCACTTAGAGATGACAGAATGACTTTCAGTGAGAAAACGATCAATCCGAATACGCTGTTTCTGTGCTGATAATAACGAACAATAATGTACACAAAAATATATAATTATCTGTTGATTTTCTCAATAAACGATTTGTAGCCTGATCATTGTCTTCTATCGTGACATGACTACATATCAAAATGATTTCTGAACCTGCACGTAGGATTCTTGATAAAGCATGAATGAGGGTGTTATTCAAACCTACAAACTCATTCGGAGATATGCTCTGTGGGCTAAATGATACCATTGCCCATAAAATAACTTACAATGACTGTGAGTTAGTTTCCACAGATCCTACCAGTGGTTATGGTAGTGAGGTAGTTTATTAATCGGAACATAAGAAATGTACGTCACAATCGAATTCCTGGCTCTGAGGAAATGAATATTTTCGAGAAATACTGAGCATTTAGAATGCATACATTAACGTACAATTACACAATAGGATGAGACTTAGCTGCAATCTTGAATACCAATAAAAGTAGGTAGAGGAATTGGCTGATCATCCACTTCTTGTTTACTGAACCCATATCTGGTAGGTCCAATGGAATGACACGATCGACATCAAGGGGATTACAATTTATACAGGTATCTTTATATCATTTTGAGCGACAATAATTCTTATAACCACTGTGATGTATTTTACTGCATCACTTCATATTGAATTGCCGATCTTATAATTTTAATTTATTTCTATCTCTCGGTACCTATCCCATATAAACTTTTTCTCCATTTTCTGTCTGACACTGATTCATGTTTTCACCAGGATGTATTTCCCCCCCCCCCCAAAAAAAACAAACTGCGAACGACTTGAATGATAACATTGAACAGCATAAGAAAAGAAGAAGAAGAAGTTGGTTGCATAGCTAGAATGCTTACATTGTAAAAATTTACAATGAATATGACTGATTTTCAAGTTCTTGTGATAAGTTGTTCATACAAAAGATCAAAATTCAAAATATTCTCTCTCTTTGAATCTGATGTTCATTTTTCTCATCTCTTGTTTTTTGAACAATGATTTTCTGGGTTTTTTTTGGCAAAGACTTTTAACTCAAAGGAAAAAAACGTACATCTAACTGAGTCGCTTTTTATCTTTGTGCTAGTCATAAGACGAACCAAAATTGATTATTGCATGAACAAATCAAAAGGATTTGAAGAGAAAACAGTGGAAGATAGGGAGCGATTACTGAACAGCAACAACAACAATAAAAACTAAACGAAAAGGTTGAGTTTAACTTGGGCAATAGAATACTAACCATCTGTTCTCAAATGAGTCTTATTAGATAGTCAATTTGTTTTGCCTGTTAGCGGTGAAATATTCATTGGTTTTTCAAGCCGTCTGTTATAAATGAGTTCCGATTAGATTTGAGTAGTTGATGAATAAACATCATGTTTAATGAATCTATATAGTAAGCATTGTGACAGTTAAACGGTTTGCAAAATCTCTCCTAGACTATCATGTCATAATATAAATATGTATATTCGCTTTTACTTATCTGTATGTTTCTTCCTAGTGCATGTATTATTATTATTATTGTATCCTTTAGTTGCTAGAGGAACATAGGGCTTCAGCTGCGTACCTCCATTGCCTTCGGTTTTCTGCCAACTTTTTCACCCCGCTCCAGGTCTGCACACACGCTTTCATCTCCTCTTCACATGACCTCCTCCAAGTCACCCTTGCACTGACAACCAACTCGCCGCATCCCCTTCGGGTTCCACTCGAGCAATGGCTTGTCTAGTAATTTCACTTCATGGTTTCCTCAGCGTATGGCCAATCCATCTCCATTTCTTCCTGCTTATTTGTTTCATAATCGGTTCCTGATTGGTTCGCTGCCAGAGATCCCTGTTGCTGATCTTTTCTGGCCGGCCATCTGATCTTGAGTATTGAGCGAAGACAACTGTTAATGAAGGTCTGAAGTTTGTTTGAGGTGCTCTTTATGACTCGCCAAGTCTCTGATCCGTATAGTAGCACTGACCTCACATTGGAGTTGAAAATCCAGATCTTATTTTTGATGCTGAGTGCTGTTGACCTCCACACAGATTTGAGAGTAATGAAAGCTTGTCTTGCTTTTCCGATTCTGGCTTTGATGTCCTCGTCAGTTCCGCCTGTAGTTGAGACGATGCTTCCCAGGTAGGTGAAGGAGGCTGTTTCGTTCAGGTTCTTCCCACTTATGCTGATTGTTGTCTGTTGCTGTCGCTGTGACAGTCGCTGTTGGCCAGAAGTCTTCATTACCTGCCTCTGTCTTCTCTATGTTTATGTGAAGTCCTATCTTCTCTGGATGCTTCTTCTGCCAACTTGTTGCTTTTCACTTTCATATCTTCCAGTTTGTGGGAAATCAGGCATATATCATCATCGGGGAAGTGCAGATCCTCCGTGTTTTTTGTGTGGGTCCATTTTATGCCTCTTTCCTCATTGCCCGTTGTCTGTCGCATTATCCAATCAATTGCAATCAGAAAGATCATTGGCGATAGTAGACAGCCTTGCCTCACTCCCGTCCTCACTTCGAAGGCTTCCGTAA
Organism: Trichobilharzia regenti; assembly: GCA_944472135.2. Lineage (NCBI taxonomy): Eukaryota > Metazoa > Platyhelminthes > Trematoda > Strigeidida > Schistosomatidae > Trichobilharzia > Trichobilharzia regenti. The sequence continues at coordinate 107,947,363 of OX235264.1, forward strand.
GTTTCCCGTTGTGGATTACTTGGCATGCAGCATTGTCGTATAACTGTTGGATGAGATGTATAATTGTCGATCGGACCCCGTAGTAGCGAAGTAGTTGCCAAATCACCTCTCGATCGACGCTGTCGAAGGCCTTCTCAAAGTCGATGAAGTTGAGATAGAGAGGTGACTGCCATTCCAAGCTTTGTTCACTGATCATCCGTAGAGTGGCGATTTGATCAATACATGATTTGTTTCTCCTGAATCCGGCCTGTTCTGGACGAAGTTTTTCATCTAGGGCTTGTTTGATTCTCTCCAGGATGATGCGACTTAGTATCTTGCTTGGAATGGACAGGAGCATAATTCCGCGCCAGTTCTTGCATTGACTTAAGTCTCCTTTCTTTGGCAGTTTGAATAAGTATCCGTTCTTCCAATCCTCGGGTACTTTGCCCTCTTTCCACACCTTCTCCAGTAGTGGTGTCATCAAGTCCGCTGTTGTCTCTGGGTCTATTTTCAAAGCTTCTGCTGGGATTCCATCTGGTCCTGGTGCTTTCCCAGCTTTTAGCATCTTGATTGGATTCAGGACTTCTGATTTCGTCGGGGGGTCAGTGTTCACTGGTAGTTCTGCTTCCGTTGTTGGTATTGTTGGGCGCGTTGTAGGTGGCGAACGATTTAGAAGTCTTTTGAAGTGTTCAGCCCAGTGCTTTCTCTGTTGCACCTCTTTGGTGATTGACTTTCCATTGTCGTCCTTTATTGGCTTAATCTGTGTCGAGCTTTTGCCCGAAAGGTGTCTAGTTGTTTGGTAGAGTGTGGCGAGGTCTCCTTTGCCTGCAGGTTGTTTGTTCTGCTTCGTTTGCCGTGGTTTCATAATATTTTCTTTTGTCTTCCCTGGCACTCTTCTTCACTTTTTAGTTCAGTGTATTGTAGCTTGCATGTATCAATGTTCAAATATGAGCATATCTCATAGACGGATTTCATCCTTACTGTTTGTACTTGTCATTGTTTAATCTCTAACTTCAATGCTTCCCTTCATGGTTGTGTATATACATAAACAGTGTGTGTTGTGTGATGTGATATTGTTTGAGTGACTCAAAGTCATTCTGTTATTGAATTGTGCCAGCGAATTACTGGTGTGTAATTCTTAAGGACAGAGCCTTTGTTCCCCCACCACCCTTGGTTTTTACTTTTACTTCATTCTAAGGTACTTAATGTAGTTAAATTTTGGTTGACTGATTTTGTTCTTCAATAGTCGTTTTGTAAATTATTGAAGAATAGTCGTATTTTTTCTTGTCTTTGTAGCGTTTCGTGTTTCAAGGACGTTTTGTCGACTATACATTAGGACTCAAAGATCCATTCCTTGAGCTCAGACTACAGCGAGTCAGTTTTAGTCGTAACAAGCATAATAGCGTACAAATGAACAAATTTACAGTTAGTGTGACTACACGTTATATTTTATTTGGTTAAACGTGTGATAACTTTGTGTGGAAAAGAGAAAGACGTCTTATACGAGAAGTCTCCATGAGAATAACAGACAAAAAGAAATGCCTGCAAACTGTGCAGGAGAAACGCATATGTATATGAATTTACCGATTAAAGGAGACCCAGCAACTGAACTGCTGGTATTGAAGCTTAGAAAAATAATAGCTTAAACATTCTTTTCCACAACATTATGCTTGAAATTCGCCACTCGTTGTATAATTCAATTTGGGTGAAGGATAAGCTATTGAATCCTGCGACTAAAATGCGCATTTATAAATTTAACTGTTCCATAGTCGCCTTCTGGAGCATTGTCCAACTTGGTTAGGCGAAGGTGTTCTAAAGTCACTCAGAAGTTACATTTGGCAAACCTAGTGGATACAGGGCAAAAGATTGACAAAAATGTACAATTGTATACAAGATGCCATCCCAACACTCTAGGTTAGTATGCCTTCAGTTGCTAAGCTTATCTGAGGTAATTGACATGAAGACTTCAGCACAATCCGCGTGCTCAGAAAAACTTTTGTACAATCTATCTCACTCCTGTGGGCTTCGCCTTCAACCCAAACAGTTGTATCTCCCAGTGACATTAAATAACTGTAAATATTGTCTTATTGTATTTTTATTTTATTTTATCTGCAATGCTAACTGTATTATCAATATCATACTGTGCTGTAGTTGTACATTCTATTTTCGGTTTAACAATGTGTTATTACTATGTTATCTAATCGCTATGTGACGATAGTTATTTTACCCTCTACCCCTGCTAGTATGCAAATTCTACCTAAACACTCACTGTTGTCTAGATTATACAAACACTTGGATGAATTTATCCTTGTTATTATTACTACTACTACTGTTGTGATTACCTCGACTGTTATCCATTAATTCACATCCCTGAACTCTGATCTCATATTTTATTATTCACCTTGATTCAAATGCCTATGACTAATATTTCGTCATTATATAAATGTAAAGCGTGATGAGAATTTACCGAAAATACGTATTTGCCTAAATCCTGTTCTATAACTTTATATGTACACATTTTGATTATCACTGACTTGGACACTCCCAGGAAAGACGTGAATCATTCAAAGAGAACATTTTTGAATATACAAATATTCCAAGAACAAAATAAATCCAATGAATGAATATATTTTCCCACTTCAGAATAGTGAATTAATAAGTAATTCAATGTAATTTACTAGTGTCGAATAGCAGGGATTCGGAAGGTTTCAAGATAGGTATCGTCAGGAACCGACATAAGTTAGAAAGCTATCGAAAGCCAAGAAGTACTAGATAGCAATACTCACATGTATATCTGGGAACTCAGAGTCAAAATCAATCCACAAATCATAAACGACTGACTAACAGAATGGATCATCTGGTGTCTTAATGAGAAAAATATTGACTCGCAGGTTCCATCATATTCATTAGGAGGACTAGTAGATTTAGCTGGCGTTTGCGCAGATTTGCAAGTCGATAAGAAACTTGGCTACTGAACTCAAACACGATTTCTGAGTGGTCGATGGTTTGGATTCTTAATCTGAAGGTCTTGTTTTCCGTATCTGTGGTACATACCTATGACGAGTCTAGGGAATTCTCTAGCTGATGTCGAACAGTTATGATGTGTACTTTGGAATTCAAAGTGATATGACAAAAAGTGTAATAACTTTATTGTATTTAAAAAATTACGAATGATAAATATAAGATATAATTAGGTCTCCTCACCAGGGGAGTCTAAGCTGTTTGGCAAGATGTATGTGGTGAGAGCGGGTTAGCGAGAAATGGTAGACAGTATTTCACTTCAATGGGTATGTCGCAGATATTGGTGGTGAGAAAAAATATGAACAAGACTGATTCAACAACCAATCACAGCAGACTTTGCGTAGGCAGATACAGTTAATATATAGATGACCTGACATTCAAGAAACAGTCACAAAGAGATGCAAGGTCAACTTTCTGTGAGAAACAACCAGTCAGAAGACTGTGTTTGTTTGCTTGAATAAGCTATAATAATGTACATGAAAGTATATAAATACGTGTTGGTTTCTTTAATTAACGATCAGTTGCCTGGCCCTTGTCTTCTGTTGTTACATGTATACCACTCCAAGAAGTTTTGAATATTCCAGACAATTCATGAGTGTCAAAATATGCCGGATCGATAAAAGGAAGAGCAGTTTTCTGTCATTATTCTTAAACCATTCACTGGAGATATTTCCAATTTTTAATGAATGCAAATAATTTGTTCATATTGTTTCTACATTAATGGTGAGAATGAGAATATTATAATTTTAGAAAAGGAAGTCAAGAATCCTGGAAAAATATGCTTTTATGACACATCGTAAAACTCATCTCAGAATATAAGCTAATACTGTATCTCAACTTCATGCACATTGAAAAGGCTTTTAACAGCACTGGGCGTGAGTTAGTTTGGAAACTGCTTCCGTACTATGGGATGTAGTGTCGCGAAAATCTACAGACCACAATCGACGGCTATATGATATCAGATACCGAGTGATTCACAACGCAAAGCTCAGTGAAGCCTTGGAAATAAAGGGAGAAGTAAGTAAGACAAGGCTACCCACGACCACCAGTAAAATTCCTGGCTGAGATGCACTCGATACGATGACGAACCGTAGGAAGTGAAAAGACAAGAGTATATTTGACCAACAAAAATACACTAGGAAACCTGGATTTTGTGGATGATTTATGTTTCATACCTCTCAAACTTGAAAAAGTCACAGATAAAACTCAATGGTTAGGCAGGAAAGGAGGCGATAACCGAAATTTAGGTGGGGGCATGAATATGCCATGCCCACAGCAACAAACACCAACAAACGTCATTAGAATGAATCTCTGTCACTTACCTGACCAGCGTAACCTAAATCACAGACGACATGGGTGAAGATATCAAAACAAGTGAGGATCAGCTTGGAAAAGGAAGATGCGCATCTGTTACCCTGAAATCCATTGAATACATCACAAAGATCGGGATCCTGATTTTTAAAAGTGATTTCAGTCGGGGCTTCCTTAATGTTCAACACCTGGGCAAGCAGAACATGAGAGGTATTTTTGACAAGCCACAGAGTTTCACTAATTCATGATGAAATTCTGTAACCCTACAAACCGACACTTGAACAAGTGACTTTATTTTAGACATTCACGGATACGTGATGAATACATGCCTATATGCATGCGGTGGGCATATAGCAGTCTGTATTTGAGATTTTCCTACAGGATTTTATATCCTAAGCAAACAAAACTGGAACTGAGTTGAAAAACTGTAAATGAATCTTTTTAACTGTCTGATTAGATAACATATATACAGGAAGACATTTTAGAGGGTATGCGGTTCCTAAACATTTCTGACTATTTTCACAAATTATTTTTCAGAGAAATCATAGAACTTTCATTCCATTCAGGCCATGAAAGCTATGTAAAATATGTGTTTACAGAAATCATGATTCCTCGAAGTAACTGTAAAATACCTAAACCTCACTTTCCATCCAATTCTTTTATATGCTTCTTAGATTTGGTATATCATCATAATGGTTTTTAACAGGCTTAATAGGACTGTATCAGCGGCTGCCTTCACTGGCTATTCAAACTAAGGACCAGACTGCCAGCCTGAAAGGACTTACAACGTGGAGCTCTGACAATGAAACAATGAATCAGTCCAAGAATCTCTCGAAGATGATGGAGATAGACCATTGAGTGAATTCACGTACTCAGCTGGCCAACATGTGAAACTCAAATGAAAATTGGCGAGTTGGCAATAGGTTTAAGGGTGACATAGAGGAGATTAGGTGAAGAGAATATAATAGCATATTGTCAATGTTAAAGCCAACAAGGGGAAACTGCAGAGAACAGGGTGAAATTGATGTGTATGAATGCATATATCAGTTCACCAGTTGCTATAAAGCCAGGTGCATTGGTGCTGAAGAACACTATCCCCCCACATAGTTGCAGAAGGGTGATAGTGGCTATATAAGGAGTGCAATAATTGAGCACCTTGTCATCACTGATCATTCCTTGTCAAAAACCGCCTCCTTCAAAGTAATCTACAAAGTGAAGAATAACCTGCCAAAGGTAGTATGCTCTCATCTCTTTTGCATTCTTGAAGCTTTAGCCATTCAGTTGGAAAGCCGGAACTATGCATTCACAAGAAAATTATTCAATCACTTCTACTCTCATGGTAACAATCATGTAGATTTCTATTGACTTAGTTGTCGTTTGTTTGTTTCGCTGACTCCTTATAACATTTGAATCTCTTCAGAACTCTTACAATATTTCATGTTTTCCTTCATTCTTGTGTACCTCTGGATTACAAGTGATTCTCTGAATTATTCATCTTATTACTTAACTGGAACACGCTTATTCAACCTGTTTACTGTAGTGATTAATATTAACAACTGTGAGTGCGACACCTCATAACTTTTGTCACTAAACTCTTTCATGTTAAATTCTGTAGAAATGCGATTCTGTAGCTAAAGAGCAAAATGAATTCGCTGAAAACAGCCACTTCGCTGAACGACCTGGTTTGTTCTTATTCAATGGAGATGTTCTGTTGAAGTTCTGTAATCCTCTAGGAACACGAAGGAGTACAAAAATAATGAAAACTGTTTTTCCCTAATCATCATCTCAATTAGACTGATCCGAGTCAACTTCATTCAGCGTTTATACCCCTCACATGATGTATACCAATTCACATGTATCTGCGAGAGCAGTTACATTGGAAGAACAGAGAGGATGGCTTACATCAGATTCTGCGAACATGTACCAAGGAGCGAGCCTTCGGTTAAAGGGACCGAATTGTTTGAGTTCTTCAATCGCTTAACACCTGATTGACACAGGACACCGGGTAGATGTGCTGGAATCATTCAAAATAATTAACAGATATAGTACCTCAAGTCTTCTCAGGTTTGCTAAAGCTATGGCGATAAAACGATTGAAGCTTGACTTATGTGTCCAAAAAGAATCCGATGTTGGACTTTAATTACCCTGGTAACTCATTTCTTAGCAGCTCTTTATTTTCTAATTTTGGTAATTTTGTTAACTTATCTTTTCACTCTATCTCCTCCCGCTTTATTTTTCGCTTGACTCTCTTAAGAGATAATGTTTCTTGATCTTCTGAGTTCTGCTCACTGTATTACATCATCAACTTCTCATCTGACCTCGTGTGCACGGAGACTTAAAAAGTTTGCTCTTCTCTTATCTAATTATGTAACTATTGCTAATTGTCTTTTGTTACCACCCCTACAACACAACTGCTAACTACTTTTTTTCAAGAAACTTCTCTCTACCAAGATATATGTATATATATGTTGTAGTACTTTAGACACTCTGCAAATCACAACGCCTTATTTGACTATGAGGCTCTGACAGTATGCCCGCTAATGGACAAAGGTTGGTCAAGACTGTACACTTTTTATCTTTATTTTATTAAAAAATTCAGGTTATACGCAGCTGATGAGAACCGACAAAATAAAATAGATCCAGATTATTCTGTGCCAATGTTTCTTCTTTCTTTGTTACAATTTATAAAAGGGAATCATCGTATGAAATTTATTCAGCGTGTTCAAAGATTATTAAAAATTAACATCTTCGTGATTTCAGGATATGAATTTTCGGTGTCCAGATGTTGCGGTTAGAGCAGCGTCAGAAACCGATGTGTACTGCTAAACGTGTGCCATACTGTGGTAGGACGTCTTTCTGGTCTTTTTCAGCTACTTTGAATGCCAATCTAATCGATATTGACTACTGACGAGACCCACATTCAAAAAAGTATATAAATGAAAAGTAGTATTAGGCTAGGATACTTATTCAAACTACCGAAGAAAGGAGACTTAAGTCAATGCAAAAACTGGCACGAAATTATGCTACTGTCCATTCCAAGCAAAATACTAAGCCGCATCATCCAGGAGAGAATCAAACAAGCCAACCTGGATTAAAAACTTCGACCGGAACAATCTGGATTCGGGAGAAACAGGTCATGTATTGATCAAATCGCCACACTACGAATCATTATTGAACAGAGCTTGAAATAGCAGTTACCTGTCTATCTCAACTTCATCGACTTTGAAAAGGCCCTCGACAGCGTCGATTGAGAGGTCATTTAGCAACTACTTCATTTCTACGGGGTGCCATAGAAAATTACACACCTCATCCAACAGTTGTACAAGAATCCTGCATGCGAAGTAATCCACAACGGGAAACCCACAGCATGGCTGTCTACTATCGCGAATGATTTTCCTGATTGCAGTAGATTGGATGATGCGACAGACAACGGGCAATGAGGAAACAGGCATAAAATGGACCCACACAAAAAACTTGGAGGATCTGGACTTCACCGATGATGATATATGTCTGATTTCCCGCAAACTGGAAGATATGCAAGTGAAAATCAACAAGTTGGCAGAAGAAGCATCCAGAGAAGATAGGACTTCACATAAACACAGAGAAGGCAGAGGTAGGTAATGAAGACTTCTGGCCAACAGCAACTGTCACAGCGACAACAACAGACAACAATCAGCATAAATGTGAGGAACCTGAACGAAACAAACTCCTTCACTTACCTACCTCGGAAGCATCGTTCAACTTCAAACAGACGAAACTGACGGGGATATCAAAGTGCGAGGATCGGAAAAGCAAGACAAGCTTTCATTACTCTGAAGTCTGTGCGCAGGTCAACAGCACCACTCAGCATCAAAAATAAGATCCGGATTTTCAACTCCAGTGTGAGGTCAGTGCTAATATACGGATCAGAGACTTGGCGAGTTATAAAGTGCATCTCAAACAAACTTCAGACCTTCATCAACAGTTTTCTTCGCTCAATAATCAAGATCAGATGGCAAGCCAGAAAAGATCAGCAACAGGGATCTCTGGCAGCGAACCAACCAAGAACCGATTGTGCAGCAAATCTGAATGAAGAAATGGAGATGGATTGGCCATACGCTGAGGAAACCATGAAGTGACATTACTAGACAAACCATTGCTCGAGTGGAACCCGAAAGAGAAGCGGCGAGTTGGTCGTCGGTGCGAGGGTGACTTGGAGGAGGCCATGTGAAGAGGAGATAAAAGTATGTGGGCAGACTTGGAGCGGGGTGAAAAAACGTTGGCAGAAAATCGAAGGCAATGGAAACACGCACCTAAAGCCCTATGTTCCTCTAGGAATGAAAGGCTATAATAGTAATAGGCTATTAGTATATTTTTGCAAAACTATGTAAAAAACATACGTGGGCTGTTATTATGTAGGAAATAGTTTGTATTCCAGTCTGTCATGATGTCGAAGAATAAAATAAACACCACTGCTACATCTGTCATGTACAAATGAAGTAGAAAATTATTTCCATGAAGGATCAATGTAGAATTTATGAACTTCAAAATAAATCTCCTTGTTTTTGTTTACCACTGTCTAAAAGCCTTTTATGTTTCAATAGACTTCATATAGTTTTATATATTTTGAACAACAATATAAATATTATTTAGATTATGAGTCAAGAGGAATTTGAATGCATTTCAACGTAGACAGATTTCTCCATGAAACAAAAAGCATTTTGAGATTCATTGAAGACCACCAGGGAGTACAGGGCAGCTGTTTTGATCCATTTTGAGACCCATTGAACCAGCACTGATTGAATTCGGTACCTATGAGTTACGAGGCCAAACACGTTGACCAGTCAAGCACATCGTGTTAAAGTTAAGTGGTTTCTAGTCTTTGGTAATAATTGAAGGTAGCACTGTATCACGCCATATCTAACCGACATTTTCTCTGTGAAACTAGAAAATGGGCTTTTAGAGAATGTTATTAATGAACTCGAATTCTATTGTCAATACATGGATGACAGATTTTGGATTATGAAAAATTAGAAGGAACTAAAGAGCATCCTGGACAAATTGAACGATTTTCATTGTGCAATAAAATTTACAGTCGAGAAAGTAAAAGACTCCAGTATTTCATAATAATATTAAATGGTTGCTGAGTGAAAAGGATTATCCAGAAAAGTTTATTGATAAGAATATGAATCTAAAATCAAAGCAACCAAAGTTACCAACATTTTCAAAAAGGCTTTATTCTCACGAACGCAGTTGCTTAGGGACAGCATCAGCGAGATACTAACACAACGCCTTCGAAATGCAGTAAGAAGAGCATTCCGTGCTGCCGAATTACGCTGTGTCTTAAGAGCCACAACTCTGTTGCGTTCGGGAGTAAAAGAACAAACTGACCAAGTTCGCCTCTTCTATGTGTATTTACCCATTTAACTACTCCTGTGCAGCCAATTGCATAGACCGTACAATTAGACGTGTTTCTTGTCGAATTTCCGAAAATCACCCCGCGTGATTGGTTAAGCACAGGACAAACAAAATCTAATCTTCGCGCTATTCTATCTCATCTTGTGGATACGGAACACAAGATTGACGATCACCATGCTTTCAGGGTCGTTTACCGCATACCTACGAGTTTCAGTTTCGCTTTAAGAGTTCGACTTCTAAATACTACTTAGGCTGGGGGGATCCATATTAACAAGCCTAATTTATGCATCCAAAAGAAGTTAGTTCAAACATTATCAATACCTTGGCCATCTAGGTTCAAATGATCCTGAATTTTCTGTTGAAATGTCTCAGTTTTATTTGATATTCTATTTGCTACTATATCTTTATTATTATTAGAATTTAAGCGTCTTCAAGGAACTGTGATTCCACTGTGATCTCACTTTACAAATCGATATTATTTGAAAAACACTTTTATTGTTATCAACCACTAGTCTAGAATATTCTACATATATGAACATGTGTATAATTCTAGAGCCAGAGGAGAAGGAATTTATCGAAAGGGGAATATTCTTCGCTCAATTACTTTTGTTTAGTAGATACTACGAACTGTCTGAATAAGAAGTCATTAGACCCTAAATTACAACAAAATCGGCTGGATAGTCAATGAGTTCAGCCTTGTAACTGGATGGTTCAGTTCCTATTAGAATAGTGGGTACACACTGTTGATAAGCTCTGAACTAATTCGAAGCATCTAAATAGTTCTACTTGATTTCAATGCAGCTGTAACTTATGTTGGTTCATGACGAAATATGCATTGAAATAAATGTTAAAATTTGTCCTGACAGCAGTGGATAAGATATCCTTGTCGATTGTGTTTTTTGTATTGTGCAGCCGAAAGAAACCCCCTTTCTGCATTATTCATGATAAGTAAATTTTTGAATTTACTGAAAAATTACATAGTTGGTTAGATTACACCGTCAAATAATACTTAATTCTTGCTGAAGTAAAGTCTTCAACTAAACACACTCGAAGAATTTGCTGTTCTTCAATGTTTAACTTATGATAATACAACAGCTGCGATTCTGATGAGGCGCTTATTCATATCAATGAGAAAAGCTTTCTCTTCCGCTGAGATATGAATCAGTTATACTGCTGGAAAATAAACAACTGATGTGTGCAGGACGAACTACCGCTTTCGGCCACTTCAGTGTGTATTTAATAATTCACCTACTCCTGTGGAGCTGGTTGTATTAGCCATACAAAACACACAGTTGCAAAGCGCATCTGTGAACAATATTCAAAATAGTCAGGAAGAAGACAACCCGAAAAAAGTACTAGCTCATTTCTCTAGCTACGATCAAGCGGCTTCACTCCAGACCTCCTTCTCAGTTATTTACAGGGTGAAAACGAATGGCGAAATCGGTGTTAGGTTTAAGGGTATAGGTATGGTGAAGATGATGGCGGAAAAGGTCTACTCAGAGCTTTACTTAGTCGTTTGCAAACATTCGTATCAACCGATTTACTATTACATACTGCTTTTACATTTTCAATTGGCTTCTATCTCTCACCATCTTCACACTTGTCAAATCAATTAACAAATACCTTTTTTGATATATCCAAACCGAATTAAATTTTAACAGTTTGATAACATTTGGGCATTGGGTATATGATATTCATTATCCTAAGGGATTTTGTATTTCACAGTGAATGAATGAAAAGCAAAACGACAATCTTGAGTTTACTGACGTTTCGCTATTTAATGCTACTGCTAATAGCTTTGTCAAAATATTATTAAACCAGAATATAAAATATCTCTTGAGCTTATATGTAACAACTTAATTATTGTTGCTCATTATGGGGTCATTTTTGCGTTGTCCAATAGGCCAACTCGTAAAGATAAAAAAACCAGGTGAAGATTGTTGGATTTAATAAGTGTGTGTCAAATTATGAAAGCAGCGTGGGTTTACGTAATGAAATTGCTTATTACATTCTTGTTTCATTTTGTCATTTCATGGGGGAGTGTTTGCTGTTTTAACAAGGTCAAAACCTGTTTTTTAGCTGATCATTCCTATTCTGACAATTTGAATTCCACTTGATATGAAATGCTCCTGATATGAGACGTTCTTTGTGATTTCTGAAATGCTTATTCTGGCTGATGATGTCAATCTTGTTAAAATCAATTTTCCAGCCTGATTCTATAAGGTGTAGACCACCTCTGTATGATGATTTTTCAACCTTTACTACTTCAACTGGATTTCTTGGTGGTCAGAGAGATGCCATACAGTGTTCGTTTCTTCTGATATTTGTCCAATATATATTGCATCACACTCCAAGCATTTTTTAGACACATTTAGATAGAGAATATTTTGGAATGTGGTCTTTTACATGGACAAAGTTGTTTCGTAGTGTGTCTGATGTTTCGAAAAATCTCTGATGTCGAGCTTACTGAGAATATTTCTGAAGTCATCTGACGTCTCCGCCCCATATGGAATGACAACTGTTGAGGTTCATGTTTTCGGAATACTTTTTCGACCATACTTGATGTCAGTGTTGATTTTGTTGATGAAGGTCTTTGAATAGTTGTTTTGCTTGACAGTCTCAGTACTGTTTAATATTTCTTCTCCTTTTTTCATCTCTTCCGTTACCAGAGAGTTTGCTACTCTAAGAAGACGTGAAACAACCAATACCTTTTCTCTGATGCGGTGTGATGATCCGAAGTTCAAATATGTATTGGAGTGGCTTTTCTTCTTGAATATAGATATACCGAAATGTCCGTTTTCCCTCCTCTTAACTAGGCAGTCTAGTAATGGTAGTTCCTCGATGTCTGATACTGCTTCCGAAGTAAACTGGATTCTGCGAGATGCGCTGTTTATTTTTTCTAGGAATGAATTGTGTAGATCTCGTTTTGGCACTACAAAAGCATCATCTAAATATCTTAACTAGCTTTAGGCCTGAGTATATTTGAAAAGATGTTATCTTCAAATCTGTTTATGAAAGGATAAGTGACTATCGAGGAAACCGTTGAACCCAAAGCAACACTGTTTGTCTTTCTATATAAACTCCCTTTAAATGTAAAATAATTACTTTCTAGACAGAATTTCAAGCTCTTAATTATTTCACTATTGTCCAGTGAACGTCTTTGTGATAGTGTTGTATCTGATTCTGGCAAACTTGAAATGGGATCAAGACTTTCGGTAATAGGGATACTAGTATATATCAAGTTAATATCATAGTTTACCATAATGTCTTCTTTATCAATTTCTCAGGGTTCTCTTTAGCATTTGATATCATGTGATTCTTTTACAATATTTTGAATGTGCTTTTACAGTGGTTTCAAATCGTTAAATATTCCCATTTATAATATTAGAACAAGACATATAAGCGAACAATATTGTTTTCAATTAGATCTTCTTCAGGCTTTACTCTAATTTACATAGACTTATATACATAAAATTTTAACCAATGACGGTGATTTAGTGGATCAAACAATAATAGTAATCATGATAATAATAATAATAATTATAATAATAGTAATAATAATGTGGTAAATGTTTTGAACGAAGTTAATTACGATGATTATAATAATAACAAATATTGTTAATAAGGCTTATATAGGTGATAAGAATAACAAAGTTAGTATATGCAAATATGTAGACAATTAAATAAATAAATAAATTAGGTCAAATCAAATGGAACGATAATCAGAGTTTAAATAAATATCATAAAAGTACGAAGGAGAGGGATGATAAGAAAGGGTGGGAGGGTTTTGAATAGAATTCACCTAGGCCAAGGGAGAGACAAAGGTAGAACAAATTTCTTTTGTATACAAAGACTAGGATTGTTCTCTCGAATCAATTCCCATAGCTTCGGCTAAGTGTAAAAGACGGGTTCTGATTCCGTTCGAAAGACTTGATGGAATGCGGTAAAAGTTATTCAAAGTTATTTACCGCATTCCATCAAGTCTTTCGAACGGAATCAGAACCCGTCTTTTACACTTAGCCGAAGCTATGGGAATTGATTCGAGAGATCAATCCTAGTCTTTGTATACAAAAGAAATTTGTTCTACCTTTGTCAGTAACAATAACAATAACAATTTCGCTTTATTCCAGAAACAGTACTTGTGGTACAGTTTGGAATTTTCAGCACATATCTACAATATTGCATCTAATTTCATCGTACATTTAAAAGGAGTATTATAAAAAAAATAATAAAATATTTAAAAAAAACAAAAAGAAACAATAACAACAAAAAACCAAAAAAGAAACACAGAAATAGCAAAAAAATGCAAATGAAAATACCAAGTAAAAAGGAAGATAAACACAAATAATGAAAAAATATTTCAGTATTGGTTAGTGGAAGCTACTGTGGTGAGAGCAGGCTGCTAGCCGATTGGTTGGCACTAATCTACGTTAAGGTCTAGGTCACTAATATGGGCCGTGAGAAAATATGAACAAGGCTGAGTCAACAACCAATCACAGCAAAGTTAACGTGGCAAAATATGATTCGCAGATAGAGAACTCTATTTGTCAAGGAATCCCGAAACAACCAATCAGAAGCCTGCGTTTGTCTACCTAACTTCTGATAAACAACCAATCAGATGACTGCGCTTGTCTATAATAATGTAGTTGAAATATGTATAAATACGTGTTGATTTTCATAATAAAATGATCTGTTGCTTCGCCCTTGTCTTCTGTTGTTACACTACGATATGAGTATGCGTGGTGAACAGTAACAGCTATAATCATACGGGAAATTATGAGATGTTCTTAAAAAATGTTTATAGCCAAGATGATCAGTTAATTTGATTGAACAACACTAAGCAATCATAAGATAAACATTTCAGGTTGTGTTTTTTTTATTGTCAGCACTAATGCGGTGTTTGTAGTGGTAGTGTGAGGAATCATGCATAATACAAAATTTTTTAAGATGGTGATAGTGGCAATAACAAACAAGATTGTCAGTTAAATAGTGCCGAACAAAGAACAACCACAAAACTAATGTTACATGATGGTTAATGACGGGACAATTTTTAATAATCATAGTGATAATATAGTCGGACCCAGTAGATGTACAAAGAAGGAATAGAATAAAGAATAAAAATGTAAGCCAATGATAATAATTTTAAGCAGCTAAGTATGTTTAAGAAGGTTGTTCACTATAGAGTACAAATAAGAGAGTGTAAGGGGGAAATAACAAGGGCCAAAATTATGTTATTAACAACAAAGCAAGTCATAGGTTTCACGCTTAACATTGTCTCTGTCACTTAGAACACGGGCCAAATATGGTATCGTTGAGTTCCTATACTTGGTTGTACGAGCATATATTATTTTGTACTGATTTCTGGTTCTACCTGATGAGATGCAAGGAGAGAGTTGGGAATAGAGGGGGTGTTGGGGGTCAGAGAGTATGGTTTTAGACCATTTCTCACATGTATTCAGATGCTTATCCACTAATGTTGTGACGAGCTGACTGAGTTTTACACCGCTAGTCCTACTAACTACCTTCAACATCCTTCTCAGGATGGTATAATCCTTTTTCAGTAACCCAGGAAAGACTAACGGGGAACAGTAAAGTAGAATAGGTAGGATACGAGAGTTGACAAATTGTGAAAGCAGAGGTTGAGGGACTCCAGTTAGTCTGAGTTTCTTAATGTAGTAGGTTAGACGAAACACTTTCTTGGAAATCATTTGGATATGAGATGACCAGGTAAGGTCGGAAGATATAACTAATCCGAGGTATTTTGCATTAGACTTTGTTTCAATTATAGTCCCCTCAATTCTACAGACATCATGAGTGCTTACTAGTGTTTGTAGATCTCGTTTATGCCTAAAGGAGAAGTCGACAGTCTGGCATTTTGAGGGATTCAGCGTTAGGCCATTTAGTTTAGACCACTGACTGATGTCCGACAGGAAGCTATTTAATTTGAAGCAGTCTGACTGAGACTTAACGGGAAGCGAAACAGTCAGGTCATCTGCATATTTGACGAAGTTGATTTCGTCTGAGAGAGGTAAGTCATGTAAGAAGAAGGAAAAGAGAAACGGCGAGAGAACAGCACCCTGAGGAACACCAGCTTCAGTAAGCAAAGGAGAGGAAGCTACACCATTATATACCGTGTACTGCATCCTATTGGAGAAGTAAGAGTGCAGCCAGTTGATAGCCCAGGACTCAGTTTGTGTAAGGCTAAGCTTGTTTAACAAAAGGCCTCTAGGTACAGAGTCAAAAGCAGATGTGTAATCAAGGAAAGTACAACGGACATACTTGGCCCCTTTGTCTAAGGAGGATACAATGTTGTGATGAAACACAGCAGCAGCATCCAAAGTACTTCTACCCTGTTTGTAAGCAAACTGCTTTGGATCGTTTGAGAAGCTTAGGGAGGGAATGAGTTTTTGTAACAGTAATTTCTCCATCAGTTTCAAAAAAGGAGAGGTAATGGCAATTGGTCTAAACTTAACACTATCTCCAGAACCAGACTTGGGTACAGGGATGATTTTAATATCTTTCCACAGAGAAGGTACATTATTATTAGAAAAAGAAGTATTGAAAATGCTTGTAAGTGGGTTACTTAAAATATCAGCACATTTCTTTAAAACAATGGCAGGTATACCATCAGGGCCTAGACTCTGGGAAGGTTTAAGAGATTTCAAACATTTAAGAACATCAGAAGTATTGAAACGATGAAAGTCACTGGTCGTGTTATTAGTTAAATTGAAGGCAGAAAGGACATTTGGAGGGCGGATGAAAGATCTATTGAGAGTATTTACATCAATAGAAGAGGCAAAATTATTATGCTTACCACAACCAGTAATTTCTCTAAAAAGCTTCCATATGTTTTCTGAGGTTTTACAAGATAGTATTGTTTGATTATAAATGTTGTTTAGTCTCTTGATTTCAGATTTAATTTGGGTGTTTATCTTCTTAAGACCAGATTTATTCTTTGTCTTGTACAGCTTCTCTTTTTCTCTACGAAGTTTTTTGAGATGAGGGGAAGAAAAACGATCCATTCTTTTGAAAATTATCTGTTTTGGACAGCATATATCAAGACAGAATTTAAGATAGTCAGTCAAATTGGAAATAGTATCATCCAGTTTGTGTTCGTTGAAAAGTTCCCAGTTAGTGTCATTTAGCATGCATCTTAGTTTGAGCATATTTTCTTGTGAGTAACACCTTTGCTGTGTTTTCTTGGACAGATTTGAGAAGATATTAAAGTGAGATCTGCTGTATATCTTAGGTAATATCCGAATAATACAATGATCTGAGTTCATGATAGGAGCACGTCGGCGTACTTCATATATTTCCTCATCATTAATGAACACTAGGTCAAGGGTTTTATCAAGTCGAGTAGGGAATTTAACAATATTGGCATGACCTAATGATACGAGGAAAGAACAATCACAGCAGTTAAAATCTCCTGTGACAACTGATAAAGAGTTTTCAAGATGTGTAACGGCGAATTCAGTGAATTCATCAGCAAAATCAGATAGATCAGATGCAGAACAGCCAGGAGTAACATAAATGTTAGAGATGAAGACGTATTTAAATTTGGATAAGTGTTTCGGGCGGCATTTGACCGTTATACAATCAATAAAGTCATTAGAGTAAGAAAAACATACATTATTTGAAGTTGACCATTGAGAATGAATGAAAGTTGCAACACCTCCACCTCTTTTCTTTCTGGAGCATAGTCGATCTTGTCTAAACAATGTAAAACCATTTAGGGAAACCAGATTGTCATCATAGAGTTCATGGAGCCATGTTTCTTGTAATGCAACAATCGCCGTATTGTGATAAGTATCAGATGATAAGAGAGACTGGAGATGCATAATTTTGTTGGGAAGTGAACGGCAGTTTGAAGTGACAATAACAGGAATGGTTGTACGATATAAAGGTGTCTGTTTAAGTGCACGCTGCCAGCCAGCGTGATGTTTTCTCTTAGATTTATTAGATGCATTATTAGTTGCATGAAAGTCATATGGTTTAAAACGTTTAATGAATGAATTACTGTATTTTATGCGATTTGTGATCATATTTTATTAAAATTAGGAATGAAAACATGACTTATTAGATGCAATATATAGATGCAGAAAAAGGTAGCCCAGATGTCAAACAGGCCGCCAGGTAGTCTCTCCCTTGGCCTAGGTGAATTCTATTCAAAACCCTCCCTTCGTTCAAATCATTTACCACATTATTATTACTATTATTATTATTATTATCGTGATTACTATTATTGTTTGATCCACTAAATCACCGTCACTGGTTAAAATTTTACAGTGGTTGTTGTGTCGAAAATAAGCATTTGTGGAGGTTGTATGTCGGTGAGTTGGTAAAATGTACTACTGGTTTCAACCAGATTGCAAGACCTCTCTCATAAAATGGCAAAATGAACACGAATGTCATAAGCAATTTCAATATGTAAACACACGCTGCTTTTATAATTTTACACACACTTATCAAATCCAACAATCTTCACCTGGTTTTTTTATCTTTACGAGTTGGCCTATTGGACAACGCAAAAATGACCCCATACTGAGCAACCATGATTAAGTTGTTGTATATAGGCTGAGGAGATTTTTTAACTTCTGGTTTAATACTGCTGTGCATTGGTGGCACAGTGGTTAGGACTCTCGCCGACCATGCACATGGTCCGAGGTTTGATCCCCTGTCGATGTACACCTGATATCCATGGTCGGCCTGCGAAATCTGGGCTACCGATATCCACTCTGAAAATTTCATACTTGTACCAAAAATACGATGTAGAAACAAGCTGTAATAATAAAAAATAAATAAAAAATACCTTGATAAAGCTATTAACAGCATTAAATAGCGAACCGTGAGTAAACACAACATTGTCGTTTTGTTTTTCATTCATTGTAAAATAAAAAATCTTTTATTATAGTGGGCAACAATTTTAATGTCATCAAATTCGGACTGTTACGTCCACTATATCGCTAAGTAGAAAGCAACTTCTTATCTTCAGAGAGCATTTCCTAGAAACTGTATCAGTTGTTTCATAATAGCAGTTGCTTGGATTATTTTGTACAAAGAAATAATGGATATATATGCAGGGCGATACGAGATCTCTGTAATGGAGTAACTTTTTGGCGATTTGCTTTCGAACTGACTACAACGTTGGTAGTTATTAGGTTGCTTTGACCAACTTTTTAATTATTAACCCTTTTTCTCCTAGACTCTATACCCTTCATCTGACATATACATGACACATGTTAATTTGATCCTTGTATTTGCATTTGTCACCGTTTAATCTCTTGATACAATGATTTCTATATGACCGTACAGGATATTGTTAATATTCAGCGAAGAGATTCTTTCCAAAAACGAATTTATTATCAAGCTGTACATTTGCATATATATGGTTTTTTTTCAAAGAAATTATATCCGGTGAGGGAATTAAGTCAAAGGTGTGAACACATGAAATAATAATATGAGTATGAAATGCAATTAAAATATTTGGGATTCTAATCATAGTTTAATGTCAAGTGGTAAAATAATTAATGTCATATATGAAATAAGGAACCCAAATTATTCGCTCTGCTTTTGGATGAAGGAAAATTTGTAGTTCTGACTGCGTTGACTCAGAACTTGACTTCTTAAAAGTCACCCTCTCAGAAAACGGTTACCATAACTGATGTATTGACAGCAACATGAAAAATAAACTGTGTAAACTTGTCACCGACTCCGTTCTAAAGAAAACCTTATTCATGAACTTGGAATTCAAAGGTGATAAAGCTTCAGATATGCTCAAAAATCGTCTCTCTAAATCAGTCAGTAAGACGTTGTTTGCAGCAAAATTAAATATGACGTTCACTAGCCCCAAGTTGTTCTCTGCCTCTGTGAAAGATAGGCTTACCTGTATGGCTACCTTCATGTACATCTATTAGTTCACCTGCTCTTGTGGAGCAAGCTACATTGGCCGTAGTCAGAGGACGCTCTCCACATGAATACGAGAATGTATTCCAGCTGTATGATTTTACAGAGGAGAAAGGAAGTGTGTGCGAAGCTCTAGTTTGGAATACCTAATCGACTTCTGCCACTCTGTCGACCCTGACCATGATTTGAACACCATATATAGAATCCATTCAAGATTCCCGCGTTTTCTTCGTTATAGACTTCTAAAGACGGCTGGGGCCATAGAAATTCATAACTTTGCGCCAGACCTTTGTTTACAAAAGAAGTATGTATAATTCATACTTCTGCCTCGGCCGTAGAGGGGTAGACATTTATTTATTTTGTTTATTTAGTTATTCTAGGTACTTTTCCCTTAATACTACGATTATTATTATTATTACTGTCACTCTGAATCTTTTCCACTTGACCCACTTGACATTTTAAACACAAAACTATTAATTTGTACACTTTTAACTTTTACAATTTTGAATTCTATCTTATCAAATTTCACACCATGTTATGTAACATTTTATATTTGCCTATCAGTCCTATAATTATGTACCCCTTTCCAAAATCTATACACCTTATGTATTATTTTATATATGACATTAATAATTTTACCACTTGACATTAAACTATGATTATAATCCCAAATATTTTAATTGCATTCCATACTCATATTATTATTTCATGTGTTCACACGTTTGACCTAATTAAAACAGGCAATAAAGGTTAATAAAGCAGGATTGAATGAATTCATCAAATTTCGGTGGAACTCGTCAGCTGAATACTCTACATACACGGATATATATAGTTCTGAAATTACATTGGGAGATATAAGACTGATAAGTAAATAATCTGCATTGAATTAGTCATGCAGAGAGACACGTGTGAATGTTTTACAGGTCATGTTCAAATAGATAAGGCGAGAGAGAGAGTATGAGAGATTGAAATTAAGATAAATTGCATTACGCTTCAATTACATCACTTAGATAAAAAATTAATCGTTGGGGAATATGACGAGAATTGCAAACAGGCTAATATCAATAGTAATAGTTATAATAATAATAATGTTGAGGTGAGTTAAGACAGTCTTACTGATAAAGGATAGATTTAGATGAATCAAGAATAATAATAATGATATACAATTGGTGGATGGTGGCTAGCAGTGGAATCCAGGATGCGTATTTCGTCCTATTTGGGACTCGTCAGCTGGATGTACCTGCATTTCTCAGTGAGTGATGATGTTCCCACTGAGGCTCGAACCCAGTACCCATAGTTTCAAATGCCAAAGCGTTATCCACTAGACCACTTGGGCCACGAGAGCCACCTCTTGTGCAACGGGTCATATTAATTATTGAATTGAATTTTTGATTTTCCCGTCGATTGATTGGACTGAAGTGCTCGGTCTCAGGTTGACATGTCGGCTTCTTGTGCAGATGCTTTGACGATGTCTGAGTATTTAATTAGTATACAATTGGTACGTGGTACTGGGTTCGAGCCTCGGTGGGAACATCATCACTCACTGAGAAATGCAGGTACATTCAGCTGACGAGTCCCAAATAGGACGAAATGCGCATCCTGGATTCCACTGCTAGCCATCATCCACCAATTGTATACTAATTAAGTACTCAGACATCGTCAAAGCATCTGCACAAGAAGCCGACATGTCAACCTGAGACCGAGCACTTCGGTCCAATCAATCGACGGGAAAATCAAAAATTCAATTCAATAATAATGATAATAATAATAACAATAATAGTAAGGAGAAGAGGTAGAATAATAGTAATAACAAGTAGGGAAGAATAAGTAAAACTTATTACCATGGTAGATTCAGATTTACTACCATCCCCTTTTGTATACAGAGAGCTGGTTTACAAATTCGAATTGCACAAGCCTCTGCAATTACAAGCATCTTCTTGTTTCTTTGTTTGCTGACAATGGTGAATGACTTGACCGCATCGATATCATATCCGTAATCCACAAGATGTTTTGTTATTGAGGATTTTGGCACTTTGCACTCAGCCTTTTTCAAACATTTTGGCAAACGCTCCATCATGCGAGTAGACAATCGTCTTTCCGTACTACCTATGTATTTGCTTCCACAAACACACTCAAATTGATATACGCAGTTTGAAGTGCAGAGGATTGGTGACTGGTCTTTCCCAGATTGTTGAAGCACTCGTTTGGTGGTGTTAAGGATAACAAGTTTTGCAGCATAATAAGTTCTCTTGATGGCTTTGTCGAGTCTTCGTTTCACTACTTCTTGTATGTCATCTCCTTTGAACGGCAAATTGATATAGACAGGTTTCTTTGGAACTGTTTGAATTGTTTTGCAGGGGGTAGTTTCTTAAGAGTATTTACTAATGAACTTCTCAGGACATCCATTCTTAGATAAATATCCTTCAGAGGTTTTATTTCTCTGATTTCTCTCTCTAACGACTAATTGTTTATCTAAGTGATGTAATTGAAGCGTAATGCAATTTATCTTAATTTCAATCTCTCATACTCTCTCTCTCTCGCCTTATCTATTTGAACATGACCTGTAAAACATTCACACGTGTCTCTCTGCATGACTAATTCAATGCAGATTATTTACTTATCAGTCTTATATCTCCCAATGTAATTTCAGAACTATATATATCCGTGTATGTAGAGTATTCAGCTGACGAGTTCCACCGAAATTTGATGAATTCATTCAATCCTGCTTTATTAACCTTTATTGCCTGTTTTAAATTCGTATCGGGAAATAAATGTTTTCAATTCGACCTAATTCCCTCACTCGATATAATTTCTTTATGAAACCATATATTTGGGACTGTACAGCTTGATAATAAATTCGTTGAAAAGAGTCTCTTTCCTGAATATTGCGTTCTTAATGCTATAATGGAAATTATTAAATTATTTTTAATTTGTTGTTCTTATTGAAGTGATTTTGTTTGAGTGAATGAAAGTGATTGTGACATTGGACGGTCTTAAGGAATTATTGGTGTGGGATTCTCGGTGACAGAGTCTTGATATCACCTAGTTCGGAATACTTGACTTGGTTCTAATAGTAATTCATATATTTGAATTTCGGTTACTTGATTTTGTTCTACAGTACTTGTTTTGTACCTGGAAAATTAGCTGGACTGTGCAACTGTCTAACAGCACTGTTGTAGTAATTTTAAGTTTTTGATATTATTTTTGTTGTTGAGGAGAACAATAAATTCTACTGTGAACAACCACCTTTTAACTGTCTTTGATGTGTTCTGTAACTGCGTTTTTCAAAGGAATTTTCGTCAGATAATCAATAGAATGCAGAGATTGATTTCTTGCATTCAGACCGTCACGAGTCGGCTTTGTTTCTCGGATTCCCGGTCAACTGCATACAACCTATACACTATCAAAATATAAGTTATAAAACGTCTGAACATGTTTCCATCACAGTGAGGGCAAGATATCGGAAGAAAGTATGAGCAAGACATTGTTCCGAAATGATATAAATGAACAAATCATTCCGTTTTAAAGAGGTTAACCATTTATACATTAATTAACTAAGAAGGAGTGAGTAGGTCTCAAACTTCTCGTGGAAATATGAAGTGACCAGAGATGGAGTACAAAATCAAACAATGGGATGAATTTTTTGGACTGTGAGAAAATAAAATAAAAGTAAAGTTGATACATACACGAAAATTCACATAAATTTGAAAACATATATTCGGGTTTTGTCAGTCACGAAAAATCAAATTACGTAGGGGGAATGCATGAGGTACTTATGACGAGTATTTTATGTTGGACGGGGGAAAGATACCCCTTGATATACAGCAAACCTTGAAAGATTTAGAAATAAATAAATGCCGAATTATCTTTTGCTTTGTGAGCACATAAAATAAGCGCCACTCCTTTTCCCAGTGGTGGTGTTGCTTTCTATCGATTGTTAAATAATTACACAATAACTACACCTGATGATATATAACCAATCATACCTATTATTGTTGTGATTAAAGTTCTATTTTATATACTTAACAGATTATTTGAACATCGTTCAATGTATTCAATAGATTTCATAGGAATTAACAATGTCTTAATAATAAATTTTTTAAATTTTGATTACAGCTTGATTCCACACTGTATTTTTGGTACAAGTATGGAATTTTCACCATGTGATATCGGTAGCCCAAATTTTACAGGCAGACCATCAGGTGTGCGTCGGCAGGGAATAGGACGCCGGACCATATGCATGGTTGGCGAGAGTCCTAACCACTGTGCCACCGACGCTCAGAGACGAAACTTCTCTCCTCGAGACGATTTCATTTTCAAGTTTGTCCACGAATTGACATCATTTGGAGAACCATTGAAAACCAGCCGCAGATAGTAGTGGGAAGTTGTATCGTCTTACTTCCCGACTCATTGGCATTCCTCATCAGTCATTCAGCCACTGAAACCTAATTCATTGGCCAGGTCATGAATTCCAACCTCTACCAATTCGTGATTTTAGAGCCATTAGCAGCCACTGTCATCGGTGTGTATTTGTCCCCTTTCTCGTCAAGATGGATCCCACTGGTTTCGACGTCTCCCCAGAACTCCAGGAAGCTCCCTCCTGTAGTCAGCCACTAGTGAGCACTTCATTAATTTCTAAGGGTTAGTTTGCAGGGATTAGAAAACATCCTTGATTTTTAGTGCTCAGGTTAGTCAAGTAAACCAGAATACTCGACAGCGCTTTGGATAGTCTAAGAGCTAGTCTGACTTATAGGTGGAGGGTCCTGGGTTCGAACCCCTGTAACTGGTGTGTACTGCCGCTGAGTCCCAAATTACGAGGAAGCAGATATCCAGTTATCCTTAATGTTAGTTTCCAACGGTTCTGTAACCAATACCACCATATGGTCAGACATGCAATAAATCAAATCCGTACAAATTAACTCTTGAATAATATTAATATTATCCATAGGACCAACCACAGACGCTTACAGAAATAGTCATTAGCGATAATTATCTGTAAAATTAGGCGTCCTGCCTGCCTGTGTGTATGAAAGCGATTCATCCTAAATCTACCTTGCCTTGGTATTCCATGTCTGATGTGATATATTACCAAGTGAAGCATTGAGTATTATCCTTCCTATTCTTCAATATCTTATTATTTTGTTTATTTTAAATAAGATTTAGTTTTTTTTTACATTTTGATATAAACGGAATTTACAAACAGGTGTCTGCATGTGATGAGATTATTCCAAATGTATATTTCTTAAATACATCAAAATGTGCAGACGAAAATGCTATCCAGGGGTAAAAAAATATTTTATTCACTCAATGGTGATTGTGGTAGATGACCAACCTAATAATAGTGTTTAGGTTAGTTTTAATTACTAGCTGACCGCCTATGTTGAACTGAAGTGTTCACTTGCTGTTGGCGTGTCAGTTCCTGAGACAGATGCTTCGAAAATATCTAGTGGTTACCATGGTGTCATTTGGTCAGTAGTGACTAGAGGCAGAATTCAGGATGCACTGAATGCACCTGCTTTTCCGAAGGGCAGTGATGTTGGGTTCTTAGTGGCAATGCAAGTGAATCCAGTTAAAGAGTCACAGAGAGAGAAAAGAGGAAACGTGTATCCTGTAGTCACCATCAACTCAAATTCATAAATACAAATTCATTCTACTAAACAGCCAGCTATCAATGAGGTCTTTATTGTCATTTGCATAATACCACTGAAGCATTATATACTAGGTACACGTGTAACAGGAAAAAGTGTTTGGAAAAGCCCTCTGGACCAATCTAGTCGAAATGTTTTTACTTATTTGAACGTATCAACTAACTTTGTAATTAATTTCTGTTTTGTGAAGTTATATTTGTAAAATCTCAGCGAAATTGAAATGATTAGTTCCAACGTTTCGTTCGGCAATCTGGTCCGAACTTCTTCAGGGAAATTAATCGAAATTAACATAACAAAGTTTTATATATAAAGGGACACATCTTGTTTTTAAAATTCTTGTCCAATCATGAATCATGCAACAGGTACCAACATGTATCATAAATAAATAAATAGAATTGTATGTTTATATAAAAGGACATCTCTTATTTTTAAATATGAATCAATAGGTATACAAAACAAAACAAAACAAAAATTGTATGAATTATGATCAAAAAACTTTTTTCTCTTCAGACTTTCAAAATTTGTCTACTTTTGTTAAAAAATATGTGTATATGCAGTATATGCAGGATACAATCGTGTGCGTGTGTGTATGTGTGTGTGTGGGGATGGAACAGTCATAAAACATTTGCTATTCTCATATGAGCTGTGATCAAGATTTGACCGGATAGTTACAAAATAATTGACATTTTTATAAATAAAATTTAATTTTTATAGATTTGTTATTCTCTCCATAAGAAGACGTAGACAATCGGGAATTTGACCAAGTGTGACTACTTGTTCATACATATCAAATTTTTATTTTATTTATTAGTCAAGATTTGCCATGCATCATCAAACATCACACCTTCACGTCTGTTTAAACTGTTGGGATTCACCCATATATGTAGGGCTTCTGCAGTTAGTCTTTCCTGATATGAACCAAAACCTTTTTGTAAAACCTTAGTCTTATCAAAGTCGATTTTGTGTCCCGTTTCTATTGAATGTAGCGCAATCGCTGAGTTGTTTTCTAGCTTCTTCAAGTCTGCAGAGCTCTTTGGAACCACCTTTAGACATTGTTTATGCTCTTTCATTCTTATACTTACCTGTCTAGAAGTTTCTCCTACTTTTATATAAACATACAATTCTATTTATTTATTTATGATACATGTTGATACCTGTTGCATGATTCATGATTGGACAAGAATTTTAAAAACAAGATGTGTCCCTTTATATATAAAACTTTGTTATGTTAATTTCGATTAATTTCCCTGAAGAAGTTCGGACCAGATTGCCGAACGAAACGTTGGAACTAATCATTTCAATTTCGCTGAGATTTTACAAATATAACTTTATAAATGTCTACTTCTCATTCAGCGCTCAATTATTTTGCAACTATCCGATCAAATCTTGATCACAGTTCGTATGTAATATCCGTTTTTCTCCTAGACTGTATATTATTGTTCAAACATTTGCATATCTTTGTAACAGCAGAAGACAAGGGTCAGGCAACACTCCCGCCGACCATGCACATGTTCCGAGGTTCGATCACCTGCCGAGGCACACATGATATTTATGGTTGGCCGGCAAAATTCCGGCTGCCGATATCATATGCTAAAAATTCCATACTTGTATTGAACATTCGTGTGGAATCAAGCTGTAATCAAAATAGTTATACATTTCCATGTACATTATTATACATTATTGTTAGCAAACAAGCACAGTCTGCTGATTGGTGGTCTCTCGCTGAACGTTAGTCTTTCATCTCCATGTGGCCGTTTCTTGAAGTTCAGATTATCTATCTGCAAATTGTATCCGCCTACTCAAAGTCTGCTGTGATTGATTGTTGAGTCAGTCGTTGTTCATATTTTTCTCATGACCAATATTGGGGACGTAAACATTGACGTAAATTACTGTCTATCAATTTTGGCTAGCAGCCAGATCTCATCACACTCGTCCCCCTCTCAAAGACTTGCGACTGGAATTAGTTCGTTCTTCTTGGTTCTAGGGGCTTTGTTCGTTTTTCTTGTTGTTTGGAAGCTCAGTGCTCTCTGAAGTTCATGTGTTTCTCTTTGTTCACCATTGAGATTGTGTCTGCGTACTTTTATCCAATGTGTTCCTTCCCACCTTGGAAACTGTTTTCCTGTCCCAGTCGCACATTCGTCGGTATTTCGCTTACACTGTATTTCATATGCTGCTTTCTCCTGACCTTCCAGCAGCACCACAAGGAACAGCCTCATCGCTAACAGATCTTAAACGCAACTAAAGTGCGCAGAAGACTCAAAGTCCTGCCCGAAGATCCATATGTCTCCATCAAAAACTTCAGGGCATAGGCTTTCCATTTATTGGTAGGCAGCAACACCAAATGTAACAACAGAAGACAAGGGGCAGGTAGCAGATTGTTCATTAAGGAAGCCGAGACATAGTTATGGATTTTTATGTACTTAATATAGATTAATGTTAACAGAAAAACACAGTCTTCTAATTGGTTTTTTCTCAAGTAAAGTTAATCTTTCATCTCTTTGTGGCTGTTTCTTGAATGTCAGACCATCCATATGCTAACTGTATCCGCCTACTCAAAGTCTGTTGAGGTGGTTTATTGGATCAGTCTTTGTTTTTATTTTTCTCACGACCGATATCAGGGACGTAAACACTGACGTAAATTACTGTCTATCAATTTAGCTATCAGCCAACTCTCACCGCATCATATGTCAAACTGTCCCTTACTATTTGTCTTAGATCCTGTTTTGTCAATAATTTAAATGTTTGTCCTCGTAACTGTGTGTGTGAAAAGAAAATATTTTGTTGCACGAGATGAGTTTTTATTTTGAATGGACGAAAGTCATTCTTACCTTGGATTCTCTATGGGGAATCTTCGGTGTGTGATACTTACGGACTGAAATTTATTTTCAAGTTGTTGAGAGTATTCTGCATTGATTCTAAGGAGATTCTCATAGGGGAATTTTGGTTAACTAATCTTGTTCTACAGTACTTGTTTATTGTTTAAAAGCCTAAATTGCCTGCACAGCTGCCTGACACTAATGTGGAGGTAGTTTTGAGTTTTTAATCCTATTATATTTTGATAGAATCACACATAGATTCTAGTCACAAACATTCGTCTTATTTTTTCTGCCTTTGGAGCGTTTTGTGACTGTACGCTTCCCAAAGAAGATTTAGGCAGTTATACAGCAGGGTGTAAAGATCTGCATGTAGACCACAACGAGTCAGCTTTGGCTGCTACAACTGCTAATCAATAATCGTGTTGCGACTGGAACACTGGAACAAGTTGATTTAATAATTCTCATTGTAGCATTCCTCTTCTTTCTTTTTTCCTTCACGTTCCGCATTGGAACATAGGGCTTCAAGCTAGAGGCTTGAAGTTTCTGTAGCAGTGGTGCTTATTTTTACAGGATAGGGGTTGCTAGCCTCATGCCCAACCTTTCCTATTTACCAGCATTATTTCTGGCTTAGCGAGGTAAAGGAGTGCGTCTGTGGCTGGGCATCGAACCCCGGACCATGTGCATGATTGGCGAGCATCCTAACCGCTATGCCACCGACGCACTACATTGTAGCATTAGGAAAACACAATATTCGGTGAAGAGACTCTTTTCAACGAATTTATTATCAAGCTGTACAATCGTATATATATGGTTTTTAAGAAATTATTAGGGAATTAGGTCAAAGGTGTAGATACATGAAATAATAATAACAGTAGTATGAAATGCAATTAAAATATTCGTGATTATAGTAATAGTTTAATGTCAAGTGGTAAAATTATTAATGTCATATATAGGATAATACATAAGGTATATAGGTTTTGGAAAGGAGTACATAATTATAGGAGTGATGGGCGAATATAGAATGTTACATAACATGGTGTGAAATTTGATAAGATAGAATTCAAAATTGTAAAAGTTAAAAGTGTACAAATTAATAGTTTTGAGTTTAAAATGTCAGGTGGGGCAAGTGGAAAAGATTCAGAGTGAGAATACTACTACTACTAATAATAATGATAACCGTAGTAATAAGGGCAAAGTACCTAGAATAACTAAATAAACAAAATAAATAAATGTCTACCCCTCTACGGCCGAGGCAGAAGTATGAATTATACATACTTCTTTTGTAAACAAAGGTCTGGCGCAAAGTTATGAATTGCTAAAGCGTCAGCTGTCTTTAGAAGTCTGTAACGAAGAAAACGTGGGAATTTTGAATGGATTCTATATATGATGTTGAAATCATGGTCAGGGTCGACAGAGTGACAGAAGTCGATTAGGTATTCCAGACTAGAGCTTCGCACACACTTTCTTTATCCCTTGTAAAACTATGCAGCTGGAATATGTTCTCGTATCCGTGTGGAGAGCGTCCTCTGACTACGGCCAATCTACCTTGCTTTGCACCTTGTTTCTAACATTATCTCATAAAGTGAAAGTGATTTGAATCTAACTTGACTTGTCTGTACACAAGTGAGCCTGTCCACCATAAATACGTCTTTTCCTATTGTGTTTAACTATTTATTGTACAATCGAATCATTCTCCTGACGAAGTATGAAGTGTGCATGCAGTTTTGTTTTAAATTTCACTCTACTTAAGGTTTTTCAATGCATAAGATGTTTTAAATTTAGAAAAAAAACAATGACAACGAAATATCCCCTTTGATGAGTCTCTTGAGAGATACACTTACATTTTGATAGATGGATAAATCTGAGAAAAAGATTAAATCTATTTTTATTTTATTTCCACATACCATATTCGATTGCAGGAAATCGGCTTTTCGAAAGAAACTTTTATTACTTTCATATTTATTGGAAGCATTAATAATCACTTGAAGATTCTAAACTGAACACTGACAGAGACAAATGTGTCAAAACATCCATACTTATGATTAGATGTGAAAATGTGTGAAAACCAGATCCGCGATGTGACAGATAATCAAAATTTCTTTATTATTTTTTTATTTTTTGATTACAGCTTGATTCCACACTGTATTTCTGGTACAAGTATGGAATTTTCAGCACGGATATCGGTAGCCCAAATTTTTCAGGCCAACCATAGATATCAGGTGTGCGTCGGCAGGGGATCGAACCTCGGACCATGTGCATGGTCGGCAAGAGTCCTAACCACAGTGCCACAAACGCTTTTCTCTGCAGTCCTCTTCAGTGGACTCCACGACTGCCTATAAGCTTTTATCTCTTGCATGTCACTCTTGGACACACAGCTTGCTGTTTACCACCCGAGGGTCTGGAACGTGATGTCGCTCAAGAGTATTCTCAGTGTATGTTCAGTCTATTTCCATTTTCTCCTGCGTTTTTGGAGGGCAGGAGCTTCTTGATTGTTTTGTTGCTAGAGTTCCTTGTAACCACTTCATTCTAGCTGGCGATTTGATCTTCACTTTTGAGCGAGTGTAGGTGTGGATTGACAAACGTTTTCAGTGATATACTGGAAATACTTTGCATGACTTGTGCGCCAAGTCTCTTACCGACATAGAGGAAATTATGGTGATAGCTGGCTGATAGCCAAACTAGTAGACAGTAATTTTCGTGAATGTGTATGTCTCCAATGTGGGTCGTGAAAAAAATAAGCACAAATATTGATCCAACAACCAACCACAGCAGACTTTGCGTAGATGGATAGAGTTAGCATATAGTTGATCTGACATTCAAGTAACAGACACAAAGTGATGAAAGATTAACGTTCAGCTAGAAACCACCAATCAGAAGATCGTGTTTGTTTGCTTACAATAATCTATAATAATGTGCATGAAAATGTATAAATATGTGTTGATTTCCTTAATAAATGATATGTTGCCTGGCTCTTGTCTTCTGTTGTTACAAAATAACTTTACATTGGTGTTGACTTATTAGAAAATTTATGGGAAAATAAAGATATTATGTTTTTAAAAGCCTCTAGCTTTGTTAAAAGAAACTTGTAGGAATAACATCGAAACTGGAACTAATTTCGTTATTTGTCAATTACACAGGCCGAAGTAAGAAATCAGCATCATTATAACTACCCTTGTAGGGCGAAATTCTACGCTATTCCTAATATTTGAACTGCTAGACAACGCAATTAGATAGTTGGAGGCAATCAGGGGGAAGCCTTGGACCTAGGTTTCGCGCTGATTGGCAGTCATCAGCAAGACGTATCTGCAAACTTGAAGGAAGTCCTGTGCCTTCTGAAATTCTAACCCGCGTCACCCAGTGAGTTTGCAGTCACTGACGTTACCACTGAGCTATTCAGGCTTGCGACTGACCTGCTGTTGGACTGTAGTCGGTATTTTGATTGGACATTGGTAACTAGTGCGACGTGACTAGTCCTTTCTTTGGTGCAGACTGAATTGTATCAGTCAGGTTTTGAAAAGTTAGGACTAGACATATCACACTATTAACTATTGTCCAGCCGAAATAACGTAATTAGTGACCATGAAACCTAAGCAAATAGACTGATGGTATATTATACTTGCTGAGTGATAATAATGAAAAGTCAGCAATTAATCAGGTCAAATTACAGTCAGTCTGGCTCACTAGCACTAAATAGTAGATACCATAACTCTGTTTTCTTCGCTATCACTCCTGCCATTTATACTATGAAGCAGTTCACATATTTGTGCTTTACGAAGGGAGGTGTAATAAATTCTCAGCTTACAGCGTGTTAATTACAAATGGATAGTTTTATTCTGTGTATAACCATTGTGCCCAGGATTTGTGTCGGTTGAAATGGCTTGACCCTGGGAGTTAAGTCTAAAGCTAAGTGTGTGATTGATGGGCTCGGCGCAAAATTTAACAGCTACTCGGTGTTCAGATCCCCTCTATCTAACTACCAAGCACTACCATTTGACGTGAATGGTCTCCAACTACGCATATCAGTAGTTTTTTTAAGTAGTAAATGTTATCGTACTCTTGAAACACCATGTTCTCCCTCAAAATGTGGTTGACATCACTGTGAAATTTAATTTCAAACCGACAAAAGCAAAATTACAATTTGTACAGTATATCTGAGATACACAAACAAATTATTAGATTGCAACAGTATTGACCATATGAATACCTTTTCGAAGGGTTACAATTACTAGACTCCGTAAGAGCTTCATTATTAGAAACCAAATGCTGGTTAGTTCGCAATACCTGGTGATGAAATGAACACTGTCAAACATCCAAGTTGAAATACAAGTTGAAAATTATCATGATAGCGCACATGTTGAATCACTCCTAAAGTGTATTCAAAACCAATCAAATGATTGGTTGTCAAACCTTCCTAATTTTTCATACATGGTTTTACTCATGCACTCTGATTTACTTTGTCACCAACTTACAATAACGTTTGACCACTATTGTCAGTCAACATTCCATATATAAACACTCTAAAAGAGATCTTTTGGCTGAACTATTGTGTTGTTTGTATGAAGGTTCTGGTAGCCCGCTGCCTGAGGCAAGTCACCGTTCTTGTGTCAACAAAGTGGCCTGAAATTTCAAAATGATGTGTTGAAGTGTTACACATATGCTAACCGATCCAAGTATTTTTTGTCATAGGTTGATGATATTTACAAGCTGGCCTTAAACTCAAAACGTAAGACATATAATGTTAAGGAAACTATTATGTAATCTGCATTTATGTAAGAAGGGGATGTAGTTATGTGTTGGTAACAGACATTTTACTAAGGAAACATACATCATCCTTTGAAATTCACCTAATGAGAAGTATGGAGGGAGTTATGAACAGTGACGGTGCTCGTAATCATAATTAATGCTAGTTTATTGCAAGGCTTGATATACCTGTTTATAAGGGTATTGACTAGTTGCCTTATGATAGGATCCCACATATTTTGGTACTGACTGTTTAATCTTGCATATATGGTATGTTATCATTCTCACACATTTTGGTATTGACTGCTAATTTTGTATATATGGTATATTATCATTCTCACACATTTTGGTAGTGACTGCTAATCTTGTATATATGGTATATTATCATTCTCACACATTTTGTTACTGACTGTCAACCTCGCACATATGGTATATTATCATCTCCCACGCACTTTGTTATTGGCTATTAAGATAAATTATTTCAAATGCTGTTAGCTGTCCATATTGTTGTAAAATGTATAAATACCATGGCTTTCTTTATCGTTGTTGCACTTCAATACACAGTCACAGTCCA
Organism: Trichobilharzia regenti; assembly: GCA_944472135.2. Classification (NCBI taxonomy): domain Eukaryota; kingdom Metazoa; phylum Platyhelminthes; class Trematoda; order Strigeidida; family Schistosomatidae; genus Trichobilharzia; species Trichobilharzia regenti. The sequence goes on from OX235264.1 coordinate 107,980,755, forward strand.
GCCTTTGTCTTTTGATATTTGCGTGCTTTACTAAATCGGAAGGTACGACAAGCAGATAGACAGATTAGTTCAGGCGCAGACAGAGCAAGGTGAAAACGTCTTCATTCAATTCCCTACAGTTATAACAAATTGGCGACGGGGTTTTACCTTAATTCAGTGCAGTTATAACAAATTGGCGACGGGGTTTTACCTTAATTCATCCCAGTTATAGCAAGCAAACGACGACAGTTTTTATTCTGTTCAGCGCAACTATATAACATTTTTGACTGTGTTAATTACAACCCAATTACAATGTCTATCTCTCTGGACGATCTCAAATCTATCTTGCAGCAGCAGCAAGTTCAGAATGAAGCAGCTCAACTAAAATTAATCGAAGCTCTCACTCAGAAGCTGTCCATTCAAGTTCCATCAACATCTCATTCTGACAAATATGAAAGCATCTCAAATTCCATCAGTGAGTTCAACTACGACCCAATATCTGGTCTCGTATTTGATGCATGGTTCAATCGTTACGAAGACGTTTTCCGTATTGAATGCTACATGTTTGATGATGCTGCCAAAGTCCGATTGTTACTAAGAAAACTTGGTACTGTTGAGCACAACAGATATGTTAACTTCATTCTGCCCAAGAACCCACGTGAGTTATCATTCGATGAGACAGTCACCGTTTTATCACAAATCTTTGGTGAACAGTCATCCATGTTTAATATTCGGTATCAATGTTTTCAGTTGACAAAAATGCCTTCCGATGATTATGTGACTTACGCTGGCAAAGTGAACAAGGAATGTGAAAGGTTCAAACCACACGAAATGACATCAGATCAGTTCAAGTGTTTGATTTTTATTTGTGGGTTGAAGAACCCAGAAGATACTGACATACGAACTCGACTTCTGTCACTTGTGGAACAAGACCCGAAAATGACTTTACAAATGGTGACAGCAGAATGCCTACGTTTAATCAACTTGAAGCACGATACTGCTATGGTGGAGTGCAAACGACAGTCGTCTGAATTTGGTTCGATTAACACAGTGAAAAGTCCTCCGATCACCGTTAAGCACACAGAACGTCAGTCTCAAAATTCAGCTAAACCTCCTTCAGTGTGCTGGCACTGTGGTTCGTGGCATTTTGTCAAGTTCTGTCCTTTCAAGAAACATAAATGCCGTAATTGTCACCGTTTTGGACATAAGGAGGGTTACTGTACACCGCAGAAAAATCCTTCGGTGAGGAACAGAAGTAGTCGTTTCAAGCCGAAACAATCTCCTCGAGTACAGACCGTTTATACAACTTCCAAAGTCGAGTTCGCCAGCAAACGTAAGTACATAACACTAGATATTAACGGCAAACGTATTCGTCTTCAGTTGGATACGGCATCAGATATCACCGTAATTTCCCGAACTACGTGGCGCAAACTTGGTTGCCCACAGATTCTGCCGACCGAGCATGTCGCCAAGAATGTCTCTGGAGATATACTGAAACTCGTGGGTGAGATCAATTGCCAGGTTCAGTTTGGTGAGCATCACTTCAATGGTGTATGTTACGTTACAAACTACCATGATTTGAATTTGCTTGGTCTTGACTGGTTAGACAAGCTCCATATCTTTAATGTACCATTAAATTCAGTATGCTCTAATGTTTCGTCTTCACCACACAACGTTGTTCCCGGAGATGTATCTGATCAATCTCTCTTGCAACGCCGTCGTCAAAAGCACGCTTCTGTCTTCCAGGACAAACTTGGTTGCTGCAAACTGTTTGGCATCCAGCATATTCGTAGCCCCCCGTATCATCCCCAATCGAATGGACAGACTGAACGTTTCGTCGACACCTTTAAGCGTGCTTATGCAAAAGCGAAGGGGGAGGGAACAACAGAAGAAATTTTGGATAAATTCTTGCTGCATTATCGTACGAATGAAAAAGGACAGTTATGTGTCAGACACACAGATCACGCTCTATCCAGTACCACGCAAAGGTCAACTCGACAAAGAAGAGCTCCGAAACCTTTTCAAATAGATCCAAAAAGCAAGTCCTACACTCTTTACGGGGGGAGGTGATAGGATCCCACATATTTTGGTATTGACTGTTTAATCTTGCATATATGGTATGTTATCATTCTCACACATTTTGGTAGTGACTGCTAATCTTGTATATATGGTATATTATCATTCCCACACATTTTGTTACTGACTGTCAACCTCGCACATATGGTATATTATCATCTCTCACGCACTTTGTTATTGGCTATTAAGATAAATTATTTCAAATGCTGTTAGCTGTCCATATTGTTGTAAAATGTATAAATACCATGGCTTTCTTTATCGTTGTTGCACTTCAATACACAGTCACAGTCCAGCCTTTGTCTTTTGATATTTGCGTGCTTTACTAAATCGGAAGGTACGACAAGCAGATAGACAGATTAGTTCAGGCGCAGACAGAGCAAGGTGAAAACGTCTTCATTCAATTCCCTACAGTTATAGAACCTTAGTAATTCTCCAATCGTTCAAGTAACGGAATTTAGCGCTCTCTGCAATATAAAAAAGTATTTCTTAGGTAACTCTGGAAAGATTAAGGGGAAGTAACAAGAGAGTACAGGCAGCATTCAAGAATTGACAAACTGTAGCTGTAGAGATGGAGTGATACCAAATCGACTTCATTTCTGTATACAGAACGTCGATCAAAATATCTTTCTGCAAACTGTGACATGATATGGAAAAAGATCAGAAAAGAGTGGTCAGAGGAAATACACAATTCAAGGTAATTGGTATTCAATTTATTCTGAACTTCACTGATATCTGTGCTAGCACAATCATGAGAACGCAAAAGTTCATGTGAGCCGTACTTGTGTCTGAAAGTTAAACAAACCACTTGATATTTCAAGGGATGAATCTTGAAACCACTGACTTCTGACAAAACATTCATTTTGATACAGTCTAACTTAGAAGTAAGAGAAATGGAAACAGTCATATCATCGGTATGCTTGACCAAAATGGCTCCGTGACAATTAAGCAAGTTAGTAAATGAGGGAAGAAATAAACCAGATCAGGAGAAAGAATTGTACGTTGAAGAACACTAGCCAGAATAAGTCAAACAGTGGACGGCGCACTCCTTTCTTTGGAAAAATCGGGAACGCAACCACTTGTTTCTCCAGCATCCTGCGTGTGTTGTTGAAAAATAGTTTAAAAAAAGAGGCTAGATGAATGCATTCACCGATATGGTTATAACCAGCAACAAAATATCCTTTAAACCTTATTATCCAGTTAATCGAACTCTTTATTTCACTGTGTAATAAATCGAATAAACAGAAAATACTTTGAAGGAGAACATCCTGTTTCTTCTACAATTAAATGAAATAAAAATTTTGGAACAATTAAAATGAATAAGACAGAAATTTAGAGTGTTTTGAGTGAATACAAAAATTCACTGAAGCATCAAGTGTTGTTTCTTAACACTGAGTTTTAACAACATTGTTTTCATACATGACCCCCTGAGATAATTTATACCAGAAATAATAAAGTTCAATTGAATGAACAAGCTATCTTGACTTGAAAAGCTTCACTGAGTAGAAGAAGGATTATGTAAAATGAAAAATAATCCTGGTGTTAAGAAAATGCCTGTTTTAATTCAATCAAAAATACAAGGACTCAATATGATCTATAACGAAAAGGTTCTTGTCGTTCAAAACCTGATCATATATGTGGAAGCTGTTCAAGAAAATCATCAATGGTAAGGAGATAAAAAATAATTTTTCTTCAATTGACACTGGCATGCTTTAGGTCTTCAAATGGTACAATCGTGAGGAATGTCTGCTTTTCTGCTTTTAATACAAATGACGTTCTCGAGCGTCTTAATTCTTGATACTTGCCCAGTCCCATTATTATATAGATCGTGTATTCTTTGTTATCGGCGGAAAACATTCGGTTATTTTATGTTATCTCCTCACTTGTATATTCAGTGGATCGCTTTCTACTGACAGTCTGCCTGCTTCTTGGAAAGATATTGAAATAGGTGCTGTTTATAAATCATCAAGTGGACCAACTATTGATTTCAGACATAATACTATTATCTAACCATTTTAAAAAGGATAGAAAAACTGCTTTCACTCAAAGGCGAACCTACACCGAGGGCTTTTACTCACCGTAATCGATTCGCTTATGAACACTGTAGGTGTACTTCAGACGCCATTGTTGTCTTTCACCATAATTTTGTCTCTTATTTAGACGGAGGCGCCAAACATCCCCAATGAAACTTCCCTGATTACATGTTAGCCTTTGTTCACTTATTTTTGTACGTGAATGTACATTAGGTTTGTCCAGTAAGAATAAGCAGACTGCTTCATAGTAAGCCTTGGGAATGGATAACCCAAGTCATCCATTGACAATTTGTAACTATACAAACGAGATGCAGATAATATTTTCGTCTCTAATGAAAGCAGTTACGACCAAAATCTGTTGCTACAAATATTCAACAACTACCATCCGGCACTGTCGAAGAAGCAGAAAAGACAGGAATCCTGGTAAACATAGACAAGATGGAGGTTATGAAAATAACCAACCAACAACAACAGCAGCTGCTGCAACATTCAGCGTCAGTTACCAGCAACGGGAGGGATTTGAAAAAGGTTATTTCATTCACTTATCTAGGGAGTATTGTCCCAACTACAGGGAGTCGGAACGGACGAGGATGTCAAATAGAGCGAGAATCGGGAAGGCGAGAAACACATTCATCAACCTGAAACCCATCACTTAGCATCAACAACAAAATTCAGTCGGATTTTCAATACAAACGCAAAGTCAGTTATTTTTTATACTGATCAGAAAGTTGGCGGGTGGGTCACAAAGAATATTTCCAACAGCCTGTTGCAAACCTTTATCAACAACTGCCTGTCTTCGCTCGATACTGAATATCAGATGACCGGGTAGGAGAGAATCACCAACAAGAAACCATGGGCACAAACAAACAAACAAACAAAACAAGAACCAATCGCCAAACAACAATTATGCAGGAGAAAGTGGAGATGGATCGGACACTCGCTGAGGAGACCGCTGCGTGATATCGCGCATCAAGCCCTCGAGTGGAACCAGACCAAAATGGAGGCGGAGAGTGGGACGTTAGTGCAGAGGTGACATGGAGGAGAACGTGTGAAGAGGACTTGAAACAGTGTGGGCTAACATGAATGCAGGTGAAAAGTACAGCAGAAGACAGAAGCAAGTGGAGACGTGCAGTTGAAGTCCTATGTTCCACCAGGAACCCAAGGGAACAATAAAAAATAAAAATAGGCATATTTAAAGCTCGAAAAAAGGCCTCACTGCCTAATCCTGATCACTGTACTGCCTAAAAAATATGGAAAGCTACACAGAAGGATCTTTTCGACCTTGGTTATAAAACGCAAAACAGATTCTACTCCCATGTCAATATAGAGAATCTAACAAACATGATAAAATGTACGAATTGGGTGGGACTTATTAACTGAAGGAGGTCTAGATGACACAATCACAAACGCAACATGTTATCTAAACTTCCGTCCTCGAAACAATGTGCTGACATATTCTTATCTCCTCTCCATTTTTTTCAATGAATCGTTTTACACTGACATTGTGCCTGCTTCTTAAAAGATATTAAAATACTTGGTGGGCATAAATCATCAAATGGACGGACTGCTAAGTTCAGACGTAGTGTAACAGCAGAAGACAAGGACCAGGTAACGGATCATTTATTAAGGAAATGAACATATATTTATACATTTTCATGTACATTATTATAGATTATTGTTAGCAAACGAGCACAGTCTTCTGACGGGTGGTTTCTGGCTGAACGTTAATCTCCCAGCTCTTCGTGGCCGTTTCTTGAAGTTCAGATTATCTATCTGCAAATTGTATCCGTATACTCAAAGTCTGTTGTGATTGATTGTTTAGTCAGTCGTTGTTCTTATTTTTCTCACGACCAATATCGGGGACGTACATATTGACGTAAATTACTGTCTACTAGTTTGGCTAGCAGCCAGCTCTCACCACAATAGTACTCTTACCAAACAATTTTAAAAATAACAGAAAAACCGCCTTTAGTCAACGTCGAAACTACACTGAGGACATTTAATGAGCCTAATTAAATCTCTTATTAACAAAGTAGGCGAATTTTAGATGACATTGTTGCGTCTACATCACAAAATATGTCTAGTGCACCCTCCTTGGATACATACATATGTGACTTTGATTGCCTGTCTAGGCCCCTTCCATTAAACAAGCTTGATGCAAAACTAGTAGAGTGCTAGTATACAATTGGTGGATGGTGGTTAGCAGTGGAATCCAAGATGCGCATTTCGTCCTATTTGGGACTCGTCATCTGAATGTACCTGCATTCCTCAGTGAGTGATGATGTTCCCAACGAGGCTCGAACCCAGTACCCATAGTTTCAAACGCCAAAGCGTTATCCACTAGAGCACTTGGGCCACGAGAGCCACCTCTTGTGCAACGGGTCATATTAATTACTGAACTGAGACCGAGCACTTCGGTCCAATCAATCGACGGGAAAATCAAAAATTCAATTCGGTAGTAGAGTGCTAGGCTAATGATTGGTTGCATTCGCATTTTTTATAGAAAGCAGTACACCGTTTACAATGGGAAGTCCTCCAATGTTTGACTTATTGTAGTTGGTGTTCTTCAAGATGTTGTTCTTTCTCCTTTTCTGTCTTCTGTCTTCCTTCATAACCTGCCTTTGATTATGTATCTAGGTCCCTTTTTTGAGGAAGCTTGCTTCAAAACAAGTTGGGTGCTGGAGTAACAAGTGGTTGCGTTCCTATTTTTTGATAGAAAGAAGTACACTATATACAATGGGAAGTTCTCCACTGTTTGAATTATTCTAGCTGGTGTTCTTTAATGTGCTGTTCTTTCTTCTCTTATGGTTTCCCTCTTCTTACATTGACTAACTTGCTCATTTCTCACGAAGCCATTTTAGTTAGGCATTCCGATGATCTGACTGTTTCCATGTCTGTTACTTCTCAGTTACACTGTTCTAAAACAAATACCCTTTTACCAGAAGTTGATCAGTATTTCCTTACAGTGGCACAGTGGTTAGGACTCTCGCCGACCATGCACATGGTCCGGGGTTTGAGCCTACGCCGGCGCACACCTGATATCTATGGTCGGCCTGCAAAATTTGGGTTACCGATATCCATGCTGAAAATTCCATACTTGTACCAAAAATACAGTGTGGAATCAAGCTGTAAATAAATAAAAAAAAGCTGATTTCCTCCAAATATGGGGTTGTTAATTTCACTTTCAGATAAAAGCACGATTCACATAAAGTTGTGCGTTCTCATGATTGTATTACCACAGATGGCACTGAAGTTGAAAATAAATCTAATGTCAAATCCCTTGAATTGTGTATTTCCTCTGACCACTTTTTCTGAACTCCCCACATAATTTCAGTTTACAGGAAGATATTTCATTTGATGTTCTGTATATTGAAGTGAAAACGATATGGTATCACTCCGTCTCTACTGTTATAGTTTTTTTTCAATTCTTAAATGCTGCCTATACTTCTTTGTTGCTTCTTCTTAATTTTGCCCCGAACTACTTAAAAAAAGAACTTGTTATAATATGAAGGGTATTAGAAACTGTCATTAGTATGAGTGAGTTTGTTGCTAAACGAACTCGTCAATACTGGTGCAGATAGACACTTGAAATGATGCGAGGAATTTTTAACTATTATCATTTCGAAGTACGAGCATCTTCTCTGTTCACAACTGTCTCCATGTATCTTAATAGGTGAAACTCGAAGCAACTAGAGAATACTTTATGGTCGGACGACTTGGTTACAATAAGAAATTTACAATACTTTATTGGGCATACATTTTATGTGATGAGATTAATGTATAGGATCACACTGTCAACTTATAGCGGAACGCGAGGTGAATGGCCCTTATTTTTTCACCGTAATATTATTGTTAATATATATTCACTTAATTTATCTTTATAGAGATTTACTTGTTGAACAGTATTATCGATGTAAATCCCCTGTGTTAATTCTTACGCCTGTGAAGGGAATATTGGATGAATTACTATGCGCTTTGATGAAAAATTCTATATTTGCCTAAAAATTACTGCTTGCAAGATAGCTGTTATTTTCAAGTACTGGTTTTTGTAGGGATTTTGTTTGATTGCATGGAGGATTCAATCATGAGCTGACATCAGTTAGAGAACCACTGGAAAACCTGGGAGTACTGGACAGCCGTTTCGTCCTAGTTTGGGACTCCTCAGCAGTACGCACCCACCGGGATTCGAACCCAGGACCTTCTGGTTACAAGGCGAGCTCTTAGACCATTGAGCCACTGGGACCCGATCCAATGGTCCTTGAATTCTAACTTCTGCCAGTTCACGACATAGCGCGACCATTTCGTGAACTGGCAGAAGTTAGAATTCAAGGACCATTGGATCGGGTCCCAGTGGCTCAATGGTCTAAGAGCTCGCCTTGTAACCAGAAGGTCCTGGGTTCGAATCCCGGTGGGTGCGTACTGCTGAGGAGTCCCAAACTAGGACGAAACGGCTGTCCAGTACTCCCAGGTTTTCCAGTGGTTCTCTAACTGATGTCAGCTCATGATTGAATCCTCCATGCAATCAAACAAAATCCCTACAAAAACCAATACTTGAAAATTCATCTGATGCTCACTAGTGACTGGCCCTATTCAGGCAGTTAACCTGGGGTTCTAGTGGGAAGCCGTGACCAGTAGGGTACAGCAGGTCAAAGATGAGGCAGTAACTCATCGAAGAAGACATTGCGAAGTGGTCGCGCTATGTCGTGAACTGGCAGAAGTTAGAATTCAAGGACCATTGGATCGGGTCCCAGTGGCTCAACTGTCTACGAGCTCGCCTTGTAACCAGAAGGTCCTGGGTTCGAATCCCGGTGGGTGCGTACTGCTGAGGAGTCCCAAACTAGGACGAAACGGCTTTCCAGTACTCCCAGGTTTTCCAGTGGTTCTCTAACTGATGTCAGCTCATGATAGCTGTTATTATTTATTTTTTCCTTCACGTTCCCAGTGGAACATAGGGCTTCAAGCTAGTGGCTTGAAGTTACTGTAGCAGTGTTTATTTTACAGGATTGGGTGGCTAGCCTCATGTCCAACCTTTCCTCTTAACCAGGATTATTTCTGGCTTAGTGAGGTAAAGGAGTGCGTCTGTGGCCGGGGATCGAACCCCGGACCATGTGCATGGTCGGCGGACGTCCTAACCGCTATGCCACCGATGCACAGGTGAACTTTATTACTAAAAGCTAAATAATTACATGAAATGCCTTTCGTAAAACAAGAAACAAATAAGATCAACTATTTCACAGAATAAATTTAGGGATCAAATGGAAAGAGTGAAGGGTAGAAGAATGTCTGAGGCTGTAAGATAATTGACGATGACACACTGATGATCACTAATAAGGATCAAGTCAGAAGGATCAGATCTTCCTTCTGGCTATCATTCACCAACTAGTATCATTTCATAGATAACTGTGATAATATTCTCCAGGCTCGATGATAAAACTGTACACGTGACCTACGTGATTTGGTGATTGATATAGAGTACATAGAACTATTCAACTATTCACATACCTCTTAGGTGAATTGACAAAAGTTACAGTTAGTCATTTTCTGGTTCAAATGTTACTTACCGCATTTCAATTTCAGTTTCAGACGTAAATGTGACCTACAGCAACTAGTTAGCTCACATGGCCACACTATCATTGACGGCACAGAGGTTGAAAATACATCTAATGTCAAGTACCTTGGGCTGAGGTTTTTAACCGATCTTTCCTGGTCTTCCCGCATCTTTCTAGTTACTAGAAAGATGTTTCGCTTAATGTTCTACATTAGGAAATTTAGGCATTCTGGCATAAAGCAGTCTTTGCTTTCTCAGTTTGTCAATTCCTGTATTATACCCATCCCCCTTTACTGCTCCCCATTAGTCTTTCCTGGACTACCTAGGAAAGACTTTGCTTCCCTAAGAAGGGCACTAAAAGCCGTTAGTAGGGCAAGTGGAATATCGTTAAACCAACTGGTCAACACTATTGTAGATAGACATATTATATCATGTAAGAAACTAGCGAATACAATATTGTCGGACCCCGAGAATCCTCTCTACACGCAGCTGTCTCTTTGCGTTTCATCTGGTAGAACTAGAAGGAGCTACAGGCGGCTATATGCTAGGACTACCAAGTACAAAAACTCCACAATAACATATCTGGCACAGCTGTTATGTGCGTGATGAGAAATCCGTTAGGTATGACACGATCAACTTACTGCGGCACTCTAACAAATAGACCCATTAGTTTTTGTTTTCCTTTCCTCGTTACTATCACACTGTTGTTCACATCTTCTATCACACATCAACTTTATATTTCATATCCTGTGGTGCATTGTTTGAAATGTAAACTCTACGCTGTTTGTTTTTTGAATTTTTATTTATCTTTTATTTTTTGGCGTTGGTTTTTATTTATTTATTTTTGATTTTAAAAATCTTATATAATTTATGAGGTAATTAGATGCAATATACTGTAATGCACGCTGAAAATTCCATACCTGTTCCACAAATACCGTTTGGAGTAAAGCTGTTATTATTATTATACTGTCCATTAAAAGAAATACAACGACCTGGGCACTACATTCTAGACATTTATGCAGTATCTTTTCATCCTTATTTCATATTCTCAAAGGATTTTTCCCATTTGAATTCAAATGTCAAGGATATTTGGGATTTCACAGATAAATTGTCTTATCTGCCACCCACTTTGTTTTTCATTTTAAACTCACTTTTTTTTAAGCTGTCAGTGTTTTAGGCATACTTATGACATTTTCTACTCTGACAGTGTGATTTTCAGTGAAGGAAAACAAAGTTAAAAATAGTCCCAATCAAGCCATTTAAATAACACAGAATGTGCGACATTTATCTTTAAGTTAGGTATTCAGACTACATGACAGCTGTAATTGTGAATATCTCAATTCTGTGATATATATGAACCGCATTTGTCGCACAATTGAATGCTGTCCGAAGTATTATGCAAGAAATAACCTGAAAAAAATGTTCACTGCCAGTAAAATTTGTTTGCCACTAGTAAATGACACGTGAAATGCAAATCATTATTAAAGGAAAGTTTTAATATGGAAACATATAAATTTGCATATACAGTTGGAGTTAACACAGTGGTAAAGTGTCTGATTAATAGAGCTAGGTTAATCTGTTCAGACGACTACTTCAATGAGGAGCTTAAGATTATTAGAGAATTACTTAGAAAAAAATGGTTATCCAGATAAGTTCATTGAGAAAAATATGAATTTAGAACCTAGGAGAGTCAGTATGGCAACAATTGCGAAAAAAACAATGTTCATAAAACTGTAGTTCGTCGGTGACAACATCAGCGAAACAATAACACAACGACTGAAGAATGTAGTTAAAAGAGCTTAATATGCATCAGAGGTACGTTGTCTCTTCACAACCACCCCTCTCCTACGTTCAAGAAATACGGATAAACTACCTGAATTCGCCTCTTCTATGTGTATCTACCAGTTTGACTGCAGCAGCGGGGCCAGCTACATTGGGCGTACAATTAGGCAGGTTCATCATTGTATTTCTGAACATCATCCAACATGGTTAAGCAGCAAGGGACAAACAAGATCTATTCGTAGCTCTAGTTCAACACACCTTGTAGATAGTCAGCATAAGGCTGATGTTAATACAGCATTTAAAATTAATTATGTATCGAATTCCTACTAATCTTAATTTTGCTATACGAGTTCGTCTTCTACATACGACAGCTGAAGCAATAGGAATCCAGCTGAAGAAACCACTTAAGCATGTGTGTTCAGAAGAAATTTGTACAGCCACCTTCCTTCCTCACCGTGGTCATCGTTACATGATTGCATAAGCCGGACTACTTCGCCTCCCCTCCCCATAAACCTTTAAAATTATAAAAATTATAATTGTCCAAATTATTTTAGTTTTATTGATTTTGACCACTCCATCTTTAATTACGTGTTATCCTTGTAAAATGAATTTATTCTAACCATTTCTACCTTTTAAAGGAAAGTTGTTGAATCGGTTCTAAAAGAATCTTCGTTTGACTGAGATGAATATAGAAACGCATTTTTGTCCTGTTTCGATTATTCACATGTTGATAATCAGTTACAGTGACCTTTCGAGAGGTTTAGTATGGACTAACTGCACAGACAAACATCTGGTTGTTTATTTCTTCTCTTTCCAGTGAAATATAGGACTTTATTGGTATATCTTCATTACCTTTGGTCAATTTCAGCTGATCGTACGACTGTCCGCAACCTCCTTTTATCATTCGCTTTACATGGCCTCAATGGAAGCCCAACCCGTTGCTTTCTATTCGGGTTAGACTTTACTATCTAGTCGATGATATCGTTTCAATGTTTACTCAAACCATGTCGATTTTATCTTGATTTCGTTCGGCGTATTTGTTAGATATTAGGTTCCTGACTAGTGTGTAATTCATACCTTATACCAATTACTTTTGTAATACCTCATAAAATGTCAAGTGTTAGTATGGAGCGATTTCATTGGTTTTAGGCTTCATCACGGATTGATATCAATTAGAGAGCTATTGAAAACCAAAACGTACGGGAGAGCTGTTTTGTCAAATTTCGGGACTCTTAAGTAGTACGCACCTATAACTCCACCATGGATAGAATCACAATTAGAACTCAATGGCATTTGCTAAACAGCCAATAAGATCACAAAATAGCCCCAAAGCTCTGGTTCTGACTCCCGGTAGGGCCATGAATGCTTACTGCCAAGGGATTGCAGACTACGACAAAACAGGTGGCCAGCAGTCCCTGGTTTTAAGTACTTATCTAACTGATATCAGTCCGCAATAAAACCTTATAGGTTGTCAAAAACTGAGAATAATACATTCCTTCTTTAAAATTTAGGTGCATTATACAGTTTTATACTACGTTTTCAAGTATGGGTTTTGGAGGGATTTCTTTTGATTGGTTGGAGGAAATCATCATGAACTGACATCAGTTCAAAATCCCCAGGAAACAAAAATACTTGAAAACTATCTAATGCCCACTAGCGACTGGACCTAGTCAGGGACTCACCATGGGTTTCAGTGGGAAACTGTGACCAGTAGAGCACAGCAGGTTGAAGGTGAGGCTGTAACTCAGCGAAGAAGGCATTGCGAATCGGTTGCACTATCTCATGAATTGGCAGGAGCTAGAATTCATCGGCTGGCCATATTGTAACAACAGAAGATAAGGTCCAGGCAACAGATCGTTTATTAAGGAAATCAACACATATTTATGGATTTTCATGTACACAATTATAGATTATTGTTAGCAGAAAAACACAGTCTTCTGATTGGTTGTTTCTCACAGAAAGTTAACCTTGCATCTCTTTGTTATTGTTTCTTGAATTTCAGATCATCCACATGCTAACTATTTCCGCCTACGTACAGCCTTTGTTATTATTTTTCTCAGGACCAATATTCGGGACATAAACATTGACGTAAACTTCTGTCCACCAATTTTGGCTAACAGTTAGCTCTCACCACACTTGTCCCCCATCAGAACTTGGGACTGAAGTTGATTCGGTTTTCCTGGTTCTCGGGGATTTGCTCGTTTGTCTTGCTATCTGGAATCTCTACCCTCGCTGACGTTCACCTGTTTCTATTTGTTCACCATTGCGATTGTGTCTGCGTAACCTCATCTCAACGCGACCATATGTGCTCCTTCCCAATTTGGAAATTGTTTACCTTACCCTATCCCACATTCGTCAATATTTCACCTCACCATTTCGTATGCTGCTTCCTTCCGACTACCATCATCGCTGACAGATTTGAACGCCACTTAACTTCGCAGAAGCATCAATGTCCTGTTCGAAGATCCATATGTTTCCATTAAAAACTTTAGGGTATATGCTTTCCATTTGTCGGTAGGCAGCGACATACAATGTAACAGCAGATGACAAGTGCCAGGCAAGAGATAGTTTATTAAGGAAATATTGGGGACATAAACACTGACGTAAATTACTGTCCAACAACTTTGACTAACAGCCAGCTCTCACCACTATTTGACGGGGTCCTAGTGGCTCAATGGTCTACGCGCTCGCTCACTGTGTAACCAAAAGATCCTGGGCTTGAAAACTGTTGATGGGTGCGTACTGGTAGAGAGTCGTAAACTACGCTGACGAAACAGAGGTGCAGAACCTCTTAGTCGTTTTCCAATCGTTCTGTAATTGATGTTAGCTCAGGATGAATTCCTCCAACTAGGTATTTCACATGATTCCACCGTCTTAGACACAACAACATTCTTTCAGTCATGAACTGTGATACACTGTTTTACTATGGCATTCATATCAAATAATATAATGTCTATGTATCTGATGTTTTTCCAGTAATTTAATCCTGTTGCGGAAATATATCCCATAAAAACACGTTTACAGTATAGTGAATATAAAGTTTTCTTTGAAACATAATCCATTCTAATTAATTGCGTGCTTTTGCTTAAACACGATTCGATTAAGCAGGCAATGCCTTTTTTTATCCTCTCACATATATTAAATGTACTCTGTATCTTACTTCGTGTGTGTATGTGTGCGTGTGTGTGTGGGGGGGGTTTCGTCTTGGAAATGAATGTTAGACAACTGAGGAAATAAGACAGATTCAAGCTTTCAGTCTAATAAAAAAGCGTTGCTTATGTATATAATTAAATATCTCCATGTCATGTGGTCTCGTGAAAATTAGACTATGACTATTGTAAATTGCAGTTAATCTGAAGCTTGAGAAGAAAGTGTGAAATAAAATGGAATCATTCTATATTGCAAATGTAGATTTAATCCTTGATTATAAGGCGTGGCTTCACACTTCTAAAATGGGTCAAAACTGGGACGAAACAGTCGTCCGATTATATCAGGTATTCAGTCGTCTCTAATTTATGTCAGCTCTACAGTTATGTACATTGACACTTCACAACTATTTCAAATGAACTTTTCATGAAGGAGAGTAAACTACATAATATCCCTCCACTGTATGTGCGGTTAGAGCTGGCTGCTAGCTGAATTGATAAACAGTAATTTACGTCAATGTTTACGTCCTCAATATTGGTCGTGAGAAAAATAAGAACAAAGATTGATTCAACAACCAACCACAGCAGACTTTGCGTAGGCAGATACAGTTAGCATATCTATGTCTATCTATCTATCTATCTATCTATCTATCTATCTATCTATCTATCTATCTATCTATCTATCTATCTATCTATCTATCTATCTATCTATCTATCTATCTATCTATCTATCTATCTATCTATCTATCTATCTATCTATCTATCTATCTATCTATCTATCTATCTATCTATCTATCTATCTATCTATCTATCTATCTATCTATCTATCTATCTATCTATCTATCTATCTATCTATCTATCTATCTATCTATCTATCTATCTATCTATCTATCTATCTATCTATCTATCTATCTATCTATCTATCTATCTATCTATCTATCTATCTATCTATCTATCTATCTATCTATCTATCTATCTATCTATCTATCTATCTATCTATCTATCTATCTATCTATCTATCTATCTATCTATCTATCTATCTATCTATCTATCTATCTATCTATCTATCTATCTATCTATCTATCTATCTATCTATCTATCTATCTATCTATCTATCTATCTATCTATCTATCTATCTATCTATCTATCTATCTATCTATCTATCTATCTATCTATCTATCTATCTATCTATCTATCTATCTATCTATCTATCTATCTATCTATCTATCTATCTATCTATCTATCTATCTATCTATCTATCTATCTATCTATCTATCTATCTATCTATCTATCTATCTATCTATCTATCTATCTATCTATCTATCTATCTATCTATCTATCTATCTATCTATCTATCTATCTATCTATCTATCTATCTATCTATCTATCTATCTATCTATCTATCTATCTATCTATCTATCTATCTATCTATCTATCTATCTATCTATCTATCTATCTATCTATCTATCTATCTATCTATCTATCTATCTATCTATCTATCTATCTATCTATCTATCTATCTATCTATCTATCTATCTATCTATCTATCTATCTATCTATCTATCTATCTATCTATCTATCTATCTATCTATCTATCTATCTATCTATCTATCTATCTATCTATCTATCTATCTATCTATCTATCTATCTATCTATCTATCTATCTATCTATCTATCTATCTATCTATCTATCTATCTATCTATCTATCTATCTATCTATCTATCTATCTATCTATCTATCTATCTATCTATCTATCTATCTATCTATCTATCTATCTATCTATCTATCTATCTATCTATATAAACTATAAACAGTCACAAAGAAATGAAAGATTAACTTTCTGTGAGAAAAATCCAATCAGTAGACTGTGTTTTTCTGCTAACAGTACTCTATAATAAGTACATGAAAATCTATAAATATGTGTTGTTTTCGTAAATAAACAGTCTGTTGCCTGGCCCTTGTCTACTGTTGGTACATACGTATCTGCCAGTTGGCTGATTTTGTTATTGCAGTGCCTAACTATTGTTCATTTTGGTTTGACTTGTGCTTCAGTGGCACGTCTCCGCTTTTTATGTTCTCTATAGTCTTCTTAAGCTGGCCCTACTACTGTCAATGAGCTCTCATCTTCTCCTCAAACGATCTTCTGCATGTCATTCTCAGAAATACACCCAACTCGTTGTTTTCAATTCGAGTTCCACTCGAATAATGGCCTGATGGTCTCCTCAACCTGCTCCAATCTCCTACTATTTGCTTCGGAATATCTATTGGTTTGAACCCGTAGGTTTCTGGTTGTTAACTACTTCTAGCTTTTTGAATCCTAGTATTGAGGGAAGGCGGTAGCCAGTTGGGAATACATTTCGTGACACACCGAGTTTATCACCTATGCTCTTGCTGAAAGTTCGAATTTTTTTTTAATGTAGAGTGCCGCTGATTTTCAAGTTGGTTTCAGAGTGATGAAGGCCTGCCTTACCTTTTTGATTTTGACATCGCCATTGACGCTGCCTGTAAAAACATTTATGCTAGGTGTACAATCAGGTGTACTCACGATCGGATTTCTGATTATCCGAAGTAATTAAGCAAGGCATAGACAAAACCGATTCTTGACTCACTTTAACCCATCTTTTAGACATTAAATATAAAGTTGGTGTAAACAAGGCTTCTAGCGTAATCTACTCCATTCCGGCTACTATTAGTTCTTCCTTTACGAGTTCATCTTCTGCACACAACAGCTGAAGCCGTTGTGATCTACTGCAAGAAGCTAAACTCATGTGTTCATAAGAAGTTCGGATTGATATTTCCTCTGCCTTGATCATTATTGTTTTAACTGCTTTTAATTTGCATAAATTTTCTTTGTAATCGTAATTGCTACTCAATTAAGTTTTACATTTTCTTTGCTTATTACCACATAGGTATGCTTTCAGACTGCAAATCTATTGATGTTATCAACTTGATACTATTTAGAAAAACATCAGTATTGTAAATAACGATAGTTATTTGGTTAAAGCCTGACAAAGAAATTATCGAAAAGAATATTCTCAACGTCTAAATGGCAATATTTTGGTATATATTTAAACTATTGCTGTAAAAAGTCATAATTCCCGCTATTTTAAACTTTTAAGCAAATTGACATCTAAATGAAGTTATAATTTTGGCACTGCATTACATTTATACTCAAGATAAGCCAGTATATTTCACAGTTCTGTGATTCATTGTTCATCTCATTCACCTCAAAGCATAGAGAAATCGATCTACAAAAAATTACAGGAACGATATCGGCCGGTATTCATACATGCAACCCATTATTCTTCTTGCACGGGTGAATTCCAATGATATTTCGCTCCACTATCCAAGGAACCACACAATAGAGACTTAACAACAAAAATCGATGTTTTGAGGTCTGAAAGCAGGAAGCTGATCTCTAAGTCTTTTTGTATGGCTGACCGAAACTTTGCTGAGGTAAGCACAGTCACAAAACGCTCCGTAAAGAAACGAAGGATGGTTATTCGTCGTAATATCTATACGGTTCCATTCAATATGCAGCTACACAGGCAAGATGACGTTCCAGCATAAAACAGGTACTTAGGTTCGATTAGAATATTCTCATCGAGGTGGAAACAAAATCTCTGTCCACAAGAATCACAAAAAACAGCTCCTCAAGACAGCTGATTTTCAGAATTACCTCCATACAATTAAACAAAATCGCATCGTGAAGCAACAATTTATCAATGTGCGGCACAACTACAAAGAGAAGCACCAAAATTAGAGACTAAGTAGGAACAAAGGCAAATAACAAAGATCATATCAACGGGAAGTACGCAGCTGTCAGAAGTCTGGGAGAAAAACTGATAGTAATTACGAAGTTAGCTGAGATATCGAAATAAGTATAAATAATATGATTAGTCATTGTAGGGGGATTTCTCAGACAAATATTCCGTTGCAAGCAATAAATATTTGTCATCTTAGCCGTATACAAATGAATAATCTTCCGTGTTTAATTATGAATGAGAAATAAATTACTCAGACACAACTGAATGTCTCGTTTTTATCTAGTACCCGACTTAATTGGACACTAAAGATGGCAAATATTATCTCTTTGTAACGAAACTGTTGTTCCGAATGAAACATATATTTTCAAAATACGAGGTGTCATTAGCCACAATAATGCTGTTTCTACTGGGTGGAGGTTGCTAAGCTCAAATCTGACTATTTTTATTTTTCAATTTTACTACCAGTCGGTAAACTAGGCGGGATTATAAAAAACATCTGAACGGAATCGAACTTGGGTTACTTGAGTGACTACCGAGTATCCTATCATTCAGCCATCAAGCACAAAAAATTTTCGAGCGTATCATCTCCTGTCCAAACCAAAGATTGGTTGCCCAGTTAAGAACAGGTCAGATTCATATAGGGTATGAACCAAACATATGTAACACTTATGAAAAATTCCTATGGTGATTCCCATTACTAAGTCTGAATAAGGCAAGAACAACAAATGTACCTGGATTATGCAAGCTGAGATTTTATTATTTCGAAGATTTTTCTCAGATGGATATAATTTGAACTACAGAAAAGATATAACTTGCATTTAAGATTTGAACACGCTTTTAAACGAACGTGGTGAACACTGAACTTTGGTTCATTGGCCTTGGTCGCTATTGACGGGCAACTCGAAGGCGCGAATGGTTCAGTCGTGTACAAGTTGGAAAAAGAAGACGATAGAATACAAAATAGAAGTACAATACATTTCTAATACAGCACTTGTTTACGGAGTCTATATGAAATATCGATTTTAATTGCCGAAAGATACAAGTCATTACAAGCTTGAATTCACGTGCATGAACCTCATTGGAATATTTGAGGTTATTCACTGATTGGTAGTTAGTGGTGCTTAAAAATTAACTTAGCCACAGAGCCTAACATAAATTTGTGAGTAGAAACAGTGTAAAAGATGATAGCTTATGTAATCACATAAAATATATTTTCCTGAAATAACCGAAAAAACGATGGGGATTGGATTAGTCATATTGAAACGGAAGAAGACCAAGACTTAGTAATGGAGTGTTAATATTATTCTCTATACAGCCAAATTATGTATACCTTATCATCAACGCATAATTTGCACGCATCTGCGTGTTATGGCACTTCTGAACTTAATATTGTGTGTATGTTTTTCTTTGTGTTCCTAGAACGTTTCCCAGCTCTCTCTGCACAACGCTCTATCATTTGCCTCCTCTGAAATCAAATGTATCTCCCTGCTGTTTGAATAAAGCATTTAGAAGACAAATTTCGCGAGATGATATGATTTTGTAGTTTCTTTACAACTCTCTTTGGCCCTTGTGGGCAGGTATTTTCAGTTCGAAATTGTAGAAACAAATGCAAGGTATGCTTAGAGAATTTACGCTATATAAACGTTATGTAGATGATACTATCATTATTGGTAATAATATTAAATCTATTGAAAATTTTATTACCCTATTTAATCATTTACATCCAAATATCCGAGTGACTTCCGAACTAGGATTGAATAACAAACTAAGTTTCCTAAATACTACAATGACCAGGAGAGATGATGGAACTGTGTGTACAAAACAGCACAATAGACTTCAATCTTCGCCTACCCTGGACTACATGACCTGTTTAATATGATTGGTCATTAGTATGTATTTTTGTTTTTTATATTTAACTGAGTAATTGTCATGAACTTAATTTTATTATTGTCAACCATGTTAGTTGTAAAGCAAAATTTGTTTTCTAAATGCCTTATTCAAATTTATCAGAGGGACTAATTGTTTTAATTTCGTGCTATTTGTCCACAGCACTTGCTTAGATATATTTAACCAAAACACACAGTCTTCTGAACAGGACAGGCGATGACGTAGTAACATTTGTACACTCTGTTATCACCAAGGCATTGAGAGACTCACCACTGTCTGTTTCGATGTACATAGATTTAGTTCTAATCCTTTGATGCAAAGTGTCTTAGCGAAACGTAGTTGTTAGGTTTCTTTTGTTTGTTGATTATCTTGAACGCTGTTAGGTTGCTCACAGTATGGCCAGTGTGCAATAGATGGCACTTAGTAGCATTGTTTAATACAAGCTAGTCCGTGTTCTTCCAATGTATATACTTTGACACTTACAAGTAAATTGGTAGACACGCTTCAAGGTAAAACATGGTGGGAGTTACTTCTCTTCTGACAGTTTTAAACAACACATAACAGCTTGTCGGGTTGAGTATGTTGTTTTCAGGTCAACTTTCAGGCGGTATCTTATTCTACTGGCAGTATCATCATTCTTGAAGGCGATCAATAGAAAAAAATTGGACTTTTTCTCTACTGTGCTATAATTCTTTTGTCAACACTAAGTTTATTATGTTTGTCATTGAACTGTTGTAGCGTGGCTTACAATTATTATGCAGCTACTTTTCGACAATGGGTAGCTCTTCCTACCATTTACTCCTATTCATCGTGGAAAGACGAGCTCACATAATCCTAGTAGATTTGACATTTCTTACCTTATTCAAGTTTTATTCCTGAATATAACTGCTAAGTATGATGTGCTGGCTTAAACACTGAACATTTTACACTATTATTGGTGGGTTAACACTTCTGATTTATTAAATTCTACGGTTTTTGAAAAATAAATTGGTACCATGTTACAATAGCGGACTTGATGAGGCCATTGCTGGAGAAGGTGTGGAAAGAGGGCAAAGTACCCGAGGATTGGAAGAAAGGATACTTATGCGAAACTACCAAAGAAAGGAGACTTAATTCAATGCAAAGAATGGCGTGGAATTACGCTCCTGTCCATCCCAAGCAAAATACTAAGCCGCATCATCCTGGCGAGAATCAAACAAGACCCTAGATGAAAAACTTCGACCGTAACAAGCTGGATTCAGGAGAAACAAGTCATATATCGATCGAATCGCCACACTACGGATTATCACTGAACAAAGCTCGGAATGGCAATCACCCCTCTATCTCAACTTGATCGACTGTGAAAAGGCCTTCGACAGTGCAGCGTCTGTCTAGAGGTGATTTGGCAACAACTTTGCTACTACGGCGTCCCATCGACAATTGAACATGTCATCTAACAGTTTTACGACAAAGCTGCATGCGAAGTAATCCACAACGGGAAACTTACGGAATCCTTCGAAGTGAAGACGGGAGTAAGACAAGCTGGCTGTCTTCTATCGCCAATGATTTTCCTGATTGCAGTGGACTGGATAATGCAACAGACAGAAGACGGGCAATGAGGAAACAGGCATAAAATGAACTGACACAAAAAACTTGGAGGATCTGGACCTCGCCAATGATATATGTCTGAGTTACCACAAACTGGAAGATATACAAGTGAAAAGCAACAAGCTGGTAGAAGAAGCATCCAGAGAAGATAGGACTTCAGGTGAACACAGAGAAAACAGAGGTGATGAAGATTCCTGCCCAACAGCGACAGCAACAATAACAGACAACAATCAGCATAAATGGGAGCAGCATGAAAGAAATAAACTCCTTTACCCAGCTACCCGGGAAGCATAGTTTCAACTACAGGCAGAACTGATAGGGATATCAAAGCAGCCAGGATCGGGAAAGCAAGACAATCTTTCATTACTCTTAAGTCTGTGTGGAGGTCAACAGCACTACTTAGCATGCAAAATAAGATCGGGATTTTTAACTCCAATGTGAAGTCAGAGCTTCTTTACGAATTAGAGACTTAGGGCCTTCATTAACAGTCGTCTTCGCCCAATAGTACTCAAGATCAAATGATCGACCAGAAGAGATCAGCAACAGGGATCTCTGGCATTG
The DNA here is from genome assembly GCA_944472135.2 of Trichobilharzia regenti. Classification (NCBI taxonomy): domain Eukaryota; kingdom Metazoa; phylum Platyhelminthes; class Trematoda; order Strigeidida; family Schistosomatidae; genus Trichobilharzia; species Trichobilharzia regenti. The sequence continues at coordinate 108,003,119 of OX235264.1, forward strand.
AGCCAACCAACACAGCAGGAACCGATTGTGCAACAAATAGGCAGGAAGAAATGGAGATAGATTGGCCATACTCTGATGAAACCATCAAGTGACATCACTAGACAAGCCATCGCTTGAGTGGAATTCAAAAGGGAAGAGGCGAGTTGGTCGCCCAAGTGTGACTTGGAGGAGGTCTTGTGAAGATGAGATGAAAGCATTTGGTCAGACTTGGAGCGGAGTGAAAACAAATGGCAGAAAACCGAAGGCAATGGAGTTGTTTGGCTGAAGCCCTATGTTCCTCTAGGAATTATAGGATATAATAATAATATAATATTAATTTATTTCGTTGCCTTCTCGTCATCTGCTTACAGGCCGAAGACACTATTAACATATCTGCAGAAATAATTTTAAAAGAATTTGTCCCTTTTATGAGTTTTGATAGCGTTATTAGAAGACGGAGATTATCTGAAAAATATGATGTATTTGCGCTATACATTTCGAACAATCTGATCACACATTTACTTGTGAAGTCAATATATATGGCAAAGTTAAATTAAACAAAGTGACAAAAAAGAATTAAGAATAATTAACACAATCTTTGGTGATCCCGTCATATAAGGATTACCAAGGTAGGTTAAGAGTAATAATAAACTGTTTATTAATACACAAGTGGAGCCTAAGTTCATGAATAGCTATAGCCTCAGTGTATTTCAATAAGCGCCCTTGACCATTTTAATAGATTACCTTAAAATTTGTGTTACCATGAAGCTTACGGTTCGTGTTTGGATATAGACGAATTTGGTATTCGGCCACCTGCGTCTTTTGGTTTTCCACAATTCATTTGTTTTTCTAAACATTTTGGGATGTGCTGTCCCACTTTCACATGCAAACCACAATTACTCGTCCTATGTGTGTATCTCTACACACACACACACACGAAAATTGGTAAATTGTGTGGGATGTGACGTAATCACTTGTGCACTTTTGAGGTTTACAGTGAAGCATATTTTTAACTTTTTCCACAATTATAAGCTGGGCTGTATAGTAGGTTCTGCGGATGATCCAATTCAATCTTGGTCTCAAAATCCTACAGTTTATTTCCCCGTTATATGGTAATTTGATGAAAACATTTTTCTTAGGGGCGGTATAGATTGTAGGTTTAGAGACTAATTGACTTCTATACCTGTTTAAAAATTTTAAAATATATCGGTTTTTTAAACAAGGATATCCATCAGTATTTCGTTTTGTTTGTCTATAACATCAGCTGCGCAAATACACTGAATCCCCCTAAACAGACACTTCACCAAGCCTCTCCTACACTGTAATGAAGAGAAACTGTGAAAATTAAGGTATTGCCCTGTCCAAGTAGGCTTTCTATAGATAGACCGTCTTATTGAGCCATCATTTCGTCTCAGAAAAGTATGTCTAAAAATGCAGGCTGGTTGGAACTTTCTTCCTCGCATGTAAGACTAATATAATTCTGTACAGAGTTAAGTCTGTCTAAAGAGTTTATTATTACTCTTAACCTACCTTGGTAATCCTTATTTGATTGGATTACCATACGTTGTGTTAATTATTCTTAATTCTTTTTTTGTCAATTTGTTTAATTTAACTTATCCATATATATTGACTTGACAAGTAAATGTGTGATCAGATTGTTCGAAATCTACAGCGCAATTACATCACATTTTTCAGATAATCTCCGTCTTCTAGTAGCGCTATCAAAAAGAACAAACGATTTTATCATACTTGCTCAGAGTTCATTTTAAACAAAAAAATCAGTCGATCAATATATGAATACAGTTATATTATATACATTGGAAAGACAGAGATAAGGGCAAATCTACGATATTCTGAACATGTACTTAAAAGCTTATGTCTAAACAGAACAAATGCTTTAAACAGTGACATCGCCAGGCATCATCTTCTTGACACTGGTTATGAGGTGGACGTCGTTCAAAATTATCAATAAGCAAAAGAGCTCAATTCTCCTCAAGTTTACTGAAGCCATTTCCATCAAGCTTCTAAAACCTGATTTGTGTGTTAAGAAAGAAACAGTTATCAGTCTTTCTTTGCCCTGGTAACCGGATATTTTCATTTCTCTTTCATCTGAATGCGTAATGGTTATTGTTATTGTTCGGAATAATGTTTATTATATATATATATATATGTATATATATATAATATTACTTTATGTATATATTGATCGATTGATTGATTTTCCTTTAAAATGGACTCTGTGCAAGTATGTTAAAACAGGTTTTGTAGATATATTCATCAATCTCTTTGGCCTGTAAGCAGCTGACGAGAAGGCAACGAAATAAATGATGGTACACTACTTTATTCTGCAAAAACTGTAGTTCTTGCTTTGTTCAAATTCACTAAAAAGGGTGAATAAATGTATGAAATTATTAAATTCTGTCTAACATATCAAATCAACAGCCTCTTACTATTAGGTATATACAGAGTTCAGCTGTCAGCCTAAAAGCCAAGTAGTTAATTACATTGTATATGACGGGAAAATATTTTGTCGGATAATTAGTTTCTATCTTAGTTTTTAGACAGAAATTAGTACTGGTATGAATAAACATGACTAAAGTAGTAATACTATTACCAGTAGACAATCAATTCTGGCGCCACATATCATCAGGTCTTTTCTGTTTGTTAACCTTCAGAAAATCGAATATAACTGCTTGTATTATCGCTTCAAGTTGTATACATCAGACAGAACAATGAATACCGTTTCTCTCCGTCACTATTTTAAACTTGTAATAGGCCTAATATCTTGTTGATCCCTGATATATATGTAGTTAATTTCAGCTGGAAGTATCATCTTTGACATTTATGTCATATCCGGAGTTATGCTTTTATGCATAACAAACAATACATCGCAAATTATAAAAAATCATTAAGCCTTCTTGATAATTGGAGAAAAATAGTTTTTAACCTGTTTAGATCAATCTGTGAGATTATCAGTACACTTTATAACAGAATGATTTACTTGAAAAGTCTCTCCTCGACGGTCTAATCTCCGCATTTTTCTTTATTTCGACATATTTCAAGCGGTTACTATTCTCGCCCATCTAGTTGGGGTCATTATATGCTTAAAACTGAATTTTAGTCAACCAATTTTGTTCTACAGTACATTTTATTTGCTTGGAAACGTATTTATTCTGTATAAGTGCTTAAACGACTGAAAGATGAAATATCTAGACTAGCCACCTCAAATTGCATCTACCATTTCAACTGCACTTCTGGAGCGATTTTATCGGACGTTGCTCCAAAAACTTGATTTCTCGTGACATCTTTGTAGCATCTGTCAATGTGGCTAAGTAAAGGTGTAGTAAAATCCATAAACATTTCGATATGAGACCGTTTGTTCCACACCGGCCACAAAGCCAGCCAGCATTGAAGAATCTTTCTCTATCATACACCAGGTGCCCATTAAAATGCCAAAAGCATCAAAGCACTGAGCGCTCCAGACAGCAGAGAAAATTGCAATTCGCCTCAAACAACCAGTGCTCTGTGTTCAAAAGAAGCAAGTCCATCCACGACTACTTCCCTAGCTGACCATCAGTAGAGACTATAAATTCATGAATTTGTAATATTGTCTTTCCTGATTTTTCTGACACTCAGTGTGTATTGTTATTTTGATGCTATTGGTCTGTAATCTATCAATATTATTGATTAGATGTTATTTAAACCACACTAATGTTATTCATAATAACACTAATTTACTCATTCAATATAATGTATGTATAACTGTAGAGCCTGATGATGAAGGGGTTATCAAAAAGAGTACTCTTTTTTCAGTTGCCATTCTTTTAATGTTTTACAAATTTACAAAAAAATAGTTACTGTATAAAGAATACTCTTTTCGCTAACACTGGCAGATGCTCCAAAGCGAGCGAAAGAAATCAAGTTCTTAGAGCAACGGCCGATATAACTCGCTCCAGTAACGCAGTTGAACTGTTAAATACAATCTGGCAGACCGACTCATTGATCAGTAGACTTTATTGTTTCGTTCATTTGGTTCTTTTTTTGTTGTTTGTAGGTATGAACAACAATTATTGCAGGATGAATTGGATTCACTCCATTTCTGTTACTTTATATTTTCTGCATACGTACCAAGTTGAAAACTAAACTAATTTTATATTCCCTTTTGATTCTTGTATTTATTCCACTGGTCTGCTCTGCCTTTCTTAACGTACGATGATATCTGAAGACTAAACTGATGCCGATAGGTGTAGTACTTAGGGAGATAATTCTTTCATTTTAGACGAGGGACTGAAATCAACTGAAAACAAGGCAGTACTGGACAGCTGTTTCATCCAGGTTTGACAGTCACCAAGAACCATCCGGTTACAAGGCAAGCTCGTATATCATTCAGCCGCTGACACCTGATTTAGTGGCCTATGGATTCTAACTTCTACCAATTCGCGATATTAGCGCGATCAACAATCCATGTCATCTGTGGGAATGCCATCCTCACTCCGCGCTGGATTTACCCCACTGTTAAAGATTTCCCACTAGAACTCTAGACAACTTCGACCTTCAGCCAGTCACTAGACAGAATCAAACTCATTTTCAAGAGTTAGTTTTTAGGTATTCTATTTGTTCCAGGCTAGACTACGAACTGATATCAGTTGGAGGACCATTGAAAACCAGGGAGTAATGGACAACTGAAACAAATAGAACCCCTACAAACCAATTCTTCAAAAAAAGTCTGATACTTACTAATGACTGTCTTCAGAAGGAAATTTCCTGGAGTTCTAATGAGCAGTCGTGACTAGTAGGTTCCATCCAGTCACGAGTCAAAACAGAAGCCAAATACGGTTTACGTTTTAAATTCTTTATTGTTAAATACGTATATTTTGATATAGTTCGACATAAATTATTTTTTTACACCTCAGTATATCACTTATATGACTCTGAAGATCCCAGTCAGGCACTCATCATCTCAGATAGCGCAAATTAAGTGAAAACTCTGATGAGGAAAGCGATAGCGTGGCCTACTTAATATATATATATATATATATTGCAGTAATCTTAATCGATTCAGTTTGATGAGCACATCAGTTAAATTCTTCAGCAATACCAAACTCTCTACACCTGAGTTATTCATTAGAGAACCTTAGGTTAAAATAGGCACGCCAAACTGGAAAAACGCATTGATCACGTGCACCACTTGGCTACACCAACAGCATTATCTAAAATTGCCGACGGGTTAATGTTAGCTTACATAAGGTAAGGCTGGAAAGAGCTAGCGGTGGTCAAACCAAAACATAGCTTCATCAGTCAATGAAATCCACAACAGTTAGTTTAAGCCAGCCATTCGGGAAGGTGTAGACATCCTGGTTGGGGTCCTCTGAACGGTTAAAAACAATGGTTGGAACTTATTGTTGATATGGCTCAAAGGGATCGTTCTCAATGGCTGGCTGGCGTAGATGCATCCACTCTTTGTGAGTCATAATTTTCAATAAAACTATATTGTTCTTCGTTATTACTATTCCTTTTGTCTCGTATCGCTGTTTACTGTCTCTAATGTGCATTTCTTCTACTTTCTTTTCTTGCTTTGTGTGCTACAAGGAGTGGAGTGTGGCAATTTGAACTGCTACACATCGGTGCAAAGTTCTACGTCGAAAACAGACAGACAGATGATCTAACATCTACCTACTTCCCCAGCCAGAACTGCCTGAGGGGGAAAACACAACGACGTGAACTGCCAAGCATATCTTCCTTATTACTGTATCATTCAGAACCTCACCATGGATGCATATCAATTAGTCTGTGATCATGATCAATAAAACAGTAGGCATCATTTTATGTAGGCCACTTCTGATTGGTAAATTTTCAGGCTGGACATCTATCACCATGCCACTAACCTTAAAACTACTCATTATATAAAAACAACTAACATTTCTTTCTTAGAGATTTCCTATTGTTCTACTTAATGTTATTAGTAATAACAATAACAATATTTCTTTTTAAGTGTATTGTCTTAATTAGCATAATTATTATATTTTATGATTAGTATTCCACATCCGTTTATCAAATCGAAGGCAGATACAACTCACTGTGGGAGCAAAGATTTGATAGATGGAATTGATCAATAAATTTGTGCCACTAGATGCTTAAAAGAAATGAATACAAAGCAGGGAAATTAGTGAGATTTGTCAACAAACAGAGAATTAGTAAAAGAGAGGGAATTAAAGTACTTACTAAGATTCGTGTGTGCCACGTTTAGTAGCAAAAACTGCGTTGTATTTTGAAATAAATCAAATTAATGTACATCCAAAAGAGACACTATTTATAAAACAGCACTGAAAGTATGATCTTGTGTGTTTAAACAGTTGAATCACTCGAAATGAAAGTGCAATGGTTTTATTTTTGCTACACAAACTTACCTGCAGTATTTCATCACATGTGTCATTGAATGCATTGAACATTGAACGTTTGTTTATTGGAACTACTGGCCATTGGCGAACAACTCAAAGACGCAAATGATTCAGTCGTGTACAAGTTGGAAGAAGGTAAAAGAATACGAATAAAAAACATTATATTTAGTGTAAAACATTTGCTTATAGACGTGTGGTAGAATGCATGGATACTCATGAGACCGTCAGTGTAAATGATCTCCGTTTAGTCCATCTGCCGACAGATGCTGATGCTAAACTGGAGCTAATCATAAAGGATAGCAGTAATGGTAATCCTGCGGTTAGACAACCTTCTAAAGGTTGGACAACAACAGCTTCGGATGCACCGCTAAGCTCATCAACTGGTATCAGTTAGTCGTCGTTGGTGTTGTCATCCACAATGAAAGGGTCATCCATGAACTCAGGTGTCTTATGCTGTGAGTATGCTAGTATCGGTCCGTTTGAAAGGACGAATGTCAGTGGTCAAGTTAGGGAGGATAGGCTAAATGTGTATGAGAGGGTAACTGCTAAGCTGACTTCCACAAATAAAGGCCTTTCAGGTTTTAAGTTTCTATTTGAATGTTATTATCTTTGATGTAAATTGCTATGTGCCTACGCTTGGTTGGTCACATACGTCGTGTGTTTGTTAGTCATCTTTATTCCACGATACAACAACATGGGCGTGTAACCGTTCAGAGTTGGGGATATAGATGATAGAAGGAGGTCAGTAAATGAACTATGCGACAATTTCCCAGCCTAGGGCGTCAACCTGAGAAGGGTTGTAGGGGTACTGCTGTAAGTCCTACAATTCTTCAAGGGTAGTTCGTCATGCCAAAATTCACAACATTTGATGTATTGATTGTACATATGTTTGTGTTAGGTAATTGAGTGGGTTCCAGTTCATCTAATTGTTGGTTAATTTTGTAGTTGTCGCATGGTGTGAATCATCTAGTATTACTTTTCCAAGCACTTCAGATGTCGTTTCTGGTCTTCTAAACTTGTGAACGAATCGATCAGTGTTAGAGTCAGTGTATGCGATTTGATATGCAAGGGAGGAGGATTGTTTCAAAGTGATATGAAGTAACCAACACCCGGTGGACCAGATCAGTGGTAGTAATGTCTACAAAGAGCGATGGAAAGTCCCGATCACTGAGGAAGATCCCACACGCCGAGGAGACCGTGCCGGTGTGATGTGGTATGCTAGTTGTATGTTGGGCTTTTTTGTTTTGGTTTTCTATTTTAGCCCAGTCTCTGTTGGCCCAGGTTCCCACGATGGCAGTTCAGTTCGAGGTTATCGGCGCTAAGTGAAAAACGGATGAACCCTTTTGGCCGAGGAGTGGCAATGGACGTGAACATTGAACATTTGTCTATTTGAATTGATAGCCACTGGCAAGGAACTCGAAGGCGCAAATGGTTCAGTCGTGTACAAGTTGGAAGAAGACGAAATAATACGAATAGAAGTACGCTATATTTGTTGTAAAACATTTGCTTATAGACTTGTTTTTATCTTGATTTTATTTGCCAAACAATACAAACTTCTAACAAGTACTGGTGTTTTGGAGTTAAAGTCGAGAAAGATATTTGGGAATTATCGGTTCGGGGCGTCTTTGCAAATAATCGGAACTTAGGTTTAAGTTCTTCGACAAAACCATTCCTCCAATGAACTATCCTATGAAGAAGGAGTCAGTGTCTGGCTTATAGAAACTTATGAGGGATATGGCCATCGTATCGAAATGATGTAAAATCTATTACAACCTAGTAAAGAATGAAAATATTAATTTTCTGATTACAGCTTTATTCCACACTGTATTTTTCGTACAAGTATGGAATTTTCAGCATGGATATCGATAGTCCAAATTTTGCAGGCCGACCATTGTTATCAGGTATGCATCGGTAGGGGATCGAACCTGGGACCTTGTGCATGCTCGACGAGAGTCCTAACCACTGTGCCACCGACGCACAGTAGTAGAACGCTCTGCAATACCAGTATGCATAAAGTCTGCATGTGAGAAGTGATAAGACAGGAACACGTTGGAGAGGTAATAAGACTTTGAATGAACTGGGTGACTCAGGTTCCCATCTCAGAAGCTGCATGAATCCCTTCAAGGTTTCAGATACGCCTGATTGACTGCTGAACTCCAACTAGCACGAGACCTAGGTTCAAGGCTTCCTGCCGATTGCCGCCAACTATCTAATATCATCAGATAATAAGACTCTAGAAAATTTGGATTTGTCAGACTGTTTATATCTAACTTTACACAAAATTGAAGTCTCACAGGCAAAAGTAAACAAATTGGCGGAAGAACCAGTACTAATATCACTTGAACTGAACTCGAAGAGGACGGAGATGATGAAAATAACCAACAACAACATGTACTAGTCATTGTCATTCGAAGGCATTTGAAAGGTATCGTTTTCTTCAATGATCTAGGAAGCATCCTTTCAGCTACAAGCAATAGTACAGGTGGAGATGTGAAAATCGGAATGGGAAAGGCAAGACTGACGCTCCTCACTATAAAATCGGCTTATTTATCTTCTGTACTCTCCAACACAAAGAATATGAATCCGATTTTCTTCTTCTCTATGAGTTAGACACTTGACAATTACGTTCTGGAAAGCATTTTCAAAGGCCAGTTGCAGGCTTTTATCCGCACCTGCCTTCACTTCACACTCAGCATCAGATGACCAGAAAAACGTAGCAATAAGAGACTGTGTGGACGAAACCACCAAGAATCTACTGCTTTTCGAGGAGACCATCGAGTGAAAGACTGTGCATGCCCGTTGCTCGATTGGAAAATGAGTGGGAAACTGTGAGGTGGGTGTGTGCTGGACTGTGACATGGAAGAGATCGTGTGAGGAGGAGACGATAGATCATGTGTTGAGCTCTACACTTCTGCAAAGAATAGTACAAAACGGATATGTGCATTTGAAGTCCTATATTCTACTTGACGCCTAAGGGAACAATAATATAACATAAAAAAAATTCACTCAGACATCTATAAAACACAAAATAATTGAGCGAAGAATATTCTTTTCGATAAATTCCTCTTCTGGCTCTACAGTTATATACATGTATGTTTGAATACATAGAATATTCTAGATTAGTGGTGAATAACCATATTAGTGCTTCTGAAAGAATATCGATTTGTAAATTAAGATGAATGGAATAACAGTTCATTAAAAATACTTAAATTATAATAATAATAATAATAACAGTATTAATATTAAAGATATAATAACGGATAGAATATCAACTAAAAGTAGGAATATTCCACAGAAATTCAGGATCATTCAAACCTAGATCGCCAAGGTAAGGATAACATTTGAACTGAGTTCTTTTGGATGCACAAATTAGGCTTTTTAATATGGATCCCCACACCCTCAGAAATATTTAGTAGTCGAACTCTTAAGTCAAAACTGAGATTCCTTGGTATGCGGTAAATGACCCTGAAAGCATGGTTAACGTCACTCCTGTATTCTGTATCCACAAGATGAGACGGAATAGCGCTGAGAATAGATTTGGTTTTTTCCTTTACTTAACCACACAAGGTGATGTTCGGAAATTCGACGAGAAACACGCCTATTTGTACGTACCATGTAACTGGAGCAGTTACACTGGTAGATACACAAGGAAGAGGCGAAATTAGGCAGTTTGTCTTTAACTATCGAACGCGAAAGTGAAGTGGTTTTAAAGATACAGCGTAATTCAGCAGCAGAGAATGCTCTTTTTACTGCATTTGTAAGAATAAGGCATTTGCGAAACTGCTGGTACCTTGGGCTGCTTTGATTTTTAACTCATTTTCTTATCAGTAAATTTTCCGTTTAATATCATTAAGTTCCTCATCAAGACATTCATCCGAGCGAATTGCACTTGCTCTGTGGACCAAACACTTTATCAGATTTCGTTTGTATTTCAAGGCCACGAAGCTGCGAAAATGAATATACTAACAATTTGATGACAGGTTTTCTACATACACTTCTTTTTATTGTAACGTTATCTTCTCTAGTCATTGGAATATATAGGGATGAAACACTAGAGTTTATTTTTTCTTTCTCGATTGTAAAATTTATTGCACAATGAACCTCGTTCAATTTATCCAGGATGTTCTTTGCTTTCCTAATCAAAAATGTATCATCCATGTACCGACAATAGAATTCGAGTTCATTTATAACATTCTTCAAATGTCGATTTTCTAGCTTCGCAAGGAAAATGTCGGCTAGAATGGGTCCTAGTTGAGACTCCATTGCCACACCATCAATTTGTCGATGTAGTTCCTTATTAAATAAAAACTGGACATTCATTGTGCATTTTTAGAGTAGCTTTTTTTTTACAAAAGATGTAGAAATACCGACATCGATGTTTCATCTTATGAGTTCTTCGCATACAGAGTCTACTGTTTCCATAAGTGGTACGTCAAATGATATCATGAATTTATTGTCAACATTTAAATCTTTTACCCTTTCAACAAATCACAAAGTATCCTTTACACCAATGTGTTTCACCAACTCGGTATAAAGAGGCTGTAAGAGTTCGACTTACCATTCGGCTACAGGTTGGTATGGTGAATTTAACATATCTAATACTGGTCATCGAAGCAGTACACCATTTTTGTGCACTTTAGGCGAGCCATATAGTCTTTGGTGTGAACGTTCTAGTGGGTTTAAGTGATGTGGACTGACTCTGTAAGATGAAGCCTTGTTGTTGTTTCAGTCTTTTTAATGTTTCCGCTAACTGTTTCTCGATCTTTTCAATCGGATCCAGAGAAGAGATTTTTGGAATTTTAGATTATCATTAGGATAGGAATAGTATTCATCTTCTCAAAGTAATCCACTTTTTTCATGATAACCAGTCCTGAGCCTTTATACGGTCTTGTAATTATTATATTATCACTTTTACGGAGAACAATAGAGTCAAGGTCAGTAGACCTCAACCGAAAATAATAATAATAATTTCGCAAGTTCTTTTGTTAGTCATCAGGATATTGAGTAAAGTGAGTTAGTTGGCGATTAAATAATTCATCCAGGAGAATATTATTTTACTTCAGCGAAGGAACTTTTGTTTTTTACAAAAACCGTCTACGAATACTATGCAATGGTATTTATATTTCTGTGACGTATAAAAATCTCTTATTGAGTAATAGGGAAGAAGTAACCTTACTGATAAACTTATTCAGAAGTGGTTTCTTGGAGGTAGAATAAAATTGCTAAATAATGATAATAATAATCAAAGACAATGGGATTATGAGATTGAAATTTGATAACATAAATGTCCACTTGACAAGTTTTTAAAGTTAAAAATTTTAAACCAACTGGAAAAAAAAACGTTTAACAAAAAATTCATATTAATGGTAATAGTGAATGATTTTGTTAAAAATATAGGCGAACTAATTAGAAGACAACCAGCATCACATGACAGAATTAGAGACTGAAGAAACTTCAATTTTCTTCAGAGAATTCACTAGCTCCTCTAACTGTAGACTGGAAAAAAATGCTCTATTAAAGACATGGAAGCAGAATTCCTTAGATGTCCGGTAGGTATGCGAGTGAATGGGTCCCACTGATGTCTTGATAACAAAAACGTACTTTGAGTTTTAAAGAGGCAATTTTGATAAGTATTTCACTGCGTTACTGATAGTTTTGTCAGCTGGATTACTCAAATATTTGATTAGAATTTCCACAGTTTTTCTTACTTTTAATTTCTAGAAGTCAAATAACTTCATGATGGGTAAATCTCATAGTGTTCTCAATTTATTCTAAGATAAGTGTGGTTCCTAAGCCAATGAACTTTCAATAATTGCTTAGTCTCAAGTAACATTGAACACTGGTGTGAGTCGGAGGCGATTGATGCCTTTTTTTAAAGTGAATGAATGGTCAGCTAACTCGCCTGTTAACTCGAGGATATTGGTTTCTCCCTTTGACAGGATCATTGGCACGCACTGCAGAATAGTTCCAAACTGGTAGATGAGTGCTAGTAAGCATCCCCAAGGTTACAGTAGTTCTCCAACTGATATTTGACTATGATCAAACTCAAAGTTGAATTACTGTTTGAGAACCAAGACTTGGGAATCATTGGACTCGTTCAGTTAGTCAACTATTTATTAGTTTCAAGTCTGATTGCGGATCAGTATTAGTCACAGAACCATTGAAAACCCAGGAGCACTTAACAGCTGTTTTGTTCTAGTCTAGGAGTTATCAGGAGTACACAACCACTGAGGTTGGAAGCCAGAAGCTTCCTCTTCAAAGTTAGGCTAGTAGACTTTTCAGCCACCCGGACTCGAGTTAACGACCATCCCATTAATTCTAACTTCTACCAATTCGAGATCTGATTATAAACATCAGCCAGTGTCATTGACGTGTATTTGTTCTTAACTCAGACCGGATGGATCCGACTGTGCACAACTTCTCACAACGTCATCCTGCTTATTTAGTGGGAAAACTATAACCCACTAACAAGAAACGAAACTTAGTTCATAAAATGTAATGAATATAGTTTTTAGAGAGTGAGTGATATGCGATCACTTTTGATACGACTGATAATACAATCGAATAGACTGCAAACAATGTGAACTCTAAGGCCAACGAAGATTAATCTAGTCACTCGTTCTGAAATCAATCACAAGAACACTAGGGAATTGCAAAAAATGGATAAAAAATGGACAGTTGGCAGAGATCGTTAAATGTGTTAAACAACAGTTGAGTGTATACATCTTGGCAGAGTATGAGGAACGCTTAAGGTGAAGTCATTGCGCGAAAACTGCGAAGTAGTGTTAGTAGTTATACATGAAACTGGGTAAAATTAGGGATGGAATTGCGATTTGGAAAAAGATTTTAGAAATATTAGAAATAAAATATCAAGGACAAAATCATGATATCTTTGGATATGACATCGTTATTCACAAATGTACCTCTAATAGAATCAGTTAACTATATCTGTGAACAAGTGGATAGCCAGTCGATAAACATTGGCATCCATACTGAAATCCTAAAAGATCTGTTATCGAGATGTACAATGAATATTAACTTCAAATTTGATTGCTGATTTCTTCCTAAGTAAGCAAGAAACTGGATTTTTGAACATCCTTATCTGTAAGCTCTCATTTTATTGCCGATATATGGATGACACATTCTTTCTGATAATGGTTGTGATAGGAATACAATAATTACTAAATTCAATGAAGTGCATTCGGCTATGAAATTCATATGTGAAGAGGAATCCCAAGACAGAATTACCTTCCTGGATGTCCTACCTACAAGAAAACCAGATAGTAGCGTAAAAAGTAATCTGTACACAAAAAGTACTTGGACAGGACAGTATACACATTTTCACAGTTTCGTTCCTATCAAGTACGAAAGAAATTTACAAAGACCCTCAGCTGTATGCTCAGAAGAAGTAACTGAAGATGAATTAGGCATTGAATATGATACTTTGATCGAAAATAGCCATTCCGAAAAATTTATCAAGAAACACATGACTAAGAAGGCGGAAAAAAAGGACCACTCACTATCTGTAAACAAGAAGCCAATTTATATACGACTGCAATTCAAGGGCCCTATACCAAGTGAGATAATTACCAGGAAATCAACAGAATCGGTTCAAAGAACTTTTAATGCTAGCGAACTGCACGTCTTATTATCTACAGGACTGCTAGTGATTCCTCGCCTGAAATATGAAGAAGCTAGACTAGCCACTTCAAATTGTATCTAATAATACAACTGCGCTTGTGCTGGAGCGAGCTATATTGACCGTTGCTCTAGGAACTTGATTTTTCGTGCTTACTCGAGAACATCTCCCAATATGGCTAAGTAAAGGTATAGTGAAAACCATTAACAGTTCGATATTGGACCATCTGGTGCAAAAAACGGCCACAAAGCCAGCCAGTATAGAAGAATCCTTCTTTATCATATACCGGGTGCCTAATAAATTGCCAAAATCATAGAAGCGCCGCAAGCTCCAAACAGCAAACGCTATTGTGATTCACCTCAAATAACCAGCGCTGTGTGTTCAAAAGAAGCAAGTCCAGCCAGCCACTACTACTGCCCTCGACGGCCTTCAGTAGAGACTATAAATTAATTAATTTGTATTATTATCTTTCCTAATATTTTTTCTGACATTCAGCTTATTTTATATTGATGCTATTGAATTGTAATTTATCAATATTACTAATTCGATGCTATTTAAACGCCAGTTCATTTTTTCACTATAATGTTTATATAACTGTAGAGCCTGATGATGAAGTTATCTTTGTTCTGTATCCATTCTTTTGGAAAATTTTATTGAGCATTTTTAATCAGTTAAAATATTATAAAAGAGACTGAGAAATTATAGTAGTGACCTTATTTCTTCTGCTGTTTTTTGTCTGGAATTCGCATATGTACTATGTCTTTTAAAAATTATGTTTTCAGTGAGGCTATTACATTGAAATCGTAAGATAAAGCACAATTAACTACTCTCTTTCTACTTTTTGCATTACTGTTAATGTAATGAGTGACGCTGGCCTAAATGAAACATGGGTTACGGTAAACCTCTATCATTATATTGAATGTATAACTCCTGTCATTCACTTAATGTTATTCTCTTCAAATATGATCTCTAATGTTATTATTTACCCATGAGAGTATTAAAAGTTTTTATCGGTCAACTGATTCTCAGGTTTCGACTTAATATGATAAAAAGCATAATCCTCAGTGGCAAAGTATCATTGTGCATGAGAAAACTATTCATGTGATGTAGTGAAACTCATCAGGTCAAGAAAAAGTTTTTCTTATGAAAGTCAAACGGAAACAATATATGACGAAGGCGGTGCTGTCAATGGAAGTGAACACTGAACGTTTGTTTTTGGAACTGTTAGCTATTGGTGGACAAATCGAAGGCTCGAATGGTTCGATCGTCTTGTACAGGTTCGACTAGGACGACCAAAAACGAATATAAGGTCTCCAGAATTTTGTATAAAACATTTGTTTGTAGACTTGCACTGTTCTCTACTTTAATTGCCAAACAATATAACTTCCTTCTTACAATATTGGTGTTTTGGAGTTTAAGTCGAAGAAAGTACATATTATTCATCGGTGCGGAGCGTCTTCGTAACAATAGGAACTAAGGGATAATTTACTTGACAGGTGCCTTTGAAAAGATAAACCAATGAAATTAGAAGATCAATAGTCATTAAACGGTTAGTCACCAGCGTAATTGGAGTTCAACAACACATCCCTTCTTGATGCATAGGTGAGGTTTCAGCCGTTTTATTACGATAACCTTGGTAAACTGAATAAGCCTTCAGCTATTTTGTCCGTTGTCTACCAGGTGTTCGTAGCTGAAGAGCCTAAATATCTTGGCTACTTTAACCAAAAACTCCTTAGTACATGCTCAAGGAATCTGATAAAAGCCATTCCTTCTGTTCCTCCGATGCGACCGCTCCTGTAGATACATGTGAGATAGCATATGCGTTTGGAGGTAACACATGAGGCTACTTATGAATCTTTGACTGTACCAGTGACGAGGATGTTCAGAAAAGAAAGAAAATGGTGAATTAACCGTTCCACAAATCTGCTTATTGTTCAAGCGATAAGTTGGAACCTGTTAGACAACCACTAGCCAAACATACTCTGAAAGATTCACTGGTGTCCTTTGAAGAAATGAGTTAACTTAACGTATGTGAAAAGTTATGGTCACCTTCAATGTGACTTCTGTATTCACACGAATCCCACATCATGAGACTTTAGACATCATCTCTCAACCTGCTGATTTGCTTCCTCTGCCAAAACTGGAACTTAAACAGCTTCTCATAGTATGCATCAAGTACGTGCATTTCCAGTTCAACAGCTTGACTGAGTGTCGATGGGTATTCCTTTGGGTTCTATATTAGTTGGGATTTTTATGGATAATTTAGAACAAAGGAAACTCAAACGTGCAATTGATGGCATATTCATTGTATGCGATAATTTGAGTCACACTTCTTCTCTGTCCGGCCTAGCCGACCATGTACATGGTCCGGGGTTCGGGCTCGCACCGACGCACACCTGATATCTATGGTCGGCCTGCAAAATTTGGGCTACCGATATCCACGCTGAAAATTCCATACTTGTACCGAAAATACAGTGTGGAATCAAGCTGTAAATCAAAAATATAAAAAAATGTACATAAAGGTATCACTTAAGTTTCAACAATATCTACCCAATCAGTTACAAACATACTCTGGTGGAGACACTTTCACCGGAGAGGAAAGAATATGTTCACTTGACAATGAACTAAGGCTGCTTGAAAATGTCTTGAGAGAAAAAAGTTATCGACAAATTTTCATTGACAAATATAGTAAAATTAAAACAATTTGTCCCTTTGATAAATTTGAATAGGGCATTAAGAAGACAAATTTCGCGAGATGATATCTTCATTTCGTAGTTTTTTTTTACAACCGCTTTACAACTAACACGGTTAACAATAATAAAATAAGTTCATGACAATTACTCAGTTAAATAAAAAACAAAAGTACATACTGATGACCAATCATAGTGAAATAGGTCATGTAGTACAGGGTAGCCGAAGATTGAAGTCTATTGTGCTGTTTTGTACACAGAGTTTAGGCTGTATGGGATTAATCTAAAGTGCTTCCATCACCTTCAATAACCTTGAATTAGACGTACTTCATATAATTGGGAAACAGTCATTAATATTGATTTTGTGATTTGCAATTAATAAGTGTTTGGCAACGGATGATGCCAATGGATTTCTATGCAGATTAATCGTGTTGGCATTTTCTAAATGATTAAGTAGCCACTTTGGAACATGTTCTTTTCGACCACGACATTGGAACATTCTTTTGGTTCTACCTATATAGGTGTCACTGCAGGTGCAGGTGAACTTGTAGATACAGTTTGAAGTAGAGTCCACAGAATTTCTTCCTTTAATCGTAGGTACAGGGATCAAAAATGTTCGACATTTGAGACAAAGAGATGTGGCGGCGTAGAATGTGCGTTTGATGGCTGACCGAATTATTTGAGTTAACTGTCAACTGCATAATCTGGTCACCCGTGAATGGTAGGTTGATAAAAGTAGCTTTCTTTGGTACAGAAGCAGTTTTTCGAGATGTGGTCTTTCTCTGCTGTGACAGGTGATATATTGTTCCGGATAGCCATTAGCTAATAAAACTGAATGTACATGTCGAAACTCCTCCATCAATGTGTCACTCGTGCATATTTTTTGGGCCCTTGAGAACAAACATTTCACTAGGGAACGTTTATACTGGATAGGAACAAAACTGGTAAAATGAAGATATTGTCCACTCCATGTCTATTTAAGATAAATGGATCGCTGAATCGTTCCATCATCTCTCCTGATCAAAGTGATATCCAGGAAACCGAGCTTTTTATTCGATTTGAGTTAGGAAGTTACTCGGATATTTGGATGAATATGATTAAATAGAGTAATGAAGTTTTCAATAGATTTACTGTTGTTACCAATAATGAGAGTATCATCTACATAACGTTTATATAGCATAAATTCGCTTAGGATACCTTTCATTTGTTTCTCCAATTTTGAAATGAATATATCTGCTAAGAGGGGCCCAAGAGAGCCTTCCATCGCAACACCAGCGATTTGTCTGTTTGCCTTATATTGGAAGGTGAATCTAATATTTTCTGTACACATTAAGATGATGTCTTTGATGTAAGTTACAGGAATAGTTAAGTTTATCTCAATGCTTATGATGTAATCCCAAATGAAATCAACAGTTTCATGAAGGGGAACAATGGTGAATAAAGATTCTGTGTCAATTGAGCGCATAACCTTTTCCTTAATATTCAATGTGTCTACCATATCTGTTAGACCAAATGAACGTTTTACAGAATGATCTGATAATGAGTCTCCTACAGGCGTAAGGACCTCTGTAATCCATTTTGAGATTTTATGGTATGAAGAATTTGACATGTCTAAGATGGGTCTCGGTGGGTTCCCAGTTTTGTGGATCTTCGGAAGACCATAAAGCTGAGGAGTATGTGACCCAATTGCTTTAAGTTCTTTATGAAGATTTTCATGTATGAAACCATGCATCAGTAAAATCTGAAGCTGACGATTGACCTGCTTTTCCACAAGCATTGGTGCGTCGATGGCACATTGGTTAGGACTCTCGCCGACCATGCACATGGTCAGGGGTTCGAGCCCTCGCCGACGTACACCTGATATCTATGGTCGGCCTGCAAAATTTAGGCTACCGATATCCACGCTGAAAATTCCATACTTGTACAAAAAATACGGTGTGGAATCAAGCTGTAATCAAAAATATAAATAAATATAAATAAGCAGCCTATAATCAGTAGCATTGTCCACCAGAAATTTGGACTGATCTTTGAAGATATCATTTATTTTATTTTGATAATCCGATTTATTCATGATGACAATGCCTTCTCCAGTATCAGGTTTAAGGATAATAAGATTATCTTTTTCGATTAGTAATTCCTTAAGTGCGGCGTGGTGTTCTTTTGATAAACCATTTTTCTGGTGTATTCTAGCATTTAGAAATTGGTGAGGAATGTCCACCAGTCCTGATTATCTTTACTAGAAGGAGTTAAATGAGAGATTTAGTCATAGAGGTTTTCATATTGTGACTGGACTTCTATTTTGCTTATTTTCGTAAGAATAATTTTGTATTTCAATCCATACAATAATGCTTCTAACTGTAGTTGGGACAGATTACAAGCAGATAAATAATTATATGCTTCTGGATATCTTGAGGAAATTTTAGAATATGATTCGTGTCTTTGAAAGATTTTGTTAATTTCTGTTCCGTGGAACTTATGGTCTTTTTTACTATAGCATTGCCAAATACAGTGAATTTAATTCGACATACTAAAGATAAATTATCCATAACGGGAATTAGTCTTTGGCCTGTTTCAATAAATTTCGAAAGTTTGTCATTCATTTTATCAATTTCTAATTCAGCAAGATGCTGAAGGTTGAAGAGTGAAGATTTTGACTTATTTCGACGTAATGATTTGTAAAATGATATAGGGTAATGTTTATTTTTTATGCAGTTGCGATAAAACTTTAATCGTTCACGCTGAATTACAATTTTACACCTCAGATTTAGAAGACCGTTCAGAAGTCTTATAGTATCTTCCGGGAACCTTCATTTGAGAAAACTTAAACAATTAATCGCTTTGATAAAAGTGAAGGCAAGAAACCTGATAAATTTATGGTCAGCAAGAAGCCAGTTTTCATCGAACACGACTTGAAAAATAGTGATACCAAGAGGATCATAGATAAAAGATTAAACTCAGCCCTTTCCAGGATGTATCCTCAGCAGAACTGAAAGTAGATCGTTCTCTTTCTTAAATTTAAAAAAATTACTTTGTGTTTTTCAAGAGTTGTATAGCGCAGATAACCGCTTAAACATTATCTTTTCATATCTATGCAGTTGTTTTATTAGTCCTGTGTTGACTCTGACCTCAAAGATAATAAAAGTTTAATCCCTACGATAATATGCCTTTTTTAATTTGATGTGTTAAGATTACTTCTACTTAAAACGCCTATTGTTATTTATAAGTATTCTGTGTCAGAAGTTAGAAAATTAATTATGATCATAGTATATATTCCCTGTCTTAAATCAAGCTGCAAACTCTTTAAAAATCTGCTTACAGTTATCGTTCCCCTGAAACATTAGCAAGCAAACCCGTTGCATAACTGTACGTTACTACTATTAATCCTCTGGATTCCAAGTGAAGCGGAATGCTTCGACAGCATGTAACCACTTCATTGAGTTTTCAACAGTCGTCTTAGGACTGAGCCCATGATTACACACCATTTTCCCTTCTCGTCATTTTCCACATGTGAGTTCAGGAAGTCAAAACCAGTGTTAACCAATTGAGTTCGGATAGATATATTCAAATGAAGTCAAACTACGGAACTGAATGGTTCATGTTTCACAAAATATGTACAAATGAAATTTAAAAGAAGTCACGTCTTTCACTTATCGGTGGAGCATCATTTCAGCTGCAAGCAGCCAGTCAGGTTCGATAGGGCGAGACAGATTTCTATTTCTTTGAGATCAGCGCAAAAATCTGATGTACTCAATATATATATATATAGACCAAGACGGAAATTTTCAACATTCATAGCGGTTCTTCTATACGCTTTAAAGACTTAGCACACCACAAAAGTAATTTACAACAAAAAGTAGACATTTATTAACAACTGCCTTTGCTTCCTACTGAAGACCTGATGGCGGAAAATAATAGGCAACCTGAAATTCCAACAACAAACCTATTGCTTAAAAATCATTCCTAAAATGGAGACATGGATAGGACTCACCCTGAGCAGACCAATGGGCGAGCTTGTGAGCAAGGCTGGGTGTCATGCAGCCTCCAAATGAGAAACGCAAGGTTGGCATCGGTAAGAGTCCGACGTAAATGAGATAGTATGAAGAACAGATCAGAGCTTACAGTCAATCGTGGGGCCAGCTAAAAGGAACACTACAGAGAACGAGGTGGGATGTGTTCGACTTGAAACTCACTAGATTATTAAGAGTTTAATCAAAATAATTCTAATAATTGCCGTACTTTCGTCTGCAAAAGTGCTCATACTTATTACGCTGTAGATGGTACTTATGAGACCTGTAGCTGATAATACAACCGATTGCAGCTAATTCTCAATTTGTAATAAGAAACATTCGTTCCAATCACTTGTAGATATCAATAATACTGAATTATTTCTCTCACAATCTTTTCTGTTTCAACTTTGACTTCGTCATGATTATATAACATTTGGAAGTATTTCGAAAAAGTGAGGAAATTTTATATTTATCTCTTCTTCATGTGAGAATTTTCAGAGGGATTTATGAACTCAAGTATGACTGACTCTATGATTGTTGCAGCAATAAGGCGACAGTATTTCGCCATTGCGTGACTGTGGAGAAAACAATAGTCAACTAATTATAAGTTTTGTCTCACGATATTTTTAGTCAGAAGTTATCCTTTACATTCCAGTGTATGAACTTCAGTCGTGAGATATTCCTAACTAGAATTTCTGTAATCCCACTCCATGTATGTCACCAATCATGAAGACTGGGTTAGTCATTATTTGTTGGCATTTAGTGGCAAGTCATATTTGTGTTCGTTATTTAAGCATTATGTATGCATGGCTGTAGAGATTCAAGATGAAATACATTTTCTGCTGCCCAGTTTTTCCTTTCAGTTTGCATTGTAATCTTCAAAGATCTACAAGTTAACCTCTTTTTCTCTTGATTAAAATAAACTATACGGATCATGGAGAATATTCCATAGAAATAAGCCAAAGTACATCTGATTAACTATTTCGAAAGCACTCAAGTATATAACGCAAAATTTTGTAACATGACTTTCAGTATACCAAAAAAATGATGATAGATAACAGAAAAGACAGAAGTGGTATCGTGGTGAGTGCTACATAATTATCAGATATAAGTAGAATATCAGTATACGAATTCGGAAATGTAACAGTATGTTATGAGGCACTGAAAAAAACAAACGAAGAAGATAACTGTGAGAAGGCAGTCACAACACTGTGTGGAATCCAACAAGCTATCGAATGTGGTGATAATTAACCGATTCGCAAATGATGTGCAATTAAAGACTTGAAGATAAGGTATACCAAATTTATGTACTTTCAATGACTTTGCACTAATAATCATACCTTTGAGCCTTATCGGTCTTACGTTCTTCACAGTATAACTTGTGGAATGACAAAGCAAATTGAGAGCAATAAAAACTTAATACGAGTTAATCACGGATTGATTTCAGCTAGAGAACCATTAAAAACTAGGGAGTAATGGACAGCTGTTTCATTCTAGTTTGGGAATCATCGGCATTATGCACCCCTCACAGACAAAGGCAAGCTGGCTCGTTTACAATTCAGCCACTGGGACCGGATTCAATGACTCATGAATTATAACTTCTGCCAATTCGTGATTTAGCGCGACCCCAACCAATGTCGTAGGTGGAACATCCATCCTCATACGTGACTTCTGCATGGACCTCAGTGGTCCCTAGTCGGTGCCTACTGCCGAGGGCTCCAAATTAAGATGGAACACCTGTCCAGGACTCCCTGCTTTTCAATGGTTCTCTAGCTGATATCAATCCGTGATCAACTCGTAAAAAAAACTAACCCTTACAAACCAAACTATAGAAAACAAACTTAATACGTTAAATAAGGACATTCTAATCAAAAATCAAAAATCTCAAAGATAAGAAGGGAAATAGATACAGTAGAAAGTGGTTTTAATACCTCATACAATAATGAAGACATATGACAGTAACAGTGACTTTATAAATGTTTTAAAGTATTTTCTAGAAACAACGAATACTTTAATGAGTTAAAAGAGTTTACGGGTGTTCGTCAAGAATGCAACGGAATAACTGTTTAAAGAATGTTTTCTCAACCGTCTAATTACAATATCGATACTGCCTTGGTATCCAAAGGGATTTATTTTAAAAGTTTAGAGAATGACAACTTCTCTCCTAAAAGATATAAGAGTGGATTAGAGAGGAAACAGTATGATAGGGTCGGGAGGCTATGTTAGCCCGACAAGTTGGAAGAAGAATTAGTTCTTGTTGCAAAATTCCTAAAGAAAACAATGGGTATCCAAAGGAATTCACCCAAAAGTCTAACAAAAAAGAGACGGAAAAATGGGACATCCGATTGTTGAATAGAAGAAAGTGTTTACTGATCTCGCTTTCAAAGGAAAGGCAGTATTACCAAAGATTGACAAGACCATGAAAACAGAAATGAAGAATATTATCCCTTGAAGCTAATTTTATAAAACTTTACACCATGACATAATCTATAAAGCAATCTAAAATGGATAAGTACCCTGTTGATTTCACTTTCAGCCTTGCCTTTGTAAATTCACATGCACTTGCAGGAGCAAGTATTCTTGAAGGACAGAAGTAACGGCTTCTATCATATTTTCTTAACGTGTTCCTACAAACTTATTCCTAAAAATAATGCAGACGTTCTCAAAGTACAATTACCAGACACAATGTAGATATGGGCCATTTCTTCAAGATTTCCAAATGCTTGAAAATATTACATACACAATGATGAACACCAAATTTACTAAGATTTACCAAGGCACATTCAATTACACGTTTTTTTTCCAAATCAAGTTGATCCATGCAGTACGAGATTGTGATGAATCACAGTCACACTCCATTGGTAACTACATTTTGATTACACGGATTAAGCATTCATATTAGTGATTCCAGCTGACTGAGTTGCTATGTAAACCTACAGGCTAACATTGTTCATTAAATTTTTCTGTTTCCTGTTTTTTTCATTCTGCTTCCTTTTGCGTTTTTAAAGAACATAAACTGATTCTGGTTTAAACTGAAAATTGTAACGCATACATTATTTTTATAATGCTTTTTGCTACTGCTGTTCAGATACTAAAGTATTTTGTTGGCATTGTTTTATAACCATGGTAATTTTAGGGGGTTTTCAGCTGATCAGAACCAGTGAGATGGAGTGATGTCAATTTATACTGGAAATTTAGTCTTTCTTTCTGTATTGAAATTTATCAAAGGAACTAAGGGCATGTAATGATTATCTGTTTTTAAAACTATACTGTATATCATTCTTCTGACATTCCTATATCGTCGGTTGATTTGATCCCTATTATTCTTCTTTGTCATTGTTTAATCGATAACTTTATTCTTCCTGTTTCTGGTTGTAAAATAAATTCAAGATGGATTGCTTTTATGATGTTGCATTGTTTGCGTGAATAAACGTCATTCTCCACTGGGACTGTCCTTCGGTGCGATTGTTGTGTGATTCTTGTAGATAAAGTTCTTGATTTCACCTTTCCAGAGAATATTATACTTGGATCTAAAGTATATTTTTGTAGAAAATTATATTTGTAAAATCTCAGAGAGATGGAAATGAGTAATTACAACGTTTCATTCAGCAATCTTGTCTGAACTTCTTTAGGGAAATTATTCGAAATTAACATAACAGAGGTTTATATATAAAAGCAACATCTCTTGTTTCTTAGAACTTTGTTCAGTCATGAGTCATGAAACAGCTATCAACATGTATGCATTTACGAATGTCGACTTCTCACTCGGCGCCCAAATGTTATAGAACTATTCTGTCAAATCTTGACTGCAGTTCATTTGATTTATTTTGTAATCGAATTAAATTAACAAACTTTAAATTAACAACTTTTTGTTTATTATACTTGTTAATACTTGTTTAATGAACCATGATTGGACAAGGATTTTTAAAAACAAGAGATGTTCCGTTTATAAATAAACTTCTCTTATAAGATCCGGATTTTCAACTGAAATGTGAAGTCAGTGCTATTATACGGATCAGAGACTTGGCGAGTCATAAAGAGCATCTCAAACAAACTTCATACCTTCATTAACAGCTGTCTCCGCTCAATACTCAAGATCAGATGGCCAGAAAAGATCAGCAACAGGGATCTCTGGGAGCGAACCAATCAGGAACCGATTGTGAAACAAATAGGCAGAAAGAAATGGAGATGGATTGGCCATACGCTGAGGAAACCATCAAGTGACATCACTAGACAAGCCCTCGAGTGGAACCCGAAAGGGAGGCGGCGAGTTGGTCGTCCATGGGTGACTTGGAGGAGATCATGCGAGGGGGAGATGAAAGCATGTGGACAGACCTGGAGCAGGGTGAAAAAGTTGTCAGAAAACCGAAGGCAATGGAGGTGCTCAGCTGAAGCCCTATGTTCCTCTAGGAACTAAAGGATACAATAATAATAATAATAATTTTTGGTTAATTTCGAATAATTTCGCTGAAGAAGTTCGGATCAGATGGCCAAACGAAACTAGATTTTACAAATATAATTTTTTTTATAAATGTCTACTTCTTACTTGGCGCCCAAATATTCTAGAACTTTTCAGTCAAATCTTGGCGACAGTTCATTTGTATAAATCTAAAGTACTTCCTGCAATTGAATAGTGGTTCAATGATTTCGTTCCACAGTACTCCCACTTCTACAGTAGCCACTGTTGAGCTAATTTTAAGCTGTCACTGTTATTATTGTTGAATAGAACCAAAGATTTCAGCGATCAATAGTGCTGTGTTTTGCTGACTCTTAAGGATTCTTTGACTGTGCGTATCTCAAGTAAGTTTCTGTTAGCTTTACTATAGGATGCGGAGATCGATATCATGAATTCAGATCACAACAGTCAGTTTAGGTTTTGTTGTTACTCGGGTTGGGGGTGTAGACAAGAGAAGGATTGTAGAATACACAAGGTGTTTTGACTGTAAGCAAACAGAAAGTTAGAATTATTTTAAAGTTAAAGGCCACTGTCAGCTTAAACAAAATGGCTAAAATAGAGAGTATTTCACAAGAGGGTACACATTGGCTGATTTATTTAGTCTTTTAGAATTACTTTAGATTTTTATTGGTAGATGGTGACCAGTAGTGGAATCCAGGATGTGCATTTCGTCAGATGGATGTACCTGCACTCCGCACGTAGTGATGATGTTCCCACCGAGGTTCGAACCTGGTGCCCATAGTTTCAAACGCCAAAGTGTCGTCATCCACTAGACCATTTGGGCCACGACAGCCACCTCTTGTGCAACGCGTCATATTAATTATTTAATTGAATTTTAGATTTTACCGACGATTGATTGGACCGAAGTGCCGGGTGTCACGTTGACATTTCGGCTTCTTGTGCAAATGTTTCGACGATGTCTAGGCATGACTAGCAGTGGAATTCAGGATGCGTATTTTGTGCTATAGATTTTTACGAAGTAAGCAAAAGACTCCACTAATGTTGTTATTGTCTTGATTGTAGGTTAATAGATGTGATCCAAATTTTGTACTTAGTGACCATCTTCGTCTTCTTCTTTTATGATGTTTTTATCTATCCTTTATTTACAAGAGAAAAGAATTAAAACTTATTTTTGTTTAGTGGATTTGTTTACTCTTGAGAAGAAGAATATCACTCTAGTTTGGAACTGGATCAGTGCACTGAAAGATATTTACGTTTCAAGCTGAATAATTATGAATACAATTAACGTTTTCTTTGAAACACTAAGAGAGTGAATAGCTTTGATAGGTTTATAAAGAAGTTAGCTTTATACGCTACTTATATAGATTACAATAATGAATAAAATCATTTGTAAAACAGGACAACTTCCTGAACAGAGAAGATGTGTGACTCAGAGTACGGCGTACAGTGAATATATCATCAATTAAACACTTGACTTTACTTTGTTCATAACTGCCAATAAGATTGACTAACTAATACAGAACGCAACGGAATCCCCATTGATACTCCAACAAGATGGCCTTAACGTTTGTTGTCAGACTGGAAATTCATATCCTTGATGCATACTACGAGAAACTGCTTGAATTCCAGTTTTTGAAAAGGAAGAAATCAGCAGCTTGAGAGATGGCGATGTATAATGTATCATGCAGCGGGATTTGTGTGAATAGGGAAGTCACATTGAAGGCCACCATGACTACCCACATACGTTAAGTTAACTCACTTCTTCAAGGAACAGCAATGAATCTTTCAGAGTATGTTTGGCTTGTATTTGTCTAACAGTTTTCAACTTCATACGATAATCCCTTTTGATAAATTTGAACAAAGAAAGAAGAAACATCGGCGCAGAATAATCTGGATTCATTTTCTTTCGTTAGTTCTCATCAGCTGCATACAAGCTGAATGTTTTAATAAACATAAAAAGTGTACAATCTTAACAAATCTTTGTCCATTAGCGAGCATACTGTCAAAGCGTCATAGTAAAATGAGGCGTTGAGATTCACAGCGTGTCTAAAGTGTTACGACATATATATGCATATATCTTGGTAAAGAGAAGTTTCTTGAAAAAATTTATTAACAGTTGTGTTGTCGAGGTGGCAACAAAAGAAAATTAGGAATAGTTACATAATTGTATAAGAGAAGATCAAAATTTTACAATTTCGTAGCACATGAGGTCAGATGAGAAGTTGATGATGTAATAGAGTGAGCAGAACTCAGAAGATCAAGAATAATTATCTCTTAAGAGAGTCAAGCTAAAAATAAAGAGGGGGGTGGAGTGAAAAGATAAGCTAACGGAATTAGAAAACAAAGAGTTGCTAAGAAGTAAGTCACCAGGGTAATTGAAGTTCAACAACGGATTCATTTTGGACACATAAATCAAGCTTAAATCGTTTTACTGCTATTTATAAAGTGGACTGTTATTTATAAAGTTGATCCATGTTACTCTGATACAATGCTGTCTGATTTTAAACTCAAACCAGTTGGCTATGATACTACTTTCTTGTTTCCTTAAAGAAATGCATGATATTTAGTTGCAAGCCAAGATTCAACTTATCGACTGAACAACAAGCAGATTTGTGGAATGGCATAATCACAATTGTCTTTCTTTTCCAAACATCCTCCTCAGTGGTGCAGTCAAAGATCGATAAGTACCCTCATGTGTTACTTCCAAATGCATATGCCAACTCACATGTATCTGCAAAAGCGGTTACATTGGAAGAACAGAACGAAAGCGCCTTTGTCAGATTCCTCTAACGTGTACTACTACTAATAATAATAACAGCTTTATTCCAAACGGTATTTGTGGTACAGGTATGGAATTTTCAGCGTGCATTACAGTATATTGCATCTAATTACCTCATAAATTATATAAGATTTTTAAAATCAAAAATAAATAAATAAAAAAAAAAAAAAAAATAAAAGATAAATAAAAAAATAAAAAAACAAACAGCGTAGAGTTTACATTTCAAACAATGCACCACAGGATTTGAAATATAAAGTTGATGTGTGATAGAAGATGAGAACAACAGTGTGATAGTAACGAGGAAAGGAAAACAAAAACTAATGGGACTATTTGTTAGAGTGCAACAGTAAGTTTATCGTGTCATACCTAACGGATTTCTCATCACATAACAGCTGTGCCAGATATGGTATTGTGGAGTTTTTGTATTTGGTAGTCCTAGCATATAGCCTCCTATAGCTGCTTCTAGTTCTACCAGATGAAATGCAAGGAGATAGATGCGTATAGAGAGGATGCTCGGGGTCCGACAATATTGTATTCGCTAGTTTCTTACATGATATAATATGTCTATCTACAATAGTGTTCACCAGTTGGTTTAACGATATCCCACTTGCCCTACTAACAGCTTTTAGTGCCCTTCTCAGCGAAGCAAAGTCTTTCTTAAGTAGTCCAGGAAAGACTAATGGGGAGCAGTAAAGGAGGATGGGTAGAATACAAGAATTTACAAACTGAGAAAGCAAAGACTGCTTTATGCCAGACTGCCTAAATTTCCTAATGTAGAACGTTAAGCGAAACATCTTTCTAGTAACTAGCAAGATGTGGGAAGACCAGGAAAGATCGGTGGAAAAACTCAGCCCAAGGTACTTGACATTAGATGTATTTTCAACCTCTGTGCCGTCAATGAGAGTGGGGCCATGTGAGCTAACTAGTTGCTGTAGGTCACATTTACGTCTGAAAGTGAAATTGACTACCTGACATTTAGACGGATTAAGCTTAAGTCCGTTTGAAGAGGACCACTGACTAATTTCCGACAGAAAGTTATTTAATTTGGAACAATCTGACTGAGAGTTGACAGGCATAGAAACCGAGAGGTCATCGGCATACTTAACAAAAGTGGCTACATCAGAATGAGGCAAGTCATGTAAGAAAAACGAGAACAGAAAGGGAGAAAGAACAGCACCTTGAGGAACACCAGCTAAAGTAAGTGAGGTAGTGGAGGATTTTCCATTGTAGACGGTGTACTGCTTCCTTTCAGAAAAATAGGAATGCAACCACTTATTTGTCCAGCTTTCAGCCTGTGTTGCAGCAAGCTTACTTAGCAAGAGAGACCTGGGAACAGAGTCAAATGCAGATGTGTAATCAAGGAAGGCACAGCGAACGTATTTAGCTCCTTTATCTAAACTAGAGACTATGCTATGGTGGAGGACGACAGCGGCATCTAACGTACTCCTACTATGTTTATAAGCAAACTGGTTGGGGTCGTTGAAAGGTTTTAAAGAGGGATCAAGATTAAGTAAAATAAGTCTTTCCATAACTTTCAAAAAGGGTGAGGTAATTGAAATGGGTCTAAACTTAACATTAGGTCCACTTGTAGATTTAGGCACTGGAACGATCTTGATGTTTTTCCATGATTCAGGTATAATACTTTTGGAAAACGATTCGTTGAAAATGTCAGTTAGCGGGGAACACAAGATGTCGGCACACTTCTTAAGGATAACAGCAGGAACACCATCAGGACCGAGGGACTGAGTAGGCTTGAGAGATTGAAGACACTTGAGGACATCATTCGTGTTAAAGCATGAGAAGCAGTCATTGTTTACACTATTTGAGTTAGGAATCATAACATTTGCTGGGATACATATGAAGGATTCATTAAGCATGTTAACATCTACAGAAATATCATTCAACATTTGCTTACCACCTGTGATTTCCTTTAATAACTTCCACATATTTGATGGGGATTTACATGAAAGAAACTTCTGGTTATAGAGAGCATTCAATCTTTGTAATTCAAGCTTAATCAAAGTGTTCATTCTCTTAACACCAGATTTGTTTTTCATTTTGAACAACCTTTCTTTTTCACGGCGGAGCTTTTTGAGTTGAGAAGAGGAGAAGCGATCGAATTTTAAGAAGATTGTCTCTTTTGGACAACAAACATCAAGACAGAAATTAAGATAATGTGTTATGTTGGCAATTGTGTTATCAAGAGCTTGTTCAGTAAATAGATCCCAGTTTGTGTCTTTTAACATGGACCTTAGATTCAGTATGTTGTCATGGGAATAACATCTGTGTTGTGTTTTCTTTCCAAGGTGTAAGAAGACCCTTTTGTGCTGCTTTCCATATACTTTGGGCAATATTCTTATGATACAGTGATCTGAATTTAGTAGTGGGGCTCTTTTTCGAGCTTCAAATATTCCTGCGTCATTTGTAAACAAAGATCAAGAGTGTTGTCCATTCTAGTCGGGAAGTTGACAATATTATCGTGTCCAAGTGAAATTAGGAAGCTGTGGTCACTAGAATTAAAATCACCAGTAACTATAGACAAGGAATTTCCGAAGGAGGTGGCAGCAAGGGAAGTAAATTCATCCGCAAATAAAGATAATTCTGTGGAGTTGCATCCAGGAGCAATATACATGTTCGAGATGTAAATGTAGTTGTATTTTGACAAATTTTTAGGTCGACACTTAACGGTGAGACAGTCAATATTGTCACTAGAGAATTTGAAACATACAGACGTACACCATTGTGAATTGATGAAGATGGCGACACCGCCACCGCGTTTCTTCCTGGAACTACACCGATCTTGTCTGAATAGTTTGAAATTATTTAGATACACTAGATTGTCATCATATAGATCATGAAGCCATGTTTCTTGAAGTGATATGATCCCAGTATTATGATATATAATGGAAGACACCAGCGATTGAAGACAGTTAATTTTAGCCGGCAGGGAGCGACAATTGGTACTCATAATTGCGGGAACAGTCATGAATTGAATAGGGGTATTTTTTAATGCTCTCTGCCAGCCGGCATGATGCTTTTTCTTGTCTTTTTTATGGAGTTGCAGATCAGTAGGTTTTAAGGATATTAAATATTCACGAGAATAAATAATCCGATTTGAGGTCATATTTGAATAAGATTTATTGATTAAAAAGTCAATTAGAAATGGGAAATTAGATGCAATATGATTTGTAATGTTTAAAGTAATTGGTATCCCAAGATTTAAGCAGGCCGCCAAAGTCAGTGTCAATGTGTATGATGAAGTCTTTAGTTTTGCCAGAGTTTTCCCTCACTTCTCCTAGACATTGTACATTGTTCTTCTGTTACTGATAATGTGTTGTTTTGTAATGTGACTGTGCTTTAGTGAACCAAGATCATCCTGATATTGGACTGTCTTTGAGAACCTTTGGGTGTGTGATTCTTGTGAACATACACACAGTTTTCAGGCTACCTTGCTGGAAGTATTCGACTTGATTCTAGGATACTTCTTACAGTTGAATTTTTTTCCACTAGCTTATTTGTACTACACGGTACTTGTTCTGGTACCTGACAATCTACTTCGCCCTTATAGCCGCCTAAACTGACTATTGAGGTAATTTTTAGCTTTCAATTTTATAAGCGTTGAATAGAACTACATAGGTCTATCAATGAATACTCGTCACTTTGCTATGTTTGGAGCGTTTTGTCATTGGGCTTGTCACAAAAGTTTTAATCAATTATACAGTAGGACGTAGACAACGGTTTCATGAGTTGAGACCACAAAAAGGTACAATTAGTACATTGAGTTCATACTGCTCGCTGCCTGCATTCTAAAAGGGTTTGGATGTGTAGGTTGGTATTTTCAGGTCGTCCGATGTCATGTGGCAAGATTTATGATTGGATCATTTATTTCGTGAAATATATTAACGTCAGTGACATAAATTTAGTCAGCTGTATGTGAATAACTACTAATTAGTAATAAAGCACATGAGTGATTCGAATGGTCTGGACTCTCTAAGTTGAGCCGAACCTGTTGAACCACTGGTTAACTTGGAAACAAACGAGCAAACTCTCATACGGTATTTGTATCACGTTAATCCTTGTGGCTGGCAAGTACCACGTATTGATACGAGTGACATCCATTCATCAGCCCTGATTTTTAAAATTTGTGGTACACAACAGATCTTACAAAGGATACTATGGTGAAATTGCAGGTTTAGGACTCTTCAGCAGTACACATCCACCGACAACGTTCGAACCTAGGATCCTCGGGTTACAAGGCAAGCTCGTAGACCATTTAGCCAATGGTTCATGAATTCTAACTTCTGCCAACTCACGACACAGAGCGACCATTTCGGAATGTCTTTATCGATGAGTTACTACCTCATCTTCGACCTGTTGTACCTTACTGGTCACGGCTTTCCACTAGAATCCCTGGTTAACTACCTGAATAGTGTCAGTCACTAGTAAGCATCAGAATAATATTCAAATGTTGGTTTTGTACGGATTTTGTTTGATTGCATGGAGGATTTCATCATGAAGTGATATCATTTAGGTAGGCAATGGAAAACCATGAATATTTCATTTACTTATTTATTTTATTTATTTTTGATTACAGATTGATTCCACACTGTATTTTTGGTACAAGTATGGAATTTTCAGCATGGATATCGGTAGCCCAAATTTTGCAAGCCGATCATAAATATCAGGTGTACGTCGGCAGGGGATTGAACCTCAGACCATGTGCATGGCCGACGAGATTCCTAACCACTGTGCCACCGACTTACTGGAGACTGGTTCGATACCCAGTGGGTGCGTACTGTGAAGAGTCTCAAACTAGAACGAAACAGATGTCCAGTACTCCCGGGTTTTCCAGTGGTTCTCTAACTGATGTCTGCGCATGATGAAATCCTCCATGCAATCAATCAAAATCCCTACAAAACCAGTACTTGGAAATTGTAGGTGACGAATTGATTCGAAATTTGCAAATTAATTCCCGTGGATTGTGTAACTTAAATGTTGTCCGAATAGCGTTTGTACACTTGAATCTTAGAATCGTTTTCTCACTTGTCAGCATAAAGAACAAATAAATAACTATACATTCTTTAGAGACGAAAATAAAATCAAAGCAGTTAGAAAATTTTTTAAATCTTCATTCTCCCGCCTTAAACTGGATGTACATCAATAATATAATTGGTCAATAGAATCATCCAATAAGAAAGAAGTCAATTGTCTAATGTGTGAAACGTATTACCATTAAGTTACTTCTAGTAGATACTCTTCAAACGTATCTAGCAGTTGGCATTTTTAATTTTTCACCTTCTTTTCCGTAATACACTTGTCATTATGAAAGTTTAATTTATTATACTCCACAAATTTCATGTAAAACATACATACACTTTGGATATCTTTTAAAGGAACTGAAAGGATTCTTTAACTATTTCTGTGTTGTTCTCAAGTAAGTATTCATCGTAAATCTTTTTTTATTAATGTATTTCCAACTTAAACAAGATAAATCCTAAAGAGGCTCGTATATATTGCATGGAGGATTTATTCATGAGCTGACATCAGTTAGAGAACCACTGGAAAACCTGGGAGTGCTGGACAGCTGTTTCGTCCTAGTTTGGGACTGGCCCAATTCAGGCAGTTAACCTGGAATTCTAGTGGAAAGCCGTGACACCAGTAGGATACTTCAGGTTGAAGATGAGGCAGTAGCTCATCGAAGAAGACATTCCGAAGTGGTCGCGCTATGTCGTGAATTGGCAGAAGTTAGAATTCAAGGACCATTGGATCGGGTCCCAGTGGCTCGATGGTCTACGAGCTTGCCTTGTAACCAGAAGGTCCTGGGTTCGAATCCCGGTGGGTGCGTACTGCTGAGGAGTCCCAGACTAGGACGAAACAGCTGTCCAGTACTCCCAGGTTTTCCAGTGGTTCTCTAACTGGTGTTAGCTCATGATTAAATCCTCCATGCAATCAAACAAAATCCCTACAAAACCAATACTCGTATATATGACAGATTTTTGATAAGACTGGAATTCAGGCAGATCATTATGTATGTTTCTATCTATAGAAAGAGAGGAGGGAGGAATCAGTTGATGCTTGTTTTTTTCTGGATTCACAATCCATGTATATAATAAGGATTATACAATACCATTCTTGTATATAAATATAGCGTGTCGGTTGTACAGCCGACCATGCACATGGTCCGGGGTTTAGTACCCGACCGACGCACTCTTTTACCTCGCTAAGCCAGTAATACGACTGGTAATGAGGGAAGATTGAGCATGAGATTAGCAAATCTATGCTGTAAAAATAATTACAAGTGCTACAGAAAAAATTCAAGCCTCTAGTTTGAAGCCCTATGTGCCACTGGGAACATGAAGGAATAAAAAATTATAATGTGTTGGTGGTTCAGTGTTGAACTGCCGGCTGAATATGAGCCTACTCCGAATTTTCGCTACCAGATGACATATTCCTAGACCTATTCAAGCGTACTACATGGTAGTGGTTCTAGGAGAGAGAGGAAGTAGGTTAAGTGTGAGGTTAGCAACTTCAACCCATGAAAGCATCAAGACCGCCAGTGAAACTTCAAGGCTTCCTGTTCAAACACTTTAAATATGATGTGTTGTATGGCAGTATAAGAAATAATAGTCAACTTGTGTCTCTTACAAAAAGAAAACACAAATATTTCTCATTGGAATTGGCACAAAAATATGATGTGAGCATGAAGAAGCAGTTTCTCACACATATGATTCAAAATTTCTTCCCTGCCAATTGTATGACTTGCGTAAATGAGGTAAAATCTTTTGTGAGTATCATGTCGTTATTATCACCTTGGGTTTCGAGTGAAACTATGGACATCACAAGCACATCTCTTCTTTTAACGCTGTTCTATGCAGCCTGTCTCTTAAATGGCTCTACGATTATGCATAGACTATCGCTTTCACCTCAGAAGATTCCTTGCATGCCTACAGTTGAGTGTGAAAGTAGTTAGGCCGTAGGTTAAGACATGTATAGCTTCTTAATTTGATAATGCAGTAAGTACCAGAGGGAAGAAATATCAAGTATTCTTATGCATTTAAACCGACAAATAGGTTCGCACTAAGTACTTCAGTGCGTGGTATATTTCTTTTCCCTTTCTAGTTAGCATAGATGAGCTTGATTAAATTATACTTAAATTAGTAATCCAGAACACTTCAAGTTGTTGTGTGTCGACAGTTATTATTATTTCCTTTAATTCCTAGAGGAACATAGGGCTTCAGCCAAACGTCTCCACTGAGTTCGGTTCTCTGCGAAAATTTTCACCTGGCTCTAGGTCTTCCCACATGCTTTCATCTCCTCTTCACATCACCTGCTCCAAATCACTCTTGGACGACCAACTCGCCACTTCCCTTTCGGGTTCCGCTCGAGCGATGGCTTGTCCAGTGATGTCACTTGAGGGTTTCCTCAGAGTATGCCCAGCTAATCCATCTCCATTTCTTCCTGCCTATTTGTTTCACAATCGGTTCCTGGTTGGTTGGCTCAATGCCAGAGATCCCTGTTGCTGATCTTTTCTAGCTGGCTATCTGATCTTGAGTAATGAGAGAAGACAGCTGTTAATGAAGGTGTGTAGTTTGTTTGATGTGCTCTTTATTACGTCATCACCTCGTAAAATTGAGATCACCAGCGTTACCGCAAACTGAAAAAAGAAGCCTAAACTCCTAAGTTCCACTCAAAAGCCAAAAATATAGAACAAAATCGTCCTAATAATACTTTCTTGCGTTTATTGGAATGCTGACTACAGATTTTTCTCATACGTGAAATATTACAACTAGAAATTAAAATGAACAGACTATTAAACCTTTAAGGAGTATCGACTTTGGCATATCCTTGAATGCAGCCTAATTAAAGTGCGAGGCTCTTAGCCAACACAAAGATGCCAGCTCGTGCTCAAACCTGTGACCAATCAAATCCATGCAAACCAACACTTGGTAATTTATATTATGCTGACTAGTGACTGGCTTTGTGCTGAAAGTGAGCTGGAGTTCTAAGTTCCACCAAGTCAAGTAAGAGAACCGTCACTCACCTATAACGCTAGTTGGTGGTCACGCTACTTATTTATATGAAGAATTCTCAGAAGCTGTAATTCACACGCTTTTAGATCGGATCCCAATGGCCGAATAGTCTATGAGCTTGCCGTGTAATCCTGTAAGTCCTGAGTTCTAATTCTAGCATACATATCAGGAGTCCCAAACAAGCAAGGACAAAACTCGCGGTTAGTAATTCCAGGTTTTCCTATAGATGTCTTACTGATGTCAAACTGATGATCAAACCTGAAACTAGCGAAATTTTTGCAAACCAACACTTGAAAATAATGTATATAGAGTTAGGGTTTGTAGGAATTCCCATAGATACTTCTTTAAATAGTATTTTACGAAGGGATAATAGTTATATAACCACTGAAACCTATGAAGCATCAAAGAGTCAATTGATCTCGCCTTGAGACCTTTCAGAGATGCACATGAACCTAATCTTTTCACATTGAGAAACACTACATTACCATCATAAGTTTCTATTAGTCACTACTTCTCATGAGAATTCCAGTAGTCCACTTAAATCCAATAGATCGTTTGACAATCTAATCCTCATCGATATTAGTGGATAAAGATGAAATCATACATCCAGTTAACAAAACTTAAACTTCTTAGATCATTGAATTCAAACCACTTAGATGAGTGAATAGCGTGCTTAGCTCATTCCCTGAATGGATGTCCTGATTTTGATTGCTTTTCAGTTCATGGTTATGCATTTTTGTAGAACTTTACAGTTGGCTCAAATGGTATTCCAATTTCGATACTAAGTGTACAATGCCACTACTGTATTTAACTTTTGAAAAATGAATAAGATAATTAAAGTTGAATTACCTCATCTTCAGTGATTAACAATGTCGCGTGTGTGCTAATTTTTCTCTGACAAAATTAATAAGTCTTTTTATTGTGTAGGCCATATTACGCTTCGCAAAACACGTATTTATACATACATTGACATATGTAATGTGATTGGGGCGTTACCAGATGATTCTAATTATATCATATGGACTAAAATAAACTCGATTTTAGTTTTTATAACGCATTTTTCCCAGGGGGAATGTAGATTAGGGTAGAAAACGCAGTGTATTTGATGGAGGGGAGGGGAAGGTAGGGAGAAAATACGTGTCGTAAGCAGTTTTAGTTTGTACCCCTATTTATATCACGTTTCTGCAATATCTCCTTTCAATTAATGCGTACTTTTAGGCTAATCTAATCTTCTTCAACATTTGATAGTTTGTCCTTTCTTCGAAGTGAGAAATTCCTAGTTCCTTAAAATGAAGACGCATTTGTTTCTTGAAAAGCTGAAGGTTTAGCATTATTTAGAATTGTTTCCCCTCTAACGCCTTGTCGGACGTCATTCCTAGTATTTTTTTCCATTACTTTTCTTTCCCAGTGAAACATAGGATCTAAAGATATGAAGTTATTATTTCCTGGTTGAGACTTCCAGCCGAGACCCAAACGTTCCGTCTTCATCCAGCTTAGTGTCGACTAGACAAGATATGGGAGTGCATCTGCAAGAAGCCCTACTCAGAGCACAGGCTTGCTAGTCACTGAACCATCTCTCATGATTACGTAATTCTAAAGAGAGTGACTGACAGCTTTCAAGTGTTGGTTTATAGTGGTTTGTCTAATTTCGAATTAGATCACTTCATAACAATGATAATGGAGCCATAGAATCAACAGCTCGTACTGGACAGCCGTTTTATCCCCATTTGAGGCTCTTTCCACGTAGGGTTCAAATTGAGGACTCTCAGGTCACTAGGCGCGCTCATGGACTATGCACTCAATGAGACGAATTCCAGTGGCACATGAATCATAACTTTCATCAGCTGGCGACATATATCATGTGCCACAACTAAATATTGTCATCGGTGAGTACCAGTCCTCACCACCTCTCCTTTTGCTAGGTGATAATTGTTTGATATTTTTTTTACTTCCCTTCTGGTGTTTTGTGTGAGAGAGTTGACCGTAGATTCTTGACTCTGACCAGCTAACGACTACCTACAGGGGGTAAAATGTCCTACCAACTCCCAATATATATATATATATATATTCTCAATATTCTTCGTAACAATATGTTTATATTTTATTCATGAATCATTACAAAAACAGTTAGATATGAATCTACTTTATATATATATTGGATTCAGGACAGTTTGTCACCCACTGTGAATAGGCAGAAGGTACAAAGCAGTCAGATTAGCTGATACGGGTAAAATATAATAACGAAGCTGTCAGCTATGTTAAATTTTGCTAAGAATTCATTCATATATATACAGGAAAAACGCCCAGTGTTATTCATCTCATAATGACGTATGGTATCACATTGATCAAAGGGGAAAAAGATGGAAATGAATTGACAAGTAAAAAGAAAAATACTGATTTTTATCGTTTCAATACCTTTTCTTCATCTTGCATTTAACTAGGAACTATTCGTTCTTCTTGTATTTTGAAGTAACTTTGCGGTAACATTGATCAAGATATTGTCATCTGAGATAGTCACTGTTAGCTGTAAAAGTGTTCGGAGGCAGTTGATCAGAAGGGGGATCAACACCAAATCTTAACCAGTTGTTGTTTTAATCAATATAAACATACTGAAACAATCAAGACTGATGACTTTACATGCTAAAAAAGGCCAAAATTCAAGGTGGAAAAAATCCATTCATAATGTTTTGTAAGTAAGCTAATGATACCATATTAGTTTGCTTATTAGATGTATCACACAGTGAAACAGTATCATTCACTGGATGACGATTTGAACAAAATATATTGTTCATGACCAGTTCATCAAATATAATCACACGACTTCAAAACTTGAGTTTTATAGTTTTCTTTGTCCTCTCTTATTTGTCGTCGTTGGGGTGGTAGAATTTTCCAGATATCTGACTGGACAGGTGTTGAATCATTCCTATTACGTATTTCCATTCAGTTGATTCGATAAACAAAGCTTCTCTTATCAATCCCTCTCTCCACCGTTACATTAAATTTCAAAACTGTCATCTTATCCCATCCATTCTATTGTACGGTTGTGTGTAACTGCATGTAGTGCTATAGCTGAATTATTCTCCAGAATTCTAATCTTGTCTGGGTGAACCAATCTAGATTTTGCTAGGTTTTTATGTTCGGCTAGTCTGACTGCCCATGTTCGACTAGTTTGACCTATGTATTTGACCTGACAGTCATTGCAGACAGGGTATTAGATAAACTAAATTTTTTTGTTTTAAAGGCTTCACGGGATTGATATTTTAACCGACAAAGCTTGATTCTGATGGTGTTTGTGGTTGGTTTGAATGCCACTTTTATTCCTGCCTTGTTAAGAATTCTGCGTAAGGTTTCCGAGGTTCCTTCCTTGTATGGGATTACTACTGTTGATTTAGATCCCTTATTGTTGGTGTCGTCAGTAATGATATTATTATTACAACTATTATTATTATTATCATTATTAGTGTTATCATTATCACTATCGCTACTATCATTATTTATTTCATTTTTACATTTGTTTGCATATTTCCCAGCAGAACAGGGGCAGTCAAACCAGCCGAACATAAAAACCTATCATAATCTAGATTAGTTGACCTGAATTCGATAAGAAACCTAGAGAATAGTTCAGCTATGGAACTCACTACATGCAATTACACGCAACCATACAATAGGATGGGTGGGATAAGATGACAGTTTTAAAATCTAATGTGCCAGTGTGTGGAGGGAGGGATTGATAACAGAAGCTTTGTTTATCGAATCAACTCCAAATACATGTAATAGGAATGATTCAACAACTGTCCGGTCGGATATCTGGAAAGTTCTACTTCTCCTAAAACGACAAATAGGAGAGGACAAAGAAAACTATAAAACTCAAGTTTTGAAGTCGTGTGATTATATTTGATGAACTTGACATGAACAATATATTTTGTTTGAATCGTCATTCAGTGAATGATACTGTTTCACTGTGTGATACATCTAATTAGCAAACTAATATAGAATTACTTACTACCACAGTGCCCAAGTTTTACATATATATATATATTAAGCTGATGATAGGTTTATGTATCTCTCACAGAAAAGTCTCTTTCGTGTTCTTCTTTATCATTATTTAATTATTCATATTCCGTGTTCATTCAGATTGATAAGACTATATTTATATGAACTATAGGCAGTGTGCGTCTGTCTTTCTAATATTCTATTCTAATATCTAGTCTTTGATTAGTTTGTATTTTAACCGCAAGCCAAATTAACTGAATTAAATTTTTGTATTTTATACATATGCAGATCAGTATGCATAATTTACTGGGTAGCGTGTGGAACAACGGCTTGAATGGCACACTGAGATTTGATCTTGTTCTCCCCAATATTCTTTTTGGCTGGCTATACGATTATTCATAGCTTTGCGTTCCTTCTCACACACAAAACCTTTCATTTCATTTTCGGGCATCTGTCTCATTCTATTCGGTAAACTGGGATTTGATGTCCCTACAGTGTCTCTAAGGCATATGTCCTATGCATCTCAACCTCTTTTCCTGATTGGTTCTTTGTAGTGCAGGGTTCCTTGGCCTCCCATGAATGAAGCTGTTAGTTAAAAAATTGGTTTTATAACAATTGCTTTCGGGAATGCTTCATGTCTTTGAAATATATATATAGAAACACTGACTCCGCATAAATGTTAAAGACCCGAATCTTGTTACTTAGACTGGATACAGAACATTAGCACATTGAATAGAGATTGATAGAGATCTTTCCTTCTACTTTTATCCCATCCTGCCCTGTTTCGATATCCTTTTCTCAGATATGTGCAGTTGAAACGCAGCTGAGGTCATTAAATAATGACTGGACTTGATATTGTTAGTTAGGTATTTGCAACATCTCAGTTTTTTCATTATGTTCATTTGCTGCTGCATATTTTGCTGCCTGCCTCTTCCCGTTTGTGTGACATTATACATGAGTCGTCTGCAAAGTCCAGATCTTCCAGTGTATTTTCCTCAGCCTAGCATATTCCTATCTTCTCACTTCACACTGTATTTAGCGCATGATTCAGTTCACCACAGTTTAACTTGGATCATGTGCGATGTTAGGCGCTCTGGTTAAACTGTTGTCTTCACTTCAATGGCTTGATTGATTTGTTCTTTTTAAATCATTGGGTTTGTGTATCCATAATATCGTCACTGAATGGCATTTAAACAGGTTTGCGATATCGCTTTCTGTAGTGTAAAACTTCTGGAAATAATCCTACACTAAAAGTTTCTTTCCAGAAAACGATTTATTATTCTAAGGAATTTAGTAAGCTGCATTCTGACATGCTATCAAGTCTTCTGAAGGATGATAATTATTACTTATTATTATATCATTTAACATGAAAAGGTCAACTAACAAAAACTGAAATAATGAACAGATATCCCATAGATTGTTACATTTTTTCTTTTTGGTGCTAATAAATCAACCATGTTTGTTTGTGGGCGCATTCAACTGAATTCGTTAATTACATCCACAATGAAATAATTAATTAGAGTTAAATCATTTATTTTCACTACATAAACACTCTAATTAATTGGTTCCCGGAAAACATATTCAGAATTATTTTTAAGCGTTTATCCTAAAGTAAATAGAAATGAAGCTGTTAGTTAATATTCTGCAAACATCAACAAATCATTTTTAATTGTCCTCGTATGTCATTAACGTAACTTATCTTAGGGTGGATCTTGTCACAGTTATTGAATATCAATTAGAGGACGATTAACTATACAGCAGGACAGTACATCTGTGTTTTCCTTAGTTTGAAAAACACATCATCAAAATCTGTGAACCATTGCATTTCGAACAAAAAGGAAATGGATGAATGAAACTCTATCAGCTTTTCACCTGAAAGTCTTCAGTTCTATTATGTGTGTGTGACTATGAATCTGTACTGATAAAGAGTCCCGAACTAGGATGAAACAGCCTCTGATAGTCTTTTTCTTTTTCAGTGCTTTTTGACGTAATTTGAATTTGGTTACAGGATTTCATCATCAGCTGATATTGGTTAGAGAACCACTGGAAAACCTGAGAGTACTGGAGAGCTGTTCCCTCCTAGTTCTGAACTCTTCAGCAGTACGCGCCCACCACTAAAGTCCGAACCCACGAGCTTCTGGTTACAAAGCGAGCTAGCTAGTATATCATTAAGCCACTGAGACTCGATCCAGGGGCCCATGAATTCTAACTTCTGCCGATTCACGATAGAGCGCAGCCCCTAGCCAATGCCTTCGGCGAGTATTTGTCCTCACGCCCGAGATGCTGCACCCTACTGGTTACTACCTCACACTGGAACCCTAGGTAACTAACTACCTGAATAGGGCCAGTCGCCAGTGAGCATCTCATTGATATTCAGGTATTGGTTTGTAAGGATTTGGTTGATGGGTTACAACTAGTTACCAAACCCCTGCAAACCAATACCTGCATATCAGTGAGATGCTGACTGGCAACTAAACCTATTCATGTAGGTAGTTACCTAGGGTTCCAGTTGGAAGTCGTGACGAGTAAGGTGCAGCAAGTCGGGTTTGAGGACATATACTTGCCAGCGAAGACATTGGCTAACGGTTGCGCTCTATCGTGAATTGGCAGAATCCAGAATTCATGGGGCACTGATCAGATGACACAATCAGATTTGGATAATTTTGGACTTCCAAATAGAACTTCACTGTAGTCATACCTAAAACTCTGTAAACTCTCAATTCATCTGTCAGTTGCAGTTAGCCAGAATTCATATGATGATGTGAATTGATTTAGCTTTTTCATGGGGGTTCAAAAGGAAACATCGCTGATGTGTGTGTGATCTCAAATGAGCTGACCATTCGTCCAATGTAGAGATCACTTCCCTCTGGCTGGCAAGTTTACACTATTATTTGATGTAAATGGCTTCTACCTACAGTAATAGAGTACTTGCCAACCACAAAGGTAGCCGGGGTTTCAAACCTTAGCCTACGCACCTCTCTCAGTTTGCTAGCCAATATTAGGCCTACAAAGTAGGTAGAATATGGAGTACGAGGCTAAAACATCAAAGCTATAAGCCTGAAGCCCAAAGTTTCGTGCATAAAGCAGAAGCACATCAAAAAGCAAATATTCATAGACAAGCATTATCAATCAAGTCGATTACTTTGTTAGTAGCAAATATCATAAATCAGTAACTTCAAGAGAAATCCCTACCAATATATACTTTAAATTTTGACTGGCAGTAAAAATCGTTTTGAAAAAGTGTACTTTTCCTCTTTATCTTTCATTAATCTATTCTATACAACTCGTTGTCGTTGAAAAAATTCGTGTTTTTATTTTAAAAATTTATCACACGTACTTCATCTAGTTATCTGTTTGAAATTTCAGTTGACAGAAAGTTGGTGTATTGAATCTAAGCATTTAAGGAATATTACGCCTTGCTGATGAGTGCCAACTAGCACGAAAGTTAGGTGTGTCCAATGCTTGCTGTGGCCGATTACCTGCAACCATCTAATATGCTCAAATCAATGTGCACCGTGATGGATGGCGAGCTACCTAGAATGGTGGGCACATTGCAAATCTGATTGACTGATAGAATTCAGTCGGCATCAAAGAAACGACTAGACACATTACACTAGTTACTAGTGTCCAATCAAAATGTCTACCACATTCCTACAGGAGGTCAATCGCGAGCTCGAATAGCCCAGTGGTAATGTCTCTGACTTGGTTCGAATCTCAGAAGAGACATGACTTCCTTCAAAGTTGCCGACACGCCTCGCTGATGAGTGCCAACTAGCACGAAACCTAGGTCCAAGGCTTCCTGTGGCCGATTGCCTCCAACCATCTAATATTTAGGAATATTAAATGATAATTTGAATGATGACTTTTTCGCAGAGTTTTCACACATATTTTCGACAGAAAGAAATACTGACTCTCATGTGCATCCAATCAATCCCATCTAAACTACAGGCAGTCAGCTTGGATACAGATGTTAATGTTAGAGTCAGAAAGGCAAAGCAGACCTTCATCCTTTTGTAAATCATCTGCACTCAACAATTTGATCACTGATTTTAATCCTAAGCCTTCTGAGTGGAAGACAGGACTTCAACCTTGAGCTTTCGTGTTTCAGTAGCAGCAGAGTTTTTCATACGTAGTTTGATTGCTAGCCACTAAGGTACTGAACCCTGAAGCGCGTGCATGGTTGTTAGACATCGTACCCCTGGACCACCAAAACACTTTATACTCGGCATTGTGTCATAAAAATTCAGGTTTTCAGCACTAATGTCAGGTCACCTCTTTCATGTTAGTCAGAAACTTGATAAGTCATGAAAGCATTACCAACAGCCTACTACATACTTTTATAAACACCTTTTTATTCTTTGGCTCCATGCTGAAGACCACATTATGGTCCAGAAAGCATAAGTGACAAGGAATTATGGGGAGGAACAACTAAGGATCTTTCGCTCAATAAATATTTGAGGTAAATGAAGATAGATTGAATACACGCTTGACATCGAGTGGAAGCTGGACAAGAAACGACGACTTGGATTTAGCTCTGAGAGTGACATGGAGGATATGGTGTTGGAAGATGAAAGTTCAAGGGCAGTCCAAAGTTCAGTTGAAGAGGACTCTAGAAAACAGTAAAAACGTGGAGGTGTGCCTTTGAAGCCCCATGTTCCACTCGAATCCCTAGGAAATAATCATATACTAACTCGCGTGCTTACGATTCATCCGCTTTATTTAGTATACAGTAAAGT
Source organism: Trichobilharzia regenti (assembly GCA_944472135.2). Classification (NCBI taxonomy): domain Eukaryota; kingdom Metazoa; phylum Platyhelminthes; class Trematoda; order Strigeidida; family Schistosomatidae; genus Trichobilharzia; species Trichobilharzia regenti. The sequence goes on from OX235264.1 coordinate 108,047,787, forward strand.
GTTTTTGGGCAGTTGGAGGCAGTCAGCAGGAAGCCTTGAGTGACCCAGGTTTCGTGTTTGTCCAGGATAGTCAACGAGGTGTATATGAAATCCTGAAGGTGGAACTCATATCCATTCTGAGATTCATACCTGTGTTAGCCAATGGTACGATTACAGACCCTGTAGCGACCAACTTCCTTTAGGACTCTACTGGCTACTTCTATAGGCCGCTTCGTTGTAATCTAATGTGATGAGTTTAGTGCTTTATTCGGTTCAGGCTGAATTCTGTTACTAACATTATTCAGATTAGTTTGGCATAAAAAATTATTTTGCCTTATTGAGTGAAGTTGTCAAGTTTTAAAAGTAGGTCTTACTGGCAAATTATTTTTAGGAGTCAGCAATATAAATCCTAATTATCCGCATTAAGTGATGATTGACGATGGTGTGCGTGAATACAGTTGACCGATAAAGTTGAACAAAAACGGATTTAATAGAACAGAGAAACTGTCATCTGTAATTTGTTTTGTGCGATTTTATTCATTAAGTCAAAGCTAAAATGAAATTGGGGTGACTATTTTGGTTACATTATGATAGTAGTTCATTCTTTTGATTGGGATTTCTACCTTGCCTGATAACTTAATTGGCTTAATGTTTATACTCAGGAGAAATTGACAGGGTTCTATTTAGTCAAGTCAAAGTTAGTGAAATAAAAATAATTCAATTGACATTATCATAACAAACGTTCAAATAATAATAATAATAAAGAGGAGTTGAGATATATTTCTTTATCTTCAAGTGCGGGTTAATACTTCGTCCCTGTGTCACACATTACATTCAAATTGGCCAGTTATTTTAGTCTGGGCAAATGTTTCAGTTCATATACGTCTTATGTGTTAAATATGAATTTAACTTTTTTCCGTCATGAAATTGAATTCTGTAATTACTGATGGTTGGTTGAGTAGACATTGCAAGTATTATCACAGTATTCATCTATTTAGATTCGACTAAAACACATGACTTCAGGATTTCATCATGAGTTGATATTAGTTAGAGAACCACTGGAAAACCTGGGAGTACTGGACAGCTTTTTAGTCAGCCTAGTTTGGGACTCTTCATCAGTACACATCCACCACAGCCGGTTCGAACTAAGTACCTACTGGTTACAAAGCGAGCTCTAATCAATATCAGCTTATGATGTAATTTTATAGCCAATCAAATCCCTACAAACCAACAAGTGAACACACATGACTTCATTAGATGATCTCCACTCCAGATGATCTCCCACTCTCACTCACCAAATTCGGTTGGCTCAAAAAGACAGCCTACAATATTTCGCTTTATTCATTACTCCACATTATCTTTCAGATATTCCTGTGAGACTTATTTTTGGTTAATATCCCATTTGGAAAGTCGAATGGGTGATGCCACTCTATGTTCAACGCATCGTATTCTTAACCCATCTCTGTTTTCCTTGGAGATGTGTTAGGAAATAGGTTCTTCATTAGTTTTCCGTATTGACAGAAATGCTCTTCGCATGTCCGTTTTCTCTGGCTATCTCATCTTCAAAATTAGGGGGGGGGGAGAAGGCAGTTGTTGGTGAAAATCCCTAGCAGTCTGTTAGACTGATGAACGTAAAGAGCTGCTGAATGGATATTGCTTTCCACAATATGAAGGTTGCTACTTATATCGAGTGATAAACTTATATCTTCAAAACCCATGCCACCAGTGGTTAGAACGATGCTCTCAAAGGAAATGGAAGGGATGACTTTCGCAAGACTGTTGTCAGTTAGATGTTTTCAGTGCTTCTACCTTCCTCATACTGGTCTGAAGTGCATTCTTGACCTTCTCTTGTAGCAAATTTTTGGTTTTTGCTTCACCCAAAAATGTAAATGATTGACTGCTGATGCTGCGATTGCCCTTGTTTCACCCTGTTTCACTCTCAGCATGCTCTTTCTCATTCGATGTCGTTAACATCGTTTAAATTACCATTTCAATCGCTTGCATCAAATCTACCTGGCTTATAGGAAGTGAAAACCAACCTATCATGCTTGCTAGAATGATGCAATAAAATCAAGCTAACCTGGTGTGAAGTTTTCAAAGCAAATTATTTATTCAAGCATCATAAATTTTCAATAATTTACTCATAATTTGTTTAATTGTTCTCAATTTCAGCACTTTTAGACTGATAACAAATTATTATTATTCCCTTGGGTTCCAAGTAGGAAAAAAAGGCTTAACTTACACATCCCCAATTTCCTCTAGTTTCTGCTGTGCTCTTCGACTGAATCCACTATTGACCATTATCTCTCATCTCCTGCTCCTACGATCTCCTATATGTCACCCAAAGGCGATCCACGCGTCGCTTTCCATTCAGATTTCACTCGTGTGATTGCTTGGCGAGTGATGTCACTTGATGGTCTCCTCAACGTATTCCCTACCAATCTCAATGTTCTGCTACATATTTGTCGGGAGATTGGCTCTTCGTTGGTTTGTTGCCATTCAAGGTTTCTTGTTACTAACTGTTTCTGGCCATTTGATCTTCAGTATAGAGCCAGCAAAGTGGCCTGTTGGAAATCCTTTTCGTGACACGCCCACTGTAAGTTTCTGACCGGTATAGAAGAACCAACTAACTGACTCCATATATGCTTTGAAAATCGGAATTTTGTTCTTTACGCTGAGGTAGAGTGCAGTGCAGAAGATTTCCAAACTCGTTTCAGGTTGATAAAGGCGTAGCTGGCTTTTCTGATCCTGACTTTGATATATTCATCCGTTCCGCTTGTAGCTGAAACGATGCTTCCTGGATCAGTGAAGGAGGTAACCTGACTCAATCCTTCTCGTTGATGGTGATTGGCGCTGTTCGTTATCGCTGTTACTGTTTTTTTTGGTTGGTTACGTTCACTAACTCCGTCTTCTTTATGTTCAACTGCACTCCAGTCTTGTCTTCGTTGCCTGTTTCTTCACCCAGTTTGTTGGCTTTCGTCTGTAAGTCTACGAGTTTGTGTGAAATTATACATTTATCATCTGAAAAATCCCTTTCTTGTAGAGTCTTTTTATTGGCGTTCCAGGGTATTCATATCTCCTCGCTCTCCAAAGTCCGAAAACAAAGGTCAAAGTTTATTGATATATATAGTAAGAAAACCAGTTAAAAAATGTTCGAGTAGTAAGTGTGTTTGACAAATGAAGAGTAATCACACTGCAATCAAGAGTGTTGACAACTAGTTAGTTGAGTGATGAATTATCGTTTGGAAACAGTTGCAAAAAGCTTGCCGTAACCAAAAAGGACTACACACAGATTATTACATATTTACTCAGTAAGAATTAAATGAAGTTAAATAAAAAATATAGAAAAAAATAGTATTAAGTCCATGGCAGTTTTACTATTATTTCCTTTAATTCCTAGAGGAACATAGGTCTTCAACCGCGTGTCTCCATTGCTTTCGGTTATCTGCTAAAGGTTTCACTTGGCTCCATGTCTGCCCACATGCGTTCATCTCCTCTTCACATCACCTCCTCCAAGTCACCCTCTCAGTGATGACTAACTCGCCGCTTCCCTCTCGGGTTCCACTGCAGCAATGGCTTGTCTAGTGATGTCACTTGATGGTTTTCGCAGAGTACGGCTAATCCACCTTCATTTCTTCCTGCTTATTTGTTTCACAATCGGTTCCTGTTGTGCTGGTTCGCTCCCAGAGATCTCTGTTGCTTATCTTTTCTGGCCATCTGATCTTGAGTATTGAGCAAAGAGAATTGTTAATTAAGGTCTGTAGTTTGTTTGATGTGCTCTTTATGACGCGTAGTGTGAGAAGCACTGACTTCACATCGGAGTTAAAAATCCGGATCTTATCTTCATTTTCATGCTGAGTGCTGTTGACCTCCGCAAAGACTTGAGAGTAATGAAAGCTTGTCTGGCTTTTTTGATTCTAGCTTTGATAACCTCGTCAGTACCGCTTGTAGTTGAAACGATGCTTTCCAGGCTGGTAGGTGAAGGAGGTTTCTTCTTTCAGGTTCCTCTAATTTATACTGGCTAACTGTTGTCTGTTGTTGTTGCTGTGGCTGTTAATGATGCCCAGGAATCTTCATCACCACATCTGAAGTCCCATCTTCTCTGGATGCTTCTTCTGCCAACTTGTTGATTTTTACTTGTATATCTTCCAGTTTGTGGGAAATCAGAAATATATATCATCGGGGAAGTCCAGATCCTCCAAGATTTTGTGTGAGTCCATTTTATGCCTGTTTCCTCATTGCCCGTTGTCCGTCGCATTATCAAATCTACTGCAATCAGGAAAATCATTGGCGATAGTAGACAGCCTTGCCTCACTCCCTTCCTCATTTCGAAGGATTCCGTGAGTTTCCCGTTGTGGATTACTTGTCATGTATCATGGTCATACAACTGTTGGATGAGATGTTTAATTGTTGATGGCACCCCAAATAGTGAAGTAGATGTCAAGTCACCTCTCCATCAACGCTGTTGAATGCCTTTTCAAAGTCGATGAAGTTGAGACAGAGAGGTGACTGCCATTCCAAGCTCTGTTCAATGATGATCCACAGTGTGACGATTTTATCAGTACATGACTTGTTTCTCCCGAATGCAGCTCTTTCCGGTCGAAGTTTTACATCTAGGGCTTGTTTGATTCTCTCCATGATGATGTGGCTTAGTATTTTGCTTGGGATGGACAGGAGGATAATTCTGCGCCAGTTCTTGTATTGGCTTAATTCTCCTTACGGCAGTTTTAGGGACTTCATACAGCCGGTTTCCTTTATCAGTTTTTATAGAGAAATAACGACTACATTTGTAATTTAGATAGTATGACCTCCTGTAATTTCTGGAATTCCCTCTCTTTTCAACTGCCTACATCCCAAAAATAAATTAATGACATGTTACAAAATCCTGTCTAAACATACTTTTTGTTTATAATGATTTCATGTTACAGACAGAGAGTATAAGTAAAATAATTTCAAAGATGATGTAAGGAGACAATTATTTAGTGTTAAGAGAGTTACTATAGTAATCAGACAAACAGGTGTAGTTCTGATTTCTCTTGGAAACAAGGATGGACTAGAGACTAAATAAATACAAGTTAGAACAACATGGCGTAAACATATTATGATGGAGAGTTCAGGATGGTGTCGTGAGATAAAATTATAAAAAATAGATGAAGTGATTTAACTTAATAGATTTGGAACCTTACATCGGTTTGCAGAAGTCATCGCCACCAAAAGCTTTCAATCCAATCTATGCATAGAGAAAAACAAGTGTGTGACTAATCTCTCCCTAGCCTGGTAACCATAATTGTTTTGTTTGTGTGCCTGTAAGTTTAGTTCTACTGTATTACATTCCACTCAATCTTGATTTTGATTTTTACTCACTGAGTTTAACCTGCTGTTAGCAACTTCAATGTGTATTTAACAATTCACTTGGGTCATACCAGCTTTATGTAGTCCCATTTACGTCTTTGCAACTTTTTAGAAACTCATTTTCAATCTATGTATGTCAAAACCAAGTTCACTTATAGTATACAATTGGTGGATGGTGGCTAGCAGTGGAATCCAGGATGCGCATTTCGTCCTAATCGGGACTCGTCAGCTGGATGTACCTGCATTTCTCAGTGAATGAGTGATGATGTTCCCACCGAGGCTCGAACCCAGTGCCCATAGTTTCAAACGCCAAAGCGTTATTCACTAGACCACTTGGGCCACGAGAGCCACCTCTTGTGCAACGGGTCATATATTAATTATTGAATTGAACTTTTTGATTTTCCCGTTGATTGATTGGACCGAAGTGTTCGGTCTCAGGTTGACATGTCGGCTTCTTGTGCAGATGATTCGACGATGTCTGGGGATTTGATATCCACTGCTAGCCACCATCCACCAATTGTATACAAATCAAATCCCCAGACATCGTCGAAGCATCTGCACAAGAAGCCGACATGTCAACCTGAGACTGAACAATTCGGTCCAATAAATCGACGGGAAAATCAAAAATTCAGTTCAATAATTCACTTATAGTAGTTCAAAAAATGGAGCATTGGGTATACGATATTCATTATATTAAAGGTTTTCGTATTCCTCAATGAATGAAAAACAAAACGATATTGTCACTTCTACTGACGTTTCGCTACTAAATGCTGCTGCAAATAGCTTTATCAGAGAACTAATGTTAAACCAGAATTTACAAAATCTCAGCATATATATATAACAAAGAGTTAAGAGGTAAGAAAATAGACAAGTTAGGTCAAGTTAGAAGGACATACTGTAAATCAAAATAACAATGAAGATCACTAAACTATCATATCAAAATAAAGTTTACTAACTTGATCATCGTTCATCAGTCTAGTGTCATTTTTCGTTTCCAAGTTGGTCAATTGGTAAAGATAACAAAACTACCTCATGAAATGACAAAATCAACATGAATTTGATAAGCAAGTTCACTATGTAAACACACACTGCTTTTATTATTTAACACACACTTATCAAATCCAACAATCTTCACCTGGCTTTGTTATCTTTACCAATCGGCTTATTCGATAACGATGATTCATTTTGAATTAGGCATTAAGAAGACAAAGTTCGCGAGATGATGGCATCATTTCGTAGTTTTTTTACAACCGCTTTACAAATAACTTGGTTAACGATAATAAAATAAAGTTCATGACAATTACTCAGTTAAAATATACTGTTGATTTCATTTGCGATTACATAACAAGCAATGGGATAAACTTACATCAAAGACATCATCTTAATGTGTACAGAAAATATTGGATTCACCCTCCAAGAAAAGGCATACACACAAATCGATGATGTTGCGATGAGGAGCTTTCTGGGGTCCCCGTTAGCAGATTTATTCATGTCGAAATTAGAGAAACAAATACAAGGTATCCTTGGAGAATTTATGCTGTATACACTTTATGTAGATGATACTCTCATTATTGGTAACAATAGTAAATCTGTTAAAACTTTATTGCCCTATTTAATCATATGCATCTAAATAACGGAGTGACTTCCAAACTCGGCATCCTGGATATAACAATGACTAGGAGAGATGATGGTACGATTCAGAGATTTATTTTTCGTAAAGAGAAATGGACTGGATAATGTCTTCATTTAACCAGTTTTGTTCCTATCCAGTATAAACGTTCCCTAGTGAAATGTTTGTTCTCAAGGGCCCGAAAAATATGCACGAGTGGCACATTGATGGAGAAGTTTTGACATTTACATTCAGTTTTATTAGCAAATGGTTATCCGGAAAACCTTATCACTTGTCACAGTAAAGAAAGACCACATCTCGAAAAGACAGCTTCTGTACCAAAGGTAGCTATCTTTATTAACCTAGCCTTATTCAAATTTATCAAAGGGACTAATTGTTGTAATTCCCTAAATGAGCTTGGGCTTCAAAAGAGACTTAGCTTCCAATATCATGAAACGAAGGATATCACAGTCCCTGAAAAGAACATTCCCTGCTGCTTCTATGAGAAAAGCTTTTACTAGCCAACCATTACTGTTCAATAACCTGAAGGACTAGATCCCGCTGCTGAACAACTCCATGTGTGTTTATCGGTTCACGTGGTCGTGTGGAGCTAGGTATATCAGTCGTTCGACTCGAGTTTTGTCCAAGAGGTTGTAAGAACATTATTCAAATTTATCACAGGGACTAATTGTTTTAATTTTAACGATGAATAAGTTGTTATATGTAAGCTGAGGAGATTTTGTAAAATCTGGTTTAATAATACTTTGATAAAGCTATTGGCAGCAGCATTAAATAACGAAACGTCAGTAAAAACGGCAATATCGTTTTGTTTTTCATTCATTGCGAAAAACGAAATCCTTTATTATCATTTTCAAACTTTTATCTTGTTTCTAATTTCCAAACAATATTTCATCACACAACAACACTCCAGATTACATAAGATTAATCTTGACTTTTCATGCATAGTTACTTACAATTAATCCGTTTTGATTTATTCTCTGACTGAATGATAATAACCTATCACTTTTTTAAAACAATTAGTTCCCTTTATGAATTTAGATAAAGCAATAAGAAGACGTAATTTGTCTGAATCGTGTGTGTTATGTATTTGCGCAACACATTTCGAACATTCTGATCACACACGGACTTGTCATAGGAATATATATGAAATTAATAAAGAGGTAAGAGGTGAGAAAATAGACTTAGGTCAAGGTAAAAGGATATTGAAGGGCAAAATAAAAATGAAAACCACTAAACCAAATAGCAGAGGTAAAAGTACATCTACCCTGACTGGTATCTAAAGAAAATTTACCAACGAAGGTGGTTTAATGTGATGACGAATTGCTGCTTTGAACGCATAAAGGTGGTTTAAACTTTCTAACTGCCAGCTAGGGCTTCCACAAACTTTAGGATACGCCCCAAACACGTTTTATAGATAGGTTTAAAATATCTGTTAACATCAATTTTATGTCCTGTCTCTATAATATGTTTCGCAATAGAAGAGCTAGGTCTCCTGTTCTCACCGTTAATAGGTTTTGAAGATTCCATTTGTTTCTGGAGCCATTTAAGAATATGCTCTGAAGGTAGCCCTTACTTGCAGAGATCGATGAGTCCTCCCTATGTATGTGTGTCCACACCTACATTCAAATTGGTAAACACAGTGGGATGTTACATCATTTTTCGCATGTACGAAGGGCTAAGATAGATATAATGGCCTACATTCTCTATTATTATGATATTAGCTGCATAAAAAGTCTTTTTAACACCAGCGTTCAGTCTTTGTCTAGTAATCAAGCTGATTTGATGCTCCATATAGGGTAGCTTGATGTACACGTCTTTCTTAGGGGCGAGTTGGAGAGTGGGTCTGGGTGTTCTGGCTACTTTATATCTTTTGATGATTTTGTCTGGATAATTGTTATCAACCAGAGTCTGTGTCAACTTTCTTTCTTCTTTATCAAGCTTGTCTTCAGTGCATATTTGTTGAGTTCTACTGAAGAGGCACCTCACTCACTAAGTCTCTTTAATACCGAATAAGGCAGGCAGAAACTGTGGTAATTAAGATACTATCCTGTCCAGATAGATTTTCTATAAATTAATCACTTTATTGACCCATCAAGCCGCCCGTCGACTAAGCAATATGTCTAGGAAAGATAAACAATTATCTTCCTCTTCTACGGACAGATGTAAGTGATATGCTATTCTGAACTTCATTCATTTGATTTAAAATTGAGGTGGCAGAACAAGGCTTATCACTGATGTTTACAGTATCATCTACATATCTTCTATAAAGTGGAACATTTTTGAATAAATCCCCCGATAAATTCTCAATGTACGACATATAAATATCTCTTAAAAGAGGCCCTAACGGACTTCCCATAGCAACACCATCAACTTGGCGGAAACAATCACCTTCAAGTGTGAACCTAAAATTGTTAGTACATAGAAGTAATAAGTCCCTTAAATAAGAAAATATAGGGAACGGGATGAAAAAATTGTTTGTTGAAATATAATCACACAAAATGCCAATAGTTTTGATCAAAGGCGGGCATATTAGTAAATAACGAGTTTACATCAAAAAAGTATATATTCTTGTTCATAATATTAATATTACTTTCGTAAAATACATCAACCAATTCAAATGTATCTTTTAACACATACTTACAGAATTGTATTTTGACTGGATTCAATAATTCTACTACCATTTATCACTTTTTGTTGTCAATCTACATTGTGTCAGCCTTGAAATGAGGTTATGAGGAGAGATATCTTTGCTGCATTGACTCAAATGTTCTTTCTTATTATTATATAAAATGAGAAATGTTCATACTTATTCTAAATGTATCTCTATTATTTATCTCAGGTGTTTGCGGCTTTTTTAATTCAATCAAATTCAAGGTCTGAATTTTATGCATTTCACTTTAGGAGCAACTTCATAACATCATGCTTTTAGGGGAAAAATTTGAAATTAAGGTGTGTGTGTGTTTGAGATGCAGGCAGAATGAAGGAAGAAAAAAAATTGATTTTTATATCTCTTCGCACAGGCATTATTTTTTTCTGCTTTATACATTTTTAATGTTAAATATAGAGGGGCAAGCACAAAAATACAAAATAATAAATAAAGACTGATTAGATTTCCTTTTCTTTTTTTCTTTTTGTGATAATTTATTTTACTAAAAATGTTTTTGTGTGTAAATCAAATTCACACTTTGTCAGTTGTAAAGTTCGAGGCGAAAAATTTCCCCACAGTTTTTTACTTGAGAGCCTAAATTAGTTACATCACACTGTGTGACTTGATTGGTACTATAAATGGCAATTAAAAGGGTCGGCATAAATTCATGACACTATATAGTACTTATTTGACTGATGAGATTAGTTGGACACCAATGAAATAAGATAGTCATTCTTAAATAAACTGCCGGATTGAATTTATCTAACCACCGAGAAGGTATTCCACTTGTTTTAGGGGCTAGGTGGATCAGCAATGTACTCCGTTTTACTCAATTCCGATAGTTGAGCCTGTTCAAATGACCCAATTCTTCGAATCTTTATTTAAATAAAAATTACTTTCGATATTAGTTAGTGATCTCAGGTGACCTAAAAATTTGTAGTCTGCAATACAGTTTGAGGTGGTTGGTTTTTCTGTGTAGAAGATTGATAACGACTGCTTTTCATTTTTAATATGTATTGATATCTTGCTGTCTGTCTGGATGAATCAATAAGATGATCTGTCTACAGGAAGTCCACTCGAACGAACAGTATTTAAATTATCATACTTTTTATCCACTCCGGTTGAGTTTGGCGCTAGTGAAGTGGTCGTTCGGAGTTGGTTTAATAGATTGAAAATTAGACCAAAAAAATGAGCATTTATAAATCCATAAGGAGCCATGTTTATAATCATTTATCGATTATATATTAGTTTGTTTATTAGATGTATGACACAGTGAGACAGTATCCTTTACTGAATGACACAGTTTCCAACAAAATTTATTTATTGTTCATAATCATAGCAATTATAATCACATGATTTTGAAACCTGAGTTTCATAGTTTTCTTTGTTTTCTCCTATTTGTCGTCTTAGGGGCAGTAGAATTTTCCAGATATCCGACTGCACAGGTGTTGAATCATTCCTATTACATGTATTTGGAGTTGATTCGATAAACAAAACTTCTGTTATCAATCTCTCCCTCCCTCCATCCTGTGACGTCAGATTTTAAAACTGTCATCCTATCCCACCCATCCTATTGTATGGTTGTGTGTAATTGCATGTAGTGAGTGTTACAGCTGAACTATTCTCTAGATTTCTTATCGAATTCGGGTCAACTTATCTAGATTTTGTTGCTGGGTTTTTATGTTCGGCTAGTGTGACTGCCCCTGTTCTATTAGTTTGACCTATGTATCTGATCTAACAATCATTGCGGGCAGGGTATCAGATAAATTAAATTGTTTCGTTTTAAAGGCTCCACAGGACTGATGCGTTAACCGACAAAGCTTGTTACTAATTGAGTTTGTGGTTGGTTTGAATGCCAGTCACTTTTATTCCCACCTTGTTAAGAATTCCGAATAATTAAGAAGACAATTTGAGCGAATAAAATTTTCTTTTCGAAGTAGTCTTCACCTAGGCTGTACATTCGTGTATTTATATCAAATGGATGGGAAAATTCCAGAATAATATCCGGTCAAGGGTCAAATTAATAAAAATTAAAATTAGGAATTCGAATGCCATAATAAACAGGGGGATGGATAAAACAAACAAAGTAGCATCATGATAGCTAAGAAGGTTGACATTGTGCAATTAGGGGTTAGAAATGTAGAAGTAACAAAATAGACAGGATGTTTGGTGAAAAACTAATGTGAGTATAGTTTCCGAAGTTTCTTCCTCGTATCGAAGTACTACTAATGATTTAGATTGTTTATTGTTGGTGTTGTCATTATCTTTCGCATGTTTGACATGCATGTCGTCATTCATATTACTAGTATTATTATTATCGTTAAGACTATCACTACTTTCGTTATTTATTTTATTTTTACATTTCCCTACACACTTTCCGACTAATTTATTAGGAAGATTATTAAATTTCAAGGCTTCTTTTATGTGTATCATTTCATGTCTTAGATTTTCCTTGGTACTACTTCGTTTTTGTGCTCTGTCACACATACATTTCACCAATCCTACTTTTTACTGACATAGGCTACGATGATCGGAAGTCCAGATATCTGTCTGAACGTGTGTGTTTCCTGCAAACACACACTAGTGTTTAACTTCCCATCTTCTTTGATTTTTACGCTACAATCTAACATCGGCGATTCCCCTAAGTTCCTGACTTTCTAATTCACCATGAGTGAATTGAATTTCCTCCACCTTTGAGTTAATGTGTTCGAAAAATTTATCTATATCCTGTGTTCTAAGTACAGCCAGTGTGTCATTTGCATATCTCCAACGTATTTTAAGGTTGGGGGTGAACGTTTCAATCGGTATGTTTTCTCACTCAGCCATGAATATATCTGCTACAACCGGGGGATATCAGTGATCCTATTGAAACTCCCTCAGTTTCTTTTATATTTTCAACACTATAAAAGTCAGGCATAGTTGCACTCCCAGCATTATATCCTCAAGTGTCACTTTCATTCAAAGTTCGAGTTCTTGGTCAGAAATGAGTCCATTATCTTGTGTTTCAAATACACAGAAATTACTTATTAACATAGTGCCCAAATTCTACATAAATATATCTATTAATATTATTTATCGACCGTTAATTACTTTTATATTTGCATTAATTAAACAAGGTCTTTATATCTTTGAATTGATATTACTTGTTTCACTAACACGGAACAAAAATAAGTCTTAGTTTGATGATGTTTAAAATGACAACATATATAAAACAGAATAAAAAACTGGGCTAACTGGTTGTCTGAAAATTCTGCCAACTCAAACAGACACTAAGTTAAATTAAAATTTTTTTTAATTGATGTCTCCAAGCTGATGTCTTTTCTAGGCTACAAATGAATGAAATAAAACGATCTTTTTTGTAACAGAGAGTAGTTTGAAAACCCAGAAAAAGACATCACACATATAGGTAGTTCATCATTGTCTAAAAATGTTAAAAAAAAATATATATATATGCAGGATGCTCGTGATGAGTAAATTTCTTCATCTAGGTTTTTTTTGTATAAATCTTTAACTGTCGCCAAGACTCTCCGGTGTTGTTTGACAGTAACGGACAAATATTAATCAGTGCTTTTAAAGGAATTATTTCCAAAATTCAGACAAACATTTCAGACAGATTAGACAAATACATTAGGATCTTTGTGTGAACAAAATTTCGGTATTTTAAAACCAGCGCCAACAAGAATGTTGATAGTTTTCTTCTAAAAAACTGAATTTAAACATAGTCCAGAAATTTTCAGCACCCTTCAGAGCAAGATATCTACTGCTTGTGTAAAAAACTTCAAAGTGTAGAATAATCGAGATATGCACTGTAAAGCATGTTTCAATACTACTCTACATTGTCACTCATCCATTTTACTGGAAACATTCCTAGAGATAGGTGGAGAATTACTCGATGAGTTACTGCCTCATCTTCAACCTGGTGTACCCACGGTTTCTCACTATAACCTCAGTTAACTTCCTGAATAGGGTCAGTCGCTAGTAGGCATCAGATTAATTTTCTAGTATTAGTTTTGTAGGGATTTTGTTTGATTGCATGGAGGATTTCATTATGAGCTGACATCAGTTAAAGAACCACTGCAGAACCTGCAGGGATTACTGGACAACTTTTTCTTCCTAGTTTTGGACTCTTCACCAGTACGCTGCTGATAATATAATAATACTACTAATTGGTATGTATCATTCGTAACAGTATCATATGAGATGTAACATGCTAGTTTGCTCTACAATAATAGCCCTCTGTTCGCTTCACAAAAACATTTAGGTTGGCGGCCAGTGATTGAGGTCCGACAATGTTTAATAAGAAGTGCATTTTGTACACTTAAAGTTGTTCCGTGCTGACCCTTTTGCCCATAAACAACTGAAACGGAGAATAAAGCCTCACTTATATATATGTCAACCTTTTTAAGAGAGTGTAGGTTACTCATTATATGAATATATACTTGAGGGACATTCACAGATGCACCTAATTCCGATTTGATAGTCCTGTGAAAGCTTATATAAAAAATTTCATCTATGCTATAATACATTTCAAAAGGATCCAAATCGGTGTTTATATTAAATCAACGTTTTATGCGTTCACTTCAAAGATTTTTGGTTTTTGAAGCATTTATATGTTTTTAAGAGTATGTGTAATTTTAACTAGGTGCTGTTGTACATTAACATCTTTTAGAGTTCAATACTTTTAAGGCATCACAGTTCAAGGGAAGTATTACTTTTGTAACTACTACTTCAGTATATAGCCAGGGAAGCAACTGTTGATGAAAGTCGGAAGTAGCCTATTGGAAACGCATTTCGCGACTCGCCAAGTTTCTGAACCATATCGAAGAAGGTCCATAGCACTGGCATCTAAGAAAAGTTATCAGCCTATATTTTCCACGAAATTCACTTGTGATGACAGCCAACTAAAACTACATTAAAGTGTGAAAGTCACATAAATGCCAAAGATCCAAAGTTCATTGTCACTGACCAACATTTAGTCAAATCAGCACACAAAGCGTATCTTCAAATTAGATTGATCACTATTGATATAAAGCGATCCAAAAGGAAATTGCCTGTAAACCAAAAAACTAACTTTGATTAATCTAAGTATGCCACATTTCACCGACTGCTGTTTCCTTAAACTACAATTTTCATACGAAACTTCTGTTCAGTAGAATAAAAACATTGTTTGTTCTTATTCCGTTAATGTCATGTATATTTTAGTCTGCCTGAAGTTGAATTGAAGCTTCAGAATAACATGCGCACACTTTATGCTGGGATTGTTGTTCTTACTGCTCTGAAAAATATCATCCACATGAAAAACTTTCATTTATGAAAATGTAATTTTTTAAAGTCATTATTAGACACATCTGGCTGCTCTACAGTTTGCTGCTGTAGAAGCTTTTGATTAGATGGCACTTGAAATGTTATTTCAAACGAAACAGGTATTTCAGTGAAGAGTCTTCTTTAGGCAAATCACATTCACTTAGCTGTAAAATCTCAATGATTTGTGTGTGTGTACATTAGGTTTTTCAGATGAAAATAAAGGCAATTCGTTTTAGTCTCCCGTGTGTTGATGAAACTTAACACTTTGAATTTGGAAAAATCAAAGTTATGTTAACCCGGGAAAATCATTCAACCAATTGTTACATAACTTGAACACACTTAATCAACTTCTTTTACGCACTGAAAAACCATCATTCCTACACTCTTACCAATCGTCATTCACCACAGTTGCAGTTCGCTCTTTCATCACAATATTTGAGACATTTCGGTGGAAAGAACAATAACCCTGACTAAATTTTGATCTTATCGGACAAACCTTGTGTACACACGTACATAAAGTAAGGCATATATAATTGCGATTGTACAGATAAGTGAGTAAACTCTCCGGAAAGAGTCTCTTCGCTGAACTGCGTGCTTCGTTTTCTATAATGCCTGGATGGGGATTATTCATGAGTTTTAATGTTGTTTAGCATTCACTGATCTCAGGGCAACCCATGTAGCGTATTTTTTCCTATATGGGAAAGTTTTTAAACGTTGTGTCGAATGCCATCGTGCCAAGAGAGCCATCTCTTGTGGACCAGGGATCTTTTCAATAATTTAATAATTCCTAATGTATCTTTAAGAACACAATATTCAGCGAAGAGACTCTTTTAAACGAATTTATTATCAAGCTGTACAATCGTATATGTATATACATGGTTTTTAAGGAAATTATTTCCGATGAGGGAATCAGGTCAAAGGTGTGAATACATGAAAGAATAATAACAGTAGTATGAAATGCAATTAAAATATTTGTGATTATAATCATAGTTTAGTATCAAGTGGCAAAATAATTAATGTCATATGGAGAATAATACATAAGCTGTATAGATTTTCGAAAGGGGTACATAATAATAAGATTAGTAGACGAATATGAAATGTTACATAACATGGTGTGAAATCTGATAAGATTGAATTCAATATTGTGAAAATAAAAATATAAAAATGATTAATTTTTGGTTTAAAATGACAAGTGTGTCAAATGGAAAAGATTCAGAGTGAGAATAGTAATAATAAAAATGATAATAATAATAATAACCGTAGTAATAAGGGAAAGGTGCAGAGGTAGGGATTGTATGTACTTTTTTTGTAAACAAAGGTCTGCCTTAAAGTCATGCATTGCTAAGGTCTCAGCTGTCTTTACAAGCCTATAACGAAGAAAGCGAGGAAAGTTAGCATGGATTCCATATATGATCTTGAAATCATGATCAGAGTTGACAGAGTGACAGACAGAAGTCGATCAGGTGTTCCAGAATAGAGATTCACACGCACTTCCTTCCTTCTTTGTAAAACCAAGCTGCAATATGTTCTCGTATCCGTGTGGAAAGCGTCCTCTGACCAAATAAAGAAATTGATAATTTTGGGTTTAAAATGACAAGTGGGTCAAGTGGAAATAATTCAGAATAGTAATGATAATAATGATAATAATAGCAAAAATAATCGTAAGGGAAAGGTACACAGAATAACTAAATGAACAACATAAATAAATGTCTTAAATAAATTTCTTAAAGACCAAATATATAAGATAGTACAGCTGGATAATAAAGTCGTTGAAAAGAGTCTCTTCGTTGAATATTGTGTTCATAAACAGGTATCTGTTCACGTTTATATTCCGGGAGATACAAATCATTTTACTAAGAACAACAAAAATTTCAGAGATTCATTGGAAAATTGAAACCTACTTTAATTACCACGGTTATAATAAACTCTGAATATTCGTGTTCACTACCTCAGAGAATGACTGATTTTGTCTCCCGATAATCATAAAATCATGGCTGTATGATAAATATTTGCTTCGTGCACATCGTTTTCCTATAGTAATAACTAATTAGTAGTCCATTAACACTGTTAAGTTGACCCGAAGAAGCTGAATCTATGATAGACGCAATTATTAACAGCAGTCAAACATTTTGAACTCATCCGTTTTTCTGTGCACTAGTCAGCTTATTGGGACTGATCAAAATCCTCTAACTAGTAGTACCTGAGTGAAGACACACAACAGTTCACAGCTTGAGAAGAAGTGAGTTAAGCAGTCATGTGAACACTTCGATGTGATTATGGGTGGCAAACATTTTTCGGATTGTCATACACCTACTGGTGTTATATCAGTGTTTGTTCTGTCAGCTGAACATATACGCATTTGTAGTTTAGACAAAATGGTCTATTTTTAAAGTAATTCACTAGCTCAGTAGTGAAATGCTGTCCAACCACGGATGTGGTAGGGTGTTCAATCCCTGCCCAATACACTCCCAAACGTCAATTTTAATTGCGGTTAAAAGCGAAAGGGTGGGCGCAAGGCTATCAACCCCATGCGGTAGAAAAAGTTACACAAATGCTATTGAAACTTCAAAGCTCAAGCATGAATCCCAATATCCTACTCGGAACGGGAAAAGAAAAAAATGCTATATATATCTGTGAAGAGGAGAGTCACTAATTTACTGATAAATTCCTTGATTCGATTCTCGGTCATTGCACCCACAAATCTTCCTTAGTTTGTCATCTGGTAAAACTCCTGACGAAGAAGGAAGGTTGGGATTAGGACCAGCAGCGTGACCCTTAAGTGTAGCACAGTTCGTGACCAGTGACGTCCATCCAGATGTCACGTGTGTGGATGGATGTCCCACAAACGACATTGGTTGGGGGTGCGCCAAATCACGAATTGACGGAAGTTAGAATTCATAGGCTGGCCACTGAATCGGGTCCCAGTGGCTGAATGGTACACGAGCTTTCCTTGTAACCAGAAGGTCCTGGGTTCGAGCCCCTGTGATGAGTACGTACTGCCGATCATTTCCAAACTAGGATGAAACAACTGTCCATTACTCCTTGGTTTTCAATGGTTCTCTAACTGATATCAATCCATGACCAACTCATTTAAACAAAACTAACCCTTACAAACCAAACTATAGAGAATATATTACTACCTATATTTGTTGCGTAGTGGTCTATTTCAGCAGCTGTCACATACAGAATTAAAGGAACTAATATCGCTTGTATATTTGAGCCTGTGCTATATTTTGTTCAAGTTAGAGGTATTGCTACTGACCTATACGCAGGTCTCCGCTACTTAGCGGGTGGATATGTGAACGAACCGCTTTATAATACTGAAAATTTCGTTGGAATTATTATAAGTAAGGAATTTCATGATTCTGAAGTGTTTCCACCAAAATATCATAACCTTTCTCGGAAAAATCAAAACGAAAAACATTTCAAGTTGACATTTTAGTGTGGTTTAGTTGTGAAAAAAACACACTCTTTCTCAATTTTGCTGTCAAAAGTGTATTTACTACCCATGGTGTTTGGAAATGTCAGCATTTTTAGCAGTCATGTCATCAGTATTTTTCAGAAAAGGTCACTGGTGTTTTTCATCACCATATTATTATTATTTTTCTGAAGAAACCAATGCTAAATCTAGACATAACAGGAAGCTGGCAAAATACTGAATTAAGAAAAATTTAGCGATGACTGCTTTTCCGACATTCAAAATAGTATTAATAATGATAATAATAATAATAGAACTGAATTTTCCTATTTGGTTTTTGTTTTCAAAAGTTTCGCTGTTACATATTTTGAAAATTACACAGTAAACCGCTTTGTGTGGAACTTAAAAAACAAACATATTCTTTGGTCTTCAGTTCGTAAACTTGGTGAATACTGTTTTCAAATTATATGATTTCAGCTAAACTATGTAAGCATAGAATCATATACTTACTACACATAAATGAGTGACAATGTTGAGTTCCTGCAGCGTTTAGCTGTTCCATCATGCAAAATTTTACTCTATGGTAACAACATGGTGCGTCGGTGGCACAGTGGTTAGGACTCTCGCCGACCATGCACATGGTCCGGAAACGAGCCCACGCCGATGCACACCCGATATCTATGGTCGGCCTGCAAATTTTGGGCTACCGATACCCACGCTGAAAATTCCATACTTGTACCAAAAATACAGTGTGGAATCAAGCTGTAATCAAAAATAAAAACAGTAGATCCATAAATATATGCGGTTTAAATTGCGGTTTAAATTTATGCAGGAAAATGAGAAACTGCAGCGTGTAGACTTGATATCTAGGTGTCCATCAAAGGACGTGTGTAATACTCTGGAATTCATTTCGCATCAATTTGTAGCTGTAAAACACAGTCAGTGAGAGTAGAATATTTGAAAGTGTTGGCTGTTTATCACTTCCTGGGTTCGGTGAAGTTGTATGGTGAAAAATACCGAAGCTGGATACAGATTTTTAGGTATAGAGGGTAAACTGATGGATGAGCTTGTGAGACTGAATTCACACAGATGGCTAGCATACATGATATCAGTCCACGAAGTCCATGAAGTAATTGTAAGCAAGGCCTAATAACGTAGGGAGATGAAGATTATTTGGATGATTTCATCATGAGCTGACATCAGTTTGAGAACTATTGGAAAAACAGCAGAGAGTACTGGACAGCCGGTTGTTTCGTCCTAATTTTGGACTCTTCTCAGTACAGATTCACCACAGGCACGGTTCCAACCCAGGATCTTGTAGGTTACAAGACTGGCGAGCTCTCAGACCATTAAGACACTGTGACACGATCCAATGGGCAGTGCATGAATTCTTACTTCTGCAAATTCATGGTATAGCGCGACCATTTCACAGAATCTTCTTCCTCATCTTCGACCTGCTGTACCCTACTGGTCACAGCTTCCTACTTGAACACCGCGTAACTGCCACATTACTTCAGATTAATAAATCAGAAGTTAGATTATTAGAAATAATTAATCTTAAATCTTTCACAGGTTAACTGGATTTACAATCTCTGAAACACGCTACAAAGCTGATTAACTAACTTAAAATCTTACTCTTTCATCTACCGGGTATCAGTCTGACTATCAAAAGCCTCGAGATACGTAACATTCCAAACGGCATAAGCCATTGCAATCCTCCTAAAACAATCAGAACACTGTTTTACTAAATTAGCATGTCCAGGCAATACTGCTACCCTGGCCTGCTGACGAGTCTACAAATTCAGAAATTCTGTGTGTTACTTCCCTTGATTTATTATTTAGTCAATCAGTTAAGTGTCTGTTATATTAAGGCATACTATTTCCCTGTTGATACTTCAGAAATGCAATGTTTCGACACTACTGATTCAATGAAATTTAAAACAGCATTAATCTTGCATTAATTATTGCTGTCATGTAAGTGTAATTAATACGTGACAATAAATTTATCAGAAAGAATATTCTTCATCCTCTAACAAATCATTTTTTATATCTGGGTAAAATTCACCGAGCAGTATATTTAAGTAGTATTACATCTCATTTCTGTAATCAGCGTGAGTCGTTAGATACCCTGAAGCTAAGGCTTCTTCATTTTATCCCCTAATTAATCATGACAAAGTAAAAAAAAATTTACAGTATTTTTTGATTGCATGGAGGATTTCACCATGAGCTGTTATCAGTTAGAGTACCACTGGAAAACCTGGGAGTACTAGACAGCTGTTTCGTCCTAGTTTGGGACTCCGCAGCAATCTGCGACCACCCCTCGGGTTCGAACCCAGGACCTTCTGGTTACAAGGTGAGTGCGCTCGTAGACCATTGAGCCACTGGGATCCCATCCAATGGTTCTTGAATTCTAACTTCTGCCGATTCACGATATAGCGCGACCACTTCGTAATGTCTTCTTCTTGGATGAGTTACTACCTCATCTTCAACCTGCTGTACCCTACCGGTCACGGCTTCCCACTAGAACCCCAGGTTAACTACCTGAATAAGGCCAGTCACCAGTGAGCATCAGATTAATTTTCTAGTATTGGTTTTGTAGGGATTTTGTTTGATTGCATGGAGGATTTCACCATAAGCTGTCATCAGTTAGAGAACCACTGGAAAACATGGGATTTTTCTTAAAAACCTGTCCAATTTTTGAAAGGAAAAAAAAACAATTCAGAATAATGATACTTAGAAAGGATGATTCAAATTGAAAATAAAATGCATCTAATTCATATGTAAATCATAAAAATTGTCAAAAACGGTGTTAAACCTTAATAAACTGTTATCAAAATAGAATATAACTAACTGTACGCCAAAAAGATAAAATAAAATTGAATAAGAAATGAGGCAATAAAAGCAGGAAACAATGGAGGCAAAACGAGAGGGCAAAAGAGAGCGCGCGAAAATAGAGTTATCATGGGAATTATTAAACAGCTGAAAGGAAACTAAATTTATATTGTGATAGGCATATAAAAATTGACGTTTACAGGGAGGAATGTAGAAAACAATAAGTCGAAAAAGAAGGAAGAATTTACGTAGTCAGTTAAAGGTGATAAATCACTAGGGTATTGTAAAAGAAACCATAAACGTCTTTCGTAGATTGCTGTTAATCTTCAGTTTTCTGTTGTTGTTTTTTTGTATGTACTACTACCATTACCACAGCTTATTCTTTTAAGGTCAGTTTTTTCATACGTATTTAATATGGTCATGAAGGTCGCAAGATTCTTGAAAGAGTTAATCATTCTAGAAATAAGAATAAAACTTGTGTACTGTGGTAAAGTGTATTTAATCTGTGTGTAAAACTTGGGCAATGTGGCGGTAAGTAATTCCATATTAGTTCGTTTATTAAATGTATCACATAGGGAAACAGTGTTATTTACTGGATGACGTTTCGAACAAAATTTATTCATCCTAATCATATCAATTACAATCACACGACTTTGAATCTTCAGTTCTATAGTTTTCTTTCTCCTCTCCTATTTCTTGTCGTTGGGGTGGTAGAATTTTCCAGCTATCCGACTGGACAGGTATTGAATTATTTCTATTACATGCAATCGCAGTTGATTCGATAAAAAAGCTTCTGTTATCAATCTCTCCCTCCATTCACTCTGTGACATTAGACTTTAAAACTGTCATCCTATTCCATCCATCCTATTGTATGGTTGTGAGTATTTGAATGTGGTGAATGCTTTAACTGAAATATTCTCCAGATTTCTTATCTTAATCGTGTCAACTAATCTAGATTTTGCTACGTTATTACGTTCGGTCAGTCTGACTGCCTGTGTTCTACTAGTTTCATCTATGTATTTCACGTGACAATTATACCAGGCAGAGTATTACATAAACTAAGTTGTTTTGTTTCAAAGGCTCTATAATATCCTTTAACCGACAGAGCTTGTTTCTAATTGAGTTTGTGAGTTTGAATGCCAGCCACTCTTACTCCTGCCTTGTTAAGAATTTTGCGTAAGGCTCCCGAGCTTCCATTCTTTTATGGGATTAATACTAACGATTCAGATTCCTTATTGTTGTTGGTGTTGTCATTATCTTATGCATATTTGACATGCATGTCGTCATTAATATCACTATTATTATTATTATCACTATCACTGCTATCGCTACATTCTTGACATTACCTTACACACTTTCTGTCTAGTTTGTTTCGGATATTAATAAGTTTCAAGGCATCTCATATATGTCTCACTTCCTGTCTTAGATTTTCCTTGGTACTACTTAGGTTTTGTGCTCTGTCACGTAAACATTTCACCAACCCTAGTTTTACTGACATAGGATGGTATGATCGGAAGTCCAAGTTTTTGTATGAATATGTGGGTTTCCTGTAAACACTGGTGTTTCGCTTCCAATCTTCTTTCCTTTTTACGTTGCAATCTAACATCGGAAGCTCCTCTTTCTGACTTTCGAATTCATTAATATCAGTAAAAAGTTTGAGCAGTGTGGATTAGATCAAATAAAGTGTAATTATATTTCAATAGTTTACACACAATCATAAGTTTTGTTATTGGTAATATTTCGAGCGAAATTACTACACATGTTCACACCACTGTTGGAATTGTTTTATTCCCACATTTATGATATGTACTCAAACATATATATATATATATATATCATAAGTGAATTGAATTGCCTCCACCTTTGACTTAATGTGTTCGAAAAATCTGTCTATATCTTGTGTTTCAAGTACAGTGAATGTGTCATCTATATGCCTACACCATGCTTTTTGGTTGTGAGTGAACGTTTTCCCACCCATCCATAAATATATCTGCTACAACCGGGGATATCAGTGATCCTATTGAAACTCCCTCAGTTTTTTTTATATATTTGCAATTTAAATACTGCGGAAGTCAGGCATAGCTGCACTCCCAGGATTATGTCCTCAAGTGTCACTTTCGTCCTAAATTCGAATTCTTGGTTAGAAATGAGTTCGCTTTTGACTTCCTATATAGCCATATTTGTTGGTATACCTGTATATAAACTAACAATGTTAAAACTAACCATTTTTTTCTTCATTATCTAATTTTAAATTGTCTAATTTGTGCTTTAGTTCATAAGAATTTGTCAGTCTAGATTTAGAGTGCCTTTTATGGGGATTTAACACCATGGCTAAATATTTAGATAATTCATAAGTAGGTGAATTTCTTAAGTATACTATAGGACTAATAGGGTATTGTGACTTATGAACTTTAACAACACCATACAACTTACTGGGGTTATTAGTTTTAGGCATTAAATAAGTATTTAATCTGATCATGAATGTTGCAAGATTTTAAAAATAGTCAATCATTCTAGCTCTTGATGGATTCCAGTGCTTATTAGATCAATAATGAGGCCAGATTTAGTCGAATTTGACACTCTACTAGAAGGTCTGAATTTGATGTGTGTCAGATAAAGTTTAACTGTATGTAAGCCTTACAGCTGCAGACTGTTAATTCATATGGCAAGAAACTCAGGATATCCTTAGTAGTGAACAAAACCGCGTAAGGTATTTCCTAATTCCCCGGAAAAGTATATGTATATTGAATTTATTGGATTATGACCACAGTGATGCTGGATCAAGTCGAATTCCGGTGTATACCAGTTTGGAATAAATATTTGATTACATAGTCATAACAACGCAAATGGTTAATTATAGTATTTTTCCTAATTAGTTTTGCCAGGTCCTTATGCTCACGAAGTTCATCTCTGAATCAGTTGGTTAGCTTAAATGCCACCCTATTACCAAACTTATTGATATGGAGGTGCTAATAATACTTCACGTGTCTAATGGGTTGTTGTTCACTAATATTGTTTCCATTACGTGTTACATTTCACTGTTTAAATCTACCTCACCTGCCAGCTAAACTCCACGCCCAGTTATATAAAACAACAACTAAAACTAATTTGGACTGTGTTTTGATATGATGATTCAGAATTCAGATATTCATTAGAATGTGTCCAAGCTAACATCTCACCATCAGATCCTATTCAAAATTGGTGTAAATGTAAGTTAACAAAAGAGCTGATAATCATAAGAATACGGTGCAATGATGTACTTATTTCTTTAGGCATTATGACATCAGTCACAGTTGATTTGTTTAAAATTACACACACCTATCCTGTCAGTAAATGCTCATTACTATTTTACTCCAGTTTAGAGTTCGATCTCCAGCCGACGCAGTTTTCACTTCGCTAAGCCGGTAGAAGGACTGGTAAAGAGAGAACGTTGGTCATGAGGCCAGCGAGCACATGCTTTAAAAACAAACGTAGTTATCCAAACTTTAGGCCACTAGCTTGAAGCCCTATATTCTTCTGGGAATGTAAATGAATAACGAATTTAGAGTTCCATAATTCTTGAGTGCATCGGTGGCATAGTGGTTAGGACGGTCGCCGACCATGCACATGGTCCGTGTCTCGATCCCCGACCGACGCATTCTTTTACCCCGCTAAGCCAGAAATAATGCTTGTAAAGAGGAAAAGCTGGGCATGACGCTAGCAAGCCCATCCTGCAAAAATAAACACTGTTACCGAAACTTCAAGCCTCTAGCTTGAAGCCCTGTTTTACACTGGGGAACGTGAAGGAAAGAAAAACAATGATAATTTTTTCCGTCTGCTAAACCCACAGTACAGATTACGTGATATTTACATTTTTCGATTAGTAAGAATCCAGTTAGATATCAGTTAGATTTCTCAGTGAAGCCAGATGATTTAGACAACCTTCGAAAACCAAGTAGAACCAGACAGCTAACTCATTTTAGGATAAGAATAGCCAACAGTGCATGCCTGTGACTCCACCGCGGTGAGAAGGTAGAACACAGTGTGTGCGTTCATCATTTAGTTAGCGGTTAAATCACTAATCATACAAGGCTAATCATAGAGAATCTCATCATTAAGCAATCTTTTTATTGCTTACGATTTCGATTTACAGGTTTAGATTAGGGATGAATCTTTTGGCTGATGTACGCCCACAATTGATGGGTCATAGCTATCTCCTGCTTCTTGGCTTTCATTAGTCCTTTAAATGATTTTGATTCATGAGAAAGTATTCATTGAAATTTAACTTAAACTGGGAAAATAAATAAATTCCTGCACATCCCAAGCAAACTACTAAGCCGCATCATCCTGGAGAGAATCAAACAAGCACTGGATGAAAAACTTCGAACGAAACAGGCATGATTCAGGAGAAACAAGTCTTGTATTGATCAATTCGCCACACTACGGATCAAAGCTTGAAAAAGCAGTCACCCCACTATCTCAACTTCATCCACTTTGAAAAGGCCTTCAAAAGACAGTGTCGGTCGAGAGGTGGTTTGGCAACTACTTCGCCACTACGGGGTGCTACCGACAATTAGATATCTCATCCAACAGTTGTACGACAGTGATGGATGCCAAGTAATCCACAACGAGAAACTTACGGAATCTTTTGAAGTGAAGACAGGAGTTAGACAAGCTGGCTGCTTACTATCATCAATGACTTCCCCGACTGCAGTAGATTGGATAATGTCACAGATAGCGGGCAACGAGGAAACAGGCATAAGATGGATCTACACAGAAAGCATGGAGGATATGGACTTCGCCGATGATGATATATATCTGATTTCCCACAAAAATTGAAAGATATACAAGTGAAAAGTAACAAGTTGGTAGAACAAGCATTCACAGAAGATAGGCCTTCAGGCGAACATGGAGAAAACAGAGGTGATGAAGATTCAACAACAACAGACAACAATCATCCGGCATAAATGGGAGGAACCTGAAAGAAACAACCTCCATCACCTTCCTACCTACCTAAGAAGCATCGTCTCAACTACAGGCGAACAGAACTGACAAGGATATCAAAGCCAGAATCGGAAAAGCAAGACGAGCTTTCATTACTCTGAAGTCTGTGTGGAGACCAACAGCACTCAGCATCAAAAAATAAGATCCCGATTTTCAAGTCCAATGTGATGTCAGTGCTACTGAAAGGATCAGAGACTTGCACTGCGTGTCATGAAGAGCACCTCAAACAAGCTACAGACCTGCATCAACAGTTGTCTTCGCTCAAAACTCAAGATCAGATGGCTGGCCAGAAACGATCCGTAACAGGGATTGGCCATTCTCTGAGGAAACCATCAAGTAACATCTCTAGACAGGCCATCGCTCGGGTGGGCGGGCGAGTTGGTGGTCAAAAGGTGACTTGGAGCAGGTCATGTAAAAGGAGATGAAAGCATGCGGGTAGACTTGAAGCCGGTATAAAATGTTGGCAGAGAACTGAACGCAATGGGGAGGTGTGGCTGTAGCCCTATGTTCTTCTAGAAATTAAAGGTAATAATAATAATAATTATGTATTCATCGAGTACCTAGTGACACATTGAGCTTTCGCAGCATATCTCCACCTGAGTTAATGCTGTATAGCATGTTTTAGTTGGTCTCATCAGTACTCATAACCATTCATTTCCTCTTCACATCATCCTTGAACCATCGATTCGGTCTTTACCACTGGGATTATACTCGGCAGTCTAATGTGTGAGGTCACACAACGGTATTGTCAATGTACAATCTATCTGTCATCAATTCCTTTCGCATTTTAGGCCGAGTCTTAAGCTCTTAGTTATTTCGTTGCTAGAGACCTAGAAAGTCGTCATCAAAGACACATATCAGTAAAAGTCTGTAGCCAGTGAGAAATGCTTTCCGCGAAGCGCACATCAAGTTGTTGAACAATGTAGAAGCATTAGTATGACGTTAGTGGTACAAATTCAGACGCTGTTCCATCTTCTGGGTGAAAGATCCAGGCAGTGACTTCAAGCTGAATAACTTCCGTCATACTTTCTTAGTTCAATCGTGGTTAATCTTGACACTACCATCCTAATTGAAGCTTGAAGCTGAAACGACGCTTTTAGGGTAATTGAAGTAGGCGAAATCCTTCAATGGTCATTCATGGTTGTTAATCACAGGAGGAAACTTTCATCGTGTTCATGCTTACCTGGAGCTCTGTCTTTGCTGTCTCTTCTACCAAATAGTTGGCTTTCTATTGCAGATTTTTAACTTTGTTAGCTCTGAGAGATAAAGCATTCATGAAGTCAAGAACTATCAGTTCGTTGCATAATAAAGTCCACCACGACCAAAAGCAGTATCGGTGATCATTGTAGACAGCCTTATTACACTCATGGTTTCACTTTAAACTTTTCTTTTAGCCTCGTCTTGTAAATCAGTTCACACTTGACATTATCATAACTGTTAAATGATGTTGCTAAATGTCTCCGGCAGTCTATCACAGAAGCAGTTCCCGAACTACTTCACGTTCGAATTTTTCGCATTCCCTCACGTTCGCAGTGGAATATATGGCTTTAAACTAGAGGCTTGAAGTGTCTCTACTACTGTTTATTCTTACAGGATAAAGTTACTAGCCTCATGCCAAGTCTCCCTACCAGATTTTATTGATGGCTTAGTGAGGTTAAGGAGTTCATCAGCCGGGGATCGAGACCCGGACCACTTGGGTGGTTGGCAAGCATTCCACCTTTTTGCCACTGACGCAATCATGTTCAAAGATACTGAGGGCTATTTCAAAGCGGATACATTTGCAGCAAAGTATTAACTTCCATTTTATCTTTTGTTCGTTTTGTTGTATTTCGCATATACCTTGTTAGTAACTCACTATTTTGCAATACCTTTTCGGAATTTTATCTCACTTTATTGATGTAATTTAATAACTTCACTGATCGATTTCCTTACTAATATTTTTATGAAAAATACCTTTATTACCCTTGACTTTTGTTAGTTTGGTTGAATAACTTTTCATATGCTTACGTAACTGTTTGCATTAACGCATGAATTACCTCTAAGTTACTGAACATTTTTCTCTTTACACTGCACGTGTTAGAAAACTTATCTCTTCCCACTGTTTTCTTGAAATTTCTGAACTGGGGTGAGTTTCATTTAGTCGATAAAAGTTGACATTTTATCTTATATAAGACTCAACATGTCGAATACAACTGCATCACTAGTAGGTGGCGATGTTCTTAACAAAAATCGAATCTGCCATCACTTGATTGAAAGGCCACCGGGATACCACACACATTTCTTACGAAAAGCATATTAGTAGTGTTATTATTTAATTAAATTTTCTAATGAATTGTGTTGCTTCGAAATGCCCTGTCTCTGTGAGCATACTGGCTCTTAGTACTGACGTATTAGTGTCTTGAAAGTTAACTGTACAGCCAGCGAGTATAGTGAAGAAGGTTTCGCATTCAAAACAACGAATGCAGAGTTTGATTCTTAGGGGAAAACCTTCCCATTTCCTAAATATATACAGGATGTCTGGACAGATGGTCCTGGATTTCACTGTCAACTACCATCAGCCAATGGCCATATATTGTCGAAGCCTCTGCAGTGGAAGCCAACATGCCAACGTAGGCCTAATATATCTGCCCAGTGTTTTTAAAAAAGGAATCATTGGAAAATCGAAGTTTACTTTACTTATATTTGAAAATAGACACTTGGAAATTAGATTAGACTTAACTTATTTCTGGCAATCATCAGTGTTTACAAATTTACTTTTATTATTTATTATTATATTATTATTATTGTATCCTTTAGTTCCTAGAGGAACATAGGGCTTCAGCTGCGCACCTCCATTGACTTCGGTTTTCTGACAACTTTTTCACCCTGCTCCAGGTCTGCCCACATGCTTTCATCTCCTCTTCACATGACCTCCTCCAAGTCACCCTTGGACGACCAACTCGCCGCCTCCCTTTCGGGTTCCACTCGAGGGCTTGTCTAGTGATGTCACTTGTTGGTTTCCTCAGCGTATGGCCAATCCATCTCCATTTCTTTCTGCCTATTTGTTTCACAATCGGTTCCTGATTGGCTCGCTCCCAGAGATCCCTGTTGCTGATCTTTTCTGGCCATCTGATCTTGAGTATTGAGCGGAGACAGTTGTTAATGAAGGTTTGAAGTTTGTTTGAGATGCTCTTTATGACTCGCCAAGTCTCTGATCCGTAATTTACTTTTATGCAATTAACTAACAAAGAAAATGAAATTAACCTACAGATATATATATATATATATATACTTTCTTCGTATACTGATTTGCCATGCCACATCAATAATTATTATTATTATATTATTGTATCATTTAGTTCCTAGAGGAACATAGGGCTTCAGCTGCGCACCTCCATTGCCTTCTGTTTTCTGACAACTTTTTCACCCCGCTCCAGGTCTGTCCACATGCTTTCATCTCCTCCTCGCATGACCTCCTTCAAGTCACCCTTGGTCGACCAACTCGCCGCCTCCCTTTCGGGTTCCACTCGAACAATGGCTTGTCTAGTGATGTCACTTGATGGTTTCCTCAGAGTATATATGGCCAACCAATGCATCTCCATTTCTTCCTGTCTATTTGTTTCACAATCGGTTCCTTGTTGGTTCGCTCATTTTAGAGATCCCTGTTGCTGATCTTTCCTGGCCATCTGATCTTGAGTACTGAGCGAAGACAGCTGTTAATGTCAATAATTAAGGTTTACTAAATTTGTTTACATTTCGCCTTTATCAACCTAAAATTGTTTTCGGCTTAAATTTCAGTTTGATTCGCTTTCTTCATCAAGGATACAAGTTATTCTCTTTGTTTGCGATGTTTTTCGAGGAGCTTTTATTAACAGTTTACTTATAACCTTCACAGTTTGACGCAGCATATGGCTCTCAGACAATTTGTCACTTCACCTTATTAACTGATATGTATGCGTAGTTTAGCTTTTACCATAAATACACTAGTCTACCTCTGGAAATTACATGATAAGCACTAAAATTCACATTACTAATAGCGGAATTATAAATATCGTTACAACTGTGCCATGAGCCTGAAGTCTTTTAGAGGTTACTTGACAAAAACATGTGAATTCTAATCTCCTGAACACACACACACAATCTAATTCGTGCTGCCTTAGGACATACAGGTTATAGTAAGTCATACGAATTCCTCTCGGAGGCCTAATGTACATTGTAAATCAGCGGTATCCTTGGCGCATATCCTATCCTCCTCAATAATCTTCTACTAAATATTTTGATCAATGAGTTCTTGATTAGTCTGTCATCAGAGTCCCTTTTTACTTGCTAAATCTGGTTGCCTAATACTCAGTATTGAGTCAGTGAAGGCAGCTATTGATGAAGATCTGCAGCCTGTTTTTTCAAATGCTTTAAACGATCTGCCAACCCTATGAATTACGCTGAGGCAACGATTTGAAGCGTTGAAAATAGGAATCTTCTTCTTGCTGATTGAATTTGATTTCCACAGTAATTACAGACTAGTGAAGGTTTTGTCACGGCCTTTCGAATTCTGGCTATAACATCCTCAGTTGTGCCAACTGACTTTATTCTCTGACGTTGTTGCCTTGATAAGTGAAAAAGAAGATGATCACATTTGGGATTTCTAACGTTGATAGTAGTTGATGTTTACTGATATTTACATATAAAAACTATTTGGTTCAACAGCAATCTATCCTGACCAATCATTAAAATTATCAGAAAAGGTCAAATCGCTATTTTTCAGAGTACATTTTCACTCTACTGAATTGTAAACAGCAGGAATCATCTACGCATTTATCGACAGGTAATAAAAATGAAGTATTTTGATCTTTGTAGAATTGTAAACGTCGGATAATTAATAAATTATGTGTCCATGCCCAAAGGGGAATACCGTTTTTTATAGTAAGAGTGTGTTATATACATAAGACTGTCAGCTATAAGTGTCGTAGGAATCTTGTGCTAGACAGGAATTGATTCATAGAGTTTTTCCAACTCTAGCTACCTTCATGGTATCGTGGATTTAAAACCGACAAAAAAAGTGATGCTGTCATCTGATAAGTTAGTAAACCGATTAACGCTTTGTATACTAATGGTTGGGAAAGCATAACATATTCAATAAATTTAATGCATCTCATTGTAGCATTAGGAAAACACAATATTCAGCGAAGAGATTCTTTTCAACGAATTTATTATCATGCTGCACAATCGTGTATATTTGGTTTTTTTTTAAAGAAGGTGAAGGAATTAGGTCAAAGGTGTGAATACATGAAACAGTAATAATATGAAATGCAGTTAAAATATTTGTGATCATCATCATAGTTTAATGCCAAATGGCAAAATAATTAATGTCATATATAGAATAATACATAAGCTGTATAGATTTTCGAAAGGGGTACATAATTATAGGATTAGTAGACGAATATGAAATGTTACATAACATGGTGTGAAATTTGATAAGAGAGAATTCAATATTGTAAAAATAAAAAGTATACAAATGAATAATTTTGGGTTTAAAAGGTCAAGTGGGTCAAGTGGAAAAGATTCAGAGTGAGAATAGTAATAATAATAATAATAACCGAAGCAATAAGGGAAAAGCAAATAGAATAGAATATCCAAGGGAGAAGAAAGCATTGTACATACTTTTTTTGTAAACAAAGGTCTGGCTTAAAGTCGTGAATTGCCAAAGCCTCAGCTGTCTTTAGAAGTCTGTAACGAAGAAAACGCGGGAGGTTAGCATGGATACTACATAAGATCTTGAAATCATGGTCAGGGATGACAGAGTGACAGAAGTTGATCAGGTGTTCCAGAATAGAGCTTCGCACGCACTTCCTTTCTCCTTTGTAAGACAATGCTGGAATATGTTCTCGTAATCGTGTGGAAAGCGTCCTCTGACAACGGTCAATGTAGCTTGCTCCAGCAGAGCAGTTGAAATGATAGATCCATACAGAGGCAGCCAGATGGGGAAGCTTATGTTTTACGGACGTAGAGAAGAACTTGCGGCTGGTGAACTTGTGATTATAATCATAAATATTTAAAATTCATTTCATGCTACTATTATTATTTCATGTATTCACACCTTTGACCTAATTCCCTCACCGGATATAATTTCGTTAAAAAAAACCATACATATCCGATTGTACAGCTGGATAATAAATTCGTTGAAAATAGTCTCTTCGTTGAATATTGTGTTCTTATTGAATAAATTCAAGATATGGAATAAAACATGTGAAAAATTTGCATGCGAACATCAATAGGAACAAAACAAAATGTTCAGCAAAGAGGCCTTTTTCGGCGGTGAATTCATTTTCCACTACAGCTGTACAATCAATCGCATTTATATACAATGTTTTGATGAAAAAGGTTAGTGGCAAATTTGATGATGAGCTGTTATAAACGGAATTGTTAATACTGGTCGACGCAAAAGACGTTCTGAATAAGTGAATTGTGGTTTTCCAATAAGGTAAATGATATAACGAATGAGTTTTATTCAAGATCAACACAGAAAAGAAGATAAATATGGAAGTATGTACGAATTATGCAAGTAACAAAAACAAACAAACTAACCAAAGTCCAGTTAGAAGAAATCAGCGAGGTTGTTACAATGACAGGAGGAGTGGTTTAATAATTTTATTTTTTTCTCTACAGTCCTAGTTTATCTAAGTGAGTTGTCATAGATTCAAGCACTCAAAGTAGGTAAAGGCGTACTGCCTCTTGTAGGTTCTTCTCCACTTGGTTGATTACCTTGAAGGAGGGGTTGTTTGGCAAGCAGTAACCAATGTTGACAAGGTGCACAATTATTGCACTCCTCGTACGGTCATTACCACCTTTCTGAAACCATGTGGTAGGATAGTGTTCTTGAACACTTTTAGATAAGATGCGAGTCGTATGATCAATATATCTGGCTCCAGGGAACGGATGAACGAATATCTGATCACAATAGTTTCTGCACACCAGTAGAGACTTGAGGACATCACTTTTAGCATTGCTACGAAGAACGTTCCGATTTAAGAAGCCGGAATTCTCATTTTCTATGACGTCACTTACTAGGTTAGGTCTGAAGTCGAGTTCCGTGTAAATTTGTTTTTGGTACATAGTTATGCATCCAACCTTTTTCAATGTCATGATAACAACATCTCTGATGTCTACTGACTTGAACAGGTCAAGATGAGACCCTGTTACTGAAAAATTGCATATAAATTTAATTGTATAGCTGAACAAATAAAAGTTGTCTGTAGTTGCGGAATGGCTTACAAAAGCGTCACATGTGTTATTATTATCAATGTTTTTCATCCCCAAATTTCCGATTGCAAGGCGAGGCTTCGGCAACGCACCTCAATTTCACCCTGTTTTTGTGTAAGTACTTTTAACCGACTTCAAGAATTGAATTGGTGGATGGTGACTAGCAATGCATTCCAGGATTCTCGTTTCGTTCTATTTGGGACTTCTCATCCGGATGCACCTGAATTTCTCAGCGACTGGTGATGTTCCCACCGAGACTCAAACCCAGTGCCTATAGTTTCAAACGCCAAAGTGTTATCCACTAGAACGCTTGGTTCACGAAAGCCACCTTTTTTGCAACGGATCATATTAATTATTTAATTTAATTTTAAATCTTTCTGTCGACTGATTGGACCAAAGTGCTTGGTGTCAGGTTGACATGTCAGCTTCTTGTGGAGATGCTTCGACGATGTCCCAAATAGGACGAAATGCACATTCTGGATTCCACTGCTAGTCACCATCCACCAATTAAATACTAATTAAATGCCAAGACATCGTCGAGGCATCTGCACAAGAAGCCGACATGTCAACCTGAGACCGTGCACTTCGGTTCAGTCAATCAACGGGAAAATCTAAGATTCAATTGACTTCATGATTGCCCATAACATCTTGATTCCTCCCAGTGGGGTGCCGCTTGACAGCATCGCATGACAACTTACTCGATGACATCATCAGAGTATGTCCGATCAATTTTCATTTCCTTCTGTACATTTTTCCAGTGGTACATTTCAGATTTACTTGTCATCAGAGCTCCTTGATGCTGATCCTTTCCCATTATCTGAAACTCTGTATAGAGTGAGGTGCATATATGCCGACGAATTTCTGTAGTCGCCTACTGTTAATCATTTTCATTGAGAGATCAATGCTTCAAAGGTTCCCTGATGGCAGTTATACAATGTAATAGGTTTTGATGGAGGATTTCATCATGAGCTGACATTAGTTACAGAACCATTGAAAAAGAAGCAGGACGTGTGTAATACTCTAGATTTCATTTCGCATCAATTTGTAGCTATAAGATATGGTCGATGAGAGTAGAGTATTTGAAAGAGCTAGCTGTTTTTCACTTTCTGTTATATTGTGAAAAATATCGAAGTAGGATGCAAAATGTTAAGTATATAGGGCAAACTGATGGATTAGGTTGTGAAGGTGAACTGACAGAGATGGCTAGCATACAGATTTAGTGTCTTCCTCATCAAATGATCTTAGCTAACGTAGATTAAGGTTAAAGTATAATTGGGGATGGTCAAAATGAAACCTGATATCAGTCCATGAAGTTCCAAACTGTGAACATGAGCTAATAACGTAGGGAGGTGGAGATTGTTTGGACGATTTCATCATGAGCTGACATCAGTAAGAGAACAATTGGAAGTGCAGAAAAGAGTACTGAACAGCTGACTGCTTCATCCTAGTTTCGGTCTCTCCCTCAGTACGCACGCACGGGCACGGTTTCAATCCAGGATCTTCTAGGTTACAAGACTGGCAAGCTTGTAGACCTTTGAGCCACTGGGACCAGATCCAATGACCAGCCCATGAATTCTACTTTCTGCCGATTCATGACGTAGAGCGACTGTTTCTCAATGAATTCTTCGATGACTTACTGCCTCATCTTCAACCTGCTGTATCCTACTGGTCACAGCTTCCAACCAGAACCACAGGTGACTGCTTGAATAGGGCCAGTCACTAGTAAGCATCGGGTATGACAAAATCAGTTACCATGGATTTCAAAAACTTCATCACACATTGTCCTCCAGTTATGTATCAGACATATCACTGAAAGCTTTCATTCCGTTCATGAAGTTCAATCTGGCTTCCATAGAAATTTTATTTTGTTTTAATTCAAATCTTGTTTGTTCTCATTAAGCTGGCTTTTATCTGCTTTTGTTTTTGCAACCCTCCAAAACAGATATGAATATATCACGATATTTACTGTTCCATCAAAGCAGACTGTTCATCACACCAACATATATATTCTTCTAACAAAATACACTTTACAAACTTATCTCTTAAACAAGTTCGTCGAATGTTATTTACTCAACTACAAGTGAATAGTTTAGAACTACTGCCTTTACTGCACACTACTAACTCCTCTACTAGTCCAGATAACTCAAATAGTCCTACTGACAACAAACCATTACTACAATATTCTGATGCTGTGCATACAACT
Organism: Trichobilharzia regenti; assembly: GCA_944472135.2. Taxonomy (NCBI): domain Eukaryota; kingdom Metazoa; phylum Platyhelminthes; class Trematoda; order Strigeidida; family Schistosomatidae; genus Trichobilharzia; species Trichobilharzia regenti. The sequence continues at coordinate 108,083,371 of OX235264.1, forward strand.
TTCACTATTATCAAAGGGATTATCTACAGTGTAATTATTATGTCAGCATTATTCGGGAATGCCTTAGTATTTATTGCATTTCTACGTTTTACACGCCTGCGACGTGTTCGTACAAATATATTTTTAATCTCTTTGGCACTAGCTGATTTTATTGTAGCCCTATTAGTAATGCCATTCAATGCAATTATGTCACTGTCAAATCATAAATGGATATTTGGAAAGCTGTTTTGTGATATATACAATGCTACTGACGTTCTATTCAGTACAGCAAGTATCCTACACTTATGTTGTATATCAACAGATCGTTATATAGCTATCATTCATCCACTGAATTATGAGGTGAAAATGTCTAAAAAGCGGATCAGTATTCTGTTATGTTTAACATGGACTCTATCCTTTTTTATATCTTTTATACCTATACTACTTGGTTGGCATAAACCCTTTGCAAAGTTGCCTCAATTCATGACGCCGTCAAATGGAATGAAGCAGGTGTATGCTGATAGCACAAGGGATGATGCGGAGGATGCATTCACGTGTGATTTTAATGTAAATCCTTATTATGCTACAATATCATCATCAATTTCTTTTTGGATACCATCTGTAATTATGGTTGTTGTGTATATTCGTATATTTATTGAGGCTAGAAGACAGGAGAGGAAGATTGCACGACTACAGATCAACTATCATCAATATGATAATAATGATAATAATAATAATAATGATAACAATAATAACGACAATATGAAGCCATCACAAACACCCTCCTCAATGAAATCATTAAATTTACTTAATACAAAATGTCGCTCAGTAGATAAACTATGTACAAACTACACAGCACTGAGTAGACGAATCGCAAAGTCATCTTTTTGCGCTAATTATAATAACAACAATAATAATAGTTGCAGTACACCATGCCTACAGATCACAGATGAACGTTACAAAGCTCAGATAAAAATTAAACATGAGAGTAAAGCAGCACGTACATTGGGTGTAGTGATGGGCGCTTTCCTGTTGTGTTGGTTACCATTTTTTCTATGGTATACTATTACTAATCTATGTAAATGTCCTTATCCAAGTGTATTACAAGAAATACTCTTTTGGATTGGTTATTTGAATTCAACGATCAATCCAATAATTTATGCATTTTATAATCGAACATTTCGTAATGCATTTATTAAGATTATTGAATGTCAAAAAGCGACTACATCAAGTGATGATCCCCAGCAGCAGATGGATAGTTATCGATCACCAGTTACCCGGAGAAATAAAATGGATGCATTAGTGGATGGAAGGTGTGCTAGTGTTAGGATAGAGGATAGTAATAGGTCGACAAATGTTCCTTATTTTACTGAAAATAAAAGTATAGATTATGAAGAAAATATTTAAAGCTGACGGAGATTGTGTACATTGTTTGAACAATTTTGTTCAGTGATGTTTTTAGCATGATGTTAAGCAAAAAGCAAAGCGGAAAGATTTCCGATGTTTGAGAATAACATTTTCAAACAAGCTTTCTTTTTATTTATTGTACATATTATTATTGTTATTATGATGTTGCGAATTATGTTGTTATGTGAGGAGATTGACGGACACTTTGATGAAGAGGTTATTTTTTTCATATTTGGCTTATTTTTCTTCCTGCTTGTTATTTGAACGTAATTCTCCAGGAGAGATTTTTCATGTTCTAGGACATGAGACCTTTTAATATTGCTTGAGCACTGATCGTATTGTCCGGTTGTCCAGGCTCAAGTGAGTGGAATTGACTGGGTGAAGTTGACTGATAATCAGGCCGACGATCCCACTTATTTAAAGGAAAACCTCTATTGATTATGTAACGCAAACTTATTTAACTTTTGTCATCCGATATCTGTTGTTCTACATGATGCTAAGAAAAATAGGGTACAATGACTGGTGAATCACGAGTGATAAGTAAGTTTTGATTTTGGTGCCACTATTCCAGTGAAACAGTTATTTTGCTGATGGTCAAAATCCTCTATGTTCAGGAATCGTTGTTATTTTTTTGGAACTTCTTTCTGTCCTTTGAAGTCTTCTTTTGCTGGCTACATGATTTTCCACAATCTCTCATCTCTTCTACACATAACAGCCTTTACGCTACCTTCCCAATTAACGTTTCACTGGAGCGCAATGTCATTCGGTAGTCTCCTCAGTGTGTGCGGCCAATCCGTATGCATTTTATTCAGCACATATTTTGAGCAATAGGTTCTTGGTTGGTTCGTCCCCAGAGTTTATTGTTTTCTTAATTCTTTCTCACCATGTTATCTTCAAAATGGAACGAAGATACCTGTGTTATGAAAGTCTGTGATAGCCCATTTACAATGTTTTGCATCGATGTACGCGCCACATTTCTCATGCATATTGAAGAACTGACTGACTTAGCATTGGTTTTGAATTCTCTGTCCGTGAGAAACTTCTTCAATGATTTTGGAATGAGTTCTTTGTTAAATTTCTGGAGAGAATGAAACAAACTTTGGATAAAACATTTCGACTGGAACAAGTCATGTATTGATAAAATCGTCACAATACGGATCGTCATTGAACAAAGCTTGGAATGGCAGTCACCTCTCTATCTCAACTTCATCGACTTTGAAAAGGCATTCAACAGGGTCGATTGAGAGGCAATTTGGAAACTACTTCGCTAATAGGGGGGTACCGCCGACAATTAGACATCTCATCCAACAGTTGTCAGACAATGCTGCATGCCAAGTAATCCACAACGGGAAACTTACAGAATCCTTTGAAGTAAAGATGGGAGTAAGACAAGGCTGCCTACTATCGCCAATGATTGTCCTGATTGCAGTAGATTGGATAATGAGACAGACAACAGGCAATGAGGAAACAGGCCTAAAATGGACCCACACAAAAAACTTGGAGGATCTGTGCTTCGTCGATGATAATATATGTCTGATTTCCAACAAACTGAACGGTATGCAAATGAAAAGCAACACGTCGACAGAAGGAGCATCCATAGAAGATAGGATTTTAAGTAAACATAGAGAAAACAGAGGTGATGAAGACTTCTGGCCAACAGCAATAGCAACAACAACAGACAACAATCAGCATAAATGGGAGAAATCTGAAAGAAACAACCTCCTTCACCTACTTGGGAAGCAGCATTTCATCTACAGGCAGATGGAACTGACAAGGATATCAAAGCAATGATCAGTAAGGTGCAGGTCAAAAGCTTTTAGCATCATAAATAAGATCAGGATTTTCAAAAACATTGTGGAGCCAGTGCTATTGTACGGTTCAGAGGCTTGCACTGTGCGTCATGAAGAGGACCTCAAACAAACTACAGACTTTCTTCAGCACCTGCCTCTGCTCAATACTCAAGATCAGATGGACGGCCAGAAAAGATCAGGGATCTCTGGCGATGAGCAAACCAACTCAACAGGAAACGATTGTGAAACAAATAGGCAGGAAGAAATGGAGATGGATTGGCCATACTCTGAGAAAACCATCAAGTGACATCACTAGACAATCCATCGCTCGAGTGGAAGCCGAAAGGGAGGTGGCGAGTTGGTCGTCAGTGCAAGGGTGACTTGGAGGAGATCGTGTGAAGAGGAGATGAAAGCATGTGGGTGGACATGGAGCCAGGTGAAAACTTTAGCAGAGAACCGAACTCAATGGAGATGTGCAGCTGAAGTCCTATGTTCCTCTAGGAATAAAAGGAAATAATAATAATATAAATCTTGTTTAAATGGTTATGTGACCTGGCAGAATGTTATCAATATGAATATAATTAACCAATAAAATCTATATTGTGAGCTAGCTACAACGTTATCCACAAGAAAAACAGTAATACTAATACGTAAAATAGAGAAGAGAAGACGGAAGTTTTGATGGGAGAGCTTTTATTTTCCCAGGCGATATCGAAGTCCGCCAAAAAAGAGGTTGAATATAAATTTGACCATTGAAAAAGTTGAATTAACTGAAAACCTTTGAGCGTTAAAATACAATAAGAACCCACCCTTCATAAGAAGTTAAGGAGTGCAAAAGTCCGATTACTAAAACTTTAAAATATGAGTTTCTAGGTGGCTGAACCGCATATGAATCCTTAGCGCTTGGTTCTTTTTAGGCATTTATGTACAGCAAAAATAAGAAGACATTTGGTTGATGCAGTACTCCTTGGATCTCACACCTTATAGCGATCGTTTCAAACACCAAGGCATTGTTCACTAGACCACTTGGGCCCAAAGAGCCACCTCTTGCACAGCAGATGTCAGTTATTGTTCATTTTCAATTAAATTTTGATTTTCTCGTGAATTGTTTGGATACCGTTGTAGCTTCGGCGTAGGGAGGTGTCACTGCAGCAGAGGCTTAAGATTTCCCTTCAGTCATTCTACGGGCGATTCAGAACTGAATTAAAATTAAGAAAAAACAAAGGACCATTGTGGAGTGCATAGAAGTGGTTTCATTTTATATACACTAGATCTTTCACATAGGTACATACTTTAAAATTTGTCAGTGACTATTTTAAGACGTTATTCTCATGCACATAATTCTAGAATGTATTTCAACTTAATACAGTGAAGAATGAAAAGGTAAGATATTTAGAGCTTTTCCGATAGTCAGTACTATTAAAGTTGAGTATTATGCGATTGTCCAAAAAGAAAAAACGCAAAGCAAGTAGGGTGCAGTCTTTAGAGTTAGTCAAAAATCTCTGGCTAAGGTTGTAATTCTTTTTCCTGAAGTCTGAGGCAAATGCCATTTATTTCGCTATACCATAGTTAACTAGCTGAGGTATACATATTCGTATTATTTTTTTTTCGATGATAGCAGTAATAACAGATTCAATCTGATTAAACATTTACATACACTACAGAAGTTTCAGTCTGTATTTTATCAACTCTTTGTACACTACCTTTCAGGAAAGTCGTGATCCTTGTCGACGCCAGGTAAAATCCTGAGTAACATCATCCTGTAGAGAATAAAAGACGAGCTGGATATAGAACTCCGACCAGAAAGCGCTCGATTCAGGAAAGGCAAGTCATGTTCTGACCAAATTGCAACTCTACGCATCATCATCACCATCGAACAAAGCATGGAATGGCAATCAAACCACTATTTCAACTTTACAGACTTTGAGAAGGCCTTCGACAGAGTTGACTGAGAAGTAATTTGGAAACTACTCGAGTACTAAGGCGTACCCGAAATATTCATCAACCTTATTCAACAGCTGTATGACAACGGCACTTGTCAAGTGATCCACAATGCTAAACCAAGCGAGGCATTTGGAGTAAAAACAGGTGGAGTCAGACAAGGTTTCTTATTATCACCAATGATATTCATGATTGTGGTGTACTGCATTATGCGTCAGACAGTGAGTTGGAAACGAGAAGACGGGGATATCTTGGACCCACCGACGTGAAGAACTTAGAAGACTTGGATTTCGCGCGTGCATGATTTATGTTTGATGTCACACAAAATCGAAGACTTACAAGTGAAAATCGACAAACTGGTCGAAGAAGCAGCCGGCGAAGACAGGACTCCAGTTGAACATAGACAAGATCGAGGTTATGAAAATAACCAACCAACAACAACAATAGCAGCAGCAACATCAAGCGCCAATCACCACCAATGGGAGGGATTTGAAAGAGGTTACTTCATTCGTTCACTTATGTAGGGAGCATTGTCTCAACTACAGACAGTCGGAACGGACGAGGATGTCAAATCGAGCGAGAATCGGGAAGGCGAGAAACACATTCATCAACCTGAAACCAATCTGGAAATCTTTGTCACTCACTCAGCATCAACAACATTCAGTTAGATTTTCAATACAAACGTCAAGTCAGTTCTTCTATACGGATGTGAAACGTGGCGAGTGGGTCACAAAGAATATTTCCAACAGCCTGTTGCAGACCAGACTTTTATCAACAACTGTCTTCACTGGCTCTATACTGAAGATCAGATTGTCGGGCCGGAAAGAATCATTAACAAGGAACTATGGGAACAATCAAAACAAGAACCAATCGCCAACAAACAAATATGCAGGAGAAATTGGAGATGGATTGGACACTCATTGAGGAGGGAGGCCGCTGGGTGACATCGCGCGCGCGTCAGGTCATCGCTCTAGTGGAACCCGGAAGGGAAGTGGCGAGTGGGACGCCAGTGCAAGGGTAATATGGAGTAGATAGTGTAAAGAGGAGCTGAAAGAGTATGGACTAACATGGATGCAAGTGGAAAGTACAGCAGAAGACTGAAGCAAGTGGAGACGTGCACTTGAAGCCCTATTTTTCACTAGGAACCCAAAAGAACAATAATAAATAAAAATAAAAGTCGTGATCCTCCCTCGGGGAACTCTGTGTGACACTGTAAAATAATCATGCTGGGATACCCGGCCGCCAGAGGTGACAGGTTATTCAAAAATAGAACTAGTCGTATTCTTCTTTGCTCCTCTCATTAATCACCCAGTATGATGTTCACGTATACGTTTGTGTCCTTAACCCTGTGTACACCCGACATACATCGTTCCACAGGAACAAGTACACTGATTGATGCATCGTGAAATGGACCCGAGAATGTGATTTGTTCAATGTTGCTTGAAATATCTTCTCCAGACACTTGGTAAGGTGAGTGCTAAAGGTTTCTGCTTTCCCGATTTCCCCTAATTCATACACCGCATACTCGGTATTACATTTTCTAGGCCATGGTTCTAGGGTGAATTCTTTGTTCAATATAATTACGAGTGTTGAGGTCTTCAAAATGATTCGCGACAAGTAAAATTTTCTTAGCCGTTACGTTTTCTTATGTTGTTTATGGCTGAGTATAAGTATTTTCTGTTTATCAAAATAATAATTTACAATTAGGAGTGCAAATTACATAGAGTAGAATACGTAACGTAAGCGATAGATCCCATATGCAAGCATCTACTCGACTCTTAACACCAGATTAGCACGATGTCTATATTCATATTTGCTTTTTTTAATTATGATTTAGGTGAGTGAACAAAATATTTCAGCATAAAAATTTTTTATTTAATTTATTTTTCTACGTCGTCATCATGGTGTTTCATTTCTTTCTTTTCTCTTACTTTCCATATTACGTTATCCCCTTTCTGAGCTAATATCCATTAACTATTAAGTCTAGAATAAGCTAACACATGTTTTAGGCGATATTTGCCTCGTTCTAATAACGATTCGTTGTAGTCTGAATTCTGGGAACCGACCTCTGTAGCTGACAAGACTTCTTTGAGACAAGTACGGTCAAAAAATGCTTCAAAGACCGTAAAAAGACGACTATTCGACGATAAATCCATTCGGTTTTGTTCTGTGACACAGAAAACTCAAGGTTATCTCATCAATGCCATCATACAGCTCTACAAACAAAAGATGACTTTCTAGGCGCTGAAAAAATTGCTTTGGAACAAAATCAGTGAGCTAACATTCAACTGTAGAAGGTTCTTTGGAATCATCCTCAACAAGATGAGAATCAAGACTGTGTCCAAAAGAATCCCACATCATTACTTCCTCTAGACAGTTTAGGATCAGAATCACTTTAATCGAATGAAGGCAAAGTCATTTCGTGCAACAACACATTTTCAGTAAACACACAACCACGAAGAGAAATATTAGAGTTAATGATGAGACAGGGAAAAAGACAAGTAATTAAGGATCAAGTCAACATACGATATACAAATGGTAGAACAGTGACATACAGTCTAGGAGGAAAATGGATAATAGTTATTAAATTAATGTATAGATTCAAATAAGTATAAATCTTGCGATTGAGTCATTCAATATGGATTATTAAAAGAGAGTCTGCTGAGGTGTTCGTCAGCTGCTTTCACCTTTATTGTTTTAACTGGAGATAACTGGATGATATGGTAGTCGTCTGTGATAAACAGATAGAAGCTATAGAAATCCTTAACCAGGTAAATACAGTACAAAACAGCATACTGCTAACATGCGCGAAAGAGAATAATGATTGCTTCCTATTGCCAGAAGTACTCATTATCCACTGAAGAAATGGATCAGTTATATGATCCTTTTACAGAATTCCAAATGGATTAGACAGCATCTAAATTTTAATAGATTTTTATCCACTAGAAAGAGACTTTCGTTAGTTGCTTGTTCAAACGCATTCAGCATATATGGACAGACGATGTCCCTGAATGAGAAAAAGAACACCTCATTAAAATACTATTAGATAACAGCTGTCCACAGAAATTCACTATGTGTTGCACAAGTATCGACTGAAGGTCTCCACCGATCCGTTCAGCTCCTTAAAAAAGTTGTTTATATATCCCTGCAGTTTAAGGGTTATCAATAAAGTCTGATCACAAAAAAAAGATTAAGGGTGGCAATTCATAGAACTCACTATGCAATAAAAATTATTTCCTTAGATAAAACTATATCTACGCCGTCCTCTGAACCCTCACATAATCATAATGAAGGTGTCATACTCCACTGTGTTTATCAATTTACATGTGTTTGAGGACATACGTATATAGACAGAACACATCTGTCTGTCTCTCTGTTTTCGAATTTTACACCAATGTACACCAATTCAAGTTGCCACACTCCCTCATGTACCACACAAAACAAGAGAAGAAAGTAGAAGAAATGCATACAAGAGACAGTAAACAGAGGTGTGAGACAAAGGAATAATAATCACAAAGAAACAAAACAGTTTCATTGAAAATCATAAGTCACAAGGAGTTGATGCATCTGCGCCACTGAAAAGGATTTTGAGCCATGTCACCAATTGTTTCCAACCATTGGTTTTTACTGTCCCGAGGATCCCAACCAGTCAGGAAGTCTACAACTTCCTACGTGGCTTAGACTAATTGTTGCAGATTTGATTGACTGATAGAGCCATGTTTTGTTTGACCTCCACCAGCTTTTTTCCAGCCTAACCCTATATCAGCTGACATTTTCCATTGTCGAGGAAGGCGATGACTAGGCTACCATGCGTAACACATGTCCTAACCGTCTCAGTCGATGTAATTTCACAGCCTCGTCTATTGATTTCTCCTCCTTGTCTAGCACTCGACCGATGCCTAACCTCAATATTTCTCACCTTATTATACCACTTCGCACGGGAAATAGAACGCAGGCACCTATGATCAAATACAGCTAATCTTTTCATGTCTTCCACTCTCAAAGGCCTGATCTTACAGCAGTAAAGGAGGACGGCGCGGACTGATGAGCAGTACACCCGCCCTTTGGTCGATAGTCGGATATCACGTCTCATAAGGTCAATGCTACAGAAAATAATTCGAATTGTCTGCAGCAACAAATAAAATCGCCAGATAAAACTGATCCTGTAGACATCCAATATCATCTATCACGAAGCACATCGTGGAGACGAGCTTGATTTCAATGTTACCTTTCAACACAATTTTGGATAACATACTTGAATGCGTTGAAGCCTTTGTCATAAGAAAGCCCAAACCCGGTTTATGTCTTTAAAAATTATTTGTTTTTACATTAAACCTGTCTTAATAATCTAATTTGGAAACAAGGTTCAATTTTTTTAAATAATATTTTCATCTTCTTCCTTCTTTCATCCTACCCTACATCCTTAAGTCACCATCCTATCCCCTATTTGTGACCTTAACCTCTACACAGTTTGACATGTATTGTATGAACCCTTGCTCTCTTACCTTCTATAAAGATGTATATGACAAGTAATTGTGTGATCATAATAATCAGAAAAAATGTGTTGCGCAAATACATTTTACGTCCCAGATAAACCGACTGAAATTGCTTTTAGTTTAAAACGAGAATAAAGACATTTACAGTTCAGCAGTAATTGAACACATAAGATGTTTTGGTGGGATCAGTATAGGACACAATGGCAGGATTTAAAGGAAAAGAAAGGTTTCTATAGTTTGATTTGTAAGGATTAGTTATGTTTTACGGGTTGATCACGGATTGATATCAGTTAGAGAACCATTGAAAACCAGGGAGTAATGGACAGCTGCTGTTTCATCCTAGTTTGGGAATCATCGGCAGTACGCACCCACTGGGTTTCGAACCCGGGACCTTCCGGTTACAAGGCAAGCTCGTATACCATTCAGCCGCTGGAACCCGATTCAATGGCTCGTGAATTCTAACTTCTACTAATTCGTGATTTAGCGCGACCCCAACCATTGTCGTTGGTGGGACATCCATCCACACACGTGACATCTGGATGGACCTCACTGGTCACGACTTCTCACTAGAACTCAGGAAACTCCAACCTGTAGCAAGTCACTAGCGAGCATCAGATTAACTTTGGGGGTCGCGCTAAATCACGAATTAGTAGAAGTTAGAATTCACGAGCCATTGAATCGGGTCCCAGTGGCTGAATGGTATACGAGCTTGCCTTGTAACCGGAAGGTCCTGGTTCGAATCCCAGTGGGTGCGTACTGCCGATGATTCCCAAACTAGGATGAAACAGCAGCTGTCCAGTACTCCCTGGTTTTCAATGGTTCTCTAACTGATATCAATCCGTGATCAACCCGTAAAAGAAATGTTCTTAAAAAGAAACAAATCTAAAAAAGTGCTTCTATTACCTGAAAGAATGTATGTGAATTTATCTACCCATGGGGTATTTTCAAAATTTAGGAGTGAATCAGTTAAAAAAATTCGTATTTCTGAAAAATCCATGATTAAGAAAAACAGATATTCCGCGAAAATTCAAAATCTAATTATTTGTTTGGTTGATATTAATTTAAATGATCAATGTAACATCAAAAGTTGGTATCTAAGGATTTGATTGATTACAGGATTTCATTATGAGCTGACATTAGTTAGAACTGAAGTAGTATTCGTTAGTCGTTTTGTGATAATTAGCTGCTTGGTTGTTTATTCGACTTGTCGAATTGTAATTTGTAAAATGAATGTGAAATGAAGTTCAATGAACTTCATTAAAGGCGTAAAATGATGAAAATTCTTTAGTAGTGGTGCACATCTTCAGACATGTTATTTTAGCAGGGAATTTGCACATTTTTATGCCTTACATAGTTAATATTGGCTTCCGAGTGGCAAATACACTCGATTCTCTGCCATTAATGCCAACTGTCTCTATGATAGCCTACAAACATTCACTGCATATTCCCACACTATTCAGTGTAGCCCTTTGATGCCTTATACGCCATTTCAAATTTATTTTTGTTGTCCCTTTAGGTTCCATGTGCAACATGAAGCTACAATAGCACGTCTCCACATTGTTCTGTTCCCTGCAGGCTTCATTAGCTCCCCTTAGAATTACATGCAAGCTCCGATCTCCTCCGCATATGATTACCTTCATGTTACTCTTGGACGTCACATTCACCTTTTCCCAGTACTTTTCAACTCAAATGATGGCCTGTAGCGTGATGTCATTTTACAGTCTCCACTTTTCCCCAGAGGTATGTTGACTGATGGGTTCTTGGTTGGTTTGTTCCAAGAACGTCTTCTTGCTGATTGTCTTTGGCTGGCTATTTAACCTTCAATATGTAGCGAAGGTGGTTGTTACTAAAAGTCTGCATTAGCCTGTTGTAAATGTTTTGCATGACAATCTGGCCGAGTTTCTGACGCGTATAGAAAACGTGATGCACTTAATATTGGTGAAGAAAATCTCAATTTCGTTCTTTATTTTGAGTGCGGAAGGTTTCAAAGGTGATTTCCTTTCCTATTCCAGGTATGACATCTTTATTCCCGCCGAATGTAGTTCAAACGATGCTGTCTGGATAAGTAAAGAGGCGACTTCCTTTAAATTCCCCTAGATGATAGTGTTTGATGTTTGTTGTTCGCTGGTTACTTTCACTGATTCCCTTTTCTCAATGTTCAGCTGAAGTCATATTTTCGCTAGCTGCTTCTTCTTAAAGCCTGGTAGTTGTCACCTGTAAGTCTATGACATTGTTTGGTGTTAGACATACATCATTGTCGAAATCCTTATATTCTAGAGACTTCTTGCTCCACAATTATGGTCTGCAGCATGATGCAGTCCACAAATATTAGAAATAACATCGGTAGTAACAAGCAGCCTTTGTGCAGATGCTTTATGTTCCCCTCTAACTAATATCCTAAATGCTTCCTTCTCCGAAAACGTTGTACCTGTTCCATGGAAAGACATTAAAATAGTCCCTGTCCCTAAACCTGGCAATATCAAGAATGTAGAGTTCAGACCCACTGCCCTTACTTCCCCGTTTCTGAAGCTCATGGAAAAACTATTACTTCTTAAACTCGGCCCCTCCCTTAAAAGCTTCGAAGAACCCAAACAATTTGCCTACAGACAGGGTAGGAGTACTTAAGACGCTGCAGCCGTCTTACACAACAGTATTGTCTCATCATTAGATAAAGGTGCCAAATATGTTAGCTGCACGTTTCTCGACTTCACTTCTGCTTTTGACTCTGTACCTAGATGTCTCTTGCTAAATAAGCTCTCCATGACACAAACGGAGTCCTGGGTCACTAACTGGTTGCATTCCTACTTTTCAAACAGAATGTAGTGCGCCATATACAAAGGCGAATCCTCCTCTGCTGTGCTCACTGAAGCTGGTGTCCCCCAAGAGGCCGTACTCTCTCCACTTCTCTTTTCTTCTTTCTACATGACCTACCATCTTCAAATGACATTAACTTTGTCAAATATGCTGATGACCTAACTGTATCTTTACCTGTCAAATGTCAAAGTGACTGCTCTAAACTAAATGGCTTCTTATCAGAAATCAGCCAATGGTCCAAGGAAAACGGACTCACCTTAAACCCCTCCAAATGCCAAACAGTTAATTTCACCTTTAGGCACAAATCTGACCTAAACAAACTGGTTAGCACCCACGACGTGTGCAACATAGATGGCACTGAAATAGAAACCAAGTCGGAAATTAAATACCTAGGCGTCATTCTATCTTCTGATCTTTCCTGGTCGTCTCATATCTTGACGATTTCTAAGAAAATACTCCGTCTTACCTTCTACATCAAGAAGTTAAGACATTCTGGTGTAACCCAACCCTTACTCCTACAATTTGTTAACTCCCATATTCTGCCTATTATTCTCTATTGCTCCCCCTTAGTCTTTCCTGGGCTATTGAAGAAAGACTATACCTTATTACGTAGGATGTTAAAGGTTGTCAGCAGGGTAAGCAGTTTGCCACTTAGCCAGCTTGTTAATATTCTGGTGGACAGGCACATGGACTCATGTGAAAAATGGGCGAAATCCATTTTATCTGACTCACAACACCCTCTACATTCACAACTCTCCCCATGTATCTCTTCAGGGAAAACCAGAAGCCTATATAGGAAACTATATGCCCGCACTAGTAAGTACAAAAACTCATCCATACCCTACCTAGCTCGTGTTCTGTGCGATAAAGAAAGCGTTAGGCGTGAAACCTTTAACTTATTAAATAGTCAGTAGAACAAGGGATCTCGTCTTTCCAACTCACATCATTTACAGGTACAACGTTTTCTCTCTACTTTTTTTCTCTTTCTGTATTTATTTTTGTTATGTGCCGTTTTCTTTCTCTCTTCCTTACAAACTCTACTTAAAACATTCTTGTTCGTTCTTCCACACTCTGTATATCTCGACCATTTTGCTATCGCTTACGCCAGTAAATATGCTAGTAGTATCTACTTTTCTAACACCTTCAATACTCTGTTTAAAATTTGGCTTTGCTACCGACATGCTAATATGTTGTTGTCAAAACTGACTGAGATAACTTTAATCTATGTAGAACTTTATTTAGTGTTATCGTACTGACTGGATGCAGTATTGTAGTAAAAATGCTGAGAATTCCATTCTGTGTCACAAGTACTGATTTGGAATAAAGCTTATCTTATCTTAATTCATGTATACCCTTCAAAGGCTTTGCAGAGTTTTCTGTTGTGGATCGGCTCATGTATGACATTGCCATATAGCTGTTTTGAATGTGGTTGATGAGGACTATGTGCACCCATAGTGTTGAAGTAGCTTCCAAATTATTTTATGGTCAATGCTGCTGAAAGAATTTTGAAAGTCGATGGATTTGGGATAGAGATTGGACTATGCTTTTCTGCTGTGTTCCTTGATGATGTGTAAAACTGATATTTGGTCCCCAAGCAATTTTCTTATCCTTAATCCGGCATCTTCAGGGGTTGATGTGGCCTAATATCTTCCCTAGTGTGGACATGAACGTGTTTTCGCGCCAGTTCTTGGAGAGGCATAAGTTGTTATTCTTCAATAGTTTAACAGAGTAGCCTTCCTCCAAGTAAGTAAGTGCCTTTTCTTCCGTCCAGACGTTTGGAAATGATTGCTTCAGCATATCTGCTGCGGTTTCTAAATCAATCTTTTACTGCTTCCAGAGGATTTCCGTATTATCCTCCTACCTTGTCGGCATTTTATCAGTGGAGTGATCGCTTTAGTTGGAGAACTTATGTCCAATGGCAGTTCTCTGCTTGGTGTTTCCGATGTTTTTGAGCGAGTAGTAGGTGATGGTCGATTCCATCGTTTTATTTATTTCCCCTCTTTGTGGTCCATTTAGATTTTGCTAAACGACCTGAAACGCAATATCCCCTGAACGTCTCACTTTTGCCCTACTCTCTCCGCACCACATTTCTGACCATCTAACCAGAAGCAAAACAATCTGTTATCGCTCAAAAGAAAATACTACCACCTAGGTCATTTTTTCAGTAAATTACTGATAATCACTATACCAACAATCAAAGCGGTAAAAGACAGAGAAAAAACGAAGCAAAACAAAACGAAAATCCCAATAAAACCTGAGGTGTTTTTGCACGACCAAGAAATAACAAAACCAGAATATGCATAATGGACAAAAACAAAAATATTTTTATTTCATTATAAACTAACTTCATAATTCTTTCTAATCAACCGCCAGTATCATGGCTGTTCTTGCTTACGGATGAATGGATAATTAACTGTAAAGCAGTGTATCCTTAAAGAGTAATCATAACAATAATTTATGAAATTTCGCTTCTCACAACTTCTTCACATTACCTATGCTAAGTGTGATTAGGGCGAATGAATAAATAAAAGCCTAATGAATTGCCTTATACATCATTACATAATTATGTAAAGAGTTTATCTGAAGGATGTTTTGTTCACTTCTGTTTTTTATATACTTCGTTATACACCAGAAGAGAGAAATAAACCAAAGAATAAGGCTCAGGATAAATAAATAAATATGTTAATGTAAAATATAACAGTGTTAAACCAAAAAAGGAAGTAAAAGCGCTTCCATTCCCCTGGAAGTAAATCCAATTGAAGTCAGTGAATGAATATATAATGATAATAATAATAATAATAAAGATAATCATAAATTGCAAAACACTGATGAAATAAACGAAGCCGATTGTTATGTTGATGTTTTTGTCGTTGTTATTATTGGCTATTATTCTGTGAGTAGTAATTAGTGTGCCAGAATGTTTATTTTTATTGAGTGATGTGAAGAAGTTAGAACACTACGAAATACTTCAAAGCCGTATAAAATGATTGAATTGTCTTTTAATTTCATACAAAAATAAAATTACGATTTTCTGTGATAATTTCATGCTTGAATAATTGTCCTTTTCGTTAATTCCTTACGTTCTGAATGGACTACAGTGGTTGGAGCTTTCAAAAGGTTACGATAGCTATGGTGAGGTTTTCATACACTCACTTAACCTGCATTCCTCGTTTGTCTAACGGCTGGTTAGTTAGCTGGGTGAGCTTCAGCTGAGTGCTGACAATAATGAAATCCATAAGATGTGAGTAGTTTGATGAGTGTTCTAACATTTCACCATCGAAATATAAAGCGTTGCCGTGCAGGATTCGGCGTCTTTATAGCTATAGTTGTACATTGTTAGAGTACATTAATTCTTGGATGATTCGTGATAAATTGGAAGTAATACTTCACGTCTATACGGTCTGCCAAAGGTACTTAAACCAGGACTTCCTCTTCGCCCAATCATGGATATGTCAAACTCCACCTACCATGGAGTGGCAAAGTGGCTAGGTAGACTCCCCCAACCATTACACAAGATGGTAGTAAATCATAGTGTTAAAGACGTTTTTAAAATTCATTGCTAACGTGGATAATTACAATGTGAATGGGAAGCAAATGCTATCCTTAGATGTAGCATCACTGTTTACCAATGTACCACTTATGGAGACTGTGGAATTTATATGCCAACAGATACTAGAAAAACAGATCGACATCGGAATGCCGGTTATTAGCCTGAAAGAGTTGATTTTAAGATGTACTATGAATGTACATTTCATATTTAACAACCTTTACTACAGGCAAATCGACGGTATTGCCATGGGTTCTCCGTTGGGGCCAATTTTAGCAGATTTCTTTCTTGCCAAGATTGAAAATGGTCCATTGAAAAAAGTAATAGAAAAAGCTGATTATTATTTTCGTTATCTTGATGATACGTTTATTATTCTTGATGTGAAAGCTGACAAGAATGAAATGTTGATAAAATTCAGTGATGCACATCCATCGCCAATTCTCACTTGTTAAGATGAACGTGATGGTAGACTACATTTCCTTGACGTCCAATTGAGCAGAAGAGAGGATGGTTCACTCAAGAGAGAAGTCTATAAAAAACCTACATCTGTAAGACAATAATACGCATTTCCTCAGTTTCGTACCAATCCGATAAGAAGTCAATTTGGTCAGATGCGTCACGAATACAGAAAGACGTATCTGTACAGATGACTCCCTAGAGAATGAGCTAGGATACATCCAAATAACGCCGGTCCAAATGGGTTACCCTAGTAGATTTGTAACGAGGCACATGAATATTAGTTAGAATAAAGAAAAACTGACAACACTTGAAAAGAAACAATTGTTCATTGAACTGCAATTTAATAGGGACGTGGCTAGCGAAGTCTTACATCGGAGACTATCGAGAGCAATAGAGCGGGCTTATACTACCGCCACCCTCTGTTTGACATTTTCCAGCCGACCAATTTTGATCGCTCAATTAAAAGATAAGCTACCTAGTTGTGCCACTTCCATGTGTATCTATAAATTTAGTTACTCCTATGGAGAAAGCTATATAGGCCGAACAGCTAGACAGCTTAACAAACGCATTAATGAGCATCTTCCTTCATGGTTCAGAAAAGGTCAAATAAAATCCATACGAAGTTCTATTTTGGCTCATTTGATTGATAGCGGTCACCAAGTGGACAAAAATAGTGCCTTAGATGTTATCTATCGCATTCCATCGAGCCTTTCGAACAGAATCAGAACCCGTCTTTTGCGCTTAGCCAAAGCTATGGGAATTCGAGAGAACAATCCTAGTCTTTGTATACAAAAGAAGTTTGTTCTAACTTTGTCTCTCCCTTGGCCTAGGTGAATTCTATTCAAAACCCTCCCACCCTTTCTCATCTTCCATCTCCTTAGTACTTTTATGATATTTATTTAAACTCTGATTATCGTTCCATTTCACTTTTTAAGATTTGACCTAATTTATTTATTTATTGAATTGTCTACATATACACATATACTATCTTTCAAGTATTGGTTTGTAGGGATTTGGTTGATTGGTTACAGGATTTCATCATTAGCTGACATTAGTTAGTCCTATACCAATGTTATAGGAGCTCGCCTTGTAACAAGAAGGTCCTGGGTCAAAACCCCGGTGGGTGCGTACTGTTGAAGGGTCCCAAACTCGGACGAAACAGCTGTCTAGTACTCCCAGGTTTTCAAATGGTCCTCTAACTAATATACTATCTTTGTTATTCTTATCACCTGCATGAAACACATTATCAATATTTTGTTATCATTATAATCATCGTTATTAACTTCGTTCACAGCATTTACCATATCCTTATTATTATTTGATCCACAAAATCAGCGTCATTGGTTAACATTTTTATATATGTCTATGTAAATTACAGTAAAGCCTGAAGAAGATCTAATTGAAACCAACAATATTGTTCGCTTATATGTCTTGTTTTAATATTATAAATGGGAATATTTAAAGATTTGAAATATTCAACCTGCAGACATATTCAAATAACCGCTGGACTTATAATTTTGAAGGACTCTTAAACCAAGATTTAGCTGTGAATCGTCCATAAAATACATCAGAAGAGAGAGAGAGAGATAACAATTAACGCAACCACTGCTACAAAGACAAAAGTTTCTACTCACGTTTTTTCTCCTTCATGAACTGCAATGATACTCTGATTGGATACTAGGTAGTAGTAGTAGTAGTAGCTATTTTCTAGTCCTTTGTTTGTTGAAGACTGAATTCTACCAGTCATGTCTGCGATTCGGCCTGTATGCTAGGGGTTTTTCAGCACGGTTGTCTCTGAATTGTCTCTGATTGGAGCAAAAACAATGAGTTCTGCAGAATAAGATGGTACCATCCTTTATTTTGTCACATGTGTGAACAGAGTAGTTTTAACCCTTTAAACGTAGTTTATTTAGCACAAGTTCAGAAAATTGAAGATACCCTTTTCTTTCTCACGCAATGATGACTAACATAAGAATTTTAACCAAGAGATGACAATCCAATTGAATAGGGAATATTTCTTCGCTTAATCCTTCTGCAAGCTATAAATATTGATAGGAAACAGAATTTAAGGAATAAAGCGAATTTCGGTAGAACTCGTCAACTCAATACACTGAATACATCAGTGATGGAATATCGAAAATACACTGTGAGATATATAACAGATGAGAAAATGAACTATAGCGAATTACTCATGCGAATAAATCAGGTGAGAATGTGTTAAGGGTACAGTTCAGATGTATATGGGTGAGGGGGAAGGCTTTAAGCGATTAGAAACAATATTTTAATGGATTACGCTTCAGTTTATTCACTACAATAGACAATTAGTTATCAGAGAGAGAGATACTGAAACCGTCACAGTATTCAAAGTGAACAATTATAACAATGGAGGATAATGAGACCGACAAAAGACAGTTTTAAATGAGTCAAGAACAATAATAGTAATGAGTAATGCACTGAAATATCAACATGAATAACAGTAAGTGAGTATAGGTATTATAGTACTGGATTCAAAATGACCACTATTTCCTTCATTTCACAGAAACCGGGTTTGTAAACACTACTTCCTAAAATAAGAATGATTTTGCTCAAAAATGAGGATGAAATCACGATAATGTGACCTGATAAAGACTCACGAGTGGCGTGGAAGCACGAAGCAGACTATGTGCCTCGACGCCTTTACACTGGCTTTAATTTAGTTGGATAGTATGTGTCAGCAACCTATTAGTTTTGGCCTATGATGCAGTTTCGCTTGACTTTTATTTCCATGATTTAGATTCAGCTTCCCGCATTATTACACAAATTGTTAGTGAATTATCATTTTATCCACTTCTTGCTTTTATTATGCAAATCCTCGAGTTACTGTTCATATTTTAACCTTCTACTTATAAGTTAGGGAGGCATAATTTTTGAGCAGCGCTTTTGTAATTTCGGAATCCTCTGTTAAGTGACATCAAGTCACCCTAACAAGTAAACTACAATTGCTCAGTATGTTAACATAAGTAAAATTTATAGGATGTAGGCGACTGATGCAAAGCCGAAAAACTAAACGATATTATTATTATCATTTTCCTAGTGGTTCCCTAGTGGATCATAGTGCTTCAACAGCACACCTCGGCTTTGTCATGTTCTTTATGGTCCTCTTCTGCTGGCTTCACGATTTCCCCTAATCTCTCATCTCTTGCCCTCACGAACCCCTCCATGTTACCCTCGGAAGCGCCACTCATCGCCTCATATCTTAGTTCCCCTCGAGAGATGGCCCGGAGTGCGGCCTCATTCGACGGTTTCCTCAATGTGTTCTCGATCCATCTCCATCTTTCCGTTCGTATTTTTTTTCAGTAATAGGTTCTTTGTTAGCCTGTTTGCAGCTGTTGATCAAAGTCTACAGCCTGTTGAAATCGCCATTAATGTTATATGATTGAATAAACTGGGTGTTATATGGATAAAACTGCGAAATCTGTGATAATAAACTTGTTGATATACAGAAACACAGACCTGTGAGTACTTCTCATGTATGCAGGGAGGTTAAATAATTAAATAAGCATGAAAAACCTGAAACTTTTTCAGAACACCGTTCAAATCTGTCGTCTGAGTATTTACAAGCTTATATAAAAAATTATCAGTTTCTATAGTAATGCCAAAGTTGTTTTGAGACGCATAAAGTCAGTGTACGGAAATTAGCAAAGTGAAACGGTGCTTCATAATACTGCTCCATATGTTATGTGCATATGTATGCTACTATACTATGGTAAGTCTTGATTGATAGAGGATTATAAAACGTGATATTATTCATATCGTTTTAATTTCAGTAATTACTTTATAAACATATAAAGGTTTTTATCATAGCTGATTCTAAATACTTTTTTTAATTCTCAGAAAGTTAGTTGTTGAAATTTATCCTTTAATTCACTGAACGAACTGTCGGAACTTTCAGAAGGTCTATCCATAAGAAATCCACATGGAAAAGCCAACTGACAAGCTTCTACAGCTAGATCTCAATCAGAAGGGATCTAATTAGATCTCTTACCCCTCGCGTTTGGCACATATGAAGCTCTGGCCTACTCAGTGATGTCCTTATGGAGAGAATTTCCATTTCTTTAGGAAAATCTTTCATCACGGCAACATTGAGAGCAATGCCTTCCAGTCACTCGCGGATCTATAGAAGCCCAAAGGATAAAATCACCAACCTGACGACTTCTATGTGTTTATATCAGTTCACTTGTTGCTAAGTAACCAGTTACATAGGTCATTCAACGTGCATCCTGTCATATAGGGTCAAAAAACACGATCACAAATGGCTGCAGAAAGGAAGTAACAACCGTATAAGGTGTGCAATAATTGCATATCTCGTCACCACTGGTCATTTCATTTGAGCAAACGCCTCCTGTTTCAAAGTAATCTACAAAGTGAAGAACAACCTGCCAAAGACAATACGTTTGCATTGAATAAGCCCTAGCCGTCCATTTGGAAGAACCAGAACTTTGTATACAAAAGAAAATTACTCAATCACTTCTGCTATGGTGTTAACACGTCTGTTTATTTGACTTAACTTCTGCCTGTTTGCCTATTTCTTCTGACTATTTAAAACTCTTACGCAACTCCCTATGCTAACTTTTGTTACTACCCTCTTAACAACCAATTTCTCTGAACGCTTTTGGTATTAGGTAAATCCAAAGAAACGTATTAGGTGTATATTTGTTTGAGAAATTTACTGTAGACACACATACAAAACAACCATATATCTTTGCAATTGTACAGCTTTGTAACCGAATTCAGAGAAAAGATACTCTTCAATGAACTACTGGTCTTCTGTTTATTAACTTTTGAATGGGGATTTCGCATGAATGATAATACGTTGAAGAAATTAGGATTTAGAACGGAAAGGACGTCCGCTGTTCACAATATCCTCCGTCTGGCTGGCTAGCGAGCAATACCTTCTTGATTAACATTTATGGTATCCAGCAGATCTGAAGGATGTCGGTTTCCAAAGAAAACTGTGGTGAAATGTCATCTCGAAATGTATAAATTGAGAATTCGATTCAACAAATTATCAGCTCGCCTAAAAAGCTAGTTGGAATTCCAGTGGTTTCAGCCTAGTAAGACGGCTGTCTGGTATTTAGATCCCTACGACCTGGCCGATAAGCATTACTAGCTAATGTGAGTACTATCCAACAATGACTTTCTTCTTCTTGATTCCTGAAGACACAATTTCGATTCCAGTTGACTGGGATTATACTTTTTAATTTTCAGGTAATTTAAAATTGTGGTTGACCAGGTGATTTTCCTGTACAGTAGGCGTTTTGTGTTTCGAGGACTTCGGACTGTATGGCTGTTAGACGTCATTGTTATGGCAGTTTCCAATTTTTGATATCACGTATTATTGTTTTTAAATTTTGTTGTTTTACTGTCCAGTTTGTCTTTTCGATACTGTCAAGTAATAGTTTTCTAATGCGTGTCACTGATGGAAGTTAGGCAACTTATGTTGTAAAACTCAGTGAGTAGCTTCTGTGTTTGAGCCGAAACACTTGAGTCGTCGACGTTACACATATGTATATATATAACATATATGCATTTTCAGTTTCTTCAAAATACTGACTATTTAAACCTCACCCTAACCATAAAATACCACTCTGATAGATTATTCAGTGTAGTGAAGTGTTGGATAAAGCATTCCGTGTGGACACTGCAACTGGGCATGAGTTTCATCTAGAATGGAGTTACCCCTTGCTGAATAGTGCCATAAAATACGAACGCTGCCTCCATGTGAGTCATCTTTCAGTGAGACAATCACCATTTTATCACAAATGTATGGTGAACAGTTATCCATGTTTAATATTCATTATCAATGTTTTCAGTTGACAAAAATACCTCACTTACGCTGGCAAAGTGAACAAGAAGACAATGACCAGGCAACAGATCGTTCATTGAGAAAATCAACAGATATCTATATATTTTCATGTAAATTATTATTCGTTATTGTTAGCAGAGAAATAGCGTCTTCTAATTGGTTGTTTTCTCACTGAAAGTAATTCTTTCACCTATTTGTGACCACTTCTTTGAAGGTCAGACCATATATCTGCGAATCATATCCGCCCACGCAAATTCTGCTATGATTGGTTGTTGAGTTAGTTTTTGTTCTTTTCTCATGACCAAGATTTGAGACGTAAACATTGATGTAAAACTGCTGTCTACCAAATTGGTTAGGAGGCAGCTCGCATCACAGGAATGTGGGAGGTTCAAACCATACGAAATGACAACAGATCAGTTCAAGTGTTCGATTTTTATTTGTGGTTTGAAGAATCCAGAAAATTCAGACTTTAGAACTTGACTTCTTTGGACAAGACCTGAAGATGGCTTTACAAATGGTTGCAGCAGAATGCCAACACTTAATCGACTTGAAGCACGATACTGCTATGGGGAAGTGCAAACCACAATCGTCTGAATTTAGTTAAATTAACTTGGTGAAAAATCCTCCGATCACCGTTAAACGCAAAGCACCTTAATCTCAAAATTCAGCTAAATCTCCATCAGTGTGCTGGTACTGTGGTTCATGGCATTTTGTCAAATTTCGTCCTTTCAAGAAACATAAATGCCGCTAGTGTCACCGTGTTGGAGATAAAGAGGGTTAATGTCTACCACAGAAAAACTCTTCGTTGAGTAGCAGACGTAGTCATCTCAAGCCAAAACAATCTCCTTGGGTACAGGCCATTTAAAAAAAATTCCAAAGTCAATTTCATCAGCAAACGCAAGTACATTACGCTATCTATTAACAGCACACCTATTCGTCTTCACTTGGATATGGTATTGGATACCACCTTTATTTCTCGAACCACGTGGTGCAAACGCGGGTGACAACAGATTCTGCTAACAGAGCACATCAATGAGAATTCCTCTGAAGATATACTGGGTGAGATAAATCGCTATGTTCAGTTCGGTGAGCATCAGTTCAATGATGCATGTTATCCCAGAAACTACTATGATTTGAATTTGTGTGCTCTTGACTGGTTAGCCAACCTTCATATCTTGAATGTACCATTAAATTCAGTGTGCTCCAGAGTTTTATCTTCACCAGACAGCTTCACCGCAAGTCATACTTCACGTAAGTCTCTGTTGCAGCACTCGCGCCAAAAGCATTCTCCAGTGGGCTGGGAATATCTTGGCTACCGCAAGTTAAGTCAAATATCTTCGACTGCGAAGCCGAATGTTAAGCTGGTTTGCCGTCCATAACGTCCATTTTGGCCTCAGGCGCAATCCTATGGACAAGGTCACCGCCGGTGCCTCTAAGTATGCTTTCAAGAAAGCGAAGAGGGAGAGAACTATGAGGGAGATCTTAGATAAATTTTTGCTGCCTTACCATACAACCCCCATACTTCTGCCTCGAGTAAGCTATCTTCGGCGAGAATCGTTTTCCATCAAAAAATCAAAACTTCTCCAAACAGATCCCAAAAACAGTCTTACATTTTTCTTACAGCGGTGGATGATAGGATACCACATAAAATTATGTGTCATCGTTTTTCGCGTATATTTTGATTGCTTATTCGATCAATTATTTCAAACACTGCTAGCCTTCTTTATTGTTGTAAAAGTGTATAAATACCATGTGTAGTTTATTCTAATAATGGTGATGTTAACATGCAGTCACAGGCCAGCATTTTTTCTTTTGATATTTGCGTGTCTCAGTGAATCGCAAGGTACCACAGGCGAATAGGCATAGTAGCATATCAGCCGAGTTCATTATAGTCATTACCGTATAACAATAATTAGCAGACACAGACATAGCAAAGTGACTACGATTCTCATTTAGTTCAATGCATTTACGACAAATACCATGACCAAAACCTACTTGTGGTGGTATGAGCTCAAGAGAGTGATCTATGCATCCTAATGTTTAGGTGATTGAAATTTTCTTGAGACACACACACATTCTGCCAAAGACTGTGCCACAAAGAATCACACACCGACGATTCTCATAGACAGTCCAATATCAGAATGATCGTGATTCACTCATACAAAATCACATAGTGAAACAACACGTTGTCAATGTAGAGTACAACTACAAGCAGAATCATTGACACTGAGGATTAAACGGTGGCATAGAGATTTAATAAGGATCAAGTCAACATATGATATGCAAATTTCAGGACAATGATATGTAAATTAAAATAAAAACCGGTAGTGGTTAGTAATTTTTTTGGAGAATCTAAATATATATATGAATATTGTAATTGGATAGATGAAGAGGGATTTTCCAAGATATTTTTCCATGACATCTAGTACACTGGGATTTCGACTACGTCCAACCACCTTTAAAGTGTCATATATCCGTAGCTGCTCACAACAAGGATGATACCTTACCAATAACTTGTGCGATAACTGTGCGTCGGTGCCACAGTGGTTAGGACTCTCGCCGACCATGCACATGGTCCGGGGTTCGAGCCCACGCCGACGCAAACTTGATGTCTATGGTCGGCCTGCAAATTTCGGGCTACCGATATCCACGCTGAAAATTCCATACTTGTACCAAAAATACGGTGTGGAATCAAGCTGTAATCAAAAATAAAATAAATAAATAAAAATTCATCACCTACATCTCGAAAATAAAGATATTTTCAGCTAAAAAAATAAAAGTTTCTGCAGAATGAAATAATTATTATGTCCTTTAATTCCTAGAGGAATATAAGGCTTCAGTTGCACGACTCTATTGCGTTCAGTTCTCTGCCAACCTTTTAACTTGGCTCCAGGTCTGCTCACATACCTTCATCTCCTCTTCACATGACCTCCTCCATGTTACCCTTCGCACTGAAAACCAACTCGTCCCTTCCCTTGCGGTTTCCACTCAAAGGCTTATCTTGTGATATCACTTGATGGTTTCCTCAGAATATGGCCAATCCACCTGCACATTCGGTTCCTGCTTGGTTAGCTCCCAGAGATCCCTGTTGCTGATCTTCTCTGGCCGGCCATCTGATCTTGAGTAGTATTGAGGCAAGACATATTTTGATGAAGGTCTGTAGGTTGTTTGAGGCGTTCTTTCTGACGCGTCACGTCACTGATCCGTATGGTAGCACTGACTTCAAATTAGAGTTGAAAAACCGAATGTTATTTTTCATGTTGAGTATTGTTCTTGACCTCCACACAGACTTCGGAGTAGTGAAAGCTTGTCTTGCTTTCCCGATGCTTGGGTATCCTCGTCAGTTCCGCCTGTAGTTAAAACGATGCTTCTTAGGTAGCTGAAGGTGGTTCCTTTTATCAGATTTCTCCAATTTATGCTGATTGTTGTCTGTTGTTGTTGCTGTTGCTGTTGGCTAGGAATCCCCATCATCTCTGTCTTCTCTATGTTCACCTGAAGTCCTATCTTCTCTGGATGCTTGCTCCACCAACGTGTTGCTTTTCACTTTCATATCTTCCAGTTTCTTGGAAATCAGACATATATCATCGGCGAAGTCCATATCCTCCATGTTTTTTTGTGTGGATCCATTTCATGCTTTTCTCCCCCTGCTCGCCGCTGTCTATGGCATTATCCAACCTACTGCAGTCAGGAAAAACATTGGCGATAGTAAGCAGCCAGCTTGTCTTACTTCAGTCTTCACTTTGAAGGATTCTGTAAGTCTCCCGTTGTGGATTACCTGGCATGCAGGTTTGTCGTACAACTTTTGGATGAGATGCATAATTATCGACGGCACCCCGTAATCGTGAAGTAGTTGTCAAGTCACCTCTTGGTCAACGCTGCGCTATCGAAGGCCTTTTCAAAGTCGATGAAGTTGAGGTAGAGAGGTGACTGCCATTCCAAGCTCTGTTTAATGATGATGCGTAGTGTGGCAATTTGATCAATACATGACTTGTTTCCTTTGAATAAAATGATACCATCGTTTATTTCCTTGGCCTCCAATCAGCTGCATAGAGGTTGAATATTTTATTAAGTTTATGTACAGAAACAATTTTAAAATAGTTACAAGTTTTAAGAATGAACGAATGTATGCCTACAGTAGTTAAGGAGTTTCGTAATAAGAATGAAAGGTTTAAGGCGAAGACAGAAGACAAAGACATCCACTTAGTAGGTCAAGAAAAGATTGAAAACTGCTTCTTTCTGAATACATAAGTTGCGTTTCATGCGTTTTATAGAAGTTGTTCCAGCGAACCTTAGGAGAACATTTAGGTGCTCACACCATGATCCTTATCAAGAAATTACCTGGCAATGCCACTAGTGAAAACGCTTACTCCCTTGAGACGTAGACTTTTAGGTGTGTATTTGCAAAGTCAGAAGTCTGCCTTTCTTTGTGTTTCTCCAGTGTAATTGCTACTTCAGGTACATTTGAATTTGTATGCACAAAGTTTGAAGCCTCCCTGTCAACTAACACCATGCAAAATTTACTAGTATAATGAAATCGTTTTCTGCATAAAATTAATATATATATATATATATATATATATATATATATATAACATTCAAACTATAGGAAGCTGATGAGAAGCCAACGAAATAAATGATGGTATGATAGTATTCTACGCAAACCTTTCTTCCTGCTTTATTCAAATTCATAAAGTAAAATAAATATGTGAAGGAAAACCTTTCATATAAGGATAAAACTTGGACACTGTGGTATAGGATAATCCTACTAAGGATAACATTTATTTTGACAAAGATACAGTATTGTTTTAGCACTAGTGAGTAACTAGTGTATTGTATCTAGTCTTTTGTTTTGGTGTATACTGAATTCTATTAGTCATGTTTGCAGTGGGTGACGTGGGCTTGAATCTGAGAGAGAAAACATACGTTCCTTCAAGCTTGCAGATAAGCTTTGCTGACCAGTACCAGCTAGCACAAAAGCTAGGTAGAAGGCACCCTGCCAACTGCCTCCAACTATCTGATAAAGTCACACATGGTTACACAATAATATTTACTGATGACAACGTTTGCAGTACAATTCATTTCTCATAATCAAATCAAGCTGATCACACACATATACACGAAATTCTGACTTCGTTTAAATGCATGAGTGATACATTGATGAATAGACATATGAATGAATGAATGAAAATCAATATAGAGTCCAATAGACGTGCGTGAAACACAAAGACAGATAACGTGCACTCAGCAACTATCCTATAAAATTCATCAGAAATATCAAAATAGGTCAAAAGCAAAATAAAAATAATCATGGAACTAATAACGATAACATAAATAAGAAAGAATATCAGGTATCTACGGTTTTACCATGTAAGGAAGGAACATCTGAAACCCTGTGTAGGATTCTTAATAAAGCAGATAACAAAGTGGCATTTAAACCTACAAACTCACTCACGGACAAAGTCCGTAGGTTAATGGACCTAGATGATCCAATTAGACAAAATAATATAATTTACAAAATACTTTACAATGACTGTGAGTTAGTTCAACTATATAGGTCAAACTAGTAGATCGGGGGTAGTGAGATTGTCAGAACAAAAGAGTTTAGCTAAGGTAAGAATGGTTGGCCCAGTGAAGATGAGTAATTTAGACAAAAGCTCAGAAATTGCACTGCATGCACTTACACACAACGACACAATAGCATTTTGGGAGAGAGTTAAAATTCTAAGAAGTAATATAAGTAGGTGGGGGGAGAGATTGACTACTGAATCCTGGTCCATCGAGTCTACCTACGCCCAACACATGCAATAGAAATGACTCAGCGCAAATAACAGAGATGTGGAAGATATTGCCAACAAAATCAGATGATAATAAATAATACAGTTCATCTGATATCACTCTAACAAGTTATTTATTTTACTGTAGAAACATCTTATTTCCCATCTTATTGACTAAAAACACTTGTCTTATTCAAAAGAATGAGTATTGAACAAAGAGTACTCTTCTTGATAACTTCATCATCAGGCTCTACGGTTATGTAAAAATTATAGTGAATGAATAAATTAGTGTTATGAACAACATTAATTTTCTTAAAATAACATCGAATCATTATTATTGATAGATTACAGCTCAATAGTATCAACATAACAATAAACTGAATGTCAGAAAATTAGGAAAGATAATATTAATATTTAATAAGTTTATAGTCTATACTGAAGGCGGGCCAGGCCAGTATTACTGGCTGACTAGACTTGCTTCTTTTGAACTCAGAGCACTGGTTGTTTGAGGCGAATTGCAATAGCCTCTGCTGTTTGGAGCATGCGGTGCTTCGATGATTTTGGCAGCTCATTAGGCACCCGGTAGATTATAGAGAAGGATTCTTCCACGCTGGCTGGCTTTGTGGCCGGTTTGCACCAGATGGTCCAATATCGAACTCTTAATAGTTTTAACTGAATCTTTACTTAACCATAATGGGAGATGTTCCAGAGCGATCATGAAAAATCAAGTTCCTGGAGCAACGGCCAATAAAAATCGCTTCACGAGCGCAGTTGAATTGATAGATACAATTTGAAGTGGCTAGATAGTCTAGGTATTTCACCTTTCATTCGAGGTAGCATCATCGGTCGTGTAGAGAATAATACGTGTAGTTTGCCAGCATTAAAAGTTCTTTGAACTGATTTTCTTAATATCCTCGTAATTATCTCACTTGGTATATAGCTTTGAATTTCAGTAGTATATAAAGTGGAAGAATCCTTCTCTATAATGTACCGGCTTCCTGATAATTCATGTAGAATAGCCTGACCACTTTTTCTATCAGTAGCTGAAGCGTTTGAATTCAGTAGCAGGAGACTCGGTCACTGGTATACAGAAAAGGCATGTCTAACTACTTTATCTACCTTAAACTACAATAAAGGCAACAAATCCTTCATAAAAATTAGCACTTTAAGTTCCTGTCCCATTTTGTTTCTGTATTTGGTTGAGAAACATTTATATCAGACTATTTCAGACTTCATGATCTTTCTTATGATATATTCTATCCTAAGTTTGGGTAATACGTTTCAGTTTAATTCAGTTTGAGCTTTCTCGATGGCTCTTTGAACTGGAGTGCTTAACCTATGTTAACATGTTAGTCCCCTTGTGTGGATAGTTCGACGATGTCTAAGGATTTAACCTTAAGTAATTTCGCAGATGGTGGCTAGCAATAGAACCTAGGAAGCATTTTTAATCATATTTAAGACTCATCAGCTAGATGTGAGTGCTGGCGCTCCCGCTGAAGCTCAGACCCTGTCCCCAATATTCCAAACGCTGAAGTGCTATCGACTTGATCACTGAGGTCACGATAGTCGCCTCTTGCAGGTGCATCCAACTGACTAGTCCCAAAAAATAGGGTAAAATGTGTAGCCTGGATTCCAGTTCCAGTCTCGGTGCACCTAATTATTTCAGATACTTTTCAAACCTGTTATTATATTGTATATTATAACACTAAATTTATTTCATAAATTTGGTTCCTTTGATAAATTTCGATAGGGAAATAGAGACGAGATTTGCAGTATAAAATGATATCATTCTATTTCACAGGTTCTCATCAGCTGCAGACTACCTGGAATTACAATGGTTATAAATGATAACATTTCATACTTCATTGCTTGAAAGGTAATATAGGAAACATTATAAGATGAACGCGTCTGCAATATAAGTATTACAATTTAAATTTCAAGTTACCTTCAATTTATATACTATCAAAGGAGATATTTACAAAGTGCAATTGACAGACACCTTGTGGATACGGGTCTCTGTCGAGATTTCCAAATCCTTCAAAATATTAAACATACAAAGGACAATGTATCTACTTCGATTTTCTGAAGCAATTGCAATCAAACATCTCAGACCAAAGTCACGCAGAAAGAGAGTGTAGTCAATCTCTCACTCCCTTGGTAAGCATATCACTTTCATTACACTGGTTGTTTGAGGCGAATTGCAATAGCCTCTGCTGTTTGGAGCATGCGGTGCTTCGATGATTTTGGCAGTTCATCAGGCACCCGGTAGATTATAGAGAAGGATTCTTCCACGCTGGCTGGCTGGCTTTGTGGCCGGTTTGCACCAGATGGTTCAATATCGAACTCTTAATGGTTTTAACTGAATCTTTAGTTAGACATAGTGGGAGATGTTTTCGAGCAAAAAAAATCAAGCTCCTAAAACAACAAATCGCTCCGGCACAAGCGCAGTTGAATTGGTAGATACAATTTGAAGTGACTAGTCTAGGTAATTCATCTTTAAGTCAAGGTAGCACCATCGGTCGTGTAAAGGATAATACGTGTAGTTCGCCAGCATTAAAAGTTCTCTGAACTGATTTTCGTCACTGGTTAATATTATTGTTTAACCATGTGTGACTTTGTCATAATGAAAATCTTATCCATAATTGATGAGAAACCCTCGCTTGGTTATCAAGCTAACTAATGTGGTTTTTTGAAAACTTTACATCGACATATAATTTAAGACCATAGGTTTTTTGTCTCTGTGGGATGAATTTCCATTAATAAAATATTCTGTATTTTTTTTGAATAAACTTTCTTCAGGTAATTAGATTTTTGATTAATGTATGGCTGTATTTGGTTGCATTACAATTTTTAGGATTTTTATGACGTAATATATTTTGTTGAATTTGAGATTTTCCCGTCGATTGATTGGAGTGAAGTGCTCGGTCTCAGGTTGACATGTCGGCTCCCTGTGCAGGTGCTTCGACTGTCGTGACTCTCGTGGCCCAAGTGGTCTAGTGGATAACGCTTTGGCGTTTGAAACTATGGGTACTGGGTTCAAGCCTCGGTGGGAACATCATTCGTCACTGAGAAATGCAGATACATCCAGTGGCGGGTCCCAAATAGGACGAAATGCGCATCGTGGATTCCACTGCTAGTCACCATCCACCAATTTAGTAGAATATTTTGATTAACTTTAATCTCATAGACTTGTGAATTCAATTTGTTACAATAAACAGTTTAGGCAAACGTGTTCATTTCATGAATTAAACTTTTATGTTCAAATATTGGTTTTGTAGGGATTTCATTTTTGATTGGATGGGTGATTGCATTAAGAGCTGACATCAGTTAGAGAACCATTGGAAAACCTGGGAATACTGGACACCGGTTTTGTACTTCTGAAGATTTCCAGGGTGGGACGGAACACTTGTCCAGTACTCTCAGGTTTTCCAGTGGTTCTCTGACCGACGTCCTCCATCCAATCAAAATTTTGTTTAGCTAAATAACGTTTTATGTAAAAACGTAATCTATGAAATTAAAGTGCTCAATAAGGGGATAAGGGTAGACTTTCAGCAAGATGAATCTCCTCATGCTAATGAGGAAAAACGATGAATACTGCTTTCAAGTATTGGTTTATGCAGAGATTCAGTTTGATTGGTTGGAGGATGAGGAAATATTCCAACCGATAAACCGTATGAAAATCAAAATTTTTTCTATTGGGTTCTCGTATTCTAAGCCTTGACGTCGGCAGCAGTCAGTCAGCCAAAGGAAGAAAATTTGAATTAATAATTGGCGGAAGTTAGGATTCATGGTTTGGCCATTGAATCGTATCCCGATGGCTGAATGGTCTGCGGGCTCGCCTTGGAACCAAAAGGTCCTGAGATTTTCCCCTGGCGATGGATGCGTACTGTTTAAGCGTCCGAAACTAGAACTAAATAGCTGGCTATCATGTACTCCCCGCAGGTTTTCCGATGGTACTCTAAATGGTGTCAGCTAATGATGAAGTTCTCCAACTAATCAAATTATTAATAACATGTATTGAACAGTATCACAATATCAATGTGAGGTGAACTTTCGTTGGAGGCATTGGATGGATAAGCGGACGAAGAGGACGTCCACTTTGGCCAATGTAGTGTTTGCAACTTATTTTGTAGATGATATGCTTTTTTTAATTGACACAAAGCTTTGTGAAGTAATTTTGTTAGTTTGTGTGCGGCACCAATTCCGAACTTTTTGAAGAATTTTACAGGGATTTCTGAGATGTTCAGAATAAGTAATGGGGCGATTTTCTTTGTGTTTTCCTCGGAGCTTTTGATTTCGTAGGTTGGCTTGACGGTAGATACCTTCTGTGTGGATATCCATTCTTTTGGAAGACATCCATGAGATATTTTTCTTCAATTTTCTTAAAGGTGGAAGTTATGCAGTGAGTCCTCAACCTCTATAATTGTGTTTGTATACAACTTTTGTTTGTTATTGGGTTGTTGCTGTTGTAATTCAGTATTTGATCTGTGTGAATTGATTTTCCATAAACTTGAGTTTCTAATTCCTCCATGGTTTTCCGCTTGACTAAGACTCCCAGGAATGGGACTTTATTCTCGTATTCCTCTTCTCTTGTGGATTTGATGTCGTTAAAGATGTTGTTATTAAGTTGTGAGTTTCGTCCAACTCGTTTATTTTTGTTATTACAATTATGTCATCCACGTATGGTATCCAAATTTTGTATTATGTCTTCGAACCTTGGCATTACTGCTTCTGCAATCAAACCTGATATGGGCGATCACACGGGAGTTCCCCTAATTTCTTCATATACTTAGTCCTTGAATTGGAAGTACACTGTTAGGCATAGGTTAACGCATTCCATCCTACATGTGTGTTGCATTTCTAATCGCTGTGGGAGGTGTTCATCACTGTTGATTAATTGCTCTACGGTTGTTTTCATTGGTCATCTCTTCTTGAAGTTTACAGTCACCTGGAATATTTATTTGGGCACGTTATTAAGGGTTTATTTATAATAGAATTCACCATATGAGCCCATAGCATATCGAGGAATACAAATTAACTGCCTTTAAAAATCTAAAAAGCCATCTGATGCTTTAATCACTTCGATTTAGCCAGCAAAATCGAGTGTTTTGAACCTATACAGCTCTGTGAGCTGGTTCAAACCAGATACATTGCTGATAACCTCGGTTGAAAACGAGCAAAAATGTCATCCAATGCTTAGATCACCATGATCTAGCACAAAAGCAATATTATTTGGTATGGGTGAAAATATAAAGACTCATCTTAATCAATAAGTAGTGTAGTAGTTATATGCCAATAGGCATCGAGTCGTTTCTGTTATACACTATTGGCTCTTAATTCAGGGTATGGCGAAAATGACAATAGCCTCGCTTAGAATGATAAATAATTTCAACCTTGTTAACACTAATAAT
The DNA here is from genome assembly GCA_944472135.2 of Trichobilharzia regenti. Taxonomy (NCBI): domain Eukaryota; kingdom Metazoa; phylum Platyhelminthes; class Trematoda; order Strigeidida; family Schistosomatidae; genus Trichobilharzia; species Trichobilharzia regenti. The sequence continues at coordinate 108,116,834 of OX235264.1, forward strand.
TTAGCCTGCATAGGATGTTGTATTCTTATCTAAACACACTCAAATTCTTCTTTGTGCTCATATTGGACACAACAAATTCAAACGCTTTGGCATTTTCATTTGGATTTTTAGTGGTGAATTTTTTCACGAATAAGCAGCATATGGCAGTTACATGTGAAAATTATTCTGAGGAACACGGTGTAATGAAAATCGGTTGCTCAAGACCCATTTCCCACTGAAACCTCAGAGAACAAGTAATAGTAATAATAGTGACAATTTGATCAAATACATACCGTAGTTACAATATCTTTAGTCATAAGAAAAAGGTTGAAACAGAGAAAAAAATTTTCTTTTCAACGATCCAATTTCATGAGTTGTACACTCGTAATTATATTTAACAAAGAAATGTTTAGACCAATCAGATATTGGTAAACTTTTTCCTTGAAAAAGTGCATAACATAATGTGAGGTGTAAGAAGGGATGACTAATTGTAAGTTAGAAAAGAGACAGAAATTGCTATGACGTAGCAAGTGGGAGATAATCAATAAGCTCGTGCGTCGGTGGCATAGTGGTTAGGAAGCTCGCCGACCACGCGCACAGTCCGGGGTTCGATTCCCGGCCGACGCACTCTTTTACCTCGCTAAGCCAGAAATAATGCTGGTAAAGAGGAAACGTTGGGCATGAGGCTAGCAACCCTATCCTGTAAAATAAACACTGCTTCATAAACTTCAAGCCACTAGCTTGTAGCCCTATGTTTCACTGGAGAACGTAAAGTAATAAAAAATAAATGTGAGATAATCAGTAAGCTCGTGTAGAATGGACAGGAACTAGTGGAAAGGCGATAAAGTGTTTTTTTGTATAAAATCTGTATGAAAAAGCAGTTATTAATAAACAGTAATAGAGTGGTAACAGAATGTGGATAATGGGAATAATAGTGATAAGGAAATTAGATAAAGAAATAAGAAGACGTAATTTGTCTGAATCGTGTGTGTAAAGTATTTGCCCAACACATTTCGAACAATCTGATCACACACGGATTTGTCATAGGAATATATATGAAATTAATAAAGAGGTAACAGATGAGAAAATAGACTTAGGTCAAGGTAAAAGGATATTGAAGGGCAAAATAACAATGGAGACCACTAAACCAAATAGCAGAGGTAATAGTTCGTCTACCCTGACTGGTATCAAAAGAAAATTTACCATCGAAGGTGGTTTAATGTAATGACGAATTGCTGCTTTGAACTCATAAAGGTGGTTTAAACATTCTAACTGCCAGCTAGGGCTTCTACAAACTTTAGGATACGCCCCAAACACGTTTTATAGATAGGTTTAAAAGATCTGTTAACGTCAATTTTATGACCTGTCTCTATAATATGTTTCGCAATAGAAGAGCTAGGTCTCCTGTTCTCACCGCTAATAGGTTCTGAAGATTCCCTTTGTTTCTGGAGCCATTTAAGAATACGCTCTGAAGGTAGCCCTTACTTGCAGAGGTCGATTAGTCCTCCATATGTATGTGTGTCCTCACGTACATTCAAAATGGTAAATACCGTGGGATGTCACGTCATTTTTCGCATGTTCGAAGGGCTATGATAGATATAATGGCTTACATTCTCTATTATTATGATATTAGCTGCATAAAAAGTCTTTTTAACAGCAACGTTCAGTCTTTGTCTAGTTATCAAGCTGCTTTGATGTCCCATATAGGGTAGCTTGATGTACACGTCTTTCTAAGGGGGTGAGTTGAAGGTGTTCTGACCACTTTATATCTCCTGATGAACTTGTCTGGATAATTGTTATCAATCAGATTCTGTTTCAACTTCCTTCCTTCTTCATCAAGTGTGTCTTCAGTGCATATTTGTTGGATTCTACTGAAGAGGCACCTCGCTCACTAAGGCTCTTTTGTACCGAACAGGGCAGGCAGAAACTGTGGTAATTAAGATAGTGTCTTGTTCAGGTAGGTCTTCTATAAATATGTCTTTTTGTTGACCCATCAAGCTGTCCGTCGACTAAGCAATACTTCTAGGAAAGATAAACAATTATCTTCCTCTTCTACGGACAGATGTAAGTGATATGCTATTCTGAACTTCATTCATTTTATTTAAAATTGAGGTGGCAGAACAAGGCTTATCACTGATGACTACCATACATACATAGCTTCTATAAAGTGGCACATTTTCGATTAAATCCTCCGATAAATTCTCACTGTACGACATATAAATATCTCTTAAAAGAGGCCCTAACGGACTTCCCATAGTAACACCATCAACTTGGCGGAAACAGTCGCCTTCAAATGTAAACATAACATTGTTAATACATACAAGTAATGAATCCCTTAAATAGGATATAGAGAACGGGATAAAAAATGTTTGTGGAAATATAATCACACAAAATGTCAATAGTTTTGATCAAAGGCAGGCACATTAGTAAATAACGAGTTTACATCAAAAGAGTACATATTCTCATTCATAATATTAATATTACTATCATCAAGATCATCAACCATTTCCAATGTATCTTTTAACACATACTTACAGAATTGTGTTTTGACTGGATTCAATAATTCTACTAACCATTTAGCAAGTTTATGCGTTGGGGATTTGCACATTGACAATATAGGACGTAGAGGATTATTGAGTTTATGTATTTTTAGCAACCCATACATATGTGGGAATTTACAATCTGATGGTTTTAATGAGTCAAATTTATCTTTACTTATAGCATTTCGTATATATTCCTATGACAAGTCCATGTGTGATGAGATTGTTCGAAATGTGTTGCGCAAATACATTACACGATTCAGACAAATTACGTCTTCTCATTGCTTTTTCTAAATTCAAAAAGGGAATTAATTGTTTTAAATTTTTTGAAGATTTGAAAAGTATTAATAACAGTAATAATAATAATGATAATAATAATAACAGTGAACTTACATAATGAAGGAAAGAAGTAAAATTGTAGCAATAACTTTACTCTGGCCATTGTAGGACGAGAGAATGTATGCATCGCTTTTGAATGCGGAGGTCAGGTTTCAGATCTCGAATAGCTAATGCTTCAGCTACGTACAGATGTCGTATCGGAAGTCCTTTGTACGATAGTGATGGACTCTGTGTATCATTGTGAAGCATTCATGCAACTGGGGGTGCTCAGTGTCCGTAGATGACAAGGTGTTCGAGGATGGAGCTGCTGCTATTCTTCTTTTCCCCTCTGGCTGGCCAGCCAAGCTGGACAGTGTTCCAGAATACGTTTGTGGACTTGACATTGCATATCTTTAGTCCCTGAGAAATGAACAACTCACAAATAGCTACTAAAGAAACATCCCCCCCTCTCGGTCCCACCATCCCTGAATAAAAGAAACAACTGCCTCTTAGTATTTATTTAATATTAGCTACGTCTATGTTGGATTACTGTCTGATTGGCATCACTGGGTTATGATTACTTCCCGGCAAGCAGTCATATATGTGAGTGAATAATCTCTACTATCTTGAAGATGATTTATTTCATTGAGTAGACCATATGATCTAAATATTTTTTTTAAATTGTTCGCTCTTCATACTTGAGTTGATCAAAATTGAATAACAATAATCCACTGAGATCTGGATCTCGTACACACGCACAAGTATACACAATTTGTTTTGTTTTAAGAGAGAATAAACCAAAAATAAACAAATAAATCAGTCAAATGAGGATAATTTATGATTAAGATCATTATTCTTTTTATTCACCTAACCATTCAGTTGTTATAAATAGCATTTGTTTATTTATTATTATTATCATTATCTCCTTAGTTGTCTCCAGCTCTCTTTCGCTCTCTCGCTCTCTCGCTCGCTTGCTTGCTTACCAGCTAGCTAGCTCTTGCCTCACTTATTCATTTGGCAGTTTTATTCAAATAAATAAATGAATAAGCTATAAGGTATATGTGAAAAGTGACTTTAATAAATCATTTGTTTACCATGCTTATGTTCCTCCTAACAGCCCCCCCCCAGTTTAAGCTTATTAAGCAATAAACATATTTTGAGTGGTATAGATGGATGGCCAAGCAAAACAAAAGGCAAATATTTTTAGTTATTCTTGACCAGAATCTATCTTAATCGTTGAGCTCAGTCGAACTGATTAAGTTACTGCCAATCTAGGCACTTATGCTGTTATTCACTTAGGCTTCGAGTGAAATAAACTGCTTCAACACAACAACTCTAATTTCTCCTATCCACTTCAGTCTTCTTCTTCTGCCAGCTACACGATTACTCAAAAGCCCAGTTCTCCTCCGAGTCACAAGTTCTTCAGATGCGTGATCAACTCATCATTTCTCATTCAGGTTTCAAATCAAGGTCCCCTATTTCGTGTGTGTCTAATCAGTTTCCATACATAGCTGAGTTATATTCATTTTTATTTAATTTTTTGTTTTTATTTTTGATTACAGCTTGATTTTACACTCTATTTTTGATACAGGTATGGAATTTTCAGCATGAATATCGGTAGCCCAAATTTTTGCAGGCTGACCATAGATATCAAGTGTGCGTCCGCATGGGATCGAACATCGGATCATGTGCATAATCGATGAAAGTCTTAACCACTGCGCCACCGACGCACAGGTCACTGAGAATTTCTTTCCTAGGGTTTCTTGTTGCTAACTCTTTCTAACTGGCCATTTGATATTCAGTATAGAGCAAAGACGCGTCGGTGGCATAGTGGTGAGGAAGCTCGCCGACCAGGCACATGATCCGGGTTCGATTCCTGGCCGGCACACTCCTGTACCTCGCCAAGCCAGAAATAATGCTGGTAAGGAGGAAACGTTGGGCATGAGGCTAGCAACCCCATCCTGTAAAATAAACACTGTTACAGAAACTTCAAGCCTCTAGCTTGAAGCGCTATGTTCCACTGGGAACGTCAATGGAAAACAAATAGAGTAAAGACAGCTGCTCGCGAAAGTCTGTAGTTACAACCAAACTTTTGAACCTTATAAAAGAACTGACAAACTTAACACTAGTGTTGAAAATTCAAATTTTTTTGATTAATTTAACTTTGGCTAGTTTACCAGTTCGGTAGTCCGTTAGCCATTCTTGCGTCCGAGAAAACACGGTTGGCTGGGCGTGGGGCTAGCTATCTTATACGAGGAAAATCAATCCAGAGGCTACAGAAACTGCAGAGCACAAGAAAATTATTAATAAAAACATAAACTCTTACTGATTTTAATGGTTTTCCGGTATTTAGATCATTTGCATCCAGTTAGCAAATAAGCAATACTGATTCATGCCAGTAGTATTCAGCTACTCAGAAAACCATTAGTAGGTAAACATATATGCCTAAACCAAGTTCACTTTTAACGGTTTGAAAAAATTTGGGCATTGGGCATATGATATTCACTATAGTGAAGGTTTTCGTATTTCCTAATGAATGAAAAACAAAACTGTTCTCTCATTTTCACTGACGTTTCGCTATTTAATGCTGCTGCTAATAGCTTTATCAAACTATTATTAAATCGGAATTTACAAAATCTCAGCATACATATAACAAAGAGTTAAGGGGTGAGAAAATAGACTTAGGTCAAGTTGAAAGGACATATTGAAAGTCAAAATAACAATGAAGATCACTAAACTAAATATCAAAGGTACAATAGTACATCTGTTATGATATCAAAACAAAGTTCACTAACTTGATCATCGTTCGTTAGTCTGGGGTCATTTTCCGTTGTCAAGTTGCTGAATTGGTAAAGATAACAAAATCAAATGTAGATTGTTGGATTTTATCAGTGTGTAGAATTATAAAAGTAGTGTGTGTTTACATAGTTAAATCGGTTATCACATTCGTATTGATTTTGTCGTTTCATGGAGGAGGGAGGCGCTGTAACCAGGTCAGATTCTATTTTAGTCCATCATTCCTATTCAGGCAATTAAAATTCCACTCGATATGAAGTGCTTCTGATATTAGACGTTCTTTGTGATTTCTGGAATGCTTTTTCTGGATTATTTCAATATTGTCAAAATCGATTTTGTGGCCTGATTCTATGACGTGCAGACCTTTTGTAGTTCAACTGGATTTCTCGGTGGTCGAAAGGATGCTCTACTGTGTTCATTTCTTCTGTTTTTGATTTCGCAGGATGTTTTTCCGATGTAGATCGCATCACATTCCAAGCATTTTATTTTATAGACACAATTGGATAAAGAATCTTTAAGGATTTAGTCTTTTATATGGACAAGGTTGCTTAGAAGCGTGTCTGGTGTTTTGAAGAAAGCTCTAATGTAGAGCTGATTGAGTACTCTTCTGATATCGTCTGACGTCTCTGCTTTATATGGAATGACAGTTTTGAGGTCCATGTTTTCAGAATGTGTTTTCGCCCATACTTAATGTCTGTGTTGATTTTGTTAATGAAGTTCCCTGAGTAGTTGTTTTGCTTGGGAGTTTCACTGATGTTTGATATTTCTTCTTCTTTTTCTTTCTCATCCGTTATCAGAGAGTGTGCTCGTCTAAGAAGACTTGAAACAACTGAAATCTTTGCGCTGATGGGGTGTGATGATTTGAAGTCTAAATATTTGTTGGAGTGGGTTTTCTTCCTGAATATGGATGTACTAAAATGTCCGTTTTCCTTTCTCTTAACTAGGCAGTCTAGAAATGGAAGTTCACCGATGTCTGATTCTGCTTCCGAAGTGAACTGGATTCTGGGAGATACGCAGTTTATTTTCTCTAGGAATGAATTGTATAGATCCCGTTTTACCACTACAGAAGTATCATCTACATATCTTAACCATATTTTAGGAGTGAGTATGCTTAAAAAGATATTATTTTTGAATTTATTCACGATGAGGTCGGCGACTATTGGGGAGGCTGGTTAACCGATATCAACATCATTTGTCTGTAAATGTAAAATGATTACCTTCTAGACAGAATTTCAAGCTGGCAAATATTTCACTGGAAATGATATCAAGACATTCGGTAATAGGGATACTAGTATATATTGAGTTAATATCATATCCAAGGGCATATCAGAATGTAGCGTTCTTAATGGCGGTCACAAACGAACTTTTCCGTTCATTTTTGCTTCCAATTTTGGCTACTTCCTATCATCTTTCGTCTATATACTACTGATAAATTATATCAGCATCATACGTCATAAATTTACACAAACAATGTATGATTTATAAATATAATTGAGGATGTCCTCTTTCAGTTAAACAAATAACTTCAGTCATTATATTTGAATAAGAACGATTTGCTAGATGTAGACTGCTTAAATAAGCTTTAATGTAAAGTGATGATTTTTTCTAATCACTGCTGATGAGACGGAAAACTAGAGATAGAATTTTATTGCATAAATTGGAATTAGTGTTGCTAACAAAACATTCAGTTCATATATGGACCACAAATGACCTTCGTCCTTCGTCTCTACCTAACTCATAAGTGAAGTGATTTTCGTCTAATGTCAAAATGATGTAATCCCAAAGGCTTCTAATATCGTATGTTATTTCAGTGATTTATTTATTTAGATTTTTCAAAAAATGGATACTGAACAAAGAGTACTCTTCTCGATGAATTCATCATCAGGCGCTGCATTTATATATACATTATAGTGAATGAATGAATTAGTGTAATGAACAACATTAATGTTGTTTAAATCACATCGAATCAATAATATTGAAAGATTACAGCTCAATAGCATCACAAACAATAAAGTGAATGACAGAAAACACATTAGAAAAGATAATATTATAAATTCGTGAACGTCGGGTCAGTAGTAGGGGCTGGACTTGCTTCTTTGTGGCGAACTGCAATAGCCTCTGCTGTTTGGAGCATGCTTGATTTAATACAGCATTTGGCACGAATAAGGAATTTTCAGCATGTGATATAAGTAGCTCAAAATTAGCAGGCCAACCATTAATATCCGGGGATCGAAATCTGGATGAAGTGAGTGGTCGATGAGCTTCCTAACCACTATAACACTGACGCGCAGCAATTATGAATTATACCTGGCTCGACCATGATTTTGCAGGGGAGAGGTTGAGAGTTTCAGTATCTGACTTCTGAAATTTATTCATCAATATATCTGCTGCAGATACAGACTGACATAGGGCCTTCTAATGTCCAAAACGTCATGCCTTAATTAATTAATTCTGTTTCTTTGTGTGGTATGTTCCTTCACGTTCCCCAGTGCACCATAGGGCTTGAAGCTAGTGGCTTGAAGTTTCTGTGACAGTGTTTATTTTACAGGATGGGGTTGCTAGCCTCATGCCCAACCTTTCTTCTTTACCAGCATTATTTCTGGCTTGGCGAGGTAAAGGAGTGTGCCGGCCAGGAATCGAACCCGGACCGCGTGCATGATCGGCTAGCGTCGTAACCACTATGCCATCGACGCACTTATGTGTGGTATGATAGATTATATTAAAGTGCAATGCTTAGTAAATTGTATTTTCTAGGAACTATTTAAGGGAATATAGGCTAATATGCATGTTTAATATGATAGATCAAATATTCGTCGCTGAAATTCGTTTTTTTTTCTGAAAGAACTAACAGTTTTACACTTACGGTTATCACGATCCGTCTTTAGGCGAAAAACAAACGATACTAGCATCCCTATTCCCGACAGTGTTTACCAGGATCACTCACAACCCTAACAGAAAGTTGCCCGATGAACATCAGTGAATTAAATAAGAGGCCTAATAAATAACAATGCACATTCAACAGGGCAATACACACACTTCCTCAGTTAAGTGCTCATTCAATATAAAAGAAATATTGTCAAATGTCTTACGAGCAGAGCAAGAAATTTTATGTGCGGATGACCTCTTGCAAAAAGAATTTGAATATATTCACGATTCCTTGACAGAGATAGGCTATCCGAGTAGTTTCATAAGGAAACATATGAAAACATCAGAGCGAAAACCTGAGACTATGACTGCACGTAAGAAACCTTTATTCATTAGGTTACAATTTAATGGTGATTTATCAAGTGAGATTTTATTTCAGAGACTTTCCGATAGTATACGAAGAACGTTCTACGCAACACATCTATGTTTGTCATTTTCTAGCCGACGAATGATCGGGATGGAAACGAAGGATGAGCTGAATAATTTTGCCACCTGTATGTGGATTTGTTAATTCAACTGCAGCTGCGGTGACAGTTATGTTAGGCCCACTACTACTAGACAGTTTAGCAAACGTGTTAGTGAACATCTCCCATCGTGGCTTGGCAAAGGACACACAGAAACAATCCATGTCTCAATTTTGTCACATTTGATTGATAGCGGTCATGTAGTGGAGAAAGCGAGAGCTTTCAAAGTAATTCATCGTATCCCACCGTATCTTTCAAATAGACTTCATATTCGTCTACTACACACACACAGCTGAGGTGATAGGCACTCGAACTATTAAACCTAAACTTTGCATTCAAAAGAAGTTTGTACAGCCGTTATCCCTTCCTTGACCTATTAAGACATAAATTTAATACCAGCCCTTGTTTACATTTTCAACCCTTTCTTATCACACCTTGATCTTATCACATCTTCATTAGAATGTATTTTATTTACTCCTCATACAATCACTCTAGCATTATTTAATCGGTTCATTTGTTTTTACTAGACTTTATTGACTACTATATCTACATGAATATTTGTTTGTTTAATCATGCTGTTTTTTCATTATTCGTGTTATCAAAGATTGCCTCACTGTTTCACCCTTAATATTGATAAGACCATTATTATTATTGCCATCATTGTTATCATTACTAATATTATGACTAATTGTACAATTTATATTCACCATCTTATTGTCCTACACACAAAACACCATGACTTGTTTATATATGAACTTTTATTTGTAAACTTATATATATATATTAGAGTTAAGCCTGATGAGATCTAATTGAAACCAATATTGTTCACTTAAATGTGTTGTTCTAAATTTTACTATGGGAATATTTTATGAATTAAATAATGGCTTAAAGTCCTGTCAAGAAACCACTCGATTTACATTTAAAAGGAATTTATGTAGACAGAAAAATGGCGTACATATATGGGTCCATAAGTTTCCTTAATATGGCTAAGATACGTTGATGATACTTTAATTGTAATAAATCCAAACCTATGCAGTTCATGCTTACAGAAATTGAGCAGTTCACCTCCCAGCATCCAGTTTACTCTGGAAGCAAACTGAGACCTCGGTGAGTTAACCTTTTCTAGACCGCCTAGTTGAAAGTAAAGAGAACGGATATTTTAACGTATCTAAATTCAGGAAGGAAACACACTCTATCAAATATTTAGACATCTGATCATTTAACCTCAATACTCTATAAAGGCAGATATCAGTTGTCCCAAGTATTTTAGACGTCACATTCTATGATAGAGGATGAGAAGGAAATTCCTGTTTTATACAGACGGAATTAACGCTATCAGTAATAGTTTACGCATATTATTGTACGAATGAGTTATTCACACCATCGCTTACAAACACTAGTAACACACTCCATAAGTCGAATTGAATGGCGATATAATGCAAAAGCTCCGTGTCCCTCTCAAATTACGGTGAACGAACAATCACAATCATAGGCAACTATATAGCCACTGTATTTATACATAATTCAGGTAGATAATGCACTTTGTGTATGTGTGTGTACACTATATGCAATCGACGGGAAAATCTAAAATTAGATTAAATTAACATGACCCGTTGCACAAGAGGTGGCTCTCGTTGCCCAAGTAATCTGGTGGACAACGCTCCAGCGTTTGAAACTATGGTCACTGGGTTTGAGCCTCTGTGAGAGCATCATCATTCATTGTGAAATGCAGGTACATGCAGCTGACGAGTCCCAAAAAGAACGAAATGCGCATCCTGGATTCCAGTGCTAGTCACCATCCATCAATAAAGTTCTAATTAAATGACCAGACATCTTTGAAGCATCTGCACAAGACGCCAACAGACACGTCAACCTGAGACCGAGCACCTAGGTCTAATCACACGACGGGAAAATCTAAAATTCAATGTAAAATAAAGAATAAGCACTTTCACCAAATTTTTAGAAACGTTTAAGCTTTATTCAAGGTGGGATACATATTCTACAATTGTTATTTATTTTCTAAATTCTGACAAAGATAACTTAAATTTCAATAGCGGCTTAAAGTAAAAGTGACCATAACATGTTCTCTAAATTAAAAAGCAGTGTCATCGTAGGAATTAAAGCCTTCATAATCTTTTTAAGGTCAGTAGAAACCTATTTTACAATGACTTGATAGATATTAAGTGGGAAGGCCAAGACGATTTGTTCTTCTACACAATATACATCCTATTTTAAATGCCTGCACTTTACAATTTCAAAAAGAGATGAAAAATTCACGATAATGAAAAGGTGATTTTCAGCTGAGCTAATCACCTTTGTTCACCTGACCTAATTATCGAAAATATCTTATTACTATGAAGAAAATATTTGTTGAAAGTCAAGTGGAAATTATTACTACAAAGGAGAATAGAGAGCTAATTATGTTCATGGATAATCCCCATCCAGGCATTAATAAAAAAACACGTAGGTCAGCGAAGAGTTTCTTTTCGGTGAATTCATTATTTTAGCCGTACAATCGCAAATATATATACGTGTTATTTTTTGTGTATGTGTACATTAAGTTTGTCAAACAAAATTACAATTGGTTACAGGATTTCATCATGAGCTGACGTTGGTTAGAGAACCACTGGAAAACCTGGGAGTACTGTTTCGTTCTAGTTTCAGACAGTACGCACCCACCGGGATTCGAACCCAGGATTTGCCGGTTACAAGGCGAGCTTGTAGACCATTAAGCCACTGGGACCCGATCCAATGGTCCATGAATTCCAACCTCCGCTAATTCACGATACAGCGCAACCGCTAGCCAATTACAATTGGTTATAGTTATTTTGACTAAACAGGTGACGATTAGTAGTTGGAGTTGCGTAATACAAATTCAGTCGAGAAAATCAGATATTAATGAAATTATGGTAGTAACAAAGGTGATGAATTGTCAAAAGAGTTGTTTAAAAGAATTTATGTAATAATATGAATAGTTTGATGAGTGAGTTTTACTTAGTATGCATATAGGAACAAAGTAGATAAGACGAAATTACGTAGGAGTTCTGAATGAATACAAGAATTATAAGCAATTAAGGAACAGGCAAACAAACAAAATCAAGTCATCAAAATAAAAAGTTGTTACCAAAACAGTAGAAGTAGTGGAGTAATCCTCTTTTGTATGCACAGCTCCGGTTTTTCTATGTGAATGGCCAGAGCTTCAGCGATACAAGGAAGACGAAACCGTATTTTATTTGGTAGGTTATTCTTGACCCTGAGAATTACTTTGAAGGAGGCGCTTGTTGCAATGGAATGATCAGTGTTAATCAGGTGTTCAATTATCGCACTCCTTATTGCACCCCTATTGCCTTTTCGCAACCATTCTGGATAGTGCTCTTGAATCCCCTTGGATAGGTTGTACGTCAAACGACCGATGCACTTGTCTCCATAGCGGCAGGTGAACTGATATATGCACATAGAAGTGGCAAGGTGCGGGATCATGTCCTTGAAGCTTCTGTAGATCAGTGGGCGACTGGAGAACGCTATTCTAAGCGTTGCTGCAAAGAATGTTCTCCTCAGAGATGATATGAGAATATTGCTTGCTAAATCTCCCTTGAAATCCAAGTTCATGTAGAGTTTCTTTCTAAGCGCAATTAAAGTTTCGTTTCTGCGAATTATTGATTTGATATTTTTGTCGATGAATCTTATTGGTTATCCATTTTGGATGAAGATTTCTCCTAGAATATCTAATTCTCTTTCCAGAACGTCGGAACTACAGATGTGTCGGATGCGGGTGGCAAGTAATTTAATTAAATTATTATGTATTATCAATAAGTTTTAAAGTGACCATACATGGATAGGCAACGAAGGAGTCAAAGATTATTATAAGGCCAATATTATTATAATTGCTTGGGGGTTTCCAGTGTTTCTAAACTGCTTCCTAAATAGTGGCTATATCGCGCCCACATAAAGCCTTTTGTGTATTTTTCACGCTTCATGGTGACTGTCTTTTTATCGTTGCTTCTTAACAGTTTTAACTCACCAATGAATTTGTGATTTTCATAGTCACTTAAGTGAACATTGAGAAGACTGAGCTGATCAAGAGACAAATTCACTACGAAGAATACCCAGCACTAGTCAGCATCAATGTAAAATATTTGAAAGAGGTCATTTTATCCACTAATCTAAGAAAGCATCGTCTCAATTATAGCCAGCCGGAACGGATGAAGATATCAAAACCAAAGTAGGAAAGGCAACACAGAGCTTCATAAGTCTGGAATGAGTTTGGAAATCTGCTGAACTCAGCAAAAAGTACACCAGATTTTCTTTTATACAGATCAGCTACATAGTCGATCCAAAAACTGGGTCCTTTGGCTCCACATTAAAGATCAAATGGCCAGTTAGAAAGAATCAACAAAACAAGTAAATCTGGGAACAAACTGGATAACAAGATTTTGTTCAACAAACATTCCTAAGACAATGAAGATGGAATTGTAATACGCTGGGGAGACCACTGGCTGACACGGCAGGCAAGTCCGTTGGTGCTTAACTCAGATTTGAAACAACCAGTTATGGGAGGGTGACATGAAATAGGTCGTGTGAAGTGTAGATGAGAGATTATTGACAATCGTGGGACCGACTAGAGTGGTCTGCTTAGAACAGAACAAAGTGAAGATGTTCTGTAAAAGTCCTCCAATCAGAAGCCAAGGGAACGATAATAAAATAGTCATATATATATATTTATTTAGCACCACCATCTGCTGTTACGTCACTTATTTAGAGAATAAACGTACCATAACAACTAATCATTTGAAACATCCATTCACTACAATTTGTGCACTGAATTTAGTTAGTAGATTAACTACCTAATAATTCCCAGGTATTGGACTGCATCAGTTTGATTCGTTTTAAGGTACACCACAGAATGATATCACCTGGAGAACCATTAAAAACCGGAGGGCGCAGAAGAGGCCTTCTTGATCCAGATTCTTTCGTAGTAACCACTCATGACTTCACCAGGGATCGAACAAATGATAATGAAATTAAAGAATGCCTTAATTGACCATTTAGCCATTGAGACGTCATCCGATGAATGTAAATCACATCAGCTTTTGATGTTGCTTGAAATCAAATAAATACTCACGATTCATTAGCTAAAGCATCATTGTTCATAAATATCTAAATCAAAGATGTCACGAATATATTGAAACAAAACAGTCAGGATGAATCATCATAAAATTATTACGGGATTTTCAACTAATCCAAAGTACAGACGAATCTGATGAGACTGTGGGTTACATAGTGAAACTGCAAGCAAAATCATTGTTTTATATTATATTTTAATTGAATTTAAGATTTTCCCGTCGATGGATTGGACCGAAGTGCTCGGTCTCAGGTTGACATGTCGGCTTCTTGTGCAGATGCTTTAACGAGGTCTGGGAATTTAATTAGAATTTAATTGGTGGATGGTGACTAGCAGTGGAATACAGGATGCGCGTTTCGTTCTATTTTTGACTCATCAATCAATATGGGTTCGAGCCTCGGTGGGGATATCATCACTCATTAGTATTTAGTAACTAAAATTTCCGTCAACTTTTGTCAATCAGATAAGGTAAGTCAAGTTTTGAGCATCTGGTGTATTCACAGAAAAATAACTCTGGTCGAGTCCTTATTTCATAGTGTTCACAAAGTTTTAATTTTCCACATCCATGTATAGTAGTGGCACCAGCAGACTCTTGGTACATAAAGGTTTGTTGAGTCTCGTATTCTATCATTGTTTTAACTTTCCTCAAACCACATTCAGTGAATAATTAACTATTAACCGGGTTAACATGTATTTTTCATACATTTTTTGCAGTTTTCACCTACTTAACATTTGTCAAGTGAACATTCAAGCAACCTACTCTTCATCGTATTAAATTTCAAATAATTGTCTACATTGTGTCGTTCAGTATTAAATAATTTTGCCCTATATGAGTAAATGTATTGGAGGTGTTACTCCTTTCCTGTTACCTAATGATAATAGATTGATAAACGTTATAGAAATTGAAGGTGTTGCCTTTGTTAATAACTGCATCGAAAAAGAAAAGTCCCTTCATTGAAATAAATTTATTTGCTACTGAGTAACTTGCCAACTAAGTGCATTC
Organism: Trichobilharzia regenti; assembly: GCA_944472135.2. NCBI lineage: Eukaryota > Metazoa > Platyhelminthes > Trematoda > Strigeidida > Schistosomatidae > Trichobilharzia > Trichobilharzia regenti. The sequence goes on from OX235264.1 coordinate 108,131,981, forward strand.
ACTGATAACTGCAGAAAAAAAAACCTAAACCACTTAGAGCGTAGTCATTGTGAAATAATTAAAGACGGCGTTTTCTATTGCGTGTATATATCTTTTTCAAACTTTATGTGAACTGTTTTTTTATGATATGTGCTACTGACCATTAGATATCGTTAGTATATCTTCAGAGAAACAATTAAAGTGGATGACATGAAGACATATCTAGACGAATTTGAAGTTGTAGTAGGCCTGGTTAGTGCTCAGAATAAGAAAATGAAGCCATTCATCTTCTGGAATCTGTTGATAGGCCAGCCTAAAGTTGCTAACAAACAGTTCATCTGATGTGTATTAAATAAGACTTCAATTATTCAGTCTTCAACGATGTCCGCTTGCTTGTACACGCAAAAACCTCTCTGTATAAACCACAATTAAAATGATAACATTGCTGAAGGGTTGATAGTGTGAGATAAGCTGAAAAAAATCAGATCTAGATTCTACGCATCATCATTGAAAAAAAGCATAGAATTTCAATTGAACGTCTGCCTCAACTTCATGGACTTTTCAAAAAATCTTTGACCTCAAAGTAATTTGAAAACTAATTCAACACTATAAAGTGCAGGGAGATGGATCTTTCTCAACCTCATTAGCAGATATATGATGATGCAATATGTCAGAGGATCTCCAGTTGAAAATTCCGTGAAAACGAGAGAGGAGAAGAAAGGCAACGCCGTCAGCCTATTATCACCGATATCATTCCTAATTGTCATCAACAGGATTTTGTATCAGACTGCGGAGAACAACATTCAGTATTCTGAATTCTATCTCATCAACAGTTTTTCTTCATTCCTTGAATACTGAGAGAGAAATCGGGTTTCCAGCTTTGAGCTTCAGAGTTTCACTAATAGTGATGCTAGTAGCCTTTTATTTAACTCTCTTTCTCTCTCTTATGTGCCTGTCTCCTACCAGCTAGTCAACTCTGTGAGACTTAGGAGTAAGTGAGCTTGAAATGAAACCAGAAGACACTCGCACAGTTGGCGCATTAATTCATCTCATGAATTAAGATCCTTTTTCAAATGCTACAAACGCTAGCCATTTTTTTACAACTATTTTATACTGCCTGATGGTATGTGTTACTGAATCGTGTGAATATTTGAAGAGAATTCATGTGGAGCACTTAAGTTTGCTAGTTGAAAAATCGAATTGGTCTAGGTGCTGAGTAGTCTACTTGTGCCAACTTCTTTACACATTTTGGTATTCTTTTATTCTCCTGAACTGGCCAAACTTATAGGATCCTAATGTATTTTGTTCACAAGAACAATATAATCTGCGCAGTTAAATCACTTAAGTGAGAGAACACCATGACAATAGCAGCCATTTCGGCTATCGGTCAGAGGATTGCAGATAAGTCTTGAATTCGCTATCATTAGATAGTATTAATCAAGTCGTGAAAATTTGTTGTAATACCTTACAACAAAAACTCTAACTCAAATGCGATCCTTCACGGAATATATCACTATTTGTTTAGAACATTCCTTAGACAACAGTAGTCACTTCTTCTTTCTTTTCCTTATTCCTTTACGTTCCCAGTGGAACATAGGGCTTCAAGCTAGAGGCTTGAGGTTTCTGTAGCAGTGGTAATAATTTCTACAGTGTGGGGTTGCTAGCCTCATGCCCAAACCCCCCGTTTTACCAGTCTTACTACTGGCTTAGCGAGATAAATGGAGTGCGTCATCTGAGGATCGAACTCCGGACCACCTGCGTGGTCGGCGAGCACTCTACAGCTGTTCCACCGACGCACTAGGAGAATCAGGATTCATGGCAAAATACTATTACACATGTTTTCCAGTTTCTAAGTACACTTTGAGAAGACAAAAGTGACGAAATACCAAAGCAAAATGATTAGCATCAATCACCATCAATTGTAGACGTCGATGGAGAGTCATTTTTGTCACTATTGTGGCATGGGCAGTATCGTTTCAGCTACAACTAACACAGATCAAGACGTCGAAACAATTATTAGGAAACCCAAACAGACTTTAAACACTGTGTGGTTAGTGTGGAAATCAGTTGCATAGAGCATGAGAAACAAGATACGGGTTTTCAACACTCATTTTCAGTCATCGAATTCAAATGTTTCAGAGAATTGACATAATACGGAAAGCGTGTGTAATAACCTACAACTTTCTATTAGTAGCTGCCTCCTTTTTTTCGAAACAGAAGGTCTGATGATCTGCCAGAACGGATTAGTAACAAATAACTCTGGGACCTAACCAACCTGGTACCCATCACCCAAAGGAAGCACGTAGAAAAAAGTGGGAATACTCTCTGAGGAAACAGTAGGATAAAATCACGAGCAAAGTCCTGTAGCGGAACCCGAATAAGAAACGAGGATTTGAGCGTCAGCCCCGTGACATGACGGAGATCGTAGCACTAGCTAAAAACAACCAAAGAGAATAGAATGAAATGGAGATGTGCTTGCATTCAGAACCCAAGATAATAGTAATAGCCATAAGAATATTGTACACTCTTAGATGCACCATAACCCAATAATCACTTGGCCTCCAAATGAAAATACCCAACAAAAAAGGATCTCAGTGATTTCATTATAGGATCTAAATTTTTATGGGACTCCATCGTCTGTCGCTCCTCCTGATTTCGTAACTAAATGCCGTATTAGTGATGAAACATGAATTCCCTGCAAATCCTGGGATTGCACCATGATTTGTCTCCCAAAAGTTTTGCATTCTTTTGCGTGAAGGGCTGAGAATGAAAAAAATTCTGGGTAGAAGGCTAAAACTGGAGTGCGACTCGAATATTAATTTCCATTAGTGTGTCAAAATTTAAACTCCTCTTTGAATGATTAAGCGTATAAACGCTTTTCTCCACACTATTTTCAAATTAATTCGCGATTTGTAATTTAAACAACTCTAGGCGAAATTTCATCATAGTTTAACTTGGAAACCAAAATTGTAATTCAGATCTTAATATGTGATCAGCCGAAGATCACAAATCGCAATGGCGAGAATGCAATTATAAATGCATGATACTATATAATTCTGACCGGTGGACAGATAACTGAATCTCCCGTTTTCGACAAACTTCATCAGATGTGTACCTAGTGTGCTTCATTTCGAAGCTCTGGTTTCTGGCTTGGCTACTTGTTGGAGCTGGTAACACTTCGGATAGAATTCGCAAATCACAACAAGATTACACAGTTCGAAATGAATTTCATCTTATTTATAGGGTTTATCCAGGAAAGTACCTTTACGTTGAATAAAAGTTACTAATCGATAAATTTTCGGTCACAAATTATAAATTGTTCTTTATCATAAACCTCGGTATTGCACAAGTGCCTATCTCACATTCGTTTATATATATATATTTCATTTTGGTTCCAAGTGGAACATAGGGCTTCAGCAGCACCTCTCTGTTTAGTTCTCTTCCCTGAGGTCTACTTTAGCTAGTCTTGAGATAGCCTGGGATGGGCTATTGACTTCGCTGTTAACAGTTTGAATAGTTCAAATCAATTCCATCTACTTTCCTAGATTCAAAGCATTTCTATACTCATTTTTTCGGGCAACATAAGCAGCCTCCCCAACTGTGTACATCACAGGCCTTACTAACCGTGATCAGATGTTTAGTTGTTAATTGTTCTACCATTAAACAACCAAAACAAAATATATCCTATATTGTATGTCAGCTCACATATCTGTGAGGAGAAATTATCTCCCATACATATGTGAAAAGAGGAATGAACCCTCATATCTCAGTAAAAAACAGTCGCTAGACAAGCATTTCCGTCTACAATAAAGCGTGTTACCAACCGGAATAATAAGACGTATAAAGAAACAGCTGTGAAAGTCACATAGTAAGGCATCTAGGTGATCCATAGCACCAGAATAACATATATTTTACGGAGGAACAAATAAAGCTCTGAATGATTGTTTTATTTTGTTTCAGTAACAATCCACAAGGTAATGTCTAAAATGACATCCCCCAAGGTGCTGTACTCTCCTCACTTCTCTTTTCTTTCTTTATTGCGGCATGACTTACCATCTTCAAATGACATTAATTTTGTCAAATATGCTGATGACCTGACTGTATCTTTGCCTGTCAAATGTCAAAGCGACTGCTCTAAACCAAATGCCTTTTTATCAGAAATCAGCCAGTGGTCCAAGGAAAACGATCTTACTACTCCAAATGCAAAACAGTTAATTTCACCTTTAGGCATAAATCTGACCTAAACAAACTGGTTAGCACTTTCGAGGTGTGCAACATAGATGGCACTGAAATAGAAACCAAGTCGGAAATTAAATACCTAGGCGTCATTCTATCTGCTGATCTTTCCTGGTCGTCTCAGATCTTGATGATTTCTAAGAAAATATTCCGTCTTACCTTCTACATCAAGAAGTCAAGACATTCTGGAATAACCCAACCCTTACTCACAAGATTCGTTAACTCTTGCATTCTGCCTATTATTCTCTATTTTTCACCCTTAATTCTTCCAGGGCTACTGAAGAAAAACTATAACTTATTACGCAGGACGTTAAAGGCTGTCAGCAGGGTAAGCAAGGTGCCACTTAACCAGCTTGTTAATATTCTGGTCGACAGGCACATGGACTCATGTGAAAAATGAGCTTAATTCATTCTATATAACTCACACCACCCTCTTCATTCACAACTCTTCCCTTGTATCTCATCAGGCAAAACCAACCGTACCTTACTTAGCTCGTGTTGTGTGCTATCAAGAAAGCATTAGGCTTGAAACTTATAACATATTAAGTAGTCAGCAGTACAACTGGATCTCGTCTTTCCAGCTCATATCATTAATGACTACAACGTTTCCTTTCTTTTCCTTCTTTTTTTCTTATGTGCTGTTTTTTTTCTCTCTTCCTTACAAACTCTGTTTAAAACATGCTTCTTCGTTCTTTCACACTCCGTATATCTCGACCTTTTGTTACCGCTAACCCCAGTAAATATGTTAGCATCTACTTTTCTAACACTTTGAAACACTCTGTTCACTTTTGGCTTTGCTACCGATATTAAAATGTGTTGTTGTCAAAATTAACTGAGACTACCTATAATCTATGTAGAATTTTAGTTATAGTTCATGTACTAACTGGATGCAATACTGTAGTAAAATGCTGACAATTCCATTGTGTATCACAAGTACTGATTTGGAATAAAGCAAATTATTATTATGGCACTATTTCAACTATAACTGAATATCTTTACCTCTTTTAATTTACACTATCTTCGTATTTGAAGTTATATTCTACTCTTATAAAATGAATTGGCTATTTTTAGCTAAAGTATGTCTGAATATTATCGCATCAATTACTTACTTATGCGTAGTTTATTATTCAGGCCACATACAACTAACGAAAAGATTTGGGAACACGGTTAACTTTATCTATCATGCAGAAGTTGTTTTTATCTTTGTTATTCAAATAAAGTTCTGTTCTTTTTTTGTTGTTAAATAAGTATGAAAAAGCATTTGTTTACACAGCAGTCAGTAAAACGTTTTCTGAAATTCTCTGATTCAAAATGTTTGAGAGCGTTTTCGTTTAAGTGAGTAAATCATGCAAAAGTGTCTTCCCTTACCTTTTCCAAGAAAAACGCAACAAAAAACTCTACGAACAGAAGAATGTACAAAACCTGAGATTTATGTTGAGGGAGATGAATAAGGATGTATTTATTGAGCATATACTTGATGTCACAGTCATTAGCCAAACTGAGTGTCTTAAATTCTGCCTCGATATTTGCTGACTTAAACAAACACTTTGATTGGAAACTAGGTAAGAAATTGAATAGTGTCCTGTGACTAGTCCTTTATTTTAGCGCCGACTGGATCCTGTCAGTCAAGTGGAATCACTTAGTATGGTGGACACATTGCAGACCTGATTGTAGGTCTGTCTGTCTCTGTCTGTCTGTTTTCGACATAAAACTTTGCACAAATGTGCGGAGGTTCAAGTCGCCACACTCCGCATCGTTTTTAGTGGACGCAGAGTGGAGAGGAAGTGGAGAGCTATCAAGTCGAGGAGTTGCATCAGTGGAAGGAAGGCAAGATGATAGAGATGAAGATGAAAACAAAGATGAGTGAGTAGTAGAGAGGTTTCGCGTGCGTTTCAGATTGTGAGGGCGATTGTTACTTCCCAGCTGCCCACACCGTGGAAGTTGGTTGCGTGACCGCAGAGCCCAGGGGACAACTGCTTGAGGCCGGTCACATGCGGCCTGTTTTTGTTCGTTCTTTTTTGTTTGATGTGTCTCAGTAGCATACTTATCACTCCTGCCCTGTGACACGGCAGCAGGAAGCGCGGTCGTTGTTAATCCGGGCCACGGCCGATCCGATTTTGTATTGGACATGATGTTGGATTGGGTAGCTGCTTTTTGTTTAACCGCTATCCAAACAACCTGCCTGGCATGGTAGGACCTCAAGAGACATAAGTCTCAGCCAGTATAGCTTGAATAGATCATTGCGGTGTTCAAGCCCGACCACCGCGTCAAGGTAGCAGCTTTCGGTCGGGCCTGATTATAGGAGGTAAGTCGCGAGTCCGTATAGCTCAGCAGTGACTTCCTTGACTGCATCACTGGATGACATGAGTTTGAATCTTAGAAGGGAGGTCAATTCCTTCAAGCTTGTAGATACGCAATGCTGACAAGTCGCAGCAAGCGTAAAACCTAGGTTGAACAAAGCTTCCTGGTGATTGCCTTCAATGAACAAAAACAACTGAAACAAGCACTCTTCGAAGTATTTCACTATTTCTCTTTCTTCATCCTTAAAAGCTGTGCAGAGTAAAACACAGGGTGATACAAGTTAGGCGATAGTTTCTTGTTTGGTTTGTCCCCTAAATTCCGGATTTTGTGGAAATCTTATTTTTACTATCAAGCGAAGTAGTCAGCTTTTGATAGAAGGCAATATTAGCTTCATAGAAATACTCTCGGTGACGTACATGCCATACTCTGGACCATACTGTTTCCATCCTATTTCTCCATTACTGAACGTCTGTTCTATCCTACTTGTGATTTGTTAATTCGTGCCACCACCTGTGGTGGATATTCATCTGTATCCTCAGATAAGTGATTTCTTTCAAGTGTTTCCGGTCGACTGACTGACTGACTGATTTTGATATAAAGCTCTCCATCAATATGCAGCAGTTCGAGTCGCCACACTCCATGTAGCACACAAACCAAGAGAAAAAAGTAGAACAAATGCATAATAGAGACAGTGAACAGGGACATAAGACAAAAGAAATAGTAATAATGGAGAACAATATAGTTTTATTGGATATTATGGGTCACAAGAAGTGGATGCATCTGCGCCATTGAGAACGATTTTGAGCCATATCACCGATTATCTCCAGTCACAGGTTTCTACTTTCCCGAGGAAATCTATATCTTTCTACGTGGCTTGAACTAACTGTTGTGGATTTCATTGGCTGACAGAGTCATGCTTTGGTTTCACCATCACTGGCTCTTCCCCAACCTGGTCCATCCTATGTCAGCTAACATTGCCCGTAGAGGAAGGCGATGGCTGGGCATGCTTAACACATGCTCTAGCAATCTCAATCGGTATAACTCCACAGCCTCGTCTATTGATTTACCCTCCCACCTACCTAGCACTCGACCTAAGTCTAACCTCATTATTGCTTGCCTTATTATACCACTCCAGACGAAGGACAGAACTCAGACACCTATGATCAAAAACAGCTAGTCAGGCGTTTCATGTCTTCCGCTTTGAATAGTCATGTTTTTTTTAATCATAGCCACAAAGGAGGGCGGAGTGGACTGCTGAGCGATACACATGTCCTTTAGTTGGTAGCCGGGTATCACGTCTACGCTGGAGACAGCGTAAACTGTCATATGCAAAACTAGCCTGCTGTATCCGCGCCGAGATTTCGTCAGCGACCACCCTGCTGCGGCTGACTGATGCAACTTCCCAAATAAGTGAAGCGGTCAACGTGCTGTGCCACTCCACTCCCTATTTCGAAGCTAGGAGTCGATTTACTTCAGTCCTGTAGCACCATCTTGCACTTAGTGTGAACGAATCACACGCCGAACGTTCAAAGATTGATGCCTGTCAAGATGTTCAGAGGACTATGCATTTTGTTAGCGTCTTCACCCAGAAGGACTATATCATCTGAATATTCGAAGTCAACGAGATTATTCCCTGGTAGCAAGTCAATCCCTGAGTCACAGAAGTCAGCAGTTAGGGTAGAGTCCATTAGTACACCTATGATGAAATTGAATGGAAATGGGCACAGTGGGCTGGCATCCCTGACGGACACCACTAGCTGTCACCATTTCAGATATCTATAAAACACAAAATAATTGAGCAAAGAATATTCTTTTCAATAAATTCCTCTTCCGGCTCTACAATTATATATATGTTTATATACACGAAATATTCAAGATTGGTAGTTAATAACAATATGTCTTTTCTATATAATATCGATTTGTAAAGTATGATCAATGCAAATACAGTTCACTGAAAGATATAATAGCGAATAGAATATCAAATAAAATTAGGGAAATTCAACAAAAATTCAGGATAATTCAAACCTGGATGGCCAAGTTAATGACAATGTCTGGACTAACTTCTTTTGGATGCATAAATTAGGCTTGTTAATGTGGAACCCCACAGCCAGCCTCAGCAATATTTAGTAGTCGAAATCATAAGGCAAAATTGAGATTCGTAGGTATGCAGCAAATGACCCTGAAAGCATGGTTGATGTCAATCTTGCGTTCTATCCCCACAAGATAAGACAGAATAGCGCTACGAATGGATGACAACTTGTCGTAAGCTCTCAACTGGCTGCATAAGTTCGAATAGAATGCTTGGATCAGTGCAATGTATTTCTCGGCATTCGCTTTACAGTCAAACATCGCTAGAGCACCTCTTGGTCGACAGAATGCCGCTTTTAGGTCAAGAAATATAATGATTGTGGTACTACGTTAAGTATGCCACTTGTGTTCCGGAAACTGTCGCAGGGTAAAGCGTGGATCAATACACCCTCTTCCTAATCCAAGCTTGCCTGGTTCTCTCATGTTTGTGCCTCCCGAGCACCGCTTAGTCTGAGCACTATTATTGAGCCTAGAACTTTAGATACCGTATTAATCAAGCTAATCCCCATGTGATTATCACAGGAAGACTTATTTCCCTTCTTACATCAACCCGATGGGACTTCTTCAGTTAAAGCAGACAGTAAACCATCTCTGCCAACCTTAAACGCCTCTGAAGTCATTTCATAGGGTCAGACGGCTTTGCATTGTTTCATACTAGTGACAGACTTAGTAACCACATTTAGAGACGGAGGACCTGCCTCTTTATTGCGTTTAGGAAAGTTTTGGATTTTCAATAAGTTGAGAGCGGCTGTATGCCAGTTGAGGGTGATTGTTGCCTACTGTTGCTTTATCTACGTCTTCATCACCTCCGTTATCGCTGGTTCTTCTGTTAAATTGTTGGTTTTCGCCTTTTAATCTTCTTCATAGCCCGAATCTTCTACAGTCTTTTTGTTTGGCTTACCTATGTCCGTCTTCTTTCTATCCGTGGTCTTTTGTAAACTCCATTCGACCGCAATAAGGAATATCATCAATGATATTTAACAGACTGGCACAACGTTATACTTCAATAAATAGTGATTTCGTACTGGCAATATGAATGGATTTAAATTAATCCAACTACACGTTTAACACGCTATTCACTCTACACTTTGTACCCAGCTGAACTACAATAGACAGACATTGATCTCAAACTTACTTTGTACTTTTACGCAGGTAAGAGTTTCTCTAACCTAACAAATAATCTACTTTCTCATTTACTCAAACTCTAACTCAACTTGACAGAACCACCAGGTGATATTGAATTTTCCAGCCAGAAGTTGCCTTTTTTTTCATTCATTCATTCATTCCCTACCAATATCTAAATAATTGATTTCCACAATAAATGAAGTCTTTTCTTAGAACAGTCTGAAAAGATTAACTCTACCACTAATCATCTTTTTCCTATTTCTTTTTTTCCTTTCGTCTGCCAATGTAAATTTCAAAAGCAAAAGTTGCTTGTTCAGTTAATAATAACAAAAGAGGGAAAAATTCCCAAGTGGTAAGAAAACTTATATTTTTTCTTGTTTACAATGAGAACAAATTAACTCTGTATTGGTGTGAATACATTATTAATTGTACTTTATCTTGAAGAAGAAGACGAAGGAGGAGAATTACTTCTGTCTGAGCTAATTTAAAGAATAAGTAAGGCAAATAAAAGTTAATACGTTTTGTGTTGAGTATTTTACACTCTGTGTCTGTGTGTGTGTGTGTGTGGAAGTAGTGACGATAATGATGGCAAACAAGCCTAAGAGCTATCTAATACACAGCTGAATTTTATTCATTTATATAAAGGTCTTCTGACCTATCCTGCTCTTCTCATGTCTTAGCGACTTCTAAAAGAATATTTCGTCTGATTTTTAACATTAAGAAGTTGTGGTAATCAGGCATAACTCAACCAACGCCTCCTCCTCCTCCTACAGTTTGTCAACTCGTGTATTTTACCTATTCTTCTATACTGTTCACCTTTATTTCTTCCAGGAATGCCTTAAAAAGACTATGTCACACTTCGTAGAACTCTGAAGACTGTCAGTAGGACGAGTGGTATGCTATCCCATTGGGCCATATCGTTGACATTGTCACTAATAGACACTTGATGTCATGCAACAAATTTGCTAAAAGAATTTTGTCAAACTCTAAATACCCACTCTACCCGCAGCTCCAATCTTGTTTTTCCTCGGGTAAGACAAGAAGTCTTTTCAGAAGACTTTATGCACTTCTAAGTATAAAATTTCCACTATAAAGTATTTGGCACGTACTTTATGTGATGAAGATAGTGTTAGGCATGAACTAACTAACTAACCTTCTTTGCACTACTAAATTAACCATTTCCTCCAGCCCTACAACATCAACTTTTATTGTTATTGTATTTCTTATATTTATAATCCTCTTAATTTTTTGTTTTTGTTTATTTTTTTCATAAGTGTAAACATCATTTAAGCTGTGTTAGAACTCTTAATTTTTTGCATTTCCCCTCACTATACTATACCAATAGAATATTAGATTCAATAATCTATGACATGTTAAAGTTTCCAAACTGAATCGACAATTCTGTTTGAAACAAACTCACTGTTATTATTAATTATTATTGATATTATATTTAATACTCTAAATTCGTGCTTCGAATATTTCTGACTTTATATCGTAAATGTGGACAAATTCCTCTGGTTACTTTTGTTGTAATTTTTGATTTTTTTTGTATTTTGAGTAAATCAGATGCAAAGTGTTGTGACAAATGCTGAGAATTCCATTCTGTATTATAACGACTGTTTTGGGAATAAAGTAAATTATTATTAATATTATATAAAATAAGTATTATAAATTATACAAAGTGCACAATAAGCTAACCGGTCATAGATCGTGTTAATAACGTCAATCACCATCAACGGGAGGGATTTGAAAAAGGCTACTTCATTCACTTATCTAGGGAGCATTGTCTCAACTACAGGAGGAGCGGACGAGGATGTCAAATCGAGCGAGAATCGGGAAGGCGAGAAACACATTCATCAACCTGAAATCAATCTGGAAATCTTCCGCTGTCACTCAGCATCACCAACAAAATTCGGATTTTCAATACAAACGTAAAGTCAGTCAGTTCTTCTATACGGATCAGAAACTTGACGGGTCACAAGGAATATTTCCAAAAGGCTGCAGACCTTTAATAACAACTGTCTCCACTCTATGCTGAAGATCAGATGGCCGGGCCGGAAAGAATCACCAACAAGGAATTATGGGAACAAACAAAGCAAGAACCAATCGCCAACCAACAAATATGTAGGAGAAAGTGGAGATGGATCGGACACTCGCTGAGGAGACCGCTGGGTGACATCGCGCGCCAAGCCCTCGAGTGGAACCCGAAAAGGAAAGCGGCGTGTGGGACGTCCAAGGGTGACATGGAGGAGATCATGTGAAGAGGAGTTGAAAGAATATGGACTAACATGGATGCAGGCGAAAAGTATAGCAGAAGACAGAAGAAAATGGAGACATGCAGTTGAAGCCGTATGTTCCACTAGGAACCCAAGAGAGCAATAATAATAATAAATAGCAGTCCAGGCGCATTCGCTCCTAAATATTTCTTGTACAGTAGGCTACTGTCTGATTTGCTGCGCATTCTTATCAGCTAGTCATCTGAATTTTAGTATGGAGTAAAAAATCATCCATTGCTGCAATTCTGTAGTTGCCTATTGAAAATGTTCTCGGTAACGCGCATGCCAAGTATCAGAACCACATATATAAACAACGGAATTAAAACAAATGCTGAAAATTCGGATCCAATTCCTCATGCCGTAGTATAGGTAGATCTCCACAATAGTTCTGAAAATAATGAAAGATTGTCTCGATTTTGTGATACTAGCTAGCTTTGACGTCCACGACAGTGCCTGCATTATGTTAGACTTTGCTGTACAAATAGGGGAGAGATAGACAACTAATTTAAGATTTCTTCCTGTTGAGGATGTCAGTGTTAATAGTGCTAGGCTGGGTATCTCTATTCTCACCCGAAGTCTTATCTCACCTATTTCGAAACCAAAGGATTATCATTAACATTTGTTGTTTGTTTATAACTCATATATGTAGATTTTCAAGTATGCCACATATGGAGATTTTTTAATTTTTGATTTACACCTTGATTTCTTACCATAGTTTCGGTTCAAGTATGGAATTTTCAGTATGAATATCGGTAGCCTAAATTTTGCAGGCCGACCATGGATATCGGGTGCGCGTCGGCAGGGAATCGAACCTCGGACCATGTGCACGGTCAGCGAGAGTTCTTACTACTGTGCCACCGACGCAACGTTACAACCAAGGTTATTTATTTTATCTCAGACATTGCTTATTAGATGTAAACGTCATCGGATAACAAATGGGATAGTCGACTACCTTTGTCTGTTAAATTGATACTATTGCTTACACTATCCAAAACAATATCATAAGTATTAGGTTAAATATTTGTAGATTTTCATGCAATACTCCAATACTATTACTGCTAACATGAAAAGTAAAATACCAAGAACATTATGTTTATATATAAAATGTTCGAACTGACGAGTACACCTTTCTTTATATGAGTTATTCAGTTCTTCTCCGTCATTTCTTTAGAGCTTTATTTGGTTTTAAATTTGACCAGATATTGTTGTCCGTTAGAGAACCACTGAAAACCACAGAATACCAGAGAGTATTTTAGTCCTAGGTTGAGACTTTACGGGGTTATACACAACCATCGCTTTCCAAGGATACAGACCCAGGACCTTCTGGCTAAGAGAAAACCTGCTGGTGGAATCTAGCCGACTATGACTTGGAGTCTTTAAGCCCGGCCAGTATCATTTTGCTGATAGACCCAATCAAAATAAGTAAGTTATATCATCACATATAGGCTATATCAAAATGAAAAAACGTTAATATTCTTGAAACAAGTAAAATTATTTTTTGAGTATCGTAATGGAATTTGATTTTTCCATCTTTTCTAACAATCTTATCAAATCATTTAATATACGCGATTATTATGCAATACGTCTATCCAAAAAATTGTCAGATACCTTTAATGATCATTCAATCAGTCAAGTGCACTTATATAAAAGATGCGTAGATGATATGCTTATAATTTGTGATGAAAAAGCTGATAAAGAGTACCTTCTCAAAACCGTCAACGCAGCACACCCATCAAAAGGAATTCACCTTAGAACGTGAATCAAACAGAAGACAAGACTGAAAGATGCAGAGATTGATATATTGCAAGCCAATATGGACGGGACAGTCCATTAACATCCCAGAGCTTCATCCCGCTGGTCTGAAAACAGAAGCTAATACGTACATTATTTTCAAGGTTTCAAAAAATCTGTTTGAAAGACATGATAGAGAAGGAGTTAAATAAGTCAAGTGAAACCCTGCTAGGGAAAGAGTATCCAACATGATTCGACAAAAATATGGAAGAAAAGTCTTCGTCGCCAAAAATCACAACCACATGAATTCAAAGGTGACATCGCAGCTGAAATTCGAAGAAATCGCTTCGCTAAATGTCTGAAGAAGACATTTCAAGCAGCCACTGTAGACGTTACGTTCTCCGGCAGACAGTTTATCCAGTCTAACATTAAGGATAAGATACCACCTTCAGCTACCCCACTGTGTATTGATCAGTTACTTGTTCGTGTGAAGCAAAGTGTATCGGACGTGCAAAACGTCTAGGCCATAAAGTTATTCTGGAGCTTGACTAGCCAGACAGAGAAGAAACGAACAAAAGTCAAACGTCCATCCCTGAACACCTTGTCAACTCTGGACATCAAGCACTGCAACATGCATGAACGCTTCACACTACTACAGAGAGACACTAAGTGTCGTTGGAAATGACTTTGAATACATCATCTGTACATAGCTGAACCAGTGGCTATTCGGGATCTAAAGTAGACCTCTGCATTTGAAAGCACCATATACATTCTCTCACCCTACCGTGGCCGGAATAACGGAAACACTATAACTTTGCTTCCTTTTGTTATGTACGTTTACCACTATTATTACTATCACTCCATACAGTATTTAGGAAATTACTCCAGAGTCTTTCCACTGATTCCTGTTCACTCTACTTTTATCAGATCATATCATTCAGAAAAATTACATCTTTTTTTACCGTTTTGTTAATACAGCGTTTACATACAAAATTTACAAGACCCAGTGAAAAAAAATGACTCAATAAGATTGAGAACATTTAATTCTGCTAATCATTTTTACAGTACATTTTTCATGCTTGAAAGAAATAATATTGATGAAAATGAACAGGGTGAAAGAAAATAATTAGTTTTGTAATTAACGACGAAAAGAAGTCTCTGTTGTTGGCTTGGGGTATTTTGTGGTGAAACAATGTACGAAGTTGCAAGATAGCAATTTGATTGGTTTTTCTAATTCAATTTAATTCTAAATGACTGTTTATTTGATATATATATATATATATATATATATTGTATGATGAACCTCCTTGCACCAAAAGAAAAAGTCTGTGTAGGAACATGGAACGTCCGAACTATGTACGAGACTGGGAAAGCTGCCCAGATCGCCAACGAGATGAAAAGATACGGAATACAAGTGCTGGGAATATGTGAGAGCAGATGGAATGGGAGTGGACTCACCAAATTGTCAACAGGTGAGTCAGTGATCTACTCCGGTCACCCAGAAGATAACCACACGCACACCGAGGGCGTGGCTATCATGATGTCACCAACGGCAACGAAAGCCCTGATACAATGGGAGGCGATTTCGTCCAGGATAATGACCGCCAGGTTCAACTCCAAAGGAAGGAAAGTGTCAATCATACAATGTTATGCACCCACAAACAACGCAGACCTCGAGAAGAAAGAAGAATTCTACAGGCAACTACAGGCAACAATGGACAATACTCCAGCTGGCGACATGAAAATACTAATGGGAGACATGAACGCCAAACTGGGACCAGACAATACAGGAAGGGAACTCATCATGGGTAGAGAAGCTCTAGGAGAAATGAATGAAAACGGAGAACTCTTCGCCGACTTCTGCGCCTTCAACGAACTGGTGATTGGTGGCAGTGTATACAAGCACAAAGATATCCACAAGGCTACATGGGTGTCACCAGACGGGCAAACCAAAAACCAAATCGACTTCATCTCAATCTCAAGGAAGTGGAGGCGCAGCCTACTGGACACAAAAGCAAGAAGAGGAGCAGACGTTGGCTCAGACCACTATCTCGTACAAGGGACAATCCAAATCAAATTAAAAGCTTTCAGGGAATCAGGAGCTGCAGATAGACCACAAGCCAAGTTCAACACTCAAAAGCTGAAGGACCAGGCTACAAAGGACATCTTCATTGCAAGCATAAAGGACAAAGCCGAGACACAAATCAACACTAGCGAAAGGTCGGCGTCGAAAAGCACTGGAACAACTTGAAAACGGTGTGGAGCCAAACCTGCATAGAAATTCTAGGCAGAAAAAAGAGACAGGACAAACAGTGGCTCACTACGGACACTTGGAAACTAATAGAAGAGAGAAGGACAGTGAAGCAAAAGATTATCCAGTGCACTGACGAGCAACAAAAACAGGAGCTGAATGCAAGCTACAATACACTGAACAAAAGAGTGAAGAAAGTGCCAGGGAAGACAAAAGAAAATATTATGAAACCATGGCAAACGAAGCAGAACAAGCTGCAGGCAAAGGAGACCTCGCCACACTCTACCAAACAACTAGGAACCTTTCGGGCAAACGTTCGACACAGATTAAGCCAATAAAGGACGACAATGGAAAGTCAATCACCAAAGAGGTGGAACAGAGAAAGCACTGGGTTGAACACTTCAAAAGACTTCTAAATCGTCCGCCACCTACAACACGTCCAGCAATACCAACAACGGAAGCAGAACTACCAGTGAACACTGACCCCCCGACGAAATCAGAAGTCCTGAATGCAATCAAGATGCTTAAAGCTGGGAAAACACCGGGACCAGATGGAATCCCAGCAGAGGCTTTGAAAATAGACCCAGAGACAACAGCGGACTTGATGACACCACTGCTGGAGAAGGTGTGGAAAGAGGGCAAAGTACCCGAGGATTGGAAGAACAGTTACTTATTCAAACTTCCAAAGAAAGGAGACTTAAGTCAATGTAAAAACTGGCGTGGAATTATGCTTCTGTCCATTCCAAGCAAGATACTAAGTCGCATCATCCTGGAGAGAATCAAACAAGCCCTAGATGAAAAACTTCGTCCGGAACAGGCTGGATTCAGGAGAAACAAATCATGTATTGATCAAATCGCCACTCTACGGATCATCATTGAACAAAGCTTGGAATGGCAGTCACCTCTCTATCTCAACTTCATCGACTTTGAAAAGGCCTTCGACAGCGTCGATCGAGAGGTCATTTGGAAACTACTTCGCTACTACGGGGTCCCATCGACAATTATACACCTCATCCAACAGTTATACGACAATGCTGCATGCCAAGTAATCCACAACGGGAAACTTACGGAAGCCTTCGAAGTGAGGACGGGAGTGAGGCAAGGCTGTCTACTATCACCAATGATCTTCCTGATTGCAATTGATTGGATAATGCGACAGACAACGGCAACCAACGAGGGAACAGGCATAAAATGGACTGACACAAAAGACTTGGAGGATCTGGATTTCGCCGATGATATATGTCTGATTTCCCATAAACTGGAAGATATGCAAATGAAAAGTAACAAGTTGGCAGAAGAAGCATCAAAGATAGGACTTCACGTGAACATAGATAAAACAGAGATAATGAAGATTCCTAGCCAACATCAACAACACCAACAGACCACAATAAGCATAAATGGGAAGAACCTGAAAGAAACAACCTCCTTCACCTACCTGGGAAGCATCGTCTCAACTACAGGCGGAACTGACGAGGACATCAAAGCCAGAATCGGAAAAGCAAGACAAGCTTTCATTACTCTCAAATCTGTGTGGAGGTCAACAGCAATCAGCATCAAAAATAAGATCCGGATTTTCAACTCCAATGTGAAGTCAGTGCTACTATACGGATCAGAGACTTGGCGAGTCATAAAGAGCATCTCAAACAAACTTCAAACCTTCATTAACAACTGTCTCCGCTCAATACTCAAGATCAGATGGCCAGAAAAGATCAGCAACAGGGATCTCTGGGAGCGAACCAATCAGGAACCGATTGTGAAACAAATAGGCAGAAAGAAATGGAGATGGATTGGCCATACGCTGAGGAAACCATCAAGTGACATCACTAGACAAGCCCTCGAGTGGAACCCGAAAGGGAGGCGGCGAGTTGGTCGTCCAAGGGTGACTTGGAGGAGGTCATGTGAGGAGGAGATGAAAGCATGTGGACAGACCTGGAGCAGGGTGAAAAAGTTGTCAGAAAACCGAAGTCAATGGAGGTGCGCAGCTGAAGCCCTATGTTCCTCTAGGAACTAAAGGATACAATAATAATAATAATAATATATATATAGTGACCAGAAGCCAAGTATTTCAGTCTAAACGAAGGATGCCGATAGACACATGCTTGTATTAAGCCTGGCAGCCAAGACATGCCAAAAGGTACACCTCAACAATATCGAAACACAATCTGTGTTATGAACAGGAATGACTTCTTTTAATCAAATGCGCAAAACCAATTCAGCATTGCTGTTCAGAAGTTTTTCTCACATACATAGTGTACACTGCAAATCAGGCGAAATATTCTCGACAAGATGGAGATGAATACTCTATTGGGAGGAATCAAGTATGACACAAAATGTTACCCAAATTATTATATATGTGTAAAACTTGGGCACTGTGGCAGTAAGTAACTACATATTAGTTTGTTTATTAGATGTATCACACAGTGAAACAGTGTTGTTTACTGGTTGACGTTTCGAACACAATTTATTGTTCATAGTTATATGAATTATACTCACACGACTTTGAAAATTGAGTATAACAGTTTTCTCAGACCTCTTCTATTTGTCATCATTCGGGAAGTAGAATTTTCCAGTTATCCAATTGGACAGGTGTTGAATCATCCCATTACACGTATTTGCAGTTGGCTCAACAAACAAAGCTTCTTTAATCAGTCTTCCTCACTCGCCACCATGGTACATTAGATCTTAAAACCGTCATTTTATCCCATCATATTTCATGGCAGTGTTGTATGTACCTGCATGGAGTGGCTGGAATCCATACCCACAAACTCGATTAGAAACTAGGTTTGTCGGCTAAAGGGTTCTGCCAGTGGAACCTTTGAAACAAAAAAAATAAAGTTTATCTAATACCCTGTTTGCAATGAATATCAGGCAAATACATAGGCCGTACGTGTAGAACAGGGTCAGTCAGACTAGCCGAACATAAAAACCTAGCTAAATCTACATTCGTTGACCCGAATAAGATAAGAAATCTAGAGAATAGTTCAGCTACACCACTATATGCAGTTACACTTTCACCTTAAAATAGTCTGAATGTGATAGGATGACAGTTTTAAAATCTAATGTCACAGGGTGGAGGGAGGGAGAGATGGATAACAGAAGCTTTGTTTATCGTATCAACAGCAAATACGTGTAATAGGAATGATTCAACACCTGTCCCAGATATCTGGAAAATTTTACTACCTCAACGCGGGCAAATAGGAGAGAACAAAGAAAACCATAAAACCCAAGTTACGAAGTCGTGTGATTATAATTCACATGATTATGAACAATAAATTTTGTTCGAAACTGTGTCACCCAGTAAATGATACTGTTTCACTGTGTGATACATCTAATGAACAAACATATGGGATATCACTCGAAGACAGTCCTAGGTCAAGAAGTTGCCTTGGGCTCATTCAAACAAATGTGCTTCAGTTAGACAACTAGTCATTGGTAACGGTACATCATTGATTAATAGTAAAGTGAAGCTTTACGTATAAGAATCTGTCAAAATAATACATAATATAAATTGATTGAAAAGCGGGTATGTATTTTCCAGATATAATGATACAGAGGTCCATGGAGAAAGGCATTACTTACAGAATTATTTGGAACATTCCAACGAGAATGAAAACTGTAAGCATAATTCTCATGGAGAGCTTTTTTCAGATTTCAAATTATCGTGGTACAGTACATCACAGAATTTTGCAATCAGTTAACCTGTGAAATACACTTAACCAATGTCGACTACAAATAACTAATTTCCTTGTCCAAATACCATGGAAAAAGCCATTCAATCAATTAGTATGCATCAGAAGTCCAGACATTTCTGTGTATTACACATGAAGTTACATACGCAAATAATAAACTATTTGTTTTATTTTCTAGACAAAAAGCTATCCAGTTCAGTGTGAGATAGCTGAATTCAGCTGCCTGTCATTGTTTGTTACACAGGCAACGCAATTTACCACCTATTTTTTCCCGGAGAAATCTCATATTGAATGACATAAGGAATAATTAACACTTTTCCGACTTTTCTTAAGTGATGAATAGGAATGAATGCTGAAAAAAGATTTTACGGTATATCTTTATATTTCATTGAAAATTCTCAGTAGGATATATAGGAAATTAAAAGAAAAGAGATTCAGTCACGTGAATTTTTCGGTGAATTTATTAACAAGTTCATTTTTTTTGGAAATAATAATCTGAATGGAGCAAATAAATGTATTTAGGAATGTATTTATGGGAAGTCGTGACCAGTAGGGTGCAGAAGGTCATGTGTGAGGACGAATACTTGCCAGTGACATTCACTGGTATTAGCGTCACATCATGATTTGGCAGCAGTTAGAATGCATGGATCATGAGATCGGATCCTAGCGGTGTATTGGTATACGAGCTCGCATTGTAACCAGTAGGGCACGCGTTCAAAATTTGGTTGATGCAGACTGACGAGGAGTCCAAAACTTGGGCAAAACAGCTGGCTGTTCAGTACTCTGATATTTTCTAATGGTCTTTTTAACCTGTGTCAGTTCATGATGAAATCCTGAAACCGATCAAATTCCTGCAAACCAACACTTGAATCTGTGATAACGAGTGACATTAAGCAATAAATTGGTTGTTCAACATATAAAGTAGCTCATGTAGTGCAGAAACTCCTAGAAAGAGAAGTGGAATGAACAAGGCTATCAGGTTAAAAGATTTCTTGCAGCTCTGTTTAGAGTACTGTTTTCTAATCGACTACTTCTTTCTAAAGACTTGAAGGATAAGATCCTTGAGTTGGCCAACTTCTTATTTATTTAGCAGCTCACCTACTCCTATGAAGCTAGGCATACCAGTCATTCGACGTAGGTTCTAACCAAAACGTTTGACAAAACATTATTTTGTGTGGCTACAAAAAGATGAAGTGGAACTCTAGGAAGTTCAGTTAGTGAATAACTCTACAACCTCCTCCACCTAAGTTATCTGCCAGAATCATCACATATCCAAATGATCTGCATTGTAGAAGTAAATGCGCTATAAACAAGACAGATTTGTCTAGCCGTTCGTTTTCTCATTGTATTAGTCCATCCATCTGAAACTATAACAGTCCTCATATCCAACTTGGTCATATACTTTTTCATATTTTTCAATCGGTTTCTCAGCTGGTATCATTATCAGTTTCACTTTGAACGATTTACGGTATTATCCTGCCATCCACATCTTATAAATTTAATTCACTATAACAGCAGACATACAACCAATGAAAACCAACGAGGAGTACTTGACAGCTGATATGATTCGTGATCGAATCTGAAACAAAGAGAACCTTTACAAACTAGTTCTTGAAAATTAATCTGATGCTCCTTAGTGACGGGCCGCAGGACAGTATTTCGTGAAGTTCTAGTTAGAAATCATGACCAGTGAAGTACATCAATTCCGAATGTGAGAGGATGGAGTTCCCGCCAATGACATTGGTCGATGTTGTCACGCTAAAATCTTGAATAGCTAGAAGTTATAATTTATCATCTGGTCACTGAATCGGCTTCCAGTGGCTGAATGATATACCAGCTTGCCTTGTGACCAGAAGGTCCTGGGTGTGAATGTTTGTATGCCGATGATGAGACCAAGACTAGGACGAAGCAGCTGTTCAGTACTCCTAGATTTTCAATGGTCCTCTAACTGTTATCAATCCGTGATCTAACCTGAATAATTATGATTACTCACAATTTTATTTTTATCAAAATTGTCACCTTGTTTATTTGCCTAAAAATCGTATTAATTGTACCCTACTTTCTAAAATGAAAACATCTCAAGAAATATTTTAATAAGTACACGAGCTATTTTGTTTCTTTATGTCTAACTATGAAGATAATCATATGAAGATATTATGTCAAAATTCAAATGATTATTTTAAGCATAAATATTTATTTATTCAACTGCGCAGCTTGATGATAAATTTGTTTGAAGATTTTCTCCTTTGGGTCACATGCCTTCAGCATCTGCATATGACAAGTCCGCAGGCTGAATAATACGCTGTTCTGAAGCTTTTCTCTCTTCATTTTATGCATGTCAATAATTTTTTCTAGATTTTATTAAAAAAAAAACCATTTCTGTTTTGTATTTCACAACAGAAGAAAAACTAACAAGACTGCTATTATTACTCTACGGCTATAAAATAAAACTGATTCTACAATCAGGCCACTTAACACAATGATGTTCATTAAATAAACTGTATGTTTCTCAGCATAAAACTAACATATCAAGTGTCAGTTTGTTGCACGACATAATGCTTTTAATGTGGTTGTGTACTCTGAGCAGGATGGCAGTTAATTTGCGGAGCTTTCATCGCCTCCTACTAGGCAACATACCTTCAGCGAATACGTGAATTTGCGTTGAAGTGAGCTTTTAGATTTCTCCACGAGTTTATTAATCATCCCTCCTGGCGACCTTGGACGCGATTAGTTGACTTTGTGTGTTTTTACACCATCTAGGTTACTTGTATTGGAACTGATTGTTTCTTTGACTTGAACTTTAACCCTTTGTGTGTGAAGTTTTTTCTTATCGGTTGATGATTTTCGTCTATCTCAGTGTGTCTATTGATTGATGATTCACTGGAATAATAGACAGGCTTCTAAAAAGTCTCTAGCACAGATCGCCTTACCATATATAAAGAATATCTCAGAAATCACTGCAAGACTCTTCAAACCTCTAGGAATTGACGTCATACACAAACAAACAAAGTCACTTCGCTTAGTTCTATGCAAACCAAAAGACTCAACAGCGAAAGAAGATAAAACCAACATCAGTATCTACAAAATAAATTGTAACAATAGAGAAAAACATTACATTGACCAAAGTGTCTTCGTCTTCGTATCCACGATCATAAGCTAGCTGTCAAAAGACATGATATCCATTCCCTCATACAACTCACTACATACAGACAACCACGGACATCAATTCAACTGGGACAACCAACGTTCAAATATTAGACAGAGAAAACAACAAGAATGCTAGAGAATTTTTAGAAGCCTGTCTATTATTCCAGTGAATCATCAATCAATAGACACACTGAGATAGACGAAAATCATCAACCGATAAGAAAGAAATCTCACACACACAAAGGGTCAAAGTTCAAGTCAAAGAAACAATCAGTTTCAATACAAGTAACCTAGAAGATGTCAAAACACACAAGAGCAATCAATCACGTCCAAAGTCACCCACCAGGAGAGATGATTGATAAACTCGTGGAGAAATCTAAAAGCTCACTTCAACGCAAATCGAAGTATGCGCTGAAGATGTTGCCTAGTAGGAGGTGAAGAAACCTTCGCAAATTAACTACCATCCTGCTCAGAGAACACAACTACATCAAAATCATTCACTTGAGATACGAATCATCTCTATCATATCTACAATGCTTTTAATTCATTAATTTTTTAGACTCTCTGATTTTCCTTTTGTCACACCAATCACGCGCATGGTTCAGCTTCTATTCCCGGCCACTGTACTCCCGAAAATTCGTCTAGTTCACTAGCCAGTGGTGAGTCTGGGAGGAAAAAAGGGTTGGGTTTGAGTCTGACAGTTGCATTTAGCATAAAACAGTACTAATGCTGCTGAAACTTTCAGTCTTCAAGCCTGAAACTGTATGCCATTTTCTGGACGTAAAGGAGTGAAAATACGCATCAGTTACATAAAATCAAATACCAGAAGATGTGATCTGAAAAACGTTAAATTCAGATAAGATAAATACTGTCATATTGAAATTACTTGGTTCAACTTCCATGACAAGTGTAAAACAATGATCTGCTTGAAAAAAATACTGGGATTATGCTAACTAGAAGCCATCATTTGTTATTATTAGTATTCCCTTGGCTTCAGGAGTAGGTCTACGCTTCACCATGTTCACCGTGGTCTTGACACAAATAAACTCTCTAGTAGAGGGAATAAAATTCGCATTTGAATCGGAAAATAAACAAGGAGAATGAGCTTATTTAGACTGTAAAATAAAACGGATAGAAGAGGGCAAACTACACACTAGTGTGTACAAAAACCAACTCATTCTAATAGGTATTTAGACTTTAATTCATCTCATCCGTTAAGTGTTAAGGCAGGCTTAGTTAAGTGTCTAACAGACCGAGCCATAGCACTAAGTAACACAAGAAAAGGCCTAAATGACGAAACAAAGCAGTTAGAAGAGATGTTGATGTTAAATAACCAACTATTCTATAAAATTCATCAGGAAGATCAGAAAAGGTCAAAAGCATAATAAAAATAATTGTGAAACAAGTAATGATAAGTTAAATAAAAGAAAATATAAGTCGTCTACTGTTACACCATATGCGGAAGGGACATCTGAGACCCTCTTCACGTAGGATTCTTGATAAAGCAAGAATTAGTGTGGCATTTAAACTTACAAACTCACTCAGGTAGGACAAGCTCTGTAGGCCAAAAGACCCAGTGGATCCAATTAGATAAAGTAATATAATTTACAAATTACCCTGCAATGACTGCGAGTGAGGTCAACTATATAGGTCAAACTAGTGGCTCAGGGTTGACCAGATTGTCGGAACATAAGAACTTAGCTAAATGAAGAGTGGTTGACTGCACGAAAATAAGTAATTTAGAAAAACTTCAGCGATCGCACTACATGCATTAGCACATAACCACACAATAGGGTTGGATAGCGTTAAGATTCTAAGAAGTAATCGATGTAGGTGGTTCATTGAGTCGACACGCAACACACCACATTCAACAGAAATGACTCAATTCAAATACCAGAAATATGGAAGATATCACTACCACCAGTCAGTCAAATCAGAAGGTGATAATAAATAAGCTTCAAAATTCTATTTCACTTCATACACATTACAAGATTCTAACAAGTAACTTATTATGGCTATAAAAACATTCGTCTTATTTCCCGTCTGATTTTATTTGATCGATAACACTCATATTATCATTTCTGAATGTACATTATCCCATTATGATTTTTATTTAAATATCTAATCAATTCAACACATGGTATATAAATGAAGGAAAAAGTTGCATGAGTAAGTGACTTGATATGATTATGAGTGGCAATAATTTGTGCCCGAAAGGTGGTCATCAGTTAATATTACTGTATAATACTTTGTAATTTATCAAAATAAAATCTTATCAATAATGGAGTTATGCTCTACCACAGTCCTAAAGTTTGATACTGATATCGCTGTAGTCGTCTTCAGCTCTTATGTCCCTTCCACCCGGCCTCCTCTAATTTGATCGTCCCTGCTTTACCAGTTCACCAGTTAACTAGCTACTCCTTATCCCAAAAACAAAGCGAAAGTTACGCGTAGGGTCAGTCACCTAACCCGAAAAAAAACTAATTCACTATCTATGAAAACTCCACAACAGAAACATTAGGTTTACTTATCTTTCAGAGAAACAAAGTGACTTAGGCTGGTGAAAGCCTTCAGAAAGCCAGTCAGTCAGTGTGTTCTCTTTCGATGAAAGCAAAAATACACACTGGGATATGTAATGTCTGCAAAATATTCCGGCCCAGAATGATGGCTTAGACTTCAAAAGAGATGTGAACTGGAAAGCATAGTTCTGGAATCTCACTGTAAACTTTTTTTGCATTCCTCTACGTTCCCAGTGGAACAAAGGTCTTCAAACTAGAGGCTTGAGGTTTCCGTAGCAGTTGCGTTCTTATTTTTACCGGATGAGGTTGCTAGCCTGATGCCCGAAGGGGACAAATTAAAATTTTACTTGAAAATGTACTGACAGGACAGGTATAAGATGATATAATAGCCTGTTGGCGTTAACTGCATAAAAGATGAACTGGACAATCTCTAGAGAATCCTCGTCGAGAATTGTTATCCAGAACGATTTATTGCAAAATCTATGCATTCTAGACCACAAAAGTCTCTCATGCTTAGCGTCCAAAAAAAACTACTCTATATGAGCATTTAATTCAGTGGAGATATATCTGCAGAAACATTAAAAAATCGACTGTCGAGCTCACTTAAGAAGACCTTCTTCGCAGCTGAACTACGATTAAGCTTCTCCCCAAAACCTGTGATTCTTGTGAACGTGAAGGATAAGCTGTCATTGCTGGCCTCATCAATGTGTATTTATCAATTCACCTGCTCGTGTGGAGCCAGATATGTCGGTCATACACAGCGTTCGCTTTCTAAGCGTATCACTGAACACTTACCGACATTGTTTTACAAGGGAGAATAACGATGCCCCTGCAGCTCCATATTAGAATATCTGATAGAATCCGGACACCAAGCTGCACCCCAAACCAGTTTCAATGTCGCCTACAGAGTACGAAGTAGTCTTCCTAAAGGTGTACGAATCAGACTTTTTCAAACTGAAATAGCAATGGCGATTCACTTGCTAAGTCCTGAACTCTGCAAAGAGAAGAAGTTCGTTCAATCACACTTGCAATGGACTTAATCTAACTTATTACCCGACAAGTTAATTCTACCTAATCTTTTTTCTCTTCTGTCTCTTCATTAGTATAATTTGGTCTTCTCAACTGTAATATTTTACATTTTCAATCTTCTTGTCCTCTAACAGCAGCCGATTTAATTTCTACACCACACTACCACTGTTACTTACTTGACCAACGCTCAGTTTCTAGTCATTTATGTTACGTCATCCAAATAAATTGCTCAATTTCAGTTCTAATTTAAATGGCATTATTATCTACCCCACTTCTGCTTAGTCTGTACCTATAATTACCTCTGTTGCTACCATGACCTAAGTTGAAACATTTTAGTCAACTTTATTACGTCATCTAACTTACTAACTAACTCAATCTTACTTTAGTTGCTGTCTGATTAACCCTGCTTCTATATTAAATCTTCTTGTATTACCTGATTAATTATCTAAACTTAACAAACCTCATGTACACACACACGTACCAATAATTATATATACATGCGATTGTACAGCTATGTGAATGAATTCGCCGTCGAAAAGATTCTCTTCGATGAACGTCTTCTGTATGTCATGTGACTCAATGGGGATATTTAAGCTACTCAAAATATAAAATCACTGAGAACAATGACATCAATAATTATATGAACTGTGATCAAGATTTGACCGGATAGCTGCAAAATAATCAATAATTAGGTAATGGATTAATGTCTCTGTAATCAACAACAATATAATTTTGAAGGGGATGAGTTGTGTTTTTCTAGTGCGGATGTTATTCACGTTTGAACGACAAAGAAAACTTACGGACTGTTATTCCATCTTATGCTGGTGCCATCTTACTGATGTGATTCTATTCTAACCAATCTACTCCTATAAAAAAACAATCTAAAGCTTCTCATTGTACTATATTAAATATTCTTGAAGATGGGTCATTTGGGAGAAGCGTGTATAGAAAAAGCGCATTCACAGGGCAATGCACACACTTCCTTAGTTACGTGACCATCCAATATAAAAGAAATGTTGTCACAAATGTCTTACAAGCGGAGCAAGAAATATATGTGCAGATGATCTCTTGCAAAAGAAATTTGAATATATTCACGATTTCTTGACGAAGATGGACTATCTGAGTAGTTT
Source organism: Trichobilharzia regenti (assembly GCA_944472135.2). Lineage (NCBI taxonomy): Eukaryota > Metazoa > Platyhelminthes > Trematoda > Strigeidida > Schistosomatidae > Trichobilharzia > Trichobilharzia regenti. Next base: position 108,159,482 of record OX235264.1, read on the forward strand.
CATAAAGAAATATATGAAAACATGAAGAGAAAACCTGAGACTATGACTGGACGTAAAACGCCTTTACTTGTTAAGTTACAATTGAATGGTGACCGATCAAGTGAGATTTTATTCCAGGGACTTTCCAGGACTATACAAAGATTGATTTAGGCAGCAAATTTACGTTTATCACTATGTTGTCGACGAATAGTTGTGATTAAAACGAGGGATGAACAACACAGTTCTGCAAAGTCTAAGTTCGTTTATCAATTGAACTGCATCTACATTGACAGTTACATTGGGCGTACCACTAGACAGTTTAGCTAACGTGTTAGTGAACATCGTCCATCGTGTTTTGGCAAAAGACCGACAAAAACAATCCGTAGCTCCATTTTGTCACATAGTGTTATGTAGTGGTCATGTAATGGAGAGAATGGAAGCATTCAAGGTAATTCATCTCCTCCCTTAGATTTTTTCAGTAGACTTCGTATTCACAAGTTGATCAAGGATAGATATCAGTCGGAGAACGACTGATCAACTTGTAAAATCAAAACTGATCCTTACAAATCAAATATAGAAGACTTCGTATTCGTCTACTGTACACAGCTGAGGTGATGGGCATTCGAATAATGCGTAAACTATGCATTCAGAAGAGGTTCTTACGGCCATTATCCCTCCCTTGGCTTATTAAAATTTAACCAGCTAATGACTTCTCCATCAAGCATTACTTGTATTTTCAACCCCTTTCTTGTAATCCCTTAACCTTATTACATCTTCATTAAAACCCATTTTATTTACTTCCCTTACTATATAGCACTACGTAATCGGCTCGTTTGTTTTCCTAGCCTTTATACTAGAACGTTTGTTTTATCTAGCCACGCTGTTTACCGTTATTTGTGTTATCACAGATTGCGTCACTTTTCAGTCCTTGTTAGTGATAGAACTGTTTTTATTATTATCACTATTGTTATTATGGATAATTGCAAAATTTAATAACACAATCTTATTATCTTATTGGCAAAGCATCGTAACTGGTTTCTGTCTCAATTTTTATTTGTATAGTTATGTGCAATGAAGTTAAGCCTTATGTGATCTAATTGAAACCACAATATTGTTAGCTAAAATGTATGTTGTTCTGCACTTATAACTGTTGAGCCAGATAAGAAAGTTACGGAAGACAAATGTTCGCCCAAATTATTTCTCATTCTAAATATACATCTTGGGACTGTTTCAAATCCCGTAATCTGAATTCACCAATCTGTATTTTGGGCTAAATTTACTAAAGAGTTTTATTTCAGAAGTGATTATTCCTGTTTATTATTTTTCTCAGAGGATTGAGGCTTTGGATTACACACAACTCCATGGACTTATACACACACATTCACTCCAGGAATTGAACAGTAGGCCTATTGACTACTCACCTACTTGGGCAGGAATTTAATCAATCGTGAATTCTGTTCACTTTAAGAGATACGAATTTATGTGATTACTGCTAAGGAATTTCATATATGTTAAAAGTCTATCCCAATCCTTCTGGTTTCCAACTCTTCTCCAACTGACCTTGAGACATTATAAAATCTGGAAGCAATCTCCATAATGAATACGAAATTAAATCATTACCTTGTGAACCTTTGTTAACTTATAAACCTATTATTATTGTAACAGTATTAGTAGTCGTCTTCTCTCACTGTATTAGTATCCAGTGTACGCAATAGATTGAGTGCAGTGTACACAGATGTCTTCTTCATTCAAGTAAACATTTGTAACTGTCGTACTCACCTGCGTACACCTCAAAAAACACAGGTGACCACCAGTAGATATGGAGCTGTTAATGTGAATCTGATGTTGATTTAGGTGACATTATATCTTGACAGAATCTACGTTGAAATCCCTAGGGAATTCAGAGATCTGAATAAACTGTCACCAGTTCATTAAATGCATATTGCATAGACTTTCTAAAGTTGTTGGGAGACGTCTTGCCATGTCCCTAACGAAGGTGGTGTTTAGCAGTAGGCATACTTTACTTCCAAACCACCAAATGAATGTTCTTGGTACGATCTCTACAAAAAGGCAAACAACCGTTTCAGTGCTCCCTTGTTTTTTAATACTCCTGTAAGTGATGCTAAATTCTAAGAAAGTCTGCATTGAAATTCTGACTAACTTGATATCAGACCATGTTGAAATTAATACTAGAATCAATTAATTTCCTACAAATCCAACCATCTGGTAATTCAGAAAGAGTATGTTATGTTATGCTATAAGTCATGAGACATCTTTTATTCTCCTTGACATAAAAAATATGGCATAGCAGTTGTTGTTTATGTTGTTTTTATACAAGGAGAACCAACTGAACCAGATATATATAAAAAATATGATGATCAGTTTCACCAGGTTGATTTATGCTTGTTTTACGATTTAGTTTTTTCGTCAGGCTGTATTTACTACTTGTTGGCAACTTCCACTTACTTTATAATCTTAACTGCAGTAGTTTTGCCAACTTTCTGTTTATTTTGTACAGTCTTCTCCTGACATTTTCATGTAACGCTTTGGCTTTTAAGCGAAGTAATGAATGCAAAGATTAAAAAATTGTTCACAAAATCTCATCTAATGAACACCTGTGAAGATTCCACTTTTATTTCGTTAAACAATTAATGCATAAATTCTTAGTAAAATGCAAATATATATATATATATATATATATATATATATATGATTATCGATTATAATCATCCAACTTTGAAACATGAGCTTTGTAGTTTTCTTTATTGTCTACTATTTGTCGTCGTTTAAGTAGTAGAATTTTCCAGATATCCGACTGGACAGGTGTTGAATCATTCCTATTACACGTAGTCTCTCTCAGTTGATTCGATAAACAAAGCTTCTGTTAACAATCTCTCCCCCCAACTTGTTATATAAGATTTTAAAATTGTCATTCTATCCCATCCTATTGTATGATTGTGTTGTGTGTAACTGCATGTAGTAAGTGGTATGACTGAACTATTCTGTAGATTTCTTATTTTATTCAGGTCGACCAATCTTGAAATCCACAGCGGACATTATATACCGAATGAAGCCGTTTCTAGATGCGTCTAAGTGGTTCAATTTAATGCCCAAAACTAATAACCCCTGTAGGATGTATGGTGTTGTTAAAGTTCATAGGCTAGGATACCCTATTAGACCCATAGTTGTTTTTAAAAATTCACCTACTTATGAACTATGTGAATATTTAGCCGTGGAATTAAATCCCCTTAAAAGTCACTCGAAATCTAGACTGACAAATTCTTACGAATTAAAACATAGATTAGATAATTTAAAATTAGATAATGAAGAGAAAATGGTTAGTTTTGACATTGTCAGTTTATATACACGTATACCGATAAATATGGCTACGGAGGCAGTCAGGAACGAACTCATTTCTGACCAAGAACTCGAACATAGGACGAAAGTGCCACTTGAGGACATAATGCTGGGAGTGCAGCTATGCCTGACTTCCGCAGTATTTAAATTTCAAGGGAAAATATGCAAACAAACTGAGGGAATTGACATGGGATCACCACTATCCTCAGTTGTAGCAGATATATTCATGTAATGGTTGGAGAAGTTAGCGATTGAAACGTTCACCCACACCCCAAAATATGGTGGAGTTACGTAGACGGCACATTCACTGTACTTAGAACACAGGATATATATATATATATATATATATATATATATATATATAGATGTCACAGGGTTGAGAAAGAAATTGATAACAGAAGCTTTGTTTATCGAATCAACTGCAAATACATGTAATAGGAGTGATTCAACACCTGTCCGATCGGATATCTGGAAAATTTGACAACCCGAACGACGACAAATAGGAGAGAACAAAGAGAACTATAAAACTCAGGTTTCGAAGTTGTGTGATTATATTTGATATGATCATGAACAATAAATTTTGTTCGAAACGTCATCCAGTAAATGAGACTGTTTCACTGTGCAATACATCTAACAAACAAACTAATATGGAATTACGTACTACCACAGTGGTCAAGTTTTACACATATATAAATATATTTATGTTGCACTATTACAAACTTTTTTCTGAATCATTTGTAATAGCAAAAGCCTTCAAAATAAGAGGATACAAGTAACGATTCAGGTTCAACACCCAGAAACAGAATAACCAAACTAGAGAAGACATCTTACCTATAGATATTAGAATAAGGTTGTGGATATTATGTAGCATCACTAACGGTATCTGTATGAAAGAACATTGAAAATCTTTGAAGATGATCTCCAGGGAATAACGCACAACCAATTTCTGGACGAAAGAGTAGACAAAAGAAAGAACTACTTTCAACGGGAAACACCTAGAAGCTAATAGCAGATAAACTAGCATGAAGATATAGAGCGTAATGACGAGCTCAATTAAATTTACATTCCATAGAGTAAAGAAGTGAAGATGAGTGCCAAGGACAACTGTATGACATAATGAAAGCTGAAACAGAACAGGCCACAGGAAGAAAACACCTCAAAGTAAACGTTGGTAATCATTTCCCCTTTTCCACTCACTAACTGTGTACTCCTTCAAGAATTCCTCTCAATAATTCCATCTGCTGCTTTGACATATTATTCTTCCTCTATCTAATAATGGTTTCGAATACTTGTTCTGCTTTTATTTGGAAGGATTACTTCCTCTTCTCATTGAAAAGATCAAAGTGGCTTCTAAATAAGGGGCATGTAGGGTCATGTGTTGGGCTTTCAGTGTTATCTAAGTTCTATCAGTCAGGTATACCAAGAGATGTGGCTTGCTGTCGTGGAGCGTTTGCCGGTAATAAGAAAAATTAGCTTCAGATAAACAGTATGGTATGCTGTCACCCTACCGAATAATGAATGTATTGCAGATAGCATGGATCGGGGGTAATATACCTAACAAAAACAATGCGTGACAAGGAATCCATATGTTCTGATGATTTCAGTTACCTTTAGATTGTTGCTATGCCCATCCACATAGTTCGATTAGGGGCAAAAACTAAGATTCGTGCCTTCTCGATAAAATGTCTTCTGCAGTCTGAAAAAAAAATTTAATTGTAACGCTTCGTATAATCTAAAGTTTACATATATGTCCAAACCAAGTTCACTTTAAATAGTTTCCTAGCAACTTGGGCATGAGGCATATACTATTCATTAGTGTAAATGTTTTTTTTACCTCTAAATGAATGAGAGAAAAATGCATTGCTGTTACTAACGTCTCACTATTTAGTGCTGCTAATGACTTTGTCAAATTATTACGAAACCAGAAATTACGAAATTTTAACTTGCATATAACAACTTCATCATTGTTATTCAGCAATAGGGCCATTTTTAAGCTATCAGCTTAGACAAATGGTAAACTTAACGATACCATGTGAAGATTGCTGGATTTGATTAAGGTATCAAATTATGGAAACAGAATGTGTTTACAAAATGAAATCAGTTTTGTGTTAACTTTTTTCATGGAGGGAGAGGGGTTTGCAGCTACGTCAAATTCGGTTTAAGTCCGTCATTATTATTCAGAAAATTTGGATTCCAGTTGATATTTTTTTTAATTTTTTTTTTGATTTACAGCTTGATTCCACACTGTATTTTCGGTACAAGTATGGAATTTTCAGCATGGATATCGGTAGCCCAAATTTTGCAGGCCGACCATAGATATCAGGGGTGCGTCGGTGCGGGCTCGAACCCTGGACCATGCGCATGGTCGGCGAGAGTCCTAACCACTGTTCTTCTGATGTAGGGTGATATTCTTTGCTGTTTCTCAGGTGTTTCTGGTTCAATTTGTATGGCAAGTAGACCTACAGTTGATAATTTCTCAAGCATTTCTAGTTCAGCTGAATTTTTAGGTGGTCAAACAGATGACTTACAGTGTTCATTTCTTCGGATTTACCTTTTTATTGATGCTTGCTCGATGTATATTGCATCATATTCCAAGCAGTTCATTTTTAAAGACACAGTTTGACTAAGAATCCTTTCGAATTTGTTCTTTTACATGGATAAGGCTGTTTCGTAGCGTATGTGTCTGATGTTTTGAAGAATAGTCTGATGTTATGTTTGTCAGATAATGTTGGACGTTTTCTGGCTAATACAGAATGACAAACGTTGAAATCCTTGTCTTCGGAATATATTTCCGACCACATGCAGTATCGTCGTTGCTTTTGGTGACGGAGTTCTCTCGATCTTTATGTTTCTAAGGAGTCTCACTTATGTTTGATATTTCTTCTTCCTTTTCTTTCTCACCCGTCATCTTACAGTATGCCGTCTAAAAAGACTTGAGGCAACCTTCATCTCTATTTGTACTGTGATGGGGTTTGATGATCCAAAATCTAAATATCTGATGGAATGTGTTTTCTCGCTGAATACAGACATGGTAAAATATCCGTTTTCTTTCCTTTCAACCAGTCAGTCTAGAAAAGATGGCTCACCAAAGTCTGAATCAGCTCCTAAAGTAAACTAGATGATGGGGGATATGTTGTTCCCTTTATTCAAGAATTAACTGTGCAGATCTGGTTTTAGTACATTTAACCCCAACCTCCGAACAAGAATTGCAGCGGTTCAAATCAGCAGTAATGGATAGCTCTTATCAGAATCTTAATACAAAACCAAAAGTATACAACCACTTGACAAGGCAACATAGAGAAGAATTAAATCGACTAAAGCAAAACGAAGAACTCCTAATAACTCATCCAGATAAAGGAGCTAGCATACTCCTTATGGACAAGAAAGACTATATTGAGAAAATGAACAACATCTTGTCAGATAAAACATAATTTTCGCAACCATCCAACGAAAGAAAAAAACAGAACAGATTGAAAAGCAACCCACTAATGTCCTGAAAAGAATGCAAACCCAAAAGTTGATCACTCATGAACTCTGTGATCAAATCCGACCGACAGGGTCAACAATACCAAGACTATATGGCTTACCAAAGATACATAAAGCCAACCTCCCACTTCGTCCAATTCTGGATATGTCAGGTTCCCCGTACCATTCAATAGCGAAATGGCTCACTGACATTTTAGAACCTGTACGGAAACGAATGTGCCACTATTCACTTCGTGACACTTTCCAATTCGTCGATTACATTAAAGATATCAATACAAAGAACAAAACTATGCTCTCCCTCGACATTGAATCACTATTTACCAACGTTCCACTCACAAAAACTGTCTCTTATATTTGTCACTATATCGACGAAAATCAGCTGAACATCGGATTACCGACGACCTGTTTAAAAGAACTACTGCTTAGATGTACACTCAATGTGCAATTCACATTCAACGACATTATTTACAGACAACAAGATGGGATCGCAATGGGATCTCCACTGGGCCCATTACTAGCAGACTGCTTCATGGCAAGCCTCGAGAACAGCCCACTCAAATCAACCATCGACAATTTCCAGTTGTACGTTAGATATGTTGACGACATCTTTATCATCTGTGATGACGGTCACGATCTCAATCAACTACTGCAAATATTCAACAAATGCCATCCAGCCACAAAGTTCACTTTGGAAACTGAAAATGAATCTAAAATCCCTTTTCTTGATGTTGAGCTTACAAGGAGAGATGACGGAACTTTAAGAAGGTCAATCCATAGGAAACCGACTTGGAACGGACAATTAACAAGTTTCTACAGCTGGGTACCAATCAGTCGGAAAAGAAACCTAATTAAATCCCTTGCCACTCGCGTCAGACGCATCTGCAGCTCCGACACCATGGAAGAAGAACTAAACTTCCTTAGGGAAATCTTCATACAAAATGGCTACCCACCAAGATTCGTAGAGAAAAACATCAAACAGAAAAACCAAAAGCAAGAGGCACCATCCGTGCCAAAAAAGATACTTTATATGAACCTAGACTTCAAAGGAGACCTACTTAGTGACGTCCTCAGAAGGGGAATTTCCACCTCTTTAGGAAGAACTTTCCCTGCGGCAACACTAAGAATAGTGTTCTCCAGTCGCCCGCTGATCTGCAGAAACCCAAAGGACAAGATTCCGCACATGACCACTTCTATGTGTATATATCAGTTCACCTGTTGCTGTGGAGCCAGGTACATCGGTCGTTCAACGCGCATCCTGTCAAAAAGGGTCAAAGAACACTATCCAGCGTGGCTACAGAAAGGAAATAATGGCCATATAAGGAGTGCAATAATCGAACATCTCGTCAACACTGGTCATTCCATCTCAACGAACGCCTCCTTCAAAGTAATCTACAAAGTGAAGAACAACCTTCCAAAGACAGTACGATTCCGTCTTCTTTGCATCGCAGAAGCCCTAGCCATCCAGTTGGTGGAACCAGAACTATGCATACAAAAGAAAATTATCCAACCACTTCTACTCGCATGGTAACTACTCCTTTGATTTGACCTAACTTTTCTTTGTTTGTTTGATTTGACCTTACTTCTGTTTGTATGCTTATTTTTCTAACTTAAAACCCTTGTGTAATTCTGTATATTATTTTGTTTCCATGTACACCCTTTGAGCACAACTCATTCATCAAACTATTCATGCCATTACGTAACTCTTATTTAACAATCATTTATGACAACTCATCACTTTTGTTGCTATCCTCTTATCAACATCCAATTCATCTGAACTCACTAATTGTATTTTCGTTTGACAAATTTAATGTATACACACACAAAATAACCATATATATTTGCGATTGTACAGCTATGAAAATGAATTCACCGAAAAGAGACTCTTCGCTGAACTACTTGTCTTTTGTCTACTAATGTTCGAATGGGAATTATTCGTGAATTTATGATATCATCAACATTTCTAAGCTGTATTTCAGGCGTGAGTATGTTTGGGATATCATTCTCAAATACGTTGATGAAATAATCATTGATTGGCAAAAACAAAACCTTTTAAAATAAGGTGAACAAATTTTAATGGAAGATAAACATCGATGTGACTTTGCAAGAATCGGAAAATTATGTTCCGCTACTTTCTTCTGTCTGATAGTTTTTCAGATTACAATCGAATTGAAATTAATTCCATCGGACATCTCAAAACTAGCAAAATGTATAAATGCATACATGCTTTCAAAGTAGTCATCATTGTGAAATATTCTTATAATGATTACAACTTACATCTTCGTTAATTCTGTTCGTGTTTTTTAGCATAATAGGTAAGGAAATCGTATTTCTCTTATGTGTTCTGTAAGCTTCATTTAATACTCTATTCTCTACTTGCTATCTAGCAATATACGTGAAAGTAGTGGAGCATTTCTCTTCGTTAAAACGATAGCCACTGAAAATAAGGCATTGTCATAATTATTATCATTGATACATGTTTCTCGGAAATTTCTAATGGTACAAGAAGATTCCTTTATAGGTATGTAATCCAGAAACAAATGTTATTTCTCGTCCTTATCACAGGGGCGCTTTTATGTCTCAGCTTGTGTATTTTTCCTCTTTAATGGATGTTGCATCATACCGTAGTGATTTCATCTAATACGGTGTACACTTGACAATAATAACTCAATAAATAACACAAAACGTTCGTTGGTTTAAATGAATTAATTGTCGATATTTTATTCATTACTGATCCCTTCAATTCAAAGTAAAAAACTGAGCTTCAGCAACATATATCCATTTCTGTCTGCCTTCTGCCATTTTTCGTTATCTGGCTGTGCTACTGGCCATGAGCTGTTGTCTCCTCCATTTCAAACTCAGATATCAGACTCGCTTATTCCTGTCAGGTTTCACTCAAGGGCCTAATTTGCGCCATCCCTGTTCATTTCCTTCCGCATATTTGTTGGGAGATATTTTCTTGGTTGGTTTGTTTCCACATTTCCCTGTTGCTTATAATATTTAACCGAATAGCCATCTGTTCTTAATATGGATTGTAGGCAGCCTGTGATTATGTAGCAAAGTCTCTGAAGCCTACAGAATCAGAACCCTCTCATGAATTTCGAAAAGTCCAGTCTTGTTCTTTATTCTGATTGCAGCTGAATACTAGAATTGTAGTGAAACATACAAAGCATCAGGAAACGAACTAAACGTCTTCCTGATACTTTCCCCAGTCTCTAGCAATCAGCCAATAAATTTTACCTTCGTTAACTTTTACACTAACGCTCTAGCTATCATATGAACGAGGTACATTTAACTGCCAGGTTATCATCACTTACCCATACCCTACTGTATTCAGAGCCAGGTCGTCTCATTTCAGTTGACGTCTAAGGAGGATCTGACTGTGGTAAGAAGTAAAGTGTAAACGATGAACAAAGACTATAATATGCAAGTTGATAGGTTCAAGTTCATTCTCTTATGTAAAAATATTTCCTTTTAAGCCACGTAATACTTTCCGTTTACTATCAATTCATAATATGATATAGTGTTCACTAGCGACTGACGATAGAATAAAGTTGACTGAAATTTTAGTTAGAAGTATTAGTGGACAGCGGGATTCATTAGGTTGGGTGTGAGGAAAAATGATCACCGATGCAACTGGTAGTAGTTAAAATTCATGGGTTATTGGATTATTTCCCAGTGGCTGTATGCTCAACGGGCTCACCTTGTAACCTGTGTGTCGTGAGTTCCATCCATGCAAGTGGAATCATAGGAGCTTCTTGATGAACAGTCTTAAAACAAGGAAGAAACATGTTTCCAGTACTTCCCAGATTTTAGTGCTTCTCTAAGTGATACAGATCCATGATCAGACTTGTATGTGTTATCCCTGCTATAATAAACTTAATGAACAACCAAAACATATACTGAACAAAGAATATCCTTTTCGATAATTCCTCCCTCTGGCTATACAATTAAATATATGTTTATATACATAGCACATTCAATATTGGTGTTTTTCAAATAATATCGATTTGCTAAGTAAGGTCAATGTAATTACATTTCACTAAAGATGCATAATTTGTAATAAGCATGAAAATGTAAAAGCAAATAGAATATCAGGTAAAACTAATGAAATTCCCACGACAAGTTGCAAAACCCTACCTTTGATGATAGGATCATAACACCCTTGATGGTAAAGATAGCATCTCAACCAGCCAACGTTTTTTAGATCCATGAATTAGGTTTCTTAATATGGTTTCCAAAGGCCTCAGCAATAAATAGTAAACGAACTCTTAAAGTAAAGTAGGGAATAGATGGTACGCGGTAGATGACTTTGAAGACTTCGCTAACATCGATCTTGTGTTTTGTAACCACGCGAGAAAATATTCGGAAACTCGGTGAGGAACACCCTCAGTTATACTGCCTATGCAACTAAGTGGCTCCACAGGAGCAGTCAAATTCGTAGATACACATAAAAGAGGCGAAATTAGGCAGTCTATCTCTAACCCCCGAATGCTCAGTAGATGTGGTTTTGAAGTTAAAGCATTATTCAGCTGTGCTGAATGCTCTTTTCATCGTCGTATTCCTTAGGCGTTGCCTTAATTTCTCAGTAATATTTTCCTCAAGTAACTGAAGTTGTAAAAATAAAGATCTTTTTGGGAATTGTTGGTACCTTGAGCTCCCTTGATTTCTGATTCATCTACTTATCAATACATTTAATCGTCCTCACTAAGCAACTGTTTAATAATATTAAGCTCTTCGTTATAGCGTTCATCAGAGAAGATGGTTCTTGTTCTATTTACCAAGCACTTTATCAGACTGAGTTTTTATTTCAAAGACTCGAAGATTAAAAAGAATAAATGTACTTTCAATTCGATGTCCAGTTTTCTAAATACACGTCTTATTATTATATCGTCCTCTTTTCCAGTCATAAGGACATCTAGGAATGGAATACTGGTCTCTTGCTTTCTCAATGGTTAAATGTATTGCAGGATGAACATCACTGAATACGTCCAGGATGTTCTTTGCTTTATCCTCATTTTTCACAGTCAAAAATGTATCATCCATCTACCGACAGTAGGATTCTAGTTCATCAGTTACATCTTTCAAAGGCCTATTCTCTAGTTTTGCAAGGAAAGTGTTGGCTAGAAAGGGTCCTAGTAATGACCCTACTGCCATACCAAAATTCGTCTGTATAGGTCTTTATTAGATATAAGAGAGAGCATGCATTGTGCAACAATAATGAGAAACCTTCACCCGTTATATGCAGTATTTATCACAAAACAATCATCTCATGTACACTGCCAAAGTAATAATCCTCACGGTATGTTTATGCAATCACTGCGTCATGACTTCTTGGTATCGCTTGTAGAGGTAACAGAGAACTACTCACTATTGAAATAATTTTTATCAAAAGTCTGTACTGCGAAATATTTTCCTACTTACTATCAATTAGAAAAAGTCTTCGCATTTATTTTAACTACGCCAATATGAGAATTTTGATATGAATACAATCACGCTAAAAAAAGTTCTTATGAAACACGTAGGCTTGATAGGAGGAATCATTATTTTAAAACTAGACAGACACGTTATTTTATCTTACCAAAGAATAGTCGTTTGTTTAAATACCTTAATGATAACAGATGGAGTGATGAATAATGCCCTGTAGAGGCATGTCTTGAATTCATACTCTACATCTATGACATCATACTAGCCTCCTACACATATACTAACTTTATTTTTCCTCAGATTTATCATTTGTAGAAAGACTATCGCCTCAGTTGTTTTGCGCTAACAAACAACGTTGACAGATGTACATTTATTTACATAATATGCTCGATAATACAATAAGTCTATTTCGAAAATATATATTATGTACTAATCACGATTTCTTTTAGCAGCTAAACTTAGATGGAGTCAATAAAGCGATAGTAATTATTAAATACAGAAAGTTTCTTTTAATACGAACAATGGATGGAATTATGCGATGTACAGCAGCTTTTTCTACTGTTATAATATACAAGAAAACACATATTCACTTCCTCAACAATATATAATTGATTTTACTAATTAGTTATTTAGGGTTAAGCAGCCTTCTTCAAGAGTATCAATTAAGTCAACTACAATCAGCTTGAATAAAATTGATCTTGACGTTTAACGTCTTGTCACTATTACCCTTCTACCTGAAAATGTTAGCGCCATGTTAAGTCTTCTGAAGACAGTGAGAAGAAATCCTAATAGATCCGGCAATCGGTTCACTGCACACTGAATTCTATCAGTCAGGTTTGCAATGTGGTCACCGTGCTAGGTGGCTCGTCATTACGGTGAATACTGATTTGGTGATATTAGATAGTTGGAGGCAATCGGCCACAGGAAGCTTTGAACCTAGGTTTCGTGCTAGTTGGCAATCATCAGTAAGGCGCATCTGCAACCTTGAAGAAACTCATGTCCCTTCTGAGATTCGAACCCGCGTCACCCAGTGAAGACTGCAGTCAGAGACGTTACCACTGAGCTATTCGGGCTCGTGACCGACATCCTGTAGGACTGTAGTGAGTATCTTCACTGGACACTAGTAACTAGTGCGATGTGTCTAATAATTTCTTTGGTGCAGACTGAATTCTATCAGTCAGTCGCCAGCTTGAATAGCTCAGTGGTAACACTTTTGACTGCAGGACTGAGTGATGCGTGTTAGAATTTCAGGAGGGACATGAGTTCCTTCAAGGTTGCAGACACGCCTTGCTGACTGGTTAGTGCCAACTAGCTCGAAACATAGGTCCGAGTCTTCTTGTGGCCGGTTACCTTCAACTACCTATAACATTTTTGTACCATGCATTAACTAGGTTTTCCAACATCATGGTTCTGGAGAGTTGGCAGTCGGAAAGCCTGTTCGTCCTTACACACAGACATCTGTTTAATCATTCTCGCACAAAATGTGTATGATATGCACATCAATAATAAGGTTAGACTAAGAGTGTTAAGGGATTAGAAAAAGTCAATCCATTAGTTTTCAAAGCTGTGTAGATTAAAACGCATAGCGGATGCGTTACGAATACTCTTCCAGTGGCTCCGTCTGTAAACATTATTCAGCACAATAGAATTATGTTGGAAAGAATTTTTCACTGCTTCGATCAAAACCTCAATGGGATGTTGTCTGTCTCGACTGGGTCATATGGATGCCATTCACCAATGCTTGTAGACTGTTGCTGCCATAACTTCACATTTTTGTACTTTATAGCAGAGACTTATCCACCATTACTTATCTTTCAGATTCTTCAAGTCGTCACTTCCCTTCGTGAAATCATCTTATTCAAATACAGTTTTGCTTGTTTTTTGTTCTCTACCCTCATGTTTATTACATCAATGTTTTTGTGAAAAGCTGAGTCGTTCAGTTGTTCTTTTAGACCATTAACTAGGATTATTTTTTCCTTGCATTCTCTGTGGAATACAGGGCATCAACAGCAAATTTCCATTTTATCTCTAATCATTGCAGTCTCTTTCATCTTTTCTCCACCTGATTTCCATTATATCACCCTTGGATTCACTGTGCGTCAGTTGCACAATGGTTAGAACTCTCGCCGACCATGCACATGGCCCGAAGTTCGATCCGCTGCTGATGCACAACACCTGATATCTATAGTCGGCCTGAAAAATCAGGCTACCGATGTCACATGCTGAAAATGCCATACTTGTACCAAAAATACAGTGTGGAATCAAGCTATAATCAAAAAATAAACTAGTCGTTTCCTATTCATGATCCACTCAAGACATATCCCAGTACTTGATGCCTCGCAAAATTCTTCTCAATATCTGTTCCAACCATCTTTATTTTCTTCGACATATTTTCTGGTCTAATTCCAATATTCATCTATTCAAATATTTGTCTGGGAAACCAAATTTTTTACAACTTCAGAATCACTCACTGTCCGTTTAAAATTTTTTATTTGCTATAACTGAACTACTATGGATTATATTTCTCAATTATTGATGCATAATTGCATCTTATTATTTTACTAACCCCTTCACCTCTACCCTCATTCAGCAGAATACAATACACACAGGCAAGTTTATATGTCTATGCTCAAACAAGGCTATCAAAAGGGTAGTATTGAATAGAATAATTTAAGTAGTAATTCCTATGAATGTTACAGCTGTCTAGATAGTATAACTTCTGATTTAACGTTTTATCCCTGCATTAAATATCAATATACTCTGGAATAGTAGAGCAACTAAAAAAATAGAATCTTTTCAATAAATGAGCATTAAGTTTAGTCTTTGCATTTGTGATTAGTTTTGGTTATTACTAACCCATAAAGCCGTTATTTAAGATGACTGAGGATAAAGTTTAGAAATAGGATGATATTAGCCCAGTATTTATTGATCTTTTAAATAATTGCCCCCTCCCATTTCCACACTAATAAGTGAATAAATAAATAGGGTGATAAAGCGTTGTTTTCACGAGTTCATCACGGATTGATATCAGTTAGAGAACGATTGAAAACCAGCGAGGAGTACTGGAGAGCTGCTGTTTCATCCTAGTTTGATAATCATCGCCAGTACGCATCCACCTCACCGCGGTTCGAACCCAGGACTTTCCGGTAGCAAGGCACGCTCGTATATTGGTTGGAGTTACGCTAAATCACGAAATGTTAGAAGTTAGAAATCATGAGCCATTGAAAATATTTCTGTGGAAACCGCCTTAGCAATCTAAGGCATAAAAACTTAGGGGATTATGATGGTACCTTATGTAGAATAGTAAATGATATTTTTTAACAACCTTGTGATCCATGTCCACAAGACGTACCAATGTGTAACTCTTGATTCAGTCATCACTCCCTTACCTAACCACTTCGTCGGACTGTTCTTCAAGGGTGATGCTGGGCTTTCCAAGTCAATGTGTCTATAAAACTGTCACCCTAATGAACAGTTTAATTTATTAGTGCACATTGAAGTGATCAGACTTGGTAGGTAATCGGTTGCCTGCATTGGAATTATACAACGAATTGTAAGTCTAAAACGTAGTTTCACATGTCTTAGCTATTATTGTTCTGAATGTTTATGCTGGTAATTCAGCTGTTGTCTTTCCTTGAACGGTAAAGTCATACATATGTTTAAACATATATATATATATATATATATATATATATAATTATACAAGTTTCTTGTGCATAGTTGGCAAACAGTCTTCTCTATCTCTGAGGCATAAACACTGAAACTTCCATTTTAAGTGATGTTTTGTAGGTATTTGATCGGTAACAGGATTTTATCATGAGCTGACATTAGTTAAAGAACCATTCGAAAACCTGGGAGTACTGGACAGCTGTTTCGTCCTAGTTTGGTACGCATCCACCTGGATTCAAGTCCAGGACCTTCTGGTTACAAGGCGAGTTCGTATACCATTAAGCCACTGGGACCTGATCCAATGGTCCATGAGTTCTAACTTCTAAAAGTTCTGCCAGTTCAATGGTTCTCTAACCAACGTCAGCTCATGATGAAATCCTGTAACCAATCAACCAAATCCCTATAAACCAATGCTTGAATATCAATGAGATGCTCACTGGTGACTGGCCCTACTCAGGTAAGTAGTTAACTAGGGTTCTAGTGAGAAGTTGTGACCAGTAGGTTGCAGCAGGTCGGGTGTGAAGACAAATACCCGCAGAAGATATTGGCTAGGGGTCGCAGTATGTCGTGAATTGCCAGAATTTAGAATTTATAGACTGGCCATCGGATCGGGTCTCAGTGGCCTAATGGTATACCGGGTAGCTCGCCTTGTAACCAGAAGGTTCTGGGTTCGAACCTCCTGTGGTGAGTGGGTACTGCTGAAGAGTCCCAAACGAGGACGAAACAGCTGTCCAGTAGTCGCAGGTTTTCCAATGGTCCTGTAACGAATGTCAGCTCATGATGAGATCCTGTAACTTCCATTTTAATCATGAAGTTCAAAACTGCTTTAAAAGTGTCAGTAAAATTAAATAATGATCGCTGGCATTTTTTTTAACAAATAAAGCCAGTGGGTGATGGGATACAAGTTTCGTGACTGTTTACGAAGAGTTGGCATATTCTCTATCCCAAGTCATTCATAATTTGTTTTTTATTCCAATAAGTTCAATACAAATGACAGGTATTCACTCTGTCTCTGTCCAACAAAAATTCGCATGGTTTCTAATCATCATAACATTTTGACACAGTTTCTTATTGTTTACGAGAGTAGACTGCCATTTTTCAAAATGCCAACCATTTCAAAACTTATAAAGTAGAATATATATTTTCGTAATTGTACGTTTGAGTTGAAGAATTTCGCTTTGGAATAACCTAATAAAGGAATTGATAACTTAAGTACAATTTTTGCAGGAAAATGTGACAAAAAGGTAGAAGTAATTAGTATACACAAAGAAAGCCCTGGACTGGGCATACAAAAGTGACTTTAGTTAAATCCATTTTACCACCGTGGCTTTAAACGCTTATTTTCACTAATACAATAATTTGTTGTGCAATCTACCTCCAATCTAGATAGAATGGAGATGTGGAGCTCAGGTGGCTGATTTTCATGCAGTTGTATTCTCTGAGCTGGATGGTTCAGTTGCGAAGCATTCATTGCTCTACTAGGCAAAATCCTCAGCAAGTACTTCAATTAGAAGGGAGCTGTTGAATTTCCTCACGAGTGTATTAGTCAGCTTGCCTAGTGACCTTGGGTGTAATTGATAGTTTCAGTGTGTTTCTACACCATTTAGTCTATTTGTATTGGTAATGATTGTCTCCTTAACTTGAAGTGACTATTTTCTTATGGATAAGTACGTCACTGTCTTTTACTCGGTATTCACTTCCAGAAATTCTCTGGCGTTTTGGTGTCTCCTATGTCTAGGATTTGAACTTTATGCTAATCGAATAATCATCCGTGGTTCTTTGTATGCAGTGATATAAGGGAGAGAATGTTATGTCTTTTGTAGCTAGTTTATGTTCATGGATACGTAGATTTTCGGAGTCGTCACAACTTATTTTGTAGGTGATGTTGCTTTTATCTTCTTTCGCTGTTGAGTATTTTGGTTGACATAGAGTCGAGTGAAGTGATTTTGTTGGTTTGTGTGTGACATCAATTCCAAAAGTTTTAAATAGTCTATTATTGATTTCTGAGACGTTCTTCATATATATATATATATATATATATATATATATATATATATATATATATATATATATATATATATAGCAAGACAATGCCATATGTATTTATATTTGGTGTGCTGAGTTGAAGGTAGATATAGTGTAATGAATCTTCTCGCATATCATTTGTTTTAAAAGATGTCTATAAGATATTTCTCTACAGTTTGCCTTAAGGCAGAGGTTCTGAAATGCATTCTAGCCCTCTTCAATAATCAAAGTACGCAACCCAGTAACACACAAAAAAAGATATTTGTCGCTTAAGATTATTCAATAAAATTTAATAGTGTGAAGTATTCCAATATTATGTATGAATTAAAAGTCAATCTGAACGAAGAATATTCTTTTCAATAATTTCTCCTATTCAGGTTCTTACAATTATAAAATATAATATCTGCTGTCGTTACAATAAAGATAGCCAGGTATGCAGCGGATACATTTTTAACGGTGAATAATAGATTAGTTATGGGGTGTCAAAATAAATAGTGATATTTGTGTGACAAACGTCGTGCTAGGCTGAAATCAATTACAAAATATTGTAAAACGGGAGACAACGGTGGTGATCAATCATAATAGAATTGTAGAGTGTGGGGTAGGAAAATTGACAAGTCAGTTCAAGGTTATAAAAGGTGTCAGATGAGTGGCTAGTACAAAGAGGTCTGCATTCAGCAGGGGGGAAATTAAGTGCAGAAAAAGCTCAATCCTGTCACACTTGGTCGATACTGGAAATCGTCTCGATGTCAACACAGTTTTCAGGGTTATATACCGAATTACGAAGTCGTTATCACGTACAGTTTGCTTACGTCTCCTACACATACCTGAAGCTGTTGCAATAAGATCGACTAAACCTGAACTTTGTATCCTAAAAGAACATGTCCAGACGCTGTTCCTACTGTGGCGAAACTTGTATTGATGATTCTTCTTCTCGCCAAAAGTGCTCCCCCACCTAAACACTCTTGGCTATTTTTCCTTTGCTTATTATTGTAATTATTATTATCATTCGGCGTAATTTATGCCCTTCATGCTAACACTATCTAAATACTATCGAATTTTCCGTTTCTACTATCCGGACCTATTATTAGTGATATTATCTCTTTTCTCAATATATGCCTCCACTTGTTTCATTTCACATATTCGCTATTTCATTATGAACCTTTCATTGCAGTCTTACAACCTCCTGCTTAACACAGACCTCTTTGTACTAGCCACTCATCTGACACCTTTTATAACCTTGAACTGACTTGTCAATTTTCCTACCCCACACTCTACAATTCTATTATGATTGATCACCACCGTTGTCTCCCGTTTTACAATATTTTGTAATTGATTTCAGCCTAGCACGACGTTTGTCACACAAATATCACTATTTATTTTGACACCCCATAACTAATCTATTATTCACCGTTAAAAATGTATCCGCTGCATACCTGGCTATCTTTATTGTAACGACAGCAGATATTATATTTTATAATTGTAAGAACCTGAATAGGAGAAATTATTGGAAAGAATATTCTTCGTTCAGATTGACTTTTATTCAATAAAGTTTCATAATTTATCCATCTGCTTTTCCCAGTTATGTAATTTCATGTGGTTTCTTATCAAGTGGTGGAAATAAGTGAACTTTTTCGGCGCTTCCGAAAAACCGATTTTAATAGCATAAGACTTTGTAAAATGAATTGGAAAAAAATAGTCCTCTTTACTGACACATACATTGTATTAATTTTTGATGTGGTTGTGTTCTCTGAGCTGGATAGTAAATTTGCGAAGCTTTCGTCGCCCTACTAGGCGTCATCTTCAGCGCATATTTCAATTTCAAGTGACATTTTAGATTTCTCCACGAGTTTATTATTCATCTCTTCTCGTGGGTGACCTTGCACATGATGAGTTGTGATTGTGTGCTTTCACACTGCACAGGCTACTCTTATTGAAACTGATTGTATCTTCGACTTGAACTTTAAACCCCGTGGTGTGTGAGGTTTCTTTCTTATCGCCTGATAAATTTAGTCTATCTCGATTTGTCTATTGACTGAGTATTCATTGGAATACCAGGCTGGCTTCTATAAATCCTCTAGCTTTCTTGGTCTTTCCTCTGTCTGATATTTGAATTTTGGTTGTCCCAGTCTAACTGATGTCTGTGTTTGTCTGTATGTAGTGATATCAGGGAGTGGATATTATGTCTTTTGACGGCTAGCTTATGTTCATTTCCAAGGTTACCAGGAGAGATCATTAGTAAACTCGTGAAGAAATCTAAAAGTCCACTTCAAATTGAAGTATGCGTTGAAGATGTCGCCTAGTGGAGCGATGAAAGCTTCGCACATTTACCATTCAGGTCACAGAATACAACAACAATAAAATTATCCATCTGAAATACAAATCTTCTCCATCATATCTCTATCTTATTAAAAGCATATTTCAGAACGATGAGTGCTTTGAAAATGTATATACGCTCATACATTTTGCCACTTTTGACTTATCCTATGGAATAAATTCCAATCTTATTGAATTATCAAAAGCAATAACACAGAAAGTTGAAAAAGAGAATTACTCGATTCTTGCAAAGTCACACCAATCTTTATGGTCTATCAAAATGTTATTTTAAACCTTATGTACCCGGAAATAAATTATCCTTTCTTCAGTATACTACAAAATGATATCTCAAAAATACATCGAAGATATAGCTTAGATATGTTGTACCAAGAACAGATCTACACAGTTCATTTTTGAATAAAGGGAACAACCTATCTCTCAGCATCCAGTTTACTTGGTAAGCACAGTCAGACCTCAGTGAGTCATCTTTTCTAGACTGAATGGTTGAAAGGAAAGGAAACGGGTATTCAGGAAGAAAACCCACTTCGTCAAAAATATTTCGACTTCGGATTATCAAACCCCATCACAGTACAAATGTAGGTCTCAGTTGTCTCAAGTCATTTTAGACGCCATCTTCGATGAAAATTGGCGGGAAGGAAAAAGAAGAAGAAATATCAAACATTGCTGAGACTCTTTAGAAAAATGAAGACTCACTGATTTCTGTATTTTCGAAAGCAACACCGACACTAAATGTGGTCGGAAACATATTCCGAAGACAAGGATTTCAACGTTTGTCATTCGATGCGGGCCAGAAAACGTCCAACATTATCAGAAGTCTATCCGACAGATTATTTTACATAAACATCAGACACATACACTACAAAACAACTTTATCCATTTAAAAGAATAAATTCGAAGCGATTCTCAGTCAAAATGTGTCAATAAAACCAACTGCTTGGAATGTGATACGATATACATTGGGCAAGCATAACGAAAAAGGGAAATCCGAAATAAATGGACATCGTGAATCATCTGTTTAACCACTGAGAAACCCAGCTGAACCAGAGAAGGTTAAAACACTATTAACCCTTAGATCTAAACGCTAAAGAATCAGGACGCACAAATGATTTTGACATTATTGAAATAATCCAGAAAAATTTCAGAAATCACAAAGAATATTGTTTAAGATCATAAGCATTTCGTATCAAATGGCATCCAAATTATCTGAATTAGGATGATGGACTTACACAGAATTTTACTCGGTGTACAGCATCCACCTAACATTCCTTTTGATTTGTTTCACATGTGGTCATATGTAGTCATGTGTACACAATATTCGAAGAATACTTGTTATTGATAGCACTTACGCTTTTTTCAAAGGAATGTCAAGTTAAGATCAGAGGCGTGTTTTGGTGAGGAGATGCCTAAAATTTTATACTATATTAATTATCAGACAAAATGAAGCAAAAGATTAATGCCACCGATTGATCCTACTGACAGCAGATACATTTAAGAGAACTAGTAGAATGAAACACAAAATAACTGAACATCGAATATCTTTTTCAACGAATTCCTCTTCTGGCTCTACAATTATATATATATATATATGTTTATATACATGGAATATTCCAGACTAGTAGTCAATAACAACTTGTAAAGTATGTTCAATGCAATTACATTTCATTAAAGATGCTTAAATTATAATGGTAATAAAGATATGAGGGCAAGTGGAATATCAAATAAAATTAGGAAAATTTCTGCAAAAATTCAGGATCATTCGAACTTACATGGCCAAGGAAAGGACAATGTATGAACAAGCTTCTTTAGGATGTGCAAATTGGGCTTTTTAATATGGATCCCCACAGCCTCAGCAATATTTAGTAGTCGATTTCTTAAGGCAAAATTGAGATCCGTAGGTATGCGATAAACGACCCTGAAAGCATGTTTAACGTCAATCTTGTGTTTTGTATCCACTGGATGAGACGGAATGGCTCTGCGAACAGATTTTGTTTGCTCTTTGCTTAACCACATAGGGTTATGTTCGGAAATTCGACGAGAAACTCGCCTAGTTGTACGGCTCCACAGTAGCCGTTGGATTGGTAAATACACATGGAAGAGGCGAACATAGGCAGTTTGTATTTTACTCCCGAACGCAAAAGGTGAGTGGTTTTGTAAACACTGCATAATTTGGCAGCAGGGAATGCTCTTTTAACCGCATTTCTAAGGCGCTGCGCTAGTATCTGTCTGATGTTATCCCCGAGGAACTGCATTTTTAAAAAGTAAGGTCTTCTTTGGAACTGTTGATAACTTTGATTGCTTTAATTTTGGATTCATATTCTCATCAATAAACGTTTCTGGACAAAGGACAAACAAAATCTAGTCGTAGCGCTATTCTATCTCATCTCGTTGATACAGAACACAAGATTAACGTTAATTATGCTCTCACGGTCACTTACCGCATACTTACGAATCTCAATTTTGCCTAGAGAGTTCGACTACTAAATATTGTTGAAGTTGGCTGTGGGAATCCATATTAACAAGCCTAATTTGTGCATCTGAAAGAAGTTAGTTCTGACATTATCCTTACTCTGACAATCTAGGTTCAAATGATCCTCAATTTTTCGTAAAATCTTTCTTAATTTTAGTTGATATTCTATTTCCTACTATATCTTTTTCATTAATATTATTATAACGTAAGCATCTTTAATGAAGTGTGGTAATTCCATTGTGATCTGACTCTACAAATCGATATTATTTAAAGAACACTAATATTGTTATCGACTACTAATCTCGAATATTCTATGTATGTAAACATATATACATAATTGTAGAGCTAGAAGATGAATTTATCAAAAAGGATATTCTTTGCTCAATTATTTTGTGTTTAATAGATATCTGAATGAATATTTTTACTATTTTGAAATTAGTGGTATGTTGAAACTGTCAGTATATTACTGGTCAAGTTAAAGAAACTGTCTGCACGAACTTACTCCGAACACATTAGTATGGATTCTTCAGGCAAATTCCTACGGCTTTATCTACATGTAAAAGATGAGCTTGTTAAACAAAATTTAGGTCAATCAAAATAAGAAATATATAAAAAAATTAAAAAAATATGTTGATGCTATTTAGCTGTTGTGTGCGTCGGTGGTATAGCGGTTAGGACGCTCGCCGACCATGCACATGGTCCGGGGTTCGATCCCCGGCCGTCGCACACCTTTACCTCTCTAAGCCAGAAATAATTCTGGTAAAGAGGAAAGGTTGGGCATGAGGCTAGCAACCCCATCCTGTAAAATAAACTCTGCTACAGAAACTGCAAGCTACTAGCTTGAAGCCCTATGTTCCACTGGGGAACGTGAAGGAAAAATTATTTATTATTATTATTATTTTTATTATTTAGCTGTAATCTATCAATATTATTGATTTGATGTTATTTAAACATTAATGCCGTTCATAACACTAACTCATTCATTATAATGTGTATATAAATGTAGAGCCTGATGATGTAGGGGTTATCGAAAAGAGTACTCTTTGTTCAGTATCCATTCTTCTGAAAATTTTAATGGGCATTTTTAATCAGTCAAAATAAAACAGATAACTTTGAATGTTTTTGCGTTCACATCAATTTTATTTTCATCTTGGGCTAAAAGAGAGCTATATAAAGACCTTGTCTATCTATCCTTTGCTAAATCAGGCAGGATAAAGTTCAGAGAAATCGTGGAAACTACCCATTGGAACATTAGATTGTAAAGAACAAGAAGTGCACCTAAAAGTCTTCTTCAGGGAATTGGAGATTCTCCTTTTAAGGAAATCTACTGCTAGGTCTCCCTTGAATTCCAGATTTTAAATAAAGTGTTTTCTTTTGCACTGAAGTGTATTCTTCTCTTTTTGGCCTTGGTTTCATGTTCATCTCCACGAAATGCGATGGGTATCTATTTTGAGCCGGGATGCTTTTGAGAAATAGGAGCTCTTCTTCTAAACAGTCATCGCTACAAAATCTTCTGGTACGGTGAGCTAGTGAGATGATGACAGCTCTTTTACGGCTGATAGGTATCCGACTGTAGAAGTTTGTCAGTTGTTCACTGCATGTTGGTTTTCTATGTATAGATCTTTTCAGAGTTTCGTCATCTCTCCTCGTCAACTTGATGTCCAGGAATGGAATTTTTGATTCATTTTCAACTTCCATTGTGAATTTGGAAGGATGGAAGTTATTAAACTCCTGTAAGATACAATTTAAATAGGAATCATCTTGAAAAACTACAAAAGTGTTGTCTACGTATCCTTTGTACAGCAGCAATTTATCCATTGTTGATTTTAAGATGCCGCTTTTCAGGCTGGTCATGAAGCAGTCTGGCAAAAGTGGCCCAAGATGAGAGCCCATCTTTCTGTCTATAGCTGAAGTTCTTGTTCTTTTCAATCTTAAGTTCAGAAATCCGATGATGAATCATCTACATTGCACTCTTAAAGTTACCTGCTCGACGACAGCAGTCAAACTGGTAAACATACATAAAAAAAGATGCGAAATTAAATAGTCTAGTCAAAGTTAGTAGTATAAAAGCATACGAAATTGATGTGATTCATTTCAGACGAATGCTAGAAACACTGGTCATTGTATAATGAATAGCAGAGAGAAGAAATATTCACTTCTCAAATAAATATTGATTGATGGCTCTACCCTATACCCTAAGCATATATATGTGGACATTTCTAATCTAATATGGGATTTACCGATCTAATGGTGTTGGGTGTTTTAACAATAATAAATCAATATCCTCATGGCATTAGGTTTAGTAATTAATTAACCAGGAAAATTTGTGTAACAATGAAATGGTAGGAATAACTGTAAATATCAAACGCATGGATCACTAATGCATAAATTTAATAAACCAGGTTGGTAATTAAAATATAGCAGAGTAATCAAATTGATTGAATAAGAGGCTATTAGAGATAATGTGGTCAGAATAATTCAATTATTTGAACTATGATAATTTGTAAAAAGCTTTTGGATAAGGGGAAACCGTTAGTTTTTTCCTTGCATGTTATTAATACCAGTCAAGGTATAAAACGTGGCTGCATAAATTTCTTCTGAATACACAGGATTGGTTTCATCAAGTGGATTTCGATTGTCTTATCTCACCCTCTGAAACATATACTATAACAGAGTTATCAGTATATCCTGTTTGTTTGTCTCACTTCTCGCCTAACCATGTAGGATTACAGTGGCAAACGTGATAATGAAAAATCCTAAATGGAACCCTAAAGTGAACGGCTCTATAGGAGTAGTCAAACCTTTTAAATACACATAAAAGAGGCAAAGTATTGTAGTTTATCCTTACTTCTCAAGGAAAAATCTAGAATGGTTGTGTAGAGACAGTGCAGTTCTACTGCACTGACTTCTTTTTTTTACTGAGTACTTGGGTCACTGTGTTTTATTCTTGCACTGATGTTATCTGCAGTGGAACTGAAGCTTCAGGAGCAATATCTTCTTCAAAGCTGTTGGCATACTAGCTTACATTACATATATATATATATATATATACATGACAGTGGAGTCAGATAAGTAAGTTATCGAAGGGAATATTCTTTGCTAAATCTGTTCCTCCTTTCAAGTATGGAATTTTCAGCATGGATATCGGTAGCCCAAATTTTGCAGGCCGACCATAGATATCAAGTGTGCGTCGGCAGGGGATCGAACCTTGGACCATGTGCAAGGTCGCGAAAGTCCTAACCACTGTGCCACCGACAGATCGCTGATGCTTCTTACTTCCATATAACTTATTATACTATTATTGTTTCCTATAAGAACATAGGCATTCAGCCCAACGCCTCCATTGCGTTCGGATCGGTTCTCTGCCAACTTGTTCACCTGGCTCCACGTCTGCATACATGCTTTCAACTCCTCTTCACATGACCTCTTCCATGTCATCTTCAGACTGACGACCAGCTCACTGCTTCCTGTTTGGATTCCACTCAAGCGATTGCCTGGTGTGTGACGTCACTTGATAGTTCGTTTTCGCAGAGTGTGGTCAGTCCACCTCCATTTCATCCTGCATATTGTCACACAATCGGTTCCTGGTTAATTTGTTCATCGCCAGAGATCCCTGTTGCTGATCTTTCCTGACAAGCTATCTGATGCAGAGTATTGAGCGAAGACAGGTGTTTATGGTGTGTAGTTTGTTTGAGGTGTCCTTCTTGACGCGGTGCCAAGTCTCTGGTCCGTATAGTAAGTAGTAGCTCAGACTTCACATTCTTATGATTTAAATTATTCTACTGTAGACATGAGATTTCATATGAAATGAAAAAAGAAAATAGAGTTCCCTCTACAGAGTAGTTTTTATCCAGAGTGATTTTCACAAAACACTCTGATGATAGTCAAGATAAGCGATATAAGACGGTTTCAGTTTTTCGCATTACAATTTCAGGGTAAATTACATTTTGTCTCATTATTATTCAAAATAAATGCAATCTGATGTTAATGAACCTTTATAGGGATTTTTGAGATGTGCAAGGTTTTTACTTGAACTGGTTAAAAACAAAAACCAGCGAAAGTGGGGTGGGTAAGTTTGCCCATCACTTTATTTTTTCTTTCTTTATCTAATTATAAAATCAGCGAAGTTTTACTTTTCACATTTTTTTTTAAATGTCTAGGAATTCTTCAGATATCATGCGGATTTTCAAGGTTTACAGTAAGGATAATGATGACTAGAATAATAATAATAATAATAAGTGTAAATGCTTCAACTTTTTAACATTTAGACTTGAAATAAGAAGAGGTAGCCCAAAAAAGGAGAGAGAGAGAGAGCGTCTTATTCTGGCACTTATATATCTGATTTCCTGTGGTTTGAAGAAAATTAAAGTGATGAAAAGTAAATCCGACTGTTTTTTTTGTCAAAAACAAGAAAGTGAATGTTTCTTAACAGTTAATATTCTAGAAAAAAATTAACACGATTGTATAGACAGATAAACAAATATATCGGTTATGATTTGTTGGTTGCTCTTTTCGAAACATTCTGAGATATGATGGATTCGGAGACGTTAATATTTTTGCGAAATGAAGAAAAAGCTTATCACTGAGAATAAATTTGAATAAAATAAGAAGAACAGTTTGTGCAGGATAAGAGTGTACCATCATTTCTTTCATTCATTAGCTTCTCATTGCCTGCCTAAGGCGTAAAGAAATTGTTTGTTTGTTTTGTTTTGATTACAGCTTGATTCCACACTGTATTTTCGGTACAAGTATGGTATTAATTATGGAATTAACTGCATAACAACAATTTTTGTGGATGTTGCATGATGTGAGTTGACAAGCGGCTCTAAACATAATAGATGGCGCCCAGAAATAACGCTTATAAGTTTTATCGTAGAAAATACCCATCGGAACATTAAATTGAAGGGAACAAGATGTTCCGCAAAGGTGGCGATCTTTTTGGCGATTTCATTCTCAAAAGCAACTGTACAATCGCAATTATAGAGAATAAGGGAACATACCTAACTAGATCCATGGTAGTTGTAAAGGCTGGACTGGTTTCTTTTGAACGCATAGCTCCGGCTTTTCGATGCATATGGCGAAAGCTTCCGCAGTACAAAGAAGTCGGAAAAACACTGCATTTGATAAATTTTTGTTCGCTTTGTAAATGACTCTGAATGATGAGTCATTTGAGATTCTGTGACAGGTATTGACGAGGTGTTCAGTTATTGCGCTTCTGATTGAACTAATGCCTCCTCTTTCCAGCCATGCTGGATGGTGTTCTCTAAAACGTTTTGATAAGACCCACATAGAACGAGCTCTGTACCTACCTCCGCAAGAGCAGGTGAACTGATTTATACACAATGAATTGGTCATATGCGGAATTATGTCCTTACCTTCGCTCCGAAACAGTAGGTGGCTAGAGAAATATAACTCTTAGAGTTGCTGCTGGAAAAGTCTTCTTCATAAATTGAAGATTCTATTTTTAAGGATATCTGCTGGTAGGTCTCCCCTGAATTCTAGATTCAAATAAAGTATTTTCTTTTGCACTGAAGTGTATTCTTCTCCTTTTGGCCTTGGTTTCATGTTCTTCTCCACGAAACGCGGTGGGTATCAATTTTGAACCAAGGTAATTTTGAGAAATAGGAGCTCTTCTTCTAGACATTCATCGTTACAAATCCTCATATTGAAAAACTCCAAGTTTAAACAAGACTTAGTGTATGAACACAGGGATAAAGTAAGTCAAGATGAAGATAACACGGGAATACGATGACAAGTAACTGACAGACTGAGTGACATTATGGTGAGTTCATCTCAAATCATAGAAACAAAAGACAAGCAAGGCTATGCAACTTCAGAGGTAAATGTTAAAACCAATGACTATGTAATTAAATGAAAGGGACAGTAAGGACATCCGGTTATTAGATCAAGAAAACACTGATAACTACTTCTTTCTGATCATATCAAACAAGTTCCAGATATTTGACAGTGACTATTTCTCTACACTTTGTTTTGCCTTCACGTTCGTCAGTGGAACATAAGGCTCCAAGCTAGTCTCTTGAATTTTCTGTAGCAGTGCTAGCCTCATGCTTAATCTTTCCTATTTACCAGGATTATTTCTGGCTTAGCGAGGTAAAGGAGTGAGTCGGCCGGAAATCAAACCCCGAACCATGTGCATAGTCGGCGAGCGTCCTAACCTCTATGCCACCGGCGCTCTCTGAACTTAATGCGAGTTTAATTGTCATTTCGATTGATTATTTTCGGGCAGCTAGGAAACAGGCATAAAATGGGCCCTAATGAAAAACTTGCGGAATCTGGACTTCGCTGATGATATATGTTTGATTTTCCATAAACTGAAAGATATGCAAATGAAAAGCAACAAGTTGGCAGAAGAAGCATCAAAGGTTGGACTCCAAGTAAACATAAAGAAAACAGAGGTGATAAGGCTTCTTGGCCAACAGCAACGGCAACAGCAACAGACAATGTAAAACATAAATAGGAGAAATCTGGAAGAAGCAGCCTCCTTCTCCTACCTACCTATCTAACTGGGAAGCATTGTTTCAACTACAGGCGGACAGTACTAATGAGGATATCAAAGCAGCGAGGATAGGGGAAGAAAAGCAAGGTCTCATTACTCTCAAGTCTGTGTGGAGATCAAAAGCACTCCTCAGCATGAAAAACAAGATCCGGATTTTCAACTTCAATGTGAAGTCAGTGCTATGTACTATACGGATCAAAGACTTGGCGCCTCATGAAGAGCACCCCAAACAAACTACAGACCTTCACAAACAGCGGCTTTCGCTCAATACTCAAGATCAGACGGCCCGAAAAGATCAGCAACAGGGATCTCTGAGTGCAAACCAACCAGGAACCGATTGTGCAACATTATGCAAGAAGAGATGGAAGTGGATTGGCCATACTCTAAGGAAACCATCAAGTGACATCACTAGATAAGCCCTCGAGTGGAGCTTGATCGTGAAGCGGCGAGTTGGTTGTCCAAGTGTCACTTGGAGGAACTCACGTGAAGAGGAGTTGAAAGCATGTGTGCAGACCTGGAGCCAGGTGTAAACCTTAGCATGGAACCGATCAGAATGGAGACGTGTACCTGAAACCCTATGTTCCTCTAGGAATTAAAGGAAATAATAATTGATTATTTTTAAGGATTTCTTGATGTTCGCCTTTTGACGCATATTGATGAGATATCCGGTAATGACACTGTTGTAAACATTTACTTCTATGAGATGTCGAGAAATTCGGAGACATTCTCTTCTTTCTGTTCTTGCAATGCACCTGCTACCACAGATACGAATAAGTTTATAGACACCAGAGTTACCATAAGCAAGATATCTCTCAACTTCTCATTGTTAAATCAAATGGTGTGTTATTTAATAAATGTAGACCAACCCAGCTGCAGGATAGTTTCTGACTAGTGACGTATTCAGTCATCTGTTTACCATTCCGGCAATACTATTACGCCTTCAATACTTGTTAACGAATTTCCGGGGGTTACCGTTATTTCTCAGCATCTTTTCGATGATCAGGTATTCCTTCGCTAATCTGTCTATAAAGCGTAACACCTTGGCTCTGTAAAAAAATAGTTTTGACCAGTTTATTTTTACTTCGACAGTAACTATTAAAGTGCAAGTGTTCTCCAATACATATAGACTTTCAGTAAACTGATTACACACCAGACGTTGTGTGGCTATGTCAGACAAATGAAACTTTGCATCACTTTCATGTATCATAGGAAACTGATTACTTGTATGTGTGTCATTAAAAATCTGAGTGGGTATCATGCACGAATTTCACTTTTGCACACTACAAATGTGCCGTAGTCATACCGACAATAAGAAGTTGTTTCTTTGATTGCATGTTTCAACAGTTTTGTCTCAAGGTTGGACATCAAGATCTCCCCTAAAACAGGACCATGTGGACTTCACATAGCTATACTATCTATTTGGCAGTAAAGAGTGTTGTCAAACTGGAATCAAATGTGGTAAACATTAACAGTAGGCTTTCAAACTGCAACAGTGTTACTGTGAGATCAGAATCCTGATAAATTATATCGATAGTTTTATTGATTGTGATAATTGTGAACAAAGAGGTTATATCAAATGACACTATGGACTCACTGTGTGACGTATACCTTGTGTGATTTTGGCAGACCATAAATGTAGGGCGAATAGGATCTTCGGAGTTCCACACAGCTGCAAGTGTCACCATCAGTCAGCTTCGTCTTTAGGAGCTTTCTCAATATGTTTGTGGCACAGAGTTTTCAGTACGTAGATAAAGAGAAAGTTGATTACAGATAATAAATAGTGTTTACGTATAATATTTATTTCTTGAAATGACATAATTTTATTCAGTGGATGGAATTTTATTTACATCAACATCCTGATTACTTAGCCCCATGAAAAACGTCAGGCTGTTCTCTTGAAATCATCGCACAACAAATTTCAATTATTACTGATACTGAATATTAACTGCACTGTGACACTGGAGGTAAATGGATGCTTGTACACAAAATTACAGAATTTTCAGTGTTTTACCGCGAGGTATTTACTCTCTGCATGAAATCTTCAAGCAGCAGAATGATTGCTTATATATACTATTTGAAGTGGACGTATTCGGTTGATTACAACAGTATGAAACGCAGGTTTGATCACCCATCTGACAACAGTAAGAGAACCACTTACAGCTGATTGCTTCTAGTTTGTAACTCTTCAAAGGGGTAAAGCTACCAGAGTTCGAACCCAGGACTCCCTGATAACAATGACAGCCCATAAACCATTCAGCCGGGAGGACATGGTTCAATCGCCCATAAATTCCAACTTTTGCCGTTTTGCAGCATATATAACTCACTCGCCTTATAACCGGTTGATCCTGGGTTCGAACTCCACTTGATACGTACTCATGAAGTGTCCCAAACAAGAACGAATACCGCTAGTTTTCCAGCTCAAGATCGCATCTGTTACTAATCTACTCCGTTGTTATGTACTGGTCGAGCAATTAATAGTCCTAATGCAAGAGGGCGGAAATCAGAAAACCACCAGGTTCATGATGATACTTGCATTTTTTCAAAAAAGAAAAATTAATGTCACACAAGTGTATGAGCGAATGTTCAAAAATGAACGAATCAATAGACAGTCTTAACATGATTGGTTGTAATGTCATGTGACAACAAGGTCAGACATGCTTGTTTAGTTGGCGGACAGACAAAAACATACATAGCAAGATATAATAGACTGTCAAAAACAAACACACATACTATGTGGATACTATGTATCCAATTCATATTGATTTTGCTGGCCCTACAAATGGTGAATATTATTTAGTGGTGGTATACGCTTTTTCTAAGTGGCCAGAAATTATACCAATGGTTTCGCCGACAACGTCCTAGACTCTCAAAGCTCTCACTGACATATTCTCACATCATGGTCTCCCAGAAACCATAGTTACAGACAGTGGTTCGGAGGTTACCTCTCATCAGTTTCAGCAGTTTTGTTGTCAAAATGCTATCGAGCATATGTTCACACTGCCGTATCATCCCCAGTCAAACGGCCAAGCGGAACGTTTTGTCGACACTTTGAAGAGAGCTTTACTCAAAGCAGAGAAAGAGGGGACACCATTTAACATCATACAAAAATTCTTGATGGTGTACCGTACAATGGCGAATGAGTCAACACAGAACAAGAAATCGCCGGCAGAAATTCATTACGGACACAAACTTAGAACGATTCACAACTCAATGTTACCACCAACACCCACACGTGCCGACGCATCATTTTGGAATGAAAAAAAATTGATGTTGGTGACCCCATCTATGTCCGCGACTATCGAGCAGGACATAAACCTTGGAATAAAGGTTCCATCGCAGCACGACGTGGGAGAGTTATGTACGACGTGAAAGTTGGTAATGATTTATGGACCCGTAACTACAATCAGTTGCGTCCAAGAAACTCAAATATTCCTACCAGTACGCAGTCATCTCTACCTCTGGATTTACTCTTAGATACTTTAAACTTACCTACGACTGACAAAACAGATAAGCAAAATATAACAGACTGTCAAAAAAACACATATATTATGTGGATACATATCATCCGTGCAAACGGACACTTGGCAATATGAAATACAGATATTACCACATACTTTGATGGAGAGAACATTTAGGTGGCTGACTGATTAAAACAGGCCTCCGTACATGAAATTAATGACTGTTTGTGGGAATGCGAAATTCACCTTCAGTTCTTCTAAACATGCGTTGAGGGTTTCAGAGATTTTAAATCTCCTTTTTTTCCCATGAATTTTATCAGGACGAAATTAAAATCACTGATGACAGAGTTTACAATTTCAGTTCGATTCCAGATAGTAAAACGTTTTGTTGTTTTGTTTTAAATCTTCATTGAATTCTACTGATTGCCCATGAATTCTGACCTCCATGTTGAGGAAAAAGTATAGTGAAGCTTAGACTTTCATCGGTGGAATGTATCATATCTGCACTGAATAGCCGAAAGGTTAACTGACTCACATCAGTAGTATGAAGTGAAAGACTTCAGATCACCCATACGGATGAGTGTGTTAAAGAGGTAAACCTAATTTCATGGGTTCTTGCTGCCTGTAACTGAATGTTTATTACCATGACTCTAACTTTGTTGTCACCTAGTTTCGTCACCACGTTGTATTGCAGTTTTAATTAACTAACAATATCATATTCTTCACTCAATTATTTTCTTTCTGACATTACTGAACCCAGAGGACCAAAGGCAATTTATTAATATGATCTCATTGGAAGGATGCCTGGATACTTCAATGATTACTAACTGAAAATTACTTATTCCATGGCGCCTAACAGTGGAAAGCAGGATGCACTTTTAATCCTATTTGAGACCCAACATCTGGATTACCTAAACGATTTATCAGAGGTTAACACTTTGCATTTAAGCTAATAAGTGATAGGCTACAATCTCAACTGTTATACTACACCCTGAAAAAGAAGGAAACCCTGCCGAAAGTCTGAAGGTGATAAGAAAATACTTCTTGAAATCTACCAAAGTATATTTTGATTCTCACATTGCTTATATAATGTACTCTTTTCTGGAATGATGGGAGATTCAATACATTTTCTTTTTACAAACCATATTTTGTGTACAACATATTCATTACTTAAGTTATGTGACTGTAAGCAATCGGAGATAAGGCATGTATCTCGGTTTTGTGGAATTCTGCAGCAAGGCATTTATGCAACACAGACAGAAACTCATTTCTTCGACGACATTCGAGTCCACATCACTTACTACTGCAGTCGGCTACTGCTACGAAAATAAGGATCGCAACGGGTACTCTCTGGACCCGTTTTGGACGCATTCATTGTTCACTATGGTGTAAATAGTCTCGTACCTGTATCTTAGCTACAAGGGTGACTGCAGTGTATCAGTCAAGTTAGACAAGCCAAGTAATTCAACATAATAATGAACTTTGAATGGATATTAGGTGGCAGAAGACAGTCGGCATACGGCCTGTTTCAATTGTTAGATTCTTGTCATAAACCAACGTAAGTTACAGAGATTATTGAAAACCAGGGAACGTTAAACTACTGTTTCGTTCCATTCTGAGACTCTTCGTCAGTGTGTATCCACGACTTCTTTAGGGGTAGAATCAGTTACCTCAACGTTATGAGACCAAACTCGTTGACTATGCAATTACTTGAGCTAGAATACAATGACCCAGGATTTTAACTAGGTTTTTAACGAATTTCTAATAACTGTAATTATTCGAAAATCCCCCGAATCCCATAACCGGATAATTTACAAAGTGCGACTCTCGGGCACTTCAAAAGATATAGGCCAGATACTGGTAAACTTTGTCCTTGAAAAATTGTATCACATAATGTAAGGTGTAAGACGGGATGACTGATTGTAATTTCCAACAGCTGCCGTACGTATCACATTCTCCTGCAGATAGTTAATCCAGTCTAGCGCTGAGGACAAAATACCGCTTTTGGGCACTTTAATGTGTATTTATCAATTTACTTGCTCGTGTGGAGCAAGGTATATCGACCGCACGCAACATCAAGTCCACAAACGTATTCTTGAAGACTGTCCAGCTTGGTTAGCAAGGGAAGAAAAGAAGAATAGCAGCAGCTCTATCCTGTCTCTCCTCTATCCTTGTCATCTCCGGACATCGAGCAATCCCACTTGCATGGTTGCTTCACAGTGATACACAGAGTCCCTCACTATCGTACAAAATGACTTCGGATACGCCATCTGTACATAGCTGAAGCATTAGCTATTCGGGATCTCAAAAACTAGACCTCTGCATTCAAAAGCGATACATACATTCTTTCTCCCTGCCATGGCCAGAGTTAAGTTCCTACTACAATTTTGATTCTTTTCTTCATTATGTATGTTCACTATTACTATTGTTTTAATGTTATTAATACATTTATTATCACGATTATTCCCATCATCCACATTTTATTACCACTATATTACTGTTTAATAATAACATTGCTTTTCATACGGATTTTATATAAAAAATGCTTTATCACCATTCCACTAGTTCCTGTCCATTCTACACAAGCTATCTGATTAGTCATTATCTCACATTTATTATGTCATTCCAATTTGTGTCTCTTTTCCAACTTACGATTAGTCATCCCTTCTTACATATAAGCCATTTTGTCAAGATCTCTAGAACCACAAGAGTACTATCTATAAGGAGGAAATCAAATTTGCTACAGTTTACCAATGCGATTGCAATCAAACTTTCCCAACCAAACTTATGCGCACTCAAAGAGAATGTAATTCATCTCACAATCCATTTGATGACTGTATTTTAATTTTAACTACTGTAAGTGGGGAAGTGTACATATATTAATGATGTCAGCTCATCGTCGGTGGCACAGTGGTTAGGACTCGCGCCGACCATGCACATGGTCCCGGGTTCGAGCCCTCGCCGACGCACACCTGATATCTATGGTAGGCCTGCAAAATTTGGGCTACCGATATCCATACTGAAAATTCCATACTTGTACAAAAATACAGTGTGGAATCAAGCTGTAAATCAAAAATAAAATCAGGCTGATTTCAGTCTTGAATTACTGTGTAACCTTGTGAACAGGAAATGTCTATATTTTCCTTTAGGTTGTGTGTTTTCTCTCCCACTGACGTTTTTCTACTTTCTAGCGTGTAGGAATTCACAATGACATGATCAAAGATCCAGCAAAATCAAAATGACGTCATTTTCTCTGTTGGTTTATCAAAAAAAAACAATGTTATACAATTCAAGGAATTGGCTTAAAAAAAACCTTTATGAAGTCATGATACGTAATGACGTCGAAAAAACAAGATATCATCATCGTTGAAGAACAACATTTCTTTTTTAATACAGATTTAATCCCCTGTGAATTCACTAATATTATTCAAAGTTATTTTAAGCAAAAGTTATTTGTACAGATCTCTATTGAGTGTATTCGATGCGTTCGTTATTTTCTGTTAATGAACTGAAAGCAGACGGATGATAAATGCCTATTGTTTCTTCTGATTCCGTGTGGTTTTTACAGACGAATAATGGTGTACCTTCAGTTAATTCAATGACCCTCCAAAAAAGAAGAAAATAACCAAGCATTGAAAAGAAGATCATTAGCGATAAAACACAACCATCTTGATGAGTTGTGTTCATACTGAAAAAAGAAACTCTCACTGTCTCTTTTATTTCTTCAAATATTGCGAATGCATTGGAATAAAAAAGTTTGATTTAGTAAATAATTTGCAAAAATTGCAAAGTCGCAATACCGTTGAGTCAAACATGGATGCTAATCTGCATTGTGCACGTCGAGTTGTTAAGCCTGTGTTCGGAAATAATTGTTCTGAAAATCCTTTCTGATGGATATATCTACAAATATAACTACTCAAATGGACATTTCAAAAAACTGTGTAAATATCAAGTATTGCTTTTGTAGGGCTTTTGTTTGATTGCATGGAGGATTTCATCATGAGCTGACATTAGTTAAAGAACCATTGGAAAACCAACCATGAAGTACTGGACGGCTTTTTCGCCCTAGTTTGAGACTCTTCAACAGAACGCACCCACCAGGGTTCGTACACAGGACCTTCTGGCTACAAGGCTAGATATCTCGTCGACCATTGAGCCACTGGGACCCAAACCAATAGTCCTTGGATTCTAACTTCTGCCAATTCACGACAGAGAGCAACCAGGTTGTGGATGAGGCAGTAACTCATCGAAATAAACACCGCGAAATGGTTGTAACCAGAGGGTCCCAGGTTTGGACCCCGGTGAATGCGTACTGCTGAAGAGTGTCAAGCCAGGGCGAAACAAATGTCCAGTACTCCCAGGTTTTCCAGTGATTCTCTAAATGATGTCAGCTCATGATGAAATCCTCCATGCAATTATGTAACTATTCTCCTCCTTTCCCTTACTGATGTTTGAATATCATCTATTGACGTAGTCCTCATTATTTGCATCTGTTCTTGCTTCATCCCTAATTTAAATGTGTCTCAGTGAGGTTGTGTGATGGTGTTGATATTGTGTGCTGTTTTACCATTGTAATTTCGTTTGAATGAAGTCAAGGTTTGTAGTATGGAATTTAACTTTGGAATGTCTACAGGAATTATTTAATGAGTGATTATAACTGACACACAACCTATTTCACTTTGTCGGGAATATTCTTCTCGGATGTCTGTGCCTTAGTGCATTATCGAGGTGATATCGTGTTTCGATATATATATATATATATTGTTATTCTTGCTGAATAGTACAAAACCTTTACCGAAAATAACTGTCTGTTTGCTGTCCTCGCGACATTCTTCGACTTTATCTACCTCTGGAAGCTCTGGTTAGCTATATAGTTGAACACACTGTCTTAAGACCAATAAAGTCTATTATGGTCGTTACAGAGTTCCAGGTTCGCAGTGAAGCCTACCAGCTATTTGGCTCACCGTTTGGTTAAATTTGGTCCCTCCTTCCTCAGCTAGTTAAGTGATGATTGCTACCTTTCAACTTTTCTGGTCGCGAAATATATCTCATATTTTGGAAGATCCGATGGGTCTTTCAGTTTGTCTCCAGTTTTGGTACAACAATTGCTCTAACAGTTACAGAACAGAAAATTGCGTTTATACGCCGCATATCATGCGTAAACTTTAACATCTACCATCTCTTAAAGGCTTTTTTCTGTGAATTTTCTCATCCAACTCTTTAGCAATACTTTTTAAAGAATCTGCATTCGGCGTGGAAATTAGAACGAAAGGAGTGAGTAGCTAAAATAATAATAATGTGAAATGCCACAAAATGTTTGTGATTATAATCCTGCCTCAGTACTGACTGATAAAACATATAATATTATGCATAATATTGCCCAACAAACCCTGACAATGTTTTTGGGATCATCTATAAAATTTCTCGTTCAGAACTCCTAAAGGCAACAGAGGTTGTGGTCATCAGTGAATTCAATTCAAACATTTGTGTATAAAAGATGTATGTACAGTCCATATTCTTCTATCTTGAGCGTTGAATAGAAATCAGGGTTGCAGATTAACTTATCTTCAATGCACTTCAAGAGCTTTGTTCCAATCCAGTATAAAAAACTTTGTCAAAACACTCTTCAATAGAGCACGGAAAAAATTTGTTCTTACAGTACTGTTGAGCATGAAATAAATGCTCTGGAGGATATTTTATCTAAGAATGGATATCGTCAGAAGTTCATTAATAAATACTCTAAATAAATTAGCCTCTGCAAAACAATCCAAAACAGTTCCGAAGAAATCTGTCTATATCACTTTGCCGTTCAAAGGAGATGATGTACAGGAAGTAGTGGAACGAAGACTCGACAAAACCATCAAGAGAACTTATTATGCTGCAAAACGTGTTATCCTCAACACCACTAAGCGAGGGCTCCAACAATCCGGGAAAGACCAGTCACCAATCCTCGACACTTCAAACTGCGTATATCAATCTGAGTGTGTTTGTGGAAGCAGATGCATAGGTAGTACGGAAAGACGATTGTCTACTCTAATGATGTAGTATTTGTCAAAATGGTTGAAAAAGGCTGAGTGCAAAGTGCCAAAATTCTCAATAACAAAACATCTTGTGGATTACGGACATGATATCGACGCCGTCAAGTCATTCACCATTGTCAGCAAACAAAGAAACAAGAAGATCCTTGCAAATGCAGAGGCTTGCACAATTCGTATTTATAAGCCATCTCTCTGTGTACAAAAGGAGATGGTCGTGACTCAGAATCTACCGTGGCAATCCTTTTTACTTATTATTCATTAATTATTATTATTCTGCCTCTTATTATTATTCTTGATACATCTAAAACTATGCTTTATCAGTAGGATTTTCTTAACTCACTTCAACACTATTAAAACTGTTGTTATATCTATTACTATTGATATTAGTCTGTTTGCAATTCTTGTTATATTCCCTGATGGCTAATTGTTTATCTAAGTGATGTAAATGAAGTGTAATGCAATTTATCTTAATTTCGATCTCTCATACTCTCTCGCCTTATCTATTTGAACATGACCTGGAAAACATTCGCACCCGTCTGTCTGCATGACTAATTCAATGTAGTTTATTTGCTTATCAGTCTTATATGTCCCAATGTAATTTCAAAAGTATATATATATACATGTCCGTGTATGTAGAGTATTCAGCTGACGAGTTCTACCTAAATTTGATGAATTCATTAAATCCTGCTTTATTAACCTTTATTGCTTGTTTTAAATGCCAATAATCTTTTTACAGAATTGATACTCATTTGAATATTCTACATTGGTTTTGTAACTGCTACCCACTGTTTTCCCTTTACGTATATATTGTTGCTACAAAGCGTGAATACTTTATTTTGGTTCGATTCGTAGTATTCATCTTTGTTTGTAGTTGATTCGTATTCTAAATTTTTCCAATTTCTTGGTTGGAGGGTCTCATCATGAGGTGAAATCAGTCAGAGAACCACTAAAAAACTTTCAGGGAATAGCGAACAGCTGTTTCCTACTAGTTATGGACTCTTCAACAGTACGCACTCACAACCAGTGTTCAAACTTACGAGCTCATAGATCATTAGGCCACTGGGGCTTAATCTCATGGCCAGCCCGTGAATTTTAACTCCTTCCAATTCACGAAATAGCGCTTCTACTTCGCAAAGTGTTCTCCGGTGGTCTACTGCCTCACTGTAAATGAACATTGAACGTTTGTTTATTGGAACTGGTATCATTGGCGGGCAACTCGAAGGCGCGAATGGTTCAATCGTGTACAAGTTGGAAGAAGACGAAAGATTGCGAATGAGAGTACATTATATTTATTGTGAAATATTTCTTTACAGACTTGAACTAATCTTGATTTTAATCGCGAAACAATACAACTTCTTTCTTATAAGTACTGGTGTTTCGGAGTTAAAATTGAGAGGCGGTCGTAGTAGTTATCGGTTCAAAGCGTCTTCACAGATAATAGAAACTTAGGGTTAAGTTACTTGAAACTCACCTTCAACCGGCTGTACCTTACTAGCGACGGCTTCTCACTATTGGGTGCTTGTGGACTTATAATAATAACCCGATCTATAACGATTTCGATTTTGTATGAAAAAATTCAAGACTGTGCTAAGAGGATTATGAGACCTTTGACTGCCAGCTGGAAACCTGTTAGCTGTGTGTGATTGTTGCTTACAGTGTTTTCACACCAACTTGTTGATAACATTCTATTTAATTCTCAGGTATTTCCTACAGCCGCCTTTTATGTAACTAATATCTCCGTATATAACCTATTTTGTAACTGATGATTTATTCAGGTAATTTCGCGTTCTTGAAGTGTTATGACCACTTAATAGTATCACAGATAATCTAACAACCTTCATTGGGGAGCTATGAGACCGTGAGTCACTCGTGGAAGCTTGGTCATCTATGCAGGTGAACACATCAACTTGATGCCTGCTTATAGGCAAAAATACGTGGGTTCAACTATTACAATATTGTATTCATTACTGTCTTATTTTCAAGTGTTGATTTGTAGGAATTCGATTGGTTACAGGATCTCATCATGAGCTGACATTAGTTAAAGAACCATTGGAAAATCTAAGAGTACTGTACAGCTGTTTCGTCCTAGTTTGGGACTTTTCTTCAGTACACACATGGGGTTCGAACCCAGGACCTACTGGTTACAAGGTGAGCTTGTCTTATTTATTAGGTCTACTTATCTTTCTTCTGATAATAATGCAGTGGAGCGAGTGGTACTAAGGTAAAGGGTAAAGCGTTAAGTAAGGAGGGAAAATCAATTGATGTGTGTGCGTCGGTGGCACAGTGGTTAGGACTCTCGTCGACCATGCACATGGTCCCGGGTTCGAGCCCTCGCCGACGCACACCTGATATCTATGGTAGGCCTGCAAAATTTGGGCTACCGATATCCATACTGAAAATTCCATACTTGTACAAAAATACAGTGTGGAATCAAGCTGTAAATCAAAAATAAAATCAGGCTGATTTCAGTCTTGAATTACTGTGTAACCTTGTGAACAGGAAATGTCTATATTTTCCTTTAGGTTGTGTGTTTTCTCTCCCACTGACGTTTTTCTACTTTCTAGCGTGTAGGAATTCACAATGACATGATCAAAGATCCAGCAAAATCAAAATGACGTCATTTTCTCTGTTGGTTTATCAAAAAAAAACAATGTTATACAATTCAAGGAATTGGCTTAAAAAAAACCTTTATGAAGTCATGATACGTAATGACGTCGAAAAAACAAGATATCATCATCGTTGAAGAACAACATTTCTTTTTTAATACAGATTTAATCCCCTGTGAATTCACTAATATTATTCAAAGTTATTTTAAGCAAAAATTATTTGTACAGATCTCTATTGAGTGTATTCGATGCGTTCGTTATTTTCTGTTAATGAACTAAAAGCAGACGGATGATAAACGCCTATTGTTTCTTCTAATTCCGTGCGCTTTTTACGGTAGAATAATGGTGTACCTTCAATTAATTCAATGACCCTCCAAAAAAGAAGAAAATAACCAAGCATTGAAAAGAAGATCATTAGCGATAAAACACAACCATCTTGATGAGTTGTGTTCATACTGAAAAAAGAAACTCTCACTGTCTCTTTTATTTCTTCAAATATTTCGAATGCATTGGAATAAAAAAAAGTTTGATTTGGTAAATAATTTGCAAAAATTGCAAAGTCGCAATACCGTTGAGTCAAAAATGGATGCTAATCTGCATTGTGCATGTCGAGTCGTTAAGCCTGTGTTCGGAAATAATTGTTCTGAAAATCCCTTCTGAAGGATATATCTACAAATATGATTACTAAAATGGACATTTCAAAAAATTGTGTAAATATCAAGTATTGCTTTTGTAGGGCTTTTGTTTGATTGCATGGAGGATTTCATCATGAGCTGACATTAGTTAAAGAACCATTGGAAAACCAACCACGGAGTACTGGACGGCTTTTTCGTCCTAGTTTGAGACTCTTCAACACAACGCACCCACCAGGGTTCGTACACAGGACCTTCTGGCTACAAGGCTAGAGATCTCGTTGACCATTGAGCCACTGGGACCCAAACCAATAGTCCTTGGATTCTAACTTCTGCCAATTCACGACAGAAAGCAACCAGGTTGTAGATGAGGCAGTAACTCATCGAAAAAAACACCGCGAAATGGTTGTAACCAGAGGGTCCCAAGTTCGGACCCCGGTGAATGCGTACTGCTGAAGAGTGTCAAGCCATGGAGAAACAAATGTCCAGTACTTCCAGGTTTTCCAGTGATTCTCTAAATGATGTCAGCTCATGATGAAATCCTCCATGCAATTATGTAACTATTCTCCTCCTTTCCCCTACTGATGTTTGAATATCATCTGTTGACGTAGTCCTCATTATTTGCATCTGTTCTTGCTTCATCCCTAATTTAAATGTGTCTCAGTGAGGTTGTGTGATGGTGGTGATATTGTGTGCTGTTTTACCATTGTAATTTCGTTTGAATGAAGTCAAGGTTTGTAGTATGGAATTTAACTTTGGAATGTCTACAGGAATTATTTAATGAGTGATTATAACTGACACACAACCTATTTCACTTTGTTGGGAATATTCTTCTCGAATGTCTGTGCCTTAGTGCATTATCGAGGTGATATCGTGTTTCGATATATATATATTGTTATTCTTGCTGAATAGTACCAAAACCTTTACCGAAAATAACTGTCTATTTGCTGTCCTCGCGACATTCTTCGACTTTATCTACCTCTGGAAGCTCTGGTTAGCTATATAGTTGAACACACTGATTGATTTCCTGTCTTAAGACCAATAAAGTCGATTATGGTCGTTACAGAGTTCCAGGTTCGCAGTGAAGCCTACCAGCTATTTGGCTCACCGTTTGGTTAAATTTGGTCCCTCCTTCCTCAGCTAGTTAAGTGATGATTGCTACCATTCAACTTTTCTGGTCGCGAAATATATCTCATATTTTGGAAGATCCGATGGGTCTTTCAGTTTTTCTCCAGTTTTGGTACAACAATTAGTCTAACAGTTACAGAACAGTAAATTGCGTTTATACGCCACATATCATGCGTAAACTTCAACATCTACCATCTCTTAAAGGCTTTTTTCGGTGAATTTTCTCATCCAACTCTTTAGCAATACTTTTTAAAGAATCTGCATTCGGCGTGGAAATTAGAACGAAAGGAGTGAGTAGCTAAAATAATAATAATGTGCAATGCCACAAAATATTTGTGATTATAATCCTACATCAGTACTGACTGATAAAACATATAATATTATGCATAATATTGCCCAACAAACCCTGACAATGTTTTTGGGATCATCTATAAAATTTCTCCTTCAGAACTCCTAAAGACAACAGAGGTTGTGGTCAACAGTGAATTCAATTCAAACATTTGTGTATAAAAGATGTATGTACAGTCCATATTCTTCTATCTTGAGCGTTGAATAGAAATCAGGGTTGCAGATTAACTTATCTTCAATGCACTTCAAGAGCTTTGTTCCAATCCAGTATAAAATCTTTGTCAAAACACTCTTCAATAGAGCACGGAAAAAATTTGTTCTTACAGTACTACTATTGAGCATGAAATAAATGCTCTGGAGGATATTTTATCTAAGAATGGATATCGTCAAAAGTTCATTAATAAATACTCTAAATAAATTAGCCCCTGCAAAACAATCCAAAACAGTTCCGAAGAAATCTGTCTATATCACTTTGCCGTTCAAAGGAGATGATGTACAGGAAGTAGTGAAACGAAGACTCGACAAAGCCATAAAGAGAACTTATTA
Organism: Trichobilharzia regenti; assembly: GCA_944472135.2. Classification (NCBI taxonomy): domain Eukaryota; kingdom Metazoa; phylum Platyhelminthes; class Trematoda; order Strigeidida; family Schistosomatidae; genus Trichobilharzia; species Trichobilharzia regenti. The sequence continues at coordinate 108,203,499 of OX235264.1, forward strand.
TGCTGCAAAACGTGTTATCCTCAACACCACTAAGCGAGGGCTCCAACAATCTGGGAAAGACCAGTCACCAATCCTCGACACTTCAAACTGCGTATATCAATCTGAGTGTGTTTGTGGAAGCAGATGCATAGGTAGTACGGAAAGACGATTGTCTACTCGCATTATGTAGCATTTGCCAAAATGGTTGAAAAAGGCTGAGTGCAAAGTGCCAAAATCCTCAATAACAAAACATCTTGTGGATTACGGACATGATAGCGACGCCGTCAAGTCATTCACCATTGTCAGCAAACAAAGAAACAAGAAGATCCTTGCAAATGCAGAGGCTTGCACAATTCGTATTTATAAGCCAGCTTTCTGTGTACAAAAGGAGATGGTCGTGACTCTGAATCTACCGTGGCAATCCTTTTTACTTATTATTCATTAATTATTATTATTCTGCCTGTTGTTATTATTCTTGATACATCTAAAACTATGCTTTATCAGTAGGATTTTCTTAACTCACTTCAACACTATTAAAACTGTTTTTATAACTATTACTATTGATATTAGTCTGTTTGCAATTCTTGTTATATTCCCTAATGACTAATTGTTTATCTAAGTGATGTAATTGAAGCGTAATGCAATTTATCTTAATTTCGATCTCTCATACTCTCTCTCCCCCAATTATCTATTTGAACATGACCTGGAAAACATTCGCACCCGTCTGTCTGCATGACTAATTCAATGTAGTTTATTTGCTTATCAGTCTTATATGTCCCAATGTAATTTCAGAACTATATATATATACATGTCTGTGTATGTAGAGTATTCAGCTGACGAGTTCTACCTAAATTTGATGAATTCATTAAATCCTGCTTTATTAACCTTTATTGCTTGTTTTAAATGCCAATAATCTTTTTACAGAATTGATACTCATTTGAATATTCCACCTTGGTTTTGTAACCACTGCCCACTGTTTTCCCTTTACGTATATATTGTTGCTACAAAGCGTGAATACTTTATTTTGGTTCGATTCGTAGTATTCATCTTTGTTTGTAGTTGATTCGTATTCTAAATTTTCTCAATTTCTTGGTTGGAGGGTCTCATCATGAGGTGACATCAGTCAGAGAACCACTAAAAAACTTTCAGGGAATAGCGGACAGCTGTTTCCTACTAGTTATTGACTCTTCAACAGTACGCACTCACAACCAGTGTTCAAACTTACGAGCTCATAGATCATTAGGCCACTGGGGCCTAATCTCATGGCCAGCCCGTGAATTTTAACTCCTTCCAATTCACGAAATAGCGCTCCCACTTCGCAAAGTGTTCTCCGGTGGTCTACTGCTTCACTGTAAATGAACATTGAACGTTTGTTTATTGGAACTGGTATTATTGGCGGGCAACTCGAAGGCGCGAATGGTTAAATCGTGTACAAGTTGGAAGAAGACGAAAGATTGCGAATGAAAGTACATTATATTTATTATGAAATATTTCTCTACAGACTTGAACTAATCTTGATTTTAATCGCGAAACAATACAACTTCTTTCTTATAAGTACTGGTGTTTCGGAGTTAAAATTGAGAGGCGGTCGTAGTAGTTATCGGTTCAAAGCGTCTTCACAGATAATAGAAACTTAGGGTTAAGTTACTTGAAACTCACCTTCAACCGGCTGTACCTTACTAGCGACGGCTTCTCACTATTGGGTGCTTGTGGACTTATAATAATAACCCGATCTATAACGATTTCGATTTTGTATGAAAAAATTCAAGACTGTGCTAAGAGGATTATGAGACCTTTGACTGCCAGCTGGAAACCTGTTAGCTGTGTGTGATTGTTGCTTACAGTGTTTTCACACCAACTTGTTGATAACATTCTATTTAATTCTCAGGTATTTCCTACAGCCGCCTTTTATGTAACTAATATCTCCGTATATAACCTATTTTGTAACTGATGATTTATTCAGGTAATTTCGCGTTCTTGAAGTGTTATGACCACTTAATAGTATCACAGATAATCTAACAACCTTCATTGGGGAGCTATGAGACCGTGAGTCACTCGTGGAAGCTTGGTCATCTATGCAGGTGAACACATCAACTTGATGCCTGCTTATAGGCAAAAATACGTGGGTTCAACTATTACAATATTGTATTAATTTCTGTCTTATTTTCAAGTGTTGATTTGTAAAAATTTGATTGGTTACAGGATCTCATCATGAGCTGACATTAGTTAAAGAACCATTGGAAAATCTGGGAGTACTGCACAGCTGTTTCGTCCTAGTTTGGGACTTTTCTTCAGTACACCCATGGGGTTCGAACCCAGGACCTACTGGTTACAAGGTGAGCTTGTCTTATTTATTAGGTCTACTTATCTTTCTTCTGATAATAATGCAGTGGAGCGAGTGGTACTAAGGTAAAGGGTAAAGCGTTAAGTAAGGAGGGAAAATCAATTGATGTGTGTGCGTCGGTGGCACAGTGGTTAGGACTCTCGTCGACCATGCGCATGGTCCCGGGTTCGAGCCCTCGCCGACGCACACCTGATATCTATGGTAGGCCTGCGAATTTCGGGCTACCGATATCCACGCTGAAAATTCCATATTTGTACGAAAAATACAGTGTGGAATCAAGCTGTAATAAAAAATAAAAAATTAAAAAAAATAAATTGACAAGGTTGTAAAATTACATCAATTAAGATGGTTGGGACATGTATTACGCCTTCGTTAATGGGCAATGTCAGCTAACACAAGATGAGGCTGGAAAAGAGGTAGTAATAATAAAATCAAAATAGCGCTCAATAACACTTAGTTGAAGCTAGGTACGTGTTGGCACATAACTGGAATATGAAGTCTTCAGGATTTTTTTGAAATGCCTTCACATAATGTTTCCTTAACCAGAGACTCTGACAAATTTGAATGATGTTCAGAAAACTGTTGTTTTTTTGTAGACTAAGTTCATTTAATTCACAGTGTGACAAAAGTCACAAGCTTCTCTCTTCAGTTTAGAATAGATGTCTTTAATTCACCTAATTTGCGATTCCACAATGAGTCTAGATTTTATTGTTGAGGACGGCAAATCACAGAGCCTTGATTAACTTGAAAACGTAGTGTGCGAAACAACGCTTACTTATGTATTGTTTGAAAGTTCTCAGTGGAGTCAGGTTCCTAGATATCCTGCACCTTATGAGTTCGGCTAGTACATTTTATTGATAAGTCTTCGTACAGGAAGACCATAAGTCATGTTAATATATATGTAAACCTTGGGCTTTGTGGTAGTAAGTAATTCCATATTAGTTTGTTTATTAGATTTATCACACACTGAAACAGAATTATTTACTGGATGACGTTTCGAACAAAATTTATTGTTCATAATCATATCAATTGATATGATTTTCAGATGAATAGTCAATCATTTATCCTCAGTTGTTGGTTCGAAGGGATTTTGTTTAGTAACAAGTAACCAACAAAAGCGAGGGAGTACTGAACAGAGATTTCTCACTTCTTTTAATTACGTTTTAGATTTTCCCGCCGACTGATTGGACCGAAGTACTCGGTCTCAGGTTGACGTGTCGGCTTCTTATGCAGATGCTTCGATGATGTCCTGGCATTTGATTAGAATTTAATTTGTGGATGGTGGCTAGCAATGGAATCCAGGATGAGCATTTCCTCCCTTATGGGACTCATCATCTGCATGTAAATTCAAATTACACCATTGGACATCGTCGAAGCATCTGCACAAGTGGCCAACATGTCAACCTGAGACCGAGCACTTCGGTCCAATCAATAAACAGGAAAATCTAAAATTCAGTTTAATTATTATGACCCGTTGCACAAGACGTGGTTCTAGTGGCCCAATTGGTCTAGTGGATAACGCTTTGGCGTTTGAAAATATGAGCGCTATGTTTGAGCCACTGTGGGAACATCAACACTCACTGGGAAATGCAGGTAGATCCAGCTAACGAGTCGTAAATAGGATGATATGCGCATCCTGGATTCCACTGCTAGTCATCGTCCATAAATTTGATTTAACACTTGTTTTCAGCTCTTAAGCATTACGCACTCATGATATCATCATAAGTTGAACCCAGGACTTTGAGGTTAAGGGAATATCCCATCAGCCTCTGAGATGCAATCCAATGGCCCATCAACTCATTTTATCTACTGATTAATGACATAAATTTCGATCCACAGTCAGTGTGCTAGACCAGTATCTGCTTAGCTACACCATCTAGTCAATCTCAAAGATTTGTATCCTCGATATAGTTATCATGAATCCCCAGAAGTTAGAATTTTTGACCGAATAGTGGTCAGTAACTAGTGTAATGTGTGCGTGTGTCTAACCCTTTCTTTAGTTCAGAGTGAATTCTATCAGTCAAGTTTGCAGTTTGGACACCATGCTAGCACGAAACATAATTCCAGGGCTTCCTGGCGATTGCCTCCAACCATCTTATACCAACAATTCACAGTGCACCATGATGGCTAACTAAATAGCATAGTAACCAAACTGCAAACCTGACTTATAGAAAGAACTAAACGCGTTAAACTAGGTACTAACTGGTGTCTGATCAAAAATATCCAATTCAGTTCCACAGGAGGTCGGTTGTGAGGTGAAATAGCTCAGTCATGACGTCTTTGGCTGCAGCACTGGGTGAGGCGACTTTGAATCCCAAAAAGGGACATGAGCTCCTTTGTGGTTTCAGATTCACCTTGCTAACTGGTGAGTGGTAGCTAGCACGAAGCCTAGTTTCAATGATTCCTGTCGATTGCTTCCAAGCATCTAATACCAAGAAGTTAGAATATTATTGGTCATTTGACTCCTTCCAGGTAGCTGAATAGTCAGTGAGGTCATCATATATATACAGTAGATCATGGGCTGAATCCTTACAGTCACGAATGTGTACTGCTGAAAAGTTTCATCCTGGGAAAAAATGTCTGCTCTCTACTCTTCGGTTCTCTAACTGTTATCATCGCAACATTAAACTTGAAAGTAGACAAAGACCTACAAAACGATACTTGAAATATTTGTTAGGAACCGCTTTTTCATGTTGAATACATCATCTTCTTTTAGCGCTGATTACTGTTAGATGAATGCTCAATTATTCAACTCTTATATGCGATATATAAGTCTATATGGGAGGGTAAAAGAGGTGTATTGCTATTTGCAACAGACATTTCCTTCTCCTCTCCCTCTGTCTCTTTCCTTTGTTTATCCATAATGTTAATTCAGACAGTTTTTTGAAGGGTGTTGTCCTCTAGACATAGTTTTTATAAAAATCTCTATTGTTTTTCTCGACTAGAGTAGTAGACTTTTTATCCTTTTTTATTAATACTCTTGATGTAAATTATGAGTACTTATCAATGAGTTATCTTATCTTATCTTCCTTCCTGTATGAGTGAAATTCAAGTTTTTGTTAATTTATACCATAAATAAAAAACTAGTAGTATTCTCAATAGACGTTATGCTTTTTCCCAATTTTTTCTAGCCAATTGATGCACTTGAAGTTTTTTACAGTCAATCGAACAATAAGTTATCGGAGTAGAAAAACAGAAAAATAAAAAAATTTCTGTTAGTAGTGTGTGTGTTTTTTTTCATTCAGAAATTGTGAAACAGATGAATTGGGTTATTAACAAACAGATGCCTTAATAATAATAATAATTTTTCCTTCACGTTCCCAGTGGAACATAGGGCTTCAAGCTAGTGGCTTGAAGTTTCTGTAGCAGTGTTTATTTTAACAGGATGGGGTTGCTAGCCTCATGCCAAACCTTTCCTCTTTACCAGCATTTTTTCTGGCATAGAGAGGTAAAGGAGTGAGTCGGCCGGGAATCGAACCCCGGACCATATGCATGGTCGGTGAGCGTGCTAACCGCTATACCACCGACGCACGACTTCAAACAGATGCCTTAACTTATTTGTAATTATTACATTTAAAGTCCTAAATGCCTTAATTTTTTTATTCTAGGTTCTGTTCCCTCGGAATCTTTTGGAATCGCAGATGAATTTGACTTGATTATGTCTGTGGGTTTGTGTATTTGTGTAAGTTTGTAAAGCCAACTAACGATTGGGATGTGAATAAAAAAGCTTCTCATGATTGTTTTTGAGACCTCAATGAATAACGACGCGACAGTTTAATGCGTTGGACTACACTAATATCAGAGAATGATATTGATTTCAACATTACCTGCCGGTAAACTAACACTTCAAAAATCAATCTAATAAAGTTTCCTAAAGTTTCAGTGAGAGTCACAATCAGTAAGGCCCACTGGGCGACGTGAATGAGGACAAGCACTCGATGATGATATTGTCTAGCAGTCACGCTGGAAGTCTAGAATTCATTAAATGGCCACTGTATCCCGGCAAGCTGAGTCTTTTAAACCTAAGGTCTTGGATTGAATCCTCCATAAGATATTACGAGCGACCTACTGCAGAAACAGTGAATATTATATTATTATTGTTCCCTTGGCTTCCTAGTGGAACATTGGGCTTCAAATTGAAGTATGCGCTGAAGATGTCACCCAGTAAGGTGATGAAAGCTTCGCAAACTAACCATCCAGCTCAGAGAACAAAACCACATCAAAATCATCCACCTGAGCTACAAATCTTCTCTATCATATTTGAGTATATGAAATATTCCCATGACTTATTCGGTTTCAATGTACATTTTGTCACGAAAGGATATGAGAGAATCAATAAAATGCTGTAACATCTTTTTTTTGGTATTCTTCAAAGCCAACTTGCTGTGCTCTAAAATCAAGCAGCCAAACCCTGCGGCACATTGTATAGCTGTCTGAACACTCCTTCAAACGCGCACATAATTTCCTCGACATTGACGTTATGCAGTCGAATAGCGCGTTCAAATGGAAGAAATACCTAAGAATTAAGTAGAATACGGATCAGAAACTTGGCATGCGGGCGGGTGACAAAGAATATTTCCAACAGCCTGTTGCAGACCTTTATCAACAACAACTGTCTTCGCTGGCTCTATGCTGAAGATCAGATGACCGGGACGGGCCGGAAAGAATCACCAACAAGAAACTATGGCTGGAACAAACAAAACGAAACAAGAACCAATCGCCAACCAACAAATATGCAGGGGAAAGTGGAGATGGATGGGACACTCGCTGAGGAGGGAGGCCACTGGGTGACAACGCGCGCGCGTCAGGCCATTGTTCGAGTTGAACCCGAAATGAAAGTGGCAAGTGCGACGTCAGTGCAAGGTTGACATGGAGGAGATGGAGTGAAGAGGAGTTGAAACAGTATGGACTAACATGGACGCAGGTTAAAAATACAGCATAAGAGAGAAGCAAGTGGAGACGTTCAGTTGAAGCCCTATGTTCCACTAGGAACCCAAGGAAACAATAATAATCACTGTAATACACAACCCCAAATAGATGTGCTGGAACCAAAGAATAAATGGAGGCGAAGACAAATGATTAAGATAAAGTCAATATATGATATGCATATGTCTGAAGAATGATCCACAGTCTGGATGAAAAACGAATAATAATCACACAGTTTTTCAAGTATTGGTTTGTAAGGATTTGGTTGGTTGGTTACATGATTTCATCATGAGTTAGAGAACCATTGGAAAACCGGGCAGTACTGGGAAGCTGCTTCTTCCTTGTTTTTTGGACTCTTCATCATTATTATCTCCTTAAATTCCAGGAGGAACATACGGCTTCAACCGCGTGTCTCCATTGTGTTTGGTTCTCTGCTAGAGTTTTCACCTGGAGAATTAGTCTCCACACATGCCTTCATCTCGTCTTCACATGACCTCTTCCAAATCACCCTCACACTGACGATCAACTCACCGCTTCCCTTTCGAGTTCCACTCGAGCAATGGCTTATCTAATGATGTCGCCTGATGGTTTTCTCAGAGTATGGCCAATCGACCTGCATTTTCTCTTGCTTATTTGTTGCGCGATCTGTCCCTGGTTGGTTTGCAACCAGAGATGCCTTTTGCTAATCATTTCTGACTGACCATCTGATCTTGAGTATTGAGCGAAGACAGCCGTTGATGAAGGTCTGAAATTTGTTTGAGACGCTCTTTATGACGCGCCAAGTCTGTGATCCGTATAATAAGTAGAACTGACTTCCAATTGGAGTTGAAAATCCGGATCTTATTTTTGTTACTGAGTGTTGTTGACCTCCACACAGACTTGAGATTGATGAACGATTGTCTTGCTTTTCCGATTCTTGCTTTGATATCTTCGTCAGTTCCGCCTTTATTTGAAACGATGCTTCCCAGGTAGGTAAAGGAGAGCGTTTATATATACATATATGACATTAATAATGTAACCACTATAAACACCATGTTGGTGGAAACAAATTAATATAAAATATCGCGTATTACAAAAATAATAGTTCCTGCCTGTACTTTGCAGTTCATATTACTGATTTAAAAAGCTAATCAATCCTTTTGTGACATCTGACTGTTTGTTTGTTTTTCGCAAAAACCCGTGGTAAATATGGTATGGTACAATTTTTATATTTAGTCGCTGTATGAGTGCAAATTTTTAAGAAGTTTCTTCTCATTTTACCCGAAGAGATACAAGGAGATAGTTGAGAATCAAGAGAGTGTCCAGCATCAATCAAGATAACTTTAGCCAGTCGGTTGTAAGAACTGAAGTGCCTTTTGATAATAATATCAGTTAACTGAGTCAAAAGCACACACCACTAATCCTAGGTATAGTCTTCAGTGTTCTACGTGATACGTAAAAGTCTTTTTTGAGAAGTCCGGTGAAGAATAATGATGAACAATAAGGGAGAATGGGTGGTGTGCGTAGGTAGCACAGTGATTATGACTCTCGCCGACCATGCACATGGTCTGGGGTTCGACCACCTGCCGACGCACACGTGGTATTAGTGGACGGCCTTAAACATTTGTTCTACCGATAACACATGCTAAAAATTCGATTCTTGTACCAAAAATGCGGTTTTGGAATAAAGCTATAGTCAAAAAAATATATTTCACCCCAGTGGAATAGATTCCAAACTCTGGTACATCAAAATATCAAAAGAAATGAATACAAAGAAGGCAATGTAATCATGAAATAATAATTAAACAATGCGAATTCATTTATACACATACATATGTCACAACAGTTAAGTGATACAAAATTCTATGCATGCAACTGAACAGTTCATATCACTATCGAATAACTCTATCGAAAAGAAGAATACACAAAGAAATTTAAAGTTTTCTATAATGTGCTTAATATCAACAATTCAAGAATGCTTAGTCGTCTAGAAAGACTTCACTACAAGGAACACAATGAAACTGGCCAACAAACCATTCACTATCTCGCAAATATGCCACAGAAAGAGAAGATAGATCCACCAGACGCTGAAGTGACCTCTGAGTAATCCTGAAGTGGAACGCCAATGAAAAACAATGGAATGAGTTTACGTGATTGCGGGGTGGAGATCAGCGGCATTCAACATGAAAATTAAGATCCGGATTTTCAACTCCAATGTGAAGTCAGTACTACTATACAGATCAGAGATTTACACTGCGCGCCATAAAGAGCATCTCAAACAAACTTCAGACCTTCATTAACAGTTGTCTTCGCCCAGTACTACTCAAGATGAGATGACCGGCCAGAAGAGATCAGCAACAGGGATCTGTGGGAGCGAACCAACCCAGCAGGAACCGATTGTGGAACAAACAGGCAGGAAGAAATGGAGTTGGGTGGATTGGCCATACGCTGAGGAAACAATCAAGTGACATCAGAACCCAGGTCATCGCTCGAGTGGAACCCGAAAGGGAAGCGGCGAGTTAGTTGTCAGTGTGAGGGTGACTTGGAGGAAGTCATGTGAAGGGGAGATGAAAGCATGTGGGCAGACGTGGAGCCAGGTGGAAACTCTAGCAGAGAACCGAACCCAATGGAGCTGAAGCGCAATGTTCCTCTAGGAAATAAAACAAATATTTATAATATGTGTGCGGGTACGACATAGAGGATTTCGCGTGAGTAGGTATAATACTTTATGGACAATTGTGACGTCAGATAAAAGACAACTTTAGCAAACTAAGTGGAACTGACGTTTACTGTCGAAGGCCTATTTCACCTTAGAAATTTAGGGGAATAATAATGCTAATCAGCCTATGTGACATTGATGCGATAAAAGGCAAATTCTAAAGAATAAATAATCAACCCAGTGAATTTCTGTCTTACAGCAAAATATCTATTCACCAACTTGTTTGACTTAATGATGAACAAATTTAATATAACACACTTACACACAAAATGTTTCTTCTTCTGGGGATTTTTACTACAGCGGAATGTATGTCTTGTAGTGTTATTCACGTTTTTGATATTTATTCATGGGAACAAAACTTACAATGGCACATGTACAAGAAACTTTAAAACTATGCAGGGAAAATGAAATAAAGTCATGTCATGTTTCTCTACAAATTCCATATATTTCTTTTGTACAGTAAAACATTGTTTTTAATAAAACTGGTCAATATCCGCTCTTTTCAAATAATAGCAATTACATCTATTTTAATGACTGAATGTTCGACGTGCCGTCCTTGTTAAAAAAACGGTCTGAATTCAATTCCGATGGGATCACGGGTGGATGTTTTTGAAGAGTCCCAAGCAATGGTGAAAGATAGGTTCAGTACTTTCCAGTTTTGAGTGGTTCTCTAAATGACGCGTAGGTTTATGATAAAACTTGAACGCCGTGGTTAAAAAGACTTTTCAAGCAGTTTAAATTATTATAACTGAGAATTAGAAGTCGATATATCCATCTAAGGCTTTACAGCACCTGAAAAATGGTGTCACACCCCCCTGAATTTAATAATTTGAATGTACGTGTAGACGCATATACATAGAGAGGACTCATCGACCTCTGGAAGTAAGGGCTTTAGAGTACATTCCTGAATGGCTTCAGAAGAAAACAGAATACCCAGAACCTAATAATGGTGAGAAGAGGGGATCTACCTCATCTATTGCGAGACATATTATAGAAACAGGACATCAAAATGATGTTTACACATTTTCTAAATGTCTATCTATGAAACATGTTTGAGGAAGGGTATCCTAAAGTTTGTGAAAGCCCTAGTTAGCAATTAGGAAGTTTAAACCGCCATTATGCATTCAAAGACAACTCGTTATCACACAAAACGTACCTCGTAAACTTTGTTTTAATACCGGGGTAGATGTACTGTTAGAAAATCAAAACAAGGGATTCAGCGAAGAAACTCTTTTCTACAACGAATTTTTTTATCAAGCTATACAATCGTATATTTATGGTTATTTTAAGAAGTTATATTCAATGAGGGAACTGAGCCATAGGTGTGATTGCATAAAATAACAATAGTATGAAATGCAAATCCAACATAAATAAAAACGTTACGCAAACATTGTGTCAGATTTGATAACATAGGATTTAACGTTGCAAAATAGAACTGATTTAGAATACCCAGTGGAGCGAGTGAAATAACACCGGAGACAGTTCAAAGTAAGAATAGTAATAGTAACAATTCACGCAAAAAGGAAGAGTATACAAATTAAATCGGCAAAACGAAAAATTGGTAAAGCCAAAATATGATAAGGGATTGCCACACTTTGGTATAGAGGGATTAAGACCATGAAAGTTAGAGGGGTTGAACAAACTTTTTCTGTATACAGTGATTTGGCTACTCTCTTTCGACAGCCAAATCTCCAGCAATACAGATGAGTCGGGTACGTAGTGATTTCGGTAAATATTTACCTTGTAGATGACTTTAAAAGCGGAGGCTATAGAGATAGAGTGATCATTATCGACAAGATGTTCAATGATCGTGCTTCTTATTGATCCACTTCCACTTCTTCGTAAACTTGCAGGATAGTGTTCTTGCACCCTGATGGACAAAACTCGAGTCGTACGAGAGATATACCTTACTCTGCACGAGCTGGTGAATTGATAAACACACATAGAGTTGATCAACAGCGGAATCTGTTCCTTCAGGATATTGAACAGTAATGGTCTACTAGTAGAGGTTATTCTCAGAGAAGCAGCAGGGAAATTTAGTTTTGGGGATTGTGATATCCTTCTATTCATGATATCAGAAGCTAAGTCACCCTTGAATACCAAGCTCATGTGCAGTATTTTCTTAGGTGCAGATGATAAGTCACATTTCACAGTATTTGACTGTATATTTTTGCTCATAAGATGTGGTGGAAATCCAATTTCTATTAGAATTTTTCTCAAAAGATTTAACTTATCCTCTAAAGTATCATGGCTACTACATATGCGCCGAATACGAGTGGCCAGCGATCGAATCAAGTTTTGTTTTCGACCAATGGGTACCCAGGTGTAGAAATTTGTCAGTTTTGCATTCCATGACAGATTTTGACGTACTATTATTATTTCTATATGGTTTAGTGATCTTCATTGTTATTTTGACCTTCAGAAGTCATTTCAATATGACCTAAGTCTGTGTTCTCACCTCTTAAATCTTTAATAATTTCATATATATTCCTATGACAAATTCGGGTGTGATCAAATTGTTCGAAATGTGTTGTGCAAGTACAATACACTGGACCCACACAAAAAACTTGGAGGATCTGGACTTCGCCAATGATATATGTCTGGTTTCCCACAAACTGGAAGGTATGCAAGTGAAAAGCAACAAGTTGGCAGAAGAAGCATCAAAGATAGGACTCCAAGTAAACAAAGAGAAAACAGAGGTGATGAAGATTCCTGGCCACACCAACAGCAACAACAATGGACAACAATCAGCATAAATGGGAGGAACCTGAAAGAAACAACCTCCGTTGCCTACCTACCGGAGAAGCATCGTTTCAACTACAGGTGGAACAGACGAGGATATCAAAGTAAAGATCATTACTGTCAAGTCTGTGTGGAGGTCGACAACACTCAGCATGCAAAATAAGATCCAGATTTCCAACTGCAATGTGAAGTCAGAGATACTTACCATACCGATTAGAGACTTGGTGAGTCATGAAGAGCACCTCAAACAAACTACAGACCCTCATCAACAGCTGTCTTCGCTGAATACTCAAGATCAGATGGCCAACCAGTAAAGATCAACAACAGAGATCTTTGGGTGTAAACCAACACGGAAGAAGAGGTGGATTGGCCATACTCTGGGAAAGTCATCAAGTGACATCACTAGAAAAGCCCTCGAGTGGATACGGAAAGGTAAGTGGCGAGTTGGTCGTCCAAGTGTGACTTAGAGGAGGTCATGTGAAGAGGAGATGAAAGCATGTGGGTAGACTTGGAGCCAGGTGAAAACTCTAGCAGAGAACCGAAAGTAATGGGGACGCACGGCTGAATCACTATGTTCCTCTAGGAATTAAAGGAAATAATAATAACTACTTTACACGATTCATTCAAATTACATCTACTGATTACTTCATAAACTCATAAAGGGAACTAATTGTTTTAAATTATGAATGGTCCTTTGTAAATGGTTAATAAGAGAGAAGAGTAAAAAGAGTTTAAAGGGAGTCTCGAAAAACATAAAGCGGACTACTCAAAACTTATTTCACAGTTATTCAGGAGTAAAAAGAGTGGAGAAAAGAACAAAGATTGTATCAAGACCATGGTAAGAAAAGAGGCTAGATACAATGTTTCTGAACGCGAAATTCACTTTCCTCCTTGTGGATGGCTAAAGCTTCAGATGTATAGAGAATATGTAGACGAAATCCTACCAAATGACTGGGTTGTACTTGATATAAGATGTTGTATGACAAGAATTATTACTATGCTTCACAACTGAGGTGTTCACACTTAAAAATGCCTATTAACATTTTTCAAAAGAATGGATACTGAAAAAAGAGTACGCTTTTCGATAACTTCATCATCAGGCTCTACAGTTATACATACATTATAGTGAATGAATGAATTAGTATTATGAACAACATTAGTGTTTGTGTGACTAACATCGAATCAATGATATTGAAAGATTACAGCTCAATAGCATCAACATAAAATAAGCTGAATGTCAGAAAAATTAGGAAAGATAATAATTCAAATTCATGAATGTATGTTCTCTACTTAGGGAAGGCCAGGGCAGAAGTGGGGGCTGGACTTGCTTCTTTTGAACACAGAGCACTGGTTGTTAGAAACGAATTGCAATAGCCTATGCTGTTTGCAGCATGCGGTGCTTCGATTATACTGGCAACTTATTAGGCACCCCGTAGATGAAAGAGAAGGATTCTTCCACGCTGGCTGGCTTTGTGGCCGATTTTTTTGTGGCGCTCTAGCACAAGCGCAGTTGAATTGGTAGATACATTCTGGAGTGACAGTCAAAGAATCTTGCAAATAGTCATTCATTGATCACGGAAGTCTTCTTCAACAATCAGTATACACCACTATTCTCCACAAATTTCTTGTTGTATCATTTGTAAGCCATCTATATATTTCAGTCGACTTTTCAGTAAACCTTATGGAATGTAAATAGTGCACTGTGTTCTTGTGTTATTGAACTAAATAAGGTGTAATAGGCAAAACCAAGGCTTTTATGAGTATTTTTTATTAACAACTACAGAAATATGTATTAGCACACTGTTCCACCACCTCACATTAGTAATTCTCTTGAAGTCTTCATGGAGAATTGCTGCATTTAGAGTGTTTTACGCTTAAACACAGCTCCGAAGAATGTGTATCAGTCAGTTTACCATGTGATGAGTGTTATCACTAAACCTCCATTTCTCTCTGTTCGCTGGAGTCTTCCCTAGCTTGTTCCATCGATGCCCACCAATTATAATTCCCTCTTCGCGTCAGACGACCGACCGAATCATTTTGGCATGGCTCCATTAGATAGCCTCCTAGGCGTATCTTCAATCTACCTCCGTCTCCTTCTCCATGTTTATCGAGGAATAAGTTCTTGGTTAACGCTTTGCCAGGGTCGCCAAAAGCAATGTATCTGCGGGGGCAGTTAGATTGGAAGGACAGAAAGAAGGGCATATCTACGATTTTACAAATATGTACCAAAAAGCGTACGTCTAAAAGGAAGAAATGCTTTAAACAGTGCCATCGCCAGGCATCTCCATGACACGGGTCATGAAATGGACGTCGAAAAGTCGTTCAAAGTTATAAATGGCTGAAAGAGCTCAATTCTCCTTAAGTTCGCTGAAGCCATTTCCATCAAGCGCCTGAAACCTGATTTGTACGTCTTTCTTTGCCCTGGTAACTGGATATTTTCATCTCTCTTTCATCCGAATGCGAAATGCTGAAAGGTTTCCATTGTGTGTGATTATTGTTGTTGTTAGGAATAGTGTTTAGTATTACATGTATATATATAATTAGTGTATGCCTATATTGATCGATTGATTTTTGTTTAAAATGAAGTCTGTGCAAGTATGTTGAAATTGTTTTTGTAGATATATTTAATAATGTCTTTGCCCTGTAAGCAGCTGTCGAGAAGGCAACAAAATAAAAGATGGTAACATTTTATTCTGCAAAAACTGTAGTTCTTGTTTTGTTCAAATCCATTAAGGGGAATTAATGTATCAAATCCTTTCTAGCCGGCCGTCTGATTTTCACTGTCAACTAATCAGAGCTTTCATTAAAGGTCTGGAAGTGACGGTCGTAACACGTAGTGTCTCAGAATCACATTGAAATTAGTAGCTTGCCATGGTGAAATAAGTGCAGATAAACTGACACTGTATACTTATATGTTCAACTAAAAACCATCAAGGTGTTATCGGTCATCAACAGACAAACGATGATATGTTCCCTTTTTTTTCTGTCATTTAATTGTGCTGATCGTTTTCACTGTTTACTTTTGTGTAAAACACGAGGTAGACTTCAGCGTATCAAATTTTCAAAGGGTTAGAACAAAACATATGCTCTAAAAAAAGTGCTGTTTTCATCTCAAAAACCTGTACGCTTTACTCAAATGATGAACAATTCACGTAAAAACATTGAATAGAATCTAGTTAAAAGTGAGCAGAAGTTGGTTTCCTCTTTTTTTTTGTTGAATTCCAAGTATGAATACATTTCATATGCCACTTGAAAACAAGGGACAGGAGTATCATATAAAGTTTCTTTACGGCAAACTGGTTAATCAGTCATGAAGAATGTGGACATAACGACTGCACATAGCAAAGTTAACAATGAGTATATGTTAAAAAACAATTTGAGAATACAATATCAAAATGATTGATGAAGTCCTTTTATTGGTCTGATTCAATTTTCTTTTTACCACAAAGATAAATCTGGAAAGTTTGTAGCATCTTTGGAGACTATAACTATGCAATGCGTTTATCCAGTGAGTAATTCATTGAGTTACGACTTAGCAGTTCCAAAGTCCGTCATTTCAGTGTTTCGTTACTTGTAGCTGAAATTTGAAGAAACAGGGAGATCCCATTTATCTCCTCTTTAGCGAAAACAATAAGTATGAGCAGCAAAAACAATAAGTCTGAGTAAATTACGAAGAAGTTCAGATATGGGTGGATTATATTTAATAGTTTGATGAAAGGCCAGTATCATTTGAAATACAGGCTAGATAAGACAGACTTTCATCTTTCTGAAATTCGGATTTTCAACACCAATGTCAAGTTAGTTCTTCTATACATGTATATATATATGGGTCAGAAAATTGATGCATCCTGAAAGGCACTTCAAACGGATCAATCACCGCCTTCACTGCATATTGAAGATCAAGTCACTAGAAGTAAATCGAAACAAGAAATCATGTGAACATATCAACTAAAAACTCAGTGATTGAAAAATATGTGTAAGAAAAAGTAGAAGTACCGGACAGAGGCTGAGGAGGCTTTCGAATGACACTGTGCGCTATGACATAAGTCGAGTGGAAGCCGAATCGGGAAACGATTAGTGGGGCATCCAAATGAGACATGGAAGAGACTGTGTGAAGAGTAGATCTCTTTGAGTCCGCAGTAAGGAGCAGCTCAGAGATCATGACAGTGTGCAAATGTCCAACTGAAGCCCTGTGTTTCACTTAGAACCGAAAGGGATAGTAAATATATGCGAAACATTTTCGGCCAATTTGTTCGAAATTTCTGTACGGTCAATCTCCCTTCTTTTTTCGGCCCTGTAGACTGGCTAGTAAATTAGTGAGATAACAAATTAGGAAATTTTAGCTAAGACACCTGTTTGACAGTACCCTCTACCATTATCGATGACATTTGTGACTGGGTGGTGTTACAGACCCCAGGGAATGGAGAAACAGATATTTTATTTTCATTTTTTCATTACAGCTTGATTCCACACTGTGTTTTTCGTACAAGTATGGAATTTTCAGTATGGATATCGGTAGCCCAAATTTTGCAGGCCGACCGTAGATATCAGGTGTGAGTCGGCAAGGGATCGAACCTCGGACCATATGCATGGTCGGCGAGAGTCCTGACCACTGTGCCACCGACGCCAAAGGAAACCAAAGGATAGACACCACAACATCTAGACTTTACCAGTGATATATGCCAAATATCATTCAAACGACAAAATATATAGGAAACAAATCGGCAATTTGGCGGAATTTTAGTAGGGGGAGAAGACAAGACTTCAGGTGGGGCTTGATCAGGGCCATCAGCGAAGGAGAGAGTTACCTCTTCCATTTATTTAGGTAGCATCGTTCAAACTGCCGGCAGCATAAATTAGGATGTCAAGGCGAGGCAGACACTCAGTGATCTGAAATCAATGTGGAAATTTGGTGTACTCAGCTTAAGTAACGTCATATAGATGTTTAATGCTGATATAAAAGAAGCGCATCCATATGAATCAGACACTTTATACATCAAGTAAAACATTTCAAACAGACCACGCCAAAACGTTGTGAACACTCGTCCAATTCTTTGGATGAAGACTGAAGATTAAATGACCAGACAAGATAAACAACAACTAGAAGCCCTGTCAACTAACCATCCCAGAACCAAATAATAAACAAATAAACTGAAGAAAATGAGTCGGCATAAGCTTTGCTGAACGCAAATCAGATAGATGAGTTGAGTGTGCTTTCGAGATTGGTACTGTGGAGGTTGTATGAGGAAAACAAACAAAATTTCATGAATAACTTCCGAAGCAGCTAAGAAAGACTACACAGAACATAGAGAAACAGAAATATGCTTTAACAGCCCTATTTTTTCAGTCAGAACCCAAAAGAATGATAGTCAATAACAATAATATACTTGCAGTTAGTTAGATATGATGGAGAAGATTTGTAGCTCAGGTGGATGATTTTGTTGTGATTGTGTTTTCTGAGCTGGATAGTTAAATTGGGAAGCTTTCATCGCCTCACTAGGCAACATCTTCAGCACAAACTTCAGTTTAAAATGAGCTTTTATTAATCACCTCCCCTGGTGACCGTGGACGTGATTGATTGTTTTTGTGTGTTTTCACACCAACTAAGATTGACTTGAACTTCAACCCCTCACATAAAGAGTCAATGAAACAATCAATTCCAATACAAGTAGCCTGGTAATAGTTTAATGGGAATGTTTGGTTCATCATGACTGAAAACAACCTTCATAATCAGCATAATACTGTGAGTAATACTGCAGTTAAGTAAACGGAATTAGGTAAGGAAGGTAAATGAATCAATGAGGTTGCGAAGCTATACCAACCGGGACGTCTAGAGAAGACATTTTAGGTATATCAAACCAGCGCCACCCTAGACAAGCAGTCGCAGCTCACCCATTAATATGTTTGGTAAAAGGTTAAGGATCGTCAGGTCAAAAAGCTGACGTCATTTTTTGACGAATAGTTTTCGCTGCCTACATCGGTGTGGGGGGAGTAAAGAGTATTTGGTTTGAGTCTTCAGGATGCTAAGAATCGTTGCTTGAGACCACCAGTGATATGACACGAAAGCGTTCTCATGGGAGCCAGTGGATTCATGTATTGTCATCTCTCCACTAAATACTCATGTTGTCCATGTTATAATGCTTTTTCCCATATAATTCTACTCATTATAGTTCTTCTCTGTACCTTTTTGTAGTATATGGAGTTTGGCAGCTTGAACTGCTGCACTTCTGTTTAAACAATCTGTCATGGATCTGAGTCAGTCGGTTATGCTAGAACTTGCCAAGTAACGGAGACACTTCGTCTATTGTTTAGAATTCTTCTTTGAAGGAATTATTTCTTTAATAATCGGATTTAAATGTAGTTTTGCTGACAAAAGAGCGCATAGCACAAAAGAGCGCGTAGATGGAACATGGGTAGAGTGCTTGCCAACCACGCAGGTGGTTCAGGGTTCGATCGCCAGCCGTACCACTCCCAAACATCGCTTAGCCAGTAGTAAGTCTGGTAAAGAGGGAAGGTCGGACATCTCATTCTGTAAATATAATCACCATTGCCACAGAACCTTCAAGCCTCTAGCGTGAAATCCTATGTTCCACTGGGAACGTAAAGGAATAAATAAAAATACATAATTTATCTGAATCGTGTAATGTATTTGCGCAACCCATTTGGAACAATCTGATCCACCACACACAGACTTGTCATAGAAATACATATGTGAAATTAATAAAGAGGTAAGAGGCGAGAAAACAGACAAGTTAGGTCAAGTTAAAAGGACATTTTCAAGGTCAAAATGTCAATGACGACCACTGAACCAGATAGCAGAGGTAATAGTACATCTGCTATGGTATCAAAACAAAATTTACCAAGGAAAGTGTAACGTGATGACGAATTATTTTCGAACAAATACAGGTGGTTTAGACTTTCTAATTGCCAGCTAGGGCTTCCACAAACTTTAGGACACGCCCCAAACACATTTTATAGATAGGTTTAAAAGATCTGTTAACATCAATTTTATGTCCTGTTTCTATAATATTTTTCTCAATAAACGAACTAGGTCTCCTGTTCTCAACATTAATGGGTTCTGAAGATTCCATTTGTTTCTAGAGCCATTTTGGAATATGCTGTGAAGCTAACCCTTACTTGCAGAGATCGATGAGTCCTCCCTATGTATGTATGTACACACGTACATTCCAATTGGTAAATACAGTGGGATGTGACGTCACACACACTTAATGAAGAAGAAAGAAAGTTCACACAAACTATGGTTGATAACAACTATCCAGACACGTTCATTAGGAGGTATAAGGTAGTCAGTGGAACACCAAGACCCATTCTACAATTTGCCCCTAAGAAAGACGTGTACATCAAGCTACCCTATATGGGGCAGCATAGCAGCTTGACAATTAGACAAAGACTGAACGCTGCTGTTAAAAAGACTTCTTATGCAGCTAATATCATAATAATAGAGAATGTAAAGCCAATTTATCTATCTAAGCCCTTATCTAAATCCATAAAAAGAAATGATTAATTTAAAAATAAATAAAAAACAATGGATTTAAAAGTTATTCCATATTTCTTCATTTGAGATTAGTTTTCACTTTTTAAGCGTCAGGGTCTTATTCCTTATCATCCTGTGAAGTTTTTTGAGTGCTACTGTGGTGAGAGCAGGCTGCTAGCCGATTGGTTGGCACTAATCTACGTTAAGGTCTAGGTCACTAATATGGGCCGTGAGAAAATATGAACAAGCCTGAGTCGACAACCAATCACAGCAAAGTTAACGTGGCAGAATATGATTCGCAGAGAGAACTCTATTTGTCAAGGAATCCCGAAACAACCAATCAGAAGCCTGCGTTTGTCTACCTAAACAACCAATCAGATGACTGCGCTTGTCTATAATAATGTAGTTGAAAGATGTATAAATACGTGTTGATTTTCATAATAAAACGATCTGTTGCCTGACCCTTATCTTCTGTTGTTACATTTGGTGTCGCTGCCTACCGACAAATGAAAAGCCTATACCCTGCAGTTTTTGATGGAGACATATGGATCTTCGGGCAGGACTTCAAGGCTTCTGCGCAGTCGAGTGGCGTTCAAGATCTGTCAGCGATGGAGCTGCTACTTGAGACGCTGCTGGGAGGTCGGGCGAAAGCAGCATATGAAGGTGTGGGCCGAAGTATGGACGAATGTTCGACAGGGTCAGGCAAACAGTTTCCAAAGTGGGAAGGACCATATATGGTCACTTCGAGATGGGGTTACGCAGACACAGTCGCAATGGCGAACAATGAGAGGCGCGTGAACGTCAGCGAGCTCCAGAAATGGATACAGCGAGACAAGCCAACGATGACGCCTGCACCAAGTAGATCAAGCCGACTTCAGTCGCACGTATTTGACGGGGGGACGAGTGTGGTGAGAGCAGGCTGCTAGCCGATTGGTTGGCACTAATCTACGTTAAGGTCTAGGTCACTAATATGGGCCGTGAGAAAATATGAACAAGCCTGAGTCGACAACCAATCACAGCAAAGTTAACGTGGCAGAATATGATTCGCAGAGAGAACTCTATTTGTCAAGGAATCCCGAAACAACCAATCAGAAGCCTGCGTTTGTCTACCTAAACAACCAATCAGATGACTGCGCTTGTCTATAATAATGTAGTTGAAAGATGTATAAATACGTGTTGATTTTCATAATAAAACGATCTGTTGCCTGACCCTTGTCTTCTGTTGTTACACTACAGCTTAATGAAATGTCAAATAATGTGGTTTTAATCCTCATACTACTTATTTTTTCCACAAGCTTTAACAATCACTCCGTATGTATTAGTTTATATTTCAAAGTGACAACACTTTATTTTTTTGTACTTCTCTCTAGTCTGCAGATTTACTTGGACCAATACAGAGCATCAGTGCATAAAAAAGTGAAAAAGCTGCGATGAACCACCTTTTTTCATATTCGAAACGTTTATATACAATTTCTTAGCATTCAGTTAATACATAGTTTATTTGAAAATGTATTGAATATATTGAATACACATTCCTGCATTCAAGGCAAAATAGGACAGAGACACTAAAGTGTCAGAGAAATGTAGTATTAATGATTGTTTTTCTGTGTCTTGTCATAGAAGCTCACCTGTACGTCACACTGAGTAATTAGTCAGTTGACATACGACAATTTCTGTCTATATGTCATAACAAATGTCAAATAAATGTATCACTCGCATGAAATTATGCCTATAAAAGTGATTTTTATAATGTATATTAAACTTTTTCCATGTAGTACGTTGTTATTATTATTATTTCCCTAAATTCCCAAGGGCAACGTGAGGCTTCAGCCAAACGTTTCCATTGCGTTCGGTTCTCTGCTAAAGTTTTCACCTGGCTCCAACTCTGCCCACATGCTTTCATCTCCTCTTCGCATCGCCTCCTCCAAGTCACCCTTGCATTGACGACCAACTCGCCTCTTACCTTTCGAGTTCCACTTGAGAGTTTGTCTAGTAACGTAACTTGATGGTTTCCTCAGATTATGGCCAATCCATCCCTATTTCTTTCTGCCTGTTTGTTGTAAAAAAGGGTCCTGGTTTGTTCTCTCCCAGAGATCCCTATTTCTGATCTCTTCTGGCTGGCTGTCTTATCTCGAGTGTAGAGTGAAGACAGCTGTGGATGAAGGTCTGTAGTTTGTTTGAGGTGCTGTTTATGACACGCCGAGTCTCTGACCCATATAGTGAGTAGCACTGACTTTACAGTGGAGTTGAATATCCGGATCTTATATTTGATGCTGAGTACTGTTGACCTCCACACAGACTTGTGAGAAATGAAAGCTTGCCTTTCTTTCCTGATCCTCGCTGCTTTGATATCCTGGTCAGTTCCGCCTGTAAGTGAAACGATGCTTCCCATGAAAGGTGAAGGAGGTTGTTTCTTTCAGGTTCCTCCCATTTGTGTAGTACGTTGCTATTACCTAAAAGAATACTACTTGAAATACATCAACACTGAGGAATCAATTTATAGATGTATAGATGTTCCTCTAGAAATTAAGGGATATAATAATAATAATAAAATGCTTTAATGGCTGTGGTCCTTTCAATGTTCAATGGAAATTGCATATTGTTAAACATGCTAAAATAATACAAAAATTTAACTTTGCAAAAGTCGATGTGTCTTCCTTATTTGCATGAGGCTGCAATTTCATTTAAAGTGATAAGTAGAGTGAGATCACACATCACAATACTCTAGCTTGAATGACTTGAAAGAATGTGGGAATTCAGGTTGTCAAAAAGTAGGATATGAGTTGCTTTGAATGTCTTAACAGCAGATTTATGAAGGTTTTGGCGATCAGTCATTTGTGTTTTAGGCCACTAAGGAGGAATGGACATCAAATCAGGTCTCTGAGCCTATAATACAGCCTTATGAATGGTTCTAAAATGATTCAAAGCAACCACTAAAGAAAATTTCTTCAAAAAAAATATAATGCTACGTGTTTTATCGTCCTATTTATCAATTTAAACAAAAATATATTCTTGCATACACAAGAAGGATTAGTACAAAACTAGCAACAGAAACTATGCAACAATTACTCAATAGTGATGAATACATAAAAACGCAATGTTCCACTTGCATAGAACTCATAAAATTATGCATTACAACATACTTCCAATTCAATACTCAAATATATGAACAGACAAAAGAAACACCAATGGGATCATCGCCCATATCAGGATTAATAGCTGAAGCCATCATGCAAGGATTAGAATGGCTAGCTCTACCTATAATTAAACCGAAAATCTAGGTAAATTACGTTGATGATGCATTTGTAATAATTAAGAGAAATGATTTAGAATATACCCATAAATTAATGAACAACATATTTGAAGACATCAAATTCACCTCAAGAGAAGAAGAATTAGATAACAAAATCCCATTTTTAGATGTCTGAATCAGGAGAACCAACGCAAGAAATTTAGAAACACAAGTATACAGAAAATCAACGCGCATAGATCAAATACTCAAAACTACTAGCGATAATCCAATTACTCACAAACGAAACTGTGTTCATACATTGTTTAAACGAATTCAAACACACTGTAGCACTCCGGAGTTGAAAAGAATGGAAGAAAAATACCTACAAACGGTCTTCAAAAAGAATGGTTATCCCCCTAACAATTTCATCAAAAAGTGTTTAAAATTGAATCACAACACCAACAAGGAACCATCATCAAATACCAGAAAAAAATTCGTCCTACAATACATGAAAAATATCTCAGAAATAACAGCTAGAACACTTAAACCATTTGATATAGATATAGCAGACAAGCCAATCAAATCACTTAATTCGATATTATACAAACCGAAAGATCCATCCAACATAAAAAGGAGATAAAATTAATACCATTTACAAAATAAATTGTATGAACTGTAAATGGCATTACATTGGCCAAAGTGGGCGTCCCCTTCGAATTAGAATCCAGGAACACAAATCAACCGTGAAAAGACACAATATATATTCTTTCATATCAATGCATATAGGCAATTATGGACATCAGTTTGATTGGAATAATGTCAAAATCTTAGACAGAGGAAATACCAAAAAGTAAATTAGGTGACCAGAAATTTTAAAATCCAGGTCAATATAAAATGATCAATACATATGTAAAAATGGTTACCGGGAGACACAATGATATCACTCATTAAAAATTTAAATCATTTCATTTTATTCTGAAACTGGCGCTGAAGATGTTTTCTGGAACGACGACGAAAGCTCCACAACTAAACCCACCAGCTCACAGAACACTATTAATTGCAAGAAGGATGTGTCGATCAATGCATGTAACAGCTAAATTATATGTTATACAGTTGCTTCGGAATCCCATTTAATTTTCTAGACTTCCAGATCCCATAATCACACAGAAAATCTACATTTGCATTAACTAACTAAACATCAAAATGTTTTTCCTTCGTGTAGTGTGAATAACTTCAGCTACAGTAAGAAGAAGACTCTACACTACTAGTCCAATGCATAGTTCCCTCACTAACACCCAAATGCTGTGTTTTAAAATCCCTTACTATGAAAATTTAGTT
This sequence comes from Trichobilharzia regenti, assembly GCA_944472135.2. Classification (NCBI taxonomy): domain Eukaryota; kingdom Metazoa; phylum Platyhelminthes; class Trematoda; order Strigeidida; family Schistosomatidae; genus Trichobilharzia; species Trichobilharzia regenti. The sequence continues at coordinate 108,228,253 of OX235264.1, forward strand.
CGACTTCCCACAGCAAAATTCATTCCACTTCCTCTGTTCCTGTAAATCATTCGAAAATTCGAATATTTCGCTACTTATCAGCTGAGATTTATCCTGTTCAGTTACTAACTATTTCATTTAATTTGCTTGTAAAATTAGGCCTAATTTTTCGTTAGTTCTCAACACTTATGAATCAGAACTTACTTAACATAGAAGAGGAATGAGAACTGAGGTGAGCAACTTTCTTTCAAGAATTAGCAAATGGTATTCATCAAACGGCTACAAACGAAATCCTTCCAAATGTCAGACTGTTAATTTTAGTTTCCGATGTAAACGAAAGTTAACTGAAGCCGTTGGTTACCATGACCTTTGCAAAACCGATGACACTGATATAAAAATCAAGTCTGAAGTTAAGTATCTTGGATTAATCCTTTCTTCTAACCTATTTCGTTCTTCCCATGTTGTAACGATTTCTAAAATAATATTTTATCGGAATTTTTACATTAAGAAGTTAAGGCATTTAGGCATAACTCAACTCCTTCTCTTACAGTTTTTCAACTCGTGTATTTTACCTATTCGTCTTTACTGTTCACTAGGAGGGGATGCAATGGCTAGTCTGTAAATTCTATGTAACATCTGTTTATTCGCGATCCTCACAAGGCACCTCCAACAAATGACATTGGCGAGTATTTGTCCTTAACTACGAGACCTAGTTGGCCCCACTGGTCAGAACCTGTTACTACATCTCCAGTCAGCTTCTGTCTGAGGTCATTCATTAGTGAGCATAAGATCAGCTTGTAATTTGTATAGTGTTCTTTGTTACTACACAGGTTTAGAACAAAACATATAAGCGTAAACAATTTTGTTTTCTCTAACATTTCATCAAGCTTCACTCAGATGTACAAAATTTTACAAATATAAGCCAATCACGAAGATTTGTCTATAGGATATTAAGATAAATGCGCATAAATTGTGCAATTACTGATAATAATAATAATAATTTTTGCTTTATTCCAAAAACAGTACTAATGATACGGCAGGGAATTTTCAGCATTCAGTGCAATATTGCATCTAATTTACTCAAAAACGACAAAAAAAATTAACAATACACATTACATAATAGTAATAAAACGATTGTTATAGCAGCTACGTAGCAAAATACTGTATGCCATACGGAGAAAAATATGCATAAAGTACAAAATTGTAGTAATAATAGTAATACCAACTAAAATAAAATAGCAGAGTAATAGTTAAACGATAGAAAGTGTTACACCATAAAATACAGAAAGATGAACGATGAAAGGGTCGATTCACTGTGCTAATTACATAGTAACTTGTAAGTTTCACGTCTAACAGAGTCTTCGTCACATAAAGTACGGGCTAAATAGGGTATTGTAGAATTTCTATACTTAGTGGTACGAGCATATAACTTTTTATATTGACTTCTCGTCCTACCTGATGAGATACAAGGGGATAGGTGTGAATAAAGGGGGTGCAGAGGGTCTGACATTATAGCCTTTGCCCATTTCGTACAGAAATTTATGTGCCTCTCGACTATAGTATTAGCGAGCTCATGCAGTGGCAGACCACAAGCTCTACTCACAGCATTTAATACTCTTCGTAATATGATATAATCTTTTTTGAGAAGCCCAGGAAAGATTAATGGAGAGCAATAGAGTACAATAGGTAAAATACAGGAGTTTAAAAATTGCAAAAGTAAAGGTTGGTTGATACCTGATTTTGTTAACTTTTTAATATAGAAGGTAAGACGAAACATTTTCTTAGAGATAGATAAGATATGGGATGACCATGAAAGGTCAGAGGAAAGAACTAATCCAAGGTATTTAATGCTTGATTTGGTTTCAATTTCCGTGCCATCTATGCTACAGGGATCATGCGAGTTAACTAGTTCAAGTAAGTCACGTCGATGCTTGAAAGTAAAGTCAAGTGCCTGACATTTGGAAGGATTTCATATAAGACCATTTGACTTGGACCACTTGTTGATGTCCAACAGAAAGCTATTAAGTTTGGAGCTGTCAGACTCAGAAGTGATAGGCAGTGATACAGTCAGATCATCTGCATATTTGACAAAGTTAGTTTCGTTTGAATGAGGCAGGTCATGTAGGAAGAAAGAAAAAAGAAAAGGAGAGAGGACAACACCTTGTGGAACACCGGATTTTGTAAGCGAGGTAGAAGAATATTTGCCATTATACACAGTATACTGCATTCTATCAGAAAAATAGGAATGCAACCAACTCTTAGCCCAGGATCCTGTTTGTGTCAACGATAGCTTATTTAGTAAAAGGCCCCTAGGTACAGAGTCAAAAGCAGATGTGTAGTCTAAGAAAGCACTACGAACATATTTAGCACCTTTGTCTAAACAAGAGACAACATTGTGATATAAGACGACTGCAGCATCCAAGGTACTTCTACCATGTTAGTATGCAAATTGTTTAGGATTATAACAAGAGAAATCACAATTCAAGTATTGGTTTGTAGGCAATACATTGAATGGTTACAGTGTTGGAGAAACATTAGAAATTCTGTAAGCACTGGACAGCTGTTTCATCTTAGTTCCATATTAGTTTGTTTATTAGATCTATCACACAGTGAAACAGCATTATTTACTGGATGACATTTCAAACGATATTTATCACCGTTCATAATCCCATGAATTATAATCACACAACTTCGAAACTTTAGTTCAATAGTTTACTTTGTTCTCTCCTATTTGGCGTAGAGGTAGAGAAGCTTTGCAACTTAAAAATTATCCTGATATATTAGTCAGAAACTCAGTAGAAAAATGTAAAAATAAAATAGATAATGATGGCAGTGGTAGTGATAATAATAATGATGACAATAAAAGTAATATTAATGATGACATGCATGTCAAACATGCTAAAGATAATGACGACACCACAAGTAACGAATCTCAATCATTAGTAGAAATTCCATACAAGGAAGAACCTCGGAAACCTTACGCAGAATTCTTAACAAGCCAGGTAGGAATAAAAGTGACATTCAAACCCACAAACTCAATTAGAGACAAGCTTTCCTGCTTAAAAGACCAATTCTATGGAGCCAATTAAACAAAATAATTTAGTTTATCTAATACCCCACCTGCGATGATTGTCAGGTCATATACATCGTAGAAAAAGGGCAGCCAGACTAGCTGAACATAAAAACCTAGCGAAATCTAGATTAGTTGACCCAAATAATATAAGAAATCTAGAGAATAGTTCAGCTATACCACTCACTGCGTGCAGTTACACAAAGTCATGAAATAGGGTAGGTGGGATAAGATGATAGTTTTAAAATCTAACGTCACAGGGTGGAGAAAGAGGCTTTGTTTATCGAATCAACTGAAACACATGTAATAGGAATGATTCAACACCTGTCCTATCGGATATCTGGAAGATTCTACTACCCCAACGACGACAAAAAGGGGAGAACAAAGAAAACTTTAAGACTCAAGTTTCGAAGTCATGTGATTACAATCGATGAAATGATTATGAACAATAAATTTTGTTCGAAACCTCGTCATCCAGTCAATAATGCTGTTTCACTGTGTGATACATCTAATAAACAAACTAATATGGAGAAAATATCCTTTCTGATAATTTCCACTGCCGCCTCTACAATTATATATATATATATACATATTTATACACATATTTAACCCTGTGTGGTTAAGTAAAGGACAAACAAAATCTATTCGTAGCGCTATTCTCTCTCTCATCTTGTGGATACAGAGAAACTAGATTGATGTCGACGAGGCTTCTAGACTCATTTACCGCATACCAATACATCTTAACTTCGCCTTAAGAGTTCTTTTTTTACTATATATTGCTGAGGCTGTTGGAGGCCATATAAACAAGCCTAATTTGTGCATCCAAAAGGAGTTAGTTCAGACATTATCATTATTTTGGCTATCTGGGTTCGAATGATAGCCAATTTCTTGTAGACATTTTCTTAATTTTAGTTGATATTCTATTTTCTATTACATTTTTATGCTTATTATAATTTATGTATCTTCAATGAACTGTAATTCCATTTATCTTACTTTACAAATCGATATTATTTCAAAAACACTAATATTGTTATTGAGCACTAATCTAGAATATTCTAAGTATATAAACATATATATGTAATTGTAGAGCAAAAAGGTGAATTTATCAAAGAGGATATTCTTTGCCCAATTATTTTGTTCTCCACAGATATCAAATTTTGTGAAAAAACTCATTATATTTTTGGATTCACTTAGCGTGAATCTGTGTGTTCAGTGTCTAATACTGAGCGTCATATGTGTGTCATATGACAAACATTCCTAACTTTAAAACCCTTGATTTCGCGTTTTCTAACACTTTGTATGACTAATTCATTGACTGATTCCATATTAGGTAAGTTTTTTTTAATATCACACAGTGATGATGAGGTATTAGCAGTTGGATGACGTTTCGATGACGTTTTCTCTCTCTCTTTTGCGGTCTCTTCAGCTTTCCATTTATGCCTGTTGCGACTAGCCTCTCTTTCTCTCAATTCAACTAAATTACCTTTTAGTACGCTCACCCTGTCCCACCCCACCTATTTTGTGATCACATACACGTGAATGCGATACAATCTAATGACAGTTTATTTAACTTAGTATGACCAATAATTCTAAGTTCTAGCTAAATGTTTATGTCCAAGTAATCTAATAGTCTGGACTAAGCAATTGTCCCTCAAAGTCATTACATGGTATTTTGGTAAATTATATTTACTTCTTTTAATAAGATCTCTCAGGTCCTCAAGCCAATGAAACCAATGTCTCCGAGACAGAGTTGCTTGGTTTGAATGCCGCCTATATTTCAGGCTAATTAAGAATCCTATGTAATGCCTTTGATGTTCCTTCCTTGTAAGTATAATTTTTTATTACAGCTTGATTCTACACTAACTTTTTGATACAGTTATGGAATTTTGAGCATGTGATATCGATAGCCCAAATTTTGCAAGCCAATCATAGATAACGGGTGTGAGTCGGCAGGAGAACGAATCTCGGACTAGATACGTGGTCGGTGAGATTCCTAACCGCTGTGCCATCGACGCACATAGGCTTTGAATTCTATACTTTATTCATTATTTTAATTATGAATCTTATTTTTTCTATATTTCTTCATACATTTGTAAATAAATTCTAGTGGGCATTTCCTTGATTTGTTTAACTTCATTATTTAATTCTTTTGAGTTTATATTTAGCCTTCTTGGTCGACTATTTAGACATTAAACTGAACTTTTCTTTACCGATTCTGGGAGGACAGGGAGAAGGGCACATCTACGGTTTTCTCAACATGTACCAAGACGCTTATGCCTAAAGGGAACAAATGCTTTGAACAGTGCAATCGCAAGGCATCTTCTCAACATGGGTCATGAGGTGGACGTCGCAAATTCGTTCAAAATTATCAATAGTCAAAAGAGCTCAATTCTCTTCAAATTTTCTGCAGCCGTTTCCATCAAGCTCTTGAAACCTGATTTGTGAGTTTAGAAAGAAACATTTATCAGTCTTTCTTTGCCCTGGTAACTAGATATTTTTCATCTCTCTTTCATCTGAATACGTAATGCTGGAACGTTTCTATTGTATATGATTATCATTGTTCGAAATAGTGCTTAATATTATATATATATATATATTATTACTGTATGCATATATTGATGGATTCATTTTTGTTTAAAATGAACTCTGTGCAAGTATGTTAAAACTGTTTCTTTAGATATATTTAATAATGTTTTTGGCTTGTATGCAGCTGACAACAAGCCGATGAAATTAATTTGGTACCACTTTATTCTGCAAAAACTATAGTTCTCGCCATGTTCAAACTCATTAAGGGGAATAAATGTATGAAATAAAGTCTAAGTATTTACTACAATGTGGTGGTTTCGAAGTGAATAAGACTGGGGAGAACAAAATCGAATAGAGATGTGCTTCTGTGGTCCCATATTTCACACGGAACTCAAGGGAATCATAATATATAACATTATGACCTGCTTAGCATGTAATATGAGTGCAGATTAAATTCTCTTGGTCACGTTTACTGCATGGTTTCTAAGCAAGACTATTGATCTGATCCGATGTAAAGTGTTTCCAGTCAACAGAAGGAAATATCGTGCACAGTGGCATGTAGTGTGACCTAATCGTATTTTTACTTCCTTCCATCTGAGACCTTCATATCACTCGTTTTCTGTATTTTTTTCCTTCACGTTCTCATTGGAACACAAGGCCTCAAGCTAGTGGCTTGAAGTTTCTGTAGCAGTTTTTAATTTTTACAGGATGCGGTTGCTAGCCTCATCCCCGATCTTTACTCTTTACTAGAATTATTTCTGGCTTAGCGAGGTAAAGGAGTGCGTCGATTGGGGATCGAACCCCTGACCATGTGCATGGTCGGCGAGCGTCCCAACCGCTGTGCCACCGACGCACCATTCTCTACATGAGAACATAAATTTCAAATTTCTTTCAGATGAGTAACCTATATTTCAATCACAGATAGACATAAGTGAGCTAAGTAACGTTGACATTTACAAATCACATCGAAGTAATTTAATACGGTGGGATATTGTTAAGCATTTACGTATATCATTTACTCCTGTTTTAAAAAAATATCCCGTGAATAAGAAATGCGCATTTTCACAAGCATAACTCAGCTCTTCTCGCATACAACTTGCTTATTTATAGAAACAACCAAGTTACTGTGTTTTAATACTGACCTCTTCTTCGTCTTTACTCTCGTCTTTGCCCTAAACCTTGAAAAAAAGACATTTGTAGAATTAATTTCACCAGAAAAATGAAAAACACTTAAGTTTTAGCTAAGTATGTTTTGTCTTCTGCTTGTCAAAATCCTCTAACTTTAGAAATCGAATGAAAGGCAATTTAATTTTGGATTATTTTCAACATTTATCTACACAAAATATACTATCTGTTAAGTAGGGAAATAACTTCCGCTGTTTTCCACCGATTACAAATATTTTTGCTATGAAAGAACCAGGTGGAAATCGCATACACATCACCAGAAGAAATGCTAGATTAGTAGAAAAATAGAAGTTAGTAAGCATATAAAACCAGTTACTAATGAAATCTCAGCAAACCAACATTTGACCAGTAACGACTGGCTACCTAGAGTTCAGGTATGAAGATACAACCAGTGGACACCACAGAAAAGCAACCCACCAATGGCACTAACTGGTAATTGCGAGCCGTTAGAATTTGGAATTCATGAACCACTAGATGCTACCCAAAAGACTAAATGGTCTTCAAACGGTCTTCACAAACGCACTTAGAGATCTTCTAAAGAAGAAATTAATTAACAACACGTAGAATGAATTGAAACCTCGAGGGTCCCGCTTGCCATATGTGTATGACTTTCCAAAGACACACAAGAAAAGAGTCCCTCTGAAACCTATACTTTCGACGATCAACTCTTGCCAACATAAGGTTGCCTGCTGGCTTGTGGAGAAGTTGGAACCCATTTGCCGAGGGCTAGCCGTGCATACCATAAAAGATTGATTTCATTTCTCCGAAAGTGTGAATCACATGAAAGTTTCGAATAAGTTCATGGCTTCATTTGGTGCAACCTCCTTGTTCACAGTAATCTCAGTCAATGAAACCATTGAGGTCATTTGTCAACAGTCTGATCTTTTCCCACTACCAGAGCCAGAATTCAAACGCCTACTGCTAATGTGTACCATGGGTGTAAAACACCAGTTTGACAACACGCTTTACCGACAAATAGATGGTGTAGCTATGGGCAGTCCACTTAGCCCTGTTTTAGCAGATATCTTCATGTCAAACCTTGAGAAAACAAAGTTGAACCATGCAATTGATCAAACAACTTCCTACTGTCGATATGTCGATGACGCATTTGTAGTATGCAACAACGAAAGTCATGCCTCCTACCTAATCAGACTATTCAACATCGCACATGCAAATATTGTATTTACTATGGGACGTGAAAATGATGGAAAGTTCCATTTCCTTGATATTGCCATGCAACGCCTAGAAGATGGTTGTCTCCAAAGGTCAATCTACCGAAAGCCCATATGGAATGGACAATACTTACATTTTAATGGCTTTGTCTAAATAGCTTTAAACGAGCACTAGTCAAGACTCTGTACTGCAGGGCGAGGAGAATTTGCTCTGCAGAGAAACCAGAGGAAGAATTCACGATTCTCGAAAAAGTGCTGAAAAACAACGGTTATCCACAAAGATTCATTAATAAATATGGAAGATGTGAAGGCTCAAATACCAAACAAATCACAGTTGAAAAAAGCCTGTCTTCATTCAACTAGATTTTAAAGGTGAAGATATTACAGAAATGATCAACAGAAGACTGAGAACGTCACTAGCCAGAGCCTATCCTGCAGCTAAGTTGGTTCCCATCCATCGAACAACATGCTCTTTGGTGCATTCAAAAGTCGATAGACACCCTTCTCATGTTAACTCAAACGGTGTATACAAATTTACGTGTATCTGAGGGGGCAGTTACATTTATTTTATTTATTTTTTCATTTTATTTTTGATTACAGCTTGATTCCACACCGTATTTTCCGTACAAGTATGGAATTTTCAGCGTGGATATCGGTAGCCCAAAATTCGCAGGCCGACCATAGATATCAGGTGTGCGTCGGCGAGGGCTCGAACCCCGGACCATATGCATGGTCGGCGAGAGTCCTAACCACATTGGGAGGTCAGAAAGAATGGAACACCTCCGATTTTCTTAACATGTGCCAAAAAGCCTAAATTTCAAGGGAACAAACTATTATAGTGGCGCTATTACCAGACATCTCCTCGACACAGGGTCATGAGTTGGAAATCGAGAAATCCTTCAAAATTATCGATAGACAAAGGAGCTCCAATCTCCTCAAGTTTGCCGAAGCAATTCCTATCAAACGCTTGAAACCAGCTTTATGTGTTCAGAAAGAAGCAGTTAATAGTCTTTCCTTGCCTTGGTCACTGGATGTCTTTTTTCTCGCATCTGATTGCGTAATCTTTGTCTTTAACCTCAACCTCCTTTTTTTTGATCTGTAATTTTGCTTGTTTCTTGTTTCTATCATTTGAGTTCAGATCAGTACATTATTACTTAATTTATTAGTCACTCGGCACCAAACGCACATCTCATCTTTAATACGTAACTCCTTTACCAATATGTGCATACGTATATTTTGTTTAAACTTGAACTGAAAATGTAAAAACTATATAAGCGCAATTTTCTGAACACTGTTCACTAATCGTGGAGCTTTCTGGGAACTGAAAACATGTCAAATTTACAACTATGTTAAAACTTTTCTGTCTGTTAACCTCGTAATTTATTTAGGCTGTAAGCAGCTGATGAGAAGCCAACGGAATAAACACTGATGGTAATAAATTTGTCTACACAAACCACTGTTGTTCTTGCTTTATTCAAGTTTACTTTGTAACCGGCTGGTCCTGAGCTCAAGCTCTGTTGGGTGTGTAACACTGAGGAGCAAAAACCTGTTTAAATCTTTTGTCCAGTACTCCTCAGTTTTCCTATGAATCTCTAACCGAGGTCAGCTGGTGATGTAACCAGTGAGCAATAAAACCTTTGCGAAAAAACACTTGAAAATTTGCTGAACGTATTGTATAATATCAGCGATTCAAATTAAAAACAAGTTACACGTTATTTCTAATGAATATATGAAACAAGCATATCTATTTATGGTGAAGATACATGACAGCAGCCAACAGATAGCTTCGAATAAACAATAATATCAGGAATGAAATGTAGCTCTTCGTTTTAAGATTCTGTTCCGCTGACGTGACTTTCTTACTTCTAATGTCCAGGGTCAAGGTTCCCACATGAACAAGGATTAGGAGTTAGGAATAAGACCTAGTATAATATAAATGGTTAAGTAAAGGTTAGGGTCAGATTAGAGCTGGGACAATGACATATATTAAGGTAAGAAGACAGACTCAAGGATTTAACTCAAATCAAAAAGTGGGATTATGTATTAGAATATAGTTGGGTGTAAGGTTTGGGATTCAGCGTTATAGTAACTGAGCATTGTCTCACCATACAATCTAAATATCTAAATGTACAGCTTATCAATAAACTCAGAGATTTTAACAGTCATGTATCTGGATTGCTTGTTCAAAAGCATTTATTGAACACTGTAGTCCTTTTTCACCGTTCTGTTTGTTTATAGCAAGGAACTATGATTGAATGTGGAACGGAAACCTAGAATTCTGACCAGTGTCTTTCGGATTACTGGCATTGCACTCTACAAGCTGCGCTTTGTGACCTGTCCACTAACCAGGCCATCATGTCACTGAGGTTACCATCAGCTGTTATGCATAGATAACTATTCGCTTATCAACGAAATAATTGCCCTGCTACATCTTTTCCTGTCACTTCTCATCATACTGAATTTCAGAAGGATCAATACAATGTTTGTTCATAGTTTGAAGAATATTTGAATCAAAACAAGTATTATTGGAGCCGACTGTTGTTTTCAAAAAATTTCTCTTCACGGCTGCACAATTACAAATCCATGAAATTTAAGCATAAAATAGCCAGCGAAGGCAAATTACATTTATGCCAAAAATAGTATTGTGGTGCAGGTACAGGTAGGAATTCGAATAACGGTCAGTGATTTTCGACCATCATTTAAGTGTATATAAGATGAATAGCCAAAAATAAACAATTCAGCGATGCGTTTAGGTATGTGCAGTCGAAAGTAGAGGATACAGGGAGTGATTGTAGTCAATGATATGAGAGACAATATGCATACTTCAGAGACCAGTTGTACTCATAGATGCAGTCTGATGAAGCAGTGAATGGTCATTTACAAAGTTATACTGGTCGTGCTCAGACGGCTTTAATCAGAAGCTCACGTGAACATATATTTTCACGGTTGGATGAAGAAGAAATCGAATGAGTAAACATTGCACACATGTATTGCCCATTTGGTAGTCATTGGATATTCAATAAAAACGGAGAAGATGGTCTTGACGATCTATCCTCTTCCTGCTCAACTATGTCCTCTATAAGTAGATGAAATGATATCAGCTAATAGCAGAAGAATCATATTCATTTATTTTTTTACATTTTTGTATTTTGATTTTAGCTTGATTCCACACCGTATTGTTGGTACGGGTATGGAATTTCCAGCATATGATATTGGTAGCCCAAATTTTGAACACAGACCATAGACATCAGGTGTGTGTAGGGCAAGGCATCTCACCTCGGACCATGTGCATGATCGGCGAGAGTCATAACCGCTCTGCTAACCTCTGTAATGACCCTAGCCTACGATAAGGTTAACAAATAGTAAGTAAACACTGATAAATTTCACTCAAATCTTTATGCCATTTAATTTTTGCCTTTTTCCCTTTGCTTATTTCAGACCACTAGCGACGTGATCACCTAACTATGTTCGTTATCTTGAGTTCATGTAACGCTTTTCAAACTAGATATTCTACTTGCAAAATCCTTCCCATTCAAATGTACTAAATACTCTATTACATGATAATCATTCACTAATAATACTACTTTTATTTTCTTTATCTTTTCATACGTAGATACTTACACAGAACAGAGAAAAGTAATAATAAGAAACATAGATTGGTGGAGGGAGAGAGAGAGGTTATCCACTGAATCTTTCTTCACCAAATCCCCGCCAAGCACGTGCAATCGAAACATTATATCATTATTTTTCCTTTAATTCCTAGAGGAACATTGGGCTTCAGCCCCACGTCTCCATTGCGTTCAGTTCTCTGCTACAGTTTTCATCACCTGGCTCCTAGTCTGCTCACATGCTTTCATCTCCTCTTCACATGACCTCCTCCAAGTTAACCTCACAATGACGACCAACTTGCCACTTCACTTTCAGGTTCCTCTCAAGGTCTTGTCTAGTAATGTCATTTGACGGCTTGTTTTCTCAGAGTATGGTCATTTCACCTCCATTTCTTCCTGCTTATTTGTTGTACAATCGGTTTCTGCTAGTTGATTGGCTCCCAGAAATACCTGTTGCTGATCTTTTCTGACCGGCCATCTGATCTTGAGTAGTATTGGGCGAAGACAGCAGTTAATGAAGAAGGTCTTTAGTCTGTTTGAGGTGCTCTTTATGATGCGCACTGCAAGTCTCTGATCCGTATACTAGCACTGACTTCACATTGCAGCTGGAAATCCGTATCTTATTTCTCGTATTGAGTACACAATCAATATAACGCAACTCTAATGCTGGAGATTGAATTGTCTCCTACCACAGGGCTCATATTTTGTACATACAATAATCACATTGTACTGACTAGCTAAGGTACGTGGTATGACCATCAACGCAACCTGGTAGTTAACGCTTCTCTTGCGCTAATCAACATTTCTACCTAGTAGATTTGTCAGCCTACTGTTCGAATGGCTGTTCGTCATCACAGTGATCACTGAACGATACTATTCACATGCAAGGCAAAGAAGAAGAAGACAGACTGCTAATAGCAAAGCATTTACTACCTGTAATCCACAGTAAAAATGCTTCACAGCAATTACACATGTATTGCTTTCGAATAATATTGGGAGACACAAACTTGATTGGTTAGCTGAAACAGTTGACAACCATCTCAAAGGAGCAAACTCAATCTTCGCTGAACTGCGAAAGAAGACAATAGTTCATTAAGTGTGTATAACGCCTAATTTATCAGAAACGAAAACACTGTATAGCGACTTGCCCTGTTCAGCTAGGTACTTACCTGGGGTTCTAGTGAGTAGTTGTGACTAGTAGGTTGCAGCAGGTCAGGTGTGAGGATAAATACTCGCCGAAGACATTTACTAGGGGTCACTTTATGTCGTAAATTGGCAGAAGTTAGAATTCAAGAACCATTGGATCGGGTCCCAGTGGCTTAATGGTATACGAGATCACCTTGTAACCAGAAGGTCCTGGATTCTAACCGCGGTGGGTGAGTACTGTGAAGAGTCACAAGCTAGAACGAAATAGCTGTTCAGTACTCCCAGGCTTTCGAATGGTTCTCTAACTAATTTCAACTCATCATGAAATCCTGTAAAATTAGTACCTCTCCTACTTTGGACCAACTTGTAACCTCACTACTTGAGATCTTTTGCGACTGGATTGCCATCTACGTTGAAACTCGTTTTATTGGTTTCGCTTCCTAATAACTAGCAGTTGTCGAAATGTTGCATGAAGGAGATATTAAGGTACCTCAAACTGTGAGGATTTGATATCGTGAGTGACTTTTATGTCTCATCTATATTTCATGCCCTACTTCTACTTCATAAACCACAAATCCTCGCTTCCTTTTGAGTTTATCCTCTATCTATTCTGCTCTTCTTGGCCGATCATCACGAGCTTAGACTAGGTCATCTTTCTGAAGATACTCTGCATCAATATTCCAATGATTTGATGGTGATTTTCTTTTCTGCAACTAAAAAGCTGTGGGTTGGAAGCGAATTATGACTTCCCGTTGTCATCCGCATATATAATTGGAAGATCAAGACATCAACCGCGAAAGCTGAGAACCCGGTGAATCACACTCCATAGAAATTCTGATAAACGGCCTCCAGATCCGTTAGGATTCTGTTTATTCTTTTATGAAAAACGCACACAGCAAAAGATACTCAGAGTAACCTTTATTATGCATACAGTATCAATATTTTTACGAGTTGAACACGGATCGATATCAGTTAGAGAACCATTGAAAACCAAGAAGTACTGGGAATCATCGGCAGTACGGACCCACCCAGGTTCTTCCAGTTACAAGGTTAGGTCGTATACCATTCAGCCACTGGGACTCGATTGAATGGCCAGCTCATGAAATCTAACTTCTACCAATTCGTGATTTCCCGCGACCACCACCATTGTAGTAGATGGGACATCCATCCACACACGTGACATCTAATTGCAGCTCACTGGTCACGACTTCTCACTAGAACTGACTCCAGGAAACTTCATCCTATAGCGAGTCACTAGCAAGCATCAGATTATTTTTCTATAGTTTGGTTTGGATCCGAATCCCAGTGGGCGCCTACTGCCGATGATTCGCAGCTGTCCAGTACTCCCTATGGCTGGTTTTCAATGGTTCTCTAACTGGTATCAATGCGTGATCAACTCAGAAAAAGCATAACAAACCCTTACAAACTAAACTACAGTTATCAATAGCTAGGCTAGAAATATGACTTCTTATTAATCTCTATTGAGTATATACTAAAAACAGATTATTATTCAATTTTGCTTATTTTTCTATTTTCACGCGTTTCAATACTTTCAGAAATTTAATCCTTCATGAAATTAGTTGAAATAGTTTTATGCATTTAAGCATAGAATTTCCACTCAATGTTTTTTCTTCAACATAGAAAAACGTTTGTGCATTTAGAAGATTACAGTTTGTTTAGATAGAAGGCTGAAACAATTACTGAAATTACTTAGCCATGAAAATTGGCTGTTTCTATCTAGTCTCAAGTCTTTTTTTGTCTTCTTCTGTTTGCTTTCACTTAATCTGCATTTTTAGAAAATTAATGAAATTCATTTCCTTTGAAAGACAGTTTTTCTCACCATCAAATGGGTCATCAACACAGACAGAATGCAGAAATTAAAATAAGGACAACCAGAGTGTGAAATACGAGTTAAAGATCCTCCTCCTCTTTCACGGATTCTGATAATATTCTTTTTTTTTTTAAATAATTACTTTTCAACTGAACCTACGCTGAAATGCCTTCAGGGGTTTATTTTTTTAGTTAAAATTATTCTTTCTTTTTACTTTTTTTCCCTACAATTCCCTTGGGTTCTGAGAAAATCAGAGAAAAAGTTTAACGACTCGTCGCTGTTTCGCGCTGTTCTCTGCAGTCTAGGTAAACTGACTGTATGATTCGCCACAAGCTCTTAATTTCTCGGCATACAATCTCCTGTATTTCACCCCCCCCCCAGACGAAAGCAGAACTCATCCCCGTCCATTTGGTCCCCACTTGAGTGTCAGCCTGGAGCTCAATGGTCTCCTCAGTGTGTGTTCAGTCCACCTCCGCTTCCTTCGGCATAGTTTTCGGGGCAACAGTTTCTACATCAGTTCTCATTGTTGTGAGAGTGCCGATAGGGATTATTCTTTGTTGCCTGTCATCTACCCGTCAGTATGAAGCGAAGAGTACAGTCGTTGGTCAAAGTCTGAGGCCTGTTTGAACTAGTGTTTGTTATGCTCAAGGGATGTCTGTGAAACATGCAGAAATACTGACTGACTTAACAGTGGACCTGATTTCCACATTGATTTCAGTACAAATGATTGACTGTCTTGCCATTTTAGATTCTGATTACCTTTGACATCCTGATCCCTACCACCTGTAGTTGAACTGACGCTTCCCAGATAACTGATAGAGGTGAGCGCCCTCAGATTCCTCCTGTTGATTGGGTTTTCTATGCTTGTTGTTGCTGGTGGTGTTGATGGATAGATATCTGCATCACCCCCGCCTTCTGTCTTCGTTGCCGTTTCATATACCTTGCTGGTGTTTGCTCTACACCTTAAATTTTATGTGACATTAGACCTAAGTCATCCATGAAGTTCATATCCTCTGAAGTATTCTCATCGGTACAACGTATGTCTATCTTCTTCCTGTTCAGTGTCTGCCAGTCCACTGCAATCAATAATACTATCAGACAGCCTTATCTCACTCCAGTCTTCACTTCAATAGCTTTACTGAGTTTTCTATATCGAACCATTCGGTATATTGCATACTCATTTAGCTACTGAATGGTGCTTGTAAAGGTTATTGACACAGCTTATTGCAAAAATAATTCATTTCACATATATGATGAAGGTTACCATATATACAGGTACTATCAAAAATCATATAAATCCACATTATAACATTCACTATGGATTTTAGTCGATTTGATATTTGCAAAATAGTTAATCCTTTCAACGCCAGTTATAATTGTGAGAATGATAACTCTATAGCTGACACTTATTAGTAAAGTAATAGAATTACTTCATCAAACTACTCAATGAATCACCAAAGCTAAGCGAATAATACGAATTCCGTCTTGATATTCACTTATGAGCATTCCCGACTAGTATAAAGCATCTATAATGTTCTATTACATTATTATTACTCCCCTGAGTTCCCAGTAAAATACAGTGCTTTAACAGCCCATCTTAATTTCACCCTGTTCGCTGCAATCCTTGATAAGCGCTTGTACTCCTGCTCACACGGCTGCCTCCATATCACCCTTGGACACTCACCTCTTTGTTTCCTATTCGATTTCTACTCAATCGATTGCATGGTATGCCATGTCATTCTACCATCTCCTCAGCATGCGTCCGAATCATCTCCATTGTTTGCCGCATATTTCTTAAGCAGGGGATTCTTCATGGGTTTGTTCAAACAGTTTCTCATTACTAATTCTTTCTGGCCATTAAATCTTCAGTGTAGGATGAAGGTAGCTTTCAATGAAAGCTTGTAATTTCATATTAGTTTGTTTATTAAATGTATCACACAGTGAGTGAAAAAGTATTATGTACTGGATGACACAGTTTTGAACAAAATTTATTGTTCATAATCATATCAATTATAATCACATGACTTTAAAAATTCACTTCTATAGTTTTCTTTGTTCTCTCCTATTTTTCATCGTGGGGGTAGTAGGATTTTCCAGATATCCGACCAGACAGGTGTTCAATCTTTCCTATTACTCGTATTAGCAGTTGCTTTGATAAACAAAGCTTCTATTATCAATCTCTCCCTCCCTCCACCCTGTCACATTAGATAATAAAGCTGTCATCCTATCCCATCAACCTATGGTGGGGTTGTGCGTACATGCATGTAGTGAGGGTATAGTTGAACGATTCTCTAGATTTCTTGCCCTATTCGAGTCAGTTAATTTACGTTTTGATAGGTTTTCGTGCTCCGCTAGTCTTACTGACCTCAGTGCGCTAATATGATCCAAGTATTAGACCCTGTAATCCCTGCAGAGAGTGTATTGAATAAACTGAATTGTTTTGTTTTAATGGCTCCTCAAGATTGACCCTTTAGCCAACAAAGATTGTTTCTTATTGTATTTGTGGGTTTGAATGCCAGCCACTTTTATTACAGGTTGGATTGTTAGGAATTCTCCGTAAGGTGGTTTCCGAGGTTCCTTACTTCTATGGAATTTTTTACCGATAAGCCAGATTGCTTATTGTTCGTGCTGTTATTATCTTGTACATGTTTGACATGCATGTTGTCATTATTGTTATTATTATTATCACTACTAACATTATTTATTTAATTCTACGTTTGTCTACATCTTTCCTGACTAATATATCAGGGTAACTGTTAATTTTCAAACCTTCCCCACCCCTACGACTAAGAGGCGTGAGCAAAGAAAACTGTCAGACTCAACTTTCGAAGTTGTGTAATTATAAATGATATGATTGTGAACAATAAATTTTGTTCAAAACCTTGTCACCCAGTAAATAATGCTGTTTCACTGCGGAATTACTTACTACCACAGTTTTACACATATATTAATGAAAGCTTGCGGTTTATTAGAGGTTCCTTTGGTGACTTCTGCGCAAAGTTTCTGACCAATTTAGAAGAACTGACTGAGTTAACACTGGTGTATAAAATCCGAATGACGTCTGTTTGCTGACAGCAGAAGATGTCCTGACTGACTTGAAATTGATGAAGATCACTGTCGACTTCCCGAGCCTGACTAGTTTTGTCACTGCCATCTATGCCGACTGCAGCCGAGACTATGCCGCCTCGATAAATTAAGGAATTGAGATCTTTGAAATGTATTCCGTTGATAATGGTTGGTGCGTAAACGCAGTAACTTAATCATCATTCTTCAAAATGGAGCCATAAAATTCATTTCGATAACATTGAAATTATCCAGAAAAGTTGCAGATATCACAAAGAAGTCAAAGAATATCACTGTATTTTGTAGCATTAAATCAGAAATACTCCATGTCAGTAGGCAAATGGTAGAACATTCACCAGGCACGCAAACACATACATCTAATTCGGATTTGATTTGTGGACGACGAGGGCTACTAAAAAATTTAACTCTCCTTAACTGCCCTACAAAGAGAAACAGTCGGGTGTGACGTTAGCAAACCTACCCCTTAGTAAAAACGAAACGATCGCTAATTAAACCTTAAGGCTAAAAGCTTTTTCTTTCAGTGGAAATGCAAAGGGATAGGAAAAATTATCCAAAAGACAGAATGATAACAGAAAGCTGGTGACTTCCACTTAAACTAATTAATGCTGAAGGATATTTTTCTTTAATGAATTGAAAATAGTAATTGTATCTGTAAAATTAACTTAGCGTGAACAAGTCCAATCAGTTGATTGAGATTTCATGCATACAACATGAATGATTGTTCAGAAAGGCTACTTGAACAGCAATACCAACGACAACAATAACCTTATTGCCACACAATAAATTATTGAGTGAATTATTCTCATTTGAATTATGCTAGTTTTAACAGATTATGTCAAACAGGTTTCTATAGATCTCATAAATCACAGGGCATATAAATCACAGGACAAATGTATATTAAATGATAATCAAAAAAGCATTCTGAAAGTTACTCTACTTGATTTTTCAGTCAGTTAATTAAATTCACCAGGAAATTAATTCACTTGTGGAGTTGAATAACGTTCGAAATTGATTGTGAAAATAAGGCTGGTAAAAAATGGGAAATTTTCTTCAGAGAATCTCTTGAATTCTGTAAAATACATGTGTCTAACTTGATCTCCTCTAAATAGTCCTCCAAAACACGTGAAATCTGTCACTTCCATTCTCTTTCCATTCGACAGTCTACTGTGTAACGTCCCTCAAAGGTCACCCAAGTTTGTTTCTGATACATCTCAAGTTTTCTCGGCATACTTTTTGGACAACAGGCGCTTGGTATGTTTGTCCCCAGAGTTTTGTGATTTTCATCCCTCCCGTACATTTGATGCGAAGACAGCCATTGCTAAAGTTTGATAAACGAATGGATTGAACATTTGTTTTATGTTGTGTTTTAAGGTCATCTAGCATTACACCTGAAACCCAAAAACAGTAAAATCCCCTAATTAGTGACATCCTGCTCGAATTCAGCCTCACAGTATACCCATCTTCTCGCTTTTTACCAGGAAATAGCACTACACTTAAAATGCAGATTGAAGACGTCCAAGATGGAGAATGCGTCACATTTTCTGAATGGTCTTTAAAAATGTCGGGAAAATTGGTGTTCTTATATAAAAATTAAAAAGTATCGTTATTTAACGATATAGTAGAAAGCTTTCACTTCGAGCTCTACAAGAAACAGATAAGACTCATAAAAGCTGAATACCGAAAAATCAATAGTCCATCAAATAGCAATAAATGAATCGCTTTAATTCTCTCTGATAATTTAACTTTAGTAGCTCAATCAGTTTCACCATCTGAGAACCCTGACTTCACCGATGATATAAGTCTGATCTTCGACAAGCAACAGGTTGGCAGAGGAAGCATCCAGAGAAGATAGGACTTCAGGTGAACATAGAAAAAATGGAAGCGGCGAGTTGGTCGTCAATGTGAGGGTGACTTGGAAGAGATCATGTGAAGAGGAGAGGAAAACATGTGGGTAGACTTGGAGCCAGGTGAAAACTCTAGCAGAGAACCAAACGCAACGGAGACATGCGGCTGAAGCCCTATGTTCCTCAAGGAATTAAAGGAAATAATAATAAATTTCAGGGATGGATTTCATCACCGTTTGACACCAAAAATGGGAATCGAGAAAGCATGCATAAGTGAGTAGATTTGTATACTACTGACAGATTGAGTTGAGCTTCTGTATACTACTCAGATGTGACAGTAGTGCTTGCTAGTCAGATTGAAGTGACCTAAAGCTCGCTTGGGGTCGAGCTCTTCAGCAGCAAGTGCATGAATTGCCCCAACTCCTAGACTCGAATCAATCCAAACCATATGATTTCTGGTTGGCCACTTGAGATTTGGGTTACTTCGGTCTGCTTAGCATGCTCTACTGGTTGACGTGAGTGACACGTAACACAAAACTAGTCACCTTTCTTTGACTGAAATATAAGCCTGCAAAAATGACATGGTAGCATATCAACTGTGACGTCAGTCTGATGTAACCTTTGCGAGAACATATCAAAATTCCTCAAAACGCTCAACATCTCCCCCTCCCCTAAATATGCTCAAATTATCCCCAAACTGCCTACGAATTGTTTAATATAAACCGGAATATTTTGAGTTAATTGATAATAGCTTGTACCATCCACAAAAACTATGCCTCCTTCGTTGTGTAAATATCATTAGCGTTCGGGAACGAACAAATATGAAACTTATATCAAACATAGTTTCTTTCCACCATCAATCTCAATGGAAACGCCATCATTTAGTGAATTGAGTCCAGGTACACCTAGCTGTCAAGTTCCACACACTGCTCTGATCACTACTCATCAAATTTTAACATCAGAGGGCAATCTAAGTATGAAACGTCTTTGACTACTCAGTATTACTTTCGTTATTGAATATAATACCAAGAATACAATTGGTGGATGGTGGCTAGCAGTGGAATCCAGGATGCGCATTTCGTCCTATTTGGGACTCGTCAGCTGGATGTACCTGCATTTCTCAGTGAGTGATGATGTTCCCACCGAGGCTCGAACCCAGTACCCATAGTTTCAAACGCCAAAGCGTTGTCCACTAGACCACTTGGGCCACGAGAGCCACCTCTTGTGCAACGGGTCGTATTAATTATTGAATTGAATTCTTGATTTTCCCGTCGATTGATTGGACCGAAGTGCTCGGTCCACAAGAGTTGGCTGTCGTGGCCCAAGTGTTCTAGTGGATAACGCTTTGGCGTTTGAAACTATGGGTACTGGGTTTGAGCCTCGGTGGGAACATCATCACTCACTGAGAAATGCAGGTACATCCAGCTGACGAGTCCCAAATAGGACGAAATGCGCATCCTGGATTCCACTGCTAGCCACCATCCACCAATTGTATACTAACTAAATGCCCGGACATCGTCGAAGCATCTTCACAAGAAGCCGACATGTCAACCTGAGACCGAGCACTTCGGTCCAATCAATCGACGGGAAAATCAAGAATTCAATTCAATAAATAATGCCAAGAAGATGGAAAACAGGAAATAAATAACGAGAGTGAAACACAATGGTTAAAGAATCTGTCATACGATGACATATTGGTAAATTCAGTTAATCTCCTGTTTTGTTTGATTTTCTTTTGTATTTTCATCCATAAATGTCACGAATTTTCTGTAGGATAAGTAATTAATTTCTTGAAGTAAAATATTCACTTATACATAATGCTTCGAGATATAATGACAACATTGAAATCGTTGTACCTTTTTTTCCTTCCAAATCTGTATATAAATAATAACCTGACTTCATTTTTCAAAGTGATGTGGCGTGTGCTACTGATAAGATTTGTCAGTAGTATATTTAACAGCAGGGAAATAGATTTGATGTCAGAGGAAGCTAATGAAAAGGAGTTGTGGAAATACATGGAAGACGTGAAAAGAACACAAGGAAATACAGTGTGAAGGAAGGCCAGAAGTAGCAGACACAACATGGAAGATCTGTGCAAATGGTGTGTTGAAGATAAGGTGTACACAGTTTGGAGAGGAAAAACATGAACTGAACACGGTTCAAACTCAGTTGGGGAATTATTGTATATTATTATATATATTATATTATATATATTATTATATATAACAAAGTAAAGAACTTTGATGTGGTTTTGTTCTCTGAGCTGGATGGTTAGTTTGCGAAGCTTTCATCGCCCTACTGGGTGACACTAACCATCCAGCTCAGAGAACAAAACCACATCAAAATTATCCACCTGAGCTACAAATCTTCTCTACCATATCTAAAGTAAAGAACTATTTTATGTGGAAACAGCACGTTCACAACTAGAAACGAAGATGGTAGAAGATTCAACTTAGATATCAACTTGCACATTCTAGGTTTTAATTTATCACGGGGAGAAATCGATTGGTTTGACCTTGGATTTAAACTATTTCTACTCAATCAGTCAGTTATAAACGAAGGCTGGTGAAGACACTGTTCATTAAAGCAAAAATAGGTTGTGTTCTACCGATATACTAACCGGTGAGAAAATCCTGAAATAAAATAGTTACCCATAAACCTTGATTAGGAAGCAAGAATGTCATAAAAACAGATAAAATTACGGTAAGCAAGAGACCACCGTTTGTTCGGCTTGATATTTGTTTAGTGTTATTGGTGTGAGAATAATGAACGGTTAAGTATGGCACCGGTCAAAACGTATCCCACAATGAAATTAGCTTCTGTGGTCCGAACAATCTGCTCACAGATAACCACACTCCTCATACGTTACCTTCAACTATAAGGAGGAATTTACTCCCACTTGTGGTAGTAAAAAGCATCGTGAGAAGATATAGGAAGGGTTATGTCAGGTTAGTTGGACGTGTATTCATAGCCTTTTGATTAAAGAGACTAAATGGTTTGTCTTTTCAACCTCCAAAAACAACTGGTGGTTTTAGGGCAGCGAAATGACGCGTCAGATTCATTTAGAGTAATGAGACAGACAAAAAGGAGTAGTCTTCTTCGGACTGCCAGAGCTGCTGCATTTCAGTCTGTCTGTCTGTTTTCGACGTAGAACTTTGTGTGCGTCGGTGACACAGTGGTTATTACTCTCGCCGACCATGCACATGGCCCGAGGTTCGATCATCTGCCGACGCACACCTGATATCTATAGTCGGACTGCAAAATTTTGGTTACCTATATTCATGCTGAAAATTCCATACTGTACCAAAAGTAAAGTGTGGAATGAAGCTGTGATCAAAAATAAAAAACAAAATGTGCGGCAGTTCAAGTCGTCACACTCCCCCATGTAGCACACAAAGCAAGAGAATAAAGTAGAAGAAATGCATAATAGAGACAGTAAATAGAGGTGTGAGACAAAGGAAGAGTAATAACGAAGAACAATATAGTTTCATTGGAAATCATAATCCACAAGGAATGGATGCATCTTCGCCAGCCATTGACAACGATTTTGAGCCACATCACCAATTGTTTCCAGTCACTGGTTTTCGCAGTCCCGGGGACCCACACAATCAGGAAGTCCACACCTTCCTACGTGGCTTAAACTAACTGTTGTGGATTTATTCATTGACTGATGAAGCCATGTTTTGGTTTGACCGCCACTGGCTATTTTTCAGTTTGACCCTGTGTCAGCTAACATTGTCCGTCGATCGAGACGATGACCACGAATACGCAACACATGTCCTAACCATCTCAGTCGATGTAATTTCACAGTCTAGTCGATTGATTTCTGCTCCTTACCAAGTACTTGACTCCTAACCTCACCATTGCTGACTCTATTATATCAGTTCACACGGGAGATAGAACGCAGGCACCTATGATCAAAGACAGCTAGTCAGGCGATTCATGTCTTGCAGTCTCAATGGTCAGGTCTCATAACCATAAAGGAGGAAGGAGTGGACTGATGAGCGGTACACATGCCCTTCGGTCGATAGCCAGCCGGATATCACGTCTACGCCAGAGACGGCGTAGACTCGTATATCCCAAACTAGCCCTCTATATCCGTGCTGAGATTTCGTCAGAGATCAACCCATTGGCACTGGCTGATCGTATTTCCCGAATAAGTGAAGCGATCAACGTGCTCTACCATTTCACTTCCTATTTCTAAACTAGGAGACAATAGAGTCCAGTCCTGTACCATCACCTTACATTTGGTGGGAGCGAACCGCATGCCAAACATTTGCAGATTGCAGCTCAAGGTGTTCACGAAACTCTGCATTTTGTCAGCGTCTTCACCTAAGAGAGAGGGCTATATCATCTGCATATTCCAAGCTAATGAGATTATTCCCTGGTAGCATGTCAATCCCTCAGTCTCTGAAGTGAGTTAGGGTTAAGTTCATTAGTACATCTTTGATGAAATTGAATGGAAATGGGGATAATGGGCATCCCTGACGCACACCACCAGTCGTCACCACTTCAGATGACAACTCGCCGTAAGCCCTCACCTGGCTGCATGAGTTCGAGTGAAATGAGTGACTTGATCAGTGTAATGCATTTTCTCGACATTCCCTTTACAGCTAAACATCGTCTCTCGGTTGACATAATCGAATACCTACTTTCAGTGGGTGCCTAAAATGATGTTATTCGTCGCATCTGTGTTTTCCTTGTTTTTCCTATATCTTTACTTTTCAATCACCGGATTTCTACTCATGGTATTTTATTACATTTTGTTATATGAACAATACTATTCCAGCAACATGCTATTTTTGTCATTATCACCTCTGGTAGCGTTGTGTCAACAAGAAACTTCATTCTTATAAGGTATTTATGTCAAAATACTTTAAGATCTCATCTTTACATATTAATTAACTATGAAGTTGTTATAATTTGCTTTACTGGAGGACTGGTACCTACTGATAAAGTAAATTATTTTGAATTTAAATTATAACTCTTTGTATTCAAGCTTACAGGATATGATCAGATGAAGAGGAAGCACTCCATCTTTTATTCAACTTTTCTAAATGGATCGGAAACCTGCTGCCGCATGAAAAGCATTTTCAGCAAGCTAACACAGACAATTTAGCATTAGCTGCCATCACTGGCGCCACAGTGAAGACTCGATGGTCAGACAGAAACCGTAAGCGACAAGGAAATCTGTCGACAAACAAGTCGAAAACCTATTGCTCAATAAATACTCTATAGAAAATGCAGAAAATGAATTGGACATAAGTGAGGAGACTATCGAATGGCACTGCCCTCTAGGCCAACTCTCCATTGAAATGTGA
Source organism: Trichobilharzia regenti (assembly GCA_944472135.2). Lineage (NCBI taxonomy): Eukaryota > Metazoa > Platyhelminthes > Trematoda > Strigeidida > Schistosomatidae > Trichobilharzia > Trichobilharzia regenti. The sequence goes on from OX235264.1 coordinate 108,253,019, forward strand.
ATGGGCATCTACGATTTAAAATTTCGAGGCTGACGTGGAAGATACGGTTTATAGTGAAGATGAAAGCCAATAGGCAAACGTTGAAGAGAATAAACAGAACTGGAGGGTACAGACAAGATGACATAACTTTTCATCAGCTGAAAGATGAGATACTAAATACCCATCTCGACATAAAAACAGAAAGGAACGTTTCAACGTGAAGACTTTTTTCAGCGATTTCATGTGCTTAGCAATACAATGGCAATTAAATGTAATTATTATATTCATATATAAAGAAATGAGGAGTCTGTTTAAAATATCAATCATGTCATAATATAATTTACGAAAGTATTAAAACTAATCGGAAGAATTATCAATCTTCTGTTATGTAATACTAAACGTATATGTATATATATCTTGGTACTTAACTTCGTGCTTTTTATCTATCGAAACTTAATTTCCTAAACAGCTTTTTGTATTGTATTACGCAATCACTAGTTTAAGCTCATCAGTCTTCATAACCTTAATTACATCCTGGTTATTATTCTCTTTCCCAAATTGTTTTAGTGATATGGACGATATTCTCGACTGATTTACTCCACGTTGTAAGACGGACACGCATACACAAGCACATAGTACCCATATGACAATATAATTGTGGTTGTGCATAGGACTGGAAGAAATTGAGTAAAACTTTCTTTTTGTAAAATATTTGTTCTTATAACACTTTGATGAAAAGCCATTTAATTAACTAATGAATTTATAATAATTATTATTCTATTAGGTTCCGAATGCAGCTTTAACAACACATCTCCACTTCACCTTGTTCTCTACTTTGGCTGTCTCTAAGATTGTTCAAAGGCTCATTCTGCACCGCATACAGTCTTCCGTATATCATACTCTCAGATATCTAATGCGGTGACTCTCATTCGGCTAACAGTCAACATATCTGAGCAGCGTGTGATATCTCTCAGCAGTAACCAGTCCACTTACATTTTCTAAAGGATTTTTGTTTTATAACATAAGTTTTTGTTGTTTTGTTGGCAAACTTCCCTATTTTAGAGTATTGGTTTTGTAGGGATTTTGTTTGATTGCATGGAGGATTTAATCATGAGCTGACATCAGTTAGAGAACCACTGGAAAACCTGGGAGTACTGGACAGCTGTTTCGTCCTAGTTTAGGACTCTTCAGCAGTACGCACCCACCGGGATTCGAACGCAGGACCTCCTGGTTACAAGGCGAGCTCGTAGACCGTTGAGCCACTGGGACCCGATCCAATGGTCCTTGAATTCTAACTTCTGCCAATTCACGACATAGCGCGACCACTTCGCAATGTCTTCTTCGATGAGTTACTGCCTCATCTTCAACCTGCTGTACCCTACTGGTCACGGCTTCCCACTAGAACCCCAGGTTAACTGCCTGAATAGGGCCAGTCACTAGTGAGCATCAGATTAATTTTCAAGTATTGGTTTTCAAGGACAATTGTATCTGTTCGCAGTGGCTCAATGGTCTACGAGCCCGTCTTGTAACCAGAAGGTCCTGGGTTCGAATCCCGGTGGGTGCGTACTGCTGAAGAGTCCTAAACTAGGACGAAACAGCTGTCCAGTACTCCCAGGTTTTCCAGTGGTTCTCTAACTGATGTCAGCTCATGATTAAATCCTCCATTCATAGTTCCCTATTTTTAATCCATTCCTGTTGACAATCTGATAATCAACATGAGGCGAAAAAACTGTTGATGTAATTTCAAAACATGTCAAAATGCTTTGCGTGGAGTGACAAGTCTTTTAACCAGGAAGAAGAACCGATTTGAAGTTAACTATAAACATTCGGATCTTGTTCATTATGCTGCGTGGAGTAGATTCACTCATTTATACAATGGTGTGTCTGTATGTGTCTGTGGGTAAACAGTTGTAAAAAAGTTCCTAACGTCCCCATAAGAAGATATAGACAATCGGGAATTTCGACCAAGTATTATTAATTAGTGATACATATCTATTTTTTTATTTATTAATCAGGATTTCCAATGCATCAGCTAACATCACACCTTCACGTCTGTTCTAACTGTTAGTATCTACAATTTTATGATTAGACGTATTTTCAGAATTATGGTGTTTAGGATTAGAGGTTAGTTGAAGCATCCTGTCGAACATATTGCTTTGTCTTCTTTCCGAAGACCGGGCTGCCTTATTCAACCTACTGCAGTTGTCAGGTGACTCGACAGCTATGGATTTAGGATATTCATTCTGTTGCGGACAACGGAGATTGAAAACACGATGATTGTGCCAATTACATCACTAAGGTTTGACAGAATGTATTGAATTTGAGACTTTCCCATCGATTGATTGCACCGAAGTGCTCGGTCTCAGGTTGACATGTCAGCTTCTTCTGGGCATTTAAATGGAATTTAATTTGTGGATGGTGACTGGCAGTGGAATCAAGGATGCGCGTTTTGTCCTATTTGGGACGAAATTAACCTAGCAATTGATCAGTATCCAATCAAAAATATTCTCCGCTAGTCGCCAATCTGTTTATGCACTCATTAGAAACAAATGCAATTATGAGATGCCTTAGTCCCCCAAAGATGTGGTACGTAGATGATAACTTCATCATAATCAAACGTAGTTTGTTAAATGAACTTTTTCAGTTAATAAAGAATATGTCAGAAACCATCAAGTTCTCCAAAGAGGTTGAATCCGATGAAAATGAGTTGGTGTTTCTGGACTGTTTAGTAAAAAGAAAATTAGACGGCAAATTTAAAATAAACATTTTCAGAAAGCCGACAAATTCGGATAGATACCTAGATTACCACTCAGCTTACCCATTTACCACCAAAGTAACTGTGGCCAAGAATCTGATCAACAGAGCAAAACGTCTAGTTACTGAGGAGGAAGATATTAACAAGGAACTAGAATTAGTTCAATCCACTCTTGAGTCAAGCAATTATCCTAAAGCCTTCATAAAAAAGATACTTAAAATGTGAAGATAAGGATGTATCAAAACCTGCTGCTAAGAATTGGGTTAGTACCGCGGTGGTTCCTTACCGCAAAGAAACATCCGATGAAATAAAGCGAATCCTTAACGAACATAACATAGGAGTGTACTTTCGTGCATCTAACACCTTACGCTCATTACAGGTGAAGGTTAAGGATAAAATAGAACAAGAAAACCAGCAGAATTGCGTATACCAGATCAATTGTGGGGATTGTAACGCAGTATATATAGGAGAGACTTCTAGACAGGTAAATATAAGAATGAAAGAGCATAAACAATGTCTAAAGGTGGTTCCAAAGAGCTCTGTAGACTTGAAGAAGCTAGAAAACAACTCAGCGTTTGCACTACATTCAATAGAAACGGGACACAAAATCGACCTTGATAAGACTAAGGTTTTACAGAAAGGTTTTGGATCATATCAAGAAAGACTGACTGCAGAAGCCCTACATATATGGGTGAATCCCAACAGTTTAAACAGACGTGAAGGTGAGATGTTAGCTGATGCATGGCAGATCCTGACTAATAAATAAAATAAAAATTTGATATGTATGAACAAGTAGTCACACTTGGTCAAATTCCCGATTGTATACGTCTTCTTATGGAGAGAATAATAAATCTATAAAAATTAAATTATATTTGTAAAAATGTCAATTATTTTGTAACTATCCGGTCAAATCTTGATCACAGCTCATATGAGAATAGCAAAAGTTTTATGACTGTACCACCCATACACATACACACACACACCATTGTATCCTGCATATACCGCATATACACATATATTTTAACAAAAGTAGATAAATTTTGAAAGTCTGAGGTCAAAACGTTTTTGATCATAGTTCATACAATTTTTATTTTGTTTTGTTTAGTATACCTAATAATGATAATAATTTTTGCTTTATTCCAAAATCAATACTAATGATACAGCAAGGAATTTTCAGCATTCAGTACAATATTGCTTCTTATTTATTCAAAAACGACAAAAAATATTAAAAATACCCATTACGTAATAATAATAAAACGTTGTTATAGCAGCTACATAGGAAAGTACTGTATGCCATGCGGTGAAGAATATGCATAAGGTACAAAATTGTAGTAATAATAGTAATACCAACTAAAATAAAATAACAAAGTAACGATTTAAACGATAGAAAGTGTGACACCATAAAATACAGAAAGATGAACGATGAAAGGGTCGATTCACTGTGCTAATAACATAGTAACTTGTGTGTTTCACGTCTAACAGAGTCTTCGTCACATAAAGTACGGCTAAATAGGGTATTGTAGAATTTCTATACTTAGTGGTACGAGCATATAACTTTTTATATTGACTTCTCGTCCTACCTGATGAGATACAAGGGGACAGGTGTGAATAAAGGGGGTGCAGAGGGTCTGACATTATAGCCTTTGCCCATTTTGTACAGATATTTATGTGCCTCTCGACTATAGTATTAGCGAGCTCATGCAGTGGCAGACCACAAGCTCTACTCACAGCATTTAATACTCTTCGTAATATGATATAATCTTTTTTGAGAAGCCCAGGAAAGATTAATGGAGAGCAGTAGAGTACAATAGGTAAAATACAGGAGTTTAAAAATTGCAAAACTAAAGGTTGGTTGATACCTGATTGTCTTAACTTTTTAATATAGAAGGTAAGACGAAACATTTTCTTAGAGATAGATAAGATATGGGATGACCATGAAAGGTCAGAGGAAAGAACTAATCCAAGGTATTTAATGCTTGACTTGGTTTCAATTTCCGTGCCATCTATGCTACAGGGATCATGCGAGCTAACTAGTTCAAGTAAGTCACGTCGATGCTTGAAAGTAAAGTCAACTGCCTGACATTTGGAAGGATTTAATATAAGACCATTTGACTTGGACCACTTGTTGATGTCCAACAGAAAGCTATTAAGTTTGGAGCTGTCAGACTCGGAAGTGATAGGCAGTGATACAGTCATATCATCTGCATATTTGACAAAGTTAGTTTCGTTTGAATGAGGCAGGTCATGTAGGAAGAAAGAAAAAAGAAAAGGAGAGAGTACAGCACCTTGTGGAACACCGGATTTTTAAGGGAGGTAGAAGAATATTTGCCGTTATATACAGTATACTGCATTCTATCAGAAAAATAGGAATGCAACCAACTCTTTGCCCAGGATCCTGTTTGTGTCAACGATAGCTTATTTAACAAAAGGCCCCTAGGTACAGAGTCAAAAGCAGATGTGTAGTCTAAGAAAGCACTACGAACATATTTAGCACCTTTGTCTAAACAAGAGACAACATTGTGATATAAGACAACCGCAGCATCCAAGGTACTTCTACCATGTTTGTATGCAAATTGTTTAGGATCATTAAAAGGTTTCAAAGCGGGTTCAAGACGAAGTAAAAGTAATTTTTCCATCAATTTTAAAAGGGGGGAAGTAATTGCAATAGGCCGAAATTTAATATCAGAACCAGAAGATGGTTTTGGTATAGGGATAATTTTAATGTTTTTCCATGCAAAAGGTAGAACGTTACCGGAAAAAGAAGCATTAAAAATGTTAGTAAGAGGTAACACAAAATATCAGCACTATAACTGAGGACAATGGTAGGTACACCGTCAGGACCAAGGCTTTGGGAAGGCTTAAGAGACCGGAGACATTTAAGCACATCAAGGGCATTAAAACCACTAAAATTATTATCTATATAATTTGTATCATTAGGAAGGATATCGACAGAAGAGCGTATGAAAGATTTATTAAGAGTGTTGACATTAAGAAATGGGACAGAAATACATCGCTTACCGTTAGTAATTTCTTTGAAAAATTTCCACAAATTAGAAGGGGTTTTACATGACCAAAATCTTTGATTATTTAAAACATTTAGTCTCTTCATTTCAAGTTTTATCAGAGTATTTAACTTTTTTACACCTGACTTATCATTTGTTTTGAACAACAGTTCTTTATCTCTACGTAGGTCTTTGAGATATGGGGAAGAGAAACGATCAAATCGAATGGATAATGTTTCTTTAGGACAACACATTTCGAAACAGAATTTAAGATAATCAGTAGTGTTTGTGATTGTTTCATCTAATGTTTGTTCTGTAAATAAGTCCCAGTTAGTGTCTTTCAACATGCATCTGAGCTTTTCTAGGTTGTCTTGTGAGTAGCATCTCCGTTGAACTTTACTGTAGAGGTGAGAGAGGACACCTTTGTGTGATTTGGAATATATTTAAGCCAGTACACGTATGATACAGTGGTCAGAGTTAAGTAAAGGAGCACGTTTGCGAGCTTCATATATACCAACATCATTGATAAATACTAGGTCCAGTGTTTTACCAAGACGGGTGGCAAAGTTAACAATATTGTCATGAACAAGTGATATAAGAAAGGAGCAATCGCTCCATTGAAGTCGCCAGTTACTATTGATAAAGAGTTCTCGAAGCAAGCTGCAGCAAAAGCGGTGAATTCATCAGCGAACATAGATAAATCCGATATGGTACAGCCAGGAGAGACATAAACATTAGAAATATAAATGGATTTGTATTTTGACAGATGTTTCGGGCGACATCTCACAGTGACACAATCAACGTAGTCAGATGTATAAACTTGAAGTGATTCGATTTGATTAACGGCGAATCGCTTTAGTGACTTCTGATTCGGTCGTGTTTATATATCTGAACTAGAGGGAAATATTTCGCAAAGACTTTACGCCCTCGATGAACTTCCTCAAAACCTGAAGGATTTATTTATTAACTACGTTAATGAAGTTCTAAAAACTCGAGAAAGCAAGAAATTGATATTATTAACCAAAGGACTAGATACAGAAACGACTGAAACTCATTTTCCAATTGACTATAACCGGTACGTTTTCAATTTTTCCTCTGTGTGCTTAGATAAGACACAGCTTGAAGCCTTATCTCTCGGTTTAAAATTCTGTGACAGACGTAATCAGGTTGATCATTTAGAGACTGATGTCCAATTTGAAAACCTATTTGCCCAGACAAGCGACCTAACTCCTACGTCCAAGTATGAGCTAGAAAGATTTAAAAGTACCCTAATCGATTCCTGCTACCAGTTTAAGAACAGCAAACATCCCGCCAACAGTCTACTTACAAAGAAACACCGAGAGGCATTACGTGACCTCAAAAAGAACGAAAATCTGATAATAACTAGACCTGATAAAGGATCTGGCACAGTTATCATGAACAAGAGTGATTATTTAGACAAAATGAATATCATTCTAAACGACCATACGAAATTTCAAAAGCTAAGCAGTTGTAAAGACACAACGGAGGCAACCGAACGCCAAATGGCTAAGACACTAAAATCATTAGTTGAGAGTAATCTGATTCCTAAAGAAACACTCGACGAATTGAAACCCTCAGGTACGCACACACCAAGACTTTATGGTTTACCGAAAGTCCATAAGCCGGGAGTACCACTACGTCCCATCTTAGATATGTGCCAATCCCCTTATCATTCTACAGCTAAGTGGTTGGTAAAGGCACTAGAACCACTACATCGCGAAGTAGTGAAATTCAGTGTAAAAGACGTATTCAGCTTTGTGGAAACTACCAAAAGCTTGAATGTAAAGGGAAAGAAAATGATGTCACTGGATGTAGCATCATTATTCACCAACGTCCCACTGCTTGAAACAGTCAACTACATATGTGACCAGCTGATAGAAAAGAAAATAGATGTAGGAATCCCACCCGAAAAGGTCAAAGAATTATTATTGAAATGCACTATGAATGTTCAGTTTATGTTCAATAATGGTTTTTATAGACAAGTTGATGGGGTAGCCATGGGATCACCTTTGGGCCCTTTGCTAGCGGATATTTTCCTGGCAAAGCTTGAAAATGGTCCACTCAAAGACACGATTAAAGGGTTTGACTATTATTGTCGATACGTAGATGATACGTTTATCGTTTGTAATAGAAATCTTAATAAACAAGAGCTTCTGAATACCGTTAATAGTGTTCACCCAACTATTCAGTTTACATGTGAAGAAGAAGACAATAACAGTTTACCTTTCCTAGACGTCCTACTTACCATGAAGACAGACGGATATCTACAAAGGAAATTATTTAGAAAGAAAACTTGGACGGGTCAGTACACCCATTTCCATAGTTTCACACCGATTCAGCATAAAAGAAACTTAGTTAAGTGTCTTAGCTACAGAATAAAACGAATATGCTCAGAGGAATGCATTAAGGAAGAAATGCATAAACTAAAACTCACACTGCAAGAAAATGGATATCCACAGAGCTTCCTAAAAAAGTATATGTCAATACCTATAGACAGGGTAAAGGTGGATACCGTAGACAAGAAACCTTTGTATCTTAAGTTAAGTTACAAAGGGGAAATTGCAGCTGACATTCTAAAGTGTCGACTCAATAGAGCAATAGATAGAACATTTCCCGCAGCTAAATTGGTACTAAACTTCTCAACTAAACCAGTACTCACACAGCAAGTAAAGGATAAATTACCAAAGATGGCCTCATCAATGTGCATCTACGAATTCAACTGCTCATGTGGAGCTAGTTATATTGGCCGTACTCAGAGGGCTTTATCCATGCGCGCACGTGAACATGTACCTGTATGGTTGAGTAAAGGAGTAACCAAAGGCATAAATAGTGCAGTCTTAGCCCACTTGGTAGATACTGGACACCCGATAAAACTTGACCAAGCGTTCTCAGTTATTTACCGCGTTCCTAGTAATTTATCTAGAGGAGCTCGACTACGTCTTCTATCAGTAGCTGAAGCAGTTGCAATTAATACCAGAAGACCATCCCTCTGCATACAGAAGAAGTATGTTCAACCTCTATGTTTACCTTGGCCTACAATAAAGCCAACAAATCCTCCATTAACACTATAAATTCCTTTCACAATTTTCTTTTCTTTTCCTTCTTCTATTCCTCTGTTTCATTGACAAACGTTCATTTTCGACTTTTATGATTTCATGACCTTTCTTATGATTTTATTACCTTAGGTTTAAATAGTGCTTTTCTAACTTGCTATCGTATTTACAAAATCCTGTTCATTCCACTTCATTATATTCATTATTATTATTTGACAATCATTCACCAATAGTACATTTAATTTTAATTTTACACCATATCATCGTTATTATTTTACAATCATTCTTATTGTTGTTATTTTCAACCTTGAACTTAAGTCTAGACCGCCCCATTCGTTGGTTTATTTTCATATTGCCTCACACACCCTGATTACACTCACTCTTGAAACCTGTATTTTCTGTTAACTATATTTATATATATATACACATCATTAAATTAAATTATTTCATCTCATTCTGTCCCATGTTGTTATTGACCATGCATATTAAAAAACTATATGACTATTGTTTCATCCCATCTTATACTTGTTCCACAATACACTTTCTGATATGATTCTAATTCGCCTTTACTGGCTATTGTATGCTTACATTAATGGATTTATAATTGTAGAGCCTGAAGAAGAATTTATTGAAAACAATTGTTCGCTTTAAATATTTTGTTCTGAATAAATTATGGGAATATTTAATTCATTTCAATTTCACTAAGATTTTACAAATATAACTTTATGAAATGTCTACTTCTCACTCAGCGCTCAATTATTTTGCAACTATCCGGTCAAATCGTCATCACAGTTCGTATGAATTCTACAACTGTATTTATTCATTAGATGCCCAACAAGTTGTACATGGCACCTATGTTTATTACCGCCATGAATCCTCAGTCGACTTGTTAAAAGGCGTTCTGTGAATTAAGTCGCAGCTTTATTTAGCCAGAAACAATCCTATGTAAGGTGAGCAGTTGTACACAACACTCAGCAATTTATACGGACACTCTGTCACATTCATCAAAATAGGCCTTCGCAAAGTGACCTTCATTGGATCTTAGTAACTTGAGTGAAAGGGGATGTTAAAGCCAGGGCGGTGCAATAAAATATACCATAAAACTATTGTTACCACTAGAACTCTAAAGAGCGATGTGTTAAGGCATTAATTTTCGCGATTAGGAGATAAATTTCAACTAATAAGTGCCTAATTCACGACAAGAAATATCTTGACGGAAGGATAGTTTTCAGTCAACTCTTCTTCAGGCTTACTTATTTGGGCAGCACCATTACAAGTACAGGTAATACAGATAAGGCAATAATAGCATTCATTATGTAGAAATTGATAAATAGGCCTGCAACAGTGAGTTCAGACTGAAACTTGGATTTTCAAATTAGTTACTTCTTCTATAAGCCTCAGAGACTTAGTGTTATCAACAACATTTCCAAGACGAATTTTCCAGACTTTTATAAACGACTGTCTACCCTTTAAACTGTAGTTCGGATGACTAGGAAGAATAAGGCTCAAAGACTTCCTACAGTCGGTCAGCTGAGATTCTTTCATCTAGCAAATATTCCAAAGGAAATGGTAGTGGATCCAACACACGCTCAGGTGATGGCTGAATCAAATCACGTACCAAAGGAGTCCTTGAATGGAACACGAGTGTGAGAAGAAGAGTTAAGAAGGTAACGTGGAAGGGTCGTGTGAAAATGAAATGTGGTATAACGAGAGATTTTTGCGCCAGTTATTTGAAACTGAAGGGAACAAGATTAAATGAAGATGTGCTGTTGACCCCCCCCCTCTACGACGCATGCCTTAGTCGTATTTGGGCTCACCACCTAGATATACCTTCTCCCTTAGAGAAAGTAGCTGTGTCTTTAGTCAAACCCGAACCCAGTATATATCGGTCCAAACGGTAAATTTTTTTCTTTATTTAAGGATTATCGGATAAGGTAATAAAAAAGTAATTTGTCTATTTGCACAGCACACTTCGAACAATCTGATCTCACACGGGCTTGTCAAATGAGTACATATATATGAGATTAATAGAGTTAAGAGGTGAGAAAATAGATTTAGGTCAAGTTAAAAGGATATATTCAAGGTGAAAATAACAATGAAGACCACTAAACCAAATAGCAGAGGTAATAGTACATCTGCTATGGTATCAAAACAAAATTTACCAAGGAAAGTGTAACGTGATGACGAATTATTTTCGAACAAATACAGGTGGTTTAGACTTTCTAACTGCTAGCTCGGGCTTCCACAAATATTTGGATACGCCCCAAACACGTTTTATAGATAGGTTTAAAAGGTCTGTTAACATCAGTATTATGTCCTGTCTCTATAATATACTTTGCAAAAGAGAAGCTAGGTCTCCTGTTCTCACCATTAATGGGTTCTGAAGATTCCATTTGTTTCTGGAGCCATTTTGGAATATGCTGTGAAGCCAGCTCTTCCTTGCAGAGATCGATGAGTCCTCCCTATGTATGTGTGTCCACACGTGCATTCAAATTGGTAAACACAGTGAGATGTTACATCATTTTTCGCATGTTCGAAGGGCTTAGATAGATATAATGGCCTACATTCTCTATTATTATGATATTAACTGCATAAAAAGTCTTTTTAACAGCAGCGTTCCGTCTTTGTCTAGTTATCAAGCTGATATGATGCACCATATAGGGTAGCTTGATGTACACGTCTTTCTTAGGTGTGAGTTGGAGAGTGCGTCCTGATGTTCTGACCACTTTATATCTCCTGATGAACTAGTCTGGATAATTGTTATCAACCAGAGTTTGTGTGAACTTTATTTCTTCTTCATCAAGTGTGTCTTCAGTGCATATTCGTTGAATTCTACTGACGAGACAGTTTACTAAAGCTCTTTTGTACCGAAGGATTCTTATCATTTCAGCGTTGAAGTTATTATGAGGAATTTAATTCAAATAAAAGTCTAAATCTACAGGAGTTGTAAAATCCTAAATTTTTTACAAAGCTTATATATAAGCGAAACGGATATTTATCCAAATTTTTGTTAACTATTCTCTCAGTGACAATATCAGTTGTAATCAGTGAAGACATGTTCAATTCATAAACTTGTTACATAAACCACTTCCCGCAACACATTTCCGTATTGTTGCTTAAGTTGTTGTTGTTCATTTTGACTATGCGCTAGTTAAAAACTGTCTGAGTCGCTTAATCCTCTATACGCAATATCGAGATAAAGTCGGTGATAAACAGTATTATTACAAGTTTTATGTCTCTTGATAAAATTATCTTTGATAATTCCCCTTGATTTCATTCATCATTGTTTAGTATTAGATGTAATATTTTATTTAGTAAACACTTAAATTTAAATATTGTTATCAACTAATTTTTGAAGTGTACTTACGTGAAAAAGCCACTTCCAGAAGGGTACTCATTGTCACTCAAAGCGTACCAGTCATTGTAAATAAAAGTCAACAAAAAAGATTTTTCAGTCTCGAAAGCAGATTAATTTATCGAATGAAAAATATTCATTGTTACTTTACTGCAGTAAGTGTGGAGAGTTTTGTTGATTGCTGTGTATGCCAGATAGTACTAACATATGCTGAAGGTGATATGGGTAAAGAAGAATGATGCTCAGGGAGGCTTCGTGTGCTCTTGGAAGTGTTTGTGCGGTTGTCACTTCTCGGCTGCCCTTACCGTGGAAGTTGGTTGATTCTTCGGGTACCTAAAACAGAAAGAATATTGGTGTTGCGTGACTGCAGAGCCCAGAGTACAACTATGTGAGGCCGGTCATACACGGCCTTTATGAGCCTCATTGAGGACACTACGTAAGGCCATAGGTGTTCCTTCTTTATATGGAATTACTACAGAGACTTGCAATCCAATATTAATACTATCTTCTAATTCATATGCTACACCTAACTTACGCCGATAAAGATAAAGACATTTAAGATTGCAGGTGTCTAAAACTGTCAAACTAATCTAATTAGGATTATATCATATTTAAGGGATTTTCAGTCGCCCATATTTACTCTGAAGAAAAATTTCAGAATGAATAACCCAATTCAAACGTCTTCTGAAGCCTTTCGGTCGTGTTTTAGGGTTTTTTATTCATGTGAACCTCTCTTGTATCCTGTAATGGTTTCATTTCCAGATAACAGGGTTGCAAGGTATGATAATCACTAATCATTCACTCCTAGCTGAAAGATAAGGAGTTAAGTGGTGGAGCATTTTGACCACTTCACCTGTTCTAGGAGTTGTATCAACCCTAATGGACTGATAGTTGACGAAATCTCGACATGAACACAAAACGCTCGTGGGACATTTGAATCGTCTCTGACGTAGATGCGATATCAGCCTATCGATTAAAGGACATGTGCATTGCTCAGCAGCCTGATCTATCCTCCTTTATGGTTGTGAGTTAGACATGTAGAGTGGAGGACAAGAAAAGGCCAGCTGTCTTTTTTTAAAGATTTCTGCATTCTCTCTCCTTTGTTAAGTGGTGTAATATGGCGGGTAATACTGAGGACAGATGTCAAGTCTCAGATAAGGTGGGGGGGGGGAGAATCTATCTATGAGGTTGTGCAGCTACATCGATTGAAATAGTTGGGAAAGGTGTCACATATGCCTAGCCATCGTCTTCCTAGACTGGCACTGTTAAATTATTATCATTATTTCCTTTAGTTCGTAGAGGAACATAGGGCTTCAGCCCCACGTCTCCATTGCATCCGGTTCTCTGCTACAGTTTTAACCTGGCTCCAAGTCTGCTGACATGCTTTCATCCCCTCTTCACATGACCTCCTCCAAGTCATCTTCACATTGACGAACAACTCGCCGCTTCCCTCTCGGGTTCCACTTGAGAGATGGCCTGGCGTGTGATGTCACTTGATGGTTTCCTCAGAGTATGGGCAATCCACCTGCATTTCTTGCTGCCTATTTTTTTCACAATAGGTTCCTGTTTGGTTCGCTCCCAGAGATCCCTGTTGCTGATCTTTTCTGGCCGGCCATCTGATCTTCAGTAGTATTGGTCGAAGGTAGCTGTTGATGAAGGTCTGAAGTGCTCCTCATGATGCGCCAAGTCTCTGATCTGTGTGGTGAGTAGCACTGACTTCACATTGGAGTTGAAATTCCGGATTTTATTTTTCATACTGAGTGTTGTTGACCTCCACACAGACTTGAGAGTAATGAAAGCTTGTCTTGCTTTCCCAATCCTTGTTTTGATATCCTCGTCAGTTCCACCTGTAATTGAAACGATGCTTCCCGAGTAGGTGAAGGCAGTAATGCTGAAATAGAGCTAGCGGTGGTCTGGTTAAAACATGGCACCAGTACATTAATTTTTAGACATTTAGTTTGTGTCACATAGGGAGATGAAGAATACCTGGTTCAGGCCCTCAGGCCGCTAAGAACCAGAGGCTGGAAACAATTGATGATATGGCTCGAAATCGTTATCAGTGGCGAAGATACAGTCACTCCTTTCCATCTACCATATCATTCAAATAATTGCCTTTTCGAGATTACATTTATGCTTATTGTCGTCGTTTCAAATCTCCTTTTCTCTCTCTATCATTTGTTCACTTTTTTGTGGATGTGACAACTTGAATTAACGTAATTTGGTGTAAAGTTAATTTTATGCTACAACCAGTCAGTCTATCATTCATACAATATGCTTTACCACGAGTTCTTGCTTCTCTGAATTTAAAGAATCCATATTCCAATCTTTAGCTATCCTGTTTTCAAACGCGAAGTAATCTGACCTAATTAAAACAAAACGAAAATTACCTTGTCAAAACAACTTGAATAAATAAATAAATAAATAAATTACTCGATAGATTATGTATAAATTTGCATTCGATGCTTCAAAATCTAAGCTGTTTTCAAATGATTGTCATTGGTTGAGCTTAAGGAACGTAGTCTTGACGTTCATTAATTCACTGTTTGTGTAATAAAGGGTTATCTGTAAATATGTCTTAGCTAAGCTGGATGGATATGGTGAATATATTATAAATTGATTTGCAATATAGCAAATACGTAATGTGACATATTTAGAAGCTTGGTTAAGCAGTATGTGGAAACTAAAGCCTTTTCCATATTCATGGAAAATTCCCGTTGTAACATACAGAAAATCAAAACAAGTGATTCAGCGAAGTGAATCTTTTCGACGAATTTATCATCAATGGGTACAATCGTATATATATGGTTTCCTGTTGAGACGTTATATCCGGTGAGCGAATTGAATCATAGGTATGAATGCATAAAATAATAAAGTGATATGAAATGCAGTTAAAGCTGAAATGTTTGTGATTATAAAGGTGACTTAGCTTCCGATAACATGAAAAGAAGAATTTCACAGTCCATGAAAATAACATTCCCCGCTGCTTCTCTGAGAATAACCTTTACTAAACGACCATTAATGTTCAATAACCTAAAGGACAAGGTCCCTCTGTTGACCAACTCTATTTTATTTATTTATTTTTTTTATTACAGCTTGATTCCACGCTGTATTTTTGGTAAAAGTGTAGAATTTTCAGCATGGATATCGGGAGCCCAAATTTTGCAGGCCGACCATAGATATCAGGTGTGCGTCAGCGGGGATCGAACCTCGGACCATGTGCATGGTCGGCGAGTGTCCTAACCACTGTGCCACCGACGCACATGTGAGCTTATCAGTTCACCTGCTCGTGTGGAGCTAGGTATATCGGTCGTTCGACTCGAGTTTTGTCCGAAAAGGTGCAAGAACACTATCCTGCATAGTTACAAAGAGGTGGAAGTGGAGCAATAAGAAGCACGATCATTGAACATCTTGTCGATATTGATCACCCTATTTCTATAGCCTCCGCTTCTAAAGTCATCTACAAAGCGAAAAGTAATTTACCCAAACCACTACATACTCGATTAATCTGCACTGCTGAGGCTTTGGCTGTCGAAACAGAAAAGCCAGATCTCTGTGTATAGAAACATTCCGTTCAACCCCTCTAACTTTCATGGTCTTAATCCCTCTATGCTAAAGTATGTTAATCCCCAATCATATTTTGGCCATACCAATTTTTCATGTTTTCATGTTGTCTATTCAATTTGTATACTCTTTCTTATTAGGTCAAATGTTATTATTACTATTCTCACTTTGAACAACTGTCCCCAGTATTATTTGACTCGTCCCACTTGTCATTCTATAAATAAATTCTCTTTTTTACAACGTTTAATTCTATGCTATCCAATTTCATCCAATATTACGTAACGTTTTTATTTTATTTTATTCGATATGTCTACTAATCCTATAATTGCACATGATTTCCAAGTTCTATCCATTCTATGAATAATTCTATACATGACATTAATTGTTTTGCTACTTGTCATTTACCTATGATTATAATCACAAACATTTTAGTTTTAATTGCATTTCATACTACTATTATTATTATTATTTTATGTATTCGAACCTATATTATTCCGTTCCATCACCGGATATAACTTCTTAACAAAAAACCGTATATATACGATTGTACGCCTTGATGATAAATTCGTTGAAAAGATTCCCTTCGCTGATTCACCTGTTTTGACCTCAGTCGTATCCCGCATATTGGCGGCCTGCTTAAAAAATAGGCTAACATAAACTTCCATCTTTCTATTGCATTTATGTATATATATATATATATATATATATATATATATATATGTATATATATATACTCGTTCGGTTTGTCTTAATCGATTAAGGAATTGATCTCTAGTAATATTATCTACTGTTGTGTATACTGAAAATGTTTATAAGCTTCTGATTCACAAGTTCCTATTAAACGTGAGGGATGGCCTGATTGTGAGTGGCAAAGCGTTCCAATACATCAGATAAGTGTTCTTCAGTTATATACTTGGATCTCAAAATTTATTCATGAACATCTTACAGTTAGTCTTTTACATGATATCGTGTACTTCATGAAAGAGACGACGAAGATATATCATAACAGAATCGTTTGTGTTTCGCTTGCAATAACATTGTGTCACAGGATATACTGTCAATTATTATTTTGGAACAACACATTTAAGAGAACAATATTGTTTTCAATTAGATCTTATCAAGCTTAACTCTAATATATATACATAAGTTTACAAATAAAATTCAAATACAAACCAATTATGGTGTTTTGTTTGTAGGATAATATGATGGTGAATATAAATTGTGCATTTTGTCATAATAGTAGTAATGACAATAATAATAATGGTCCTATCAGTAATAAGGATGAAAAAGTGAGGCAATCTGTGATAACACGAATAGTGAAAAGCAGCATTGTCGGCAAGCGTCCTGACCGCTGTGCCATTGACGCACCTTAAGTCATTGAATAATCTAATGGCAATTTGTCGCAAAATAGCAGAAATTTCTTGACAGTTAATTCTCGTCTTATATCTATAACTTTATTTCTACCATGCTACATATTTTCAGTTGTTTAGACCAAAATAAACCATCTGTATATTCATGCCTTTGCATTCCAAGTAGACCATAAATCTCCATGTTTTAGTTTCAAAGTTCAAGAAGGATTACCAGCCCCTCATTCTCGCGTTAACTATTGGCTTCCATACTAGGTGAGGCTTAAGAATGCGTCGTTCGCCCGGATCGGAACTCGGCGTACATTCATGATTACTGAGTATTCTGTCATTGAACTTATGACGAAACTATAAGGCAATTGATTAATTACGGTTATGAATTACAAGTTACCACTTCAGTTGTTCAGCAGAAGAACTGCCGCTACCAACGACAAAATTGGTCTAGGGTTAAATCCTTGGACAATTCACTTCTAAACCTATCTAAGGGCAATAGGAAGGCCTGTAGTTAGAGAAGGTCGGGCGAGTAGCCAACAACAACTCCACTGCGTAAAAATAAAACCAAGGCTTATAAATATATGTGTAAAACTTCAGCCCTGTGGCAACAAGTAATTCCATATTAGTTGGTTTATTAGATGAATCACACAGCGAAACAGTATTACTTACTGGATGACAAGATTTCGAACAAAATTTATTCTTCATAATCATACCGATTGTAATCACACGACTTGAGTTTTATCGTTTCCTTTGTCTTCTCCTATTTGTCACCTTTGTGGTAGAAGAATTTTCCAGATCTCCGACTGGACAGGTGTTGAATCATTCCTATTACATGTATTTGCAGTTGATTCGATAAACAAAGCTTCTGTTATAAATCTCTCCCTCCATTCACCCTATGACATTAGAGTTTACAACTGTCATCCTGTCCCATCGTATTTCATGACTGTGTGTAACTGGATGTAGTGCTATGACTGAACTATTCTCTAGATTTCTTATCTTATTTGAGTCACTCAATCTAGATTTCCCTAGGTTTTTGTGCTGCTCGGCTAGTCTGACTGCCCTGTTCTACTAGTCTGACTTATGTATTTGACCTGATAATCATTAGAGGCAGGGTATTAGATAAACTAAATTGTTTTGTTTTAAAGGCTACACAGGATCCTTTAACCAACAAAGCTTGTTTCTGATTGAGTCTGTGGGTTTGAATCATAGTCATTTTTATTCCTGCCTTGTTAGGAATTCTGCTTGAGGATTTCGAGGTTCCTTTCTTGCATGGAATTAGTGATAATAATAATAATGTTAACAATAATAATGATAATAATATTAGTGATAATAATGGTAATATTAATGGCTACATTAACAGTAAGGAATCTAAATCATCAGTAGTGATTCCACACAACACACACACATAGCTGCACTCTCCGGTTGTAGCAGATGTATTCATGGATAGGTGGGAAAAGATAGCGACTGAAACGTTCACCCCCACCTCAAAAGTATGATGGGGGTATGTAGATGATACATTCACTGTACTCAGAACACAAGATGTGGATAGAATTTTCGAACACATCAACTCAAAGGTAGAGGCAATTCAATTCACTTATGAATTGGAAAGTAAAGAAGGGGAGCTTCAATGTTAGAGTGTAACGTAAAAAAGAAAGAGGATGGGAAGTTGAACACTGGTCTTTACAGGAACCCCTCACATTCAAAGAGATACTTGAACTTGCGATCATCCCATCCTTTGTCAGTAAAAGCAGGATTAGTGAAATGTTTAAGTGGCAGAGCACATAAACTAAGTGGTACCAATAGAAATTTAAGACAGGAAGTGATACACATAAAATAATCCTTGAAACTTAATAACAGTCCGGATAAATTATTCTGGAATTATGTAAGGAAATGTAAAAATAAAATAAATAATGATAGTAGCGATAGTGGTAATAATAATAATAAATACACTCTCAAACCGTCACCAGTTTTGCGAAAACATCCCAGGAATAGAAGACTGGACTGCCGTTAAAACACCCTTCTAGAATTTATAAGAAACCATACTTTTATGTGCTAAAAAGCAGTAATTCACACAGCACGACCTCCTTTTATATTCAGAGACAAGTCTAATCCACCCCTGTGATCTCCACCTCATTACATTATCAACAGTGGTGTCCGTTACTTTTATTTATCAGATTTCTTTATTTGTCAACGTTCCAGTGTTTAACTTACAAATTTGCGTGTAGATATGTAATTGGATCCACCAACCGAATAATCGCACAAGTACATCTTCACTTAGATAAAATTTGCGTAACTGCTTAAAAGCATCTTTTTATCATATTGTATTATCGCATTCAAGGGACGGAACCTCATTAGTAGTAAATAACTCCCAGAAGATTTTAGCTTTCAATTTTCATTATCATCTTTATCATTTAATATTCCATGCTTACCTTTACTGCTTAAGTGGACTGATTAGGCTGACAGCAGATAGTCGAGTAGCTAAATAATTTGACAGGCTGTCCTGCTGTGTTCATTTGTTCTCACACAATCGCTGGTATTTACTCATCACTGCATCACTGCTCAAAAGAATCGACCGTGGAATATATATTTCGTATTTTCAACAAAGAATAAAATGGCAGTCAGACGTCTGCCTCAATTTCATTGACTTTGAAAAAGCCTTCAACAATGCTGACTATAAAATATTTGAAAGCCATTTCACCACATTTGTGTGCAGCATTCCAAGTCTTTATCAGATTAATTCAACTGGTGTTTAACAAATGTGGCCAAGACTTTTGGGTAAAAACAGGAGCAAGACATGACTGGTTAAAGTGGATTGGATTATGGGGTAGACAGGGCGTGGAGGCGAGGAGATAGGAATACATGGGATCTATATATAGAAGACTGTAGAAGATCTTGATTTCGTTGATGATTTCTGTTGAATGTCACACAGATCCAAAAGAAATACAGTCAAAAACTGACAAGCTGTCAGAAAAAGCAGCAAAGAGCGAACTTAAAATGAACAGAGAGAAGACGGATGTGAGGGTGTTAACCAACTAGCAATAACCAGCAACGATCATAATCAACGGGAGAAATTTGAAAGTAGTCAAATCCTTTACACGTGTAGGCGGTATCGTTTCAACTAAAGGTAACACTGACTAAGATATTAAAGACAGAGTCAAAACGGCAAACTTCGCCTTCATTGCTATAAAATCAGCCTCACAAAGTGCACACTTTCCAAACGAATCTCTGAACATTATCCAGCATGGTTAGCAAAGAAACAATGCAAGACAATTACTAGCTTAATTCTCGAACATTCGGTGAACTCAGGCCACGTAGCTCAAACAGAGTCGTCTTTCAAGATCATCTACAAGGCAAGGCAAAATGGTACAAAGGACGCCAGGTTTCGACATTTGTGTCTGGCGGAGGCGCTTGCAATTCTTCAATACAACCCTGAACTCTGTATACAGAAAACGTTTGTCCACTCTCTTATTCTTCCTTGATCTTAACCTTTTCACTAGTCGTTCCCTGCGAAAAAATTTTCTTTTGATTTCTTTTTTTTGATTTTACTTTTAGTTTGCGTTTTCTTTAATAATTCATTCACTATTACTACTCTCATATCCTCCTCTTGTACATTTTCACACCCTCTTCACACTTGCTAAATTGACACTCAACTACCACCTTTATTCTCACTCAATAGCAAGTTTAACCTTATCAAATTTCTATCTTTGTGCCATTGTGCGTTGAAGTTTTTATAGCAATTTGTGCCGTTGAGTACCATGTAATTTACAACTTTTAATTTTCATTTGTAAAGACACTTCTGAGTAATTATATCAATTATGTCACTCCCTATTACTCAATTACAGACTACTATATCATTTTTGGTAGGTTTAAACACAACTGTACAGCATATGAAGATGATTTCATCGATAAAGAAAATATTCTTCGCTGAATGTGCCTTTTATTTTCTTAATGACAACACCGGTTCTTCATTGTGAGTCAGAAACTTGACGTTAGTGTCACGAGAAGAATTTCAGCAGGTTGTCGCTGTCAATAGCTATCTATTTCGCTTGATCAATATTGAATATCACATGGCTAGAAAGAATTAGCAACGAGAAACTCTAGAAACGCACCAACTAAGAACCTATTGCTCAAGAAATATGATGAAATATTTTGGTGATGAATTGGGTACACGCCACGGAGACCGTCGAATAACACTACACTTCAGGCCGTCATTCTAATGGAATCCGAATTAGAAACGATGATTTGAGCTTGTGTCCAGAGATAACATAGAGGAGATCAAGCAAAGGGGGAGGATGAAAGCTCGGTAACATCTGTTAGGCCAGCTAGAGTAGAGACGTGTAGACGTGATGCTGAAGCCTTATGTTCCACTTAGAACCCAAGAGAACAATAATAATGATAATAATTCTGAATGATCAAAGTTTTATTCGAATTAACCATGTTAAATTTTCAAAATATAGTTTTTTTTCAAAAATAATTTGCTTTACTCCAGAAAAAGTACTAGAGATACAGTGTGAAATTTTCAGCACTTTATCTACAATATTGAATCTTATTTTATCGCACATTGAAAAGGAGTATTTCAAAAATAAATATGAAAAACAACAGCGACAAAAACAAAAAACACAAAAATAATAAAAAAGTGCGAAAAAATGCGAAAAAATATCAAGAAGTAGAAAGGAAAATAAACAACATAATAAATAATATCTCAGTATTGTGTAGTGGAAGGTATGATATGTCTATGCGTGGTGACAGTAAAGCTATAATCACACTAAAAGTTATGAAATGATATTAAGAATGTTTATCGCCAAGATAATCAGTTAATATTGATTGAACAACACTGAACAATCACAAAATAACATTTCCGGGTTGTTTTTTATTGTCAGCTCTAATGCGGTGTTTGTAGTGGTAGTGTGAGTAATCCTGCATAATTAAAAATTTCAGGATGGTGATAATGGCGTTCACAACCAAGATTGTCAGTTAAATAGTGCCGAACAAATAACAACCACAAAACTAATATTACATGATGGTTAGTGACAGGACAATTTTGTAATACTCATAGTGCTAATATATTCGGAACCAGTAGACACACAAAAGAAGGAATAGAGTAAAGTACAAAGAAAAGGTAAGCCATTGTTAATAATTTAGGTAGCTAGGTATGTTTAAGAAGGTGTTCACTATAGAATGCGGATAAGAGAGAATAAGGGAGAAATAAAAGGGCCAAAATTATATTATTAACAACAAAGCAAGTCATAGGTTTTGCGCTAAACAATGTCTCTGTCACTTAGAACAAGGACTGGCCGAATATGGTATCGTTGAGTTCCTTTACTTGGTTGTATGAGCACATATTATTTTCTACTGATTTCTCGTTCTAGCTGATGGGATACAAGGAGAGATTTGGGAATACAGAGTATGGTTTCAGACCATTTTTCGTATGTATTCAGATGCCTTTCTACTAATGTAGTGAGGTAGTTGGAGCTTAAAGGCTATAATATGCGCGTACCATTTTGTCATCGTAACATCAACACCTACCCCTTCTAACTGCTGATTCACATCAAATTTTTAGAAATGTAATGCAAGTCGGTTTGAGTCTGCTTTAAAAGAACACAACTTAATAATAGCTTATAAACCTTCGCAACAACATAAAACTTATAATAGAAGAAAATTGTAGAATTTAAGAGGAAAAAGAATAGAATTAGGCATTAAATATACCCTGATTTTGTCTCTCATACTTTGTCTAAAGTTCTCAAAATCGTATTCAAACAAAATAAGCTATTCCTTTTATTCTTTAACCACAAAACTTACCGAAAAAATTCCCAGAGAAAAATAATCAATCAGCATAATATGTTTTGTTATCTGTAAAGAAGACACTTAATTAAAAAAAAAGAAAAAGAAAAAGACCAAACTTACAGCTTCATAAAAGCAAAATAAAAAACCTAACAAACTCTCTCTCGCTCTTTCACCATTTCTGCTGCTGTTTTCTCTTCCCTGCCTTTTTGTTTTAACCAACTATTGTTTCTCTTTTGCAGAAGCTAAAAAAAAAGAAACGAAACTGTGATTACGTTTGCTCATTAAAAGACCGAAATGAAGATTGTTGAGAGGCTGTCGTCTTTTTTCTTAACTATAAAGAAGGCATCCTATAATAATGATATCTTTATAAATCATTGAGGTAGAAATTTAACAAGATGAAAATCTCTTCTTCAAGGTACTCGTAATAATAATAATGATGATGTGTGTGTGATTGAAAATTCCCACAGTATAACGCTTGAGTATGCTTGACTAAAACTTAAACATTGTTGTTCTTTTATCGTATATGAGTAAAAATGAAACTAACAATGTGGACATTGTTAAAAGAGGTGGTATTCAGCGGTAATCAAGCGATGATAAGGTTTTACGCTTATAGTAAACTTGTTGATTGTTTTGTTCTGTATAATTAGTGCGAAAAGGGAAATGACTGTCAAATGAATCTCAACTTACTTTGATTGTCTAATCAGGTAGACTTTTGTTTTAATCGCATAGCCTTGATTTCATCTATTGTTCTTGTTCTCTGGTGATATATGTGTATGACTTTAGGATATGAAAAGGTAACTACAATATCACCATTGTTTGTTTTGCTTCCGTTAAACAAACGAAGCAAGACTGTTCTTCCTGCTGGTTGCTATAACTAATATGCAACTACTCATTTCAGTCCTACAGTAGTATATTTATAGTTTTATGCAAATCCGCTTCCTTTCCTGATTGCAGTTTACGCCATCAAGCAGATCATATACTGTGATCCAAACAAGAGAAGAGAAATCTGAGAATCAAATCCTACTTTTGAACGTCTTAGTCAAGCAAACAACCACTGGGGAATTAGAAACTCACGTTTATCGAAAATCAACTCACACAGACCAAATCTTGAAATATAACAGCAACAATCCAACAACACACACAAAATTGCATACACACACTATTCAAGAGAGCAAGGACTCATTGCAGAACTCCTACCTTCTTTGAGGAAAAATGAAGAAAGATATTTTCTAATGGACGTCTTCCAAAGGAATGGATATCCACAGAATTTCATCAAAAGACATATACCCCCACGCCAACCTATCAAATCAAAAGTCCCCAGGGAAAGCACAAAGAAAATCGCCCTACCATATATAAAAGCCAACATCTCAGAAATCACTGTGAGAATCTTCAAACCTTCATGAGGATTTGACGTCGTACACAAACCAACAAAGTCACTTCACTCAATTCTATGTCGACCAAAAGACTCAACAGAGAAAGAAGATAAAACCAACATCATCAATAAAGTAAATTGTAACAACTCAAACAACACTGCATTGACCAAAGTGGACTACCCTCCTCTTCGTCTTCGTATCCACGAACATAAGCTAGCCGTCAAAAGGCATGATATCCGGTCCCTCGGTCATATCCTTACATACAGACAACCACGGACATCAATTCGACTGGAACAACCAACATTCAAATATTAGACAGAGGAAACAACAAGAATGCTAGGGAATTTTTAGAAGCCTCCCTAGTATTCCAGTGAATCATCAATTAATAGACACATCGAGATAGACAAAATATATCAACTGATAAGAAAGAAACCTCACACAGAAAGGGTCAGAGTTCAAGTCAAAGAAACAATCAGTTGTAATACAAGTAACCTAGAAGGTGTGAGAACACACAAAAGCAACTAATCACGTTCAAAGTCACCCACCAGGAGAGATGATTAATAAACTCGTGGAGAAATTTAAAAGCTCACTTCAAGAAACTGAAGCATGCACTGAAGATGTTGCCTAGTGTTGAGCCGATGAAAGCTTCGCAAATTAACAATCCAGCTTGGAGAACACCACCACATCAAAAAAGTGATCCAAACAACTTGGTTTCTTAACGAATCTACGGGGAAAATTTCATCACTCGAACTGTGTAAATTGCAAATTGTGACTTTGACTTGTGGTATAACTAGGTCGGTCAAGTACCTGCCCAAATATGATTTGGTTGGAACTGAATCGCCTTTCTGAACTGAGTCAAACCACGTACATACCGGATACTACCGGTCTCAAGCTGGCAAAATGGCGCACCGATGTTTAGATCAACCTGATCTAGCTCAAAAGCACTGCCGGTTGATGTCAGTGGTACACTATCACTACTTATATCATTCACTCAGTAGTAGTGAATAGTTCTGCGCAAACATAACAGAGAAGGATTCCAGCTAAGGTAAATGATTTTGAATTATTTGTGTACTTTGAGCTGGTTGATTTAACTAAGAGGCTATTATTGTTCCCCTTCTAGACAGCATCTTCAGTGCAGGTTTTAGTATGCAGTGAACTTGTTTGAATTCTCCATGGGAATGATATAATTTATATCTACTGACAACCACTGTTGTGATCGCTTGATAATTTACATCTCTAATGATCATTATTATTGACTTGAAATTTGAACTTTCTTGTCATGTGTTTTATTTTTTATCAGTTAGCAAATTTAGTCTCTGGTAATGTGCTGGTCGAAATGCAACTCTACGCATCGTCATCACAGAACAAAGCATAGAATGGCAGTCAGACCTTTATGTCTACCTCATCTTCATCGGCTTCTAGAGGGCCTTTGAGGGACAGCGTTGATTGAGAAGTAAGTTGGAAAGAATTTCATCACTACAACGTGCAGTACCCAAATCTATATCAACCCCATTCAGCAGATGACTTTATCACTGTGCCACGTGTCAGGCGATCCACAATGGGAAACTCAGCAGGCCGTTCGAAGGACAGTGGGCTGTCTATTATCATCGATGATATTGTTAATTGTAGTGGACTGCATTATGCATCCGATCGTTGGGGGCGAGGAGACAGGAATATGCTGGAACACCGATAAGAAGACTCTAGAAGATCTGGATCTTGCGTTTGGATGATATATGTCTGACGTCATACAAATTCGAAGACTTGCAGGCAGGCGGTGACCATTCAACTGGCAGAAAAGGTAGGCAGCGAAAACAGGACTGTAGGTGAACATAGAGAAGACGGAGATGATGAAGATAACCCAGCACCACCAATCACTATCTCTATACAGAGATTTAACGGAGGTTGCCTGCTTCACGTATCTGGGAAGCATCGTTTCAACACTACAGGCCAGATGAACGGGCGAAGATGTCAAGGCTGGTCAAAATCCGAAAGGCAGGATACACACGCTTTCATCAACCTGAAACCAGTTTGGAAATCTTCCGCTGTCACTCACCATTGGGGAACAAGACTCGCATTTTCGAAACCAATGTAAAGTCTGCAGGTTCTACTCTACTGGTCATAAAGTTAGCCAGTATTTCATGGCAAGGATTTCTAACAGCCTGTTGCAGACTTCCATCAACAGCTGCCAACTTCGCTGGCTCCACACTGAAGATCAAATAGGCAGGTGGTCAAAAAAAATAAACAACAAGAAATTCTGCAGCGGAACAAACCAACAGGCAAAAGCCTATCGCTCAACAAATATGGGTGAGAAAGTGAAGATGGATCGGGCATACATTGACAAGGCCACTGAATCACATCACACGCCAAGCCATTGCTCGAGTGGAGTCCATATGGGAAGCGATGAGTTGGTAGTATTGTGGTGACAGCAGGCCGTGAGAAAATATGAGCAAGGCTGATTCAACAACCAATCACAGCAAAGTTAACGTGGCAAAATATGATTCGCAGATAGAGAACTCTATTTGTCGAGGAATCCCGAAACAACCAATCAGAAGCCTGCGTTTGTCTGCCTAACTTCTGATAAACAACCAATCAGATGACTGCGCTTGTCTACTTGCATAAGCTATAATAATGTATGTGAAATATATATAAATACGTGTTGATTTTCATAATAAACGATATGTTGCCTGGCCCTTGTCTTCTGTTGTTACAGTATTAGTGTTACATTGTGGAGATCATGTGAGGAAGAGATGAGAGTTTGGTCAATCGTGTACCCAGCTGAAAAGGACGACAGAAAACAGAACAAAGTGGTTATGTGTTGTTGAAGCGAGCTCTATGTTCCCCTCGGAACGCAAGGCAATACCAACAATAATAATATATAAAGTGTTTTTTAATCACTGATTAATCTGAGTACCAGGCTTCTAGAAATCCCCTAACTTCGCTTTCGGTGTTTCATCTATTCAAAATTGCTACATTTACCTAATCAAATTCGTGTTCGTAATTGTCTACATTCATTGATATGAAAGAATACGCATCGTGCCTTCTCACAGGTAATTTATGATCTTGGATTCTGAGGTAACGTGGACACCCACTTTGACCAAACTAGATTTTTTCCAATTCATGAGATTTGTTTTTTAAATTGTACGAATTTTACCTTCTATTTCTGTTGGATCTTTCGGCTTACACAATATCTGATAGAGTAATTTTGTTTGCTTGTGTGCTATATCTAGTTCAAACGGTTTTTATGTTCCGGTTGTTATTTCGGTGATGTTTTTATCTGTGATAGAATGAATTTTCTTGTAGTCTTTGATGATGTTTTCTTGGATTCCAATGCTTTTTTGTTGAAACTGCATGGGATTTCATTGTTCGTTGATGTTTGTTATTGATGTTAAGACTCGAGTTTAAATAGTTTCTGGTGAAGTGCCGTTCCAAGGTCTGTTCAGTGATGACACGTAGTGCTGCGATTTGATCGATGCATGACTTGTTTTTTCTGAATCTAGTCAGTTCCAGTCGAAGTTTTTCATTCAGGTCATGTATGAGTCTCTCCAGGATTATTTTGCTTAGGACGGACAGGAGCATAATTCCGCACCAATTCTACTGTTGACTTAAGTCCCCTTTCTTTGTCAGTTTGAATAAGTAACCTATCTTCCAATCCGCAGGTACCTTGCCCTCTTTCCACACCTTCTTCAGCAGTGGTGCCATCAATTCCGCTGATGTCTGGAGGTCCATTTTCAATTCTTCTGCGGGGATTTCGTCCGATCCTGCTGCCTTTCCAGTTTTAGCACTTTGTTTGCATTCAGGATTTTTGTTCTCATCAGGGGGCTGATGTCCATTCGTAGTTCTGATTCCGCTGTTAGTTCTGTTGGGCACGTTGTACGTGGCGGTCGATTCAGAAGTCTTTTGAAGTGTTCAGCCAAGTGTTCCTTGGCTCCACTTCTTTGGTGATTGACTTTCCATTGTCATCCTCCACTGGCCTGATTTGTGTTGGCCTTTTCCTCTATAGGAACTTGGTTGTTTCATAGAGTGTTGCGAGGTCTCCTTCGCCTGCATCTTGTTCTCCTTTACTTACCACAGCTTCATCATATTTTCCTTCGTCTTCCCTGGCACTTCTCTTTACCCTTTTGTTCAGTGTACTGTAGGTTCTATTCAAATTCTGTTTTTGTTGCTCGTCAGTTTACTGGATAGTCATTTGTTTAACCATACTTCTTTCTTATATTAGTCTCTTTGTGATTGTAGTGAGCTACTGTTTCTCCTGACCCATCTTTTAGCCTACATTCAGGCTTGACTCCACATCGCTTTCAAATTGTTAGTGTTTCTCAACGCTTGTCACTTCACTAGTGGTGATTTGTGTCTCCACTTTTTTCATTATGATTACAGTAAAGATATCCTCTTTATCCTGATCCTTCAGGCTTCGGGTAATTAACTTAGCTTGTGGTCTGTCTGCACCTCCTTTTTTCTGGAAAGTTTTTAATTTGACTCAGAGTGTTCCTTTTACGAGACAATAGTCTGAGCCAATGTCTTCTCCTCCTCCTAATTTTGTGTCCAATAAGCTGCGTCTCCATGTCCTTGAGAGGCACTGAGATGAAGTCAGTTTGGTTCGCCCGTCTGGTGACACCCATGTAGCCTTTTGGATATCCTCGTGCTTGTATACGCTGCCACCAAAACACTAGTTCGTCGAAAGTGCAGAAGTCAGTGAAGAGTTATCCGTTTTCATTCATCTCCCTGAGGGCTTCTTTACCCATAATGAGTTATCTTCCTGTGTTGTCTGATCCCAGTTTTGCGTTCATGTCTCCCATTAATATTTTAATTTCACCAGCTGGAGTATTGTCTATTGTTGTCTGTAGAACCCTTCTTTCGTTTAGAGGTCTGAGATGTTTGTGAGTGCATAGCATCTTATAATTGTCACTTTCCTTCCTTTTGAGTTGAATCTAGAAGTCATTATCCAAAGCGACATTGCCTCCCACTGTATCAGGACCTTTGTTGTCATTGTTGACATCATAATACCCACACCCTCGTTGTGCTGGTAGTTGTTTTCTGGGTGGTTGGAGTAGATCAGTGACTCTTCTGTCGATAATTTTGTGAGTCCACCCCTATCTCATCTGCCTTCATATACTCCAGTTTTTGAATACCATATCTTTTCATGTCAATTGCAATCTCGGCAGATTTGCCAGTCTCATATATAATGTGAACATTCTACGTCTTCACACGAACCTTTTATTTTATCGCAAGGAGATTCATTCTACTGAAGTTTCTGTGGTAGTTTTGTCTAAAGGTTGGGTTTTCTAGCTTCATGCCTGAGTAGGAGGTTGTTACACAGAGGTGTTAGTTACGGAGGAGCACATTTTTCGGTTGATCCCATTAGAATGAAGAAAATAAGGAATTAGACAATCAGAGCAACAATAGCACAAAAAATCAAAACAGGAAAGGTAGCCGCAATAAAAACATTAACCATATCAATTATATCACTGTTAAATACAATTACGAAAAATTATATGAAAACCATAGACTCACTGACTTAGGTCAATCTGGGCGTGTAAATCCAATAACATGTCATGTTACAGACATAAGTTGGTATTAAATAGTCACAAAATGTCAAAGAGTTGGTTATAGCTATTGATAGTCAACAAGATTATACCCACAGAATCAGTGTTCTAAGGTATACGAATCACAATAAATCCCAAGACTTCCTAGCTGAAAATATCAGAGAAATGAGAGTTTCATGTAGCTAAGTGAATGTAGCGTACTAATCTAAGAGCACGCCAATGACACAAGTCCTCCTGATTTAGAAACCTAAAAATCGATTTTTTTTGTCTAACTTTTACACTCTCTAGAATTTGATGTCTTCAAATAAGTTGTTTATCAATTTATGGGTATATTGTGAATCATTTCTTTTAATTATCACAGACGTATCATCAACACAACGTACCCAGAGTTTTAGTTTAATTGTAGGCAGAGATGTTAATTTTAATATTTGCAAAATGGCTGCAGCTAATAATCCTGATATGTGGGATCCCAAACATGCTGGCTTCTTTGGTTGCCATTTAAGGTGTCAAGCAGATGACATATTTTGATCGGAATTACTTGACATCCAAAGGAAATCACTCGAATTCAGTAAGTTGCTAAATAGCTGGTCATTTTGATTTACAATCCTTATTCAACAGCTGTACGACAATGGCATATGTCAAGTGATCCACAACGGAAAACTCAACGAGGCGTTTGGAGTAAACACCGGAGTCAGACAAGGGTGCTTATTATCACCAATGATATTTCTAATTGAACTGAACTGGATTATGCGTCAGACAGTAAGAAACGAGCAGAAATGGATATACTGGACCGACGTGAAGAGCCCTAGAAGACCTGGATTTCGCTAGTGGATGATTTATGTTTCATGTCACACAAAATCGATGACTTACAAGTGAAAACCGAAAAACTGGTCGAAGAAGCAGCCAGAGAAGACAGGACTCCAAGTGAACATAGATAAGACGGAGGTTATGAAAATAACCCACCACCAACAACAACAACACCAGCAAAATCCAGCGGCAATCACCATCAACGGGGGATCTAAAAGGGGTTACTTCATTCACTTGTAATAGTGGAAGACAAGGGCCACGCAACAGATCGTTTATCAAAAGAAATCAACACATATTTATAGATTTTCATTTACATTATTATAGATTATTGTTAGCAGAAAAACACGGTCTTCTGATTGTTTGTTTCTCAAAGAAAGTTAACCTTGCATCTCTTTGTGGCTGTTTCATGAATGTCAGATTATCTGTATGTTAGCTGTATCCGCCCATGCAATACCTATGTTCTCCTTTTTATCGCGACCAATATTGGGGACGTAAACATTGACGTAAATTACTGTCCACCAATTCCGGCTAACAGCCAGCTCTCACCACACACTTATCTAGGGAGCATTGTCTCAACTACAGGAGGAACGGACGAGGATGTCAAATTGAGCGAGAATCGGGAAGGCGAGAAACACATCCATCAGCCAACTGAAACCTATCTGGAAATCTTCGTCACTCACCATCAACAACAAAATCCATTCGGATTTTCCATACAAACATCGAGTCAGTTCTTCTATACGGATCAGAAACTTGGAGGGTCACAAAGAATATTTCCAGCAGCCTGTTTCAAACCTTCATCAACAACTAACTGTCTTCGCTGGCTCTATACTGAAGATCAGATGGCCGGACCGGAATCAATCACCAACAAGAAACTATGGTAACAAACAAACAAAACAAGAACCAATCGCCAACCAACAAATATGCAGGAGAAAGTCGAGATGGATTGGACACTCGCTCGCTAAGGAGGCCACTGGGTGACATCGCGTGCGCATCAGGCCATTGCTCGTGTGGAACCCGAAAGGGAAGCGGCGTGTGGGACATCCAAGGGAGACATGGAGGAGATCGTGTGAAGAGGAGTTGAAGTATGGAGTAATATGGATGCAGGTGAAAAGTACAGGAGAAGACAGAAGGAAGTGAAGACGTGTAGTTGAAGCCCTATGCTCCACTAGGAACCTGAGGGAGCAATAATAATAAAAATATGGAAAATAAGCAGCAAAAGTAGCCAATATGAATAACAACAAACTATTCCAATGTGAGGGTGAAGCAGATTTCCTCAGCTTAGGATGAGTAATATGGCAGTTGTATCTTTCACTGAAGCAAATATTGAGCTAATAAACATGTGATTTTCTCAATACAAATAATTGCTTTTACTGTATTGGTAGTAATTTCTTATCAAGACTGATCACTAATTGACGTCAGTTACAGACACATTGGAAACCTTAGAGTACTGGACAGTTGTTCTATCCTTGTTCGACATCCCAATGGAGATCGAAGCCGTGTACCTTCAAGTTATAAGGTAAGCTTGCCTGAAAACCTAGTCATTGAGACAGAAATCAATCGTCCATCAAATTTAATTTCTACCAATTCGCGATATATTTAGTGCGATCACCAGCGTATATTGACGACGAGTATTCGTCCTCACAGCCGAATTGGTTGACCGAAGTGATTACGATTTCTCACTAGTACTTCATGCAACTTCATTTTTTAGTCAGTCGTCAGTGAGCAGTAGAATAGCAGACAGGTTCTGTTTTTCAGGGAATTTAGAACAAACACACTTAGGCGAACAATATTGTTTTCAACTAGATCTCATCAGGCCTAACTTTAATATATATATATATATATATATATATATATATATGTTTACAAATAAAATTCAAATATAAACCGGTCGTGGTCTTTTTTGTTTATAGGATAATACGATGGTGAATATAAATTGTACAATTAGTCATAATAGTAGTATTGATAACAATAATAATAGTAATAGAAATAATAATGGTTTTATCAATAATAAGGATCAAAATCTATGATAACACGAATAATGAAAAACAACATGATTAAGCAAATAAATGTTCATGTAGATATAGTAGTCAATAAAGACTAGTAAAAACAAATGAACCGATTAAGTAAGGCTAGACTGATTGTTAGGGAAGTAAATGAGACACGTTTTCAATGAAGATGTGATAAGATTCAGGGATGATAAGAAAGGGGTTGAAAATATAAACAAGGGGTGGTGTAGGAGTCATTAGTTGGTTATGTCTTAATAGGCCAAGGGAGGGATAATGACTGTACGAACTACTTTCGAATGCATAGTTTAGGATTTGATGTGGTTTTGTTCTCAGAGCTGGATGGTTAATTTGCGAAGCTTTCATCACCCTACTGGGTGACATCTTCAGCGCATACTTCAATTTGAAGTGAGCTTTTAGAATTCTCCACGAGTTTATTAATCATCTCTCCTGGTGACCTTGGGCAGGATTGGTTGTTTATGTGTGTTTTTACATCTTCTAGGTTACTTGTATTGGAACTGATTGTTTCTTTGACTTGAACTTTGGCCCTTTGTGTGTGAAGTTTCTTTCTTATTGGTTGATAAATTTTGTCTATCTCTATGTGTCTATTGATTGATGATTCACTGGAATACTAGGGAGGCTTCTAAAAATTCTCTAGCATTCTTGGTGTTGTTTCCTCTGTCTAATATTTGAACGTTGGTTGTCCTAGTCAAATTGATGTCCGTGGTTGTCTGTATGCAGTGAGTGATATGAGGGAGTGGATGTCGTGTCTTTTGACGGCTAGCTTATGTTCGTGGATACGAAGACGAAGGGGATGTCTACTTTGGCCAATGTAGCGTTTTTCGCAGTTGTTACAATTTATTTTGTAGATGATGTTGGTTTTATCTTCTTTCTCTGTTGAGTCTTTTGGTTGACATAGAATTGAGTGAAGTGACTTTGTTGGTTTGTGTACGACATCAATTCCTAAAGGTTTGAAGAGTCTTGTAGTGATTTCTGAGATATCCTTTATGTATGGTAAGGCAATTTTCTTTGTGTTTTCTTTGGTGGCTTTTGCTTTGGTAGGTTGGCTTGGAGGTATATGTTTTTTGATGAAATTCCGTGGATATCCATTCTTTTGGAAGACGTCCATGAGATACTTTTCTTCAATTTTCCTTAAAGTGGGAGCGCTGCAATGAGTCCTTGCTCTCTTGAGTAGTGTAAACAACCAATCATGCCCAAGGTCACCAGGAGAGATGATTAATAAACTCGTGGAGAATTCTAAAAGCTCACTTCAAATTGAAGTATGCGCTGAAGATGTCACCCAGTAGGGTGATGAAAGCTTCGCAAATTAACCATCCAGCTCAGAGAACGAAACCACATCAAAATCATCCACCTGAGCTACAAATCTTCTCTATCATATAGTTTAGGTTTCATAGTTCGAATGCATATCGCCTCAGCTGTGTGTGTGTGTGCAGTAGACGAATACGAAGTCTGTTGGAAAAATTCGGTGAAATACGATGAATTACTCTGAAAGCTCTCGTTTTCTTCACCACATGACCACTATCAATTAACTGTGACAAAATTGAGCTACGGATTGTTTTTGTCTATCCTTTGCCAAATCACGATGGGAGATGTTCACTAAAATGTTACCTGGCTAAGCTGTCTAGTAGTGCGCCCAACATAGCTGTCACCGCAGGTGCAGTTGAATTGATAAATACACATGCATGTGGCACAACTATCTAGCTTATCTTTCGTTTGCGTCTCAATCATCCCTATACTCCTAGAAAGTGTCTGGAACAAAGTCTCACTAGATAAGTCACCATTAAATTGTACTTTAATAAATATAAGCTTTTTAAGTGCAGACAGAAACTCAGGTTTTTTCTCTGATGTTTTCATATATTTCTTCATGAAACTACTCGGATAGCCTGTCTTCATCAAGGAATCGTGAATATATTCAAATTCCTTTTGTAAGATGTGTTATGTACTGGTCAAGAATTTAATAGTCCTGACGCAAGAAAGACGGAAATCAGATGATACTTCTACATTCCAAACACAAAGAGAATCAATATGTCACACAAGAGTGTGAGAGCAAAAATATGAATGTCCGAACAAGTGTGTGGACGAATATTCAAAATGAACAAATCAATAGACAGCCTTAACATGATTGGCTAATTATAATGGAGTATCGATCCATATATACATAGCAAAATATAACAGACTGTCAAACAAACACACATATTATATAGATATATATCACCAAGGACAGACTATCAAACAAAACACACATATTATATGGATATATATCAAGAGGTCATGCGTGCGTATCTTTCCTGTTTTGCTCTTAACAATTTTAACATTTCTTTTATTTTTAATGGACACATAACTA
Source organism: Trichobilharzia regenti (assembly GCA_944472135.2). NCBI lineage: Eukaryota > Metazoa > Platyhelminthes > Trematoda > Strigeidida > Schistosomatidae > Trichobilharzia > Trichobilharzia regenti. Next base: position 108,287,975 of record OX235264.1, read on the forward strand.
AGAAAGTGTGTGTATTGCCCTGTGAATGTGCTTTTTCTATACACACTTATCCCAAGTGACCTATCTTCTCGCCTACTTAGCAAAACATCCAGAAAATGTAGTTTATTCTTTTACTCCTCTTCACAAGTAAAAGTAAGCGAAGGGCAGACGTTGTTGAATTTCAGCAACAATTCGTCTGTGTTAACATTCCCACCAGCTAAGATAAATGTATCATCGACACATCGTTAATACATATCAAACTCCTTGATGATGTCTTTCAATTTCCCATTTTCAAGTTTTGCTAGCAAGGGAAGTGATTGAATTGAAGGTTGATTAAGAATAGACTTCAATTGGAGGACCACTGGAAAATTATTATTATATTTATCAGCAGCAAAACAAATATTTCCAAAGATTTGTCATCAGAATTGTTAATTTAAGATAGGAAATTACCCAAATGTTGTAGAGCGTTCATCAAGTAGAAACTAATATAAGTTTGATTAAGCAAACTGGGTGACGTAATCTAATTGATGAGTTTGAATAGAGCTCAACCAAAATTAATGCCGAATAAAAGTCAAGTTAACAACAGTGGTATTTAGGCGTAGAGTTCTTATAAAGGCGTAGGAGGAGGATATATTATGAAATTAAGGAACAAACAGGCAAAAAAAAGACTCAACAAAAATAACGTATTTGATGTTAAGGTAGGTTAGGCAGCCTGTAATTTTATGACTGACCAAACTTCTTTTATATGCAGAGTTTAAGACTTAACGCGTGGATTTCCATTGCTTCTGTGGTTTGAAGAAGTTTGATTTTCTATTCTTTTAGCAGGATTCCCGCATTATATGTACATGACTTTGAACTTAATTTTGTGGGTTTACTTCTTGACCTATTTCGATCAAGTGTCCAAGATTAGAGCTTCGACAGGACTTAATTTCTTCTTTTTTTAAATCATGAGAGTAACTGTTCAATGTTACGTTTGAATAGCGAACGCTGGTTACAGCCAATATACCCAGCAGGCGAAAAGGTAGATGTACACTGACGAGGTAAGTCAATAGTTTCGTTGGGATAGCCGGTTTCTCAGTATTTCTGCCGATGACTGTCCACTAAATCGTATATTCAGGTACTGAAATTTTTTGGAAGCTTAAATTGTGGGCGGCTTTGTTGGTTTTGGTTTCATAGATTTTGTGATGAAATGTTTTGAGTGACTATTTCCGAGAAGGATTCTTTTCAGAGTGTTAAGCTCCTGAGCCATAGTATCAAGGGTACCCAATTGTGAAGGTTAATAATTTGTCCGTTCCATGTTGGCTCTCTGTAGATGAATCTTTTTAATGTTCCACCTTGCTCACGTCTTATTAACTGGACGTCCACAAATAATAATTATTTTTAATTTCCTTTATTAATTCATTCATTTATTCCCGTTTTAATGAATTTCAACAAAGCAAGAACTACAGTTTTAGCAGAATAAAGTGGTACCATCTTTTATTTCGCAGCATTCTCGTCAGCCGCTTTCAGGGCAAAGACATTATGAAATATATCTACAAAAAAAATTTTAACATACTTGCACAGAGTTCATTTTAAACAAAAACCAATCAATCTATCAATATATGCATACAGAAATTATATATATATATATAATTTTAAACACTATTCTGAGCAATAATAATCATACACAATGGAAACTTTTCAGCATTTCGCATTCAGATGAAAGAAAAATGAAAATATCTTGTTACCAGAGCTACAAAGGACTGATAACTTTCTTTCTGGAAGCACAAATCAGGTTTTAGGGGCTTGATGGAAATGGCTTCAGCAAACCTGAGGAGAATTGAGTTCATTTGCCTATCTATAATTTTGAACGATTTTGCAACGTCCAACTCATGACCCATGTCAAGGATATGGCTAGCGATGACACAGTTTAAAGCATTTGTTCCCTTTAGACATATGTTTTTCGGTACGTGATCAGAAAATCGTACATATCCCCTTCTTTCTGTCCTTCCAATGTAACTACTCGCGCAGATACATGTAAATTTGTATATACAGTTGGAGTTAACATGAGAAGGATATCTATCGATTTTCGATTGCACCAAAGAGCGACTTGTTCGATAGATGGGAAAGAGCTTAGCCGCAGAAATACTTGGTGATCTGAAGACTTATTAGATAACCCTTACGTACTTCAAATGATGGATGCTGAGTGTAATTCCCATTAGAAACACCATCACGTAATTTAGATGCAAGTTTGGTACAGTTGGCGAGTCTCATGTAGGATGCAATAGACATCCTGGATCCCACCACTAGTCACCATCTACCAAAATAATAACGTGTCGATATTCAGATACCATCGAAGCATCCATATTAGCCACAAGCAACATATCATCAGAGACTGAGCATTTCAGCTCGACATAACTAATAAAACAAGTGATACAAATTAACTTGAACAATTCAAATGAACTGTCGTCAAGATTTGACAGAATAGTTTTAAAATATTTGAGCGCAGATTGAGAAGTAGAAGCTGTCGAGTCACCTGACAACTTCAGTAGGTCGAATAAAGCAGCTCAATCTTCAGAAAGAAGACAAAGTAATAAGTTTGACAGAGTGCTTCAACTAAACTCTATTCCTAAACACCATAATTTTGACAATACGTCCAATCATAAAATTCTAGATACTAACAGTGTGAACAGACGTGAAGGTGTGATGTTAGCTGATGCATAGGAAATCCTGATTAAAAAATAAAGAACAATGGATATGTATCACGAATTAATAATACTTGGTTCGAATTCCCCATTGTCTATATCTTTTTATGGAGACGTTAACAAATGTCTGACAACCGTTTGTCCACACACGCATGCACACTCTGTTTAAAGTGTTTAACGAAGGTAGACCAATATTTGTAGGTCTGAGGTCAAATTTTGATCACAGCTCATACAATTTTGTTTATTATGCTTGTTGACACTTGTTTAATGACTCATGATTGGACAAAGTTTTTAAAAACAAGAGATTTTCCTTTTATATATTAACCCGTGTTACGTTAATTTCGATTTATTTCCCTGTAGAAGTTCGGATCCGATTGCCGAACGAAATGTTGGGATTGTTCATTTCAATCTCTCTGAGATTTCACAAATATAATTTTTTTTAATATCTAACTTGAACAATAATAACTGATTTACATAAAGCAATAAGAAGACGTAATTTGTCTGAATCGTGTGCTGTATGTATTTGCGCAACACATTTCGAACAATCTGATCACACACAGACGAGTGAGGATATAGGCCGACACCAGGTGTTATCGCGCAATGCCATCGGTTACCGCGCTCACGTCAACAGACGCTATAATCACCTATTTTTTTGGAAATAGATTATATTTGACTAGTTTTAGACTTCTGTAGCCGGATGGCAGTATTTTGCTGTATTTTGTTCTTAGTAGAGCGTAAAATTGTATATTATAGCTCGGACGAATTATCAATGAAGAAGTCATCCTTTTTAAGAAAGTTCGCATAGAAAGACTATTATTTGCATTATAGTGCGTTGAGGGTTTGTTTTTTTGCGAGTTGTTTCAGATCTTAAGGTGGTAAATATACTGCAGTCAATGGCTGTTGTCATTCCAGTGAATCTATTAGAATCTGGCCTATGAAAGAGAAATAGCATGCAGGCATAGGTTAGATGTGTGCTTTGAACATGTTAAACTTTTCTGTTATCATCCGTGATGACAATGGATAACTCATAACACATCGGCGACATTATGCGATGAATGAGATAGGCTGCTGAATTTCCTGGTGATTATATCTATTTTGATGAAGTTCCTAGTTAAAAGTGCTTGGGCGAAGATGTAAAAATAGTTTAATTGACATTTACACATGAAATTTCACAAGGCCTTCATTGCTCAGTGCATGAAATGGCATCAGAGTATATTGACATCAGTGTTCATTGCGTCTGGAAGAATAGTATAAATAGTCCTTCTCAAATGTCAGAGTACTTAAAATTAGTACCAGATTTCTGTCGATTAGTAGCTAGCGGCTGTGTCGTACAACTACTACACCTGTTACATAGGTTATATCAATCTTAAAAATTATTTTGCTTCACATCACTAAGATAATCTGAGATCCTTAATGACTTAATTGTGGCTATGAAATATGTAGAAGATGCACTTATGGCTGATATATTTAAAGCAGTTATTATTAAACAAGTTATCTGTAAGCAACTTGTGATGTTCTGAATACTGCAGACTGTTGATAAGAAACTGCATCAAAGGAAAAAATGCTGAACAGCTAGAAAATACTACTGCAGTTTCGTTGGTTGTTACCTTTTGCATTTGTAAGTCATCCTTTCAAAGCTGCGATTGACGCCAAACCATCCATGGCACCCCACAGGCTCTATAGAAATTTGTGAGAGATCTTACATGTCAGGTTGTCTTCCAAATTGTAAGGTTGCAGATAGTTCAATTTACCTCTCATTGAAATATCACTTATCTACTTCACTATGGTCTTTTCATTTGTGCACTATTACACTTCATTTTATGTTAACTGGATATGCCTTTATTAAAGCTGAGACTTACTCTTTGTGCCTATTAGTTGCTTGCTTACAGTCTATTTGCTTTTATTAGAAACACAACAACACCAGTGTTGGAACAAAGCTGTATTTTCATGGAAAACGTCATATTTTCTATGTTTACACCAATATGATTGGCATTAAACATTGCAAATGTATACTCACATTCCAAGGACATAGTACTTAACCAAATGTACGGTGAAAAAAAAAAAAAAAAAAAAAAAAAAAAAAAAAAAAAAAAAAAAAAAAAAAAAAAAAAAAAAAAAAAAAAAAAAAAAAAAAAAAAAAAAAAAAAAAAAAAAAAAAAAAAAAAAAAAAAAAAAAAAAAAAAAAAAAAAAAAAAAAAAAAAAAAAAAAAAAAAAAAAAAAAAAAAAAAAAAGCAGTGAAAACCCCAGAAGAATGATGTCATTACCAAAGAATGAGAAAGGAGAATAAACCATTTTCAGCAAAGGTAGGCAGATATAAATCGTTTACCTTTAATATTACTTCTTCCTTACTTCAGCTATTTAAAAAACACTTTGTTTACTTATTTGTAGATATCTGGTAACGTCAATCACCCCAGTCACAGAGATTCGACATTGCACAAATTATTCCGACAATCGACTGCGTAAACACATTTGCTTGTTATTATTTTTTCATTAAATACATTTAATATCCTGCTTACCAGACCTTTCTTATTATATCTGAGTTTAGATGTATTTGTCATGATGACTAGGTGCAGACATGACTTATTAATAAGAACTGACGAAGTAATTGGTGGCATATTTTAGTGTAAGCTAAATCTAAATACGATTGTTAAAGCTCAACGAATTCAATAATTCGTCTGGTGTAGACTTTAATTTACGCTACATGTCAACAGCCTTAGTCATATGGATTGACATCACGCTTTAAGTGAAACATTAGTAATGCAATACTTTCGAATACACGTAACCGTATAAGAACTGGGACTCGAATGCAGTGCCTAAGTTATGCCTACTATTGTCCCTAAAGACTTGTATATGACTATGATACGTATGCACGTTAGCTAACTGAAATACTTATAATTTAACACGTATGCTGACCGACATCGTTCCTACACAATTACACTTACGTATTGTTAGTAGTGAAAGTCCTAGAGAGCACCGGTCTAGCATGCCGTGCTCACAAAGTGAACACATGAATTGAAAGACAACAAAATTTACATGAAAATTTTATTTTCATTATGACAAAAATTTAGTTTATTTACATATTAAGAACACGATTGATTCCTGCGATTACTCCGTCTGCATAAGCATTGGCAAACACTTCTCCAAATTTGTCATTAATTCTGTCCATACCCGCATTGATAATCTTCTTTTTGGTATCGTATATGTCACTTCGATTTCGAGGGATAACTGCTGACGTACTTTGAGATGCGAACAAGTTGCGTGACCACGTCCATTGTTTACAATTATGCATCACATGGTTAACTACAAAAGGTGGAACAAAAAAAGTTAAGATAACTATGAACTGATTATTACATTACATTATACATTAAAAACGTAGTCATAAAAACGCAAATATACCTGTGAAATACGGCTTTCTGAAGTGGACCAAAAGCAAGTGTCGGCAGGGGTACCGACAGGTCTGAAATGTAAAGCACGTGCAGGTGCAAGCACTCAGATCAACCTGCACTGTATTCCCATTTTCTTTGAAGAATACATAATCAAAGGATTCGAACTCAACAGTAGCCCATCGTCGCAATTGGTATTCACGTATTACCTTCCTCGCGGCGTATGGTGTAAGCAACCGTATAATTGGGATTAAACTTTGTGAACAGGGATACGTGAAGCATCGTGATTGAGCAATATTCGCCTCCTGCTGTATTATTGAAAAACTTCGTTTATGCCATTTATACACCTTTAGCATACTTTTATGCAGACTATCAGATCTTTGCAAAAACCGTTTCATCTGCTTGTGGGAACTCTCGACACGATTATTTGTATCGTTCCCAAAAGTCAGCACGTTATCTCTGAAACAGGCCGCCCACAATTCTCGTCGATGCATCCAACGACGTTGTAGATATTGACTGACATTAGCATCCAATCTGCTAATAACTCTGAAGTAGAAATTAAATCTGCAAAATGAGAACAATAGAGGCATTACTCTGATCTCCTTTTACACTGCACTAGACGGCATAAGTAGTTCTTCACAATGGGATTTCTTGTCTACGAATAAAATGTAAAGTATGCTTTGAAAAACTTACTTTCCGACAGAAAGCTCGGCAAACATGGAAAGAACACAAAACAATGTGCGCTTGTCTGTGCGTTAACTTGACGGCTGCTATTTCAGCTTGCGCACAATCCATAATGAAGGATTCTGTTTTGGAGGTGTCTTCCATTATTTGCCGGAAACAGTCTAATATCCAAACTACATCTCGTTTGAATTCTTTTCTAGTCCACGCAAATAAAACTGGTCGTCCACGACCAAAATTATCCGTCACAAGTAGCTGGAACAAAGAATACCTGCACGTTGATTAATGAATTGGTAAACTTACTTCCCCTTATTTGTATTATACGTCGAGTCGATACCAACAACTTCAGGGAACTGTTTATACAATTCCATTTGCTCATAAGTTGCAAAACAAATTCTTGTTAGTGAATTCCTGATCGGTTCATCGGAATAATACTCCATTAACTTCCCACGGGATTTTAGGAATTCAAAAATGTCACGACGACTCGAAATACCTTAAGTATGTAACAAGTACGTCAACGTTACCTTTATTCACTGCGGCTTTCATATTTTTAACGTCAATGCGAGTTATATCCTTGTTGTACTTCTCCTTAACATGCATTATTATTTCATCGGATGAGTGGGATTGCTGAAGAAGTGGTTCAATATTTTCTTTCTCTTCAACTGTTAGTCGTCTATACCATGGGTCATTCTGCATGTACACCCTGCTGCATGGATGGTTATGCACCATATTGTGGGAAGCAATTATGTATTCACTATAATGCAAAACCACGCGAAATGAAGACGAGCAATTGCAACATTTAGACCTGCAATATTCATGAAATCATATTACACTTCTTCTTACGACTTGTTTTTCAATTTCAATCCAGGTCTTGTACGATTCACTCCAAAAGTGCATTTAAAACCAACATAAGCGTACTTAAACCTGGCATCCGGTATCGTTTTGCTGCAATTATGAACATAGTGAGTGTAGGATAACTACACTGTTAGCATTAAATGACTTCCTCACTTTTTGAAATTCTGCTAATGACTTCTCAAATTCATCCCAGCTGAAGAAACGCTTTCCAAGTATGTATTCAGCAAAAATTCCACTTAAATCTGTGCTCCTGTCACTCGAATTGACTACCTGCAACGGACTAAAATAAAGTTATCAATTAGGATCCATCTATGTCACAACTATTCCAACATAAATCGTAAAAAAACAACATTGAAATACAGGGATGATCGATAACCATCAAGAAAATACCGCACGTATAACCTAAATTACAGAAAAACACAAGAACCCACCGGTTCGTTGACATCGCAAGCAACCAATAGACCAAACAACGAATTGTACGACAAATAATGCCTAGTACATGCACAAACAAAGAAAAACAAAGCGTTACAATAGTTTAATACACGTTTACAGTAATCACATATGCTGGCAAACGACGCAAACACAACCACGCAAATACAGCACCCGACAGCACGCACCCAAGGACAATTCAAACTCCAATTGACCGCCACCATTCTAGCCAATGAAAGACGAAAAAAAATTAGTCGCGGAAAATATAACACGAAACCACGTATATACTCACCCCACACGGACTTGTCATAGAAATATATATGAAATTAATAAAGAGGTAAGAGGTGAGAAAGTAGACTTACGTCAAGTTAAAAGGACATATTCAAGGTCAAAATAACAATGAAGACCACTAAACCAAATAGAAGAGGTAATAGTACATCTACCATGACTGGTATCAAAACAAGATTTACCAAAGAAGGTTTAATGTGATGACGAATTGTTTTTTAACGCATAAAGGTGGCTTGAACTTTCTAATTGCTAGGGCTTCCACAAACTTTCGGATACGCCCCAAACACGTTTTATAGATAGGTTTAAAAGATATGTTAACATCAATTTTATGTTCTGTCTCCATAATATCTTTCGCAATAGAAGAGCTAGGTCTCCTATTCTCACCGTTAATAGGTTCTGAAGAATCCATTTGTTTCTGAAGCCCTTACTTGCAGAGATAGATGAGTTCTCCCTATGTATGTGTGTGTCCACACGTACATTCAAATTGGTAAACACAGTGGGACGTTACATCATTTTTCGCATGTTCGAAGGGCTTAGATAGACATAATGGCCTACATTCTCTATTATTATGATATTAACTGCATAAAACGTCTTTTTAACAGCAGAGTTCAGTCTTTGTCTAGTTATCAAGCTGGTATGATGTCCCATATAGGGCAGCTTGATGTACACGTCTTTCTTAGGTGTGAGTTGGAGAGTGCGTCCTGATGTTCTGACCACTTTATATCTCCTGATGAACTAGTCTGGATAATTGTTATCAACCAGAGTTTGTGTGAACTTTCTTTCTTCTTCATCAAGCGTGTCTTCAGTGCATATTCGTTGGATCTCACTGAAGAGGCACCTTACTAAAGCTCTTTTGTACCGAGCAGGGCAGAAACTGTGGTAATTAAGATACTGTCCTGTCCAGGTATGTTTTCTATAAATAGATCTTTTTATTGACCCATCAAGCCGTCGACTGATTCACAGCTATGTATCTTTACTGGTCTTATTACCAGTCTAGTGAGGTATAGGAGTGCGCTGGTCAGGATTCGAACCCGAAACCATATGCGTGTTTGACACGCAATCTATTGATGAACTACCGACTCACATTCTGGTAAATAGCACTGACTAAGATAAACTGAAACAATCGCATTTTGGAGTACAATTCCTGTTTTATTTCACAACTAATCAGCCTTTAGATTTCACCTTAAGGTTTCCGCATAAGTAAATCACTGATTAAGTAAAACTAAGTTTCAACTGAAATAAATAATAATATACTTTTTTTTATTTAACTTTAGCGTATCCTTAATCCTCTCAAAGTGAGTGAGTGAGTTAGTTAGTTAGTTATTTAATTTCCCAAGATATCTAGTATCTTAAAATGATGAATATATATCTATTTATAAATATATATAAATATGTATATATTGTATGTATATGCATGCAAAAGATGCAATCTCTGTGTTGTAAAGGATATGAGAATTACAGACACGATATTTTCAGGTACCTAAAGTTTTCCAGTCTTCAAAATTACTCCTTCCCTTTTTTCCCCTCCTCTAACTTCATTCAATCTACTGATTCTGCACTGATTAAAACTTTCTGACCAAACTGCTGGTTAGATAGAAAGTCTTGCTTCATCCATATTAGATATGCAATAGTATGCATATATATATTCTACCAGAATGCCTAAATTCTCCACTTACATTCATCTCACTTATTTCCACTTCTTCTTCTTGATAACGCGAAATTTATTTGAATGATGAATTTATCAGAGATCTTGAGAGAAGGAGTCTTTTCAAAACTTTTGTTAGTTTTATATTTTTTCACCTGTAAGTTAGATTTTTTGTTTGACGTGATTTTATTGATCATAGAGACATAAACAAACCTTCTTTTTTCTTATCTACAATCTTGAGAAGGCGAACTACTGTCATCCCAGTTTCAATTTGCTTATTTTTTTTCCTTCTGTGCTTTAAAATTTGTCTAACGAGTGGATTGATTTTCCAGGATAGGGCTTTCCTAGATTTTGTGAATAGCCTTGCCTAGCTACCTTGAACTTATGACCGACCACCTGATGGTAAACTATACGCCAATCAGCATAAGGCAGGAGATTCAGGTTTTCAATACGAATATGTGAGGTGTCATCAAACGCATTTTCAACAGTCCACCCGGAGACTTTCATTAACAGCCAGATGCCTTTCGCTGCTTTGATACTAAAGATTAGATGGCTGACCAGACAGGTGGAGTAATAAATAACTCTAGCAATAAACCAATCAAGTACATATTATTCCATAGAAATGTGCTTAAGGAAATGGAGATAGGTCGGACACTCGCTGAGTGATATTGCTCATCATGCCATCGTTATAGCGGAACCCAAACGGGAAACGACTGCGTGGGCAATCGTGGGGCGATCAAAAGAGGACTGAAGGTGTGGTGAGAGCAGGCCGTGAGAAAATATGAGCAAGGCTGATTCAACAACCAATCACAGCAAAGTTAACGTGGCAAAATATGATTCGCAGATAGAGAACTCTATTTGTCGAGGAATCCCGAAACGACCAATCAGAAGCCTGCGTTTGTCCGCCTAACTTCTGATAAACAACCAATCAGATGACTGCGCTTGTCTACTTGCATAAGCTATAATGATGTATGTGAAATATGTATAAATACGTGTTAATTTTCATAATAAAACGATCTGTTGCCTGGCCCTTGTCTTCTGTTGTTACAAAGGAAATAGAGTAAAACATGGAAATAATTATACTAATGATAATAATTTACTTTATTCCCAAAACAGTACTTATAATACAGAATGGAATTCTCAGCATTTGTCACAAGACTTTGCATCTGATTTACTCAAAACACAAATAAAATCAAAAATTACAACAAAAGCAACCAGAGGAATTTGTCCACATTTACGATAGAAAGTCAAAAATATTCGAAGCACGAATTGAGAGTATTAAATATAATATTAATAATAACAGTTTGTTTCCAACAGTACTGGCGATTCAGTTTCCCAACTTAAGCATGTCACAGATTATTGAATCTAATGTTCTGTTGATATAGTATAGTGAGGGGATATACAAAATTAACAGTCTTAACACAGCTTAAATGATCTTCACACTTATGAAAGAAATAAACAAAGACGAAAAATTGAGACGATTATAAATATAAGAAATACAATAACAATAAAGTTTGGTACTCTAAGCGTAGAAGAAATGGTTTATTTAGTAGTGCAAAGAATGTTAGTTAGTTGACGCTTGACACTATTTTCATCACATAAAGTACGTGCCAAGCCTGGTATAGTAAAATTTGTATACTTAGACATAGGTGCATAAAGTCTTCTGAAAAGACTTCTTGTTTTACCTGAGGAGACACAAGGTTAGAGCTGAGGGTGCTGGTGTGGATGCTCACAGTCTGATAAAATTCCTTTAGCAAATTTGTTGCATGACATCAAGTGCCTATCAATGACAACGCCACCGATTTTGCTCAATAGGATAGCATACCTGTCGTCCTAGTGACAGTCTTCCGAGTTCTACGAAGTATGACATAGACTTTTTAAGCATTCCAGGAAAGAATAAGGTTGAACAGTACAGCAGAACAGGTAAAATACACGAGTTGACAAACTGTAAGAGGAGTAGTCGAGTTATGTCTGAGTGCCTTAACTTCTTAATATAAAAAGTCAGACGAAATATTCTTTTAGAAATCGCCAAGACATTGGAAGAGCATGATAGGTCAGAAGAAAGAATTAATCCAAGATACTTAACTTCAGACTTGGTTTCTATATCAGCATTATCAATTTTGCAAGGTTTATAGGAACCAACAGCTTCATTTAACTTTCCTTTACACCGGAAACTGAAATTAACAGTCTGATATTCGAAAGGATTTAGTTTAAGGACGTTACACGAAGACAATTCACTAATTCTTGATAAAAAGCTTTTCATTTTAGTACAGTCTAGCTGGAAGTTAACAGACATTGAAATAGTTATATCATCGGTATACTTAACAAAGTTCACTTCATCAGAGTGAGGCAAGTCATTCAAGAAGAAAGAAAACAGAAAAGCAGAAAGGACACCGCCTTGAAGGACACCAGCCTTAATAAGCAATCGATTGGACGACTTCCCATGACATACAGTGTTCTTCTTTCTTCGTGAGAAATAAGAATGCAGCCATTTGACAACCCGACAGTCAGTTTGAGTTTCAGCAAGCTTGTTTAACAAAATGTCTATAGGTACTGGGTCGAAAGCAGATGTGTAATCTAGGAAGGTGCAGCGAATAAATTTAGCCCCCTTGTCTAAGCTGGAGACAATGTTATGATACAAGACTGCAACTGCATCTAAAGTACTCTTGCTGTATTTACAAGCGAATTGTTTTAGGGTGGTTAAAGGTTTTAAGTGAACGTTGAAGATTAAGTAAGAGTAACTTTTCCATAGCTTTTAGAAAAGGGGAGGTAATAGCAATAGGTATAAATTTAAAACATGTTCCAGTAGACGGCTTAGGTATGGATACAATTTTATTGTCCTTCCAAATGGCTGGCACAACATTTTTGGAAAAAGATTCATTAAATATGTCCATGGAGTCGAAAGCAGATGTGTAATCTAGGAAGGTGCAGCTATTGAGGCCCTACGTTCCCATCGGAACCTAACGGATCAATAAATAATGAAATAATAATAATGCTGCATGAAGAATATCTATTCTTAAAAGTTCTCCTTACTTGTGATGACCACTTACTTAATTTTTATCAAACAACTTCATTTTTTCACTCACTCTTTTTTGATCTCGAACTTATCTATTCCTTTATTCTACTGAATTATCTACAAAATTATGCATTGAAGCACCGCAGGCTCCAAACAGCAGAGGCTATTGCAATTCGCCTCAAACAGCCAGCGCTCTGTATCCAAACTTACCTGGCGCCGGGTTCAGGGTGATCAAGAATGCTCTGACCCCGGGTGGAGGCTCACCATTGAACCTCGGTGGGTTGAAACTCGCAACGGACTCTAATCTGGCGCGCTCGGGCGTGTAGTTTTTGTCAGTGGGGGGCCTCAAGGTCCTCCTTTTATTTGTGTGCGTCGGTGGCACAGTGGTTAGGACTCTCGCCGACCATGCACATGGTCCGGGGTTCGAGCCCAACCCGACGCACACCTGATATCTATGGTCGGCCTGCGAATTTTGGGCTACCGATATACACGCTGAAAATTCCATACTTGTACCAAAAATACAGTGTGGAATCAAGCTGTAATCAAAAATAAATAAATAAAATAAAAAGAAGCAAGTCCAGCCCCTACTATTGCCCTGGCCTTCAGTAGAAACTTTAAACTCATGAATTTGTAATATTATCCTTCCTAATTCTTCTGACATTCAGCTTATTTTATGTTGATGCGATTCAGCTGTAATCTATCAATATTATTGATTTGATGTAATTTAAACAATAATGAAGCCCTATGTTCCACTAGGAACACAAGGGAACAATAATAATAATAATAAACATTAATGTTGTTCATAACACTAACTCATTCACTCACTATAATATATGTATAAATGTAGAGCCTGATGATGATGAATTTATCGAAAAGAGTACTCTGTGTTCAGTATCCATTCTTTTGAAAATTTTAATGGGCATTTTTAATCAATTATACAGCTGTCTTCAACTCAACACTGAATAATTATTTTTATCAAATTGCAAGTGTACTACTGTATCAAGATGCTGAATACTCTTCGATTTTTTTTGTCAAGCTCATCGGCTGTATCGTTAAGCACACGACATTAACTGAATTCTCTACTCGCTTTTATTGTTGCAAGTACGTCAAATTTCCGGAAACTGTTCTAAAAAAACTGTCAAAGAAGGAATAAGGCAATTCAAGAACCGTTATTCTCACATATTTCACTTGCTAAGTCCAGTAGATATATATATATATCACTGAAATAAAATCCTACAAGCTAATTTTTCAATGTGTCAAAATTTTTCTAATGTACTAATCAACGAAAATTTAATCACTTTTTTCTGTAACTCTGTCAAAAGAGTCCAAAAATGAAGAAACAGAAAAATTTACAGGCGAAAATTTCTGCATTCACGATTTTTCCCTACCTCCTTGTATACACTGTGCTTACTGTTGAAGTTGCAGTTATTGACCATCGATCAGTTGAATGACGCCTCTTCTAATTAATATGCGCATTGGAAAGGAGAAAAAGTAAGAAGTCCTCCTGTCCAACAGGAAAGCTAACTGTAAACTATTAAAATAAGAAAAGCAGCGTATTTAACATAGAATTTTCTTAATCTTCCAGTCATCCAGAGATAATCACTCTGTTTGTTGGCTTACAAAAAAGAAATGGTATCAGAGTGATACAAGGGATTATCACGTCATCAACTGCCAATTAGTTTCTACACGGAACGTAAGGCTTCAGCAGTACATTGCTGTTTCACTCGGTTCTCTGCAGTCATTTTTGGCTGGCACCATGATTACCAATAAGGTTTCGCTTCTGTAAAAAATTATATTTGTAAAATCTCAGCGAGATTGAAATGAGTAATTTCAACGTTTCGCTCGGCAATCTGGTCCTAACTTATTCAGGGAAATCAGTCGAAATTAACAAAACAGAGCTTCATATATAAAAGGAACATCTCTTGTTTTTAAAATCTTTGTCCAACCACATGAGTCATGAAACAGGCATCAACAAGCATAATAAACAAAATTGTATGAGCTGTGATCAAAATTTGACCTCGGATTTACAAATATTGGTTTATCTTTGTTAAACACTTAACACACTTAAACACTTAAACAGAGTGTGCATGCGTGTGTGGACAAACGGTTGTCAAACATTTGTTAACGTCTCCATAAGAAGATATAGACAATGGGGAATTCGGACCAAGTATTATTA
Source organism: Trichobilharzia regenti (assembly GCA_944472135.2). Lineage (NCBI taxonomy): Eukaryota > Metazoa > Platyhelminthes > Trematoda > Strigeidida > Schistosomatidae > Trichobilharzia > Trichobilharzia regenti. The sequence goes on from OX235264.1 coordinate 108,303,112, forward strand.
ATTAGTGATACATATCCATTTGTTCTTTATTTATTAATCAGGAATTCCTATGCATCAGCTAACATCACACCTTCATGTCTGTTCAAACTGTTAGTATCTAGAATTTTATGATTGGACGTATTGTCAAAATTATGGTGTTTAGGATTAGAGTTTAGTTGAAGCACTCTGTCAAACTTATTCCTTTGTCTTCTTTCTGAAGACTGAGTTGCATTATTCAGGTTACTCGACAGCTATGGATTTAGGATATGCATTCAGTTGCAGACAACGGAGAGTGGAAACACGATGATTGTGCCAATTACATAGTTTCTTTGTTAATTTAATTCGATTGCAAAATAATTCAAATGAACCGTCGTCAAGATTTGACAGAATAGTTCTATAATATTTGGGTGCCGAGTGAGAAGTAGACATTTGTAAACAGTTGTATTTGTGAAATTTCATCGAGATCGAATTGAGTAATTCCAACGTTCAGTGCATAAAATGTTTGCTTATTATACTTGTTGATACGTGTTTTATGACTCATGATTGGACAAAGGTTTTAAAAACAAGAGATGTTCCTTTTATATATCAACCTCTGTTATGTTAAATTCAATTAATTTCCCTGAATAAGTTAGGACCAGACTGCCGAGCAAGACGTTGGAATTACTCATTTCAATTTCGCTGAGATTTTACGAATGTAATTTTTTTTTACAAATGTCTACTTCTCACTTGGCGCAAAATATTTTAGAACTATTCTATCAAATCTTGACGACAGTTCATTTGAAGGTGTCGCTTCATTAGGGATCCCTGACTCATCTTCCTCCGTTTGGATTCCTTTCAAAGCTCAGCTTGGCACATGATATCAATCAATGGTCACCTCAGTACATATCGAATGCATCTCACTCTTTTTTCCGTAAATTCGTAGCCTAATAGTTCCCTGGGTAGTTGGCTGCAATATCATGGTTCCATGTTACACGCCTTCTACGGTCATCTCATTTTCAATGTAACAACTGAAAGCATTTATTTGGTGGTGAAATTCTACAGTCTGTTAAATATGCCCATGGGGGAATTTTCGAAAAATCAGACTCAAACTACGTTTGTCACTGTCAAGCATTCTACCACAAGACCACCGATGGATAATAGTGTATGCGAAATTCAGCCACAAGTAATTACAGATAGTGTAACTATCTTGCTATTTAAATATTTGATTGCACGGAGGATTTGATCATGGGCTAACATCAGTTAGAGAACCACTGGAAAACCTGGGAATACTAGACATCTGTTTGTGTTGTCCTAGTTTAGGACTCTTCAGCAGTACGCCCCCACCGGGGTTCGAACCCAGGACCTTCTGGTTACAAGTTGAGCTAGCTCGTAGACCAATGAGCCACTGGTATCCAATCCAGTGGTCCTCGAATTCTAATTTCTGCCAATTAACAGCATAGCGCGACCATTTCGCAATGTCTTCTTCGATGAGTTACTGCCTCATCTTCAACCTGCTGTAATCATGGCTTTCCACTAGCTGTCAAGTAATCCCGGGTTTTCCAGTGGTTCTCTAATTGATGTCAGCTCATGTTGAAACCCTCCATACAATCTAACCAAATCCCTACAAAACCAACACCCGAAAGTTTAAGTATTTAGCACTCCTGCATACACTTGAATGCTTCCACAAAGGGATTTCTTCAGAAGTTGACATTATGTGGAGATGAAAATGAGACCTGATAACAACTTTACTTTGATATCGAGATCCTTGAAATTTATACAAATCGGAAATTATAACTGGTTGAAATCTAGTCATCTGTGTGAGTGATAATGTGATTTGTATGGGGATGATCAATCTAGATTACGCTTTGAGGCTATGAAACTTCCATTACATGTCGTGCTCAAAAAATGAAAAACAAATGGTCACAAAAAGTGTCTGCTTCCCTATTAATATATGTGTGTAAAACTTGAATAATGTGGTAATATATATTGCATAATAGTTTGTTTATTAGACATATCACACAGTGAAACAGTATGATTCACTGGATGACGTTTCGAACAAAATTTATTGTTCATAATCATATCAATTATAATCACGCAACTTCGAAAGTTGAATTTTATAGTTTTCTTTTCATTTTCTTCTTTGTCGCAGGGTTAGCAGAATATTCCAGATGTCTGAGTGGATGTGTGTTGAATCATTTCTCTTGCACACATTTCTAATTGATTCGGTAAATAAAACACCGAATTTTTAAACTGTTATCTCAACCCATCCTTTTTGTATGGTTGAACTGAACTATTCTTCAGATCTCTTATCTTGTTCGTGTTAGCTAATCTTTAATTTGCTAGGTTTTTGTGCTCTGCCAGTTGGACCAATTTTGTTCTACTACCTTGATCTGTTCGGTTCTTAGACTTATTAGCTGTACTTTGGTTGTGCTTGTATCATGACAGCTCCATAGGATTTTAAGGTTTAAACATTCCATTCATTCTGTGTCAGTTATATGTCTGAAACTTGTATTTACTTATTTCAAATGAACTGATCTAGAAATCTAACAACCACGAACTTACCAAAGAGAACAGATTACTTTGTTCAAATTTATCTGAGGAAAATAATTCTATGAAATCTAAGAACAGTTGTCATTTCAATCATAATCCAAATGTGCAGTGTCTGTTTTTGCTGCTTTCCCCTATTCTTCTCCTTTCATACAGAATATTTAGCTGTTAATTTGTATTCATTGTTTTTACGAGTTGATCACGGATTGATATCAGTCAAAGAAACATTGATAACCAGGGAGTACTGGACAGCTGCTGTTTCATCCTTGTTTGGGAATCATCGGCAGTACGCACTCACCGCCAGGGTTCGAACCCAGGACCTTCCGGCAACAAGGCAAGCGCGTATACCATTCAGCCACCGGGACGTGATTCAGCTCATGAATACTAGCTTCTATCAATTCGCAATTTAGCATGACCTCAACCATTGTTGGCGTACTGCCGATGATTCCAAAACTAGGATGAAATAGCTGCCCAGTGCTCCCTGGTTTTCAATGGTTCTCTAACTGATATCAATCCGTGATCAACTCGTAAACCTCAACTAATCCTTACAAACCAAACTATAGAAAATGTATTCATTGTGTTCACTGTCCATTAATTTTTTAGTTGGAAATTATTCCTATAAAGGAAACCATATCTGTGGATTCGAACACTAGGGGAAAACTGACTACTTTAGGCATTCTCCAAATGTCATTAACAATCTGAATACTGTTTGATGAAATTACTACTGTTTGTTTCATACAGCTGGTCGCCTTTCACTGCGTGAATAAAGAAATAACGAACGAACGTATATGCAGTTTTCATAATACGTGCTCGTTTTACTTTGTGGATTCTCTGCCTTCAACTGCCTACAGGCCAAATAAATCAATTAAATGTTACAAAATTCTATCTGAAAATATGTTTTACAGTGATTTCATATTATAGATAGAGAGTATAATCAATACAATTTCAAACATGATATAAGTAGACAAGTATTTAATGTTAAACCTCGCCAGATTACTAGCTTGCTAGTTTTCTAGCCGGTCCCAAGCCTGGATAAAGAGGGAGGGTTGGGGCGTGATGCTAGCAACTCCACCTCCGTAAAACAAACGAATCGCTACAGAAACTTCAACGAATAAATATATTAAAAATTCTAAAAACATAAGCAATAGCCTTACTTTTCGCTGGAATCGGGGAAGTGAAATGACGCAGGCTGGTGAAAGCCTTCGGGAAGCCAGTCAGCCGATGTGCCTTCTTTCGATGAAAGCAAAAGTAAGGATGGGTACCTGGAATGTTCGTACAATGTACGAAACTGGAAAGGCTGCCCAGATAGCCGCTGAAATGAGAAGGTACAGAATAGAAGTGTTGGGAATCTGCGAGAGCAGATGGAACGGAACTGGAAGGTGCCAACTACCTACTGGAGAGACAGTAATCTTTTCCGGCCACCCAGAGGACAACCATGAGCACACCGAGGGAGTGGCCATCATGATGTCACCAACAGCAACCAAAGCTCTCATGCAGTGGGAACCAATCTCCTCCAGGATAATGACAGCCAGGTTCAACTCAAAAGGAAGGAAAGTTACAGTCATTCAATGTTGCTATGCGCCTACAAACGTCTCAGAACAAGAGAAGAAGGAGGCGTTCTACAGACAACTACAAGCAATAATGGACAACGTCCCAAATGGCGATATCAAAATCCTGATGGGCGACATGAATGCGAAGCTGGGAGGAGACAACACAGGAAGAGAACTCACCATGGGTCGTGAGGCCCTCGGCGAAATGAACGACAATGGTGAACTCTTCTCAGACTTCTGCGCCTTCAATGATTTGGTGATTGGTGGCAGTGTGTTCAAACACAAGGATATACACAAGACGACATGGATTTCACCAGATGGAAACACCAAGAATCAAATAGACTTCATCTCAATTTCAAGAAAGTGGAGACGGAGCCTACTGGACACAAGGTCAAGGAGAGGAGCAGATGTGGGTTCAGACCACTATCTAGTAGAAGGGACTTTCAAGGTGAAACTAAAAGCCTCGAGGATAGCTGGGGATAGGCCACAATGCAAGTTCAACACTCAATTACTGAAGGACACAACCACAAAAGACACCTTCACTGCAACTGTCAGAGCAAAGCAGGAAACACTACGCGACATCACTGAAGAATCATGCGTGGAAGAACATTGGAAGTCTCTGAAGGCGATTCTCAACGAAACGTGTTCAACGGTTCTAGGAAGAAAGAAGAGACAAGACAAGGAATGGCTCTCAACGGACACTTGGAAATTAATAGAAGAGAGGAGAATGGTGAAAGAGAAAATGATTCAATGCAAGGACGGACAGGAGAAGGAGACGATGAGCTCAACTTACAAAGCAGGGGACAAAGAAGTGAAGAAGAGTGCTAGGAAGGACAAAAGACGATTCTACGACAACCTGGCCACTGAAGCTGAGAAGGCAGCAGGCAAAAGGGACCTGAGGACACTATATCAGATAACCAAATCTCTATCCGGGAAGAGATCAACACAAGCGAAACCTATAAAAGACAGCCAAGGGAACCCAATTACCAAGGAAGAAAAACAGATTAAACAATGGGCGGATCACTTCAAAGGACTCTTGAACCGACCATCACCTGCAACCCGTCCAGAAATACCAACAACAGCGCGCACACAACTGCAAGTTGACACCAATCCTCCAACGAGAGCTGAAGTCTTGAATGCAATCAAGCTTCTGAAAGCTGGAAAAGCAGCCGGACCAGATGGAATACCCCCTGAAGCACTGAAAGCAGACCCAGAGACTACAGCAGACATGCTGACTCCATTATTGCAAAAGGTCTGGAAGGAGGGAAAGGTGCCTACTGACTGGAGGAAAGGTTACCTCGTGAAACTACCAAAGAAGGGCGACTTACGCCTCACTCTGCAAGAACTGGCGAGGAATCATGCTCCTATCGACGCCAAGTAAAATCCTGAGTCGCATCATCCTGGAGAGATTAAAGGACGCACTGGAGACAGAACTCCGACCAGAACAAGCTGGATTCAGGAAAGGCAAATCATGTACTGACCAAATTGCAACTCTACGCATCATCATCGAACAAAGCATGGAATGGCAATCAAACCTCTACCTCAACTTTATAGACTTTGAGAAGGCCTTCGACAGCGTTGATCGTGAAGTAATTTGGAAATTACTCGAGTACTACGGCGTACCCCAAATATTCATCAACCTTATTCAACAGCTGTACGACAACGGCACTTGTCAAGTGATCCACAACGGAAAACTCAGCGAGGCGTTTGGAGTAAACACAGGAGTCAGACAAGGGTGCTTATTATCACCAATGATATTCCTAATTGTGGTGGACTGGATTATGCGTCAGAGAGTGGTGGGAAACGAGAAGACAGGGATATCCTGGACCGACGTGAAGAACCTAGAAGACCTGGATTTCCTGCGTGGATGATTTATGTTTGATGTCACACAAAATCGAAGACTTACAAGCGAAAACCGACAAACTGGTCGAAGAAGCAGCCGGCGAAGACAGGACTCCAGGTAAACATAGACAAGACGGAGGTTATGAAAATAACCAACCAACAACAGCAACAACATCCAACGTCAATCACCATCAACGGGAGGGATTTGAAAGAGGTTACTTCATTCACTTATCTAGGAAGCATTGTCTCAACTACATGAGGAACGGACGAGGATGTCAAATCGAGCGAGAATCAGGAAGGCGAGAAACACATTCATCAACCTGAAACCAATCTGGAAATCTTCATCACTCAGCATCAACAACAAAATTCGATCGGATTTTCAATACAAACGTCAAGTCAGTTAGCTCTTCTATACGGATCATAAACTTGGAGGGTCACAAAGAATATTTCCAAAAGATTCCAGAACTTTATTAACAACTGTCTTCGCTCTATAATGAAAATCAGGTGGCCGGAAAGAATCACCAACAAGGAACTATGGGAACAAACAAAGCAAGAACCAATCGCCAACCAACAAATATGCAGGAGAAAGTGGAGATGGATTGGACACTCGCTGAGGAGGCCGCCGGGCGACATCCCACGCGCGTCAGGCCATTGCCCGAGTGAAACCAGGCCGAAAGGTAAGAGGCGAGTGAGACATCAGTGCAAGAGTGACATGGAGGAGATCGTGTGAAGAGGAGTTGAAACAGTATGGACTAACATGGATGCAGGTGAAATGTACAGCAGAAGACAGAAGCAAGTGGAGACGTGCAGTTGAAGCCCTATGTTCCACTAGGAACCCAAAGGAGCATTAATAATAATTTAGTTTAAAAAAAATAACTATTTATGTAGAAAAAGGCAAGGATTTTGAATTCATATTACTCTTTGACGTCGTCATTTAGATCCTCTGGATGGATTTCGCAAGATCGCATATCGAACTTTGAAGGATTCTTCAAAAAAGGTGCTGAATATCCTGAATTCATGAAATGCTCCATTAACGAGCTATGAACACAATCAGCTGCACAGTGTTCCCACACGAGTGTTACAAGCAAACTTATGATACCATCAATGTTCTTAGCTTCACAGGAGGCACTAAGCTTGTATATACCTATTGGTGTGTTCCAATGTAACAGATTGTCTTCTGTGTGATGGCCGAATTATTTCTTGACGACGAAGTATATTTCGCCGACAGATTCTAAAAGCAACTTTTCCGGAATTTCTGTTTCAGTATCATTTTTAAGTTTCGAAATCAGAAGCAAAATCTAATTGGTGGTAAGCTGGACTTCCTCAACAGCTTTCTTTGGTTTCAAGTAAGTTGGAACCACTTTCCATAAGGACTCTTCGAGAATTCTATAGCATTTAGGAGGAATAATAATGTAACTATGCTTTAGACCCATCTGCATTCCATAAGTCTATATAATGTATATGAAGACAAGATAAAATCACTTCTTCGAAGAAGCTTTTTCAATCCATTACATAATATATGTGTAAAACTTGGGCACTGTGGTAGTAAGTAATTCCATATTAGTTTGTTTATTAGATGTATCACATAGTGAAACAGTATTATTTACTGGATGACAAGGTTTGGAACAAAACTTATTTATTGTTCATAATCATATCAATTGTAATCACACGACTTTGAAACTTGAGTTTTATAGTTTTCTCTGTCCTCTTCTATTTGTCGTCTTTGGGGTATTAGAATTTTCCAGATCTCCGACTGGTCAGGTGTTGAATCATTCCTATTACATGTATTTGCAGTTGATTCGATAAACAAAGCTTCTGTTATAAATCTCTCCCTCCATTCACCCTATGACATTAGAGTTTACAACTGTCATCCTGTCCCATCGTATTTCATGACTGTGTGTAACTGGGTGTAGTGCTATGACTGAACTATTCTCTAGATTTCTTATCTTATTTGGGTCAACCAATCTAGATTTCGCTAGGTTTTTGTGCTGCTCGGTTAATCTGACTGCCCCTGTTCTACTAGTCTGACTTATGTATTTGACCTGATAATCATTAGAGGCAGGGTATTAGATAAACTAAATTGTTTTGTTTTAAAGGCTACACAGGATCCTTTAACCAACAAAGCTTGTTTCTAATTGAGTCTGTGGGTTTGAATCATAGTCATTTTTATTCCTGCTTTGTTTATCGAATCAACTTAGAGAGAATACGTTTAATAGGAAGGATTCAACACCTGTTCCAGATATCTGAAAAATTCCACTATCCCTACGACGGCGAATAGAAGAGAACAAAGAAAACTTTAAAACTCAAGTTTTAAAGCCGTGTGACTATAATTGATGATATGATTATGAACAATAAATTTTAATTGAATTTGAGAGTTTCCTGTCGATTGACTGGATTGCAGTGCTAGTCGGCTTCTTGTGCAGATGCTTCGACAACGTCTGGGCACTTAATTAGAATTTGTGGATGGTGACTAGCAGTGGAATCCAGGATGCGCATTTCGTCCTTTTTGGGACTCGTCGGCTGGATGTACCTGCGTTTCCTAGTGAGTGATGATTTTCCCACCACCGAGGCTCGAACCCACTGCCCTTAGTTTCAAACGTCAAAGCGTTATCTACTAGACCACTTGGACCACAACAGCCATCTCTTGTGCAACGGATCATCTGCACAAGAAACCGACATGTCAACCTCAGACCGAGCACTTCGGTCCAGTCTATCAACGGGAAAATCTAAAATTCAATTCAGTAATGAATGTGACCCGTTGCACAAGAGGTGGCCAGCTCTTGTGGCACAAGTGGTCTAGTGGATAACGCTTTGACGTTTGAAACTAAGGGCAGTGGGTTTGAGCCTCTGTGGTGGGAACATCATCACTCACTGGGAAATGCAGGTACATCCAGCCGACGAGTCCCAAATAGGACGAAATGCACATCTTGGACTCCACTACTAGTCGACATCCACAAATTAAACAATAAATTTTGTTCGAAACCTTGTCATCCAGTAAATAGTGTTGTTTCACTGTGTGATACGTCTTATAAACAAACTAATATAGAATCCATTAGTTAGTTGGTGGGGTATACCTGAATCCTCAACGAACATTAGTATTCACATTGGGATTCAAAACTAGGTCGCCGAGTGATTGCAGCCATTTCTTGTTGAACAGTTGTCATTTCTCACTTACTTGAGTTATTTTGGTATTTATCGTTGTCAAGTCCCGAGTAAGATGAACAATCGTGTTGTGGATTCCATTGGGGTAGCCACAACAAACTAGACTTCAGATATCACCAATGAGGCCGTATTATATTCTGACATATGAATAGAGAACAAATATTTTAATGCAATTCAGTGAGGCAATGGAAAGTGCAGACAAAAATAACTTAAGAAAAATTCTTCAACCTCTGAGTTGCTTCTCTTTTTTATAAAAAGGAATTCATTTTACTCATAGTGGATTTTTCCATTCACTTTCTAAACTCACGACATCCTCTTGTAATTTCACGCTTGATTAAGATTCTTTTAATGGCTTATGGTATCTTGTTTCTAAATTGTCATATTATATCATTTGATCTATTTTCACAATGCTCAACTATTTTACAGAAGACATTAACCACTTTTTGGCGGTTTTTATCTTTCAGCTTCACTTACATTCTTTTTCATATCATGCCTAAGACATTCAATCGACAGGTGATTTTATGACTGCCATCTGAAGTCAAACTTAAAATTACTTCAGATGAGACAATAGTCTAAGATGAGAACTATAATAATTGTGACAGTATATCTGGGGGGGGACAGTGAGTTGCTCAAAGAATATACATAACTTTACTGAACCTTTTGCTTTATAAAGTGAATTCTACTCAATGAAGCAACAGCTTATATAAGGTCATGTCAAGGGAATCAATCCTAAAATCTTCTTATATTTCTGAAGACTCTCTGAATCGACAACCACTAAGCACACTTTATCGACTTTAATTCCAAAATAACACAATAGATGACAAGAAATTGTATTCTTCGATTGTTGAAATCAATATTCTCTACTACGTCTATAAAACAAATGTGTTTTCACGAGGAATGTATTGTACTTTTATTGGTATTCCTCCGTTTTTTATCTAACTTATACACGATCGGATCACTTGCGCCTCCAAGTTGCCTGCCAATGGCAACCAAAGATAATGAACAAACGCTCAATGTTCATAGTTACTTACAGTCATATTTGTAATAATAATAATAATAATTGCTTTATTCCAAAACAGTACTTGTGATACAGAATGGAATTCTCAACATTTCACTACAGTATTGCGTCCAATTAGTACACTATCAATAAATAAAATTCGTTCGTTTTGACAACAACATATTAGCACGTTGGTGACAAAGCAAAAAGTGAACAGATTGTTTGAAGGTGTTAGAAAGTAAACACTAGCACATTTACTGGCGTAAGCGGTAACAAAAGGTCAAGATATACAGAGTGTGAGAGAACGAAGAAGAATGTTTTAAATAGGGTTTGTAAGGAAGAGAGAAACAAAAGAGCACATAACAAAAAAAAGAGAGAGAGAAAGGGAAAAGAAAGGGCAGAAAGGAAACGTTGTAGCTATAAATGATATGAGTTGGAAAGACGAGATCCAGTTGTTCTACTGACTATTTAGTAAGTTATAGGTATCACGCCTAATTCTTTCTTTATCGCACAGAACACGAGCTAAGTAGGGTATGGCTGAGTTTTCGTACTTGTTAGTGAGAGCACATAGTTTTCTATATAGGCTTGTGCTTCTGCCTGATGATATACAAGGGAAGAGTTGCGAGTAAAGAGGGTGGTGTGAGTCAGATAGATAGAATGGATTTGGCCCATTTTTCACATGAGTCCAGGTGCCTGTCGATCAGAATATTATCAAGCTGGTTAAGTGGCACGTTGCTTACTCTGCTGACAACCTTTAACATCCTGCGTAATAAGATATATTCTTTCTTGAGTAGCCTTGGAAAAACTAAGGGGGAACAATGAAGAATAATAGGCAGAATGAAAGAGTTACCAAATCGTAAGAGTAAAGGTTGGGTTATTCCAGAATGTCTTAACTTCTTGATGTTTAACTAACAACATATTCTAACCAGGTGATCACTGATAATCGTTCACACTTGCCTAAAATCCACCTGATATTCTCATATCAATTCTTATCAAAATCAATCGGGAAGAAGTATTAGACTCATTACAATAAGGGTGTTTTGTATTTTCCAATGAATGAAAAACAAAACGATATTGCCGTTTTTACTGACGTTTAGCCATTTAATGCTGCTGCTAATAGCTTTATCAAAGTATTAATAAACCAGAATTCACAAAACCCACTCAGCTTATTTCTAAAAAATTATTCATCGTTCTTCAGCATGGGGTCACTTTTCCGTTCTCAGATTGGCTATTTGGCAAAGATAACAAAACCAGGTGTAGATTCCTGGATTTGATAAGTGTGTCAAATTATAAAAGCAGTGTGTGTGTGTGTGTTTACATAATGAAATTGCTTATCGCATTCGTGTTGATCTTGTCATTTCATGGGTGAGGGAGAGATCGTAACCAGGTCGAATTCTGTTTTACTCCATCATTCCTATTCAAACAATTTGGATTCTATTTGATATGAACATCTAAACTTTAGTTTAGATGTATGCGAATGTAGAACATTGTCCAAGCTCTATCGACTAAAACGAGGTCGATCAGGGTACTTAACCTTTTTCTGGAGATTTATCATTGTTTGAAAGTAAAACAAAAAGCATTTTCTCTTCAAGGTTAAATCTATACACTACAGCACTTGAAAATACTAAAGCGTATATTTCAAATTTTCACCCTAACACTAGGTGTGTAGATATTTTTTCTAAAGTTTAAACCAGAGAAATTATTTCATCATCATCATCATCAGGTGAATTAATTCTTCTGCTTCATTCATCAACTGCTTCAATTGCTCACCAATTTCAACCTTTTAGTCGAAACAACAAAAGTTCAGTTAGTATTAATTAAATGCATACTTTACGAAATGCCAAGTGGTAAGTGCATTCTCTTTTCGCATAACTGTAAATTACTTTCATATTTTAACAGATACAACTTTGATTTATCACTTGTAAACGGTTCACTTTCACCTGATGTTAATCATGTACTTTTTTATGCATTGTTTACTCCACAACTACATATAATGTACATAATTACCATCCCTTTTCTCTCTCTCTCTATGTATGTGTGTGTGTGTGGGTGGGTGCAAATCATACTTCAAGTGATGGGTTATATGGATCCGATTGATTTAAGGATGGATTAAATCATAAATTTATACATATCCTAAAAAATTAAAACTACTATAAAACCTTTTCGGAAAGAATGGATACTGAACAAAGAGTACTCTTTTCGATAACCCCTTCATCATCAGGCTCTACAGTTTCATATACATTATAGTGAATGAATGAATTACTGTTGCGAACAACATTAATGTTTAAATAACGTCAAATCAACAATAGCATCAATATAAAATAAGCTGAATGTCAAGAAAATTAAGAAAGATAATATCACAAATTCATGAATTTATAGTCTCTACTGAAAGCCGGCCAGGGTAGCAGTAGGGGCTGCCTGGACTTGCTTCTTTTGCACACGGAGCACTGGTTGTTTGAGGCGAATCTCAATAGCCTCTGCTGTTTGGAGCATGTGGTGCTTTGATGATTTTGGCAACTTATTAGGCACCCGGTAGATTATGGTGAAGGATTATTTAATGCTAGCTGGCTTTATGGCCGTCCGATTTGCATCAGATGGTCCAAAATCGAAATGTTAATGGTTTTAACTACACCTATTGTAACAACAGAAGACAAGGGCTGGCAACAGATGGTTTTATTACGAAAATCGACACGTATTTATATATATTTTATGTACATTAATAAGGCTTATGCAAGCAGAAAAGGGCAGTCTTCTGATTGGTTGTTTCACGGAAGTTAAGCAGACAAACACAGTCTTATGATTGGTTGTTTTCGATATTTCTCGGAAAGTAGAGCCATCTATCTGCGAATCATATTTGTCCATGTTTAAGTTTGCTGTGATTGGTTGTTGAAACAGCCTTGTTCATATTTTCTCACGGCCCATATTAGTGACCTAGACGTTAACGTAGATTATTGTCAACCAATCGGCTAGCAGCCTGCTCTCACCACACTATGCTTAGCCATAGTGGGAGATGTTCTGGAGCGAGCACGAAAAATCAAGTTGATAAGAAATAAAATAATAAATAATAATAAAATAATTACACCATCTTAGGCAGTTATCTGGTCTGCTTTTGCTCGTTTAGAAAACCAAACCAAATCCCTGTTATTAATAAATGCTCGTACGACCAAGTACTGGAACTCAACGATACCATATTTGGCCAGTCCTTGTTCTAAGTGACAGAGACATTGTTTAGCGCAAAACCTATGACTTACTTTGTTGTTAATAATATAATTTTGGCCCTTTTATTTCTCCCTTATTCTCTCTTATCTGCATTCTATAGTGAACACCTTCTTAAACATACCTAGCTACTTAAATTATTAACAATGGCTTACCTTTTATTTGTACTTTACTCTATTCCTTCTTTTGTGTGTCTACTGGTTCCGAATATATTAGCACTATGAGTATTACAAAATTGTCTTGTCATTAACCATCATGTAATATTAGTTTTGTGGTTGTTCTTTGTTCGGCATTATTTAACTGACAATCTTGGTTGTGAACGCCATTATCACCATCTTAAAAAAGTTTTTATTATGCAGGATTACTCACACTACCACTACAAACACCGCATTAGTGCTGACAATAAAAAACAACCCGGAAATGTTATTTTGTGATTGTTCAGTGCTGTTCAATCAATATTAACTAATCATCTTGGCGATAAACATTCTTAAATATCATTTCATAACTTCTAGTATGGCTATACCTTTACTGTCACCACGCATAGACATATCATACCTTCCACTACACAATACTGAGATATTATTTATTATTGTAGTTCATTTTCCTTTCTACTTCTTGATATTTTTTCGCATTTTTTTGGTGTTTTTCGTGTGTTTTTTTGTTTTTGTTGTTATTGTCTTTATATTTATTTTTTGAAATACTCCTTTTAAATGTGCGGTAAAATAAGATTCAATATTGTAGATAAAGTGCTGAATATTTCACACTGTATCTCTAGTACTTTTTCTGGGATAAAGCAAATTTATTACTATTAAAAAAAGACAGAAAGCATCAAACAGATGAAATGAATCATAGATTATAAGACTGGGATCTCCTGAGCACCGAAGGTGCAGTCTAGAACAACAACGAAATCTTACCAACTAAATCAACCGGTTCAGAGACCATTATGAGGTCGAGATCTGAAAATGTTGAGTAGTTGAAACTATTTGATGCTAGCTGAGGCTTTACACGGATGATCTAGCTGTTTCACTGCCTGTTAACTCTTCGGTAGAATGTAGTAAGATGTACAGCTTTCTGTCAGAAGTCATAAAATGGTCTTCGTCTGATGGTCTTAGACTAAATCCTTTCAATTGTTGGATTGTTAATTTTAGTTTCCAATGTAAAAGAAAGCTTAACGAAACTGTTAATTCTTATAACTGTTGTAGAATTGTTGATGGTGATATAGAAACCACGTCTGACGTTAATTATCTTGGACTAAATCTTTCTTCTAGTCTATTCCGGTCTTCCAATGTCTTAGCGATTTCCAAGAAATACTCCATTTGACTTCATACACTAAGAAGTTCAGGCACTCAGGCATAACTTAGCCTCTCCGCATTGTACAGTTTGTATTAGTAAATAAACAATTTTCTCAATCCTTGTTACACCAAGCTTAATTGTAATTATTCTTCTTATAATTTATTATAATCCTCTCACCTTTTTTATTTTCTCATAATTTTAAACATTTTAGCTCTGTAATAATTGTTATATTTTGTTTTTCCCTTCACCGTGTTATGTCGAGAGAAAATTAGATTCAGTGCTCTATAACATACTAAAATTTCCAAACTGTATCAACAATACTATTCGATTTATAATTCTCATTTTGGACTTTATTACCACTATAAATGTGAACAGGTTCCTGTGATTAATTTTACTTATATTTTCAGTAAATTAGATGGAATACTATAACAAATGCTAAGAATTTCATGTTGTACTATTAATACTGTTTTTAGATTATTATTATTATTTTATGATTATTATGAATTATTGATCGGTTAATGAAATAGATATTTGCAGCGTTAGCAGTGATGTTGACTTTCATGTCTGTTAGTAATGCTCTTCGTGATTATCGTTGGTTTGCGTAATCAAATCCACTATGCTCCGTATTAATTCAGAATCAGATGGCAAACTCTAAAGTTATTCAGATTTTACGTTTCTACTAGCAACTTTAATGTTCTTGCCGGCAGTAAACAGTCCACTACTTCTATATGTACAAACCAAGTTCACTTTGAACAATTTGAAAAATTTGGGCATTGAGTGGTAAATGATATTCATTACAATGAAGGTTTTTGTATTTCCCAATGAATGAAAAATAAAACGATATTGTTGCTCTTACTGACGTTTCGCTATTTAATGCTGCTGCTGATAGCTTTATCAAAGTAGTATTAAACCAGAAGGATTTACAGAATCTCAGCATATATATATAACAAAGAGTTAAGAGGTGAGAAAATAGACTTAGTTCAGGTTAAAGGGACATATTGGAAGTCAAAATACCAATGAAGATCACTAAACCAAATAACAAACGTAATAGTATATCTGTTATGATATCAAAATAAAGTTTACTAACTTGTTCATCGTTCGTCAGTCTGGGTCGTTTCTCGTTGTCAAGTTGGTCAGTTGGTAAAGATAACAAAACCAAGTGTAAATTGTTGTATTTGATGAGTGTGTAAAATTATAAAGGCAGTGTGTGTTTACATAGTGAACTTGCTTATCACAGTCGTCATTCCATATAGAGCAGAGACGTCAGATGATATCAGAAGAGTACTCAATCATCTAGACATTAGAGTTTTCTTCAAAACATCAGACACATACTACAAAGCAACCTAGTCCTTATAAAAGACCAAATCCTTGAGGATCCTCTATTTAATTGTGTCCACAAAATAAAATGCACGGAGTATGATGCGATATACATTGAAAACAAACATCTCGAGAAATCGAAATCAGAATAGATGAAAACCGTAAAGCCCCTGATCGACCACCGAGAAATCCAGTTGAACTAAATAGGCATGAAGAATCATCATCCAGAGGTCGTTTACAAGCTCGGCTTAAGAATCAGGCCAAAATATTCATTTGGACAATATTGAAATAATCCAGGGAAAACATTTCAGAAATGGCGAAGAACATCTAATATCAGAAGTATTTCATATCAAATAGAATCCAAATTGTTTGAATAGGAATGATGGAGTAAAACACAGAATTCGACCTAGTTACGATCTCTCCCTCACCCATGAAATGACAAGATCAACACGAATGCGATAAGCAATTTCATTATGTAAACACACACACACACACTGCTTTTATAATTTGACACACTTATCAAATCCAGGAATCTACACCTGGTTTTGTTATCTGTGCCAAATAGCCAATCTGAGAACGGAAAAGTGACCCCATGCTGAAGAACGATGAATAATTTTTTAGAAATAAGCTGAGTGGGTTTTGTAAATTCTGGTTTATTAATACTTTGATAAAGCTATCAGCAGCAGCAATAAATAGCGAAATGTCAATAAAAGTGGCAACATCGTTTTATTTTTCATTCATTGGAAAATACAAAACACCCTTGTTGTAATGAGTTTTCATACATTTATTCCCCTAATTAATTTGAACAAAGCAAGTACTACAGTTTTAACAGAATAAAGTGGTACCATCTTTTATTTCGTTGCCTTCTTGTCAGCTGCTTACTGGGCAAAGTCATTATTTATTTTACCTACAAAAACCAACACTTGAATATCGATGAGATGCTCACTAGCAACTGGCCTTATTCAGGTAGGCAGTTACCTAGGGTTCTAGTGAGAAGTCGTGACCAGTAGGGTGCAGCAGGTCGGTTGTGAGGACAAACACTCGCAGAAGACATTGTCTGGTGTCACGCTATGTCGTGAACTGTCAAAAGTTAGTATTCATGCAGTGGATCGGGTCCCAGTGGCTTAATGGTATGCGAGCCCAACTTGTAACCGGAAGGTCCTGGGTTCGAATCCCGGTGGGTGCGTACTGATGAAGAGTCCCAAACTAGGACAAAGCAGCTGTCCAGTACTCTCTATAGGTTTTTCAATGGTTCTCTAACTAATGTCAGCTCATGATGAAAATCCTGTGACCAATCAAATCCCTAAAAACCAGCACCTAAAAAACAATCTAAACATACTTGCACAGAGTTCATTTTAAACAAAAATCAATCGACCAATATACGTATACACTATATATATATATATATATATATATATATATATATATATATATATATATATATATATATATATATATATATATGCTATATTAAACACTATTCGTAAACGAGTGGATTGGAGTGAAATAATTTTCTGACTCCTGTCAGATATACTGACTTTTATGATAACTGTGATCAATTTCAGGCTGTTATCAGCTGAATGAAAGCTGCGAAACAGAAAGACTAAAGAGTTCTTCTTATCGTGCAAATATATATTCATCTCTACTTTGTTCAGACTAATCAAGAAGACCGGATATGCGAAGAACAGAAAACAGAAAAGTTTGAGTACACTAATTTGACTTATCAGCTTCATGCTGCCTCACGACAGCCTGTTATTTACACATGAAGTGCGCATATTTAAATTTGTTTTGTTCATTTAACTTTACTATATTTGCTCTATACTGATTCATTCATCCTGATCATTTTGTTGCGTTTATTTACCAAGATGAGATAAGCTACTTGAAAAGATTAAAGTAGCATAAGTTTTACTAATAAATATTATTTGGTT
The DNA here is from genome assembly GCA_944472135.2 of Trichobilharzia regenti. Lineage (NCBI taxonomy): Eukaryota > Metazoa > Platyhelminthes > Trematoda > Strigeidida > Schistosomatidae > Trichobilharzia > Trichobilharzia regenti. The sequence continues at coordinate 108,320,922 of OX235264.1, forward strand.
ATTACATTACAAATAAAAAAAATATATAAATTTCGAAGTATTTTCAATGGGTTTTCCTAAAATGTCTTAAAATTTATTATTATTATTTATTTAAACGCATAAAAAACTTGGTACAATATGGCACCAAGAAAGATGCGCCACACAATAATAATAAAACAACATAGATCAAAAAAGAAGGGAAGGAAAAGAAAAAATATATATAAGTAGAGAACGGATAAAGAACTTCATCTGGAAGGAAAACAGTCATCCTTAACAAGTTCAAACAGTGTTCGTTAGCTATCATCGGGAAGGGAAGAAAGAAGGAAATCACAACACATTCGCCACTGATTACGATTCTTGGCCATATCCGATAACGTTTCGAGCCATCGATTTGAGCTATCTCTCGGACCCCAACCAGGGAGTCGTGACACACCAACCGATGCTAATCTAGCACAAAAATCCTTCATCCCACGACGCCACGTCATGGACTGACCACCTCTCCGCCTTTTCCATCCCGTCCCAGGGCTAGCGAACAGAGACCTGTACGGAAGCCTCTGGGATGACATTCGGAGCACATGTCCAAGCCACCGGAGCCGGTGTTTCCAGATGACGACATTCAAGGAATAGTGATCTCCACTTTGTTCAAACACACGCCGCCGAACCTCAGAATTACTCACGCGATGATGCCATCGAACGCAAGCAATCCTGCGGAGACAGCGGTGATCGAACACGCAGAGTCGCCACACATCCTCAGCTCGGAGAGGCCAGGTTTCACAGGCGTAGAGCAGGACAGCTAGCACCGAAGCATTGTATACCCGACCTTTGACAGCCAGGCTAACGTCGCGACGGCGCCAGAGGTGGCTCAAGTTGATGTATGCCACCCTAGCCTTCATTATACGGTTGGAAATCTCATCCGTCACCCCTCCGCCAGCACTCACACAACTACCCAGGTACACAAACTTATCAACAACTTCAAGCGGTTCACCCGCAAGAGTGAGTGCAGGTACAGGCTCCTGCCAATCTTGTAACAGTACTTTGCACTTAGACGGCGCAAAGCACATACCATACTTACAGACACTGATCGCCAACTGATTAAGTGCGATTTGGGCAGCCTGCATGCTATCGCACAGTAAGACGATATCGTCTGCATACTCGAGGTCGAAAAGTCTATCTCCAGGTAGCAGATCTACACCACCTTCACGCACATCCTTCAGAGCTGACTCCAGAATGTCATCGATGGCAAAGTTAAAGAGAAACGGAGAGATTGGGCAACCCTGTCTAACCCCACTGTTGGTTGGGAACAGTGGTGATAGTTGGTTGTATGCCCTCACTCTACCTGAGGTGTTTCTGTATAGGGCTTTCAGGATGTTAACAAATTTCTCAGGTACACCTCTCTCTAACAGACAGTTCCAGAGCACAGTTCTGTCCAACGAATCGAAGGCAGCCCTAATATCAAGAAACACAACGATCGTTGGCCTGCAATACGTGTGGCGGTGTTCCAACAACTGACGAAGGGTGAACACCTGATCAATGCATCCACGACCTGAACGAAACCCAGCCTGCTCTTCGCGAATCAATCCTTCACGTATTTTGCACAGTCTGCGAAGCAAGACAGCAGCCAGTATTTTAGACGCGACTGGTAACAGACTGATACCCCTATGATTGTCACACGAATTACGTCGACCCTTTTTAAAGATGGGGACGATAATGGCTTCGTTCCACATTGATGGCACACTCTCTGTCTCCCACACCTTCCTGAACAACCCAGTTAGAGCCATTGTGAGAGTCTCGCCACCATCTTTAAAAAGAGCCGGGGGTAATTTGTCTGGGCCGGGCGCCTTATGGCGTTTCAGAACTTGGAGTTCCTTACGGACCTCCGCTTCGGTGGGTGGGTCGGTACTAACCGACCAAGGAGCACTCGGGCTAATGATAGTAGACACTGAAGCTGGTGGCCAGCTGAACTGCTTCCCGAAGTGCTCTGCCCAGCGTTCCAGGCGTCTTTTCAGGCTGGTAATTGGAGCGCCATCTGCCTCACAGACCGTCTCTCTGACACCTTGTTTCTTGCTGCCGGTGGCTCGTATGAGTTGGAACAGCTTCCGACTGTTGCCAGATGCAGCAGCTGACTCCATCTCACACGCACGTTCTGACCACCAGGCTTCGCGGTCCTTACGTAAACACTGTCTAATCTTGCGCGTGAGCGCCTTTCGCTGATTGTTGTATTCGCTGCCAGCCGGAATGGACCGGCGTTCATCCATGAGTTGCAAGGAACTCGCAGAAACCCAGTGGTTGTTAGCGGAGCATTCTTTCAAGCCGCAAGCGGCTACACTCGCCTTTTGCATGGCACCTTGCACATGAAGCCAATGTTCATCTATACTACTTGGGGGGTTGCTGGCAAGCATTGTTTTTAACTCATTCTGATATTTCAAAGAAGTAGCAGGTGCTACTAGTTTGCTCACATCAACGCTTAGACTACGGCTTTTACGAACCCCACCAAATCGCAAGACGAACTTGGCACACACTAACGCATGATCGGAGTCCAGGCATGTGCTCCAGAAGGAGCGACAGTCTTGTATGCATCCCCGCCACCGGAAACTGACCGCGATATGATCAATCTGAGTCCAAGCTTGCTTCGCAGAGGGAGGACGCCAGGTAGAGCTACGGCGATGGCTGTGCCGGAAGTTGGTGCTAGCTAGAAATAGGTTGTGATCCGCGCAAAGCTGCAGAAGACGGTCCCCATTATCTGACCTGCGACCATGTAGTCCCCACTGACCACCTAGACGATTCTCCTCTGAGCTTAGACGCCCCACCTGTGCATTCAAGTCCCCAGCCAGCACTACGATATCCCTCCGACCCGCCTGTTTCAAGAGATCGCTCAGTTGGTAGTAAAACTCTTAAAAGTCTTCAAATACCAATTATTATATATGACAGACGGGAAGACATCTCAGGTTCTACAGTTATACGTACCAAAATGAGTTAATCGCTTGGATACTGATGTTGAATTTGAAAACCTATTTAGTCAAACAATGGATCGAATTCCAGCATCCACCCTGGAACTGGAACGCTTCAAATCGAGTCAAGTGGATTATTGTTATCAGTACAAAAACATCAGATATGATATTCGAGGTTTCTTGACAAAGGAGCATAGAGAAGAACTAAAAAACTATTAAATGATGACGGATTGGTAATCATAACGCCGGATAAAGGATCAGAAGTAGTCCACCTCGAATTTTTTTTTACTTCGGCTATCTCCTACGGGAGGATGAGCCGGCTTCATGAACATCTCGAATCATCGCTGCCCAGGCGCGGCGATCTGATCCAAGGTTTTGCGACAGGGTTATCCAATTCTTGTTCCACAGACGGAGTCCGTAGACGGTTTGTAGCCCCAGGCACTCCATATCAGCCTTGACTGTACCAAGCCATGTCTTCAGCTGTCCACCCCTGCGACATCGCCAAGATGGAAATGGCGAGGGATTTAGAACTGATTTGACCAGATCGTCATCTGGTCGGCGCAGAACATGGCCAAACCACCGAAGGCGACGTTGTTGGACCAGTACTGGAATTTGGTTGATGTTGTAGCAACGACGACGCACTTCTTCGTTGGAGAGTTTGTCCTGCCAACGAACATGCAGAATGTACCTGAGGCACCAATGGTCTACTACCTCGAGTCTGCGTAAATCTTCCGCGCGAAGAGGCCAGGTTTCACAGCCATACAGGAGAACGGGTCGTATGGAAGCTTGGTAGACCCGAATTTTAGTCCTGAGACTGATTTCTCTCTTGCTCCATAGAACGCTCCTCAGCTGTAGAAACGCATTCCGGGCGTTGGAGATTCGCGCATTCACTTCGTTTTTCGCTTGGCCGTTGGGGAGCATTATGGATCCCAGATATCTGAAGGATGGCACAATTTCAATAGGTGCTCCATTTAGGGATAAGATTTCATCATTGCTGGTGGATGTGTTCGAAAACATTTTGGTTTTGGAAGTGTTAATTTTCAAACCGATAGTAGGCGCGAGGTGGTTTATCTGGTCGAGCGCCTGTTGCATATCGGGGAAGTTTTCAGCTAATAGCACGACGTCGTCGGCGAATTCGAGGTCGGTTATGTGAATATCGGGCGAAAGTTGGACGCCGTGGTGCTCGGTTAGGGCGTGCCGCAAAATCCAATCAATTGTGAAATTGAACAGGATGGGGGATGCTGGACAACCTTGCCGGACACCGCTGGTTACCTCAAAAGTGCGAGACTCTTCACCGTTCACTCGGACTCGAGCTTTGGTGTTGGAGTAGTATGACCTGAGCAGGTTGATTAGCTTGGTCGGAACTCCGTCGAGCTCCATTAGATACCAGAGTGCTCCTCGATCAACTGAGTCGAATGCCGCTTGGAAGTCGATGAAGCAAGCAACCGTCGGCTGTTGGAATTTGTCCCTGTGTTCCAAAATTCTTCGCAGTGTGAATAATTGATCAACACAGCCTCTTCCAGGTCGAAATCCGGCTTGATTTGGCCTTGTTCGCACGTGGCGTTCGGCCGCGAAGCGGTTCAGGAGAATGGAAACAAAAACCTTAGCAGCGATATCAATCAGACTTATGCCTCGGTAGTTCTCGCATATTGACCTGTCTCCCTTTTTGTGGAACGGTAGCAGAACTGAGGTGCTCCAATCGGAAGGAATGGTTTCGGACTCCCAAATTGAGCAGAACAGCGAGTGCAGTGCATCGATTAGCGCTGGAGTGCAGGCCTTGTATATTTCTGGAAGTAGACCATCTTCGCCCGGAGCTTTTTTGTTTCTGAGTCTGTTAATTGTTTTAGCTATTTCGGTTGGAGTGGGTGGATCGCAGTCAACTACGTAGGGTGTTGGTAAGTGTCGTATCGGTCGATGAGACGGTTGACCAGCGTTGCGATTGAGTAGCTGCTTGAAATGTTCGGCCCATCGTTCCATCTTACCATTGGTGTCCGAAATAATTTCTCCTGATGCTGTGCGTAACACAGCATGACTGTTAAGGCGTTTGCCAGATGATTGGCGTATGAGGCGATAAAGTTTTCCGAAATCGCCTACATTTGATGCTGCTTCCATGTTAGTCGCCACGTTAGACCAATAGCGATTTCTGTCGTTCCTAGCAGACTGTGTAGCTTTGCGCCTGAGGGAGCGATAAACTGGAGACTTTGCTAGGCGAGCGTCTCTGGCTTGCGAGGATAGAAGCATGGTGTGCTCTGAAATCCAGTCTTTCTGCTTCTTGGATGTGGTACCCAAATGCGACATTGAAGCTTTAGAGACTACTTCTTTGAAATGATTCCATCGTGTCTCGGGTGTATTAGAAGATGTGGATGTTGGTTCATCTGCGGCGCTTAGTTCGGCCTGGATTTGTTTGGACAAGGCTTGTCGCTTTGTCGAACATTGAAGCGGGGCAACATTGATACGCTTCGGAGGTCGCGCCTTCTGGCGTGTTGTTAAACGAAGTTTGAATTTCGCCCTAACTAGAGTATGGTCTGATCCCCCTTTATTTCCGGCCTCTGCTCCACGATAGGATCGACAGTCTTCCACCGAGGAGATCCAGCGTGAGCGCACTAGGATGTAGTCGATCTGATGTGCAGTGCGACCGTCGTTCGAATACCAGGTGAGAAGATGTTTTCTAGGGTGTTGAAATCGAGTGTTGGTGATATATAATCGATTGTAATCAGAAAAAGCTAAAAGTCTATCACCATTACGGCAGCGCTGATCGAGACCGTGTTTGCCTAGTATATGTTTTGTCGCGTCGTCTGAAGGGCCAGTGCGGGCGTTCCAATCGCCGGCTACTATGAGAACGTCACGCTTTGGGATTTTGTTGATTGCCTCTTGAAGATTGTCATAAAATTCGTCTTTGATACTTTCATCAGAGTCGAGGGTTGGGGCATAGACAGCGAGAACAGAAATGTCGAGCGGGGAACCCTTGAACCTAGCGACTGCAACTCTGGAGTTGACCGGTTCGAATGATATTAGGGCATTATTGGCTTTGTTACTGAGAGCAAATGCTACCCCATGTTGTCCCGAATTATTCTGGGGTCCACTATGAAGCAACCAGAATGAAGAATCTGTTCCAGGTACGGCTATTCGGCGGGAGCCATGATCGGGTAACCTCACTTCAGATAGACACGCTATGTCCACCTTGTAGTCGTATAAAGAACGCATGGTGATAGACTGGCTACCAGGATCCAACAGCGTCCTAACATTCCAGCAGCCAACAAATAGTTGGTTTCTAAGTGTTAATTTCCCAGCTGGCTTACTTTTCACACTGGCCACCGGGTGAGCACAGGGCGCGTCGCTTACCGGGAACGCCGTAGCATGGTGAGAGTTGTTTGTAAGAGAGTTCATGAAGTTTCATGGGAATTTGGTACGAGTGATGTCCCCAGCATCGCTCGGCCTTTTGTTTGAGAGTGCAGCTCTAGCCTTTACACAACCAAGTGTGACCTACAAGGCAGTAGGAGTGGAGTAAGGAGTCCACTATCCATTGGCAGCCGGTGACCGGAGTTCGGTTCATACGCCTTTTTGAATGGGGCCAGACATCCAGGACATCCAACAAGCCCTTTGTCCATACGTCTGACGGTGAGCTTCATACGCCAGTCGTTGGAGGTTTGGAATCAGGGTTTAGCCATCTCCCCTAGACTGTCATCCAATGGACAGTCAACCCGGTGGAGAGCGCCGGGCATCCGCTCGAAGGAGGGACTTCATTAAAAAGATGAATGATATAATAAAAGACACGGAAGTTTCAAAAATTTGAGGAGAAGAAAGACTTCAGTAGCAAAACGAGAATGAAGTAACCAGACGTTTGAAGAGACTAAAGAAGGAGCAGACATTTTCTGAAAGTTTAGTTGAGGAAATCAGGCCAATGGGTACGTACACGCCAAGATTGTATGACCTAACTGAAGTGCATAAACGGAGTTATCGTTGAGACCAATACTTAATATGAGAAATTCGATCTGCCATGCTCTGACTAGATATTTATCAAATATTCTCAAACCTTTGCATGAGCCGATAGTGAAACATAGCGTCAAAGATGCATTTGAATTCGCAGTCAAAATCAAAGATATTAATATCAAGGATAAAACTATGATATCTTTGGACACAACATCTTTATTCACAAATGTACTTTTTAGTAGAAACGAGCACCTACATATGTGAACTAGTGTATAACCAGTCGCTAAATATTAGCATCCCAACGGAAATCCTAAAGAGATTGTTATTAAGGTGTAACATGAATGTAAATTTCAAATTTAATGGCACACTTCACAGAGAAGTGGACGGAGTGACGATGGGCTCCCCATTGGTTCCCATTTTGGTTGATTTCTTTCTAAGTAAACTAGAAAATGAACCTTTGAACAACCTCATCATAAAGTTCTCATTTTATTGCTGGTATATGGATGATACCTTCATTCTTTGTGCTAATTATTCAGATAGGAACACAATAATAATTAATTGGAGTACATTTTCCCAAGAAATTCACATACAAAGAGGAACCCCATAACAGAATTGCCTTCCTGGATGTCCTCCCTGAAAGAAAAGCAGATGGTAGCATGGTAGAGAAATCTTCATAGGAAAAGTACATGAACAGAACAATATACACATTTTCACAGCTTCATTTCTCTCCAGTACTAAAGAAATTTAGTAAAGACCCTCAGCTATAGGCTTAGAGCTATATGAACTAAGGATTGTTATCTAACTTGTAAATCTGCAGTGACATTTTGATTACTGAAGGAAAGTATTTAGAACCTTTTAATAGCAGATTCTTGTCTCATGTGTTTTGAAAAGTCAATCTGAAGGAAGAATGTTCTTTTCAATAATTTGTCTTCAGGTTCTCACAATTATAAAATATAATGTTTGTTGTCGTTACAATAATATTTTCTATAGTTTTTGGTTTGTAAGGATTAGTTATGTTTTACGAGTTGATCACGGATTGATATCAGTTAGAGAACCATCGAAAACCAGGGAGTACTGGACAGCTGCTGTTTCATCCTAGATTGGGAATCATCGGCAGTGCGCACCCACTGGGTTTCGAACCCAGGACCTTCCGGTTACAAGGCAAGCTCGTATACCATTCAGCCACTGGGACCCGATTCAATGGCTCGTGAATTCTAACTTCTACCAATTCGTGATTTAGCGCGACCCCAACCATTGTCGTTGGTGGGACATCCATCCACTAATCCTTACAAACCAAAAACTATAGAAAGTTAATCTGATGCTCGCTAGTGACTTGCTACAGGTTGGAGTTTCCTGAGTTCTAGTGAGAAGTCGTGACCAGTGAGGTCCAATTAGATGTCACGTGTGTGGATGGATGTCCCACCAACGACAATGGTTGGGGTCGCGCTAAATCACGAATTGGTAGAAGTTAGAATTCACGAGCCATTGAATCGGGTCCCAGTGGCTGAATGGTATACGAGCTTGCCTTGTAACCGGAAGGTCCTGGGTTCGAAACCCAGTGGGTGCGCACTGCCGATGATTCCCAATCTAGGATGAAACAGCAGCTGTCCAGTACTCCCTGGTTTTCGATGGTTCTCTAACTGATATCAATCCGTGATCAACTCGTTACAATAATAGCCAGTTTTGCGGTGGATACATTTTTTAGCGTAGAACAACAGATTAGTTTTAGGTGTCAAAATAAGTGGTATTTTTTTTGACAAACGTGATAGGCTGATTTTGATTACAAAATATTGTAAAGTGGAGACAATGGTGGTGATTAGTCAAAACAGATTCATAGAATGTGGGGTAGGAAAATCGACAAGTCCGTTCAGTGTTATAAAAGGCGTCAGGTGATTGGCTAGTACAAAGTGAGATGTATTAAAGAGGAGATAGAAAGACTGCAATGAGAGGTTCATCATAATGAAATAACGAATATGCGAAATGAAACAGGTGGAGGCATATTTTATTCCAAAATGAGATAATATCACTAACAATATGTCCGGATAGTATAAATGAAAAATTCGATAGTATTGAGGAATGTACTAGCCACTCACCTAACACCTTTTATAACCTTGAACTGATTTGTCAATTTTCCTACACCACACCCGTCGCACAACTGGCCTTTATTGTAACGACAACAAATATTACATTTTATGATTGAAAGAACCCGAAGAGGGGAAATTATTGAAAAGAATATTCTTCGTTCAGATTGACTTTTAATTCAAGTATTTTTATTCCTTGTTGTTGAAGTCCAAACATAGATCGGATGCCGTGAGGCATTATAGCCTTTAAAACTCGATGGGTCAGTATTAATGTCTTTGTTACTTCACTGAATTGTTCTGCACTGAACCTCCTCTATGATTTAATTAATGGTAGCTACGCACTCTTCTCTCGCAATCTAAGTGATTTCATTCCTTTTTGTAAAACAAACTAATAGTGGTGGCCTGCTTAAATCTTGGGCTACCAGAATTTCCATCCTAAATATTGCATCTATTTCCTCGGATTCATTTTGTTTTAATCATTCAATTATGTGTCCTAATCGTATTGTTTACTCTCGCGGTCTTTTAAAACGTTTCCAACCGTCTGATTTACTAGTTTCTAATAAACTTAAGAAAATGCTTCATGGTGGATAGCAAAGAGATTTAAAGCGTACTCCAATGCATTTGATGACTGTTCCTGTCATTATGAGCACAAATTGCAGATCTCTACCGAACAAGATTACTTACTTGCATTCTCTATTATAATCAAATGTATATTGTAATACTGATGAAACTACTCTTCAAGAAACTAGGCTCCACGATTCATATGACGATAGTTTAGTCTCTTTAAATGGTTTCACAGTGTATAGATATGATCAATGCAGCTCAAAGAAGAAGAGAGTTGGTGGTGGAACCACTTTTATTAACTCTCAATGGTCTACTGCCAACAACGTCTGCTTTAAATTCTCAGATGACAATATTGATTGTATAACTGTTCTCTATGACTGCTGTAATCTTTGTTTTTCCCCTCACCATATCATGTTAAGAGGACATTATATTCAATATTTTTAAACATGTTAGGATTTATATACCGCATTGACAATACTCTGTGAAACAAGCCCAAGGCAATTTCAACTTGTATTATTATTATTATTATTACCTTAGCTGTTATTATTATTTTCATTTTAAATGCTGCATGTTTTTGACATTACCTCTATTGTAAATGTAGAAAGTTTTCCGTGTGATTAATTTTTATTTATAATTTGAGGAAATTAGACGTAATATTGTGATTAGTGCTGAAAATTCCATTCTGTATCACAAGTACTGTGTTTGGAATAAAGTAAGTCATTATTATTATTATTATCCATCAATTATTTAAACACAAATCTGAATTAAACGGATAAAATTCGATGACTAGTGGTTACACCAAATTGCGTAAACATTCTAAGATATCTAAGTAGTGAGAAATAATAATCATTTAACTGATCAACTCTGTCTCTCTCTCTCCCTCTTTGTCTACGTTCAGTCATCTCAACTAATAACAGCATATCAGGCAGTAGGATTCCTTTCAACATAACTTGTTATCTAGCTAAATATGATCCACAAATATCATAAAATTAATGGTTCTGTACTGTGTTAGGAAGAGGCAAAAACATGCAATTATCATGTTATTAGCGTGTCGTTGACATGCATTTGTTTCTGCTTTCTGATTGGATGCTTGCGCAATTCCAAACTCTCAACCGGATTGGTTGATTTTCAGTCTACCTTATTTTTGTATAAATACAATCACTTTTGTCATAAATAAATGATTCTGGTTTTACCGCTGATTCTCGCGTCTTCTGCTTTACCAGTTAAGTGGGCACTGGTCAATAGTTAAGCAGTTACTTCGTGACAAAGATCTAGCATCATAACATACTGCTTTTAATTAGACTTTCTGTGAACGTCTCAGTCAAGTATTCCTTAACAACATATAAAGCATTAGTCTAAATTGAGTAAGCTATGGTAGGAATAATTAGTAAAGTTGTCTGTAATAAACTGTCTTGCGCTGCATATTCTCTTAGTAGAATATTCAAGTCGATATTTCATCCATCCTTAGTGTATTTGTGCCTGTGCAAGACTAACGGAGTATAACTGCATGTGACTGTTAACAAACATTTTGAATATTCTTCAATTTTTGTTCACATCTCGAGGTAGTATTTTGACATCACCACGTATGCTAGAGAAATGGAATGGCTGTGATTTACAAATGGTTTAGTTCTGAAATCAAAACTCATTTTTCATATATTATTAATCATCATTGAGACGATTTCATTTTAATAGCTGTACATTCGCATATATATATCGAACTACAATAGACGATAACAATCAGTCTTCTTGTGTGTCTGTGTGTGGTAAAGTTTGACAGTGAATGGAAATACTAAAGCGCTATATTAATAATAATGATGTAAAGAATTATTGATTAGATGTACGTCGGTGGCACAGCGGTAAAATGGTCGCCGACCATGCATGCGATACGGAGTGAAACAATCCTTTACCTTGGTAGAGCGGTAATAAGACTGATAAAGAGGGATGGTCGGGCATGAGGAGGCTAGCAAACCCATCCAGTACAGTGCTCCTCGATTGTATAGTGGTGAGTATCTCCGCCTGTCACGTGGAAGGCCCGGGTTCGATTCCCGGTGGAGGAGCTGGCTTTGGTGCGTCGGCGGCACAGTGGTTAGGATTTTCGCCGACCATGCACATGGACCGAGGTTCGAAGCCCCGCCGACGCACACCTGATATCTATGGTCGGCCTGCAAAATTTGGGCTACCGATATCCACGCTGAAAATTCCATACTTGTACCAAAAATACAGTGTGGAATCAAGCTGTAAATCAAAAAAAATAAATAAAAATAAAATAAACACCGCTACAACCGAAACTTCAAGCCTCAAGCTTGAAGTAACCCTATGCTCCACTGGGAAGGTATAGGAATAACAAATCGGTGAGATATATGATTGATTAACTAAATAAATGATCGGAAAATAATATACAGAGATTAGTACTCTCACACATGCTATAAAAAAAGCTTTACTTCTACAAAATATACATGGATGACACGTTCATTATATGTGACGAGGACTGTGACTTGAATGACATCTTGAAAGTGCTCAATGACAGTCATCCTTCTATTCAATTCACCTTAGAAAAAAAAACTGAAGGAAAAATTATCTTTCCTTGATGTGACACTCACAAGAAGAGCTGATGGACTTTTGAAAAGATCTTTCCAAAGAAAGTTGAGGTGGACAGGACCCCTGAAAATTTTTTACAATTTCGTCCTCATAGACAGGAAAACAAATCTAACTCGTTGTGTCTCAACATGGGTGTGAAGAATTTGTAGTGAAGATAGTGTTGGTAACGAACTCAAACAACTGAAAGAAATTACTGAATTGAATTTTTGATTTTCCCGTCGATTGATTGGACCGAAGTGCTCGGTCTCAGGTTGACATGTCGGCTTCTTGTGCAGATGCTTCGACGATGTCTAGGTAATTAATTAGTATAAAATTGGTGGATGGTGGCTAGCAGTGGAATCCAGGATGCGCATTTCGTCCTATTTGGGACTCGTCAGCTGGATGTACCTGCATTTCTCAGTGAGTGATGATGTTCCCACCGAGGCTCGAACCCAGTACCCATCGTTTCAAACGCCAAAGCGTTATCCACTAGACCACTTGGGCGTTCGAAACTATGGGTACTGGGTTCGAGCCTCGGTGGGAACATCATCACTCACTGAGAAATGCAGGTACATCCAGCTGACGAGTCCCAAATAGGACGAAATGCGCATCCTGGATTCCACTGCTAGCCACCATCCACCAATTGTAAACTGAAAGAAATTTTCATAGAGAACGGGTATCCACTAAGCTTCGTAGAGTCCAATATCGAAGTACATGGAAGAAATACAGAGATTGATACGGTAGCTAAAAAAGTGATGCACCTAAACTTAGAATGTAGGGTGCGGGGACACTGAGAGTGAGGTACTTGAGATTCGTCTGATGAAATCAATGAGAAAAACTTCCTTTGCTTCCACTTTACGAACAACCTACTCTAGCCGTCCGCTGTTGCATCTTAATGTCAAATCTATGTTACTGCGACTCTCTAATGCCGTGCGTATTTACATGTTCACATGCGTGTGTGTAGGCTTTGGCAATACACAACATTCAGTTAGATCTTTCTGTAGAAAAACTATTTGTATGATCCCTTTCGTTACCATGGTCTTGTTTCTACTTTGTAAGTTCACAAATAAAAAGTTTTTTATCCTTCTTTATTCCCTGTTCCATTTTTGTTTTACTTCACTTCACTTTATGTTATCATATTCTAATATTTTATCTGGTCTACTACTTTGACAACATTTCACTCATCCAATATCTCCATTTAATTATATTCATGTATTAACACTTCCGGACGTACTTTGTTCTCCGATCATCTATTTCACACATGTCTACTGACCTCTGTTTATTTAGTTATTCATACATATTATCTAATGAATGACGACTCATAATCCTTTATACCATTATTACTATTACAGAACTTTAGTATTTCCGATCATAGTCAAACTTTAACACACACAAGAAAACTGTTATTGTCTATTGTAATTCGACATATATATATATGTATATATATATATATATATATAAATTGGCAACTACTTCGCTACTAAGGGGTGCCACCGACAATTCCACATCTCATCCAACACTTGTACGACAATGATGCATACCGGCCGGGGATCGAACCCCGGACCATGTGCATGGTCGGCGAGTGTCCTAACCGCTATGCCACCGACGCACACACCAAGTAATCCACGACGGGAAAATTACGGAATCCTTCGAAGTGAAGATGAGAGTAAGAAAAGCTGGCTGCCTACTACCGCCAATAATTCTCTTGATTTCGGTAGATTGGATAATGTGACAGAGAGCAGGCAATGGGGAAACCGGCATAAAATGAATCCTCACGAAAAACTTGGGGGATCTGGTCGTTGCCGATGACATATGTCTGATTTCCCATAAACTGGGAGATATGCAAGTGAAAAGTAATAAGTTGGCAGAAGAAGCATCAAAGATAGGACTTCCTTCAGGTGAGCACAGAGAAAAAAAGGTGATGGAGATTCCCGGCCAACACCTACAGATACACCAAAACAACAGACAACAATCAGCCAGCATAAATGAGAGGAACTTGAAAGGAACAACCTCCTTTACCTACCAAACGACCCGGGAAGCATCGTTTCAACTATACGCGGACAGTACTGAAGAGGATATCAAAGCAAGGATAGGGAAAGCAAGACAAGATTTTATCACTCTCAAGTCTGTGTAGAGGAGATCAACAGCACTCAGCATGAAAATGAAAATAATAAGATCCGGATTTTCAACACCAATGTGAAGTCAGTGCTATTTACTATACGGATCAGAGACTTGGCCAGCGCGTCATGAAGAACATCTCAAACAAACTACAAACCTTCATCAACAACTGTCTTCGTTCAATACTATTCAAGATCAGATGGCCGGTCAGAAAAGATCAGCAACAGGGATCTCTGTCATTGAGCGAACCAACACAGCTGGAACCGATTGTGCAACAAATAAGCAGGAAGAAATGTAGTTAGGTGGATTGGCCATACTATGAAGAAACAAATCATCAAGTGACATCACTAGACTGGCCATCGGTCGAATGGAACCCGAGAGAGAAGCGGCGAGTTGGTTGTCCGAAGGTGGGATGACTTGAAGGAGGTGATGTGAAGAGGAGATGAAAGCATGTGGGCAGACTTGGAGTCAAGTGAAAACTCTAGCAGAGAATTTTTTTTACTGACTTCATTATTCGTCGGAGGATTTGAAAATGAGCTCTCATCGGTTCATTATGCATTGAATATATAACTGAACAGTCCTGCATTTTTTTTCACGAGTCCATGTATATATATCCAGTGAAAAAGTTCTTCAGTTACATGCTATATGATATCTCTTGATATCCTATAGTTTTTCACAATTATTTTTTAATTCCTCCCCTTCAGTGCTTAGTTCATCACCCTGATATTCAAAATTCTCCCGGGAGACATCAGTAATCGACTTCTAACAAACATTTGTAAGTACTATATGCCACAATAGTACTTTTAGCTGCAAAATTTAATTGCTTATGCTTTCAGTGTCATTAAAGACGAAATTTCACCAGTGTAATCAGTTTTTCCATAACCTGCAATATTGAATTGTTATTTTATCAATATCTTTCACGAATACTTCTCAAGTTGAAAAGTACACGAACAAACAGTGGATCAGAGAATAACATGTGCCTATGTTGTACGCAGCTGAAGAAAACTAACAACTATCCAACCTGTACCTCAACAAGAAAACAACCAATCAGAAGACGTTGCTTCTCCGCTAAAAACAACGCCAATAATAATGCACATAGGAATCGATAAATACACCTTGATTTTCTCAATAAACAACCTGTCGCCTGGCCCTTGTCTTCTGTTGTTACAAGGGAAGTGAATATTATTTACCGACTACTTTTTACCACTATAGTTCAGACAAATAAATTTAAAACACAGACTGGTCGTAGCCAATGAGGACAGTCGATGTTTGTTATTCAAAACAATACATTATACATAAATATCATCAACGTTAGGCTAATATACAACTAATTTCATTGCTTGCATAAGTTCAGAATAGAAGGATGTCCAGTCGTATTTTCATCAATCACTCTAAGTTTTTCCAGACTGACTATGGCCTGTTTTACCAGATTCTGACATGTTTCAGCGGGTTTTAACAGCTTCTCATCAATAAAAAACACAGTTAAACGTGTAGCGGTAAATAAGTGACCACAGCAATCATCACTGAACACTGGATGCTGACCCTCACTGTATAAGTCGACTTGTTGAGCTGAAGGCTTCCGATCAAGCATCCTGGCCATTTAGTACTCCGTCGTGTCACGTGCGTGCACGATCACCAGCCAGTTTAGCAATCAACTTGCAATCCGTTTTGGTTCCGAAATATATCTCGTAGTTTGGACAACCAATCAACTTGTTTTGCTTTGCCTTCGGTCCACGAGAAACGGATACTATAGAAGTTGTTGGTATAAGATCTTGCGTTAGTATACTCCGTGCAATTCGCGAACGTTAATACTGCCATCCTCTAAAAACGTTAATTAAACCACTCTATTCCACTATACCACTCTATTGTGCGTCGGTGGTATAGCGGTTAGGACGTTTGCCGACAATGCATGTGGTCCGGGGTTCGACCCCCGGCCGGCTCACTCCTTTACCTCACTGAGCCAGAAATAATCCTGGTAAAGAGCAAAGGTTGGGCATGAGGCTAGCAACCCCATCCTGTAAAAATCAAACACTGCTACAGAAACTTCAAGCCACTAGCTTGGAGCCCTATGTTCCACTGGGAACGTGAAGGAAAAATTATTATTATTTATTCACAAGAAAACACCATGGATACAAAGTATTTATCCCTCTTTGCCTTGAAACTGAGGCTAGAACTTCAGAACAAATATCCTGGCATTATTTCCAGTATCGAATAAGCTATAATTTAACTACAAAATCAACAGCTAAGTTTGTTGATACACTACTGTCAGTTACTTTCAAGAATCACTTCTTTCTTATGTTACTTGTAATATTCATTTTACCTATGCATTCTCTTCTATCTCATAAAATGTTGATATTCACTTGCTTGCTTATGTTCCTGTAATTAGTAATGTAATTTTGTTGATGATGACTAATGGCGGAAACTAGAAGTGTGTGTTTTCTTCAGTTTGACAGTCATCACCTAGAACATATCTGCATTCCTACTGAGTGATGGCGTTCCCAATAAGATTCATATCCACCACCATCGATCGCTTCAAATATCAAAGAGTTAACAAGCATGACACTGGGCCACCTCATGTGCTGTCTGTCTGTTTTCGACATAGAACTTTGCACCGATGTGCACCAGTTCAATTCGCCACACTCCACTCCTTGTAGCACACAAAGCAAGAGAAGAAAGTAGAAGAAATGCATAATAGAAACAGTAAACAGAGGTGTGAGACAAAGGAATAGTAATCACGAAGAACGATATAGTTTCATTTGAAATCATAAGCCACAAGGAGTGGATGCATATGCGCCTGTCATCAAGAACGATTTTGAGCCATATCACCAGTTGTTTCTAGCCATTGGGTTTACCGTCCCGAGGACCCCAAACAGTCACGAAGTCTACACCTTCCTACGTGGATAGCTTAAACTAACTGTTGTGGATTTCATTGACTGGTGCCATGTTTTGGTTTGACCACCACTAGCCCTTTTCGAACCTGACCCTATATCCGCTAACATTGCTCGTCGAGGAAGGCGATGACTAGGCATGCATACGTAACACATGTCCTAACCATCTCAGCCGATAGAATTTCACAGCCTCGTCGATTGATTTCCCCTCCTTATCTAGAACTCGACCGATGTGTAACCTCAGTATTGCTCACCTTATTATACCACTTCACATGGAAGATAGAACGCAGGCACTTATGATCAAAGAGAGCTAATCAGGCTTTTTATGTCTTCCATTCTCAATGGCCAGGTCTCACTCACAGCCATGAAGGAGGACCGATGAGCAGTACACACGCCCCTGGTCGATAGCCAACCGGATATCACATCTACGCCTGCAAGACGTAAACTGGCATATGCGAAACTAGCCCTCTGTATCCGTGCTGCGATTTCGTCAAAGATCAACCCGTTGGCACTGGCTGACGGTACTTCCCAAATAAGTGAAGTGGACAACCCGCTCTACCACTTCATTTCCTATTTCTAATCTAGGAGTCAGTGTAGTCCAGTCCTGTACCATCATCTTACATTTGGCAGGAGCGAGTCGCATGCCAAACATTCGTAGATTGCAGCTCGAGGTGTTCAAAAGACTCTGCATTTTGTCAGCGTCCTCGCCTAGAAAGACTATATCGTCTGCATATTCTAAGTCAATGAGATTATTCCCTGGTAATAAGTCAATCCCTGAGTCTCAGAAGTTAGTTAGGGTTAAGTCCATTAGTACATCTATGATGAAATTGAAAAGAAATGGGGATAATGGGCTGACATCCCTGACGGACACCACTAGTCGTCACCACTTCAGGTGAAAACTCGCCTTAAACTCTCACCTGGCTGCATGAGTTCGAGTACAGTTCCTTGATCAGTGCAATGTATTTTCTCGTCATCCCCTTTACAGTCAAGCATCGCCACAGTACCTCTCGGTAGACAGAATCGAATGACGCCTTTAGGTCAAGAAATATAAGGATTGTTGGGTACCAGTAGGAATGCCTGATGTGCAATGAGGAACCAGTTAGTTGTTGAACATTTTATTTTGAATTTCCTGTTGACTGACTGATTCCTATAGAACTGAAATACTCAGTCACTCTTGTTATGTGCACGTGATTCAATGATTCTTATAGGTTAAGTCAATAAAGCATCAGCGTTTGGAATGAAAGGTGTGAGGTACTAATCATAGCGGAAACACCATCTCTTACTGGGACACAGGAGCATCCAAGTGACCAATCCAAAAGAGAAAGCAACGAGAATTTTGGAAAACCAACTGTTAGCTAACATCAACTAAACAATATTATGTTAACCTCAAAAAATTGTCAGTGTTCAAACCATAAGCCAAAATGCCAACCAAACATTTCGTTCCACCGAAATTAATAGGCTAAATATTTCTATCTGTTCAAATGTTTGTAGATAGATGAAAAAAGACCTTGAAATGAAATGTACTTAGTTGTTCAACATCCTATTTCTTTCCTATTTCCATCATTGGAAATGAACCCATCTACACATATTGACCAATCTTCTTTCCTCCCTTCCTTCCTACCTTTCTATCTTAACTTTAACAATAAGTGAACTTGTTGCATTGTTTTCGGACAATATTTTTACAATGCACTTCATGTACTAAATAATTTTAAAAACATTTATATTTTCTTGTATTATCAAAGTAGGTTAGTGCACTGCTAACTGACTGGTAGAATGCTCGTCAACAATGCACTTGGTGCAGTTTTCGAACCACGGTCACTGGCTCACTCACTCACTCATTCGAAAAACTCGCTCAGCTGGCAGTGGGCTCTATAAAGAGGGCAGTTGGGCGTGAATGTGCCGAGGGCTAGAACGCCATAGAAAAACAGTGGTATCAAAAACTTAACGGTTGATGCTTGAAACAGCATGCTCCAATAGTGATGTAAAAGCAGGTGGAAAATAAATAGAAGTAAATTTAGAGATTTGTGTAAATACACACAGAAGAGAAAAACTTACATCATGTTAAATAAAGCACCTAAAAGTTATTATTATTTCCTTTAGTTTCTAGAGGAACATAGTGCTTCAGCTGCACGTCTCCATTGTGTTCGGTTCTCTGCTAGAGTTTTCACCTGACTCCAAGTCTGCCCACATGCTTTCATCTCCTCTTCACATCACCTCCTCCAAGTTACCCTGAAATTGACGACCAACTCGCCGCTTCCCTTTCGGGTTCTATACTCGAGCGATGGCCTGTCAAGTGATGTCACTTGATGATAGTTTCCTCAGAGTATGGCCAATCCACCTAACTACATTTCTTCCTGCTTATTTGTTGCACAATCGGTTCCAGCTGTGTTGGTTCGCTCAATGACAGAGATCCCTGTTGCTGATCTTTTCTGACCGGCCATCTGATCTTGAATAGTATTGAACGAAGACAGTTGTTGATGAAGGTCTGTAGTTTGTTTGAGATGTTCTTCATGACGCGCTGGCCAAGTCTCTGATCCGTATAGTAAATAGCACTGACTTCACATTGGTGTTGAAAATCCGGATCTTATTATTTTCATTTTCATGCTGAGTGCTGTTGACCTTCACATAGACTTGGGAGCAATGAAAGCTGACCTTACTTTTCCGATCCTCGCTGCTTTGATATCCTCATCAGTACTGTCCGCCTGTAATTGAAACGATGCTTCCCAGGTAGGTCGGTAGGTAAAGGAGGTTGTTCCTTTCAAGTTCCTCTCATTTATGCTGGCTGATTGTTGTCTGTTGTTGTTGTTGGTGTTGGCTAGGAATCTTCATCACTTCTGTTTTCTCTATCACCACCACACAGAGACACAGTAAAATACAGATAACTTCTTTTGTTCTCGTTTCATGTTTCCTATGTTGTTTCACAAAAATAAATCATTTGTCGTCGTCCCCATTCAAATAATCCATCTACGGTTCAATATACACACAGAAGACGTCGCATACACAATATGCTACTTACAAAATCTTATATGTAGTAACCATAACACACTAGGAGTAGTGCTGATTATTATCCTCATTACTCTCATATCCCGTATTTTGTTTTATTTGACCTTTTAATTCTTCATTTTAAAATCTCTTTTGAATTAACAAGTAGATTTGTGAGATCAGACTGCGTAAATCGATCATGTGATATGTTTCAGATCAACTCCTCGGTCTGTTAACAACAACATTATTCCAAAGAAATATTATTAAATCTTTACTAAAATCACAATTTAAAAATTTAATGTATAAAGTAACCTGTATTGACACAGATATGTATTGTTGTCGTCACAAATACTTTGTTAATTTCTATCTACAAAGGTACTGATCAGTTTTGTCGATCGATAAGTAACCTTTTAAATGAATCAATAATGTTATATGTCCAACGCTTTAGAAACATTCTATGACTAGTGTAACATATACACATATAGATATATATGAGCATAATTTCGTTTAAGTGAGAATAAATAGTTATTTGACTGTGTTAGATTAGAAAAACCGTATTTCACATTGATCCAACTAGAAAACTGTTGAGATATCTTCTTTATTATTGCAAATGTGATGCGTACTACTGACAAGATTTATCAGTAGTCTATATACACGCAGATAGATGAGATGTAGCCAAAATTTAAAAACACCATTTTAAGTCAGCGGGTACAGAAGGAGAAGCATTTAATTCTCAAATATTCTGGATCCACCTTACGTGGTGATCCGAAAATAGTCTCAAGGCTTAATCTACAGAACATCAAAAGCCTCTCAGAACATCCAAGTGTTGGTTTGTGGGGATTGGATTGGTTACAGGATTTCATCATGAGCTGACATCAGTTAGAGAACGATTGGAAAACCTACAGGGAGTACTGGAAAGCCAGCTGTTTCGTCCTGGTTTGGGACTCTTCATCAGTACGCACCCACTGGGGTTTCGAACACGAAGCCTCCTGGTTAGAAGGCGAGGTCTAACCAATGTCAGCTCACGATGAAATCCTGTAAACATTCAATCAAATCCCTACAAACCAACACTTGAATACCAATGAGATGCTCACTGGAGACTCGCCTTATTCAGGTAGGTAGTTACCTGGGGTTCTAGTGGGAAGTCGTGACCAGGAGGGTGCAGCAGGTCGGTTGTAAGGACAAATGCTCGCTGATGACATTGGCTAGGGGTCGCGCTATATCGTGAATTGGCAGAAGTTGGAATTCATGGACTGACCATTGGATCGGGTCCCAGTGGCCTAATGGTTTGTGAGCTCTCTCCCCTTATAACCAGAAGGTCCTGGATTTGAACCTCCTGTGGTGGGTGCGTATTGATGAAGAGTCCTAAACTAGGATGACGGAACAGCTGGCTGTCCGGTACTCCCTGCAGGTTTTCCAATGGTTCTCCAAATGGTGTCAGCTCATGACGAAATCCTGTAACTTCAAATTAGCGCTGAAAATTAGGATCTTTTCCCTTCTTTTGAATGATGTAGACCCCCACACTAGTTTCAGAGTTATTCAAACCTGTCTTGCATTCCCAGTCCACTCCTTACCGGCTTTTGCATATTCATCCTCGTCGCTTTGAAGTGTAACGAAGACACCGTGGTAAATAATTAAAGGAGACGACTTCCTTACTTTCGCTGAATGATGTACCAATATTTTCACACTGTGTGTTCTCAATTACATGTGAGTTCACACTCTTCACAAGTAGTAATAATCAAAACCACTAGCTAGAGAACCATTGGAAAACCTGGGAGTACTGGACAGCTGTTTCGTCCTAGTTTGGGACTCTTCATCAGTACGCACCCACCGGAATTCAAACCCAGGACCTTCCGGTTACAAGGCGAGCTCGTGTACCATTAAGCCTAGGACGAAACAGCTGTCCAGTACTCCCAGGTTTTCTAATGGTCCTCTAACTAATGCCACCTCATGATGAAATCCTGAAACCAATCAAATTCCTACAAACCAACACTTGAATATCAATGAGATGCTCACTGGCGACTGGCCCTATTCAGGTAGGTAGTTACCTGGGTTCCAGTGAGAAGTCGTAACCAGTAGGGTGCAGCCGGTCCGGTGTAAGGACAAATACTCGCCGAAGACATTGGCTAGCGGTTGCGCTATGTCGTGAATTGGCAGAAGTCAGAATTCAAGGACAATTGGATCGGGTCCCAGTGGCTTAATGGTCTACGAGCTCATTGGGCTTGTTGCCAGAAGGTCCTGGGTTCGAATCCCGGTGGGTGCGTACTGCTGAAGAGTCCCAAACTAGGACGAAACAGTTGTCCAGTACTCCCAGGTTTTCCAATGATTCTCTAACTAATGCCACCTCATGATGAAATCCTGAAACCAATCAAATCCCTACAAACCATCACTTGAAAATCAAAACCATTGTGGATTCCAAACCGATATAACCTCTCAAATCAGTACTTCGCTGAACAGGTCAAAGCATTTTCCTTTGTAATATTTAAATACAACTGAGTTAAGGGAATTGATAGTCAACGGGTAAAATAGTTAATCACCACATGATTCACTGTGTGATCGGACTGTAACTGTAAAATTTCCTTATCTTTTTCTTACCTTAGAGTCGTGGAGCGAATTGCACACCTAGACGAATTGTCTACCAATCAGAACACTGTATTTTTAATGTCTCAGGCAGATTTTTTTATGTGGTTTAAAATACATAAATATGAGGTGCTTTCTCATAATAATAATAATAATAATAATATTGTATCCTAATAGTCATGGACCAGCCCTTGCTGACGACCTGACTGTATCTTTGCCTGTCATATGTCAAAGCGACTGCTCCAAACTAAATGGCCTTCTATCAGGAATCAGCCAGTGGTCCAAGGAAAACGGCCTAACCATAAATCCCTCTAAATTCCAAACAGTCAATTTCACCATTAGGCTCAAATCTGACCTAAACAAACTGGTGGTTAGCACTCTCGAGGTGTGCAACATAGACGGCCCTGAAATAGAGACCAAAGCTGGAAATTAAATATCTAGGCGTCATTCTATCTGTTGATTTTTCCTGGTCGTCTCAAATTTTGATGATTTCTAAGAAAATATTCCGTCTTACCTTCTACATCAAGAAGTTACGACATTCTGGAATAACCCAAACCTTACTCCTACGATTCGTTAACCCTTGCATCCTGCCTATTATTCTCCATTGTTCCCCCTTAGTTTTTCCAAGGCTACTCAAGAAAGAATATATCTTATTACGCAGGATGTTAAAGGTTGTCAGTAGGGTAAGCAACGTGCCACTCAACCAGCTTGTTAATGTTCTGGTTGACAGGCACTTGGACTCATGTGAAAAATGGGCTAAATCCATTCTATCTATCTAACTCACACCACCCTCTTCATTCACAACTCTCACCTTGTATCTCATCAGACAGAACCAGAAGCCTATATATAGGAAAATATATGCCCACACTAGAAAGTACAAAAACTCAACCATACCCTATTTAGCTCGTATTCTGTGCGGTAAAGAAAGAATTAGGCGTGAAACTTAGAACTTATTAAATAGTCAGTTGAGCAATTGGATCTCGTCTCTCTAATTCATATCATTTATAGGTACAACGTTTTCTTTCCCTTCTTTTTTTATTATGTGCTCTTTTGTTTCTGTCTTCCTTAAAAACTCTACTTAAAACATTCTTCTTCGTCCTTTCACACTCTATATATCTCGACCTTTTTGTTACCGCTTACGCCAGTAATTATGCTATCATCTACTTTTCTAACACCTTCAAACATTCTGTTCACTTTTGGCTTTGCTACCGACAGACAAGCCAATATGTTGTTGTCAAAAGTAACTGAGATTACCCTTAATCTATGTAGAATTTTATTTATTGCTAATGTACAAACTGGATGCAATACTGTGGTAAAATGCTGAAAACTCCATTCTGTATCACAAATACTGTTTTGGAATAAAGCAAATTATTATTATTATTATTTTGTTACTTACGTGGCTCGGTGCATGGGAAGGTACCACGGACAAGTAGGCGTATCTGGTAAATGAGTTGAGTTATTCATTGAATCAGTATTATTACTAATATATCCACCCACAAGTCCACTCGGTCATATCAGTTGTCAAGGAGATCATTTCACTTGGTGACATAGATCATAACAATACTGTGTTCAGATGAGCGATAAACCGTCCTATCAATCCAATACTGAAGCATTTATGTATATATATATATATATATATATATATATATATATATATAAACTCAAGAATTTCATTTCATTTATTATCGCGTAATTTAATACACTTGTATCCGTCCATTTTCGCATTATTATTATTATTTCCTTCAATTCCTAGAGGAACATAGTGCATCAGCTGCACGTCTCCACTGCGTTCACTTCTCTGCTAGAGTTTTCACCTGACTCCAAGTCTGCCCATATGCTTTCATCTCCTCTTCACATCACCTCCTCCAAGTCACTCCACCTTCGGACGACCAACTCGCCGCTTCCCTCTCGGGTTCTATACTCGAGCGATGGCCTGTCAGTGATGTCACTTGATGATGGTTTCCTCAGAGTATGGCCAATCCATCTCCCTTTCTTCCTGCTTATTTGTTGCACAATCGATTCCAGCTGTGTTGGTTCGCTCAATGCCAGAGATTCCTGTTGCTGATCTTTTCTGACCGGCCATCTGATCTTGAGTGGTATTGAAAGAAGACAGTTGTTGATGAAGGTCTGTAGTTTGTTTGAGATGTTCTTCATGACGCGCTGGCCAAGTCTCTGATCCGTATAGTAAATAGCACTAACTTCACATTGCTGTTGAAAATCCGGATCTTATTATTTTCATTTTCATGCTGAGTGCTGTTGATCTACTCTACACAGACTTGAGAGCAATGAAAGCTTCTCTTGCTTTTCCGATCCTCGCTGCTTTGATATCCTCATAAGTACTGTCCGCCTGTAATTGAAACAATGTTACCCAGGTATGTAAAGGAGGTTGTTCCTTTCAGGTTCCTTACATTTATGCTGATTGTTGTCTGCTGTTGTTGGTATTGCCCAGGACACTTCATCAAATCAACCGTTTTTCTAATAATAATAATTATTATTATTACTGGGCATGCATACGTAACACATGTCCTAACCATCTCAGTCGATAGAATTTCACAGTCTCGTCGATTGATTTCCCCTCCTTATCTAGCAGTCGACCGATGCCTAACCTAAATATTGCTCACCTTATTATACCACTTGACACGGGAGATAGAGTGCAGGCACTTATGATCAAAGACAGCTAATCTTCTCATGTCTTCCACTCTCAATGACTAGGTCTCAGTCGCAGCCATGAGGGAGGACGGAGCGGACTGATGAATAGTATTCACTCCCTTTGGTCGATAGCCAACCGGATATCACGTCGACACCAGAGACGGCTTAAACTGGCATATGCGAAACTAGCCCTCTGTATCCGTGCTGCGATTTCGTCAAAGATCAACCCGCTGGCACTGGCTGACGGTACTTCCCAAATAAGTGAAGTGGACAACCAGCTCTACCACTTCACTTCCTATTTCTAATCTAGGAGTCAGTGTAGTCCAGTCCTGTACCATCATCTTACATTTGGCAGGAGCGAGTCGCATGCCAAACATTCGTAGATTGCAGCTCGAGGTGTTCAAAAGACTCTGCATTTTGTCAGCGTCCTCGCCTAGAAAGACTATATCGTCTGCATATTCTAAGTCAACGAGATAATTCCTTGGTAACAAGTCAATCCCTGAGTCTCTGAAGTTAGTTAGGGTTAAGTCCATTAGTACATCTATGATGAAATTGAAAAGAAATGGGGATAATGGGCTGACATCCCTGACGGACACCACTAGTCGTCACAACTTGAGATGACAACTCGCAGAATAAAATATTAACAGTATCTATTTCGTTGGCTTCTTATTAGCTGTTTACAGCCCAAAGACATTATTAAGTTTTTCTACACAAACAATTTTAACCTACCTAGCTAGAAAGTTCAATTTTAACCAAAAAAAGAAATCAGTGTTTTCATTCAGTGGTAATAATAATAATAATAATAATAATGGTCACTTTGTTCCAAACAGCAACATTCATACCGAATGGAATTTTGTCAGCATTAGAGATCACGTAATCATATGAAACAGAGTGAATAAAGAAATTCAGTTACCGTGCGGGCAAGGAAAGACAGATAACTGTTTTTTTTATTTCTGAACGCATGGATTTGGTTTTGAGGCGTTTGATAGAGATTACTTCGGCAAAGCTGAGGAGAACTGACCTATTTTGTCTATTGGTGTTCTTAAAGGAATTCGCGATTTCCACCCGATAAGCCGTATCAAGGAGATGCGTGGTAATCGCACTTATTATAAGCATTCTTCCCCTTGAGATGTGAACTTATGGTACATGTTCAGAGAATCGGAGGTGTGCTGCCCTTCTTTCTGTTCTTTCAGTGTAACTGCTGCTGCAAATACACGTAAATGTTGAATACTCACATGAGAAGAGGGGTACCTGTCTACTTTTGATTGCACTAAAGAGCATGTTGTCCGATATATGGGAGCCAAATTAGCTGCAGGAGAAAGGCTCTTGTTAGTGACGTATTCAATCTTCTGTTGACTATTCTTGCTATCATCGTTATCACCATTAAAATCGGGTTGAATGAGGATAGAATTTCTTCCAATGCAATTTGCTTGACATTTGAACCTTCACATCTTTTTTACTTGTGTGTTAATGAATTTCTGGAGGTAACCGTTGTTTTTTCCGACATCCTTTCAAGTATCACAAATTCCCACTTTAATCCTTCTGTAGAGTATATTCTCATGACTCTACAGAAAAGAGTTTCGACTGGTGCTATATGGAAAAAAATTATTATATTATACGTTTATTATTTATTTAAACGCAGAAAAACAACTTGGTACAATATGGCACCAAGAAAAATGCGCCAAATAATAATAATAAAACAATATAGGTTATTAAAAGTAAAAAAAATATAAATAGAGAACGGATGTAAAACTTCATCTGGAAGGAAAACAGTCATGCTTAACAAGTTCAAACAGTATTTGTTAACTACCATCGGGAAGGGAAGAAAGAAGGAAATTGCTACACGTGACCATTGATTACGATTCTTGACCATATCCGATAACGTTTCGAGCTATCTCGCAGACCTCAACCAGGGAGTCGTGACTCACCAACCGATGCTAATCTAGCATAAACATCCTTCAACCCACGACGCCACGTAATGGACTGACCAACTCTCCGCCTTTTCCATCCCGTCCCAGGGCTATCGAACAGAGACCTGTACGGAAGCCTCTGGGATGACATTCACAGCAAGCCACTGGAGCCGACGTTTCCAGATGACGACACTCAATGAATGGTGATCTCCATTGTGTTCAAACAAACACCGACGAACCTCAGAATTACTCACGCAATGATGCCATCGAACGCAAGCAATCCTGCGGAGACAGCGATGATCGAACACGGAGAGGCCAGGTTTCATAGGCGTATAGCAAGACAGCCCACACCGAAGAATTGTATACCCGACCTTTGACAGCCAGGCTAACGTCGCGACGGTGCCAGAGGTGGCTGAAGTTGATGTATGCCACCCTAGCCTTCGTTATACGGTTAGAAATCTTTTCATTGGTGTGCATTGCTGAGAAGTACTAAAGTTGAACGTAACAACTGTCCACTTGTTCCATGGTTATCAATAATCTCCCTGAATATTGTTGATTCATGACGATATCTAGCATTTAATATTAATCAGGTACTATAACCTATAATATTTCCCTAGGTCACCGTACATACCTAAGCAACTACGAGATAACTTTATACATACATCAGTTCATCTCGTCATTTGATGTACGGCCTTGTTCATAAGGATGCCAATCAATGAAGCTATCACGATCATTTGTCAGAATTCTGATCTTCTCACAGTCTTAGTGTTTAGTGAAGTTTAAAAGCCTACTACTAAGGTATAGCATGGATGTACAATTCCTATCTGACAACACTCTTTACCAGGACAGGGATATCCTGGAACGACGTGAAGAACCTAGAAGACCTGGATTTCGCGCGTGGATGATTTATGTTTGATGTCACACAAAATCGAAGACTTACAAACCAACATCGACAATCTGGTCGAAGAAGCAGCTAGCGAAGACAGAACTCTAGGTGAACATGGGCAAGATGGAGGTTATGAAAATAACCAACAACAACAATAACAACAGCAACATCCAGCGCCAATCCCCACCAATGGGAGGGATTTGAAAGCAGGTACTTCATTCACTTACTTATCTAGGGAGCATTGTCTCAAATACATGATGAACGGACGAGGATGTAAAATCGAGCGAGAATTGGGAAGGCGAGACACACATTCATGAACCTGAATCCAATCTGGAAATCTTCGTCACTCAGCATCAACAACAAATTTCGCTCGGAAATTCAAAACAAACGTTAAGTCAGTTCTTCTTTCTGTACGCATCAGAAACTTGGCGGGCGGGTAACAAAGAATATTTCCAAGAGCCTGTTGCAGACCACTAATCAACAACTGTCTTCGCTGGCTCTATACTGAAGATCAGATGGCCGGGTCGGAAAGAATCACCAACAAGGAACAATGGGAACAAACAAAGCAAGAACCAATCGCCAAACAAATATGCAGGAGAAAGTCGAGATGGATTGGACACTCGCTGAGGAGGGAGGCCGCTGGGTGACATCGCGCGCGCGTCAGGCCATTGCTCGATTGGCACCAGGCCGAAAGGGAAGAGGTGAGTGGGACATCACTGCAAGGGTGACATGGAGGAGATCGTGTGAAGAGGAGTTGAAACAGTATGGACTAACATGGATGCAGGTGATAAGTACAGCAGAAGACAGAAACAAGTGGAGACGTGCAGTTGAAGCCCTATGTCCTATTAGGAACCCAAGGGAACAATAATAATAATTTACCACCCAATAGATGTTGTAGCCCTTTGATAGCAGACATCTTCATGTCCAAATCTGAGAGAGCAATGTTGAAGCATGCAATCGACGAAACAACTTCCTATTGTCGATATGTTGACGACACATTTGTAGTGTGCGAAAATTGAAAGTTATGCTTCCTACCCACTCGGATAATTCACGGATGTATATACAAACAAATATTGAATTTACTATGGAAAGTTTCGTTTCCTTGGCATCATCAAGCAACGCCTGGAAGTTGGTAACTTCGAGAGGTGAATTTACCGAAAGCCGAAATAGAATGGACAATGCTCATATTTTATTCTATATCTGGGTAGTTGTGTGAGTTCTCGCGGAGGCGTGACCGATGAGATTTCCAACCGTATAACGAAGGCTAGGGTGGCATACATCAACTTCAGCCACCTCTGGCACCGTCGCGACGTTAGCCTGGCTGTCAAAGGTCGGGTATACAATTCTTCGGTGTGGGCTGTCTTGCTATACGCCTGTGAAACCTGGCCTCTCCGTGTTCGATCATCGCTGTCTCCGCAGGATTGCTTGCGTTCGATGGCATCATTGCGTGAGTAATTCTGAGGTTCGTCGGTGTTTGTTTGAACACAATGGAGATCACCATTCATTGAGTGTCGTCATCTGGAAACGTCGGCTCCAGTGGCTTGCTGTGAATGTCATCCCAGAGGCTTCCGTACAGGTCTCTGTTCGATAGCCCTGGGACGGGATGGAAAAGGCGGAGAGTTGGTCAGTCCATTACGTGGCGTCGTGGGTTGAAGGATGTTTATGCTAGATTAGCATCGGTTGGTGAGTCACGACTCCCTGGTTGAGGTCTGCGAGATAGCTCGAAACGTTATCGGATATGGTCAAGAATCGTAATCAATGGTCACGTGTAGCAATTTCCTTCTTTCTTCCCTTCCCGATGGTAGTTAACAAATACTGTTTGAACTTGTTAAGCATGACTGTTTTCCTTCCAGATGAAGTTTTACATCCGTTCTCTATTTATATTTTTTTTACTTTTAATAACCTATATTGTTTTATTATTATTATTTGGCGCATTTTTCTTGGTGCCATATTGTACCAAGTTGTTTTTCTGCGTTTAAATAAATAATAAACGTATAATATAATAATTTTTTTCCATATAGCACCAGTCGAAACTCTTTTCTGTAGAGTCATGAGAATATACTCTACAGAAGGATTAAAGTGGGAATTTGTGATACTTGAAAGGATGTCGGAAAAAACAACGGTTACCTCCAGAAATTCATTAACACACAAGTAAAAAAGATGTGAAGGTTCAAATGTCAAGCAAATTGCATTGGAAGAAATTCTATCCTCATTCAACCCGATTTTAATGGTGATAACGATGATAGCAAGAATAGTCAACAGAAGATTGAATACGTCACTAACAAGAGCCTTTCTCCTGCAGCTAATTTGGCTCCCATATATCGGACAACATGCTCTTTAGTGCAATCAAAAGTAGACAGGTACCCCTCTTCTCATGTGAGTATTCAACATTTACGTGTATTTGCAGCAGCAGTTACACTGAAAGAACAGAAAGAAGGGCAGCACACCTCCGATTCTCTGAACATGTACCATAAGTTCACATCTCAAGGGGAAGAATGCTTATAATAAGTGCGATTACCACGCATCTCCTTGATACGGCTTATCGGGTGGAAATCGCGAATTCCTTTAAGAACACCAATAGACAAAATAGGTCAGTTCTCCTCAGCTTTGCCGAAGTAATCTCTATCAAACGCCTCAAAACCAAATCCATGCGTTCAGAAATAAAAAAAACAGTTATCTGTCTTTCCTTGCCCGCACGGTAACTGAATTTCTTTATTCACTCTGTTTCATATGATTACGTGATCTCTAATGCTGACAAAATTCCATTCGGTATGAATGTTGCTGTTTGGAACAAAGTGACCATTATTATTATTATTATTATTATTACCACTGAATGAAAACACTGATTTCTTTTTTTGGTTAAAATTGAACTTTCTAGCTAAGTAGGTTAAAATTGTTTGTGTAGAAAAACTTAATAATGTCTTTGGGCTGTAAACAGCTAATAAGAAGCCAACGAAATAGATACTGTTAATATTTTATTCTGCGAGTTGTCATTTCAAGTTGTGACCACTAGTGGTGTCCGTCAGGGATGTCAGCCTATTATCCCCATTTCTTTTCAATTTCATCATAGATGCACTAATGGACTTAACCCTAACTAACTTCAGAGACTCAGGGATTGACTTATTACCAGGAAATAATCTCATTGACTTAGAATATGCAGACGATATAGTCTTTCTAGGCGAGGACGCTGACAAAATGCAGAGTCTTTTGAACACCTCGAGCTGCAATCTACGAATGTTTGGCATGTGATTCGCTCCCTTTGTGAAATGTAAGATGATGGTACAGGACTGGACTACACTGACTCCTAGATTAGAAATAGGAAGTGAAGTGGTAGAGCTGGTTGTCCACTTCACTTATTTGGGAAGTACCGTCAGCCAGTGCCAGCGGGTTGATCTTTGACGAAATCGCAGCACGGATAAAGAGGGCTAGTTTCGCATATGCCAGTTTAAGCCGTCTCTGGTGTCGACGTGATATCCGGTTGGCTATCGACCAAAGGGAGTGAATACTACTCATCAGTCCGCTTCGTCCTCCCTCATGGCTGCGACTGAGACCTAGTCATTGAGAGTGGAAGACATGAAAAGCCTGATTAGCTGTCTTTGATCATAAGTGCCTGCACTCTATCTCCCGTGTCAAGTGGTATAATAAGGTGAGCAATACTGAGGTTAGGCATCGGTCGACTGCTAGGAAAGGAGGGGAAATCAATCGACGAGACTGTGAAATTCTATCGACTGAGATGGTTAGGACATGTGTTACGTATGCATGCCTAGTCATCGCCTTCCTCAACGGGCAATGTTAGCTGACATAGGGTCAGGCTGGGAAAAAGCTAGCGGTGGTCAAACCAAAAGATGGCACCATCAGTCAATGAAATCTACAACAGCTAGTTCAAGCCACATGGGAATGGGTGGACTTCCTGGTTTGGATCCTAGGGTCGGTTTAAGACAATGGCTGGAAACAACTGGTGATATGGCTGGCTGAAAATCGTTCTCAACAGCTGGTGCAGATGCATCTACTTCTTGTGACTTCCAATGAAAGTATATTGTTCTTCGTTATTACTTTTACTTTGTCTCATACCTCTGTCTACTGTCTCTATTATGCATTTCTTTTACTTACTTATCTTGCTTTGTGTGCTACATGGAGTGTGGCGACTAGAACTGCCGCACATCGGTGCAAAGTTTCATGTCGAAAACAGGCAGATAGACAGCAAAAACTACTGTTGTTCTTACTTCATTCAAATATCAGATAACTGTTGCCTGCTTTTGTCTTGCATACAATTAAAACCACTGATAATTGATGATTAACTAACAATCACCTCGATTTGACACTAGTAACTAGAGTGATGTGTCTAGTCCTTTCTTCGCTGCAGACTGAATTCTATCAGTCAGGTTTGTAGTGTCACCACCATTCCAGGTAGCTCGCCATCACGGTGCACACTGATTTGATGATATTAGATGGTTGGAGGCAATCGGCACCAGGAAGCCTTGGACCAAGGTTTCCTGCTAGTTGGCACTCACCAACTTCAACAAGGCATATCTTCAATCACCTTGAAGGAACTCATATCCCTAGTGAGATTCGAACCCGCATCATCCAAACAATCATCTTCACAAAACGGGAAATCGATCAAATAGTATTTCGCATTCAACAGATAAAACTCTAATGATTTACAGAGGCTAGAATTTTATACGGAACACATAATTATTCTCTGCATAGCTGGCTGCTGTAGATACACCACCTTATTGATGAATGAATACTCACCACCGCAATGGAACAAATTCTACGCTACAAAATGGTCCAAACAAAAAAAAACAGGGAGAATATATTGCCAAATAATCCCCACTCTCAAGTAGAAATGTAAGAATAGATTGAACTCATCAATTAACAAGAATATAATGTGTAGTAATAATAAGTCAATATCATTGCCCTTCAGCCGATAAACAGACGGACTGCCGGATAGATGGTCAGGGAAGGGAAGGGGAGCGAAAGCAAAGAGTGGACTATAACACACGAATCAAGATTGGACAAAATTTGGCAAACTCTCTTCTTAGCTATTTCTCTTCTAGATTCGATTGTTTTCTCCTTGTACAGCTTTTTTCTTTAAAAAAAAATGGTAGTTTTATGGGAAAGCGATCACGCACAATGGGGCACCCTTAATCGCCCAGGATGATTAACACATACGGAGAAAAAAAAGAGAACAATACAGGAATCTAATCAATACAAAGGTGATGCAATCATCAAATGAGGAAAAGAAATACTGATTATTATGTTATTGAGTAGTACAAAAAATGGGAAGTAAAATTTTTAAGATCGACAAAATATACATTCTTGATTTCAACTTTTTCTAGTGAGCCTGCTAACAATCACACACAAACCAGTGTAGAATACAGCAATAATATAAGTATAAACCACACGCGATATCACAACACAATGAAAACTTGAAAGACATAAGGATTGTTGAAAAAAAAAATGAAATTTTAGTGAAAATATCAGTACTACTGCCACTAGTAATAATAATAGTAGTATAAGTACATGTAGAAATACTAGTGGTAGTTGTGATAACAGATCTTACCTAGACAATAGACCAACATGGTTAGAAGGCATTATGATAATTTAAAAGAAAAAAAAGGGAAGGTGACCAACGCAGGTAGATATATCGATCGAAATAGACAGAGTAGAGGAGTAACAAAATCATTAGTTAATTGGAAGATATTGTTGCATACAAATACCACGGCTACTATGGTGGATACTCACATGTACAAGTGACAGGAGAAAGAGAGAGATAGAGAGAAGGAACCTTTACCGGGAGGTCAACTATAATTGAGCACCACACAGTCAGTCAGTCAACAACAAGAAGAACATAACTTAAGGCGAAATAGAGAAACAGTTTGTCACAGAATAAAGGCAGCAGTCTAAACGATAGAGAAGAGAGGTGTAATAGAAATTATTGTACATTCAGTTACAGTATATAACGCCAGTAGCGTCAGTACAATTCCTCCTAGGCAAGGAATTGAAGCACTAATTAGTTAAGTTGGAGAAGAAGGTGTACAGGGAATAACACTCATTCTAATCTAAATCAGAATGTCGTCTAAAGTCTAAATGATGCATTGCTGAATTGAACAAAGAGTGCAGACGAAACGCTTCAGCCAGAACTAGATTAATATTTTCATCTGTCCAATGAAATGTTGGCAAATGTTGTAGTAGTACCATAATACCTTGAAAATCTCGTTCACGGCAGAGATCATTGGAAAATTGTAATAAAAATGCTGCGCATACATAAACATGAAAAGTTGAAAATCCACTATTCTCTGACTGCAGCAAAAAGAAGAAGAAAAAGAAAGAAAGAAAAGGAGAGAAATGATAGGAAAATGATCATAGTTAACTAGTAAATACAAAATACATCTATTTCTGCTAACCAACCTGGTGGGTTCCAAGTGGAACATATGGATTCAACAGTACATCTCTACTCAAGTGTTGGTTTGTAGGAATTTGATTGGTTTCAGGATTTCATCATGAGCTGACATTAGTTAGAGAACCATTGAAAAACCTGGTAATACTGGACAGCTGTTTCGTCCTAGTTTGGGACTCTTCAGCAGTACGCACCCACCGACAGGATTCGAACCCAGGACCTTCTGGTTAGAAGGATAGCAAGCTCGTAGACCATTAAGCCACTGGGACCTGATCCAATGAATTCTAACTTCTGCCAATTCACGACATAGCCCAACCGCTAGCCAATGTCTTCGACGAGTAGTTGTCCTCACACCCGACCTGCTGCACCCTATTGGTCACGACTTCTCTACATTATCCTACTCTCTGAGGTCCTCTTTACCTGGTCACACGATTGATTGCCCATAGTCTTTCATCTTCTCCCACTTTACACGATCTTTTCCATGTCGTCTTCGACCCGACAACCACTCGTCGTTTCCCATTGAGATTCTACTCGACGACTGGTCTGAGGAGACAAGTTACGATCTCCTCCTCAGTACGTGTGTCTAAACCATATATATACAACTCCGTCTACATATTTGTGACGTGACAGGTGACTCACTGGTCGACCTTACTACCATAGTTTGTTGTTTTTAATTCTTTCGAACTGGTCATTTGATCCTTCAGTATCCAGTCAGCGGGGGCAACTGTAGGTGGAAGCCTACACCTACCTGACTGTCAAAAATGGTTTTGATGACTTTTGTGCCATGCCTCTGAACAGCATAACCAACATGACACTAGTGTCCACATGGAGCCAGGTAAAGGCGATTGTGGAGAACAAAAAGGAACTGTGGAGATGTGTTGCTGAAGGCCTATGTTCCGCTGAGAACCTAAGGAAATGATAAAACTATCTGCTGTTGTCTGTCTGCTTACTCAGATGTAGAAGGATTCAACACTTAAGACTATCAGAAACCAATAAGGGTATCATAAATACATAGACGACCGTTTCGCCCTAGTTTAGAACTCTTCAACAGGGCGCATTCACTGGGGTTCGAATACAGGACCATTCAGTAGCTGGGACCTGACCCAATCCTGTGAACAATCAAAGCATGTGGGAAGTTATTACTACACAGTTGCTCACAACATGGACGTTCATTTCTTCTTCAACTACCTGAAATAGAAACAGCATTAGTACACTGGATGACTTCAGAGGCTAAGAGACAACTGCTTTATGCCGGTCACACATAGCTTATCTCACAAGTGGTTCTTCAATTTACGTCCATGTTAAAATCCTACCACCGGTCATGGACTGCCTCAAAATAAGTCGGAATGTACAGTTTTCGGGATCGACCTCTTCTAACCCCTTTGTCTAAAGCGGAGAAGCAGCATAACTGGCTTGCATTTGACCTGAGGAAAACATATTACTGCTGTCATACCCCTATTCGTCAGCAGTACACAACTTCGCCCACAGATCCCCAACATAGTGTAAACGGCTTACACTGCTTTTAGTCTAACTGCTACCCAAACGACTCTTATGGAATGGTAGGACCTTCAGGAACAATAGTTTCAACCAGTATAGTTCGTTAGGTTATTGTGATGTGCAAACCATCACCAACCACTACGTCAAGGTGGCAGTTATCGATCGGAGATGAGCGATTACTACGACAATGCAGACATACACACATATTGGATGATCTAATCTCCATCATCTAACTAAATACCTTAACGAACGAACTGAAAGAAAAACTTCATTCACACTTACCATATACGTATCCCATAGACGTATAATACACCGCAAAGGTAATTCACGTATTAATAAATTATTCATCCAACGAAAAGCAAATTGTAAAAATTCTACATCATTTTGTATAAAATGTTGATACAACTTTGTATCAACACGTTCAATTAAACTAGCCAACATTTTTACATTATTTTGTAGACCTGGTTGAGCAAATGTATAATTATCTTGTATTGTATCCAACAGATGAGATGTACACCAAAAAACATCCGCTTCAACTGAGGTCAGTTGGTCACTGGTTATATCTGATTGTAAGCTTAATTCACCTGATGTGTTTAAATCTATATAAAAAAGGGAAGAGGGAAAGAAACAGAAAGTCAATGATATATATACATGAAGGAGACAAACAATTCAAAAATAGATGCTAGTGGACAGCTGTTTCGTCCTAGTCCATGACCCTTCAGTAATCAACACCAGCAGCATCTTTGCCCTCCCTCCTCCCCAGGGATTCAATCCAGGACTTTCAGGTTACGAGGCGAGTTGAAAAATACATTAAACACAAGCATAATGTAATCCAGAAAGTTAAGTCAAAAACCTTTTTTCAATTCTATTTGCACTCCAAAATGTACTAAGGGCTTCAAGCTATAGTTTTCAAGTTTAGTTAGTGGTGGTATTGTTTTTTTTTCTTTTACCGAGTTGGCCTTCTAATCTTATGTCCCCAACCTTTCTCATATATAGAGTACGTTTTAGGAGGAGTGTATCGGTCAGGAATTGAAGCAGAACCACGTTTGTAGTAGGCGGACATTTCTACTATCCAACCACTGACCAATAATCCAACAAATAACCAATTAACAGCATTTAACTGCATAAGGCGGGGCTTCTAATTGTTACACTGCACTATAATAAATAGTTTGCTTCGGTCTAGTGTAAACAGGTCTGAGCCAGTTTTAAGTGACTTCAGTTGGTTCCTACCAGAACTCTCTTAAGTTTTCTAGCCCAGAAAAAAGAGTACAGAGTGGGTGTGCAGCTGGCGCCCCCACCCACAGCTAGCTAACTGTCTCATATATAAACAATACCTGTCTGTCTGTCTGTTTTCGACATAGAACTTTGCACAAATGTGCGGAAGTTCAAGTCGCCACATATAAACAATACCACCATTACTAAAACTTTACAAAAGTATACTACACTCATACTACACTCTAGGAGTGAACACAAAGGAATGATGAAAAGAGAAAAGAGTATTCAAAAACTTTTGTATTCAACTGGGTTGACAATACTAATGACATGAAAAATTTCTAATTTAACATGTAAGTAAAGACCTCTAAGTGATGCAGTTGTGTGTGTGTGCAGTATTTATGCAGACAAAAGGGCATTATATGAAGATATGTGGATAAAGTAGTAGTGACTTTCTTATCGCATGTGCTTAACATTCGTTCTACCCATCAACAACATAGTAGTATATGACAAACGTGAATACCAAGAGAAATTCTGTCGATATAATCATAT
The DNA here is from genome assembly GCA_944472135.2 of Trichobilharzia regenti. NCBI lineage: Eukaryota > Metazoa > Platyhelminthes > Trematoda > Strigeidida > Schistosomatidae > Trichobilharzia > Trichobilharzia regenti. The sequence continues at coordinate 108,358,675 of OX235264.1, forward strand.
TTGAAATAGTGCCACAGAGTGACTAATGTGTGACGAAAAGTCAATCCAAGAAGGTTGTAAATAACCAAAAGGTGGATGATTTTGATGTGGTTGTGTCCTCTGAGCTGGAAGGCAGTTAATTTACGAAGCTTTCATCGCCCTACTAGGTGACATCTTCGAAAGGGTCCAAAGGACTTATTGCAGCACTCCCACCTTAAGGAAAATTCAAGAAAGATATCTACCTCATGAACGTCTTCGAAAAGAATGGATATCCACGGAATTTCATCAAAAGACATATACCCTCAAGCAGCCTATCAAACAAAAAGCCCGCAAGGAAAGCACAAAGAAAATCGCCCTACCATATATAAAGAACATCTCGGAAATCACTGAAAGACTCTTCAAATATTTAGGAATTGACGTCGCACTTCACTCAGTTCTTTGTCAACCAAAAGACTCAACAGCGAAAGAAGATAAAACCAACATCATCTACAAAATAAATTGTAACAGCTGCGAGAAACACTACACTGACCAAAGAGACTACCCTCCCCTTAGTCTTCGTATCCACGAACATAAGCTAGCCATCAAAAGACATGAAATCCACTCCCTCGCTCATATCACTCACTGCATACAGACAACCACGGACATCAATTTGACTGGGACAACCAACGTTCGAATATTAGATAGAGAAAACAACAATAATGCTAGAGACTTTTTAGAAGCCTGCTTAGTATTCCAGTGAATCATCAATCAATAGATACCACATCGAGATAGACACAATTTATCAACTGATAAGAAAGAAACTTCACACACAAAGGGTCAAAGTTCAAGTCACAGAAACAATCAACACCAATACTAATACAAGTAGCCTAGAAGATGTGAAAACACACAAAAGCAATCAATCACGCCCAAAGTCACCAAGAGAGGTGATTAATAAACTCGTGGAGAAATCTAAAAGCTCACTTCAAATTGAAGTATGCGCTGAAGATATGTCCAGCACAGAGAACACAACCACATCAAAATAACCAACATATACTACACATATCATCGACTAACCAGTTTTCTTAACAAAAAAGACATTTTAGAGTCGATTAGATTTTAGACAAATAGAATTAATAATGAAATCAATGAAACTAAAAGACAAAGTATTCATGCATTCTGTGACTGTTGAAATGAAGCATGTATGCATGAAGATGTGGAAGGCTTATTCAACTAAGTTATCAAGATATCAAGAGTTATCAGTAAGAAGGAATTTCGATGACAGCTAAAAAAAGATTCACTAAGCTACAAATATTATATATATATATATATATATATATATATATATATATATATATATATGTATATATATATATTCACAATTTATTAAATCTCATCTCACGGGATTATATGTCCCTCGAGCACACACCATATCTTGATACTTCTTATTTTGTTAACGACTGTTTTCAGAGTGTTCCAAATTGAGTTAACACATTTCTGTGTAAAGTTCTACACTAGTTCGTTTTATAGATAGATATCTCCCTCTAAAGGGATGTTTATTTGAATAACGCATAAAACAAAAGTTTGTACAGAATAAAATAAGTATCATTCTTTATTTCGTTAACTTATCATCAGCTGCGTACAGTTTAAAGAAACTTTATGTACGCAACAATTTTACACACACACACACTTGCAAATGCTACATGATGTCAGTAGACAGAAGGTTCCAAACTTAAATAAAAAAACAGTGCTCAAAACTGTACACTTATTAATATTATTATTTCCTTTAATTCCTAGAGGAACATACGGCTTCAGCTGCACGTCTCCATTGCCTTCGGTTCTCTGCCAACGTTTTCACCCCGCTCCAAGTCTGCCCACATACTTTCATCTCCTCTTTATATGACCTCCTCCAAGTCACCCTGACATTGACGACCAACTCGCCGCTTCCTTTACGGGTTATACTAGAGCGATGGCTTGTCTAGTGATGTCACTTGATGATGGTTTCCTGAGAGTATGGCCAATCCATCTCCATTTCTTCCTGCAAATCTGTTGCACAATCGGTCCCTGGTTTGTTCGCTCATTGCCAAAGATCCCTGTTGCTGATCTTTTCTGACCGGCCATCTGATCTTGAGTAGTATTGAACGAAGACAGTTGTTGATGAAGGTCTGTAGTTTGTTTGAGGTGCTCTTTATGACGCGCTGGCCAAGTCTCTGATCCATATAGTGTAAGCACCTCTGACTTCATATTGGAGTTGAAAATCAGGATCTTATTTTCATTTTCACGCTGAGTGTTGTTGGCCTCCACACAGACTCAAGAGAAATGAAAGCTTGTCTTGCTTCACCAATCCTTCTTTTGATATCCTCATCAGTTCTGTCCACCTGTAGTTGAAACGATGCTCCCCAAGTAGGTAAAGGAGGTTTTTTTTTTCAGGTTTCTCCCATTTATGTTGATTGTCGTCTGTTGAAACATTACACTTATATAGTTTATAGCCAGAGAATTCAGGTTGAAACAAAACATAAAAGGTTGCGTAATAAAGACAAGAGGTGAATGAGATAATCAGTGACCAACGAATAAACTGAACAACAATACAGGCGAGTTCAGCTCAAATCATAACTTTAAATCACAAAAAAGTAATTTAGTCAAATAATAATAACGATAATGAGATGTTTGCAATCAATAGAAAAAACAAAAGTAAGGCGAGCAATTTGACAAGCACTATCTATCTAAATCATCAATCTAAACTTTACAATAAATATACAGAAATGCACAAAAAATGCTTCACTTGATAGAGACAGTAAGTATCCTCCTCCGTCAATCATCATCTATGCACATGTTGAACAGTACAACATCTTGATGACATGGAGTCGAATACAAACCATAATTAATGATATATTGGGAATAGAGCAAGCATTCAAGTTAATCAGCGCGAGCGAATTCATTACAATAAAAAGAAAGGCAAGTACAAAGAGATTGTTATTAATAAGATTATTTCGAAAAGTAATCATTAGGTTTTTAGGCTGACTGGAAGGTAGAGCAAAGTGAAATAATAATGCTTTGGAGTGCAGTACAGCTGTTGCTTTACTTAATGAAAATAGGAAACCCAGCTGGTATCTCAAGTAGTCGCACCGCTTCACCCCCTCTCATACATTCAGTATGACTATAGAATAACAATATATTAAGACCTAGTGATAATATACCGCATAGACAGCTATATGTTATGGAGTTACACAACAACTGACCGAAACTATCACCAAAGTGATAATCGGCAAAAAGGAAGTGCTGGTTTGGAACTCTTCAGTAATCTGAACTCAAGGTCCCACCATTAGGAGTGGAACACAATACCTCTCCAGGTTACTCGACCAGCTAATGAAACACAGCTAAGATCTCGTTAGCAGCTCAGTGTGTACGGGCACACAACTAGCTATTAGAGCACTATTCTCAACCAGCAGTGGGGTTTAGACGGAGTTACCTAATCCCTATATTTCTTCACCACCGATAACATTCTGGAGTCAGCTCTGAAGGAAAAGTGTGTTGGTGGTGATGGAGTAGATGTGCTTCCTGGAGGAAGTCTTTTCGACCTCGAGTGTGCAGACGATATCGTCTTGCTGTGCGATAGCATGCAGGCTGCGCAAATTGCACTCAGTCAGTTGGCGAACAGTGCCCATAAGTATGGTATGTGCTTTGCGCCGTCTAAAAGCAATGGACTGTCACAAGATTGATGTCACTTTTGTAGGTGGACCACTCGATGTTGTCGATAGATTTGTGTAGCTGTGTGAGTGCTGGTGACGGTATGATGGACGAGATTGCCAACAGTATCATGAAAACTAAAGTGGCATACGTCAACTTGAGTCATCCCTGGCGCCGTTGCGACATTGTTATGTACTCGTCGTCAAATTATTGTTATGTACTTGATATGTATCCACATATATATTTATGTGTGTGTGTATGTTGGTCTCTCTTTCTGTTTGCTCGGTTAGTCTGTGACCACTTCACTTGTATGAACTTGTCTCCTTTAATAATGTGTATTCTCCTTATATTATATTATATATAATATGAGTGTTTGTTGACAGTCCGTTGCTTGGTGACATATATCCATATATGTTTGTTGGCATGTCTGCTATATTCGCTATGTATAATTGGATCGACACTCCATTATAATTAGCCATTCATGTTAAGACTGTCTAATGATTTTTCCCACGCTTGTCTGAATTATTTATATATATTCGCATTCACAATTTGTGTGAACTACTTTACTTTACAACTACTTACTTGCTTACCACTTTGGTGTGAGACCATTTATTTTCGTCTCCTTGTGTTTGGACAATAGAAGTATCATCGCAAACCTAGTGGTCTTCTGATTTCCGCCTTCTCGCGTCAGGACTATTAGTTTCTCGACCAGTCCATAACAATAATTTAGCGACGAGTACATAACAATTTGGCGACGGGGAAAACTACTATTAACCACTCAGCAGCAGCAACATAACAATTTACTATGGATTATTCTAAATTGGAATTATTGTTTGAACAACAATTGAAATTAATGGAAATGTTCGTCAACCAACAGACTGGTCCAGCTTCACCTTCAAGCAATCCCAATCATACCATGCTACCATCTGTCGACGGCATTGTGAACAGTATTTCACAGTTCAATTATGACCCAGAGGCTAATGTCACTTTTGACACATGGTATCAACGTTATGAGGATTTATTCACTGTTGATCTCGCCTCACAAGACGATGCCTGGAAGGTGCGAGTTTTGCTACGTAAATTGGGTCCGGCAGAATATGAACGGTACTGCAACCTAATTTTACCACAGAAACCACGTGACAATTGTTTCGATGATACAATAAAGTTGCTGCGTGAACATTTTGGAGACCACTCCTCATTATTCAGTATACGTTATCGTTGCCTCAAGCTGACAATGAATGAAAATGATGATTTTCTTACTCACGTTGGCACAGTCAACCGAGAATGTGAGAGATTTCGACTCAGGTCCTTAACAGATGATCAATTCAAAGCCTTGATCCTCATATGCAGTCTCCAATCTCCTCGTTTCACAGATATCCGAACTCGACTGCTCAATCAGCTAGAACAAAATCCTAAGTTAACATTACATGACATAGCTGATGAATATCAACGGCTGATTAATCTGCAGAAAGACACACACCTGGTCGAATCAACACCTTCGAGAAGCTCTGATATTCGTGCATTACGAAAGAGCAAAAATCTCTCATCATCTACTCCTGACCCACCTTCTTCTAATGTCCCGCGGAAATCTACAGATACTCGTCCAACTTCACAAAATACTGCAAAGAAGACCCCACCATCACCATGCTGGCATTGTGGCGCGTGGCACTTTGTAAAGTCTTGTCCATACAAAAATCATCGTTGCAGCAAGTGCAAAATCATCGGTCATAAAAATGGTTTTTGTCAGCCACGCAAACCCAGATGTCATAATCCAGCAAAAGCTCGACAAACTGTTGGTCCTAAATCTCCAAGGAGATCATTGAGTCTACTCGCAACCTGTCAAGTCATAATTCCATGTATGCGGAAATATCTTGACCTTCAGATGAATGGTCATGATGCACGTCTGCAGCTAGATACCGCCTCTGATATTACTGTTATATCAAAGAAACTTTGGAATAATATTGGCAGACCACCTATCACCAATACTTCTCAGACTGCTGTCAGCGCCTGTGGTGGGCGCCTCAAACTAATTGGTGAACTCGAATGTTCTGTTTCCTTCCGCGATATCAAATTCACAGGAATTTGTTACGTCACCAAGAGTGATTTAAATCTTTTGGGACTTGATTGGTTCGATCGTTTACATCTGGCTGATGTCCCACTTAGTTCTGTATGCAACGCAGTTAACAAGGATGAAAATTCAGCCAACTCCTTTTCTGATTTATGCAAACTATTCGCACCTGTTTTTCAGCCCGGATTAGGTCACTGTACCTCGCTGCAAGCTACCTTTCGAGTATTACCAGACGCAAAACCGGTTTTTCGCCCAAAGAGGCCAGTTCCATATGCATCTGTACCAAAAGTTGACGAAGAATTGGAGAGACTGCAACAACAAGGCGTATTAACACCAGTCACGTACTCGGCATGGGCAGCACCCATCGTCGTTGTCAAGAAAGCGAATGGGTCCCTACGTATTTGTGCTGATTTCTCTACTGGGTTGAATGCTGCATTAGAACAGCACCACTATCCTTTACCTACACCGGATGATTTATTCACTGTTTTAAATGGTGGATCTTATTTTGCAAAACTGGACCTTGCTGACGCATATCTACAAGTGGAAGTAGCCCCAGAATGCCGAGAACTCCTTACCATTAATACACATCGCGGTTTGTTCCAATACAACAGATTACCTTTCGGAGTTAAAACTGCCCCAGCTATTTTCCAACAACTGATGGATACTATCTTGGCAGGTATTCCGGGTGTTGCCGTCTATCTTGATGATATCTTGGTGGTAGCGAATTCTATAAACGAACTTTACAGCAGGACAGAAGCTGTGTTGTCACGCATGCAGGACAACGGTCTACGACTACGCTCAGAGAAGTGTCAGTTCTCCTTGAGATCTGTCAAATACCTTGGATTTATATTTGATGCATCGGGTAGACGTCCAGATCCTGACAACATACGTGCTATAAAAGAGATGCCCGCACCTACTGATGTGCCTTCCTTACGCTCTTTCTTGGGATTAATTAGCTATTACTCTGCATTTCTCCCTGCGCTGCATAATGTTCGACACCCCCTCAATCGACTACTCGAAAAGAATGCAACCTGGAAATGGTCCGAAGCTTGCAGATCAGCTTTTGAAAAGTTGAAGTCTATGTTAACTTCTGAATTGCTTCTGACACATTATAGTCCAACACTTCCAATTATAGTTGCAGCGGACGCTTCAGCAAGCGGAGTGGGAGCTGTCATTTTACATGTCTTCCCAGATGGTTCACAAAAAGCAATAATGCATGCATCTCGAACACTAACTGCGGCAGAAAAGAAATATGCACAAATTGAAAAAGAAGCCTTAGCTTTAGTTTTCGCCGTACGACGTTTTCATAAAATGATCTACGGCCGCCGATTTACCTTGCTGACAGATCATAAACCGTTACTTTCCATTTTCGGATCTAAATCAGGTATCCCGGTACATGCAGCTAACCGACTACAACGCTGGGCAATAATATTACTTGGATACGATTTCGATATTAAATACAACCGAACTAACGAATTTGGTCAAGCCGACGCTCTATCTCGGCTAATTAGCGACTATCCTGCATCAAGTGAAGATATGGTAATTGCATCGATCGCCACCAAAGACTATGCAGTTAACCTCATCGACAATGCTATTCGATCTCTACCAGTAACGTTTGCAGAAATCCAGCGAACTACAAGCACCGATGCCACCTTACGACGTGCTACACAGTATGTATCCAGTAATTGGCCAAAGATTAAATATAGTGGAGACCTAAAACACCTGTTTGCCCGTCGTGATTCCTTATGTGTTGTAAAAGATTGCTTGATGTTTGGAGAACGCGTAGTGATACCTGAAGCATTACGAAATAAACTCCTGAAACAGTTTCACATGGGACATCCTGGTATTCAGCGGATGAAGAGTATTGCTCGCAGCTACGCATACTGGCCTAATATGGATAAGCATATTATCGACTTTGTTCAACGATGTTCAAAATGTCAACAATCAGCAAAGCTACCCCACCAGCTACCTCCCGTACCGTGGCCTCCAGCATCCCATCCTTGGTCCAGAATTCATATTGACTTTGCTGGCCCTACAAATGGTGCATACTATTTAGTGGTGGTAGACGCTTTTTCTAAGTGGCCAGAAGTTATACCAATGGTTTCGCCGACAACGTCCCAGACTCTCAAAGCTCTCACTGACATATTCTCCCACCATGGTCTCCCAGAAACCATAGTTACAGACAATGGTTCGCAGTTTACCTCTCATCAGTTTCAGCAGTTCTGTCATCAAAATGCTATCGAGCATATGTTCACACCGCCGTATCATCCTCAGTCAAACGGCCAAGCGGAACGTTTTGTCGACACTTTGAAGAGAGCCTTACTCAAAGCAGAGGGAGAGGGGACACCATTTGACATCATCCAAAAATTCTTGATGGTGTACCGTACAACGGCGAATGAGTCAACACAGAACAAGAAATCGCCGGCAGAAATTCTCTACGGACGCAAACTTAGAACGATTCATAACTCAATGTTACCACCGACACTCAAACATGCCGACGCATCATTTCGGAATGAAAAAAAATTTGATGTTGGTGACCCTATCTATGTCCGCGACTATCGAGGAGGACATAAACCTTGGAATAAAGGTTCCATCTCAGCACGACGTGGTCGAGTTATGTACGACGTGAAAGTTGGAAATGAATTATGGACCCGTCACTACAATCAGTTGCGGCCAAGAAACTCAAATATCCCTACCAGTACACAGTCATCCCTACCTCTGGATATTCTCTTGGATACTTTTAACTTACCTACGACTGACAAAACAGAAAAGCAGAAGTGCCCAGCTCAGACAACGTCAGACAAAGCAGAAGCCGCAAACTCAACAAGCAGACGAAGCAACAGACGTCGACAACAAACTGAACGGTTTCAGATAAACCCCAAGAAAGCACGCTATTAATCATCAATCTTCTCAAAAGGGGAGGTGATATGTATCCACATATATATTTATGTGTGTGTTATGTTGGTCTCTCTTTCTGTTTGCTCGGTTAGTCTGTGACCACTTCACTTGTATGAACTTGTCTCCTTTAATAATGTGTATTCTCCTTATATTATATTATATATAATATGAGTGTTTGTTGACAGTCCGTTGCTTGGTGACATATATCCATATATGTTTGTTGGCATGTCTGCTATATTCGCTATGTATAATTGGATCGACACTCCATTATAATTAGCCATTCATGTTAAGACTGTCTAATGATTTTTCCCACGCTTGTCTGAATTATTTATATATATTCGCATTCACAATTTGTGTGAACTACTTTACTTTACAACTACTTGACTTGCTTACCACTTTGGTGTGAGACCATTTATTTTCGTCTCCTTGTGTTTGGACAATAGAAGTATCATCGCAAACCTAGTGGTCTTCTGATTTCCGCCTTCTCGCGTCAGGACTATTAGTTTCTCGACCAGTCCATAACAATAATTCATCGACGAGTACATAACAATTTGGCGACGGAGAAACTAGTACATAACAGTACTGGTCGAGAATTTAATAGTCCTGACGCAAGAAAGACGGAAATCAGAAGACCACTAGGTTTGCGATGATACTTCTATTTTCCAAACACAAGGAGAATCAATGTCACACAAGTGTGTGTGAGCAAAATATGAATGTCCGAACAAGTGTGTGAACGAATATTCAAAATGAACAAATCAAAAGACAGTCTTAACATGATTGGCTAATTGTAATGGGATATCGATCCATATATACATAGCTAAATATCGCAGACTGTCAAACAATACACATATTATATGGATATATATCACCAAGAACAGGCTGTCAAACAAAACACACATATTAATTATATGGGTACATATCAGACATCAACCTGGTTGTTACCTGTTAGGTTTACAATGCTTCAGTATGCTCAGTCTCACCCTACGCCTGTGAATTCTTACCTCTCCCAAATAAGAAAGTGAGGTGACTCTGGCTATTTCATCACCACTATCTCCGTAGAATTGCTTGCGTTCTATATCATCACTGTTTGAGTAATTTTGAGGTCCCACGGCGTGTGTTTGGGCATATTGGAAACCGCTCTTCAATGGGTCTCATCATCTGGAAATACCAGCTTCGGTGACTTGGACATGTGCTACAAATGCCATCCGAGAGGCTTCCGTACTGTTTGTTAGCCCTAGGACTGGATGGAGAAACAGGAGAGGTGATCAGCCCATCATGTAGTGTCCTCGAATGAAGGATATTTACAGTTAGGTTAGCATAGGTTGGTATATCACAACTCCTTAGTTAGAGTCCGAGAGATAGTCCACATCCATGACTTGAAACATTATCGCATTGAACAGCGAACATGCTACGATTTCCTTCCTTCTCCCCTTTTTGACAGCAATACGACGAATGATGTTCTACCGCTGTACCACCAACGCACACACATGCTGCGTGACTCTATTGAACTTTTCGTAGCGACTGGAATACTTATCTGAGGTAGGGTCGCTATCTCGTTTGGCATTTGCCAGCCTACATCATCTCTGATGTTAATGTGACCAGCTAGCTGTCTTTAATTAAAGTTGTCTCCGTTAAATCTCCTGCGCTACTTGGTATAACAGGATGAGTTACATTGAGGCTAGGCGTCGAGTGTTACGCAGGGAGGCAAAATGTTTTGATGAGGTCGTGAAGGTACATCTGTTGTGATGGCTAGTACATGCGTTACGCATTCCTAGGCACATCGCCTTCCTTGACGGGCAATGTTAAATGACACAAGATTAGGTTCAAAAAGAGCTAGTAGTGGTCAAAGCAAAGACATAGCATTAGTCCATGAAATCTTTAACAGTTAGTTTGACCCAGATGAAGAGTTGAAAACCACCTGACAGGTTGGGGTCCTCCTCAGTATGGTAAACACCAATGGCTTGAGGCAATTGGTGATATAGCTCGAAATGGTTCTCAATAGCTCAGATGCATTCACTCTCTCCAATAAAACGCTACTGTTTTGCCATGTTACTATTCTTTTGCCGTCTCCTTCTTGCTTATTATCATTCTTCCTAACCACCACCCCCTACTTCTTCCTTTTTTTTTGTGCCACATGAAGTATGACAGCTCAACCTGCTGCACTTCTGTGCAAACTTCGATGTTGAGATCAGTCAGGCTCGTTAGCCATAAAATCAACCTTAACACTCTTTTACTGCCCTTAAGACTGTCGTCTAGTAGACCTAATCAAAAACAACATACACCAATCACCATCAACCTGGGGAAATTTAAAGGAAGTCACCCCCTTCTCTTATCTAGACAGCACGGTTTCAACTACAGGTGGTGGCATGAATAAAGATGTCAAAATAAGCCAAAATTGGTGAAGCAAGACGGAACTTCATTACCCTTAAAGTAATGTAAAGTAAAGTAATACAGCATCCAGCACAAGGATCAAAGATATAAAATTTACAATATTAGTGTGAAATTAGTGCTACTATGGCTACAAACTCACAGTTACCCAGTACCAAGCTACAGACCACACTTACTGTATATGAGGACTGAGTATACCATCGAGTGACCCAAGTTGGAATAGATAGAGAGAGATTCCATCCCGTGACTCGCTCGCTTATGATCCTTTACATTCCCAGTGGAACATAGGGCTTCAAGCTTGAGGCTTGAAGTTTCGGTAGAGGTGGTGTTTATTTTTACGGCATCAGGTTGCTATCCTAATGCCCAACCTTCCCTATTTACGAGTTTCATTACTGGCTTAGCAAGGTACAGGAGGAAGCGTCGACCAGGGATCGAACACCGGACCACATAAGTAGTCAGTGAGCATTCTACCGCTATGCTACTAAGCAACCCAAACGTCGAGTGCTTAAGTCAATAAGCTAAATCTCCACCATTGTTATTGTTATACGGTATCCAAAGACTTGGAAGGTGTCGGCCACAAAAACATTTACAACAGCCTGACAACGTTCAACAACCAACAACCTATTACCCAACAAATATGCATAAGGAAATGGAAGTGGATTTCACATACACTGACAACGTCGTTGACTGATATAACGCGCTACGCCCTCCAGTAAAAGGCGAACAGAAAACAATGAGTTGGGCGTGTGTACGAGGGTGGCATGTAGGAGACTGTACGAGGAGGAGAGATGAATGCTTACAGAGCAATCGTAGAGACAGTTACAATAAAAAGACTGACACTCCGGACAGACTAAGAACAAATAACCGATTCTTTCCTCTTTTCCATAGAATTATTATCTATGTATACGTTTTTGGTGAAGCTATCTGAAACAGCTTAGCCTTGTATTTGGGGAAGCTTAACTTACTTACTTACTTACTTTACTTTACTTCGGCTATCTCCTACGGGAGGATGAGCCGGCTTCATGAACGTCTCGAATCATCGCTGCCCAGGCGCGGCAATTTGTAAGAGAGTTCATGAAGTTTCATGGGAATTTGGTACGAGTGATGTCCCCAGAATCGCTCGGCCTTTTGTTTGAGAGTGCAGCTCTAGCCTTTACACAGCCAAGTGTGACCTACAAGGCAGTAGGAGTGGAGTAAGGAGTCCACTATCCATTGGCAGCCGGTGACCGGAGTTCGATTCATACGCCTTTTTGAATGGGGCCAGACATCCAGGACATCCAACGAGCCCTTTGTCCATACGTCTGCCGGTGAGCTCCAGTGAGCTTCATACGCCAGTCGTTGGAGGTTTGGAATCAGGGTTTAGCCATCTCCCCTAGACCGTCATCCAATGGACAGTCAACCCGGTGGAGAGCGCCGGGCATCCGCTTTCGCCCTCTCACTTTGGTGAGAAACACCTCCGCCACGTGAAGGCAGTGAGTAGGACTTCCTCAGGAGAGGCTATGTAAGACGCCCGGTCATATGGGAGCATTTCAAGAGGTGTACGGAGGGGTGGCCAACCCGCAGCGCAAGGCACCCACCCCCGACCATCCTGAGGCTTTGGAGGGGAAGCTTAACAGAGAGTTACGTGTGTCATTCAGTCGTATGACAACTATACATAACATACTAAATCTCGTCTAGCAGCTGTGAATAGTTTATAGGCAAAACACTATGGTATTAAAAGAACACCATTTTCTTTAAGGATAAAAGTAGAAGCATATGAAACGCTACTTTGGCGTGCTTCAAATAGTAGCAAAGGAGCATGAAATTAATAACATCCCCTATGCCGAGGAGGTTTTAAGTTTAACCATGGATTGATGTCAGTTAGAGAACCAGTGAAAACCAGGGAGTACTAGACAGCTACCACCTCGTTCTAGTTTCGGACTCACCACCACCAGACACCCACCGTCAGGGGTCGAATCCAAGATCTTCCGGTTACAGGGCGAGTTCGTAGACCACTTAGCCATTGGGATTACACTAAATCGCCAGTCCATGAATTCTAACTCTTACCAATTCGTGATTTTAGCGCGACCAGCATTAGTCCATATAATGGGTTAATATTTGTCCTCACTCGCAAACGGATAGACCTCACTGATCATGACTTCTCATTAGCACTCCACTCAACGTTGCTCTGTCACCAGTCACTACCGAGCATCAGGTTAAATAACTGATACCAATCTGTGGTCAAACTTGAAAACAAATTAAATCCCTCCAAACTAACTCTTGAGAACAGAGATCACCTAACAATGTCATATATCCACTAGCCTTCGTCTATTTTGTACATTTAGATTGACTAGTCTCTTTTTTCCACATTTATTACGTAATTCCAAATTCCGGTACTTAATGCTAATCTTCACTCAAGTATTGGTTTTGTAGGGATTTTCTTTGATTGCATAGAAGGTTTCATCATGAGCTGGCACCAGTTAGAGAACCATTGGATAACCTACAGGGAGTACTGGACAGCCGGCTGTTTCATCCTAGTTTGTGACTCTTCATCAGTACGCACCCACCACAGGAGGTTCGAACCCAGGACCTTCTGGTTACAAGGCCTGCGAGCTCGTAGACCATTGAGCCATTGGGACCCGATCCAATAGTCCTTGAATTCTGACTTGTGCTAATTCACTCAGTCAATCACTTCTAGATTACACCTGACATTGCGCAATACACTTACTGGAACATTGAGTCTCACACAGTCGTTTGAAAATGATTCGTCGCAGAAAGAAAAGAAAAATCCCCCCTTACCGTTACTTCATCTTATGTTTATGGGAACTTTCTGTTTATTAGAAGAATACACTATTCAGTCAATACACCAGTCAAACTGTGCACGAGCATGGTTAAAACAATATGCACGCATCCAATCTAAGCCAGTTTGACATAACAAAAGTGCTAAAACCGATAAGTGTAAAACACAAAATAAGTTATTAAGTCGCGTTAGCAAATTAGCCTCTCATGCTACAGGTGCTTCAAAAAAAGAACTCATTCTATCTATGTCTACTTATTATCCATCCATAGGGAGTGAGTGTGTGAGGTGAGTCAGTCATTGTTAAAGGATTATGCAATATGTAGGTTGTACATTGGCTAAATGCACAAAAATAAATTTGGTTAGCGTTATTAGAAGACGGAGATTATATGAAAACATATGTGATGTGATGTATTTGCGCTATACATTTCCAACAATCTGATCACACATTCACTTGTTGTCAAGTCGATATATATACATATAAAAAATTAAGGGCAATTAAATTCAACAGAGCAAACAAAAAAGGATTTAAGAATTATTAACACAACATTTGATAGTCCAATCAAATAAGGATTACCAAGGTAGATTAAGAGTAATAATAAACTATTTTTGAATACACAGGAGGGGCTTAAGTTTAGCAATAGCTATAGCTTCAAGGTATTTTAATAAGTATCCTTGACCATTTTTATAGACAACCTTAAAGGATGTGTTACCATCAAGCTTATGGTTCATCTCAATTAGATGTTTGGCTATAGACGAAGTTGGTATTCGGCTATCTGCGTCTATCGGTTTTCCACAAATCATTTGTCTTTCTAAACATTTCGGGATATGCTCTCCCACCTTCACATGCAAAGCACAATTACTCTTCCCTATGTATGCGTGTCCACACACACACACAGGAAAATTGGTAAATAGTGTGGGATGTGACATAATCACTTGTGCACTTTTGATGTTTGCAATGGTTTTTTTCAATAATTACAAGCTGGGGTGCACAATAGGTCCTATGAATGACCGAATTCAACCTTTATCTCAAAATCCGACTGTTAATTTCCTTGCTATATGGAAGTCTGATGAAGACATTTTCTCCAGTGGCGGTAGAGATTATAGGTTTAAAGAGTAAATGTCTTTTACACTTCTTTAAAAATTTTAAAGGATATCCCGTTATCAACAAGGGTATCCATCAATATTTCATTTTCTTTGTCCATAACATCAGCCGTGTAAATACGTTGAATCATCTTAAATAGACCTTTCACCAAGCCTCTCTTATACTGTAATGGACAGAAACTGTGAAAATTAAGGTACTTCCCTGTCCAAATGGGCTTTCTGTAATTTGATCGTCTTATTGAACCATCATCAACCATCAACTCAGAAATATGTCTAAAAATGCAAGCTGGCTACGACTTTCTTCCGTGATAATTCTCTACAGACGACTCGCATTTTATATGATTGTCACACATCAAAATACTTTCATCTACATGTCTCTTATAGAAGGGCAATTTAAAAATTAAACCAAGGGACAAATTCTCAACATAAGACGTGTAAACGTCTATTAACAAAGGTTCTAATGGACTCCCCATAGTAACACCATCCACTTGTCGAAAATGTTTACCTTCAATCGTGAAATGGACCTTGTCAGTACATAATAGTAATAAATCCTTCAAATAAGTTTAAGGGGAAAAAGGAAATGAAAAACAACTAGAAGATATATAGTCGACTTGACAAGTAAATATGTGGCGGATCAGATTGTTGGAAATGTATAGCGCAAATACATCACATCATATACGTTTTCAGATAATCTCTGTCTTCCAATAAATAACACTATCCAAATTTATAAAAAAAAGGGACTAATTGGTTTAAATTTTTGAAAAGAAGACACACAAATAATCCGAAACACACACACACACCCAAGCATCCCGTTCTTCATGAATCAAGTAAATATAATCTTCAGTGTAACAGAAGGGGGTAACTAAAAGTGATCACCAGTATCTATCTAGATTTGATTTGAGTAGATTAGATTAGATAATCAGACACTCGCACACACAAACACGCACATACACACACACATCATTGGAAATACTTGCTAAGCATGCAAATAATAATGTGTTTAGCAGAAGGGAGGAGGTGGGTGGTTGGGGAGGGGGGCGCTGGTAAATGGTAAAAGTAAACTATAATAGCAAAGAACATGCAATTCACAAGAAACATAGTGAACTAGACTATATGCAATTTAGTATACATACACATTCAAACATTCATAAATAGTAGATTGTCTATTGCAAGTAATACACTGCTAATAGTCTTACCTGCCTTTCCATCAATCATATTATATACTATATCTGAATTGAAAGTGAGAAATAATAATTGAAAAGCTAATGCTTAATATTATTCCTTCTTACGCATTGCAAACAACAATGCGCTTGTTATTGCGTGAAAAACTGAAAGTCAAAATTGTAGGAGGCACTGTAGCCATACCTCCAATGTGTGTATGTGTGTGTGTGAATAAGGACTAATGACGTCACATGCCTGCCAAAACCAAAACACCTGGAGAGGGATTCGAACCTGTGTTCCATCGATAGTTGAAAGTTTAGCGCCTAAACAAACCAATATAACCCACAGTCACTACACACACACACATTTAGAAAAAATGAAGATTACAGATTGAAGGGTAGTCTCAGTCTTAGAGGATGTTGCATCATAAAGCAGGATACAGTGAACTAGAATTTAGAATAGGTTACAAATGAAATATGATTACAACCATCACCATCACCACCACCACATTGATTCTGACAGATTCCTAATAATTCTAAAGACAGTGAAAAACAGATTGGGTGGAGGCTTTCATCATGAGCTGACATCAGTTAGAGAACCATTGGAAAACCTACAGAGAGAACTGGACAGCCAGCTGTTCCGTCAGCCTAGTTTGGGACTCATCATCAGCACGCACCCGCCACAGGAAGTTCGAACCCAGGACCTTCTGGTTACAAGACGAGCTAGCTCGTAGACTATTAAGCCACTGGGACCCGATCCAACAGTCAGCCCATGAATTCTAACTTCTGCCAATTCACGATATAGTGCGACCACTAGCCAATGTCTTCGGTGAGCATTTGTCCTTACAACCGACCTGCTGCACCCTACTGGTCACGACGTCCCACTAGAAACCCAGAAAACCACCTACCTGAATAGGGCCACTCGCAGAAATTGGAATTTATGGGCTGACCACTGGATCGGGTCCAAGTGGCCTGAAGATCTACCAGCTCGCCTTGTAACCAGGTCTTGAGTTCGAACCTCCTGTTGCCGATGCGTACTGATGAAGAGTCCCAAACTATGACGAAACAGCAGGTTGTCCAGTACTCCCTTTACTTTTACTTTACTTCGGCTACCTCCTACGGGAGGATGAGCCGGCTTCATGAACATCTCGAATCATCGCTGCCCAGGCGCGGCGATCTGATGCAAGGTTTTGCGACAGAGTTATCCAATTCTTGTTCCACAGAAGGAGTCCGTAGACGGTTTGCAGCCCCAGGCACTCCATATCAGCCTTGACTGTACCAAGCCATGTTTCCAGCTGTTCACCCCTGCGACATCGCCAAGATGGAAATGGCGAGGGATTTAGAACTGATTTGACCAGATCGTCATCTGGTCGGAGCAGAACATGGCCAAACCACCGAAGGCGATGTTGTTGGACCAGTACTGGAATTTGGTTGATGTTGTAGCAACGAGAGTTCATGAAGTTTCATGGGAATTAGGTGTTATGTACTCGTCGCCAAATTATTGCTATGTACTGGTCGAGAATTTAATAGTCCTGACGCAAGAAAGACGGAAATCAGAAGACCACTAGGTTTGCGATGATACTTCTATTTTCCAAACACAGGGAGAATGCAAAAGTGGTATCACACCAAAGTAAGTAGTCACACAAGATTGTGTGAGCGAAATATATATGAATGTCCAGAGAAGTGTGTGAGCAAATCAATGGACAGTCTTAACATGAATGGCTAATTATAATGAAGTATCGATCCATATATACATAGCAAAATATAGCAGACATGTCAACAATCACACATATAATATGGATATCTGTCACCAAGCAACGGACTGTCAACAAACACTCATATTATATATAATATAAGGGGAATATACATTGATAAAGGAGACAGGTTCATCAAAGTGCAATGGTCACAGACTAAGCGAGCAAACAGAAAGAGAGACCACCATACACATATATTTGGATACATATCATTGGGTACGAGTGATCTCCCCAGCATCGCTCGGCCTTTTGTTTGAGAGTGCAGCTCTAGCCTTTACACAACCAAGTGTGACCTACAAGGCAGTAGGAGTGGAGTAGGTTGTCCACTATCCATTGTCAGCCGGTGACCGGAGTCCGGTTCATTCGCCTTTTTGAATGGGGCCAGACATCCACGGCATCCAATAAGCCCTTTCTCCATACGTCTGCCGGTGAGCTCCGGTGAGCTTCATACGCCAGTCGTTGGAGATTTGGAATCAGGGTTTAGCCATCTCCCCTAGACTGTCATCCAATGGACAGTCAACCCGGTGAGGAGCGCCAGGCATCCGCTTTTACCCTCTCACTTCGGTGAAAAACACCTCCGCCACGTGAAGGCAGTGAGTAGGACTTCCTCAGGAGAGGCTATGTAAGACGCCCGGTCATATGGGAGCATTTCACGAGGTGTACGGAGGGGTGGCCAACCCGCAGCGCAAGACATCCACCTTCGACCATCCTGAGGCTTTGGTAAGCGCTCCCGCGCCGGGAGTCGAACCCAGGCCGCCTGGGTGAAAGCCAGGAATCCTAACCGCTAGACTACTCCCTGCAGGCTTTCCAATGGTTTTCTAACTAATGTCAGCTCATGATGAAATCCAGTAACCAAAAAATATCTCTCTTTCCAAAACTACGATCAGTTGACTGAAGAGAGAGTTGTACAGTTCGATCGTCGACTAAAAACAGGTGCTTGTATGACCTTTACTAACAGATATCGAGAGGATCTGAAGACTAATCACCACCATTAAGATCATAATAATATCAAACAAAAAGTACAATTAGGAGGAGTTGACAGAAAATTAGGTATTCCTTACTAATTTCAAATAATTCTTCATCAGTAAGCACCCATCGGGGTTCGAACCCAGGACCTTCTGGTTACAGGGCGAGATAGCTCATAGACGATTGAACCACCGGTTCTAACTTCTGCCAATTCACGAAATAGCGCGACCGTTTCGTAATGTCTTCTTCTTGGATGAGTTACTTCCTCATCTTCAACCTGCTGTACCCTACTGGTCACTGCTTCTTACTAGAACTCCAGGTCACTGCCTGCCTCAATGGGGCATGGATGAAATCCTCCATGCAATCAAACAAAAATTCCCTACAAAACCAATACTTGAAAAAGTATTTGAAAAGTTATCACACTTTACAGAAAGCAGATGTCGAAATGTCAAAATAAAAGAATTCAAATAAACACAAAATTTATAATAAACGGAATTTTACAGCACAAAGAATATTAACATTAAGAATACTGAGGATTGAATGAATTTTAGAGACTTCAAGGTGTGAATGCATCTAAACACCAGTAGCGACAGTGGTTTTCAACCATTCGACCAACTGTATCCAGTTATTGATTCTTAGTGTTTTAAGGATCCCAATAAGGCAGTCAAAAACTGCAAATGTGGATTGAACTAACAGTTAAAGAAAAGCATGTATGACCGACTACTTTCTACGTAGAAGTTTACACAGATGTGCAGCAGTTCGAGTTGTCACACTTCATTTACCATAAAAAGCAAAAGAAGAAAGTAAAAAGAAAGGCTAAACAGAGGCAGTAAACAAGGATATGAGGCGAAAACAATAGGAATATAGAGGAACAATAAAGTTTTATTGGATATTATAAGTCACAAGGAGTGGATGCATCTGAGCCAGCCACTGAGAACGACTTTCAGCCGCATCAATTGTCAACCCTAACCAGTCAGGAAGTCCACCCCTTCCCACGTGGCTTAAACTAACTGTTGTGGATTTCATTGACTGATGGAGCTATCTTTTGGTTTGACCACCACTGGCTCCTCACCAACCTCGTCCATCCTATGTCAGCTAACATTGCCTGTCGAGGAAGGCGGTGGAAAGGCGTGCGTAACACGTATCCTAACCATCTCAATCGCTGTAACTTCACAACCTAGTTGATTGATTTCCCCTCCTTACCTAGCAGTAGACCGAAGTCTAACCTCAGTATTGCTCACCCTATTATACCACTTCAAACTGGAGATAGAACACAGGCACCTAAGATCGAAGAGAGCTAGCCGGCCCTTTCATGTATTTCCACTCTCAATAGCCAGGTATCTCTCACAGCCATAAAGGAGGACGGCGAGGACTGCTGAGCAGTAAACACGCCCTTTGGTCGACAGCCAGCCGGATATCACGTCTACTAGGCCACAGACTGTGTAAACTGGCATATGCGAAACGACCCTTCTGTATCCCCGCTGGGATTTCATCAGTGATCAACCCGTTGGCATTGACTGATGCAAATTCCCAAATAAGTGAAGCGGTGACTAACTATTTCTAAGCTAGGAGTCAATGTAGTTCAGTCCTGTAGTATCATGATCTTACATGGATTGGTTTTTTATTAGATGATTATGTCCTTATAGTCAAAATCTCATGATACCTGATAATAATATGAAGAAAGAAACTATGTCTACCACATAGATCTTGAAATCAAATAGACTATCCAGCTTTAGGATAATCCTGGAGTTCTAAGTGTGTTATACTTCTGATCGCGTGAAAACAATTTCTAAGAATCTACAAGAATACCTACACTAATAGTAAGAAATACTTGACCAGAGTCAACAAAATGTCACTTGACCCCCCATAATAAGTGTGAATAATTAACTGAATAAAAAGATTTTTACTTTTAATATATGTGTAAAACTTGGGCACTGTGGTATTAAGTAATTCCATATTAGTTTGATTATTAAATGTATCACACAGTGAAATCCAGTATACAATACTGTTTCACTGTGTGATACATTTAATAATCAAACTAATATGGGATTTTTACTTTTAACGATTCAAACGAACAATGAAACAATTGGGTACACACACACCGTAGTAAGTGTTGATCTTACATAAATGAACTTATTCATATAAGAATAAAACTTGTGCACTGTGGTAGAGTGTAATTCCACCATGGGTAAAATTTGTTTTGATAAAGTCTCACAGTGTTATACAGTCATGTTTAATGATGACAGCGTTTCAAGCACAATTTATTGCTCATAATCATATCAAGTCAGTTATTCACACGACTTCCTAACTTTATTTATATAGTTCAGTTATTTTCCACTTGATTTTCGTTTAATTTTATTGATAGTAGTATTTTCCATATTTCAGGTATGAATGATGAATCATTCCTATTGCATGTGTTTGGTGTAGACTCGATGAACAATAATTCAGTAATAAACCTCTCTCTCCACCTACCTAGATTACTTTTTAGAATTTTAACCCTCTTCCACCCTATTGTGTGGTTGTGTGTTAGCGCATGCATTGCAATTGCTGAGCTTTTTTCTAAATTACTTATCTTCTCGGGGTCAACCATTCTTACCTTAGCTAAATTCCGACAATCTGACTACCCCTGACCTACTAGTTTGACCTATGTAGTTGACTTAACTCACAGTCATGGCAAGGTATTTTGTAAGGTACATTATTTGGTTTAATTGGGTCCACCGGCTCCTTTAGCCTACAGAGCTTGTCTCTGAGTGAGTTTGTAGGTTTAAACGCCACCCTAATTCCTGCTTTATTTAGAATCCTACGTAGGGTTTCAGATGTCTCCTCTTTATACGGTATAACTGTAGATGACTTATATTCTCTCTTATTTATGTTATCATTACTAGTTCCACAATTATTTTTATTTTTCGTTTGGCCTTTTTTGATCTTCCTAATGAATTTTAAAGGATAGTTACTTAACACCAAAACCTCTTCTATCTGTTTTATTTCATCATTTAGGTCTTTTCTTGTGCTACTTAGTGCTACTGCTCGATTTGTTAAACACTTAACTAAGCCAGCCTTCACAGACAGACAGACAGCGGATGAGATGAATTAAAGTCTAAGTCTCTATTAGAATGAGTTGGTTTTCTGTACACACTAGTGTGTAGTATACCTTCTTCTATTCGTTTTATTTTACAATCTAACAAAGATAATTCTCCTTGTTCATTTTCCGTTTCAAATGTGAATTTTATTCCCTCCACTAGTGAGTTTACGTGTGTCAAGCAGCTAGAGATATGTTCTGTTTTTAACACTGTGAAAGTGTCACCCACATATCTCCACCATACTTTTGGAGTAGGATTAGACGTATTAAAAGCATTACTTTCCCAGCTGTCCATAAATATGTCTGCTAAGATCAGGGATATTGGTGATCCCATTGCTACACCTTCTGTTTGTCAATATATTTTACCTTGGAATTTAAGGATAGTAGATGTGAGGCATAATTGAATTCCTAAAATAATTTCTTCAATGGGTAGCTTCATCCTATAAGTGAGTTCAGGATCTGCAGTTAGTCCTTTTTAAACTGCTTCTAAGGCTGCCATATTGACTAGTTGGTATATTAGTATAAAGGCTAGTTATAACAAAAGTAACCATTTTTTCATCATTCTCTAGTTGAATGTTGTTTAGTTTATTTTTGATCTCATATGAATTAGCTAGTCTAGAGTTTGAACGATTTCTAATGGGGCATTATATTAGAGCTAAGTGTTTTGATAATTCATAAATAGGGGCATTTCTAAAATCTACTATTGGTCGTATGGGGTAACCTAGCTTATGTATTTTAATAGTACCATACATTCTACTAGCAAAAACACTGTGAGACTTTATCAAAACACATTTTACCCATAATGGAATGAACTTATTCATGATGACATTGTGTGATAGTTAAGTAAATCTGTACCTTGTACCGTTGTTGATAGATGTCTGTGTCAGATAACAACTTCGTTACATTAATAAAGAAATAAATTTTTTTTTAAATTAGACTATAAATTAAAAAAAAAGTAACACTAAAGTCACTGAAAGAAAGTGATCAGTTATTTGAATATCTTACCAGAGATACAAAACCTAACTTGGCCAACCACACATTCTCATATAGGCAATATGAATACAACTATTATGCTATCTATATGTGACCACAGAGTAACTTAACACTCCTATCAGTCAGAATTTAAATTATACAAATATTGATTTTCAACAGTTAATTTTTGTAGGGAATTGATTTGTTTCAAGTTTGATTACGGATTGATGTCAGTTAGAAAAACCTTGAAAAAAAACATCCTATGAAATACTGGATATGTGTTTCGTCTTAGTGCAACACTCTTCAACAACACGCAGTCATGAACCCCATAACGAGGGAGTGAACCCGCGAACTTCAGCTACTTGGGTCGGAATCCATTGATCCTATTCATTAGTCAGATAAGTGACAAATCAAATTCCACCATGTTGACAGCCGCTTACTGTTCAGCTCGATATTGAAGCATGTAATTAGTTTGATTGGGTGGAGGCTTTCATCATGAGCTAACATCAGTTAGTGAACCATTGGAAAACCAGTAGGGAGTACTGGACAGCTCTTTCGTCCTAGTTTGTGGCTCTTCATCGGTACGCACCCACCGCGATGGTTCGAACCCAGGACCTTCTGGTTACCAGGCGAGTTCGTAGACCAATGAGCCACTGGGACCCGGATCTAATGGTGTCACAGCTCATGATGAAATCCTTCATGCAATTATTATTATTATTGTTATCATTATTATAATAACGTAATAATCGGATAGTACAGCACTTACTTGACATTTTTCAACTCAGTTCCATGTACATGAACGCTGTTAAACAGTCTCTCAAAGGTGAGACTCAAACAACTTTTCAGGGCTGCTCGGTCAATGTTTGACAAGTTCTCTAAGCAAAGTGTTTTCACATTCTTTTGCATTCTGACTGCTAGAATCTTTGAGATTTCAACACGGAGTGCTTGTGTTTTTTTTAAGTGGTGAGAGGCTAGTAACCTCACACAACCAACCATTCCTCTATTCCGGCTAACCACCGGCCAGCCAGATGACGTTTAGGCGTGCACTGACCATAATCATGAGCTTGGGGCTATAACAGGCATTCTACTCCTGGACGACTGAAACCCTTAAGAAAACCTATTTCATCATGAAATATACCACTGGATTAGCATATATGCATGAAGAAGACAATTAACACGGATAATTTATATAAGAATTCAATTCGCATTAAATTTACTCTAAAAATAGGGAAAACGTTTACAGTAGCAGTGATGCTTACCAACATGCGTATATTCCGATAGAAATACAATAAAGAATGGGGTTAGCAGATCATTGATACCTTGAACATAACCACTTCCAGGATGTCGCATTGACCAAACAAATAATATTCTTTCAAACATCTTTATCATTACGATATATAAGAAAGGTGAGAAAGATAAGGGAAGGATAAGGAATACAATCAGTATAGTAAAAATCACTTCAAGAAAAGAAAAACAACAAACTTATGCATATTAGTTGACAATGCTAAATTTCAAACACAATCATTGAAAATGGGAGATGTGTAGAGGTTAGCAGTTTTCAATCACGAATATTTGCATTCTATTTCCCGTGTTATAAAGGCGTAATGTGTTGAGCAATATAGAAGTGAGGCGGAGAGCGCTGCTGCGTACAGAGGTACGATACAGAAGATTTGTAGCTCAGGCGGATGATTTTGTTGTGATCGCGTTTTTTGAGCTGGATGGCAGTTAATTTGCGAAGCTCTCATCCCGCTACTAGGCGACATCTTCAGCGAATACTTCAATTTGCGTTGAAGTGAGCTTTTAGATTTCTCCACAAGTTTATTAAACATCTCTCCTGATGAATGACCTTGGGCGTGATTGGTTGTTTTTGTGTATTTTCACGCCTTCTAGGTTACTTGTATTGTAACTGATTGTTTCTTCGACTTGAACTTTAACCGTTTGTGTGTGAGGCTTCTTTCTTATCGGTTGATAAATTGTGTCTGTCTCGATGTGGTGTCTATTGATTGATGATTCACTGGAATACCAGGCACGCTTCTAAAAAGTCTCTAGCATTATTGTTGTTTTCTCTGTCCAATATTTGAATGTTGGTTGTCCCAGTCAAATTGATGTCCGTGGTTGTCTGTATGCAGTGAGTGATATGAGCGAGGGAGTGGATATCATGTCTTTTGATGGCTAGCTTATGATCGTGGATACGAAGACTAAGGGGAGGGTAGTCTCTCTGGTCAGTGTAGTGTTTCTCGCAGTTATTACAATTTATTTTTTGTAGATGATGTTGGTTTTATCTTCTTTCGCTGTTGAGTCTTTTGGTTGACATAGAGCCAGCTGAGTGAAGTGATTTTGTTGGTTCGTGTGCGACGTTAATTTCTCACTAAGGTTTGAAGAGTCTTGCAGTGATTTCTGAGATATCCTTGATTTATGGTAGGGCAATTTTCTTTGTGCTTTCCTCGGGGGCCTTTGATTTGATAGATTGGCTTGTGGGTATATGTGTTTTGATGAAATTCCATGGATATCCATTCTTTTTAAAGACGTCCATGAGATACCTTTCTTCAATTTCCCTTAAGAAGGGAGTGCTGTAATGAGTCCTTGCTTTCTGGAATAGTGTTTGTATGCAATTCCTTTTGTGTGTTATTTGCATTGTTGCTGTTGTAATTCAGGATTTGGTCTGTGTGAGTTGATTTTCTATAAACTTGAGTTTCTAATTCCCCTGTGGTTGTTCGCTTGACTAAGATGTCCGAAAATGGGATTTGGTTCTCGGATTCCTCTTCTCTTGTGAATTTGATGTCTTTGAAGACGTTGTTTATTAAGTTGTCAGTTTTATTCAACTCATTTATTTTGGTTATTACAGATGTATCGTCTACGTAACGTATCCAAATCTTGGGTTTGATCCTTGGAAAATTATGTTTCCCAGCCTTTACATCACTGCTTCTGCAATCAAACCTGATACTGGCGATCCCATGGATGTTCCTCTGACTTGTTCATATATTAGGCCATTGAATTGGAAGTACTTTGTTAGGCATAGGTTTATGCATTCCATTTAGCTTGTGTGTGTTGCATTTTTGATTGTTGTGGAAGGTGTTCGTCGTTGTTAAATAATTGCTCCATGGTTTCTTTTGCTAGTTTTTGTTCGATTGGGGTGTATAATGCTGTCACGTCGAAGGATATCATTATCTCTTGTTCATCTATTTGGATGCCTTTGATTTTTTCTATGAATTGGATAGCAGAACTGATGGAGTAATCACAAGATTCCGTTAGGTGTTTCAGTTTTCTGTATAATTCTTTAGATATATTATATGTTGGCGTTATTGGGAGTGATATAATTGATCGTAACGGGATATTTGCCCTGTGAATTTTGGAGTCAGCTGTAATCAAGAAAGAAGTCAACTTTCACATTGTGGGCAACTGGAGAGTAATAACCACCCACACACACTTCCTATAAGCAAAAACAAAACTTTCCTGATCATCACTAAAACTAAGTTGCATATCGCATCATCAGAAATAAAATTAACAGAAATATTGCATTGCAGAATATATACTAGTTTTCGATTTTATTTCGTGTTTCTTTAACTCATAATATCACTCGCCGAGGAGGGCGATGAATAAACACGCACAAAGCATGTTTTGCTTACCTCAATCAGTAAAGTTTGATTATCTTATAGTATAACCCATTGCCCTTATGTACCACTACAGTCTCCATAGTGTTTCGCCTGATATGGGAAAAGAAACAAAATCGCTAATGATTAAAAGCCTCTAGTCTTAGCCTCATATTCTGAACTTTCAGCAGCGATAATTCAACGAATTCTGAACAGCAGATATTTGTTTCAGGTTGGATAACGGGTTGATATCAGTTCCGGAGAACCAGTGAAAACAAGAGATTATTGGACAGGTGTTTCATCCACGTTTGGAACTCTTCATCAGTATGCACTCGCCCACCATCAGGGGAAGAACCCAGGATCTTCTGGTTACAGGGCGAGCTCGTAGACCATTAAGCCATTGGGACTCGTGATATTAGCGCGACTAGCACCAGTCCATATTATCGGCGAGTATTTTTCCTCACTCCCAAACACATAGACCTCCCTGATCATGACTTCGCATTAGAACTCCAGTCAACGTTGCTCTGTCGCCAGTGACAAGCAAAGCATCAGATTAATTTTCAAGAGTTAGTTTGTAGCAATTTAGTTTGTCTCAAATTGAATTTGAAAATTAAGGTGAGGCTCGCTAATGACTGGCTGGCTACAGGACGACGTTGCCTGGAATTCTAGTGAGAAGCAGTGACCATTAGTGAGGTCCATCAGACTGCGAGTGAGAAAACACAGTCGCCGATGATATTGGTTAGCAGTAATGCCAAAAATTGTGAACTGAAGGAAGCCAGAATTCATCGTTGGGGCCATTGAACTCCCGCGCAAATGGCGAAAAATGGACTACGAGCTTGGTATCGTAAAATGAAGGTGTCTTGGGGTTCGATCTTTGGAGAAGAGGTCCTCTACTAACTAATATCAATATGTGACAACCCTTTTTAAAAAAGAGGAGGTATTTACTATCAGATTATTATCATTATTTCCTTTAATTCCTAGAGGAACATAGGGCTTCAGACGCACGTCTCCATTGCGTTCGGTTCTCTTCCAACGTTTTCACCCCGCTCCAAGTCTGCCCACACGTGACCTTCTGCAAGTTACCTTCACACTGACGGCCAGCTTGCCACTTCCCTTTCGAGTTACACTCGACAGCCTGTCTAGTGATGTCGCTTGCTGGTTTCCTCAGAGTATGGCCCATCCATCTCCATTTTTTCCTGCCTATTTGTTTCACAATCGGTTCCTGTTAGGTTGGTTCGCTCCCAGAGATCTCTGCTGCTGATCTTTAGTGGCCATCTGATCTTGGGTATTGAGAGAAAACAACTGTTGATGAAGGTGTGTAGTCTGTTTGAGGTGCTCTTTATGATGCGCCAAGTCTCTGATCCGTATAGTAGCATTGACTTCATATTGCAGTTGAAAATCCAGATCTTATTTTCATTCTCGTGCTGAGTGATGTTGACCTCCACACAGACTTGAGAGTAATGAAAGCTTGTCTTGCTCTTCCGATCCTCGCTTTGATATCCTCAACAGTATTGTCCTCCCATAGTTGAAACGATGCTTCAGAGGTGGGTAGGTGAAGGAGAATTTTTCTTTCAGGTTCTTCCTATTTATGCTGATTGTTGTCTGTTGTTGTTGTTGCTGTTAGTGTTGGCTAGGGATCTTCACCACTTCAGTTCTCTCTATGTTTACTTGGAGTCCTATATTTGACGCTTCTTTTGCTAACTTGTTGCTTTTCACTTGCATATCTTCCAGTTTGTGGGAATTCGGTGAAGTCCAGGTCCACCCAGTTTTTTGTGTGAGTCCATTTTATGCCTGTTTCCTCATTGGCCACCGCTGTCTGTCGCATTATCCAAACTACTGCAATCAGGAAAATCATTGGCGATAATAGGCATCCAGCTTATCTTACTCCCGTCTTCACTTCTTCGAAGGATTCCGTAAGTTTCCCGTCGTGGATTACTTGGCATGCAGCATAGTCGTACAACTGTTGGATGAGATGTATACTTGTTGGTGGCACCCCGTAGTAGCAAAGTAGTTGCCAAATCACCTCTCGGTCGGCGCTGTCGAATGCCTTCTCAAAGTTAATCAGAATATAAAGCTAATGACTGTTATTATCCAAAACACTGATTCTTCAAAAAAAAGAAGAGAAAAAACCTCACTTACAGCAACCATTTCAGGTCGACGGTAGAGTAGCGTCATTCTAGTTAAATCTTTTTGAATTTGATGAAACATTGGTTTATGCTTGGGATTTTCACGTAAATGAAAATATTGACTGACGAATAGAGAGTATTGTTTACGCTTATCCGATAATACAGTGACACGACGATCGGGACTAGTTGGAAGATAATCCTAATAGTCGAAAATTTTAAAAAAATAACAACAACACATGGATATTATACTTTCTTTTACAATATATATTTCTAATAATCAGCAAAATAAAAACATTTACCACATTATTATTATTATTATTATTATTAGATCCACAAAATCACCGTCATTGGTTAAATTTTTTATATATAAATCTATGTAAATTAGAGCTGAAGCTGTTGCAATTAGATCGACTAAACCGGAACTTTGTATCCAAAAAGAACACGTCCAGACGCTGTTCCTACCGTGACCAAACTTGGGCTGATGAGTTTTCTTCTCACCAAGAGTGCTCCTTCCCCTTAACCCTCTTGGTTTATTTCCTTTTCCTTTGCTTATTATTACAATTATTACTATTCGTCATAATTTATGCCCTTTATGCAAACATTCCCTCAATACTATAGAATTTTAGATTTATACTATTCGGACTTATTAGAAGTAATATTATCTGTTTTCTCAATTAGAGGTAAGCCTGATGAAGATCCAATTGAAAATAATATTGTTCGCTTATATATCTTGTTCTAATATTAAAAATAGGAATATTTAAAGATATAAAATCACGTGGGTATCCCGGTGCATTAAGGGCACTCAATGAGTACTTGAAGTGTAATGTCAGACTCACAGAAGCGAAAACATGTTTAGATTTTATAAATGGCTTTTTAAATAATAATCGATATCCTAAAATTTACTGGAAATCTCTTCGCCGTAATAAAGTTTATCCAATGTCCCGATCACTGAAACGTTATGCACTTAATCAATTGGACTCTTTAAAAATTCACATTTCGGATATTGAAAGTGATATGTATCCACATATATATATATGTGTGTGTGTATGGTGATCTCTCTTTCTGTTTGCTCGCTTAGTCTGTGACCATTGCACTTTGATGAACCTGTCTCCTTTATCAATGTATATTCCCCTTATATTATATATAATATGAGTGTTTGTTGACAGTCCGTTGCTTGGTGACAGATATCCATATTATATGTGTGGTTGTTGACATGTCTGCTATATTTTGCTATGTATATATGGATCGATACTTCATTATAATTAGCCATTCATGTTAAGACTGTCCATTGATTTGCTCACACACTTGTCTGGACATTCATATATATTTCGCTCACACAATCTTGTGTGACTACTTACTTTGGTGTGATACCACTTTTGCATTCTCCCTGTGTTTGGAAAATAGAAGTATCATCGCAAACCTAGTGGTCTTCTGATTTCCGTCTTTCTTGCGTCAGGACTATTAAATTCGCGACCAGTACATAGCAATAATTTGGAGACGAGTACATAACAGAAAGGAAGTTATCACAGAAGAAATTTGCGGTCGATGAACTCCCTGAGGATTTATTATTTGATTTCATGGAGTATGTTGACAGAGTAAGCCAAAACAGAGCAGAGAAAAGGAGTACGAAACTTATCAAATCACTAGACAGTCAAAATACTGAAAAGGATTTCCTTTCATTCCCTTCACACGCTTAACAGTACGCCCATTATTTTTCAAGTGTCACACTAGATAAATTACAGTTAAAATAAAAAAAAGTTGAGTATTTACAAGAATTGTACAGTTTCTAAAGATGAGTGAGTAGTTGGAGAAAAAAAGGAGTTACAGGATTTCATCATGAGCTGACATTAGTTAGAGAACCATTGGAAAACCTACAGGGAGTACTGAACAGCCACCTGTTTGTTCAGCCTAGTTCGGGACTCATCATCAGTACGCACCCATCGCCAGGATTTGAACCCAGGACCATCTGGTTACAAGGCGAGCTCGACCTGCTGCACCCCACTGGTCACAACTTCTCACTAGAACTCCAGGTAACTACCTACCTGAATAGGGCAAGTCGCTAGTGAGCATCTCATTGATATTCAAGTGTTGGTTTGTAGGGATTTGATTGAATGGTTACAGGACTTCATCATGAGCTGACATTAGTTTCCAATGGTTCTGTAACTAATATCAGCTCATAATGAAATCCTGTAACCAATCAAATCCATACAAACCAACACTTGAATAAAAAAGGAGTCACTCTTTGATGAATAGCCTTTTGATTTATTCTCGATATTTAATATGAATATTTAATTGCTTGGTAAAAATTAGAGTAATGTACAAAAGATGAGAGTTAGTCAGTAAGCTAGTTAGTTAACCATCAAGTATGTTACCTTACCACCATTAGACAGTCTCTATTGATTCACTCAGAGTATCCGGAACTGTGAGACAATAAATATCTTTAAAATGTAATACATAATGCGGTATGTAGTCCGTCGGTGGTTTAGTGATGCGACGCTTACCAAACACACACACACATGCACACACAAGTGGTCCGGGTTCGATCCCCGGCCGACACACCCTTAAAACCACTCCTTAGATGGTAGTCATTCGTGTGAAGATGGAAGGCTAGAAACCCCACCCCGTAGACAAAAAACCATTACGGCAAAATTCACAACTGAGGACCTGAAGCACTCATAGCCCACCAAGAAGTCAGAGAAGTGGATATTTTTTTAGTATAGCTTGAAACCACACAGTATGAAATTTTCAGCATATGATATCGGTAGGCCAAATTTTGCTGGCTGACCATAGATATTTAGGTGTGCGTCGGGAGGGGATCAAACTCCGGAACGTGTGCATGATCGGCGAGAGTCCTAATCGCTATGCTACCGACGCACAAGGTGGGGAAGTCAGAATTACTTAATAATTGTGACTAGTCAGCCTATAAATGGGTAAAAGCTAATGGAACTACGGTAAAGTGTTTATATAAAATCTGTATCAGAAACTCAACATTATTAACGAACAACAATAATAATAACAACTATTAGAAAAACCTTATTAAAATAAAACATCAAGCAATTATGGCAAGAATTTTACTCTGGCTATATATATATATATATATATATATATATATATATGAATGGAAATATGGTTAAGTATTTGTATAAAATCTGTATGAGAAAAATGCAATGATATTAAAAGCACCAATAATAATAATTATAGGCATAAACTAAAACAAAATGATTGCAAGAATGTTTCTCCTGGCTACAGTAAGGCGAGTGGGTGTCTTTAGTGCTTTTCCACACAAAAGTCCTGTCTTAAGTCCCCTCCCCCCCGTGAGCTTGCTAGCTGCACACAGTCCCCCATATGTCTTACGAAATGATTTTGTATGCACCTCTCTGTTCAATAGAATTACCGACATTCAGTTGCCATACTATATATAGTATACAGATTTTATACAAATACTTAACCATATTTCCATTCACCACACTTACTATGCGATTCTAGTTTCCGCTGTTTTAATCCCCATTAATCCATCCCTTCTTAGATTAGGTAATACATTCATTAGCCAATAGAGATACCAATATCTGACCGGCTTTACGAATACTTGGAAAAAAATATCTTTTACAACTAAGTGTTGAAAAGAATTCAGTTATATGGTACCAGACTATGAACCATGCTTATAATTGAATGAGGGCCGTTGATATTACTCAGTCAGTCAGTCAGTTACCCGCAGACTAAGGTAAATGTAGCGATATTTGAACCCTGAAGCTACTGGGTGTTGATATACGTAAATGAGAGTGTCGTATTTGTTTCATTAATTTGTTTTTAGTTGAGACTTCACTACACCCACACTTAGATTACTGATGACATCCTTACTGTCTTTCTGTCTGTTTTCGACATAGAACTTTCCACTGATATGCAGAAGTTCAAGTCGCCACACTCCGTGTAGCACGCGAAGCAAGAGAAGAAAGTACAAGAAAAGCATAATAGAAACAGTGAGCAGAGGTGTGAGACAAAGGAGTAATAAAGAAAAACAAAACAGTTGCATTGGAGATCATAAGTCACAAGGAGTGGATGCATCTGAGCCAACCATTGAGAACAATTTTGAGCCATATCACCAATTGTTTCCAACCATTGGATTTGTCGTCCCGAGAACCCCAACCAGTCAGGAAGTCTACCCCTTCCCAAGTGGCTTAAACTAACTGCTGTGGATTTAATTGATTCATAGAGCCATGTTTTGGTTTGACCACCACTGGCTCTTTTCCAACCTGATCCATCCTATGTCAGCTAACATTGCCCGTCGAGGAAGGCGATGACTAGACATACCTAACACATATCCTAACCATCTCAGTCTATGTAACTTCACAGCCTCGTCGA
Source organism: Trichobilharzia regenti (assembly GCA_944472135.2). Lineage (NCBI taxonomy): Eukaryota > Metazoa > Platyhelminthes > Trematoda > Strigeidida > Schistosomatidae > Trichobilharzia > Trichobilharzia regenti. The sequence goes on from OX235264.1 coordinate 108,391,557, forward strand.
TTGATTTCCCCTGTTTACCTAGCACTCAACGCCTAACCTCAATATTGCTCACCTTATTATTATACCACTTTACAGGGGAATTAGAACCCAGGCACCTATGATCAAAGGCAGCTAGCCGGCCCTTTCATGTCTTCCACTCTCAATGGCCATGTCTCACTCACAGCCATAGAGAAGGACGGAGCGGACTGATGAGCAATACACCCGCTCTTTGGTCAACAGCAAGCCGGATATCGCGTCTATGCCAGAGACGGCGTAAACTGGAATATGTGAGACTAGCCCTCTGTATCCGTGCTGAGATTTCGTCAGAGATCAACCCGTTGGCACTGGCTGATCGTATTTCCCTAATAAGTGAAGCGGTCAACGTGCTCCACCACTTCACTTCCTATTTCTAATCTAGGAGTCGGTGTAGTCCAGTCCTGCAACATCATCTTAAATCTGGCGGGAGCGAATCGCATGCCAAATATTCGTATACTGCAGCTCAAGGTGTTCAAAAGACTCTGCATTTTGTCAGCGTCCTCGCCTAGAAGGATTATATCGTCTGCATATTCTAAGTCAACGAGATAATTCCTTGGTAGCATGTCAATTCCTGAGTCTCTGAAGTGAGTTAGGGTTAAATCCATTAATACATCTATGATGAAATTGAAAAGAAATGGGGATAATGGGCATCCCTGCCGGACACCACTAGTCGTCACCACTTCAGGTGGCAACTCGCCGTGAGCCCCCATCTGGCTGCATGTGTTCGAGTGAAGAGACATCCTCATGTGTAGCGTAATTGAGTGAAAAACACAAAATAAGTACTACAAAGCTCACCCATTTTGTAATAAAAGTGGAGAAATAAGCGAATTGGCTTTAGTGCTCAATTATCAGATAATATCACTCGGGTTCAAATGCTGCTTCACCTACTTCAGTCTGGAAAACTGGGTAGTATCATCAACCCTAACGCAGTAATCGTAGGTCGGTGAAGTATCAAACAAGAAATTCTGAGAACAAACCAATCCCGAACCTATAACTGAACAAATATCTCAGAGAAAATGGAGGTGATTCAGACAAACAACGCTGAGATCATCGAAACACATCGCACATCACACCAGCAATCCAGTGGAACCTGAATGGAAAACAACGAGTTAGGAGTCGGTCCGAGGGTTACATGGAGGAGATCGTGTGAGTTGGGTTGGAGGAGCAGACAGACTATGGGTAGTCGTCGGGTCAGCTAAAGATGACCACACACAGGACAGAACGACGTGGAGCTGTGCTGTTGAAGCTATATGATCATCCACTCGGAACCCAAGAAGACAATAATGACAGTAATAGTTTGTTATATAAGGCTACAGTTTCAATTAACTGAGGTCTAGCAATCACTTGGGTTTTGTAATATTTAGTAACGTGTCAGTGGAAAATGAACGCAAAAGAAATGTTTTAAAACAAAATGACATCATTTTAACATGCAACATTCAGGTTAACGATGTATGTTGTGACTCGGAGAGAAAAATATTTTATTATTTAAACGCATAAAAAACTTGGTACATTATGGCACCAAGAGAGATGCGCCAGACAAATACGAGACCCTATAGTGGCTACTCCCTTAACCCTAAATAGCTAACGTGAAGTGGTAGAGCATGTTGACCGCTTCACTTATTTGGGAAGTACCATCAGCCCCAACGGGCTGATCTCTGACGAAATCTCAGCACGAACACAGGGGGCTACTTTCGCATTTACGAATTTACGCCGACTCTGGCGTAGACGATGTTGTTAGACTATCGACCAAACGGCGGGTGTACTGCTAATCAGTCCACTCCGTCCTTCTCTATGGCTGTGAGTGAGACATGGCCATTGAGAGTGGAAGACATGAAAGGGCCGGCTAGCTGCCTTTGATCATAGGTGCCTGGGTTCTAATTCCCCTGTAAAGTGGTATAATAATAAGGTGAGCAATATTGAGGTTAGGCGTTGAGTGCTAGGTAAACAGGGGAAATCAATCGACGAGGCTGTGAAGTTACATAGACTGAGATGGTTAGGATATGTGTTAGGTATGTCTAGTCATCGCCTTCCTCGACGGGCAATGTTAGATGACATAGGATGGATCAGGTTGGAAAAGAGCCAGTGGTGGTCAAACCAAAACATGGCTCTATGAATCAATTAAATCCACAGCAGTTAGTTTAAGCCACTTGGGAAGGGGTAGACTTCCTGACTGGTTGGGGTTCTCGGGACGACAAATCCAATGGTTGGAAACAATTGGTGATATGGCTCAAAATTGTTCTCAATGGTTGGCTCAGATGCATCCACTCCTTGTGACTTATGATCTCCAATGCAACTGTTTTGTTTTTCTTTATTACTCCTTTGTCTCACACCTCTGCTCACTGTTTCTATTTTGCTTTTCTTGTACTTTCTTCTCTTGCTTCGCGTGCTACACGGAGTGTGGCGACTTGAACTTCTGCATATCAGTGGAAAGTTCTATGTCGAAAACAGACAGACAGACAGAAATAGCTAACGTAGATTTTCTCCATTTTTTACGTTTTCAGTGGAGCACAGAGATTCTAGCTCTAAAGTCTCAGCAGCGGATGTATTGCTTCTAACGAGGTGGGTTTGTTAACCTAAGAGGTCCGTACCTTCTCTCGCTCTCCAGGTTTACTACTCGAGGTCTATGTGTGTGCGCCGGTCCAGAACCGAAGATGTAGCTCACGCGTGTGGCTAGCAATCACCCTACCGTTGAACCACCGAATCTACCAAATTCAGCTTAGTGGTGTGTCAGATTATTTAGCTAGCTAGTGCAAATTTGGTGGTGGTATAGGCTTAGCACTGAGCTCGAGATCAGAAAGCTCTCCGCTTGATTAAATCCTAGTGGACAGCAGCATATATGTTATCCAGCTGAACAGATCTCTGGAAAACTGCAACACCTGTTGATGCATTTTCACAATCTCCACCTACCTACACATCAACCAACTGCAGTTTGGACTAAAGAAATGAAAAGTTTTTGCCTAAAACCTGAACACTCATAAATAGTCATTTTAGCAGGCACTTTTAATGCTGAAGTTCTCCATCCAAAAAGCATATATTGGTAAGAACTATGCAGTCACTATGTCAACAAACCGATAACAATGATCGTCTATTACAGTAACATTCAAGTAAACTAGTCCGTTAAAACTACAAGTAGTATGCCTTAGCATTATGTATGGCATAACTGCGAATTTGTTGGCTATTGGATCGGGCCCCACTGGCTGAATGCTCTATGAGCTTTCCTTGTAACCAGGTTATCATCGGTTTGAACTCCGAATGCGGATGAGTACTGATGAAGAGTCCGAGACTAGAACGAAACGACTGTCCAGTACTCTCACGTTTTCCGATGATTATCTAACTGATCCCACTGGCAACATGCATCTATGTAACAATTAGATCACATTTCCACGTGCGACTTCTTCATTTAACACATATATATTAAGACAACTGTAAAAAGGGAATTAAACCAATTCCTTTAAACCAATAGGTGCATACCACGAAGTTCAAAATGATAACAAGAGCTACACACACACACACCCACAACACTGCTTAATACCTAGTGATGATCACCAAAAGTATCCATAACAGTTCTACAGGAGGTCAATCATGAGTCCAAATAACGCGGTGGCAGCACTTGCTCCCGCCAAATGCAACATGATGTCACAGGACTGGACTACACCGACTCCTAGATTAGAAATAGGAAGTGAAGTGGTGGAGCACGTTGACCGCTTCACTTATTAGGGAAATACGATCAGCCAGTGCCAACGGGTTGATCTCTGACGAAATCTCAGCACGGATACAGAGGGCTAGTCTCACATATTCCAGTTTACGCCGTCTCTGGCATAGACGCGATATCCGGCTTGCTGTTGACCAAAGAGCGGGTGTATTGCTCATCAGTCCGCTCCGTCCTTCTCTATGGCTGTGAGTGAGACATGGCCATTGAGAGTGGAAGACATGAAAGGGCCGGCTAGCTGCCTTTGATCATAGGTGCCTGGGTTCTAATTCCCCTGTAAAGTGGTATAATAATAAGGTGAGCAATATTGAGGTTAGGCGTTGAGTGCTAGGTAAACAGGGGAAATCAATCGACGAGGCTGTGAAGTTACATAGACTGAGATGGTTAGGATATGTGTTAGGTATGTCTAGTCATCGCCTTCCTCGACGGGCAATGTTAGCTGACATAGGATGGATCAGGTTGGAAAAGAGCCAGTGGTGGTCAAACAAAAACATGGCACCAGTCAATAAAACCTTCCTGGTCGGGGTCCCCGGGACGGTAAAAACCAATGGTTGGAAACAATTGGTGATATGGCTCAAAATCGATCTCAATCCATAGCGCAGATGCATCCACTGCTTGTGATTTATGATTTTCTATCGAACTAAATTGTTCTTCGTTATTAATATTCCTTTGTCTCACACCTGTGTTTACTATCTCTATTTTGCATTTCTTTTACTTTCTTCTGTTGGTTTGTGTGCTATAAGGAGTGGAGTGTGGCGACTTGAACTGGTGCACATCGGTGCAAAGTTCTATATCGGAAACAGACAGACAGGTGGCAGCACTACTTGACGCTGGGGGGGGGCGGGTTCACACCGCAGAGGGAACAAGAGCAGAGCACTTTCGAGATCGCAGATAACGCCTCCCTGGCTACGAGTGCCAACAAGCACGAAACCTAGCTCCAGAGTTTCCTACTGATTCCTTCCAACCATCTAATTAATATAAAAACGCTTTAAAGAAATCTATCAAGAAAGCAAAAATATTAAATAGATCACCATGATTTTTGTTAATTAGTAGTAATGAAAGATATTAAGAATGTGAACAACATCACAACAGATTGTTTGGTCAAATAAAGTAACAGGCTAATTGTGTACATCTCTCGTATATACAAAATCAATATGACCTTGAGGGTGAGAACAAGATTCCTTTACATTTTTTTTTCAGCATTCAAACTAACTAGAGTTCACATAACAAACAAACAAAAATAAGTCTGTAATGATTAAATTTTGTGACTTTGTCTAAAAGTACTTTTTTACTCTCAGTGTAGAATGCCATCTATTTACAAAAAAGAAATTCAGAAGAAATGAATGAAACAAATAATAAATGGAGAGTAGTGAAGGTGTGAAGTATAAATTTCTTATATATAACAGTGTCAGTGTAACTGATAACAAGCGAAGATTTTCGCTTACTAAGCGTAACACTCTCAAGTATCAAGAAGGAAATTCAACACCAATGTCAAGTCAGTCAGTTTTTCTATATGCGTCGGAAACTTGGCTTGCATGTCATGGAAAGCATATCCAACAGCATACCTGCAGACTTTCATCAATAGCTACCTTTGCTCCATACTGAAAATCAGATGACCGGTCAAAAGTGATAAGCAACAAGAACTGATAGCTCAACAAATACCTCAAAGAAAATAGAGACAGATCAGACATAAGCTGAGGAGATCGTCAAATAACGTTGTGCGTCAGACCAGCCACACTGCGTAACTCGAAGTGGAAACGACGGGCTGCGAGGGGGGGGGCGTTGGTCCCACAGTGAGAAGGAGGAGATCGTGTGGGTGGGAGGAGATGACAGAATATGGACAGTCAATTGTGTGGCCAGCTAAAGAGGACCACAGTGAACAGAACAAAATGGAGAAGTGCTGTTGAAGCCCTTATTCCACTCGAAACCCAAGCGAACAATAATAATAATAAGCGGAACACTTGCTGGCATTCTGTACATTAGGAACACTGAGTAACTAATAATATCCATTCCGAGCGCATTGAGTGGAACATAGCCCTTCGGTGACATCCCTCCGGTGCACTCACTTCTCTGCCATCATCATTTTCAGCTGGATCCACAACTGCCAACATGCTATCATTTTCTCCTACACATCATCTCTATATCACCATCGGACTAGCACCCAATTCGTCTGAGTGGTGCCTGATCGATTTCACCCAACGATCTTCCCATCGTATGCACAATTCATCTTCATTCACATCGTAACGGAATAATTTTGTGGAAAATACCTCCTAAACGGTCTAATTACAATATTTATATTCAAGTGTTGGCTTGTAGGGATTTGATTGGTCACAAGATTTCATCATGAGCTGACATTAGTTAGAAAACCATTGGAAAACCTGGGAGCCATTGGATCAGGTCCCAGAGGCTTAATGGTATACGAGCTCGCCTTGCAACCAGAAAGTCCTGGGTTCGAACCTCCTGTTGTGAGTCCGTACTGCTGAAGGGCCCCAAACTAGGACGAAACAGCTGGTTGTTCAATACTCCCAGGTTTCCTCTAACTAATGCCACCTCAATATGAAATCCTATAATATTTATACTTATTGGGATGTTTCAACCAATTTTGTAATTAGTACCCCCCTTCTTCTCCTAGACTGTATAGCATTATTCTAACACACTTGCATATCATATGCTCACTTGATCCTTATTATTTACATTTTTCCCTGTATAATCTCTAATTTTAATGCTTCTCATAGTGGTTGTGTGTGACACATTGATAATGTGTTGCTTTACGATGTGATTTGGTTTGAATGAGAGTCACAGTCATTCTGACTTTGGAGTGTCTGAGGGGATTGTTGGTGTGTGACTCTCTTGTGGACAGAGTTTTCGATTCCACCTTGTTGGAAATCATCTACTTGATTCTAAGGTAATTCTTAAAACAGAATTTTGGCTAATTAATTTTGTTCTACTATATACTAATTCTAAAAACGCGCCAAGATTCTAACCAACACAGAAGAATTGGGTGATTTGTCACTGCTGTTGAAAATGCAAATTTTGTTCTTTATGTCAAGTGCAGATTTCTTAAATGATTTTAGAGCGTTGAAGGTATACACCTAGCCTTTTCGAACGTGGTTGGTTTTGACACATTCATCCGTTCCGCCTATAGTTGAAACAAGACTTCCTGAATAAGCCCAGATACATACGAAAGTACAATCTCCCGCCAAATCCCGAACCCTGTTATAATTCTGTCTCCAACACCTGCAGTAACGAACACTCCGCTTTTCTACCCTTAACAGCGAAGTTGTAGTATGCCATAGGGTGATGAGTAGAATCCTCGCCAACCATGCACACGTGGTCTGTAGTTCGATGCCCAGCCGGAGCAAATTTTTACCTCCTTCAACTGGATATTAGCCCTGCAAAAACAAAAGGTTTAACATGAGGCTAGCAACTTACTTTACTTTGCTTCGGCTATCTCCTACGGGAGGATGAACCGGCTTCATGAACGTCTCGAATGTTTGTAAGAGAGTTGATGAAGTTTCATGGGAATTTACATACGAGTAATGTCCCCAGAATCGCTCGGCCTTTTGTTTGAGAGTGCAGCTCTAGCCTTTACACAACCAAGTGTGACCTACAAGGCAGTAGGAGTGGAGTAGGGAGTCCACCATCCATTGTCAGCCGGTGACCGGAGTCCGGTTCATTCGCCTTTTTGAATGGGGCCAGACATCCACGGCATCCAATAAACCCTTTCTCCATACGTCTGCCGGTGAGCTCCGGTGAGCTTCATACGCCAGTCGTTGGAGATTTGGAATCAGGGTTTAGCCATCTCCCCTAGACTGTCATCCAATGGACAGTCAACCCGGTGAAGAGCGCCGGGCATCCGCTTTTACCCTCTCACTTTGGTGAAAAACACCTCCGCCACGTGAAGGCAGTGAGTAGGACTTCCTCAGGAGAGGCTATGTAAGACGCCTGGTCATATGGGAGCATTTCAAGAGGTGTACGGAGGGGTGGCCAACCCGCAGCGCAAGACACCCACCCCCGACCATCCTGAGGCTTTGGAAGGAAAACAATCATGCTTAACAAGTCCGAACAGTATTCGTTAACTATCATCAGGAAGGGAAGAAAGAAGGAAATTGCAACACGTTCGCCATTGATTACGATTCCTGGCCATATCCAATAACATTTCGAGCCATCGATTCGAGCTATCTCGCGGACCCCAACCAGAGAGTCGTGACTCACCAACCGATGCTAATCTAGCACAAACATCCTTCATCACACGACGCCACGTCATGGACTGACCGACCCTCCGCCTTTTCCATCCCGTCCCAGGGCTAGCGAACAGAGACCTGTACGGAAGTCTCTGGGATGACATTCGCAGCACATGTCTAGGCCACGGGAGCCGGTGTTTCCAGATGACAACACTCAAAGGATGGTGATCTCCACTGTGTTCAAACACACGCCGCCGAACCTCAGAATCATTCACGCATTGATGCCACCGAACGCAAGCAAGCATACGAAGACAGCAATGATCGAACACACAGAGTCGCCCCACATCCTCAACCTAATCGGAGAGGCCAGGTTTCACAGGTGTAGAGCAAGACAACCGAAGCATTGTGTACCCGACCTTTGACAGCCAGGCTAACGTCGCGACGGCGCCAGAGGTGGCTGAATTTGATGTATGCCACCCTAGCCTTCATTATACGGTTGAAGATGTCATCCGTCACCCCTCCGCCAGCACTCACACAACTAACCAGATACACAAACTTATCAACAACTTCAAGCGGTTCACCCGCAAGAGTGAGTGCAGGTACAGGCTCCTGCTAATCTTGTAACAGTACTTTGCACTTAGACGGCGCAAAGTACATACTATACTTACAGACACTGTCGGTATGAACTAGCCACATAAGGGACTGTAGACTGACTAAATGAGATCTTCAAGGTGCCAAAAGACAATGGCTTAAAACCATTCTCAACGGTCCAGATGCATTCACTGTTCGTTAATCGTCCAAATTCATTAGCTTCTCATGTTCTCCATGCTACTATCCTTTATTCTGGATATTTCTGCTCATTGTAGTTCTTCTTGAATGTCCATTTTCTCTCCCTTCTGTATCCTTTTTTGCCACATGCATTCACTGTAGCAAGTTGAAGTGTTGCATTTAGGTGCAAAGTTTTATGTCATAACTCAATCAGACTGATGTAATTAATATTATAATGTTTTAAGAAAAACACCTTGAAAAGAAACTACACCCTCGAAGTTGTATTTATCTTCCCCATGTTAAAAATGATCCACTGTGTGCAAAACATAGAAGTCATGTCTAAAACACGAATTTTAAAAAAAGGCGTGGATAACACAGTAATTTCCAAAATGGCAACCATAAACAAAATTTAAGAAATCAAAAAAAACTGAACGCTTTTCCCAAAGGAGTAAAGAAAAACAGACTTACGCATAAAAGTTTCCATACTGTTGGTCTTAATTCCTCTGGAACTCCTGACCATGAAAGTTGACGTAATACGGCTATGCAAAGAGAACCAAAAAAAATTTTATAATTAAAGCTCTATTACAAAATATACTACTTATGAATTATTAAGTAATTTCCAAATTCCCATTTAGGCATTTCGAGAAGAAAAAAAAGAAAACAGATTAGGCGAAGAAATAAATTCATTTTCAATGAGTTCTTCATCTGACAAGAAGAAGAGCTTTCAAAAGTACTTTCAATACAGACAAGCCATGCTGTTGATATATTTCCTAACCAACCAATATGTAGTTGAAGAAATGAGGACGAATTGTCCTGTCTAGCCTCTTTCCATGCGTATTTACCAGTTGAACTGCACGTGGTGAGCTAGTTACACTGAGCCTACAATCAGGCAAGTGCATTGTCGAATTTATTAACGCCTCCCATCGTGGCCTGACAAAGGTGTGAATGAAGTAATACGCAGCTCAACACTAGGTCATCGCGTCGATACTGGACATCAAGTCAAAGTTATTTGTCATATTTCACCCCCAACCTCTCGCATGGTCTACAAGTACGACCTTTACATGCAGCAGAGGCAATCGGAATCCATCTGAATGCCCCTTTCTTTACCATAACCAACTACATAATATGTACCAAGTTTTTAATGACGATTTTTTTCCTCCCATTGTAACTATCTTTTGATTTTTTTTTGTCTATTTTTACAAGTCTAGCCAATTCTGTCAACCCGTTCGTGTTTTACGTAATTCTTCTGAGTCATCCTATTCATCTAAGTGATTATTATTTTACAAATTTCTTGATTATGTAAGAACGCCTAAGAATTAACTTATCTTGAAATCTGTAATTAATCTTCACCCCCACCCGTGAAAACTTAGATATCTTGTGTTACTAACGTCTACCAGTTAATTGTTTTGATGACTTCTAACCTCTGAATTCCACCCTCTCCTCCCCCTATACCTAAAACAAATTAACTAAAATAACCACTTACTTGACTAGTAAAAGAAATATTAAGTAGACAGATTCTAAACACAAACATTTCTCTGCAATGGGTGACGACTGACGGGTGAAATGAAAAGTTGGATGAAGGCGAGTTTTGAATTAGTATTGTCCAGATTATCAACTTGACTGGCTCAAGTATTACTCCCCCCTCCCCTCCATTGTCTTTGGCACCTTCAATGACCCAATATAAGACTGCATTGAAATACACTGCACTTGTAACATCCTAAGCAATGTGACATACTACTAGGGTGACGCTTACAGGCACTGGTTAACAACACGAAACTACATAGCCAACGCAAAGTTTCAACCAGTAAACTGCAGGTGAGAATTCCACTAAGGGAACCAATGAGCTGAGTTCTTGACATCAGTTAAAAACCAATTTTGAACTAAAAGAAATTACTGTACAAAGTAAAAAAAACCGAACAACTCTAGGCAAGAAAGAAATGCGTATGAACCGGACTCCGGTCACCGGCTGCCGATGGATAGTGGACAACCTACTCCACTCCTACTGCCTTGTAGGCCACACTTGGTTGTGTAAAGGCTAGAGCTGCACTCTCAAACAAAAGGCCGAGCGATATATATTAAAACAATTAGTCCCTTTGATAAATTTGAACAAGGCATTAAGAAGACAAATTTCGCGAGATGATATCATTTCGTAGTTTCTTTACAACCGCTTTACAACTAACATGGTTAACAATGATAAAATAAAGTTCATGAAATTTACTCAGTTAAATAAAAACAAAAGTACATACTAATGACCAATCATATTAAGATAGGTCATGCAGTCCAGGGTAGGCGAAGATTGAAGTCTATTGATTTTTGTACACACAGTTTAGGCTGTATGTGATTAATCCAAAGTGCTTCCATCACCTTCAATAACCTTGAATTAGAGTTATGTGAAATAATTGTGAAACAGTCATTAATATTGATTGATTTTGTGACCAGACATTAATAAGTGTTTTGCAATGGATGATGCTGGATTTCTATTAAGATTAATCGCGTTGGGATTTTCGATATGGTTTTCTAGCCATTTTGGAATATGTTCTTTTCGACGACATTGGAGCTTCGACATGTACATTCAGTTTTATTAGCTAATGGTTATCCGGAGAGCTTTATCACTTGTCACAGCAAAGAAAAACCACATCTCGAAAAGACAGCTTCTGTACCAAAGAAAGCCATCTTTATTAATCTACCATTCAAGGGCGACCAGATTATGCAGTTGACAACTCAAAGACTTCGATCAGCCATCAGACGCACATTCTACGCCGCATCTCTTTTTCTCACTTGCCGAACATTTTCGATCCCTGTTCCTACAATTAAAGGACGAAATTCTGTGGACTCTACTTCAAACTGTATCTACAAGTTCACCTGCAGCTGCGGTGACACCTATATAGGTAGAACTAACAGAATGTTCCAATGTCGTCGAAAAGAACATATTCCAAAATGGCTAGAAAACCATATCGAAAATCCCAACGCGATTAATCTTAATAGAAATCCAGCATCATCCATTGCAAAACACTTATTAATGTCTGGTCACAAAATCAATCAATATTAATGACTGTTTCACAATTATTTCACATAACTCTAATTCAAGGTTATTGAAGGTGATGGAAGCACTTTGGATTAATCACATACAGCCTAAACTGTGTGTACAAAAATCAATAGACTTCAATCTTCGCCTACCCTGGACTGCATGACCTATCTTAATATGATTGGTCATTAGCATGTACTTTTGTTTTTATTTAACTGAGTAAATTTCATGAACTTTATTTTATCATTGTTAACCATGTTAGTTGTAAAGCGGTTGTAAAGAAACTACGAAATGATATCATCTCGCGAAATTTGTCTTCTTAATGCCTTGTTCAAATATATATATATATATATGGTGGTCTCTCTTTCTGTTTGCTCGCTTAGTCTGTGACCATTTCACTTTGATGAACCTGTCTCCTTTATCAATGTATATTCCCCTTATAATATATATAATATGAGTGTTTGTTGACGGTCCGTTGCTTGGTGACATATATCAATATTATATGTGTGGCTGTTGACATGTCTGCTATATTTCGCTATGTATATATGGACCGATACTGCATTATAATTAGCCATTCATGTTAAGACTGTCTATTGATTTGTTCTCACACTTGTCTGGACATTCATATATATTTCGCTCTCACAATCTTGTGTGACACTTTCTTTTGGTGTGATACCACTTATTGCTTCTCCTGGTGTTTTGGAAAATAGAAGTATCATCGCAAACCTAGTGGTCTTCTGATTTCCGTCTTTCTTGCGTCAGGACTATTAAATTCGCGACCAGTACATAGCAATAATTTGGCGACGAGTACATAACACCTAATTCCCATGATACTTCATGAACTCTCGTTGCTACAACATCAACCAAATTCCAGTACTGGTCCAACAACGTCGCCTTCGGTGGTTTGGCCATGTTCTGCGCCGACCAGATGACGATCTGGTCAAATCAGTTCTAAATCCCTCGCCATTTCCATCTTGGCGATTTCGCAGGGGTGGACAGCTGGAAACATGGCTTGGTACAGTCAAGGCTGATATGGAGTGTCTGGGGCTACAAACCGTCTACGGACTCCTTCTGTGGAACAAGAATTGGATAACCCTGTCGCAAAACCTTGGATCAGATCGCCCCGCCTGGGCAGCGATGATTCGAGATGTTCATGAAGCCGGCTCATCCTCCCGTAGGAGATAGCCGAAGTAAAGTAAGTAAGTAAGATGCATCTGCACTGTCATTTAGAACGATTTTGAGCCATATCACCAATTGTTTCTAACTATTGGTTTTTACCGTCCCGAGGACCCCAACCAGTCACGAAGTCTACACCTTCCTACGTGGATAGCTTAAACTAACTGTTGTGGATTTCATTGACTGATGGAGCCATGTTTTGGTTTGACCGCCGCCAGCTCTTTTCCAGCCTGACCCTATATCAGCTAACATCGCCCATTGTCGAGGAAGGCGATGACTAGGCATAGGTAACACATGTCCTAACCATCTCAGTTAATGTTGCTTCACAGCCTCGTCTATTGATTTCCCCTCCTTACCTAGTAATCGACGCCTGACCTTAATATTACTCACCTTATTATACCACTTCACATGGGAGATAGAACGCAGGCACCTATGATCAAAGACAAATCCTATCCCATTGATGTATTAATGGAAGGTGGGTATTGTGGTCGAGTTTAATTGAATTCCATCACAGAAGAAATTAGTTTGATTAAAACGCACAGCGATACAGTATTATTCACCGACAAATAGTTCAGAGGAAAACTTTCCAATTATAATACATGCACTAACATATAACACACACAATGGGGTGGGAGAGAGTTATAGTTCTGAAAAGTCATATAGGTAGGCAGGCTGAGGGAGAAGATGACCACTGAATTTTTCTTCGTCAAATCTACACCTAACACGTGTGCAATAGAAATAAAGCAACGCCGATACCAGAGATGTGGAAAATATTACCTACTAATAAAATCAAAGGACAGCTGTTTCATCCCAATTTGGGAATCATCAGCAGTACGCACCCACCTCATTGAGGTTCAAGCCTGGGACCTTCCCGTTACAAGGCAAGGTGGCTCGTATACTATTCAGTCACCGGGACCTGATTCAATGGCCCATGAATTCTAACTTCTACCAATTCTTGACTTAGCGCGACTACCAACTAATGTAATCGGTGAGAAATCCATCCTCACATTTGACTGGATGGACCTCACTGGTCACGACTTCTCACTAGAACTTCAGGAGACTCCGTCCTGTAGCCAGCCAGTCACTAGCGAGCATCAGATTAATTTTAAAGAGTTGGTTTGTAAGGATTAGATTTGTTTTTACGAGTTTGACCACTGGGGTTCGAACCCCCCCCCCTTGAAAATACATTTCTAACAACAGAGATGGTTCAAGTACGTCAAACCCTTGAGTGAATGACCGAACTTTATTTTTTCATAATTCTGTAACTACCCTACACAACTGCTCCTCGGTGACAACGAAGATAGCGATAGTTACTGATATAAGTACAAAACTTCGGCACTGTAGCAGAGTATAACTCTATTATAGACAAGATTTTTGTTTTGATAAATCACAGTGTTGTACAATAGTATTAAATGATGACGTATCGAGCACAAATTATTGCTCATAATCATATCATATCACTGCTCATTATTTTGAGCAATAATTTATGCTCAAAACGTCATCATTCAATATTACTGTACAACACTGTGATTTATCAAAACAAAAATCTTATCTATAGTGGAGTTGCACTTATGGTAACACACAAATATACCCTTCCAATATTTACCAATTACAAATACTGTCTCAGAGCTAGAATAAAACAAGCTCAACTGATGCTCAATCCATTAACCTCTTATTATAAATAGTCAAATACCTCACTACAGGTAGACAAGTTTAAAGCTTCTATATGTCAAATGATTCACATGTCTGCATTTAGAATTTCCATCAAAAACAACAGATTAATTAAATGAAGTGTAGTGTAGATTTTCACAATCCAGCAGATGATAAAGGATGTGTACGTGTGTCACCACAAAATGATTTCCAACCATGTCATTAAATCTCAAAACTTTGATTTTCACAATGCTGCCCGAACAAATCTACACCTCACTATGTCCTCTGCACTAGCATAAAACTCATATGTTGAACCGATAGAAAATACAGTAAACAGATAGTCTGCATATAATACTACACCCATTGTGGCTACTGAAAAACTCTCACAATGAATGACATTGTCTCTAATAATCCCATTAACAGAATCTTACAGTAAAATTTTATAAATTCCCTACATTTATCATGTGAACCGAACACGACAGTCTAATAAACAGCTAAATATAATGTGAAAGTGAATAGCTTTCTATTTAATAACGAATTATAAAGTAGCAATAACAATAACAACAACAATAAACTTTAATCGCATACCTAAATCAGTTATGCTTGAGTTAATACATGCTCTGAAACGTTGGATACGACCTTGATCTAATAATTTCTGTTGAGCAACCGGGAAGTCATCAGGACTCGCCCTTAATCGTACGCCCATTCCAGGTGCATGTTTTGGAAACTTTTCAAAAGGGAACACGGTAGGGTTTTTAACTTCGACAGACTCAACCTAAAAATAAACAATCCAAAAACGTGCCAAATAATTACACATAAGATGAATGGAGGAAAAAAATGAAAGCTAGTAAGTTTTGATTAAATAGACGCAAAAAAGGAAAATACTTTCATCTTTATCTCACAAAATCATATCCCAAAGCATCAACTTATCTACCAATATGAACATATATTATGTGAATTTTAAGGCATGTATATAAGATGTCAGTCTGTAATATATTTGTGACATACACTTTTACTGTCAACGAGCATACAGTGCACCTTACACTTTCAAGCTTTTGTCTAAACGTGTACATACATAAACAGGCTTAAAGATCATTTTGCACTCTTGCGTTGTGCTTCTGACACGCACATTCTCCAAGTTCGTAATTCAGGTATACTAGTTAGATAAGTCCTAAATCCTTTTCCGTGAATAGCCCTCACTTTTTATTTTATTCACATATATATTGCTCATCAGAGCATATCACTACTTAACGGAGTTTTCTTGATCTATGTTTTGCTGTCAGTACTTACAAGTTAAGTAAAGTACTGATTTGTTGGGTAATTAGGCAAACTACATTTAGTAAAGGCTGATATGGTGTAGCTGACGGAAAGCACTACTAGTACCTTAGAAGTATACCAAGTTCTGGAGCAGAAACATGGTCTCAGTCGCTGACTACTGTAGAAAGGAAACATTGTATGCAAACAAAGTTCATTTGACTGAATTCAATGCCAACAACTCAAATGTTAACCTAGGATTCTATTTCCTGTGGTAATGAAAGTAACAGTGGTAGAATGCTTGTCAACCATGAAAGCGTGGTCCGGGGTTCGATTCCCACCTGCAGCACATCTTTACCTCCTCTAACGGATTGTAAGCCTAGAAATGAGAGAATGTTTGGTGTAAGATTAGTGCACCTACTCCGTTAATAGTATCAATGCTGCTGAAATTTCAAAGCCTAAGCTTGAAGTGAAGAAATAAAATAAAACAGTAACGTGTCTGCACCTTCACTACCACATGAAGATGGAAAACGCTAAATATGACAGCGATAAAACTAGAACAAACAAAGAGGGAGATAGACACATGTACCCACGCGATTTAAGACTCCATAAACACAAGGGAAATAATTCTCACACTAGTATATTAGGTACAGTATTTTCGGTCCTTAGTTACAAAAAAGTCCTAAATTATAATAAAAATTAATATTAAATGAATGCAGTAATCTTTATATGGTTGTGTTCTGTAAGAACGAACCAATAACTAGCAACACTAACTGACTGGTTTCAACGTAGAACTTTGCACATATGTGCAGCAGTTGGAGTTGTCACACTTCATTTACCATAAAAACAAAAAGAAGAAAGTAAAAAGAAATGCTAGATGCAGATGAAAAACAGAAATACGAAGCAAAAAGAATAGTGATACGGAAGAATAATGTGTCCCAAGGAGTGGATGGATCTGCGCTAGCCATTCAGAACGATTTTGAGCCATATCACCGATTATCTACAGCCTTGATTGGTTTTTGTCGTCCCGAGAACCCCAACCAGTCAGGAAGTCTACCCCTTTCCACGTGGCTTGAACTAACTGTTGTGGACTCCCTTGACTGATGGAGCTATGTTCTGGTTTGATTACCAGTGGCTCTTCTCCAACCTGACCCATCCTATGTCAGCTAACACTGCCAGTCAAGGGAAGCAATTGCTACGCGTGCGTAACACATGTCCTATAAGTCAAAGTCGGTGTAACTCCACAATCTCGTCTATTGATTTTCCCTCCCTACCTAGCAGTCGACCAAGTTCTAACCCCAGTATTGCTCATCCTATTATACCAATTCACACGGGAGATAGAACACAGGCACCTATGGTCAAGGACAGCTAGCCAGCCCTTTCATGTCTTCCACTCTCAATGGCCAGGTCTCACAGCCACAAAGGAGGACAGATCGGACTGCTGAGCAGTTCACACGCCCTTTGCTAGAAATTCAACCGGATATCACGTCTACTAAGTCAGAGACGGAGTAAACTGGCATATGCGAACCGAGCCTAACGTGTTTGAGCTGAGACTTCGTCAGTGATCAACCCGTCGGGGCTGATGCAACTTCCCAAATGAGTAAAGTGATCAACACACTCTACCACTTCACTTCCTATTTCTAATGTGGGAGTCAATGCAGTCCAGTCATGTAGCATCACCTTACATCTGGCGGGAGAGAATAGCACTGCAAACATTCGTAGATTGCAGCTCAAGGTGTTTAGAAGACTCTGCATTTTGTCAGCCTCTTCACCTAGGACAGAGGACTATATCGTCTGCATATTCCAAGTCAATGAGATTGTTCCCTGGTAACAAGTCTATCCCTGAGTCACTGAATTCAGTTACGGTTAAGATTCTCTATGTCTCTGAAACACGGCCAATACGCGTTGAAGACATGAAAAGGTTGACTGCTTTCGATCATAGATGTCTGCGATCTCTGTCTCACGTTAGGTGGTTTCACAAGGTAAGTAATGTTGACGTTAGGCGTAGAGTGTTGGGCAAAGAGGGAAAATCAATCGACGAGGCTATAAAGTTACATAGACTAAGATGGCTAGGTCACGTGCTGCGCATGCCTAACCACCGCCTCCCCCGACGGGCATTGCTAGCTGATATAGGTTCAGGTTGGAAAAGAGCCAGTGGTGGCCAAACAAAAACATGGCATCAATCCATGAAATCCTTGACAGTTAAACTGAGTCAGGTAGGGAGATGCAGACTCCCGGGTTGGGGCCCTCGGGACTCTAGGAATCAATGGCTGGAGACAATAGGTGACATGGCTCAAAACCGTTGTCAATGGCGCAGATGCATTCAGTCTCTGTAATCTTTCATATTCCTTTCTACCATTACCCATTCTGTTTCACTCTTATACTTGTCAGACTGTATTGATTCTCTTCACTCACCTTCTTGTCTACCCCTGTGTGCTATTTGGAAGGTGGCAACTCGAACTGCTGCACTTCGGTGCCAAGTTCTATGTTGAATCCAGACAGACAGACAGACGGTTAATCCCATCAGTACATCTACGATGAAACTAAGTTGAAATGGGGAGAGTGGGCTGGTATCCCTGACGGATATCACTAGTTTTCACAACTTCAGAAGACAACTCCCCGTACGCTCTCACCTGGCTGGTTGCATGATTTCTAGTATAGTGGGTGCCTTAATAAGTGCGACGTATTTCCCTTCACAGCCAAACATCGCCAGAGCGCCTCTCAGTCGACAGAATCGAACGCCACTTTCACGTCAAGAAATATGGCGATTGTTGGTCACCTGTAAGTATGCCCATGTTCCAGAATCTGTCAAAGGGTAAAGATATGATCAATACACCCTCTTCCTGGTCTAAAGCCTGCCTGGTTCCCTCGTGTTTGTTCCTTCCGACAACCGTTAAGTCTACGCATTATTATTGAGTCTAGAAATTTAGATACCATATTAGTCAAGCTAATCCCCACTGATTATCACAGGAAGACTTGAAACACTGATTTTATTGAGGTTCTCTGACAGTCCCATATTTGATGTTACCCCGATTGCGCTCAAGAATGGACCAATCAATACCAAAATGTTCTTTGACCGATTAAGTGAATAAAAACAACGGCAATTTATCAAGAAGCTTTAGAGTCGTCATTTCTTTCAAGAGAAAAAACGTCAAAAAAGGAGCCTGGATATAGACACAGAGTGTAGTTAATTTATGCATGACTAATTTCAGATGGACCGTTATATAATATCAGATAGTCATCAAACTTCGAAAAGATAAGTTTGAATATGACGAAAAAGAGGTGTTAAAATTTTATAGTCAACACATTATATGGAAACATAATGATAAAATCATCATGTGCAAGTGCATATATTATAAAAATTTTACAAACTTGACTTGTTTTAGTAATTATTACCAGAGTTTAAAAACAACAAATCGACTTTAAACATACGTTCTTGAGGCTGTCATCCCTCTTCTCAGCGATCGCAGACTCCCTCCTATGCAATTCCAAAACTTTTTCTGCTGTTTTCTGTACAACTAAGAGGAAGTAACTAACAAAATTATATTACCCTTAGGGGATATAATGCTTTGATATTCACGATCATCCGCGTCCCATACATCCTGACTGTTGATTTGGAACAGAGCGAATCCTTTGGACCCTTTCCCAGACATCACAATTAACAATCAACGCAAATTCGGACGGGAAACTATCGGAACGATTGTCAACGATGGCATCTCATAATGTAGCGCACACTATGAAATACGCACAAATTTAGGATTCAGCATCCTATGTCCAATTTATTATCAGGTCCAGATACACTTTCTGATTGGGGATATGAGGCATAAAGCCTATGACAGATTTTGTGTTTACTCAGGTTTCAAGACTCTTTTTGATAAAACAGTTTGAGGTATGGACAACACTTGGGAGTTTTTTCCATGTTAACTCAATTGAATGACATTTGTCCCGCAGCGATATGTTCATCCTTGACTTGCATGCTTACCAGCTGTTTTAGTTGTTTTGTCGTGGGAAGGGAGGGAAGTTTAATCATGAGCCGAGCATATACCAAAGATGTGACTGTACGCTAATGATAATTAGCTGCACTTGTCTTGTTAAATAACTCTTGTATGTCTATAGAGCTATGGTATAGCTAACCCTTGACTATAAGGGGAATAACACCTTAGATCGTGTGATTAAAACGCTTTCTAAAAATTCCATGAGAGCATACACGTTAGCAAGGATGACTATCGTGGTGATATCCCCATCCCTCATACATAAATTTCGTGTGTTTGGGGTTGTCAGTCACTTCCCCCGTAGTGACGTTGTGAGGACTTGACGGTTTCCCATCGGTAAAAAAACTCTTCCGAGTGGCTTGATGGATTGCCCACTGGTCGTCAAACTATGCTAATAGAGTGTCTGTACATCGGTTCGTTTGACTTCAAACTGAAGTATGCGGTGAAGATGTCACCCAGTAGGGTGATGAAAGCTTCGCATCCACCCGAGCTACAAATGTTCTCTATCATATCTACAGCTGAATCATGTATAGCGGTGCACTCAAGTGTCGCAAGTATGGTGTGTACTGACTGTGGCAGTTTGGATAAGAAAAGTTCTCTGAAAAGTCCTTCATCAAGCTGAAGTTGCCCGATAATTTCGGTCATCCCCAATAGCATCTTCACGACTGAATGATCCCCTAAGTCGGAAAAATCGTAGAGCGAAATCGTTGCTTAGCTGGTTAGTGATCGTGCACAAACGCGACATGACAAAGTACCAAAATGGCGTGGATGCTTGACCAGAAGCCTTCAGCTAAACAAGTCGACTTAACCAGTGCGGGTCAGCATCCAATGTTCAGTGATGACTGCTGTGGTCGGTTATTTTGGGGAATTATTTACCGCTACAACCATAACTATCAGCAGGAAACGGAACGAAGTTTGGATTGTCGCCCAACCTCGATGGTGACTTCAGTAAGTGGTTTACAATTTAACATTTATAAGAACCCGTTCTGACTGCTTGTACAATAATTGAACAATTTAAGCCTTTGAAAAAGTACAAATTTATGATACTTCAGGATTCTTACTTATAATATTACTGATCGTGCGTGTGAAAGGGGCATGCATTTCTTCTAAACTTACCCGTTTATACGAAATATAAATTATTATTCTATTTTTAGTGAATAATAAAACTGTGGACTCAAGGCAGTTAGCTGCAAAATTTCGTTGAATAATTCACACATGTCCGCGGAGTTATTGTACAGCCACCTTTGTCAATGAGGAGAGGAATACTGCGATTTTCGCGATTCACTCGCTTCTTCAGGATTTCTGTCAGAGTATGCAATCTAGCAGATTTGAATAGTGCGGTGAGTTCTTCATTCCCAATACTCTAATAGCGATCTTGTGAGATGGACAAGAACCGTAGCATTAATATCACTGTCAACGCAGCTGAAGATTGAACGACCAATTCATGGTTGTTTGCTCAAACCCAACTCTATATTTTGGCGGGAGTCATCGATACTGCAGTCATCGTTCCATCGTTCGCTCTTCGTTGGAAGACAGAGGAAAACTATCAGAAGTATTATTGTTATTTATTGTTATGGTATTTATTCCTAAACTTTGTGTACAATGACCTAATGGTTGGCTCTGTATTGGTGCAAAAGTAAAGGGTCATTGAGTCACCAATTTGTGATCTGGTTTCTTGCGTTGGTTGTTGCTCATAGTCCCTGAAAGTCTTCCAAGGACAGTGTGAAATCCAATGTAGTTAGACCTGTACATTGGCTCTCCCTGCTAAATACAATTAACAAAAATTATACGTAACCATAGACTCACCGACTTGGATCTTTTACGCATGCAAATCCAATAATATTTTCAGTTTTGCATATAAGTTAGCGTTCAACAGTCAGAAAGTGGCAAACATTTAGTTATAGTTATTAATAGTCAACAAGATTATATCCAGAGAATCAATCAACAAAATCCCTACAAACTGATACTTGAAATGTCACAAAATCGGTGTTCCAATGTAAACGAATCACAATAAATACTGCAACTTCCTGGAAAGAAGCAACAGAGAAATGACAGTTCCATGTATCTGGGAAAATGTAATGTACAATTCGAAAAGCATGTTGAGGCCCTTTTCACCCGAGATGTAAGTGATATCAAAGTTCGATAGTGTCATAGACGTCTTCGTGTGTATCACCCGAACACATGCATCATGAAATTTGCGAGGATTATTTAGTACGGTGGTACGTTCGAAATTGGTGACATTTTTGCACGTGTTATCTCTGAAATTTATTTACTGCTTATTCTCTTATAATTTTTGAAATTATGGTCCAAATCTCTAAAAAACGTGTTCGTAGAAACACAGTTGTTTTAGATAGTGGCTCAAATTCCGTTATAACTGCATTACCGCCTGGTAATACAGTATCAACTACTAGCTCTCAAAATGGTTTGAGTGCAGATCCCACTCCTGTGATACAGGTGAAAGATTTTCTGTTAGAGAACTCTGAGTTCTGTAAACTAAACCTCTTTTTGAAAGATATGCAGAGGCAAGTAAGTGAAATTCAGAAAAAATTATATCATTTTGATGGTATGTCACTGCCAATCTCAAATACCACGGAGAGCCGTTCTGATATTGGCCAGGTTAAGTCTTTACTGAATGTAACTCAAAACAAGCTTTCGGATTTAGACCCAATAGTCTGTCTGCTAAAACAACATCCTAAAATATCTCAAGACAACCGAAATAAAGCTGAAAATCTGATTGACTGCTTGGCTACGGAGGTGATGAAGCGTCGGTGGCACAGTGGTTAGAACTCTCGCCGACCATGCACATGGTCCGGGGTTCGGGCCCACGCCGACGCACACCTGATATCTATGGTCGGCCTGCGAATTTCGGGCTACCGATATCCATGCTGAAAATTCCACACTTGTACCAAAAATACGGTGTGGAATCAAGCTGTAATCAAAAATTAAAAAAAATAAAATAACCTCTTCTCACCAAGCCATAGTATACAACGTCCCAAATTCTCTGCGCCTGAAGATTGTAAGACACAAAACTCTGATTTGTTGCGGCATGCCTACTGCTCCATGTGAATGCAAAAGACTTCGTGAAAACTCTGTCAATGTAGTTGAAGATTGAACGATCAATTCATGGTTGTATCCTCAAACCCAACCTCCCTAATTTTCACGGAGGCGTCAATCAGCCAGTCATCGTCTCATCGGTCGCTCTTCAGAAAGAAGTCAGGACAAAACCGTCAGAAGTAATACCGTGATCCATTATTGTAATATTTGTTCATAGACCTTAGTTGTAAAGTTGGCTATGTTTTAGTGTTAGAATAAATGATTCTCGAGTCACCAAACTGGGTTCTGGTTTTCGCGTCCGTTCGTACTGAGCGTTTCTAAGAAGCTTCGAGGAACAGCGTGAGTCCAAGCGTAGCAAGAGCTGGGCATTAACGGTTTACGAGACGTGGCTGACAGATTCAAACAGTGAAGTCAGATTTTGACGGTAGAAAGAGTTTATGACGGATTAATACAGTTGATGAAAGTTTGGATAGTCACCGTTCATCTTTCCTGGTGCCGGTCAAATCCTCTTTGAACAAGCAATATCTGGAACTGTTTTGGAATTGGGTCAAGTTCAACAATGCCTGGGTCAAAAAAGGGACAGAGTGTCTTGGATACAAACGGGAAAGTAATTCATGGTGACTTGTCTGTTACTTGTGACGATGTGTCTGATGTTAAGCATGACATGGTTGATGTTACTGTTTCGCCGTTCAGGGATAATAGGAACATCAAACTCCCTAAACTTGAACCACGTTGTTTTGATGGAAACCCAGCTGATTATTTACAATTTGTAAAGGAGTTTGAGATCACGTTGAGTGGTTTTTTATTAACTGAAGAAATGAAGTTAAGGAATTTGATGAGGTATTGCACTGGAGATGCTTCAAGAGCTATACAGTGCTGTAAGCTCATGCCCCCTAATGAGGGATACGCTGAGGCTATGAGCATATTACGTCAAAGGTTTGGAAGACATTCGATGATTGCAGGGAAATTATTCGAGGCTGTTAAGGGTAATGGTAGTCAACTACAAGATGACTCCCAGGCACTCACTGAGTTTTTGGATAATCTGTTGATATACAAGAATGCATTGATTTCGATGAATTGCATGAGTGACCTCAACTCCAGTTTTATACTAGAAGTAATAGCGAGAAGCCTACCTAATCGACTGCAAAGGAAGTGGGTGAAGATAAGCTCCTGTATAGAGGATGAAGGTATCGAGCCAAAGTTCGATGATATTCTGAAACTGGTAAAAGATAGCGTCAATCAATCTATGATTAAGTTCGCCAGTATATTGAATCTCTCCCCTAGAATAGAGCAGTCTGAGGGTTAAACGCACTCATTGATCACGAGTAGGCCTCAGATAGGTGGATATCGAGAAGGCTCCATGATGTCTAGTGATGCATATAGACCTAGTGAGTGTAACAGGATACGTAGTACATCCTCAACAGATAAGTTACAAGATGCAAGACAAGCACGGTTGTTTTACACGTTTGCAAGAGGTGCATACAGAAGTGAACTGTGAATCAGTGAGCAAGTTCAGTGATAAGCTAAATGTAAACTCCAGGCCTGACTCCGAATTGTGTGACGATAACGGTGCGGTGAAGAAGTCTGTAGTTGCAACTGGTAAGCCATTGTTGAATAGAGTGTCAGAGAATAGAGTAGCTGCTTCAGAGTCCAGTTCTGACTCCACAAGTTTACAAATTATTACTATTCGGAGTGAAGATATAGAGCCTTTAAGGATTTGTGAGGAGGAACCAAAATTGTCTACTTCTGTTATTAAAGAGTTTGAAATTAATGAAGTCGACCAGATAGATGACGGTAAATTGAATATTTGTGATATTGATCATGATAGTACAGATTTGTCTTTGGTTGATCATGATGAGATGAGGGATATGCCTACTACTGCTAAGTTGGACAAAGGTTCTGTACAACTACAACGTGAAGTAGAAATGAATGCAGATGCAGTTGCAGAAGGCATGCATACTTGTGAGACCGTCAGTGTGATTGATCAGCATGTAGCCCACCTATCATCAGATGCTATTGCTAAACCTGAGCTGATAGTAAAAGACAGCAGTGGTGGTGGTCTTGCATGTAGACAAATTTCTGAAAGTCGAGCAACAACGGCTTCTGAATCACCGCTAACTTCATCAACTGATATCAATCAGTCGTCGTTGGTGCTGTCATCCACAATGAAACAGACGCCCATCAACTCAAGTATCTTGTGCAATGACTATGCTAGTATCAGTTCGTTTGAAAGGACGAATATCAATGGTAAGTTTACTGTGGATAAGCCAAGTGTAAACGAGAGAGTAATTGTTAAATTGACGTGCACGAATAAAGGCATTTCTAGTTTCAAGTTACTATTTGAATGCTATTATCTTTGGTGTAAATTACTCTGTTTCTACACTTGGTTGATGAAATATGTCGTGCGTTTGTTCGTCATCTATATTCTACGATACAATGACATGGGCGTGTTACCGTTCAGATTTGAGGATATAGATGAAAGAAGGAAATCAGCAAATGAACTCTGCGATGATTTTCCAACCTAGAGCATCAACCTGAGAAGGGTTGTAGGCGTACTGCTGTAAGTCCTACAGTTCTTCAAAGGAATTCCACCAAGACATGATCGGCGAGGTTATTTGTTCTGTTTGTGTACACGTGTGGTGTGTCATATCAATTGGTGTTTTTTGGATTCACTGCGTTTAATCGTTGTTTTCGTATCTTGTTGTTATGCATAATTTTGTTAAAATTTTCGTCGTGATTACTTCTGAAGTTGTTTCGAGTCTTCTACATCCGTGAATGAATTGATTGATGTTAAGGACAGCAGATGGGTCGTATACGCCGGGGAGGCTATTGCTGAGAATGAAATGCACACGTAGATAATGATTAGCCGTGATCCCACTTGCCAGGGAGCGGGAGTGTAGACGACTGAGGCTCACATACGTCACCGTTACTAGAATTGAGGCAGAATGAGTGACAAGCGATTGCAGTGGTAATTGGTAGTGAGTAGATAAGAGGATGTGCGTAGAGTATCATGAGTCGGTGCTATGGTCACGTTGCATTCTGCAAGAGTCATTCTAGCAAGTGGCGATTGTGTTGCAAGAGGATGCTTTTAACTGGAAGGCGCAGGTCGTCATCGATGTGTGAGATTGTGCTGTGGGTATGCTTGTGGTGTGTTGGCTTTTCTGTTTGTTTTTCATTTCAGCTCTGTCCATGTGACCCAGGTTCTCGCAATGGCATCCAAGTCAACGTGTATTAGTCGTGAAGGTAAAAACGGATGGATCCCTTTTTTCCCGGGGAGTGTCAATGTAATAATAATATATTTCTTCCTGTTTATGCAGGAACATACCAATTGTACAGGCATAGATAAGTTATTATATATATTACACATAATTTGATATATGATGAATTTACAGTTTGGTTGTTCCCTCTGACATGAGAGTCAGTCGGAACTGTCTGCTATAAAGTCTGTTTGTGTAGCACATAAAGACATATAGAAATGTTGTCTTCGCATTAAGAAAAATTCAGACATCAGATGAATGTAACACAAACGTCTGGGAAAAATAAAGCTTGAAGTCAATTCTCTTACATAACTTTGTAGTGAACAGCACCATTGGCTTAAAGATTATTGATGTGTTATGTTGAGATCAGTGATATATTTATTCCATTATTTCAGCAGTCTTATCGTAGTTTTCTAACAGAAAAGAAATTTGATCGTCATGTTAAGTTGTTTTACCGCATCAAACGGTGCCGAGGTCGATTCGAGAATTCTCCGTTTGCGCCATATGTGTCTGCATGGCGGACTGTATTCGAAAGTTCAGCAAAATGTTGAAAACTGTTTGAAAGCCAGTTGCTTCTTCATTTCAGATCATGAATACTCATTAACAGAATGTACGCCAGCGCCTTCAAATGGTGGAATTGGATCAGTAAGGGCCTAATATTAGAGCTCACTAACATTCCAAATATAAAAGTAATAATCCAAGTCAGTGGAGTGTTAAATCACAATATATTACCAAAAATACAGTGACGAGTTATAGCAACAAAAAGGGTTACTTGGATATAAAGTCTAAGTCCTCGGCTACAAATTAATTATATAATCCACAGGCACGTTAATTGTTTGGACTGCGTCCGCTGTAGCTGCTGTGTTCCGGTTGTAGAAATGTCTTCGGTTGAGAGTAGTAGGCTCCTACAATAAATCCGAAGTATACAACAAGGTGTGAGTGGAGCAAGTAAGCAGAAGTGACCAGGGAGAAGACGAAGTCTCCAACAGCAGAATGTATTTTTCAATTGTCCACGGAAGTTATGTATATATCAACAAGAAGCGTTTTAAACAAAAATTATGTACAATATCTCGAATTTATACAAGTAACCAAAAAGTGTACAATCACATTGTTACGTACTCCACACGGCTCCCCCCCCTAGAGGTCCGGAGCGACCACCGGAAAATGATAAGTAAAACTATGAAGTAAATAATAATAGTAATAGCAATTTTTGGTTAAAAATAGGGATATATTACAACATGCATAAACGCGAGAAGGTATGTGAATCATGTAAAGTCTGAAAGCATATACAATGAGTTCAGCAATAAAAATTGAAATAGAAAGTCATGTCACTTAAATTTGCACTACGCGAGCGAAGAATGTGAATGAAAAGAGTAAATTTTAGCTTTATGAAATGCCTAAGGAATGGGGATAAAATTGAGTAATGATAATAATGGTTGCTTGAACCATTATTGAACAATTTAAACTTTCGAAAATGTATCACTTCACAATACTTCACGATTGTAATTTAAAACACAATTTATTGCGCCTGTAAAATTGGCATGTATTTCTAGAAAACACCCGCTTGCAAGAAAATATAAATTCATATTATTAATCTGCATTGGATACAATTCCCTTCTGGTGTTAATGACGATGAAAATGATGATAAAATGTAGTAATTTATTGTAATCGTAGTATTAGTATTTCGAGATGACCGAATTACACGAATCCAACCAAAACTCAGAGAGGGCGGAATTCGGGAATTTGTATTTGGCGGAATTATATTGCAATTCATATAAGAAACATATTAACAATCAACAGTAAGTATTTAAACAATACAGAGATAGAAATAGTCAATCACCACATCCGCCACACGTCGAATACCTCCTTGCGTATTTATAACGATGTCTCGGTTTGCTTGCAAGTAGCTGCGACCTTCTAACTGATTCTGTGATATCATTTTCATCAGTATTATCTGGACTTATTTCTGAATTATCTACAAAATCAGGATTATTAGCGGAATCAATAATATTATAATTGGAACGACCTACTTCATTGATTGTCACTTTGAACAGATGTCTGTTATGAACTGAGTGATCTTTGATGTCTAATATCTTCACCACTCGATTTCTCATTTTTGTAGTATAATTCCAACAGAAGGTCTATAGCCACTACCTTTGTAATAATGTGCATAAGAAGTCGTGGACATCAGATGCTTTTTGAGAATTCGAGATTTGAAAAGTTTTGCAGGACCTTCACCGGTACTTGTATGCTCTGCATTCAACAGACGTAGTCTATGCATATGCAACAATTCCTCCATTTTAATCAGTTGCTCTCTCATCTCATTCAGTTTTTTTCGTGTTTTCGACAGTTCACATTGTAACTCAGCTATGTCATTTTTGAAAACAGTTGATGCTTGAGTTGCCGAACTTGTAGTGGAGGTTTTCATTGGATTAGCTTGAATATTTTGCAAAGTTGAAAGACACATTGACTCGATTTTACTAGACAGCTTGGGAGAATTATAAGAATGTTGAGCAACATAAGTATTCGAACTTCTGCAAAGTGTCTTGATGTGTCCAACTTTACCACATTTATGGCATTTAGCACCCCGAAAACGGCAAGTGCTTCGTAGATGTAACTTTCCACAGGAAAAACACGGTTTAGTGTTTTTGATCTCTGGCTGCATTCTATTACCTGTGGACGGCAGTTTGGATTTCTTTCCATGAACACTTGTATTTTCGACTTTAGAATGCATAACATCAGACACTGATGTAGTGGGAGCAGAGTATTCATTATTGACATCTTCATATGTAATACATAAATCTTTAGCAGTTTGAAAAGTACAAGAAGGAATCTGAATTAACTCTTTCTCTAACTTAGGAATATTGATTCCAGCAATTAGACGATCACGTAGTTGAGTATGCAGCTGATCTCCAAAGTTACACTTTGAAGCTTGAATTTGAAGTTGAAGAATGAACTCTCGAATCTTCTGGTTGGGAGCACGAACCAGTTTGTTCAATTGAGCCCTCTCTCGCGTCTCAAAAGTAGTTATATGGAAGTGATCTATCAGAAGTTCACGGAGTTTATAATATGGCAGAGAAATTGGTTTATCTGGAAACGACAGAGTCTTCACTAGGCTATACGCATCTAGCCCAATAGCAGTAATGAAATGTGCTGGTATTTTGTCATCCCGAACATTCTTTGAAATGCACCACGCATCGAAGCATTCCAAATAATCAGCAATCTCCCGCGGAGAACCATTTAGAGGGAATTTTCCCAGGTTATTTAGTTCCATCACGACGCCAATTTGTAGTAATTTATTGTAATCGTAGTATTAGTATTTCGAGATGACCGAATTACACGAATCCAACCAAAACTCAGAGAGGGCGGAATTCAGGAATTTGTATTTAGCGGAATTATATTGCAATTCATATAAGAAACATATTAACAATCAACAGTAAGTATTTAAACAATACAGAGATAGAAATAGTCAATCACCACATAAAATTATACAGATGCATCACTTATTTTAAATTAATACCCCCCTTTGAATATAAATCAAGAATAAGGTTCGATGACATACTCACCAAGGTGATGTGAGGGAAATGACTTCAAACTTTGTTTTTTTCCCATGTATTTGTAATCCACCCAACACATACTTGGGTTTGTCTTGTTAATGAGAAGACAATATTTGTACATCTCTTGACATACTCCGCTGAATGACTAGTTCGCAGATTGTTCCCACAAACTAAAGACAAAAAGACAGCAACCATGTAATTTCACCATAAACCAAATTTATGTGATTTAAATAATACTTATCCATACTTGTACAACTGGTATACCCTACATAGACAGGAATGAATATATATTATATTATATTATTATTAAATATGCTTATTAGTTGTATTAGTAATTTATCATATTGACCGTGCCCGTAAAATGGCGCTCCTCATGTACAAAAAATGAGAATATATCACTATTATTATTGAATAATATACAAAATTGTACTAACAACCACATCAAAAGCAGACGTAAGGTCATACTATCCATGGACAGTAACGACAGAGCATACCTGCATAGTTATGCCAAGTCACACCAGAGCCCACACTAAAAGCTGGTGTAGCAACACCATCAGGCGAAATAGTGCAAGTGACAGCACCTAGAGCTCAGTTTCCAAACACTCTGGGTCTTCAAAGTATGGCACATAAACAAACTTTGACAGATTATATGGTACAAGTCTGCTAGGAGTTGAACCACAAGGCAGCAGTGCATATAATGTAACCCATGAAAGGACACATAAAGTGTCTACAAACACTAGGCAGATTGATGAGGCGTGGGCATCAAATTGTACGAATTATTTTTTATCCGCCAAATCGCTGTCTGAGCTGACCGAACAACTGATGGGGATGCTATCTCTTCTGAGCCCGCATCACTGGTTTCAGCTGCCTTTCGGGAGGGGAACAAACACAGTCGAGTGCACACGCAATCATTAATCACATACAATGCATGTACAAACATAAGCCAAATAAAAACTTTTACCAATGTCTCCAAACTAGCCAAGCATAGAACTACCTTATCCTTTGGTGAAACCAATAATTAAACTCATTATTCATTAAAAGAATAAGATGGTAACTCGAGGTTCATAGATGAAAATGGTACTTATACCAGTTGTTATACAGAGTTGTCATGCTATGCGGAAACAGTGGGTGTTGAATCACATTTGAGGCTGATTAATGAGCTTAAATACTTCAAAAATTATTTCAACTCTCAACTTTACCTAGCCCTTATTTGTACTACATCTATCTTTAACAAACTATAAATGCTAAAAGCACACTGATATTCAAAGCCCCGATAATTAATATTACTATATCTTCGGGTCACTCCAGTGTACCAGATCAAGAGATAAGCATAGAAGTCTGCAACACTTTTAATGTGACAGGAACAGTGACAAAGGAGGAGACTATTCAATGTGCTTCCTGGAAACACCGTGTTACAAACAGAAAATAACAGTTTACAATTTACAGTTTACAATTTATTTAGGATAGTAGGCTATATGCCTGTGTTAATCCTTTCGATTTATTGCATACAGGAGGTTCAATCTCACCTTGAATGAATCAACGGATGGCGCTGATACGACGTGTTCCGGTAGGGAGTTCCAATGGTTCACAATTCGATGCGAAAAACGGATCTCCAGACGCAAACGATTCGACCGTGGTTTTTGAATCCTGAGGTGATGTCCTCGCAATTGGTTGGTGCTAGAAGGAAGAAATAATTTAAATAAATTAGCTCCAAAATCATTTCTTAGGATACGGTATGCTAGTATTAGGTCACCCCTAAGTCGTCTGTATGACAGTGGAAATAAACCCAGTCGACTTAACCTCTCCTCATATGACAGGGTTGAGAAACCCTTTATTAGCTTAGTTCCTACTCTTTGCACCCTTTCTAATAAGTCTATTTCGTATTTGAAACACGGGCTCGCTGCTGGATCCCATGTTCCAAATGAGGTCTGATATAAGTCGGATATAATATACGAAATATATCAGCGTCAAAGTTCGCAAAAGCCTTGCGTATGGCCCGTAACATTCGAAAACCCTTAGTGGCTGCAGTTCTACAGTTTGCTGCTGTTTTCAAGTCATGCTGCACAACCACTCCCAAGTCCTTTTACTCAGTGACCACTGGGAGAGTAATGCCATTCATTGAGTAATTGTGTACGTGACTATGAGATTCATGCATAACTGCACTCTTGCTTAAGTTAATCTCCAAGGCCCAGTGCTTACACCAATCACTTAACAAGTTTAAATCTTCCTGCAAAGCAAGTTGATCACTGTCATCGTGCAAAGCCCTCCATATCTTGATGTCATCAGCAAACAGTAAGCAGGATGACTTAACTACCGATGGAATCTCATTAACATAAATCAGGAAAAGAAGTGGGCCTAGAATTGTACCCTGAGGAACGCCACTCTTAAGCGATTCCCATGTTGATAAAACCCCATTAACTCGTACTCTTTGTCTTCTGTCCTTTAGAAAGTCTTGAATCCAGTCAGTAACCATTTATTGATTCCCAGACTACCTAACTTTACTAGAAGACCTGAATGAGAAACCCTGTCAAACGCCTTGCTAAGGTCTATGAATATGGCATCCACCGGTATATTAGCATCAGCTGAGCTCGCCCAACTTTCTCTGGCCAAAAGAAGGTTGGTCAAGCAAGAATGACCTGCTCTAAAACCGTGCTGTTCCTCAGCGAAAAGTTTGTTCCCTTCAATGAACTGAATGATAGCATCACGAATTATTCTTTCTAGTAGTTTAACAACAATACTGGTCAAACTAACAGGACGATAGTTCTGAACTAAGTTTCTAGATCCGGTTTTGAAGACCGGACTAATGATGGCATCTTTCCAGTCTCTTGGACATTTAGACTGGTCCAGAGACATGTTGAAGATTACTGACAATGGCTCGGCTATGCTTTCAGCCAATGCTGTTAATATACGTGGGTGGCGTTCATCAAGGCCACTGAACTTACCAGGATTGAGCCTTAGAAGCCACTTTAGGACAGTATCCTTTTCAATGTATAAGGGTGCCATTTTCAAGTTATCTTTTGGAAATATTATCAGAGAATACTTGACTAAAGTGCTTTGACAAAGCCTCAGCCTTAGTCAAGTTATCCTCAGCCATGTTTGTCTGGTAATCTTCAAGCATAAGAGGTGGGATAGCATCACTCTTACGTGTTCTTCTCTTGATATATGAGAAGAGTCTTGTCAATGGAGATGAAGATTGAACGATCAATTCACGGTTGTTTGCTCAAAACCAACTTCCACAATTTTCGCGGAGGCATCAATACGACAGTCATCGTCTCATCGGTCGCTGTTCAGAAAGAAGTCAGCAGTAAACCGTCAGAAACCTTAGTGGAATTATTTTTTATATGTTGGTGTTACAATAAAGAATTCTCGAGCGGCCAATCGGTGTTTTGGTTTTTGCGTCCGTTATTACTAAGTGTTTCTGAAATCCTCAAGGAACAGCGTGGGCCCGAGCGTAGCGAGAGCTGGGCATTAACGGTTTATGAGACGTGATTGACAGTTTCTGACGATAGAAATAGATTCTGTTTGGATTCAAACAGTTGGTGAAAGTTTGGATAGTCGCCGTTCATTTTTCCTGGTACCGGTCAAGTCCTCTTTGAACAAGCAATATCTGGAACGATTTTGGAATTGGGTCAAGTTCAACAATGCTTGGGTCAAAGAAGGGACATAGTGTCTTGGATGCACACAGGAAAGTAAGTCATGGTGACTTGTCTGTTACTTGTGACGATGTGTCTGATGTTAAGCATGACATGGTTGATGTTGCTGTTTCGCCGTTCAGGGATAATAGGAACATCAAACTCCCTAAACTTGAACCGCGGTGTTTCGATGGAAACCCGGCTGATTATATACAATTTGTAAAGGAGTTTGAGATCATGCTGAGTAGTTTTTTATTAAGTGATGAATTGAAATTGATGTATTTGATGAGGTATTGCACTGGAGATGCTTCAAGAGCTATACAGTGCTGTAAGCTCATGCCCCCTAATGAGGGATACGCTGAGGCTATGAGCATATTACGTCAAAGGTTTGGAAGACATTCGATGATTGCAGGGAAATTATTCGAGGCTGTTAAGGGTAATGGTGGTCAATTACAGGATGACTCTCAGGCACTCACTGAGATTCTGGATAATTTGCTGATTTACAAGAATGCATTGATTTCGATGAATCGCATGAGTGACCTCAACTCGAGTTTTATACTAGAAGTAATAGCAAGACGTTTACCTACTCGACTGCAAAGGAAGTGGGTGAAGATAAGCTCCTGTATGGAGGATGAGGGTATCGAGCCAAAGTTTGATGATATTCTGAAACTGGTAAATACTAGTGTCAATCAATCTATGAGCAAGTTCACCAGTCTATTACATCTCACCCTTAGAATAGTGCAGTCTGAGAGGAAAATGCAATCATTGATGACGAGTAGGCCTCAGAGAGGTGGATATCGAGAAGGCTCCATGATGTCTAGTAATGCATATAGACCTAGTGAGTGTAACAGGATACGTAGTACATCCTCAACAGATAAGTTACAAGATGCAAGACAAGCACGGTTGTTTTACACGTTTGCAAGAGGTGCATACAGAAGTGAACTGTGAATCAGTGAGCAAGTTCAGTGATAAGCTAAATGTAAACTCCAGGCCTGACTCCGAATTGTGTGACGATATCGGTGCGGTCAAGAAGTCTGTAGTTGCAACTGGTAAGCCATTGTTGAATAGAGTGTCAGAGAATAGAGTTGCTGCTTCAGAGTCCAGTTCTGACTCCACAAGTTTACAAATTATTACTATTCGGAGTGAAGATATAGAGCCTTTGAGGATTTGCGAGGAGGAACCAAAATTGTCTACTTCTGTTATTAAAGATTTTGATATTGATGAGGTCGACCAGATAGATGACGGTAAATTGAATATTTGTGATATTGATCATGATAGTGCAGATTTGTCTTTGGTTGATCATGATGAGATGAGGGATATGCCTACTACTGCTAAGTTGGACAAAGGTTCTGTACAACTACAACGTGAAGTAGAAATGAATGCAGATGCAGTTGCAGAAGGCATGCATACTTGTGAGACCGTCAGTGTGATTGATCAGCATGTAGCCCACCTATCATCAGATGCTAGTGCTAAACCTGAGCTGATAGTAAAAGACAGCAGTGGTGGTGGTCTTGCATGTAGACAAATTTCTGAAAGTCGAGCAACAACAGCTTCTGAATCACCGCTAACTTCATCAACTGATATCAATCAGTCGTCGTTGGTGCTGTCATCCACAATGAAACAGACGCCATCAACTCAAGTATCTTGTGCAATGACTATGCTAGTATCAGTTCGTTTGAAAGGACGAATATCAATGGTAAGTTTACTGTGGATAAGCCAAGTGTAAACGAGAGAGTAATTGTTAAATTGACGTGCACGAATAAAGGCATTTCTAGTTTCAAGTTACTATTTGAATGCTATTATCTTTGGTGTAAATTACTCTGTTTCTACGCTTGGTTGACCAGATACTTCGTGTGTTTGTTCGTCATCTATATTCTACGATACAATGACATGGGCGTGTTACCGTTCAGATTTGAGGATATAGATGAAAGAAGGAAATCAGCAAATGAACTCTGCGATGATTTTCCAACCTAGAGCATCAACCTGAGAAGGGTTGTAGGCGTACTGCTGTAAGTCCTACAATTCTTCAAAGGGAATCGCATCAGTGAGCAGTCCAATGTGCTGGGTGTGTGATTTTGTACATATGTTCATATTGTATATACTGAATTGATATCATCTGTCATCTAGCTGTTGGTAATTCTGTTTGTGTCCGGACATTCCACAAATTACAATCGTCAACCTGAGAAGGAATGTAGGCGTACTGCTGTAAGTCCTACAGTTCTTCAAAGGAATTCCACCAAGACATGATCGGCGAGGTTATTTGTACTGTTTGTATATATGTGTGGTGTGTCATATCAATTGGTGTTTTTTGGATTCATTGTGTTTAATCGTTGTTTTCGTATCTTGTTGTTATGCATAATTTTGTTAAAATTTTCGTCGTGATTACTTCTGAAGTTGTTTCGAGTCTTCTACATCCATGAATGAATTGATTGATGTTAAGGACAGCAGATGGGTCGTATACGCCGGGATGCTAGGCTATTGCTGAGAATGAAATGCACACGTAGATAATGATTAGCCGTGATCCCACTTGCCAGGGAGCGGGAGTGTAGACGACTGAGGCTCACATACGTCACCGTTACTAGAATTGAGGCAGAATGAGTGACAAGCGATTGCAGTGGTAATTGGTAGTGAGTAGACAAGAGGATGTGCGTAGAGTATCATGAGTCGGTGCTATGGTCACGTTGCATTCTGCAAGAGTCATTCTAGCAAGTGGCGATTGTGTTGCAAGAGGAGGTGTCAAGAGGGTGCTTTTAACTTGAAGGCGCAGGTCGTCATTGATGTGTGAGATTGTGCTGTGGGTATGCTTGTGGTGTGTTGGCTTTTCTGTTTGTTTTCCATTTCAGCTCTGTCCATGTGACCCAGGTTCTCGCAATGGCATCCAATTCAGCGTGTACTGATCGTGAAGAAAAAAATGGGATGGATCCCTTGAAGATTGAACGATCAATTCACGGTTGTTTGCTCAAAACCAAATTCCACAATTTTCGCGGAGGCATCAATACGACAGTCATCGTCTCATCGGTCGCTGTTCAGAAAGAAGTCAGCAGTAAACCGTCAGAAACCTTAGTGGAATTATTTTTTATATGTTGGTGTTACAATAAAGAATTCTCGAGCGGCCAGTCGGTGTTTTGGTTTTTGCGTCCGTTATTACTAAGCGTTTCTGAGAAACTTCAAGAAACAGCGTGAGCGCGAGCGTAGCGAGAGCTGGGCATTAACGGTTTACGAGACGTGACTGACAAGTCTTTTTGGGCAGCTTGGTGAACTTTTAACTAACTGGGTCTCGTAAGCTATCCTTGACTGATGGATCAAAGTTTTATACTGGTTTCTGGTTTCACAGTATTTCAGCCGGAACTGCTGTAGCCCAGTAGAAACGAAAAGATTCTAGAACCTTTTTCTCCGTCTTAGGAGTGTTATAGCTTGTCTATTTATGCATGGCGGCCGATTTGTTGGCCTTTTAGGAACCCTTCAGGGGATGAGATCAGTGGTAACCCTCTCAAGTGTATTCTTAAATCTATCCCATTCATCTTCAATGGATGAGACAATGTTGACTGACCAGTCGGCAGTTGAAGCATGCTCCTTTATAGCCACTATATCAGCATGCCAAACACTAGGCCGGGATTTGGGTTGAAAACTGACTAAATTGCCAGCCCTTAAGTTAAAATCTAACACCCCATGATCACTGTTTGCTAGAGGTGGATGAATAACTAGACCATCCACGTCGTCGTTGTCATGAGTAAGCACTAAGTCCAGCAAGGAAAATCCTTGGGTAGAACCGAATCTTGTACTACCTAAGACATGTTGTGTCAGGGCATTTTCCATGGTAGTCAAGAGTAACCGGCTGTCAAACTTATCAGCTGATCCTGGAGATGTGACAGCTACCCAGTCTATATGAGGTGCATTAAAATCACCTAGAATAAGACAGCTACTGTGTTTACTCCATTGTTTGAGGTGATCTAAAATTAAGTCATCACACTGACAATAGGGACTTCTATACAGAACTCCAATGAGTAGAGTGCCGGTTGCAAAGCTTACTTCACAGCTAATTACCTCACCTGTCCCACTGTCATGAGCTTCAGATTTCACGGAACGAACATGTAGGGAGTTGTTGGTGTACAGAGCAACCCCGCCACCTCTACGGCCCTTAACCCTGTCGCTGCGCAAGCAACTAAATCCGCATAGCTCATGTGTGTCATCTTAACCAGAAACCAGCCATGTTTCAGTAATGGCCATAATACCTGGGCTAAGGTCTTCTATTAATACACCTAGCTCGTGAAATTTGTTCCCGATACTACGTATATTAGTGTACACTACCTTCAGGCTTCCTATGCGGTCTGGCTTATCCATACAGGTCTTGGAAGCATACGTTTCTAAGACCTGACTATTTGAAAACCCACCAGTTTAAGGTTAGTCTCACCATTTTTACGTCTTGTTTCTAGCTGGGACAAAACTTCTTTTCGTTTAAGTCTGTCTTCAAGAGATAAATCAGGTCTGGCTGAAATTCCTAACCCGGCAAGGTTGCGTACATTAGCCAGTAGATGATTCCGTTCATCAGGAGAACCTAAGACTACTTTAAGCAACCTACGCTGACTAGAACATTCATCATCTCTTTTGCCTATTCTAATCAGCTTTTTAATCGATACTCCAGGGAAATTCGCTGGGAGCATCTCCCTTATAATACTACTCACTAATTTAAGGTCATGATCGTGCCTTTTCACGGGATCAGATTCTTTGGACTCTTCCGAATTTCCAACTATTATGTTAGAGTCCAAGGAGAGCTTGTCGTATCTAGCAGTGGCTACGTCCTTTCTCACCACTATTGATGCAGCCTGGCTACAGGTGACAGACGTTTGCCTACCATCAATATTACTATATTTCTTCCGACTGCTTATTTTTGTAACCCATTTATCATCTACCCGCAGTTGCTTCTCAGGGCTGCTGCAGTTTTTGATGGTACAATCAAGATCAGTGTCTGCACCACCTTCATGGTGAACTTCGCTTACGGTGTTCTCTGGTTCTGAGATGCTGTTTACAGCTTCCGTTTTGTTACCTTTTCGCTTACTAAGACGCTTTGAACGCCTAGTAGGTTTTACTTCCGGGGTAAATGGGATAGTAACCGCCGGTGTGATAACATTCATGATGGCACTTACTGTGTCATCTTCAGACGGGCAGTCCGTGTCACTCTTACTAGCCACGCTACCATCAGGAAGTTCCATGGCTTTAGACAGCAGTTCGTGAGCCTCCCTTATTAAGGTCATCTTTGGGGAACAACACATTCTGCACATGCAGTGGGATGTTGGAGCAGTACAACGTTTGTATGCAGCTGGACGTAATCCAGTGCACATCTTATGATACCACTTTTCACAGTTATTACACTGTATTCCATCATCTACCAAAAAGTAACACTCCGCCCTATTACATTTATGTGGTACTTTTGACATAATGAACTTCTACTGGAAACAGCCAAGACAATTTACCCAATATAGACTATATAAGTGGTTAAAATCAAAACATAACAGACAAAAGTCAAGTTAAAGTTTTTTAAATGTTCTTGAAGTGAATAACACAACAAAACAGCGATTTGTCAAAAACGTGAAATACGTGAAAAAAGCACTCCCTTTCAAACAGCGCGCGCTGCCAAGCAACTCAAAGGCATGGACGACACTTCGTGGGTCAACGTACACTTCGAAAGTGCTACAGTATTAATAGGATGTATCTACATGTCGCCTGGTAACTTTAGTGATTACGAGACTCATTATTGCACTGGGGCAAGTATCCATTCTTCCATACGAGCATAAGCTCATATGTGGAGAGTTCAACCTACCCGAAATCGACTGGGATTTATTAACAAGCCCAGCTAAATATGACAAGCTCTTGGGTGTCGGCTGGAAACAAACTGCCACTATCCCTACAAGACAACGTACTAGAATTAATATTCTGCCAAAATATAAGTCCCCTCTCAATCTTATTGGGTTCTAAGTTCACAAGTGGCAGCCACAAAACACTGCAGTGTGCACTGCCACTTCCACGAGGTAGCAATGTAGCTCACGCTGTGGTGAGAGCAGCCTGCCAGCCAATTGGTTGACATTAATCTACGTCAATGTCTAGGTCACTAATATGGGCCGTGAGAAAATATGAACAAAACTGTTTCAACAACCAATCACAGCAAACTTAAACGTGGGCAAATATGATTCGCAGATAGATGGCTCCACTTTCCAGGGAACTCGAAAACAACCAATTAGAAGACTGCGTTTGCCTACTTGACTAGGCTATAATAATGTATGTGAAATTTATATAAATGCGTGTTGATTTTCGTAATAAAACGATCTGTTGCCTGGCTCTTGTCTTCTGTTTTTAAAACACCTCTACTTCACAACAAATAACATATAGAAACAATAGTAGGCCAAACTGGGCTTCCGCAGAATCAGTGCTGTGATCCTCTGAATGGGGTGACCACTTCACTAATGATGACATTTCGAGAGCTCTGAGCACCTTCTACCGGAACTCCAATCCATACGTAGATACTGCTATTCCACTCCAAACAAAAAAGCCTACATATTTACAAAGTTATTTGAAAAACCCGAAGAATCGCACGAATCTGAGGAAACTCCTGACAAGTCACTACAAACACCACGAATTTGACACACTAGGGTTATTGCTAAACGTTTTCAACGTATGTCAATGAAATTGAAACTTGAAATTTGGTTGATTGAGCTTGGTCGCCATTGGTGGGCAACTCGAAGGCGCGAAAGGTTCGATCGTGCACAAGTTCGAAGAAGACGAATGACAACGAATGAAAGTACACAATCGTTTCGTATAAAACATCTTTTTATAGATGCCAATCTAGTTAAAGATTGAACGATCAATTCATGGTTGTTTTCTCAAACCCAACTTCCCCAATTTTCGCGGAGGCGTCAATCAGCCAGTCATCGTCTCATCGGTCGCTCTTCAGAAAGAAGTCAGGACAAAACCGTCAGAAGTAATACCGTGATCCATTATTGTAATATTTGTTCATAGACCTTAGTTGTAAAGTTGGCTATGTGTTGGTGTTAGAATAAATGATTCTCCAGTCGCCAATCGGTGTTTTGGTTTTCGCGTCCGTTATAACTAAGCGTTCTGAAAGGCTTCGAGGGACAGCGAGAGGCCCGGCGCAGCAAGAGCTGGGCATTAACGGTTTACGAGACGTGGCTGACAGTTTCTGATGGTTGGTGACAGTTTCTTACAGTTTGGATAGTCTCCGTCAGTCTTTCATCGTGCTGACCAAGTCTTCATTGAGCAAGCATTATCTGGAACTTCCTGGAACTTTGGTTACGTTCAGTGATGCCTGGGTCAAGGAAGAGACAGAGCGTCTTGGAAGCAGGCTCCAAGATTCCTGAAGTCTTGCAGCCAAAGCACCTTCCCTCACAATTCCCTTTAAGTTATAAAAACAACACGAAGGTGTGTACCGGTATGACGAATAGCAGTTGGATGGGTAGGCCTTTTGATGCTATGCTTTTTAACCATGAACCTAGGCCCAACCTCTGCTAACCTTATATCCAGGAACACATAGTAAATTTTCCAGGTGTTCCGAATCACTGGTACGACCCTTGGCACCTAGGACCACCTCATTGCACTCCAACCCCGATGTACAGACACCCAGTCTGACCCCCCTTTCATTTATAAACTCTTGCGGTGCTGACACACAAATAGATTTAGGTTATGGTGACATTTTAAGCCAGTTTGTAGTATCCCGTGACTTATTCACGATATTGCTAATTAATGCACGTTCCTTAATCAACAAGATATAAATAAATAAATAAATAAATTTATTCTCATGATGCAGTACATGAGGGACGCCAGTTTACAGGCATCATCAAATTGTTACAGAAATAGGACCATATTATTCAGTCACAATTTACAGTCGATAGCAAAATATGTTTAACATGTACACTGGAGATTATACATACACTTGATAAATGTTAATTCCAATAGTATAAAACATCCTTTTCACTTATGCACAATCGTTTCTGTGCATAGTTGGAAAAATCCGCTAGATTGTCAGTGAGTGCAACACATCAGGAAATACAGAAGTATTGTCTTCGCATTAACAAAAAAACCCAGGTCTTTGGTGGATGGGTTATAAGTGCCTGGGAAAAAAAATAAAGCTTGAAGTCAGTTTTCATACATAATTTTGTTGTGTACAGAATTCTTGAATTATAGTTCATTGTTCTGTTATTTGGAAATCAGTGATTTGCTTATCTCATTTGATCTGCAATGTCATTGTTGGGAGCAAAATGCATAGGCTTTGGACGCATTAATTAATGGATTTCTACTGCTTGTGGATATTTACTTCTCGTGAGGAAGGTTTTTGAATTTTAGTTGTTCCGACAGGAGTTGTGGATATTAACTGCTCAGCAACATTACGGATATAAGTTCATCACGTTATCTTAGGAAAGTTGAGTTGTGGTTGGTGAGGTATATAAGATACCCGATGAGCGCACATCTGTCCATGTGATGTTGTGGTGAGTTATATCTTTTTCATGCTGTCGGTTTATGTCCGTTTTATTCCACTTGTTTTGTTCGGTAGAAGTTTTACAAACGAAACTTCTTGTCTGTTTGAGGGTAAGTATCTTAATCGTTAATGTTTTATCTAAAATTGTAAATATAGGCAAAAACAACAGGTGTAGTATTTGAGCTTATACATTAAATGGACCTATAATTTCGGAGGCTCTCAGATAGGAACTAGGACTACTATCGTTTGCAAACTCTTGTAGTTTGTCGTTAAGCACTTTTTCGAATGAGGCCAATGTACCTGCGTTACGCATTTCTATTGGTAGTTTATTCCATATATGTGCATACCTAATCAAATAAAACTTTTGCCTGGTAGCTGTTTTACATTGTTCGATAGCTACTGTACCCTTAGTGTGTCTTAGTTTGTAGCCACTGTCATCTGAATGTCGAATGCCATTAGTAGAGGTAAAAACTAAGTGGTTTAGAAGCTTATAGTAAAGTGTTAAGTTTAGTCTCAGGCGTCTTAGCCATAGTGTTTCTAATCCTAGGGTGTCACATCTAGTGGAGTAGTTCGCACCATTTTCGGTTCCGAGTAATTTTGACGTGAAGTACCTCTGCACTCCCTCGACTTTCAATTTGTCCTCTATGCGTATACTACTATACATGAATGAACAGTAATCAAATAAAGGACGCACACAAACCTTGTACAACAGAATCCTGGACTCATTTCTGTAAAAGTTCCTGAGTAGAAAGCCGATAAGTCTGCGTGACTTTGACACTTGTTTGGAGATATGTTCAGAAAATGATAAGTCATGTGAGTATTTTAGTCCTAGGTCCAATACAGATTCCAGTCGTAAGAGTGCATGGCCTTGAATTGTCAGGTCAAGTTCTAAATTGTTGCAACCTATGCAGAGCCAGCCACATTTGTCGACATTAAACTGGAGTTGCCAGGTGTCACACCATCTATCCATTTTTTCTAATTCTTGCTGTATGGCGTTTACTGTTATTCCGAGATCTGTGTTTTTGCATTTATAGGTCACTTTTAAGTCATCTGCATATAGTATTGGTTTACCAACACTAAAGCATTCACAGATACTGTTTATATATATTATGAATAGGAGTGGGCCTAATACACTTCCCTGGATTACACCACTACTTACAGGTTTAGGCCTTGAGTTTATCGGGCCAACTTTTGTTATCTGATTCCTGTCACAGATGTCTGAACTAAGGACATTATTATCAATCGCCAAGCCTACTGAAGCTCTGATTACTGAGTCATGGTGCTCATCCTCTGTACTTGATGTGCATATAGGTATCGATGATTACACTGTACACCGTGCAAACAGAGACTGCAAGCGTGGT
Source organism: Trichobilharzia regenti (assembly GCA_944472135.2). Taxonomy (NCBI): domain Eukaryota; kingdom Metazoa; phylum Platyhelminthes; class Trematoda; order Strigeidida; family Schistosomatidae; genus Trichobilharzia; species Trichobilharzia regenti. Next base: position 108,434,676 of record OX235264.1, read on the forward strand.
GGAGGATGTCTCATATATATACATAGCTCATTTGTAGTCAGTAAGATGAAATAATGAATAATGTACCTGACTCACTCTGGGTTGTCTTACATGGAGATAAGTACAAACTTCTCATAGGCTGTGTTTATCGAGCACCAAGCGCAACAAAAGAAACTGATGCGTTATTAGCTAAATCGTTTGCACACGCCTCCTTGTTTAGTGCTAATTACAAAATAATTACGGGGGACTTCAATCTCCCAGAAGTCAACTGGCTAACTAGTTCCGGCCCCCAACGCTTCGACGAATTACTTGCCACTATAGACTGTTATGGATGGCAACAACACGTCCAGACACCTACTCGTGGTGACAACATGTTGGACCTTGTTTTTTGTCATGACAAAATCCCAGTATCCACGTATGTTAGTAATAGATTTTCCAGTAGTGACCATAGAATGGTACTCTGCTCTCCGCCTTTCCCACCACTAAATACAGGAAACAAACAAGATTCAGGAAGCACAATATGTCGTAGTTACAAATATACAGACTGGAGGTTAGTCCAAGAACTTATTCGACTCTGTCCATGGGATGACTATTTCACCACTGACTCCCTGGAGGCCGTAGTAACCCTGTTTTACAGGAATGTTACCCTTTGTCTAAATACATTTGCTCCAAAGAAAATAGTGAAATTAGGTAGACACCGAGCTGAATATATTCCAAGGGCACACCGCAATAAGTTAAGGAAGCTGAAGAAACAGTACTATTCCACTAAGGATATATCACTACTGCTCTCAATCCACGAGTCTCTTGAATCTATCAAGCGCCTACGCTCTCAAAAGGACCTCGAAGAAGAGTTAATGGCACTTGAAAGTACCTCCAAAGTTTATAACTTAACAGCACTTCTTAAAAAACGAATGCGGTCGGCGAGGGAAATCCCCTACTTACTTCACGACACAGTAATCTACAATGAGCCTGCCACTATCTGTGAACTTCTCAGTGATTGGTTTGCGAACTTTAGTTTGGAAACACATATGCCTGGTGAAACCGCCCCCCTTACTAGCTCTTCCCTTGAAAGCATTGTATTCACTAATCAATTAATAGTACAAGCAATTAAAAGCCTTAAACCTTCCACTAGTACGGGACCGGATGGCCTCGCTTCGATAATTTTCAAAAACAGTGGGTGTCATATACCCCTGTTACTTCTTAAATTCTTCTCAATATCTATGGACACTGGCACTTACCCTAGTGAGTGGAAAACTAGCTTCATAATTCCACATTACGAATCTGGTGATAAGGCAAACGTTCGCAATTACGGACCCATAAATATAACTCCAATTATCTCACAAATCATGGGGAAAGTTGTAAAAGATCAATTGTCAGACTACCTACTTAGCGAACATCTTGTTACAAGGTCTCAACACGGATTTCTCAGAAATAGCCCCTGCGTTACTTGCCACCTCGACTTTTTCAACTGCATCACTAGTAGTTGCGAAGCACGTAAGCTAACCGTTGTTCTCTACTTCGATATATCTAGGGCATTTGACATGGTATCTCACAGTATTCTCTTTGAGAAGCTGTACTCTTGTGGAATTCGCAGCCCATTACTGAACTGGTTAAAATCATTTCTAAGCAACAGGGTGCCAATAACCAAAGTTGGATCTGTATTGTCTCATCCTAGGCAGACCTCAAGTTGGGTCGTGCAAGGTAGTGTCCTAGGTCCACTTTTAATCACAGTGTCAATGTAGTTGAAAATTGAACAATCAATTCATGGTTGTTTTCTCAAACCCAACTTCCCCAATTTTCGCGGAGGCGTCAATCAGCCAGTCATCGTCTCATCGGTCGCTCTTCAGAAAGAAGTCAGGACAAAACCGTCAGAAGTAATACCGTGATCCATTATTGTAATATTTGTTCATAGACCTTAGTTGTAAAGTTGGCTATGTGTTGGTGTTAGAATAAATGATTCTCCAGTCGCCAATCGGTGTTTTGGTTTTCGCGTCCGTTATAACTAAGCGTTCTGAAAGGCTTCGAGGGACAGCGAGAGGCCCGGCGCAGCAAGAGCTGGGCATTAACGGTTTACGAGACGTGGCTGACAGTTTCTGACGGTTTTGGCGTCAGTTGCTGACGGATTTGGACAGTTGGTAACAGTTTGGATAGTCGCCGTTCATTTTTCCTGGTACCGGTCAAGTCCTCTTTGAACAAGCAATATCTGGAACGCTTTTGGAATTGGGTCAAGTTCAACAATGCCTGGGTCAAAGAAGGGACAGTGTCTTGGATGCAAACAGGAAAGTAAGTCATGGTGACTTGTCTGTTACTTGTGACGATGTGTCTGATGTTAAGCATGACATGGTTGATGTTGCTGTTTCGCCGTTCAGGGATAATAGGAACATCAAACTCCCTAAACTTGAACCGCGGTGTTTCGATGGAAACCCGGCTGATTATATACAATTTGTAAAGGAGTTTGAGATCATGTTGAGTAGTTTTTTATTAAGTGATGAATTGAAATTGATGTATTTGATGAGGTATTGCACTGGAGATGCTTCAAGAGCTATACAGTGCCGTTAGTTCATGCCGCCAAATGAAGGATACTCTGAGGCCATGAAGATATTACGTCAGAGGTTTGGAAAGCCATTTATGATATCCCGTAGAAGTTTTGAGCCTGTCAAATGTGATGGAGCACAGTTAAAGGACAACCTCGAGGAACTCGCAGAGTTCTTGTATAATTTAATGGTATGCGAAAATACCCTCGTTTGTCTTAACAATATGGAGGAGTTAAACTCAAGTTCAGTGATTGAGTCAGTTTTCAGTAAATTACCGGCTCGTCTACAAAGGAAGTTCATTAAGGTTATTTCCCAGCTAGATGAAGATGGTTTGGAGCCTGGATTCGATGATATTGTGAGGCTGGTGAAAGACTGTGTCAACCAGACGATGGGCGAATTCGCCAGCACTTCGCATTCCAAGGTTAACCTAAGGAACCAGTGAATATAAAGAAAGCTTTTGTAGTGAAGGCTGGAGGCCCAACGAGAAAGGATGAGTGTATTGTTTGCCATAACGCATCGATTGAGTGACTGCAATCGCTTCATTGCTATGTCTCCCGTAGAAAGGTTAAAAATGGCAAAACAGAAGCGGCTGTGTTTCAGTTGTTTAAAGACGGAGCATACAAAGTTGAATTGTAAGGCGACAAACAAAAGAAATAGTAGTCTAACCGATATGCACCCACTTCTTAGGACAGTAAACGAACAGGGGAATTCCGTTAATTGTAATAGTACCTTTAGACCCCTTGACAACCCACAAGTATATTTAGGGGTGTCATCCACGTCTCGTAACCCGTCAATGCCCAGCTCTTGCTGCGCTGGGACTCACGCTGTTCCTTGAAGCTTCTCAGAAACGCTTAATAACAACGGACGCAACAACCAAAACACCGATTGGCCACTCGAGAATTCTTTGTTGTAACACCAACATATTGCCAAATTTAAACTCTAAAACTAAGATTCACAACGAAGGTCTATGAACAAATATTACAATAATAAATCACATAATTTCTGACGGTTTTGGCCTGACTTCTTTCTGAACAGCGACCGATGAGACGACGACTGGTGTATCGATGTCTCCGCGAAAATATAGGGAAGTTGGGTTTGAGCAAACAACCATGAATTGATCGTTCAATCTTCAACTACATTGACAAGGGGTATTACCAGTTATGGTGAAATACCGAAATCTTCAGTAGAGACTTATGCATTGTTGGATAACGGTTCAAACCTGACATTGACAAATGCTAAGCTGGCTGGTTGCCCGGGTATTAACGGCCCAAAGCAATCCTTGGTTGTAAATACTTTCAATTCTTCGAAAACGGTATTATGTGAGGGAGTATCATTTCAGTTAGAATCCCTGACTACTGGGGAAGCCGTTGAAGTAGATACTGCTTACACTACCTCCAGCATGAAACTCAGCGAAGCTATAGTACCTAGTCGTGAAACAGTTGTCGGTAAGCCGTGATAATAATATATTTCTTCCTGTTTATGCAGGAACATACCAATTGTACAGGCATGGATAAGTTATTATATAAATTACACAAATTGATGTGTGATGAATTTACAGTTTGGTTGTTCTTTCTGACATTTGAGTCAGACGGAACAGTCTGCTATAAAGTCTGTTTGTGTAGCACATAAAGAGATATAGAGATATTGTCTTCGCATTAAAAAAACCCAGACATCAGATGAATGTAATACAAATATCTGGGAAAAAAAGCTTGAAGTCAATCCTCTTACATAACTTTGTTGTGAACAGCACCCTTGGCTTAGAGTTTATTGATGTATTATGTTGAGATCAGTGATATATTTATTCCATTTTTTCAGTAGTCTTATCGTAGTTTTATAACAGGAAAGAAATTTGATCGGGGATGCGAAAACTAGATGAGGTCATGTGAAGTTGTTTTACTGCATCAAATGGTGCTGAGGTCGGTTCCAGAATTCTCCATTTGCTCTGTAGTAATTCGAACTCAAGAGGAGGCGCAAATTCAAAAACTGGTGGCTGCTGAATACTGAAGGCCTAGCTCTTTGTTGTAAATATATACATCTTTTTAACTTCCCTGTCGCGTGCTGCTTCTCACCTCACCCCGTGTGCTTGATTTCTGATACTGTTTGTGTTGTTCTATTATAGAACATGGCGAGCCTACCCAACTCGCGTAAACAAAAGCGCGAAATGAAGAACTCTGAATCTCCTGCTAATGCCAGCGCCTGCGACTCGGAAAATGGTAACAGAGCGCCACCAGTAATGTCCTCAACCTCACCGACAACGTCGACGTCCACGCCTGCGCCAGATATGATTCAAGCAATGGTCGCAGCGTTTAGAATAGCATTGATGACGTCGAATACACTTTCATCGCCCTCCAACAATACACCCCAAGTTAAATTCCCAGCACCAGAAAAGTTCGTCCCAGGGGAATCATTCACATTGTGGGAGGAGCAGTGCCGTCGATATATACAACAATTTGATGAAAAACAAAGAGCTAGTGCTGTTATCTGTTTACTGTCAATACCCGCGTTGAAACGCCTCAAGCTAGCTGTCGTTGACACAGAAGAGACGATGGAAGTAGAGGAGCTATTTGCAGCGATGCGTCGAGCATTTGCGCCGCATACCCATGTTCTTGGGCAGCGGGCCGCTTTTCACGCATGTGTCCAGCAGAGCGGCGAAAGTACAGAGGAATTCCTCTGGCGACTTCAAGAGTTAGCCCCAGTGGCTTTTGAAGGAGACTCCGCAACCGAAATCAGCTCCCGCATTCTCCACCAATTCGAAGAAGGGCTGCTGCACGACGAAGTACGAGAAAGGGTCATTGAAAGCAATCCTACATCGCCCGTGGAGGCTCTACAGGTTGCCAAACAGAAGGAAGCTCTAATTAAGCTTCGTAAGAATCGGCGACTAACAGACGGACCCTATACTCAATCACAATATCAAGAATGGAGGACGCCTCGTGAGCATCGTACGAAACCACATCTTGAGTGGAGGTCCCGATCTTCCCCGAAAGCAAGACAAATTCCACACCAACCACGTCCAAGAGCGGCCTGGATAAACTCTCGCCTCCCAGAAGAGATTGGTGAGTCTCCCTCTTTTTCATCTAATGTCATGCTATTATCAGATGAGCCATATGTAGCTAAGCAACTGCCCACTGTTCTAGTTAAGTTTTATGACAGAACTCTCGTTGGGTTGGTAGACACAGGTGCAGCTCGCACATTGTTGTCCAGCAAATATTGTAATGCTATGGCCAAAACTGCCACACCCCACCTTAACATCCAAACGGCAAATGGGTCTCGTATGAAAGTAGCTGGCGAGCTGTTAGTCTTATGGGAAGGTAAACATGGTCGTATGTGGCATCCGTGTTTGGTAGTTAACGGATTGTCGTGGGATTTAATAATAGGTTATGACCTTCTACGCGGTTGCAACGCGTCAATTGATATTGAATCCCAAAAGCTCACCCTTCTAGGCTCTACATTAATATTTCGAGCAGATATTAATAATGCCTGTTTACATCTGAGTGTGAATGCAATTGATACCGCCCTGATGGAAAGTATGCTAACACAGGTCCCGCGAGAGCACAAAGAGGCGGTACATCGGCTAATGTCCGAGTTTTCGGAGGTCATATCTTGGTCCTCGACTGACCTGGGAAGAACCACAGCTATCCAACATACTATTGAGACCGGTAGTTGTGCTCCAATACGGCAAACACCTCGCCGAGTCCCAGCTAAGTTTCGTCCGCAACTGGAAAGCATGATTGATGAAATGTTACAGAAAAAAATAATTGCGCCGTCGAACTCACCGTGGGCCTCGCCTATAGTGTTAGTTAAGAAGAAAAACGGCACCCTGCGCTTGTGTGTTGATTACAGAAAATTAAACGCAGTGACCCGGAGAGATGCTTACCCATTACCTAGAATAGATGAGACGTTAGAAGCATTATCAGGTGCCGTCTGGTTTTCCACCCTTGATTTAGCTTCTGGATATTGGCAAGTGGAAGTCCACCCTCGTGATCGGCACAAAACCGCTTTTACTATACCCACCGGGTTATATGAATTCCAGACCATGCCGTTCGGGTTAAGTAATGCACCAGCCACGTTTCAACGACTGATGCACACAGTACTCAAAGGATTAGTCCCACAGGTGTGCCTCGTATATTTAGATGATATTATCGTTTTCAGTCACACCATCGAAGAACACCTTGAGCGATTGCGGATTGTCTTAGAACGTTTGAAGGAGGTGGGACTCAAAGTTCAACCCACTAAATGCCGTTTATTCCGAACCGAAGTCACTTTCTTGGGGCATGTTGTCAGTGCACAGGGCGTTCATAGCGATCCTGAAAAAGTTGCAGCAGTCAAAGAGTGGCCCGTACCTAAATCCGTGAATGAGTTACACAGTTTTCTAGGGTTGGCCTCTTATTACCGCCGGTTCGTGAGAAATTACTCAGAGATCGCTAGCCCCCTAACGAGTTTGACTAAGAAAAATATTCCCTTCGTATGGACAGAGGATTGTGACCGTGCTTTCCAACAGCTGAAAGATTCATTATGCTCGGCGCCCATTTTAGCATTCCCAGATACATCATCAACGGCTGGTAAATACATCTTGGACACGGACGCTAGTCACACATCCATCGGAGCCGTGTTATCTCAGGTCGGTGGGGACGGCAAAGAACATGTTATCGAATATGGCAGCCGCACGCTGAGCCGTGCAGAGAAGAACTACTGCATCACCCGTAAAGAGATGTTGGCCGCTGTTACCTTCGTTCGTAAGTACCGACCCTATCTACTTGGTAAACCGTTTGTTTTGCGAACGGATCACAAAGCTCTTCAGTGGTTGCAAAATTTCAAAGACCCTGAAGGACAGACAGCAAGATGGCAGGAGTACCTTCAAGAGTATGACTTCGAATGTGTACACCGTCCTGGCAAGCAACATGCCAATGCCGACGCGCTATCCAGGCGCTCTTTCAGACCGCACGGAGACTGCCCGTCTTGCGAGAGTATTGATATTTGTGCTATTTCGCTGGCAGGTCTAAGCAGGGAACAGTGGGCACACATCCAAGCTACTGACGATGAGACTGCACTCCTTTATCATGCCCTGTCGAATCAGACTGGTAGGCCAGTTGAAGCTGATGTGAAATGGAAGAGCTGGGAAACCAGATGTTTGTGGGCCTTATGGGATCAGTTAGTACTAGCGAATGGTATCCTGTGTGTTCAACCCGGCCCCAACTACTTGAGAAGAGTCGTAGTCCCTCAGTCGTTTGTAACAGCAATTCTGGAGACTATACATTATGATTTGGGACACGCTGGAATTAATAAAATGTTGCAAGCAGTTACCCAACGCTACTGGTGGCCTCGCCAACGGCGCGACGTCCGGGACTTTGTCCAAGGGTGTGCAACATGTGGTAAAGTAAAGAATCCACAGAGGAAACCCCAGGCGCCACTTATTAAGATGAAGGCTGGATATCCTAACGAAATAATTGGCGTCGACATCATCGGACCTTTACGTGAAACCACACGTGGAAATAAGTATATCTTGGTTATGGTTGATTATTTTACGAAATGGTGTGAAGCTGTACCACTTCAGCGAATTGATGCCCCTACCGTAGCCAAAGCTATATTTGACTGTTGGATTGCCCGTTGGGGCGCACCAGAGCAATTGCACTCTGACCAAGGAACCAACTTCGAAAGTATCGTGGTTAGAGAATTGTGCCATCTATTTGGAATTAAAAAGTCAAGAACCACCGCGTACCACCCCGAAGGCAATGGGTTAGTAGAGCGTACCAATCGAACCCTAAAATCATTACTACGCCTATTCTTAGAGAGGGAGGCTGAATCAGCCTGGGACATCATGTTACCAAGATGCTTGTTGGCCTACCGAGGAAGCACGCACATGTCTACGGGAAAGACACCACACCTGTTATGGACTGGCCGCGAGTTACGCCTGCCTAGTGATACATTGGTTATGCCCCGGTGGGATGATCCGCTAACTACATCGGAAATGGTAATAAGGTTACGAGGAGACGTCGCCAGGTATCATAGCTATGCACGCGAAGAACTCCAGAGAGCACAAGAACGACAGAAACGTTACTACGATAGAAAGCAGTGGGGAACACCATTCAAAATAGGTGATAAGGTGTGGCTACGTCAACCAGCGACTGACAACTGGAGTCGACGCAAAGCTCAAGCACAATGGGCAGGCCCATACCTGGTGTACCGTAGAGTAACTGACAATACCTACGAAATCCAAGAAGACAACAACAACCCTCGGAAAATGATAGTGCACTTCAACCGTCTGAAACCGTGTAGACCAAGCAGACAGGCACCGAGGAGAACACCGCCTTATCTCGATAACCAAAATAACCATGTGTCTTCTTCTCTTGTAGGGACGATTTCGAGGCGGGGAGACCGAACCACTGAAGTCGCTGGGGACAGCTTTTTGGAACCGAGGGGGTCGTGTAGTAATTCGAACTCAAGAGGAGGCGCAAATTCAAAAACTGGTGGCTGCTGAATACTGAAGGCCTAGCTCTTTGTTGTAAATATATACATCTTTTTAACTTCCCTGTCGCGTTCTGCTTCTCACCTCACCCCGTGTGCTTGATTTCTGATACTGTTTGTGTTGTTCTATTATAGCTCCATTTGTGTCTGCATGGCGGACTGCATTCGTAAGTTCAGAAAAATGTTGAAAACTGTTTGAAAACCAGTTGCTTCTTCATTTCAGATCATGAATACTCATTTACAGCATGTTCGCCAGCGTCTTCAAATGGTAGAATTGGATCGTTCATGGAATTTGGGTGGTTATGAGGTAGATGGTTTGGAATTAATCCTCATTTCAGTTTAGATGCAGGGTTGTTCGACCTCGACCAGAAGATGAATAGGAGTATCAGAGTACCAAAAAGAGAAAGTATGTGAACATTAAAAGGACATTAATGTATATATATAATTGTTTATGTCAATTATATAATAAACTATTAAGAAATTATTTTTAGTTATAGTTCTTTTTACGAATTTATGTGAAGTCTTAGAGTCTATTTAGTGTCATGATGTGTATTAATGAGTCTGAGCGTTTTAGTGTTCTAATGACTGATGCATTTTAGAAGTAAGTAATGAGTTCTGGTAGGGATAGACTTTGGGATAAAACAGTTTATATAGCAAGCGTTTGAAGGTTACAATAAAGTGACACGTCCTATTTCTAGGGGTAAACTATTCCTGTATGTTCCGTACTATGTCGTTATGCATCCATGCTGCTAGTTTATTTATAGTTTAAAGATTGCTAAGGGTGTTGAAGTGCGTCTTTTAGGTGCTGTAGTAGATTAGTGCTTGATTCGTTCTAGGAGTAAATAGTTTATTAATATAATCAGTAGAGTGAAACAGTCTGTATAGAGAGCGTTTGAAGCTTGTAACCGAAGAGCAAGTTCTGACATCTAGGGGTAGGCTATTCCATATTTTAGAATACATGACTGTGAAGAAGTTTTCACGGAGTGTTGACCTAAAAGAATGAGTTGTCACTGTGGAAGTTTGGTTACGCAGATCGTAAGAACCTTCCTGTGCGAATTGTATGTCCCTGTTACCTGAGAATGATATTTTGTGAAGGACCTTAAAGAAGAATATTAGGTTTATAATAAGTCGCCTTGTCCAAAGTGGGTCAAGTTTTAGGATCATGCACCGTGAGGTGTAGTCTTTCTTACAATCATAGCCAAGTAGTTTTGAGGTAAAATATCGTTGGATACTTTCCATCCTTAGCTTATCACGTGTGCGAGTGCTGCTTATAATAAATGGACAGTATTCTAGTAGTGGTCTGACACATGTTTTGTACAGAATTAGCTTGGCTTCATTGTCGTGGAAGTTCCTGAGTATGCATCCTAAGAGCATTCTCGATCTTCTAGTCTGTGATGCTACTTGCTCAGAGAATGTCAAGTCACTAGAGTACCTCAGGCCTAGGTCAACGACACTTCGGAGTCTGGTTAGGTTAGCGGATTGAAGCGTTAATTTCAGGTCAATTGAGGGTGCACCGAAGCAGATCCAGCCACATTTTTTCAGATTGAATTGGAGGTTCCATAGGGACGACCAAGCAGTCATTTTATCTAATTCCTTCTGCACTACATTCTCGAAGTTCCCTAAGTCATCACTTTGGAATGTATAGGCTACTTTTAGGTCATCTGCAAAGATGAATGGCTTCCCATGCGTGAAGCAAGCGCATATGTCATTGATGTATAGTGTAAATAGTAGGGGTCCAATGACACTACCTTGTACTACACCAGAAGTGATAGGGCTAGGTTTGGAGGTTGCAGACCCGAGTTTAACTATTTGGGACCTGTTGTTAAGGAATGATTTAAGCCATCCTAATAATGGGTCACGTATTCCTAAGGAGCTCAGCTTATTTGTTAGCAGTATATGGTCAACACGGTCAAATGCCTTAGAAATGTCAAAGTAGATGACGAGTACTAGTTGCCGTCTGTCACGACTGCTGGTTACAAAATTGAAGAAGTCTAGGTGACATGTTAAGCATGATCTGGATTTCAGGAATCCATGTTGGTTTGGACTTATAATATTCCAGCTAAGCATATGTTTGATTAGGTTATCTTTGACCAGTCTCTCCATGATTCTAGATGCTATAGGTGTGATATTGATCGGCCGGTAGTTACTGACTTCAGTTTTCGAGCCAGATTTGTGTTTAGGCATAATGAATGTTGTCTTCCATATGTCAGGGTAAGTTTGAGTTTCTAGGGACATTGTGAATATTTTAAGCAGCAGTAGAGGAATGTCAGGGCCACCATATTTATAGAAGTAAGATGATATACCGTCGGTACCGAAACCTTTTGAACTTTTGAGGGTTCTTATAGTTTGGTTAATATTAGCGTAAGTGAATTGAACAGTGCTGATTTTATTTGGTGTGAGTGGAGATGGAGTTTGTGTCATATTAGTAGTAGGGTGTATATCGAGTAGCTGGACTGAGGGCTTAATGTAGTTACCTGCAAAAGTTTTGTTGAATAGTTCACATATGTCTGTAGAGTTAGTGCATAGCCTACCTTTGTCTATGAGGAGAGAAATGCTGTGATTTTTGCGATTCATTCGCTTCCTTAAGATTTCTGTGAGTGCATACACTCTAGCAGGACTGGCTACTGCGATGCGTTCTTCCTTTCTCATACGGTGATCTCGAGCTTGTGAGATGGAGCTAAGGGTGTTAAGTATTAGACCTAGAGTGCCAAAGTCGTGGTGTTTGAAGTAACTTGTTGAGAGTCTCTTCAGTTTCGTACGATCCTTTGGTTTTATGAATGACTTTCTGTGTGGGGAAATCTTTAGTGTTTGGAGTGGAATGACAGCATCTAAGCATGTGTTAGTGTTATGGTAGAAGATGGTTAGGGCTCTCGATAGGTCATCAGTAGTGAAGTATTCGTCCCATTTGGAGGATCTTAGCATTGATTCTACTAAGGCCCAGTTTGCCTTACTATAGTTCCTATATATTACTTGTTGTGAAGTGGAGGTATGAGATGCATTGCTACTCAGCGGAAGTGGCAGTGCACATACCACTGTTTTGTGGTCGCTCCCTGGAAACTCAGAACCTACTAGCGTTGAAAGGGGGCTTATATTGTGGCAGAAGATTAAGTCTAGTACGTTATTACCTCTTGTTGGAGTAGTGACAGTTTGTTTCCAGCCAAGTATATCCAGCGTGCCTAAAAACTTATCAAATTTAGTTGGGCCTGTGGGTATATCCCAGTTGATTTCAGGTAAGTTAAAGTCCCCACATAGGATCTTATGGTCGTATTGTAAGTCGGATAATTGCTCCAGAGTATTAATAAGTTGGGTCTCGTAATTACTAAAGGTGCCAGGTGCTCTGTAGGTGCATCCAATTAATGCTGTTACGTTATTTAGGTGTACATTAACCCATAGAGTCTCAGGCATGTTAAGTGTACTACTTTCTAGCTGTGATACAGTAAGTGCATTCAGAAAGTACATGAGACAACCCCCTCCCTTACCACCTTCCCTGTCACACCGAAAGTGTGTGTAGTTATCTAAGCTTATTTCTTCATCCAAGATGTTCGAATGACACCAAGATTCAGTGATGACAATTACAGGGGGTTTGTATATTACTGTGAGTGCTCTGAGCATCGGCAATTTATTTAGAACAGATCTAGCATTTATGAGGATTAGGTAAAGATGAGAGTTGAAGTAGCATTTGAAGTATTCAAGTTCGTTAGTCAGCCCCGAATATGGTTCAGCACCCAGTAGTTCTGCTTGACATGATGATCCTATGTTAAGAGGAGTTTCAGCATCATGCTCACCTATGTCTACCGAGTTGGTGTGTGCTGTTTTCGGTGAAGAATTAAGATTTGGAGTACTGGATGTGCTATAGACCGAGGAATTTTTATTTTTAGTCAGGTTACAGAAGTGGGTAGGGTTCTTTATTTGACCTATATTTGTGCAGGTGTCAAGTGTGCCTAATGGATACGGGTGCACTAGACCGTTCCTGTTTTCATGCAAGGAGGGAGCCAGCTCTAGTGGTTTAGGAGTGTTAACATCCCTACCAGCTGTTTTTTCAACGCTGACAGGGACGCGGGGGATAAAAAATGATTGGATCCTTGTGATGACCATGGCTTATTATTCCACCTATTGTTTGATGCTAGTTGTGTCCTTGTGTGGGTTTCATGTGTACTGCATTGTGGGTTAGTTCCCAGCAGACTTGTACCATATATCCGGTCAAAATTTGTTTGTGTGCCATACTCTGAAGACCCTGAGTTGTTGGTAGCCGAGTTCTGACTATTACCACTTGTACTATTGAGGGTGACATTGTTGTGACATTGGATATCAGTGTGTGCCATGGTGCGATTTAGCACGTTGTGGGTGCTAGTACTATTGACCGTGGGAAGTGTGGGTTTATTTAAGCTGCCACTGTTTTTGTTTGTATGGTTTAGGGGCATATTTTCCTTACCTTTAGCAATGAAGTTATGGCTAGGAGAAGACAAAGTGGAATTTCGGGGGGTTTTGGCTTTTTTTCTGGGGTTATTTAATGGCATTTTAGATTCTGCGGTGATAGGTGGTATGGTTTTGTTATTTATTTGGTTACAGTCTAGTGGCCTTTCGGCTGGTGTTGCACTCTGATGGGATATTTCTGTGTGTTTTGAGAGGGGTGATGCGGTGGGGTCTACTGTATCTTTCACAGGGTTGGGAATAATGGCTGCTTGCAAAGTCCTATTACCTATTTCACAATTAGTCTTAGCAAGATAGTTGTATGCGCGCCTTTCTATGACTGTTTTGTCCACCCCGACCTTTATATGTTTGTAGTTTCTGGCTTGCGATAGGGTGTGTTGGGAGTGAATGAATTTTCTGGTCTCTGTCGGTGTTTCGAACTGAAAACGAATAGGACAACACTTCTCATGTTGACTCTTCTTCAGCCTATAGCACTTAGTCTTGGAGTTAGGCATTTTCGCTTCACTAAGTAAGATGCGCTGTACCTTTTTTAGTGCCTCATTGTCCGGAACGTTGTAGACAATAGCACTCAGTTTTGCGTCGAGTCGTTTTGTTACTTCTGTGGTAACAAAATTAATGAGGTTATCTACCTTAGTTACCGATTCTGTGTCAAGCTTGTTAAGGTTTACCGTTTTCATGAGGATAGTTAGAGGTGTCAATTCACAGACCTGCGATCTGATATCGCTGATCTCATCTGATAATTTGGATATCTCGGCATCGGTTTCGATGTTTCCAGCATTTACTGACTTGCTGTTTTTTATTTCCCTTAACTCAGCCTTAAGTTGACCTATAGACAACTTTAGAAGTTCTATTTCTGAAGATAGTACTGAAGAAGAGCTTGATGGCTGGAGTTTTTCGATAAGCACATAAGGTGAAGGGAGGAGTTCTGTATGAGCAGAGGGTACCGAATTTTTAGGAGTAGTGCTAATACTGGCTGTCAGTACAGTTTTATCCTCAGTTTCAGCTCGACGCTTACGGCATACACGTGAGTTATGTGACTCACTATAGCCGTTTGTTGGGGGTGTGTTGCTTGATGTAGCAATCAAGGACGTTAAATTAGACACCAGTTTTACAGGGGATTGGGTTCGTTGCTTTTTACTTTGATTAACCATAACTATTAGAAATGAGAGTTAGTGGTTACAAGTATGGAAGTGGTATAGTACTTGTGCAAGTACTACAACAAGATAAATTTTATGTAACGAATCACGTAAAAATGTAACGCAAACGTTGAACGTACCGCGGTTGTTGCGTCCGTTGTTATTAAGCGTTTCTGAGAAGCTTCAAGGAACAGCGTGAGTCCCAGCGCAGCAAGAGCTGGGCATTGACGGTTTACGAGACGTGGATGACACCCATTAATATACTTGTGGGTTGTCAAGGGGTCTAAAGGTACTATTACAATTAACGGAATTCCCCTGTTCGTTTACTGTCCTAAGAAGTGGGTGCATATCGGTTAAACTACTATTTCTTTTGTTTGTCGCCTTACAATTCAACTTTGTATGCTCCGTCTTTAAACAACTGAAACACAGCCGCTTCTGTTTTGCCATTTTTAACCTTTCTACGGGAGACATAGCAATGAAGCGATTGCAGTCACTCAATCGATGCGTTATGGCAAACAATACACTCATCCTTTCTCGTTGGGCCTCCAGCCTTCACTACAAAAGCTTTCTTTATATTCACTGGTTCCTTAGGTTAACCTTGGAATGCGAAGTGCTGGCGAATTCGCCCATCGTCTGGTTGACACAGTCTTTCACCAGCCTCACAATATCATCGAATCCAGGCTCCAAACCATCTTCATCTAGCTGGGAAATAACCTTAATGAACTTCCTTTGTAGACGAGCCGGTAATTTACTGAAAACTGACTCAATCACTGAACTTGAGTTTAACTCCTCCATATTGTTAAGACAAACGAGGGTATTTTCGCATACCATTAAATTATACAAGAACTCTGCGAGTTCCTCGAGGTTGTCCTTTAACTGTGCTCCATCACATTTGACAGGCTCAAAACTTCTACGGGATATCATAAATGGCTTTCCAAACCTCTGACGTAATATCTTCATGGCCTCAGAGTATCCTTCATTTGGCGGCATGAACTAACGGCACTGTATAGCTCTTGAAGCATCTCCAGTGCAATACCTCATCAAATACATCAATTTCAATTCATCACCTAATAAAAAACTACTCAACATGATCTCAAACTCCTTTACAAATTGTATATAATCAGCCGGGTTTCCATCGAAACACCGAGGTTCAAGTTTAGGGAGTTTGATGTTCCTATTATCCCTGAACGGCGAAACAGCAACATCAACCATGTCATGCTTAACATCAGACACATCGTCACAAGTAACAGACAAGTCACCATGACTTACTTTCCTGTGTGCATCCAAGACACTATGTCCCTTCTTTGACCCAAGCATTGTTGAACTTGACCCAATTCCAAAAGCGTTCCAGATATTGCTTGTTCAAAGAGGACTTGACCGGCACCAGGGAAAATGAACGGCGACTATCCAAACTGTTAACAACTGTCCAAATCCGTCAGCAACTGACGCCAAAACCGTCAGAAACTGTCAGCCACGTCTCGTAAACCGTTAATGCCCAGCTCTTGCCGCGCCGGGCCTCTCGCTGTCCCTCGAAGCCTTTCAGAACGCTTAGTTATAACGGACGCGAAAACCAAAACACCGATTGGCGACTGGAGAATCATTTATTCTAACACCAACACATAGCCAACTTTACAACTAAGGTCTATGAACAATTATTACAATAATGGATCACGGTATTACTTCTGACGGTTTTGTCCTGACTTCTTTCTGAAGAGCGACCGATGAGACGATGACTGGCTGATTGACGCCTCCGCGAAAATTGGGGAAGTTGGGTTTGAGAAAACAACCATGAATTGATTGTTCAATTTTCAACTACATTGACACTGTGATTAAAAGTGGACCTAGGACACTACCTTGCACGACCCAACTTGAGGTCTGCCTAGGATGAGACAATACAGATCCAACTTTGGTTATTGGCACCCTGTTGCTTAGAAATGATTTTAACCAGTTCAGTAATGGGCGGCGAATTCCACAAGAGTACTGTCAGCAAAGTCTCATAAACCGTTAATGCCCAGCTCTCGCTACGCTCGGGCCCACGCTGTTCTTAGAAGATTTCTCAGAAACGCTTAGTTATAACGGACGCAAAAACCAAAACACCGATCTGCCGTTTGATATTGGTTTATTGTTACACCAACATATAAAAGGAATAAGCGAACTAAGCAAACTAAGGTCTGAAAACAAATATTACAATAATAAATCTCTGTATTACTTCTGACGATGTTTCAATCTTCTTTCTGAACAGCGACCGATGAGACGATGACTGTCGTATTGATGCTTCCGCGAAAATTGGGGAAGTTGATTTTGAGCAAACAACCAAGAATTGATCGTTCAATCTTCAACTCCATTGACACTCCCCGGCAAAAAAGGGATCCAACCCTTTTTTCCTTCACGATCAATGCACGTTGACTTGGATGCCATTGCGAGAACCTGGGTCACACGGACAGAGCTGAAATGGAAAACAAACAGAAAAGCCAACACACCACAAGCATACTCACAGCACAATCTCACACATCGCTGACGACCTGCGCCTCCAGACAGAGACCTCCTCTTGACATCTTGCAACACAATCGCCACTTGCTAGAATGACTCTTGCAGAATGCAACGTGACCATAGCACCGACTCATGATACTCTACGCACATCCTCTTGTCTACTCACTACCAATTACCACTGCAATCGCTTGTCACTCATTCTGCCTCAGTTCTAGTAACGGTGACGCATGCGAGCCTCAGTCGTTTACACTCCCTCTCCCCGGCAAGTGGGATCACGGCTAACAATTATCTCCGTGTGCATTTCATTCTCAGCAATAGCCTAGCCTCCCCGGCGTATACGACCCATCTGCTGTCCTTAACATCAATCAATTCATTCATGGATGTAGAAGACTCGAAACAACTTCAGAAGTAATCACGACGAAAATTTTAACAAAATTATGCAATAACAACAAGGTACGAAAACAACGAGTAAACACAATGAATTCAAATAACACCAATTGATATGACACACCACACGTATATACAAACAGTACACACAAACTCGCATTTCATGTCTTGATGGAATACCCTTGAAGAATTGCAGGACTTACACCAGTACGCCTACAAACCTTCACAGGTTGACCATTGTAAGTTGTGGAATGTCCGGACACAAACAGAATTACCAACAGCTAGATGACAGATGATATCAATTCAGTATATACAATATGAACATATGTACAAAATCACACACCGAGCACATTAGACTGCTCATTGATGCGCTACCCTTTGAAGAATTGTAGGACTTACAGCAGTACGCCTACAACCCTTCTCAGGTTGACGCTCTAGGTTGGAAAATCATCTATTGTTTCATCCTCCGACTCTCTACTCTCAGCACCTTCCAGGAGACACAGTTTTCTGATATCTCGCACCAACATGCCACAACTAGTTCTCACCTCAACCGTCCTCACCAATCCATCACCACTACAGATCAGCCTTACTACCACTCCCAAAGGCCACCTACCTGTGGCACATTTATCTGCTACTAATACTATGTCACCAACCTTTAAGTTTCGGCACAACTTTTTCCACTTGTCCCTGGTCTGCAATGTTAGAACATACTCCTTAAACCATCTTTTCCAAAATATATCTTTCATGTGCCTGGCTTGTTTCCATCTTTTAATCGTAGGTATTCCTTCCCCGCTTGCGTCCTCTATGCCAGGGTTGCCTCTCAATAACAATAATTTATTTGGGGTTAACACATCAAAATCCTTGACGTCGTCCCTCACAGGCGATAACGGCCGGTCATTTAATATTCGTTCAGCTTCACAAAAAAATGTCTCTAGCGTTTCGTCATTCAAACTCTGGTTTTTAATTATGGAGCTTAAAATACGCTTGATAATTCCTATAAGTCTTTCCCATAGCCCACCTCTATGGCTGGCATGTGGTGGGTTGAAGTGCCACTCGATGTTCCTTTTCAGTAACTCTTCCTGAACTCTCGTTTGAGGACCTTCGAAGTATTCTTTAAGCTCGGCGTGACAGCCAACAAAATTAGTCCCTCTGTCGCTGAACATCATCTTCGGTACACCCCGGCGATTTATAAATCTATGTAATGCTAGCACGAATGAATCAGTAGTTAGAGAATGAACCATCTCAATATGCACAGCTCTCATTTTCAAACAGGTGAATAAACAGCCATATCTTTTACATAGGGTTCTGCCTCTCTTCACTACAAAAGGTCCGAATAAATCCACCCCAACGTACTCAAATGGATAATTCCCTTCAGAAGCTTGCCACGCTGGAGTGGTGCCATTATCTGCTGTACTGGACGAGCATTTCGGAGTTTACATTCCATGCACTTATCAATTATTTTACGGACAGCAGTACCTCCCTTCACTATCCAGAACTTACATCGAATACTTGATAGTACTTGCGAAGTACCCAAATGACCTTCAAGAACATGGTAGTGTCTTATAATGAGATCAGTGACTGGATGGTAGCAAGGTAATAAAGCCGGATGACGGGTCTCATATGACGATTCTAACATTTGTAGACGTCCACCAACTCTAGCGATCCCTTCGGAAACTATCGGAGATAATCTATCTAACCGCACCTTGAAATCTGCGAAATCGGGACTATCCTCCTTGGTAATCTCACCCCACGCTTCCCACTGAGCAGCCCTCAAAATCGCTAACTCTGCATTTCTAATATCTTCGACTCTCAAAGGCCCCACATTCATATTTTCGTATCCCGCAAGATGCATGACCTTTAAATACGTAACATATCGTGTCAACCACGCAACCGCTTTCAGTAGTTTGTACCAAGAAGAATAATATTTAAAAAGTGGATGTAAACCTGAATGTCTTTCTTGAGTAGATGTTAAACTGACACTTGTCTTCAACTCCAAGGCACACTCGTTTATCGGTGGTTCATCTTCTCTACGAGGCCACATACTATCAGCCCTTAGCAAGAACTCTGGACCTTTCCACCACTTATTTTTAACAACATTCATATCAATAACTCCTCGCGATGCTAGATCAGCTGGGTTTTTTCCAGACGGTACGTACCTCCACTGCTCAACAGTGGTTAGTTCACGAATTTGAGATACTCTGTTAGCTACAAAACATGCATATCTTGCTGACTCGTTGCGTATATAATATATCACAGACATCGAATCAGTCCAAAACGTTACGGGATGCTTGGGGTAATCCAACTCTTTACACACTGTTGTGAATAACTGCGCAGCTAGTAAGGCGGCATTAAGTTCTAATCTCGGAATCGAAACCGTCTTTAGAGGTGCAACTCTGGATTTACCCATCACCAGGCTAACATCTATATCATTCATTAAGGTGGTTCTGATGTATACGGCTGCACCAAATCCAACCTCAGAGGCATCAGAAAAAACATGGAAGTCAATTATATCATGATTTCTCGACGGCTTAAGTGGACGTGAGACGGAATGTAGATTCAGCATTCTTAAACTGTTAACCCACCCCTTCCACTCTTCTCTCTGCCTCTCACTTAATGGTTCATCCCACTGTAACCCTTTCCTGCATGTCTCTTGAAATAACCTCCTAGCCGGAAGTAGATAAGGTGCTACTAATCCAAGTGGGTCAAACACGGACGACAACACAGAGAGCACACCTCTCCGAGTAACTGGCTTATCAATATCACCAACACTAAATCCAAAGGTATCAGAGTTCACATCCCATCGCATACCTAATGTGCGTTCAACTGGTAGAGTATCAACAGGCAAATCTCGTACGGTAGGTGCTCTATCTTCTGGATCTATATGCTTCAAAACGTCTAGGCTGTTCGAGACCCACTTAGTTAGACGAAAGCCGGCCTTAGCTAACACTTCAGTAATGCTTGTTGCAAATCTAACTGCAGACTTATCATCATCGAAGGAGGCTAAACAATCATCCACGTAGAAGCAACAATCTATGACGTCCAGCAAATCATTAGAACCAAATGTGGACACTGCCTTTCGTAGAGCAAAATTAGCACAAAATGGGGAGGATGTGGCACCAAATGGATGCACTGTCATCCTATATTCTGACACCTTACCACAAGGACCGTCATCAAACCACAAAAACCTCAAGTGATCTCTGTCACTCTCTGGCACCTTCACCTGAAGGAACATTTCCTCAATATCCGCCGCGACAGCAACTGTAAACTTTCTGAATCTCAATAGCAGTCCCACTAATGAGCTCACGCAATCTGGGCCACTATACAGATTATCATTTAAAGAGACTCCTTCGTGTTTCGCAGAACAATCAAACACCACACGGAGTTTACCTGGCTTCCTCGGGTTAAAGACGGGATGATGGGGCAAATACCACTTCCCTGGCTCACTTTGATCAACTAGTCTTTCAACGTAACCCTTCACTATATGTTTATCGACGACTTCCTTATATTTGGACCAGAGTTCTGCATCTGACAGGAATTTCTTCTGTAAACCCATTAGTCTCTTAAGAGCAACTTTCCTATTACAAATCAACTGTCTATCTTTGAATCTCCATGGTAGGCCAACGCTGAAACGCCCGTTTTCGTATTTACAAGAGTCCTCGGCTATTTTAACTGCTTTCAAGTCTTCTACAGAACGACCTTTCCCTGGGACACCGCAGTCACAAAACTCCTTGTCATACATATTTTTAATCATAGTTTCTAGTTTGTCCCCATCGTTTGTAACTAATGATGATATGTGGACTATGGGTATAGGTCCTCTCACTGTCCATCCCAGTGGTGTTTTTGTCGCAAACAGATCATCTCTACCTCCAAATCTCTCTTCTAATACCTTGTGGGCTTCTGGCACACTACATCCAATGAGTACTCTCACTCTTCCATCTTGCAATGTTGGAAGAGGTATGTCACACAGGTACGGCTTACCGACAACCGTTTCACGACTAGGTACTATAGCTTCGCCAAGTTTCATACTGGAGGTAGTGTAAGCAGTATCCACTTCCACGGTCTCCCCTGTAGCCAAGGATTCTAACTGAAATGACACTCGCTCACATACTACTGTTTTCGCAGAATTGAAAGTATTTACAACCAAGGGTTGCTTTGGGCCTTTAATACCCAAGCAACCAGCCAGTTCAGCATCTATCAATGTAACGTCTGAACCATTATCCAACAATGCATAAGTCTCTACTGAAGATTTCGGTCCTTTCACCTTAACTGGTAATACCCCTAAGAAAACTTGTGGGATGTCAAGGGGTCTAGAGATACTATTACAATTAACCGAACTCCCAGGTTCGTTCACTGTTCTCAGAAGTGGGTGCATATCCGTTAAACCACTACTTCCTTTATTTGTCGCCTTACAATTCCACTTTGTATGCCCAATCTTTAAACAACTGAAACACAGCCGCTTCTGCTTTGCCATTTTTAACCTTTCTACGGGTGACATAGCGATAAAGCGATTACAATCACTCAATTGATGCATGTTATGGCAGACAATACACTCATCCTTTCTCGTTGTGTCTTGAGACTTCACCACAAATGCCTTCCTTATATTCACTGGTTCCTTAGGTTCTACCTTAGAATGCAAAATGCTGGCGAATTTGCCCATCGCCTGGTTGACACTGTCCTTCACCAGTCTAAGAATATCATCGAACCTTGGCTCGATACCCTCCTCCTCTATACGAGAGCTTATTTTTACCCATTTCCTTTGCAGCCGCGTAGGTAGGCGTCTTGCAATTACCTCTAGGACTGAGCTGGAGTTGAGGTCACTCATGAAATTCATAGAAATCAAGGTATTCTTGTAAGTCATAAGATTGTCTAAAAACTCAGTGAGTGCCTTGGAGTCATCTTGAAGTTGACTGCCATTACCCTTGACAGCTTCGTATACGTTCCTTACAATCATCGAAGGCCTTCCAAACCTTTGACGTAATATGCTCATAGCCTCAGCGTATCCCTCATTAGGGGGCATGAGCTTACAGCACTGTATAGCTCTTGAAGCATCTCCAGTGCAATACCTCATCAAATACATCAATTTCAATTCATCACTTAATGAAAAACTACTCAGCATGATCTCAAACTCCTTAACAAACTGTAAATAATCGGCCGGGTTTCCATCAAAACACCGTGGTTCAAACTTAGGGAGTTTGATGTTCCTATTATCCCTGAACGGCGAAACAGTAACATCAACCATGTCATGCTTAACATCAGACACATCGTTACAATTAACAGACAAGTCACCATGACTTACTTTCCTGTTTGTATCCAAGACACTCTGTCCCTTCTTTGACCCAGGCATTGTTGAACTTGACCCAATTCCAAAAAGTTCCAGATATTGCTTGTTCAAAGAGGACTTGACCGGCACCAGGAAAAATGAACGGCGACTATCCAAACTTTCACCAACTGTTTGAATCCGCCAGATCTGTTTCTATCGTCAGAAACTGTCAGCAAAGTCTCATAAACCGTTAATGCCCAGCTCTCGCTACGCTCGGGCCCACGCTGTTCTTAGAAGATTTCTCAGAAACGCTTAGTTATAACGGACGCAAAAACCAAAACACCGATCTGCCGTTTGATATTTGTTTATTGTTACACCAACATATAAAAGGAATAAGCGAACTAAGCAAACTAAGGTCTGAAAACAAATATTACAATAATAAATCTCTGTATTACTTCTGACGATGTTTCAATCTTCTTTCTGAACAGCGACCGATGAGACGATGACTGTCGTATTGATGCTTCCGCGAAAATTGGGGAAGTTGATTTTGAGCAAACAACCAAGAATTGATCGTTCAAACTTCAACTCCATTGACAAGTACAGCTTCTCAAAGAGAATACTGTGAGATACCATGTCAAATGCCCTAGATATATCGAAGTAGAGAACAACGGTTAGCTTACGTGCTTCGCAACTACTAGTGATGCAGTTGAAAAAGTCGAGGTGGCAAGTAACGCAGGGGCTATTTTTGAGAAATCCGTGTTGAGACCTTGTAACAAGATGTTCGCTAAGTAGGTAGTCTGACAATTGATCTTTTACAACTTTCCCCATGATTTGTGAGATAATTGGAGTTATATTTATGGGTCCGTAATTGCGAACGTTTGCCTTATCACCAGATTCGTAATGTGGAATTATGAAGCTAGTTTTCCACTCACTAGGGTAAGTGCCAGTGTCCGTAGATATTGAGAAGAATTTAAGAAGTAACAGGGGTATATCACACCCACTGTTTTCGAAAATTATCGAAGCGAGGCCATCCGGTCCCGTACTAGTGGAAGGTTTAAGGCTTTTAATTGCTTGTACTATTAATTGATTAGTGAATACAATGCTTTCAAGGGAAGAGCTAGTAAGGGGGGCGGTTTCACCAGGCATATGTGTTTCCAAACTAAAGTTCGCAAACCAATCACTGAGAAGTTCACAGATAGTGGCAGGCTCATTGTAGATTACTGTGTCGTGAAGTAAGTAGGGGATTTCCCTCGCCGACCGCATTCGTTTTTTAAGAAGTGCTGTTAAGTTATAAACTTTGGAGGTACTTTCAAGTGCCATTAACTCTTCTTCGAGGTCCTTTTGAGAGCGTAGGCGCTTGATAGATTCAAGAGACTCGTGGATTGAGAGCAGTAGTGATATATCCTTAGTGGAATAGTACTGTTTCTTCAGCTTCCTTAACTTATTGCGGTGTGCCCTTGGAATATATTCAGCTCGGTGTCTACCTAATTTCACTATTTTCTTTGGAGCAAATGTATTTAGACAAAGGGTAACATTCCTGTAAAACAGGGTTACTACGGCCTCCAGGGAGTCAGTGGTGAAATAGTCATCCCATGGACAGAGTCGAATAAGTTCTTGGACTAACCTCCAGTCTGTATATTTGTAACTACGACATATTGTGCTTCCTGAATCTTGTTTGTTTCCTGTATTTAGTGGTGGGAAAGGCGGAGAGCAGAGTACCATTCTATGGTCACTACTGGAAAATCTACTACTAACATACGTGGATACTGGGATTTTGTCATGACAAAAAACAAGGTCCAACATGTTGTCACCACGAGTAGGTGTCTGGACGTGTTGTTGCCATCCATAACAGTCTATAGTGGCAAGTAATTCGTCGAAGCGTTGGGGGCCGGAACTAGTTAGCCAGTTGACTTCTGGGAGATTGAAGTCCCCCGTAATTATTTTGTAATTAGCACTAAACAAGGAGGCGTGTGCAAACGATTTAGCTAATAACACATCAGTTTCTTTTGTTGCGCTTGGTGCTCGATAAACACAGCCTATGAGAAGTTTGTACTTATCTCCATGTAAGACAACCCAGAGTGAGTCAGGTACATTATTCATTATTTCATCTTACTGACTACAAATGAGCTATGTATATATATGAGACATCCTCCACCACGCTTGCAGTCTCTGTTTGCACGGTGCACAGTGTAATCATCGATACCTATATGCACATCAAGTACAGAGGATGAGCACCATGACTCAGTAATCAGAGCTTCAGTAGGCTTGGCGATTGATAATAATGTCCTTAGTTCAGACATCTGTGACAGGAATCAGATAACAAAAGTTGGCTCGATAAACTCAAGGCCTAAACCTGTAAGTAGTGGTGTAATCCAGGGAAGTGTATTAGGCCCACTCCTATTCATAATATATATAAACAGTATCTGTGAATGCTTTAGTGTTGGTAAACCAATACTATATGCAGATGACTTAAAAGTGACCTATAAATGCAAAAACACAGATCTCGGAATAACAGTAAACGCCATACAGCAAGAATTAGAAAAAATGGATAGATGGTGTGACACCTGGCAACTCCAGTTTAATGTCGACAAATGTGGCTGGCTCTGCATAGGTTGCAACAATTTAGAACTTGACCTGACAATTCAAGGCCATGCACTCTTACGACTGGAATCTGTATTGGACCTAGGACTAAAATACTCACATGACTTATCATTTTCTGAACATATCTCCAAACAAGTGTCAAAGTCACGCAGACTTATCGGCTTTCTACTCAGGAACTTTTACAGAAATGAGTCCAGGATTCTGTTGTACAAGGTTTGTGTGCGTCCTTTATTTGATTACTGTTCATTCATGTATAGTAGTATACGCATAGAGGACAAATTGAAAGTCGAGGGAGTGCAGAGGTACTTCACGTCAAAATTACTCGGAACGGAAAATGGTGCGAACTACTCCACTAGATGTGACACCCTAGGATTAGAAACACTATGGCTAAGACGCCTGAGACTAAACTTAACACTTTACTATAAGCTTCTAAACCACTTAGTTTTTACCTCTACTAATGGCATTCGACATTCAGATGACAGTGGCTACAAACTAAGACACACTAAGGGTACAGTAGCTATCGAACAATGTAAAACAGCTACCAGGCAAAAGTTTTATTTGATTAGGTATGCACATATATGGAATAAACTACCAATAGAAATGCGTAACGCAGGTACATTGGCCTCATTCAAAAAAGTGCTTAACGACAAACTACAAGAGTTTGCAAACGATAGTAGTCCTAGTTCCTATCTGAGAGCCTCCGAAATTATAGGTCCATTTAATGTATAAGCTCAAATACTACACCTGTTGTTTTTGCCTATATTTACAATTTTAGATAAAACATTAACGATTAAGATACTTACCCTCAAACAGACAAGAAGTTTCGTTTGTAAAACTTCTACCGAACAAAACAAGTGGAATAAAACGGACATAAACCGACAGCATGAAAAAGATATAACTCACCACAACATCACATGGACAGATGTGCGCTCGTCGGGTATCTTATATACCTCACCAACCACAACTCAACTTTCCTAAGATAACGTGATGAACTTATATCCGTAATGTTGCTGAGCAGTTAATATCCACAACTCCTGTCGGAACAACTAAAATTCAAAAACCTTCCTCACGAGAAGTAAATATCCACAAGCAGTAGAAATCCATTAATTAATGCGTCCAAAGCCTATGCATTTTGCTCCCAACAATGACATTGCAGATCAAATGAGATAAGCAAATCACTGATTTCCAAATAACAGAACAATGAACTATAATTCAAGAATTCTGTACACAACAAAATTATGTATGAAAACTGACTTCAAGCTTTATTTTTTTTCCCAGGCACTTATAACCCATCCACCAAAGACCTGGTTTTTTTTGTTAATGCGAAGACAATACTTCTGTATTTCCTGATGTGTTGCACTCACTGACAATCTAGCGGATTTTTCCAACTATGCACAGAAACGATTGTGCATAAGTGAAAAGGATGTTTTATACTATTGGAATTAACATTTATCAAGTGTATGTATAATCTCCAGTGTACATGTTAAACATATTTTGCTATCGACTGTAAATTGTGACTGAATAATATGGTCCTATTTCTGTAACAATTTGATGATGCCTGTAAACTGGCGTCCCTCATGTACTGCATCATGAGAATAAATTTATTTATTTATTTATTTATATCTTGTTGATTAAGGAACGTGCATTAATTAGCAATATCGTGAATAAGTCACGGGATACTACAAACTGGCTTAAAATGTCACCATAACCTAAATCTATTTGTGTGTCAGCACCGCAAGAGTTTATAAATGAAAGGGGGGTCAGACTGGGTGTCTGTACATCGGGGTTGGAGTGCAATGAGGTGGTCCTAGGTGCCAAGGGTCGTACCAGTGATTCGGAACACCTGGAAAATTTACTATGTGTTCCTGGATATAAGGTTAGCAGAGGTTGGGCCTAGGTTCATGGTTAAAAAGCATAGCATCAAAAGGCCTACCCATCCAACTGCTATTCGTCATACCGGTACACACCTTCGTGTTGTTTTTATAACTTAAAGGGAATTGTGAGGGAAGGTGCTTTGGCTGCAAGACTTCAGGAATCTTGGAGCCTGCTTCCAAGACGCTCTGTCTCTTCCTTGACCCAGGCATCACTGAACGTAACCAAAGTTCCAGGAAGTTCCAGATAATGCTTGCTCAATGAAGACTTGGTCAGCACGATGAAAGACTGACGGAGACTATCCAAACTGTAAGAAACTGTCACCAACCATCAGAAACTGTCAGCCACGTCTCGTAAACCGTTAATGCCCAGCTCTTGCTGCGCCGGGCCTCTCGCTGTCCCTCGAAGCCTTTCAGAACGCTTAGTTATAACGGACGCGAAAACCAAAACACCGATTGGCGACTGGAGAATCATTTATTCTAACACCAACACATAGCCAACTTTACAACTAAGGTCTATGAACAAATATTACAATAATGGATCACGGTATTACTTCTGACGGTTTTGTCCTGACTTCTTTCTGAAGAGCGACCGATGAGACGATGACTGGCTGATTGACGCCTCCGCGAAAATTGGGGAAGTTGGGTTTGAGAAAACAACCATGAATTGATCGTTCAATCTTTAACTAGATTGGCATCTATAAAAAGATGTTTTATACGAAACGATTGTGTACTTTCATTCGTTGTCATTCGTCTTCTTCGAACTTGTGCACGATCGAACCTTTCGCGCCTTCGAGTTGCCCACCAATGGCGACCAAGCTCAATCAACCAAATTTCAAGTTTCAATTTCATTGACATACGTTGAAAACGTTTAGCAATAACCCTAGTGTGTCAAATTCGTGGTGTTTGTAGTGACTTGTCAGGAGTTTCCTCAGATTCGTGCGATTCTTCGGGTTTTTCAAATAACTTTGTAAATATGTAGGCTTTTTTGTTTGGAGTGGAATAGCAGTATCTACGTATGGATTGGAGTTCCGGTAGAAGGTGTTCAGAGCTCTCGAAATGTCATCATTAGTGAAGTGGTCACCCCATTCAGAGGATCACAGCACTGATTCTGCGGAAGCCCAGTTTGGCCTACTATTGTTTCTATATGTTATTTGTTGTGAAGTAGAGGTGTTTTAAAAACAGAAGACAAGAGCCAGGCAACAGATCGTTTTATTACGAAAATCAACACGCATTTATATAAATTTCACATACATTATTATAGCCTAGTCAAGTAGGCAAACGCAGTCTTCTAATTGGTTGTTTTCGAGTTCCCTGGAAAGTGGAGCCATCTATCTGCGAATCATATTTGCCCACGTTTAAGTTTGCTGTGATTGGTTGTTGAAACAGTTTTGTTCATATTTTCTCACGGCCCATATTAGTGACCTAGACATTGACGTAGATTAATGTCAACCAATTGGCTGGCAGGCTGCTCTCACCACAGCGTGAGCTACATTGCTACCTCGTGGAAGTGGCAGTGCACACTGCAGTGTTTTGTGGCTGCCACTTGTGAACTTAGAACCCAATAAGATTGAGAGGGGACTTATATTTTGGCAGAATATTAATTCTAGTACGTTGTCTTGTAGGGATAGTGGCAGTTTGTTTCCAGCCGACACCCAAGAGCTTGTCATATTTAGCTGGGCTTGTTAATAAATCCCAGTCGATTTCGGGTAGGTTGAACTCTCCACATATGAGCTTATGCTCGTATGGAAGAATGGATACTTGCCCCAGTGCAATAATGAGTCTCGTAATCACTAAAGTTACCAGGCGACATGTAGATACATCCTATTAATACTGTAGCACTTTCGAAGTGTACGTTGACCCACGAAGTGTCGTCCATGCCTTTGAGTTGCTTGGCAGCGCGCGCTGTTTGAAAGGGAGTGCTTTTTTCACGTATTTCACGTTTTTGACAAATCGCTGTTTTGTTGTGTTATTCACTTCAAGAACATTTAAAAAACTTTAACTTGACTTTTGTCTGTTATGTTTTGATTTTAACCACTTATATAGTCTATATTGGGTAAATTGTCTTGGCTGTTTCCAGTAGAAGTTCATTATGTCAAAAGTACCACATAAATGTAATAGGGCGGAGTGTTACTTTTTGGTAGATGATGGAATACAGTGTAATAACTGTGAAAAGTGGTATCATAAGATGTGCACTGGATTACGTCCAGCTGCATACAAACGTTGTACTGCTCCAACATCCCACTGCATGTGCAGAATGTGTTGTTCCCCAAAGATGACCTTAATAAGGGAGGCTCACGAACTGCTGTCTAAAGCCATGGAACTTCCTGATGGTAGCGTGGCTAGTAAGAGTGACACGGACTGCCCGTCTGAAGATGACACAGTAAGTGCCATCATGAATGTTATCACACCGGCGGTTACTATCCCATTTACCCCGGAAGTAAAACCTACTAGGCGTTCAAAGCGTCTTAGTAAGCGAAAAGGTAACAAAACGGAAGCTGTAAACAGCATCTCAGAACCAGAGAACACCGTAAGCGAAGTTCACCATGAAGGTGGTGCAGACACTGATCTTGATTGTACCATCAAAAACTGCAGCAGCCCTGAGAAGCAACTGCGGGTAGATGATAAATGGGTTACAAAAATAAGCAGTCGGAAGAAATATAGTAATATTGATGGTAGGCAAACGTCTGTCACCTGTAGCCAGGCTGCATCAATAGTGGTGAGAAAGGACGTAGCCACTGCTAGATACGACAAGCTCTCCTTGGACTCTAACATAATAGTTGGAAATTCGGAAGAGTCCAAAGAATCTGATCCCGTGAAAAGGCACGATCATGACCTTAAATTAGTGAGTAGTATTATAAGGGAGATGCTCCCAGCGAATTTCCCTGGAGTATCGATTAAAAAGCTGATTAGAATAGGCAAAAGAGATGATGAATGTTCTAGTCAGCGTAGGTTGCTTAAAGTAGTCTTAGGTTCTCCTGATGAACGGAATCATCTACTGGCTAATGTACGCAACCTTGCCGGGTTAGGAATTTCAGCCAGACCTGATTTATCTCTTGAAGACAGACTTAAACGAAAAGAAGTTTTGTCCCAGCTAGAAACAAGACGTAAAAATGGTGAGACTAACCTTAAACTGGTGGGTTTTCAAATAGTCAGGTCTTAGAAACGTATGCTTCCAAGACCTGTATGGATAAGCCAGACCGCATAGGAAGCCTGAAGGTAGTGTACACTAATATACGTAGTATCGGGAACAAATTTCACGAGCTAGGTGTATTAATAGAAGACCTTAGCCCAGGTATTATGGCCATTACTGAAACATGGCTGGTTTCTGGTTAAGATGACACACATGAGCTATGCGGATTTAGTTGCTTGCGCAGCGACAGGGTTAAGGGCCGTAGAGGTGGCGGGGTTGCTCTGTACACCAACAACTCCCTACATGTTCGTTCCGTGAAATCTGAAGCTCATGACAGTGGGACAGGTGAGGTAATTAGCTGTGAAGTAAGCTTTGCAACCGGCACTCTACTCATTGGAGTTCTGTATAGAAGTCCCTATTGTCAGTGTGATGACTTAATTTTAGATCACCTCAAACAATGGAGTAAACACAGTAGCTGTCTTATTCTAGGTGATTTTAATGCACCTCATATAGACTGGGTAGCTGTCACATCTCCAGGATCAGCTGATAAGTTTGACAGCCGGTTACTCTTGACTACCATGGAAAATGCCCTGACACAACATGTCTTAGGTAGTACAAGATTCGGTTCTACCCAAGGATTTTCCTTGCTGGACTTAGTGCTTACTCATGACAACGACGACGTGGATGGTCTAGTTATTCATCCACCTCTAGCAAACAGTGATCATGGGGTGTTAGATTTTAACTTAAGGGCTGGCAATTTAGTCAGTTTTCAACCCAAATCCCGGCCTAGTGTTTGGCATGCTGATATAGTGGCTATAAAGGAGCATGCTTCAACTGCCGACTGGTCAGTCAACATTGTCTCATCCATTGAAGATGAATGGGATAGATTTAAGAATACACTTGAGAGGGTTACCACTGATCTCATCCCCTGAAGGGTTCCTAAAAGGCCAACAAATCGGCCGCCATGCATAAATAGACAAGCTATAACACTCCTAAGACGGAGAAAAAGGTTCTAGAATCTTTTCGTTTCTACTGGGCTACAGCAGTTCCGGCTGAAATACTGTGAAACCAGAAACCAGTATAAAACTTTGATCCATCAGTCAAGGATAGCTTACGAGACCCAGTTAGTTAAAAGTTCACCAAGCTGCCCAAAAAGACTTGTCAGTCACGTCTCGTAAACCGTTAATGCCCAGCTCTCGCTACGCTCGCGCTCACGCTGTTTCTTGAAGTTTCTCAGAAACGCTTAGTAATAACGGACGCAAAAACCAAAACACCGATTGGCCGCTCGAGAATTCTTTATTGTAACACCAACATATAAAAAATAATTCCACTAAGGTTTCTGACGGTTTACTGCTGACTTCTTTCTGAACAGCGACCGATGAGACGATGACTGTCGTATTGATGCCTCCGCGAAAATTGTGGAATTTGGTTTTGAGCAAACAACCGTGAATTGATCGTTCAATCTTCAAGGGATCCATCCCATTTTTTTCTTCACGATCAGTACACGCTGAATTGGATGCCATTGCGAGAACCTGGGTCACATGGACAGAGCTGAAATGGAAAACAAACAGAAAAGCCAACACACCACAAGCATACCCACAGCACAATCTCACACATCAATGACGACCTGCGCCTTCAAGTTAAAAGCACCCTCTTGACACCTCCTCTTGCAACACAATCGCCACTTGCTAGAATGACTCTTGCAGAATGCAACGTGACCATAGCACCGACTCATGATACTCTACGCACATCCTCTTGTCTACTCACTACCAATTACCACTGCAATCGCTTGTCACTCATTCTGCCTCAATTCTAGTAACGGTGACGTATGTGAGCCTCAGTCGTCTACACTCCCGCTCCCTGGCAAGTGGGATCACGGCTAATCATTATCTACGTGTGCATTTCATTCTCAGCAATAGCCTAGCATCCCCGGCGTATACGACCCATCTGCTGTCCTTAACATCAATCAATTCATTCATGGATGTAGAAGACTCGAAACAACTTCAGAAGTAATCACGACGAAAATTTTAACAAAATTATGCATAACAACAAGATACGAAAACAACGATTAAACACAATGAATCCAAAAAACACCAATTGATATGACACACCACACATATATACAAACAGTACAAATAACCTCGCCGATCATGTCTTGGTGGAATTCCTTTGAAGAACTGTAGGACTTACAGCAGTACGCCTACATTCCTTCTCAGGTTGACGATTGTAATTTGTGGAATGTCCGGACACAAACAGAATTACCAACAGCTAGATGACAGATGATATCAATTCAGTATATACAATATGAACATATGTACAAAATCACACACCCAGCACATTGGACTGCTCACTGATGCGATTCCCTTTGAAGAATTGTAGGACTTACAGCAGTACGCCTACAACCCTTCTCAGGTTGATGCTCTAGGTTGGAAAATCATCGCAGAGTTCATTTGCTGATTTCCTTCTTTCATCTATATCCTCAAATCTGAACGGTAACACGCACATGTCATTGTGTCGTAGAATATAGATGACGAACAAACACACGAAGTATCTGGTCAACCAAGCGTAGAAACAGAGTAATTTACACCAAAAATAATAGCATTCAAATAGTAACTTGAAACTAGAAATGCCTTTATTCGTGCACGTCAATTTAACAATTACTCTCTCGTTTACACTTGGCTTATCCACAGTAAACTTACCATTGATATTCGTCCTTTCAAACGAACTGATACTAGCATAGTCATTGCACAAGATACTTGAGTTGATGGACGTCTGTTTCATTGTGGATGACAGCACCAACGACGACTGATTGATATCAGTTGATGAAGTTAGCGGTGATTCAGAAGCTGTTGTTGCTCGACTTTCAGAAATTTGTCTACATGCAAGACCACCACCACTGCTGTCTTTTACTATCAGCTCAGGTTTAGCACTAGCATCTGATGATAGGTGGGCTACATGCTGATCAATCACACTGACGGTCTCACAAGTATGCATGCCTTCTGCAACTGCATCTGCATTCATTTCTACTTCACGTTGTAGTTGTACAGAACCTTTGTCCAACTTAGCAGTAGTAGGCATATCCCTCATCTCATCATGATCAACCAAAGACAAATCTGCACTATCATGATCAATATCACAAATATTCAATTTACCGTCATCTATCTGGTCGACCTCATCAATATCAAAATCTTTAATAACAGAAGTAGACAATTTTGGTTCCTCCTCGCAAATCCTCAAAGGCTCTATATCTTCACTCCGAATAGTAATAATTTGTAAACTTGTGGAGTCAGAACTGGACTCTGAAGCAGCAACTCTATTCTCTGACACTCTATTCAACAATGGCTTACCAGTTGCAACTACAGACTTCTTGACCGCACCGATATCGTCACACAATTCGGAGTCAGGCCTGGAGTTTACATTTAGCTTATCACTGAACTTGCTCACTGATTCACAGTTCACTTCTGTATGCACCTCTTGCAAACGTGTAAAACAACCGTGCTTGTCTTGCATCTTGTAACTTATCTGTTGAGGATGTACTACGTATCCTGTTACACTCACTAGGTCTATATGCATTACTAGACATCATGGAGCCTTCTCGATATCCACCTCTCTGAGGCCTACTCGTCATCAATGATTGCATTTTCCTCTCAGACTGCACTATTCTAAGGGTGAGATGTAATAGACTGGTGAACTTGCTCATAGATTGATTGACACTAGTATTTACCAGTTTCAGAATATCATCAAACTTTGGCTCGATACCCTCATCCTCCATACAGGAGCTTATCTTCACCCACTTCCTTTGCAGTCGAGTAGGTAAACGTCTTGCTATTACTTCTAGTATAAAACTCGAGTTGAGGTCACTCATGCGATTCATCGAAATCAATGCATTCTTGTAAATCAGCAAATTATCCAGAATCTCAGTGAGTGCCTGAGAGTCATCCTGTAATTGACCACCATTACCCTTAACAGCCTCGAATAATTTCCCTGCAATCATCGAATGTCTTCCAAACCTTTGACGTAATATGCTCATAGCCTCAGCGTATCCCTCATTAGGGGGCATGAGCTTACAGCACTGTATAGCTCTTGAAGCATCTCCAGTGCAATACCTCATCAAATACATCAATTTCAATTCATCACTTAATAAAAAACTACTCAGCATGATCTCAAACTCCTTTACAAATTGTATATAATCAGCCGGGTTTCCATCGAAACACCACGGTTCAAGTTTAGGGAGTTTGATGTTCCTATTATCCCTGAACGGCGAAACAGCAACATCAACCATGTCATGCTTAACATCAGACACATCGTCACAAGTAACAGACAAGTCACCATGACTTACTTTCCTGTGTGCATCCAAGACACTATGTCCCTTCTTTGACCCAAGCATTGTTGAACTTGACCCAATTCCAAAATCGTTCCAGATATTGCTTGTTCAAAGAGGACTTGACCGGTACCAGGAAAAATGAACGGCGACTATCCAAACTTTCACCAACTGTTTGAATCCAAACAGAATCTATTTCTATCGTCAGAAACTGTCAATCACGTCTCATAAACCGTTAATGCCCAGCTCTCGCTACGCTCGGGCCCACGCTGTTCCTTGAGGATTTCAGAAACACTTAGTAATAACGGACGCAAAAACCAAAACACCGATTGGCCGCTCGAGAATTCTTTATTGTAACACCAACATATAAAAAATAATTCCACTAAGGTTTCTGACGGTTTACTGCTGACTTCTTTCTGAACAGCGACCGATGAGACGATGACTGTCGTATTGATGCCTCCGCGAAAATTGTGGAATTTGGTTTTGAGCAAACAACCGTGAATTGATCGTTCAATCTTCATCTCCATTGACAAGACTCTTCTCATATATCAAGAGAAGAACACGTAAGAGTGATGCTATCCCACCTCTTATGCTTGAAGATTACCAGACAAACATGGCTGAGGATAACTTGACTAAGGCTGAGGCTTTGTCAAAGCACTTTAGTCAAGTATTCTCTGATAATATTTCCAAAAGATAACTTGAAAATGGCACCCTTATACATTGAAAAGGATACTGTCCTAAAGTGGCTTCTAAGGCTCAATCCTGGTAAGTTCAGTGGCCTTGATGAACGCCACCCACGTATATTAACAGCATTGGCTGAAAGCATAGCCGAGCCATTGTCAGTAATCTTCAACATGTCTCTGGACCAGTCTAAATGTCCAAGAGACTGGAAAGATGCCATCATTAGTCCGGTCTTCAAAACCGGATCTAGAAACTTAGTTCAGAACTATCGTCCTGTTAGTTTGACCAGTATTGTTGTTAAACTACTAGAAAGAATAATTCGTGATGCTATCATTCAGTTCATTGAAGGGAACAAACTTTTCGCTGAGGAACAGCACGGTTTTAGAGCAGGTCATTCTTGCTTGACCAACCTTCTTTTGGCCAGAGAAAGTTGGGCGAGCTCAGCTGATGCTAATATACCGGTGGATGCCATATTCATAGACCTTAGCAAGGCGTTTGACAGGGTTTCTCATTCAGGTCTTCTAGTAAAGTTAGGTAGTCTGGGAATCAATAAATGGTTACTGACTGGATTCAAGACTTTCTAAAGGACAGAAGACAAAGAGTACGAGTTAATGGGGTTTTATCAACATGGGAATCGCTTAAGAGTGGCGTTCCTCAGGGTACAATTCTAGGCCCACTTCTTTTCCTGATTTATGTTAATGAGATTCCATCGGTAGTTAAGTCATCCTGCTTACTGTTTGCTGATGACATCAAGATATGGAGGGCTTTGCACGATGACAGTGATCAACTTGCTTTGCAGGAAGATTTAAACTTGTTAAGTGATTGGTGTAAGCACTGGGCCTTGGAGATTAACTTAAGCAAGAGTGCAGTTATGCATGAATCTCATAGTCACGTACACAATTACTCAATGAATGGCATTACTCTCCCAGTGGTCACTGAGTAAAAGGACTTGGGAGTGGTTGTGCAGCATGACTTGAAAACAGCAGCAAACTGTAGAACTGCAGCCACTAAGGGTTTTCGAATGTTACGGGCCATACGCAAGGCTTTTGCGAACTTTGACGCTGATATATTTCGTATATTATATCCGACTTATATCAGACCTCATTTGGAACATGGGATCCAGCAGCGAGCCCGTGTTTCAAATACGAAATAGACTTATTAGAAAGGGTGCAAAGAGTAGGAACTAAGCTAATAAAGGGTTTCTCAACCCTGTCATATGAGGAGAGGTTAAGTCGACTGGGTTTATTTCCACTGTCATACAGACGACTTAGGGGTGACCTAATACTAGCATACCGTATCCTAAGAAATGATTTTGGAGCTAATTTATTTAAATTATTTCTTCCTTCTAGCACCAACCAATTGCGAGGACATCACCTCAGGATTCAAAAACCACGGTCGAATCGTTTGCGTCTGGAGATCCGTTTTTCGCATCGAATTGTGAACCATTGGAACTCCCTACCGGAACACGTCGTATCAGCGCCATCCGTTGATTCATTCAAGGTGAGATTGAACCTCCTGTATGCAATAAATCGAAAGGATTAACACAGGCATATAGCCTACTATCCTAAATAAATTGTAAACTGTAAATTGTAAACTGTTATTTTCTGTTTGTAACACGGTGTTTCCAGGAAGCACATTGAATAGTCTCCTCCTTTGTCACTGTTCCTGTCACATTAAAAGTGTTGCAGACTTCTATGCTTATCTCTTGATCTGGTACACTGGAGTGACCCGAAGATATAGTAATATTAATTATCGGGGCTTTGAATATCAGTGTGCTTTTAGCATTTATAGTTTGTTAAAGATAGATGTAGTACAAATAAGGGCTAGGTAAAGTTGAGAGTTGAAATAATTTTTGAAGTATTTAAGCTCATTAATCAGCCTCAAATGTGATTCAACACCCACTGTTTCCGCATAGCATGACAACTCTGTATAACAACTGGTATAAGTACCATTTTCATCTATGAACCTCGAGTTACCATCTTATTCTTTTAATGAATAATGAGTTTAATTATTGGTTTCACCAAAGGATAAGGTAGTTCTATGCTTGGCTAGTTTGGAGACATTGGTAAAAGTTTTTATTTGGCTTATGTTTGTACATGCATTGTATGTGATTAATGATTGCGTGTGCACTCGACTGTGTTTGTTCCCCTCCCGAAAGGCAGCTGAAACCAGTGATGCGGGCTCAGAAGAGATAGCATCCCCATCAGTTGTTCGGTCAGCTCAGACAGCGATTTGGCGGATAAAAAATAATTCGTACAATTTGATGCCCACGCCTCATCAATCTGCCTAGTGTTTGTAGACACTTTATGTGTCCTTTCATGGGTTACATTATATGCACTGCTGCCTTGTGGTTCAACTCCTAGCAGACTTGTACCATATAATCTGTCAAAGTTTGTTTATGTGCCATACTTTGAAGACCCAGAGTGTTTGGAAACTGAGCTCTAGGTGCTGTCACTTGCACTATTTCGCCTGATGGTGTTGCTACACCAGCTTTTAGTGTGGGCTCTGGTGTGACTTGGCATAACTATGCAGGTATGCTCTGTCGTTACTGTCCATGGATAGTATGACCTTACGTCTGCTTTTGATGTGGTTGTTAGTACAATTTTGTATATTATTCAATAATAATAGTGATATATTCTCATTTTTTGTACATGAGGAGCGCCATTTTACGGGCACGGTCAATATGATAAATTACTAATACAACTAATAAGCATATTTAATAATAATATAATATAATATATATTCATTCCTGTCTATGTAGGGTATACCAGTTGTACAAGTATGGATAAGTATTATTTAAATCACATAAATTTGGTTTATGGTGAAATTACATGGTTGCTGTCTTTTTGTCTTTAGTTTGTGGGAACAATCTGCGAACTAGTCATTCAGCGGAGTATGTCAAGAGATGTACAAATATTGTCTTCTCATTAACAAGACAAACCCAAGTATGTGTTGGGTGGATTACAAATACATGGGAAAAAAACAAAGTTTGAAGTCATTTCCCTCACATCACCTTGGTGAGTATGTCATCGAACCTTATTCTTGATTTATATTCAAAGGGGGGTATTAATTTAAAATAAGTGATGCATCTGTATAATTTTATGTGGTGATTGACTATTTCTATCTCTGTATTGTTTAAATACTTACTGTTGATTGTTAATATGTTTCTTATATGAATTGCAATATAATTCCGCTAAATACAAATTCCTGAATTCCGCCCTCTCTGAGTTTTGGTTGGATTCGTGTAATTCGGTCATCTCGAAATACTAATACTACGATTACAATAAATTACTACAAATTGGCGTCGTGATGGAACTAAATAACCTGGGAAAATTCCCTCTAAATGGTTCTCCGCGGGAGATTGCTGATTATTTGGAATGCTTCGATGCGTGGTGCATTTCAAAGAATGTTCGGGATGACAAAATACCAGCACATTTCATTACTGCTATTGGGCTAGATGCGTATAGCCTAGTGAAGACTCTGTCGTTTCCAGATAAACCAATTTCTCTGCCATATTATAAACTCCGTGAACTTCTGATAGATCACTTCCATATAACTACTTTTGAGACGCGAGAGAGGGCTCAATTGAACAAACTGGTTCGTGCTCCCAACCAGAAGATTCGAGAGTTCATTCTTCAACTTCAAATTCAAGCTTCAAAGTGTAACTTTGGAGATCAGCTGCATACTCAACTACGTGATCGTCTAATTGCTGGAATCAATATTCCTAAGTTAGAGAAAGAGTTAATTCAGATTCCTTCTTGTACTTTTCAAACTGCTAAAGATTTATGTATTACATATGAAGATGTCAATAATGAATACTCTGCTCCCACTACATCAGTGTCTGATGTTATGCATTCTAAAGTCGAAAATACAAGTGTTCATGGAAAGAAATCCAAACTGCCGTCCACAGGTAATAGAATGCAGCCAGAGATCAAAAACACTAAACCGTGTTTTTCCTGTGGAAAGTTACATCTACGAAGCACTTGCCGTTTTCGGGGTGCTAAATGCCATAAATGTGGTAAAGTTGGACACATCAAGACACTTTGCAGAAGTTCGAATACTTATGTTGCTCAACATTCTTATAATTCTCCCAAGCTGTCTAGTAAAATCGAGTCAATGTGTCTTTCAACTTTGCAAAATATTCAAGCTAATCCAATGAAAACCTCCACTACAAGTTCGGCAACTCAAGCATCAACTGTTTTCAAAAATGACATAGCTGAGTTACAATGTGAACTGTCGAAAACACGAAAAAAACTGAATGAGATGAGAGAGCAACTGATTAAAATGGAGGAATTGTTGCATATGCATAGACTACGTCTGTTGAATGCAGAGCATACAAGTACCGGTGAAGGTCCTGCAAAACTTTTCAAATCTCGAATTCTCAAAAAGCATCTGATGTCCACGACTTCTTATGCACATTATTACAAAGGTAGTGGCTATAGACCTTCTGTTGGAATTATACTACAAAAATGAGAAATCGAGTGGTGAAGATATTAGACATCAAAGATCACTCAGTTCATAACAGACATCTGTTCAAAGTGACAATAAATGAAGTAGGTCGTTCCAATTATAATATTAATGATTCCGTTACTTATCCTGATTTTGTAGATAATTCAGAAATAAGTCCAGATAATAATGATGAAAATGGTATCACAGAATCAGTTAGAAGGTCGCAGCTACTTGCAAGCAAACCGAGACATCGTTATAAATACGCAAGGAGGTATTCGACGTGTGGCGGATGTGGTGATTGACTATTTCTATCTCTGTATTGTTTAAATACTTACTGTTGATTGTTAATATGTTTCTTATATGAATTGCAATATAATTCCGCTAAATACAAATTCCTGAATTCCGCCCTCTCTGAGTTTTGGTTGGATTCGTGTAATTCGGTCATCTCGAAATACTAATACTACGATTACAATAAATTACTACATTTTATCATCATTTTCATCGTCATTAACACCAGAAGGGAATTGTATCCAATGCAGATTAATAATATGAATTTATATTTTCTTGCAAGCGGGTGTTTTCTAGAAATACATGCCAATTTTACAGGCGCAATAAATTGTGTTTTAAATTACAATCGTGAAGTATTGTGAAGTGATACATTTTCGAAAGTTTAAATTGTTCAATAATGGTTCAAGCAACCATTATTATCATTACTCAATTTTATCCCCATTCCTTAGGCATTTCATAAAGCTAAAATTTACTCTTTTCATTCACATTCTTCGCTCGCGTAAAGTCTGGTTGCTTTGATTAAAAACACAACAAAACCAATGTTTGAACAAAGCTATATCTTCATCGAAAACATCGTAGTTTCGATGCATAGACCAATGTGGTTAGCATTAAACACTGCAAATGTGTACTATCATTTCAAGTACTCTATAGCTTCTTCTTGTATTTATCTTGTAAATGTACTTCCAATGATGTATTATCCATAATTGCATCTTATACCATTTTGCAGCTGCGCAGAATTTTCTCCTCTTCCTGAAATAGCATTCAGTTACGTAGCGGCATAGCGCTCACCCAGATATATGCTGTTCACTTGTTGACCATTTAGAGGCTGACGGTATTGACGTTCGCAGATTGCACGGAGTATATTAACGCAAGATCTACTACCAACAACTTTTATAGTACTCGTTCCGCATAGACATAAGGCAAAACAAAAACCGCAGTTGATCGTCCAAATTACGAGATATATTCCAGGAGCAAATCGTAGAGCGAGATGATTACTTAGCTGGCTAGTGATCGTACACAAACGCGACATGACAAAGTACCAAAATGATGTGGATGCTTGATCAGAAGCCTTCAGCTAAACAAGTCGACTTAAACAGTGTGGGTCAGCATCCAATGTTCAGTGATGACTGCTGTGGTCAGTTATTTTGGGGAATTATTTACCGCTACAACCATAACTATCAGCAGGAAACGGAACGAAGTTTGGATTGTCGCCCAACCTCGATGGTGACTTCAGTAAGTGGTTTACAATTTAACACTTATAAGAACCCGTTCTGACTGCTTGTACAATAATTGAATAATTTAAGCTTTTGAAAAAGTATAAATTTATGATACTTCATGATTCTAATTTATAATATTACTGATCGTGCGTGTAAAAGGGGCGTGCATTTCTTGTAAACTTACCCGTTTATACAAAATTTAAATATATATATATATATATATATATATATATGTATATTTAAATTTCGTATATATATAATTAATGTACTCTGCTTGCTGACGCCATGAGTGCGGCAGTGGCGGTGGATTTGATTGGGTACATCCTGGAAGTCACGCAACTTTAGGTTTGTATACTGTATCACACTCGTGTGTAATATGGTACCTTGTAGTGAACTCAAATTCAGTTTCAATAACCAATTCGAATTGTATTGAATGTTGATTATCAGAAGTTTGATGATAGATGCTGGAGTTCACAGAAAATGATAGAAGGTACAAGGAGCTTTTCTTCACCACACGTTTATTCTTGTATTTTCCTGTGTCTTGCGCTCCTCAGAGGCAGCTTGCGGATGCTGTGATGCCGATGATATTTCTATGAAAGGTAGTGTAGTAGGATGCTTTGGTTTTGAATCAGCCGGTGATGCTAATATAGAGATTGAAAAATAATAACTTTGTGGGCTCCAATGAATGAATATCACACAGATCAATAGCCAAGTGCGTAACCCACGTGTAACTAAATTTGAATTTCAAAAGCTGAAATAGACTGGATATCTGATAACGAGTTCTATGATGACAAGGGTGATGCCTAAACTACTGCACTGTCAAACTCAGATAGATTACTTCTACTTTCCCACTTTGTTCTGTTTTGGCTGTTCCATTTAACTGAGCCCAGGATTTCCCAAAATCTCTCATCTCCTCCGAGACACGCGAACCCCCCGATGTCATCATTGGGCGACCCACTTATCGTTTCCTATTTGAGTCTCACACAAGGATTGACCTGGCACGCAATTCCACTTGAGGTTCTCCTCAAATTATGACGAATCCTTCGCCGTTTCTTCTTGCAAATTTATCTAGCCATAGGTCCCTATTTAGTTAGTCTCAATAGTTTCTTGTTGCTAATTCTTTCTGGTCGGCAGCTTGATCTTCAATATGGAGCCAAGGAGGGATACTGCTGATAAAAGACTGCAGCTGGCTGCTAGAAAT
Organism: Trichobilharzia regenti; assembly: GCA_944472135.2. NCBI lineage: Eukaryota > Metazoa > Platyhelminthes > Trematoda > Strigeidida > Schistosomatidae > Trichobilharzia > Trichobilharzia regenti. Next base: position 108,477,117 of record OX235264.1, read on the forward strand.
GCTTTTCGTGACGTTCTCTTCAAGATTATTACCCATATAGAACAGCTGACTTCACATTTTTGTTAAACATCCGAATCTAGTTCTTAATGCTACGGGGTGCAGAGTATTTCTGAACTGACTTCAGACTGAAGTAGGTATGCCTTGCCTTTCCAGTTCTGGCTGACTGCGACATCTTCATTCGTTCCGTCGGTAGTTGAAACAATGCTTCCTAGATAAGTGAAAGAAGTAACGTCTTCCAGACTTCTCTCGTTCGTAGTGATTGGTGCTGGTTGTTGCTTCATTGGTTGGTTGGTTATCTTCATTGTTTACGTTCGCTGTATGTTCACTTGGACACCTGTCTTCGCTGTCTGATACTTCTGCAAGGTTTTGGTTTTCGCCTGCTGGTCTTCTAGTTCTTGTGTCATACACACATACGCATAAATCGTCTGCCTCGAAATCCAGATCTTGGAGAGTCCTCCTATCGATTCAGCGTATATCTGTCTTCTTGCTCGCCGCAGTCTGACGCGTGATTCAGTCCACTTCAAATAGGAATGTCGTCGGTGATAATAGGCAGTGTTGTCTTAATTCTTCCTGCCTTCACTTCAAAGCTCTCGCTGAGGTTACCATTGTGGATCACTTGACACTTGATATAGTCATACAGCCAACTGTTGAATGAAGTTGATATGGGGTATGGCACTGCACTCCATAGTGTTGAAATAGTTTATAAATTGCTCTCTGTCAGCGGTGTCGAGTTCTTTTTCAAAGTCGACGAAGAATAACGTTGACTGCCATTCGGTACACTGTTCGATGATGATGCCAAGAGTTCGTATCCCGAGTTGTTTTGAAGGCTTTCAGCTTCACCTTGAACTAGATGGTGGTCTGATTTCATATCTGCTCCCCCTCTAGACTTTGTGTCCAGCAGCCTGCATCTCCATTTTCCTGGGCGCCAGTGAGATGAATTCTGCACATCCTTCTCAGAGGGAGACTGTAATAAATGACAATGCTAGAAATTGCAAGATTGAGGAGGCATATTCTAATCACGGATATGAAGAAGGAGGAAAGCCAAAATGAATAATAATGGTACTGACAGCATTATTTCCGAACAAACAGATAGGAACTCGGAAATGTGAGACGTATATCTCCATTTCAAAGTGTTGCTTATTCACAGAAACAAAACTGTTAACGGACAACATTTTTCAGTCAAAGAAGTGAACTCACTCCAGCGTGGATTAGAAGAAATATACACGAATGTATATATTTCGTGAATATGTCGAAACTGCCCCACTGTACATCAAACATCCCATGAATGTGAGTTGAATATTTTCAACCCTGAGAAATATCTGTTTACAAGTGGGTGTGATGTGTGCATTGGAATCCGATTTCGCGTTTGAGTCGAAGGTTGTTGTTAGGCGAAAAAGAGGCCAGATATTTTCAGGGTATTTTAGTCAAAGTTGTGAATAGTTGGTTCCGATTAAGATTTCTGCGATCCTGGTGGCTTATGTACATGCTGGTATTCTCACAAGTGTTACCTTGTTTTCATGAATTATAGGCGAAGATAAAGTCAATAAAATATTATGTGAATATCTGAACTGAACAACTCATCGATTCACAGGGACAATACTAACCACTGATGGAATTCACAAATTTAGGCTACCACCAGACTATCAGGTGTGTCGAGACAGACTGACCTCATGACACTACTGAAAATCACACAAACTCCACTGTCTCAAAGACATAAAAGAAATGATATGTGTCAGTTGTTATTATCATTGAGAAATATGTGGTATAATTGTCGTGCCGCTCATTTGTTTTATTTAATTTTCGTCTTTTAGAAGCAAGATAGTTGTTAAGATAAGCTGATCGTAGACATTTGACTAGATGTTGTAGGCAGTTGATTGTGTTTCTTGTATCGAAAACAAATCTAAGGTATTTGGAAGTCAGTGAGCACGAGCATCATTCTGACCAGTTCATGAGGCTCTTAGAAGAATAAACCACAGAAACACATCAATTTCGAGCTGATACAAGCAAATAAAACTCTCAAGAATGATAAGAAGCTGTTCAAGGTGCTGCTATGCTTATAAAGTGATATTGGAGAACTGTCTCAATTCTCAATGGAGTTATGTACATATTTATCTATGTCAAGTCACAGCTGGAGTGTGCATTCCCTTCAATAGAGTGCTGCACATACACTCAGATTTAAGCGCCAAAACAGTAAATATTGTGATGAAGATGCGTATCAGTTATTTGCATTGGAGGGTCTTATGCACAACAACCAACAACGAATCTATCACTTAATTTTTGTTCTTCCTCGAGCGCTGTTATATTTACGGATATAATAATACTTTTGTCTCAATTACATGTAGCAGATATTTCATGTCTTGAGGTGACAGCTTCCAGTTGCTAATGTTGTTTGCAGTGAGATATTTTCCTAACCTCAGTCGTGTCCACATGATTCTACTCGACTTCAGGTGACACCATATTACACATCAGTCTTCCACCTAGTCCACACCAACTAGCGTCATTTGTCTGTGATATGCATACACGCCTTCTCACTCCTTCGCGTCTTCTGGAGGATTCAGGTCACAGCAGATAGAGGTCATCAGCGCCAAGTCAACTCATGTCCTCATTTCAAAAACTTCACTGAGTTTCATGATATAAACCACTTTGTAATTGACGTTGTAATCTAGCTATTGAATAGGTGGGTTGGCTGGTTGAGAGAACTCCGAATTGTTGAATTAATTCCTATTTGCTACACTGTTGGTCTACGCTGTCTTAGGCCTCCTGGTTGCCTAAGAATTTGTGGTAGACAGTTAACAAGCATTCTGTTCTCATTCATATGTTGACGTGTATCATGGTGAGCTTATCATGACATGATTCAATTCTCATGAATCTGGCTTGCTTCTGGCGGCGTTTCGTAGGCAGAACATCTCTTAGTCTTTAGAAACATGTTCGAATTTCAATGTGAGTGAACAGGACGAATAATCTGCATCGGTTCTTGCATAAAATTGAATCCTTGTCGTTATGAGCTTGACTGGGTGTCGCTTCTACCAATCGCTAGATACGTATCCCCCTAGTAAGAACTATGAAATTCACACATCTTCTGTCAAGAAATAGTGTAGGTTTAAAAGAGGAGGAGTTATGACATCGAGTAGAAGAAAGATAGGAGAATGTGTTACTCAGCAGAAACAGAGGCATGCTATAGGTACATTGTGAACACACTGAGTGAATTTCAAATATTTCAGTCTTAACCAGAGCCATTACAATAAAAGTTGTATTTCGATCTGAGTTGGTCATTTGGAGGGAAATCAAAGTACCTCCTGCACGACTCACATCAACGAAGTCTCTTGAAACAGCAATTTATAAGTTGTTTCCTCCTGGTTTTGTAACGAAATTACGTGGCACAAAACAAAGCGAGGGTTGTCGGTTTCACCTACTCTGGTTGAAAGTGAAGTTGAGTGGTACTGATTCTACATGTAGGTATTGACTCAGCTAGCGATTGAGTGGTTAGTTATGGTAAACCCTAGGTCTGTAGACTCTGCGCTGTGCATTTCCTTTCATTCCATATTTCCCGTGGATGAGCCAGCACGAACAGATCTCAGAGGACTTATTATTTTTACTTCATCAGTCCCTTAGCAAAGTACACTAATGAAAGGAAATTGTTTATCTTCAACGCATACCTCTAGCACTTCGCTTATTTCGTCATTTTCTTACGTAATGCCATTCAGATGACTAGAGTAAACTCGCAATGGCATCTACGAGTGAGAGCATAGACGCCAAGGATTTGTCATAAATCTTCACACCCCTCATTGTATCAGTGAACTGGGAAGTCTCTTTGTGTTCATGCTCAGCCAGTCTATCATGCATGGGTGGATTCAAGCTTGTCTCGAAATAAACATTCATGGAAATAGAATTTAATTTGTGTATGGTGACTAGCAGTGGAATCCAGGAAAACGCGCATTTCGTCCTATTTGGGACTCTTCATCTGGATGTACCTGCATTTCTTAGTGAGTGATGATGTTCCCGCCGAGGCTTATGTCAACCTGAGACCAAGCACTTCTGTCCAATCAATCGACAGGAAAATCTCAAATTAAATTAAATTCATGGAGATAAACTAGTCTACATAACTAGTGATCGACTTGTCTGTTGACATGTTTCTGTTTTGGCTGTGCACACAAGTATGCGCAGTGGTGACAATCGTCAGCGTAATTGTTGCCTTATACTTAAGTGCATTACACAACGCAATGCAAAGCTACATTGCACAAACTCATTCGTCATTCTATTTTGGAAGTTGAAGTGGAATGTCTAGGTTGAAGGGATATTCGCGATTCCCTTGGAAATCAGTGTGGATTTTCATCAACCTACCGAGGAAGTACCCTTTCAGTATTTCTGTCTCATCATTATTGAAACAGCGTTGTGATAACTCAACACACTTGTACAGAAATGGCCTCAATTTAATTCCATTTTGGAGAGAATATATTTTGATAAACTCTCACAGTGTCATGCAGTATTATTTACTGATGACGATTCAAGCACATTTCATTGTTCAAAAGCGTTGCATATAACACCGTGAGAATTTGTCAAGAGATATTCAATTCACAATGGAATCATGACCTATCATAGTCCACAAAATCTATTCGCAAGTCAAAGCCTCAAATCACTTCTTCAGTACCACGCCCACGAGGATAGATATTGACATTGCCTTTCAGGACGAGACATAGAAACTCAAGAAGACATGAAGAAATAGTGCGGAGGAACAAGTTTGGCTCACAGCAGTTGTCCATTCTCCATTGTTTAAATGGACTCGCGTACTACTTTAACAACAGAAGACAAGGGCCAGGCAACAGATCGTTTTATTATGAAAATCAACACGTATTTATACATCTTTCAACTACATTATTATAGACAAGCGCAGTCATCTGATTGGTTGTTTAGGTAGACAAACGCAGGCTTCTGATTGGTTGTTTCGGGATTCCTTGACAAATAGAGTTTTCTCTGCGAATCATATTCTGCCACGTTAACTTTGCTGTGATTGGTTGTTGACTCAGGCTTGTTCATATTTTCTCACGGCCCATATTAGTGACCTAGACCTTAACGTAGATTAGTGCCAACCAATCGGCTAGCAGCCTGCTCTCACCACACTCGTCCCCCCGTCAAATACGTGCGACTGAAGTCGGCTTGATCTACTTGGTGCAGGCGTCATCGTTGGCTTGTCTCGCTGTATCCATTTCTGGAGCTCGCTGACGTTCACGCGCCTCTCATTGTTCGCCATTGCGACTGTGTCTGCGTAACCCCATGTCGAAGTGACCATATATGGTCCTTCCCACTTTGGAAACTGTTTGCCTGACCCTGTCGAACATTCGTCCATACTTCGGCCGACACCTTCATATGCTGCTTTCGCCCGACCTCCCAGCAGCGTCTCAAGTAGCAGCTCCATCGCTGGCAGATCTTGAACGCCACTCAACTGCGCAGAAGCCTTGAAGTCCTGCCCGAAGATCCATATGTCTCCATCAAAAACTGCAGGGTATAGGCTTTTCATTTGTCGGTAGGCAGCGACACCAAATGTAACAACAGAAGACAAGGGCCAGGCAACAGATCGTTTTATTATGAAAATCAACACGTATTTATACATCTTTCAACTACATTATTATAGACAAGCGCAGTCATCTGATTGGTTGTTTAGGTAGACAAACGCAGGCTTCTGATTGGTTGTTTCGGGATTCCTTGACAAATAGAGTTCTCTCTGCGAATCATATTCTGCCACGTTAACTTTGCTGTGATTGGTTGTTGACTCAGGCTTGTTCATATTTTCTCACGGCCCATATTAGTGACCTAGACCTTAACGTAGATTAGTGCCAACCAATCGGCTAGCAGCCTGCTCTCACCACACTACCAATCTGTATCTTTAATGTGAAATCGGATGTTTCCAATACTTCTGTGATCAGGCTTCCAAATACATGTAAATGACCACCCTTCTCTAAAGGAATGAATTCATAATGATTCTTTTCTGGATGACTTACTTTTGAAATGACTCACCTGACAAACTTTCAAGTGATTGTGGATTGAAATGTAGTTGATTAGGCCCACGCGGTCATCAACACTGGACATAAACTAATACATCTTCGACATGTGTCCATTTATTCACTGTGAGACCAAAGACATAGAGAAATCATGGTTCAATCAATCTTGGAGCACCACAAATCACCAGTAAATAATTCTCTGGCCTCCAGATATCTGTATTACA